>CP129447.1:53926666-56673333 GCA_030445155.1 Quercus variabilis | reverse complement strand
GGGACCTTGCCCCCTTACTCTTTACTAGCATGTTGTCCACATAAACTTTCACGTTCCTACCTATTTGCTTGATGCAGATTTGGTTTACTAGTCTTTGGTATGTGGCTCCTGTGTTCTTTAGCCTAAACGTCATGACTTTATAATAGTACAACCTTCGGCTGGTTACAAACACAATTTTTTCCTAGTCTTCTCATTCATGAGAATCTAGTTATAACCTGAAAAAGCATACAGAAAAGTTAGCAATTTATGTCCATCTGTCGAATCAACAAACTAGTCAATTATGGGAAAAGGAAAACTATCTTTTGGGCATGCATTATTCAAATCTATGAAATCTACACACACCCTTCATTTTCGGTTGGACTTCTTCACTATGGTGACATTAGCGAGCCATTCGGGATAGTAGACCTCTCAAATAAAGCTTGTAGTCAGGAGTTTCTCTACTTCTTCCATGACTACTTCATTTCGTTCTGGAGCGAATACTCTTCGTCTCTGTTAGGAGGGCTTCTTTGTCAGATCAACATTAAGACGATGCTCTATCACACCATTATCTATACTTGGCATATCCTCATGTCTCCATGCAAAGATATCCTGGTTCTCTCTCAAGAACTTTATCATTTCTTCCTTCAAATATGACTGGAGCTCCCCTCCTACCTTGGTATTTTTTGAAGGATCACCCTCTACCAACTCCACATTCTCTGGCTCTTCAACAAGCTTTTTCGTTCTTCCTCTACCATTCAGGTATAGTTTTCTTTGGACGCCAACATTACTTGGTAACAATCCCTGGCTAAAAGTTGGTCTCCACAGATTTCTCCAATCCCTTGAGGTGTCGGAAACTTCACTTTAAGGCAATATGTAGAAGTTGCAACCTTGAGATGATTAAGTGTTGGTCGCCCTAAAATTACATTTTTAGATGAAGGGCAATCAATGATTAGAAAGCCTACCTCCCTTGTTACATGTGCAAGATAACTCCCTGCTATGATCGAAAGAGAGATGATGCCATTTGGGAATACACGATCTCTACTGAAACTAGCGAAGGGGGATCCAAAAGGTCAGAGACTTTTTAGGTCCAATTTCATCTATTGATATGCTATCATGTACATCATGGCTGTTGAGCTTCAATTGTCAACCAAGACTCTCTTGGTATTGTACCCTTCTATTGTTAGTAAGATAATGAATGGGTCGTCATGTGGTTGCCTGACTCCCCTATCATCCCATTCAGAGAAAACAACATCATCATCACCTGAACGTCGATACTTTGCTATTGGATGCTTCACATGAACGCTATTGACTTGCCTCTAAAATGCCTTTCTCAAGGACCAATATGATCCTCCTATGACCAGTCCTCCAATGGTCACTCGTATTTCTCCCACTGCCTGCTTAGGACGATCTTGCTCTTCTTCTTTGTGGTCATCATTAGATTTTTCTTCTGCCCTTGGCCGAGATTGATAGTCTTTCTTGACAAACTTTTGAAGCTTCCCTCTTTGAATCAGTTCCTCAATTTGTTCCTTTAAATCGTGACACTCATTAATATAATGGCCATGATCTTTGTGGAAGCGACAATATTTCTTTGGATCTCTTGTTTTGAGGACGAACTTAATAGTTTCGACCATTTCAAAGCGAGATAGTCTTTTATCTGCATTAGAATTTTGTCTACAGGCATTAGTAAAAGAGTAAAATTTAATTTTTTTTCTTCAATTCTTCTAGACTACTTTTGCTAGCCTTGGTATCTGAAGAATTATCTTTGTGATCCCTCTTCTTGCTTTGCAAATTAGTACTTTCTTCTTTCTTTCGTTTCCCATCAACCCCTTTGCGGTCAATGCATCTTTTCCATTCATATATTTCTGGGCTTTAAACAGTAGATCCATTATTGAAGTTGGTGGAGTCTTCCCCAAAGAGAAGACAAAATTAGGATTATTTAACCCTGCTAGGAAGGTCGTCATTATCACTTGATCATCAGCCTCATCAATCTCTTATACTGCTTTGTTGAGGCATTTTACATCCTCCCTTAAGGTTTCCCCCTCCTGTTGCTTTATAGTTAGTAGATACTAAGTGAGCCTTTTATGCTGTTGGCCTCCAATAAAATGTCAAACAAAAGAATCGCTTAATTGCTCAAAGTTTGCAATTGATGGTGTGAGCAATTTACTGAACCATACCCTTACAGCTCCTCTGAGGGTGGCTAGGAAAGATCTGCAAATCACCTCATCTAGGGTTTATTGGAGGTTCAATATTGTTTTGAATACCCCTATGTGATCTAAGGGATCTTTGGTACCGTCATAGACCTCTAACTATGGAAGGTGAAATTTTGGAGGTAAAGGATACTTCAAAACATTGGCAGTGAAGGATAAATCTGTTCTTTTGATCATGTCATCAAGGTTCATTGTTGTCTTTCCTTTCATGGAATTTTTCATTTCACCCAACTCCTTTCTCATACTTTTCAACATTTGATCATTGTTGTGAGTCGACTATTCAATATGCTCAAAAGTCTCTCTCTTGTTGTTTCTTAGGCTATTGGCTTTGTCGTCATTATGACTATGATTATGCCATGCAAGGGACATATTACTACCTTCAGGACGTACTCACCATTTCAAGTCTTCATTCTGCTTCATCAGCTCCTGCACATTGGCTGTCAATGTTTGAATTTGTTGGGTCATTATCACTAGATCTGGTGGTGCGGTTGTGATCAATCCATGGGCTCCAAGGAACTTTATTGTTAGAGATACGATGGCTTGCTGTATTGAATTGCAATTCATTTTGTCCCTACAAACGGCGCCAAACTACTAAAACAAGAAATTAACTCATCAGTATGTTCCTCGTCAGTGCCGCTAGACAATGATAGTATCGTGTCTAAGAGAAAAAGCAATGTAATGAAAGACACCGGTTTGGGGTCCACCAAGGATCCTCCGATACTTAAGTCAGCTTATATCTTTAGAAATCAGCAATGTGTATTGTAGAGTAACCTGTGTGTATTATGGTTTAGTGTATATCTTTACTTGCTCTTTCTAGATTTATATAGTATGTTCGTAAGTAAATGCACAATTTGTTGGTTTCCCCTTGCGTTATGCCTGAGCTGGAGGATTAAATGGCTCAGTAATGGCCATTTAATCACCTCATTCAATGTTTGCAACGGTCATGCAACAGCTAGGAGAAGACTGTAATGGCCTTGTATCCATTATTCATTTGCCATTAAATGAAGAATTTATATATGAGATTAATGTGCTTACGATTGTCCATGTTAACAACACACCTTCTCGTATGGACAATCATTTTATAGATGACTATTTCATCACTACTCATCACTGACTCTATTATTTTTAGTCGTATTTGGTACTTCTGGGATAATAATCAAAGAAAGATGTCATGTCTACCATGACTGTTAGAAGGTACTTGCCGTTGAAAGGGATAAAAAATAAAATACAAAGGTCTCAAGTTCAACTTAAATTGCAAATAATATAAGATTGTAGTGGTTGTCAATACATAATCTTTTTGCTTCTAGAACAAGCTTGGTCGAAAGACTGATCATGTCATGCAACCGATTTTATTTGTAACTTCAAGGATATATATATATATATATATATATATATATATATATCCTTTGTTCATGATGTTTTCTATCCGAGCAGATTTTTCTTGAATAAGGGTGCTCTTGTAGAATCTGATGTTTTTCTCCGGGCTTCTCGAGAGGAAGTGCCATCCATAGGGAAAAACCTCCATTACTAGTGCCAAGGGATCTGTTATATGGGCCAGGTGGGGCTCAATATAAGAGATATGCTAGAGGAATGGTTTTCTGAAAAGGGGAGAGCTTGATTTCTTAGATGGGAAAGAAGGCTTTTGGGGTACTATTGGGCCAAAAGGGTCTTCTACTATGTATGGGGTGATTGACCTAGGGGAAGGGGATGTTAAGGCTGAGCAGTAACTGTGCTGGCCTTGGGCTGGTCTTTGGTAGTTGGGCTTTGGGATTGTGGAGACGACATACCTATTGGCTAAAGAAGAGGCAGAAATGGGAACTGGTGACCAGGAGGGTTCTTTGCTTGACTGGTTCTTGAGGTAGTTTGCTGTTTAGGTAGTTTTGGGAGTTGGGGTTGTACGGGTTTTTTCTCGGACATCTTGGTTTGGATTCTGCAAGAATTCACGGGTTAGGAAGTTAGGGATAGTGTTTTTAGTTTTTGGAAATTCTAGGTTTTAGAATTCTAATAGCAACCTCAGAACCCATCTCCCCTACTATCTTGTAATCAGATGGCTTTATCTTGTATCCCAGTTTACATTTGTACAAACACTTGCAACCTGTTTATTTTACATTTCCGCACCCAGATGGCAAGAACCCATCCCCTGTACCTATAACTTACCCCCCTCTTTTGGTATCAGAGCCAAGTTTTGGCTGATCGTAGTATTGTAAGTTACATTTTATTTTGAATTAATCAAGTTGGCCGACACTGCTGCCATAGTTATCCATTATTTTCTGCATCATATTTATTATTTTGAAGATGCTATCTCCTGTCAGATGTTATATTTTGTTTTACATCTATTTCCTGTTAGCTCTTAAGTTACCATACGTAGCTTTCTACTTCTATTATCTCTTGTTTTGTATCATTCTTTTGTTGGAAGGCTGAGCCTCCTATCTATCTGTTCTTTATTTTGTGATTCCTTGTTCTTGTTGCTCAATTATATCCCAGTTATCTGCTTCTTCTTGTTTCTGTGTTTATCCGTCCCATTTGTTGCAAATGTGTACTATTGAGACACGTAAGACCAGATCTGTGCTGTTATCAACCCAGTAAGTCCAATATGTCCCAGGTTGGTGTGTGTCCCGTACCAAACAATAAGTCCTGACGGTAGGGCGTAAGCGGAAGGGAGTTATCTCAGAGTAAGGATTGTGGTGGTAAGAGATTGAGTTTGCACGAGATTAGGCAATAGTCTTGTTGTACCCCTGTTTCAGATCTAAGGATAGATCCAGAAGTTTGAGGTTAAAGATAATTAGGTTGTGATTGTTCAACTAGGCTTCTAATCCAGAATGATGAATAAGTTGTTTAGAAGTAACTCTTCCACCAGCATTAGATCATCCAGTACAAACCTCCCAGAGATACCTCAAAAAGATGGAGTGTTAAATTCTGAGTCTTATGAGCTATCAGATACAGACCTAAAACTAGGAGATTGGAACATCCCCAAAGTCCCCACAAACCAGATCTATAAGTCATCTTTATGGTCCTTGAAAAAAGCTTTCAAGACAGATTACCATGTTAAAATCATAGAACAGGTTTACAGCATCAACAAGGAGTACGAGATGTGCTTTTTGTTACCCTCTCATGTCCTTGAACGACATAGGAGAGAAGACCACAACTTTCTACACATAGGACTTGTCCAGGTCAGAGTTAAGCCCTTGTTTAGAGAAGGTCTAAATTGTTTTGTCCTCATGGCCCTCAGAGATACTCATCATATTAGGTTCAATGATAGCCTCTTAGGAACCATCCAAGCCAGTTTAAGTAATGAACCAGTTCATTTTGACTGTTTCCCTAACTTCACTGTAGGACTCAACTACCCTCATGTCATGAAGGCCCTCACTCTTAACATCAAGACTCATGGAACCCTTATGTTGCACGGTGTCCAGCAAGTTGCCTTGATCTATAGAGTTTACTACAAGTGCATGAGAATGAACATGAATGTTCAGGCACTTAGCAAGAGAAAGATAGGAGAAACCACTCTTATCCAAACCAAAAACCCTCACTCCACAATTCAAGTTCCAAAGACCCTGAAATGGACTGATGTTACTTTCCCTAAAGATTGGATGTTGGAAAATGAAAACCATCATTTACAGTACCAACAACCTTCTAGGAACCCATTTGTCCAACAACTAGCCGATGGAACGGTTAGGTTAAGCTTTGACCAATCTAGGTTACATTCACCCTTAGAATCTTATGATCCCAGGTTTAGATCACCAGCAGATCTACACTAATACCTCCCGCAGCTCCCTATCCCTCTTAGTCATAGGCCTGCATCCCAATGTAGCACATCCAGACCTCTAGCACCCTTTCCCAAGTCTAGAAAAGACTTAGGACTAGAGCTCCAAGGTGTCCAGACCAGATCTGAGGTTAACACACCCTGTTACACAGCCAGACAAGAATCAATCATTGATAAGGAAGAAGACAATAGAAGCCAGAAATGTCAAAAACCTCCATCACCCTCAGGTAGTGATATGGTGAATCCATATCAACAGGAACCCCAAGATCTGTTTTAGCCAGAAACTGAAATAGATTATGAGCTCAAGGTTATCAGGAAAGAATTTACTCCTGATATGGATGCCTTAGGTAAAGAGTTTGAGTCAGAATGTTTTCTATCCAAGCATACTTTTGGTATGAAGAGTTTAATCCGATCCCAGGCATCTAGGATTTATGACTAATCTGATAACTCAAGTTTCTGTGTTTATCCGTCCCATTTGTTGCAGATGTGACATAAGGGTGAGATCTAACAACCTTCTTAGAACTTCCCCTGAACAAATTGTCTATTTCCATTCAGGAATTTGGACTCCCACCTAACTCAATTATAGTACTATTAAAAAAGAAATTTTATCTATAGTACTATGCATTTCAAAATTCCAAAGTGATCTTTTGAATCAAAATTTTTTGCTAAGAATTGATTGTAAATCTGCAAAACATGTTTTAGAAAAAGATGTTCAAAACATTGCATCAAAACTGATTTTTGCACGATGGCAAGCCATCCTTTCAATTTTTGATTTTGACATAGAATTCATAAAAGGAACTCAAAACACTATCCCTGACTTCCTAACCTATGAATTCTTGCAGAATCCAAACCAAGATGTCCGAGAAAAAACTCGTACAACCCCAACCCCCAAAACTACCTAAACAGCAAACTACCTCAAAAACCAGTCAGGCAAAGAACCCTCCTAGTCATCAGTTAGTTCCCATCTCTGCCTCTTCTTTAGCCAATAGGTATGTCGTCTCCACAATCCCAAAGCCCAACTACCAAAGACCAGCCCAAGGCCAGCACAGTTACTGCTCAGCCTTAGCATCCCCTCCCCCTAGGTCAATCACCCCATACACAGTAGAAGACCCTTTTGGCCCAATAGTACCCCAAAAGCCTTCTTTCCCATCTAAGAAATCAAGCTCTCCACTTTTCAGAAAACCATTCATCCAGCATATCTCTTATATTGAGCCCCACCTGGCCCATATAACAGATCCCTTGTCACTAGCAATGGAGGTTTTTCCCCCATCGATCTGAAACAGGGGTACAACAAGACTATTGCCTAATCTCGTGCAAACTCAATCTCCTACCGCCACAATCCTTACTCTGAGATAACTCCCTTCCGCTCACGCTCTACCGTCGGGACTTATTGTTTGGTATGAGACACACACTCAGCCTGGGACATATTAGACTTACTGGGTTGATAACAGCACAGATCTGGTCTTACGTGTCTCAACAGTACACATCTGCAACAAATGAGACGGATAAACACAGAAACAAGAAGAAGCAAATAACTGGGATATAACTGAGCAACAAGAACAAGGAATCACAAAATAAAGAACATATAGATAGGAGGCTCAGCCTTCCAACAAAAGAATGATACAAAACAAGAGATAATAGAAATAGAAAGCTGCGTATGGTAACTCAAGAGCTAACAGGATATAGATGTAAAACAAAATATAACATCTGATAGGAGATAACATCTTCAAAATAATAAATATAATGCATAAAATAATGGATAACTATGGCGGCAGTGCCGGCCAACTTGATTAATTCAAAATAAAATGTGTGTATATATATATACATATATAATTAATTAATTAATTGGTGATGACGTCCTAAATTTAAGTCAAATTAATTTTGTCCTGTGATCATGTCTTATTTCTTAAGGGTAATACGGTATATTCTCCACTTAAATTTTTTTGAGAAGAAATCTCCAATTAAATTTAACAACACAATTATATTGATTTATATATGGTGTAAAGGCTGTTATTTTTCCCTATCAAAAAAATAATAATAATGTTTTTTTTTTTTTTTTTCAATAACAACTAAATTCACATGGACCTTGGATTTGTGGGTAACCGATTCACATGGAGCAAACATTTTGAGGATGGACATTCAATTTGGGAACGACTTGACTGAGGTTTGGCTAATGACTCTTGGTTTCTGAAATTCCCAAAGTCGATTGTTCAACACCTTCAAAGTACCTCCTCTGACCATTGTCAGGTTTTGTTCAACCTGTTGGGTTTGGATCCTCCCCCCAAAAAAAGAATTTTCAGGTTTGAGGAATGTGGCTATCAGATGAACACTGTGCAGAAATGGTGGAAGCATCTTGGTCTTCCTATTCCATGGGGCATCAAGATAGTGATATACTAAAAAGGGTGGAGATTTGTGGCAAGGACCTAGCATGGTGGAACCACAACATTTTCGGCAATGTGAGGAAGGAACTAATGAACAAAAAAGCTCCCTTGGTGGAGGCCAAATCTACTGCTATTGTAAGTGGGCAGAAAGGTCGGGTTAGAGAATTAAAGAAGGAGATCGATATTCTGCTGGATTGAGAAGCAAGAATGTGGAGCCAAAGATCACGTATCTTTGGCTAAAAAATGGGGATAACAACACTAAGTTCTTCCATTGTTAAGCTACTAAGAGACACAGGAAAAATAAAATCTGAGGAATTATGGATAAGAACAACACATGTAGGGTAGACTCAGAAGAGATAACTTTGGTGTTGGTTAACTATTACAGGGAGCTCTTCTCTACCTCAAGGCCGAATTCCCAATGGCCTTAATTAGAGCACATTCCTTTGATGATTATTGAAGAAATGAACTCAGCTCTAACTGACACTTTTACAGCTTTTGAAGTAAAGAAGCCTTGAAATAGATGGCACCTCTCCAAGCCCCAGGTCCTAATGGCATGCCACCTTTGTTCTTTCAGCATTTTTAGGGAGTGGTAGATGCCGATGTCACAAATTCAATTTTATCTTGGCTTAATTCAGGTACCATCCCACATCCATGCTTGCTAACTCCCAAGTGCAAGAGATCATAACAATTTAATTCTCAAAGTACCGAGGTCGAACCACAAGGAGCAAGGTAAATTCAAAGACAATATAATCAAACAACAATTTTGGTGAAGAAGAAAAGTACTTTTGCTTGGAGATTGTTAATAAGAATAATAATAAAAACTGATTTAAATTAATAATGTAAATACTAAGACATCGGGGTATTTCCCTATATCGATATGAAATTCTTTGTGATCTAAGAAAATATATATTTCATAGTTGATTGTTCTTATACAATTAAAAATTTATGATTCAGTTAAACTGAGACAATTCAAGAACGCATGATAATCTCGATTAATAATGCGGTTAGAAAAGTTTTCAGAAAAACCCATTCACTTTAAAATCTTTTTTCTATTTGAAACTATTAGAAATTCATCTAAACAATAAGAAAAACATGATTGAACTTATTGAAAGTATGGAAGAACTAATACATGAAAAGAAATCTAATTGAACAATCAAATATGTCATTGATAAAATCTTAGAAAGAATCACATTGAATATTCATACCATATAGAAGAAACATAACCCCTAGCCCTAACAAAGAGTTTAGGCTGCCATTAGAGAAAGGAAAATACAAATTTTTCTCTGCCAAAATTTGTTCTACACAGCCTCCCCTCCAAAGCCTAATGTCTAAGTGTCCAAAGAAAATAAAAATTTTCACTATTTTAATTTCCGTCCAGGTTTACAGCAGTAACTTGTGAGTTAATTTTGGCCTTCAAAATTGATAATTTCGAAAAACTCAAAACTGTAGATATTTAAGTCACAGTTCCAACCCATCCAACCTTGTGTCAATTGGATTTTTAAGGAGAAAGATACGCCCAAAATACTGATCAGTGGTCAAATCAGATTTTTCCTTTTCAGATTTTGCCTCTTTGATTTCTTTCCTTATTTGAAGCTTCCAATCATGTTAGATGATCCAAGAACTCCAGTTGCACCTCCTTAGACATTTAGGCATGGTCTTTTAGCTCCACTTTAATTCTAGTTTGGCCTCCATTCTCTCACAAATTTCTGTAAACTCATCTTTCTCATATGATTTCCTGAAAGTAGAAAATTACACACAATGAATAGCATCTTATTCAAGAAATTATGTAAAGATAAATAATAGGGACTAATACAAATCATGACTTAATTATATAAATTAAGCATAGTAATAAGGACATAACGTCCACATAAATATATAACAAGTATACATTTTAAGGCATTATCACACCCCCCAACTTAAATCTTACTAGTCCCTAGCAATCCACAAAGCACCTGTGTCTCTAAAAGTGAAAAATTAAAACTAAAATACAAGCCACTTTCGTAGACTACACGACTGCACTTCTCATGTCTAGTAAGTTTTTGAACCCCTAGGTCACCCTAGTGAACGAGTTTACTCCCATGAGGGTTTGCAGTGACTCTACCCACAAAAGTCAAAGGTTTCCTGAAAATTCTTGCAGCAAATGTTAGTCTACTTTATCATTATATCATACAAATGAACTTTCAATTTTTCAGTTTGGGTACTATTCATCATATTAAAGAGCTTTCACTAGCTTCACTTTTGGAGTGTGTGTGTGTGTGCATAGCCCATCCAATCAAACTAGTTTTTCCAAACATGCATAGACCAAGAATAATCTAGATTAGAATCTCTACTCCAAAACTTCTCTTAAGTCATCAACACTCTGAAAGAACACACATAGAAGTAATGGTTTCTCTCTTCAAATCACATGAACAAAAAGGAAAGAAGAAGTTTTAAGAATATCACATGTGTATACAAAAACAGCCGCTAGAGCAACGGAAAAAGATCTCTTGAAAAAGATGTTGAATTTCTGGAAACATGAGATTACTACCATTCTCATCCCTAGTTTTTATCCCAAACGCATACCAGCCTTGCACCTTTAGGATCAAGTAGGACTTTAAACTCAGTGGTAGTATAATCTTATGGCTAGGTAAAGCCAAACTGCTCTCTTTAAAATATGAGGTATATGAATTAAATACAGAAAATTCAAACCAAACCCAACTCATAGCAGTAACAACCAACTTGAATCAAAACAACTTTTACTCAATCATATAACCCTTCTGAAATACATGAAAGATGTATAAGACACCAGTGATTTATTGATTGATTATGTATGTCTCCTCTTTCTTTTTCTTTTTCTCTCTCTTTTTTTTTTCTTTTTTCTTTTTTTTTTTTTTTTTTTTTGGTATCTTTCTTTTCTTTTTCTTTTTTTCTTTTTCTTTTTTTCTTTCTTCTTCTTTTTTATTTTTTATTTTTTTTTTTAAGAAAAAAGAGACAATGGTAGTATCTAAACACATCAATTGCTCAAAACTTGAACCCTCATGAGAATACCCATAAATAAAAATGTTTTGTGGTATTGTAGAAGTATTTTTCATTGCTCAAATGATGGTGACAATGGTTAATGTAAAGGTAGGCTGAATATTTGTTTAGCTGGTGACAAAAAATTGGTGGTCTTAGGCTCTCATCTCCTAAAATTCCACATAAACCAACATGCCTAAGGACAAAAATAAGTAGGATCATGGTATATCTCCCCATAATGTTTTCAGTAGTCAACCAAAAAATATAGAAATCTTTTACAAAAACCGAAGCATATGAGAAAAATTTAAGAGTTCAAACAAAGATATACTCTCACAAAGAAAAGTAAGGCTCAAGAACTCTCCATATGAGTTGAATTTCAGCTTATATCTAGATTGTTCATGATCCATGCATATCCAACATCCAACTATCCGCTAACCTGGCTATTGTGCTCAAAAGTTTCCAATTGTGCTCTTCATGAAAGAGTCTTAATATAACAAATAGTATAATCAACTTAGTATTATTCATTCCATTACATGATATAAAAATAAAGCTTATAACTCTTCTACATTCAAATTCAAGAGTTTTTTTTTTTTTTTAATAATTGAAAAGTTGCAACCAAAAAGAAAGAAAAAAAAAATCATGCAAGGTACAGCAAAATGTGTAGACCTCTCCCCCCAACTAAAATATTGCATTGTCCTCAATGTATCAAAGCCAAAATAAATTCAAGTATAAAGGAAAGAAGTTACCTTAAGCATTTAGTTTTTTTTTTTTTTTTTAATTTCTTTCACACTTGCAAATGTTAGCTCACAAAAGAAAAATAATAACAAAACAAAAAAACAAAAAACAAAAAACATAAACAAAAATAAAAACAAAAGGCAAAAAGAAAAAAAAAAACAGAAAGAAAAGAAAATTAAAAAAAATATGTTACAACTTCATAAAGCTCTTTCAGAGTTCATGTAGCATCCCAATAGGCAGGGATCTCCAGTGACATAGTCTTCTCCTCAGGTATAACTCCCCCTAAAAATGGTTTTAACCTTTGTCCATTTATTTTCAAAATCCTACCATCTCTAGGGTCCTCAACTACTATAACTCCATAGTTAAACACTTCCCTTACAATGAAAGGGCCATCCCACCTAAGTTTTAACTTACCTGGGCCTAAATATGCATATTTAAGACCACAGAGCAACAGCTTAAACTTCAGCTATGGTGCCTCTTCACTTGAATGCACGAGCTTTTTTTTCATTTTCTAGTAGCTCCTCAAAGCAAGGCTTCCGTCCTTTATTAATTGCCGTCATCTGTTATTCTTCCAAAACCTGTGAGGAATCCAACAAAGAAAAATTTTTAGATACATAAATATCACATTCTAAATCATAAGAACTAACAGAATTATTAAGAAGAATTTCAAAAGGATCAGAAAAATAATTCTTATTAAACTCTTCTTGAACCACCACCCCAACGAGGTTCATATAAGCACAGTCATCATCCTCATGTGGTTGTTTAGCCACATGAAATATGTTTAGCTCCAAAGTCATGGAACCAAAAGGGAGTTGCATCCTTCCATTCCTGCAATTAATTAAAGCATTAGCTGTGACAAGAAAAGGTCTACCCAAAATAATAGGGGTATGAACACTAAGATGTAAAACAGGTTGGTAATCTAGAATAATAAAATCAATAGAATAATAAAATTATTCAATTTTACCAACACATCCTCAGCAATCCCTCTCGGTTCCCTTACAGGGCGGTCAGCCAACTGTAAAGTTACTGAAGTAGGTTTTAACTCACCAAGTCCAAGTTTTTGATATGCACTGAAAGGGATCAAATTAACACTTGCCCCAAGATCTAGCAATGCATGCTCCATGATGTAATCTCCAATAGTACAAGAGATTGTAGAACAACCTGGATCCTTATACTTTGGTGAGGTCTTATGTTGGATAACTGCACTTACTTGTTCTGTTAGGAACGCAGTCTTCTTCACATGATGCTTTCTCTTGATGGTGCATAGGTCCTTAATTACCTTGGCATATGCAGGCACTTGCTTGATAAAATGCAATAATGGCAAATTTATCTTGACTTGATGCAAATGCTCTAATATCTCAGATGCGGTATCCAATTTCCTAGGTAATTTTAAGGCTTGTGGAAATGGTGGAGGGATTGGGCATTGTTCAATTTCACCAAATCCAAGTGACTCAGTTTTATCCTTCTCTTTCTCAGCTAGGGTCTCCTTAGATTTCTTAGTTACTAAAGGAGAATTTTTATTAATCTCTTTACCACTCCTCAAAATGGTCACAACTTTTACTTCCTCATGTTTATCCTTAGAGCCAATTTTTAGATTTTGATTGATGAGATTGGGTTGAGTTTGGGAAGGAAGCTTCCCTCTCCCTATCCCACTCAATGAATTTGTAAGCCTAGTTATATGACTCTTGGTCTCTCTTACCTCTTCGTCTAGCCTAGTGAGCATGGATTCTAACTTTTGATTTTGCTCACTTTGCCTTTGAATGAAAGTACTAAGTGCATCCTCCAAGGAAGTTCTAGATGATGATGATGATGATGATGATGATGCATGTGGTGAATTAAAATTCCTTCATTGTCACTCTTATAACTCAAATACGGATGGTTTCGCATATTTGGGTTATAATTGTTAGAATATGAAGAATTATTTGGCCAATATGAATTAAATGCATGTACTTGTTCTTCTGGCACATTTAAGAATGATGAAAGTGATGCACATTCATTTGTTGCATGGTTTATCTCATGACAGATTTTACACACCTTCATTGGGTCCTCTCTAAAGGTAGCACTAACACTCTTACTTCCTTTCATTTTAAGTGCCTCAATTTCTTTAGTTAACATGCTAATTTTTGCACTCATGTTATCATCTTCCCTTAACTTGAAAACACTTCCACTAGAAGTGGTAGTGTTAGTTCTAGTCCTATCAGTGGAGTCCATAAGGCTAGGTCCAGTTCATGTGTTAGAGTTTTCAGCTATCTCATCAAGATAATCCATTGCATCTTCGGGTTCTTTTTGTAAAAAGTCCCCTCTGCATGAGAGTTGAACAAACTGTCGGTCCTAGGTGTAAGTCCTTCATAAAAATAGCTAACCAACCTCCAATCTTCATACCCATGAGTTAGGCAGAAATTGAAAAGATCTTTGGACCTTTCCCAAGCTTGGTATAAGGTCTCATTTTCTCCTTAGACAAAACTAGTTATCCTTCTTTTTACTTGCTGGACTTTGTGGGAAAGAAAGTGTTTCTTAAAAAACTCTTTGACCATCTCCCCCCAACTACCTATAGACCTAGGTTTCAATGTGTAAAGCCAACTTCTAACCTTATCCTTAAGAGAAAAAGGAAAGAAACGTAACTTAGCAGTCTCAATAAAATTTTGTGCATAGAAACTACTAATTACCTCTTCAAAAGCTCTAACATGGACATAAGGATTTTCATTTTCTTGTCCCCTAAAGTCAGGAAGTATTGCTAATAAACCTTGTTTCAGTTCTACATGTGATGCATTAGGTGAAAACATAATGCATGAAGGAATAAAATTTTGTGTGGGATGCAACAATTCATACATAGTTCTTCTATTCTCCTCATGATTACGAGTTTCATCACCCATGATTGATGAAGAAGGTGAAGGCAAAGGTGTGTCAAAAAGATTACCAAAGTAAGTTTCAAAAATTTCTAATCTGCCTCTCTTGTTTCTAACCCAAATGCTCATGCAACAATGAATCCACAATCAAATAAAATAAAATAAAAATAAACAGAAAAATAAAAACAAAATAAGGGAAAAAAAATTGGAACGAAGTTACCAATAAAAGAATTTCCACCAGCTATGCTTGCTTCAAAAAATTGCCTCTAAATACACAGCAACTCCCCGACAACGGCGCCAAAATTACTTGCTCACTCCCAAGTACAAGAGATCATAATAATATAATTCTCGAAGTACCGAGGTCAAACCACAAGGAGCAAGGTAAATTCAAAGACAATATAATCAAACAACAATTTTGGTGAAGAAGAAAAGTACTTTTTCTTGGTGATTGTTAACAAGAATAATAATAAAAACTAATTTAAATCAATAATGTAAATACTAAGACATCAGGGTGTTTCCCTATATCGATATGAAATTCATTGTGATCGAAGAAAATATATATTTCATAATTGATTGTTCTTATACAATCAAAAACTTATGATTTGATTGAATTGAGACAATTCAAAAACACATGATACCCTCAATTAATAATGTGGTTAGAAAAGTTTTCAAAAAAACTCATTCACTTTAAAACCTAATTTCTATTTGAAACTATTAGAAATTCATCTAAACAATAAGAAAAATATGATTGAACTTATTGAAAGCATGGAAGAACTAATACATCAAAAGAAATCTAATTGAACAATTAAATATGTCGTTGATAAAATCCTAGAAAGAATCACATTGAATATTCATACCATATAAAAGAAACATAACCCCTAGCCCTAGTAAAGATTTTAAGCTGCCATTAGAGAAAGGAAAATACAAGGTTTACAGCAATAACTTGTGAGTTAATTTCGACCTTCAAAAATTGAGAATTTCAAAAAACTTAAAACTGGAAAGTTGTAGATATTTAAGTCACAATTCCAACCCATCAGCCTTGTGTCAATTGGATTTTCGAGAAGAGAGATACGCCCAAAATACTGATCAGTGCATTCTACCTCTTTGATTTCTTTCCTTATTTGAAGTTTCCAATCATGTTAGATGATCCAAGCACTCCAGCTGCACCTCCTTAGACATTTAGGCATGGTCCTTTAGCTCCACTTTAATTCTAGTTTGGTCTTCATTTTCTCACAAATTCCTGTAAACTTATCTTTCTCATATGATTTCCTGAAAGTAGAAAATTACACACAATGAATAGCATCTTATTAAGGAAATTATGTAAAAATAAATAATAGGGACTAATACAAATCATGACTTAATTATACAAATTAAGCATAATAATAAGGAGATAACGCTCATATAAATATATAACAAATATACATTTTAAGGCGTTATCAATCCATTAAACCACACTTTTATTACCCTTATCCCAAAAATTAAAAACCCTAAAAGTGTGAGTGATTATCACCCCATCAATTTATGTAATGTCTTGTAGAAAATTTTCTCTAAAGTGTTGGCCAAAGATTAAAGAAAATTTTACCAAGTATTATATCTAAACACCAATCAGCCTTTATAATAAATAGGTTGATAACGGATAATATTCTTGTTGCTTATGAGTCGCTTCACTATATGAATAATATGAGAACTAGAAAAATAGGGTACATGGCTGTAAAGCTTGATAAAAGCAAAGCCTATGGCCGTGTGGAGTGGGTGTATTTAGAGAATGTCATGAGAAAAATGGGGTTCAGTGAGAAGCGGATTGGCTTAATTATGGTGTGCATAAAAACAATGACATATTCTATCCTAGTCAAAGGTGAACCCCAAGGCCTCATCCAACCTACCAGAGGAATCAGGCAAGGGGATCCACTTTCTCCCTTTCTCTTCTTGTTGTGCACGGAAGGTTTACATGGACTTATACAACAATCTATAAGAGTGGGGGAGTTAAAAGGGCTATCCATTAGCTGGAATGCCCTCAACTAACACACTTATTATTTGCAAACAATGGTCTTCTTTTTTGCAGGGCAACCATTGAGGAGTGCAGAAAAAATATGGAGATATTGGAGATTTAGAAGATGGGGTCAGGCCAAAAGGTGAACAAAAGCAAAACAACCACTTTCTTTAGTAAATCCACTCCGGAAGGCACTAAGGATGAGGTCAAGGAGGTTTTAGGCTTACAAGAGATTGTTCATTATGATAAATACCTTGGGCTGCCATCTCTAGTGTGAAGGAAAAAGAAGGAGACTTTCAATTTCATCAAGGAAAAATTTTGGAGGAAACTACAAGGTTGAGAAGGGAAGCTTTCATCTCAAGTGGGGCGGAAGATCTTGATTAAGGCAGTCATTCAGACGATTCCAACATATGCTATGGGGTGCTTTAAAATTCCATTGGGACTTTGTCACGAGATTGAATCAATGGTTAGAAAATTTTGGTAGGGTCAAAGAGGAGATAAAAGAAAAATTCATTAGTTAAAATAGGAGGAAATGACGAAATCAAAGATGGAGGGGGTTATGGGTTTTAGGGACCTAGCATTGTTCAATGACTCTTTGTTGACAAAACATGCTTGGAGGCTCTTGCAAAATTCAGACTCACTCTTCTATAAATTTTTTAAAGCCTGGTTCACCCCAAATTGTTCCATAATGGAGGCTAAAAATTCATCCACAAGATCCTATGCTTGGAGGAGTATTTTACATGGGCAAGATGTGCTACTTAGAGGATGTAGGTGGAAAGTGGGGAATGGGAGGTCTGTGCACATTTGGCAGAGTACATGGTTGCCACGGAAACACCCAACCAAGGTAATTTCTCCCATCATTGATTCCATGGTAGATGCAAGGGTTGAAATATTGATCGATGATGCGACACTTCTAGAACCATTCAGTCATTGATGGTATTTTCATTCCTGAAGAGGTTGAACTGATCAAGTCCATTCTGTTGCCACAACGAGGGGTGGAGGACAGAATTTTTTGGCCCTTCACTCAAATCGGGACATATACAAGCAAGTCGGGGTACCGGTTCTTGAAGTCGGAGGAAGAAACTACTGATGTTTCAAGCCGGTCGTTGGAAGAGAGGGAATTATGGCGAGGTATTTGGTCACTGCAGGTACCAAACAAAATAAAAAAATTTCATATGGAGGGCTTGTCAAAACTCTCTACCCATGAAGGAAAATTTGGTGCATCGAATCGTTATTGAGAATCCTCTTTGTGATCATTGTTCTTGTGCTAATGATTCTGCCCTTCATGCGTTGTGGTCTTGTGGTGAATTGGATGTAGTTTGGGAGGACTTGACCTTGTGGAGTTGTCGAACTACACTCAGCTTAATCACCTTCAAAGAGCTACTATCATGGTTGATCAAACACCAGCACCACCTGAAGCTTTTCTCGGTCATGGCTTAGTCTATCTGTACACAACAAAACCAGGTCCGACTAAATAAACCCAACTGTAGTCCGCATTAAATCACCCAACTGGCAAAGGAATGACTTCAGGAATTCCAAGCAGTTAATCTACACCCTCCTTCAATTCGGACTATCCCTACCCTAGCACAAAAGTGGCAACCACCTGAACACGGTATGGTGAAGATTAATTATGACGAGGCTAGGTTTACAAAGGAGAATAGAGCAAGTATTGGGGTGGTCATACGTAACAATGAAGGCTTGGTTTTAGGCTCACTATCTAAGCAAATTTCCCAGGCATACAACCCTCTGGAAATTGAGGCGATGGCTGTCGCAACAACAATGCAGTTCACTTCAGACTTGGGATTTCGATGTGCCATCCTTAAGACTAACTCGCTTGTGCTTATGAAGGCTTTGCGTGATGACACAAAGTTCCTATCAACCATGGGCTTAGTGTTGGATGAGATTAGACATAAGGTTAATTGTTTTTAATGAATTACACTACTCTCATGTAAAGAGAGAAGGTAATATTGTTGCTCACAAGTTAACTCGTCATGCTATTTGTGTTTCGGATGTTGTAGTGTGGATGGAGGATGTTCCACCACTTTTATTTCCTGTTGTATTGGTTGACATAGCTGGTTTTTCTTAATAAAATAAGTAACGTTCTTTCTCAAAAAAAAAAAAAAAAATAACAACTAAATTCAACCCTATGATTTATTAAGTAGTATAATTATATGTTAAATTTAATTAAGACATCTAAAGTACAACACATAAGAAACTTTACCTAACATTTACTCCGTATTACTTAATTACTACTTTTTAATTCTTACTCTTTAAAAAGTCATGACCATTCAATTCCATGTGACACTTTTTTTTTTTTAATACAAGATAGAAATTATAATCTAACTTAATCTAAGTGTATATGTGTGTGAAGCTCAACTTGAACCCCGGCCTGAACCTCGGCCCTTACTCCCCACACCCCATAAGCACTTATATTTGTAGAGTGACCATCACACCAAGTATAAGTGCAATCAATGATTTCAATGAATGTATCTGAATCTCTACATATAATATACACGGTTAAAACAGGTTAGCATTGAGGTGTTGAGAGGGAAGCTTGTATTGCTATTTATTAAAGACCTGGAAATCACCTATGAAGTGCTTCAAAAATTAGTTGAAGCAATGTACACAGTGAAGCAAGTCGAACCAACGTTGCCAGAGTCGGTTCAAGGTTGTGTGGATTCCATTGGTGGACAAGTCGACCCCTTGGAATGCAGAGAAGCAAAGGCAATTTGAGACCTTACAAATGGAGATGTCCTGTTCCTCGGTGTATCACCCATCACAGCTTGACTCGGTAGTCATCATATATATCAAGGTGTGGCACTTCACTAAGAAACCTTTGCTTGTGGTGCTTGACCCACAAGGGGAAGTCGTGAACGTAAATGCATTTCATATATATGATATGGATTTGGCAAACTACGGCATTCCCTTTCACTAGCTTAAGGGAGGAAGCACTCTGGCGGGAATAGAGTTGGAGAATTAAGCTATTGGCTCCCATTGATCCAACGATCATTAATTGGGAATGTTCATCATTTATCTCAAACTTGTGTAAATAAATAAAGTTATAAAGTATATGCTTGCATCATAACTGGTACCAAACTTTCCAGAAATTCAATTTTTTATTTTTAATTACACTCGTATTTATTAATTTTATTACAAGTATCTATACTAAAAAGAAAAAAAAAAAAATTAACAAGCATGGGTAAACCCAAAATTTTGGTGAATGGCTTTCTTTTTATCACTGTTATACTTGGTATTACTTATAGGGGTGAAAAGAGATAAAATCCATTTATGCACAAGTGAAAAATACTGAAGTCATTCAAATTGAAGGAACAAATAATGATGAGTAAGGCAAGAGATACAAATTTTTTTACAAAAAAATTTACAAATTGTTGGTGTGGTAAGTGATCCGCGAGTGACCCATAAATTTCACTAGTTAGACGATTTTTGAGTGTAATCTATTTGCCCATCACTCATATTATATATATTCTCATTAGCCACAGAGATGATTAGAAACATATTCAGAGAAAAACCCTAAGAGTATGTTTGGTTGAGGTGAAAACAAGGAGGATGAGAAATAAAGTGAAAAATATTATTTTCCACTGTTTGATTGAGGAAAGAAAATAAGAGAGGCAAAAAATAGAGGTGAAAGTTTTCCTTCTTAAGTCCACTTTTTATATCCTCCCAAATTTGGAAGAAGATGAGGAGGGAAAAATGATAAGAAATGCATTTTACACAAATACCTCCACTTTATTATACGCACATCTACCCCTCTCACTTTTCCACTATTATATAACAAGAACATAACAGTTAATTTATATAAACTACATTTTCTATCCTCTTTTTTTTCTCTCTAACTAAACAAAAAAGTTTTATACCCTTCCACTTTTCCATCCCTCCAACCAAACATATATGAGAAAAAACTAAATCTTTTCTATCCTCCCACCTTTCCAATTCTCCCACTTTTCTACTCCTTCAACCAAACAGACCCTAAGAAACCCTAAGAGAGGTTTCTCCAACATACTCACCCCTTTTAGAGAGTGAGAGAAATACCCCTCCTCAAAGAAAATTCTTTATATTCTCTTCTCCTTCCTCTCCCATTGCAAATAAAGAGGAAATTATAAATTACTTGGAGATTTGCAAATAAGCTACATTAAGACGGGGTACTGTCGTTTTTAGTACCTTTAAACGCTTCTGTGAGGTGTGACACTCCCTAAATGAGTACACTTATTTGGCATAGTAGTTCTGAGTCTCATGCTGGGCCCTTGATGAATCGTAAAACACCAACAAAGAAGAGGATGCTTTCAGATCCGTATGAAAACAAGTGCATCCATTTCACGATATGCAAAATGTCAAATAACACAAATTGGTAATTACAATTTTAGATATATAATATCTAATTTTTCTCATAATCTTTGAATCCTATTGAAATCTTTACCCAATTGAGATTGAACGCCAAGCCTTTCGGTTGTTAAAATTCCAAGTGAGCTCTTATGACCCAGAAAAGAATAAAAAAAGTGAGCTTCGTTTTATACCAATTCATTACATCATCGAGCCACTTTATAAACGATGTGGGATAATTTCAAATCAGCAAATTACTATTAGCGAGCTGAGGACGGTAAGTAAATGAAATCACCAAAACACCAACAATGCAAAATACACATTCCATAACTTTTGGTCTTGCAAGTGAAAACGGTTCACTTGATAAAATAACAACTTGATTCACAAAACGATGTTAAAGAATAAGTGAAATTCTTGACACAAACCAAAAAAATGTAGAAAAGATTAGACCATCTATGGGGTTTTAATGATACATCTCATAACAATCCCAAGTACCCAATACAAGGATTTTCGATTGGTTCCAAATAAAAAAATGTACCAGGAGACAGGTAGCACAGTGCAACAATAAAGAACACACGGCGCTGTTTAAATACTGGCAAAAAATTATTAATCTATGCTTCGGAAACTTGAACATCCCCCATTTTTACAAGAGAGAGTTCACCATATGAAGCAACAATTCCTAAATTTCAATCTAAAACAAACAAATAATTGACTCTAAAAACATTTTAGATTTAATTTGAAAATTAAAAAAAAAAAAAAAATGTGACAACCCGATCCTGAAACAAACTACGCCAAATAAAAAAGGATGCGTAGCTGTTTGGTAATAATAATAAGGAATTCGGGGAATTGGAATTTAATTTACGCTTTCGTTGACACGTCCTTCTGGATTAATTAAACCAACGATGAACGCAACGCCTATCAAAAGCGACCACACAGGACATGAAAATGCAAAATAGCAATAACAATTAGCCGATAAAAAGAAATTCACAAATCAAAGAAATTTAGAACACAATAAGAGGAACCTGAAATTCATATCACTACTGTATGGAGCGGCGCTAGGGCTTTGTTTGCAGAGGTGTGTGGATTTTATAGAGGGATGCATAACATATGACCCCTTTGTTTTCGTAAAATAACAATTTTGCCATTTAACCTTATGGTGAACATGGGCCATATAGGGTAGTGTTCTGTGTTCGGCCTTTTTTTTTTGTTTTTTTTTAATGGGCTTAATGATGTCTGTAGCTGAGTTTACTGAATAAAAAAATTAAATCGTTCTAGCACAAATTGATGGGATAATAGGTCTAATATTTTGAGACTCAACGTTTTGGGCTATTTCATAAAATGTTTTGGGCTCTTAGATTTGCATTTGTTTAAAAACTCTCCCATTTGGATGGGTAATACCTAGAGTAGCTATTTATGAGGTGTGTAATTTGCATGACTAGATATACCGATAGGAAAAAACTTAGATAGTCACGGAACAATTTGTGAGACTACCTAAGAATTGCCACAATATGGATGAGACAATTTGTATTCATGATTTTATTTTGTTGTTTGGTTTCTATCATTGTCGTATTCAGTTAATATTATGGGAAAAAATAAATAAAATAAAATAAAACATCTTCATTGAATTCAAACCTGCCATGATGAAATCAATTACTTACAATTAAGGGTCGAACCTTATTTGGAGGCCAGAACTTAAGCTATACTTATTATATCACAAGATTTTGGAGGTTGGAACTACCTTTAATCAAATGGTTTTTAGCTTTGACATGAAGACCTTTTATTTTTGCCAAGGTGTAATTAAGGAGTCCGAAACTAAACCCTCTATATACAAGAACGTATGGACATTGATAATATGTGAATAATTTGGCAATAAACATACCAATTTGAAGTTAACAAAGGAAAAAATGAATGGCAGCTTTAAGCTTCTTTTTTTTTTTTTTTTTTTTTTTTTTTAGGGTGGTCATTACAAAACATAAATTATACAAAATATAATAAATAGAGAACTTTATATATTGATCCCAAAAAAAGCACAAATATATAAAGTTTTATAATTTCCTTCTATGAGTTTACATATTTTGAAACTGTTGTATAATAAACGTATTATAAATATTACAAGCTATGTCTCTTTCAATATATACAACCTAACAATCATTCATCCACTAATCTCCCATTCGATTGCACAATTCATTCTTTATATATTTCATTGCTAAAAAACTTCTTTCTATTGTTACAATTGCAACTAGAAGAGTTAAAACTAATTTTACAAGCAAATAAACTAATGGATATATGTCATACTTCTACATCTCCACTAACTTTTGAGCAAGAACACAAATTCCTTCAAGCTATAAAAACGAGTCATCATAGCGCATATCAAAAATATAATTTTGAAGTTGACCATCAAGTGCTAAAAAAGCTGTCCCAAGAAAAATCATATGGATATCTCTTGAAAGGAAAATCAACTTAAAAAAAAAAAAAAAAAAATTCAAAAGCTACAAATGAATCACTTGGATTCAAGCAAATCATACAAAGTGGCAACTCGATATTCGCCTTTGAAAATGGTTGTTGTGCTCTTGAAGTTGCAAATATATGACTGTAAAATAGCACAACACAATAGCTAAAAATTATAAGTTATTGCAACTAATTATTATTAATGTAATAATTTACCACTTTTAAGTTACTATTGCAACGACTTTTAATTTGTAGATATGATATTATATCTAATATTACTATACTAATGTTGTTGCATTAACATTTGATGTAATAGACTTATTTTGGTGCAGTGAATCCTGATTTTTTTTGTTCCCAAATATATACCAAAAAAGCTATTCAGCCTCCTTTAAGAAGAGAACTTTCCCACCGGTCTTTGAGAATGATAGTGGAGTCACGTGATCATAACTGGTCCTTAAGGAAAACACTTTGGTCAAAGAATCTATGACTCTGTATTCTTTCATCATCCAGACGAACCCAACATCCACGTAATGAAGAATAGTGAGGCAGCCTTCCAACATGTCAATCATAGGAAAGTCATTTTCCAGATAATTAGGCTATAGGACGAGCTAATATCCCTCGTCAACAAGTTCAAAATAGGCAATCCACAAATAGGGTGGTAAATAAACCAAGCCGATCGTGAACAACTCGGGCTCAGTTCGATAAAAAGCTCGTTCATGTTTGTTTGTGAACGATTTTTAGACCCCTTAAATACCAGATTAACCTAGTTAATTAGCCAAGTGATTAACTTAGTCAAATTATGCAATTCTAGGTTATCACAAACACACAATCATATCAAGAATATAAAGCAGCGGAAAAATAAATAACACAATGATATGATGACCCAGGAAACCACACGGTAAAAACCTGAGGAAGATTTGAACTAACTATCCTCAAGGTAAACATGAATCCACTATATGAAAGAATCAAAGTTCATACAGAAGGACTTACAAATTTCCCGCTTGACTTCTTAATGCTACCCACCAGTAGAACTTACTGACACGACCACATACAAGCTCCGAATCCATGGACTCCTTCTTTCTTGGATTCTCCACCAGTTACAAGCACCCACGCTTGTTTTTTTTTTTAAACTTCAATGGCAGCAACTGAGTTCATCATTAAGGTATTGATAATATCTCTACCTAAAAAACTCTAAGTTTATGTGAAGGAAAGCTCCTCAAGGATCTCATAAGAGATTCACACAAAACGCAAAATATGAGCAACAATACAACCAGAGCAACTAGGACTGCACTCCAAAACGTGGCTAGGGTTTTCTTTATATACTAGGAGAATTAGATCTGAAACCCTAATCCTTAATGGACTTAGGCTGAATTGGAAATTTTGTAGAAAAAACATTCTGCCCGAGATTCGATCGATCGAGTCTAAGTTTTGATCGATCGACCCAGGCTGAAAGTCACTAATACTTTCTGTAGTGATTCCAACTTTACATAAACACACAACTTTAAGCAAGCCTAAACAAGACTAAACAACCTGTTTTGATCATGGTTTGCTAACATTACACATTAGAGTTCTAAATACATCAAATCCTAAGTCTTTAGAACCTAACAAACTCTCCTATTGGCAATCTGTGACAAAACACAAACTAAAAGTTCAAAATTTATAAATAAAAGCCCTTTACAAAAATAATGCTCATAAACACAAATTCAATCCTAACTACTATCCATCAGTTGCAAATGTAGACAGCAGCTCAATTGAATCAACCTGTATATTCTTAAAACACTTAACAAACACATAAACGCATATGTGACATAAAAACAGTAAATCAACAAATATGCAAACTAACTCTCCCTCTAAGTTAAATACATCAAAAATAATGTTAAATCCCCCTAAATCTCCCCCTTTTTGTCATGTATTGACAAAGATAACTTAAACAAAGAGTAAGAGGAAATAGAGAAAGAAGGGAACACAAAACAACTCAACTCTATAGAAAATAGAGACAACTCCCCCTATGAACAACAAAGGTTAAAAACAAGCTTCTCTCCTTATAAAAATAAGAAAAACAAGACAAGTTTTGGAAAAAATAGTTTTGGGAAAAAATTAGGAGGGGAAAAAAAAACACAAACCAAAGTTAAAAAAAAAAAAAAAAAAAAAACTAAGGTGAGGATACACATGAAGAAAAATATTATCTATTTCAATAAATGCAAACATGGCACTATGTAACCCATAAACAGTTGCATGAGTAGAGAAAAATATTTGCACATTGATTATCCATCATATCTCTTAAGAAAAATATTTTTCACACAGAAAAATAGCATATACTAAAATGTACAAAGGACTCAAAAGTTAATCAATCAATTTTTAAATCAAGTTGATTACCAATTTAGCAAAGTGTATGCATGCTATGTATGAAAATAATGAGAGATACGACTGCAAAACTACAAGATGGATACAGCAATCAATGCAATGCATGTAAATCCTAAACATAAATGATGCATAAAAAAATATGTCATGATGCATGCTCTAATGTAGTGAAACTAAGTTTAATATAAGTTTAAATTCACAAAATTAGCTTGAGTATAGAGTTTCTAACAAAAACCTCAAAAAGTTTAAAACTACTTGAATGTTTTTAAAGAAATTTGACCAATTAATCATCACACAAGTTAGAAAACCGATTAGAATGATCAATTACATCAATCCAACAAGCCAATTTCATCAATTTTAACCCAATTGAACAAAATCCCCAAATCGGGTACATTCAAGCTCTAGAATATCCAATTTCTTAAACTTTAAACACATTTTGCATTAAGATCAAGAAACTTTTAATCTTGGATAGCCATAACAAGATTACACACAATAAAATGTAACAAGTTTAGCAAAAAGTAACTTGTGTATTAAGTGCAACTAGTAAAAACTTGAGATACATGTGAGGTGATATGTAAATAGAAATCAAACACTAAGTATACAAAATTCATCACATAGAATTCAAAAGAGACTATCACCTAAAGAGTTACATCATATAACTCCCACATCTCCTAGATCATAAGCTTGCAATCATGTAAGTTTCTTGAATTTTGTCTCATAATATACACACCAATTTTAATAATGTGATTTGGCATCAAACCTAATTGTACATACCAATTTTAAGCATTAAGCAATTTAACTGAGGCTTCACCTTATTATCTTTTTGTTTATGTGCTACACTTTTTCGAGTACAAAATCTTACGATATGCACTAAGGTGTTCATGGTTGGCTAGTGAACAGTGGTGAGATGGTTATTTATGCCTTTCTCAAAAGGATCAAGTCCGACAGTCAAATAACATGTGACTTCAAGATTAAGACAAAGTGATAAACACCATAAACATCTTTCCCACACAACATGCACTACAAAACTTCAACTAGTAAAGTGCAATAAATAAACTTATCCAAACTAAACAAGGTACATAAATATGTTATGTAAAGATAAGGTGGCCAACCTTGATTTCAAATCCAAGATATATAATACAAAAATCTTTTTGGTTAAAAAAAATTATGACCAATAACAAAAAACACATATTATGCTAAATGAACAATGCAAAAGCAATGCATGATAGTGCTAAACTAAGCTATAGAGGGTACACAAACAAAAAATATCAATTTCTTAATTAACTCTTGAGTACATGTACAAATTAGTACATACTCACACAAAATCAAAAAAAGCTTAGCACTTATATAACACATACTATTCAAGTTTCTCCACAATGTCAAGCATGTTCTA
The DNA here is from genome assembly GCA_030445155.1 of Quercus variabilis. Lineage (NCBI taxonomy): Eukaryota > Viridiplantae > Streptophyta > Magnoliopsida > Fagales > Fagaceae > Quercus > Quercus variabilis. The sequence continues at coordinate 56,645,898 of CP129447.1, read as the reverse complement.
AATCGAGAAAGAGATATCATAATTCATGTAATCCTCAAAAAGAAAAACTAGACACAAAATAAAATATTTTTGTCTTTTTGAAATTTTTCAATGTTTTTGGATTAAAAAAAATGACCAAAAACAGAAACAAAAAACATTTCCACAATTAATTGAAAGAATTAAATCAAGGACAAGTTAGCAACACTCACCTTGGAGAATCTTTTCTCACCTCATATGGCACGATTCTTCGGCTTTGTAGGTGAAAATCCATGTAAAGCAGGGTGTGTTTAAGGAATTATACCAATCTTCTCAGAGAGACTGAAATCCTGCAAATTCCTTTCACAAGCCAACAAGTTCAAATTTTTCAAAAGAATATGAAACAATTTATTGGACTTATGGCAGGAGAAATATCATCACATATCCTAAATTGAAATATAGAATGTTTAAATTTCAATTTATGACAATTAGGACGAATATGACCATGGACACAACAAAAGTGGTAGATAAAAATAAATTTAGAAACATCAGTATTCCTAACAATAACTCTAGTCTCAGATTTCAATTTTTGCCTCAACAAAGAACAATTTGGTCTAATATGACCAACAACACCACAAAAGTGACAGGTAAGCACAAAAACAAATTTATTATGCTCTCTAACAGTAGATTTAGACATAAGTTTAGAAACTTCAGTGTTAACATCAGAACTTTTACCTTTGTCTAACCTAGCAAAATAAGCATTTTCATTATTATTCCTCTTGAAAGGAGGGATATAAACTTTTTTAGTTTTAGGCTTAAGAGAAACAGAAATACTTCTGTTATCATCAGCAGGCTTGGTACTAGTCAAATTTTCAATCTTAACTTTAGATTCAACTAACTCTTGTTCTAAGCTTTTCATTTTTTCATCTTGAAAGGAAATTTGATTTCTCAAAAATTCATTCTTTTTATTAGACTCATCCAATCTCACAATCAATTTCTCTTTTTCAAGATTAGCCAATTTTAACTCTTCCTTGAATTTCTTAGCAATTTTCATAGATTTCACTAATTCCTTACAAAGAGTTTCACAGACATAAATAAAATCAATAGAAACAACAGTGTCCTTTTTATTCAAATCATCACAAACATGAGCAGAAAGACACTTCAAATTATTCATGATAATAAGGGTTAAAGATCAGCTCAGAAATCAAAAGATCTACAACAAGAGAGCTACCTACTCTGATACCACTTGAACAGTTTTTAGACCCCTTAAACCAACCAAATTAACCTAGTTAATTAGCCAAGTGATTAACTTAGTCAAATTATGCAATTCTAGGTTATCACAAACACACAATCATATCAAGAATATAAAGTAGTAGAAAAGTAAATAACACAATGATATGATGACACAAGAAACCACACGGTAAAAACCTGTGGAGAATTTGATCTAGCTATCCTCAAGGTAAACCTGAATCCACTATATAAAAGAATCGAAATTCATACAAAAGGACTTACAAGCTCCCCGCTCGACTTTCTAATGCTACCCACCAATAGAACTTACTGACACGACCACGTGCAAGTTCTGAATCCACAAACTCCTTCTTTTTTAGATTCTTCACTAGTTATAAGCACCCACGCTTGTTTTTCTTTTAAACTTCAATGGCAGCAACTGAGTTGATCATCAAGGTATTGATAATATCTCTACCTAGGAAACCCTAAATTTATGTGAAGGAAAGCTCCTCAAGGATCTCACAAGAGATTCACACAAACTGCAAAATATGAGCAACAATACAACCAGAGCAACTAGGATTGCACTCCAAAACGTGACTAGGGTTTTCTTTATATAGTAGGAGAATTAGATCTAAAACCCTAATCCTTAATGGGCTTAGGCTGAGTTGAAAATTCTGTAGAAAAAACATTCTACCCGAAATTCGATCGATCGAGTCTAAGTTTCGATCGATCGAGCCAGGCCGAAAATCACTAATACTTTCTACAACCACTCGATTCCAACTTTATATAAACACACAACTTTGAGCAAGCCTAAATAAGACTAAACAACCTGTTTTGATCATGGTTTGCCAACATTACACATTAAAGTTCTAAATATATCAAATCTTAAGTCTTTAGAACCTTACAGTTTGTTTATAAATAAGCCAAGCTCGAGCCATAGTTTTCAGCTTGTTTGATAAACAAGCCGAGCCCAAGCAAAAAAATTTGTTCGTGAACAATCAAGCTCGATACAACATAGGCCAAGTTTAAGCTCATGTATAGCTTGATAAAAGGCTTGATATATGTTTGTTAAATAAACTAAATATTATAACATTACACATATTTTAATAATGAAATTCCCCACATGAGACCACTTACCATTACCCATTACTTTTTTTTTTTTCTTTCCTTTTTTTTAAACATTTTTAGAAAAAAAAAAAAAAAAAAAAAAAAAAAAAAAAAAAAAAAAAAAAAAAAAAAGGACTAGGGACTTCATTTCTAGTAATTCACACTTTTTCTAGACTTTTCAATTTTCACTTCTAGAGTTCTAGTATAGTAGTACTTCATGCATATTATGGACAGCTGGATTTCACCATCTTAGGTGTCTTTTTGTGGTCTTTTCCTATTCCTTTTCGTGTGTTACAATTTAGTCATTTACTAATTACTAAGTATTCTTTCCGTTTTAGTTATTTGAATACACGATAACTTCACATCCAATTTTCTAGTTCTTTAGTTTAGTTTCTCCTCTCTACCTAAACTTCACAATTCAATTCTATTATTCAACAAAAAAAAAAATGCAATTTAGTTCTATTCAAACTGAAATTCTCAGCTATCACTCAATGAGTCAATGTCTATCTTCTACAGTCTGTAGCCTAAAACTCTTAGGCTCTCTTGGAAAGACTGAAGCTTCTTTGAGAAGCCTCAATCTTTCTCCCTTTTATCATCAATTTCTTTCTTTTCCCCAAATTTTCAAAGAATTGATCAGCTCTCTCTCTTGTGAGGTTAAGAAATTCTACCAAATTTTCTTTATATCTCTTTGCAACAAATGAACAAGTCCTAGCTTTGGAAGAGTCTGATGCTAGCAAAGAGGATTTAGAGTCCGGTGTTTACTGAGTCACCATATAATCTAAGGGTTCTAGTGAGTGTGCAAAGAGCTCCAACAACAGCTCTAGATCTAGTGTAGTATTTGGCATCACTACCATCTTCGCCCTCTACCTCCATCCTCCAAGACGTTCATAGCCTTCTCTCACCTCAGGTAAATTTCCTTGTTTAAAAATTTTCTACATATTTTTATAGTTTTTTGCATTGTAGTTTGTTTGATATTACAAAATCGTCTTAATTTCCAAGTTGTGGTTGTTTATGAAAGTTCGATATAACTTAGAATTATCATGTTGGTTGTATTCATTTGATAATAACCTAGCTTTGTAATTAGTGGATTGTGGTTGTGGGAGTCTGGTATGTAGTTTGGAATGGGACTGTGCTTTTCTTTTCTTTTCCTCAGGTGTAGATTCCTCTATGGTTAGCTACTAAAAATGTTATAGTTCCTTTGTACTTAACTTTGTTTTGTGCTGTGTGCTATGTGTTTTTGGATATCAAAGTTGATTTCTTTTTTATTCATATATGTTTTGGAATGTTAATTTATTTAGATTCGTGAAGTGGAAAGTCAACAAATGGATGCTCCTGCTACTAAAAATATAGATGCAGTAGTTAATGTTGATGAGAATGAAGAATCTATAAACAATAATGATGCCAAACTTGAAGAAATGCCATTTCAACAAAAGAAAAGGAAGAGGACTTCTGTGATTTGGAATGACTTTAATAAAATTATTCTTCCTGATGGAACAAAAAAGGTTCAATATATTCACTGCCTTAAAAGACTCGCCTATAATAATAATGGTGCAACAACACAATACCATAGGCACTTGAAAGGTTGTCTAAGTCATAAACTAGCTGATAAGAAGCAAAAACAATTAGTTGTAAATGAAGGTGGGGTGGAAAGTGAGGTGGCAATAGCAAACTTTAAGCATGACGATGCCAAGGTTAGGGAAAAGGCTTCACATATGATCCTTATGCGTGAATACCCTTTTAATATGATGGAGCATAAGGTTTTTAATGTTTTTATGAAAACTGCTACTCCATATTACCAGAAAATTTCATGCAATACTGCAAGGACTTATTGCATTTCTACTTTTGAGTTGGAAGAGAAGAAATTGAAGGCTATGCTTGGTAGTGCCAATAGAGTTAGCCTTATTGCAAATTTTTGGAGATTTGGACAAAAAGTTGGGTATATGTGTCTCAATTGTCATTTTGTTGACTCTAGTTGGAAATTACAATAGCGAATTATAAATTTTTGTGATATGCCACCTTCACATTCCAGAGTTGTAATTTCTGATGCTATCTTTAAGTTTTTGCTTGATTGGGGGCTTGAAAACAAGGTGTATACAATAACCTTGGACAATGCTAATAACAATAATGCAACTGTAAGAATTTTGAAAGATGCTATCAAAAGGAAGCTCATGTTGGGTGGCAAGATCTTTCATGTATGTTGTTGTGCACATATCATTAATTTGTTGGTACAAGATGGGTTAAGTGAGATTGAAACGGTGACTGAAAATGTCCGTGAAAGTGTGAAGTATCTAATTGCATCAAAAGCTCATCTTATAAAGTTTGGTGGGATTGCAAACCAATTGCAATTACCTTCCAAGAAGTTGATCTTAGATTGTCCCACATGTTGGAATGCAACATATGTAATGTTAGCTGCTGCCTTGGAGTTTAGAGAGGTGTTCTTTAGGTGCAAAGATAGAGATGTGGGGTATAATTGGCTGCCTAGTGAGGAAGATTGGGATTAGACAAAACATGTGTGCAATTTTTTATCAGTTTTTGAAGAAGTCACAAATGTCATATCAGGAAATGAATATTCAACTACAAATATATTCCTTCCTAAGGTTTAGAAGATAAAAGAAGTTTCAAATGAGAAGTCACTTGATGAAAATGATTACATTAAAGCTATGGCATGTAAGATGAAGTTAAAGTTTGACAAATATTGGGGTGAATGCAACTTTGTAATGGCCATAGCTACTATGTTAGATCCTCAGTTCAAAATAACTTTGATAAACTTTTCCTTTCCAAAGATCTATCAAGAGTTTGAAGTAGCTAGAAACATTGATCATGTTCATGATTCCTTATATGAACTTTGTTGTGTGGTGGGCCTTTTGTGATTTTGGGTTGGACTGCCTCCTGCTGTACTGGGCCTAAGTGTTCTAGATAAGAGAGTCAGGATCGGTCTAGTTGCAACTCACCCTGGTTCGGCTTGCGCACAAACTATGCCCTGTTTGCCGAAACTTTTAGTCACATGCCTATGGCAGGCGAAGTTGCTACAAAAAAGTTATGACAGATAAATGCAATAAAACAATGATAAAAGAAATATGTTTCTTGTTAGGCAAAACAAGCAACGGATCCTTAGTTAAAACAAGGAAAAGGAACACATTGTAGGTGATATTGAAAAGACAAGATAAGAAACAATAGCAAGAAGTGATAAAATCAAGGAATGAAAGATCAGTTTGTTGTGTTCAATTCTACTACGGGGTAGAGGCCAAGGAGGGAACCACTTCCTCAACATGAATAACGTTATAGGATAATCCTACCGTAGAAATTATCCACTTTGAGAGAACGGGTCTGAATGGCTTATGCCTAAACAAGTTCTTTATCCTCAACAGAGGGTAGACTTTTATAGAGAGAGAAGAGATTAGCCTATTGGTGCATGTCTGCTATTCTAGCCTCTATTTCTTTTCTCTTTTCTCTCCATTTTGTTACTTTGATTCTTTTGCCACTCTTTTCTTTTCTTTCTTAATGCTTGCTCATGTGATGTTATGGTGATAGTGGTGCTGTGATTCTCTCCTAATGGTTGCTGTTGTTCCACCAATGATACTGTGCACAGTGAGGGCCCTTTATATACTGTCTACCGTGACTGATTTTACCATTTTAGCCTTTAACCACTTTTGTCTAGTTTAGGGTGTTCCTCCTAACCACCCACTAGTTTGTCAGCTGTCCAACCACCACCATTTACCTATGCTAGGTGTGTCACTCCCCATTACCAGACAAAGAAGACTATTTTGTTTGTTTGCTCACCATGGTATTCTCTCCTGCTATCCCTCATTGCATGCATCTAGTGATTCCAACTCATGCTTCCTTCTTTTGGGTGGTATGTCATCCCAGCAAGACATCACCCCCAAAAGAATATAAGTAGGAACCCTAGAATAGGCTTTCCCTTCTCCCTTCTGCTAAACTATACCCTCTCTTACCTCTAACCCATGATCCACCACTCCTGTATTGGTTGGGTATAGACTAGTTGTGCCTGGGCCTTGCACATGCTCCACTTCCCGTCTATGCCAAAAGGCTTATCCATTGCTCATATGCCTAGCTCGTCTGTGCATTTTGCTGCTCATCCTTGACCTTTTATGGCGTGAACTGTTTTCTGATTTTCCATTCTTTATAGCTAGCTCCTTTCAAGGAGCTGGGCCTTGCTTGATTGTGGGTTTACCCCCTTTCAACCCATTCTTTGCTCCTTCTGCAATCTTGTTGCCATTCCTGCCATACCACTTTGCTATTCCTGCCGTGTCATTTGGCCCATGCTTGCTAGGCCTCTTTGGGCTTGCTGCCTATTCTTCTCTCAATGACTTAATATGGTCATTGGACTTATACTCATGCTACTTTGGGCTTTTCTTGACCCATTACATTGCTTGTGGGCTCCTTTGTCCCATTTCTTTTTTCTTGAGCATTCTTGGCCCATTTGCTTTCCTTGGGCATTCTTGGCCCATTTTCTAATTTTGCATACTCATGGGTTCTTACTAACTCTTTTAGGCTTCCCTGGCCCAATTACCTTAACCTTTATCCTTAGGGTTTATGGGCTTTCCATCAACGCCTTACTTTCTTACTTTATTACTTCGGGCCTACTGCAGCCCATTCTCCCTTTTCTACATCACATAATGCGCATGGGTTTACTACTTCTCTTTCTGAGTTCTTTTAAGCCCGTTTGCTTTCCTCAAGGCCCATTTATTTACTTTACGGGCCTATGAACCATTGTTCCTGCCATTCAGGCTTAATGGTTTTTCTAGCAATCTACAAACTCTTCTCTACCCATATTGTTGGGCTTCTTCCTACTATTGGGCCTCAAAATAAGCATCAACAAACTTTATAATGAATATGTTGTAGACTATACTTCAAGCAATGCTGGACAAAGTGCATCTAAATCCATTGAAGGCAGTAGTAGAGTTGGTGGCAATAATTCAAAATTTAAAACTAGAGGTAGAATGGAGTTTGATCAGTTTGTTAGAAATGCCGATAACATACAACTAGCAAAATCAGATTTGGATGTGTACTTGGAAGAAAGTGTTTTTTTATGCACCAATGGTTTAGACTTAGACTTTGATGCTTTAGAGTGATGGAAGGCTAACAACCTAAAATTTCGCATTCTCTCAAAGATAGCATCTGACATACTTTCCATCTCCATCATCACAATAGCTTCAAAATCTCCATTCTCTACAGGAGGTAGAGTAATTGATGTGTATTGAGCTTCTTTATCAACAAAAACTATACAAGCTTTACTTTGTGGAGGTGATTGGGTTCAACCTCTTTACAAAACTAAGAAATAATTAAAAGTAAGTGTTCATCACATTTATTAATTCTTTTCTGAAAAACAACTTAATTTATTTTAATTTTTGTCTATTGTAACATAGACTTAGAATCTAAAGCCTCTATTTTTTTTTTTTTTTAAAGGTTGAACCGAGGTCTACTAGCATCACGGAGATAGCCATACATTTTTCAAAATAATGCTATCTTAAGTGTATTGTTTAGTATGTGTGTGTGTGTGTGTTTTATTTTCATTAAATGTTTTTTTTTTTTTTTATAATGTTCTTGAAAGCTTATATTTGCTTTTACATGCTATCTTAAGTGTATCAAGTGCTCACATCAGCTTAAATCTCCAACAATCAAGTAAACAAAAATAAGAAAATAATATACTCATTTGTTCATGCTTCTAATTCCACTTGTGATTAGCAATTGCTCAAATTAAAGCTTTACATAATTAAATCTATCCGTTCATACTTCCTTGTTTATAGCTTTAATACTTGTTCAAAATACTTGTTTTTTTTTTTTTTTTTTTTTTAAAGGTTGAACCGAGGTCTACTAGCATCACAGAGATAGCCATACATTTTTCAAAATAATGCTATCTTAAGTGTATTGTTTAGTGTGTGTGTGTGTGTGTGTGTGTGTGTGTGTTTTATTTTCATTAAATGTTTTTTTTTATAATGTTCTTGAAAGCTTATATTTGCTTTTACATGCAATTGCTTTTAGATGCTATTTATTTAATGTGGACAATTTTATTTATTTAATTTAGGCAAAATATTATATTTTAATTTTTTTTTAAAATAAAAAAGGAGTGGAAATATAAATAATTTAATGATATATATGGGGGATGTGGCTGAATTTAAATGTTAAATAAAATGATATGAGAAAAAATAAAAATAAAATACATAACAATAAACGATAACATATCCAAATAATTCTATGTAATATAATAATAGTACATTCTTATATACTGTTTTTAATTATTTATAATGCAATATGATAATATTTAACAATCAAAGGCGTAAAAAATTAAAAAAAAATTAAAAAACTTAAAACACAAAACTAAATCCCATCAACCAAAATAGATTTCTAAAGAAAACAAAACTATATCAAGATAAAATAGAGATGCAAGAAAAAAAAAATCCACCAAAAAATTGAGGGAGAAAGAGTGGGAAATATCCAAATTTTTGTGAGAGAAAATTATGTAAAGAATGGAAGAGTATACTAAGAAGATGATAATAAAAAGAAACAAAATAAAGGAAGATAAAAGGAAAGAGGAAGAGTGATATCAAGGTAGAATGTTTGGGGAGATGAAAAGGTAAAGAGAAGGAGAAAGGTTGGAGAAAGTGTAAATGTTAAATAAAATGAGTACAATTTTCTTTTATTTGAATTTAAGTAAAATATTACATTTTTTATTTTTTAAAACACAGAGAGAGAGAGAGAGAGAGAGAGAGAGAGAGAGAGAGAGAGAGAATATAAATAATTTAATGATAAGGAGGATGTGGTTGAATTTCAATATTGAGTAAAATAGAGGAGAAGAAAAATAAAAGAAAAATTAAAAGATATAACAATAAACACTAAATTGTCCAAATTATGCTATGTAATGGAATACTATTTTATTTTTATCTACTATCTTTAATTTTTTATAATGTAATCGGATAAAATTTAACAATCAAAGAGCAAAATAATTATATTAATAATTTAAAACACAAAACGAAGTCGTATCAACCTAAATTAGAGTTCTTAAAAACACAAAAATTTATCAACCTAAAGTGGAGATGCAAAAAATAAAAATAAAAATCCACCAAAACATTGCGGGAGAGAGAGAGAGAGAGAGAGAGAGAGAGAGAGAGAGAGAGAGAGAGAGAGAGAACCTTTTTTTGTGAGATAAAACTATGCAAAGAATAAAAAAGAGTGACAAATTTATAGTAAGAGAAAAGGGATAAGAATAAGCAAATAAAGGAAGATGAATAACAATATTAAAATAGAGGGTAACGGGGAGATGAAAATGTAAGGGAAGAAGAAAGGTTGAAGAAAGTGTAAATATTTAAAAAATAAGTGAATGTTAAAAAAAAAAAAAAAAAAAGAAATTATAGGAAAATTGGAAATAAAAACATGACAAAAAATTTAAAAGCTAAATTTTTTACTTTTTATAAAATAATATGAAAAACTTTGTATTTTTTATGTAAGATTTGACCTTTTGGCTCTTTATAAGAATAATAAATGTAATCCATACAAATTCCATTGTTTAAGTCTATGAAAATTATCTATACATATGATTTGTGTGTGATAACTTTCTATTGTGTGTAAGTTCTATAAATAGCTTTCTACAACTGTTATTATATTCTTGGTGTTAATGAGTAATCCATACAAATTCCATTGTATAAGTCCATGAAAATTGTCTATACATATAATTGTAGTGTGTGAGATTAGTCTTTGTTATGAACTTAATTTGACCAAACTTTGGCTGTATGGGTATTTCTTGGTTTGTCTTAATTGCAAGCATTGTGATTCATAATTTTTTTTTAGATGCCAAACCAGTAGCATTCTTTGTGAAATAGGCAGTGTACATGGAGAATGATGATTTAATATATCAAGAAAACAACCTATGACACAATAAAAACATTTAAGCATAAATTACATAAAACTTTTTCATTTGTGCTTTGTATGGCTAGTTTAAGGATATTTTTTTTTTTTGTGAAAATAACTATAAAAGCCAAACTATTTTATTAGTTAGAAACATTTCCTTTTTTTTCCTTCTTCCTTCGTTCTTTTTCTCTCTCTTTTTTTCTTTTTTTTTTTCTCCATCTGCCGTCCCAGAATATTTTCTATTGTGGGTTTGTGTTTTCTGGGTTTGTTAGTGTTTTCTGGGTTGATGTTCTGGGTTTTTTTTTTTTTTCTAGTTGGCCTGCTTGTGTTTTCTGTGTTACTATTCTGTGCTGTTCTGGGTTTCTGTGTTGGTCTGTGTTGAGTTTTCTTTTCTGGGTTGCTGTATTTTCTGGTTGCTGCGCATTTTCTGGTTGCTGTATTCTGTGATTTCTTCCTGCGTGTTACTGCATTTTCTAGTTTCTGGGCTGCTACATTTTCTAGTTGCTGTGCATTTTCTGGTTGTTGCACATTTTCTAGTTGCATTTTCTAGATGCTACGCATTTTTTGGTTGCTACATTCTGTGATTTCTTCCTACGTGTTGCTGCATTTTCTAGTTTCTGGGTTGCTGCATTTTTTGGTTGCTACATTTTGTGATTTCTTCCTGCATTTTCTTCCTGCATTCTGTGATTTATGGTGGAGAGAACTCGAGTCTCTAATACTTGAGTTCCACGTGGATTAAAATACTCCACCTCAACTACACACTAATGGAAATCGAGTCTTTAAAACTTGATTTGCTACAATGAAATCAAGTCTAACAGACTCAAATTGTTAGATACCAAATTAGTTTCAAATATTAGCTAACTAATAAAATAGTTTGGCTTTTATAGTTATTTTCAAAAAAAAAAAAAATCCCTAATTTTAGAAGTTTGATTGTTTTAGTTTGTAAATGATGGAATATTGTTTTTCTATTGTTCTTGTGAATTTTTCGGAGTTTTCCAAGGTAATGAAGTTAAATTGTTCAATTTTGATTTATATTTTCAAGATTTTTTTTAATAAATACAATTTTGCCAAGTGTCTAATTTTTATGCTTTGTTTTGCTCATTGGTTCATTCTAGATCTTTGTATGATTTTTTTTTTTTCCCTTTGTGGATTTGTAGAAAGTTTAATTCTTGATGTGTATAATAGAGATTAGTTACCTATCGAATTTTCAATATAATTTGTGATAATATTGCTATGCTTTCACTTGCTATGCCTTATAAACAAGGTACATAGTTGGCTATACCTTAGAAATTTAACGGGAACGTTAATAGTAATTGTATGGAGTTATAAAATTATTTATTTTTTTGGCCTAAGCTCAAATAGCCAATGTTAATGTATTTAGTGGACGACAATCTTTTGAATTCTTAGTTATTTTTAACACTGATATTACAAAATGATATTATAATGCTTCACTTCCCTCACCTTGTCAATTTAAGTTTGATCAAATCCTTATTTTAGTTTAATTAAGTGTACTTATTTGGTTATAGGATGAAATCAAAAATATTGAAAGCTTTGTCAAGCTCTCCTCTGATAAGAACTTTCTCATCCAAGTGAGAGCAATAAAGCTAGACACTCCTGTAGAACCGCGCTATAAGTTCAACATCATTGCCTTTCATGATCTGCCTCAAGAAAATCTATGAAAATGAAGTTCAAAAAGAACTATATAATGCAAGACATCTCCTTTTGGAACACTAAAAAAAAAAAAAAAAAAAAAAAAAAAAAAAAAGCACATACAAAAGACAAATAGATATGTTATTGATATATAATGTACCACTTTGTCTTTTCATATAATTAAATAAAGTCACCAAAACATTACCTCAATTTTGTTACTCCATTTTGTGCCTATTATTAGAAATCAACATTTTGGGTTTCTTTTTGCACATTATATATACTTATCATATGGTGCTTTTCAAAGCACATGTATATATTTGAACTTTGTTAATATATTATGTTATGATGTATTATATTAGCTATTATAATCTTTGTATTTCATTCAGATGCAATCAATTTAATGTCCCTTTTGATGATAAAATACATATGTAGTTTAAAATTTACTTTAAAAATCAATTGATGTATATTTTGCCTTCATGTTAAAAATATAATTAAAATTTCAACTTAATTACTTTTTTTTTTTTTTTACTAAAGCCAGCACGTGAGTCTACAAAGTCACAATCACACGAGAGAGAGAAAGAGAGAGAGAGATTATTTATGTTGTGCGTAGCCAAATGGGCTTTTCTTTGTTTGTTTTTCAAAAATTGTTGTTGGGCTCCCATGGGCTTTTCTTTTCTTTTTCTTTTTTTTTTTTTCTTCAGATTTTAGAGCAAGAAAGCTAATTTGTTGTTGATGGGCCTCTTCTCTTTGTCTAAGGGATCAAGTTTAATTTTTGGGCTTAAATAAAATTTAGGGTGTTCAAATTATTTAGGGTGAACAAAATAAAATAATTATAAAAATATTATATATAATTTTTTTTTTCAGGGCAGGGCCTGCCTTCCACGTACAGCAGCCTAAAACCTAAACAACACGCAATTAATAGGAGCTACAGAATGTGCAGGTGACATGATTTCAAAGTTAGCAATAAAGAGTTATTATTAGGATAGTTTAAAAATTCTTTAAAAAAAAGCAAAAGAACAAGTTATTTATTTATTTATTTTTTTTATCAGCAACAGAGCAGTTTTTATATGGGCTTTTATTTTTATATAACCTTACAATTACAAGCACACATGGGCGTCGCCCCTTACTTCCTGAGTTTTTCAAGGACCCAAAAAATTAAGATAAAAGAAATTGCCCCCATGCAGGATCGAACTACAGACCTTCAGTTTACAAGACTGACGCTCTACCACTGAGCTATAGGGGCTGGACATTTTTGAGAGGGAGAATTATTTTACGTACCTATCATTGACTTAGTGAACCATGCATTTAATTTTACAATTAAATGCTAATAGCATCAAATTCACCCAACTCAATTTTCATTTAGATATTATAGCTATCTCGGGAGTTTGGAGACTCATGTTTATGGACTCTATTGCACTTTTGGTACTATTTATGATCTCACTACACTATTTAAAGCTAACTTTTACATTTAAATACAATACTTTCAACAAAAAGTTTTCAGTTTCAGCAAAATAAGCAGATCCTAAACAAACCATAATTCTCTTTCTCTACTTCTAATATTTGATTTGACCTATTTTTAAATATAATAGCATTCAAAATTATGGTCTTATAATTTTGTAGTTTTTTTTTTTTTTTTTTTTTTAATTCGATAATACGACAATAGGGAATGAAGAATCAAATCCTAATTCTTTTTATAAAGGAAAATATAATATCACTAAGTTATAAGACTTTTAGTAATCTATATATATATATATATATATATATATATATATATATATATCTATACATATATAATAGACGAAGCCTTTGAAGGAGGTGCTGCCACGTTTACTATTTAAAAGGCGATGCATCACAATCTTTCACCGTGTAAAACACTGTTTGGAGCCTCGAAGCCTTTGAAGGAGGTGCTGCCACGTTTACTATTTAAAAGGCGATGCATCACAATCTTTCACCGTGTAAAACACTGTTTGGAGCCTCCGGGTATAAAAAAAAAAAAAAAAAAAAAAAAAACCGCTTAATAAATTAGAACATTCGTTCCAAAAGGCTTGCCCCTGTGCAGAGAAAGAGAGAACAGAAATGCCGATTTTTTTTTCCTCTAACCCGATAATACATATAAAACCCTAGAATACAACAAACTAAATTCTGATTTTCTATTTCTCCCGTTCCCCTTCTCCTTCCCTGTTCCACTTCCCCATTCCAAAACACACTCCACGGCCAAACCCCTTCTTCATCGTCCAAAACCCAGACCATAAAGGTAGATGGTTTGTTGAAACGGTTTGGTGAAAGGGAGATACGGAGATAGAGAGAACTACCACCGGTCAAAATTAAATACGATGAAATGTCCAAGAGGTATGAGATACGGAGAGGCAGATACAGAGAAATAGAGAGACAGACCATCAGATCCGTATCCTCCATCGGTTAGTCTCTGTTTTTTGGTTCTTTAAACTTGGGTTTAAATATGATTTAGGATTGGGTATTTTGATTGTATTGGATTGGATTGCATTTAGGTTTTCGCTTAGATTCAGTTTTGAGTAAGGAATTTAGGATAGAATGGTTTTTAATATCAGATATCTGTGTTAGATTTGGTTTTTCTTTTGGATAACAGAACCACCCGATCAAACCCTCTCTCTTTCTAATGCACTTCCATGACCTTCTTCTTCTTCACACAGTTCTTTCTCCTATTTTCTTAGTCTCCCCATCGTTTCCCCTAACCCATTTACGGATGACTCTGTCAAACTATTGCCTCTGTGTTTGGTTCTTAGATTGACAGTTTTTAAGAGTTTTTTTTAATAAATTTATTAAATATTGTAATAGCGCTCAAACCATGATTTAGTTTCTTGGCTAAAACTATTTGGAAAATTAAAAAAAGAAGAAGAAATTTTGTTTTTGTTTGTTTGTTTATTATTATTATTATTTGTGTTTATGTTTGTTTGATATGTTGGTAATTACATCTGAATGATATTTTTGGCCATTGATATGTCAAGCTATTATAATGGGTCCAATGAGATAATTTTTTAAAATACTAATTTTATGATATTTACCTGGTTTGGATTATTGAATAATTTTCATTGTTAAAGTTTGTTAACTATCTTGAAATATTGAACCAGTGGTTGCTGCAAATTTTCTAGGTTTCTCTTAACTGGCACCGGTAATAGAGAGCGGCAGATATAGAGAAATGGAGAGACACAAATAGAGAAACAGAAATAGAGAGAGATAGATTGCTTTGCTATCCAATTGGGTTTTCTTTATTGTTACTCATGCCCTTTTTTGTTGTATAATTATTTTCCATATTTTCTTTTTTTTTTTCCTCAAGTATTTGGATTGAATTGACCTGTAAAATTGTAATATCTGTCTTATTTAATCTATAGCCTGTGACTTCACATTTTCCCTCTATTGTACATTCTTCTTTGTCTTGGTATTTACAATGTTTATATGTTTTCGTTATAAATAAAAAGCTAAGCTATGTTCCAAAAAAATATAACAAAAGCTGTTCATGAAAGAGAAATTACTTTGACCAAAAAATATTAATTTTTTTTTGTACTATTTAATCAATGGATTTCAATGTGGTAGCTATTCCTAATTGATATATAGTCTCTCTTTGATTCCAATGTGTTTGATTAAACTCCAAAATCAATATTTGTTACTTGCTAAAATATGCAAATTAACCCAGTGTGATTTCTTAACATATATGGATGAGATATGCCAATTGAAGAGAATTTAATAGAAATGGTATCATAGAAGTGATAAGATTACCAATTGAAAATTAGTCTTTTAAAGAAAGATTGACTATGACAATGAGGTATATTGGTACTTTATTATTTTGTTTTAGATATGATTAAACATACTTGGAGATTGGGTCAGCATTGTTTATGAAAGACTAATTTCTCTTTTGTTTATCATATACTTTGTAATAGATTCTATCCATTATGTATTTGTTGTTTGAAGTACCTCTGTTTAGACAGCTTTATGACGTTCACCTGGTGTTTTCAAGAAACATTGCTGGATAAAACTGGCAGGTTAGGACATTCTAACTATCATTCTTCTCATTCTCTATCCTATGACTTCCATTAGGTTGATTCCGTTGTTTCTCCAATTGACTTCTTCTCTTTTCTATCTCAATATTAGTATCATTGGATTCATCCATTGGATTACATTTTGCCAATTGATGTATTTGGGATAGTTCTTTGCAGAATTAAATTTTCTTTGGTTTTTTTTTTTTGAAAATAAAATTTCTTTTGCCTAAGTTTTAATTGGCTTGGTTCCTTATTTTTATTGCTTTGCACTATTAGAAAATGTTGCAAAGTTTATATTATCAATTTTGGCTGTTTAACCTGTTTTCTTTAAATTGTAAACGCCTCTGTATTTTTCCCTTTGTATCAGTTTCTTTCAACAAGAACAGTTACTTAACCAAGCAAGGGAGAAGAGTTAGTCAAGGAGGCAATTTGTAAGGTATTCTTAAAGAAAATTAAAACTTAAATAAATCAACAATGGTCTCTTCAAAACCCCTTTGTTATCAGCCTTCAACATTCTTTGGTTTCTTAAACATTCACTGCTTTAATATACTAATCAAAACAGAATTTTGTCCAATAGATTCACCAGTTTTCTTACTTTGTCTCTCTATAATTACCCCCCCCCCCCCTCTCTCTCTCTCTCTCTCACACACACACACACATGTTTTTGTTAGGGTAATCTTTGAAAGAACGTTAAATGTCTTTATGTGTGGTTTATCTTTAGAATGAATAGATTATGACTTTGGGAATTTATGTTCTGACTTAAGTGGTTTATAAATAAAGGAGTCTTGAAGCTTATTTTATCATAATTTACAACTACTCAAATTTTATTTAGAATATAAAAAAATCAATTGATATTGTATAACCTATTATCTATACCTTTAAAAGAAAGGTTTTTTAAAGGATTTTTTTTTGCCCTCTTTGAAGCTTCTCAATGGGTATCACTAGACCTTGAATACGTTGTGTTCTGTTAGTCTATCCTCCCTTTTCTCTACCCATCTTCTTCTCCAAAACCACATTATAACCTCCATTTTATTTGGTATGTGATTTTACTAATAAGCTTTGGCTTTGGGATTTTTGTTTCATATGCCAAGTTTTATAAAATGAGCAATGTGAGTTTGAAGGTTCTGTTTTGGTTATCTTTGTTTTGGTTATCTTTGTGTTTGTTCTCTATTTGTTTGTTTAAATTTCTTAGTGAATAAAATTTGGTCTATGGATCCAATTTGTTAAAAAGATTTCTTCTTCAAAATGTTATTTTCCTGCACTATTCTTCTACAAAGAATCTGCACTGTTACACATCTAAAATCTGCTTTTCTTTGCAACTCAAATCTTCGCTACACTGTTTCACAAAATCTACACTGCACTGATTCATAAAAATCTGCACTGCACTGCACTATTTCATTAAATCTGCTCTGTTTTGAATAACTTTCTGCACTGTTTTTAAATAACTTTTGTCTTGGTTATCTTTGTGTTTGTTTAAATTTTTCAGTGAATACGTAGAACAAATGTAGGTTTTGATAAATAAAATCTATAAACATTTCCCAAAACCGTTCTTTGTTCTTAAAGGGAACAAATATGACAAAGAAATTGGACCTGAATAAAACAGGACACGGAATTTTTTTAAATCAATTAAATTTCTTAATCAATTTTGACGCTGCATTACATGTCACTAAAACTATCAAAGTTCGTATTTTAATGCATAACTTAATGGGAGATTAGGAGAAAGAGAAACAATAAAATTTGACAAAACAATACCCATAGTTGTCTTAAGATATATATTGTTAATTGAAAAATGGCCATCCTCATTTGCTTTGCTCCAAAATTCGTAGTCTTAATAATTGGGAATTGCCATGCAAAAGTTGTTTATAAGGCAAATAGTGTTATGGTTAGGGGTGAAAGTTTTTAATTTGAACACTTTGTCTTGGCTTTTGGATCCTTTGGGCATATTTTGATATGATTAGGGAAAGTGGCTATGTAGAATCCATTGTTTCATTTAGAATACTTAATATTTACATATTCTTACTCTATGCAAATTGAGTGCACTTGATTTATGTGTAGGAATTGAGGGCAACTAAGCCAAATCACGAGAAAGAGATTTTGTGGCATATGTGAAGTTTTCCTTGGATCTGAGCAATGCACCATTAAAAAATTATGCAACTATTTGGAAAAAAGAAGGTAAGTTTGTTTCTTTAAGATGTTTCCTTGCTGTTCTATCTTCTAGATTTTAGGTAGTTATTGAAGAGAGATAAAGCTTGATTATTACTATTTAACTGTTTTTTTTTTTTTTTGGGTTATGTTGTGTGGATTGCAAATAGTCAAAACTTTAATTTGAAGGAAATTTGTTGGCTAGGGTGCCTCAGTGTTATTTTGGACCATGTGATGCCTTTTTAACCATAGTGAGGAATGTCTATTTACTCACTGTGCCCTTTTATTCCTTCAGTATTTCAATGCATTATTTCTAATACCTTTCAAAAAGTAGGAAGGTTTAGGATCTCTCTGGATTAATCTCTAAACCCCCAATTTTTGTTAGTATCACACATCCATAATCTGCAGAAAGAAATAACTATGAGTTTATAACTTAAAAGGAAATTAGAGAATTTTTTTATATAAATGTGACCCTTAAGATGATTGGAGAGGACTGCATAATCTATGCACAATTCCTTTGGTGTATTAATGGAGATTCATGCTTAGATTATGTACTTTTAATGATACTATTGTCCAAGGGATTATTTGTAATTAAAAAATTTTATGTGAAAAGTAGCAGTATGATGATCGATGTCTTGGTTTACAAACTCATCAAGTTTGAATAGCCTGCTCTTTTTTTTATAGGTAATCTGAGAACTATTATTAATGAGAAAAGAAGAAAAGTACAGGTTGTTCATGGCCTACTCTATTTTAGCTCACAAGCGTCCTCGACTCTCCTTGCGGCAGCATACCTACAACATAGCCATAAATCACCTGATCTTCATTTACAAGTTCAATATGGTTGCAAGACTCAAAACTGCGATATACACAATCTTATCAAGTCTAATACTAGACCCCTTTGTTAAACAATTGAACAACCTCTTTATCATATCCATGAGAATTAAAGCTGTGTAATGGCTAATGATTCAATAAGTGCATTAGCTAATGCCAAGTACCTTACAAATGGCTGATGAGAAGATCACGAGGACTTCAAGTAATCAAAAGATGGAAATTACCCCAGCAGGTACAGCCAAAGTAAATGTTGATGTTGCTATGTCAGTGAATGCTTCAATTTTAAGAGTAGTAGTTCAAGATGAAATGCAATCTGTCTTAAAGCTTGGACAAAGAAAAGTTTAAATCCAGTGATCCTTTAACGACAGAAAAATTTGCACCCACTAATAGTTTGTCTTTATGTTGTAGTAATTCCTCTCTTTCTCTTTCATTTGGGAGGTTTGATTTAGATATGTATCCTTTATTTCTTATTAATGAAATAAGAAATAATTTTAAGCAATTTGGACAAAAAGCTTTGGACTCTAGCATATATAAATATATGCTAACCATATTTAAATGGTTAAAAATTAACCATATTGATTTAGATCATAGTCCTAGAGACAAATGTTTGGGGTTTGGATCTTTTGTTTTTGTACAGATAAATAGCCAATGGTGGAGCTTAATGCTCTAAAATGTTGAAAGAGAATCACAAGCAACATATGCAATTAGTGCTTTTAAAGTCCTACACATTCTTTCTTCTATTCTTGCTCAATAACAAATAGTGCTTCCCCTATTTAACTTTAAGTGAGTTAGTGCTTCCTTTTTATTTTATTGAAGCCATTTGCAATTTGTAAAGCCGAAGATAAATATTACATTAATGGAAAATTGTATTGATAATGTAATTTACTAGCAAATGCAACTGATATATTAAGTAATTCTAATTGAAAATTTAGCTGAATCTATTTTTTTGAATTGGGAAAAAGGTGTTACTTAATGTTATTATTATTTTAAACATCTTTCCAATGAATTTATGTTGGTTTGTGGTTGGTATACTTTGTGTAGTTGTGGATTTGTGTTTGGGTGTTAGGACATTTGTTTGTTACAAATGAGGCAATTAAATCATGGTGAAATTTGGGAAATATAAAACGTGATAATTTACCTATTGTGAGATTGGATAAGTGGGCAAGAAAATGAGTACAAGCTACATTTAATGCTTACCATAAAATAATTGTTTTTTTTTTTTTTTTGATTTAGAGATTTTTATTAGACGTGTTTAAAGGAAAAATAAATGATAAGCTATCTAACACTGAGTCATGTGATTTAGAGTTGAGATGGTAGAACTAATTTTACATTTGCATGTGTTCTTCATTTGAAATCAATTTAACATATTTTTTTTAAAAAAATTCTGGTATGTCCAGGTATGCAAAAATCCCGTGCATATTTTTTAAATAAAAATCCCATGCATTTGCACGGGTTACAAGCTAGTAATAATAATAGGTGAAGCAAAGACAGTATGAAATTGAATTCTAAATTAGGACTCTAGTTTTATGCCATGTGTCTAGAATCTGAAATTGAAGTTAAATTTTGCATCATGTGGCTAAATGTGTGTAGGCTCATTCTCATTAAAACCACTTCTATGTATCGGGTCAAGTGAGTTACTGTGCTAATTAAGTTTTTTCTTGATTTTGCAATCAAACGTGAAAACCAAAGAGATTAATATTGGTGATAAAAACTCATCATGTGGCTAAATGTATGTGGGTTCATTTTCATTAAAACCACTTCTATGTATCGGGTCAAGTGAGTTACTGTGCTAATTAAATTTTTTCTTGATTTTGCAGTCAAACATGAAAACCAAAGAGATTAATATCGGTGATAAGAACTTGGTTTGGGTACATTGCATAATTTCCAAAAAGATAGTAAAGCCAAAGTTTGCATTTTTGTTATAAATTACTTACAAGGTTTGCATCTTTACATTTGCACTAAATTTCGGATTAAAGTGCTTTATTCTTGGTTCTAACATTGAGTTTTGTTTACTATTTACTTACAAAGTTTGCATCTTTATATTTGTTATAAATTGCTAATATGTGATTGGATACACATTATGCCTAAAATTCATTATCCTTATATTTTGCTTTTTGTTTAGGTTTGGCACCTATTACAATGAAGAAAGCACTGTTGTGGAACAATGGATAATACTTTTTGTAGGCTACAAAGGAACTTAGTGATCAATGGAATTTTATGCGAATTGGAGAGGACGTGGTTGTAGATATCTGGATGGCAGATGTGAGTCACTATGTTTTTAAAATTTTCAGTGAAAGTAAATGTTATGAACAATGTAAATTTTCCGGAGAGAGATTTATTATTCTATATTTACACAAGTTTGGTTGCCTTCTTAGAGTGGATCACTCCACCCTGTCTTTCTACTATAATTTTTTATTCAAATTGTTACAATTTAATCCGAAATTTTATTTGAATTTTCCTATTATTGTTACTATCATATATTATCATTCCAATTGTTCAATTAGAACCTGAAATTGAAGTCCAATTTTACTACACACGTGTACAATTTAATTATTTTTAATTTTGCTGTCATATGCAAAAGCCAATAAGATAAAATTAATAACACATTAAACACTCATACTTTGAAAATTGGTAGTACCAATCTAAATCCATTGGACCTACTTCGTGATAATACAACTATGAAGGCACCCATCTCTCTATAAAAAGAGATTGGAGAGAATTTCTTTTATCAACCATAGAATTTCATAGGTTTTTTCTTCACACAAATACCCATCATGTTACAAAATGACCCATCATAAAACTACAAAATGAGTACAACTCTGAGAGTTTTTTCTTTTCTTTTTTTTAATTTTAAAATTTTTAAGCTGTGAAAATTTCAATCACTTATAGAGATTGAAAATTCAAAAGCGTGAATAGATCTTTTGGATAAAAATTGTCACCAAGGTTCATCTTTCTGTGTAAAATATATATACTGCTAAGTTTTGTTACTGAAATTTTCTGGTTAATAATATGAATTTAGACTTAACTGAGCCTTTTAAACATAAATAAACTTATGATTAATAATATATACATTCTCGTGCGGTAGCACGGGGGTACATACTAGTTTTGTAATAATTCATATCTTTTGAACAATGAATCCATATGATATTAAGGGTATTATATAAATTTGTGATTCATGGGATTAAGAACTATTCAATGCTTGTCATAAAAACATTAAAGCCTTTATTGTATATAGTTATCAAGAAAATATTGTAAAGCCTTTATTGTATAATCAAGATAACATTAAAGCTATTTAGTTGGAGGGTTGGAAAAGTGGGAGGGTAGAAAATAGTAGGAGAATAGAAAAAAATTTAATTTTCCTCTTTTTTGTTTGGTTGGGACTTAGGAGTGAAAAAAAGGAGGGATAGAAAAAGTGAGTTTGTAGATATTTATGCATATACCCTTGTTAAAAAATGATATCTAATTAAAATCAAAAAAGTGATAAACAACCAAAAAAAAAATCAACCACCTAAATTTATTAAAAAATAAAAATCATGTAAAAAAAAAAAAAAAAAAACACAATAGAAAGCAAAAGAAAAAAATAAAGTGTATGAGCACTGGACAAAACCTGCCCAGTAAATCAAAAGAAAAAAGAAAAGAAGAAGAAGAAGAGGCAACATCCAAGAGGAAGGGAAAAAAAAAGTGAAGAAGAGAAATGTGGATGAAGCCCATGTGCTAAGTGTGCAACTACACAAGGGTACGTATTTTCATTCAAAAATGATGTCTAATTTCTTCCTTCAATTTTCTCCTCATTTTAGGGAGAAAACTTTTTAGTAGGTCTAGTGAGAAAACACCTGGGCCCTACCATTTATTTTCCTTCCTCCCCATCTAACCAAACACACTCCAAAAAAAATTTCCTTCTCATTTTCTTTTCAAATTTTCATCTACTCTACTTCACCTTCAAACAAACACACCTTAAGAAAAGAGAGTGAAAATGACCCCATAAAAAGGTTGTCCACAAGCTTAATTATCAGGTATTTGGAAAATCCTCCTACTCATGACAAAGTTAAAACAAATTTCGATGAATTTTGTTTGAAGCATGGATTGGCATTATGGTGCGTAGTGGCAGGGGGAAGTGATGGCAGCTTTGTCTAAAAATTATCATTGCATGCCTTCGACAGTGGTGATGCTGGAGATGCTAGTAGCTTGGAGGGCTTACACATGATGATTCTTCTCTTCAAGGGCAGAGTTACATTGCTCCTTGGCCCTCCCAATTTTTTTTTCTTTCCTCCTACAACTATACTACTAATAGGATATAGCCCTACCAAAAAATTAGAACTAGCCCCTCCAATTATTTCTAAGATTTCTAGTTTGTCCAATGGATTTCTAATTGGCCTCTTCAATTGTCCAAAACTTTATTACCAGTCTACCCCAATTATTCCTAAGATTTATAGTTAGTTCAAAGGATAATGACTAACAATTGGTCTTCTCAATTTTCTAAAAAAATTGTGATTAATCCAATAGATAATAACACACTCTCTAGCATCATTGTCAACCCATTTCCTAACATAATTTCAAAATTTTTTTTTTCATCTTTAGGTACCTACAGAACTTTGTTATAGCTGCTAGTGCTAGCCCATTGCCCCATTTTCTTTCTTCTCAACACAAAAACTCCTATCTCAACCAAAACTATTAATCCATTTTTTTAATCTTGGTGCAACATCATCTTCTTGACTCTTTAAAGAAGTGAATATGCAAGTGCATTTTCTTCTCTCTTTCTTTCATCAATCATCATTATTATATTACCATTAGTATTATTTTTGTTTCTTTCTTCTGCCACTGTGTGTGTGTTGATATGCATATGGGTATTTAAGATTTTGTTGTTCACTTTTTTGTATTGCTGTTGTGGCCACCGAGGAATGCGTATATGTGCTAGTACTTGGGCCCTCAACTTATTTGTTTGTGGGCTTAATCTCAATTCTACTAATGGGGCTCCAACCTTGACCTGGCTAGCCTCTCCCAAGCTCTTAACTCTCACCCTCTTCCCTGCTTCCCCCACCTTTCTTCCCTAGTTCCTCCAATTCGTTTTTCTCTTATCACTCTCTTTCCCTATTTTTTCCAACCCCTAAAGCCATTGCTTAGACCTCCTTTTATATCCCTCAGTGAGTGGGGTGGCCATCATTTTTATTCCCAATCACTCACATATTCCCATATCTCCCAGAATCCCAAGGGATCCTCACGAATTCAAAGGATTCCCTTGGAACTTGTTCCAGACACCGGATAGAGCTCGGTAGTAGATTCCTTTCATAATCATTAACTCTTGGTTACCGACCTCTTAAGGACTGCGTATAGACTTCTTTCATGACCAGTTCAGACCCCCCCTCCTAAAGGACCCATCGGGAAGGGTCGCATTAACTCCCGATACACGGCCAATGATCAGGTCCATTATGATGAAGCCCCAGAGTAACCTTTCCATCGTGTATCAAGCCCACATCACTTAATGGGCCTTGGACTTCATGTTGGACTTTGCCTCGACGGTTGGTCTGGTTCATCAGGCCCAATTCACCCGCAACTATCTTTATTCCATTAAAGATCGTCAGGCATAATTTTGATGCGAAATGTTCTTTTATGGATTTTTTTTTTCTATTTGTCTATAATAAACTATATAATTTTTGTATGTTCATTAATATTTAAGAATATAACAATATATCAAAGTTAATAATTTTGTATTCAATATGAACTTTGGTTAATATATTAATACTACAATTCAGCCCCCTAAGTAAAATTTTTAGGCTATGCCCCTGCTTCTCTTTCATCCATTGGACATTTTGTTAAAAATACAAAATCTATTGCCAGTTCCTTAGTGAACAATTCCTTCTCTCATACTAGCTGGTAGGGTAATATTGTAATTCATGCCTTAAGCAAGAGAGTTAAGCATTCTTTTTCTTTATTGGTTTGAATATAGTCTATTCCTTTAGACATCTTTAGTATTCTTGTTTCTGATTTTGCAAGAACTAAATAAAACTTTACCGATTTGATTCTAAATAAAAAAGGTATATTTGGAAAATGTGCAAACGTAAAGAATATATACTTTGGCAAGAACGTGTGAAGATATTAGTTTAAACATAGTTGGAATATAATTAACAACATGATAATGAAAATATTGTTTCAGTTGCTTGTGAGTTGTAATGCACCAGTGGTGCTTAGGAGGATATCATGATTGGGTTAGAATGCTGAACTTTGCCTTTTGTGTGATTATTTGGTAGGTGATGCTTGACTTCATGAGGGACTTCGAACTTAAACAATCAGATACAAATGTCAGCCAGGTTAGAAATAGAAGCAAATTCCTGTCCTTTTTTATAGTTGAAGATCCAGAAGTCAAGCATCTGCTACCAATCCACAAAGAATGCTCGAACAATCATCCCATTCTCACCATTTCAAAAACCCACTCAATCACTCATTCACAAATTTCTCAATTCTCACACTCTTCTTTCTTTCTTTTTTTGGCTTTTGTTTAGAATTCTCACACAAAGTTATTGCAAGTTGTTGCAACAAATAAAATATTGATGCAATATATTAATATATTTAAGTCTTTATTGCAACAAAAAATAATATAGGCACATATTTATGTTTATTGCAACTATAATGTTTCTTCGTGGCAAAATAGTTTTTTTTCTTGCAATGAATCTTCTATTTCCCATTGTTTCTATTGTCTTATCAAATAAAAAATTAACAAAAAAAAAAAGTTCTAATTAGCTTAATTGATAAAGTGTATATTTGACGAATAATGTAATTATATTCGAATCTTGTCAACACCAAAAAGATATCTTCTATTAATGTCTTAACTTGATTATAGAGTAATTTTTTAAATAAATGTCATAAATTTTAAACCCTATTATCTCTATAATTATATAAAAATAATACATTATTAAAATAAAAGGAAAAAACAACTAGGCAGTGTATATGGTTACATGCAACGAACATCCAACAATATGATTTCCACTATTCCTTCTGATACATAAAGAAGCTTATCTTTCTTTACATTTACACCTCCAAATTTTATTGGTGAAATGTTGAAGACAACACAGAATTTAATATATAAATTCCCTGACTAAAAGGAACTGTTTCTCTTTTACTATATCGACTTGCTAGTTGCAAGTTTAAAAAACTAGGAGAAAATGAACAAGACTGATCGTGGCTATCAGTATGGATATCAAAAAATAAGAGTCCAAAAAAGAAGAACTGCTCGTTTGTATTGGGGAATACTCCCACAGTATTTTTGGAGACCAGAAACGCTTTGGCTGGAATTTGCAATAAAATACTTAATTAGAGAGAGAGAGAGAGAGAGATTGGTGAGCATGAACAAGTTGCCTGGCAAGTTGAGTGAGCAAATAAGAGCGTTGTAAACATTCATATATGAACGGGTTGTGGGGACATAGGGAAAAAGAAGAAGTTGTGGCCATCAGCCACACCTAATCTAAAACCAATTAATGGGTTGTTTATGAGCATCTGTGACTCCGTCACCAGTTTTGATGGAAATTACAATATTGTATCAATAAAAATAAAAATATCTACTTGAAATTCTTCTCTCTCTCTCTCTTTTTAATTTAAATTAAACCAAGAGACAATTCTTTACAAAATCTAAAAACTTTCTATGATCTAAGCTTTCGTTTGCAGCATGTTTTAACAATGTATATAATTTTGTCTTCCTATCCTCGTTTTCGTTCTTTATTTGATTTTTAGGATAGGTTTGAGTCTTTGAGATAGCTTATTTTATTTGTTTAATTATTTGTATAATAAATAATTTTTTTTTTTAAAGTAGTAAACAGAGTTGGTGAAAATAAACTAGATTTTAGTCTTGTCCAAACACAATCATCATGAAAATATCTCAATTTGACAGTGCTTATACACGGGTATACTCCACTGTGATTATCAAATAATATAGATATATGGTTTCTGTTGGTCACAGACCTTAAGATATATATATATATATATATACACACATATATATACACACAGATGAAGTTGAAGTAGAAGAAAGAAAGAGATCAGCATTCAGCTTTAGTACGAGTTCCTACCACATGCTAGAACGTGGCCTAAGCTTTTGCTTGCCTCTGGATGAGAAAACTCAGAAAAAGTAAGTGAAAACATATTAAAAGGTGACCAATGGTCATCTCAATCTTCCATTGCCCAACCAAATTTTTTCCATTTTTCTTTACCATATATGCACTGTGGTAATTACCATAGAGTTCTAACTTCTAATCAAGGGCTTGACTGGTCCATATGTTTGAGTACTGATGGTATATGTCTCTTCATTTATTGCTTTTTGATTGATGTAATTGTTTGATCTTAATTAATTTCTTTATTCTCTATCCAAATTAGTTTTTTTATGGATTAGCCTTTAAATTATTTCTCTATATATGAAACAAGGAGACAACTTTACGTGCTTTCGTATTAAAGCCTTGGCCTAGGTCACAAAACATCATCACAAATTTGTCAAGTAGGGTTTTGTTAATGCTTGGTAAGTTTCTCCATTAAGCTTGTGCCCCAAATCATTTAATGTAAGGGAAGACTGAGAGTATTATAATACACAACATGCAATATATAGAATCCATTTTGATAAATTGCGTGTAAGACATAGACAATTTGACTTTGAACATTTTTTTTTTTTTTTCAATTTTGAATCATGCGAGTCATACTAATTTATTTATTCTTAATTTGTATAGGAATTAAATCAGAATACTCCAGAGAAGAATCTATTATTAAGCATGCTGATGGTGCAAGGCAGACGATGTCATGACTAGATGACAGATATTTTGTTAATTATAATTGAACAACACAATAATACATAAGTAAGAGCATCTCCAAAACAAAAAGCTAATTTTATTTCTATCCAAATTTTGGACAATAACTCTCTCTTTTATTTTATATAACTAGTCACTTTTGCAAATATTTTTTTTAGTTAAACTCTCTTTTTTTATTTTAACTAGTCACTAGACAAAAGCAACCTATTTATAATTTCTCTATTTCATTTTAATAAATTTTTTATTATTTTTCTCTTCCAAAATCTTTTAATTTATCAGTTCTTATATCAGCCTTCTCCATTCCATTACTCAAACCAGAGAAAGAGACCCCAAGAACCTCAGTAGAAGTCTATGTTCACTGTGCAAGGTCTCAATCATCCCTCCAGACTCTTCATCAAGGCCCTTAAAGATCTTGATCGCGACCGAAAGAAGACTAAGAACATCAAAAACATCTTCATTGACGATGATGTCAAGGTCACCAAGGTCATAAAGCCTTGGCCTAGGTCACAACTGGGTTATCAATCAATTACGAGACTGTATGGAAATTTTGGTATGCAATTAGAACCCTAATATCAAAGAGAAAATACATGTACATGTTATTAAGAAACTACATCTAAAGTGATTATGTGTAGATATGTTTATAGAACATGAGTTGTTATTGCATACTCTAAGAATATACTCCCTCCCTCTCATAGAAAGGTGTGCCCTATGATAGGTGCAACGCACCACTCTGTGAGAGGGAGGAAGTATATGTAAAATTATATCCCCTTTAAAAGAATTTACGTGGTCCACATTTGAGTAACAAATGAAAAACTCATGTATTTAAGTTTTCTATTTATGAAAGTTACATATTAGGTGTAACATTCTATATGTAACTTTCAATTGGTATAACCCATTTGGTTAATAAATACCATGAAGTTACAAATTTTAAACTCCTTGATAGAAGCATAGTTATGGAACAAATGTTAATCTAAAAGGGTCCCAATATATATAGCCTGTGTCTTCATAAAATATATATATATATATGTGTGTGTGTGTGTGTGTGTGTGTGTGTGTGTGTGGGGTAAAGGGCATAGACTAAAAGAAGCCTTTTATCTATACATTATCTTTAGTCTTTCTTCTTTAAAACACTTGGACAACTATAGTTGGGGTATGAATTTTTTTTTTCCCCCTGTTCTAAATTTATCTTATATTTAATATCAGAGTCATCCTTCATGCTATGTTGTTTAGTGATTTTAGTTTGAGAAATTTCTATTATTTCCAATCACGGTATATCTATACCATCTATGGTTAAAGATTGTTTTCTCTAATTTAATGTTGGGGTGAAGTTAACATTGTTTTGGATGGCAATATAGAGCATGTGTACCATGGAAGTGTGGAACCTTGTAAACATGTTTTGTTTTGCATCTTTCTTTCTTTTTTGGGTATTTGTGCAACGAATTATCAATGAGTTTTGAAATTGGAAGTATCAATTTGAAATCTTCATGATTATTATCTATATAGAATTAGATAGGTTCAATGGTAGATACGTTGTATCTTTTTTTTTTTTTTTCTTTTCTTTTTTTTTGTTACATGTGCAACATGAGGACTTTGTTTTTTCTAATCTTAAATTGTCCACATCTAGTATTTTACAATACGCCAATGTGGACTAGTGGATAATCTAATTAAAATACATGCTAGGACACTTAAAGTGTTAGTAAATGTGATTTTGTTATTCATCAAGTTTGATTACTTATGTTTATTTCCTGCATATAAAAGTCTTAATTATTTGGCAAATGTTTGTGGCAATGTGGTGGCCGATATGACAAACATGCCTCATCTTGATATTTGTACAATTTTCAATCATAAATTGCTTTAGAGACCATTTTTGTTGATCAATATATTTGGCATAATAACACTAATGATCTTTATGTTCTGGAGACCATAAATTTTTAAAATAAATTATGGGGATAAATGTGTTGCATGTAATTCTGCAATTATTTCATAAAGCTTACTATATTACATATGAGATTTGAATCATTGAAATTAGTAATTTGATTATGTGTATTTTAGGTATCTTTGCCCTTATCTTGTTTTGAAATATTATTTCATGCCATTTTTTAGTGCATATTGTCATGATCAATAGTAGGGTTAGTTGATCTTCATGATACCATTTAAAGTAGTGAATATCATGATGACCTAGGAGAGACCAAAGCATCTTAAGTCATGTTGATAATCACATATATATATATATATATATATAATACTTCATTCATAATAAAGACATCTAAGTTGCAATTAATTCATGAAGATAGTGACCATGCCCCATAAGGAGCTTATTATTTTTATGATTTAATTGGAATAAGAGATGGTGAATGTAGCATAAAGATGAGAATTTTCCTAGGCCAATAGGCATGGAAAATTTTATTCTTAGTGTTTACATTTACTAGTCTTATCAATAAGTTTTATAGTAAATTCATGCATGATGCACTTCTACCCATAGGAATGTTAGAATTTACTACTAAATTGACATTGGTTAATTCAGAAATAGAGTTTAAGTTTCAAAGCAAGAAAGTTTATTATATGTAGTGAACCACCCATCTCATTGAGTAAAATATGCCAAATGAGAAATTGAGTGCAAGAATGGAATGATCTAATTGCTCAAGACTAAGAGTTTGAGAATTTATTCCTATAAAGTTAAAGGTTTTGTGTAAGCTATTAATATTAATTTACAAGATCTGCTAAGATTTGAATTCCGATAAAAGTTTTAGGTTGCAAAAGATAAGAATTAGGCACCCAGCTAATGGTATATAAAGTTCTCCAATGTTCTTGCCTCATCTAATTTTACAGAGAACGCTATTGATCAGTGTATATACCTTAAGGTTAATGGGAGCAAATATATTTTTAGGCCTAAATATGAATGGCATACTACTTTGAAGTAGTGATTTAGGTTTGCCATGTAAGGTATCATATATGCTATAAAGCTATAAGACAAGAATTATGGATAGGCATTGTCTATTTTATAATGAGACCTTTAAAGATTTTTAAATATAACTTGGCTATAATATTCTTCTCTAAGAATAATGATAGTGAAAACATATCGACATGAAGTAACTAAGAGGTTCTTGAGTTAAAATTATTTAGCTAATATACGTTAATTTCAAAACTAAAGGTTTGCGGACAAAGCACTATAAAATTCTTTTGGACATATGGAACTTGTTAGCTCATTTAGTGTTTGATTTCTCTCTAATTATTCTATGTTTTGGACACATATTTGATTATTCTTGGTGAAGAAAGTATGTGTGCGTATATATATACATATATATATATATATATATTAATTTGGTGCACATAAAGTGTAAGTATTAAGTAATTTAAGTTAGATATATTTGTGGAGATATATAAGGAGGATATATCTGTGAGGATGTATAAAGCAAGACCCGAATGGCTAATAGATAGTCCATTCATAAAGAATTAATGGCTCATAAAGTACTCATGTATGAATTACCATACATTATAATACATGGAAGGAGGTACTCATTATTTGTATGAGAAAATTTCACAACTAGTTGACATGGGTAATATCATGGTCATATTAATGTGAAAATCCTTATCAAGTTATTTAAATGCCATGTATGCTGAGTGATAGATGAAAAAATCATGTATTTAAGTTTTCTATTTGTAAAAGTTACATGTTAAGTGTAATGTTATATTGGTAACTCTCAATTGGTATAATTCATTTGGTTAATAAATTTCATGAAGTTACAAATTTTAAACTCCTTGATGGAAGGAGAATTATGAAACAAATCTTAATCTAAAAAGGTCCATAGTCTAACCTATGTGTATAGTTTGTCTCCATCAAAAAGATATATGTGTGTGATAAAGGCATTAGACTTGAACAACCCTTTTATTTATACATTATCTTTAGTCAGTTTTCTCTAAAACACATGAACAACTATAGTTTGAGGTATGTTTGTTTTCTTTCTCTAAAAATTTATCTTACATTATAGTATACAACAATTTTCCATTAGAGGACATGTTTAGGTTCTACTGGTGGGACCCACCGAATTATATTTCCTTTCATTTCTCCCCTCTCTTCCTCCCTTTCCTTTCCCTTCTATCTCCCTTGTTTCTGCCAAATATAGTGTAAAATACGATATAGAAGCAATTATCTTCTTGGATATGCAATAGGATGGACCCCAACTTGCAATAATATTTATTTTCCAATGAAATCTTGGATTAATTTTCTAATCATATTCTGCATCTTTTGCCTTCATGCTCAACTTGTCAACTTGCATATACTTAATTAGATTTACTTAATTAGATTAAATTCTCTAATAAAAAATGGCATTCATATTCATATAATTTATATAGTGGTTCTATTACTTTTAAAAAAAATATATATATATACATAAATTACATTATATCAGTGGACTAAGCCAAGTCGGTAGCTTGTATCCTTAATTTGTTCGAATTATCTATGACGTATATCTTCTTTTTACAATTCCTAATGATCAAAGCTTTAACTCGTCCAGCTTTTTTTGAGATATTTAACTCATCCAGCTGACATCGAAGGGAAAAGAGAATATAATATTATTTGTGGTTATCATGCTTTAACAAGACACTTGATTGGTAGTAAAGCAAGTAAAATATCATTAGAAAGAGAGTGTTCGAGCAGACCAAAGGCTACCACAAAAATTCGGGTTGCTCGTCGGCATAAAGTGAGCAACATTTTATGCAAATTGACCTTTTTGCCTTTCATATACTGTAGTATAAGTTCGAGTTTGATTATGCCTTAGCCATATATATATCTTCTTGCTTATACCATTTTTCTCCGCGTTCATTTGTATGTATGTTTGCATTTGCCCCCAATAAAATTTGTCAGTTGAAAATCTATGACAGTGTACGAGAATTTGGATTAAAAATAACACACACACATGTATATTTAAAAACATAAATTTGTTCGTTTATCTTACAAAAGTTGGGCCAAACAAATTAAATCAAGTTGGACTAACCTAAAATAATTGAACTTTTAAAATAATTTTTAACAAAATTTACACATTAATTAGTAAGTATTTTTACCAAGAGAGTCAATACCGTATTGGAGGCTGTACCAGTTTGACCAGTGATACGATATATTTTGGATACCAATCAATACAGGTATACCATTTCAGGTTTACCGCTATTTTTTATATTATAAATATATATATATGTGTGTGTGTGTATTATAATAAATATAAATTTACTATAAAACATTTCCTCAATTCAGAACTAATTATTCATGGTTTTAGACTTTTGTATCAATTAATAGAAAAAAAAAACACTATAAAAAATAGAAATCTTAAAAGTTACCATTGTATACTAAGAAAACAAATAATACTAATAACTTAATGCAAATAAGTTACCATTCTGCCCTAACAAAAATTCAAAAATTACAAAACTTAAAAAAAAAAAAAATTTTATGTACCAGCCGTTACGCCCGGTATTGGCTGGTATTGCTCGAAATTGGCCGATATGGCTGGTACGGCCAATATTTAAATCGGTATAAAACGTTGATGTTTCAATACCGATATATATATCGGTACGGTATTGACTACCTTGATTTTTACACTAAATTAATAAAATATAAAAAGAGTTAATGATCATGTACACTTACTTTTATTATAAAAAGCCTAATTTTTTAATGTAAAGACAATTAATAATAAATATATTTTAGTAACTTAGATGCACTATCCGGTCAAATGCTAGTACTTAAGGTATAAAAATCAAACCCTAATGGGCTTAAAATGTGAACCCAAACCCACTAGACCCAATACATTGGCATCCCTAAGCAAAATTTCTTGTTTTTGTACCAAAGTAAAATGATACAAGATTGTGAGTTTCAATTAACTCAATTGGTAAAGTCTCTGATAGTTGAATAAGAGATTAAGGGTTCAATTTTCACCTACACCAAGAACCGATTAATGTCTTAATTTGATGATAAAGAGTTATCATCAAAAGCAACCGAAATAGGGTGAAACTTTATAAAAACTCTATAAAAAAAAATGATACAAGATTGAAGTGCTATCATCATGAGCAGCCGCCATAGATTGAAACTCTCTCAAATAAAAAAATGATACAAGATTGAAAGTTTTTCATTTGGTTTCCATTTTCCATACTTTTCTATTAATACAACTCAATTTTTGAGCAACGATGCCATGAAATTTTTTATATTTCTTTAAGAAGTAAGCCTTTGGCTTTGCTATAATACATTTTGAATACATTTTTGCTCCTCATTTTTCTAGTCTAACTAGTTTTCGAAGCAAGGCTTTTTCAACTCTTTCTCCTTTTAGAGATTGACATTTGAAGAGTTTTTTGACATAAAAATAAATGTGAGGAGATATATAAGATCAAGTCTATGCATGTATTAAGATCAATCAAGACTATTGGCTAGACATTCATGACAAGTTTGAAAGTCTATTTACAACAATCAAACATAAGTTTCTAGATTTCACTCACACTTAAAATGTGCATAAATAACAAGCTAATCTTGTAAATACACTACGTCATTAGTACGAAGGTATCAAACCAAACTTAATATGTGATATGATACAACATAAGCGATCAAACTTTTTGAGATTTTTTACTTTTTATGAGTTTTTGGATTTTTACTCACTGAAAACAAAAACAATAAAGCAAGATCAATAAACACAATACATATAAATAGATACACGATGCACAAATGCATGAGGATGTAGCATTCAATGCATGAATAGTCCTACAAAGATCAAAAGAATTAGATTAAGAACCAAAAGAGTAAAAACTCAATCATAGGAATCTTTTCTCATCCAAACAGAATGATTTTTTAGAGTAATTGTCTCATGAGAAGTGAGACAAGAGTTAGAAGAATAAGAACCAAAGATACACATAGACAACGAGATAAGAGTATTAACCATATGCTTCAACAACTTATCATTTTCAATCTAATCTAGTTTAACGTTATTAGCATAACTTCCAAGAAGCTCAAGTTTCTCCTTTCTTTTGATTCTTTTAAGGGTTTGAAACTTAGAGCAATAAGATATTAGATAACCAAAAGCACCACAATTGTGACAAGTAATGTGTTTAGGTCTACTAGGCTTTTTAGGGAGGGATCTAGCAACATGGTTTTATTCTCTCTTCAACATGAAACATTGAGATCTAATATGACCGATCACACTGTGATGATGACAAGTAGAAACTAACTTAGATCCATTTAAATTCTTAGAATGAGACCTAAATGAAGGCTTTGGCTTAAGAGTCTTTCTCTTTACTTTTTGGTTTCTTTTGTGTGGAGAAATATACACTGATTTGTTTTTAGAGGCAGAACTTACAATAGGCACAAAATCGGGTTTCACAACATGATTGCAACAAAGATTTTCTTCATTTTTAGGCTTTTAGCAATAGGTTTTGCAATCAAACACTTGGCATGCATCTTAAGAGATTTAATTTCACATTTAAGATCATCAACAAGTTTGTTAGACAAAAAAATTTTAACATTCAAGTCCACATTTAAACATTCAAACTCCTTCAACTTTTCCAAGGAATGTTCAACAAGTTTCTTATACTTCTCAACCAACTTATTAGATTAATTAAGTTTAGTGGTTAAGGCATCCTTTTCACTAACAAACTTGCTGAATTTTTCTTGAAATATCAAAGCCTTTTTCTTAAAGAGTTTGACATTATCCTTTTTCTTGAAGTGTTCATATTTTTAGAGCGCACTCCGAAGGTAATTAACTTCTTTATTGTCAAGTGGGAGAGACATTATCCTTAGATTAAATTTAGCCCCTACTACTCGAGGATACTATTTGTATTGTTAAATAAATCTTCATGCATGATTTCCTCAGTCAATACCTAATGGAATGATTATTTTCTAAAGGCGATTCTAAAACTAATTTGATAATTAATCTTAAGGTTAGTTTAATTCAAAGCTTGATATATACTATTGGACTAAACCAGTTAATGCTGTGTCGGCAACTTGTATTCTTCCTTTGTTTGACCTGTATATATGTATAAAATCTATCTTCTTCTTGTTTTTTACAATTTCCGGTGATCAAAGGTTTAGCTTAACCGGAGAATTGTATATAATTCCGAGGTACATCATGCTTAAACATGACAATTGATTGGTCGTTATGGAAGTTAATCATGATTAAAAAGAGGGTTATCCAGCTAAGCACATGGATTTCATACTTCCTTGTCTTCGTCTGCCCAGCTAGGTCTTGTACTGTTTTCTAGTAATTAATAATCCAATATTTTATTCTTCAAAGGTACGGAAATAACAAAGAGGTTGCATTATTCGTGCATTTGGCATTGTTTTCGTTGACCTAAATTAAGCTTAATTATAAAAAGTCATATTCCAATGGGGACTCCATCGTTTGAATTGGGAGGTTCTTCACTCTTTTTTCTCAATGAATTATTGGTAAAATAGGAAGATTCCATGTTTGATCCTCTAGAAGAAATTAAAATTTGGCTTACTGGTCCACGGTTTTGGTACCTGTATGGATCCAAAATAATGTACATTGAATGGTCATGTTTTGCTTTATTTTTTCGTCCATAAATGATAAAGAAAGGACGATTTCTTTTTACTTTCTCTTTTCAAGTCTCTTATATATAGTCAAGGTTTGAAAATTTTGTATGCGCAATTAGGCCAATTTCCAACAAGGAAAAGTTTTTTATTTTCTTCTTTTTTTTGAGGTAGAAAGGTTGAAAACTTTCATTCAACATAAAGAAAATGTACATCATAAATATAACGAGAAAAATGTTTGAAATTAAACTTACTAGTTACTTACATATTCTATGCTCAATGTATGACTCAAAAGTCCAAGGCAGCCTAGCATTATTTCGACGATGTTGTCATCAGTAGATAATAGAGTCAAGCATAGAATGAAATCAATGAATAAAGCTTACTTTATTGTCTACGTAATTGTTAACAAGAGCTAATTATTACTGCATAAACTAAATGAATTCACACCAAACTACCACATTCGCATTTACACTACTCAAACCAAAAAAGAAAAAAGAAAAATGTAAAAATAAATATATCAAATTTACTCATCGGTATAGTATAAAAAAATAATACCAAAAAAAAAAAAAAAAAAGTGAAACAGAGTGTGTACATATCTGATTCTATTACCACTTGGTATACAATTTTTATTGTCATAAGTTTCATCAAAGAACAACTGAGGATGTCGGACTATAATGATTCGAAACTGAGACCTGCCACACCTTAATCTCCCCGTCAAGACTACCACCAAAGACAGAAACGACACCGTTTGATTTATCATCTGAAACTGCCGCTAACGACTTTACCGGTTTCTGAAGCCCATCCAAAACGGCCAAACAGCAACAGCTGCCATCAAGTCCACGTTGCCAAATCCTGACCGTGCAATCGGCTGACCCACTGAACAACAAATCGGAGACGTTGATCAGACACAGTATCGCTTTACTGTGACCTCTCAATGCTCCGGTGACAGCCATGTGATTCGCGCTGTCCTCTCTCTCCCACACCAATATCGAACGGTCGCACGCACCCGAAAACAGCACCGATCCGTCGTCGTTTAAGGCCAAGGCATTCACAGCCGATTTATGCTTTTCCAGCGTGGCAACCAACGCGTGTCTTTTCTCGCCGAACGGTCTGGCCCAAACCCGGATTCGCCTATCGGCGGAGCCCGTGTAAACCGTTCCGTCTTCAGAGACCGTTACGGCGTTCACGGCGTCCTCGTGAGCATTAACGGACTCAACGCAACGGAGATCGGAAGCTCTCCATATTTTCAAGCTTTTATCCCACGAAACCGAATAGATGAAGCCGTCGTTAACGGCGAGGCCAGTGACGGCGTCGGAATGCTCGATCCAGAGCCGCTTCTTGTGACGGCGAACGGTTACGTAGTTCTTCGGAAGAACGAAGCGGCGTAGACGGTCGTTGACAGTTGGGAGAGTCGTTAAAAGCTTGTGCTTTTTGGTGGGACTAGCCGTTACCTGCCAGACTCGGATTTTACAATCTTGGTGAGCGGTGAAGATTTTTCCGTTACAGAAAGTAACGGACTTAAGAGAACCGGAGGAGGAATCCTGACCGTTGAATGAGCTGACAGACGAACAAGTGGAGCAATCGTAGACGTTGATCTCGTGAGAGGAGGCGGCGTAGAGGAGATTGGAATGGACGGCGAGAGATGTGATTGGGAGAGATGCAGCGGGTTTAATGGTGGTGGTGCAGAGGTGAGAGACTGAGAGGTTTAGGGTTTCCGGGGAGAGTTTTTGGAGGGAAGGGACAGATGGCAGAGTCTGGAGGGAGAGGTTGCTTTGTAGGGTGCCACTGCTGGTGCTGGTGGTGGTATCGGTTGAGTTTGATGACGAAGTGGAAACACTAGGAATATCGGAAGAGCTGCCTGTATCGGAAGCTAATAAGAGTTTCGGAGTTGGTGTCCGGTTTTTCGGGAATGGGATGGTTGAGTTGTTGTCGGTGGTGGTGGTGGTGGTGGGGGTGGTGGTGCATGTGGAGGAGGAACAAGTGGCTAGCATTGTGCGGACCCTCATGCCGGCTTTTAGAGAGAGAGAGAGAGAGAGTAAGAGTGAGAGTGAGAGAGAGAAGTCATATGGAAACTTGTGAGAGGGTATATATAAGAAATTTGGGGAGTTGGGAGCCAATAGAAATGTGCCACGTGGAGGATAGGATTGAGAAAAAAAAGGGACGAATTCAATTGGTCGAGGTAATGCATGGAGAAAAGATTAAAAAAAGATTAACTTTTTTTTAATATTTTGTTCTTATTCCTATAACAATTCGATGTATCAATCCACTACAGTTCAACCTATCAAAATAAAAAAAATCTAAAGTCAAAATAGCATAAAATAAAAATATTAAATAATGTTCATTATTACTTAAAACAATTATTACATGTTAAAAAATAAGGCAATCGCGCAACATACATCTTGGCACATTATGCCTAGAATATAGGCAATTATATAATTTGGATAGAAGAAAATTTTAATATAATTGGGTTAGTTTTGGCTCTGGATGTATTGTTTTTATCTTATTTTTTATAAAAGTTACAATCTTCTTATCAAAAAAACAAAAGATTTATGAAAATATTTTGAAATTTTGTTGTATTTCTAAAAAATTTCTCTATGTTAGTTTTTAATTTTAGTTTAATATTGTGCTAAGTGTCAATTTTTTATAATTTTCTTAATTTTTGTGTCAAATGACCTTTTTATAAAAAGCGCTTTACCCCTTTGTGGGCTTACTCAGCGCGAACAGTGATTAGTCTCTAGTTGAAAACTTTGATGATACACTGTGCGAGAGCAAAAACTAAAAATAAAAATAAAAAATAAATTTGACACCAAACATATTTGGAACTATCTTGATCTAACCTATTATATGACAATGTAAGAGAGTTCATATATAATTTTAATGAGTTGTAAAAGATAACTCCAAGTGGGTTTAGATTCAAATTTTTATCATATTTATATTATTCAATTAAAAATTAAAATGACCACTTCACTCACCTAGGTAAAACTATCCCATCGTCACTACGGTTTACATAGTGATTAGTTATCCAAAAAAGAAAAAAAAAATAGTATATGCATTATTTAATGACTATGAAACTTACTTGTTACTCTACTAAATAGTAATAATAAAAATTAAAAATGCTCTGTCTGGATGAGGTTTTGAAATTAATCTTCATAAAGCGTTCATTCATTAATTTGTTTCAAACTTCTCAACTTATCTGTCAAGGAAAAAGAAATCTTTCAACTTATCTGAAAATATGTGTATTATCATTTTATGTTGTATAGGTTTCTGGAATTGGCATATAGTGCTTTAGCGGAATATCCTCCGAAAGTTCAAGCTTTGTCGCCATGAAAGATCAATATGAGAGCGATCGCATGCTTGATGCTTGGAGCTGAGCCAAAATAGTAATAGGAGGTGATCAAATTAGGAAAATTTCAAAGACAATACACACATGCTTAGTTTTTTAAACTAAAATTTCAAAATCAAGACTTCCAATCAAGATTTTTGCACAAAAGTGGAGAGTATTTGCAGCAGTTATAAGTGAGCATGTAAAATAAAAATTGTTGATTGCTCGATCACATCATGAAAAATGCTAGTACTATAGCTTTTTATATAATTTTTGCCCTAACTTGTCATATAAAAAATTATAATTAAGTAGTGAAGATATAAACCCACGTCAACTTAATATTTTTTTTCCACTGCTCACAACTCTCACGTGTGGTAAAGTTGTGATAAAAAACTGTGTAAAATGTTACAGCAGTAGCATTGTTCTCAAATTATACAATCCTACAAATAAATAAAAACAGAGCCAGTGGGTTGAATTAATTAATGCTGTAAGCACTGTGGGTTTACAGGAGGGCACGACTAGCTAGACTCGTATCTGAATTTCTAAACAACAGCCAATAGGAACAGGTCGATTGCTTTTCTCCACTAGTTTATGTTTAAAAATATTGGGCCCCCGTTTGTTTGGGTTGGCATTTTGCATGCATGTACAGACAAGATGCTAAAAGGTTTGATCTTCAAGCTGGATATAGATTACTAGTACTGTCTTGTCTCTCGATTTCCTCGCCTTTCTTTGTGGACAGACACACAATGGTTAATAACAATAATAAATTACATTATGAAAGTCATAAAGATGGTGACGGTTAACGGACTAACACGTGTATGTTTTAGCCCAAAAAAACGTGTATGTTGTACACTTGTAGCTTGAGAAAGAAATAAAAGAAAAAAAAAATCGAAGGGAAACAGAAGCACACATTTTTTACAGGGGTGCAATGTAAAAAACATGAAAAATTGTAACCTAACCTAGCTTGTCTCTTTCATGTTTGTAGATTGTGATATCTTTTTGTCCATTTTAAGGGTTTTTTTTTTCTTTTTCCTTTCTTTTTTTTTTTTTTCTTTTTCCTTTCTCCGGATCTTTCTTAAAAAATATATTAATGGAGTATTTCATAAGAATCATGACCTCCTAAAAAAGTTATTAAAATCAAGATCTTACGTAGAATTGTGAAAAGTAGGTGGAATTGTGGATCTTAAGATCTTACATATTTTCAAATTTAAAGCAAAAAAATATATTGATAATAACTTTGTATGTTGAATAATCACGTAAGTTATAGATTTATCCATAAAAAACTAAAATTTGAATCATATGATGTAATTTACATGTCATACATTACTATATCTATACTAACAAAACAAATATATTTAAGTTTTGACTTAATGTATCTAAAAAGTTCAATAAATTTCTAATAAGCAACCAAATACCAAAATATTTATCAACATATATGAAAAATATTTTCCAAGTTTAAAATCCAAAATAAGTTAAAAAATGAAAACTACCTAACTACACTATGAAGTCAAAAAGTAAGATGAATATTAATGTGAAATAAATATTTAATTATTCTCATTCTAAGACTCTTATAACCACTGTCCTAAATTATCTATGTAGACATTGTATATTTGTATACTAGAACTACAAAAGACATTAAGATACAATTTCACACTCAACTATTCTATTTATACCATTCAAAAACAATTACAGAGCATGCTCAAAAAAATCAATCAATCAATCAATCAATCAATATACAAATACAAGCATAACAGATAAAATTATATATAAAAACATTTTAGAATATTAGAACACAAATTAATATATTGATCAAACAAATTTAACAACATTATAGCTTAAAATGTAGCAAACCAACATCAAAATTTTCATTTAGAAATGATGAAGCATTCCTTCATTTTGAATACAAGTGAACTAGAAACTAGAAAACATTTGCTTAGGTTAACATAATTTTATTAAAAAAAAAAATCCATACCATCACAATATGAAAAATAAAAACCCTTAAAGATTCATCAAAACAAAAAATTTATACCACCAAAAAAAAATAAAAAATAAAAAATAAAAAATTATGTCTTGGTAGGATCAGTAGGATCCCATACGATCCTAAGATCCTATACGATCCTACATGATCTTACCATTTTTATGATCCTAATGTGATCCAAAACGTTTTGGTGAGGTGAGATTGTAAAATTGTGTAATCCTACGATCCAAATCGCGATTTTAACAATCATGTCCTAATGCTTTAAATAATAAAGGGACAGTATTGGTTTAGAAACAATTTATAGGAAAATAATAAAAAAATTATTTTTTTTTCTTACAGATTTTTATATATCTAATGAAAATAGTTTCAAAATTTTCCTAATATAATTTATTAGCAATTGCTAAAAATAGCCATTAACATGACCTAATAGTAAGTATTCAAAAAGAATTATGAAGATAGTATAGTTATGAGCTATTGGATATGATTTGTTTGTTTTGTCCAGTGCAAAGGCTAGCCTTACCCCTTAGGAATTAGGATGGTCCCATTGATCAGAGGAATATTATTAACTAGGAATGCTACTATACATATATATGATATATCACTGTTTACACCCTATTGAAAAGCTAATTAAGCTAAACACTTGCTCAGGTATAGCTTACAGTAGTAACAGTACTAATGAACAAAGCATTTGTGCAGAAGGGCAAAATTCAAAGGACACTTTGCCGACATGCGTGGGCAACTAATAAATGGCCTAATTAAGGACCCAAAAAAAATGTCCCCCCCATCGTAAAGGGCATTTTTCCATTTTAATGAACGCACATGTTTATTTTTCTTTTGAAATTGATTGATTCACAAAACATTTAACGGCTCAAATTTTTGGTTGTCCACATATTTTGAATGACCCCATACCCTTTTGGTATTTAGTGTACAACATTGGTGCGCATTCATCGTCCAAATTATACATTGTGAATTTCAACTAACTTAACTAGTAAAATTTCTGATAGTTGAATAAAAGATCTAGAATTCATTAATCTCCATTTATATCAAAAATCAATTAGTGTCTTAGAATGATAAAGAGCATTATCAAAAGCTAACAAATGCCATAAATTAAAACTCTCTTAAAAAAAAAAAAAAGCTATTAGAAATGAAAATGACGTTATCAGCCTAATACAAGAGATAATTCATTTTCATGAATTGTTAAGTATAGTTCATGATAGAAAAGTATAAAGAATTTGTTATTAGTTTTGGAATCACATATTAGCTAGAAGAATAGTAAGGAGGTACATTAATTATATTAAAAGTGGTAGTCCCATGTTAAAAAGAAAGGAAGTAATTAGTAAGGTGTGTCACTCCTTATAAACAGAGAGATAAATAGAGGGATGGTGTAGCTTTATTGCACGTGTGAGAGTTAGAAACAAAGTTTTTTTTCAGGTAAGAGAGTTAAAGACTAAGGTTTTGCCTAGTGAGTTAGTGTGAGAGCACCTTTAGGTGTATTGGCTTTTTGGTTTTGTTTAAATTTGAGATTTTTTTGTGAAAGTTTGTGTGGTTGTAATTTCTAAATAATAGTAAGTTTTGGTTGGCATAGTCCATGAATGTTTAATCAAGCCACATTAATTAATTTTGTGCGACAATCTGAAGCTTTAGACCAAAGACGAGTGAAGAGGTTGAGCTCAAAGACCAAAACCAAGACTAATTAAGCATTACAATCAAGGGACATTAAAAGCCAAAATTACCATTGCCCTAGCTATTGCATTGTGCTATTACAGTAAAATGTGTGAGAGGAAAGTTTAAAAATAAAAAGTGAAAAAAATTGAAGTAAATTTTTTAAGTTTCAATCTTATCTATTAGGACATATGTGGATCATGTTAGGAACACATGTAAATATAGAATTGGTTAATCATTTGACAAAACGCACTTTACTTTTAATTTGGTAGATCTAAAATGTGTTTAATACTTCATAGAACAAGATTTCACGTCCAAGTATTAAAGCCATACAAATCTATCCAAGAATCAAGTGAAGAAGTACTGGATTTTAAAGCTCGATAGCTAGCATCTATCAAGGTTTAAAATGCAGCTTTTGCTCGATACTCGACAGCTGCTCAATAGATAACCTATCTATCGAGATTTACAGAAATCA
The DNA here is from genome assembly GCA_030445155.1 of Quercus variabilis. NCBI lineage: Eukaryota > Viridiplantae > Streptophyta > Magnoliopsida > Fagales > Fagaceae > Quercus > Quercus variabilis. Next base: position 56,602,369 of record CP129447.1, on the reverse strand, counting down.
GTTTTTCAGATCTAATTTCACTCCAATCCGTGTATACATGTTTAGCCTTTCTTTTCTCACAACCCTAAACATATATAAGGATTATTTTAAAGGCCGTCATAACTGATGCAAGAGAGTGTAACTTGATACAAAAGTTTTTCACAAGCATATTGTGACCGGAGACAATTTTTCCTAGTTCATCTTTCTCTTTATCTTCAAGAAGCTACTACATTTGTACGCCATAGAGTTTTGTAACTAAAGAGCTTCATGATCTTCATCGTGTTGATGAACTGAAGAACTTTACAACCAACATCCTTCTCAAGTTAGTGGTTAGTCACGCACTTAGATCCATGCATCAATTGGTTAGTCACGCATTGGGAGTCGTGCATTAAAATGAGAGATTGTCACTACAAAACAAATCCAATTAGATATTGAGGTGAGTCTTCAATTGAAGGTTGGTATAAAGTACTAGGATTCATTTACTTGTAACAGCTTGTTGTGATAATAGTGGATTCTCGGAAGTGATGACCTTAAAATCACCCAGTAGAGTTTTTGCCTTAAAAGTTTTTCCCATTTGTAAACAAATCACCATGCCAACTTTATTTTTCACTGCATATTAACTTAGTTGGTGATTTGTTTGTGCTACCATACGTATTGCATGTTAATTAACCTAATTAATTTACTTGGCTAATTAATTAGTTAATTTATCACAATGAGTCAATAAATTCTTGACCTATCATTATCCATTCAAAGAGTATTGCACCGGTTCTCAATCCCAGGTTAACCTATGTACAAGATGAGCCAAGATGATCATCAAGTTAGACATAATATATATATATATTTTTTTAATGCAAATTATCTTACCCAAAAAAATAGAAGAGCCTCTAAGCACACGTGCGAGCACATGTTCAGAAGCTAGTGTAGTATAGGTTTCTAGAATTGGCATATAGTGCTTTAGCAGAGTATCCTCTGAAAGGTCAAGCTTTGTCACCATGGAAGATCAATATGAGAGCGATTGCTTGCTTGATGCTTGGAACTGGTGATGACTTGCATAATTTGGCATAATTGATCACTTCTCAACTTTAAGCTTTAGTTTAATTTATTTATTTTTGGTTGATTTTAGACCTCATTATGGTAGCATATTTTGATGCTTTACTACTACTGCACAAGTAAAATGTATATGCCCCAAGAAGGTGCTTGACAGTAAACACTAGAGCTGGCAATGGCCCAATACAAATTTCACTCATAGAAGTTGAGTCATGGGCTGGCCCGGAGACTTAGAACTCACTTAGTTTTTCTTGATTGTAATTTACATGGGAGGCACGCACAAACAAAGAAAAATTAAGTGAGTGGGCTGAAAAGAAAAAAACGTAGTGGGCTGAAAAGAAATTCTTTTGTGGGCTGAAAAGAGCACCATGTCTAAAGCAAAAAAAAGGGCAACACGTTTTGGAGGAAGAAGGCTAAACTGAAAAAGGAAGGAGGCGCTAAATTGAAAGAAAGAAAAGAGGGCGTTGAGCTAAAACGGAAAAGAAAACCTGGGGGCTGAAACAAAAGGGAGAAGGCTGAAACAAAAGGAAGGAAGCGCTGAAACTTAAAGAAGGCAGCGCTGAAACTGAAAGAGAAAAAGGCTGAACAGAGGAACGCTGAAGCAGATTTTTTAGCATTTATTTTCCCTTCAAATCTTCTCAGAAAAATTATGGTGAATTCGTTTATGTTGAATTTAATTTTTAGCATGAACTAAATTTTCTTTATTCTAGGAAAACGATGTAATCTAGTTCCGAACTATGCTTGCTTTTCTATGTTAATTTGAATTAATTCTTTTCATGTTTGTCTGATTATTCTGAGTTTATTGCTTCTAATTAACCGGCCATTAATTAGATGATTTTGATCTTGTGGTTTGCTGTCGAAAGAGGGAATTATAGGATAGATCTTGAATATCTCAGCATAGGTAAATATAGAGATCGAGAGACTTGTATGAACCTGTGTAGTATTAAAATCATTGGTCTTAATGCTTTCTTGTTTTATTAAATTGCATACTCTTGTGTAAATTGATGAACAAGATAGGTTCCAATTGACTGTCGAAAGAGGCTTTTGGATGTTTTTGTTGAGATTGCTAACAAACAAAGAGAATTAAATTAAATTAGCTAGATGAGTAAAGCATGGTGAGGGATTAGGTGAAATCGATTTCCTAGAAGTTTTCTTCCCATTAATTTGATCTTTGAACAACATATTTTTTTCCTCTGCTTATTTTCTTTAATTTGATTTTATTTTAAATTCCAATTACAACAACCTTAGTGACTTCTCTAGATAAAATCGAGATTAGCACAATTTTGGTATTTGTTAAAAGTAAGTTACCAATCCCTGAGGACGATAATCTTCTCATCACTTTACTATAAAACTACGATACTGTGCACTTGCAGTTTTGCACCGATCAAGTGGGCCAAAATAGTAATAAGAGGTGATCAAATTAGCAAAATTTCAAACACAATACACACATGCTCAGTTTTTTGAGCTAAAATTTCAAAATCAAGACTTCCAATCACGATTTTTGTACAAAAGTGGAGAGTATGTGCAGCATGCATAAGTGAGCGTATAAAATCAACATTGTTAATTGCTCGACCACATCATGAAAAATGCTAGTACTACAGTTTTTTATATAATTTTTGTCCTAACTTGGCATAGGGTGAATTGTGAGTGATAAAGATGTGAACTCACATGAATTCACTATTTTTCTTCCACCATTTATAACTCAAATACAGTAAAATTGTGATAAAAAGCTGTGTAAAATGTTAACAGCAGTCGCATTGTTCTCAAATTATACAATATTCCTACAAATAAATAAAAACAAAGCGAGTGGATTGAATTAATTAATGTTGTAAGCACTGTGGGTTTACTGTAGGGCACGACTAGCTAGACTCGTATCTGAATTTCTAAACAACAGCCAACAGGAAAAGGTGGATTGTTTTTCTCCGCTAGTTTATGTTTAAAAATATTGGGTCCCCGTTTGTTTGGGTTGGCATTTTGCATGCACGTACAGACAAAAAGGTTTGGGCGCCGTTTGTTATGTGATTTTAAATAATAATTATCAGTTTTTAAACAATATTACATGTATTTTTATATATTTTTTTATCTACATGTATTTTCAAAAAATATAGACAACGTTACCAAGCGGCTCCTTGATCTTTAAGCTGTATATAGATCTCTAGGACTGTCTTCTCTCTCAATTTTCTCGCCTTTCTTTGTGGACACAAACTCACAATAGTTAATAATAATAATAAATTAGATTATGAAAGTCATGTAGATAGTAATCGTCTAACGTGTACGTTATATGCTTGTAGTATGAGAAAGAAATAAAAGAAAAAAACAACAAAAGGAAACAGGAGCACTCATTTCATGCAGGGGAGCAATGTAGAAACCATGAAAAATTGTAACCTAACCTAGCTTGTCTCTTTTTGAAGAGTTGGTATAAAATGTGTATCATGCATGTAATCACATATGCATGAGGTGGGTTTCATGTTTGTGGATTGTGATATCCTTTTTTCCTTTTTAAGGGTTTTTTTTTTTTTTTCTCGGGATCTTTCTTAAAAATTATATTGAAGAAAAATGTTAAGGGATGCCATTTGTTTAATTAGAAACCATTTTTAGAAATATTTTATGAAAAAATGATAAAACAATTAATTACTTTGACAAGTTTTATATTTTCAATAAAAATAACGTCAAATCTTTTCTAATATAATTTATTTATAATTTTTTTTAAAAAGTCGTTAACCTTTCTGACTAATAAGAGCATCTCCAGCAGAATAGCCAAATATTTGTATTGTTTGGCTAATGAACAGTGACATTTAGCTTTTGCCTACCCATTTTTTTAAATACACTTCCAACAGATTCTCTATCTCATTCTCTATCTCATTTAAATATTATTTCTTCATTCATTCTTTATTCATTCTTTATCATCATTTATTCTTCCTATATTTATTCCCAACAATTATATTTTTTAATGAAAAGTGTTATATTTACAACACTTTTCGCAATATTTTCACAACAAAATTTATGTGAGAATTTGTTACTAGTTCTAATTTAAACTCACTGCTGAATTTTTTTTTTTCTCACCAATATTAACTAATAACAATTTGTTACTTAAAATTTACTGTGAAAATATTGTAATAGAATTTCTTAATTAGGATTTTTTATTTTTTATATTATTTTTCTACCATTCCTTTCATTTCTTTTTTCTTTTTCTTGTTTTTCTCCACCGCACACCTATCCAGGCCTTTCTTTTATTTTCTTTTTCTCCTTTCATCAAGAACACTCCAGCATCACTTTGCTTCACATCAGAGAGAGAGAGAGAGAGAGAGAGAGAGAGAGAGAGAGAGAGAGAGAGAGAGAGAGAGAGAGAGAGAGAGAGAGAGAGAGAGAGAGAGAGGCTTGTCACCGCTCCAGGCGCTCCTACCGCCGCTCGTCGTCCTCCCGTCAGATCGGCTTGTTCTTTCTTTTTTTCTTTTTTTTTTCTTTTTCATATTTGCTTGTTTTGATTCAACTTTATTTTAAGAATTGGATTTTGTTTTGTATTTTGTGTTTGGATTAATTCTTTTGCTTATGAACAATTTAATTTTTCTTTTCTTTTTTTTTTTCTAATTTCATTTGGTTTGTGAGGAAAAAAAAAAAGCAACGGCAATGGCAACGGAGAGAATGAGAGAATGAGAGGGAATAAAAGAAGCAATGGAGAGAAAAAAAAATGGAAATCCAGAGGAGGAGAGAGAAAGAATTAATATAATAGAACTGTTGGCAATATTTTAATCCAACAAATTCAATAGCTAATAAACAGTAGCTCAACAGATTTGATGAGCTACTGTTCATAAGCCAAAAAAAAAAAAAAAAAAATTGGTTATGCATAATCCGCTGGAGCTAGTTTTTTGACTTACATTCTCTATTATAGCTAAGATTTTGGATATGCATTAACTGCTGAAGGTGCTCTAAGTATGAAAAAGAAGTTATGGTTTGTTTGTTGTTTTGTCCGGTGCAAGAGCTACCCTTAGCCCTTAGGAATTAGGATGGTCCCATTGGTCAGAGGTATTTTTAACTAGCAATGGTAAAATAAATATGATATATCACTATTTACACACCCTATTGAAAAGCTAATTAAGCTAAACACTTGCTCAGGTATAGCTTACAGTACTAATGTGCAAAGCATTTGTGCAGCTGTATAAAAAAATAAATAAATAAAAAAAGCATTTGTGCAGAAGGACAAAATTCAAGGGACACTTTGCCGACGTGCGTGTACAACTAATTAATGGCCATAGGACCAATAAAAGTCCCTCCCAATATCTTAAAGGGCATTTTTCTTTTCCATTTTAATGAACGCACATGTTTATTTTTCTTTGAAATTGATTGATTCACAAAATTTTTAACGGCTCAATAATTTGGTTGCCCACATATTTGGAATGATCCCATACCCTTTTGGAATTTAGTATACAACAGTGGACAATGGTGTACATTCATCATCCAAAATTAGGCTATTAGCTAGAAATGAAAATGACGTTATCACCCTAATACAAGAGACATCTAGTTTCATGAATTTTTGAGTCTAGCTCATGACAGAAAAGTTTAAAGAATTTCTTAATTATTAATTAGTTTAAGAATCACACATTAGCTAGTAGAATAATAAGGAGATACACTAATTATATTAAAATTGGTAGTCCCAACTCCCAAGTTAAAAAGAAAAGAAAAGAAGTAAGAAAGTGTGTCATTCCTTATAAATAAAGTGATGGATCGTGTAGCTTTGTTGTATGTGTGAGAGTTAGAAGCAATTTTTTTTTTTTTTTTTTTTCATGTGAGAGAGTTAAAGACTAACGTTTTGTGAGTTATTATCAGGGCACCTTTAGGTGTATTGGGGTTTTGGTTTTGTTCAAATTTGAGAATTTTTTGTGAAAGTTATGTGTGGTTGTAATTTCTAAATAATAGTAAATTTTAGTTGGCATAGTCCATGAATGTTTAACCAAACCATGTTAATTTTGTGTGACAACCTAAGGTTTCAGACCAAAGACGAGCGAAGAGGCGGAACTCGAACACCAAAACCAAGACTAATTAAGCATTAAGATCAAGTGACATACGCCAAAATTACCATGTCCACAGATTCGGTTCTGCCCTAGTTATTGCATTGTGCAATTACTATATAGTGTGAGTTTGGATAGCAGTAGGTTACACATTTTGTATGTCTGCATTTTTTTTTCTTAGGTCATGCACTGTTCACGAAACCCACAAGTACAAAATTTGGCAAAATCAACTTTAAAGCTGGGTCCTACGGTACTATTCATACGTTTAAAAATTATTTTACTACAGTATTTTCAGTTTTCAGCAATAAATGGTATCCAAACAGACTCATAATGTATGAGAGAGAATTTTTTTTTTTTAAATGAAAAAATTAAAGTAAAATTTTTTAATTTCAATCTTCTCCATTCAAAGAGTATTGCATGGTATAATGACTATTGCACTAGATCTCAATTCTAAGTCAACCTACGTACAAGATGAGACAAGATGAACAGGTCAAACATAAAATTTTTTTAAAAAAAATTTAAAAAAAAAAAAAAAAAAAAAAAAAAACAAGTTGTTGAGCTCATTGATCCCCTCTCTCCCCATTTTGTAGTAGTTCGTAGTTGTAGGTCCAGTTGGTGCATGCAATCAACTGAGCATTATCATCTCATACAATCCGATATAAATAATTAAAAAATTCCACTTGTGAAATGAGAGAAGAAAGCATTAGGCTAAATATACTGAGGTTTTATTTAATTAACATTATAACAACTCCTTCATCCATACCATACTCTTCATTTTAACCTGTTCAACTTAATGATAGATCTAAAAATATATAGTTAAAGTCACGTAATTGAAAATTGTAAATGATCTAACGTCATGTATATTAATTGTTAAATAAAATAAAATATTAACTTTGAAATGAAAACTCTAAAACGTGTGGGTTTCAATTAGCTCAACTAGTAAAGTCTTTGATGGTTGAATAAGAGATTTGGGACTCAATTCCTGCTTACAAAACTAATTGGTGTATTGATTTAATGATATAGAATTATTATCAGAAGCGAACGCCATAGATTAAAACTCTCTCTAAAAAAAAAAAATCTCTAAAACGATCATATTTGGTTGGACTTGGACAAAAGATTTGTCCCCTTTCACTTGAATAATTTAGTATCAAAATTTTAGCTTGCACGCTTTCAGTTTTGAACAAATCATACGTTTGTGTGTACGTCAATATACTTCCAAAATCAATAATGGAACTCAGCCTAGCTTCTTGGTATATTGTCTTCGGATTCAACCATTACTACAAATTTTGGTATTCTGAAGACTTTGATAATAAATATACTGTATTTAACTTGCAAGTTGCCAGTTTTTTTTAATGCCAGCCTTGTTGCAGATAAGCTAGCTGATGAAAGTTCCATCGTTTGAACTTCGACGGCATTGGTATCAATAAGTTGCCAATAAAATACACCTCGAACGAAGACAACGGTGCTGAGACATGGCCCATACTTACGAAACCAAGATTCAATTTCTTGGGTTATACTAACTTATAAGGAACAAAACTGAGTTTTAACTCAATCACATGATATTTTAATATTTATGCATGTGTCTATTTTGGGAACAACCTATCTATTTTTTTTTTTTTTTTTTTTACTAGAAGTACTATAATTAAAGGCTACATAAAAAAGGTAAAGTAAATAACCCACGCAAGATTCACAAATTGTAGAAAAAATAAACAATAAACTGGCTTTGTTACTGTTCACATATACAGCTAAAAGGCCAAATTGGCCAAATACCATCAATTTTCAAAATATTTTTCAAAAAAACACTGTTCCGGAAATAAGTAGGGATCTACCACTTTTTCAAGTACTCGAGTTTGGTGAACTCGAGTACCCTATTTTATGCTTCCATCGTGGCATGCTGACATGGCATTTGGATTTAAAAATTCCGCTTAGTACTCGAGCTTCCTGAGCTCGAGTACTGTGCGGGTAAGCACCTAAACTCAATATTGTTTGCTACTGTCACTTCTCACTTTCACTTCTCACTCTCACTCACCATAACACACTCTCACTCTCCTTCACACCTAAAGCCCAAACCCTCACACCATCGGCAGCAGAAAACCCGTCGGCGATAGAAGACTTCGTCGGCGACCCCTCGCTCTCAGTCTCGCTATCTCCCTCTCAATCTCACTATCATCTCCCACATGCTGTCAATCTCCCTCTCAGTCTCGCTCTCTCCATTTCTCACGGCAACACAGGTTTGTCACTCTAACTTTTCTCTTCTTCGTTGACCTCTCTAATCCTTTATTTCTACTAAATCTGAATCCATATAGGCTCTGGGATGTGGGTTTCATTTGAATTTTTTTTTTTTTTTTTTTTGTGGGTTTGCTTGGGTTTCATTTGATTTATTGTGGGTTTTGTTGGGGTTTTGTTCATTTGTTTGTGCATTTTTTTTCATAGTATTTTTAATGATTTGTTTTGGGTTTGTCTTTATTTTCTATCTCTGTAAACTTTATTGTGGGTTTGTAATGCAAATTTAGTTTCTAGGACTTGATTCTGTTTCTACAACCCAACATAGAGGGACTAAAACAGTTTGGAAGAAAGAAGGAACATCATCAGAAAGGCCTAAATGCTAAATGTATTGCTTCTATGACTTGCATATATGATGTATTATGTATCATGAGTATAATAGAAATGTGGATTAAAAACTGTAAAGTTTACAAGCTTAGGTTGCATTGTGAGAGCCACTGTTTTCCTGGGAAAGATGTTTGAATGATAAATAGTGCTTTCTGCTAATATTCTCATTAATGGTGGTTTGCTAAATCCCTTATGTCAAAGTTGTTTAAACTTATTTAATTTTTTTTTTTTTAATGTAAGTTTGATTAAATAAGTTTAAACCTATTTAATTAACAACTGAGATAATGAAGTTCATTGTTCTTGTGTTACCCAGCCATACCTCTTTTTTTTCCCCCAATTGAAATATCTATAATAAATTAGTAATGAACATTATGACTTGCTTTTTTTTTTCTTTGGATACATTGATAATGTTGACATTTTGGCAACTTTATGACTCTTTACAATGTTATTTATGCATACTTCTAAAAGGTGAGCACATAAATTGCAACTTTGCCTAGATTTTTAATGTGGTAAGTACCTAGTACCTACCACTTCAGAAACCATTTCCTTCTTTCAATCTAAGTCTCTTAAGTCATAAATGCCCTATTAGTCTAAAAATACAACGAGTGGCTTATACATAAAAGCATGGACTTTTGGAGTTGGATTCAGATTGGGGGTTCTTGATCAAGAACTTAAGTTTCTTAATTGATCAATCTCCTTGTTTTGGATTGTCTAATCGTTCTCCTTATATTATACACAAAAAGCATGGTGATTTGTAAGGAATAAAAATCACTTGATGTTCTTGAAATAAATTACATGATTTCATGATATTCTTAAGATACTCCCATGCTAGATCATTTGTTTCTACAAATACTATGCCTGTTAATTTTTTCTTTAGTCAATCACATGATGTTCATGCAATCAAGCTCACATGTTTTAATGTTTTTCTTAGAAACTCTAGATGCTTGATCTGGATTTTCTTAAGAATGACATGTTTTTTTATGTTTTTCTATATGACATATTAATTATTTGGATGATGTGACATGATAATAGCTATCATAGTTTAAAAGACGGATTCACCAAGTAAGATGAGTGTCTAATATTTTCTCACCTCATAACTTGGCGTCCGAATTTAGATCAAATGTTCATTTTTAAAACCTTTCTTAAATGTCTTGATGAGAGGTAGTGTTCTGGATAAGGGAAATTATAATGGCTTTAAAAGAGGAGTTTACTATGTAAGATGGGTGTCTAATACCTAACATGGCCTCCAAAATTAGACTTTCTCACTTGCTAGCCATATAAGATGGGCTTAAACAGATAATTTTGAATACAAAACTATACACTTTTGAAGCTGTCTTCACATAGGCCTTAATAAAGATTTCGCAACACATTTCAACAACTTCCCACATCATCTTCACTTCAGTGCCACTCGATAACTGTAGTGACTTGTAGACAACCTGGGTGCCTACAACCAGTTGAGGTGCTCGATACACGATGGAAATGTTTTGCCTAGACTATTCTAACCCCATCGCCTTCAATATTCTTCGTTTCAAATTCATAAGGCCTATCCCACGCTTCACCTTAACACATTTTTGCTTTCGGTTTGAGCCTTGTTATGACAACCCATTTAACTCATGATAATACATCTCTCCATCGTAGTACACATAGAAAAAGTGAAAATCCATCACCGACCTATTATTAACAATATCAAAAGTTGTCATAAACTATAAATAGTTACATAAATTTGGCATATGATAAAAAAAAAATTTCTATTCAAACTCAACCTCCTTGACTATGTGTATAGACATATAAATAATTGAATCTCAATCATAATGTGCACTTAACCATATATATATATTTTATACACATCTAAAATAAAAAATAAAAAATGTCAACAATTTCGACTTTATTTTATTAAGCCAATTTCTTTGTTGAGAAATGAATTCATATTATATGCAAGTTTCATATAATGTAAGTATGAGAAGGAAAGATTATATTAAGAAACGGTACGGTAGGAAAAGGGAAAAATATACCAAACCGTATATACAGCCCCACTTTTATATCAGATAATTTTAAATTGTGAAGAAATTGATAACTTGGTATAAATAGAAAGAAAAAAGGAGTTTACGTAATTTATAAGTTTATATTAATTGCATATTATTATTTTGTTTTTTACTTTATCGATAAAAATAGTTAATGTTATTAGAATTTTATTAGAAATTTTTTTTCAGTTTACCTTAAAGATTATAAGTCACATTAGTGAAGTACAATTCTCAAATTTCTAACCTTGAACGAGTAAATGCTATCAATATGATTTATGTTTTCATTTCTTTCTTTATGTTTAGCATATAGGTAGAAAATATTTCTTGTCAATTTTCATATTAATTTTATATTGATGGTTCTGAACTATTAATGCCAATGAGTTATAGCTTACATTATACTTGCCTCTTACCGTATATAGATTACAAGGTCAGGATTCAAAACCATCTGGATGTGTGACTAGGTGGTAATAATAAAAAGATGTTTCAGCTGACATTTCTACTACTATATTATGTAATTAAATTTAATACTCGTTTTGAGGTGAAAATGGCCAAACTCATTACACAGTTAAATTTCCACTATATATATAGAACCATGTATGTATCAGCTGTTGTACACAGTTAATATAGCAAAACTCATTACATGAAACTCATGCATAAAAATCTCATACGAAAACAATCTAAAAACTAAGCACTGAAGTCATTTAACCCATGCAGAAATATCAAAAAACTAAGCATTTAACAATACCTCTATCTACTGGTCACAAAAGGGTTGACCCAATGGTGAAATGGATAGCACATCGGTTGATGGAGACACTGACACAACTCAAAGACTTGCAAATGGTGACCAAACAGCAAACTTTATGCTGGAAAGATCTCACTCGCACATGGAGTTAGAAAGAGGTCTGTACTGAATGGAAGTAATAATGCTGAAGGGGTGATATTTGGTTAAAAGTTACTCGATCTCAAAGAACTCGAGTACCATTAACTATGCATTTACTATGACCGTTGGAGCCAGTGCGAAATTGTGAGTAGGTGGGTAATAAAGAAGTGTGGCAATAGGTACTCGAGTTTCAGAAACTCGGGTACCAAGCTGCCTTATTGAAATTGACCAGGGTTTTTTTGGCCCAGGGCTTTTTTTCAAAAAACTTTGCTAAGGCAGATTGGTACCCGAGTTTCAGAAACTCGGGTACTAATCTGCCTTAGTCCATTTGGCCCAGGGTTTTTTTTGCCAAGGGCTTTTTTCAAAAAACTTTGCTAAGGCAGATTGGTACCCGAGTTTCTGAAACTCGGGTACCAATCTGCCTTAGTCCATTTGGCCCAGGGTTTTTTTGGCCCAAGGCTTTTTTCAAAAAACATTGCTAAGGCAGATTGGTACTCGAGTTTTTGAAACTCGGGTACCAATCTGCCTTAGTCCATTGGGAAACTCGGGTACCAATCTGCCTTAGTCCATTTGGCCCAGGGTTTTTTTGGCCTAGGTTTTTTTTTCAAAAAAAATTTGTTAAGGCAAATTGGTACCCAAGTTTGGGAAACTCGGGTACCAATCTGCCCAAGCGCACACTCTGTATGTGGCCATTACAGAATGGTACCCGAGTTTAGTGGACTCGGGTACCACAGTAATACAGTACTCGAGCTTCGTGGGCTCGAGTACCAAGTAGAATTTTAAATCATGCCATGTCATTATGCCATGGTGGAACTAGAAAATGTAGTACTCGAGTTCACCAAACTCAAGTACTTAAAAAGGTGGTAGATTCCTGTTTATTTCCGAAACAGTGTTTTCGTTCAAAAAAGTTCAAAAATTGATGGTATTTGGCCAATTTGGCCCAGCTAAAAAGCAATCTTCTCTCTCTCTCTCTCTCATTATAGATGATGTAAATAGTGTTTGGTTAACTGTTATAGGCACAGCAGATTCCTTTTTTTGGCTACTACTTATCAAATATTTAGCCACAACATGACAAACTTTAGCTAAAAGAATAATCAAATGGTTCTAATTAATTCAACTGATAAAGTTTCTGATGATTGAATAAAAGATCTGAAGTTCAATTCTCACCTACACTAAAAACCGATTAGTGTCTTGGTTTAATAATAAAGAACTATCATTAGAAGCGGACGCCATAAATGAAAACTATCTTAACAAAAAAGAAAAAAATGTTTAATTAGCACATATCAAAGGAGATTGTAAGGTTGAAATTTATCAACCATCTTGTTGGCTTTATTCCGTGCTAATTTGTTTGTAATTTAAGCATTTAGTAACCCTGTATTTAGGTGGGACTATTGTAAGGGTAGTGTGTAAGAAGAGGTGAAGAAAAACTCAAGTATATGCAAGAAGGCAGAGATTCGCGGCTAGGACTTATGGCTGACTCGCGACTGGTAAGCCGCCAACTGCAGGCACGTGAGATGCACACATGGAGAGCTGAAGGATCGCACCAGCTGTCGCACTACAGGATAAAAGTCCCAGGCTGGCTAGGCCGTTATCTCACTGCTTGAACTCGCAACTCAGACTAGTTGTGAGGCCAAGCCGCCAATTAGCCCTGTTTAGTAAAAACTGACTCTTCGTATTCCAAACACACACCATTATATATAGACCCTTATACCCACTAAATTGAGAGGGCTTCCAGAGAGAATTTTGTGAGAGAAACCCTAGAGAAAAACAAGATTGCCTCATCCCCAATCTTTACCTTAGAAACTCTATAAATTCCTCTTCTCTCTTCCTCTCCATTGTTACATTCTTGAAAGGCCTTTAAACAAATCCTTATCTCACCACACCCACGTCTGTGAGAAGGTTCATTTGGTGCTAAGGGAAGCAGTTTGGAAGGAACCAATGTCTATTGGTTGATACTATAGTCTAATAGCGGAATCTGGTAAGCTAAAGAAGAAATAGGTTCGGCGCAACCTCGTTGGAGTAAGAAGCTTGGAGGGCTTAGGTACACTAGGTAAATTAGGTTTGGAGGGTCTTCTGCTGTTCATGTATCCCAACTACATTCTTTAGTGGATTATTTACTGCCTGGAGGGCGGCGGAGAGGTTTTACGTCGAGGGCTTCGATTTCCTCTTCAATAACACATTGCGTGTTGTCCTTGTGTTTGCATCTCTCTTCCTTTATCTTTACCTTTTATTTTCTGTTGTGAATGTGATTATATTTGGCTTAAATTATTTATCAATTCTGTTTTTGGCTTATATTCATGTTCCGCACATTAATTGTTTGATAATAAGCTTGAATCGATATTTTGTAATTTGAGGTCTAAACGTTCAAAGGTGTTTTACACGCATTTTGAACTTTCAGAGATGTAAGAACTTCGGCTCCTACTTGCTTCCTATATTATTAATTAATATGTGATACATCATACATATGATATCCGTACGTAATGCAATTTGATTGATTATTAATAGACATTTAGCACCCAAAAAAAAAAGATTGACTATTGATAACAGTACTACTGCATTTAATAAGTGTCCATTTTATAATTGGCACCACTTATTTTTCTAGCTACAATTTATTTTTAGGTATAATTATATTTGTCTAAGTGTTTTTTTCTTTTTTTAAGGGGGAGAGAAAAATGTTCTTTAGTAAAATTACAAATCGGTTGGTGAATTTTTATTTTAAAAAGAGAAAAAGAAAAGGTTTACACCTCTTTAAAACTCTTTTGGCTTAGCTCGATACCAACGAGCCTTAGACTTCGACCTATGCCAAATCAAATTTACTGAGAAAAAATTAATTAATTTCATAATTTTCCTCATGACTTACATGGACTCATGGTTAATACCACTTTTAATATTTCTGATCAAGATCAACAAATTGTGAAAAATTCATGAAATTAGTTGTGTCCATGGTTTTCAAGATCCCACCTTACATAGAATAGTTGAAAGGATAAAGGGGTTCAAATAGGATTGAGGATCATAAGATTCTATTTTTCATAAATAAAAAATCACCAATAAATATGATATATATGTTAAAGAACAATAAAATAAAGAAATAAATTTGAAACAAGATAATTGTAATGGGAATAAGTACTAAGTAACATATTACCAATACATAAATAAATGACGAACTCCAAAATTCAAAGTAATAACTTATTAGCACCCGTATCATCCATGGGAAGAGTGAGGAGGGGGAGAGTTATTAAAGATAAAGGGTAAAAGAATAGCAAGTAAAAAGGATTGGCAATTAATTGATAAACTAAAACAGGATTAACAACCTTAACTTATGAACACTCTCTCTAAGCTAAATTTCATCAAATTTTGACCTGTAATTGAGGTAAAGCTAGAAACCTAACAACAAAATAACTTTGAAAGCAACTAAAGGGCGTCTACATGAATGAGTTTTTTAATTTTATGTAATTCTACATACCCGTTCACAATAAGAGTATGTTTGGTAGATTGTAATAGGTACTATAATATAATAGTTGTTCATATGATTTAACTATTCGGTATTTTGGTTATGTTTTTATAATTGAGAACAGTCATTCTATATGAATAGTTATCCTTTAAAATGAGGAATAACTATTTCTCACTAAGAGAGTTGTAATAACTATTTCTTAGTAGGTGTAATAATTTCTAAAATTAATATTTTTGTAAATAAACAAAAATTTTCATATGCACATAAAAATTATGAAAATAAAAAATTATAAAAAATAACTAATTTCTCTCTCAAATTTAAATTTTATTTTTTAGGAAATATAATTTTCTGAATAAAATATTTCCTAAAATATATCTTATGTTTTATTTTTAATGTTACAACTCACAATTCACAGTCAAACTTATGAATAGGTTCTATTATTCAATTGCAACACATTTTATTCCCAGTAATAAAAATGATCATTCATGTCTTAATCCTCGTTCACTGTATCAAACATGCCCTAAATGTTTGAGAATATTACTCCCTAGACAATTAAAATTAAAAGTGTGCATTCAACCCACCAATCTAATGAACCAACCCAACTCGATACCTTAGGTTGATTTTTTGTGAATTAGTAGGTTAGGTTGGATTAAACTTTTATTTCAAGCCTTAAATTAGGTCGAGTTTGTGATGATAGTTTTTTTCAACCCACTTGACCTAACACAACCCACTATATGTATAAGTTTATTTTATTAACCTTATTTCATTTTTAGTTTGACTGCTTTTGCTATTTTGAAAAATAGTTTTGATGAATTTAGAAATTTGGAATATAATTTATGTATATTTGTGAATTGCAATAATTTATTTTTAAAAAGGGCTTAAATAGTTGACAAAAATTTAATTTTTTAAAATACATGAAATATGTATACATTGACCTAGCCTAATCTAACCCAACTCATGTGGGTAGGGTAGGTTTGGTTTCTAGACATGTAATGGGTTGGGTTAGGTTCACAATTTCTCAATCCAACATGCTTGTTTCGGGTTGAAGAAACCCTTTAACCCAACTCATGCACATAAAAGGGTAAAGTGCCATCAACCAAAGCTAATTTTAATATATATTTTTAACATTGATAAAAAAAATTATATAAAGGCAAAAAAAAAAACACTTACATGAGATGATAGCACAATAGTAGAGTAGTAGTAATAGTTCCTGACACGGTAAACATGTCTCAAATGAGGAATTTTAAGCTTACGGATTTAACAAATGTAGCAAATGGGAATTGAAGGAAATCACGTTTTCTTTTCAAATGAGAAATTTTAAGCTTACTTTACTTTTCTTTTTATTTTATTGTCATTTTATGGACTTTGGGCCGACTTGAGGTTGCTTATGGAACGAGCAACAAATTCCTTTCATTTTTGGGATCAAATTAAAGGATCACTAACCAATAAAAAGAAAAAGCCCATTTGTTGTATATGTGATTAATCCTTGTAGGATTGCAATTATGTACAATCCTACGATTCAACTCGCAATCCCACCTTGTTCAACTTTGCAAGAGATCTTGGAATAATCCAAATTGACTCTTGGTTCATGATCGTAGGAGGTTATGATTTATAGATGACTGTGACATCAAGAGCTATAAATTTGAGGCATTAACACAATGTTAACAAGCCTAAATAAGTGATTTTAAGCCATTTCAAATCAATTTACTAATATCACTGTGCCCTCTTAACGTGATAATTACTCCACAAGTATAAGTGTTTGTAGGGTGTAGGGATAGGATGCAAGGATTGGGATTCAAATTTTTAAGAAGGAGTTTCACACACATATATTTAATTTAAGTTAGAGGAGAATTTCTATCTTCTGTTTAAAAATAAAAAATAAAAATCAACTTACTAATATCAAAATTAATATTACAATTTTTCTCACAACTTGATAACAAAAAATTACGAGCAGTAAACAATTACTTTCATATGAATTTATTATTATTAATACCATTTTTTTTTTATCAAGATCAACAAATTATAGTAAGGTAAGTTTGTGAAAATAATTGTGTCTCTATACTTTTGCATCCATGATAAAACACTAAAACTGGTATGTTATAATTACAGTGCCTGCAAACCCTTGTGTCTCTATAATTTACAGTAGGGTACGCCCGGTTTTTCTCCGCTGTTTGTGTTTGAAAGGGACCGTGCATTTTTTTGAGTTGCCATTTTTCAGGTGAAGACAAGACGCTCAAGGCTTGAAGCTGTAGTGTCGTCTCTCTCGATTTCCTCATCTTCCCTGTTGTACACAAACTCACAAAGGTTAATAATATACTAGATGATGAAGATAGTAACGAACTAAACGGTTATGTTTTAGCATGAGTAAAAAAAAAAAAAAAAAAAAAAAAACAGGAGCACACATTTGGGTGCAGTGCACTAGATGATGAAGATGGTAACGAATTAACGGTTTATGTTTTAGGGGAGAGGTCCAGTGCTGGAATGCAATCACGTGATAATTTCTAGACACATGGCAGTATCTCATCTCATTGGATCTAATGCATAAGATACTAGACCCAAGCCAAACCCGTGTTTTAGCATAGGCATAAAATAAAAAATAAAAAAAAAAATGCAGGGGTGCAGTGTAGAAAACATGAAAAATGTAACAGGCTAGCTCCTCTCTCTTTGAGGGTTTTTGTTAAGAACATATTTTATGTAGTTGGCTAATCCTTTGACAAAACGCACTTTACTTGTATTTGGGTAGATCTAAGTTGTGTTTAATACTTGAAAAAACATGTTGTTCAAGTCTAGTATTAAAGCCATGAAGATTGGACCAAGAAACAAGTGAAGAAAAGGTGTTCAATAAAGCTGGACAGATATCTCGATACCTGTGGATAGATAGCTCGATAGCTTCTCGATAGCTCCTCGACTCCTGGTTATTTGTCGAGCTCTTCAGCTGATTCTTATCGCAATCTCGATAGCTTCTCGATAGCTAGTCGATCGATCGAGAAAGTTTCTGTCCCCTCGACACATTCTCGACACCTCCTCGATAGCTGCTATCTGTTGAGATTCATTAAACCTCGACACCTCCTCAACACCTTTCGATCAATCGAGGTTACGGGAAATCAGAATTTCAGCTTTTTGATTTTTGGGCCAGGCTTATGTATTTGAGTAGGGTTTCTTTTCTCACAACCCTAGACTTATATAAGGCTTATTTTAAAGGTCGTCACATAAAAGAATACAAGGAGAACATATGCAAAAGGTGATTGATGCCTTATTCTCTCTGAAAGAAGCTACTGCATCTTTGCGCCTTAGGGTTTTATAACCAAGTGCTTCTTGATCTTCATTGTTGATGAAGTGAAGAACTTTGCAACCAACATTCTTCTTCCTTAAGTTGGTGAGTGAGTCACATACTAGGATTCTTGCAAAGGAGTTAGTCACGTATTGAGATCCGTGCAACAAAAAGGGTGGCGTTCATATATTGAAGAATTCAGAGGTTCTGAAGCGGTAGAAAGTTTCTGCTGTGAGTTCATTTACCGGGATTGTAGAGTCTAGGGACAAAGGTTTTGTACTAGATCTAAAACTTCTCTTTACTATAGTGGATTGCTTTTCGGGAAGGTTTCCCCCCAGGTTTTTTACTGTGAAACTAGTTGGTTTCATTGGTTTTCCTGGGTCATCATATCTTGTCTTCTTTTATTTTTCCGCTGCATGATTTTAACTTGATATTGATGTTTGTTTGTTTTAACAAGTTTGATTCATAATAAATCTAATTAACAACTTAGGTTTAAAACTTGTTAATTCTATCAACTGGGGTCTAAATTTCCCAACAAGTGGTATCAGAGTGGGTTCACTCTGATTGGATTAATTTCCTAAGTGTGATCCATTGACCCCTGTTGTCATAGATAGAGGACAATCTTTATTTATACCTCCTTTATTTGATGGAAC
Organism: Quercus variabilis; assembly: GCA_030445155.1. NCBI lineage: Eukaryota > Viridiplantae > Streptophyta > Magnoliopsida > Fagales > Fagaceae > Quercus > Quercus variabilis. The sequence continues at coordinate 56,583,451 of CP129447.1, read as the reverse complement.
TAATTATGCATATTGGAAAGTTCGTATGAAAGTTTTTTTACAGGCTTTAGGTGAACAGGTATGGCAAGCTGTTGAAGTTGGCTAGATTAAGCCAAAGGAAGCATCTGTGGATTGGGATGATGCAACAATTATAGCTGCAAATTTCAATAGTAGGGCCTTAAATGCTTTGTTTTGTGGGGTGACTAATGAGGAATTCAAGAAAATATCATCCACGGAAGTTGCCAAGGCAGCATGGACCATTCTTGAGACCACCTATGAAGGTACTAAGGCAGTAAAGACTGTGAAGTTTCAACAACTCACTAGTAGTTTTGAAGAAATAAGGATGGAGGAGGATGAGACCTTTGATGAGTTCTATGCCAAACTCAAGAATATTGTGAATTCTGCTTTCAACCTTGGAGAATGTATTGCAGAATCCAAAATTGTTAGAAAAATCCTTAGGTCCTTACCTGAAAGATTCCATGCTAAGATCACTGCCATTGAAGAAGTTAAGGACATTGATCAAATTCCTTTGACTGAACTTGTAGGAAACCTTCAAACCTATGAGATGGGATTAAGCTCAATGGGAAAAGGTGGAAAGAGTAAAAACTTGGCTCTTAAGGTTATAGAGGAAGAGATTGAGGACTCTGAAACCGAAGATGAAGATAAAAATGATGATGAGGATGAGGATCTATCATTCATAACTGATGAGATTATCAAGCTTCTTCAGTTCAGGAAAAAGGATAAGGGCAAACCTCCTAGGAAACCTAAATCCACTAGGAAGGGCAAGAATGAAAAATCCCTTATTCAATGTCATGAGTGCAAAGGTTTTGGTCATATGAGGATAGAGTGCCCAAACTACCTCATGAAGGAAAAGACCAAGGAGTCAAAAGATAAAGGGTTGGTTGCTACCTGGAGTGATACTGAGGATGACTCTTCTGATGAGTTTGTGGATGAATGTCGTCAAGTTATGGCCTTTGCTGCCACAACCGATAAGGTGATTGTGGAGAGTGCTAGTGACAGTGAGGATTCTTCTGATGATGAAGTACCTAAGAAGATGACCCTTCAGAAAGCCTCTGATAAGACTGACCTAAGATATGCTGTTTCCTCCAACTCCTCCTCATCCACAGCTTCTGGATCAAGGACTATCTTTGTGCTATAATCTGAGAAAGATAATAGAGGTATGAAATCCAAAACTGATCTGGCTAATTCTAAATCCTATGTTAAGCCTTGTGTTTGTCATCATTGTGGTGTTGCTGGACACATTCGTCCTAATTGCTTTAAGTTGTATCCTCATAAGCAATTGTCCAAACGATCACAGGTTTTCTCTCAAGCGCCTACACCTTTGTTTGGAGAGTTATTAAAAGTCTTGAGCTTTCTAACTCAATTTCAAGAGAATTCTAATTCTTCTATGTCCTTTAGTAGACATACTAGGACACATGCCTTTTCATCTTCACGGCCAAAGACTCGTGCTGTGTGGGTGAGAAAAGAGCCTAAGACTTAATTGTCTATTCTGTTAGTCCTCTGCTTTAATTCTTTCTATCTAAAGTAGGACTTTCTTGCTTAATTTCTTATTTGTTCTTGGAATCATGCTTTCATGCATCTGCATATTTCTATCATGTTTTCATGCATATGCATCTTTCTTTCATGCATACATGTTGTTTATCTGTTTTTGTTTGGTTGTTTAGTTTTTATTTGGTTTTGTTTTCAAAATAAAAATAAAAAGGAAAAATCAAAAAAATACAAAAACAATGTGTGTTTTGTGTACATTGGTACTTGTATACCTTGGATGGTCATTGAAACAAAATTTTCTAAACTTTGTATCTTTTGTAGCTTAGATGAGCATCTCTATGCACAACTAAGCAAGTGAATTTTATGGCTCTTGTTTGTGATAAGTAAAATTAAGTTATCTCTTAAAACTTAACACTCATATCACTCTTTTTGACGGGTAGGACTAGAAAATCCTAAGAGAAAAGCATAAATAACTATCTCACTACTGTTGCCCGCCAATCATAATATGACACCTGTATGCTTTAGTATAGCAAAAGTGCAGTGTCAAAGACATTTGTATGCTTCGGCATAGTAAAAGTGCGATGTCAAATGCTTAACATCTTGGGTATTTCTTTCCTCTCTTTTATATGCCCATGCATGATATGCTAAAATAAAAGAAAATATGCAAAGAAAATAAAAAGCAAAAAGATCAAAAATGCTTTAAATATGATTGCAAGCGTGTATTCTAGGAGATGTGGGAGTTATAGGATGTACCTCGAAGGTGATAGTCCCCATCAAACAGTTATGATTGTGTGTGAGTTAAAAGTTATTTTCTCATATCTCAGATCATCATAACATGTATACACATATGCAATCTTGCGATATTTTTCACACACAACACGCAATATTCTTTGCTACTTTTGATACATATGCAGATACAATGTGATTTGGCCATCACAAAGGTTTTACATGTACTAATGTATGCTCACTAAACTGTCTTGACTTGTTTTTGAAATATAAAATTGGTTAGACTTATTTAGTGTGTGTGTGTGTGTGTTTTGGGTTTTATGTGCTTAACATTTTTCTTGTTTTTCACATGTTTTGCATCCTTCTATTATCTTGTCATCCATAGCATCTTGTTTCATTACATTCATGCATTTATATGGATTTCTTTGTACCCCCTTGATCATCCTTGATCATCTTTATGTTTCTCGGGTTAAACTTTCTAGTTTCTTATACCCTTTGTCAATCATGACAAAAAGGGGGAGAGAAATTGTGACTTTGTGGGTTCTTTTTTTAAGATTCTACAAGTTAGGGGGAGAAATACATTCCTTTGTAAGGGGAAGATGTGTTTCATCTTGTTAGGGGGAGTGCTTACTTACTTGCTCTTGTATCTTGGGTCTTGTGACCATGTTTACATACATTGTGTTTATCTTCTTTATATGCTGATGTATGTTTCTTTCACCTACCTTACATGTGTTGTTTCTTTTCTTTCTTCATACACATGTTTCTTATACTTGTATGCAATCTATTATTTCTGTTTCACACTAAAATGCCTTGATGAGTTTTGTTTAAAGTGTTTCAGAAATACAGGTTGTCAAAGTCTACTTGCCATAAACTCTCTTCTTGCAAAATTTTTCAAGAGTTTGTGTTAGGATAGATTTTATTGTATTCAACAAGTGAGTATGAGTTGAGTGATTTATAACTTCTCTCATATGTTCATTTGTTTGTTGTGATTTTGTTACGGATTGCCAAAGGGGAAGATTGTTAAGGACATATTTTATGTAGTTGGCTAATCCTTTGACAAAACCCACTTTACTTGTATTTGGGTAGATCTAAGTTGTGTTTAATACTTGAAGAAACATGTTGTTCAAATCTAGTATTAAAGCCATGAAGATTGGACCAAGAAACAAGTGAAGAAAAGGTGTTCAATAAAGCTGGACAGATATCTGGACACCTGCGGATAGATAGCTCGATAACTCCTCGACACCTGGCTATCTGTCGAGCTCTTCAACTGATTCTTATCGCAATCTCGATAGCTTCTCGATAGCTAGTCGATCGATCGAGAAAGTTTCTGTCCCCTCAACACCTTCTCGACACCTCCTCGATAGTTGCTATCTGTTGAGATTCATTAAATCTCGATACCTCCTCGACACCTCTCGATCGATCGAGGTTACGGGAAATCAGAATTTCAGCTTTTTTATTTTTGGGCCAGGCTTATGTATTTGAGTAGGGTTTCTTTTCTCACAACCCTAGACTTATATAAGGCTTATTTTAAAGGCTGTCACATAAAAGAATACAAGGAGAACATATGCAAAAGGTGATTGATGCCTTATTCTCTCTGAAAGAAGCTACTGCGTCTTTGCGCCTTAGGGTTTTGTAACCAAGTGCTTCTTGATCTTCATTGTTGATGAAGTGAAGAACTTTGCAGCCAACATTCTTCTTCCTTAAGTTGGTGAGTGAGTCACGTACTAGAATTCGTGCAAAGGGGTTAGTCACGTACTGGGATCCGTGCAACAAAAAGGGTGGCGTTCATATATTGAAGAGTTCAGAGATTCTGAAGCGGTAGAAGGTTTCTGCTGTGAGTTCATCTACGGGGATTGTACAGTCTAGGGACAAAGGTTTTGTACTAGATCTAAAACTTCTCTTTACTATAGTGGATTGCTTTTCGGGAAGGTTTCCCCCTAGGTTTTTTACTGTGAAACTGGTTGGTTTCATTGGTTTTCCTAGGTCATCATATATTGTCTTCTTTTATTTTTCCGCTGCATGATTTTGACTTGATATTGATGTTTGTTTGTTTTAACAATTTTGATTCATAATAAATCTAATTAACAACTTGGGTTTAAAACTTGTTAATTCTATCAACCGGGGTCTAAATTTCCCAACAATTTTTATTTTAATTTTTTTACCCTTCCAGGGCCTCTTTCATTAAAAATATATTCATGGAGATAGAGTATACTATTTTAACTTAGGCATAAATATGGAAAAGAAGTTATCAAGATTAGTACCAACTACCAGATATATATGATTTGTTTGTTTGTTCAATCCGAAAGCTAGCCTAACTCCTAAGGAGTTAGGATGGTCCCATTGATCAGAAGTATTATTAACTAGGAATGCTGCTATACATATGCTATTGTTTCGACCCTACAGAAAAGCTAAGCTAAGCTAAACACTTGCTCAGGTATAGCTCAAAGTAATAACGAACAAAGCATTTGCAGGAGGACAAAAATTGAAGGACAAGCGTAAGCAACTTATTAATGGCCAAAGGACAAAAAAAAAAGTCACACCATTTAAGGGCATTTTACCATTTTAAGAGAGAGAGAGAGAGAGAGAGAGAGAGAGAGATCCTAGAAACCAAAAAGTGTTGGGCTTGTATTGTGGGCCGGGTAATGCTTTGGGTAATAAAAAAAAATATTAATTGTGCTTACTTTGGGTAAAAATCAAAAATAGACTTGATTTTTTTTTGGGTGGGGGTGGGGGTGGGGGGATGAATTAGAGTTAGAATTGTATTAAGCTAACAAATAATACAAAGAAGCCAAATGAATTGTATTAAACTAGACTTGATTCTAACAAATGAATTAGAGTTAGATTTTATTTCTGCGCTAACGTCTTAATAAAAATGAGATCATCCTTTACTAAATACTGATGTCTCATCCTCTTTTGAACCACCCCCCCCCCCCCCCTCCTCCTTCTACTATTGTTCCCCTTTTGTATTTTGATATGTTGGGAATATATCGTACTAGACTCTGTCCTGTTGTAGCTGGTGACAATGTTGGTCAATCTATAATATTTCCCCTTTTTATCTCAAAAAAAAAAAAGAAAAAAAAAAAAGAAAAGGAAAAGAAAGATACAAAGAAATTCATGGAAGGAAAGAAGCCTATATCAAACATGCAACGCAACCAATAAAGTATTGATTGTTCCAATAATGTATAGCCAAACTTATTGAATGGTCCAATAACTACAAAAATTTTATTACACATATTAGTATTATTTTTGAAATGGTCTTAAATATTTATAATATGTATACCCGAAAACAGTACACTAGTAATAATAGGTATTGAAATATTACGTTTTCGTGACCAAACCAAAACGTCATTTGATACACTATTAATTCCTTTATGATCAGCTTTCTTTTAAGTGTCTCATTACATACCATTCATGTATGCTAGGTCACGCATTGAATCATTTGTGTTTAGGGTTGCATTTTAGGGGTTTTGCATTGAGTATGCGTTTCATGCATATCTCTAGAACTCATTGATTGTGTGGCTACTAGCATTGCTCAAAGATTCCCAGATACATCTTCAACCAACCTTACTGTACTGGGATAATATATGGCTGCAAATCCGGTATTTGATTCATGAAAGTGCCAAGCATATAGAGTTTGATTGTCACTTTGTAAGAGAAAAAATCCAAGAAGGTTTGGTCAAGACTTTCCATGTATGTTCGTGGCATCAATTAGGAGACTCATTCACAAAACACTTGGTTTACAACAGTTCAATACTCTATTAAGCAAGATGGGGGATCAACAACATATATGCCCATCTTGAGGAGGGAGTATTAAGTCGGCTTGTATTTTTATTTGTATTCATCAGTACAACGACATGCAGTTTAGTAGTCAAGCAATTATGCTGTAGGCCGTTTATCATTTGTTAGTAAATAGATAAGATTAGTGCGATGCAAGTGTAGCCGTCTAATTAGTAGGCCTAATTAGTGGGTTGTTAGTTTTGTTAACACTGTTAGTTAGAGGTTTTTTGTTTATTGAAGTATCTGTGTCAGTATATAAGTGACAAAGCTGCTGTAATTAATTAATTAATTCAGTTCATTAATGAGAAACCATATATGAATTTTCAACTCTGCCATATATTTCTAATGTTGGCCACTAAAATGAATATGGCTGGATGCCTGGATGCCTGGATGCCTTCGCAAATATATTTGATATCTAGTATGTTAATGTCATAAGAGATACATCTATTGGATCTGACTTAAAAGTAATTTGAAAAGAAGTAAAGAACTGTGCATGTTTGCCTCAATTCAGAGAAACTATTTTTCATCATTGCATGGCATTTGCTTCTGGATCAAATATTCAAATGAGTAGAACTACTATGCAGATGTTGTAGTACAGAGTTAAGCAAGCTAACGTCATTTTTTATGTACAAATTGTTGGAGGTGGCTTAGAAGATTTTGCAGCTTGGTCTTCTTTAAAGCAGTGTTTTCTGCACAGTTTGACTATCTTAGGCTTTAAGAATCAGCTTTATGATGAAGCATGAGTGCAGCTTTCGTAAAAATAAATAAATAAATCACATGTCATTGCTGCAGAATAAGTTGTTATCTCTTTGCTTATATGACAGAAGCAATCTAGTCTTGAACATAATCTGATCAGTGAATTTGTCTTAGAGAGTATTGATTTTGTGATAAATAATCACTTATCCCAAAAGCCCATACTAATGGGAGAGATTGAATATAATCACATAATCAATATTCTAACATTCCCCTTCATGCAGTGACGGAGCCACACTTGGACAAGGGGGGGCAATGGCCCCCCCTAAATTTTTTTAAAAAAATATTATTATTATTATTATTATTATTATTATTATATATATATATGTACTAATTTTAGTAATTTTGTTCTATAAAATTATATTTTGTTTCCTTTTAGTAATATCATTGATTCTTTTAAGAGTAATGCTATACTCACAAACTTTTTTAAAACATTTTTACAAACTATTATGGTAGCAAATTTTTATTAGTTCGCATACAGGCACACTTCTCACATCATTTTTTTACTTATCAGTAATCACTTAATTATCACATCAGTAATTTATAAAAAAAAACTTGTAGCTTTAGCATTTCCCTCATTTTAATAACCATAAAAAAAATTGATAGATCTAAAATCTAAAACAAAATATACAAGCCTTAAAAAAAAATAACTCAACAAAAAAAATTATCAATAAAACTAAAAATTAACTAATTTTATCCAAAATAAATAACCTTGCCTTTTAAAAAATTCTAAACAAAAATAATTTTGTTCTTGTCCACCAAAAAAAAAAAAAAAAATCTCAGCAGCTAAGTAGCAAAATTAGATGTTGAAACCGTCACACACAACCAACAATAAAACCGCCCCCTCTAACTCAAAGTTCTGACTCCGTCCCTGCCTTCATGTGTGAACCTAGACTGGGAAAATTTTAACTTATGGAAAATCTTATTACGCACTCACTAATGCACAATTGCACAATCGTTCTTTAAAATGTCACGATTTCAGTCCGTGTGACTGCGTGTTGTACATTGAGTATATAATAAGGTGTATGTGACTATCATTACTCACTAAATTATTTATTCAATTTTTGGCAACTTGAACATCTTCTAATGCATTGGTTTTCCTTCTTTATGTGGAACTTGTGTTATTACATATTACACATTACACATATTATCTTTGACTCACACTTCAGAGGAATGACTGTTTTGTAGCTGAATTAGAGAATGGTACGGCCCGCCACTTCCAATAGCGAGTAGGCTGGAGTGTGATCCTAGTTCCACAACCTTCCCATTACTTATCACAGCTATGGAATCTGCCTTCTGTATTGTGGACAATCGATGCACTACAATTACACATGTTCTGCCTACCATCATCTTCTCCAGTGCCTCTTGGACTAGATTTTCTGAAGCACTATCGAGTGCACTGGTTGCCTCATCCAAAGGAAGTATTTTTGGGTTCTTCAGTATAGCTCTAGCAATCCACAGTAGGTATCATAACCATCACTCGTAGAACTGCATTTCAAAAATAGAATTTTACCAAAAAGAATCTTGATGTAATTTATTTTTGTAGCAATGTAAAGAGGAGATAAATGTATACATACCTTATGAATTCATGAGCATTCGCAAGCATTGCTGCCTTCCTTACTTCATACTCTGTAGCATCCTCTGTACCATAAGCAATGTTCTCACTAATAGTTCCTGCAAAAAGTGTGGGTTCCTGACTTACTAATGCAATATATGACCTTAACTTCCTCAAATTGTAGCTCTTGATGTCACTCCCATCTTGATGTCACTCCCATCTATCAGTACAGATCCCTCTAAGGGGTCATAAAATCTTTCAATCAGCCCAATGACAGTGGATTTGCCTGAACCACTCTGTACTACAAGTGCTATGGTTTTTCCTGCTTCAATCTTGAGACTCAGGCCCTTAAAGATCATTTGCTCAGGCCTTGCTGGGTAAGAGAAAACCACTTTCTTGAGTTCTATCTGAACCTTTATAGATTTTTTTATTTTAACACCATTGTGGTCTTCAGGGTCAATCTCACTTTTTCTGCCTATGATTGCAAAAACTGATCTAATGGCGCTGCTACCTTTGGCTATATCAGAAGTCATGCTTCCTGCATTCTTACCAGTGCTGATCAAGATGAAGAAAGCTTGAAAAAGGTTTTTTGGGGTAACTAGTTTCTGATTCATTAGCCTCCCTCCATACCAGAGAGTCACAGCTATAGCAGCTGTTGTCAAAAATTGAGAGCTGAACAGACCCAAACCAGAAAACCATGATGCTTTGATACTCTCCGTCCTGGGACCTTTCATTGCTGCTTCAAATAGGCCCAATATTCTTTCTTGAGATGAAAATGCAGTGATGCCTTCACTTTGTGCTTTCTTAATTTTTGCAGACATACTTTTTATTAGAACACTTAGAATAGAAACTTGCAATGAGTAAAGGCTGCATGGCAATCATTACAATGGATACCCTCCACGAAGCTAATAATCCAAGTGCAAAAGCTAGGGAGGCACTAAAGGAAACCTGAACTAGCAGTGACATACGTTCTGCAATGAGGGAGCGAACCGTGTAGGCTTCAGTGGCTAAGCGTGCACAGATGGCTGCACTTGTGTTATCATCTTCATCAAACCATCCTATCTCAAAGGTTAGCAATTTCCCGAGCATCTTTTCACGCACCCTTTTTGTTGAACGCTCTCCCATAATTGCAAAATTGTAATGCTGGCAGAGATTGGCAATGAAGCTGATAACTCCCAGGCTTAAGAAGACAAAGCAATAGAATCTAATTTTTGATTTGATGGTGGATTTGTATTCGAAGTAAACTGAGATAATTGTTCCCAAGCAATACGCATGAAGTGACAGAACAGTTCCTGAGCCAGCAGCCCCTAGACATCCAAGTAAAGCTTGCTTCTACTCAGGTGCATTCATTTTCAGTAAACGCCGTTGGGAAGCTGGAGGATAAGCTTTTTTTTTTTTTTTTTTTTTTTTTTTTTTTTTTTTTTTTACTTTTTCATTAAGATATTCAGAAAATTGGGTCGCTTGGAATGAATGTGCAAGGTTGATGGAAAATGTTGAGCTGTAAGGGAGGACTGGGGTATTATACATACTACTGATAGGTGTTTGGGGAGTCCTTGCAAAATTCGCCATTCTGTTATATGTATCTTCTGTTTGATGATAGGAACTACTGAATGCTTCATTTTCCATGGATGATTGCTGCAACCGCACCAATTTGCTATAGGCCCCGCCGTTTCCATTGTTCATTTCCATTAGCTTGTCATGAGAACCGGATTCAACCACTTTTCCTGATGGAAGAACGACTATCAAATCAGCCTTAGGGATTGTGGAGAGGCGGTGGGCAATGATAATTGTTGTCCTTCCTTGTGAAGCCTGGTCCAAGGCTTCCTGCACTAGTCTTTCAGACTCTGCATCCAAAGCACTCGTGGCTTCATCAAGTAAAAGAATTTTTGGGTCTCTGATCAAAGCTCTTGCTATGGCAATCCTTTGCTTTTGCCCTCCGGACAATTGAACCCCAAATTGCCCTACCTGAGGTACAAGAAAAACCCAAAGTCAAATTTCAGCATTGAGTCCAGACTTTTTAAAAACAAAATCAGCATTGCTTCAAAACTTTTTCCAAGGTTTTTATTGGAATATGGACTAAAAAATCGTGGCTTACCTGAGTTTCATATCCTTGAGGTAGTTTAATGATGAAGTCATGAGCATTTGCAGCCTTAGCTGCTTGTATTACAAGTTCCATTGGAGCATCTTCCTTGCCAAACAGGATATTCTCTTTTATGGATGTTGCAAAGAGAACAGGCTCTTGGTTAACTAATCCCATATGGGATCTCAACCATTTAAGCTGTAGTCTCTTTATTTTGTACTTATCAAGGAGAATATCTCCTTTTTCCGGGTCATAAAATCTTTCAAGCAAAGAAATGATAGTAGACTTGCCTGAACCACTGCCTCCAAGTGTCTTTCCAGCTTGAACTTTGAGATTGAATCCTTGAAGAATTGGAGTATCAGGCCTTGATGGGTAGCTAAAGTCAACATCTCTAAATTCGATTTGTCCTCTCACACTTGGAAGAATCTTTCCTTTTTCTTCTTTGGAGTCTATAACAGGTATCCGGTCAATCATCTCATGAATTTGGGTAGCAGCAGCTGTTGCCTCTATGATGAAAGATAGATTTGGGAGTGCATTCATAATGGACCTGAAGATACAAGTTGAAGCTGTGAATTGTGACAACACAGAAATTTCCCCAGGCAAAAGAAGGATACCAATTCTAGTAAAATTCTTTATTCTTTCATTGAGTACAACCTTCTTTTTTCAACACTCTAAAGGTCCAACTTTTATTAAGTAAACTGAACTTGAGAAGACTTCCTATTTCCTAAATTACTGGGAGAATTCCCAAATTATTTTAGGACAATTTTTTTTACACAGAGAAGATACCCTTTGTCTGTAACATCACTGCATTCACCATACTTTATACTTAAATGTCATATTTGTGTTAGATTCATGAAATTATATATTTTACCATGCACTACTGGCAAACGCTTCCCAAGCATAAACTTGTCATTGCATATCATAGTGTCAAACAATAGAAGAATGATATCAGATTAGCAGTATGAAGTAAAGTAACTCACACTCCTCCCACCATGATGCAGACTCCAGCAATGAACACAATGCCACCTGTCTCACTTCCCTGAATGACAAGAACACTTCCAACCCAAGCCTGGAAAGCCCAAACTGCATAAATCGTCCCCATGCTCCCTATCAGCAATCCCTTTGTCAAACCTTGCTTTATGCCTAGCTTCATGCTTTTCTTGAGTGCACAGCTAAATCTATGTAGTGTTTGATGCTCCCCCACATATGAATAGGTAGTGCGGATTGATGAGATTGCTTGTTCTGCAATGCTGCCAACAATCCCATAAGCATCTTTCATTTTTTTCCCTAGGCCCTTCTGTACCTTACCAAATCCAATTCCCGGAGCAACAAAAAAGAGTGTCAATGGAAAAGCAGCTAGCTAGTGCAAGTCTCCAAGAAGGCAGAAATGCAACTGTGAGGCTCAAGATGAACGATGTGAGGTGAGCCAGGCAGTTGGGTATCTACAGTAAAAGAAATATTTGATGATGTTAATAACAATAGCATATAGAAGAGGAAAAGAGTATTTCTTAGGCAATAAAAAACCTTGTCAGCTATCGTGTCTTGGATTATATGGGCATCAGAAGAGATGGTAGAAATGACTTTGAAGGAAGTGGAAGTAGTAGCATTGGTGTCAAAGTAACCAACTTCTTGCCTGAGGACTGCCTTTAAGTATTCCACTCTTATGCAATTTGCTTGTCTCTCTGCAGTTCTTGTCCAACATATTACTTCTGTCAAGCATGAATATGTACAGGCATATCAAAGGTGTTAATTTCGTATCTGTGCATCGAAATTCAGATATTATTATTGTACTACATGCAGATTGGTTTTAAAAATTACTGTACTACTACTATATCCTTATTTTTCATATTCTTCTAACCAATCATATTGCTGTTTCAAATAATTTTCAGTCGGAAGACTCAAAAGAAGCACTGCCATGGCTTTAGCTAGATGTGACATGATGCCAAAATCTATATTTGATCCATTCATTTCACATTTCTTACTTTATTATAGCTAGAAAAGAGCAAAATGCAAAGACAAAGGAAGAAAAGGACTATACAAATAGGACTTCAATTTTGATCAAGCCTCTAGAGATGAAAGATGCAGGCACAGAGCCAAACCAAACCAACTGATAGGAAAGCTTGGACTTCAAAATTTTACATGGGCATATCTTGATATATTATTAACCTGACCAGGTTTGGATTGGACAGCAAGTCAGCACAAGGCTTTGATCTTCTAGCAACTCAACAAACAGGCTTGCTGCTCAAGAGCCCTTCCTCTTTTCTCTCTCTTTTTTTTTTTCTTTTTCTTTTTTTTTAAATATAATTTTTTGGTTTGTGGGTGAGGGGAGATAAGTACATGAATCAAAATATTTTACCAACGAAAGCTGATATCCCAACTCCAATGGCAACATAAAACAGCTTGAGTGCATACTGTAAAGACGCATGACAGCCCGTTAGTCACGTCTTTTAAGTAAATCAAATTCAAGCCAGTGTTTGAAATATCCTGATTATTCTTTTGTAATGTCTATGCAGCTCAAATTTAACAGACCACTTGAGGGAATTTTCAAACATTATTTTTGTATAAGCTTTACATAGAGACACATGACATATAGTCTTAAAGCAAGTAGCAACTATGGTGTTTAATACAACAGTTACAATATATGGTTCAAGAAAAGCTTAACAATCTGCCATTGAATACTTTGCATACCTTGTCAACAACCTCGTTTTGGATATCAAAACCAGCTCCTGAAAAATCATTGACCAAACCGCTGAGAATGAACATAGTGAGTGGGGTCATCGAGCCATCACCAATGCTGCCCAGAGTCCCAAACAACATGAGTAGCTTGTCCAAGGCATCCGAATATGAGAAAAGGCCAGTTTTGCTCTTCATATCAAAATGCTGAGTATAAAACTGGAATCCCAGGAGACAATTCACCTTCTGATGAAGTCTAAGCCTTTGTCAGTTAAGTTATTCCAAGTAACATCCATATATATGTCTCCAATCCAACACAATTTTCCAACCATATATTATAGGAGCTTTTCATTTATTTTTTTCTCAAGGTACCATCTAAAAGAGGTCAGTAAAAGGTAGTAGCCACCCATTGGCAAATGAAGTAGACCTTTTTAAATTTTACAATAGCCGCCATTTGGTCTGTTAGCTGTGGCCATATCATAAGGAAAGTTTCTACAAATCCTACAGGTTTTAAGCTTTAGCATCTGGATTTTTCTTTAGGCATTTTTGGCATTGGTTGGATCCATATAAGTACAAACCAATAATAGTCCTCTACATTAAAGTCATCGAACTCTTGCCAAAAGCCAGCGAATCCAGTTTGTACTCAAGGCACAAAAGGCCAACAATATTAATTCAACGAGCCTGCACAATTGGCTGCTAATCATGTGTCATCAATTTATCAAATACATACTACTATAAGCTATCAGATAAAGACTATAGGTTCAAGCTTTCCATTCTCACTTTCCGTTGGCAAAACCCAATCGTCTAAAAAAAAAAACCAATAACATTTCTACAATGATATATGACACGTGTCAAAAGAATCTAAGTGTACACAGCATTATGAGTTTTTTACTCAAAAAAAAAAAAAAAAAAAAAATCCAAGAGTCTAGACACACCTAAATATAAATCATCTATACCATTTTTTGTGTTTCACTTTATGTTTCACTAATCACAACTTATTATGTATTTTTTTTATTTAACTTTCCTTATAAAATAGCCAAAGTTTAAAATGGAAAATAATAAGCATTTGTCAAGTTGTGATTGGTGAAACATAAAGTGAAATACAAAATGTAGTACAAATGATTTGTATTCTAATATGAGTTGTCAACTTATGATGAAAATAACATCACTTTTACATGGGTCTACCACTAACACTCAACTTATTATACACCAATCTTAACTTGACACTTTATATTTCACCAATCACAACTTATCACATACCTAAAGTTTAAAAAGGAAAAAAAATATTAGACACATGTTATATCATAATCAAAGGAGCATAAGTATTAGACCAGTGGGTTAATTCTACATTGGAAATGAGTTTGAGTTAAAGAGGTTTAAAGTCAGTGTTGAGTATTTAAGAGTTAAGCCATTTGGGATATACACCACTGTCGATTTCTTTAAGACTTTTTTCCCCTCTATCCGGGTGTGTGTTAAAATACTTAGTATTCTAAAAAAAAAAAAAAGTGGAACACAAAGAGTTGAAAGAGGATTTGTATTCAAAATTTGGTGTATTCTTAGACTTATTTTAGTCATCCCTGACTCTTCGAATACAATAGGATTAATTTCACATGGCAAATCTTTCACTCTACCTTCTCTCATTAATGGAAAAGGAAAGTAACTCTCATAAGTCACAACAATTGAGATATCATATGGTCCAGAATTAGCAAGACCAACTTTGTCCAACCAAAACCCATGCAATTAATCAATATAAATTTTAATTTTCCTCCACCAAATTTTTGAGGCCTAACCATAGTAACATTGCAGAAGCCACTATATCTTTGTGGGGTCAACTTTACCACAAAGCCCTAACAGACAAACTGCCCCCAATCCATGAGTCCATCTCGAAGAGAAGTTGAATTATAAGACTAGGACCTCTGCTTGCTTCCTTTCCCACAGTCAACCATACCACAAAACCCTAATAAACAAAAAAGCAAAAAAACAAAAACAAAACAAAACATTGGCCCATAAATGGACATACCATGGACTAGTAGGCCCATTATTACCCACTTCGGCCCAAACAAAAATTTAACATGAGAGCACATGCTTGTATAATAGAAAATGATCATGTTAACCGGCCCAAAATTCACTCAGTGCAAAGTTGGGTAAAAATACATGATTGTTGCGGTAACATTGTAAACTTACACTAGCATTATCTATTTTGCATTTTTTTTTTTTTTTTACATATCTCAAGATCAAATAAGAAAGTATATGGTAGTTATTGTGTGTGAAGAAAGAGAGACATTTAAAAAAAAATGATATTTTAATAAAATGTAATGTAAAATAGATAATACTGTTTTAAAAAGTGAATATATAAAAGGTCCTGGTTAAGGGTATTAGGGCATGCATTAATAATCCATTTTAGGAAACTTTTTATAAACATTTGAAAAGGTTGTAGAAAAATTTAATCACTTTTTCATTTTCCGATAAAAAGTTTCTTAAAATAGTTTAGTAAAATCCTACATATAAAAATATAAAAAATAGATTTTTATGCTAAAATAGACTAAATTTTTTGCTAAGCTTATGCAAAATGCTCTAAAAATTCAATCTACACCACGTGTAAAGCAGGGGAAATAGGATGCATTGTAAGCAATGTATAATAAGGTTATATAAAAAAAAAATATTTTGTAAAGTTGTAATTTACAACTATTTTGTGTTGGCTTTAATTTTGTGCCAAATTTGACTGTAATTTCTTCAATCATATTTCCCTGTATATATGTGGGTTTTCAATTGTAAGGGATGAGTGTGAGAGAGTGTGAAGACTCAAGCTTAAAAGGATGAACAAGTGGATTTCGCAAGTGTCTTGCGAGAAGCTTACCCCTCGAAAGAGCCACGTGTAGAGCACATGATTAGAAGATGAAGAGTCATGCTATCCTGGAGGTTTTCGCAAGTGTCTCGCGCAAAAGGCCATCCTACGAAGTACTTGCAAAACTTTCTGTTTGGCAAAATGTTATGTTTGCTTTACCAAGTCTTTATCCACACTATATATATACCCTTATTACCCACAAATTGAAAGGAGTTTCAGAAAGAAAACCCTAGAAAATACACTTGAGAGTTAGAGATTGTTATACCCACAATCATCCACACGTTTCCTTGTGGTTTTCCTCAACTATTACCTCTCCATCTCTACATCCTTGAGATGTTAATAGCCCAAACACTTACCACACTCATTTAGAGTGTAAAGTGAGAATTTAGTGCTGCTGGAAAGCATTGGAATGAGCCATTCATTGGCGGATGCAATCGGGCTAAATTGCGAGATCCGGAAAGCTAGAGAAGACAAAGTTTCAAGAAACCAATTGGTAGCAAGAGCTTGGAGGGCTCAAGTATATGGAGTAGACTAGGCTTGGAAGGTTTTTGTTATTCGTGTACTCCAACTTTATTCTCTAGTGGATCGATTTCGACTTGGAGGGTCGCAGAGAGGTTTTTCGCCAAGTTTTTTGGTTTCCTCTTCGATAACACGTTTCGATATTATCTTGTGTTTGCATCTTTCTTCCTTACTCTTAAGCTTTCATTTTATTGTTGATGATGGATGAACATGGCTTAGGGTAGTGATATCGGTTATTTGCACTCATTTACTCTTGTTCCGCACTTTGTATAAGTTACAGTAAAAGCTATCTAGCCGTAACTTTTAATTGAGGGTCTGAACAAGCTCGTGTTTTTACACAAATCTGAGCTTTCATATTTCCTCGCCACAATTATAATATAGAAGAAAATTATGCTTCCAAGAATTATTAAAAATTTGTAACTGACTACATTGGCAAGCCCATTGTGTTTATACGAATAAGTTAGGTTAAAGATTATTTTCCTATAAACTAACCATAATTTGTTGTCCTTTCTTAGCGATTAATCTTTTTAATAAGGTCTTCTAAAAATATAAATTCAAATAAGGGATTCCCTAATAACTTGTTTGGTCTCATCCATGTCAGTGGTTAAAAAGTAATAAAAATAATAAATTAAATAAATAAAGCAAAGCAAAGGACATGCTTAACGCATTGAAAATGAAAACACCAAATATTTTGGGATTTTTACAAACATAATAAGCCAAAGTTTACTAAAATTCATTGGAACGTTTTTATTTTTCAACGGCTCATATTTAGTAAACAAAAGGTCAAAGAGTAGTGGTGACACCACGTTCAGTCTAGGGTGTTCCCAAGAACACCCTAACCTGAAAATAAATAAATAAATAAATATATATATATATATATATATATATATATATATATATATAATAATTTAAAAAAATTAGGAACACCCTCAAATAAAAATAAAAAATATTATTTGTTATACTTTCAAGCAAAAAATTAAATAAATAAATTGAAACAGAGCAAGCCCACCAGGGAAAAAAAGCCCAACATCAATCCTAAACAACAGATGGTAAAGCAAACCCAATCTAAAGAAAAAAAGCAAGGTAAAGCAAACCCAACAGGTTATAGATGGTAGCAAACCCATGGATTCTTAAAAAAAAAAAAAAAAAACAAACAAACAAACAAACAAACCAAAACCTAGTATACTGAAATTAGACCAAAGGACAGCGCCACCAAACACTAATAGATGTTGAAAGAAAGAAAGAAACCTAACCTAAAGAAAAAAAACCTAACCCAATATACTAAAATCAAAAACCAACGGATAACAACAACCAATGGACGACACCTCTGCCTTGAGCAACAAAGCACATCGATCATCACATTGAGCCTCAAACTCGAGCTCTAAAAGGACCAAAACACATCGGGCATCGGAGATCGGAGATCGGTCTTCCTTACCTTGATGTGCTGCCCGACAGTGCTGCTCCTTAGCCTCAAGCCTCCCTGCTCCCTCAACCTCAAGGTACTTCATCTTTACACTTAACTTCTCTCTCTTTTTTTCTCTCTTACATAAACGGGTTATTGGGTTAATGGTTTTCTCTCTGTCTCAGTGTCTCTCTCTTTATCTGAAGAATGAAAGTGAAATGAAATGAGACTCTCTCTCTCTCTCTCTATTTAAGACTTTATCTGATTCTCGTTGAACTGTGATTGGCTGATTGCTTAGCTTTACTATATAACTTTATTAATATTTGCCCCTGTTTTTGGCTTTATCCATTGGTGTTGGTGTTAGCTTTGGTGTTGGTAAGATACAATTAATTGTCTTTTAGTGTATTGTAATTTGTGATTGTGAATTTATCTGATTGGCTCTTATGATTGGGGCCCATAGGGCTTTTCTGTTGAGTAGGGGGCCGAACAGGGGCATGGGGCCAGGGTGGGATATTTGAATTGGGGGAAGTAAATGCACATGGGGGTGTGTGCTAATGCAGCTAATAAACAATAATTTAATTAACCAATAATTAATTGAAGGAAACAGCTAATAAACAATAATTAATAATTTAATTAACCAATACATTATAAGAGACAAACAAATTAAATTATGTTAGGCTAAATAATAATTAATAATTTCATAATTAATGAAACAACAATATAACAAATTATAGTTTATAAAAGACAAAAAAATTAATGAAACAACTAAACAACAATAATTAATAATTTTATTAATATTTCAAATGAACTTATAGTTTATTGTTTATTCTTTTGCTAGAATTATGGACAAATATTTGATAAGAAATCCACGTACCCAAGATTCATCTCCTACGCAAGATTCATCCTCATCTTCTAAGCGAATTCGTATTGACTTTAACTTAGAAAATCTTCCTTTAGATCCTGGGCTACGAGAAAAGATATCATCTTATCATCCTAATAATCATGATGAAATAAGAAGATATTATTTACAAAAAGGCCCTTGTCAACCTGTTTTCCAAAACGATAATTACCCTTTAACAAATTTTTCTGGAAAGCCCCGTCAATTTAGATCCGAATGTTATGTAAATAGAAAGTGGTTGGAATATAGTATAGACAAGAATGCTGTATTTTGTTTATATTGCTACCTATTTGGGCAAGATGTTGGTAAGTAAGGAGGAGGTGAGACTTTTGTAACAAAGTGATTCAAACTTTGGAATCAGAAAGAAAGGTTAAATTCCTATGTCGGAGGAGTTAATAATGCTCATAACCAAGCTATCAAGAAGAGTGAAGATCTAATGAAGGAAAGGCAACACGTTCAAAGTTTTTTGGTTAAGCAATCAAATCAAAATTAAATTAAATATCAGGTTCAATTAAATGCAATAGTTGATTGCATAAGATTCCTTTTATGCCGGGGATTAGTTTTTCGTGGTTACAATGAATCTCAAGGTTTAAGTAATAAAGGAAATTTCCTTGAGCTTCTACAATTTTTGGGAGATCATAATGAATTTATCAATGAAGTGTTGCAAAAAACTCCGAAAAATTGCAATCTTACACCCCATGAAATTCAAAAAGACATTGTGAATGCAATTACACGTGAAACATCCAAAGCCATCTTCAAGGATCCTGACAATGGGTTCTTTTCAATATTAGTTGATGAGTCACGTAATATCTTAGTGAAAGAGCAAATGGTCCTCCTTCTTCGTTATGTGAACAGAAAGGGAATTATTATAGAGCGGTTCCTTGATATTGTACATGTAGCAAGTATCACCGCTTTGTCACTTAAATATGCTATCGAATGTTTACTTTGTCAACATAATTTGAGTTTATCAAAATTATGTGGGCTAGGTTATGACGGAGCTAGTAATATGCAAAGTGATATCAATGGTCTCAAAATTTTAATTTGAAAGAGAATAAGTCAGCATTTTATGTCCATTATTTTGCTCATCAACTTCAATTGACACTTGTTGTTATTGCTAAAAATCACATTAACATTGCTGAAGTTTTTTTACGTGGTTAGTAATTTAGTAACTCTTGTTGGAGGCTCTTGTAAGAGATGAGATGCTCTTAGAGATGCACAATTTGCAAAAATTAAAGAAGAATTAGAGAATAATGTACATAGAAGTAGGCAAGGTTTGAATCAAGAGACAAATCTTAAACGTCTTGGTGATACACGTTGAGGATCATATTATGGGACTATTCTTAACTTGATTTTGCTGTTCTCTACTATTGTTGATGTACTTGAGATTATTGAAGAAGATGACCTCTCTGACTAGAAAGTTGAATCTTAATCTATTATGATGTCAATTCTATCTTTTGAATTTGTCTTTATTCTATACTTGATGAAAAACATTTTAGGGATCACAAAAGAGTTGTCAATAGCATTGCAAAAAAAAAAAAAAAAAAATCAAGATATAATAAATGCTATGGATCTTGTTAAAGTGTCTAAACAACGATTGCAAGTGACGAGAGATGATGAATGGATATCTTTATTGACTGAAGTGTCTTCATTTTGTACCACATATGATATTCCTATCTTGAATATGGATGAAATATTTGTAATTAGTGGGAGGCCGCGATGCAACACCCAACAAAATACAAATTTACATCATTATTGTGTTAAGCTATTCTACACAGTAATAGATATGCAACTTCAAGAGCTTAACAACCATTTTTTAGAGGCAAATACTGATTTGCTACTTTGTATGGCTTGCTTGAATTCAAGTAATTCATTTGTAGCTTTTGATAAGGAAAAGTTGATACGTCTAGCAAAGTTCTATCAATCTGATTTTCTTGGGATAGATATCTTGGCACTTGACTCTCAACTTCAGAATTACATTTTTGATATACACAGCAATGACTTGTTTTAGAGCTTCAAGGAGTTAGTGAACTTGCTGAAAAGTTAGTGAACACAGGGAAGCATGAGACTTATCCATTAGTCTATTTGCTTGTGAAGTTAGTTTTGACTCATCCTGTCGCTATTGCAACAGTAGAAAGAAGTTTTTCAACAATGAAATATATAAAGAATGAACTACGTAATCAAATGGGAGATCAATAGATGAATGATTGCTTGGTTGTGTATATTGAAAGAGATGTAGCTTGTAGCATTGATAATGAGATTATCATGCAACAATTTCAAAATATGAAAACTCGTAGAAGACAATTGTAAACTTTATGTATTTGCGTATTTTTTTATTGTTGTTGCTGTCAATATATGAATTTCTCTTTTTATTAGATTGTGTAATTAATGTTTCTTAAGGAACACCCTAAGAAAAATTCCTAGAGCCGCCACTGAAGCTAGAGAGAAGAAATTGGAAAAGAACCTTCTGTAATTGCATTAATTATGAAACTGAATGTACAATAGGTATATATACCTGAACTAACTAAAGAATGAAAATAACTAACTCCTAACTAACTCCACACTATACAGATTCAACCTCTACAACCATCACTACATTACACGTGTTCATATACATAGCTTCTAAATGATCTAAGTCTAAACTACAGGTCGTATGAATCATCACAGTTATATAACAAGCTCAAGCATAAATCTTCCAATGCTCTGTTATGTTGCTCTGCCTCTCTGCTTGAGCTAATATCTTCAAATATTCTTCAACCCAATTAACTTGAACTGCTTGCATCTGTCTTCTTCTTCTTCTATTTCCCATCTGTTTAGTCAACCAATCTTTGACATTCCCCCTCAAGATGAGAAGTTGAACTATGGATGTTCAAAACATTCATCTTGCCTAATAAGTATTTCAATTGTTGACTGCTAAGAGCTTTTGTAAGCAAATCTGCCAATTGTGAATGTGTGGGATTAAAGAACAATCTAACTACATTATCTTGCACCTTATCTCTGACTATATGACAATCCACTTCTATGTGTTCGGTTCTTTCGTGAAACACTGGATTTTCTCCAATGTAAATAGCAACTTGATTGTCACAAAACAATAAAGCAGGTTGAGGATGATAGATCTCCAAATCCTTCAATAAAGCTAATAGCCAAGTCATCTCACAAATTGTAACAGTCTCTCTTTTTTTTCTTTTTTAAATCTACTCTGTATTTGTTATTAAAATCCCTTTCTTCCAAGCATTTCCACATCAATTTCCACAAATTACAAGCTTTGATTTTATAAAACCCTAATTTTTTGTTCAATGAATTCTATTCAAATTCATTGAAAACCTAGAACTTGAAAGTAGATATACCTCAATTTTATAATCATTCACCCTCTTAAATTTAATCTTAGATCTAATTCAAAAGCATTTGTAGCGTAAATTAAACACAATTTGTTGTGTGTGTTTGTGTTGTTATAGCACGAGAGATTGGAGAAGGAAGCGGAGATCAGGAGAGTCCAGGAGGAGCTATTGCAAGAAGCTAAAAAGAGGGACTCACTTCTGTGAACTTTGTAGTTTATGTCGATAATGTCGGTGGTGGTGGTGGTCTGGCCTCCTCTTTTTTTTTTTTTTTTTTTCCTAATTTCATTCCTATTCTTAGCTATGTTTTAATTGAAAATTGTGAAAGTTGTGGAGCTAGTTGAATTATTATAATAATTGCATTATTTGTTTTTAAGCTGATGATGACCATGTCGTAAAACATGTTTATTTTAACTGCTTTATGAACCTCTTCACTTTGTTGTATCCACTTGCACTTGTTGTTTGGGAAGATGAAAGTGGAAGCTGGCATAAATATGACTATAGTGTGTCTTCCATGAGTTCATTTAACACAATAGAGGCAATCATTTAAAATTCATTTTGTTTTCGTTGAACATTATAGAGATAAAATGCAAACTTATGTTGTTGACAAAGTAATATTGCCTTTCAACTTGCTAACCCATGTTTTCTGTGATGTGTGTTTGGAAATTGTCATGTTTGGGGTCAAAAAACTGTCTATTACTTAGGATGGAATGAGGAGTTGGATATATATATATATATATATATGTATGAATATGTGCGACTATGAAAAAACCCTTTTGAATTTATGTACGTGCATTACATGCTCGAAGTCTATTTATGCATCCACTAAAGCGTATAGTAGTATAAGTAAAGAGTTAGGGCAATTCAACCACACAAGTTTGCCAAAAAAATATCCACTTTAGTATTGCATATTTTATTGACAACCCGTCCCAAGCTTGGAGAATAGAGGACGATTATGGTAGTAGGTTGACAACTAATATAAAATTTAGTTACTTTACTATGAAAGGATCCATTACAGCTGTTATTTCCAAATTTTTAGGACTAAGACTTGGGTGTTATTATTGTTGTATGAATTTTAATACATAGCATGTTATATCTTTGATACATAGCATTTGTTTAAACTTAAAGGATCTTTCTTAGGTCCATTGATTGATTTAGCTCTCTGTAGTTTTTGGCTCTACCTATCTCCAGTAACTTTGCTCCAAGGCTATTAATAAGACCTGAAGATGGAAGTAAGAGAGTAAGAATCTTTCAATTAGTGATGTTGCGAAAGCCTGAAGAAAACACAGACGATACTCTCTTTGATGGACAAAAACTAAACTGTTAGTTTCGGTTAATGCTAGCTTGACTGTTGATGTACTTCAATGCCTGATGATCTATGTACAACACAAACTCCTTCTGAATCAAGTAATGCTCCTAATGCTTAAGAGTTCATACCACAACAAAGAACTCTAGTTCATATGTCGACCATTTACTTTGAGCTTCACAAACTTGTTCACTAAAGAATGCTACTAGTTTGTTTTCTTATGAAAGAGCAACACCTATCCCAACCACAAATGCATCACATTCAACCTGAAATACCTTCTCAAAGTTGGGCAATGCCAAAATTGAAGCAATGCTCAAATTTTCCTTGATTAAGGCAAAATTTTGCTCTACCTCCTTTCCCCATGAGAGCCTCCCCTTCTTCAAACACCTAATAATTAGGGCTATTATGATACTGAAATCTCGAACAAACTTTCAATAGAATGTTGCCAGGCCATGGAAGTTTCGCACATCACTCATTGTCTTTGGGGTTGGCCATTCTTTGATTGCACAGACCTTGTCTTCATCAACATGAATCCCATCAAAACTAATCACATACCCTAAGAACAGCAACTTATCAGTCAAGAAGCTACACTTCTTCAAGTTCATATACAACTCATTGGCATGTAACACTGTCAATACTTCTTACACATGGTTATAATGGGCAGCTTCTGTCTTACTACAAGACTGTTAATACTTTTTACACCGTTAATACAACTCATTCTCCAATGCTCCCATCACTTTCAAGAATATGGGGTTGCACCCATGGGAGTACGAACAAAAGTGCGATAAGCCTTGTAAAAGTGCTAGGAGCATTGGACAGTCTGGAAGGCATTACCGTCCATTCATAGAATCCCTCCTTTTTCTTGAATGCTGTCTTCCACTCATCTCAAGACCAGATCCAAATCTGGTGACACCCACTCTTGAAATCCAACTTGGTGTAACACTTGGATCCACTCAACATATCAAACATGTCATCTAGTCGGGGAATAAGGAATCGATACCTAACTATGATCTTTTTTATGGCTCGACTACCCACACACATACGCTAGCTCCCATCCTTCTTTGGTGTTAACAATACTAGTATTGCACATGAACTCATACTCTCCCTGACTTGTCCTTTGCTCAAAAGCTTATCCACATGCCTCTGTAGAATCTGACCCTCTTAAGGATTCATCTTGTAGATTGGCAGATTTAGTAAACTAGCTCTAGGAATTAGATCAATGCAATGTTGAATGTCTCTCATTGGTAGTAAACCTGCAAGTCATGCATCTAGAAAAAGCCCTTTAAACTCCTTGATCAATGGTTGGATTGCCACAGGTATCTTAGCAACCTTCTTTGGCTCTCCATCCATCACCACTACTACATAGACTTGTTTCAACTCTCTAGCCTCTTTGTCAAACTCATTCTCATTGTTAACTATGAGAAAGGATGGCTTCCCCTCTACTTTAGAAGCTTTGGGTACATTGTTTTCCTTAATAGGACCAAAGACAATTTTTCTGTCATTCTTAAAAAACACATAGACATTATCCTTATACCAATGAGTAGCATTTACATTATACTGCCAAGGTCTACCCTATATTAAATGACATGCATCCATATCAAAAACATCACAAACTACTTCATCTACATAATATTTACCTATAGAAAAAGTAACATGACATTATTGAGTAACAAGAGTTTCCGTACCTTTCTTAATCCAACCTATTTTGTATAGAGAAGGGTGATTCTCTATCTTCAGCCCCAGCTTGGCAACTAAACTCTTCGATGCGATATTCTCCACACTGCCACTGTCAATGATCAAATCACAAACCCTCTTAGTGATGGTGCAACGTGCTCAGAATATCTCATTCCACTGATCACTGTAATTTATCCTTGGTGTGAGCAACAACTCTCATTGAGGTCATAAGCATATAGATCAACATCATTACACTCTTCTTCATTCTCTTGTTCATCCTCTGCCTCGCCCTTTTTTGCCATCACTAGATTCACTACGGCTCGCTTAGGGCAAGTACTAAATCGATGCCCTAATTCTCCACACCTATAGTACTTATTCCCAAATGGCTTAGCATAAGGATTAGTGTTTGCTATTAGATGTACTATGGAACTTGATACTACAACCTTGGGTTAGTTGAGCCGTCATTCTCCTTAACTACAAGCTATGATCGCAATGTAAACATGGGCTGTTTACCTTTGTTGGCTATGAAACTAGATGATTCCGAAATACAGTTGGAAAACTTCAAACCTGCCCTAAGATGTTGATATTCTATTTTCTTGGCTAGGGTTACAACCTTATTTAAAGTATATAGGGTTTGTAAGGATACCTGATCTTAGATGGACAGCTACAGCCAGTGTACAAATCTGGATATTTGTTGATCTTCAATCTCCTCCAAATCATTGCAACTTGCTAATCGATTAAACTCCTCCATGTACTCATTAATTGTTTGGCTACCTTGCCTACAATATCGATACTGTCTGAACAACTCCTGCTGGTAATCAGGCAATAAGAACTGTTCTGCCATTAGCCTCCTCATCCTCTTCCATGACTGTATTGAAGCTTTCTCTCATGAGTAGGGTTTAACTAAACACGATCCCACCAAGCAGATGCTCTCCCTTTCAACTTATATGCCACTAAACACACCTCCTTGTCATAATAGTATCTATATAATCGAAAAACTTCTCAACCTCACTAACCTAATCCTGATGCTCTTCAATGGAGACATTACCATTAAAGAGTGGTAATTCTACCTTCATACAATAGTCATTTTGCTCCTAATAATCTCAACCATTATCCATTGCAGGACCACAACAATTTCCAAGGACTCCTTCTACATACTCTTCATCCTCACTGTTCTTATCAATGTATTCTTGCCACTTATTCCGATTTGAACCATGATGAGGAGGGTCACATGTTTGGTTATCATGTCGCTCTTCGTGATCATGATTAAGGTTTCAGGTAAGTAAGGTAGTAAGTGCTTCATGACCCCGGTCTAGTTTCTGCTGGATTTCATCACAAAATTGTTAATTCTTATCACGAGTCTCTTCACGAAAATCAAGGAACTCAGTCCTAATGAGGACTATCTTGTCGACATCATTGCCGCCACCGTTGTTATAGTGGTCACCATGTCACCTATAGGCATTAGACCAAGGTATGTCAAGGCTCTGATACTAACTAATGTCGTGGAAGCTTGAAGAAAACACACATGATGCTTTCTTTAATGGACAAACTAAATTGTTAGTTTCTAGTTGTAAACCTTGAATCCACAAAAAGTTCCCTGAATCTACAAGGTGATAAACTGGAATCCACCAGGGAAAGAATTTGACAAAACACCTGTATTTTTATATATAATAATCTAATTTTCCTTTGACTGCTATGAAACATATAAATACTAAGAAAGTAAAAACCTAGGACGATTAGGAAACATCTGAAACCCTAATTCACACTAATTACAAAATTGGATGGCAAAATACCGAATTTTACCAAAAATGGTAAAATGCACTACAAGAAAAATGCATATTAGCGACAAAGAATTTTTTATGGACCCAAAAAGCCCTCTCAAAAAATCTTATTTGCAATGGCAAAATAAAGCCCTCGCAAATACTTGGTAAAATGTGAAATATTTGTGACCAACAAGAAAAGCTATCACAATTATGTGTTATAGCCATCACAAATACTAATATTTTGAAGGGAAATTTTCCCTCCATATTATTTGCAATGGACAATTAAAAATATCTCGCAAAAAGTGTATTATTTGTGACGGTAAAAAAAAAGCTGTCACTAATACTAAATTATTTGCGAGGGCTGGGATCGACTTTCATAAATAATCATTAAAATGTTAAAAATTTTGGAGGGAAATGTTCCCACCAAACTTTTTCCGAGGGACAATAAAGATCCTTTGCAAAAAGTTTATTTTTTGTATGGGTTAAAAATATGCTCTTACTAACACTAAATTATTTGCAAGGGCCACAACTGATCTTCGCAAAAAATCATTAAAATATTATTTTTTTTTTGAGATAAAAGTTATTCTAAAATTCAAAGAAAAATAAAAAGAAACATATAAACATATAGCACTTTGTATTCTTTAGATAAACCTTTTGTTTAAAAAACCTTTTATATACATCATATATAAGAAAGGTTTGTCCTTATTTTCTAAACAATTGTACCCATAAAAAAATGATAGCACTTTCAACTTCAAAATGGTAGCCTAAAATTCAAGAATTTCAGCCTTTTGTACTCTCTGTCTCTCAAAAGTGAATAAAAATTTATTCCCATTAAAATAATGCATAAAAGATGAGCTTATAGATCAAATGGTAAATTACATCCAATTGGCATGAAAACTGGCATGCATGTTAAGAATATATAGAGCATGTAATCTAATGGTTGGATTTTCAAAATATGAATTCAATAATAAGTTATTGGGTGATGTAACATTTTTCAGAGCAATATCACGTGTAACTTAAATCCAACCATATATTTCTTAATTCGATATGAATTTTGACAAATCTACCATTAGATAACAATTTCTTCATATATTTTTCATGCTTACAAAATTTCAAAGTGATCAAAGAATAATAGACATGTCATCAATAAATTGTCTAGATTCAAGT
Organism: Quercus variabilis; assembly: GCA_030445155.1. NCBI lineage: Eukaryota > Viridiplantae > Streptophyta > Magnoliopsida > Fagales > Fagaceae > Quercus > Quercus variabilis. The sequence goes on along the minus strand of CP129447.1, from coordinate 56,555,493 downwards.
TTTAGTAATTTAAAATAATGCATAAAATATGAGTTTATAGATCAAATGGTAAATTACATTCGATTGGCATGAAAATTGGCATGCAAGTTAAGACCATATAGAACATGTAATCCAATGGTTGGATTTTCAAAATATGAATTCAATAATAAGTTATTGGGTGGTGTAACATATTTTAGAATTACGTCAGGTGTAACTCAAACTCAACCCAATATTTCTTAATTCGATGTGAATTTTGATAAATCTACCATTAAATTACATTATCTGCATATATTTTTCATGCCTACAAAATTTCAAAGTGATCAAAAATTAATAGCCATGTCATCAATCAATTGTCTAGATTCAAGTTTTAATAATTTAAAATAATGCATAAAATATGAGTTTATGAATTAAATGGTAAATTACATCCGATTTACATGAAAATTGGCATACAAGTTAAGACCATATAGAATATGTAATCCAATGGTTGGATTTTCAAAATATGAATTCAATAATAAGTTATTGGGTGGTGTAACATATTTTAGAATTACGTCAGGTGTAACTCAAACTCAATCCTATATTTCTTAATTCGATGTGAATTTTGACAAATCTACCATTAAATTACATTATCTTCATATATTTTTCATGCCTACAAAATTTCAAAGTGATCAAAGATTAATAGTCATGTCATCAATCAATTGTCTAGATTCACGTTTTAATAGTTTAAAATAATACATAAAATATGAGTTTATGGATCAAATGGTTCATTCCTACAAAATTTCAAAGTGATCAAAAATTAATAGCCATGTCATCAATCAATTGTCTAGATTCAAGTTTTAATAGTTTAAAATAATTCATAAAATATTAGTTTATGGAACAAATGGTAAATTACATCCAATTGGTAAGAAAATTGGCATGCATGTTAAGACCATATAGAACATGTAATCCAACGGTTGGATTTTCAAAATATGAATTCAATAATAAGTTATTGGGTGGTGTAACATTTTTTAGAGTTACATAAGGTAAATGCAAATCATAAACTAATGACCTTAAGGGTCATCCCAAAACAAGCGGGACCTTATTCTAAATTTTGAGCAAAAAATTATTAAGGAAACAAAAATTACTATAAACAGCAAAATTATAGTTTTCAAGGGCTAAACGGATGAATTCGCCAAAATTAGTGGGTATCTCGTGGCAAAGTAATGACTATTGCTCAGAAGTTCGCTTCCTTCAAACTGCCAAATCCCATGCAATTTCAACTCTTGTGCTTAAATGATTTCTACTAGTGCCTTTTTGTCTTGCGCGATTTCAAGCACGTTTAAGAGTCCAAAACAATCATGGTAGTATGTTCTACATCAGTTAGAATCTACTCTAGATTAGACCTTAGTTATAATTTTGACGAAGATATAGCATGAAAATGTATATTCCTTTCTTTCTTTTTTTGTTCCCAGTAGAGATCTCTAGAAGCCTTGTGTTCCTTCCATCCATAACATTTAAAGAAAACTCTCTTAACACTCTCAAGCTATATGGTTACAACTTCCTCAATGCAAACCCTACAAAAGTAACATGTTAGAATATTTCCTTTACATCAACATAACACCACATTTCCCTACTATTCATTAGATTTTCATTAGCCATAGGTTAAATATTATTCCATGTAGAATGTAGATCTGATAGATGACCATCAAAGGAAAAAGGCAGAGGCTCTCAAAGTGCTATTATATTCTTTAAGTTTTCTTTGTATCATTTGGTTGCAAGTTTCCTTCCATGACAAACTTTTTTTTTGGGGGGGGTCTATTATATAAGCAAAGAAAATAAACTGAGAGATAGAGTAGAGAAGAACCATTTAATGCATGTTCACCCAATCAATAACATGGATGTGGTGAATGGTTAAACCTGCGGTGTTTTTCAACTTATATAGCAGATGGTAATGACCCTTTTTTAAAAGTTTTTGCCATTATTGTTTTGGTATTGTATTTAAATAAAGTAGTTAGAGGTCAACCTTAGTGTGATGGCAAAGTCCCTTCATCCTAGTTGTGGTCCTTTACATTCTAGTCATAGAACTCTTGCCAAAAGTCAGGGAAACAAGATAGAGAATCCCTGATAACTTTGACGTTTGTAGGGCATAAAAGGCCAACAATACTATACCAACAAGTCTACACAATTGGCTGCTAATCATGTGTCATCAATTTATCAAATAAAGATTACTATAAGCTATCAAATAGTGATTATAGGCATAAGTTTTCATTCTCCCTCTCGTTGGCAAAATTCAATCATCTAAATATAAAAAATAAAAATAAAACGAATAACATTTCTGTAATGATACATGATAGTGTGAAAGTGTTTGCGTCATTGTGAGTTTTGGTTAATACAAACAGCAGTCCTTTATGTAAGAAATAGAGACTTTGCAAATGAATATAAATAATTGGCTTTTCGACATACCTCTCTTGTCCTAAACCGATAATCACACAGAAGTTTTGAGATTGTTCTATGTTGTCTAGAGCCAACCTACATATAGACCAGCTATTTAAACATGTTTTGAATTCCAGTTTGTATAACCTATAAACAATGTTTCTTTGACAACGTTGCACACTACTAGAGTGATGCAAACATAACCCACAACCTAAAAGCCTCACAATACTCTGTAAACACTATGAGAAATGCAGAATTTGTTCTCTGTTCAATGGGTACCACTCTTGGTGTTTATATACACACCACTCCATTAATATTGAGTGGGATAATTGGCTTAGTGGGGTATAGTAAGGGTTCAAACCATTACTCCATAACTCCTAGATATTACATTTATCCTAAGGTATACAGAGGGACATGCCCACTTTGGGTGTCCTTCCATATTTTTTTCAGTTTCTAACATCTCCCACTCATCCATTGTGGACATGACCCCATTGTCATCTCTCAATGTGTTTCTTAGTGTGTTTATACTAGTAAATAGGTTGTGTAACCACCGAGCACACCTGCAATAATATTTGGGAGCACTACACTAAATCTTATACCAAGACCAGCATAGCAACATCCCTAAAGTGTCTCATTATGCCCTAAACATATGTTAACACATCAAATCGAGCATCTCTAACCCTTCTTGAGCTCAGACTTGTGCTTGATCCATCATAACTATCTAGATGTACTTACGATTATTTCGCTACCATAAGCATTATAACTTGTCGACAGTGAGGATGTGTTACAAAATAGTCTTCCATTTGCACTCATGTCCTTTAACTTTGGTCCAATCACTTTCCCAGCAATGTCCCTTTATACTGAATCCAACATGGCCATAGGTAACATGCCAAAGTAGTAGACATCAAAACCTCAGCTTCATGACATAGCCAAAAGTAACAAAGGCATAAGTAGGATCTTAATGAAAGATCCATGGGAGTTACATGATGAGGAAGCAAAGATTTATTCTCTCACCTCCACTTTTGGTCGAGCAAGCACATGTAGCATGATATACATGCTACAGTGGAGTTCTCTTAAGTAAGAGTATATGTCTTAACTCAATACACTGTACAAATCTTAGTCTAGTCGCTACTCAAGCGCCTAACTCAAGTCCTTTATTCACTTGCCACCTCAGGCATCAAATTATGGTCTCACATCTAGTTAACCACAAGCTACATGGATCATGGGCTATCCATGTTCGGTCTAATTAAGATAAATATATCATAGACCTCATCTTAGTTCCAACTAAGGTGACATCTATTTGTATCAACCATCTATATATGCTACATAAGCATTACATAACACAATGTCTCATCTCTGCTTGCTACTCAAATGCGTAAACCAATTTGCTTCAAATAAGATAAATGAAAATCAAGGTGATCATCTGGGAAAAAATAATTATTGATGGCATATATAAAATATTTCATTTACATCTTTTTATCCTTACAAACAAATCAATATTTTTTTAAGGTTGTAGCTGGCAAGCAATCCATATTAATATTTTGAAACATTTCTTGAAAAGCCAAATGAAGAGTATAATGCTTGGATTCTTGACTCATAGAAGTGGGGATGTTTGAGGAACTTTTGGTTCTTGATTAGGTAAGCCTTCATTGTCCATACAATGTAACTAAAAGCATATGGGTTTAAATAAAAATAATGATTGTAGAAGGTGTATAGAAGTTTATGCTTTTCTATGGACAAGGTGATGCCTAATTTTGCTACAGGGCTTGAAGGCCTTATATGGAATTCTTGGTTTAATTATATTTTCTTGCAAGACATCAACATTATAAATTTAATTTTTTCATGCCTATTTCCATTAAGTGTTCTTTCTCTTTTGATTTTAACTTAGCCCTTTATGAATGTTGATTCCTTGTAATCAATTAGGGATATGCTTTTGATTCACCAAAAAAAAAAAAGGATATTAATCTTTTCATTTATTGATCAACTTTGAATGTTATTTGGATGTAAATAATCAATGGAGTAGACCTCATTTTAGTTCATGTGGTTCTTAATGAACTCAATGCTAGACAATGAGTTAAAAGGTCTAAGTTTACATGTGCCAAAGATGAAATTTATGCAATCTTCCTTAGGAAGTGGAGCATATAATATTTTAAAGATTGTAAATTCCATTCCTATTTCCTAGACAGAAGAAACTTTGCTTTTCTAATTAACAATAACGTATAGTTCTAAGGCATGTACATGCTTATATTTGGCAAGTTACTATGTTCATTTCTATGAATGACAAAGATTTGAAAGTTTTATGGGGACATCCAAATATATATTTTCTTGAAATCACTTTTTAACCTTTGTGGTTTTGGTTTGTTAAATGACTGCATATTGTAAAAGGTCATATTCATATTAATTTGGGAGACTTACAAAAAAATAACAAAGTGTTACCAAATCTGAATTTGGCACTGATTGTACTAACTAGAAAAAAATTTATTAATTTTGAGCTTTGATGGAATTTGACCAAACATTGAAATGTGGAAGACAGTGGTACTTTTCTATAAATAAATAAAAAAAAAAAATATATATATATATATATATATATTATGCTGATTTCTTTAATTTCTTAAATATGTATTGTAAATATGTCTCATTACCCTTCTACAATTCATGACAATACACTACAAAATAAAGGCTACCTAACTTTGGAATAAAAGATATGATTATGGACTAAGGTTTATTATGAATTTAGTTTTACTAGGAAACTTCGTAGATTAACTATGATGTTGGTTAGATGTTATGGACTTGTGTGTTTTGTAAAGACTATGATTGACCGTGGGTGTTAGGGATGTGTATTTTTGTTTTAGAATTAAGGAGAAAGAAAAAGACACATTCTATATCAACTTTTATTCTACAATATTCCTCTATTTTTTTTTTTTTATTTCTCATTACTTGAACTAAATAATTATAATGGATATGTATGCAATTTATAATTGTTGCTTCTTATGATAAAATCATTAATGATTGACAAAGTTCTATAATAATTATGTTATAATATATGTACAACATTCTCCAAAACCATCTTACATAAAACATTACAACATTATTTATACATCGCACAGAAAACTTACTAGTTGAACATAAGAGCACATGGTTGTATAATAGGAAATGATCATTTTAACAAGCCCAAAATTCATTCAATGCAAAGTTGTATATTTACACTAGCACCATTTTGCATTTTTTTTTTCTATATATCTCGAGATAAAATAAGAGAGTAAATAGTAGTTATTGTATGTGAAGAAATAAAAGCATTTTAAAATTTTGATATTTTAATAAAATGTAATGTAAATAGCAATTTTTTTTTATGTGAATATATAAAAGGTCTTGGTTAAGGGTATTAGGGGATGCATTAATAATCTGTTTTAGGAAACTTTGTAGGAGGTAAAATTTTAAGTAAATTATAAAATGCCACATCAAAATTTAGTGACAAATTCTAAATTAATATGTCATTAAATTAATTAAATTAAATGATGACATGTGTCATCCAAATTGACATTACATTGGCATATTAAAATTTTCCACATTTCATTTGGCCCACAAGATAAAGATAAATTTCCTATCCAAAATTGATGGATAATTATCTTTATTAAAATAAATAAATAAAATAGAAATAATTATTTACAAGTAGCAAATTATGGTAGGACTCTTTGTTGATTATTATTTTTATCAAAATAGATAAATAGAGATAATTATCTCTAAGCAAATTTGGGCCAATCAAAGTCTAGTACATATCTTCAAGTATATCAATTCAATGTGGAACTTATCCTCTGAAACCACTATAAATAGAGGACACCCCTCTCTCATTCTCCACCAAGTTTTCAATAAGCCAAACTCTAGAAAAATTTTGCCACAAGAACAAACGAAGAACATTCAAAGGAATTTACTTGAATCATTCTTCCAAGACTTGAATTTCTATTGAAATCAAGCTCAAAAGCCTCCATAAACTTCAAAATTTTTAAATTATTGAAGTTCAACAGATCAAGTCTCTCAAGCAACAAAGAATTTCAACCAAAAATCCAAGAATCTTCAAAGAGCTTGAAGAAAATTCAAAGGACTTGAAAAACTTGAAGAACGACAAATCTCTGACAAGCTCAAAGCCATAAGTTCATTGTGAAGACTGTTCGATCCATCTTCCAACCAAAGTGAAGAAAATTTCGCATTCAAGTCTATAAGGGTCTCTTTTTGGACAATGTCCAGGCCTAAACTAAAGCAAGGACCCCAAGCCCTTTTGTTGTAGTTTGAAGAGACTAGGCTTGATTCACCGTAACTAAGTGGGCTGTTTACAAACCAAATGGTGCATAGAGCAAGAATCTTATAATACATACATACTAGCAAGCAGAAATATATGTATTGAACAGCAAGGAAAACAACAAAGAAAAACAATGTAAATAGGAAATACACAAATAACTGTTAAGGATCCTCAGATCAGTATAAAATATTTTATTATTTTTCTTAATTGTGGATTACAATGCTCTCATTAAGACGTGTTACAAGGTCCAAATAAGCTCAAAAATTACAAACTTAGATGGCTATCTAAGCCTCTAAGACTTGCAAAATTTGAATTTCTTTGAATCCAAATATGTTCTACAGTGACTGTTTTTGGGATACCGGGCGATATTTCCCTTTTTTTTTTTTTTGAGTTTTTCACAGAATTTTCTCAATGATTATGTTGTGATTTACTATTGCTGAATGTCTTTCCAACGTTGGCTGCTTCTTCCTTTTATAGTGTTGTTCTAAGGTCCCGAGGTATCATTGATTCCTCCCCTCTGTTCCCCTGGGTACCAGTGCCCATGTCATGCCAACCACTTCGGAGGCTAAATAAGCTCAAAAATTACAAACTTAGATGGATATCTAAGCCTCTAAGACTTACAAAGTTTGAATCCCTTTGAATCCAAATATGTTCTACAGTGACTGTTTTTGGGATACCCGGCGATATTTCTCTACTTTTTTTGAGTTTTTCACAGAATTTTCTCAATGATTCTATTGTGATTTACTATTGCTGAATGCCTTTCCAACATTGGCTGCTTCTTCCTTTTATAGTGTTGTTCTAAGGTCCCGAGGTATCATTGATTCCTCCCCTCTATTCCCCTGGGTACCAATGCCCATGTCATGCCAGCCACTTCGGCGGCTAAATAAGCTCAAAAATTACAAACTTAGATGGTTATCTAAGCCTCTAAGACTTACAAAGTTTGAATCCCTTTGAATCCAAATATGTTCTACAGTGACTGTTTTTGGGATACCGGGCGATATTTCCCTACTTTTTTTGAGTTTTTCACAGAATTTTCTCAATAATTCTGTTGTGATTTACTATTGCTGAATGCCTTTCCAACATTGGCTACTTCTTCCTTTTATGGTGTTGTTCTAAGGTCCCGGGGTATCATTGATTCCTCCCCTCTATTCCCCTAGGTACTAGTGCCCATGTCATGCCAGCCACTTCGGTGGCTCGTCCCTTCCTCATTTTCTCGTAGTTTCCTTCTTTTGATGCCTTTTTCCCAGAAAGCTCCTTGCTAACTTTCCTTCCTGGGATGTCCCTAGAGAGCTAACTTCTAATCTGTCTTCCTTCAAGGCTTCTACACATTACCTTTTCAGATTCAGCTTTTTTGGCTACCTTTCCTTTTGTCATTTTTCTTGAACTAGCTAATTCCCTCTCTACCACTTGAAAGTTTTCTAAACTACTTCCCTTCGTGGTTCTTCCTTCTGGGTTCCCTGAGGTACCAACCCTTGGTTCATAAATTGTCAATCCCAAGCTTTCTGATTCTTTTCTGCATCATTGGGCGGCTGAGAAGGACGTGTCTGCCCTTCATTTCTTGTGTTTCTCAGTGCTCTTTTGAACTTTTTCCATCTCATCCTATCTGTGTTGCAGGCCCCGAGGATCCCAAGCCCCTGGCAGCCTCTGGGCATCCCAGGTCAATTCCTTCTATTGGATTTCTTTTGATTCTCTGATCTTGGTAGGATGGGTCTATTTCCTTTCTTCCCTTTGCTTGTTTCTAAGGCCTATCTTTTCATGGGTTCTGGGCTTTAGATCTTTTGGGTTTTCCATCCTTTTTCCTTGTGGTGAGCTCAACCACTTTAATATTATTTTCTATACAGTTGGCCCATTATGCTATTTTTGGACCTTAGCATTATTTTTTTTTAGGCCTAAACAGAGTTAGGATCACAAAGAATATAGAATCGAGCACTCTTTTGTAAAAGAGTCAAGATAGAAAAATTTTCTCATCATTTGATTAATACAAAATTATATTTGTGAAACACTTTTCAATTGTTTGATTTTCAAACTTTGAGAAATTTTGTGTTTACAAACTTTTTATGAGAATTTGAAAATATTGTTAAAAAAATTATTCACTTTTTCATTTTCTAATAAAAAAATTTCTAAAATAGTTTAGTAAAACCCTATATAAAAAATAAGTTTTTATGCTAAAATAGAATATAATTTTTGCTGCGCTTATGTGAAATGCTCCAAAAATTCAATCTACACCACGTGTAAAGCAGGGGAAGTAGGATGCATTGTAAGCAATGTATCCAAATTGCACTAAATTACCCCCTCTAACTCTTTGGCCCCAAATAAATAATGAAAATTCTGATAGCAGTTCAAAGTTTTCAGGTAATTGGAGAAAGAAGAAGGGGAAGAAGAAGAAAATGGTGAAATTGGTGCACTACTGCGCGATGACACTTGCAGCCTTCGCTTTCTATGAAACCATGGAAAGAATCCACGTCTGGATCGCTCTCCGTCAAGATGAAAAGGTTTTCATTTTTTTTCTCTCTCTTTTTTTTTTTTTTTTTTTAATCTACACTGTATTTGTCACTTCGAATTCAAAGAAAAAACCCCTTTTTCCCTGCATTTCCACCTCAATTTCCACAAATTACAAGCTCCAATTTCATTAAACCCTAATTTTTCTGTTCAGATTAATTGAAAACCTAGAGCTTGAAATTCTCTATGTGCTACTGAGATCTACTTCAATTTTATAATCATTCACCCCCTGAAATTTAATTTTGTAGCGTAAATTAAGCATAATTTGTTGTGTGTGTGTGTGTGTTTGTGTTGTTATAGCAAGAGAGATTGGAGAAGGAAATGGAGATCAGGAGAGTCCAGCAGCAGCTATTGCAAGAATCTAAACAGAGGGCGTGAGCTTTGTCGTTTATGTCGATAATGCCGGTGATGGTGGTGGTGGTGGTGGTGTTCTGGCCTTTTTTTTTCCCTCCCTAATTTCATTCCTGTTGTTAGCTGTTTTTTTTAATTGAAAATTGTGAAAGTTGCGGAGCTGGTTGAATTGTTATAATAATTGCGTTATCTGTTTTAAGCCGATGATGACCATGACATAAAACATGTTTATTTTGACTGCTTTATGAACCTCTCTCCACTTTGTTGTATCCACTTGCACTTGTAATTTGGGAATATGAATGTGGAAGTTGGCATAAATATGACTATATTGTGTCTTCCGTGAGTTCGTTTAACACGATAGAGGCAGTCATTTAACATTCGTTTTGTTTTTGGTTGAACATTATAGAGATAAAATGTGAACTTATGTTGTTGAGAGAAAGTAATATTGGCTTTTGACTTGCTGGCCCATGTTTTCTGTGACATGTGTTTGGAAATTTTCATGTTTGGTGTCAAACAACTGTCTATGATTTAGGATGGAATGAGGAGCTGGATATATATGAATATGTGTGACTGTGAAAAAGTCCCCTTTGAATTTATGTATGTGCATGACATGCTAGAAGTCTGTTTATGTATACACTAAAGCACATATTAATTTAAGAAAAGAGTTGGGGCAATTCAACCACACAATTTTTCCAAACAATATGCACTTTAGTGTTTTATATGTTATTGAAAACCACTCTCAAGCTTGGAAAAAAGAGGGCGGTTGTGGTTGGTTGACAGCTAGCGTAAAATTTAGTCACTTTATTATGAATGGATCCATTACAACTGTTGAGGATCGATAACCATTTCCAAATTTTTGGGACTATGACTTGGTGGTGGTTGTATTTGTATGAATTTGAATACATAGCTTGTTTTCATCTTTGATGCATAGCATTTGTTTAAACTAGACCTATCCAAAAAAAAAAAGCATTTTTTTTAAACTAAGAGGGTCTTTCTTAGGACCAATGATTGATTTAGCTCTGTAGTTTTTGGCTCTGCCTATCTCCAGTAACTTTGCTCCAAGGTGTCAATAAGACCTGAAGATGGAAGTAGGAGAGTAAGAATGTCTGAATTAGAATCTACTCTAGATTAGACCTTAGTTATAATTTTGATGAAGATGTATATCACTTGTTATAATTTTGATGAAGATTAGACCTTAGTTATAATTAGAAAGTGTATATCACTTTTTTTTCCCCGGTAGAGATCTCTGCAAACCTTGTGTTCCTTCCATCCATACATTAATAGAAAACTCACTAATATTAGGCAATATGATTACAGCATCCTCAAAGCTAACCCTACAAAAGTAACTTGTTAGAATATTAACTTTACATCAACGTTATACCACATTTCCCTGCTATTCATTAGATTTCAATTAGCCATAGGTTAAATATTATTTCCTATAGAATGTAGATCTGACAGATGACCATCAAAGGATGAAGGCAGAGGCTCTCAAAGTGCTGTATATATTCATTAGGTTTTCTTTGTATCATTTGGTTGCAAGTTTCCTTTCATGAGAAGCATTAAGGGGGACTGGGACTATTATATAAGCAAAGAAAATAAACTGACGGAACAGAGTAGAGAAGAACCATTCAGTGCACGTTCACCCAATCAATAACATGGATGTGGTGTATGGTTAAACTTGCGTGTTTTTCAACTTATATAGCAGATGGTAATGACCCCCCTTCAAAAGGTTACTCTTGTCATTATTGATTTGGTATTGTATTTAAATAAAGTATGTAGAGGTCAGACCTTAGTTTGATGGCAAGTTCCTTTCATCCTAGCGAAGTATCACGGATTTGAGTATAGAATTCACCTGCAACTTATGCCCCCTCACCAAGAATGCCTTTGACTTCATTGGTAATATTGTGTACCAATCATCCTGTATACGCTGGAATTTTGTCCTCTGGGTATGACATTTTTATTTAATATGTGATCCAAATAGAGCTACAATGCAAGTTCTGAAAAAATATATCGAACTCATAGGTATTAGGAAATGGGCTGTATTGTTCAGCCGAACCATATTTCCACAACTGCATTTTTGTGTATGCATTTAGCTGTTTCTTTACAAAATTTAATTAACATTATTCTCTTGCTAATTTAAGTTTCCATGGAGAGGTTCCCAGAGAACTGGCAAGGGTGCATTTTATATGATTCACATGAAGTGTGCTGAATATACCCTCGAGATTGATCTCATGAGAATGCAATTTTTTTTATCAGCCGATGTTTGTAGACCCCCAAACTTGTCCCAACTGGGCCCTTGGACCCTTGGTGGAAACTAGATTACATTTCGTGTGGCACTTGGGTCTAAGCATAAAGCATTGCTTTTTTACATTGCTTCAGAATGGTTTTAGGATCACAAACTATTCCACAACTTTTTGTCACTAATGTAGCAGATTGTGAGTGGTCTATCACTTACACATAAACCTATCGTTTTTTTTTCACTACTTTGCTGCATCTCGGTTGTGGCAAAGAAGTTGTGTAATAGTTTATGATACTAGAATTTTCCTCCAATTTTGGTTTATGGTAGACCTCAGGAAATCTTATTCATGGTCACTAGTTGCTACCTACATTCTTTTTATTCGTTAAAAATTTTACTAGATACTACCTTATTCATGGTCACTAGTTAATACCTACATTCTTTTTATTCATTTAAAGTATATAGATTTTACTAGTTACTACCTGCATTCGTTTTATTCGTATAAAGTATATAGATTTCGACTCAGAAATTGGGTTTTCTAACTTATTTGGAAAGGAATAAATGGAAAGGTATACATTGGTTTTCATGGAAAGGTATACATTGGTTTTCAGTCACACAATTGACGTCATTAATGGACTACCTCTCGACATTTTCCTTTCTTTGAAAATCTAAATAATCTATTCCTTAATAAGTGAAATAGAATTTTGGGAGGGAGCTGCAACTTACCCATTGTGATTGTTATTTTTATTTTTTGTTTCATTTTGTAGTAAATTATTTTTTACAAATGAATGATTTGTTGTTTACAAAAACAAACATTCCGTTTGGTAACAGATTTGTGTAACGTTATTTAAGTGTTGTGAAAATACATATAGATGAAAAAGTGTTATAAAAATATGTATTGTATTATTTAAATAATGAAGTTGTTGTTTAAACAATGGTACCAAATGAGCTCCCATTCTATTCAACAACTCAACATAGAAAGAGATTTTTAACCAACTACAAAACACTGTTTTGGATTGAATTTTCAACATTTTTACGCCAGTGAACAGGTTAAACTCTAGTTTAACTGGTACCTCCTCCTATTGCAAGTGTTAGGTGAAGGGAGATGGTGGTTTAAGACTTAATTGAGTACAAGTGTTAGGTGAAGGGAGGTGGTGGTTTAAGACTTGATTGTGTTTGTATAACTTATCCATCAAAAAAATTCTCTATATTTTTAATTTTTTAAAAAAACAAACTGCAACCTCTCTTATCAAATAAGTGATGCTTCTGAAGTAGAACTTTTGTCATTTGTGAATCCTAGCATGGAGCCACACTCCTTCCAATGTGATCACAATTCAGATATAAAATGTTTCGAAATACAACTCGGCAAATTGTAACTTGCAAATTTAAGCTTTGGGCTGCTGTGTATACGCTACCTGGCCTGCCTGTGTGATTTTCTACGGAAGTCTTAGCATGATTAGGAAAATTTGGATGATTTGGTTTTATCAAAAGCATGCTTCATATTCCTATCGATGCATGGGCTTGATCTCATCCATATGCAAACCGAGTAATGCTAGGGACACACCCCAACTCGCACCATGCTTGTGTTAACTCTTAATTGGATTTCAGTTTTTTCAAATACAAGTGGTACACTTATGTGAAAGTGTTAAAATCTAGTCAAGAGTTGACACATAAGCAAGGTATGGGTTAGAGTGTGCCCCTAGTATTACTTAAACAAAAACCATTGATTTGAGAGAATAATACACGTTTCAATCCAATCAGCAACCTTCTGAAAAGTTTTTCGGTTTTGAACGAAAGATAGGACAGTTTTGAGCACTTTATCCCCTAACTTGCAAGATATTGCGTCTTAGAGCCTCAAGCAACATAACCAGCTCGTCACCTTTAACAAACAAGCAAAATAACGTGATTGGCACATAGACTGTAGAAAGAAAGAAACACAACACATGCAAAATAGATGTATGACCTCTAAAAGAATCTCACCTTTTACGCATATATTATGGTTAAAGCTCTGAAGAGTTAGGAGCCTAGGGCCCTTTTTTAACTCATCCTATACCACAGCGTATTGTATATAAAGGTCATGGTTATATTGATAAAAAATACCAAACAGCATCATCAATAAAAACTCTCTAATCACATCCTTTTAATTGTTCTTCATATGTATATTTAGTATCCAAGCATTATGAATTTGGGGAAGCTTTTCTTGGTTGCTTTTTCATTAGCTCAACTTTTGGTGCTGGCCAAGTGCATTGATTTCAAAGAGGAGGATTTGGCCTCCGAAGAGAGACTCTGGGAATTGTATGAGAAGTGGAGGAGCCATCACACTGCTTCTCGGGACCTCAACGAGAAGCATAAGCGTTTCAATGTGTTCAAGGAGAACGTGAAGCATGTTCACAAGGTGAACAAGATGAATAAGCCTTACAAGCTGAAACTGAATAAGTTTGCAGATATGACTAACCATGAATTTGCAAGTTCCTATGCCAGTTCAAAGGTTAGCCATCACAGGATGTTCCAAGGTATCCTACAAGTGACTGGTTTCATGCATGAGAAGATTGACAATCTTCCAACCTCTGTCGATTGGAGAAAACGAGGAGCAGTTACTGGTGTTAAGGACCAAGGCAAATGTGGTAAGTTTTCCTCCAGAGTATTTCATGTGAAATTTTTCAATAGAAAGTTCTTCAAATTGACGCTCAAACAACAAATACAACTCTAATAATAACACACTCCATTTTCTTGTAGATTTTGGAAACAATTTATACACAATCTCAAAATTAAATTTGTAGCTAAAACATATGTGTGAAGAACTTAAGATAAATTAAAGAAACAATAAATTCAGTGAGTAGTGATACCAAATTTTTCGTGACTTTTTTACAAGTGTTGATGTGACTTGCTATAATTGGTGCATAATAAAAGTTGTGTTATTGGTGAGCCATATTGCTCTAATCACAATTTGCTACAATAATCTTACATTGCTCTTAAAGAAAATATTATAATTATGATAGTAATTGCTAGTTTTGCAAATCTCCCCACCTAAGTTTTCCTTCAAACTATTTCATGTGAATTTCTTTGATAGAAATTTATTCAAATTGACATGCCAAAAACAAATACAGTTCTGATAATAACACACTCCATTTTCTTGCAATTTTTGGAAACAATTTATTCACAATCTTGAGATTAAATATGTAACTAAAATACTAGTATTAAGATAAATTAAAGTAACAATGAATTTAATGAATAGTGACACAAAGTTTCCATAACTTTTTACACAACTACTGATGTGAGTATGTAACTTGTTATGATTGGTACATTATAAAAGTTGTGTCAATACTGATGAGCTCATATGAATGCGATATTTCTCTAATCACAATTTTCTACCTGAAAAATTTTATGTCTTGCATTGCTTTTAAAGAACATGATTCTATGTTATTGCTACCCCCAACCCTAACCTAAGAAAAATATAGAAAAGATTGTGACAAGTTTTTCATGTCTCATCAATGTATTTTAGCAGCCCCATCATGAGTTACTAAGAACTTAACACCAAATTATTGTCGATATATAGGTAGCTGCTGGGCATTTTCAACTGTAGTTGCAGTTGAGGGAATCAACCAAATCAAAACAAACGAGTTAGTCCCTCTGTCTGAGCAGGAGCTGATTGATTGTGATTCTAAAAACAATGGTTGTGATGGAGGACTAATGGAAAATGCATTTGAGTTCATTAAGCAAACTGGTGGAGTAACAACAGAGAACAATTACCCCTACCAAGCCCGACACAAGTCTTGTGACTCATCGAAGGTGAAATAACTGCAACATGACTAATCTATTAAAAATGTTATGCATGTAAAAATGTGAGAGGATGTATTTCTATTGCTTTTGTAGATGAATACTCCCATGGTACAAATTGAAGGTTATGAAAATGTTCCACAAAATGATGAAAATGCCTTGATGAAAGCTGTTGCAAACCAACCTGTATCAGTTGCAATTGATGCTGGTGGCAAGGATTTCCAGTTCTACTCAGAGGCAAGTTCTTACTTCCACTTCTTAGCCTAGCTAATATGCAATTGTATAAAGTATGACCATGGAAGTATAGAGTTTACCAAATTTAAATAACATTGTGTATTTCCAAATTGATGCAGTTATATGTTTGACAATAAATACATTTATATAAACAATTAATGGCCTTGGCTAGGCTGTTAAGGATTTATAGCCAAACTCAAACTTTTGGAAATGGTTGGTTGTTCTTGTTATTGTATAAACAACTAATTGCAATTGAAATGGATTTTTTATCCGCAGGGAGTATTCACCGGAGATTGTAGCACAGAGCTGAATCATGGGGTGGCAATTGTGGGCTATGGAACAACTTTGGATGGTAAAAAATACTGGATAGTGAAGAACTCTTGGGGACCTGAATGGGGAGAGAAGGGTTACATAAGGATGCAACGTGGGGTTAATGCAGAAGAGGGACTGTGTGGTATAGCCATGGAGGCCTCTTACCCCGTAAAACTGTCCTCAAATAACGAGAAGAAGACCTCCTTCAAAGATGAACTGTAAAAGTGTCTTATTTCAGAATTCAGTATATTGCTGTAGCCTATGTAGTAAAATTTGTGACCAGGTTTGTTTGTCACATTAAACGCATAAATCTGTCTCGTTTTATAGGTGCTAATGCGAGGATAGAATAGTGTAATGTATACGTTTGATGTATTTGTTTGGTTGACAAATATGTAAAAGCCCCTTGATGGTTGAAAACTTCAAAATACAAGGTTGAAACTTGCCAAATTCTGACTAAAACCCAATTGAGTACAAATACATATCGTAAGAACCTGATTTTATAAATAACTGTCAATTATCTAGGTTCATTAGAGCCTGCTAGCAAGATGTTTCGCATATGAAGAAATGGTATTTTGGCTTTGACTAGACTATTCTATTTTCAAATTTAGTATGAATTAGAAAATTCTTAAGTACTCACAAAGTATAGAGAAATTGTACTTCCTCCTCTCATATTTATGATGAGCCTTACTATGAATTTAATAAGTAAACCTCACTATAAATATGAAATAAGGAAACATCATTTTTCGCTTTTTGTAAGTAATTAAAAATTACTCATCAAAATTGTGTTGAATGCACGTCTTTCAAGTCCATTGAATCGGACCCACAATCAAAATTATGAAACATACACGTACTTCAAATCCATTGAATCCATTACCAAGATGTATTGCATATACATTGTCCGTCAAGTCCATTGAATCGGACTCATAGTCAGGAACTCAAGATTACTATAATAAATGTGCGTTCTTCAAGTCCATAAAATCCGCTACAATTTTCTAGCAAGACTAAAATTTTCTTGGACAATTGAACCTAATAGGTACGTATAATGTTATTGTCAAAAAAAAAAAGTAATAATAATAATAATAATAAACTATCAGAGACAGTTCCTACGTCGGGTAAGGACCTAAAGATTACCATCTCTTTCCAATGTTCAAGGAGGAACCAGATTGAGCATGCTACTGTATTTGGCAATCAGCCTAATCAGACTCGAATTTGGAACTGTTCCGGATCATCCGCTGGGCATATGCCCTTAAGAAATAAGACAAACTAGTACCAAATATTGCTCTTTTTTGCTCAAAGAAGGCCTAATATTTGTACTGAAAGAGTGCAGAGTTAACGGTCCCCAAGAGACCTATCTTTGTTCATGTAAACCAAGGAGGTCCTGCCAGTGATAGCTTCATGACCTACTTTCACAGGCCTCTCCCCTAATTTTAGGGCTTTTTGTCTATGCTCGTGCATGACATATATATAAGAAGAAAGAATTCTTGGCTCATGTAGCTTAGGCCCAAATGGCCTATTAAGCTGGGTCTGAGGTCCATGCTCATTAATTATGCCTATAAAATCTGCATGACTTGATGCTATGGACAACGCACCTTACATTAAGGAATGAGCTAAAATAGGCTCAGCTCGGTTGGGCTTGTGAATAAAGTTGTCATTGCCTGTTCATGTATTGATGTATACTCTGGTAAAAGTTTTGTTCCCTTCTTTTTTTTCCTCTTTTTTTTTTTTAAAAAAAAAAAATTCAAACCATTAGAATATTCATCCCAAAAAAAAAATAAAAATCAAACATTAAGAAAGATATCTTTTGATTTATAAAAGACAAGGAAATGAGGAAATCACATCCGGATATCTTATCTTTTGATTTTATTGATGCCATTTTAGTTAAAACTAAGACAAAAATATCATTTTTAGTTCCTATATTTTAGAGTTACGTATTGTTGATTTGATTCTTACATTTTGATAACAGTTAATTTGGTGCTTGTTATTTTTAACTTACATTAATTTAGACAAATATTATTTTGGGGTTATTGTCAATTTAGTCTCTATATTTTTTTAATTCACAGAATTGGTTTTTGTTTACAATATGAGCAATTAGGCTTGGTCGATTGGAGCTGTGAACTTGTGATGATGTGTTAATGTGCTTTAATTTATGTAGTAAGGGACAACAGGCAATGATGGCCATGGCCATCTGAGAGTGTAGCCATGACTACGAAAGTAGTGCAATCAAAGCAAAGTGGGAGACAAAGATGAAAAGAAAAAAATAATTTTATATATATATGACATAGCAATATTGAACACGTGAGTATAGTAGGCACTAGGCAATGTGCACTTATCTCAATCACGCATGCATTAACTGTTATTGTTCATGTCATTCACGGCAATAGTTATGAAACAAATATTGAAATCAGTACCAAACATAAGTGGTGATAAAAAAAATTAAACGTAAAACCAAAAAATAAAATAAAATTTGGCTTCAAATATAATTGAAGCCTCAGACTCTGACCAGTGACCACTAATAGAAAAATTATATTTACCTTTATCATGTATATTACACATAATTTATTTAACCTAACAAACTAAATAAATTATATATTGCACATAATGGAACATATGTCATCTTTTTACAAGTGGTTGCAGTCAAACCTTTTCTAACATAAAAATACTCCAAAATATAAAATCGATAAGAGTGCATTTTAGTCTAAATAAAAACTATACTTGTTAATTATTTATTTATTAATTTATGTATTCGAATTTTCCATGCATTTATATGTACATTTCCTGATTAGTTGTGTAATATTTAATTTTGATTTTTAAACCTTTAAAATTGGTATCCAATAGTTTATTAAAATGCAATGCTAAGTTGTGCCCTTATGCCAATATTTTAAAGATGAAACAAAGAGGTATGGAGAAGTGGAAGATCATGTCTAAAGTGACCATAATATTAACCGATGCTGACCCAAAAAGTGATGAATAAAATAAAATTACAGCCCAAAAAAAGACAAGCATCCGTACAAATGGTTGTTCCAAAGTGTTATATAAATCCCATAAATTAATTTCTCATTTTTTTTTCATTGGGTTTCAAACTAATAATAATAAATTTGACAAAGATTGGTCCAAGTGGCCAACCGTGTGGCCTTGATCAGCTAAAAAGAACACAGCTAAACGCACGCATGCCACAGTTTCCTTTTCCATGGTGGGCTGAACAGTTTCCCCCTCAGCCTAATTGTTTTGACCATTTACCGGTCTTTCCCTGTTACCAGTCAAAAGAATTTACCACCAAAAAACACTTTAATAAACTACAATTACGAGACAAAATCCATGTACTTAATCAACATAAAATAGTGCGATTAAAATAAGTTTGAAGGAATATAAAACACTCTCGTTTGTCACAATCCAACACTTGGGAAAGGACAAAGAAATCCCGTTAATGCAAAGATTTATTTGGCTATGGGCATTGATTAGGTGGTTGTCGGTTAATTTATTATGCTGTTAATAGATAGGAGCATTTAGTGTTTATAATGTGAATGTCCTTATTTTCGTATCTTTGTCGGCCTTATTGGTGAATAAAGTTTGCTATTATACGGTTGCAACTTACAAGGATGTGCTTCCTTGACCTCCATGGATAGTTTGCACTAGAGGATCCAATGATGGTTTAATTAATCTAGACATCATCCAAAGTTCATTCAACCATACAAGTTTCTTTTTTGCTGGGTATATTGATATATCAAAAGTCTTTGTAATTTAGTAATAGAACAAAACTTAGATATGGTAACTTAGATGTTGTTTCATAGATTCTCTTCTTAAAATTTAGCCACAGCTAAAAAATACACTTTCATCTCATGAAAAAAAAAAATATATGCACATGGTAAAATCTTAAAAAGGAAATCTAAGAAACAACACCTAAGTACTATACCTAAATCTTGATCTTAATAATATTATCTGATCCTTTTCCTAATAAATAAATAAATAAATAAAAGATAATTAAGATTTAACCTTTGAGGAACCAAAAGTCCAGAACACAAACCATGAAATTTGTGGCAAGGTTAGGGACTAAGGTGAGCAGAGAGCATTTAATTGCTCCCAAGGGCAGAATTACAAAATGGTTGGGGTCTATTCCCTCTCCCCAAATTTTTATTTTTATTTTTATACAATATATAATTATCTTAAAAACTATAAAGATTAACTACTAAAATGTAGTCCTCAAAATATTTGAGTTAGTCCAATAATACTTTTAAAATAAATATTTGAAGTGGTAATTTTGTTTTCACAATTTTCTCTTTTTTTTTTGTCGTAACATTAACTCTTATATCTATTAAAGTTCTAGATCATTCAAGTATTTGAACACATCAATGGTTCCACTAACACAAATAAAAAATACTAGCTGAGTTTCGGCACGAAGTGCAGTGTAGCTTATTATTAGCTTTCTCCAATATTTCAATGATTTTTTGCCAAAAATATTGTAACTTAATTGATTGGCACCTCATAGTGCTTCTAACAAAGATACCCAATGTTTAAATCCCCAACCCCGACTATCAATATATATATTAAAAAAAATCAATAACTTTCCTTGTAAAAAATAGCAATCTTTAGCTATTTTATTAAAAAAAAAAAAAAAAAAAAAAAAGCACTAAAATTAGGATAGTGATTTGATCATACTATATATATGTGTGTGTTTACAAATTGAAAATTGCATTATATAGTTGCTAATGTAGATAGGCATATTTCATGCCTACTAAAAAAAATGCAAATATCCTTCTTCCTTTTTCTTTTTCTTTTTTAAATTTTTACATTCTCGATAGTGTGTTACTAAATTTAATTTTTAGTTTACCTTTTTGTTGAAAATTGGTTCAATTGTTGTAAAAACAACTAAATTTGAGTAAGAATATCATATTTCAAATAAATTGTTTTTGACTTAAAAGAAATAAATAAATAAAATCAATTGTTTCTCATATAAATCTTTTAAAAAAAACGATATTAAGATTTCATTAGGATTAAAATAGAAGCCTAAATAAACAGAGTCTAAAAAAATGCACCATATGGCACAACTTTATGTATTTGTGTGTGTATATGTATATATATATGTGAAAATTTTTTAAGGTAAGCATACTGAATTATATTATCATTATATAAAGAATCTTTTTCAACAACAAATTTTCATGTTTTGCGAGGTCTTACAAGTAAAAATTATTTACCAACAAATAAACATCATTATTATTGGCTTTTTGCTAACAGACTCATGTGACTTATGATGATCCAAAGTTTAATTAAGAATAACTAACACTACAGCATGAATACTAAGATTAAGATTCTGTAAAATTCTTAGAGAATTTAATTCTATTATAGAGTTCATAAAATTCTATTCATACATTTGAAATGAGTAAATTTTATGTTGCCGCATCATCAATTTTAAACAAACGTTGAAATGACTATCTCTATTATGGTATCTATGTTCATTTTAATCAGCTTATTTGAAAATACGTAGATAGGATTTTAAAAAACTCATAATGAATTTGCCTTGAGAACTCTAGAAAAGAAATTTTGTCCTGCTAACTAAATGTGCAATTTAATTCTTATATAATCGAAAATCATAGGTCATTTGCATTTTTTTTTAAGTGAAACATGAAACACGTAACTGTGAGAACTGTTTGTTTTGTTAATAAAAGGGAATTTTGTCTTTTTATTTTAGGAGGGGCCGTTGCTTTTATTCCTTACAACCAAATAATAAAAATAAGCCTCTTCTATTCCTCATTTTCCTATTTCACTCCTTTAATTATTTATTTATTTTTTGGTTGAGAATTCAATAATTTAAGAAAATAAATTTAAATTATAGACGTATATATCGAAAACACCAAAAGATTCCAATTAAGCTACAAAAATTGTGAAGATCAAGAATAATTTGCACAATCTCTATAAGGTACATTAGAAACTGGTTTCAAAATAATTTATTACCATATGAAGTCTTTATTTTTGAGGGCATTACCATATGAAAGTATAATACAAAGGAAAATTATTCGTAATATAGCATATACATATCTCGATCTCTAGGTTCCATATACGTAAGATTTATACACATGTGAGTGGACTTTCTATAATCACATTATTTATTTTAAGAATAATTACCTTAATTTATAGCAGGCTATAGGCTATTTTTGCTCTATAATTCTATTTGGTGAATAAATTGACCGAAATAGCAATGTTTCAAACTTATTTTAAAAAAGAGAAATAATATATCTACAACATTTTTACAACAAATCATAAGTAGCAGGTTGTTACTTATTGTTATTGATGGGGCAAAAAAGTAATCTTAATGATCCCTTTTGGAAACTCAACCCAAGAAATATCACTAATATTAATTGATAAGAAGACTGCAGTATTAGTGGTGGAGTTTTTAAAAAAAAAAATGACAAAATTTAGTTATAAAATTAGTTGTAGTCTAAGGCTACAACTTTACTCAAAAAAATAAATATTACTACCTATTTTGAAAATCTAACCGTTAATTGCATGTTCTTTACTCTCTTAATACACATACCAAATTTTGTTTTAATCAGATATTATTTACTATATGATCTATAAGCTTATATTTTATACATAATTTTAAATTATAAAAACTTGCAATTTAAACAATTTATTGATGGCGTAATTATTGATCTTTAATTTTCTAAAAATTTGCAAGTATGGAGAATATAAGAAGAAAACGTAATCTAATCGTAGATTTGTCAAAATTTACATCCAATAAAAAGATATTGAATAAGATTGTAACCTTAAATTACAATTAATTTTGTAACTAAATTTTCTCCTAAAAAAAAATCATGGATCATGATTAACCTTCATGATATATATATATATATATATATATTAGTTATAAATTGAATCTAATTAACCTACATCTGAAAAGAATAAAATTAGGCTAAAATGCAAATTGCACCATCTAAGCTTGATTAAAATTTATTTAAGTCCTTTAATTGTACTTTCGTTCAATTAAGTTCTTTAAGTTTCAAATTTATTTAGTTCAGGGTTTCCGTCCAATTTCATTAAAAAAATTGCTATTAAAAATTTATTTTTCTCACATGAAAAAAATCTATGAAACTAATAAGAATATTTTTATGTGAATGTTTTTTTAAAATATTTTTTTCATTTAATTGCATACTTAATGACAATTTTTAAACTAAATTGGACGAATTGACTCAGTTGAATAAATTTGAAACTTAGAGGGCTTAACTGTAAGAAAGTAATTAAAGTTAAAAGTCTGAAATGAATTTTAGTAAAACTTAGAGGGTTAATTTGCATTTTAACCATAAAATTATTTAAAAACTTTTTAAGAGAGAACAATGATCCTAATTCACAAAAAGATAAGATATTATTTTTGTCAAAATAAAGTTTGTTTTAAAATAAACATATATATTAAACGGCGTGATTTATTACTTTACTTTTAATATATATATATATATATATATTCTTATTCTTACACAATAAATTTTTTTTTTTAATAATTAAATGGTCACAATAAACAAATAAAGTAGAATGTGCATTTTATTTTTATTTTTTTCCGTAAATATGAGGTTTAGGATTGCTTTAAAAACAAAATAATTTTTAAAGTTTTTTAAAATTTACTTTTTATTTTTAAATGTAATTTAAGATAATAATATGTGTGTGTATATATTTTTCCAATTTCATGTCATATGCTCATTGATTTATAAGACATATGAATATATATGAAACGTTTTCTTTAAAAATTTAAACATATTGGACCAAGAATGTAATTAAATCAACCTTAAATCGTAAGGACGTTCTCAAAAAAATTGAAAATTTTCACATAATTTGAAAAGAACGAAGTCGGAGATATACTATTACATTTTACACAAAAAAAAAAAAAAACACTTATACTAAACTCATAACCTCTATGTAAAATTTTCCATGTATATATTGGAAGGGCTCTGACTTAATTTATATATTTTATAGAAGGGTTATTACTTAATTCGTTTGGTTATTGCTTATAAATATGCTTACAATGAAATGTATAAACATTTAAAAAAAAAAAAAAATTTGAAGGGCTCAAACGCCATATATTTTAATGATTACTTGTAAATATAACTAGAGTAAATTACACCAACCTCCCTTAAGGCTCATCAAAATTACACTCGATCTTCTAAAAATTTGTACAAATGACACTATGTTTAAACATTCTCACATTATTACCTAGCTAATAGAAACTCCTATAATTTATTCATATATCTATATGGAGAATTAAAAATAAATATAAATAAAATGAGAAATTGGAGCGATGGCCTCATTGCATTGCATGTATGATCTACATGTATTTTCGCCACAGGACTCAGGACAGGAGGACTGGCTGGGGATTATTATGAGTGGCTGGGTATTATTATGGCAGTAAGCATTTGCATTGGATGCTGGATGCATACGTAATAGCAATAGTAATGTTATGATTTTGTTACAGTAGCATTCCTTTTTCCCTTTTTTAGGGCTGAGGTTTTAGCTAGGTTTTTTTGATTTTATCTCTTCACAGACACTCCGCACCTGAAAAAGGAGGTATAGCTCTTACTAGTTTCTAGTTTCTACAGCATATATTCCATCAAAAAAAAGTTTCTACAGCATATATAGCTAGTTAACAGTGATTACACAAGTAGTAAAATCTCACTAGGTAGCTATATACAGAGGCTGTCCCACAAAATTGGAATTCTGGGTCCTCTTAATTTGGCAATTTTACTTTGAAATTTTCACGGAACTTAATTTGGTACCAATCATGTATAAGAGCACTCATGAGGGGACTGAATATTTGTCTTTGCATGAATTGGCCACATACAATAATATTGTCAGGTGGTGGACACCACAACCTCAATACGAGGTTTGAGTCGGGGCAAAGCAAAACACAAAAACCAGCATCATGGTTCGACAATGGCTTGGCAGTTGGCACAAATCTAGCCGGCCACGTGTCAAAACCCCAGACCATCAAAACAATAGCAGAGAGAAATGAAAGATGCTGATGCTGATGCTGACAGAACAGGAAAAAAAAAAAGCTACAGAACAAAGCATTAACTATGTAAAAATGAGAAAGATAGAAAATAAGATAGTGGGGAAGACTGTGCACTGTAGAGAGTAGTGGAGGAGCGTCATGGGCCACATAGTTTAGGCTTGGATGGGCCCAGAAATGGACACAGAGTATGACAAACAAAAAGACTTGTTTATTAATGTATATGTACTCTGGTGAAGCCATGACGATGAGGTGGATGACCCAGAAAAGTCACTGTGCAAAGAGAGGAATAGAGGGATGGTAAAGGAGCTTTCAAAGCCTTAAATAGGGTTTTCAGGCTCTGCAGCCATGGTGATTTCAGAGGAGTGTGTGGGGTAGGAGATCAGGGTCAAAGGCTCAAAGCTTCTTCAAAAGCCACAACTGCTCCCACATCAGCTTATTTTCTTACGTGGCATTAGATTCTTACTTGTCAGCAATCACGTGGCTTCTTGGACTTCTTCCACTCTAACTAAAGAGAGAATAGAAAAAAAAAATCTGTACCAAAATGCTCTTCTTTTCATATTGGAGAATTAAAAATACTCTTTTTAATGACTTGAAAGTGGTTAAACTTTTTAAGGGAGAGATGAAAAAGAGTGAGAATGTGAGTAAAGGGTTTTTTTATTTGTCAATGAGGTCTTGCCAATGCCTTCCCCACCTTTTTTTTTTTTTTTTTTTCCCCACAACAGTGGGTGAAAATGAAGAATTCAAAAGCTCAAAAAAAAAAGTGGATGGCTCTTTTTCCAAGTGAGAGAAAAAAGTGGATGGCTCTTTTTACAACTTTCATATATAGAATGGTTTTACACATGTTTATGTTTATTTTTGTTTGTTAACATGGGAAACATTTTTTTCCATTGACCAAGGTTTACAATTGTGTTTGTTGATGCAGTTGGTTGCACATCTAGCTCAAAGAATATCCTTGTAAAAATAGGAAAAGAATTTAAGGCACCAATGTGATATCAACCATCAATGTTTTGGTACTTAAGGGTGTGTTTGGATTCAAAAAAATGGAGGGAGAATAGATCTCCATCCATCAAAACATAGGGTAAGTCAGAATATCATATTGATGAAGGACATGACAACAACACTTAAACATATATTAAAGAGGTCCTAGAGTTTTAATAAGTATCAAGTTTCAATAATAATTTCATAATTTTTTAGATTTTAGGGATGGGTTACGCTAATAGTCAATGAGTTTAATTACTTAATTTGAATTTAGTAGTAAAGCCAAAGGAGTTGAAGTCTACATCTTATTAGAAATTTCAAGAAGCCTTATTTTCATTAAAAATATTAGTCTCGATTTAAAGGGATGTAATATTTTCAATTCAAAGAAGAATAAGTTTTATGATTCTTAGAAAAGTTACGAAGCTTGTTCGACATTAGTGTGATGCTACTTTCTTCATGATTTCATGCCATAGACTAATTCCCAATAAAAAGTCCTTGAAGTTTTTGTTTCCTTTTCCGTTCTAAATTCCCAACAACTTACACCATTGCAAATACACTTGATTTGTCACTTTTTAAAACTCTAAAATCCAAAACTATAAAACCCTAAAGAACCCATCAATCAAATAACTCTCAAACATCCCACAACAACCCTGTCATTGTTCACAAAATAGGAATGACAACTTAAATTTTTGGCTTTTCTCCTTTATTTCACCCTCAAATCCTATTATTCCTTCCCTCCATTAGAAGCCTTGAGCAATAGCAATAGGGGTGTAAAACTCCCTAAATTGCTATTTTAGCAACACACACACTCAAATTGATACCGGAGTGTGTAAAAACATAAAAGTATATAAAAGCACATAAAAGATTGAAGAGAGAGATGGGAGAGAAGAGTGAGAGTGAGTTGATAGATTAGTTTATATTATTTTAATGAATTGTATGCAAAAATAAAAATTAGGATGTTGTGTAAGTTGTAAAATGGGTTGATTAAATAGATAAAATAGCTTTCTTGGTAGTAAAATAGATATTTTTTTACAAACTCATATGTGAATGCTTATAACCATTATTATTTTCCAACCTTTTCCCCACCAAACCCTTATCCTAATTCCTAAAAATTCAAGCTGCCTAAGTGCTACCAGATCTAACAAGGAATTATAAATCCAATTTTTTTTTTTTTTTGATAAGTAAGAATGTTATATATACGAAAGGCTACTCTATGCATGAAGAACATAGAGCAAACCTAGAAAATACAAGAAAAAGAAACCAAAGAAAAAACAAAAAAGAAAGCCTATCAGCATATTAATTACAAAGAGAAAGAGAGCTAAGAAAAGAAGGGAGAGAATCACTAGTCGTGAGTCCCCATGCCCGAGACCAATCAAAAAGAGTTCCACTAAAAGAAGCAAGCAGCTAATCACCAAAACTATCCAAATCCTCAAAAGTCTGCCGATTTCGTTCCTTCCAAATACACCACAGGATGCACAACGGAACTAAATTCCAAATCTGAGACGATTGCTTCCCCAACCAATTCTACCAGCCAAAAAGTAGCTCTGGAATCGATCTAGGTATAACCCAAGGCAAGCCAAAAGTTATAAAGACAAAGCTCCATAACCGATAAGTCATCTCACAGTGAAGAAGTAAGCGATCAACCGTCTCTCCACAATGTCGGCACATTATACACCAGTCCACAAAAACCAATTTCCTCAATCTCAAGTTTTCATCTGTTAGGATCTTATTCCAAGCTACACACCAAACAAAAAAGGAAACTCTCCTAGGGGCCTTTGCTTTCCAAGGAAAGACAATTGAGGGAGAGTCCCTTAGTTTATTATAATATGATCGGACGTCAAAATCTCCATTAGGCTTCAACTTCCATCTCAACCGATCTCCCATAGCCATTGGAGGAGTATTATTTCCCAATATATGAAGAAAATGCAGCCCTTCATCCATCTCCCAATCATTAAATTCTCTAATAAAACGAACATTCCAACTTCTTCTATCCTCCGCCCCCTGCCTTGACAGAGAAGCTTCTACAGATACCTCCTTATCAATAACAATAGCATACAGCCTTGGGAAAGCCAATTGAAAAGGTTGATCCCCATACCACCCATCCTGCCAAAACCTCACTCTATTTCCCAACCCAACAACAAACTGGTAATTTTTGCTAAAATCCTCCCATCCCATACGAATACCTCTCCACAAACCACACCCATGAACTCCCCTACCCAACTTTGAGGTCCACCCCCTCCCCATTCTTCCCCATATTTTAAAGCTACCACCCTTCTCCATAACCGATCCTCTTCCTTCCCAAACCGCCACAACCATTTCCCCAATAAGGCCTTATTGAAAGTAGTAAGTTTCCTTATCCCCAAGCCACCATTGGCTATAAGCGCACAAACTTTATCCCATCCAACCAGATGAGTCTTGCTATCACCTCATAGAAAATCTCTTTGCAACTTTCCATTTTATTAGCCACATGAGTAGGAATTGTGAATAATGATAGAAAATAGGTAGGAAGACTAGATAACGTACTCTTAAGTAACATCAATCTCCCCCCCTTGGACAAATACAGCTTCTTCCACCCGGCTAGTTTCCACTTAAATTTTTCCAAAATAGGATTCCAAATTGAAGGGGAGTTATGTGAAGCCCCCAACGGCATACCAAGATAAGACATAGGCAACTTTCCAACTCTGCAACCCAAAATTTCAGCCAGAGCTTGCACATTATCAACCTCCCCTATTGGAACCATTTCACTCTTATGCACATTAACCTTCAAACCTGTTACCGCCTGAAAACTAAGTAATAACAATCGAATATGAAGAATTTGCTCCACATCTGCATCACAAAATAGGATAGTATCGTCTGCAAATAATAGATGTGTAACACATTCTCCACCACCCCTCCTACCCTCAACTTTAAAACCACGGATCAAGCCAGCTCCCTCCACTCTTCTCAACATCCTACTAAACACCTCTATCACAATCAAAAACAGCATAGGAGATAGCGGATCTCCTTGTCTTAAACCACTCGAACTACCAAAAAAATCAGTTGGGGACCCATTGATCAAAATAGAAAACTGGATTGTGGAGATACAAGAACGGATCCACATGTGACTTCACTCCAAAGCCCATTCTATTCAACAAATTCAGCAAAGCCTCCCAGTTCACATGATCATAGGCTTTCTCAATATCAAGTTTACAAATAACTCCAGGAACCCTACTCTTCCTTCGGCTATCCACACACTCATTCGCAATAAAAACCGAGTCAAGAATTTGTCTCCCACACACAAAGCTATTCTGAGTCTCAGAAATCAACTGATCTAAAACCACTCTCAGTCTATTTGCCAAAACCTTAGACAAGATTTTATACACACTCCCCACCAAGCTAATAGGTCGGAAATCTCTAATATTAGAGGCATCATTCTTTTTAGGAATTAATGCAATAAAGGTAGCATTTAGGGATTTTTCAAACTTGCAATGCTGAAAAAACTCTTCAAAGACCGCTAAGACGTCTTTCTCCACTACTCTCCAACAAAGATGATAAAATGCCATAGTAAACCCATCCGGTCCTGGAGCTTTGTCCCCTTCCAAGTCACTTACAACTTGAAGTATCTCCTCTCTCTCAAACTCCTTTCAAGCCAAGCCCTCTCCATATCCCCAATACGATCAAATTCCAAACCCTCCACAAAAGGCCTCCACCCCTCAACCTCCTTGTACAAAGTTTTATAAAATTGTACTACCTGATTAGTTACCTCGGATTCCTCCTCAAAAAACACCCCATCCACCTCCAAAGTCCTTAGCTGATTATAACTTCTATGGGAGTTAGCCATTTTGTGAAAAAACTTGGTGTTATTATCCCCTTCCTTGATACATAACATCCTAGATTTTTGTCTCTAGGAAATTTCTTCCAAGGAAAGAAGATGCTCCACTTGGGACCTCAAAGCTGCCCTATGACCTTTCTCCCCATCAGTGAGACCAAAGTCCCCTTCCTTGGCGTCTAATTTTTTTAGCTCCTCCAAAAATTGTTTCTTTTGACGCTCTACATTACCAAACTCTCGACGGTTCCATTGCACAATGTCCTCTTTCAGAGCCTTCAATTTTTTTGCAAGCACGAAACTAGGAGTACCTACAAAAGAATGCCGATTCCACCAAAATTGAACTCTATCCACAAATCCCTTCATCTTCAGCCACATATTTTCAAATCTGAACGGACTTTTCCCCCTTGCCATTCCCCCTGCCTCCAACAGGATTGGACTGTGATCTGAAATAGGACGGGGTAAGATCCTTTGAATAACATCTGGGAAATGGTCCTCCCAATCTGGAGTGACCAAGGCTCTATCAATCCTAGACATCGCTGGTTGATCAGTACCACTTGACCATGTATAACTACCTCCTTCCAAAGGCAAATCAACCAAGTTAAGATCCTCAATAAATTCAGAGAATTTTTCCATAGCCAAGGTCAAACGTGTCTCACCCCTACGCTCACTAGGAAAGCGAACAATATTAAAATCCCCAAAGCAACACCACGATAACCTCCAATACTGCTAAATACCCACCAATTCATCCCACATGTGACCCCTCTCAATATTCTCATTTGGGCCATAAACCCCTGAGCATGCCCATATAAAACCATCCCCCACCCCTTGCCACTTTACCGAAACTGAGAAAGTACCAACCATAACCTCCACCTTCTCCAAAACCCTTTTATCCCACATAAGCAAAATACCACCAGCAGTCCGATCAGCCTCCAAAATAGCCCAATCCACATAAGGACAGCTCCACAAACTACAAACCATCTGTCTATTCATGCTAGCAATTTTCGTCTCTTGTAAACAAACTACATCACACTTCCACTCCCGCAACAAATTCTTCACCACAAGTCGTTTCGAGGATCATTTAACCCTCTAACATTCCATGAAATCATTTTTATCTTCATAAACACAACACTATCCCCAACTACTGACACCAACACAAGACCACCCTCTATCTCCTGTCATAATTCACCAAACAGATCAATTTTTGCCACTCTCTACTTCCCTTGTTTTTGGACTTAACCACTTTTTTGCTACCTAGTTCTTTCCTGTGTAACACGTTGGCTGCTTCCATCTCAATTTCTAACCTCTGTAAGAGAGCAATGCACAACTTTTCATGTCGAGTCGTTGACAACCCAACCAATTTACTGAATCCAGGAATTCTGTGTTTCACCCACCCAGAAATATCTAGCTTATTCTCAATACTCAATACCTCAGTGGGCTCTTCCAACTCTGCCAAATTTCTTGACACACTCGGATCAATGATTTGCAGAGGTAAACAATCTGACACTTCTATTTCACCAAAACCCACAGAAAAATCAACTGCATCCTTCACATACATGATCTCCCTAGGAAGACTTAAAAGTTCCTTACTAGAAAAAGAACTAACCTCCTGACTCGGAACACCAAAACCCATTGACCCAGCTCGCAAAATCTCCACAAAAACATCGGGAAAAGAAAGCCCAATCAATCGCGGCACAACTTCAAGAATCACCGACCTCTTACCTACAGAAAGCAACCTACCTAACAGCATATTATAGCCCAAAATACTGTTCTGATCAGAGCTAACCGTGAAACCCATCTTCCGACGAGAATCGATGCACTCCGACACTTCCACCGGCGAAACCCAACACTGATGAATTGACGAAACTCCCTCTGACTCGGTCTGCGTCGCCCCTACCAACGAAACCACTTGCGACTGATTGACCGAGTTGCTCCTCTCATCATCATCGGTCCTCGACAGAATCACCGGCGTCGCTAACCCAGTTTTACAGACCGTTATATTCTCCTCAGTCTCATCGGGACTAAATGCATAGGAGAGTGGGCCTAAAAGAGTGTTAGAGCATTCTCCAGCCTCTAAAATGCATGGGCTTGTACTCGATGGGCTTAAATTAGAATCATAGTGGGCTATGGGCTATTTTGGGCCCAACCCGATACTCACCTTCACATTCTGTTCAGTAGCACTCCGTTTCACCCATTTAAAGGAAATTTTTCCACCTTTGGACTTGTCCCATAAAACACGTCTCTTTCCGTTCTCAGCCACCTCCACTATTAATCCCTTCCCAGTCCATCGTGTATCCCTCAAATCACGCCCCTTACCATTTTCAGTTTTATTTGAATTCAAACTAAAACTTAACGGAGATCTTGATTGATTTTGTACCGGTAATTTCTCACCTAATTTAATACCCAAATTAATGCTCCTTGCTCTCCCCTCCCCTCCCCTCACGGCTGTTGTGCCAAGCTGACCCACCGGACCATCCACCGCCTGATTCCGACATTGATTCAGAGGCACTGCCATCGTCTCCTTCTTCCCATTCTGTTGTTTCTCCCCCATTGCTTCATCTAGAATATTCTGTCCTATATCCTTGGTTTTATGGAAGGGATGAATATCACCTTTTGCCTGCATTGGACCCTTCACTGTCTCAACAAAAGACTGAGCCGGATGAAACACTGAATTGCGCTTTTGTACCTGGGGGATAAATCCAATTTTTTTCCCCTTATCTTATGTCAATTTTGGTATCATAGTGAGGTGTTGCATTAAGTCTACAAGAGTGAGGAGACATTAAGGGGGAAATTGAATGATGGTGATCTTGGTGATGTTCTTTTTCAAATCTTGGGACAACTTAATGTATTAAACCTTCAATTGAATGATATAGAGAGAGAGTTTAATTGCTAAATCTAATGGTCAAGCGCTGCTGGTCAAAAGGGGAAACATCTAAAGCCAATGATGGTGAGAATGATAAGAATGAAGAGGAACAATCAACAAATCAAGTTGTTAACACTCATCAAGGGTCTAACTCAAAGAGTATCATGCCCAAGGAGTGCCACAAGATCCAATTCTTAAGTTGACTAGAGAAACTTTAGAAAGAATGCAATACATTACAAACCCATACATCTTGTGATATCGCAAAGAAAGTTAGGATGAAAGTTCCACTTGTTATTGATTCACATCAATTTCGATTTGGGCTTTTTTTGTCATGAAGCCATTTATCTAATATTTACGTACATGTGGAGTAGTATTTGAGCTCAGCTATACTAAGCACCAAGGTTTTCGAATGATAATGTGAAATATTAAACAGGGTTAGATGTGTGGAACCAATTAAAAAGTAACACAATTAATAAATACAAATAATTAATTTACTAAAATACAAATAAATGTATTGAATTTGTTGAATTAAAAAATCTAAAAAAAAAATTAAACAGCTTTTAAAATAGATTTCATGATTTGTATAAGGTTAATAGAAAATGAAAAGGCATACTTCTTCAAATAGAAAGCATTATAATTTAAAATAAACGACCATTTTAAAAATAATTTAATAAATAGCACATTCACATGGAAAAGTATAATTCTTAAATTCTTAAAGAAAAAAAAAAGTAGTAATATTTAATATATATATATATATATATATAGAGAGAGAGAGAGAGAGAGGTGATATAACCAAATAAAAAATATTGATAATTTAAAATTAAAAGAAATATAATAGTAGTTTAAAATATATCCTGCCAATGCCAATAAATAAATTTAGTTTTAATGCAAGACATTATACTGAAGGCGAGGTCTTTGGTTCAACACCCCACGTCCTCCCTTTTCACAATCTTAAACTAATTAAATCGACAGATTGTTCATCTGTTGGTTTAGGGGTCCTTAGGTTGCTAACCAATTCATGATTAACTCGGTTAGACCAAACAGTCCAGCCTTGTTTTTAAAACCAAGATCAAGATTACTTTGAGAGCAAATTCTCTGCCTTGAGCGTTCTCCTTGTGAATTCTTCTCATAGTTTCGCATTCAAACCAAAAAAGGTTTTACCCTTACTTAAGACATCATTGGGGTATCACTCCATAGAGTTCTTTGGACTATAGGAGTTCTAGTAGTTGCAGATGAGTTTGTTCATATTGATTACTTTACTTAATTAGGGCAACCTAGACTTATCCCAACTGATGATGCCGAAAAAATCACCAGTGAGTCGCACGGTTCCAACATACTTTATACCAGACCTGCCCAACACAAAAAAAGAAGAAGACCTTGCAAAGAGTAACGGTGTGGTACCGGCCAAAGACCCTCCGAAGGTTAAGTCAAAAGAGAGCTCCAACAATGCTAGAGAGTATGAGCTTTATAGAAATTGTGCATACCTTTTTCTTGAGGGTCTTTAGGTTTTTATAGTCGCATAGGGCCAAACTCCTTTGCTTGCGAAACAAGTCTATTCCTTATAGGGAAGATACTCATTAATGCGTGTATATTCTAAAATTTTACTCATGTTGGGACTCTATAAACCAAGGCTAATCGTGTCGTAAGTATTTTCCATTTAAGGTTCCTTAGAAACCACATAATAATGGGCTAGATGCCACATGGCCGTTCGGTGCATACATGCCATGTTTGTCCGTGCCACCTCCGTCCAAATAGCTCTGTCATGCATAATTTTTCCTCTTCAGTTGCCCCCTTCACCCTATGGGTCCATGATCTCGGAGTCGAAGGACCCGTGGGATGACAGATCGATTTGGATCCTAAGAGACTTGTCATTCTTTGACAGGCTGGCCTGAAATTATTTATAGTGCAGGGGACTTAAATTTTGATCAAGGCACGTTTGGGTGACATGGTTCATTTGTCCTCCTGTAGGTAGGAAGACTTCGAATTTTCATTAAGACACTTGTGGGCAACTTGGTTCGTCCTTCCACCTGTAGGAAGGAAGACTTAAATTTTGTACCAAGGCACTTATGAGTGGCTTGGTTCGTCCTTCCACCCGTAGGTAGTAAGACTTAAATTTTGTACCAAGGAACTTGTTGATGGCTTGGTTAGTCCTTTTAGCCGCAGGTAGTAGGACTTTAAATTTTGATCAAGGCACCTGTGAGTGACTTGGCTCGTCCTTTCACCCGAAGGTAAAAGGACTTAAATTTCGATCAAGACACTCATGAGTGACTTAGTTTCTCCTATCACCCGTAGGTAGAAAAACTTAAATTTTTTACCAAGGCACTTGCTAATGGCTTGGTTCGTCCTTCCACCCATAGGTAGTAGGACTTAAATTTTTTAACAAGACACTTGTAAGTGACTTAGTTCGTCCTTCCACCCGTAGATAGTAGGACTTAAATTTTTTACCAAGGCACTTGTTGGTGGCTTAGTTCGTCCTTCCACCCATAGGTAGTAGGAGTTAAATTCTTTACCATAGCACTCGTTGGTGGCTTGGTTCGTCCTTTCATCTGTAGGTAAGAGGACTTAAATTTCGACTAAGGCACCCGTGAGTGACTTGGTTTGTCCTTCCACCCATAGGAAGAAGGACTTAAATTTCGATCAAGACACTCGTGAGTGACTTGGTTCGTCCTTCCATTTGTCAGTAGAAGGACTTAAATTTTTGTACCAAAGCACTTATTGGTGGCTTGGTTAGTCCTTCCACGCATAGGTAATACAACTTTAAATTTCGACCAAGGCACCCGTGAGTGACTTGGTTCGTCCTTCCATTTATAGGTAGAAAGACTTAAATTTTGTACCAAGACAGTCGTGAGTGACTTGGTTCCTCCTACCACCGGTAGGTAGAAGAACTTAATTTTTTAACCAAGGCACTTGTTGGTGGCTTAGTTCGTCCTTCCACCTGTAGGTAGGAGGACTTAAATTTTGTACCAAGGCAGTTGTTGGTGGCTTAGTTCGTCCTTCCACTCGTAGGTAGCAGAACTTTAAATTTCGACCAAGGCACTCGTGAGTGACTTGGTTCATCCTTCCACCTGTCAGTAAAAGGACTTAAATTTTGTACCAAGACACTTGTTAGTGGCTTGGTTCGTCCTTCCACCCGTAGGTAACAAGACTTTAAATTTCAACCAAAGCACTCGTGAGTGACTTGGTTCTTCCTTCCACCTGTCGGTAGAAGGACTTAAATTTTGAATGAGAATCACGTGCCGTTGGCGTCCTTGATCGCCAGTATCCTTGTTTGTCAATCCATCCCATTGGGATGAGGATAGGTGTCCGTCGGCTTCCTTTTGTAGTGTTTAGCCCTGAGATCTTACTGAAGCACTGGCATTTGTCGTAGGCTTATAATAGGGTTAGGCATCGTTTTGCACCTACGCCATTGAGACACTGCCCCCAGGACGCGTGATGCCCAAACTTTCAACCTTCGGGACACGTTGTAGTCCTCTATTAGCGTCCCATTCTTAAGGTATTTTGTCCGTCTACTTTGGGTCATGGACTTGCCGACGTGATTAAGTGTTACTCCGTCATCAATTTTTTTTTTTTTTTTTGGTGCGTCCGTCCACCTTTGTTCATGGACATGCATCCGCCTCTTTTTTTTTTTTTTTTTGGGCCGTCCACTTTTGTTCATGGACATGCATCCGTCCTTTTTTTTTTTTTGTCCAATTTTTGGGTTGTCATTTTTTGGTCACGGAGTTTTTGAGGTGACTAAGTGTTACCTCATCACCTTGTTGGTCGTCCATTTGGGGTCACGGACTTGTTGAGGTGACCAAATGTGGCGACCGTCCACCCATAGCCGACTTTGGTCATGCGTCTAACTATCTACCCGTAGGTAACTTAGTATAGTGACCGTCTACCTGTTGGCGTCTTTGGCCATGCGTCTACTCATAAGTAACTTAGTATAGTGACCGTCCACCCACCTTGAGAGGTGATGTTTTGAGCCGATGCATTGTACAAATATTCCTTGTCTATTGCCCCCCTCCCCCCCCCCCCCCCTCTCCTCCCTTTCATGTTTGCCTTCGCTGCTTGAGTTGATCATCTCTCAGATTGTTCGTCACCTTGGCGACTTGGATGATCGGTACTACCTCAGAGATATTGTAAAAGGGTAGGCGGTATTGGTTGTTCGCTTTTTTTTTTTTTAATCACAAGTAGAAAAAATATTCTTCGGGCATTCAATATTCTAAGGGTGAGGTAGCTTCTGCCCATCAAGTCTCTCTTGTGAGGTGGTTGTCGACCAAAAAGCAAATTTTTTGTGGAGAATTGGTATTCCGTCTTGCTGGGTTGCTCCAGTTCACTGCAACTTCCTTTGGCCTACAAGGATCTCTATTTGTTGTTTCATATCATAACACTCCTTCGCGTCATGTCCATGCCCATGGTGGTAATGTCAATATTTGGTGCTTTGATTGTTTGCTTGGATCCCCATTCATCCTCCTCAGCCACTCCAACATGGGTTCGTCTTTGATAAGTGTAAGTATATGGTCGATAGGAGCGTTTAGTAGGGTGGAGCGAACGGGTCAGCTATTAGAGTGTCTAAGCCTCTTGCCTTCTCTTTGGCCAATCGTTCGTTGTCCTACAGTATTGTAGTCATCAGTCTTCTCTTCTATTTGCTCTTCCCTTCTGTAATATTTCGAAGGGGTGGATAGTGATTATGACCACTTCTACGTTGATCATGTGATAAGACTTGATGTTCTTGCGGCTACTTAATTTGCACTTCCAACGCTTGGTTTTATAGCATAAGAGCTTTATTTTGTTGAGTAAGTTGCTCGATTGTAGCTGAGAGTGTCTGCAGTTGCCATTCTACAACAATGGGGGGATTTCCAGTTTCTTGGTTGGCTGATGCCATTGATCGAGTTTGGACCGTATGACCTTTTGTCTCAGGGGTAAAGTAATGATTGATTACTCGTAGTTCCCACAGACGGCGCCAACTGATGATGCCGAAAAAATCACCAGTGAGCCGTACGGTTCCAACATACTCGATACCAGACCTGCCCAATACAGAAAAAGAAGAAGACCTTACAGAGAGTACCGGTGTGGTATCGGCCAAAGACCCTCCAAAGGTTAAGTTAAAAGAGAGCTCCAATAATGTTAGAGAATATGAGCTTTATAGAAATTGTGCATACCTTTTTCTTGAGGGTCTTTAGGTTTTTATAGTCGCGTTAGGCTAGACTCCTTTGCTTGCAAAACAAGTCTTTTCCTTATGGGGAAGATACTCATTAATGCGTGTATATTCTAAAATTTTACTCATGTTGGGACTCTATAAACCAGGGCTAATCGTGTGTCGTAAGTATTTTCCATTTAAGGTTCCTTAGAGACCACATAATAATGGGCTGGATGTCATGTGGCCGTTCGGTCCATACATGCCACGTCTGTTCGTGCCACCTCCGTCCAAATAGCTCTATCATGCATAATTTTTCCTCTTCACCAACCATTCACATTCTGAAGAAATCATTAAATCAAGACTGCAAATCTATTCAAGGGTATTCCAAGCATCCAAGGATTTTATGAAAAAATGTTCTTAAGGTATGGACATAAGTTTGAAGTGTAGGGGGTAATACACAAAGTAATAATGGAAGAACATTGTCAACACAAAAGACAAACAGAAAATAGATAACTTGGAGGCACAATATTATTTTCCTTAGACAATATTTGCCCCCACACTATTGTTGTTGAAGGCTTATCGTAAACTTGTCCCCAGAATACAACCAAATTATTGGGTTTTACAAATAACAATTCTGGAAAATGACCACAAGATTTCTTGTATTTCTTTGTAACTTACTATTTTGGAGAGATAGATATTTTTCAAGTGAACATATAGGATTATATTTCACCAAAAGGCACGTATGAAGTGTTAAAATATTTCATAAAACCATTCACGATACTTGAAACATTTTCAATAGTTCAAAACAGTGACCAAAAATTCTGTAAAAAATTCATTTTTATGAGTCTCTATCAATTGAGAGTTCCTTTCAATCGATCAAATGATTTTTCGATCAATCGAACAAGAATCGAGCATCGATCGAAACAACAGAGACTTCAAGATAAATTTCCTTATCACTTCAAGATAGGTGTCCATCTCACCCGCTGACCCGCCCAACCCGCCCGTACCCTACCTGCTACAACCCGATCCGACAGATTTAGTGGTTAAACGCGGGTCCCAAGCTCCAAAACCCGATGCCGGCGGTTCGGTTTCGGTTCCCTTCCTTCAAAACCCGTTCAACCCAACCCGCCCGAAAAGAGAACAACAAGCTCTAATTTCAAGCTTTCCAACAAGTTTTCTAGCGCGATTTGGCAAATTTCGATGACTAAAACACCAGGTCGGACAATTCTTGGCATGATTTGGGGGAAAAAGCATCAGATTTGGCGAAATCTCTACCAAATCGAGCTAAATCGCATTGGATCGGGAGAGATCTCGCCATTTTCTACTGTTTTTCGTCCTCTCCGGTAGGTTTCTGCCTCACCCAAAATCGCCGCTCACCCGACGGGAACCCGACCAGTAAAACCCGACCCTAATACGGGTCGGTTGCGGGTCCGGCACCTCCCCACCCGATCTCTAGCGGGTTGGTTGTGGGTTGGGCACAAACCCGACCCGCCCAACCCATGGACAGCCCTAGACATAAGTTTGAAGTGTAGGAGATAATACACAAAGTAATAATGGAAGAACAATGTCAACACAAAAGACAAACAAAAAATAAATAACTTGGAAGCACAATATCATTTTCTTTAGACAATATTTGCCCCCGCACTATTGTTGCTGAAGGCTTATCGTAAACTTGTCCCCAAAATACAACCAAATTGTTGGATTTTACAAATAGCAATTCTGGAGAATAACCACAAGATTTCTTGTATTTCTTTGTAACTTACTATTTTTGGGAGATAAATATTTTTCAAGTGAACATAAGCCACTATTTATGCCCATATGGTTATATTTCACCAAAAGGCACATATGGAGAGTTAAAATATTTCATAAAACCGTTCACACTGCTTGAAACATTTTCAATTCAAAACAGTGGCCGAAAATTCTGTAGAAAATTCAATTTTACGAGTCTCTATCGATCAAGAGTTCCTTTCAATTGATCAAATGCTTTTTTGATCAATCGAACAAGAATCAAGCATCGATCAAAGCAACAGAGACTTCAAGATAGTTTTCCTTATCATTTCAATCGATTGAGCAAAAGTTTCGACTGATTGAAAATACTAAATTTCAAATTCTCACTTCGAAAATTCCAAAACTTAAATTTTCATTTTATCAACTTTATGAAACAATATTCTCCAAACTCAAATATCATTATTACAGCCTATCCATATATATACCTATATATGCAACATGAAGTTGTGTGAAGATTAAGACAAAGGGATAAAAGGCTTGTTGTTTAGCTGTGCTAACAAGGGCATGCCTAACTACAAGGACCTAATAATGTCATACATGGTAGCAGAATAACTGAATAAGCAGCAGAATACAAACAAAAGTGCAAAGAAGAGCATGTTATCACAGAGTGCACCCTTGGCCATGTTGTAAAAAATGCAGCATTAAAGCAACCAATAAAGTTAAGAGGCTTTGGCATTACATGATGCCCAACTCAGCCACTGAAGTGTCAACCATGCAGAGAATGGTGTAGCAATAAATGAGCCACTCTACTTAGCCTATAAAAGGAGAAAGATTAACCTCCATACACAACACAGTCGAGAGCCAGAGGGCAATCCACTCACTTCATTACGGTTCATTATTTTCCAAAGAATACAATAACTAGAAGAAGAGCTCCCTCTACTTTGAACTTTGGTTTGTTCACCTGTCTTGTCAAGGCAAGGGAGTTTAATTTCCACATCAAATCAATGTGTTCCTTGTGTTCTTTTTATTAACGCCTTAAGCACACCAGTAGCAATAGTGTAATTCATCGTTGATTCATTTCAGTGACACCAAACGTAGTTAATTTACTAACCTAAGATCAATGCCAATTAAACTCTTCTTAAAGGCCTAACTATCAAAACGATACACAAGATTAGATTGATTAAAACTAGATTTGAATTTTTTTTTTTAGAAATTAA
This sequence comes from Quercus variabilis, assembly GCA_030445155.1. Taxonomy (NCBI): domain Eukaryota; kingdom Viridiplantae; phylum Streptophyta; class Magnoliopsida; order Fagales; family Fagaceae; genus Quercus; species Quercus variabilis. Next base: position 56,514,700 of record CP129447.1, on the reverse strand, counting down.
TTTTCATGATTTTCGTAATCAACCTTTCAACCTTTAATATGCTACATATATATTTAATCAGAGTAATTATTAAGTATTCCTAGAGTAAGATAATATAATAGCTTATCTTTTTACATTCATAGAGAATTTCATTAATTAAATTCTTGATTAAATTCACTATAAATATGAGAAAAATGAACATATTACTTTATTCTGATAGCGCTAAATAATTTTATGTTCAATCAACCATTCCTACCATGGTTTTAAAAACTAGACTAAACTGACTGATTCAATCAAAAACCAGACCATAATTCAGTTCAGTAAAAATTGGGACTCTTTTCCGATTATTTGACCGTTTTGATTTTTAAAACCATGATCACTAGTTGAAGCAAGATTACCAGATAAAATAAAGTATTATTTTAAAAATAATCACTAGTTGAACCAAAAGATATCAACCTACCCGTACACCATGCCTACATTTTTTTAACATCATAAATGATAAAACAGGGCCTACGGCCTTCCACAAAATACACCAGATATGCATATATCTGCAAGTACCAATATGTATGTTTTGTTGTTTTGATCGTTTCAATTGTTTGCTAGGATGATAAATTCTTTATGTAATTAATGGCGTACAATCTTTACACAGATTCTGGTACATACTAATAATTGATCACGCAGGAGTACAGAATTTTCGAGAAACCTGGAAAATAAAGAAAATGGTAATGCATATAGTTAATATAAAACGTATAAAGGTCATATTTGCAAAGATAGTGCGGGTTAATTAGACCAAAAGGCAAAAGAAAGTGGTAAAGTGCACTAGGGAAATAAAAAAGGGCGAGCCTCGAGAGCTAAAACATGACTGGCAAGGTGTTGCTGACACTTTTGATAGTAGTAGAAAATAGTGACGTACAAATCCAGCTTTTTGACAGCCACCTTCCCAATCATGTATCGGCCGTAGAGGGTGGCTTCTCTTTACCCATTGGACTCTCTATCTCCCTCATAAACAAAAAAATAGACTATACATCAACGCCTAAACTCACCAACAAACATCAAATTCAAACTCGTCCAACGTGAATAAAAAATCTAAAATATAAATAAATAAATAAAAAGTCTAAAATGCAAAACTCATTCTTTAATTTCACTAAAAAAAAAATTCATTCGCATCTTCTCACTTTTAAGTTTATATAATTATATTTAAGGATCTTCCATCAACTTGGTTAAGTTTTTAATTTTTTTAAAAAATTTTTTCAAATTTTTAATATTAAAAAAATTCAATTAATAATTAAAAAATATTTTACAGATTTTTTTAACAAAAAATTGATAGAAAGACAATAAATCTGGAACTTAAATAATTGAAATAAACAAAAACTAAGAGGAGTGATTGGAAGAGAAGTTTGAGTTATATTAGTTGGATGTTTTTGACATATACAAGTGAAAATGTGTGTAAGAATATAAAATATTATTTAAAACATGTAATTTTGTGTTTAAACTTGCTTAGCAAACAAGTCCTAAAAAATAAAATAATTTTGCATTTTAACCTAAATAAAATAATCTTCAACGCTTTCAATGTATGTGCATTTTTTAATCAAAACATTGAAGAAAACTTAAAACAAGATCATGATAAACAATCTTGAAAAATATATAATCTTACACTTGCTACGAATTTTTTTTTTCTTTTTTTCTTTTTAATAACGAATTACAAACACTACAACTTTGTTACCAAAAAAGAAGAAGAAAATGTACACTAAAACATGCCTATTTTGCAAAAAGTACCAAGAGAAACATTAATAGAACACCAAACACCATCAAGTAAGAGAGAGAGTAAATGGAAGTGATGGTGGTCAGGTCTGGTTATGTCAGCGAACCTGATTAGCTGAGAATGACACAAAGGCTTAGGCAAAAGAGATGGGTGTGGCCTATATATAATAGGGGAAAGGAGAGCTCGGTGCTCAACGATTATCTATTGGTTCGGTGCAGCCAGTTTTTTCTGCAGCTAATATTATGAGAGAGATATGATATTGATTTCTATGAAATTTTATTTTCTTTCCTCTCTACCTCGATCCTCGTCAACATCAATATCATCATCATCTTCATCACCATTAACGCCGCCGTTTGGGTAGCTGTTACTGCTGCTGCAGCTGTTACTGTAATCCAAGAGTAAATCGTGTTGGTCAACGTCAAAGTCATCACTGCCACCACCACCTACTTCTTCTTCGTCTTCGTCTTCGTCTTCGTCTTCGTCTTCGTCTTCTAGCCTATCTTGACCGTCCATCTCACCACCATCATCATCATCAACAGAAGCTTTTGAGCTATGGAGACCAGTGGAGATGGGATGCTTATTGTGGCCAACAATGGGGAAAGGCTCCGTCAGTTGCTTACCCTCTCGAGGTGGCGAAAACACCACTGGCAAATAGTGGTCCATTTCGCACGGGAACTTCGAGTTCTTGAAGTGCTCTTTCAATGCTTCCAACCCCTTTTGTTTGTTTGTTTTTTCACATACGTACAATTATAAAGCTTAATTAGGACAAAGTACTACAATTTTTTTTAGATATAAAATAAGACCAAAGTTCAAGAAAAGAAAAAAAAAATACCTGAACTCTAGCATAAGTTACTTCACAAATTTTCCTTGAGTTGAAGACTTCCCAGTGTTGAAGATGAAATGCCTTGTAGAGCCTCCATGTTGCTTGCGGAGATGTCATGTTCACGAACCCATATCCCACATTGCACTTGTTGCTATTTTTCATAAAAAAAATTTCAAACAAATTATACTACTATAGAAACAAAATCTTCATTAAAAATTAAACTAATATGGAAATCAAAGGGTAAAATATACGCATTAAAGGCATAATAGTCAGAAAATCACTTGAAATCAATGGGAAGATATACGAAATCATATGATGACAAAGGCTGGTCATCGCCGTCGCCAATCTGCTCGTTGCAGTGAATACAGTGGTTGTCCAACATATTCAATAGCAGCTTCTGACTACAATAAGTTAAAAATATAGAATTTATATACATGTTCCCCAAAATAATTACTCCAAAAATTTGATCAAAAAATACAGAAAGAAAGTGTTTTTGGTATATGTTAAAAAGGTGGGGGAAGAAGAATTTAGAGAGAAAAAAGCGGAAGACGAACCTGTACTTATTGGGTATGTTTTTTATCATGACAGTGGTCCTGGAATCTCTGCCATTACTGGAATCTTCGTTTATTAGAAAACGAGTATCGAACTTCTTCGCTTGTCTACCTTTCCATGGCCTACTACTACTACTACTACTCCTTCCTTGCTTCGCAGTAGTGACTATTATAGCCGTATTGCTGCTTTGGCTCTTCTTTGCGCCGTTCCTCTTCGTGGGCCCATTCATTTCCTTCTCTTCAATTCCATTCCCAAGATTCAAACTTGTCGTCATTTTAGCCTCAAGTGAACCTTCACAATTTGCACTACCCTTAGGGCTTCCCTTGGTGAAATTCGATTTCTTGGAAGAAAAAGGCGTTTGAGAGAGCTGTGGACGAGGGCGCACATTGGGACTGAACCGCCCCGAGAATTTACGAGGCGGAGGCGGTGGAGGAAGCGGAGGCGGAGGCGGAGGTGGTGGCAGTGAAGGGTATTTTGGAGATTTTATGTGATAATTAATGTTGGTGGAGTTGATCACTGGAACGTTGGCTGAGATTGCTGCTGGGTTAGCCGAAGCGAACGCATTGAAAAACTTCCTACTATGACCACCGGGGCGACTAAATTCGATAACAACAGCTTTTCCGCTTATTTCTTTCCCATTCATCTCTTTAAGCGCCTTGGCCGCATCTCTAACATCGTAGAACTCCACGAACCTTTGGTGTTTCTTCGATGGCGTTTCTCTCAATTCCTTTACCGGACCTATAAAAGACAAAATAATTGTAACAACTTTTAGATCTCAAGACAAAGAAACAAACAAAAGAGCAAGATACTAATCATACCAAAAGCGTCGAAGATTTCTTTAAGACTGGTTTTGGAGACTTGGGAGTCCAAATTGAAAATGACAATAGTGCCCTGGTTGTGACCGTCGGGGACGGCGTGAGCGAAGGGAATGACGAAGTGGGCCCAGACGGGTCGACCCGCGATGAGTCCACGGGCACCGAAATTGTCCACGTGGGTCACAGAATTGGTGCCCGAAAACGAACCGGCAGTGGCACTAGTACAGTAGTGGTGGTTTCTGAGCCTGGCTTGGTGTTGCATGTGCTGGTCCCGAATCTCTCTCAAGGCCTTGTCTGCATGTCTCAGATCGTAGAAATGAACGGTCACGATTCCCTCTTGGATTCGCTCCATCTCTATCGCTCTCACTTCTCCAAACGCTTCCAGTTCCCGCCTCACCAACCCCTCGCTCACTTCACTCGGGACCGAACTCAGCACCAGCGTCCGCGTCGCCGCCGCCGACGGTGGCAGAACTGGCGCCACCTGTACCACGTGGCTGCTAACGTACGCGGGGGGGTGGGGGTGGTGCTGCTGCTGCTGCTGCGGCGCATGGACGTATCCTACACCCGCTTCGCAAAACGGCAGCACTTGTAGTTCAGTCGCTGAAAACGGCGTCGTGTAAGGGTAGTATAGCGGTTGTGGTGGTTGTGGAAAGAGGCAGAGTTGGGCTTGGTGGTGCTGGTGCTGGTACTGGTATTGATTTGGGTTTCCGGGTCTAAACTCTTGAGCCCTAGGGTCTAGGTTTCCCGGAAACCGGCCAATACCGGTTTCTCCCATGGTCGGAAAACCACAAAAAAAAAAAACTATGAGAAACTAAAATATAATAACTGGGTTTTCCCGGTCTGGTAGTGATTGGTGGTTAAATTCTCAGCTATTTTTCACTTCCCAAGTATGAAACTCTTTTTTTTTTTTTTTCTCTCTCTCTCTCTCTCTCAGTGTTTCTATCTCTATCAAAGTCCAGTAGAAAGGCGCAAATGGTTTGGCTGTTTCCTTTTTTTCCCCTACTTTCTTTTCAAGCCCAGGTTGCTAAAAATGTCATTTGCCTTCTTATTATTAATGTTTGGGTAAAATGACGGGAATGCCCCCTTGTTGTCCTTGAAACTTGTTATTATCTTTTTGGTACGGTTTGGTTGGGGAGAGGAAGGGGTGTGGGGTTCGTCCAATGGGTTAAGTGGTTAACGATGTGGGCCGTACACGTGGCGATGAGAGTGAATTGTAGTAGAAAGTCTAGAATAAGATTGGTCTGCAACAGCTTATTTAAATTTTTACTAAAAATTTTAAAATAATAAATAAAAATTAAATAAAATAAATATGTGATTTATGTGAGGCTAACAAATAACAGGAAAAATAAATAATAAGCTGACTTAGAGTTGGACTAATATAAGGCAAGGTAAAAAGATTTAGACAAAAATACAAAACTGACCTTTTAACTTTCATATTTTTTTTTCATTTCAGCCTTCTAAGTTTTAATTTTGTCAATACAATCCTCTAATTTTCAATTTTTGTTAATTTAAGGTTCCATTACATTTTTGTTAATGGCTACCGTTATTTACATTTTATTTTTTATTTTTTATTTTTTAATTCAAAATTAAAAGAAAATAAGAAAATTTAAAATTTATAAAAAAAATAAATAAAAAAAAAAAACCAATCGTAGTTGTTGAGGATGAGGGAATTCTCAAAGAGGATTCTAGCGATGGTGGACTGAATGCCGAGGGTGTTGCGTCAAAGAGAGTTGAGGTCGAGGTCGGGACGCTCGAGGGACTTGTTGGAGGGGTCGCCAACGATGAGGGCCACGGGCTGGTGGCCGAAGTAGTGGACCCAAGAGAGGACGATGAGGCCAAGGAGGTTGTTGAGGTGGAGAGATTGAACGGTGGGGTCAAAACCGCAATAAACTTTGAGAGCTGAGGAGGAGGAGGAGGAGGAAACGGTGGCGTCAATGTCGTGGAGGTCAAGGCTGGTTAGGGATTTGATGAGGCTGCGTTGCTGGAAGATTTCAATGACGTTATTGTTGTTGTTGAGGCAAGGAGGAGAACGAAATGTATGGAGGAGTGGTAGCAGCAATAGCTATAAGATTCTGAATCGGTGATGGGTTCGGAATTTGGGTCTTCTTTGTTTGGGAAGGTGAATGAATTTTTATTTTTATTTTTTTAATTTCAAATAAAAAATAAAAAAATAAAGTGCAAAACGGCGTCGTTTTAATGGGTTTAACGACAACCACTAACAAAAATGTAACGAAGCCCTACATTGACAAAAATTAAAAATTAGAAGATTGAATTGACAAAACTAAAAGTTAGAAGACTGATATAAAAAAATGTGAAAATTAGAAAGTCAGTTTTGCATTTTTGCCAAAAACTTAGGGGGTATTTGGTAGAGTAGTTTGAAAATTGTTATTTGTAGTTTTTTGAAATACGTGTGAGTGAAAAAGTGTGTTGAAATGCATAAAATGCTGTTTAAAAACTAAAAAAATGTTGTTTAAAAACATAAACCAAACGGGCCCTTGTACACTTAGCCAAATACTGGAAAAAGCCAGGAAAGACAACTTGAATGTACAGTACCCCATACGACATGATCCTCATCAACAGCTCAACAAGGAGGATCTTGGTCTACTCCTGATATCTCATGGTACAAAATAAATTTTGACGGAACTATTTTTGAAAAGAATAATTGTGCAGAACTCGAGGTTATTATAAGAAATTTAGTAGGTTTGGTAATGGCTTCACTGTCACACAACTGATACCTTTACATTGCTCGACACTGAGGTCGAAGACTTGGCAGCAAGGAGAGCACTTGAACTTGTTTTGTAGATTGGGATTGATAGAATTATTTTGGAGGGAAATTGAGAAGTCCTTGTTCAGACCTTGAAGATTGGTGTCAGACCTCTCTCAAATTGGTCATCTCATAAATGATATTTTGTACCTTGCTTCACATTTCACAGCTTTAGAGTTTTTTCACGTCCGTAGGCATTGCAAAAAGGTTGTTCGCTCACTTATTAAACGAGTTGACAATTTGTGTTCGTGGGTCAAATTCATGTCGTATCGAGTCATAAATACTCGGCTATATGGATTGACTTATATTCAATCTGTTTAATAAATGTGTCAGGAATCTTTACCCTTAATCTAACTTGTTTATTAGTCAAGTCGACTTAACACGACATGTTTATACTGTTTAATTAACAAGTCACGTAAAGGTTAATACAAATAACTCGTTTAATAACCTATTTAACTAATAGATCATACTTGACCTGAATAGCTTATTGTCAATTTTCATATATCTAAAATAAAATATAATTACAACCATAAATATAGTAAAATATATATAATTACAACAGCAAATTAAGCAATAATAAAAAAATTTAATACCTTTATAATCTATACAGGTCAAATGGGTTATAGACGGGTTCACATATTGAACACGAACATAACCCATTTATTAAATGGGTCAATGGTGTCGACTTAAATATAATCCGAATTCATTTAACCCCAACTCATGACATGTTTATAAACGAATTAGTCGTATCAAATTCGCGGGTCGTGTCAAATTTTGCCACCCTTACTTACTAGGCAAGCAACTCTTCCCTCCTTTATCAATCTGGATTGAAGATATATCACTAGATGTACCAACAACCTCCCTTAATAACATGCTAAGAATTTATTCTAAAACAAAAAAAAAAAAAAAAAAAAAAAAAAAAAAAAAAGGGCTTATAAATGCATCACAAACAGACACTTACTCACACATTTTACCACTGCTTAGATAGATGAAAAATCATGATTGAATTACTTCTTTTTTTTTTTATATTTTTTTAATATTTACTTTTTACTAAATACCGGTGGTGATGATTACTAAATGATGTAATTTAATCGCAAATGGACACTAATACAAGTTATGGCACAACAAATAACCAAGGTATCAGGTGCATATAAGGTCCTAAAATAAGTCAAATTGTAGAAGAGAACGTACAGTTGCACCCAGGGTTTTTGCTATAACCAGATGGCAATAATTGCCCTGAGCTGGTGCAAGATGTACACCCTTTTTTGATGTTGGTATTTTGACTACTCACAATGGCTTTTATGTGTGCACTCCTCATCTCATTAATTAGTTTTTTTGTCCGACTCTTCCTATTTCTCTTCCTCTCCAATCTCGACTTCTCAACTGGACCCCAAAATTTTTGAACGTTGCAAATCTTCTTGTTTTGTTTGGCAGATATGGATTTTTCTTGCTCATACTAATTTGTGAAAGTTGTTTATCAACTATCAAGTTTAGCAAAGCGACAATATACGTAACGAAAAGTCTGAGTTTTGTGAATTGAAATTTTTTTAGAGTTCTTTTTTTGGTAAATTTTTATTCCCCTTGATTGCGCGTATGTATAATTCCTTTGTTTACGTAAGATTTTTTTTTTTTTTTTTGGGGGGGGGGGGGGGGTGTGGGGTGTGTTGGGGGAGTGGGGAGGGAATTAATTTTTCTTTTTACCACCTAACACGTGAATTTACCACAATCTGCAAATTAATTTTTTTTCAATAGGCCATGTGTTAGGTGGCTAGCAATTTGGATTTTGGCAAGTGTTGTGAAATATTCTTAAAGTTGTGAATTACTGTTAGATCTCTGATGGTTGAATAAGAAATTTAGAGTTTAGTCCCCGCTTACACCAAAAACCAATTGGTATCTTGGTCTAATGATAAAGAGCATTATCAGGAGCGGACGCCATAAATTGAAATTTTATATTAAAAAAATTCTTAAATTTTTGTTATGTCTATAAGTGGACTCTTTGAATCCATTTTAATTCAAATATCCACCCTTGCTATTACTTACATAGAGAAAGAGAAGACAGTTTTTGAATTGAAAATGACTTAAAAGTTAAATATTTAGTTTGTAACTTATTAATCTATATGGTTTAATTTGAAACCTACCTAAACTATAAGATTCAAAATAATTTTTTTAAAGGTTAAATCGTCTATTCTCTCTTTCTTCCTATTCAACCATTTTTGTTAAATGAGAAAAATAAATAAAATATTTATGCAATTTTCCTATAAAGCACAAAATTCTTGAAGTTTTAAGTCTATAACACTAAATCCCATGTTATATTGTATTATTTTATGTGTAAATTATATTAATTATATAACACTTAAACTCCCAAAATTAACCTCAGTAATGTTTTATGTGAATATCGAATGGATGGGAGTTATCACATAAGCAATTTAGAGCACATTTGGTAATGTTGTTCTAGTAACGTTGTTTAGGTGTTGTGAAAATACGTGTGGATAAAAAAATATTGTGAAAATACATTTTGTGTTGTTTAAACAATTAAGACTGTTATTTAAATACCTCTACCAAACACCCTCTATTATTTGTTATCCTGGAAGTTTATTTAAATACATAAAATAATAGTACCATGAATTAAGTGTTTTACTCAAATTTAATAGATTTCCATGTTTTACTGGAAAACAACAGTGGGGTTTTATGTACTCCTGTAGTTAATTTCAACAAACATCTCCTCAAAAAAACAATTAACAAAACCTTTATTGTAAGCAATGGGTAAAATTACGAATAAGCAAAAACCGACGAGCTGATTTACCCAAAAAAAAAAAAAAGGAAAAAGAAAAGAGGATTTATGATTTTTTTTTTTTTTTTTTTTAAGTAAAGGAAAAACTGGCATGATTTTTAAACTCATATGGTGCTTAATTAGATGATTTTGCGTCCAGTCTTCGTAAAGTTTGCAGTCAACTACAATCAACAGTCTTTTTTATCTGTTTATACTTTATGGTCAGTCACAGTTTGTGGAAGAGAAAATGGAAGTGTTTAGAGATCTTTCCTATGCTCTACATGGATATTTCCTATTCAAACCCTTCTCTTGACATTCATAGCAACACTAATTAAGCCAGGGAAAAGGGGTGAGGGGGTATTTGGAGATCTTTTCCTTGAGATGAAAGATTTCTCCTTTTTTTTCTTCTCCATTTTTGGCTAATTTATCAAGTTCATAAATTTTCTTTTCCCTTTGATATATATTATTAAATTATTAATGACCTAACATTATTCAATTTATTCATTTCATAATAAATTAATATTGTGGGGCCCATGGGTCCGGAATCCCCGGCCCACCTTTAGGCTGGCCCAAGGCCCAAGCCGAGGAGGACAATTGTCCCAGATGGTCGTCTAAAGGGTTTTTCAGCCCTTTTCGGACCCATGTCGAGGACACACCCTTCCTCGGCATACCTAGTCTAACTCTGGGCAGGGGGCAAACCCAGAATAGGTGGTCACATCCACACTTAATGTATTTGCTTGACCCTCCAGGCTACATAATGAGGACAAGACCCCTGAACAGTGCAACCTTGGAGGCCGCAATCCACAGTATGGTGAAGAACCTGTCTGATGGGACAAGCTCTGGAGCAATAGCCTGGATGGCCAACAGCTTTAAGGTCAGGATCAAACCAAAGGGAGTATATAAAGCAAAGAGCCCCCCTCGTGAAGGGGGGCCTCCTCGGACGCCTGCCGAGGAGCAACCCCAAGTGAAGGAAAACTAGGGAAAGTGTCCTGGAGAACCGGCGAGAGGCCGGCCGGAGCCAAGCCCTTCGTCCCACTCTCTACAAATGTATTGTCGGGGGTGCCCTTCAAAAAACGGAGCCCCTACAATTGGCGCCTTCTGTGGGGAGGGTTAGTGCGCTGGCCGGCGCAACCGGCGGTCGTTCTAAAGTAGTTACTACGCAAAAGTTGGCAGTGCAAAAAAAAAAAAAAAAATTGCAGTAGAAAAGAAGACTCAACAGCAGATAAAAGAAGAGTTCTTTATTATTTCATAAAAAGATTACAAATACAATCAGAAGCTCAGACAGGCATGTTTTACAAAAAATCCTACAAACTAATCCTACAATCAGAGGCCCAGGCGGACCGATCCTAGAACTAGCTGGGAAAGAGGCTCGCAAAGAATTAATATCAGGAATGAGGGAAGTGTCAACCCGTGCTTTTATTGGCGTCCAGAGAATGGGAGAACTGGACAGTAAAAGCACGGGAAGGGGGGCTGGGGGCTGGCTCGCCTCGGGGCAGAAGCTTGAACAAAGCGAGGAGCCGACGCAGGGACCCCGGAACACCCTCCCCCGTGATGCTTCCTCGACCCTCTCCAAACTGCACGAGCATTGGCCGTCGGAGACGGCAATACTCGGGCACCAGCCATGACGAGAGTTCGCGTGTCTCCTTCATCGGAGGTGCGCTCTGGGGAGAGACGTTAGGTACTTCAACGACGTCCCTCCTGGCCACCGTACAAGGCCCTGTCAGTGTTACGCCTAAACTTTGCCGCGTCGAAAGCCCAGTAGGGGCTGCGGCCGCGGCGGCCCTTAACCCCATATCCCCCAACTTTGGTTACAATCCTGGCGGTGATGTCAAAGGGGCTCAGGGAGATGAAAGTGTGTGCTTCGGGTTGTGGTGGAAGATTCATGGAATGAGGAGAAACATTCTCCTCAGAACGCCTTTTATGGAAGGCGAAAACTGGTGGGAGTTGGGCCACGCAGAATTCGAAGGGAGGATTGTCAAAGGGAATTAATTCTCACCCAATTCCAAGGGGATTGCCAACCGCCGGATTCGTGTTAATTCAAGAGGGCATTAATGAAGGCGCGTTACGTGCACCGAAGCGTCAAACGCGGAGCGCGAAAGGCCAAGCGACGCCTCGTAAGCCAAAAGGATGGGGACCATGAACTAGAGGCGAGATCAACTTCACGAGTGAGGTAACAATCCGACCTGAGGAAAAACAGCTCCCAGAAAACGACCCGTGGACATCTTCACACTAAAAGCAAAGCTCTCGGATCCAAGGACGAACTCCTATTGAAGGCAGCAACTGTACCTAGGTCTTGCATGGTCCTCGGACCCAAGCCTACGGGGAGCTAGCCACTTACTTTGAAGGCAGCAACTGTACCTAGGTCTTGCATGGTCCTCGGACCCAAGCCTACGGGGAGCTAGCCACTTACTTTGAAGGCAGCAACTGTACCTAGGTCTTGCATGGTCCTCGGACCCAAGCGTAGGGGGAGCTCGCCACTTACTTTGAAGGCAGCAACTGTACCTAGGTCTTGCATGGTCCTCGGACCCAAGCCTACGGGGAGCTAGCCACTTACTTTGAAGGAAGCAACTGTACCTAGGTCTTGCATGGTCCTCGGACCCAAGCCTATGGGGAGCTAGCCACTTACTTTGAAGGCAGTAATTGTACCTAGGTCTTGCATGGTCCTCGGACCCAAGCCTACGGGGAGCTAGCCACTTACTTTGAAGGCAGCAACTGTACCTAGGTCTTGCATGGTCCTCGGACCCAAGCCTACGGGGAGTTAGCCACTTACCATGAAGGCAGCAATTGTACCTAGGTCTTGCATGGTCTACGGACCCAAGCCTATGGGGAGCTAGCCATTTATGACAGAGCTAAGGTGCTACATGGTCCAAAGACCCAGTCCTATGGAGAAACTGACTACTTACTGAAGAGTCTGAGTGTCGATCCAGCCAGCGAAAGGCCTTCCGGAACATGAGGGCCGTGGTTTTCAAAACCCTCCTCCCCGTCCGAGGGAACGTACAGCAGGGTTTTGAGGGGCTATTGTGGGGCCCTTGTGGGGCCCGTGGGCCCGGAATCCCTGGCCCAAGGCCCAAGCCGAGGAGGACAATTGTCCCAGATGGTCGTCTAAAGGGTTTTTCAGCCCTTTTCGGACCCATGCCGAGGACACACCCTTCCTCGACATACCTAGTCTAATTCTGGGTAGGGGGCAAACCCAGAATAGGTGGTCACATCCACACTTAATGTATTTGCCTGACCCTCTAGGCTACATTAATGAGGACAAGACCCCTGAACAGTGCAACCTTGGAGGCCGCAACCCACAGTATGGTGAAGAACCTGTCTGATGGGACAAGCTCTGGAGCAGTAGCCTGGATGGCCAACAGCTGTAAGGCCAGGATCAAACCAAAGGGAGTATATAAGGTAAAGAGCCCCCCTCGTGAAGGGGGGCCTCCTCGAACGCCTGCCGAGGAGCAACCCCAAGTGAAGGAAAACTAGGGAAAGTGTCCTGGAGGACCAGCGAGAGGCCGACCGGAGCCAAGCCCTTCGTCCCACTCTCTACAAATGTATTGTCGGGGGTGCCCTTCAAAAAACGGAGCCCCTACAAATATGATTTTGAAAAACTTCACTGGAATTGTGTATAAGAGAATTCACATTAGTCTCTTCAAATATTTAGCTAAACTAATCCAAAAAAACTCTACTTTTGCTAGTTAGTTTGTATAATATTTTCATACACATACATTAATCTCAATACTTTATCAACATTGAATTTAATGTAGCGAGGATAGAGGTGCACTAGTCACTACATGTAGAGATGAGACTATCTTCTTTAAAAAACTTTAGTTAATTAAGTGAGGCTGATACATGCTTGTATTGATTGACTTTAGATAAATTTTTGCTAAAATATTAAATTGGTGAGTTAGATATGAATGCTCTAAGAACTCTAAAGAGATGAAAATTGACAAATATACAGAGTAGGAAATATAGTCTTAGATAGAGAGAGCAACAAATTGAACTTACAAGTGAATGTCCTATTGGAAATTTTGGAGTGAGTTTAGGATTTTTTTTTTCCCTTTTTTATGTGAGAAGATTATTTTATTCTCTACATTTTGGGTTATTGACAATTTGATATTTACATTTTGGTAGTAATCAATTTGGTTCATGTTAATTTTTTAGTTAACTTACTAACGAAAATCAAGTTTAAAATAACATGAACTAACCCTTCATTTGTTTTGAAATAAAATATTTTTTTGGAAATTTTTTTCTCATTTTCAGATGTTTGTTTGCATGTAAAACTTAGTCAAACTTATAAAATATTTTCTGTTGACCGTGAAATACTTTACAAAAAATTGTAAAACTTTTTACCTTTAAAATTTTGGTAAAAAATTTACAAAAACACACAGTGGCCTCCCCTCACCCCATTTGGTGGCTAGGTCACTGGTTCGTTGGCCTGAACTGTTGCTCTAGCAACTGGTACTGGGAAGGGAGGAACCATGAATTTTTTTTTGGAGGGCTAAGCTGCGGCATTAATATATTTATCAATACAACTCTCCCACCCCCCCCCCTCGCGCGTGCGCGCGCACACACACACACACACTTTTTTAATTATATACACACGCTTTTTTATTTGATAAGTTATATATATACACCCCCAACAAAAGAAGAGTTTAGTATTTTCAATCAAAATTATGTTGGATGTGAACTTTCATAAAATAAAATTCATTTTTACTATTTTCATAGTAAAATTCTTAAAAAGTTGCATTTCTAAGTAAAAAATATTTCAATTGAACTAATAAAATTTTCAAAATCATTAATGTACAAAACATAGAGGAATAAGTTATGCTCCAAACATATTTGAAGTTATCTTGCTCTAACACATTATGTGGCAACTAAAGAGACATTTTATGTGTAGTTTTAGTGACAATATTTTTTTTAATGAGTCAATGACTTATTAATTGCCACATGATGGGTTGAAAAGGATAAATCCAAGCATGTTTAATGCAAAAATTTATAAAATATTTAATAAATATAAGAGTACATTTTACAATAAAAAATAAAATTGTAAAAAATAAAGTTGTCTCTAAAACTATTAGACCAATTTTAATTTTATTTTTAAGAGCATCATTAGACTAATTCAAATATTTGGAGAGTCCAACTCTTTTTGTAGGCTAAATTTTGAAAAAATTAAAATAAATAAATAGATATATATATATATATATTAAGAAATTTTTCAAAATTTTGGGAGGGCCATGGCCCCCCATCCATGTACATGCATGGCTTTGCCCCTGGGTATCAGGGGTTTGATCACTAGAGTTGTCATTCTACTAACTTGTGTCGACAATCAAATCATCGGAGACACCGTTCTAACAACCAGTGCTAGAGGTCTAATAATCGAAATTGTTGTTCCAACAATCAATTTTAGCAATTCGGTCACCAAAGACACCGGTCCAACAGTGGTCGCCAAAGCCACCTTTTTGACTATCGATTCCAACAATACAATCATCAAACCTCCGACACCAACGACGTAAAATGTTTTACATAAAAAATATTTTTTTTCAAAACAAACAGAGTGTTATATGCAAACTGAATTGACATTGAACTTAAAAGGTAAGAATCAAAATGATTTTTCTTTTCTTTTTGTTGAATTAAGGAGTGAGTTTAGGCTTATGAAGGGAGAAAAATAAAAGTGAACGTCATGATTAGCAATAAAGCTATCTAAATAATAATACATATAATTAGTTGATCACCCGTCAAAAAAAAAAAAAAAGACTGTAGAAAGGGTTATGAGTTAAGACCAATACACGTGCGCCGGAGTTTCCAGTCTAAGGTCCAACACGAGACTTCCAATGACTGAACCCCCTTAATCAAAGTATATATTTAGTTTATGTCTTCGATACTTTGCATGCTATTGTCTCCTCTTCCACGTCTTCCATTGTCAATATTTTTATCATAGTGTTTTTCTTGGGTACCACATTCAAACCTTTTGATACTTCCGTATTGACAATTGAGTATGCCCTTTTTGATTTTGGTCTCTCTACTTTCCACTAACTCCTCTTCTACGTTTTAGTATTGCCATTTACTCAAAAAGAAAAAGACTTAGCAATGACCTAGTAAACTTCATCTAATCCAAATTAATGTTTCTTGCAATTTTTTTATTATTATTTTCAATCTCTACATCCTATTAAATACAATTTTCTTGAAATAATACCCTTGACCATGTTGTAGAAATTATTTCTTAATTGGTATAGAGTGGAATAGAGTGGTTTAAGTCTTTAATTTAAGTACTAGAATATAAAAAAGTAAACTCTAAATTGGTTTAAGTAGGATAGGAAATCCTGTAGTTTATAATTTATATATTTGTTGAATAAACCGGTTCTGTTTTGCCTGCTAAAACATGTGAATGCCCATGAATTGAAATTCTTTGCACTTAAGCGAGTTAGATATAAAGCCAATATTATTACTGTAATGTGGGCTTGATTGATGGGTAAAACATTATATTCCACTACTATCAAAATCAATTTGAAAATTTTATAGTTGTCACATTTCACAAACTTTATATTTTATACCTAGTAGCATAAATGCATGATAGGTTCTGCTGTTCTGTTCCCCATTTTCTTCACATGATTCATGGGCCACCTCTCTCTCTCTCTCTCTCTCTGTATGTAAATGGATTCGCTTTTGTTTTGTGACCTCAAAAAGTAAGTGAAAGGGATTGTTTCCCTGCTCTCCACCAACCCTATATTAAGGAGGTTACTATATTGGGTTCCAAGCACACGGAGACATTCCATATGGCATATGTTGGTGACTACTTAATTCCAGACTAGCCTTTTTGTAAATTCGTAACAGTGCGGCATTGAGCAATCATGTATTCCCCTATTCAAATCAAATAAAAAATATATATATATTCCCCTATTAACTCATCAGGAAAATGAAATGCAAGCAGTTCAACTTCAAAATGTTACGAGTATTCTAGCATTCATAATCATATCAGGATTATCAGCCAAGAGAATTGGTTTTTTTTTTTTTTTTACCCAAAATCTTAAGTAAACTAGGTGTTGAGGACTCTTTTTTGGGTCTTTCGTCAAGCAGAAATTCTATATTGGACAATAAAATAATAAGTAATTATTGGGTATGGAATATTGGGCTCAAACAAGTACAAACCCACTTATTTTTCTCCATAAGCTATTACGTTTTTGGGTCACATTGGACGATTATCACATATTTTCTTTGCCACATGGGTTGAATTTCAAGGTTCATCGACACACTAATATTTTTTCTTTTTCTTTTTTCTTTTTTAAAATCAATAAACATTTAAACAAAGGAAATGTTAGGACTATTGAGATCCAATGCAATAATAGTTAGGATTATTGCACCTTATAGTTACCACTTTTAAAATTTAGACCTTATTAACTTTTACATTTTATAAACAATGTTCGAACGAAGCCTACAAACAATGTTCAAGCGCGAACTCTTCAAAAAGGCCCAAAAACTTGAGCTCAACTTGGTTCAACTTGATTCATTAGCCAAGCCAAGGTCAAGCTCTATATCAAGTTCTTGAACTCAAAATCCAATAAAAGTACACTATTAAGCCCGTATCAAACTTATTATTGAGCCCATTTGGTTTGGACGAGTGGTTCCAACTCCTAATTAATTAAAGGTTTAGTAAGAAATGAGTTTATTTGTCAAGCCCATTTCTAGCTTCTTACCAAGTCCAAAAATGAGCCTAGACTCAGCTTGTCTTTTATTAAGCTCCATTGTTCACGAGCCTATTCATGAAAAATTTTGTTTAGGTTTCACTCATTGATTAAACAAGCCTAAAATTAAGACTTGAACTTGGCTTGTTTATAAACAAATGTTGATGCCCATTTTTGCAAATCTGTATCCAAAGGCTCATAAGGAAGAAAGCCCAATGAGAAACAAGGCCCAAAGACCCACCAAGAAGACCGAAGAGCAAAGAAAGAAGTGCAAGTGAAAGAAAATCTACAGCTAAACACAAATCTGCTGCAGAATACAAATCTACCACAGAATATAGCTTTACCGCAGAATATAGTTATCTGACAGAATGGCTTCTGCAGATGAAGACACAAGTCCCTATTCTTCGGCAGAAGGCTTTACTGTCGCAGAATATAGATCTGCCGCAGAATATAGTTCTTCAGCAGAATACAGATCTACCGCAGAATACAGTTCTCTGGCAGAATGGCTTCGGCAGATGAAGATAAATTGGGCCCAATACCCTTTTGATCCAATCAACATTATTTAGCTCACAAAGGCCTAAATCCTTTTGTATAAAAAAGACAGGCCTGAAAACTGATATGAAAAAGAACGATGAAAAGAAACAAGGAGCAGCAAGAAGTTTCAACAGTAAGAAACGCGTGAAGGAAAAAAAAGTCAAGCTAAAGGAAATGACAAACACAGCAGAAAACGTGTGAACAAATAAGACAGAGACATGCAACATGACGAAACAGAACTAATCTGCTACGGTAGGAATGGTGTGGGAATGAAAGAAAACAAAAACAGAAAGGCCAGAGCTCCACCAACCTATACCCAGCCAATACAAGGGAGGTGGGCCCACAGTCAAAGGGATTTAGAGGGCGGGGTCTGGTGGCGGGGGGAAAAATAGGGTCTATGTTTGGTTTCCTACCATGACTTCTTTTGGGAATATATCCTACTTGGATGATATTTTACCCAATAGAAGTTATAAATGGCTGGGACCATTTGATGCATGCTATAGAGCTAGGTAGTGAGGTAGCCCATTCCTGGTTTTTGAACCTAGAGGTAGAGGTATACGACAGAAACAAACAAAAGAGAATTTTGTCGTGCAGCAAACATGTACTGAGCAATGGTAGGGGCAACCAATGGGTAAGTAGGTAATCTTGAAAGGATGCCCACAACAAACCAAAAAACAATTGGTAAAACCCTAGGGGTAAAAGGGAGAAATCTCATTGAATCAATTTGCTATAAAAGAAAGGTAACCACGGCAGAAAAACGGGGAGACTGAGGTAGAAACAGGGGAAAGAGTGAAAAACAAGGGAAGAAGAAAAACACCTAGGGGGAGGGGGAAAAACACCTAGGGAAGGAAACCCATGATAAGAGAGTAGTAAATACCCAAAGAAAGGAACCCAAAAATAGGGAAAAGACCCAAGTGAGAAAAACAATCCACGGCAAGATAGTAGTTAGAAACTAAGAGTAAAAAAAAGAACATAAAGAAAGAAAAAGAAGAGAGAAAACGTGGCAGGAATAAGGGCATGCATCAATAGACCATCTTTTCCCTCCCTATCAGCAAACCTACTCTTTGAAGTTTCCAAAAGTAATAGCTAGTAGTCATTTAGGTCTATTCTCCAAAATGCACAACTTTTATGGTAGGAGCCTATGACAAGGTTGTTTAAGTTGGAGTTTGGGTTCTTTCTTAGTTTAATTATTCTATGGGCAAATTCAATATTTAATTTTGATTGCAAATATATTTGACTTATCTCATTATAACTTATATCTACCGTGTTTAGTCATCTTGCTGTAGCACGTTTTTATCACGTCTGTCGCATCAGTTGTCCTGCTGTGGTGTCTTTACTTGTTGTACTAGTTATTCTGTTGTAGTACCTTTTTATTATATTTACTCTGTTAATTATTATACAAGCTAAACCTTTCCTGCCAAAACTTTCTTCTTTATTTGTTATTATGTGTTTTGCTGTTGACACAAACTAATCATTATCCTGCCATAAGTATATATATACATATATCTTTATTTACGAACATGAGTACATATTTGAGAATGTACTAACCCATTTAAACTAACATTTTTTTTATGAGTATTTTCTTTGGGTTTTAAATTTGTTTATGTGCAGGAAGTGGAAAGTATTTCTGCAGTAAAAATGAAGAGTAGTCATTCACATAACAGAAGGCTGTAAAGCACAGCAGATAGCTTTAAAGCACAACAGACAGCTCTATTGCACAGCAGGAAGCTTTACTGCACAATAGAAAACTTTATTGCACAGCAAACAATTTCATTACATAGCAGAAAGTTTTACTATACGGCAGACGGTTTTACTACATGGTAGAAAGTTTTGCTGCACAGCAGAAAAGTCAATCCTGCTGCAGAAACTAGAGAAAAGTTCCTTCTGCGGTAGAAACGTCAATCTTGCGGTAGAAATTGGAGAAAAGCCTTCTGCGGCAGAAACAGAGGATAAGCCCACTTTGCTGCGTCTTTTCTTGGACTTGGACTCAACATTTGCGCACAAGGCGGACCAAATTGAGTTACAGTTTGACTGATCTCAACTCCCTTACTCAGAATACTTGGGCCTAAAACTGCGGGAAGCAACCCAGTCTAACGCACAACGAAAAGGCCCCTACAACAAACAAACATGAACAAATTATTTATCAAGCCAAACCCAACTATTTATGAACAACATGATTCATTCACAACCCTAATTGTATCACTATTTATTGATATCCATTTTTGAGATACATTTTCTACAAGCCCAATTCATGTATTGTAATTTATTTTATTTTTTTAAGCATGACCCAATCCTGTGTAATATAAGAAGAATTTGAGAGAGTGCGGTTTGGAGGGTGAGTATATTTTTTAAGACATTTTGCATAAACCCATGCCATGCATGTTGCAAAGTGGGTTAGGGACACTTGCAACACCTAGATCTCATGAAAAGGGTATTGGTGCCCAAAATTTTCACCCAATCGAAAATATACAACCCTTGTTGTATGTGGCTAAAGTTTACTGACTAGCCCATTTTAGCCTCTAAAGCCTTGTTAGCCTCTTTGGCTGGCTGCCACTAAAAGTAGCTTCCCAATGCTTTGAATTAGCTAGGGAAGAGCAATCAATGAGCTTTGGTTGATGCTTTCCCTTATTGATGCTAAAAGTAAGCCAATCTTATCCAAACAAAAGCAAACTCAACCAAAACATCATTTTAGCATGTTGGTAGTCAAAAGCTTCAGCCATTAGCTAAAAACCACTCCCTAAGGGCGTCCCAAGCTTGATTTAAAACTTTCAATCAGATCAAACACAACCAATTCATGGTTTGCCTCTAAAACCACAATTTCAGAGCAAAAACCATCTTAGTCACTTAAAATTTACAACACTTTGAAGTTTAAAGGTGAAAATAGTAGCTCAAATGAGTCTTCTCTCTCTCCCTTGCCACCTCTCCCAGATTCCTCCTCATGCTATATGTGAAAACAGTTTTAGACTTTGTGTATTATGCATATTTTCCATCTCTTAGTTGGTTTGCACTTTAATTTTGTTCTTGCGATACATCACTAGTCTCTATTTATGGAATATTGGAATTTTAGGCTTGAATTTCTCTATTTAATCTACTCCCAAATAGAATTTTGAGCTTATTTGAACGGCCTTTTTTGCCAAAGAGAATAACTTTAGGAAAAATTTAGGAAAAAGGCATCCAACCAAACTTATTTAGTTCTATAACACTTTTTTTAAACTCAAGTTTAAGTTCTAAGTATTATGCTTGATCAAATTGTCATATTACTTAGAATTCAAGTTTGGTAAACTTGAGTTTTACTTGGAACTCGAGTTTGACAAATTCAAATTCTAAAAAAATGCTACATAATTAAATAAGTTAGTCTCCTAAATTTTTCTTCAAATTATACTATTTAACAAAATTAGCCCTTATTCTAACATTTCGCCCTTGTCGCAATAAACGTGCCCACAGTATTTTTATGAGATAAGGCCGACGAGGTAAATAGTGTTGTGGGCTGCCTTTTTTTATATTTTATTTTTCAAATTATAATGTCATAATTCGTATTTTTCTAGTAAGAAAAACATTTGGTTAGCTTGCTAGTTCGGTCGAAACAAGTGGACCATCCATTCTCAATGCTTTTTTCCCTTGTTACCCGGAGTGCTTTTTCCCTTAGCCAATAACCAAACCAAAACCAAGATACTGGTAAGGGTGTGACCCCAATATATATTTTGGCTTAACAAGGAACTAATCTTTATCTCGAAAAGCGTGAGCGCATTGCGGACCCATGTCGTCGTGTCTTGTCACCGTGGCGAATCGTTTCACAATTGCAACATGTGTTGAGAGAAGCAGAGATTTCCTAGACAATAGGCATTTTCGTATCTGGGTGGGAATGAGATTCTAGGTACCTTCAATTATATCTTGTGCTAACCCCACCCTTTTTTTAAATCAAACTTAACACTGTCATCAAGAATGTTAAATATATATTAACTATGCTTAGAAGCAACCCCATGTGAATTTTATATTGCTTCTTATTTCTTAACCTTCCTGATTACTGACTAAGAGAGAGAGAGACAGAGAGAGAGAGAGAGAGAGATTATACATACAATTGATTAACACACAAATAGTTGTGCTTGAAGGCTGTAGCATTACTATCGCAGCCACACCTAGACGGAGTCAGATTCTTTAGACCAAAAATTGATCATTGGAGATAGCTACTGCAACCATGATTTTTCTCAGTTTCTGCCATGCGATGTGTGACATAGATGCATAGGGATACTTTTGTGCAAAGAGTTCCGGGCTAAAATGGGTAGATACACTAAATTTTAAAACTACTTAGTAAAATACCACTCTTTTCAAATTATTTAAGAAATTGTCTTTGTTTTTTTAATTCAATTTTAACAAAATCGAGCTACGAATGGAACTCAACATTAGCAATATTAAGTTTTATACATATTTTACCACTAAAATTTTTAAAAATTTTAAGTAAAACTCGATATTGCTAATATTGAGTTTTACTTAAAGATACACATTAAAATTCGATTTTGAAAATATTAAGTTTTACACAAAATTCGAATTTATTAAAGTTGAATTTCAAAACAAAGACATTTTACTAAAGATTTTAAAAATATGAGTATTTTATTATATAGTTTTAAATTAAAGGTATTTACGCATTTTAGCTGTAAAGTCTGATTGTGGGCCAGGTTATATGTTCAGGTCTGGGTTGATTTTAGAATATGCACAGCCCAAAGCTGAGCAACAATCACATCCCAGCCAGCAGTTGGTTTTTCTCAATTTGGTCCAAGCTTGTTAGTATATACAGCTGATTTTTTTTTTTTTATTAGAGCTGATGAATTGTGTAAAATCAGTGTTCGCATGTACAATTTGAACCACCAATAGTTACCTTACACAATGCACATGTCAGTCCACAGATGAATCAGTGGGCTTATAGGATTTGAACTTGTAAAGACTGCTTTGTGATACACTCTTTATCATAACACCAAAATACCAATTGATTTTATTTTTTAGTCTGGATTTGAGCTTGTTATTAACACTTCATGATACACTATTTATCATAACACCAAAATACCAATTGATTTTATTTTTTAGGTCTAGATTTGAACTTGTAACAACCACTTCATGATACACTCTTTACCATAATGCCAAAATATCAATTGATTTTATTTTTTAGGTCGAACCTAATCTATTATTCGATGACTCATACAATTACGGGCACCATCAAGCTCAGTTGGCTCACACTCATGAAAATTCCGGCATCAATCTTGGCTGTCATCAATACTATTTTTTTGTTTTAATTTCTTTGTTAAGAGTCCTATAATTATTCTTGCTCAGGTTACATTTTGGGACTGTCAAGCAAACTGTACATTTTTCTTTTCCTCCAAGATGGCCATTAACCATTTGAGTCAAGACTAATCTTTACAGATGAAGGTAATTACTTGCAAACCACGTTCATGGCAAAAGCCTAGAGGAATGCACTGATATTACATTATACAAAGCAAATAAACAGAAATGTCAAGAATGGGCAGCAAACTAATGTGATACACTGACACACACACACACACTCAGTCAAACAAAAGTTGAATTACACTACGAAATAATAACATTTTTTTTATCACACTTATCAGAGAGCAATGGAAAGTTTAAATGTAGAAAATAATGCCTAGGGTTGTAGTGTATAAAATTAATTGTTTGCTATCTTCTTTTAAACCGACAATCCATCCTTGAGTGTACGGAAGTAAGGTCTGTACCTCTGTGCTAATCCAAACATGCCCAGCGTGCCCCCGGTATGGAGCATAACCACTTTTACAGCCTCTTTTGTCTTCTTTTCACTAAGAAGTGCTGCCATTTCCCATGCAGCTAAAGTATACATGGGATCCACCAGAATACCAGTTTGCTGTGCAATTTGTTGGCATGCTTCTACTTCCCCGTCCAACACATTGCCGAACCTAGAGAGAGAGAGAGAGAAGGAGAGAGTTGAGTTGAGTTTAGTAAGCCAAACAAATGCAGGGAAAAACAGAAGAAGAAAAGATTGGAGATAAATTAATGCAACTTATTGATATAGATATCAGATGTTCCTAATTGAAAATGTTTCCATCATCAGATAAAAAAGGCATATTCCTCAAGCTCAAATTTTTTCAGTCTATGGTCTGTTTGGATTGAGAGGGAGGGAGGAGGAGTAGAGTAGAGTAAATTTGGTCCAAAATTAGCCTATTTTCAACCAACTCTACTCTACTCTCCCTCCTTCCCTCCTCAACCCAAACGGGCCCTTAGTTCCTTGAACATCCTCATTGCCCTATCTCAACAAGCTCATATTTTGTTGTTTCCATTTCTGCTGAAACTAAGAACACTACCCAAGGCATATCGATAGTTCAAAAGTGGGTCACAGTTAATGGGTAAGTATTTGCCATTTGGAATAAATATTGCAACAGTATACTAGAGAATAGTATTACATTAAATGGCATGCCAAAAACAAAATCATTGCAAGATCCCATCCTGTGCATTGTTGAATGATCAACCCTCATTGAAATAAGTATTTGTAATGGCTACATATTCACTATTGTTTTCTTCAGATACCAAATTTCTCTCTTATTTGTTATGAATTTATACTTTGATTTGTAGATTCCTCATAAATCTAACAGCTTTTCTTAGCAAACCTATATCCCCTTCCAGTTACATTCAGTCTTAGTTCTGCTTCAGACTACCAATAAGAGAAGCATATAGCAAGATTAAATAAGAGGTATGGCGTATTGGAAGGTAGGTACTAGCCAATGGCAACACCTATTCCTGATACAGCCATTAATAGCTATGACTCACCCTTACAAATATGACTGAAATCTAAAAAACTGACTTCAGCATGTTACTTTAGTCTTCTCTCTTTTCAACAAAGTGGAAACATACTCCTTACTCTCGGATTGTAAGGCTCTTCCTATTTTTTGATTTGGAAAAGAAAAAAAATGAAAAAAATGAAAAGAAGAAAGAAAAAACCTTTTGTTATGACCGGTGTCAAGTTTCAGTGCAGTCACTTGGAAAAGGAACAAATTTCATCCTGCCATGTCTTAATTATTTTTTGACAATATAAAATCAAAATTCTTAAGAAAAAAAACTCCAATTTAAATTAGTTTAGTTGCTAGCCTCCTTTGCACAAGGACTAGTTCATATAAAAAACAGAGAGCATGAAGAATATACGAATGTTCAATTGAAAATGATGTTAACAATAAAACCAGAGAAGAAAATAACAGATTACTTTCTTGGATGGCAACGTTCTACCCACTTCACTATTCCATGATCTACTTCATTTAAGCCGTGGTCAATAAGATGAAAACCAAAACACCTCTTGAAATCAGAAACCAGGTGTCTCTCCTTTTGTTTGTACCCATCAACAGTATCAGCCAGCATTATAGCAGTTACCTCCCAAGGGAGCCTGACAGGAAGCAATAAAATCAGTTACAATGACAGCCATAGTGTACTTCAATAAAAACTTATTCCCATGAGAAAGTGGTGTAGAACAAGTATATGGAACACTAAATTAAAGAGAAAGAAGTACAAAACCTTAGTTTTCACCACCAAATACTACACGATTAGACAAAATCTCTGAAGTATTTTTATTATTCAAAATGCACAACTAAAAAATGTCTTATGAGCCTCCTAAAATAGGCTCCCAAAATACTCTCATAAATGCATAATGGAGTCAACTAATACCAAAAGGAAATAATAAAAATGCAAATCCAAAATGCAGGCTAACAAAAAAGGAAATTAAAGCTAAAAGTCCATGCTCTGGTTCTGCATCAACTCTTCTGGGTGAGAACGACTCAAACCTGTTGAGTTAAAAAATTCTAGGTAGTGCCTGAAGGTGTAAATCAAAGGAGAATGATCCATCATTGTCGAGGGGGAAAGAGGGGGTGAGTTGACAACTCATTAAGTAACCAAATCCTAACTAGCTGAAACAAGCATATAGATCGACAAAATAATACATTGTACATAAGATCAAATATTTCACATATATCAAAAGTTATATTATAAACTATGGGTTCCAAAAAAAAAAAGAAACACATAAGAAGTTTCATGGACATAAAATAGTTCAAATACTCAAACAGATTCATAATCTTAACAATCTTTATGACTATGGTCATGCTATATCCCTATGATTAGGCATCAAGTTCAGATGAAACTAGTTTTGTGCCAATGTATATCCCCCATTAGCTGGGTCCAAAAGCATAATAGGCTCGTGATGCCCCAAATGAAACTAGTATTAGTACCAATGAATAAACCCCCATTGGTAGGGTATTAGAGATTCAAAGCATAGTTAGATTGTCCAAATTATATATATAAAATCATAATTCAAACAAGTATATATCTTATTCAAATACATATAAAAGTCATATATAGTAAAATTCAAATACATTTATGATGCTTCTTTATAGTAGTATAAAATTGTAACAATTGCAAATACAGTTGAATAAGCAAATATATAATCAATTATGATAAAGGTTACTTACTTCAACTAGCACATCACATTCTCCCTATTATTTCCTCTAAAATCCTTAGTTAGATACCACCTAAAACAATTCACATGTACTATTTACCCAACAATCGGTTAATTACGGATTATCTAAATCTTGTGACGGTAACCAGCCAAAAGTAAAGCTTCTAAATATTGTAAGGCTATATTTCACATTATACTATGTAACAACTCTGCTTATATTTATTTCATGCCTCCTCAACTGTATTGTAAAAATCGCCTCCATCAATTTACACACCCAAATATCCATATTTTTATAAATACTTTTTCTTTACTTTTCTGACACAATTAGTTCCTAGATTTAAAGCCTATAGAAGAAAAAGGTCAAAGCCAAAATCCTTGGCACTATATGATGTAGGACTCATGCTAGAAATCCTTGGCCCTATACAAGTGATGCTATTTTGTCTTTTCTAGCATGGGTCCTACATCATATAGTGCCAAGGATTTTGGCGTTGACCTTTTTTCTTCTATAGGCTTTAAATCTAGGATCTAACTGTAACAGAAAAGTAAAGAAAATGTATTTATAAATATATGGATATTTGGGTGTCTGAATTGATAGAGGTGATTTTTACAATACAATTAAGGAGACATGAAATAAATATAAGCAGAGTTATTACATAGGACTTGACAAATTTTATGTTTTGTAGAAAGTGGAATATAGTCTTACAATAAACCATAGTAGAGATGATAGTGGAAAAATCATTGGATATTTAAAAGCTTCTCTTTTGGCTAGGTACCATTGCAAGATTTTCTTTAATTAACCCGATTGTTATTTAAGATTTTCTTTAATTACCCAATTGTTGAGTAAATAGTACATGTGAATTGTTTTAGGTGGTATCTAAAATTCTAAGGATTTTAGAGGAAATGATAGGGAGAAGTGCATATTTTAGTGTACTGGTCAAGGTAAGTAACCTTTATCCTAATTGGTTATATATTTGTTTATACTATTGTATTTACAATTGTTACAATATTTAAAGTAAAGAATAAAGAAACATCATAAATGTATTTGATTTACTATATATGACTTTTATATGTATTTGATAATTTGTTTGAATTATGATTTAATATATATGATTTGGACAATCTGACTATGCTTTGAATCTTTGATACCCAATCAATGAGGGTTATTTATTGGTAATGATACTAGTTTCATCTAGGGCATCACGAGCCTATTGTGTTTCTGGACCCAACTAATGGGAGATATACATTGGTATGAAACTAGTATCATCTAAATTTGATACCTAGTCATGGGGATATAGCATGACCATAGTCATAAAAGATTGTTAAGAATATGAATTGGTTTGAGTATTTGAACTATTTGAGTGCATGAAACTTTTAATGTTTTTGGAACCCATAGTATATTATAACTTTTGACATATATATGAAAGATTTGATCTTACCTACAATGTATTAATTTGTTTATCTATATCCTTGTTTTAGCCGGTTAGGATTTGGTTATTTATTGAGTTGTCAACTCAACCCCCCCCCCCCCCCCCTTCCTTTCCCTTTTAGATTATGATCCTAAAGAGTAGCATGTTTATGGGCTTTCGTTGGGATGTGTGCATGAGTGAAGTTTAGGAATTGTAGAAAGAAGATTTGGACTTTTATGTTTAAGATTATCTTTTGTTTAGACTCATAGTCTTATGAGATTTAGTCTATTTTTAAAGATGTCGGGAGATTATTATTATTTTGGACTTTTGTACTTAATTGGATTTGATCTAATATGATAGTTGTCAAGGTTTATTATTGCTCTTTGAAGGCCTTCGCATGTAAGGTGAAAACCCTTGTCAGTGTGCAGCCATTGTCGCGTGATTAGCCCTCTTGGTTGGGTTTGGGGCGTGACAATATTTACATACAGACACTAGAGCATGGATTTTTAGCATTTATTTCTGATTCTATTTCCTTCATTTTGTGTTAGCCGTTATTTCGGATTTGCATTTGTATTGTTTCCTTTTGGTATTAGTTGACTCTACTAAGTTGACTCTATTATGCATTTATGAGGGTTGTATTTTGGGAGCCTATTTGAGGAGGCTCATCAAACATTGAAGTGTCAGATACATTGCCCATTGTTGAAAAGGATATCCTTGATGAAGAGAAGGTTCCACAAGAAAGTGTAACATTAGAGGGTGCACATGATTTGATAGTGGAAGTTGATGTATCTGCTTTTGATCAGCCTTCCATCGTGCATGATGACAAACAACTTGACAAAGTAGAGAAAGTGGATACTGTGGTGCTTCCTATGGTTCAAGACAAGATTGCGGTGATTTCATTCCACACATTGATTTTGTCATCCCAGAAGAATTTAACGATGTGATGGAATGTAAAACTTCACTATCCTCCGTGCTCCCAACGGTGGTTCCTATATTGACGCAAAAACTACGTGCAAGAGTTTTGATCATTCTCCACTTTAAAACTTGAGGTCAAGTTTTCTCCAACCAGAGGAGTATTATGCAAGGAGCATTAAAATCAAATTCCTTTAAAATTTTGTTTCTAAATTTGAAATTATTTTTGAATTTGAATTTAGTTTTTAATGTTTAGGGTTTTAAGGGGTTTGATTAGGCATTTCCATATCAGTGTACTCCCTAAACCCTATTAAAATAGTGCTCTTGTAATCGTGAAGGGATAGTTGAATTTGAATTTGAATAAAAATAATTATGACAAGCAGAGAATATGTCTCCTCCCTTGTTCTCTCTATTTGGTGGTGATGCCTAGGGTTTGCAGGTAGATTCTAGGTGGTGAAGCCTAGGGTTTGTTCTATTGTTCTTTTTTTTTTTTTTTTTTTTTTTTTTCTCTTTTTTTTCCTATTTCATATTGTGTTCCACATCAGAAAGTAAAGCAATCATTCAAATATTTAGTAATTTAAACCAAAAGAAAATAAAATACATATGGAACACACCCGAAACATAGGGCTCCAAGTCCTAAACCAACTGCAGTTGTCCCTGTACCAGCATCTACAACAAATCTCATGGCCCTCTCTTTTCCAAGTAAATGATTTTGGGATAAGTACCACACAAGGCGAATGACACCTATCAGAAGAAATCATTTTCAGTAAAAGCATAGTTTAATGTAATCCAAGTTAGCATTTTAAAAAGGATATTCATCCATTAAATCATCAACTGTCAGCCTTGGCCTTCAATCAAAGTCAATACCATCAAGTACAATAATATTGAGCAAAAGGTGTCAAGGCAAATAATAAACTGAAAGTAATACCAAATCTTCAAACAGGAACGCAGTAAGAAGAAAATGCATATATGAATATGCAATGTGGCATATAAAAATAAATAAATAAATCATTAGTGTAATCATAGGGGCCTGCACAATAGTGCTCTTACTAAACCCACCCACATCAAGCCATTACACTACCAAGACAATGAGAAAGAAAAAGTTATCCTCAAAAGGACATGGAAATATGCACACATGCAAACACAAATACAATGCTTCCTTTATATGAAAATCCACAACATTTACCTAGTAATGCTGCAGCATCCCCTGCACCTTCATTGAGAATTGCAACCTTTCTTGGAGAGTTTTCAGCACTTCTATTAGCATCCATTTGCACAAAAGAACTAGAAGTCTGAGTTGTAAAGGAAGATTCAAAAATATCATTAAACCATGCAACATGACCACTATTGCTTGACACCAAATGATTAGCATGGGTCTGCAGCATTTTTTCCCTATTGGCATATAGAGATCTAGGAACATATGTGACATTCCCATACATTGTTGAAATCAGGTTATAGCCTGTCAGAATTTCAGGCTGCTCCCCTCGTAGAAGCAAATGTGACTTAAGTCCTCTCTCTGCACACGAGACAGCTGCAAGATATGCAAATTGCTCATGAGAAACAACCCCTTTTATAGCTTGTTCTACCAAATGAAGTGAAAAACTGTGTGTGTGTGTGTGTGTGTGTGTGTGTGTGTGTGTACACAAATGTAACTGCAGCAAGAAATTCCTACCAACAGCTGCTGCATGTGCACTTTGACAACCTCCACAAGTAACCTAGAAAATGTCCCATTTGAATGTTATTTGGTCTAGAGAGTTGACAGTTCCTAAAGGTAAGGAAGATATTATTTGGTATTAAATATGACGTTGTTCATATTCATGGCAAGGAAAGGAAAAAAAAAAAAAAAGGGAAAGGTTCCTCCTATGGTTCACCACTCAGGAAGATTTCTATGGCAAGAACCAATAGACTCAGACAATTATCTGCTCTAGATGCAATGGCATATCCATCCAAGGAAATGCAAAAGTTTACTTATCAAGAAGGAATTGCAAAAGCTCAAAATGATCAAATGCCTAAAACCATATGCTCCACATAACTTACTAAAACATATCACACATTGTTCTGGCTGGCTCTCTATAAGCATAGAGCACTGATGCTAATATCCAACAGATTATCATCTGGTTATCCTAATTATGCGTGTAAGTACAAGAAATAACAATGGGTCATATCACAACCCCACAAGTTAAGTTTTCTCATTATGTTTAGGTATTAATAAAAGAGTATTACACTTTTAGAAGCCAAAAAGGAAAATCACTAAAATATGGAAACCAAGGGCGGGCCTGTATTCCAGTTTTTTTTTTTTTTTAAAGTATTTTTGACACACAATTGCAATCTTATATTCAAAAGAATATAAAGTATATGATCATACCACGTCAGTCACTGAATGATCTTCAATTATAGGAAGCAGTCCATCCAATTTTCTAGCTTTATTTCCATTTACAAATGGATGCAACAAATCATCCCTCACAATATAGAAGGATGGGTTTTGATCATTCTTTGTGACCATGTCATCACCAAAGGATGGTTGAGTATTGTTTAACACCGATCTATTACCAAATGGTCCACCTCTATCTCTTACTCGTGCTTGAGAAAGCATTATTTGGTGAATTTTTGTATCAGGGCTGGGCAATGCCCATCTTCTATCAAGTAATTTAGACGCGAATTCTTCACTGCTCAGTTTCACTTTGGGAACACCCTGGCAATAAGGGGACAAAATTGATCAACGAAAAGAATAAATTCTGTGAAACCCACATACATCTAAATCAATTATAAAAAATTGCAGTATTTACAGCTTGACTAAAGCAATGCATCTAAGAAAACATTGTGAGCCAAAAAAAAAAACAATGTCAGACCAGAAATGGAAGAACTATTAGTACCAAAAACAAAACAAAACAAAGCCAAGCAATCTTAAAGGGCTCTTGCTCTGAACTATGTTCAATGGTGTCTGGACTCCAGACCAAAGCATCCTTGATTTCATAATTTTCCTATTTTGCAACCAGCCAGTTTAGAACTTATTCCAACAACAAAGCCTTGGTCTCAAATTTTTTGGCTTCGGCTATAAATCCTCAACAAATTAGTCGGGTCACTACAGTGCACCCTTGGTGTGGTGTTCACCCTATAACTATAAATGCTTATGAGTGTAAGAGGCAAAGGCCGAGGATCAAGTCTCCAGTAGAGAGTATCACACTTATATAAATTTAGATTATGCTAAAATAGAATTTTTATCTTGTAAAAAAAAAAATAAAAAACAAATTAGTCATATCGCCACATATATTAGATACACCCCAACAAGTATTTGTAGTGGATACATTAATATAGTGACTAAATTTTAGTCTGGCCATCAACCTCAACATATTCCACAATATATACATACGGATATTTTCAGCAAAATTCTGCAGTATCTGATGTATAATAAACCTCAAATTCTCATGAACTCGTAATTTTTTAAAATATTTTTTAACGTAATCATCCTAGCAGTCAAGCAGAGCATGGACTTGGACTTGCAATACAAGAAATATTATTTGAAGAAAGACAATTATAAAAGCACACAGGGAGAGAGAGAGAACCTGAGGAGTTGCTTTTAAAAGCTGGGCTGAGTGAAACCCATTTTTCATGGCGTCTCTGCTAGATAAAACCCTGGAGCTTCGTATCATGTCAGGGAACAGGGGTTATAGTAGTCTAGTTCTAGTAGATATATAAATGGGTTTAACTCACAACTCTAGTTAGTCAGTCTGAACTCTATAGTATAACCGTGGACCAACAAATTTCGATGGCCTTGAGGTTCTCTTTCCACAAAGCCCAACTCTACTTTTATCTATGCAAATTATGTAACTTTGAGCCCACCAAAAAGAAAAGCCCACAAAGCTCGATGGGAACACACGGGCCGTAAGAGGAAACCTAGTAATCGTATACGTGAGACACAAGAATACAATAAACGTGAAACACAAGTTACTTTTAGTATATTAGTTTGGTACTATAAATTCAGTTTGTCATACAACAAAATTTAGTTACTGTTCATCCTAGAAAACCAAACCACAAAGAGAGAATTACAATCTCAGGATCTTAAGCAAAACCTTCTTCAGGTCTGTTCAGCTCTTCTTCAATTTCTTTTTTTCAATCATATTTTTCAATCTCTTTCTTTCAATCTATGGTTGATGATATTAATATTAGGCTTTGCTTAGGGTTTTATATTATTATCTTTGGTTTTTTTTTTTTTTTTTCGTTTGGTACCTTGTTTGTAGAATTGTTTGTCTTTCTCTTTGATTTTTTCTGATTTCTTTGCTGATTTTTTGTTGAATATTTCTGATTATAAATTGTGTAAGACTAAGTTGCTGTTTTTTCTCTTAGGGTTTTATATTGTTGTTGATTTTATTTCCCTAGCGTTTAGGACTAAATTGGCTTTAGAGACCAAATTGGTCGTTTTTTATATTATTATTATTATTATTGTTAATTTAAAATTGTTGTTTCATTCTTGAGCGTGTTATACCTAAGGAAATACCTATGTTGGGATTTAGAACATGAGTTTTTAAGATTGTTTGTTCTGTTTTAATTTGATCTAATTAGTTTTTTGGTGTTTTTATTTATTTATTTAAATAATTTGCTTTTACTGTTCTGTGGCTATTGTGGACTTTTACTAAACTTGTTACCTTTATTTATTTAGCTATTTGGTTTGGGCGGGCAACCAACATGTTTTAATTGCTTAGTCGCTTTGCCATAGATGTATAATAGACACAAGTCATTGTTTTAAGTTTTAAGGTTACTCCATATTCTCAATTTGTATAATCTATTGGAGCAATAACATATCTAAATTACATTTAGGAAATGCCCAAGTATTTTATTAAAATATTATGTCTGGTACGAATTTTTGAGATGATATTTTAGTGTTTCGAGAGGATAATTGACAAATAAGTTTAATGTAACATGGCTGAAGAGTGAAGACAGACATGGTTCTTTTAGTTCATGTTGACAGGTTCTTGTTGGGAAGATTTGAGCTTCACTTGGAATAGGAATTCTGGATAGTGTCACCTCGTTGATAGTTGGTTCATGTTGAACTAGTGTTTTGGAGTTTCTAGACATAATGTATCATTGGTTCTGATGATGCTTTTTTTGATTCGCCAATTAATACACTGCTGCCATGAGTTACAATATCTTCTGTCCATGCATATGTGACCTTTATTTTGTTATTTATGTTTTACTTTTCTTGTTCATCATCGTGTTTGGAATCTTAGCCTATATGCTCCTCTCTTTTGTATCCTGTTTTTGCAGCTTTTTCTATGTCTACTATCACAATGGCAGATGGACAAGAAGCTGATAAGAACATTGAGATGTGGAAATTCAAGAAATTGATCAAAGATCTCGAAGCTGCTAGAGGCAATGGTACAAGTATGATTTCTCTAATCATGCCTCCGCGTGATCAAATATCCCGGGTTACCAAGTTGTTGGGGGATGAGTTTAGTACTGCCTCAAACATTAAAAGTAGGGTAAATAAACAATCTGTGCTTGGGGCAATTAAATCTGCACAGCAAAGACTTAAACTTTACAACAAAGTTCCTCCCAATGGGCTTGTGCTCTACACGGGTACAATTGTAACTGAGGCTGGGAAGGAAAAGAAGGTCACAATCGATTTTGAGCCGTTCAGGCCAATCAATGCATCTCTTTACCTTTGTGACGACAAGTTTCATACTGAAGTGCTGAATGAGCTTTTAGAATCTGATGAAAAGTTTGGTTTTATTGTCATGGATGGTAAAGGGACCCTTATTGGGACTTTGAGTGGTAATACCAGAGAGATTCTTCATAAAGTTAGTGTTGACCTTCCTAAGAAACATGGAAGAGGAGGGCAATCAGCCTGAAGGTTTGCCCGTCTTCGGACGGAGAAACGCCACAACTATGTGAGGAAGGCAGCAGAGCTTGCCACTCAATTTTTCATCAATGCTTCCACTAGCCAGCCCAATGTTTCAGGATTAATACTAGCTGGGTCGGCTGACTTAAAAACTGAGCTCAGTCAGTCAGCCATGTTTGATCCCCGTCTTCAAGCCAAGATATTAAAAGTAGTAGATGTCTCTTATGGAGAGGAGATTGGTTTCAATCAGGCCATCGAGCTGTCCTCGGAAATCCTGTCCAATGTGAAATTTATTCAGGAGAAGCGCTTGATAGGCAAATACTTTGAGGAGATTAGCCTGGACACTGGGAAATATGTTGTTGGTGTGGATGATACACTGAAAGCTTTGGAGATGGGTGCTGTTAAGATACTTATTGTATGGGAAAATCTGGATATTAATAGGTATGTGTTGAAGAATTGCACTACTGGTGAGATTATCATAAAGCACTTGAATAAGGAGCAAGAGGCTGATCAGCGTAATTTCCGTGCTCCTGTTGGCTCTGCTGAATTAGAGGTGCAGGAAAAGATGCCTCTTCTGGAGTGGTTTGCTACTGAATACAAGAAGTTTGGTTGCACACTTGAAATTGTCACCAACAAATCTCAAGAAGGATCCCAGTTCTGCAGAGGTTTTGGTGGGATTGGGGGAATACTCCGCTATCAGCTCGATATAAGATCATTTGATGAGTTTTCTGATGATGGTGAAGTTTATGATGATTCTGAAGATGATGGTGAAGTTTGTGATGATTCTGAATTGGAATCAATCAACAGTTTCCCAATGCTGACCCAGGAGAATGGGGCAAAAAGGACTGCACCAGTGCAGCAGATCGAGGAAACACCGAAGGAGCTTAATTAAGTGATTTCATTTAGAGGTTAGATTGTTCCAAAAAAGAAAAATTACAGGAGATATGTTTCCGGGATTGGAGCAGCAGGGTAAGAGTCACATGAAGAATAATGTGCCATATCAGGTGCTTCCATTGCTTTGGGAATTTGATAACGTGCAAAGTTTATTCCATTATTATGACTTTAGTTTATGTTTTTAATTCTGTTTAATACATTCATTATAATCCTGGTCATTTGTGTTAACTTTTGATGGATATCCTTGGTGGTTTCATCCTAGTTTCGATACTATGATAAAATGTTACTGATATTAAGTTTTGGGTATTGTTTCTTTCTGAGTTGTGGATGGACTGCTGCTGCTTTGGTGCTTCTAAGCATGTGTGTCATGGAAAAAAAAAGCAGGGACTGAAGCCAGTTCCTTGTAACCACTATCAAATAATTGCATGAGTATGCTAATAAAAAATTAATTGCAAGTGTGCAATGAAGTAGGTTGCTTTTTCAAGTGAGTTTTGTGTCAGTTTGGTTTAGCCCTTTTTACTCTCTTTTTAGTTACAGTTTAGCAAAATAAATCAACAAAAATAAGCTATACCAAAAGACGCTAACCTTTTTTTTTTAGATGGGAATGCTATCCAATTCAGTAGATATATTAAATTGGAATGTATGAGATTTTTAAATGGGCAATTGTGCCAACAAAATGATCAAATGTATTGATTAATCACATCCTTTAAGCCAACCCTAACACTATGTTTTCACTCCCAGGAAGTTTCTGCAACAGTTGTTATTGGTATAAACCCAGACTCTCCTAGATTAGTTTGTTGAGTTACCAACAATACTAACCAGTCTACCCAATCATATTACTACAAGTATTCGACTGTAAGTAAAGGGTTTAACATCAAAAGTAGTATTTGGTCCTACAAATAATATGATCTGGGCTCCCTTGTACGATTTGATTTCCTAAGTGCTAATCTGGTTGCCACATATATATGTGTGTGTGTGTGTGTGTATCATTTATACAACAAACAGGTACACCCTAGATTGTACCCTTCAATTTTTTTTCCCTGGGAAATTTTATAACCATTGTTTTTTATTGACAATAGATATAAGACAACATTTAGAGGAGACCCCCAAAAAATAAACACATTGGTGGAGCTAAATCAAGGATTTATTGACTTATAATTTACCAGTTTTCTAGTTAATCACCTTTTACCACCAAACAGGTAAAAACAATACCCGAAGCAGAGGTCAAATTCTGAAACTAAATCACTGTTTGCGGCCAAACATTGACCAAGAGGTATATTGGTTAGAGTAAATGGAAGGTGCTAATACATGAACTGATCAAGCTACAACACAAAGACACATAGTACTCAAATACAAATCTTTAGGGAAAAACACATAACACATTGGATTGATTATTTGATTGAACGAAAAAGGTCTGTGGGAAGATTTTCCCATTGTATTAATTTATTCCATTTCAAACAATCCAATAGCAGACCTATCAGGCTTTAAGAGATGCCCACCACTTTTACTAGTTCTTCAAGTGCCTTCAAGATCTGTTCCTCAGTCAAGCCTTCCAAACGAATACTCCTCTCGACACCCATGTTTGTATGATAAACACAAGATTAGTGGAAGAAACTAATGCATAAAATTCAAGTTCAAAGCACAGGGTTGAAAGAATAATGGAAGATAAGAGAACATACACGTTTTATCAAGCAACAATTGACGGGATTGGAAATGCTATATGGTTGAATGTCCATAAATGTAGATGCAAGATTAGGGTGTCCCCCAATGGTATCACAATTTGAAAATAGCTACACTTGTAAGGAATGAAGATACTCTCTTCACATATCAATAATCCAATACCATGTCTTCCACAGGTTATTTGTGTATATTCTTGTATGTAGCAAACAGTTTTGCCTAAAATCTTTTAGGAATAACAAATAGCCTAATCGCTGTCAAACATCGATAATCTTTTATTTATCAATTGCCCACATTAGATGTGCCTAACCAAATGAATAGATCAACTAAAATCAGTCAGCATATGAACCTTAACCTAAGGGTGGTCATTCATGTTCGTGTGTCAGATTCGTGTCGTGTCAACTCATGAGTATTCCACTATAGAAGTCAACACTAGCCCGACATTTTTATTAAACGGGACAAGATTCCTCAACCCTAACATGACCCATTTATTAAACGGGTCAGTCATGTCGACCTGTTTATTAGATTTTATCAAAAAAAAAAAATGAAAAAACAAACAAATAAATATTTTTAATATAAAATTCAAAACTAACGAGTAACTGTATCACAAATATTCATTCAAAACTGAAATATATCTTAATATCACAAATAAAAATCACAATATGTCTGTTAGGACATATGTAAATCATGTTAAGAACATATGTCAGTTGGAATGGGCTTATTCTTTGATAAAATGCACTTTACTTGTAATTTGGAAGATCTAGGAAAGTTTAAGTCTTCAAAAAACATGTTGTTCAAGTTAAGAGTTAAAGACATGCAAATCTGTTTAAGAAACAAGTGAAGAAGTACTGTATTTTAAAGCTCAATAGCTAGCTTGACAAATTATATCTATCAAGATTTAAAAGGCAAATTTAGCTCAATGCTCGATAGATACCCTATCTATCGAGATTTACAAAAATTAATTTTTCAGATCTAATTTCACGCATATCCATGTATATGTGTTTAGACTTTCTTTTCTCACAACCCTAAACATATATAAGGATTATTTTGAGGGTCGTCTCAATGGATGCAACATTGATGCAAAGGTTTCATTCAAGCATATTATGACCAGAGATAATTTGCCCTAATTCATTTTTCTCTTGAAGAAACTATTGCATTTGTACGTCGTAGAGTTTTGTAACCAAGGAGTTTTGTAATATTCATCATGTTGATGAACTAAAGAACTTTGCAGCCAACATCCTTCACAAGTTGGTGTGTTAGTCACGTATTAAGATCCGTGCATCAATTGGTTAGTCACATATTGGAAGCCATGCATTGAAAATGAGAGATTGTCACTACAGAACAAGTCCAATTGTGTATCTGGGGTAAAGGTTCAACTGTAAGTTGGTATAAAGTACTGGAATTCCTTTACTTGTAACTGCTTGCTGTGATAATAGTGAATTCTCGGGAATGATGACCTTAAATTTACCCTGCGGGGTTTTTACCTTGGAAGTTTTCCCCAT
This sequence comes from Quercus variabilis, assembly GCA_030445155.1. Lineage (NCBI taxonomy): Eukaryota > Viridiplantae > Streptophyta > Magnoliopsida > Fagales > Fagaceae > Quercus > Quercus variabilis. The sequence goes on along the minus strand of CP129447.1, from coordinate 56,476,334 downwards.
TTGTAAACAAATCACCCTGTCAAATTTATTTTCTGCCGCATTTAACTTAGTTGGTGATTTATTTGTATTATCACGCGTATTGCATGTTAATTGAATTAATTAATTATCTTGGCTAATTAATTGATTAATTTTACCAAATGGGTCAATACATTATTGGTCTATCAATGTCAAAGAAAATAAATCACAACAACTAATAAGTTTATATACCTAGAGTTTGAAAGATATATTGGTAAAATGCCAATTAATTAAATAGGTCAAATAGGTCAACCGAGTTCTATGTGTTCAATACTAACCCAACTCGTTTACTAAACGGGTTAGTCGTATCAACCCAAATATAACACAAACTCGTTAAGCCTCAACTCATAACTTGGTAATTTCATGTCGTGTTGTGTCGTGTCGGGTTCATGAATCGTGTTCAATTTTGCCAGCCCTACCTTAACCATGTAACCACAAAGTAGGTCAAATAGCTATTAGACTTCCATGCTTCTTTTTCTTTCATTGTTGCATTTACTTGTGGAAATCATCTTTCATTAATCAGGTTTCTTATCAAAATAGGGGCACAAGCAACCAATTCATGTTTTCTTCCTAAACAGAACCGTTTATATTAATTTGACACATCATATGAAATCAACTAACACATTGAGTATGATAAATAATTAATAGATTAGATGCAATTACTGAAAATAATCAATGGATATTGATTTTAAATGAATTGAGTATGATAAATAATTTTACATCCCCAGAATAGAAAAAGATATTCGCTACCACTTTTTGGTCATCCAGCAAATATCAAGAAGAGAGAGAGAGAGACTACATAAAAAGGCCTATAGTTTATACAACATTTCATATTATGTTTCAAATTTATGAACTCATTTCAATTTGAAGCCTCGATCCATCTATTTTATTTATTTCCGTTATTCTTGACAATAACAAAGCAAAAAAGAAGAAGCAAGAAACCATTGATGAAATTTTGTGTTTCATATGGAACTTATTCATAAATCAAGTTGGCAGCTATTGAACATAGATGGTAAAGAGAGGGGGAGTTTTGCTTAGAATAAGTGAAAATGAATTTTCTATGCCAAAAAATCGAAGTTAGTTATTTAGGTGAAATACAAAATTTTATCAATAGTTTCCCTTTTTTATGCCCGCGTTACCCTCAATAACATAAATAAATAACGGGGATGGATAAAGGCTTCAAATTGAAATAGTTTCATAAATTTGTGGCTTTAATTGGCAAAATTTTAAACGTATGACCTAATATGAATCAATGTATAAACTTGGACCTTTTTATGGAAAACAAAAACATAAGGGGAAAGAAAAGACTATAACTGTAAAGGTAGAAAATGCAATGACAGTGACAATAATCCTAATGGCAGCAACTACAAATGAACATTGCCCTATCCTTTATGCTAACTGACTCACTAACCCTTGGCTTCATATCAACTCCTTTATTTCCTATGTGTTTGTGGACATGCAATTTGCAAAGTTGGTCGTTTCTTAAAGAGTACAAATCCTTTAAGAAACCACCATCTTTGCAATCCGCACGGCAAGGGTCAGTGAGCCACATAGAATAGTATAAGCTTTGGAACCTACCGTGTAAATTTTATAGTTTCAAAAATATCAAAGGTAAATTGCAAATTACACCTCTAAAGTTTAGGAGTGTTTGGATTTTACACCCTGAAGTTTCAAACTTTGGATTTTAACCCCTAAAATTTGGGGTGTTTAGATTTTACACCCTGGCGTTTCAAAATTTGGCTGGAAGGATTGCTGATGTGGTCCTTCCATCTAATTAGATAATGTCATTTATGTAAATGTATAAATGAGCTTCCTAATCAGCACAAGGAATAACAAATAAAAATTATTAGGTGATGTCACATTTGCATAAACAACAGCATTTTATTAGTTAGGAGGTTAGGGAGGACCATGTCAACAATCCTCTCAATAGACCTAATAGTTTCTCGTAAAATTAAGACACCCCCAAATGTCAGGAGGTAAAATCTAATCATCTCCAAACTTTAAAGATGTAATTTGCAATTTACCCAAATATCAAATTAAACTTCAAACACAATGTCATTTCACTTAAATATACGGAAGTTTAATTTGTTACTTTTAAGACTATTAGGTTTAATTCGTTAAAAGATTTTAGGTTTAATTTGTTACTATTGCTCTAGATGGAAAGAAAAAAGTGAGAATCAGAGAGGGAAAGATCCTCTCCCTCACAGGTCCAATTTTACAATCTATCCACAAACTAATAGCAGAAAAGGAGGGTATAATTGCAAAATAATTGGTTTAATTTTCCTTTTCTTGATCTCTTGAAAACCTATGCTTTCCTCTCTTCTTCCATAAGAGCATTGTCATCAGCTCTCTCATGAAAAATGCCATTTTAACATACCAAAAACCTACTTTATCATTTTACCATACCATTTTACAACATGCCATTTATCAGATGTTCTATACTTCAATTCTATATATTAAAATAATATTTACTATATATTAAAATAATATATTAATTACTCTCTATCATCCTCATCATCTTCGTCAACAACAATAGCACAACTACCACTGCCGCAACAACGGCCACCAACCACTGTCGACACAAACCCACATCCACCAACGCCACCTCAAAAAAAAAAAAAAAAAAAAAAAAAAAAAAAAAAAACACAACCAGAGAATATGATCGGCACAAACCCACATCCACCGAAGCAAACATACCCACATCCCAAACCCACCACCAGCACAAACCCACATCCACCAACCCACATCCACATCCACCGGCACAAACCTGAGATCGGCGTGGCGATGGCGAGAACGATGGCGTACGTAGAACGATGAGACGGCTTGATCGATGATTGGCAGCTTAATCGCTATTGATTTAAGGGTGAGGGAGGGTGATCTGAAGAAGAGAGAGAGAGAGAGAGCATCGGCTGGAGAGAGAGAGAGAGAGAGAGAGAGAGAGAGAGAGAGAGAATGTTGAATAAAAAATTATTATTCAGAAATGGCATTTGTGTCTGTACCGTCTCATATTTGAGACGGTACTGTAGCATGTTCTAAAATTATAGAACATTTAGAACAGCTGATAAAGCTTGAACAGTAGTGTTTGGTGTGCCAAATGCTAAATATTTGGCATTTGGCACACTTGATGAGAATGCTCTAAGGTGTTATTTGACCAACTCCATAGCTTTAGATTCCTCTCTCTCTCTCTCTCTCTCCAATGCTATCTTTCTTTCTTTCTTTCTTCCTGTTCAATAATGTTACAACTTTAACCTACAAGATAATTAAGAATCGAGCACAGCGTTGAACATCTAGTCCTTTTTCTTTTTATGACTTATCGTGTTCAATCTATGATAAGTATTAGGCTATGATGCCATCATATAGATACTTGATTTGAATTTTGAATTTTGCTTACACCATGTTTTGTCATCGGACAGACTGGTGGTCTAAGCAATAGGCAAAAGGAGCGCAAGAAGAATATGCCTATGGCAGTAAAGAAAGCCAAGGTAGCAAGGACTCAACTAGAGAAGAAGAAAAAACAACAGCGTGCAGGCAAAGAGTTTCGTGGGAGGAAAGCATGGAAATGACTGGAAACATTTATCGCTTTCCTATACAATGTTATCCATTATATTTTTTTAATGGCGATTATATTATTTTGCCAGTTTTTTTTTTTTTTTTACCCCGTGGAATTAGCAAATTATATTTCAAAGAAAAATATTACAGCAAGTTAGTACAATACTTCAAAAATCTTGCTGGAACAACCAGCAGCACAAATAACCAATTTTGTCAAATATTTATTGAAAATGATCCTAGTTTTTTAATTTAGATCAATAGGTGGCTTCTCATTTGTGTCTCAAATTATCTGTTTACTCGAGCATATTTGAAGTTCGAAATGTAATTGAATTTTGTGTAGGACTTAGATTTAGCATTTTAGTAACTACAGTATATCCATTCACAACCCAGTATTTGATTTCAGCTGCACTGCTGCAATAATTATTACCAATTACTTTAAGTAACACTCTTATGAACTATAGCATTACCAATTACCCGCTGCTGGTGTTTCTGGACTCGCCAAATCATATAACATGCATTTAAAACTAGAGTTGAAGAAATACAATCGGGACAATATTACTAGTAATCTCTCGACCTATGATACCTGCCATGTGTAGGAGTTGTCCTAATCCAAATTTATCATGTCAATAAAAATTCCAACCCAACATCATGTTAGAATCACTTTTGAACCAATCTCACTTTTCCTTTCTTAGTTGGGCATGGTTGAGTCTAGCTGCCAGTGGATCGGACTTGCTTCAGGTATGTCTCACAAATTCGGATGGGGTTTGATATTAAATTCGATTTCACTATGGGTAGTAATGGTTATCTAAGAGCATCTCTAGCAGACTCTTTATATTTTTGTACATTGGAAAATAAACAGAAGCTTTTACCTTTTAATTAACTATTTTTTTAAATACACTTTTTAACAGATTCTATCATTTTTTCAACCTTCTCTTTTTTTTTTTTGAGAAAGAAAGAATAATGAAAAAATAATAATTAAAAGATCACTAAAAAAAAAAAAAAAGACTACACATTTATTTCTATCACATCATAGCGAGCATCACCGAGAGACGGAGATCGGCGTTTCAAAATCTGAAGAAAGAGTCGCTCAGGGGACCCAGGCCAGCGGAGATCGGGCTTCATGCATCGTGCAAAGCCATGTCATTTGCTCCACCTCACTTTCATCCCCTCCCCATAGCTAAATGGAAATGTTGACTACATGGGTTGGATCAACATTTGTCTTCTTCTTCTTTTTTATTTTTTTAAAATAGTTTTAAGTTTATGTTTTGTGCTTTTGTTTGTTTTTAGATTGTGTCTCCTCTTGAGAGAGAGAGAGAGAGAGAGAGGATTTGGGTTGAGTTGTTAGTCATTGTGAATGTTGAGTAAAAATTGAATATTTTAAACAGTTGGTTGAATTTTTTTTCCCAGTTAATTCTTTTGTTAATGAACAATAGGTCATCTAACCAAGAGAATTATTGTTCATTAGCAAATAATTTTTTGCTAATGAACAATAACTTAGAGAGTCTATTGGAGCAACATGTTGTGGGTTTACTTAGAGAGTCTATTGGAGGAACATTTTGTGGGTTTACTCTCCAAATTAAAGAGGATTTTGGGTTTAGAGAGTTTTTTAGAGATGTTCTAATATAAGCTAAGTATACCTAATAATTTCATTTCTCGTGAAAATCTTTTATACGTAGCAAGATTGTTGAAACTCCCATCTAGACTAATGCACAACTCACTCCTCCATGACGGTGAGCTACTCCATAATGCCACATTGTATCAAGACTCAAGAGTAGTTAGATGTCTTACTATTAGTTGATATCAGAATCAGGTGTGGTATTGCACCTGGCGCAATTACCCCCTCTCTACTCACAAAAACTTTTTACCATTTTCACTTTTTTACTTACTCATTTTTTTATTCAATGGTTGAGACTAAAAATTACTTTTTTAAACTCTCAATCGTAGCCATTGGAGACTTAATATCTCCAATGTTGTTCATCATGTCATTCAATTGTCAACCTCTTATTCCACACTTTGTGCGAGAGTCCTGAAGAACAAATAAAAATAAAATGTTAAATATATGTCACCTTTATTTATTTTCACATGGGCAACATGTCAGCCACCCACCCTAATTCCCTAGGGTAGGCAGCATCTCTTGCCCTTGTTCATTGTTCACCTTGTTCGCAATCCACCCTATTTATTAAAAGTACAAATTTAGTCACCCAAGTTAATGCCTTGTCTGCTGCAGTCTCTCCCCTTTCCACTATATTCTCATTGTACCTATATTCCCACTATAAGAGACGGATAGAAATGAAGAAGCACTGAGAGATGGAACAAAGAGAGATATATGTATTCAGTATTGGAAATAATATGACGTAGTTGATGATCACTAGAAAATAAGTAATTCAGGTATAATCTTACTCTCATATTTCCTTCATTTTACCCAAAAAAAAAAAAAAAACCAAACAAACAAAGCCTTGTTGATGAAGAGTAAATAAATTTATTGAGGTGTTGTTCATAGATTAAAAAAGAAGATTGGAAAAATTGTTGAGGCTAACGCGGGGTGGCTTTGGTTGAGTTTAGCAATTTTTTTGCTAAAATGAGGTTTTGTTAAGGCTGATGCCAGTGCCCAACGTCTCTTTCAATCTCCCCACCAGAGCTCTCAAACCAGTTCAGGAGAGCTACGGAAGCTTGCTTTTGCTGCTCTGTACAAGAGGGTCAGTGCTCTCATCTTCTCTTTCAAGCCATGGTTTGGGTTTCTCGAGGGAAGACTCAATTGGGTATCTTCGTAACTACCTTAGTCCTGGTTCTCTGCTCTGGGCTTGGCTTGGCTCATTTTTGCCCCTGGTTGATGATCTGAGACCTTGTTGAGAAAAGCATTCTATGATTTTCTTTTACTCTCACCATCCAAACATGCCCAGGAAAAAAAAATAATTAAATTTTTTTAATAATATTTAAATAAATTGGAGAAAGACAAAGAGCCTGAGGCCCTGATGTATCATGTATGCATGTACTTGCGAATATTAAATAGCTAAAAATAGAAGGAAAAAAAATTATCAATTTAAGCTAATAAGCATATTTAATAAGAATATTGAGATTGATGCGACTGCTTTAAGTTACAAATAAGTCTCATTCTAATACAATTATCAACAAAAAAAAAAATCATATTCTAGTTCTATTGCCATATAATGGATACAGCAGTTTCCTTGCACAATGCAGCAAGCAAAGAAGGTTTCAACATCAAAATGACTGCCACACTAACCGTTAAAATATGCTGAGTCTATGAACACAACTTTTGTGTCACAACTCAGATGTGGTCAACTGAGTGACGTGGTAAAAAATAATAAGAAGAAAAGTGATTGTTCCATGTTAAAGCTTGTCTATCACTCACAGTCAAGTACATCAAAATTGTGAGGAACCACTAAAATACTCCACTGGCTTTTTTTAAGTTAATCTTTCGACTAAAGAACATAGAGGTTAAAATATTCCATTGGCTTTTGTAAGTTAATCTCTCGACTAAAGAACATCTTAGAGGTGTCTCTTTCACCTTTTTGGGTGGATTAGAAGCGAGGTTGCGTGCGCATTACTCTCAAACACAGGCAGAAAGAATGTAAAAGGTAGTCACTACAAGGGAAGAATGCACCTCGATAAATACTGCCCAGCACGCCAGATGAGTATAGTATACAAAAACCTTAGAAATCAACATGACAACAACTTATAGGAGCTTATAACTTAACAGAACTAAATCTAAACTCACGTTCAGTACAGGGAAATGGGGGAAAGTTATGGAAATGGAAGGAAATCAAGAGAACAAAATAATTTAGAGTGACCTGGGCCACAGGACACCTCATGCTTCTGCCGAGCAAGATGGCAAATCACTACTCTGGCCAAATATGTCAGAAATTCCATTCCAGTTCTTTTTTTCTCTTGCTTCCCAGTATCCACCCATATACCGATAACAACCATCCTCATCCTTCTGAAACCATCTTGGCTGCCACCCTCTCTCCTGCAACTTCCTTGCCTGTATCACAAAATAAAAAGGACCTGCTCAAGGTGCTTGTTTCATGATGAAAGAAATGGAAGGACTTAATGTTTAATGAATTCCACTCATCAGCATGAACCTCAGAAGTTCATTCCCTGATAATCAGAACTGCAGAATATGGTCATTTTCTACCAAAATGCAGTCAAACAGTGAACACCCAAAGTCCACACTTTAGGTTCAAATGCTTATTTTTCTTACGTTATTTAGGCTACTGCAGAACACATTATCATAACTAATGATCAAAGAACATCAAAATATTACAAGTTCACTCTAGTAGCCAATTATTATAAATTTTTTTTTTTTTTTTTGATAAGTAAGAATGTTAATTATTATAAAAATTATGATTGGCTAAAGAATTTTGAAAATATCTGTAAGTATTGAGGGATGGGAAGAAATCCACAACTAGTAAATACACATACCCCCCGACACATACAGCAGAGGATGTAAAGGTGAATACCTGTCTCTGCAACTGCTCGAGTCTTAATTTCTCCGCATTTCCCAATTCATATTCTCCATTCTCTAGATGTCTTTGATCTGGCCTCAGCCTTGAGTCAGTTGGAGGCAATTTCTCTGATAAGCCAGGTGTCAGTTCATTTAAGGTTATCGCAAAAGGAGAGAGATTGTATCTTGTCTTGGTAACATATTTATCCCTTTCCCACAGCAGCACAGCTTCTGTCATTGGATCATACCCCTTAGGCTTTGTAGTTGGGTCTCCCAGCACATAGTACATTGCCTCGTCCCACTTCCCAACCAACATAGCTACCTTCTCTCCAGTACTGTTGTCTTGCACAAATCCATGGACCTGAAATTTTATAAAAGAAATTGATTGATGCTCACCAGTAATCAGCAGAGAAAAGTAAATGAAAAGTCAATTATACTTTTCCCTTTTTATGACTATGAAATTTGGTAAGCACAGTTCATGCATACAGGACAGTTTTCTGAATGACAACTTAGCCTTTTTCCTTCCAGCAAGAAGAGTGCAGGGGGTGTTGTGTGGAAGGGTAGCACTAAATTTTCTGTCATGTTATGCAGGTGCAAGCATGTACAATTTTTCTCCCTTGGCCTTCAGTGATATAAAAGTTTTCATATGACTTGCCTATAATGATACTTTATGGATTAAAGCAATTAGGGTAAAATCACCAATCTCCTCCATTTCCCTTTTATGTGATACACAGAAGTAGAACATCCATTACAAAGATAAAAACTCTGAAAGGATCAAAAACAAAGTACTGTGAAGAAACAATGGGAACAAATGTTGTTTACCAGTACTGCTTGTAAGAGCATTCGCAGCAGTGTAGCCATAAAGCTATATTGCTAAAATTTTGATCCACAAACACAAAAAACACCCCTGCAGCAGTGGAGCTAAATCTAAAAATTTTAGCTCCATTGCTACCGTGGACATCTATTTATAGATGTGCACTGTTCATGAGAGCTAAAAATAAATACATTATTTTATTCCGTCTTTTTATTAAAAAAATCCCACTTGCTCTCTCTCTCTCTCTCTCTGTCTCTCTCTCTCTCTCATCTCTGAACTTCATCTCTCTCAATCTCGCTCTCTCAGCTCCAGTATCTCTCTCAACTCACTCTGGTATCTCATTCACTCTCACCCTTCCTCCACAGACCCTTCTTTCTCAGAGACCCATCGCCGATCTGCACGAGCCCAGCCACCACAGACCTGTCGCCGTCGACCCACGTTCGGCTACCGACCTGACCCATTTCGGCCTCTCTTCTCTATTTTTGGCGTTTCGGTTTTGTGTTTCAGGCTGTGCTTGTGTTTCAGGTTGTGCTTGTGTTTCAGCTTTGTGTTTCGGGTTGTGCTTGTGTTTCGGATTTGTGTTTCGGGCTGGGTTTGTGTTTCTGGCTGTGATTTTTCTGCTTTCTTTTTTTTTCTTCTTCAATGGTTTTGATGGGCACGGCGGAGTTGTGGTTGTGCAATGATTTTTATGAGTTTGATGGTGGTTGTTGCTGTGCTGGTGGTTGAATGAAATATTATTTTATTATAGTGTTTATATTATTTTATTGTGTTAAAAGCTAAAATAGATCCATTGTTATAGCATGTATGTTGGTAAAATAGATAACGTAACTTTTTGTGTAGCTAAATAGCTAAAATTTTAGATGTACTGCTGCGAATGCTCTAAGGTAGTTTTTAAGCTTTGAATTGTGTAATTGTTCCAACATGCATGAAAAACAGATCTCTTATAACGTGTCTATAAAATGGAAAGAGTAAAGGGTGCCTGATATTATGTCTTTTACCTGATGTGGATTTCGGTCTATGATAGACTGCTCCTTGAACTTGAGCTTGCATGAGTAATTGCCACTGCCCTTGATGCGCATGGTGCCATAATGGTCACAATAGATTTTACCTAGGATGATATTGTATATAGAAGTGGTAACCTTGCTCCACTGAAATGTCTCTCCATCCTCAAACTGCAGAGTAAGGACACCTACAGGATCCAGCTGAATAGAACGTCCCCAAAACTTCCCTTTAAGATTGGAATCAGCCCAGAATTTCCAGCCCCTTCCTTCACAGTGACAAGCAACAATCATTGGGTGGTGACTCACCTGAGTGGAAGCTGCTTGTTAGACAACAATTAGTGTTTTACAAAACATGTGCATCCACTGTAACACTGAAAATGAGGCAAGGCAGACATGATTTCAAACTAATCTTTCCAATGTTCTCCATGGTTCATAGGTAATTAAGACTATTAATGGTCAAAAACTTTAAAGAAAAACAAGTTAGAAAGAAGAGAGAAACATTACTTTTTCAGAGAAAAAACGGACTCCTTTATCTGGATAATCTGCCTCATATGTCTCCCCTAGGAGAGGATTGAAGGGCTTGCACTGCCGACCTTGTGTAGATGAATAACCAGATACAGCAAAAGCTGCAATGTTTAAGATTCTCATCAAGTCATTTCCCTGCAACACAAAAAATTCATAACTTAAGTCATGAGTCTCACAATTATATCAAACCAGTTATGAAATAAGGAACACAAGAACCATTATAAATTATTGAGAAACCACTCATGAACAAATCTAGAAGAAGATAATTTACGATAAGAATGGAAACATGAAAAAGAAAGTTTCCCAGCAGCTTCAGCTCACAATTAATGCTCTACGAGGATTAAAGAGTATGAATGATAACAAATGAGAAAAGATATCAATTTCCCATCATGTGTGTTTGGTAGAAGGGAAGGAATTATTTTTTATTGGGAAGTTACATGCATGCCTAATGGGTCTTGAACCCATGACCTTACATGCATGCCTAATGAGAAGGTGCTAATTGAGCTAGAGCTCATTGGCTAGAAGGGGTGGAAAAACTGGAACATGGAACATAAGGTTGAGAAGAAGGGAAAGATGTTGTAATTTGTACCAATAGTGTTAAAACCTTATTATAACAGATGTAATGTTTGTTCCATTGCTTGAAATTAACACTTGAATTTCACTTATAGAGCACTACAATGATATATTCATAAATAATACTAATAGAGTTAAAATATGGTTTTATTTTCATATTTAATAAAACCATGATATAAAAAAGTTGTCATGTGATGTGATAAGGTCAATGTAAGGGTACTCTTCCAGATAAATTGGTATAAGGTAAACCCATGAATTTTGGGAAAATAGTAATTTTTTGTCACCCCATTCTCATTCCTATTTTTCTCTTCATGTTAGACAGGTAAGAAGTTGTGGGCCAAGGTGGAAAACACACCCTCCACACACGCTTCCTTCCTGTTTCCTTTCATACCAAAGGGTTGAAAACAGCAATCAACACAAACATATAAATAGTAAAAAAAAAAAAAAAAATGGTAAATCTCAACTCGTCTTTTTAAATTTCATTTTCTATTTTTAATTTTGACATTACATTCTTCATTAAATCCAACTTTCTTGAAACAATTCACAAACTTGGAAAACCCCAAAAGGCTTAGGTTGGTGAGGGGAGAATGTATTGCCTTCAGAGAAAACTCTCTGCCGTGTCTTACTATGAGCTGTCAGCAGCCTTTGCACTATGTGCTGCCCTCCTTTACCATATCTTCTCTTATAATGTTGAAATTTATTGTAATGTTTGTCTATATCATATCTTATAAATTACATTAAGCTAGTCACATCAATTTTATAACAAAAGATGTAGGCATCTATACCTACCATATCATCTTGAACCAGAACTCTCCAACTAGATGAACCATAAGTAGCACCAAAGCCCATATAGAAATAGAAATAATGTTTGAGCCTAATCAGCCCAATCAGGAAGTGCAGTTTAGGCTAAATTAAAAACTTCGTACTAATTCCTTTTCCTAATTTAAACATGGAGAACAGACCTTCTGGCTAGTAGGAAAGGCTGTACCTCTCCCCAGTAGGAAGTGAAGGGGTTCAAGTCCTTGGATCCCCACAGCAGCAACTACCGGTAAAAAGAGATTGTGACCTATGAGCCAAGGCTTAGCTTAAAACACTAATCTCAACCTTCCCAACGCCCCCCCTCCCTCCCCGAAACAAAAAAGTGCATCTGGAAATTTTTACAGTGGGCAAACTCTACTCAAGATTCCTAAGTAAGAAATAAATAAACTAAGGCCAGCATCTCAACTACCTGGAATATAAATGTAACTAGGACATCATGCTTTAAATCTGCTTTGCGACAAAAGAAAGCACAGCTGAAGATCTGACCTGCTTTCCCCATTCCAGTGCTCGATCAACCAAGTATGAATACTCCAGATCTTCAAAGCACTTTTGCAAAGAAGACAGTGGTTCATTAAAATAAACCGGAAGACAAACTCCAGAGAGGTCCTTTCCAATATTATCCTTGATAATCGACCACAAGCCAACGGGCTTCTCTTTCTCCTTTGGTTCTGGCAAATTATCCCGTCTTTTGACATATGGATATTCAACAGCCCTTATCTCCTTCTCAAATCCACGCAAATGATCAGACAAGAAAGAATCTCTATCATATATTCCATTTCCCAGAGAATCCCTACTACGATGTGAAGCACTTCGTAAGAAATCTGAAGACAAAAAATCATTTGTATCAAAATATGTTCCATCATCTTCATCTGTCTCAACGTCTGCTCCATCTTGACTCTCATTATCTGCACAAGAGTCTGATGCGCTGCCCTCTGACATGACAGAATAGAAATCTGTAACATGAAGATCAGAAAATGAGTAGATTGTATATTACTTACCAAAAGAAGAGAGGGAGTAGATTGTAAAACTGTATATACATACGTGCATATGTGAAACTATGGGAATGAAAATTTTTGAATAATCTCACTGAGTTCCCTTCTTGTAGAAAAGGAAACATAAAAGACTGGTTTGATGGCCTAAGAACATACCAATGAATCCCAAACTTAAGAAAATGAAATATATAAGGTAACACTTTTAACCCTATATTTGGATGGAGAGATATGGGGTATAGAAGAGAAGAGTGGCCAGAGTATATACTTGTCGAAGAAAAAAGAGCCTAGAGTATAGAAAAAAAGTACCAGGCATGTTTAAAAGCTAGGACAGCAGTTTATGTAAACCGAGCTCTCTGATGTTTCATTGGACAATTTGAACATATCATGCTCCAGTTCAATGATTTATGTTAAGTGACTATTAAGAAAGATTTCTAAGATATAAGAGCATCATGTAGTTAAACCAATAAGCTCTATCTCAAATGGCATTTCCTCTTTCCACAATAATGGGTCTTGGGTTCAAGACCCGGTGGATGCATGTGCCAGTTAGCAATAATAAAAATAACAGCATCATGTAGTTTACTTGAAGCACTTCAGATGCAGATTAATGTAAATGATCAGTAACTTGACTCGTTCTGCATGTAATACCAGGAATGTCAATGCATTCATATTCTATGAGAGATAGACTGCTTAACGAACTTTTTTTCATATTAGGTCAGACCAGGTTTAAGAAATATGAATTTATCAAAATGCTATGACCATAGAAAGCATAACTAACCACTAAATCTTCTGTTCCCTTGTCCACAATATGATTCACGTTCTTTTGTTTCATCCACTACAGTGGTTTCCAGCTCTATTTTCTCAGTCTGCAAAACAAATTTTGAAGAGAAATTATTCCTTGAACTAGGAATTTTTGTCAGAATCTATTCATACAATAGTATAATTAACATAACATGAAAAGTTGAAACAGAAAATATCCACTGAAGAAAGTAACTGTGCGGTCAGGGGCAGAGCAGGGATTTCGTGATTAGAGAAAAATTTTTACTAAGACCACTGAAATTGACAATAAAACAGATAGTAAAATGAAAATAAAATATTATAAGCCAAGTGACAAACTAAGATTTTATAGAACAAAAACATTATAGTATGATTTAAATGATTTAAAATAAATAATTATTATGATTTTTTTATTAAAAAAAAAAAAACTAATTTTAAATTCTTGAAACTTTTAGTTATAGATTTTTCATTGGAGTAGTATTTTAAATTTATTTAAACTTTGATAAGAATTTCAGATAGAGTAAATTATCTTAATAATTGGTGAATCACATGGCTGAAGCAATATGATATTCAAGACTTACTTTGAGCCACTTGGTGCAACCACAATGTGTAGGATACAACTTCTATCATATGGTACTAGTTTTTTTTTTTTTTTTTTTTTTTTTTTTGGGGATAAGTATATAGTACTAGAATTATGCACGTAGGATGCATAGATTGTAAAATTTTCATAATTAACATCAAAATTTTACAATCTATGCATCTATCAAAATTTTCATAATTAACATCACTTATCAAAAAAAAAAAAAATCATAATTAATATCAAAGAAAACACTTCAATGATATAATTTAAATCGAAACAATAAAATAAAAGAAAAATAGTAATAAAAAAGGAAAAAAAAAATTATTTTAAGTTATGTGGGGGAAAACAGAGTACAGGATCAAGTTTTTATTAAAGTAAAAATAGACAAAGTTTAGCTACAAAATTAGTTGTAGCCTTAAGCTACAACCTTACTTAATATATTTTTATTGGATTTGAATTTTGACAAATCCATTGTTAGATTACATCTTCTTATATCCCCCATACTTGCAAAAAATTTTAAAAAATTAAAGATCATTAGCTATTTCATCGATAAATTGTTTAAATTGCAAGTTTTTGTCATTTAAAATTATGCATAAAATATAAGCTTATAGATATATAGTAAATAACATCTAATTGACGCAAAATTTATCATGTGTATTAAGAATGTAAAGAACATGCAATTCAACAATTAAATTTTCAAAATATGTAATAATGTTTATTTTATTGAGTAAAACTATAGTCTTATGCTACAACTAATTTTGTAGCTAAAATTACAATAGATTATTAAAATAATTTAAATAGATAATGAAACCCATTTTGAATTTTTTTTTAACTTTTGGTAATTGAATTTTAATCAGAACAGTATTTAAAATTTCTTAACACCTTGGTGATAGAGTTTTGTGAAGAGAAAACTATGTTAATAATTTTTTATGTACTTACAGTACTTCATAATGGCAAAAGCACATTGTAGGATGCATAGTACTTATGCTGAACCATAAGACCCAACTTTTATTATTGAAACAAAAAATCATGGTAGATTATTAAAATGATATAAAAAAAATTATAAATATTCTTTTAAATTTCTAAAAACTTTTGGTAATATAATTTTAATCAAAGTACTATTTTGAGATTTCCAAAAATTTGGGATTAGAGTTTCACTTACAGCAAACAATATTAATAATTTTAATGTATTTATAATGCACCATGGCATAAGGAGAGGCCATCCACTTGGAGCAACACAGCTATAGGACAACTTTTATTATATACCATGTGATATGATTTACTCATAGACAGCAAATACTAGCTGCAAATATTTGGTAGTCACAATATAAGAAACTTGCAAATGCCAATACTAGCTGTGATTAAATTATTAGTAGTTGAATTCTAAATCATTAAAAGCCCCAATGTAATAAAAACAAAGAGAGCTAAAAAGCTTGTGGATAAGATTCTTGGGGTTTTGAAGTTGCTGCATCAATTACCTTATATTTACATCAAACACCAAAACCTGCTTTAGTGTGATTGCCAAACAAGTCACCAATAAAAATTAAGACATATATCGTCTTAAGCCAAAAATAACATAGATTACCATGACAAAGTTCAAAAAATAAACAGGAGCCACCCAGCTCAATTCTCAAGCAACCACGGTATGATTTTAAAGATTTTTTTAGCAGGGTATAATGCACCAGGAAGGAGAATGGAAGCAAGACAAATACCTCCAATTGTCTCAATGTTTCCAACAACATAGCATGTTTGTAATGAAGAGTCCTCAACTTGTTTTGCAACTCAGAGACTTCTAAGAGCATGACTGATTCGCAGTCTTTGATGGCTGCCTCACCAATGCCTTCCTGTAATAACCGTAATCGAAGCTTCTCTGTCGAAACAACTACATCTTCAGCAGGTGCAAAATCATTGCTACTCAACACTCTAGGGAATAGCTCTTTAGCAGCCAGCAGTGACTCAATCCAGGCAGATCTGTCCTCCCTAGATACACAGCGTAAGTGGAGAGTTTTTGTTCCTGTAAATATGGAGAGCCTTTTATCGTCTGATTTGCTTGCACGAATCGAAGAAACCTGTAAAGCATACATCTGGAAATTTCAGCGACCACTAAAACAAAGGAAACTACAGGAGATAGAGATCACAAGCATACACTTAAATGTACATATTCACACCCAAAACAAAAGGGTGAGGAAGTATGAAAACGTATCTGTATCATGAGTATATGGGTGAAAAAATCCAACTTTAATTCTAAAATACAGATTGGGTCTATACGCAGAGCTTGTCTATAGGAGGGCCTTAGGCAAGACACCATAATCAAACCAAACTTTCATAGATCACATTTATTTGATCAAGGAAGTAGAAAGTGCACTACTGAGATATCTTTTCTTTAGGCATAGCTTCTTTCCCCATATACCACATTTCAGACATCCATATAAACTAGATTTACTGTTTGCAATAGCTAGGATGCATGTATAAGCTCTTAAAGGGGTTGAATATACCACCAAAAAATTTTCCCTACGTAGGGTTTCTTAATCAGAATTTCACATGTTTGGAAATGCATTTCAATTTCAAAAACAAACAATTTTTTATGATGACACAGAACCTCACCAAGGCAGGGCCCTTTGTACCCAACCCTAGGGAGTAAACCACAGATACACGACCCCACCCACCAGAACCAGGTATTACGTAATCCACAGGAACTCATAGTGGGGATTTGAACCTAGGATGTCTGAGTCTATAACTCATCCGAAGTCTCCCACCACTAGAATGCACCCTTAAGAGTAATAATTTGAATACAGAGAAAGGAAAGCTAGTCACTTGTGCATCAATGTGCATGCATTGTAGTCACTACTCACTATAGTAGGCTATCTTCACTGCAGTTAATAGGTTTCATTGTAATCAAAAGAATGCTCTTTCTCCACTCAAGGGTTTTTCCCAAATTTATATTAGTTTTTTTTTTTCCAGCTTTCCACTTGCTTTAACAGTTTCTAGAAATAAGCTGCTTTTGTGTGTGCATGTAGCGGGTTAACTTTCTCTGCCAATTTCTTTACAAACAATTTGATCACTGCAAATTTTGGGCTTCTGCTGCAATACATATGCTGAATAAAATTGCATTAAGTTTAACAACTGAACGAACTTTCAAGTTTATTCATTTCCAAACCCTCTAAATTATGCATACGAACAAGCTGGTCAAACTAAAACAGTAACAAGATACTAAGCTCCGCACCCATCAAAACAAACGGCCAAATATACACAAAACCAAAAATACAAAAATACAAAAAAAGAAAGTACTGGCCATTAAAATATATAAAGCATCCCCATCAAAACACATTAGACACATACGTTACGTTTACTCTCAACAAAAAAAAAATATACATCAGCACCAGTTATAGTAAATCCTAATACTACTACTACATATCAAAAACAAACCGTATCATCATATTTAAATAGTTTTATTAAAAATAAAAAATAAAAAGCAAACCTTCAAATGCACTTCGCCGAAAGGCTTGCATTGCTTAGCGGAGCTACCGAAGCGGTTGCTGCTATTGCTACTCCAATTGGCTTTCCTCATATACCTGATCGAGTCCTCGCCGATCACTCTGACTCCTTTCTCTCTCGCCGGACTCGTCAAGATCTTGTCCGGACCGTGAATCTTGTAGTACGAAAGCACGCCGTCTTCGAGCACGAACCACCTCCCTCTCCATCCTTTCCCATAGTTCACCCACTTGTACACAATCCCAGCCACACTGCCGCCGCAGCAGCCACCATTGCTGCTGCCGCCGGCGCTATACACCACCGAATCCGCGATCGCGTCTTCGCCGTCGTGGTTCGCCGATGCCGCCGCGGCAGAAGCAGCCGAAGCCGATACTCTGTCCGATTCGGTACCGGCCGACGAGACCTGCGCCGAGGGGCACGGTTTCACGGCCTTCACCGACGAATCAAGCCCTAACTGATACTGACCGCCCGATTTCGCCGCCAAAGGCGTGGCTCGGTCCTTCTCGATCGAAACCGGAGCAATGCAGCACAGTGGATTCATCTCAACTCAATCGCTCAAAAAAACAAAGAAAAACGCTACCGAAAATTCCACTGCATATATATCATCGATCAGTGATCATAGACAGTGATGATGAGTGCAAAGCGAAACGGAATGCTCCGATTTGAGGAGGGTCGGGTAATGTGGGACCCGATCGGAGCTAGAAACAGACAGAGAGAGAAAAAAACGAAACGTATCGGAAATGACATAAAGAGAGAGAGAGAGAGAGTGTGTGTGTGTGAAAAGGACGAAACGGGAGTTGAGAAGTGAGAGAGGAAAAGTGAGGGAGAGAGACTATGGGTAGTTATAAAGGAGATTTGAAGTGAGAGTGAGAGAGGTGAGCACAGCACAGCACAGCACAGCACACAGATCCCATTTAAGGCAGTGGTTCAGTAAATTTAGTACTGGGCACAGCGTGAAGCGTGGCCTCTGCCTTGGTGCATTTAATTATTTTGTTGCATTAATTTATAGATTAAAAAAAAAAGGACTAGTAGTTGTGTTTCAACTTTCAAGTTTCAACCGTTAACAAAACAATGCATGGGTTTGGTGCTCAGGTTTTGTTTTTTAGTTGAAAAATGGGTGAGTTAAGTTATGAAGCTCTTTGGTTAAGTCAAGCTAGTGTAGTCACTTACGGTTAGTTTAATTAGTAAAAAATTTTATTATTGAATAAAAATTTTGAAATTTAATTTTAGCCTACATCAAAAATTAATTAGTATCTTAATTCGATGATAAAGAGTTATCATTAAAAACAAACATCATAAATTAAAAACTCTCTCAAAAGAAATATGGTAGAATGTGAGTAGTTTTCTTCATTTACTTTCAATCAACCAAATTACCGATGAGAAATTTGTTGAGAAAAAGTTAGTTTCAATAGTATATATTTTTGCAAACCTCGCATCCACTTATCTGTCAAGTTGAGATTATCCAAAATTATCATTAAAGCAGTAAACTTTATTATCCAATTAATGAAATATTGCCAACTTTTATTAATTCTTATTTGAGCTCATTACTAATATTATTTTTCTCATATACCAGTCACATCAATTATTTGTAAACAAATATTATAAAATAGTTTTTAGCTTCAGCATTTTTTATTTTAGTTTTTATTTTTTAGAGAGAGTTTACTTGTGATTTTTTAGTACTAAAATATTGGGGTTTGCGAAGGGAGGGATTGGAAAATAGCATTTTTCTTTTTTTAGTTTTTTTTAGAGAGTTTATTAGTGTTTTTTTAATACTAAAATATTGGGGATTGGGAAGGGATGGATTGGAAAATAGGAATAGAAAAAGGTATTGAGTACTTGTTACCAAAAAAAAAAAAAAGGTATTAAGTATAGTAAATTAGTAATATAGGTAATAGATAGGTATAGGATATTTAGTGGGGGGAGAGAAGGGGACAGCTAACGTGGGCAATTGGGGAGTGATTGGTTGCGGGTGCAAATGTGTCCGTTGGGTGAGGGGAAATCTCTTTTTCTTTGGGCCATTCCCAGGGGGTTTAGTGTTTGGGATATTTTGAAATGACACTTTTGCCATTTCATGTTGATACTTTGATACCATTGCTTGTGGGCGTTTGACTTGAGGGAGTTTTGGGGATTTGAACGTAGATGGTGATGAAACTTGAAAGTGGAATTGGATTTTTTAGCGAACAAAAAGATTTGCGTGGATATTTTTGTTTTATTAGATGGGAAATGGAGATCTATTGGCGGTGAAGGTTCTGGAAGGGGTACCAGGTGTGTGGGATGTCTAGTGTGTGCTGTAACTTCATCATTGACAGTGGAGGTTCGGCCATTTGGGACTCTGATTAATTGGATTTGGTTATTGATCGGTTCCATCTCACCGTTGATTAGTTGACTTCATGACTCGGCTTGCTGTCCTGTCACCCTCGCTGCTGAGGTGTAATCCAATTAACACAGTTTGGGGAGCGTACGAATGAAGCATTTAGTACAAAAAGTACACATTTAAATTTAGGTTATTTATGCATAGAAATCATGGTTTTAAAAACTGGACTGGCTGGTCTAATTGGTTGAACTGGGCACCGAAGGTCAGTTCGCAGAGGCGAAGCCACATAGTGGCTTGGGAGGCCCTGACCCTTGCAAAAAAAAAATTTCATTAGAGTAAGTAGAAAAAAAAATTTGGGCCCCCAAATATAGGAGAGCCCGCCTCCCATGTCCAATTCTCAACTATTCTTCCAAACTCAGCTCAAATATTCTCCCAAGCCCAGTTTTAGTTTTAGGCCTTATCACTTTATGTACTCCAAATAAAACAAGCTGGTCTGCTCAAGTTCAAACACTAAAAACAAAACTTCACTTTCTCTTCATCTCAAAAAATCCACCCATTGACCCACGGAATCCCTTTCTTTACTTTTTATTCTTTTGTTTTGTCTTATTTGATACACTTTCATTTGCACTGGTACCGTTGCCTGCCTATCAGTCCCCAAAACTCCAGTCCTTTGTACTCATAGTTCGAAAAAAAAAATTTTTGACCAATCTTTAGAGTAGGTAGAAAAAAAAATTGGGCCCCCAAATATTGGAGAGCCGGCCTCCCATGCCCAATTCTCAACTATTCTTCCAAACTTAGCTCAAATATTCTCCCAAGCCCAGTTTTAGTTTTAGGCCTTATCACTTTATGTACTCCAAATAAAACAAGCTGGTCTACTCAAATTCAAACACTAAAAACAAAACTTCACTTTCTCTTCATCTCAAAAAATCCACCCATTGACCCACGAAATCCCTTTCTTTAGTTTTTATTCTTTTGTTTTGTCTTATTTGATACACTTTCATTTGCACTGGTACCGTTGCCTGCCTATCAGTCCCCAAAACTCCAGTCCTTTGTACTCACAGTTCGAAAAAAAAAATTTTTGACCAATCTTTTCTTTCTTCATCAGTTTTAGTTTTGAAACTTGGTGACTTGTGAATTTTCTTCTCTTTCTTAAGCATTAGACATTCATCTCTTTTTAGTGTCTTTTTTTTTTTTTTTTTCTCAACTATCTACACCTAAATATTCACATGCTCTTCATATTTTCATAAATTTTTAGAGAAATACATGATTGAAGGCATGGGGAGATTGTTTGTGATGAGTCTTGAAGGGAAGATCTAAAGTTTGAAGCAATCAGGCAGAGGCAGTATGCATTGTCACACAGGTGACCCATCTTTGCAATTTGTGAAGACAAAGTTTCTAAGACAAAATTGTTTTGATTTATTACCTATTTTTGATTAATTAGATATCATGTGGCTGTGGATGTGGCTGTGAGTATTGTTAAATTGTTTGGTTTACGTTGTGTACCAATACTTGTGTGTTTAATTTTTGTTTTTATTTGAGGGGTTATTATTAATTAAAGTTATATTAAAAATGGGTTGTATGTTTAAATTATAGTGGAAATTTTGTTTTTTTCCTGAGTATGAACAACATCTATATAACTAAGTAAAAATTTCTAATTAAAATTTTATTTTTTAAACTTCTTTTCAGGTAAATTTGTTAGTCATATTCTTAAAGTTAAAAGAATTACGAGCAAACGAAAAACAATTGATGCATTCTTTAAGAAAAAAGATGTTTGCAATTCAGAAATTAGGACACATGTGTCTGTAGAAACAAATGTTGATATTTCAATGCCTAATGAACACCCTGACCTCTCAAAATGTTCAAGAATTCAATTTGAAGAGATAGATCGCGATCCAGGATTACATAAACAAATATGTGAATTCCCTATCAACAAACAAGATGAAATCCGACGAGTTTATCTCAAATAAAGTTCATATCAACCTAAAAATATAGACTATCCATACAACGATGATACTCATCGTCGTCGATTTTAACCTTCATGATTCGAATCGGCCCCCCTATGTAAAAATTCCTGACTACGCCCCTATCAGTTTAGTCCCAAAAAAGCTCTAAAATCTAGGTAAAATTGGTGAAAACCAGTAAAACCCGAGAACTGGAGGCAAATTTGGTTTTACATCCAGTTTGATTTTTAAAACCATGATTGAAATTAAAATATATAAATTCACCAAATATTTTAATCCAAAATATACAGCATTAGCATTGGTGGTAAAATTACTAAAAAGTAATTTTACCACATCAAACACCAAAAAGAGCCCAACGTTGAGAGCCTATTTAGTAAGAAATTTCTAGTAATGTTGTTTAAATTTTGTGAAAATACATGTGAGTGAAAAAATATGTAGACATACATGTTTTGGTGTTTAAATAATAGTTTTCGTTGTTTAAATACCGTTACCAAATAAGACCTAAGAACATTCCCATTAAGGATTGCATGTGCTAAAAGATGCTTTTTTTAGTATTTATAACCCAAAAACCTGCTCCATCAAAGATTGCGTAAGCTAAAAAATTTGCAATATTGCTATAATGCGCTCTTATTTTTGAGACCGCACTATAGCACAATACTATCATTTTTTATTAATTTCTTGCTCTCTCTCTCTCTCTTTTCCGTGTTTGTCTCCTTCCCAAGTCTCTTCTCTCTCACTTCTCCTCTGTCACACCATCTCACCCAAGCTTCTTCCTCTCCCTCTCACCATCTCACCCAAGTTTCTCTTTCTCTCTCTCTCTCTCTCTTTTTCTTTTTTTTCCTCTCTTCTCACCGATGGATCACGGTGGTGGTGGATCGTGGATCATGGCTAAGATTTGCTCCAATTTGATGGATGTTGTTGGTCTAATTTGGTGGATTTTGGCTGAGATTTGGTTTGATTTCTTCTCTGGAATCTCCGGTGGTGGTTGAGATTTGGTTCGATTTTGGGTTTTGTGGTGTTGTCTTCGAATCTCTGGTCGTGGATGCTGTTGTTTTTCTGGGTTTTGTGATGCATCTGTGGGTTTTCGTCAATCATCGATTTTGGGTTTTATGGATGCTGTTATTTTCTGGGTTTTGTGGTGAATATCTGTAGGTCTTCGTGGATTTTTTTGCATCTGATAGTGTTTTTTTTTTTTTTTTTTTTTTTTTAAGTGGTGGTGGCTGGAATGGATATGGGTTTGCTGGGTTGAAATGGAAGAGTGTGAGTTTGTTGGATAGATAGGTGGGTATGGGTGGTTGGTGTTTTTTTTTCGGTGGTGGTGGATGGGGTGGGTATGGGTTTTCTGCATTGAGAAGGTCAAGTTTACTGGGTTGAGAGTGACAAAGAGGAAGAGAGAGAGAGAAATATAATTGAAAAATAAATGAATAATAAAAAAGAATGTTTAAATGAAGTGGTAAAAAATATAGAATCTTTGATGTTGGGTGTATTGTAAAATGAGTTATTAAAAGCTAAAATTTTGGGTTTTGAGGTGTTATATGCTCAAAATTTTACTTCTCTTGATGAAAATGCTCTAATGGTGCCAAAACCAAACTTTTTTGGCAACTTGCAATAGTAAATTGTCAAGATTAGTAGTTTATTGTAGTAAGAAGGATAATAAAACTATTATTTTATGTCTTTTGTTGGGTTTTGTGGCAAAGAGGAATAGAGAGGAATTGAGAAAGAAATTAATAAAAAAATGATTAGTGTATTAGTGTTTGGCTTATGGAAAAAAATAAGAGAGTTGATATAGGTGTGTTGTGAAATTGTATGTTAAAATAGATAAAGTAATTTTTTGAGATGTTAAATGCTAAAATTTTTAACTCCACCGATGTGGATGCTGAAGAGAGAGAGAGAGAGAGAGAGAGAGATGGACGGACTAATAATTCATTAACAAAAACCTAGATGCATGAGTTAATCCAAACAAATCTATATACACAAGCAGCAAAGAAAACAGTTTAACTTAGTAACTTCCAACACCTATCTCAAAATCTAGAGAAACACAGCTGCACCAAAGTAGCTACAACAAAAGGCAAAGCATAACTATAAACTATTAAATCAAGGATAACAAAACCTAAGTAAACAAACTCCTTATGAATGACTTAAGGGGGAAAATTTTGAAGCTCTAATGTTAAAATTTTTGCAAGCAAGTCTACATTGTATTTGTTCAAACAATCAGAAATAGATAAAGAGAAAAAGAGAAGAAAGCTATGTAGAAAAAGAGGGGTTTAGTGAGAGAGAGTATATATATATATATTGTTTGACTACATGGCAAGCAAAATTACCCAAGCAAAATTACCCTTATATAATCGAAGGATGAAGAAGAAGAAAAAAATTGTATTCCCCAAAGATGAGGCCAAGCCACACACTTTAGGATTTTTATCAACTTAATGAGATTTGGTTTGTCGGTATCTGTGGTTCTAAATTTGATTTGTAATTAAAATTAAATACAATAACAACAATGCCCAATTTGGGGGGAAAGGAAATGGACAAAATTAATAGAATGAAATTAATTTTTAAATAATATTTCTTTCATGCCCTTTATTAGCAATTTATTTTATTTTTTGAGAAAAGCAATTTAAAATTTTAAATAGAAGAGAATGGACTTTTTCACTCCCTTCTATGGAAGTATATATAGTATAGAGTTGAATAGGTAAGAGTACACATTCATATATATATATATATATATATATACTAGCTTGCAATCACATGCTTAAGTGTGATTATATTTAAAAATATATAATTAGATACATAGTTTTTTTTTTTTTTCAAAAAAAAAAAATCATAGTTTAATTTCTATATAAGTTAAATAATATTGATAGTTATTTTTATATTTTATTAACTCTTAAAATTTTTTGTAAGAATACTTTTAATCTACAATTAACAAACTCCTCGATTATTGTGATGAGTGGTAAGTACTTTCACCAAAATTAAGAAAATTATTATACTTAAAAATAATAATTCTCCTTAAATGTGGTGTTACCTCTAATATATAAATTAACAAACTTCTTAATTTTTTAAATGAGCAGTAAATATCTTCACCAAAATTAAGAAATTGAATTGAAACATATCACAAAATTAAAGATCAATTGAAATCCAATTTAGAAATCTACTTGAATTTTCTCTAAGTTTTGAATATGTATATATACTAATGTGTAACCCCATAAATATGCATGGATACTATAGGGTCTGTTTTTGTAGCCCAATCCCAAAAGGTTTGGATTATTAACCTAATGAACCCAGAACAATGAATTTGTAAAGAGTGGGCGAAAGAGCTAACCTGATTGTGAACTAAACAATAGTTGACTATGATATTAAAGAATGAACTGATATAAAAACACACTTCCAAACTTTTCAAATTAATGTTCGAAGAGGTATATTATTGAATGAAAGATGAGTACAATTCTTAGAGCTCTCGTCCACTTATTTTTTCTCCTCCTTTTTTATTAGAGGCTTTTTTCCTTTATATAGCATCCTTCCTCATCATCTTCATCATCCACTTGTTCTTCATCTAAGTGTCCACTTAAGTATATGTCATGTCAGGTCTCCTCTTTAACTCTCTGTGAGTGGTAGTAGCTAAGATGACACTGTTCAAGGGTTTTCTCCACATTAATGCGGCCAAAAAAGTAGATGCAGTGCATTTAATGTGGTGGTGACAGCTTTTCCTTTTAGATATTTCTCCATTCTTCTTATCTCCAAGCATGCTCAAAGCTTATCCTTATCATTGAAGTTGTTAGAAAGATCACTCGAACCCTCCAGATATTTGTTTGACTAAGAATCTTTACATCCGAGGAGAATGATCTCTTTGGACCACTGGTGCTCTATTCGGACTGATCTCCTTCATTTCCAGGTATCTTTCTTTCATGCAGACTCCTTCTCAACAGTTTTCACCTCTTCGGACACACAGTAACCTTCAAATAGGGCCTTAGGCCCAATACATAAGTTTGGATTTCCACCCCCCACAGATACAACTAAAAATAATTACAATTACACGGTTCAAATTATATCTTTTTTTAGAATATATTCAAATTATACAATGTATTAGTGTGAGGTCCATGGGCCTGATAGCCTCAGCCCATCGTGTAGTAGGCCCAAGGCCCATGCCGAGGAAGACTGACCATTCGAGGCTAAGTTGGGGAAAACCTCTTTTTCGGATCCATGCCGAGGACCTCTTTGTCCTCGGCATGCCAAGGATAATTTTTGGAAGGGACAAGCCCAGGGCAAGCTGTCACCTTCACACTTAATGCATTCACCTAACCCCTCTGACCGCATTAATGGTGATACAACCCCTTAGTAGGGCAACGTTGATCAGAGTGAACCACTTGAGTGCTAATAAGACCTCTGATAGGATGGGCAATCAGAAGAAAGGCGAATGGATGATCAACAGATGGAAGAATGAGATAGAAGGATGAAGACTATATAAGAAAAGCGAGTAAAGTAAAGAGGTGGGGAAAAAAAGGGGAGAAGAAAGAGGGGTCCTCGGCCACACGCCGAGGAGCATCCCCCGCTTGTAAATAGTTATAAGTATTTTTTATATAAAAAAGAAGGGTTCATGCTTAGTGAACGACGACCAGCGCCTAAACCTTCAATCCATTCTCTACAAGTTTATTGTTTGGGCTTGTTGGACTGAAAACCTATTCATATTCTGGGTCCAATCCAAATTGAGTTCCTACAATTGGCGCCGTCTGTGGGGAGGATTAGTGCGTTGGCCGGCGCACCAGGCGATGGCTCTAGGTGGTCATTTTACAGTAAGTTGGCGAAGTAAAAAAAAAAAAAAAAAAAGAAGATTTAACAGCGAAAAGAGAACGATTGATATTATTTCATAAAAAAGATTATTACAGATTACAATCAGAGGTATTTTATAAAAATAAAAGTTACAGATTACAATCAGAGGCTCAGGCAGGCTTGCTTTACAACTATTCCTACCAGCTAGTTCTACAATCAAAGGCCCAGGTGGACCCGCCCTAAAACTAGCCAGAGAGAAGTGTCAACCCGTGCTTTTATTGGCATCAAGAGAATGAGAGAGCTTGACAATAAAAACAGAGGATGAGAAGGGCCAGGTGCACCAAAGCTTGAACAAAGTGAGGAGCAGATGCAGGCGCACCGAGACACCCTCCCTCATGATGTTCCCTTGATTCTCTCCAATCCTCACGAGCGTTGGCCGTAGGAGATGGCAACGCTCGGGCACCGGCCGTGACGTGAATTCACACATCTCCTCCGTCGGGGGTGCGCTCCGAGGAGAGACATTAGGTACTTCAACGACATCCCTCTGGGCCACCATGCATGGCACCATCGGGGTTACGCCTAAACTCTGTCGTGCCGAAAACCCAGTGGGGGCTGCGGCCACGACGGCTCTTGGCACGGATGTCCTCACACCCGCCCAAAGCCGCCCCATAGCTACCAACTCCGGCAGGGTTATTCAAGGGGCTTGGGGAGCTGAGGGTGTGTATTCTTTCTGTTTGCGTTTGGGAAGTCATGGAATGTGAAGAAACCTTCCCCCCAAAGAGTCTTATATAGGGGATAAATGTTGGTGGGAATTAATTCGCGCAGAATTCGAAAGGAGAATTGTCAACAGTGCAAATTACGGAGCCATCAAATTTTGAGGGGCCATAGACCGTTGGATGTGTGCTACTTCACGAAGGCATTAATGAGGGCGCGTCTCGCACACCGAAATGTCAAGCGCGAAAAACGAATCGCCAAAGGACGCCTCGTAAATGAAACAAGTGGAACTCAAACTGGAGGCGGGACAAAACGCCACATGTAAGGTCATAACCTAACTCGAAGAGGAATCGTCTCCAGTGAAGCAATCTGAAGACAAACCCCTTCTTATAGAAAAATAGAAGTGGTAGACAGAATCAAGGCATTGCATGGTCTTCGAACCCAAGCCTATGGTAAAACTATTCACACCATTATACTTGGGTACTAGACAGAACCAAGGTATTGCATGGTCCTCGGACTCAAACCTATGGGGAAACTAGATACTTACAGAAAAATAGAAGTAGTAGATAGAACCAAGGTATTGCATGGTCCTCGGACCCAAGCCTATGGTAAAACTATTCACACCATTATACCTGGGTATTAGACAGAACCAAGGTATTGCATGGTCCTCGGATTCAAACCTATGGGGAAACTAAATACTTACAGAAAAATAGAAGTGGTAGACAGAACCATGGCATTGCATGGTCCTCGGACCCAAGCCTATGGTAAAACTATTCACACCATTATACCTGGGTACTAGACAGAACCAAGATATTGCATAGTCCTCGGACTCAAACCTATGGAGAAACTAGACACTTACAGAAAAATAGAAGTGGTAGACAGAACCAAGGCATTGCATGGTCCTCGGACCCAAGCCTATGGTAAAACTATTCACACCATTATACCTGGGTACTAGACAGAACCAAGGTATTACATGGTTCTCGGACTCAAACCTATGGAGAAACTAAATACTTACAGAAAAATAGAAGTGGTGGACAGAACCAAGGTATTGCATGGTCCTCGGACCCAAGTCTATGGTAAAACTATTCACACCATTATACCTTGGTACTAGACAGAACCAAGGTATTGTATGGTCCTCGGACTCAAATCTATGGGGAAACTAGATACTTGCAGAAAAATAGAAGTGGTAGACAGAACCAAGGTATTGCATGGTCTTCGGACCCAAGCCTACGGTAAAACTATTCACACCATTATATCTGGGTACTAAACAGAACCAAGGTATTGCATGGTCCTCGGACTCAAACCTGTGGGGAAACTAGATACTTACAGAAAAATAGAATGGTAGACAGAACCAAGGTATTACATGGTCCTCGGACCCAAGCCTACGGTAAAACTATTCACACCATTATACCTGGGTACTAGACAGAACCAAGGTATTGCATGGTCCTCGGACTCAAACCTATGGGGAAATTAGATACTTACAGAAAAATAGAAGTGGTAGACAGAACCAAGGTATTGCATGGTCCTCGAACCCAAGCCTATGGTAAAACTATTCACACCATTATACCTGGGTACTAGACAAAACCAAGGTATTGCATAGTCCTCGGACTCAAACCTATGGGGAAACTAGATACTTACAGAAAAATAGAAGTGGTAGACAGAACCAAGGTATTGCATGGTTCGAGGACCCAAGCCTATGATAAAACTATTCACACCATTATACCTGGGTACTAGACAGAACCAAGGTATTGCATGGTCCTCGGACTCAAACCTATGGGGAAACTAGATACTTACAGAAAAATAGAAGTGGTAGACAGAACTAAGGCATTGCATGGTCCTCAGACCCAAGCCTATGGTAAAACTATTCACACCATTATACCTGGGTACTAGACAGAACCAAGGTATTGCATGATCTTCGGACTCAAACCTATAGGGAAACTAGATACTTACAGAAAAATAGAGGTACTAGACGGAACCAAGGTATTGCATGGTCCAAAGGACTTGAACCTTTGGAGAAAATAACTATCTGTAGAAAAATCAGAGTGTTACCTAGATTCAAGCTATAATACGGTCCTTAGATTTATATTTAAAGGATAGCAGGTGGTCTCATGAGACTAACTCCAGAATAGAATACAAGTATTGAGCAGAATAATAGAGAAAAGCAAGTAAAAGAAAATATCCATAGTTGGAAGCAAGGTATTGAGCATTCAGTTCAAACAGAAAATATAGAATCTCTTTACAACGCCACTGAGGCAAGAAATAGAATGAAATGAAAGAGAAAGTAAACAAAATTATCCTATGTCATACACCAGTCTCCCCAACTCAGTAGGCAAATTAATTCGACAAACATATCAAAAGGCTTTAACCAAGGCCTAAGGGCCTTGTCTCGAAGGATCCGCAGGAGGCCTCACCACGTCTTGTGGTATTTCCTGAGCCTCAGTTCTAACTCCCCCCAACGTTTTCGGGGGTTCAACCTCCTCAGGGAGTTGGTCAGTGGCGGATGTATCTTCGGCGGTCTTATTGTGACTCTCAATCGCTGGTAATGAGGATCCCTCCTCGGGAGCATCAAGGGCAGTCTCACGAATTGCAATAGGGTAATATACCCTGTCCTCCCTCCTAAGGTCAGATGAGGCATCAACCCCTGCTTGGTTGAGGGCTTCATGCCAGGTCTGAGAACAGTAATGCCTGCACACTGCATGAACTTGCGCCTGAAGGGTGGCTTCAGTCTTAGCCACCCCATCTGCGAAGGCCTCCTCCTCCGCCTGTTCTACAGAGCGCTCAGCGTCTATTTTTGCAAATACCGCCTCATCTTTGGCTCTCACAGCCTCGTCCCTGGCATACTCTTCAATACCTTTCTCATGGATTGCCTCGGTCAACTATTTCTTCAGGTAGACATTGTCTTCTTTGACAGTTTGTAGCTGGCTCTCAACGTCTTGCAAGCGATTGTCTTGGTCCTCAACTTGCTTCCTAGCCACGGCCAGGTCGGAGGCAGTAGTGTCCCTGGCCCTTGTCATCTCCTCCAGACCCTCGGTCGCCTTTTTCAGGTCGGCCTCAGATCTCTTGAGGGTACTGACAGCTTTCAAGAATTTGTCACGCTCTTGTGCTAAGGCACTGCTTTGGCCATCGACCTCCTCGTCCAACCTGAAAAGAGCTTAGATAGCCTGCCAATAAAAACAAGTAACTCCGTAAAGAAAAGAGAGGATACTAAGCAACAAAATTCGAATAAAGTAAATAGGTACCAAAGGACCCACCATGCCCAGATACTTCTTAAGGTCAAGGACAATCTCTGACCCACTCATATTTTCTAGCTCGGCCATGTCAGTGGGAAGGAGGAGAGACTTCTCCAGGGCATTGGCTACGAGAGCCCCCTCAGCCCCTTGAGATTCCCGTATCGATGCGTCATCCATCAGGGGCTGATCATGGAGCATGGCAATGGGCAGCCAGGCTTGGGCCTCAGACTGTTGGACGATCTTCTTACCTTTCCGTTAACCACCGAGCTTCAGTTGTTTCGGAGGCCTGCGAAATTTACCCTCCTCGGGCGGGGAGTAGGATTTGCTTCCATCCATTGGCTCTTTACCCTTGGAAAGTCTCTTCCTTTTAGGGTCAGAAGACTTGGTCTGAGGGTCTGATACTGTGGGGACAGAGGATGACCTGGTTTGCACAATTAAAATCTAGGGCGGAGGTGTTGGGGGCTTGTGCTGCGACTCTTCCGGCGCACCCTTTTTGGAACCGCCTTCAAGCAGGTCAAGAAGATTGGTTTGGGGCTGCCTTTTTAAACCCATCTCAGCCTGAGTACCAATTCTTAGGAACCGGAGGTTGGCTTTGGACAGATGAGGATCTCCTAGATCATCAGAGGGATCCTCGGACTGATCAGCTAGGTTGAACACACTATATTCGTCCTCAGAAGAGCTCAGTTCAACTACCTCCCTCGCCTTCTTAGGTTATCCTTCCTCGGCCACCGTTATTTGTTGGGATGAGGAGGGACCTGCTAGCGGAATGCCTTTAGGTATGTGAAACCCCTCGGAAAATGTAAAACCGTCCTCCATCACGGTAATCTGCGTAAGCCGAGAGTCACGAGCTCTAATTACGTGCTTCGGGATTGGGAATGATTTCTGAGCTGGGTCGCATCCGAGGATTTTGTGAGCAGCTTTAACCTGGTTATCAGTCTCGTTCAAGAAAAGTTCTGACCTAAGAACGGTTTCCAAATCTGCTTTGTTGACCAGGTGGAAATGACGTGCGAAGGCGTGTGGATCTGCGACAAGAAAAATGAAACTCCTGTGGTTAATCAACCAAAACGGATATACAGTTATAAAAAATAAAAATACTGAAACCCCTACTTCAGATATCCTACCTAACTCCCCCTCTACTGTTGGGCAATGAAAACCGTTGTGCCACTCCCCCGACACTATGAGGAAATCTTGAGTCAATCCCTTATTAGAATCAGGAAGACACTGGATGAGTCGGACCCTATCGTCCCTCGTCTTCATATAGTACATCTTACTTCTAAGATGATGAAGGTTGTAGCACCAGTTCACATCATGGTGAGTCAGTCTTAGCCCTATTTTCTCATTCAAGGTATCTACACACCTTAATATCCTAAATACATTCACGGCACATTGGGTAGGAGTTAGGCGGAAATGCCTAAGGTAATTGAGAGTCACTGGCCTCATAGGGATTCTCATCCCTCCCTCTACGAAAGCGACTATCGGGATCACGACCTCACCCTCTCTCCTCTTAAGGTACCACTCCCCTTCTTCACAGTACTTCAAACTCATATTATTGGGTATTCCATAGTCAACAATGAACTTGTTCATCATCTCGTCGGACTCAACCAGCTTCTTAAACTTACCCATCCCCTAAGGACGACTAAAGATTCTAGAAGAAGAAAAGAAGGAATAGAATCAAGAAAAATTTGGAGTCACTAGAAGAAGAAGACTTACAGAAATATGACGATTCTCTTCAGGTAATGTGCAAGTTGAACCAGATTCAAATCATACGCATCAATGATTGTAAGCGCGAAAATGAGAAAACCAGGCAGTTCAAACAGGTACTTATACTCCCTCTTAGGTTCCCCCAAATGTAACCGCCTGCCCATAAAAGCAGGAGATCTCCACCGAATAATTACCATCATACCGTTGAAAGTGGGAGACGTGGTGCCGCCAAAATTTAATGTGGGCACACGTTAAGTCTTGAAACGCCAAAAACGCACATCGGGCAGTCGAAAGGTCGCCAGCATTATCGCGGACCGAAGTGGGGCGATTCGTCTAGAGGGCCCGTGGATATCAAAACCCTCTTCCCCTTCCGAGGGAACGTGCAGCAAGGTTTTGAGGGGCTATTGTGGGGTCCATGGGCCTGATAGTCTTAGCTCATCGTGTAGTAGGCCCAAGGCCCATGCCGAGGAAGACTGACCATCCGAGGCTAAGTTGGGGAAAGCTTCTTTTTCGGATCCACGCCGAGAACCTCTTTGTCCTCGGCATGCCAAGGATAATTTTTGGAAGGGACAAGCTGTCACCTTCACACTTAATGCATTCACCTAACCCCTCTAGCCGCATTAATGGTGATACAACCCCTTAGCAGGGTAACGTTGATCAGAGTGAACCACTTGAGTGCTGATAAGACCTCTGATGGGATAGGCAATCAGAAGAAAGGCGAATGGATGATCAACAGATGGAAGAACGAGATAGGAGGATGAAGACTATATAAGAAAAGCGAGTAAAGTAAAGAGGTGGGGAAAAAAGGGGGAGAAGAAAGAGGGCTCCTCGGCTACATGCCGAGGAGCATCCCCCGCTTGTAAATAGTTATAAGTATTTTTTATATAAAAGATAAGGGTTCATGCTTGGTGAACGACGGCCAGCGCCTAAACCTTCAATCCATTCTCTACAAGTTTATTGTTTGGGCTTGTTGAACTGAAAACTCATTTATATTCTGGGTCCAATCCAAATTGAGTCCCTACAATTAGCTTACAAATTTTTTAAACCATACATTTAAAAAAAAAAATGTAATGGCTTCTCATTATATATATATATATATATATAATTTGATTGGATTTAGACTCTTCGATTTTTACACCTAATAATTCACTTGCTACAAAAATTAAAAAATTAGATGGACACATGGCACAAAATTGGACTCCAATTGAAATCTAATTTAAAATTTAATTGGATTTGGACTCTTCAATTTTAATACTCAACTAGCATGTGACTCATGCATACGTGTAGATTCAAAATTAAACACAATTTTTATCATAAAAATATAAAATAATTAGTCAAATTATTTTTAAAAAATAGCATGTAACACATACATACGCATGTATACATTTAAACTAAAACACAATTTTTATCATAAAAATATAAATAATTAGCCAAATTATTTTTTTAAGTAAATGTAATTAACCATATATTAAAATTCTTACCTAAATCTAATACCACTTATGATAATTTTTTTTTCTAATTTTTAATAAGATAGAACGTGTGGTGATCTTTGTTATGTGGTGATTTTTATAGAGTACAAGTGATTGAGTTTTTTCTATTTTATTTTATTTTATTTTATTATTATAGTTCACTAATATTAGACTCTTAGAATTTTGCACTCATTGACTCACTTGGCATAAAAATTAAAAATTTTAAGTAAACTCATGACACAAAATTAACCCAAAATTGAATTCTAATTTAAAATCTAATTATTAAAAAAAAAAAGCATGTAACACATGCATACTCATGGATACATTTAAAATTAAAAACAATTTTTATTATAAAAATTTAAATAATTAGTCAAATAATTAATAAAAAATTAAACGTAATTATTCACATATTAAAATTCTTTCTTAAATCTAATACTATATATGATCATTTTTTTCTAATTTTTAATAAGATAGAATGTGTGGCGATATTTGTCGTGTGGTGATTTTTATTGAGTATATGTGATTGGTTTTTTTTTTTTTTTTTTTTTTTTTTTTTTGTAATTTTATAGTTCATTAATATTAGACTCTTAGTATTTTGCACTTATTAACTCACTTGACACAAAGATTAAAAAATTTAAATGAACACATAGCACAAAATTAGCCCACTATTGAATTTTAATTTAGAATCTAATTGAATTTTCTCTAAATTTTGACTTTAATTATATATAGAGATAATTCACTTGGCACAAAATTTTAAAAAACAATTGTAGGGCCACAATTTGTAGCCCACGCTCTAAGGATATGGGATATAGGCCTAATGAGCTCATTATAATAAATTTGTAGAGAATGGGTGGAAGAGCTAGGCTTTTGGTGGATTAAAAAACGACTAATAAGGATTTCAAAGATGAACAAGCATGAAACACATGTAAAACTCGATGAACTGGTTGTCCGAGGAGGTGGATTATAATAATAAACCAATAGAACTAAATGCTAATACAGATTTGAATACTACAGTTGTTCTTTTTTGATTTTTTCGGATCCTTCTCTCATGGGAGGTCTTTTACATTATATAATTCCTTTCAAACCATCTTGGTCATACACTTGTTAATCATCTAAACTTTCACTCGAGTGCATGTCTCATTAGACATCTTCTTTGGCTCTCTGTGAATTGTGGTAGCTGAGACTGCACTATTCAGAGGTCCTCTCCACATAAATGCGGTAAAAAAAGTTGCTGCAATGCATTTAATGAGGTGGTAGCAGTTTTTTTTTTAGATATTTATGAGCTTCTATCACCTTTGTTCATGCCTGATATTCATCTTTATCGTTAGAACTTCTTGGAAAGTCACTTAAATTGCCCAAATACAGGTTTGATCGACATTCATCGTATTCGAGAAGGAG
Source organism: Quercus variabilis (assembly GCA_030445155.1). Taxonomy (NCBI): domain Eukaryota; kingdom Viridiplantae; phylum Streptophyta; class Magnoliopsida; order Fagales; family Fagaceae; genus Quercus; species Quercus variabilis. The sequence goes on along the minus strand of CP129447.1, from coordinate 56,441,190 downwards.
TTACTCCTCGGATTATATTTTTTCATTCTTTCCTTATGTGATTCTCAACTTTGGGGTCTTTTTCAATCATTTACTCCTCCTCGGACATGTCCATGTCCTCGAATAAGGCCCAAAGCCCAATATACAAATTTGGGCTCTTACCCCTACAACAATAGATGTGACATATGGCGTAAAATTGAGACTCTAATTGAAATCTAATTGGATTTTTTCTAAATTTTGACTTTTAATACACACACACTAACATGTAACTATGTAATGCATGGGATTTGTTAAATGTTATTAATATTATTTTTCAAAGAAAATAAAAAGAGATGAAGTGTGTCGAATTGAAATAGTTTAGTATGCGTATCTTTTTCTATAAAAAGATTTGAGTGGTGTTTTTGTGCTTTTAATGACTATTTTATTTCTATTAGTAATAGTAACATGTTATGATTTAAAATAGAGTAGAAATTTTAGGTGTTGTTTGGAAACCCACAAAACTGAGTGATATCATCCTGCTTTCATAACTCATGATCCAAAACTGGTGGGGCCCACGAAAGAGTAGTTGTTTGGAATTTGTGACTCATTTTCCGTGACTCAGTTTCCATTACTCAATTCTCTGATTTTTGAGTGATGAGTTATGAAAATTGAAAACACATTTTAGCTGTTTTCAGTTTCCATAACTCTGTTTTTAATGGCATTTCCATAAAAAACATTACATGGAGGGACCCACTGTCAACTCAGCCGCAACTTTTGACCATCTTTTTATTTATTTATTTTTTAATTTTTTCGCTGGGTTCGGTGCATGCGTTTCTTCATCTTTTTTTTTTTTTCCTTTCACACTAGGTAGCTTCTTTTTCTTCCTTCATTGCGAGCAGTTTTTGGGTTTTTTTTTTTTTCTTCTTCTTCTTCTTCTTCTTTCACTGGGTTCGGTTTCTGGGGGTTTTTTTTTGGGTATTGAAAAAAGAAAAAGAAAAAGCTGCACGGAGTGACAGGTATGGGGCCCACAAATAGTGTGAAAAATATCGAGTGATGGCAAGTGAGTGATGGTGCCAAACAGGTAGGGTATTTTAAGTGATGAGTGATGAGTGATAAGTGATGGAAATTGAGCGACGAAAAAAAGGAATCCAAACAAGGCCTTAGTATTTTGGAGACCTGTGCCACTTGAAAGAGGTAAGAGAGGGAGAAATATAAGGTGTTTGTGTTTGATGGGAAGATGGACAAACTTTGTAGATAAGCATGAGAAAGATAAAAAAAAAATATCCATTTAGAGATCAACAAGTATGAGAGAGATAATTTGGAGCTTTTTTAGGGATTGTAGAGTAAAGTTATGGATAAACTTTTTCGGATTTTGAACCCAATAACTCACTTGACTAACAAAAAAATTTAGATGGATACATGGCACAAAATTAATAATCCAATTCCATTTAGGAACAACTTATCTAGATTTTTTGCTAAAAATGTACTAAATTATACTTGTACATTAAAAAAGTGGGAAAAAAAAAAGGTTTTAAAAAGCTGTACATAAAATGAAAAAAAAAAAAAAAAAAAAAAACTAAATGCTGATTTCAAACACACTCTAAAAATCTAATTGGATTTTCTTTCAACTTTATCTCTCTCTCTCTCTCTCTCTCTCTATATATATATATATATATATATATGAGTTGGGTTAAAATTACATCTGGTGTAAAGAAAAAGGCCAATATATACAAGGGTAAAGAATTAATTGTTTGCAGCTCCTGGGTCCTGATGAATATTTTTGCTTGAAAATTTTGTAAAAAAAGGGATGACGAAAGTAATAGAGTTTTTATTTAGGGAGAGAAAGCGTAGAATTAGGGAGACAGTAGAAACTTATGAGGAATAGCATAGAAAAAAGGATGATATTAATTAGGTAAGTATTTAATGATGTAATGGATAATGATGTTTTCTTTTTAACGGTTTGATCTTTTGGAAATCTACAGCTTAAAAAATGTATAACTATAAGTAATGTTACATTACTTAATATTTTTTAATTGAATGCAAATTTCAACAAATCAACCATTGAATTATATTATCTTCGTGCATTCTCCATATCTGCGAAATTTTAAGATGATTAAATATCAATAGTTATGTCATCAATCAATTGTTTAAATTTGAGTTTTTTGTAGTTTAAAATAATGCGTAAAACATGAATTTATGGATTAAATGATTTATAATAATTGATTGACATTTTAAACTACAAAAACTTGAATTTAAACAATTGATTGATGATATGACTAATGATATTTAATCATATTCAAATTTTGCAAGCATGGAAAATGTACGAATATAATTTAATCCAATGGTTGATTTATTAAAATTCGCATTCAATTAAAAAATATTGAGTAGTGTAACATTGTTTACAGTTATATCAGACATAACTTAAATCCAACCCTATATATATGTGTGTAATTTTCCCTTAATAACCAGTTTTTTATATACCCAAAATCAAGAGGAATTGAAGGGAAAAGAATATTATGTAATAAAAATTGGATCTAAATTTCCATAATGTCAATTTTACATATACATACACACATTATGTTAGAAACAAAGGTCATGCAATGAAATTTTTTTCATTATTAGTTTTCGACATACCTTTCTTAGCTTGAATCAATGGTGACCAAGGAGTTTCATTGTTGTTTTATGTCTCCACATAGACCAAAAATCCAAACTTTGCTACAAAGCCAACAGACTAATCCATATAGATCTTTTTATCTTGTTCTCCATTGAGAAAAGTTTTCCCAATGTCTGTTTGGTATAATTCTAAATACAAGTTTGCAACAATGGCCAAAATGAGGCAAACGTTACCACTGTGAGAAAGTTTCCTCATATTTTACACCATTTTTTTGGGTGTAATCTTTTAGCCACTAATCAAGCTTTGCACCTTTCCATTGAACCATCCTCATTGTGTTCTTAAGATCCAATTTATTCCTAATTTCCATTTGCTCAGGCAGCAGTTCTACTAGATCCTAAACTTAATTAGTTATTTTAGACTCCATTTCATCATCTATTGTTTTCGCCCACTTATTACTTGTAGAATATGAAAGAACTTGCTTATTGTGTAATTTTGGGCTCATCGTCATCTTTTGAAACGATTATGGAAGTTTCCTCCTAGATCTTAAAATTACAAGAAATGTTTCATGGTTCTTCTATGTGGCCAAGGTTGTTGTGAATCATCCTCTAATAATGTGCTCCCATTGGGTTGTGAGTTGCTCCCATTGTCCCTAGAAGTTTTAGGAATTTCTTGTTTGTTCCATACTAGTCTACTTAGGATGCCTTCCTCTTGAGACCCCATCTCATAAAATGTCGAGTTTTTATCAACCTCACCTTTTTTTGGGAATTTACTCTCAATGAAATTTACACTACATGATTCCAACTTAGTTACAGTTCTAACATTTTAATTATTTATCAATACATAGCATTTGGAATGCTCATAATATCTCATAATGATGTATTCCTTTCCTTTATGGCCTAACTTTCCATATTTACAAAAGGTATTATGAATGACATCTGTTGAATCCCATGGCCGCAAGTGACTTAACTTAGGTTCCTTAAACTGATCCATAGTTCATAAGGTGTGGAATGTACCGATTTAGAAGGTACATGGTTAAGCATATAGGTTGCAGTCAAAAGTACACTCAATACAAAATTGGTAGGTTTGCTTGCACTACCATTGACCTATAACCATTTCCAGCAGGTTTTAGTTTTTCTTTTCTGCCACGCTATTTTGTTATGGTGTACTAGACGTCATTATAATTGCCTCGTGATTCACTTTTCATCTTGACAAACATTTTTTCTCCTTGACTTTCCTAGTAGACAATGTTCACAAGTGGGCAGAGTAAGCTTTGCAAAATTGCCTATAAGGTGTTCTCTGGCTAACTCCAGACATACTAAAGCCCAATACTCGACCATTCACCTCATGTACGAGGAACTTACTTTGCTTTTGGGTCCGTTTGGTTCCCGTAAAATATTTTCTGGAAAATATCTATTTTCCGGAAATGCTATTTTCTGAAAAAGGAAAATATTTTTAAGTGTTTGGTTGTATTATGAAAATTGTTATGGAAAATAATTTCATGTGTTTGGTTCCGTTAGAAAATGCTATTTTCCGGCAACAACAACACAACAACAACAACAAAAAATTGATTCCGGCCACCACAACAACACCACAACAACAACAAAAAATTGATTCCAGCCACCACAACAACACAACAACAACAACAAAAAATTGATTCCGGCCACCACAACAACACAACAACAACAAAAAAAAAAAATTGATTCCGGCAACACAACAACAACAACAACGCAACAAATTGATTCCGGCCACCACAACAACACAACAACAACAACAAAAAATTGATTCCGGCCACCACAACAACACAACAACAACAACAAAAAAAAATTGATTCCGGCAACACAACAACAACAACAACGCAACAAATTGATTCCGGCGAGTTTAAAAAACAAAACTGAGATGGGTCGAAGGTCTGGGTCTCAGCAATGGGTCGACGACGGCATCTGGGTCGAAGGTTTGGGTCGTCGAAGGTCTGGGTCGAAGGTCTAGGTCGTCGGTCGAAGATCGAAGGCGATGGATCGAACGTCTGGGTCGAACGCCTGGGTTTGGGTCAAACAGTTTGGGCTTTGGTTCGTGGGTCGCCGGCTCTGGTTCGAAGAACGGTGAGTCATGGCGATCGTGAAGATGGGTTCGCCGGCGAGCTGGGCTCTCCGGTTCTTCCTTCCTCTCTCTCTCTCTCTCTCTCTCTCTCTCTTTTCCTCTTCATGCTCTGTTTCTCTTTTCCGGAAAATTATATTTGAAGTGAAAATGGAAGCTGAAATGATTTTCACCCTTGACCAATGGTCAACGGAAATTAATTTCTGGAAAATGGCATTTTCGTGCGCAACCAAACACCCGTAAAAACTGAAAAGCATTTCCGGAAATACATTTCACCCGATTCAAACGCAGCCTTTATCGAAATATGAACTTTCGGCCCATTGAAACCTTACCCTCCTTTTAGTCTCCTATACAGTCCAAATATCTTTTTTTTTTTTTTTTGAGAAATATACAGTCCAAATATCGACATAATATGAATGATGTTGCTGAGCAATTGACCTTATCATAATATAGCATGTTTATTTATTATTCTTTGATCAATAAATTATCGAATGAATTGTTAGAAACAATAGATAACTAAAATATACTAGAATGGATATTGTGAGGGTGTCTAGCAACTTCCCCACATATAAATGAACCCTTGAATCTATATAAATGGTTTTGTAGATTCTTTTATGGCATGATTTAGGATATGAGACCCCATATACTCTTAACCCTAGGCTAATTAAAATATATGTGGGTGGTGGTATTTCAATTATTTAACGAAGCCATTGCCGATTAAATACCATGGAGGTGTTTGCCTTTGGATTTTTTCATTGCTTCTGCCACGATCCCTAGACTAAAAGTACAAATGAATCATCTTGTTATCATAAGGTGATCCCTTAGGGGATTGTAGAGAAGGCTCCAATGGTTTAAGTCTAAAAGATTTTTTGCGTGTGTGAAATTCATGTTTTTAGGCCGATGCAATACTATTCTTAAGGGATTGGCCGATTGGGTTTCTATTTGTACAAGTTTTATCATCTGCCAGTTCTCTTATTTTAAGATCCTCAGGAATTTATATTCCGATGATTTGACCATTGGCTAGTCAAACTCCCTTGAGTTGCTCAATCGACCAAATGTGTGGTTGAGGGCTCATTTAATAAGAATTAAACTTTAGAGTGTTAGACACTCCAACTAGCTCTTCTTGATTTTGCACACACTCTTTCATGTGGCCAATTTGACAACCTTCCCTTTCAAAGAGATAAAACATTCAAACATATAATCTCGAACTAAATCCCATCTGACTTTCTCAGCTATCGATCTCAATTCTAGTCCTTCCAATATCAATTTGATGTTAGGTGACTAAGTACACATAAAAAAAAAAAAAAAATCATATAATTGGTGATGACTACTTCTCTAAACTTGACTTGACTTTACCAAGGATATTTTTACAAAAATATTTTGGTACAGAGAAAATTTGTATATACACACTTTTAAACATAAGTTTAAAATGACAGACATATAGTACCAAACATCATTTTCCTCAATGTATTTTTTTATAATAAAAGTATAAAACCTGACCGACCCATGGGCCACCGTCGACATTCGGGATGTGTTCCAGTGCAATTAAACCCATCATGGACCCATGATAGACTTTCAGACAATTTTGGAATTATGCTAGGGACATAATCTTGACCACAACTTTGTGTTACAATTTATTAGTCATAACTCGCTGTATGATAAGTTGTAATTAACAAGAGTATGTTAGTGGGTCACGTGAAGATGTAACCTTACCAATTATAACTTACTATGTAATAAGTTGTAGCACAAAATTATGTAAAAAGTGGTGTCTCTGGCATAATTCACAATTTTGTGGTGGGACCCATCAAAGGCTAAAATCTGGCCGTCGTTTAGCCTTGTTTCGCTCACAAATCACACGGCCCAAAGCCACCGTCATATATACACACCAAATGCCAAATTCCACAAATCACAAATTGCACGTTAAAGTGGAAAAAAAAAAAAAAAATCCCACAGAGAGGAGAGAGAGAGAGAGAGAGAGAAAAAGAAAGAAAGAAAGAGTCTTGAGAAGAGAAAGAAAGATGTCAGTCGTCAGTGGGTGTGTTGTTTGATTGCGAAGAAAAGCATCGAAGAAACGCCAAAACAGACACGCATACACACAACACACAAAAAAATATTTTTTGAAAATTCAGGGGGCACAAAAACAGTGATGACAAAGTTTATGAGACTAATATTATTCAGCTTTCACGCTCGTCGTTGTTGTTGTTGCTGTTGAGAAATGAAATGGGTGGAGCAACAATCACCAACTCTTGCGTGTTGAGTCGCTGCTTTCGCTTGCGATCCAAGCCTAAGTCTCAATCACCATCACCATCACCTTCTTCTTCTTCTTCTTCTTCTTCTTCTTCTTCTTCCTCCTCAAAGTGCTCTTCTTGACCATGATCCTCTGCCCTAAACTCTCTCTTGGATCTCAGTCGCAGATCCATTTTCAACACGAACGCTTCCTTTTCTCTCCTTCTCATGGACCCCGCTACGTCTCGCCCCGCTGTAGTTATCGACAACGGCACCGGGTACACCTCTATAGATATATGTGATTAAATACGCTTCGTATTTGTGTGTATATAGGCGCACAAAGTGTTTGACGAAATGCCCCCAATGGCGTTTCCCTTTCAATTTTTTATTTATTTTATTTATTTTTTATCATACACCGGTCTTTCAATAGAATGGGCCAATTGGGTTTGCTTATTTTTCGCTATATTCATTTGGGCAGTCGTATTTATTTGATTTTGATATGCAAACTCACAGGGACGCCAACTGTTTGACGAAATGTTTTGTCAATTGGGTATTCTATAAGCTCTGCCTTTTGTTATTGCAGGTATACTAAGATGGGGTTCGCCGGTAATGTTGAGCCATGTTTTATTGTTCCCACAGTAGTTGCAGTAAACGAGTCGTTTTTGAACCAATCTCGAAGCTCCTCAAAAGCCAGTTGGCTAGCGCAACACAGTGCTGGTGTGATGGCCGATCTTGACTTCTTCATCGGTGATGAGGCAGTTGCGAGATCTCGATCTAGTACTACTTACAATCTCAGCTATCCAATTCAGCATGGCCAGGTGGAAAATTGGGACGCAATGGAGCGGTTCTGGCAGCAGTGTATATTCAACTATTTGCGGTGTGATCCGGAGGACCATTACTTTTTATTGACCGAGAGTCCGCTTACTGCACCGGAGAGCCGCGAGTATACTGGTGAAATTATGTTTGAGACATTCAATGTTCCTGGGCTTTATATAGGAGTGAATTCGGTGCTCGCTCTTGCGGCCGGGTATACTACATCTAAGGTTGGTTTCAATGCTCAACAATTGTAGGAGTTTGTGTTCTTTTGGATTTAGGAGTGTGAAATTTACAGCTCTTATCAAATTCAGAATAATGTTCAATTGAGTTCAAACTGAATTAGGTTACTAGTGCTAACAAGAAAGTTCATTAAACTTGACTGAGTATTCGATAGAGGCCTAGTGTTGAGAAATTGCGCAATGATCTAGCCCAAATGGCATGTCTCCCCTTGCAAGAGCAAGGTGGAAGGCAGTAAAGAAAAACTAAAGTGTTGGGAAATGGCAGTAACATACCAACTTTACTATCCTTAGAGCCAAAAAAATATTTGAACTATTTGATGATAATTCATAATTTCATTTTTGAGAAAAACTTATAAGGAGGAGGTGTAAGTGACACATTAAGTAATACACTTGTGGGATAGAGCTATGCGTACAGGTCACTTCCTCACACTTAGGTTTGCTCAAACGCATGCTTTCCCAGCTTAATTACATATTTCACACTGAAGCACCTTGCTTCACATTACATGTGATGGGAATAAAGGTTCCAATATGAATTTGGGATAAAACCAACTTGAAGGCCCAGCTAGTTCTGTCACTTCATGGCAAGTATTTTATGGCGGAATATCTGAGAAGTGGGAGAAAGAGAGAAGGCAGCAGGCGGTGGTGTCTAGAGAGTAGTGTGATTAGTACTTTTCAAGAAAAGGTGGCAGGTACCAGCTCTTTTTTTGCTAGGTAGGTAGTGGGAGGGGGTTGGTGGGGTTCAAACTCCAGGCCTCAGGCACCATAAGAGGTGCTGGAACCATTGGGGTATCCCTTGAACCCCAGCAGGTACCAGCTTGATAAAGCTGTTATCTAATGATTTCCTTAAACATAAGCGGATTAATCTTATGAGCTCAATTATGCAAGATTATAACCATTAGCTTGGCTACTCTTTTTTATTTCTTATTTGCTTTTCCACCCAAATATGAAACCAGAATGAAGGTGTATTTTCAGGAAATTCATCAGAGGTTGTTTTAGTTTTGTTTTGCTGTTGCTGGTTTAATGATTTTTATTGTTATTTCTGGTAAATTGGTTGTGTTGAAATTCTGTACTTCTGTTATTTTAAATAAATTTTAATTCTATGACTTTTACATATATATATAGATCTGTGTTTATGTACATTTTTCTACTGTTATCTTTGATTTTTTTTGATAGTTTCCATTTAGATTGACCTACAGTTCTTCTTAGTGTGAGATGACAGGGGTTGTAGTGGATGTTGGAGATGGGGCTACACATGTTGTACCTGTTGCAGATGGTTATGTCATTGGGAGTAGCATTAAGTCAGTTCCTATTGCTGGGAAAGATGTAACTCTTTTCGTCCAGCAGCTTATGCGGGTATGTTCTCCTTGTAACTCATCATACAAACTGTAAATTAATTGGTTGTGCTGGAATTGTTTGGAAGGTCATTGTTTTCAAATTTATACCTATTATTGCATCCAAGTCATAATGAGGTAGATTTTAGTTGTTTAGTTTGTAGATCTGTTGACTTATAAATAAAGAATAATGTCTTTGGTGTAATATCTCTTGTAGTTACAATTTTATTTAGCAATAAGCAAATGAACAGTGCCATGGACATAACCATAAAGGTTTGGTATGTGGCTCCTACAGAAATGGGCATTCTTTATATGTTTTTCCTGGAATATTTTTGTCTACCCAATTTTAAGGACCTCATTAAAGAAAACACTCAATAGTAGACTGACTGAGGCCTGGTTTTTAGAATGTCATCAATGTAACATGTCAGGGCACTGATATTTAAGACAAAAATGTGGTCCATTCTATACCGTATTTCCCAGTCACTTCATTGTTGGATTCATACAGTTTTAGCTGCATCAATATGTTAAATTTAGCTCTTTCAATGACTGATTTGCGGATTCTTGCGTTTTTTTTTTTTTTTTTTTTTTTTTTTTTTTTTTCATGTAGGAAAGAGGAGAGCATGTGCCCCCTGAAGACTCGTTTGAAGTGGCTCGGAAAGTGAAGGAAACATATTGCTACACTTGTTCTGACATTGTCAAGGTGAACTTACTTTCATTACAGTTTGGATTGAACAGATCCTGGGACAAATGGATGTAATTTTTCTTTATTACTCTGCCCTGGGCATTATATTGCAAGTTATCAGCTCTTCATATTACTTTCTCTATTGGATATTTGTGTAGATCTGAATTTAGTCTTTAGATTACTTGATGATAACTTCATTTCCCAATGATTTCAGGAATTCAATAAGCATGACAAAGAACCAGCAAAATATGTTAAGCAGTGGAGAGGTATTAAACCAAAGACTGGGGCACCATACTCTTGTGATATCGGCTATGAACGGTTTCTTGGCCCTGAGGTTTGATCTATCTTATCTTTGACAATCTTCTCCTTCCCAATGCCTTAGTTCATCCCTGTTCTGTTTTTTTCTGGTAGATGTTCCATTGAATTGTTATTTTGTTTTTCAGTAATGAAATGTTCACTCCTAAATTTAGCCTTGCCATTACTAATTTTGTCAATTCTTGTTTGTATTAAATTGATATTCCATGTGGCCCGTATTGGTGTCGTATCTATCAATCTTTTGATTCTACAAAGATTTTATATACTTCTATATGAAGATTTACCCAGACCACAGTCCTTTTGATCAAGGACTATTTATTGTCAGTGGCAGAGATTAGATTATTCTTCTTCTCAAACAATTAAAGTGAACTCCATTTATGGAACCAAAGAATAAGGAAGTTTCCCCTGGATGTAAATTCTTCATGATTTCAAGTTTTGGCTTTGATAACTGTATTTGGAGACTCTCTTAACCTATAATTTTCAGTCATTTGTTTGCAAAGATTATATTGGTCAAGAATAATTCTTTAAAATTTTGAAAAGCATTTATGAAAAAGGTTGGAAATAATACACAGCTTTTGAATAGCTTTTAACCAACTGCATACTGCTGTTTGTTCTGATGATTTGTTTGACTTGTTTATAGGTTTTCTTTAATCCTGAAATATATAGCAGCGAGTTTTCAACCCCCCTACCAGCTGTAATCGACAAGTGTATTCAGTCTGCACCAATTGACACAAGAAGAGCTTTGTATAAGGTGAAGTACATAGGCTCCAGGAAAACTATGCAAACTTTTAGATGGTTTGTACCAAAAATAGGAAAAAAGTTAACAAAATAAATCTTAGGCTTCACCACCTTGGGTAGCTTGGAATAACCGCCAAGCTTAGAGAAATTTTGACTAAATTCATTGTGTCCTGCAATGTTCTCTGGAGCCTTTAAGTAGGGCTTCCATTGCTACCACAAATAAAGAAATACATATGAAATCAGCCATAACTGATATGGAAATCGACTGTAATCAATTGATATGAAAATAACTACAAAATAAAATAAAATCAATCAACTTTAATTTTGTCTTAATCAGTGTCAACTACTCCTCCATCATTCAATCACAAGGTCACTGCCCTCCTGTGTCAGAACCTGGTGTCCACACCACAGTGAGAGCAACTATGTTGGAGGACTGACATGTAGTGATGTGGGCTTGTACAGTTGCACCTTTATTCATGAATTAGTAAATGGGTCTTGAGATTTAGGTGGATCTTCAACTCCATCCATCAGTTTCATAGAACTTTCTTGCCATAATTTCTGCTGATGGAGTATTTTCTTACCTATCAAAAAAAAAAAAAAAAAAAAAAAAAAAATCTGCTGATTATCCATGGTTGGACAGTTCTTGACTTAAAAACATGATTGTTTCAACTTCCAAACTTTAGCATGAGATTTTTCTCTTTTTATCCATCATATGGTTATTTGAATTACTTTAGTTTTGAGGTTCAAGCACTGTTCTATACCAAATTTTATTTTTATGCATTAATGAGGGGCTATTGTTACTTTCTTTTTTTGAGGGGGTTGGGGGGGGGGGGGGGGGGGGGTGGGGGGGTGGGGGAGAGATGATGGTTTATATACAATATTTAATTTTACAACTCACTGACTTGTTTTTGTCTCCTTTGTTTGTGTGGTAAATCTCAGAATATAGTACTGTCTGGAGGCTCAACCATGTTTAAGGACTTCCATAGGAGGTTGCAACGAGACTTAAAGAAGATTGTGGATGCCAGGGTTCTTGCATCAGAAGCTCGACTTGGTGGGGAAATAAAAGTAAGAGTATTTAACATATTTTTTATTTCTTCTATTTTTGTAATATATAAAATGTGTGCAGCTATTCATGATATGAAAAGGCTGAGCAATTTTTTCCCTCTTTGGTGCTCTCTCTCTTCTGGACCTCCAGTCACAACCAGTAGAAGTTAATGTAGTCAGCCATCCCATCCAGAGATTTGCAGTTTGGTTTGGAGGCTCTGTACTTGCATCAACACCTGAATTTTTTGCGGTATGAATTTTGCCTCTCATCTTAATGGACCAAAACTATAATGATTATCGTGTACGTTTACTTTTTTTCACATGAATCCTCAATTTCATATTCTGCTTCACCGTGGAAGACATTGTGGTTTCTCAGTGGTTGCAGTTGATTGTCACCTTTTAGTTGCCTATTGCCTTTACATCCCATTTATTAAGTACATTGTCATGCTTGTCCTTTCTCAAGAATGAAGGGACCACTTCATTGGTTCCAGAGAAGACAATAGCTGGGACAGCTAATATGAATTAAAAATCTAACCACCATAAAGGGAATTGTAGAAGCTTGTAAGTATAGGAAGTAGGTGGAGTTTGGCATTCTTGATTGCATTGTGTGGCATTAGCAATATGCACTGTTGTAAAATTGCATTCCCATCATTTCAGCTTGGCGACAAAATGGTAACACATTTGTGATGCCCAATTCTAGGGCCCACCCCCTCCTTTCACTCTTTCAGCCCCCAAATGAAAAGTAAAAATTAAATTCCTCTCATCAATGCTTTTGATGCTTGATTCATTGCTTTCTCTTGTGCTCATCATTAACATTACCCAAGTTTAAATATTCTTCAGTGAATGAATTTTTGATTTTTAACTTGAAGTTGTGACTCCACCTGCAGGCTTGCCATACAAAAGCAGAGTATGAGGAGTATGGTGCTAGCATATGCCGAACTAATCCTGTTTTCAAGGGCATGTATTGATGCAAAAAACCATTTTGGCTGATCATTGTTTTGTGATTAAGATGCTCAATGGAATGCCTCGCCATTTCCACCTTCCTTATGCACTTCAATTCACTTCACCCTATCTTCCTCGGCATTTAATTTTCTGGAGTTGGTGGGAGGGGATGTAAAATATGTTCAGATTCATTTTTGTAAGAATATGTGGGTTTCCTGTATCCATTCTTTCATTAGGGGGTAGCAGTTCTGCTCTCAGCAGCCAAAAGGGAATGGCCATTGTCATTGGGGCAAACGTTAACCCAGCTGAAATGCAATTCAAATGTTCAGCTTAGATAGAGTTGGTAAAATATTTTTTTTTCAAACAAGAAAAAAATTAAGAACGAGTAGTCCACCAAGTACATTCTTAGGTAGGAAGTAAAATTCATTTCGATTGAGTTGTTGTAATATGAGAACTAATTTGAGTTATAAATGTTTTTGCTTGAATTCTCTCTACCTGTTTGGATAATTTGTACAATTAATTTTGTCACTTCAATTCTTCCAATATACAATTGCTCTCAAACAGTATAGCCATCCCATGGACCCCAATCGAAACAGCTCACTTTACCTTCAAATTTGTGTAGTGCAATACCACTGAGTGCAAGAGACATTCAATGAGTTATTATGATACCCTTTTAACAGTCCCAAGTATGTAAAAAGGGTGGGCAAAATTATTGCATTGACAAACTCACGAGAGAATTGAGCTTTTGCAGATTACAACCAAAAACTCATGAAAAGGTTGCTATCTACAAGAAGCAATTGTATGTTCTGCCAAGCAGTCACCAGCTTTTAGCTCTCCTTGTTCTATCTACTTCTTACTTGTTAATCATTAATTGACTCAATTGGCCTTATGCAGCTTCAATATGACAATTCTCTATTGGGGTTTGGCATATTAGTAAGTCAGAAAAAATGAGAAAACGAAAAAAAGTGAACATTGTCGTAGAAAGTAGGGAAATAGTGGAGTGTCCTACAATTACATCCCTCGAGAATTTGTTCGGACTTGCAAATAAGATGAAAGGGAAAACAAAACCAAAACTATATATATAAAATTAATAACAAGCTTTTTTTAAGAGTACATGCCTATCAATTTCAGCATCCAAAAAGAGAGAGAAAATTGGTACATCACTCTCATTCATCTTATTTCCCATTGCTCATTCTTCCAGTCTCATCTATTCCATACCACTATCGAAAAAAAAGCTCCCTTTATGTCACAATCTAGTGGTGATTGAAATGACTTTTAGGTGGCCAGCACTATCTTCTTTTTTGGGATTAATGGGGGATTATCTATATGTTCATATTACAATTAACACAATAATTCGTAAATAATTATAATGTCCACCCTACAATCTGAAATTGTTGATAAAATCAATCAATTAGTGGACCAGTTGGGATGCAAATTAATAGGTATTACTCTATTAATATTGATGTATAAGAAGTAAAAAAAAAAATGTAATTCGTAATTATTAAAGTGATAATTGTTCCTCCCACTTTCAAGAGAAATACTTAGGAAGGATGAACATAATGAACATTCTATCATAGTTATTCCACTTGTTCCTGCTTAACTTCTAAATAACAAAATATATTAAATATTCCTAAAAAAACCCTTAAAAGAATTATAGTTATTTCGTATTATGCATGAGAAATTTTATTGAAAAATATTTTGGAATGATACATATTTTAATATTTATAAGAAATAAAAGGCCAAATTATAAAATTTGTAGAAAATTTTCAATGTAATTAAAATAATATAATTTTCTGACAAAGAACATACATAACTTCTTCTTTTTTGAGAGAAAAAAAGAACATACATAACTTAATGACTCTGTTTAGAATTGGATTGCTTTATTCAAATTAAAAAAAAAAAAAAATTGAGTTCTAATTGGTATGAACTAATATACAACAAAAATCAGATTAAATATATGGGCTTCCATATAAAATGGAAGCCCATATTTTTCTGGGTCATTATTCTGAAAAATATTTTTTAATTGAGTTTAAATTTTATATAATGTCCATATAAAAAAAATTCATATATTTACCCTGTCCATTACAACTTGTCACATCATATTTTTTAATAAATGGCACCCAAAAAAAAACAAAAAAATCAAAGAGAAAAGATCATATTTTGTTGATATATATATATATATATATATATATATATATATATTTTTTTTTTTGTGCATTGCAAGAGTTACCCGTTAATTATAAATACATATCTTGTAATGATTACTTGAAAAAATAACAATTTCAAAACCTTACATTGCGGTTGTTTGGAGATTTTTTTTTTTTTCACATGCCATGTGGTCGAATCTTAGTGGGTGATATTTGCCCAATCAATAAAAGGAACAAAATTAGAAATGGGCCCAATAAACCAAAAGCCCAAAATTTCTCCAAAAGTTAACTAGGATCAAAGCCCGTTATTTTCTTTCCTCACTAAACCACATGACAAAGGTAAATTTATTATTATTATTATTTTTTTTTTATACAAGATAGAAATTCTACTTTAACTTAATTTAAGTGTATATGTGTGTAAAACTCTCTCTTAGAAATTTGAACCCAAACCCTTGCCCCCACACCCCACAAACATTTATACTTATGGAGTGACCATCGCACCAAAAGTGTGCGGTGGTATGACACAAGTAATTAAAAAACCTATAATTTTCTCACCTCGCCAACTAGGCATAAAATTTTGAAAAAGACACTCCATGCAAGCTCAGAGACAGAAAAGTAGAAGCCCAAACAAGGAAAATGCCACTAGAGAGACTCCACCCACTCTAAAGCTATCAAACGCAAAAGCAATGAAGCTCAACCTATAAGAAAATGAGAAAATAAGCTTAAGAAAGAAATTAACAATTGTTTGGTTAGTTACTCGTGTTCAAATAGAACTAGCTAACAACTGGACTAGCTACACTAAAAAACAAAACACCAAGGAGAAGCAAGAGCTTGACACATGGTAAATAATTCAAAATTTCCCATTTATAGGTTGTTGCTAACACTAGAAAGGAGACAAGATCCATTATGAGAGAGAGAGAGAGAGAGAGAGAGAGAGAGAGAGAGAGAGAGAGAGAGAGAGAGAGTTTCCCTCTTCTTGAAGGCTTGACCATGCCTTGAGAGGCTATGACTAAACCTCCTTAAGAGAAAAAAACTCTTCTATATTTCTTCATCCCTAAGCCAAATTTCATCACGAAAAAAGACACTACTTGATTAATGAATCACAATAGAAGGAACTTAAGAAATTGTGGTTTAAAGGGTACAAGATTTTGTCTAGTAAAGGTCAAGTAGCTCTAGGTTGACTGGGAACCATAGAGCTTGGCATGTTTTCTCTTACCTCTTAGGTCTCTAATGAATTTGTGTGCAACTAAGCAAGCATCCGCATACATTTTTCACCATTGAAATTGCTTTGGTTGATGAGATTTTCCTTACTCATAACCTACCAATTGATCAATAATTGAATGTCTAAATGATGACATGACTTTCATTATCTAATCATTTGAATGTCTTACACCAATTGGGAGAGAGGACTAAGTGGCTTGAGAAAAGCAAACTTGTCATTCTTGGCTAAGAACCAAGAAGAATGGTCAAAACTTTTTGTTTATTTGATCATCCTTCTTCTATCTTTACTATCCATCATCCTTTCATCCCTAAAAACTCTAACCATCAGTTGAATGCAATAATCATAATATTCACAACATCCTTAGTAAAAATCTTAGTTTTCATACACCCGATTCTCTTTGCAAACCCCATTCTAAACATAATTCTCTAAGCTTCACCAAACTCTTCTCACTATCTTCCCACCACAACACATTGATAAACTCCAGTATGAGAATCACCTAGTCATGCTTTTAAGTAAGGAAGCTTGTTTGAAGCTTTGCTACACACGGCTGGACTCATTCTTCCCTTCAACTACATTGAGTTTTGCCCTTTTTTACCTTATAATTATAATGGAAGAATACATATTGTTTTTTTTTTTTTTTTGCTGAATATAAATCTTATTGAACCATCACAGATACAATAGCTTGGGATGCCTCAGCCAAGATAACATTAACAAAACTTGGAGGGCCAAATCCTATATCAAAATAACCAAAAAAAGACTAGCTAAGGGACCACTTGGCTAGCACATGTGCCGCCTGGTTAGCCTCCCTATGAACCCAGTTAAAAGATACATTGCCATATTCTCTGATTACATTCTTAACTGAGTCCACAAAATTCAAAATTCTCCAGGAAATTAACTTCCTATAAGCTCTAATGGCATCTATACAAACTTTACTATCAGTCTCTATGACGCAATTACAAAAAGTGCAATTCACAGCAAAGTGGACAGCCAATAGAATGGCAATAGCCTCTGCTTGAACAGGGATGTTGGTGTTAACTTTCTTAGAAATCGTAAACACCAACTTCCCTCTCCAATCTCTGGCAACAACAGCTATACAAGAAGAAAGATTACCTACTGCTGCATCACAATTCAAATTTAGCATACCTTGGCTTGGACAACACCGCCTGGCTCTGATTCTAGCTGGGACACTTGCCAACACTGGAACTTTGGGCTGCCAATGCTCCAAACACAGCTTCTGAATGCTTATGTTAACTTGACCCTCCACTAGAAGAGATCTTTCATTAATTGCTTTGTTTCTCCACATCCAAATCATATCTAAAGTTAGAGCTCCAAATAGCAAGAACTCATTTCTTTGCTCTTTATCCAGCTGGAGAGCTGGCGGATGATCAACAATTAACTCAATCAAATGGGATGGAGATTGAACTTGCCATCTGTCAATTCTAATGTTCCAATGACTACCAAACCATATAGCTCTAGCAATGTGGCACTAAGTAAAAAGGTGTAGGGCTGACTCAGTCTCAATATCTCAAAGTGGGCAACTAGCATCAGAGGAGGGTGAAAACTCACTCAACTTGTCCTTAGTGGGAAGAAGATTGAATGCTATCCGCCAAATGTGCATCTTAAGTCTCTCATGAATGCTGGCCTTCCATATTTTCCTTATAAGAGAAACACTGTCAACTACATTGCCACCTTCAGTAATGAGACGATAATAAGATTTCACCGAGAACAGCCCATTTTTAGATTTGGTCCAAGTCCAACTATCTTCCATACCAAAAGACCAAACAGGGATATTTTTAATAGCAACAATAGACTTATGATCAAACAATTCATTTAACAAAACATCATTCCAACCTGAACCCGAAGAATTTAGAAGCTGGAAGACTACCAAACAAGAATTGTTTACTTGAGCCCTTGGTGTTGGAATAAAACCTGACTTGCCAAGTAACCACGGATCTTCCCAAACTAGAATAGAATTCCCAGAACCAACTAGTTTACACACTCCCAACTTAATTATATCCTTCACCCTTTTAATACTCCTCCAAACCCAAAATGCATTGGAGACTTTTGGAGCTCTAAGCCAATTAGCTCTAACCTTGTACTTAGCAGCCAATTGCTTCACACAAAAACAATTTTTCTTTGACAGAATCCACCAACCCAATTTGGCAACTAAAGCTTGATTCAACTTCTCAAACTTTTTAAAACCGAGCCCATCTTCATCTTTCGGCCTGCACAGATCATCCCATGCCCTAGGAGTGAAAAACTTGTTAGAATCCGCTTTTGGCTTCCACCAAAAACGTCTCACAGCCGCATCTAACTTGTCAGGAATTTTCCTTGGCAGTAAAAATGAGGACATAGTATAGTTAGGGATGGTTTGGGCAACAGATTTAATCAAAGTGGCTCTACCTACCCAAGATAGGCTTTTACTCTTCCAACTAGCCAATCTTGCCTCTACCTTCTCCTTAACATAGGCAAAATCTCTGGCCTTGTTATTTGATAAGAATAACCCCGAGTACTTAGTTCCATGCCGAAGTTCTTTAAATCCCAACTGGTCTTTAACTTGTCTAATAAAATCAGGATGGATTCCTTTTGAACTAAAAATGCCAGACTTCTCAACACTTACAATTTGCCAAAACAGTCCAAACAATTCAACAGAGTTCTTATTTCTGACTGCTTGGCATTGCAAAATAGCATCACATCATTAGCATAGAAGAGCTTTGTGATCGCTGGAACTCCATTTGCTAAATGCACCCTTCTAATATTACCTTTATACAATGATAAAAAGATAGGGAGATAAGGGATCCCCCTGTCTCAGACCCCTACATGGGTTGATTCTTACTTCATGACTCCCATTAATCAATAAGGTGTAGCTGACTGTGGATATACATTGCTGAATTAAGGTGATAAATCTCTCACAAAACCCAAAGGCCTTAAGTGTAGTCAATAGGAAACTCCACTCTATTCTATCGTATGCTTTTTGAAAATCAATTTTCAAACCAATGCAGCCTTTTTTCTTTCTTTTAGTTCTGAAACTGTGAACAATTTCCTGCGCAAGAATTATATTTTCAGCAATATTTCTATCTGGAATAAAAGCTACTTGAGTTGGATCAATCATCTTATTTAATAAAGGTCTTAGCCTAGAGACTAAAATTTTCGAAATCACCTTGTAGCAAACGTTGCAGAGACTGATAGGTCTGAGTTGATTGAAATTATGAGCACCTTGAACTTTGGGGATAAGTGTGATATAAGTGTGATCCAACTCACTGAGCATCCATCCCTCTTTGAAAAAACTTTGAACAGCAGCTACAAGTTGATCGCCAACTATCGACCAATAATGTCTGTAAAATAAGCCATGCATTCCGTCTGGTCCTGAAGCTTTGAGGGGGTGCATTTCAAACACTACTCTTTGTTGAGGTTCAAAATTAAATGGCCACAAACTAAGGCCCAAAGAAGTAAAAAATGTTGGGCCCATTTTCACACAAAAAATAAATGAATAATAAAACTGGAAAGGTTGGGCTCTCACAAATAAAGAAAAGAGAGAAGAAAGAAAGAAAGGGGAAGAAGCCCAGAGGAATGGAACCAGCGAACGGAAGAAAGCCCAGAAAGAAGAACTGGGTCAGGATCCCAGAAGCCCCCAGAGTCAGAAGATCCCTGGACGCGCGAAGTGAGATTAAAGCAAATTTAAAGAGAGATAAAAGACAAAGGGCATGCTGGTCTCATGCTCCAAACATGCAGTAGAGCCAGGAGGTACGCGTAGGAGCCTGGTCCCGACCATTTGGAGAAAGTGACAATGAAGAGTACAACTGAAAAAGGGCTGGAGCGCTGAGAAGAAAAAGCCAAAAAGCTTTAGACCAACCAACAGAAAAATCTGGAAATAGAAAACTAGCTAAGGGACTTTCACTTGGTCGGACCAAAAAGCAAGAAACTATGAAGAAAAAGGGAAAAGACATGACCCTGTGCAACCTGGCACGACACGAGCTCTAAGGGGCAAAAAAAAGAAATTGTTAGTACCCTCAGAGGTCGAAGTTGTGCTGTAAAAGGAGCAAGGGGTCCATGCTACCAAAGGAGGAAGATCCAGACTAAGGGATAGAGAATTCATTTACGATTAGATCATTTGAGGCATTTATAATCTAAAGTTTCATAAAATTATAGGAAAGGCTCTGTAAACTTAAGAGAAAATAGAGGAATCGTTCCAGGTATCCCAGAGGCAGCTGCTATAGTACATGCTCAAATTCAACAAATTCAAACTTTGCAAACCTTTGAAGCTTGAATAGCTATCAAAGTTTGTAACTTTTGAACTCAGTTGAACCTTGCACCACATCTTAGTGAGTGCTGTAATCTCGACTAAGGGAAATTAATAAAATACACCTCATTAATTAGGGGATCCCTAACTTGTTCTTGCATCATATTTCACTTGTTGTGCATACCTTTACTGTTAAAATGTCATTTAATACAGATATACTTGTTTGTTGGCTATTTGTATTGTAGGAAATTTGTTTTGTGCATCAATCGGTTCTTAAACAGCCCTTTAGCTGTGGTGAATCGAGCCCAGTCCACTAAGAACATTTTTTTCAGCCCAGGATCTTTGGGCCATAGTGCTGGGAAAAAATAGGCACTCCCACATTTTGGCGACTCCACTAGGGATTGGGTAAAGAAAAGGAAGAAGCAATCCCTTCGCAGAATATGCCTTCGAGACAAAGAAGCAGTAAAGGTGCTAATGTGCCACCCATGGCCTCTAAGCCCGTGGGAAAAAATGAAGTGGCCTCCAGGCAAAGAGGCGAGGTGCCCCTAGCAGAACAGGAGGCCGTGTCAGAACAAAGAAACGCAAGGCAGGAGCTAGATCCTATGGCTTAGATGACTGCAATGTTGAAAGACTTGCAACAAGAAGTCCGCCTTCTCAAAGAGGGCAAGACACAGGAAGTCAGAGACAATGCCCCCCATGTGGGCAACCAAGATAGAACCCAGCCAGAGGGAGGGTCAGCCGTGGGAGGAGGAGCTAACCCCCAATACCTAACACTGGCAGATGTCAGTGCCCTCCTGGACCAAGAAAGGGAAAAACTTTCCGGGATCCCCAAGCAATTTTCTTGGGATCCCCCATTCCCACCAGAACTCCTCAGCAAGCTATACCCCAAGGGATATGAGCTGCCAAAGTTCCATCCTTTTAATGGAAGGAATGAAAGTGCAGTAGAACACGTGAGAAGGTTTATTCACACTATGGGCCCCTACGCAGGAGACTGAGAGCTATGTATAAGAGAGTTTGCTAAGTCCCTAGTGGACAGAGCATACACTTGGTACACCACACTAAGACCTGGGTCCATTAAGACCTGGGACAAAATGATGGAGAGATTTTGTGCAAAATATTACCCTGGTGAGGACAAGGTCACTTTCCAAAGCCTTCAGATGATAAGGTAGAGGCCTGAAGAGGATCCCGTCCAGTTCATCAAAAGATTTGAAGATATGTCCCTAGACTGTTATGGGGACTATGAAGAAAAAGAACTCGTAGAGACTTGCATCTCTAACATGCTTTTCGATTACAGACTCAACCTCGAAAATTTATGTATCACACAGTTCGCTGACCTATTACATAGAACAAGAAGGATAGCACAAACTATAAGGGCAAAGAGGATGCCAGCATCCCAAGCCATGATAGCATCGGTGGGAGAAAAAAGGAAAAGGCCTGATGGAAAAATGTTTCAGGAACCACCGGTGATCCCATGTACCGTAGAAGAATTAAACCATGTCCTGGACAAATGGATTGGGGATGGAGTGGTTAGGCCATTCACTGTGTCCAAGCCACCAACCAAGGAAGAAAGGAAAAATCCTTTGTTTTACAGGATTCATAATTATGTTAAGCATTCCACCAAGGATTGTTAGACCCTCCGCAGGCTCTTTCACAAGAAGCTAAGAGAAGGAACCCTGGAGCTCACCCAGAAGGAACTAGAAGTACAAAGGAACCCCCTGCCCAACCACAAAGGAAATGGGGTGGTAGCTGTAGTAATCCATGAGAACCTGGCAGAAGTAGAAGAGTCAGAAGGATCCTTCCACCCAAACACAGTCAGGACCCTCCAGAAGAATTCCAAGTTCATATCACTATTCAATTAGTTGGGATTTGGACCAGAAGCAAGGAGGGTGGCCACGAAATCTCTCATGACTATAGCAGCAGATTCAGGAATGGAATGTTTCACAACAGAATCACATGCCAGTCGAGCTTTCCTAGAGACAACCAATGCCATAACTTTCATTGATGAAGACATGGAGGTTGAGCATCCAGACCACTGTAGACCTCTTTACCTAATGGCCACCATAAATGGTATCCAAATTAGAAGAGCACTGGTGGACACAGGGGCGTCACTCAACCTTATAGCCCTGAGTACCTTGGAAGCTGTGGGCCTAGTTGGAAGAAGGATCCTGGGGGCTCGCATGGAGATAACCAGATTTGGAGGATCAGCAGAATCAACCGAAGGATATATACAGCTAGCCCTAAGGGTGGGGCCAATAGTAGTCTTGACTAGATTTCATGTAATCAACTCGGAGGTGTCCTACCATGTACTGCTGGGACGGCCATGATTCCATAAACACCGCCTTATACCATCCACATACCATCAGTGTGTTAAGGGGAGATTGAATGGGAGGCTAGTAAGGATCCCTGCCAACCATAACCCTTTCAACCAAGGAGAAGTAAACTTTGTAGAAATAATGTTCTATGATGAGTTAGAACTTGACGATGAGAGTCCCATGCCAAGGACTCCAGGAACACCTATCTTGGAAAAAGAAGAAGGAAGAGGTACCCATGACTTGAGAGATCTCCTGAAAAGAAAAAGGCAAAAGAAGGAGCCCAGCACCTCAGGATCCCGGGAGTGTGTAGTAGTATGGGAACTCGGGGGAAGATTAATATACCGTTTGTAAAGGTGCGCGGGACCTGAGTGCATCATGCAGGAAGGTCCCGGACGACCAGAATGTATAATAGCCCAGAAGGAAGTCCTAGAGGAACCAGTCAAAGAGACACAAATCCAGCCTAAGGAAGAATTGCAGGAAGTAAACTTGGGGGCTGAACTAGGATCCCAGAAGCCTGTCTTCATCAGCAGTCAGTTGGCAACACAAGAAAGGGGGCCGCTGGTGGCTTTGCTCAAAGAATACACGAATGTGTTCGCATGGACCTATGATGAGATGCCAGGTCTGGATCCTGGGTTAGTGGTCCATGCCCTCAATGTAGACCTAGGAGTTAAACCAGTAATCCAACCAGCAAGGGTCTTTCACACTGATGTAGAAGCCTAGATAACTCAGGAGGTCAAGAAGCTGCTAGCAGCTGGTTTTATTAAACCCATTCAGCACCCCAGATGGCTTTCTAACATAGTGCCTGTGAAGAAAAAGAACGGCCAGATCTGTTGCTGTGTAGACTTCCGCAACCTGAATAAAGCATGTCCTAAAGATGAGTTTTCCCTGCCTAATATTGACCTCCTTGTGGATTCAGCTACGGCAAGTTCTATGTTCTCATTCATGGATGGGTATAGTGGGTACAACCAGATTCGCATGGCTGCCAAGGATGCTGAAAAGACAGCATTCAGGACACCAATCAGAAATTTTTATTACACTGTGATGCCCTTTGGCCTAAAAAATGTAGGAGCCATATACCAGTGAACCATGACAGCCATCTTTTACGACATGATGCATAAGGAAATGGAAGACTATGTGGATGATATTGTGGTCAAGTCAAAATTTAGGATAGGACACCTTCAGGTACTTGAACAAGTTCTCAAAAGATGCAGAGAATACAAGCTACGCATGAACCCCATGAAATGTGCCTTTGGAGTATCTGCAGGAAAGTTTCTCGGGTTCCTGGTACATCACAAAGGTATAAGTGTGGATCCGGCCAAAGCTGCAGCCATTGCCACAATGGAAAGACCAACAACAATGAGGGAGCTCAAAAACTTCCTAGGAAGGGTCTCCTACATCAGGAGATTTGTGCCAGGATTGGCTTTGGCCACAGGAGGCTTATCCAAGCTATTAAAGAAAGGAACTGAGTTCACCTGGGGAGCAGAACAACAAGAAGCCTTCCAAAGGGTCCAACAGATTATGAATCATCTGCCCACTCTCCAGGCACCAGTACGTGGGTGACCCCTGTTATTGTATTTGGCATCAAATACCCAAGCAATAGAAGCCCTGCTGGCACAAGAGGATGATGATGGGAACGAGCAACCTGTTTATTATGTAAGCAGAGCACTCAAGGATGCCGAGATCAGGTATCCCAGGATAGAAAAGGCTTGCCTAGTGGTTATTTACGCATCCCAGAGGCTGAAGAGGTATTTCTCAGCTCACCAAATCCTTTTAGTGACTAAGTCATACCTCATAAAAGCACCCCTGCATCAACCCCTTCTAACAGGAAGAATAGCACAGTGGCTGGTCCTGCTTTCTCCATATGATATAGGTCTCAAGACCCCCAAGGCTGTTAAAAGTCAAGCCATAGTTGACCTTCTGGCACAGTTCCCAGGGAAAGAGGACAACTCACTAATTGAAGAGATCCCCGGTGAGGTAGCAGTAGCAGAAATCCCGGGAAAGAAATGGACAATGAGATTCGATGGGTCAGCTACAGCAACCTCAAATGGGGTGGGAGTTGTACTGAGCTATGAGAACGGGGACACCATACCTCTATCTTTCAAGCTTGGTTTCTCTTGTTCCAATAATGCAGCTGAGTATGAGGCGTACTTGACCGAGTTGACTATAGCACTCAGTATTAGGGTAAAACACATGAGAGTACTGGGAGATTCCAATCTTGTAGTCTCTCAGGTGAAGGGTGACTTTGCACTAAGGGAACAAAGCTTGGCAGGCTACAGGACGTGGGTGCAGAGGCTGGAGCAGGAATTCCTGACCTTTAGCATAAAGTACACGCAGAGAAGTGAAAACAGGTTTGCAGATGCCCTTACCACCTTGGGATCCCAAGTACCGTTCAAGGGAAAAGACACTTTGGTCAGAATAGGAAGGCAGGAGCATTCCGTCTTAAAAATCCTCCAAAAGATATCCCCTGGAGAGTCCAACCAATGGGATTGGAGGAGCGAAGTGAAAGAAAAAAATGAGAGAAACAGCATCTGGAGGGAGTGTCAAGGAGCTGAAGGACTACGCTCTAATAGAAGGAGAACTATACAGGAGACTGCCCAGAGGGATCCTATCCAGATGTATCAATGAGAAGGAAGGGAAACTAAGGATGGAAGAGCTGCACACCCAAGTCTGTGGGACCTCACAAAAGATTAGCCTATATAGGAGAATGCAACGCATGGGATACTACTGGCCAAATATGAACAAAGAGGCAGTAACTATATAGGAAAAATGTCAAGAATGCCAATCATCGGTGGATAAGGAAAAAAGCTACACTGTATTTATTACAGAAGATTGGAGGACTCCCTTCATGGAATACTTGGCTCAAGGGATCCTACCAACTGACAGGGTATTGGCCCACCAGCTCAAGAAGCTCGTAGTCAGATATTTCTTACAAAACGGGATTCTATTCAAAAAAGGATACAGCGGGGATCCCCTAAGATGCCTGGGGCCAAAGGAAGTCAGGGAAGTAGTCAAGGAAGTCTATTCTGGTGATTGTGGAAGCCACCCAGGAAAAAGGAGGCTCTATAAATAGTTACTACTGTTGGGGTACTACTAGCCAACAATGAAAAAGGACTCCGAGGAGATAGTTAAAACTTGCCACGCACGTCAAGTCCTCGGAGATGCAATTCATACTCATCCAAATACGTGACAAGATATGACAACCCCATGACCTTTCCACACTTGGGGGCTTGATATCATAGGGCCTATAAATCCTCCATCCAGTGGTTATATATGGATCTTGGCAGCCACTGAATACTTTACAAAATGGATAGAGGCCATCCCTTTGAAAAAGACCATTGGAGCAGCTGTAGCAAACTTCATTCGGGGACATATCATTACAAGGTTTGGGATCCTTAGGAAGTTGATCAGTGACAATGGAACCTCATTCATAAATAAAGACTGAAGGGGTTAACTGAGGCTTACTACATCAAGCATGGAAGGTCTACACCGTACTACCTACAAGGAAATGGCCAGGTAGAGGCCACTAATAGGGTAAAATTGAAGATCCTTAAAAAAATGAAACAAAAGTATGGAGGGAAATGGAGTGACCACCTGGCAGATGTACTTTGGGCATGCAGGAGCTCCATGAAGATAGCCATGGGATTCTCACCATTCTCCCTGGTTTATGGGACAGAAGCCATCAGCCCAGTAGAATTACTTGTCCCTACACCAAGAGTAGTACTTGAAGAAAGTCAGGAGGACACCGAGAACACAAACAATGAAAGGAGAATAGCAGATCTAGAAGGGGTAGAGGAAGAAAGGGAGTTAGCCAAGAGAAGAAGCCAGAGGTACCAGCAAAGAATGACTAAAGCATATGCACAAGCAGTACGCTTAAGAACTTTCACTTAAGGGCAGCTGGTACTTAGGATAGCAGAGCATGTGAGAAGAAACCTACCGGGACCCTTCAAGTTTGCCCCAAAGTGGGAAGGACCCTACATCATCAGGAAGGCCCATGATAGTGGCTATTACTACCTTACAGAAGAAGATGGGACAATCCTGACAGAACCCATAAATGGAAAATGGCTAAAATAATACTACGCATGGGAAGGGAGAGGTCTCAGTACACTAGAATTGTTTTTGCCAAGCTCTCCAATTTGCTAAGTGTTTCTTTCTTTTATATTATCGTTTAAGTAATTTTGTTCAGGAACTCATGGTAGAAGGACACTCTATGATCCTTACTATCTTTGTTAGATTTGCTGTGTTCCTTGAATGACATTTATGTTTTAAATTCAATGAAGTTTCTTCTTATTTCTTTGCAATTAAATCTTAAGTATTACAAAAGTCCTAACATAGATGGAATCAGGGGAGGATACCTGGGGAAATCTCTTGATTTGCGACCCAGGATCACCCCACAGATAACTACAAAATAGTGAAGTTTCAAATACATGGTCTAGGACCTCAGGCATGTACTGAGGATACCTAGCCCAGTACTTGATAAAAAAAAAACTTGCTAAGTTCATGAGCTGGGACAAAAAAAAATATATCGCCAAAATGTACCTAACTCAGTACTTGCGCAAACAAGAAGAAAAAGGAGGATACTTGGGGAAATCTTTTTGATATAGGGCCCAAGATCACCCCATAGGTAAACTGCAAAACAGCTAAGTCTCAAATACATGGCCTAGAATCTCAGGCGTATGCTGAGGATACCTAGCCCAGTACTTGATAAATAAATAAAAAACCTGCCAAGTTCATGAGCTGGGACAAAAAAATATATTGCCCAATGTACCCAGCTCAATACTCACGCAATCAAAAAAAAAAAAAAAAGGATGGGTACCTGGCTATAACCTGCAGCAAAAGCTTGTGGGAATAATGGACCAGGACTCAGTACAAAAAAAAAAAAAAGAGGAGAAAATGACAAAAGAAAAAAAGAAGAAGATTCACATGCCATCAAAATGAAATTAGAAGCAATTTCGAAACACAAATACTCAGAAGAAATCCTAAAGCACAACTACACGGAAGCAATCTCAAGGCACAAGTACAAATCTAAAAAGCCAGAAGTAATGCGCAAACAAAGAAAATTTATACAACCCCAAATTATTCATCCAAACCAGCTAAAAAAAAAGAAGTAGAAAAACTAAGAGATAAGGCCAGCCAACAAGGAGCCGTCTGAGGAGAGGGCAGGGACAGCCAGGGAAGGAAGAATCCTTTGCCTTTTGATCTTCAAATCTTGCAAAGTCTTGTGGGCCTGGGCTAAAGCTTCCTTAACAGCAGCAATTTCAGCATCAATGTTCTTGGAAGTTTGCCTCTGGAATAGCACTTGAGCCAAGGATCGCAAATACTCCAGTAGAAAGGACAGGTTGAACTTGGCTTCTAAGAGATCCTGAACCACTCCCCTCCATTCCAAAATTTTTTCCTTAGAAAGAGAGTCCAGTGAAGAATCCCTCAAGGAAATCAACACGGCGCATGGCAGCTCCATAAAAATATTCCCCAAGAAAACTCCTCCTTTGAAACCGATGGTAAAATCCCCATGACTTTTAAACAGCCCTTCTAGCAGTGGCAGGCCTTCCACAGGCACAGAGAACCGCAAGAAGCTGCCATAGGAAGGCCCGAAGTGGCAAAAGTGACTGGTAGGGAGGCTGTTGAACTCTAGAAGATCAAAACGAGCCAGAAAGGTAGAAAGCCTTGAACCAGGATCTAAAACGACCATCTTTGGAGCCTCCCCCATTGTTGCATTACCGTTTGGAGACACAGAGGAACCTTCAACCCTTTGAATAGAATAAGGGCCAGCAACCTGAGCAGATCCTACAACCCCCTCAGGAACCACAAATTCAGGATTTTTGACACCAGTATCAACTCCTGCAAAAAAAAAAAAAAAAAATGAGAAAGGAAGGGGGGGGCAGACTTAGCTTCTTCTTAAAAAAAAAAAATAAAGAACAAAAGAGGGTAGAGGAGAAACCAGTATCGGCTTCTTGGGGCGGAATTTCCTCCTCTTGCTCCTCTAACTTCTGGAAGGACTCTGAGAAAGAACACATGGCAAGTTAAAAAAAAGGTGAGGAAGCCTTAGCAAAATGGCTAAAAGAAGGCAATGATACAGGGGGCTTTGCCATAACGAAGATACAAGAGAAAGGAAGAAAGGGAGAGGGAATGCAGTAAGGGTAATCAACACCCACCTTCAGAATCCTCCGATTCCAAAGAAGAAGCAGCACTAAAGACAGATTTCACAGTGGCTTGGCTTGGAAGGAGAAAAGAAAAAAAAAAGAGAGAAAGAAAGGACTCAGAAGAAAGAAAAAAAAAGGGGTGCAAAAGAAATAAAATTAGAACATTATTATATATAAGGGCTCACCTGTTTGCTCGGATGATGATGCACCTCCCAAAGTTCCTGTACCTATCTCGGTCTGAGGTAACACAGTCTTAACAGGACTAGAAATCTGTTCAAATTGAGGACCTGGGGACGCGGGAAGCTTGGGAGCCTCAGGATCCTGGGCAGCCTGGACATCCTGCATTGGTTGCCCAGTCTCCCCAGCTATGCCACCATTGGAAGCCTCCTCTCCCACACTCTGAGGGGTAACTGGAGCCACCTCCTCCTCCAAAGTCTCGCTAACCACGGGGGGAGAAACCTCCACCTAAAGAAGGAAAAGAAGGAGGAAAAAAAGAAGAAGAAGAGGGAGAGCATGAATAACAGGGCGGCACAGATACACAGCACTTGTAAAATGAATAAAAGCAAGCAACATAAGACATAGATAAAGGGAAGCCATACCACATCTTCACCAGAGGATTGGCTTCTACCCTTCCTGAGATCTAACTTGTGCTTGGACTGCAGAAAGGACAAATCACTCATTAGTTCAAAAAAGAAAAGATGAGGAAAGAAACAACAAAACTGCAACCTAAAAGAGAAAAGAAGGAAAGAGGCCTTGCCCTTCTTTCTCTCTCAACAGGGTCTCCAGGTCTCTGTTGTTCACTACAGGTACGTCTAGAGGGCCCCAAGGAACCATGAACTGAAGGATTCACAGGAGCCTGGGGAAAAGAAGACTCTACCTTAGTCTTCACCCGGCCCCTTATAGCCAAAGGTTGCTCGACTTCCTTCTCCTCAGCAAGCATCAATTGTTTCTAGGATTTCTCAGTCTTCTTCTTCTTTGTCTTGGGGCCAACATTCTCTACACTCTCTTCAGCCGCTACTTCCTTCAATTTTTCTTGCTTAATTGTTTTTTCTTTACTCATGCCAATGGGAGTACTAGCACTTATGGTCTCTACTGCACCCTTCTTAATCGGTACCCCAGCAGAAGCACCAACAATAAGGTCACACCCCACATAAGTCACCCAACCTTCCCTGGAAGCATGTCATTCTACGAAATCAGTTTTGCTACTTACAGCAGTAGAAACAACACTAGCAGTAGGCAGAGACAGACGCTTGTTAGATGTTGGAGCAGAAGAAATGCCATGGTCGGGGACTCGCCCAATTGTGTTAGAACCAACATAATCAACAAAGGACTTTTGCACCCTCCTTCAATAACCAGCATAACCACTAGAGGTAAAAACTCCTCTCTGAAAGTTGGGCACTACAAACTGAGGACTCTTGCATGACCAATAAGAGAAGGCCTGAAGTCTCATAAAAGGATCCAAGGAAGGAAGAGAGGGAACTACATCATTAAACACGGGGGGAATATCTTGATCAAAGCCAAACTGCCGAAGTACTCGATGTATCGAGTAATGGGTGTACCGTGGTCCATTCGAGGAAAGCACAGGAAACCAAGAGGGATTAATATAAGCCAAGTAGGCCAAACTACCTTCATCACCACGACGTAAATCGAAAATATTCCCTGTAGAAGTCAAAAAAGGGGATAACACAGAATCACAAACAAAACCAGGGCCAAATTCCCAGGGAGACCACTAATGCAAATGGCCTGCTTGACCAAATAATTCAACCAAGTTCAGGCTACCACCTTTCAGACTCAGCCAACGAAAAATAATAGAGTGGCTGTCAGTCGAGCTGCCACAAAACCCTTCAACCACGTCAGGGGACCCCTGAAACTTATCTTTTACAAACTTTAAATTCCTACATCTTGCTAAAGTAACTGATGAACGATCCCACATAAATACCTGGAGAATGGCGCAATAAAGAGAAGAAGTAATAACATAACAGGAATCACCTTTGGCTTCGTCTCCATGAAGCTGATCTAACTGAGAATAGACATGGCCCAAAAACATGGGGGCTAGAGGATATTGAGCACCCTGAGCCAACTTAATTGCCAAAGGAAAAAGATTGGATATGATTCCATACCCGGGGAACTCACTGAACAGAAACTTGCTAGGCCAGAAAGTAAGGAACCCGGCACGCCTAACCTCCTTATCCTTCTTGCGCGAAAGACTCATAACCCATCTACCCATCCTGGCCGGTTTCCCACCAAAAGAAGCAGTACGTCCACCAAAGTGAGCAAATAATTTCTCTTCCACCTCGAGATCCTCGTCAGAAAGATTAATATCAAAGGGGTTTTCATCCCCAAGCACCAGAAGAAGAAAATTGTTGACAACGTCCTCCAAGGTAACAGTCAGTTCACCAACAGAAAAAGAGAAAGTATGCAAAGAAGGAGACCAACGGTGCACCAAATGCCTAAGGCCTTTGGCATCTCTGAAATCCTCAAGATTCCTGAAAATAGCCACTGCCTTCAGGACACTAGCACGCTCCAAGCGGCCTACGAACTCCTCGTTAGAAAGTTCTTTATCCACCCAAATGGGCTAGCCTTGGATCTTCCCAGTAACAAAATAAAAAAAGATAGGGACCGCCTCTCGAAGTCCTCGCCTGATCTGGAGATCAAAAATCTCCCTAGGGTCTAGAACTTGTGCAGAACCAACAAAACCTGCTTGGCCAGAGAATACCCAGGTATGAGGGGATGGAGGGGTCTCACCATGGCACACCTGAGGGAAGAATAAGCTAGGAGTATACCAAAGGTCTCGCAAAGGAAAAGCAGGGCGCCCAACGACAGACTCATCTTGCGTAGAACTAGAGGAACTCTCACCTTCGAAGGGACTAGGGGCACGCTCCTTTCTTTTCCGAGAAGAGGAAGAGGCCATTGAAGCAAATGGGTATTTTGAAAGAAGAAAGCAGGTAGCAGCAAGACTAATCGAAAGAAAAGAGGCTAAGAACAAAAGATTCAGGCAGACAAATAAAAAGATAATGTGAAAGGGGCAGAATGAAGAAGTGAAAGCAGATAGAAGAAACAATATGTGGAAAGACGCGCCAGTTGCCAGGAATTAAATTTAAAGAGGGAGAAGTTATCAGCAGTTATTAATGAGTGTTATGGGAAACGTAAAAGTAGGTGGTAGAAGTTATTTTTCGAGACTCCAACTACCGCGTCCCATTTAAAAAGGAGGAGTTACAAAAAAAGAAGTGAAGGGACCAGGAAGAGATCCCCAACTAAAAAACGGAAGAGATTTTGCAGAAAACTCACGCATGGGCTGCAAGTAACCCATGAGTTCGGGGGGCTAAATGTTGAGGTTCAAAATTAAATGGCCACAAACTAAGGCCCAAAGAAGTAAGAAACGTTGGGCCCATTTTCACACAAAAAATAAATGAATAATAAAACTGGAAAGGCTAGGCTCTCACAGATAAAGAAAAGAGAAAAGAAAGAAAGAAAGGGGAAGAAGCCCAGAGGAATGGAACCAGAGAACCGAAGAAAGCCCAGAAAGAAGAATTGGGTCAGGATCCCAGAAGCCCCCAGAGTCAGAAGATCCCTGGACGCGCGAAGTGAGATTAAAGCAAATTCAAAGAGAGATAAAAGACAAAGGGCATGCGAGTCTCATGCTCCAGACATGCAGTAGAGCCAAGAGGTATGCGCAGGAGCCTGGTCCCGACCATTTGGAGAAAGTGACAAGGAAGAGTACAACTGAAAAAGGGCTGGAGCGCTGAAAAGAAAAAGCCAAAAAGTTTCAGACCAGCCAACAAAAAAATCTGGAAATAGAAAACTAGCTAAGGGACTTTCACTTGGTCGGACCAAAAAGCAAGAAACTATGAAGAAAAAGGGAAAAGACATGACCCTGAGCAACCTGGCACGGCACGAGCTCTAAGGGGCAAAAGAGAGAAATCGTTAGTACCCTAAGAGCCCAAAGTTGTGCTATAAAAGGAGCAAGGGGTCCATGCTACCAAAGGGGGAAGATTCAGACTAAGGGATAGAGAATTCATTTACGATTAGATCATTTGAGGCATTCACAATCTAAAGTCTCATAAAATTATAGGAAAGACTCTGTAAACTTAAGAGAAAACAGAGGAACCGTTCCCGGTATCCTAGAGGCAGCCGCTATAGTACATGCTCGGATTCAACAAATTCAAACTTTGCAAGCCTTTGATGCTTGAATAGCTATCAAAGTCTGTAACTTTTGAACTCAATTGAACCTTGCACCACATCTTAGTGAGTGCTGTAATCTGGACTAAGGGAAATTAATAAAATACACCTCATTAATTAGGGGATCCCTAACTTGTTCTTGCATCATATTTCACTTGTTGTGCATACCTTTACTGTTAAAATGTCATTCAATACGGATATACTTGTTTGTTGGTTATTTGTAGTGTAGGAAGTTTGTTTTGTGCATCAATCGGTTTTTAAACAGCTCTTTAGCTACGGTGAATCGAGCCCAGTCCACCAAGAACATTTTATTCAGCCCAGGATCCTTGGGCCATAGTGTTGGGAAAAAACAGGCACTCCCACACTCTTCTAATATCATCAGCAGATGGCACAGTAGTCAACATTTCACTCTCCTGAGTTGAAATACAAGGTTTGATTAGAATACATATTGTATTTCTACTATAATTTTACTATTGATTGATGTGACATGTTCATTATTATTGAGATTATCTAATTTATTGATTTCTTGTTAGAAGATGAAATGCACTTGCTCATAGAATTTTATTTTTGAATTGTTTATTGTTGGATTTCTCTTGCATTGACTAACAGTTGGATAAATCATGTGTGTTAAGTTATTGTTGGGTTTGTAGATGATGACTTACTCACAGTGGGTGATTATTTGGCCTATATTAAAGTCACCTCTAAAGAACTTGTTGTGTGTAATTTCTCTATCATCTGAGTTTTGGGTTGGTTCTTTCTTTAACAAGGAGGAAAACGCCTAGCAGTCGCTGACCAATTTTTTAAGGTTGATATCGAGTTTTGGGGCCAGCTCCAAGCATAATTTGACACATGTCATTGTTTGAAAAACTTCATATAAAAAAGAGTTAATTAACCCGCATCTTTGGTATACTGGTTACTAAATAAGCACAAAATTCTCATAAGGTTGGAGAGGACAAGGGCTGGAGTTCAATTTCTTAGGAAAGAGCTTAACACATATATACATTTAGATTAGATTATAGTAGAATTTTTATTTTATATAAAAAGAAAGTCAACTAAGACTGAAAAGTAACTATACATACATACATGCATGCATACATCTAATTAATATATATATATATATATATATATATATATATATATATTATGGTAACTTTAAGTTAATTAAAATTATACTTTCTCCATCACACTTTTTTTTTTTTTTTTGGCGGGCAATTTGTTTATTTCATAAGCACAGCTTAGCAACAAATGTAGCATGTCACATGCACATTGCATGAAAGCATGGGTCATGTTAAAGAAAATGTAAATAAAATTTACAAAATAATATCTTAATATTAATTATTTAAATTGACATTATTTTGAAATTATATGATGATTTGGTCCTTTTTTTTTTAATTTTAAAAAACACGATTTGAGCCGAATTTCAACACTTAAATTTAAGAAAGAGGCTAAATTCTTGAATAGTTTTAAAACAATATCAATTAATAATAATAATAATAATTATTTATTTTTTTTGATAAGTAATAATTATTATTAAAATAATATGATTTCGCAAATCTTGCAAAATAATGTTATTAATAAAAAGGCACATTAATTCAAATAACAACGGAGATTAATAAGAATAAAGTCTTTACCAAAACAAGCGCAAGTGTTAGGTTTAAGTTTTTCAACGCCTAATAAAAAAGCTAGTATGCACTACAAAGCAGCTATACTACAGTTTACTGTGACTAGCGCACTATTGGGGCGGCTGAGAAAATCAAAGTCTGACCTATAATATGTTTTCCTCTCTTATCAACCAAAAAAAAAAAAAAAAAAAAATGCTAAAATCACAGTTTTTTTTAATAAAAATTTTCATATAAATTGTTAACGTAGTGTACAGTTATTGATAAG
This sequence comes from Quercus variabilis, assembly GCA_030445155.1. Classification (NCBI taxonomy): domain Eukaryota; kingdom Viridiplantae; phylum Streptophyta; class Magnoliopsida; order Fagales; family Fagaceae; genus Quercus; species Quercus variabilis. The sequence continues at coordinate 56,406,067 of CP129447.1, read as the reverse complement.
TAAAATTTGGTATAATAGCAAATTTAAATAAAAATAAAAAAAAATTTGACATGTTAACTGTTTATAAAAATATTGTAAATTAATTTATGACGACAACATTATACTATAAAAAGTATGGTTTTGTTACACTTTTTAGAAATTAGAATATTTAAAGATACAGTCAACACTCAAAACTTAAAACTCAAATTACCAATAATACAATTTTTTTTTAAGGGAAATTATTAAAAAAAATTAAATTGAGTTTTTTTTTTCTTCCCTATGTTAAGAAATTTCTGCAGAGTAAAATGCGTAATTAGTGTATGGCCTACCAAAGAAGAAGTGACCCAGATGAGATTTGATCCACAAGGTCCCAAAGCCAAAGGGCTTCACTGTATAAACAAAAGAAAATAAAAATTACCACAAGAGGAAAAAACACTCAAAACTCAAAAGTGAAAATAAAATAAAATAAAATAAAAGAAACCCACTTAGGAGATCAGATGAGAAAAAGGCCAGGCTAAACCTGCGAGCTTGTCTGACCTAAAGAGCTGAAGACAAATTAAGCACAAGAAGAAGAAGAAGAAGAAGAAGAGAAGAGTAAGAAAAAAACTATCATATTTGATGTTTTTGATTCTTACTTTTGTTTAAGGATTTGATGTTTTTCTGCAATGTTCTAATCTCAAATCTTTTGGTGGGTGGGTCGGTGGGTGGGGTTTGGTTTTTTTTTTATTCTGGGTTTGTTTTGTGAAATAACCCAAAATTTTAAAGTTGTAGTTTGGCTTTGATTTTTGGTATTTTTCTACATGGGTGTCTGAGATTATTAATCCTGCGGTTTTACTAGGTGGAAATTGGGAATCTTTGACTGTTGTTGTTGTTGTTATTTTTTTTTTTCCTGTTGAGTTATGATAGGGATATTATTGTTTATGTTTATATGATTCATCTTTAATTTAATTATGGTATATTAGTAACTGTAATACATGATATTTGTTATGGTTCCAATGATTTTACAAGTGGGTTTTGAAGATTTATCTTCTTCTGTTTGTTGTGACATCATGGCAGGGGCGATTAATGCTGTTATCATCATCAGTAGCTGAGACCCTTTTTGTTTTGGGGTGTTTTTTTTTTATTTTAGTTTTGTTGATCTGGGTGTGGGAAATTTTTGTTTTTCTCAATTTTGTATTTGATGGGTTACAGAGGGTTTACTTTATATTGATGTACTCTTCCAGTAGGTGTGTAAGGTGTTTCTAGTTCTTTTGTCCAAGATGTCTAAGATTTCGAGGCTGAAAAGTGATGTAAAAGATTCACGGTGTATTGATGTTTTCGAGTTAATGATTATTTTTATGAATGTACAATCATATGTAATCTCAAATTCCCTACATGATTTAAAGCTTTGGGAAATCCTCTCTGGGGTGTATAGGAGCTTCCAGATCCAATACCAGATGGATCTGTCTCTCTCCCTAATGTTGTTATTGATGTGCAATAGGAGATATAAGTTTAATAGTGGTTTTCCTGCTTATGTATAATATTAGGTGGAGATAGATGTAATTTATTTTTAATTTATCTTGGTCAACCTTTATGGATCCAGTGGCTGAAGAGCAAATAGATTATGAAGATGAGGAATATGGAGGGGCTCAGAAGCTGCAATATCAAGGAAGTGGAGCCATACCGGCCCTTGCAGATGACGAACTGATGGGAGAAGATGATGACTATGATGATCTCTACAATGATGTTAATGTTGGAGAAGGTTTCCTTCAGTTGCACCGGTCTGAGGCTCCACTCCCACCTGGGGGTGTTGGCAATGGAGGACTTCAAACTCAGAAAACTGATGTTCCTGAACAAAGAGTGGAAGCTGTGGTTGCACAAGAGATGGGCATTCCTGGGGTTTCAGTTGAAGGAAAGTATTCTAATGCTGGTGTGCATTATCCTGAGCAGAAGGAGGGGTCATCTGCCGTAAAGGCACCAGAAATGGGATCTTCTAGTTACCCAGACGGGTCTTCGGTTTCACACAGAGGGAGGGTTGTTGAAATGACTCATGATCCCCAATTCAGAAACATGGCATTTCAAGGATCCACATCTGTGCCCCCCAATTCTGGGGTTGATCCTTCTGATATGCCTGGAAAAATTCCTAATGAGCCCATGCCTGTGCTGAATTCTGCCACTGGTGGTCCTCGAGGCGTTCAACAGATGCCTTCTAATCAAATCAATGTGAATGCAAATGTCAATCATCCGATAATTAATGAAAGTCAGATCCGGCCACCTGTAGAGAATGGTCAAACCATGCTGTTTGTGGGAGAACTACATTGGTGGACAACTGATGCAGAGCTTGAAGGTATTTTATCTCAATATGGAAGGGTCAAGGAAATTAAGTTTTTTGATGAGAGAGCTAGTGGTAAATCCAAAGGCTATTGTCAAGTTGAATTCTATGATTCGGTTGCTGCAGCCTCTTGCAAAGAGGGAATGAATGGTCATGTTTTCAATGGGCGACCTTGTGTTGTGGCCTTTGCTTCTGCACAAACATTGAAGCAGATGGGAGCTTCTTATATGAGCAAGAACCAAGCTCAGAATCAGTCTCAGCCTCAAGGAAGGAGGCCAATGAATGAAGGTGGTGGGAGAGGGAACAATATGAATTATCAAAGTGGAGATGGAGGAAGAAATTACGGACGGGGTGGATGGGGACGGGGCGGGCAGGGTGTACTCAATCGAGGTCCTGGGGGTGGACCAATGAGAGGAAGAGGAGGGACCATGGGTGCAAAGAACATGGTTGGGAACAATGCTGGAGTTGTAAGTGGTGCTGGAGGAGGAGGATATGGACAAGGCCTTGCAGGTCCTGCATTTGGGGGTCCTGCTGGTGGTATGATGAACCCACAGGGCATGATGGGTACTGGGTTTGATCCCACATATATGGGTCGAGGTGGTGGTTATGGAGGTTTTCCAGGTCCTGCTTTTCCCGGAATGCTTCCTTCATTTCCAGCTGTTAATACGATGGGACTTGCTGGGGTGGCACCTCATGTCAATCCAGCCTTCTTTGGTCGGGGAATGCCAGCTAATGGAATGGGAATGATGGGTTCTGCTGGAATGGATGGTCATCATGCAGGAATGTGGAATGACACAAGCATGGGTGGATGGGGAGGAGAAGAACACGGTCGAAGGACGAGGGAGTCAAGTTATGGCGGTGATGATGGTGCTTCAGAATATGGGTATGGAGAGGGAAATCATGAAAAAGGAGCAAGGTCAAGTGCTGCCTCTAGGGAAAAAGAGCGGGGATCTGAGCGTGACTGGTCAGGAAACTCTGAGAGGAGGCATCGTGACGAGAGGGAACAAGACTGGGACAGGTCTGAAAGGGAACACAGGGAGCCCCGTTACAGGGAAGAAAAGGACAGTTACCGAGACCATCGTCCAAGAGAACGTGACTTGGGTTATGAGGATGATTGGGATAGAGGGCAGTCTTCTTCAAGACCTAGGAGCAGGTCCCGAGCAATGCCAGAAGAAGATCATAGGTCTCGATCCAGGGATGTGGATTATGGAAAGAGAAGACGCTTGCCATCGGAGTGACACAAGCATGATGTTCATCCTTTTTTGGCAGGTTTTATGAGACCTCACAATCTATGTTCTCACTCTTAGAGTTTCTCCTTTGGATATCTAAAGTGCACCTTCATCATTCTCTCTGGTTCTCCGCGGCCCCACATTCAAAGTGTGGCTTATTTGAGGGAAGAAGTAAGTTCCACTTGTGTTGGTATGGGGGAAGAACTAATTTCCATTGCTTTCGTACTGCATAATACTGAACATCATTAGCTGCAACGCTTAATATTTGTGTGCTGAAAAATGATTGATGACTTTCAGTAGCATACCAATGTGGATAATTCTGTGGCTTGGACTCCTGGTATCCTTCACCAGTTATCCCATTGGTATCATATTTATACTGCTATCTATCTTCAAGACTGACTTGTGCTATTGGTACAATTGGAACCTTCTTGTTTGTTTATATGATTGTGGGAGTTAATTGTCCATGCTTTCAGAGAATATTTTTGTGGCTTAAGTGGAGCCTTTAACCATTTCCAGATGCATGTATTAGTTGAGTTTTATACCTCTTATATGATATCTTTTCTTTTCTAACTTATTTTGCTGGTTGTATTTTTAATTTAGAAGTGTCTAACATCTATCTTCTTTGCTGGTCACCGAGTCCTACTCCTTGTACAGTTGGTGGCGAGAGTTTTTGTTTTTGTTTTTGCTTATTTCTTTATAGTTCATGCTGTGTGTTTTCATGAAGCTGAGTAGTTTTACTCTGTACGTCCATTGTTTCGTTAAATGTTTTTGCTAGATATCTGGCTTGATTGTAGTATCTGAAGATTTGTTAATAGTATATATTGGCTTACAACCAATGGGGAAGGGGGGATTTATACCCAGGTTCTCCCCTTGGGGGAATCGGGTAGAGCCATTGAGTGACAAGACTCTTGGGTACAATTAAGTTCTTTTTGTCATGCTAACTCAATCTACCTCTTATTATTTTGCTGTGATTTCCAATTAATGTGTTGTATGTGTGAAATAATTCATTCGTTTAGAAATTCATATTACGAGTGTGATAGCTACATCTTGTATGTAAATGGTTGTTTTTCTGACACATGTATGAAAAATTTGTTTAATTGAAGGATTGAAGATGTGGCTAACATTCTTTTGGTTTGAGTAAGTGTCAGGTTTCCTTTTGGTTTAGGATGTGGTTGGTGAAAAGGAAGTTGCCAGAATTGTTTATGGTAGTGACTCTTGTTAATGTAGTTATTAATATTCCAAGAATAATAAAAATGGAGTATGTTGTTCCTTTGGCTTAGATCAAACCTTTACACTATGGTTGGATGGGGAAAAGGGGAGGGCAAAGGCAGGGAAGAGAGTGTCTTTCCTTTCTTTAGATGGGTGGAAAAGGAGTGGAGGGATTCCCTTTTCCTTTGGGCCATCATTTTTTTCCTCCTAATTGGGGGGAAATGGAGGGATGAGGAGAGAGAAAGAGTATTTAATTTTTTAATGGTGTGGGACCCTCTAATATAATTTCCTTACCATCCTATTTCCTCTAGACGACCAACCACATAAAGGGAAGACAATCTTTCCTTCCCTTTCGGTCTCCCCCTCCATTTTGCTAAACATAGTGTTAATGTTTCTTGAAGCCTCAGCTTCCACTGCATCCCATAGGCTGATGTTAGGGTTTAAAGATTCAAATCTTCCTTTCCCCTAATAGTGACAATATATGTTAAAAGATTCAAGTTTACTTAAATGTTATAGTCTTAAAAACTAGGTGTTGTTGACCATTGTCCTCTTATTAGAGTTTGAATGGTAAAGTTCATAAAGTACCCTTTCCTCCATCAAATTACCTATGGAGTATTTTTACTCAATAGTCAATATCTTGTGCTATTGCCTATCTTAGAGACATGATTGTCAGCATTGTTTCTGCCTTTAAAAAAAGGAAATTGTAATGGCAAGATGTTGGCCATGTGGCTAGCAGGTGAAGGATGGTTCTAGTTGTAGTTGCCAGCCTATGGTGTACTGGTAGTTATGCCTGCACAAGACAACGGTTGCGGAATTGTTCTTGATCAAATAACACTGTCACATTGATTTCTGTTTTTGGTGGATGAGGCCTCGAAGTATCATTCTCAAATATCATATGAATTTGAATCTTGATTCTTGACTGACAGTAATCCTCTTCTACCTCTTTGTTGTATAATGTTACCTTGACTTTAAAAGTTAGGATGTTAGTGTTACCTAAAGTAAAAGCAATAAGATGCGAGAGAAGAGGGGCAATGATGACTGTTTCTTAATTTCTCTTTTAGTTATTTTGGTAGTTCTTGATAAAATGGAATCACTTGTCAAAATCATATTATATGATAGATGTATTGATTGCCATTTTGTCACAAATCTCCAGTAGTATGAGAGGTAATCACTCGTTCTTATTAGCACATCTTATAGGTTTGGTCTGTAACTATAAATATAACCAGAAGTATGGAGGTGAAGGGTTATTTTTCTTGTGTTGTGTCAAATAGAGGTACAATGCCTTAGGGCTTTGTAATCAAAGAATGGACTAGGGGATACTTGAGTTTGTTTGCTTTCATGTTTTGATGTATTTCTGTTTCTTATATTTTCCCATTAATATTGAGTGGTAGAGATAGATTATGGGTGGCGTCTTTGGCAGATTATTTTATTTATCATCTATTGACTTGGGGGTTTTCTTTTTATCATCATATCCAGGGAGTGGAGTAGGCAACTTTTTGTTTTCATGATTGAATCAGCCTGTGTTGGTTACATGGAGGAAGATGTGTTAGATGGGATGCCTTCATTGGATTCCTCTGGTGATGGCTTGGTCTGCCAAGTATGCAAAAGTAACCTTGTAGCACCTAAAAATCTGTAAATTGTGTTCCAGCAATAAAATGTCTAGAAAGAGTCAAGATCACAAATATTTCAATAAATAAATCTTGGTGTTTAGTTTGTGGATATGATTACCGTATCTGTTAGTCTCCATGTAAAGCACCTCTGTCATGTGTAAATTGTTTTATGTATTAGGTCTGCAACATGTAACAGCCTCTTGTTGTTTGACTTTATTGGTTTTAGCTGTGAGCTTGTAAAAGTTTTATGAGGTCCATACCTGTTCATCATTGATGTGTTGTAACTCATAATGTTGTTCTAGGAGAGTCAAGTCAACTATTGGTACATTGTAACCAGAGGGTCCCTGTTTCAATTGTAATTGGTTATTGTAAAAATTGTACAACTCTCTCTCTGTTCAAGCAACTTCCCAGAAAGAAGAAAGGATTTCAGAGTTATTATTATTTAAGCACATAATGTAAATTAGGTTCAGGATTTAGGAGTCATGTATTGATGCTACAGTATGATAGACTTGGAACCCTGAAGAATTTTGCTCACTTGGGGTCGTTTCTCTCTTGATGGAAGCCTGATCTACTCCTTATGTACTTTTTATTTTAAACTTATTAGTATGTTATTTTTCTGGGAAGCAGTTTCTTTTGTACTAATGGGTCTAGAATGTGTAAATCATATTGTCCTGTTTGTTTTTTTGGAATTTGGAATGTATAGATTCCCAACAATGTAAATGAGATTGTGTTAAAGGTTATTTGTTGAGTGACCTGCCTCACTATTTTTCCTGATGGGTACTACTTGCTCAATGAAGAAGTTTACAGGGAATTTGTTCACAACTCCTTTGTTGGAGGCTTTAGTATAGCTTATCCTGTCCCTTCTTCTATAATCTATCCCCATTTTTTTGGTGGTGTTATTTAGTGATTTTTTGTTACTGCATTTATTTGTTTTTTTGCCAGAATTTGTTACAGGATTAATCCATTTGGAAATGCTGTTTTTTGAGCTTGGTCATAAATTTGGTTGGTGTTTTTTTTATTAGTAATGACACTTTATTGATGAAAACTTAAGAACAAGAAGCAAGGCATCTTAGTACACAGGTAGCATATTAAGGAAGGATAAGAAGTTTGTTTTGGTTTTTCGTGGTTGGTGTTGGGATTTGAATTTGACCATTACTTCCATTTGTTTTAATTTAGTTTTTGTTGAGCAAGAAATTTTGTATGGGAAAGGGAAAATTGTCTTTGTTATCTTGAGCTAATTATCTTTAACAATGTTGTTTTGGTTCACATCGTTGTCTGCCACTATGGTTTATCTTGTGTAGTTTTTGATTTGGTCTGTGCTTGCTACCATAAAACATAAGAGTTTGGTCTATTTATGGATTTTTAAATTAAGATAATCGATGATCCTTTGGTCCTGAATTGCACTTTTTTATGGTCTTGAAGTGCACTTTTTTATGAGATGCATGGTCTAATGAATTGGAAGGATATTCTTGCTTTACACCTTTGGTGGAGTGAAATCATTGTCCTTGGTTAGCCGAAGTGATCGGGCACTGTCTTAGGGCCACAAGGTTTTTGAAATGTGACTTTGTGGTTGAAGATTATTGGTTTACTTGGTATGTCTATTTTCCACGTGAAAGTAGTTTACTAGATTTTTTTGTCTTTTTTGATAGAATGGTAGAATGTAGATTGATAGTAGGTAATATTAATAGTTCTTAATTTAGGACTAAACTCGTAAGCTCTCATGATAAAAGTGAGTTTTTTTATTTTTATTTTTATTTTTTATTTTTTTAACACAATTGTGTGATTCACATATCTTTTGGGCTAAATTTTGGGATCCACATATTGTGAAATAGAGGATGCATATGTTGTATGCATATAAAGATACCTTCTCCAAGTGATCACCTATGGAAACTTAGCCTTTTCACATTTGTGAAAGCTAATCTTAAGCCTATGAAAATTTAGCCTATCCATATCAGTGAAGGCTAATCTTAAGCCTATGGAAATGGAAACTTAGAGGCTGTTTGGATTGACAATTTTTATAACTCAATTCTCAGTTTCTATAACTCAATTCTTAAAAATGGTAGGACTCATAGTAGAATACTTGTTTGCCTGCACAATTTCTTTATTTTCATAACTTTGTTTTCAATACTTAATTCTCTACTTTTTGAGTTATGAGTTGTGGAAACTGAAAATAACTTTTGGCTGTTTTCAGTTTTCAATGGCAAACTTGTAAATAACATCACACAGTCGGTCTCACAGTCAGATTTTTGCTCCCTCTTTATCTTCTTTTCTCTCTCTCTCTCTCTCTCTCTCTCTCTCTCTCTCTCTCTCTCTCTCTCCTTTTTTTTTTATTTTTTTTTTTTATGGGTCTGGGATTGTCTGCTCCTCTTCTTCTTTTTCTTCTTTTCTTTTCATTTTCTGGGTCTGGTTTTTTTTTTTTTTTTTTTTTCCTTTTCTATTCTCATTTTCTTTTTTTTCTTCTTTTCTTCTCTTTTCACTTTCTGGGTTTGGTCCTTTTTTTCTTCTTCTTTTACTGGTTTCCGTTGGCTGGGGTTTTTTTTTTTTTTTCACTAGGTTCGGGTTTCTGGATTTTTTTTTTTTTTTTTCCTTTCATTGGGTTCTTTTTTTGGCTGGGTTTCTTTTGTTCTTCACCGGTGTGTTTTTTTTTTTTTTTTTTTTTTTTTTTTTTTTTTTTTTTCACTTGCTTCAGTGATTATGGATACTGAAAAAAAAAAAAAAAAAAAAAAAAAAAAAAAAAAAAAAAAAAAAAAAAAAAGCTGCACCGGGTGACAGGTCATGGGGCTCACAAATAGTGTGAAAAATATTGAGTGATGGTGCCAAACAACCTTTGTATTTTAGGGTGATGAGTAATGAGTGATGAAAATTGAGTAATGAAAAATGGTGAGCCAAACAGCCCCTTAGCCTTCCCATATTTATGAAATTAAGCCAATTTCTTGTGGAGATTGTGGCCTAGGCTTATATGTTCATGAGTCTTGCCGGCGCCCTGGGGGGGGGGGGGGGGAGGTGTTTCTACTCAAAATGGTTCGTTTCAACAACATTGTCTATATATAATTAGACATTTGAGTTTGTGGGTAAATATGAATTTGAAAAACTCACACCTTGTGTCAATATAAGACAATGAAACATTATATCAAAGTACATATGGAATGATGATTATGCAAGGAAGATGAATTAGTATACCTATGTTCATTCGTTTAGTGAGAACATTAGAATCATTGTTATTAAACCTGGACCGACCTAGTTGATCAAATCAATGATCTTAGGACTATATCTGCTTATTTAGCAAAAAACAAAAAACAAAAAAGACTATATCTGCATGATCCTTAGTTTGATTGATTAGGCAATGACTAGTTGAACCTAGTCAAACTCGGAAATTTCTTTACTACATGTTCAATTGGGATGGGTTTTGTGGATAATTGGATATATCATTTAAATCCTTTCTTGTACTCTAAAATACTTGTCTAAATAATCTTAAAATATTTTTTCATTATAAAAATATTATATTAAAGAAAAAAACCCAATAAATATAATATCTTATATGATTTATTTGCTATTATTTCCAAAATTGTATCTCTTACACTGTGTTTTTTTTGACGGAATTATTTTTCTCAATTTCGGTGTTTGACTTTGATGCTGCTAAAATTGTTGGTCAACATAAAAATATTTTCAGGCTGATAGTAAAATAACATCTCTTTAGGTGGAAATTTGTTTACACTTTTGCCCTTACTTTACAATAAAAAGTAAAAACCCCACCCCACCCCACCAAACCACCCATTATCAGAACCAACCAACCCACTACGACCTAAACATGAGCTATTGTTAACTTTTGGATCGAGATGTTGTATCCGATGCCAACATCACAGTCTATTCAAAAGCACTCTTTAACTTTTGAATTGAATCGAGTTGGTTGAGTGGATTGAGCCAAACGGGTTTGTGGACCCTTTTAGCTAGAATAGTATTTCTTGACATTTTAAGAAGGGATATTTACTCATTTTTTCTTGTAATGAATATACAATAAAATAGCTTAGTAGTTTAGAGGATTTATTGCTTAGTACTAAATGAGCCCACAAATATTAGGTTGATGCCATGTTTCACGAGGCATCTTGATCTTATTCAGTTGTTTCAAAAGGTTATGAAAGCATTGCACTATAATAGATAAAGCATTCTATTGGATTACTTGTCATCATATATGAAAAGAACAATTGCTTTCGTTTTATGTGTCATATTGGATTAATTTAATTCTCATTGTATATGAAAAGAAAAAGGGTAAAAAAAAAAAAACAGTCACTTTCATTTTCTGCATACACGAAATTTGTTGGTTAGAAAGGTTTTCCTAAAGATGATTTTTTTTTTTAGGCTAAAGATGATTATTGATACGTCAATATGATTATATGATGATATATTGCCTTTATTAAGTATAATATTGTCTATAAAATGTTTTCGTTACACAATTTTATTTGGCATTATCAAAGATAATTTTCACATCGCAATGTTTAATCCTTAGAATTAAGTCAATAGTTGCCTTCATAAGTGCCTTTCCCTCAATAATTTTGAAACCATGAGATCCTCCAACTCCTCACTCTCCTAAGTCTTTGGTCTTGGGCCAAGTCCTTGAGTTCTTGGCCATCCAATACAGATTCAAATGCAACTTTTTTGAATTAAAAAAATTAGCTTGGAGGGTCACCTCAGATTGAAATAGATCAACTTCCCTCACCTGTAAATATCGCCACTACAAAGGCCAAAAATTGCAAAACAACTCACTTAGTACAGGTCAATTAATTCGGCAATCGAGCGGGCCTGAGACTTGGACGTTGGACTGGGCCAATGAATCCGCGGCTCAACAAGTTTAATCCAAAATACGTAGATAATTTAATGGTCATTTTTGGGTTGCTGATCATTTTTTTCCTTTCAGAATTTGGCTAAAATTTACAAAAGTATATGTGAATGATGTTCTTACAAATCCTACAATTAGTGACAATTGACAAACATTGTTACACCCATGCCATGCCTACGATAATTATAAGCACTCACACAAATAATTAATGCGATTGGCACCACACATCTTTATTTTGTATGTATGAATAAAATTAACATGTTAGTTTCTAAGATTTATTATCTTGTAAGCAACTGAATTAAATACTAACATTCTTTCTAAATTGTTACAGGCTGGTTCATAATCATAAGATTATTGGACTAAACGCAAAAGATATATATATATATATATATATATATATATATATATATATGCTTTGCATTTCCATATAATCTTCAAGTTTCGTCGGCTAAAACTCAAAGATTAAAAATGATAAACAAGAAAAAAAAGAAAAGAAATAAACAAATGTATAAATTTTGTGTATATATAAAACCAGGCGGCCTAGCACAATTTTCCAAAGTCTATCAAAAATGGCATGCTATGAATTCCACACTACTATTTTTCTTTAATAATTTGGAATTCATTTCACATAGCACATAAAAATAAAAAAAATTACAATTAGAAACATGAATCAGATAACAATATCAATCAATTAATCAATTAGAATTACGTATAAGTCTACCATCAATGGTTATGCATGCATGCAGGCATGCAAACCTTTTCTTTTTTTGTTTTTGCTTTAGAAGGAGAAGAATCCAACAGCCCCAGCAGCGGCCAAAGCAGCAGCAACACCAAAGGCCTTGAGAGCATTGGCACCACTAGCACTGGGTCCAGGTGCTTCAGCAGCATCTGGAGAAGGAGGGAAAACTGCATCAGAGACAGGTCCACCAACTGGTGCAGCCACAGCACCACCTGTAGGTGAAGATGCTGAGCCCTCACCACTTGCAGGCGATAAGTCACCGGTGTTTCCAATGTCGTTGTTGGGAGGGCCTGCGGCAATGGACCCGTCATCCGAGGCGGGGCCGGACACGGGGGCGGGGGCGTCAGCAGCCAGGACCTCAACCTTGGTGACTGCTAGCCCGACAATGGCGAAGAGGAGGAGAAGAATAGCAGCTTGACGTGCCATTTTTTTTTTTTTGTTTTTATGTTTTTATGCAGCAGTTCTCTAAAGGGTTTGAATATAGAGAATCACCGCAGGTTTAAGAAGGATGAGAGGGAAAGGGTTGATATAGGAGTTGGGTTTTGTGAAGGGAAAGTTTTGGTGAATGGTTTATTTGGGTTTGTTGCGGAGTGTGAGGAAAGCCGTGAGATTAAATTGGGTGTGTGTTGGGCAATTAGTTTGTTAATTGCTAATTTCAGTTAAAGTTTCGTGGTATTTTTAGCTAAACTCGGTTGTTTTAAGTCTTTGTAGGAGGAGGGGGATTTGGTGATTTTTGGTTCACTAGATTTTGTGGTTTGTTAATAGTCTTTTAAATCTATATTTTTTCGTCCGCTCGTTCTATACTGTTCTAGTTAGACTTCCAGTGATGCTATCAAATTTTTTCCAATTTTATCAAGTCGTTTGGTTTCACGATGATTTTCCTATTGAATCAACCCCAAAGTTCGGCAAAAGGGAGAGAACAAAGAATTAATGAACTCTAAATATTTAGAATATAATCTGTTCAATTATTTATTTGTTTATTTTTGATAATAAAGATATGATTTGAACTTAAAGTTCTTTTTTAATGGGAGAATCGGATAATATTATTGTTAAGGGGATAATAGTAATACCTTAAGGAGTCTTCATTTGTGTAGTTGATAAATCTAACATATATACCATTTAGCCCAAAAGGTTTTAAGCTTATGAGTTTAGACCCGATTAAGCATTTTGGATTAAGTGGCCGGTATATCTATATGTTAGATTAACTACTTAATTAGAGTCTTCTTAATTTGTTATATCTTTAACAAGTAGTATCATAACTCATGGTAGTGTGTGGCAAAGTAACGAGGTGGCAAGGTTAGTCTCATTTGCTCCAGGTGGAGTGGGGATGTGGGTCCCTTTTGTAATTGGAGTAGAGACTAGGGTGGAAGGTTCATGTACTACTTAGAGCTCACATAACTGTGCATCACATAAGGCAAATCCATAAAGGCCACACAAATGATCTTAGAAAGAGGCCCAATAAAAGAGTATTGCTAATGGTGCTAAATAATGGTGTGTTGTGAGGTTCTCACGGGCGTGGATGTGTGGGGTTAACACATAGTTCTCATGGATGGTGTACAAGAGGTTCATGAATAATGCATTAGTGAAGGAAGAAACTTATAAGTAAGGGGAGCTAGTAGGACTTGTTTGTGGCACACAAAGGGATGGGGACTTATGTGAGGGGGAGATTGTTGATTATATATGTATGAATGAAGTCCCATATTAAATAAGAATGATAAGAGGAAGTGATTAATATAATATAATTAGCTTAAGCATTTTAGTGGTATTCCTATATGTTATATTAACCTAGGTTATCAGAATTAAGATCCTATATCTTATATACCTATAATTATAATTTATAATATATATTTAAAAAAATTGAAAAAAGTAATTTTTGACACGAATTAGTAAAAATACTAATAAAAAAAAAGTACAAAATTACAAATATATAAATAAAGTTCGAAGCTCAAAAGTTACAACTCATGAATACTAAGTTCTAAGTTAAACAACTCAAACCATACCTAATGAAGAAGAAGTAGAAAATGGATTGGATACTTTGAAAAAGAGGCATTCATGTATGAAAGTAAAGAAAGTTGTCCTATGCATTTTCATTTTTTAAGGAAAGTAAAGACTACGAGTTGAAATGAAGACAAAAACTAGACATGGCAAAACGGTCGGGTCGGGTCGGGTTCGGGTCGGGTCAATCGGGTTGCAGGTCAAACGGGTCACGGGTCAAAACCGGGTCATTTTAAGCGGGTCAAAATCGGGTTCGGGTCAATCGGGTTGCGGGTCGGGTCGGGTTGACCCGTATTTTTCACATGAATTTTTTTTATTTTTATTTTTATAAAGAAAACAACATGTATCTGTTATTTGGAAAGTTATGCAACAAATTACTTGATGTAAAATGCATTATTTTGAATTCACTACTTATATCAAGAATGAACTCAGTTAAACTTATTAATACTTATTCAAAAATTTTAAAATTATACAAATCCTAACATTACTATCTAAAACAAAATAACACAAAGATAAGTAAAACAAATACACAAGTTTTATTTCTACACAATATCAACATTCCAAATATAAAATAAAATTACAAATGACTTATTGGATAACTCATTTGATAAAGAATAAAAATATATAAGAAATTTACAATCTTGAAAATTAATTTTATAATCTATTATCAGTTGTGGTTGACACTCTATTTCAATTTGAGATATACTTTAAAATTTGATTGCTTACTTATTTATACATGATCTCTTTTATGAATATCATATTATTATTAAGCAACACACACTCTAAGAAATATCATAATTTATTTTGAAAAACCGTTTATTTTGGACATAAATTGTTAAAAAATAGGTTTAAGTATTCATAATTAATGCTAACTTGATACTTTAGCTTCACTATTTTCACACTTGTGAATATTTCTCACATATCTACAATTTTAAATCTATGTTTTTAACTCTACTATAACCAGATTATCTTGGCATGTATTTTGCTATTTGATATTTAAAAATATTTACTCATTACAGAATGTTCAACAATTTATCTTTCAATTAATTTGCATATAGTTATATAAATGTATCAATTGTTTCCTTAAAGTTCACAATAAACAATTAAACCAATATATTCTTAGTTTTACTATTTTTTTTACCAAAAAAAAAAGTTTTAAAAAAATAGTTCGGGTTCGGGTCGGGTCGCGGGTCGGGTCGGGTTGACCCGCAAAAAACACGGGTCGGGTCACGGGTCAACCCGTTTTTGCTTCGGGTCAAAAAAATCGGGTTCGGGTTGGGTATTTTTCGGGTCGGGTCGGGTCGGGTCAGAAAATTCTGACCCGTTTTGCCATGTCTAACAAAAACAATAATAATTAGCCTATTTTTCTTACTTTCAATGCAATGTACGTACGAACCTAACGTCTTATTTTCCATTGATCTCGTAAAATCTTCCTCCTTAGTCCCTACAATTTTTTTTTTTTTTGGTTTTTTTCCATCGTTGGTTTCTTCTGAGGAAGGAAATTTGATTTTGTTTTCATTGTTCTATGTATCATTGTTTTAAGGCTATACATTTATTAGTCATGCTAGATCAAACTTGTTTCAATATTTTTGGGCAAGTTTTTCTTTTAACTAATGGCTGCACAAATGTTAATTGGTTCTCATTTTAGCCATGTCATAGATTTATTTTTTATTTTTAAAAAATAAACATACGCAGGAGAGAGGAGTTGAGATTCTAATACAAAGGGGCATCTTAAACCAAAAACTCTACTCAAATTTCTTAGAATTTGAATAAATGTGTACATACCCAACAGTTCAAGGGACACCCTTTTTTTTTTTTTTTTAGTTATAAAGAAACAAATGTTCATACCCAATAGCTCAAGCAATTGTTATTTTCTTTCGTTTAAAAAAGCTAGCACATGTGCATACCCTTAAGTGACACTATTTTTTGGAGGTCTTACCTGGTAGATAACTTCCAAGTATATAATTTTTTTTTGGTGTCATTATATGAATTAAAAGAAATTAAAAAAAAAAAAAGTCCTCACAAGGAAAATGTCCACTAAATATTCAAATTATTAGTACATGATAGTCTTAAAACTGCACAACATATATATATATATATATATATATATATTTATTTATTTTTTTTTTAACGGGAACTACATAACAATTGATCATTGATGAGAGCAAAAAAGTACAAAAGAAGGAAAACCATTGGCATGCTAAGTCAACAACGGCATTCAAGACCAATAGTGCTAAAACTATGTACTTTTATAAGTTTTACTTATTTTATATTTTCTATATTCAGCAACCATCAAGTTGATGCTCCATTTTTCTCTTCAAACTTTTTGCCTCAGCATCTAGAACGTGGGGTGCATCGTAAAGCACCTGCAGATTTTGTCAATGACCTCACTGTTCTTGCATCTGCAACTTGGAAAACTTGTTCATGGTTATAGTTTGGCTTTACCCCACCAGCACCTGTTTCAATGAATCTAGCTCCATTTTCAAATACATCATTCACAGAGTAGAATTTCCATGTCCCTTTTTCACCATTTCTCCACGTCACCTATTAATATTAATGTTATGCATTGTGTTTGTGTTAGTATGGGTATATGCATTTTTGTTACTTATATGATAATGGAAGTATTGAAATTTTACCTCTTTGTTCCCTAATTTTGGTGCAATGAACAAGTTGGCTTGACTCTTGACACTAGGATTCATGCTTCCCCCTATAGCATATTGCATCCATCCCTGATAAAGGTTGTTCACCACATGTGCATATCCAAATCGAATTCTACAAAGTTTATTTGTGTGCATAAGATAGCTGATTTAATATATTATATGGTTGTGGCTTCATAAATATATGATTGACTAGTTTATTTCTAGAATTCTTTGAATGTGGAGGATTAATTACGTACCTTGGCATCCTTTGATTGCAATTAGGTCCAAAATGGTTGTACATGACTGTGACCTTCATGTTTTTGTCACGTAAGAACCCATCATCATGTCCAAGAAGTATGACCTTGTCTTGATTTTTAAACCAGTTGTTAGAGATGGTGATATCTGTAGAACCTCGAGTGACATCAAGTAGACCATCCTCACTCTCATAAAGTGTATTATGGTCAAGCCAGACCTTTGATGCAGTAACCAATCTAATTGCATCTCCATCAACTTGACCTAGTGAAATTCTCTGTGAGTC
Organism: Quercus variabilis; assembly: GCA_030445155.1. Lineage (NCBI taxonomy): Eukaryota > Viridiplantae > Streptophyta > Magnoliopsida > Fagales > Fagaceae > Quercus > Quercus variabilis. Next base: position 56,388,984 of record CP129447.1, on the reverse strand, counting down.
CGGACCCATTACTGTGCTAGGTGGTTGAGATCGGCAATGGTGGACACGAAGACCATGAATGATTATGTTGCTTTGCTGTTGATATATAAGGTACATTTTAGTACTTGGCTAACTCAAAAATGCTAAATGTAATTAACAATTTTAGGGAGAAAACTATGACAATTTATTTCACAGCTTATTAAATTGTCATATTGTGACTAGTCACTAGTACGACATTACTTTTCTGTGAAATTATCTGTGATACCATTTTTATAGTGTGCTAATCAATAATCATAACATGTTACCTAAACAATTGTGAAAATTTTTACAAAACACAAAAAAAAAAAAAAATGAAGCGAAAATTACTTACCTTATAGATCATCAAACATGCATTACCAGCAATGTGAACATTAGCACCCCGACCATCAATGGTTGTGAAACTACTAATGAGAAGTGGTTTTTGAAGTCTAATGCGCATGCTTCTAAGGAATGTGATCCATTTTTTCCCTTTGATCATGGTTGTTCCATATCTTAAGGTCCCTGGTTTAGGATTTATTGGGTTGTCACTAGGATCAGTGACTACATATTGTGTGAGGCCCTTTCCAATGTTGTTGGCCATCTTCCCAGCATAACCCACTGAACATGTGGCAAGCTGTTGTCTGTTCCTTCGCCAATCAGGATTCCATCTCCAGCAATGATCAATCGCATTCATTTTCAAGCCAATGATTTTTGTTTTCTTAGCAAGACTAACATTAGGAGTGGAGAGCATGACAATGACAAGAGCCAAAGCAAAGTGCCAAAGAATGGCAATGTTAACACCTTTCAAAGCCATATTCATGTGAATGTACTAACTCCAAAATGCAGACTCAAATAGAAAAAGAGGCAAGTTGTTCTGATCTGCAAATACTTGGAGTGGAGAGGGATATATATAGGTGGAGTGGTTAGTATTGTATATGAGTTTGTTTAGGTGGTTTTAAAGTGGATGCTGAGGAGTGTAGGACATAAAAGAAGCTATTAATAGGTATTGGTTTTGCTTCCTCACCCCAATTTGAAATAGATTAGCTAGCTACATTTGTGTATCAGCCAAAATTACAGAGCAAGCGAGTGTTTGTGTCATTGCTAGAATAAGGAACACGTAAAATTTGAAACTTCCATGTATAAAGATAGTAGCTACAATTGGCTTCTCTTAAGTAGGGGTTTTTGTGCTAGGAGATACAATGGATGTGAACCATACGTGAGAAGTGGGTAGAGACAAAAATTTTCACAATTTTAAGTTGGTTAGTTAAAATTATAATTAGACTAATACATGTGTTTATCATGGATATTGCCATTATTATACATCAATCATTGTAAATGACTTCACCATTGTAAAAAAAAAAAGTTGTGAAAAAAGTTATTCTACTAGATTTTTTGTTATTATAGGAATGCATTTTTTTAATTATCAATTTACTCATAAAAAAACATTGGAGCATGTGATTCACATAATCTAGCATGCAACTATTTTAATTTTATAGTATATAAGAAAATCCATGGACCTCTCTAACTGTAAAATAAAATATAAAAACGCTCCAAAAGTTGACAAAAAATTGTCACAAACTTACTTTGACTTTTAGAGCATTGTTAATATATGTCATAAGTTCTACCTTCATTGACTCATGATCATACAGCTTCAAAAATTTCATCAAGCTGCTTCTAAGTCAACTTCAATTTTGCCTCTTAATGGCAAAGTTAAATTCATCCTTGATTCAAAAAGATAATAAAAACTCAAAAAGAAAGAAAGAAAAAGAACAAGATTGTCTTTTTGACCGCGTGACAGTTACAAGTTTTAAATTTTTTAGGGATCCTTTTTCTTTCTAAAAGATTTTTTTTTTTTAAATAATAAATATACATTCATAAAGTTCCCATCACATTAATTAACAAATTATACAACAAATTATAGAGCATGTAAAAATTAAAATAATCCACGTGCTTTGTAGCTATCTTAAAAAAAAAAAAAAAAAAAAATACTCCATGCATCCACAGCTCCTATTTTTCCCCCAATGCCTGCCTTGTTAGTGAGCTGTAGTAATTAATCAAATTAAAATATAAAAAACATGTAATTTTAATTAATAGACTGTTTTCAAAATGTATGCATGCATTTGTTTTCCGTAGAGTGTAGAGGCATGTATTTCAGGGCAACTCAAGCGAAACATAAAAAAATAAGAATGAACTAAGTTGTCACATAATATTTGCTTCAACAAACTATACTGTGACTTAAAAAAAATTATTTATTAGTAAGCAGAATTGATTTATTTAAAAATAAAAACACTTCATGTTCATGTTCATGATGATGAACACAAACAGTCCAATAAACTAACTATTTGAAATTTGAATATAGCATAAATATTCTCAGATTTAGTCTATTTTAGAATTCAAAAGATCTTAAAAATTTTCAGAATGCTGAAAGTTCTATAAGCAAGATACCCCCAAATGGAAAAAAAAAAAAAAAAAAAAATTCAACCTTAGTACATTTTATTCATATCTTGCCTATATATTACAATTTATGCAATATTTTTATTATGTAAATCTCTAATCCTGCCAGGGTAAATCTTGAATGTATCACAATTTAAATAGAAAATAATATCTAGATCTCTAATCCTACCAGTTTGTTGTCTGACAGCACATGGATGAGTCCAAATTGTGCTTTATATAACAATTTGAAACCATTGCAAGGTTCTTCCTCACCATGGTAAGGCCACATGGTAGATTGAGCAGAAATTTTGCATCTCAATTTGATAAAATAAGATAGGAAACTGAGTTCACATCCAAGACAAAACGAAATTTGCGGCCTGCCAATGACTTGATGACTTCAACTAAAATATAATCTATCTATTTAAAAAATGAATAAATATGATTTTATGAGTTCAACAATAAAATTATACTGAATTTGGTTTACCTCTAATACTTTTTAATCGGATATGTTCTTTTGTTTTAAATATATAGTGGTAAGTGGTAATGAGTTTTAATCTTTACATTTTATTTAGTTAGTGAGTGATGTGATAGTTTTTCATTCATATATCATATACTATATAATAAAAGTTGAGTTTAGAGGCTATGATTGTGTTAAATAGTTTCACCAAATTGCAAAAATTTTTTAAAATTTTTAGATTTTAAAAGAAAAAAAAAATGCGTGTGTATATATATATATATATATATATATATATAGTTTTTCTTCACCTATGATCTTAATTTGATTACAATCCAAATTCTAGATATCAATTTTCCCCCCTCTTTTCACGCGTGTGTGTGTAGTTCATTTGTTATGGGATAGCTTTGTAACCATCCTAAACGACCTAAACTCCATTAAAAGAAACCCCTAAAAAAAAAACTACATTAAAAAAAAATTTAAAAATTAAATGTACAACATACATGAGAGGGAAGGCATAAGTTTGAGTTTAAGTTAAACTCTATCAACTAAAAAATTGTAGTAATTTTTTTAGATAGAAACAACACAACCTAATTATTCTTATCAACTTTCTCAATATATATATATATATATATATAGTTATTCTTATCAACTTTTTCTCTATTGTTTTATTAATTTTTTTAGAGAAATACAAAAGCTTAATTGTGGATATGAATTTTTTTTTTAGAGATAATGAAGTAACACTTCTACCGCAAATATATAACACCACTACCACAAATATAATTTTATCAAGAAAAAAAATGTAATTACATAAATAGTGTTTTATATGTAATAGGTTTTATTTATTCTTATCTTCTCCTTCTATAATATATCCTCCTCTTCTATAATATATTTTCTTCTTTGTGGAATAAAAATCACACCAGATTGTGAATCCTTGAATCCCTAAGTAAACTTCTCCTCCTCTAGCTACACAAGTATGTATTTTTTTTTTCCACAAAGTTGCATTCTAATTCATGAGTAAGGAGCAATAAATTCAATGATAATAATAAATAGAGCCTTTAGGTAAATCTGTGAATGTTATTTTCTATGAGTGTATGTCTTTGGTATGTGTATACATATATATATATATATATATATATATATATATATATATATATATATATATAGCGTCTTATACTGTTTTTAGGACTTTTTGCTTTCTATATTTTGTGTTGTCTTACTCTTATTATGACCTAGAAGCCTAGAACTTGCATTTTATGAATTTGGAAAGACAAATTTTTAAACTCTTTTAAGAAAGGTAGATTCAAATGTTGGCCTGCTTCTAAATCATGAGTTATTATCTTTTTTTTTTTTTTTTTTTTTTTTGAGAAAGAAATTGATGGATTTTATTAATGAAATTCAACTACATCCAATTGTAAAATCGAAACAATATGTGATGGGACATCTTCCATCCATATTTGAAAATTTGGTATGCATAACGCATTTTTAGCTAGACTATGAGCAACCCCATTGTCATTTCTCTTAATGTGAGAGTACAACAATCTTACAAAACTGTTAGCAAGCATTTTCACATCTTCAGTTAGCAAACCCGTTGGTGATAAGTTATGCTCTTCTGACTTCAAAGCTTGAGTCAGTCCAAGAGAATCACCTTTAAGAATAGTACTACGAAATCCCAACTCGAACGCAAATGACAATGCATTGAGGGCTACCAGCGCCTCAATCTCTTCAGCCTTGTATGCTGGAGGGATTTTTTGTGAGAAAGAAGCCAAAACAGCTCCATTACTCTCCCGTATTCACACTCCAATACCAAACATCTTTACTTCATCTATGAGGTGTCCAATGTCTGCTAGGGATATATCCCCACATAACAGAGAATCAATAGTGCGCTTTGAGTCACCTTCGAGAACAATGGCTGATAGACCACGCTCTTGAGTGAACTTAAGTGCTTCCTTGGCTGCAAAAGCCTCACTGCATCAATAGAAAAGGGCAGAGAAATACTCTCTGCCATGGATGCAATAACCCTACCATGCTCATCCCTTATAATTACCCCAACACCTGTCTTTTGCTCCTCTCTAAAAATAGCTCTGTCGAGGCTTACCTTGAACATGTGATTGATTGGAGGAGTCCACCCTGTGTGTTGATAAGCAAGGCTGCCACGGTCTAGAGGTTTTGGGGGAATTGAACGTACATAAGATGCTTGTGTAGACCAAGCATATTGCAAAACTCGTAGGATAGGTTTCAGTGTAGCCACTGCTGGGAATTGATTGGACCTTACTGTCTGATCCGAGGCATTAATTGGAATCAACTCACCTGTATCCGTTGAAGGAAAAACGCAGCAAGCTCCAGGATTCTCCGGCATAATTATGTCATCAACTGCTGCATTAATTGGCTTCGGATTGCATGGATTAGGTGGCAAAAAAATCTTTACCTTAGCTGGACTATTGATTGCATTACACTTCAGATTTTGTGCTAGCTGGTTGTTAGACTTCATATCAGGTACAATAGTCCGAGCCAATAATAACTCATCATTATTATTTATTTCTGCCACAAACGGGGACTTATGCAGCACTAATTCCTCAATAATTGTAGGTGTTGAAGCCGTAAACAGCTGCATGGCTATGGGCAGCAGTAAAGAGGATGTTACTTCATGAGTTGTAACTGAAGAAACTTTCCTGTGCACCACGTCAGCACTGCCCTCCTCCACCGAGCTTGCTGCGTTCCTCCCTCTTTTCCCAGTCTCCGACGTACTCCTCCCTGTTGGGCAAGACTGATTTCTCTCATAATGCCCAGGCACATACGTTTCACCTTTCCCGACTGAGAGTAGGTCCATATTGTTGCTCTGACACTTTTCGCCAAGTATTAGTGATTTCCTCCATATCTGTCGACGTAGAATGAGTAGTAGACTCGTCACAAAAAGAAAAGTGTTTCCCAACCCCACAACAAAAAAACCCCACAAGCTCCATGGATATTCTTGATATCCCTAGAGAGACAAAAGAACAATCTCAAAACAAAACACTCTTTCATGTAGAAGGAATAGACAACTTCTACTACTGAAGACAAGGAGGAAAATTCCCCTTTGCTTAACAACAGAGAGACAAGGAGGAACAATTCCTCCATTTACCTATTACTTATGAGTTATTATCTTTTGATAAATAATTCTCAGATATATATATATATATATATATATATATATGGCAGTGGAGGCATGTAAAACCTTGGCGGGCCATGGCCCTGCCGAAACTTTAAAAATCTCTTTATAATATTATATAAAAATAAGTTGACCTCATGTACATATAATGATTGCCCCCCAAAACACCCCCCCCCCCCCCCCCCAAAAAAAAAAAATAAAATTTTACATGCTCAATCCCTATTAGTTTTTATGCCTTTTCCCTTTGAAATCTCACACTAGTTTTAGAGCATTCTTATCAAGAATGCTAAATATTTTAGCATTTACCATTTCAAAATCCTACTTTATCAATTTTAATATATCACTTTACAATCCACCAAACATCAAAACTTATATTATTTTACGACTTCATTTAAATATTATTTTTTATTCTTTCTTTATGTTTTCTTTATTCTTTCTTTTTATGTTTTCAAATAACTACCATTAAACAATTTTTTTTTTATTTTTTATTTTCACAATCTTACTATAGTGGGCTGTTAGACATAGTAGTCCACTGTAGCTGGATTGCAAAATAAATAAGATTTGAGAGTATTGAAGGAGTATGCTTTTTAGTATTTATAGCATTTTGTATGTTAAATTTTAGCATTTATAGCATTTGCCATTCTTGATAAGAATGCTCTTACAATTCCAATATATTAGTTTCTCAAGTGTGCCAAAAAAAAAAAAAAGAAAACAAAAACAAACAGAGACTTAGTAAAGGCTAATAAATCCAAAGCTGTCAAGTTCCCTTCCTTTTTTATTTTTTCTAAGAAAACAAAAGTGCATTGTGTCTGTGTGTGTTAAATTTTGAAAGTCCATTGTATAATTATCCAAAAACTGTTGAGTTCCTTTTTGAGTTTTCGTGATCTTAATCTTCAAACTTTATTTCTTTATTTCTCTCTTCTATTATAATTTTTTTTATTATAACAAAATTGATATTTTTCTCAGCATCACCATTTTCCCCTTAAAGTTATATATTTTTCTAAACTTTATCACTGTCAGTTTTTTTTTTTGGAAGAGAATTTGATTTGTTAATTTCAAGAAAGAGAGATTGGGTTTCAATGGATTTATGGTACATATTTCTTCAAAGATTTGAAAGATGAAATTGATAAGAAGTTCCATGTGGCAATGATAATAAATAAATTTTTATTATATGAAGAATCACTGTCAAACATAATTTTGATGAGAGATGCTAAATTCTTTCTTTTATATTTTGTTACATATTTATAGCAAATTAGACAATTTTATATGCTCTTCTAAAAAATATATATATATATATATATATATATACAATTTTATATACTTATTTGAGTTTATAATATGTTATTGTGGGGCCCGAGGGCCCAGAACCCCCGGCCCACCTTTAGGCTGGCCCAAGGCCCAAGCCGAGGAGGGCAATCATCCCAGATAGTCGGCCAAAGGGTTCTAGCCCTTCTCAAACCCGAGCCGAGGACACACCCCTCCTCGGCACACCTAGTCTAATCCAGGTAGGGGGCAAACCCAGAATAGGTGGTCACATCCACACTTCACGAGTCTGTCTGACCCTCCAGGCTACATTAATGATGACAATACCCTTCACTAGGAAAACCTTGGAAGCAGCAACCCCCAGTATGGTGAGGAACCTGTCTGATGGGACAAGTCCTGGACCAGTAGCCCGGATGGCCAACAGCTGTAAGGCCAGGATCGAGCTAAAGGGCGTAGATAAGGCAAAGAACCCCCCTTGTGAAGGGGGGCCTCTTCGGACGCCAGCCGAGGAGCAACCCCAGGCGAAGAACAATAAACGAAAAGTTCAAGGAAGACCGGCGAGAAGCCGGCCGGAGCCAAACCCTTTTGCCCCACTCTCTACAAATTCATTGTCAGTGGCCCACTTCCGAAAAAGGAGCCCCTACAATTGGCGCCGTCTGTGGGGAGGGTTAGAGCACCGGCCGGCGCAACCGGCGGTCGTTCCGAAGTAGTTGCTGTGCAAAGTTGGCGGTGCAAAAAAAAAAGAGGAGAAGAAGAGAAGAATTGCAGTACGAAAAGAAAACTCAACAGCAAATAAAGGAAAAGTTCTTTATTATTGCAGAAAAGATTACAAGTACAACAATCTTTATTATTTCATAAAAGAAAAGTTACAAATACAATCAGAGGCTCAGACATGCATGTTTTACAAAAAATCCTACCAACTAATCCTGCAATCAGAGGCCCAGGCAGACCGGTCTTGGAATTGGCCGGGCAAGAGGCTCGCAAAGAATTAATATCAGGAATTAGGGAAGTGTCAACCCGTGCTTTTACCGGCGTCCAGAGAATGGGAGAACTGGACAGTAAAAGCACGGGAAGGGGGGCTGGGGGCTGGCTCACCTTGAAACCAAAGCTTGAACAAAGTGAGGAGCCGACCCAGGGACCCCGGAACACCTCCCCTCGTGATGCTTCCTCGACCCTCTCCAAACTGCACGAGCGTTGATCGTCGGAGACGGCAATACTCGGGCACCAGCCGTGACGGGAGTTCGCGTGCCTCCTTCGTCGGAGGTGCGCTCTGCGGAGGGGCGTTAGGTACTTCAATGACGTCCCCCCTGGCCACCATACAAGGCCCTGCCAGTGTTACGCCTAAACTTGGCCACGCCGGCAACCCAGTGGGGGCTGCGGCCACGGCGGCCCTTAACTCCAGGTCTCCTAACTGTGGTCACAATCCTGGTGGCGGTGTCAAAGGGGCTCAGGAAGGAGAAAGTGTATATTTCTGTTCGTGGGGGAAGATTCATGGAATGAGGAGAAACGCTCCCCCCAGAACGCCTTTTATGAAGGGCGAAAACCGGTGGGAGTTGAACCGCGCGAAATTCGAAGGGAGAGTTGTCAAAGGGAATTAATTCCCACCCAATTCCAAGGGGACTGCCAGCTGCCTGATTCGTGTTAATTCACGAGGGCATTAATGGAGGCGCGTTACGGGCACCGAAGCGTCAAACACGGAGCGCGGAAGGCCAAGCGACGCCTCGTAAACCAGAAAGACGAGGAACACGAACCAGAGGCAAGATCAGCCCCACGTGCGAAGTCCTAATTCGACCCGAGGAAAAACAGCTCCCAGAAAATGACCCGTGGACGTCTTCACACTAAAGCAAAGTTCTCGGATCCGAGGACGAACTCTAATTAAAGGCAACTGTGCAGTAGCGGTACACTAACTCTTGCTCCAGCAGCCTGCAAGGGGCTAATGGGAGGGACTTCTATCCGACGTGAGACTGAGTTGCCCAAAGAGGTGAACACTGTGTCCTTATACTCGGGGACGAAGCCACTTACAAACGATGGCAGCAATTGTACCTAGGTCTTGCATGGTCTACGGACTCAAGCCTACGGGGAGCTGGCCACTCGTACTGAAGGCAGCAATTGTACCTAGGTCTTGCATGGTCTACGGACTCAAGCCTATGGGGAGCTAGCCACTTACAAAACGATGGCAGCAACTGTACCTAGGTCTTGCATGGTCCTCGGACCCAAGCCTACGGGGAGCTGGCCACTCGTACTGAAGGCAGCAATTGTACCTAGGTCTTGCATGGTCTACGGACTCAAGCCTATGGGGAGCTAGCCACTTACAAACGATGGCAGCAATTGTACCTAGGTCTTGCAAGGTCTACGGACCCAAGCCTACGGGGAGCTGGCCACTCGTACTGAAGGCAGCAATTATACCTAGGTCTTGCATGGTCTACGGACTCAAGCCTATGGGGAGCTAGCCACTTACAAACGATGGCAGCAATTGTACCTAGGTCTTGCATGGTCTACGGACTCAAGCCTACGGGGAGCTGGCCACTCGTACTGAAGGCAGCAACTGTACCTAGGTCTTGCATGGTCTACGGACTCAAGCCTATGGGGAGCTAGCCACTTACAAAACGATGGCAGCAATTGTACCTAGGTCTTGCATGGTCCTCGGACCCAAGCCTACGGGGAGCTGGCCACTCGTACTGAAGGCAGCAACTGTACCTAGGTCTTGCATGGTCTACGGACTCAAGCCTATGAGGAGCTAGGCACTTACAAAACGATGGCAGCAACTGTACCTAGGTCTTGCATGGTCCTCGGACCCAAGCTTACGGGGAGCTGGCCACTCGTACTGAAGGCAGCAATTATACCTAGGTCTTGCATGGTCTACGGACTCAAGCCTATGGGGAGCTAGCCACTTACAAACGATGGCAGCAATTGTACCTAGGTCTTGCATGGTCTACGGACTCAAGCCTACGGGGAGCTGGCCACTCATACTGAAGGCAGCAACTGTACCTAGGTCTTGCATGGTCTACGGACTCAAGCCTATGGGGAGCTAGCCACTTACAAAACGATGGTAGCAACTGTACCTAGGTCTTGCATGGTTCTCGGACCTAAGCCTACGGGGAGCTGGCCATTCGTACTGAAGGCAGCAATTGTACCTAGGTCTTGCATGATCTACGGACTCAAGCCTATGGGGAGCTAGCCACTTACAAAACGATGGCAGCAACTGTACCTAGGTCTTGCATGGTCCTCGGACCCAAGCCTACGGGGAGCTGGCCACTCGTACTGAAGGCAGCAACTGTACCTAGGTCTTGCATGGTCTACGGACTCAAGCCTACGGGGAGCTAGCTATTTACAACTGTACCTAGGTTTTGCATGGTCCTCGGACCCAAGCCTACGGGGAGCTGGCCACTCGTTCTGAATGCAGCAATTGTACCTAGGACTTGCATGGTCTACGAACTCAAGCCTACGGGGAGCTAGTTATTTACGACGGAGCCAAGGCGCTGCGCGGTCCAAAGACCTAGTTCCGTGGAGAAGCTAACTACCTACTGAAGAACCTGGGTGCTGATCCGGCCACTCAAGGAAGAACCAGTCAGCCGACGGCCTTCTGGAACATAAGGGCCGAGGTTTACAAAACCCTCCTCCCCGTCCGAGGAAACGTGCAGCAGGGTTTTGAGGGGCTATTGTGGGGCCCGAAGGCCCAGAACTCCCGGCCCACCTTTAGGCTGGCCCAAGGCCCAAGCCGAGGAGGGCAATCATCCCAGATAGTCGGCTAAAGGGTTCTAGCCCTTCTCAAACCCGAGCCGAGGACACACCCCTCCTCGGCACACCTAGTCTAATCCAGGTAGGGGGCAAACCCAGAATAGGTGGTCACATCCACACTTCACGAGTCTGCCTGACCCTCCAGGCTACATTAATGATGACAAGACCCTTCACTAGGAAAACCTTGGAAGCAGCAACCCCCAGTATGGTGAGGAACCTGTCTGATGGGACAAGTCCTAGACCAGTAGCCCGGATGGCCAACAGTTGTAAGGCCAGGATCGAGCTAAAGGGCGTATATAAGGCAAAGAACCCCCCTTGTGAAGGGGGGCCTCTTCGGACGCCAGCCGAGGAGCAACCCCAGGCGAAGAACAATAAATGAAAAGTTCAAGGAAGACTGGCGGGAAGCCGGCCGGAGCCAAACCCTTTTTGCCCCACTCTCTACAAATTCATTGTCGGTGGCCCACTTCCGAAAAAGGAGCCCCTACAGTTATATATATATATATATATATATATATAGAGAGAGAGAGAGAGAGAGAGAGAGAGAGAGAGAGAGAGAGAGAGAGAGAGATGTACAATATATTTTATTCAAACACACTACGTATATTATATATTAGGATAATTAATTTAAAATTTCAAGTTTCTCAATATTTCATGAATAAACCCCCTTTTTTTCTACATTCAATTCTAATTAAAATAATTTTTCATTTTTTATAATCTATATTTAACATCAAAATATATTTTTTAATTTATATATAATTTTTTATCTAAGGCATTTAATTTACATATGATTTTTTTTATTAAACCGTGCGTCGCATATGTATAATACTAGTATATGTATAAAATCGAAGCCTCTGACTTCTCCACAATTTTACACATCAGCATTACTTAAATAAATATTTTAATATATATATATATATATATATAAACCAATTCCAATTAGAACACGTCTACTTTTGAGAATTTCAGTCCATAACAAACTCTACTATTAGAAGCCTCCTAGTTTTACACATTATCTAATTATTTGCTATTTTTTATGCATATTTTCTTTTCTTTTCTTTATTTATTTATTAATTTATGCTTATTTTTAGCCGATGGTACCTGATTTGTTTTCTTCCTCTCCTCTTTTTAGTCTCTTAAATCTGATTGTCTCTCTTCAAGCCAGAAGCCTCCACCTCTGTCACTCTCTTTCTTTAAGCATTTATATAGCATCATCCTGTATAAAACCACGAAAAGTTATATATTTATTGTTTGTCTAGTGGTTAAATCACAGCCCTAGTGGAGTATAGTATGTATAGATCAAAAGATCGCAAATTTCTAAATTCAACTGAAATTTTTTTGACTTTTTATCGATGTTTATGTCTGTAGGAATGATAAGTCCAGAAATGTATATTGGGTCATGGGCCCTGTCCAAGGACATTTAATGGTATGAGGATAGATAAGCATTGGTGTGGAAGTGCAAATTAGTGGCTGGAGAAAGGGGACTGGTCATGAGGGTTTAGGAAAGTGGTCGGAGGATAAATGTCTCCTCGGCTTAACGGTGCAGAGGTCCAAAGGGTTGACCTGCCATCAAGAGCAACGTTCCGGGTAGTTCTACTGGTGAGGATAAGCATCGGGAAGGAATAAGATAAGGGGAAGGTAAGAAATATCTAAGGAAAAGCTGCTACCACTGCATTATATGCTTTGTAGCTAACTCTTTGACCGTATTAATGTAGATGTGATGCCTGAACAGTGATGTTCAACCTTACAGCTATCCTTAAAAGCTTCAGGAAGGTATTGATGGGACATGAGTAATAACCAGTCATTTGATCTATATGTGGAGGGCTAAGATGGAGTAAAGGAGGATAATATAAAGAAGAAAAATCCCATTGCAAGGGGGATTAGAGAATTTGTAGTAAAAAATACTGTAACACTAAGAACTGTAGTTGTAATCAAGTTTAAGAATAATATATTCAAGAACTACTCTTCTCGGACTTTGCCGAGGAAGAATTTCTTTGCAAAAACTTGTTTTTCTTTGTTTTTTCCTTACATTTTTACCATTTTTAGTCCATTGTGAGCATTGTCCAATTCATTGATGCCTAGTTTTTAGCCCACTCTTTACAAATTCTTTGTATTGGGCTCTTTGGGCCTTAATCATTTTACCTTTTGGGCTTAGAATCCAAAACCTGCCCTTACAATGTCCATCTTTTTTTTTTTTTGTTTTTATATAAATTTTTTTTATCAATTTTGTCCATTTATTAAACCTAAGAGTGAGTCTACTACTCTAAACCTATTGAACTTAAAAAGTAATGTAAAATACCAGTCTCACACCCAAACAGTGGTTTAATGCCACCGATAGATTCACACTTTTTTTTAATAATATTTTATATTATTATTTTTGATATTGTTTTGTCAAATATTAAATTATTTAGTATTCAACTATTTGGGATAATTTACATAAATAATGTGTTTAGTGGTTGAGATATATATATATATATATATATATATATATATATATATATATATATATGGGTTGGGTTCAAGTTACACTTAGTGCAACTCCAAACAATGTTACATCACTCAATATTTTTTAATTGGATGCGAATTTTGATAAATTCACCATTAAATTATATTATCTTTGTATATTCTCTATTCTTGCAAAATTTCAAGATGATCAAAGATTAATAGCCATGTCATCAATCAATTGTTTAAATTCAAGTTTTTGTAATTTAAAATAATGCATAAAAGATGTGTTTATGGATCTTTTTTTTTTTGAGATATTAGATGTGTTTATGGATCGAATGGTAAATAACATTCAATTAACATGAAAATTGGTATGAATGTTAAGAACATATAAAAAATGTAATTCAACAGTGTGATTTTCAAAATATGAATTTTATAACAAGTTATTGAGTGGTATAACACATTACTTAGAGTTACATACCAGATGTAACTTGAACTCAACCCTATATATATATATATATATATATATAACCGACGTATTTGATTTTTTTGTTGACCTCTTCAGAGTTTGCCACATCATTATCATTTTATAATTTCTTAACAAAATTGTGTTTTATAATTTTTTAGTCTTATCTTCTTCTCCTATAATTTATAAGTTGACAAAATTCTTAATTTGATTACAATCCAAATTCTTCTACAACAATTTATTTGTTCATATCCTATCAAATTCTATTTCTTTTTTTTTTTTGATAAATAATAAAACAAAAGCAGCCACTGCCCACCATTACGGTCTTTTTATTTTTATTTTTTATTTATTTAAGATATGCATCATACTTGGTTGATACCTATGCAATACCTATGAGAAACTATTTTAAATTATAAAATAATTTTTCTATTAACTTTTAATTAATAGTTTTTTCATATAGGACTCTCTATTTTTTTTTTTTTTAAATATATGTGATTTTAAATTTAACTATCCTGTGCATTGCACGGGTTAGCGACTAGTTAAAACAAAAGGAGGTTTTATTTTATTTTATTTTATTATTATTATTATTTTTTTATAAAAAGTATTGGAGGTAAACCAAACCCAATTATACTAACCATGTTTACTATACTTGTATAACATGAGCTTGTAACCAAGTGGGATATTAGGTTGGTTAAAAATATCATAAAATTGACTTAGTTGGGATTGCGTGTTTTGCAGTTAACCTTAGCATACCTCCTTGACCTTGGGTTAACTTAGGACTGAGATCAGGTTGAGTTGGGTCGGTTTCACGGCCACCTGTAACCTGACCGGATAAAAATCAGGCCTGTCAGAGAAGAACCCGACTTAATCCAAAATTTTAGGACTTGGGTTGGGTCAATTTATTGGGTATCAGGTCTAGTCTCTCTCTCTCTCTCTCTCTCTCTCTCTCTCTCTCTCTCTCTCTTTTTATTTTTATTTTTTATTTTAAATGTGGTGGTTAGGTCGGTTGATGATTCTTCCACTTGATTCTACATTTGAACAACCAAAATGATAATATCCAAAAATAAGACAAATTTGAAAAGCACTAGCCCAATGGATATGTATGTTTCAATTCATATACTTTTAAGAATGCAAATGTGTTTTTCTAAGAAATTATGGGACTATTTTGGAGGTCACAAGCTATAGATTATGCAAGGCTGAATTATAGCACGGTTTCCTTCTTCAATTTACTATTATTTGACTAATTTAATTTTTGTGACACATAATGAATGGCCAAATTTAAAATAGAATTCAAATTTGGAATCAAGATTTAATTAAGGAAGACAAGACTCAAAAGATAACTTTAATTTCAAAAGGTTTGCATTAGGAAAATTTCAAAAGATGATTATGATTGGCAAATAATTTATGAAACATTCTAAGTTAAGAAGAAATGGCACCCCTCAAAGCACCAGGTCCAGATGGAATGCTCCTTCTGTTTTATCAGCACTTTTGGGGTACGGTGAAACAGGATGTTACCTCATCTATTCTAGCATGGCTAAATTCAGGGACCTTGCCTTCACCCTTAAATCATACCTTTATAGCTCTCATTCCTAAAACAAACTTACCTGAACATGCTCACCAATATTGCCCAATTAGTCTATGTAATGTGCTGTATAAAATCTTTTCTAAGGTTTTAGCCAACCGATTAAAAAAATTACTCCCATCCATTATTATAGAACACTAGTCGGCCTTTACCAAAGATAGATTAATTTCTGATAACATTCTTGTGGCTTTTGAGACTTTACACAGTCTACAAAGATATAAATTTGATTCACATGGATTCATGTCACTAAAATTGGATATGAGTAAAGCTTATGATCGAGTAGAATGGAATTTCCTTGAAGAAATTATGAGGAAAATGGGTTTTAATGAGAATTGGATAAACCTTGTTATGGTGTGTGTGAGGACGGTCACATACTTGGTCTTGGTGAATAGGGAGCCGTGTGGTATGATTCATCCAACAAGAGGGATTAGATAGGGTGACCCTCTCTCCCCCTTTCTTTTCCTTCTTTGTACTGAGGGCTTAAGTGGTATGATAAAAAAAGCAGAAAGAAGAGGTGAAATACATGGGTACTCTTTTTGCAGAAAGGGACCAAAACTAACACATCTGCTCTTTGCAGATGATAGTCTTCTTTTTTGTAGGGCCATAATGAAGGAGTGTGGAAAAGTATTGGAGATTTTAGAGAGGTATGAAGGAGCCTTGGGACAAAAAGTGAATAGAAGCAAAATAACATTGTTTTTCAGCAAGCATACCTCGATTGATGTAAAGCATGACATCAAAGTAGCATTGGGTGTCCCGGAAATCTTGTAGTACGAAAAATATTTGGGTTTCCCTTCCGTTGTTGGAAAGGGAAAAAAAGCTAGCTTCAATTACATCAAGGAAATAATATGGAGAAAATTACAAGGTTGGGAAGGTAAATTACTATCTCAATTGGGTAGAGAAGTGTTGCTTAAATCTATTATCCAAGCCATTCCCACGCACACAATGGGATGTTTTAAAATTCCTCTTGGTTTGTGCAATGAAATTGAAAGCCTAATTAAGAAATTTTGGTGGGGACAAAAGGGTGATTGAAGGAAGATCCATTGGGTGAGATGGGAAGAGATGATGAAGCCTAAAACAGTGGGGGGAATGGGCTTTAGAGATCTTGCTTTGTACAATGACTCTCTATTAGCTAAGCAAGCATGGTGATTATTGCAAATGAAACATCTCTCTTTTATAAGGTCTTTAAAGCTAGATATTTCCCAAACACTTCTATTTTGGAGGCACCTGACTCAAGATTAGGCTCATGCTTGGAGGAGTATTCTTAGAGGAAGGGATGTAATTCTATGTGGAGCTAGGTGGAGAGTTGGGAATGGGCAGAAGATAAAGATCTGGCAGAGTAAATGGCTTCCCAAGAAGTGTACATCACCATTACTTGAATGTCCTATAGAGGATTTTGCAAATTCAAGTGTAGATTCTCTAATAGACCCCATTAAAAGAGAGTGGATATCAGAGTTGTGGATGGATTGTTTGTTCCAGAGGTTGTAGAGAGTATAAAAAAAATTCCTTTGAGTCGTGTTGCTTCAGAGGACAAGCTGTATTGGCCTTACACCAGTAATGGAGATTATACCTGCAAATTGGGGTATAAATATCTTAAAGAAGAAGTTGAACTTTCAGTCATCCCACAAGTTTCACCAGATAGTGACAAGCAGCTTTGGAAAAGGATTTGGTCAATGAAGGTGCCACCAAAAGTGAAGAATCTAATGTGGAGAGCTTGCCGTAATGCCATGCCCACTAAAACAGCTCTACTAAGATGAACCATCACTATCAATCCACCGTGTGATCGATGCCATGTTGCCCATGAAGACCCACTTCATGCTTTGTGGGCTTGCTCAGAGCTGGATGTGGTTTGGAGTGATGTGGAGCTGTGGAATTTTAGAAACTCAGTCGGGTTTATGGACTTCAAGGAGCATTTTTCGTGGATCATAGCAGAAGACAAGAAGATGGAGCTGTTTGATGTCATGGCTTGGTCTGTTTTGGAACGAACGGAACAAGGCGCGACTAAACCAACCTGTAACAGCACTTCATTAGGTAGCATCGGTCTCTAAAGCTTGGTGGCAAGATTTCAGGGCACAGCAGGTGGATACTGATGAAATTGTGAGACATAGTGATAGAGCTGAAGAAAAAAGTTGGGCCGCCCTCTGTGGAGTTAATAAAAATTAACTTCGATGGTACAGTGTTTGCGAATGAAAGTAAGTCTGGGATTGGCATGGTAATAAGGAACGAAGAAGGGTTGGTTTTGGCGTCCTGTGCGAAGAAAATTCCAGTGGCATACAGTGGGTGTGAGATTGAAACCATGGCAGAAGCTGCTGCCCTCTCTTTCGCTTCAGATATCGGCATAAAACGAGCTATCCTAGAAGGTGACTCGTTAGCAGTGATAAAAGCTTTAAGGGAGGATTTTAGCAGCTTATCTCCTATTGGTTTGTTGATAGATGATGTCAAGTCTTTAGCTAATCATTTTGATGAATTATCATACTCTCACACTAAGAGAGAAGGTTATAAAGTAACGCATGGTTTGGCTAAATATGTAAAAAGCATTTCGGATCTTGTAGTGTGGATGGAAGATATTCCATCACAGTTATTTTCAGTTTTTCAAGTTGATTTAATAGGTGTTCATTAATAATATTTCAGATTTCCCCCTAAAAAAAAAAAAAAAAAAACCTTACTCTTGCCTTTTTTTTATTTTTTTTATTTTTTTATTTTCTAATATCAGTTTTTGACTGATTACAATGCCTTATAAATTGAAGCAAATATCATTTATCCTTAAATACATTAATTTCTTTCCATTTAAAAAAATTTATTTAGTTTATTTTCCTACTTGTGATAAAGGAAATTTTCGTTTTACTGCATTTTCAACCAAATTTATGGCTTTGGTTTCTAATTTCTACTATAATTAATTAATATCTTTTTAAATTTCACTTATTTCTATTTCAAATCGTTCTCTTCTTTTTTTTTTGGATAGAAAAGATTGAGTAAAAACCACATAAATACAATGTTAAAGAAATAGTAAGAGTATGAGAAGCTTTCAAAAAGGCTTAGAAAGCTTACAAAAGCCAGCACAAGTACTGAGGTAAGCATGGTAGCAAAATGAAAATGGTAAATTGTTCTCTTATTAATTATTCATGTAAGCTTTATATTCGAAGTTGAAAATCCCAAAATGAATTCAACTAACTGTGGCTGTGAATTTACTAATCAGAGTAAGTACGATTTTTATTTATTTATTTATTTGTTTTATAATATTAATCAGTTGGGTCGGGCTGACCTGACCCTAACCCGAGAATTGAAATAAACCCGAGTATTTGACTTGAGCCCAACTTGAGCATCCATTAGACTCGCCCAAGATCTTTCAGGTTGGGTGGGCTGGGTCCATGCTCAGCCCTAGGACCTTCACGTCCAGTTTGGAAGGTAAGAATATCCCGACCCTACTATCATTATGTTTTTGCAATGTTACTTTGCGCACTGCACTTGTGGGGTCAGAATCCTGCTAACTTAACCATAGATTAATTGACCAAAAAAAAAAAAAAAAAAATTGTGATGGTATTGTTAAATAGCGGGCCCTTCATGGGCCAAAATAAATAAACCACCCGGCCCAAATCCAAACCCTAATATAAGGAGTTTTTGGCATCACTGTGAAGTGACAAAAAAGAGAGGGTTAGGGCTTTTTCAAAAACCCCTTGATTCTTCTCAGAGCTTCTACGCTCTGTTTCACTCTTTTGCTTTTCATTTCTGGCTGAGAGATCTGGTAAAACCGTGAAGTGAAACCAAAAATGGCGCTCGCTTTCGACGAGTTCGGGAGGCCATTCATAATCATCAAAGAGCAAGAGCAGAAGACGAGGCTGAGAGGACTCGAAGCTCAGAAGGCCAACATTTCCGCCGGAAAAGCCATCGCTCGCATCCTCAAAACCTCGCTCGGTCCCAAAGGCATGGACAAGATGCTCCAGAGCCCCGACGGCGACGTCACAGTCAGTACGTCTCTTTTTTCTTTTTTTACTCTGAAATGAACTTTCTTTGTGGTTTTTTTTGTTTTTGATTTTGGTAAATTAGGGCTTTTTTTTTTGAAGTTTTGATTGGATATTAGTTTTTTTGGTTGATCTGTGTGGATCTGTGTGCTGTGTGTAGTAGTTTGTGGTAGTAAATAATTTGGAGCAAGTGTGTGCGCGTTGTGAACTTTGAAGTAATTGTGGAGGAAGGGATTTCATTTTTGATTCAACCGGGTTTGAGCGTTGCGGGCTTGAGTAGTTCGTTTAATATTCTATTTGAGTAACACTTCTTCAAACATTGTAAATGTAATTGTTGAATGAAGAATGCTATAAAATGTTTATTAATCCACTTATGAGACTGCTGAGAGTGTACTCTCTAGAGTTGCTAAATGGGGTTTAGTAATGGAATTGAGAGAAAAAAAGAAAAAGAGCAGGATTATAGGTATTGTGATTTGTGAAATGGGTATTTCGTAATGGTTGCTTTTTTTTTTTTTAATTGTGTTGCACTTAATGATGTAGAAATGAAAAGAAATGAAAAATTGTGGACAATAAAGAAATAAACTTTGTAAATGTAATTGTTGAATGAAGACTGTTATAATGTGTTTTTTATTAATCCACTGATGAGATTGCTGACAGCGTACTCTCTAGAGTTACTAAATGGGTTTTAGTAATCGAATTTAGAGAAAAAAAAGAGCAGGATCATAGGCATTGTGATTTGTGAAATGGGTATTTCGTAATGGTTGCGTTTTTTATTTTTTATTTTTTTATTGTGTTGCACTTAATGATGTAGAAATGAAAAGAAATGAAAAATTGTGGACAAATAAAGAAATTAATTGTTGAATGAAAAAAGTTATAAAGTTTTTACTAATCCACTTAAGAGATTGCTGAGAGTGTACTCTCTAGAGTTACTAAATTGGGTTTAGTAATCGAATTGAGAGAAAAAAAGGTCTGGATCCTAGACGTTGTGAAATGGGTGTTTCATATTTTTTTTGGTTTTTTATTGTGTTGCACTTAATGATGTATAAACGAATTTTTTTTTTCCCTAAAAGTATTCTGTTTGAGTAGTCCTACATTGTTAGCACCTTTTACACTAGTGCATGGGAATAATATATTTGTAAATGAAATTGCTGAATGACGATTACGAAGTGTTTGGTAATCCACTTGTGATATGAGACTTCTGAGAGTGTACTCTTTAGAGTTACCAAATTGGGGTTATTAATCAAATAGAGAGGAATCTTATGCCTTGTCAAAAGGGCATCTCATATTAGTTGCTTTTTTTATTTTTATTTTTTATAATTTGTGTTGATCGTTTGTTTTTGAGTGTTTCTTACCTTTTTATTTTTCATGTTGTTAGCCAACGATGGTGCAACAATCTTGGAGCAGATGGATGTTGACAATCAAATTGCAAAGCTGATGGTTGAGTTGTCCCGGAGTCAGGATTATGAGATTGGTGATGGCACCACTGGAGTTGTTGTCATGGCCGGTGCACTTTTAGAGCAGGCTGAGCTGCTTTTAGAACGTGGTATTCATCCCATTCGGATTGCAGAGGGTTATGAAATGGCCTCTAGGATAGCTTTTGAGCATATGGAGAAGATAGCTCAGAAGTTCGATTATGGAGTTTCAAATTTTGAGCCTTTGGTTCAAACTTGCATGACTACTTTGTCCTCGAAGATGTAAGTTCACTTCTCTCTCTCTCTCTCTGTCTGTTGTGGTTCATTTCCGTGCTTTATTGGTATCACTAGAGTAAGTTCATCACCATTTGGCTATTTGATAGTTCATGTCACTGTGGTGGCACGTGTAAATGGATATTGAGGTAAATTTTCATTATATTGTTGGCGTTTGCCCATTAGGTAAAGATTATTGATGTTGAAATGTAAACAATATCACGTATTGCCAGGTTTCTTTGTTTGTTTAAAAAAAAAAAAAAATCATATGTGCATATTGTGAGTCATTTTGACTCTGGTTCATTGTTTTCCAATCAAAATGTGATAAAAGCATTGCTATTATCTATGATGTCGTTGAGTGTGGTCATATCTTGTGGTTCTGCCGCGGGTGTAGTGGGGTGTGAATTATATTTATTGTAATTCACTATATTATTCTTCTACAGTTGCCTGCAAATTGTGCCACTCAGGACTGTAATTTTTATAGTAATCATTAATTAATGATTGAATGGGCACAAGCCCATGAGCTTGAGCTGAAGTCCAGCATGTGGTTACCAAGTCAAATTTACCTAGTTGTTGCCTTTAAAGTATTGTAAGTAGTTGTATAAATGCAGTCTGGACTCTGGTATGTTTTCTGTAATTCCCAAAGTGT
Organism: Quercus variabilis; assembly: GCA_030445155.1. Classification (NCBI taxonomy): domain Eukaryota; kingdom Viridiplantae; phylum Streptophyta; class Magnoliopsida; order Fagales; family Fagaceae; genus Quercus; species Quercus variabilis. The sequence goes on along the minus strand of CP129447.1, from coordinate 56,367,174 downwards.
TCCGGACCTACACTTGGTTGTGTTTATCTTCTGTTATTAACTTATTATTTATGGAAGGATACTAAGTGAAACTTTGTGGGTGCGTAGGTGACTATTAAAGCACTTGAAAGAGCTCTGCCAGCTCTTATCATTCTAGATTGTGGGAACATTTAAAAAAAAAAAAGCTTTCTACCTATCAAAAAAAAAAAAAAAAATTTCTGAAACTTTGGCATTCAAGGGAGAGTAGTGATCTTTTTTAATGAATCATTTGAAGAAGTGTATCTTTCCAGTGTTATGTACTGTGCATATTAAACCTTCTTTGTTATATTGCAGTGTCAATCGATGCAAGCGCAATTTGGCTGAGATTGCTGTCAAAGCAGTTCTTGCTGTGGCTGATTTAGAGAGGAAGGATGTTAACCTAGATTTAATAAAAGTTGAGGGAAAAGTAGGGGGGAAGTTGGAGGATACTGAGCTAATCTACGGAATTTTGGTTGACAAGGATATGAGCCATCCACAGATGCCAAAGCAAATTGAAGATGCAAAAATTGCTATCTTGACTTGCCCCTTTGAGCCACCAAAGCCGAAGACTAAACATAAGGTTGACATTGATACGGTAGAAAAGTTCCAGACTTTACGGCAGCAAGAACACAAGTATTTTGATGATATGGTTCAACAATGCAAGGTGGGATAGCGCTGTACTGTTTAATAGAATCTTTACCATTATTGTTATAAATTTTTTTTTTCTTGCATCTGTGACTCAGATTATGTTTTCTTTCTTATACCTTTGTATCGTTACCTGGTTAAACTCTCTTTTTGACGTTTACTCTTCTTTTGAGTATATAACTTTCAGCTGCATAGTCTTTCTTCTATGGCTGTTTTCTAGCAACCTCTTTCATTTTGCCTAAAACTCTCTGTTATATTCCTTAGGCTGACTTCTGAGCTTACTTAGGTTTAATATTATACAAATCAAGTGTTTCTTCTTTCTCTTTTGACACCATGCCTTCTAGATTTAACAGAAGAGTGATTTATTGAGTTGCAGGATGTTGGTGCTACCTTGGTTATCTGCCAATGGGGTTTTGATGATGAAGCGAATCATTTATTGATGCACAGGAACTTGCCTGCTGTCAGATGGGTTGGTGGTGTGGAGTTAGAACTGATAGCAATAGCCACGGGTTTGTCTTGTTTTAGCTTTTCATGTCTTGATTTCGTGTGTTTTTTTTTTTTGGAAGATTACTTGAATTTTTTACGGAAGTTGTGCTGTTTTTCCTTCTGTATGTCTCAGTGGAGTGATAGTATGTTTTTGTAGGTGGAAGAATTGTGCCAAGGTTCCAAGAGTTGACTCCTGAAAAGTTAGGAAAGGTATTTGTTGCTTCTTTATTGGTGTTGCTACTGCTGCTCTTGCTCTGGTAATATAATGTCCAGCAAGATAGTTTTTTGTTTGCATAACTAATGGGCATGATTGTTATTGTTTTACTTATGTCGTAGTCTTAGTTCATAGACAAAAGATGGTGTCAATTCTGGAGAGACTATTTGGTATAAATAAATGGGTGAAACTTAAGGTATAATTTCTTAGGTGCAATACATTAGGTTCCCCAATTAAACTCTGACACATAGCTGCATTGAATTTACCTATCAAAAAAGAAAAGGTAACACTGTTTGTGCTGTATTGGTTAATGCAACCATGTGTGAAAATTTAAATGGAGAACCCAATGTACTACAACCTAAAATTGTGCCTAAGTTTTGCCCTAAATAAATTTAGAACACAACTAAAATTATTCTTAAATTATAGTGTGTTTCTTATTAAAAAAACAACTTGCAATTTATGTTTCTTACATTTTGCATGCTTTATGTAAGTTAATCTTCTTACTTTGCATCTCCATAATACATGAAAATTTGGTTTGCATTCTTTAGATGGCTGGTTTGGTTTGAGAAAAATTGTTTGGCACAACAAAAGATTGAATGCTGTATATTGAACACTACTATTCCTAAATTGTAACTCTTGTCAAAAAGCGTGTTTCTTATCAAACACAACTTGCAATTTGTATCACTTACATTTTGCTTGCTTTTATGTAAGTTAATCTTCCTACTTAGTGTCTCTATATAACAAAAGAAACTTTGATTTGCATTTAAAGGCTGGTTTGGTTCGAGAAAAAGCGTTTGGTACAACAAAAGATCGGATGCTATACATTGAGCATTGTGCAAACTCAAGGGCTGTAACCATATTTATTCGTGGAGGTATGTCAATATTTCTGTTCTTATGACTTTTGCACGCATTTGTTTTACTTATTATGTTTTCTTAATTGATTATGCTCTGATTCTATTCATATAAAGATAAACGCTCTAAAATATAGCTGCGATCAGTTTATTATCAGTTTTTGGTAGCATTAGATGTGAACTTGTGTGTAGATCTGAATTATGAGCTATATCTTGATTGAAGCTTGCTACCCTTTTTTTTTTTTTTTTTTAAATATCTTTATATGGGTAATTTGCACATGCACCTGATGGGTTTTGAACCCAATACCTCACTCTCCACCTACACTTGTGAGAGGAGGAAGCGCCATTTGAGCCAGGGCTCATTGGTGCCTTTCAACTTGTTAGGATACTTCTGAATTAATTATTTGAGAATATTTTGGTAATATAAAGCTGAGGGAAACTGTAAAGGAATGTACTTCAAGGCATTTGATGATCTCATATCAAATTCGGGTGTTTGATGATGCGATAGGTAACAAAATGATGATAGAGGAGACCAAGCGCAGTATCCATGATGCCTTGTGTGTTGCTAGGAATCTCATTCGCAACAATAGAATTGTGTATGGTGGTGGCTCAGCTGAGATTTCTTGCTCAATTGCTGTGGAGGCAGCTGCAGATAGATACCCAGGAGTTGAGCAGGTAGGACTGTTTCTTTGATACTTATCCTTGCAATTAATTTGTAGACTGCTGAACACATTGTCCTTTCATCTGCAGTATGCCATCAGAGCATTTGCGGATGCTTTGGATGCTGTACCCATGGCACTTGCAGAGAATAGTGGCCTCCAACCCATTGAAACGCTATCTGCTGTGAAGTCGCAGCAAATCAAGGTATACATGACACGTTTATTATTTTTCATTCTGGCCTGATGGTTCTAATTTGCTCTCTTATCTTGTGCATTAAAAATTAAAAGTGTTGTATTTATACCCGTGCAAAATGGAATTGATTTCTAATCATTGTTTGGGATTTAATATGCAGGATAACAATCCCTACTGTGGGATAGATTGCAATGATGTTGGCACTAACGACATGCGTGAGCAAAATGTGTTTGAGACTCTGATTGGGAAGCAGCAGCAGCTTCTGCTGGCGACTCAAGTTGTCAAGATGATATTGAAAATTGATGACGTTATCTCACCTTCTGAATACTGATATGTCCGGGACTAAGATATATAGTTCTGCTTCACTTGAGCTCATAGTATCTTGTTAGGTTGATTTTGTGTATTGAGTGACTCCGGAGACCATATGAACACTGTTGCTTATAAATTTTGGAGTGCCTTTGATTGATATTGTAGTATGATTTCTCGTGTTTAATACGTTGATTCTGTTGTTATCCTTTGAAATGAAAATGATGACTATTTACCCTGTGATCTTAGGGTATCTTAAAATGCTTGGTAAACCTTTTTAGTTGCAAACATGCCTAACCCACATCTGTGTTGTGCCCACGCATCTGATGTATTCAAACTCACGTGGAGTGCCCCACTGGAAATGCGGCTTGAAAGAAGTAATTGTTCGGCTCGTCCATCAATAATGTAGTACTTCTAACATTACTTCCTGCCCTAGTTCTAGCCACAAATTTTGCGTTCTTTTCTTGGCTTACATTTGGAGAGAGTTCAGTGATCATCCAAGGAGCCCCACGTCGTTGACATCAGAGGCCATCAGTGACCCATCTGCTCTAAACGATTGGGGGACACATTGGGAATGAGGAACCTGTTATTTATGGGTCCTCACTGTTAATAACTAAGCATGTCTACTGAGAGAGAGACAAGGCTCCAATTGCTTGCTGAGAACTAGTTTGTCCTTCTCTCCGCCTGGTTCGTTTCTTATCATGGTTATTATCGTTGGGCCCTTCCATTTCGCACTCTTGGTGATCTTCTGATGTTATCTCCGGTTTCCCTGTAAACGTTGCATCAAATGTTGGGAGGTTGAGCTGTATTGTATTTTGGATGGATCTTGGAATTTGTTTTTTTTGGTCACGGGGATCGTAGCTATATCATATGATCAAGAAACAGGATATGAAATTGGTTCCAGTCATTTCCTTGATGAAAGGCATTTTGCAGTATCTTGTCTAGTACGATTTGTAGTACCTAAGGAGAGAGGGAGAAATGGAGGTAGGTAAGCCATTTTTAATAACTAGACTAGAGACCCGTGATCAAAGAGTTCCCTATGGATGTGACAGATGTTAATTGAAGTGTGTTATTCCATGCCTCATCATTCCGGGAGAAAAAAGGATATGGGGGTAATGGACATACGTAATGCTTCTCTTATATGACTTGAATCTCACAAGCATGAGACATATACTCATCATTCTGAGAGAAAAAAAGATATGGGGTAATAGAATTATGTAACGCTTCTCTTATATTACCTGAACCTCACAAGCATGAGAGATATCCTAATCTGAGAAAATCATTATATAGACTCTCCTCCTAGAGGGGATATCTTTTGAAAGCGAATATGCTACTAGTGTGTTTTAAAAGCATATCTATTTTACACCAAGACGTCCAAAACACACCACAACCCATAACCCATACATACTGATCAAGGATGATAAATTTTGTGTTTTAGTTTATTTAATTGTTAAAGTTCAATCATGGTACTACGATAGAACGGACGCCATAGGATTAGTAAACATATAAATATTTGTACATGATTTCTTTACAGTGTTACAGATTTCAAAGATAAATGCAAGACTGATTAAAAATATGGAGAGCTAAACAGACTGACAGTACCATGAGAACGTTTCTGTCATTGTATTTTCCTTCGTCTTTTTTCCTGCCGACCCTAGATTTGCTATTTATGTACGGAATGGTGTACTGTTGGGGCATTGGCGTTTATGATGATTTGCGGTATCATTTATGGCAACTGTAGTTGTCGGAGACAAGCTTTTTAAATGTTAGGTGCATTTATTATGTGGTAGATGAATATAAAGCCGAATGGACAAAGTTTTCTTCCCATTTCTGACGGTAAATAAGACACTTTAGGGGTATTTTTCTTTTTTCCTATGTATATCCATGGGTATTAAATCATATACTGGGATTGGATTCTACCCAAAAAAAAAAAAAAAAAAAAAAAATCATACTGGAATAGTGGGATTGAATGTTCAATATTTTTATACACTGCCTTTTCACATGTTTGTATCCTTTTGTACCATGGGAAGGATGCTCTAGTCTCACACTCTTACGCATGCCACTTAACCATTCAAAAATCATACTTTGATTTATTAGATCATTTAAAAATATCACACTACTATTAACTATTAAGCAGGTTATAGTGGAAACACACTCCAAAAAGTTTCTCTCTGCTAGTAAAGGGTGGGTTTCCATTCTTTCCTAGAGTGCAAAATTGTTTGTCCCTTCTCTTGAAGGAGTCTATGTACCCCAAGGTAACAGGTTTACCTTGAGGCTTTGTTGGTTTTTTCTTCAGGGTTTTTGGGAAACATAATCTAGTTTAGGATGGACGAGCTTACGAAAACCTGGAACAGCCTAACCCTCTCGGAATGTGAAGGTTCTAATTTTCACATCACGGAGGAACAGGTGAAGACTGAGTTTATTCTAGCAGCAAAGTTCTTGACTAAACGAGCCCTTAACATAGATGCCATAGCTAAGACTTTCACACCCATTTGGAGATCGAAAAATGGTTTCAAAATAAAAAAGGAGAGTGACCATGTGGTTTTGTTTATGTTTGACGAAAAGAGTGAGTTGGATAAAGTCATGGCAGCAGAGCCATGGAGCTTTGCCAAACACCTAATGGTATTGCAAATGTATGAGAAGGAAACAGACTTGGGAGATATGATGTTTAGTAAGGTAACTTTTTGGGTGCAAGTACATGATCTCCCAATTAGATTTCAGACAGGAAAGTTTGCTGAAAAGTTGTGTGAAGTGGTAGGAAAGGTGATTGCTGGAACTGATGAAGCTGAAACAGAAGGTGACAACCACATGAGAGTCTGATGACTATTGATGTTTCCAAACCTCTGTGCAGGGGGCGAGTTATCTCTCTTGATAGTGGTAAAGAATTGTGGATACCTTTTAAATATGAAAGACTTCCCTGTCTTTGTTTCTGGTGTGGTTGCTTGACACATGATGATTGTGACTGGGGACTTTGGATTGAAAGTGAAGGAAACCTTTCACTTAAAGCTCAACAATATGGCCCCTGGCTTTTAAGGCCACTCTATTCATTCCAAGCCGAAGGTACATGGTGAAAGTTCTAGGATTTTTTGCTGGCAAAAAAGGTGGAGCGTCGATGGAAAATGCTAGAGTATTGAAGAAGCCGCCGGTGGTGGTGGTGCGATCCGAGAAACCAAGGCCGGAGATACGTCGGCCTGAAACGAAAATTACTGAAGCTTGTGAAGCTGGATGCACGATGAAGAAACTGGCAGTGGAGGCTAGCTCGGTGAAATCAAGGCCGAAGATTGTATTGCCTGATATGGAAATAATTGAAGCATGTGATGAAGGAAACAAAGATCCGGATTTTCAGGAGATAAATCAGTAAAAGTTAAAGCTGCCACCTGATGAGGGAATCACATTGGATGGGATGCAACGCAAGACTGGGCCAGCAGTGATAAAGGTGTTAGCTGAGTCTTTTGAGGAAGTACTTGGGGAGATTGATAAGGAAATAAAAAAGTTTGACCCCAAACTCATAGTGTCTCCCAGTTCTGATGTTTGCATGGGAAAGGAAATTGTATGGGTTAGCCTAGCATTAATGAATCAAATGTGCCAAGCTTACCAGTCCATGCAGCCCACTTGTCTTTATCATCACGCATGCCACTAGTTGAGATATCTAGTTCTCTTATCAATCACATGAAGGTTGAAGGTACATGGAAAAGGCTCATGATAGTAGGAGTGGGACCAGATGTGGGGATGGCCGAAGTTCTGGGAGAAAAAAGAAGTGGAGGAAATATTGCAAACCAAACTGAGTTACCAAAAAAAAGAAGGGTTTCTCAGGATGGTGCAACAAAAAAATAAGATATTGGCAGAGGTTGTATACCAACCCTGCCAGAAGCAATGAGTCTATTATTATGGAACTGTCGTGGGCTTGTGAACCCACATATAGAGAATGAGCTTGTTAGATTGATACAGGCAAAAGATCCCTCTGTTGTGTTTATAGCTGAAACATGGATAGACAAAGTAAGGCTAGATTGTACTTTGAGCAAGATTAATTTTGATCAGAAGTGGGTGGTTCCAAGGCTGAATAGAGGTGGTGGATGGGTATTTTGGAAAAACTCTATTAATATTGAAGTTGTTGATTCCCATAGGTATTTTATTGATACAATTATCAATGGAAATACTAAGAATGCATGGCGGTTCACTGGTTTTTATGGGGAGCCTAAAACTTACAGGAGGAGTGAAGCATGGAGTAAACTGAGAAGTTTAAATGCTAGATTGAACATTCCCTGGATATGTGTTGGTGATTTTAATGAAATTGTTCGTCGAGAGGAAAAATGGGGTGGAGCACCTAGAGATCATAATCAAATGAAACTATTCAGAGATGTGATCGATGAATGTCTTTTCATGGATTTGGGATATGTGGGGCCAAAGTTCATGTGGGCAATACATTATGTTGATAGGCATTCAATAAGAGTTAGATTGGATGGGTGCATGGCTACAAATTCTTGGTTTCAAAAATTTCCAGGAACTAGGGTTCATCACCTTAGTTGTATGTCATCGGATCATTCTCCTCTTTTGATCAAGTTGTCGGGGTTGCCGGAACCTAGGAAGATGAGGTGCTTTAGATTTGAAGAAATGTGGTTATTGGATCCAACTTGTGTTGAAACGGTAGAGGATGTGCGGTGTAGTACAAGGGAACAAAATCCAAGCATCGCCATTCTGGAAAAAGTGGCTAAATGTGAGAAAGAGTTAACATGGTGGAATAAACACAAATTTGGGCACGTGAAGAGGGAATTAGAGATTAAAAAGAACCAACTTATTTTGGCTGAGAGGGAGGCTATGGTGAGTGTAAACAATGATCGGATTAGGAGCTTAATAATGGAGATTAATTTGCTGCAAGATCGGGAATCAAGGATGTGGTGTCAAAGATCTAGGGCATTGTGGCTAAGTAAAGGCGACAATAACACAGCTTTCTTCCACAGTAAGGCGACAAAGAGACTTAGGAAGAATTTGATCAGAAGTATAAGAGATGGGAATGGTGCTTGGCAGACCAATCATGATGATATTGGGCATGTGATGGAGAGCTATTACAATGAACTTTTTTCCACCACCATCCAATTCTAGAAGTTGACTCCCTTGAGAAAATCCCATGAATGGTGACTGACTTGATGAATACTGAATTGGTGAAGGAATTTGCAAAACTGGAAGTTAAGGAAGCTTTGAACCAGATGGCACCTCTAAAAGCTCCAGGTCCCGATGGTATGCCACCTTTGTTCTACCAACATTTTTGGTCGACAATGCAACATGATGTTACTTCAGCCATTCTCTCACGGTTGAACTCAGGTTTCCTACCCGAACCCATTAATCACACACTTATTACTCTTGTTCCGAAAATATATAATCCTGAACTTGTGTCTGATTTTCGCCTTATTAGTGTTTGCAATGTCCTATATAAGATTTACTCTAAGGTCTTAGCTAATAGGTTGAAGAAATTTGTACCTTCCCTAATCACGGAACATCAATCTGCTTTTGCTAAGGATAGACTTATCTCAGACAATATTATGGTTGCTTTTGAGACTCTTCATCATATGAAGTAACACAATTCAGGAAAATATGGTTTTATGGCTATTAAATTAGAAATGAGTAAAGCCTACGACCAAGTATAATGGGTGTATTTGGAGAGGCTTAAGATTTACTCTAAGGTCTTAGCTAATAGGTTGAAGAAATTTGTACCTTCCCTAATCACGGAACATCAATCTGCTTTTGCTAAGGATAGACTTATCTCAGACAATATTATGGTTGCTTTTGAGACTCTTCATCATATGAAGTAACACAATTCAGGAAAATATGGTTTTATGGCTATTAAATTAGAAATGAGTAAAGCCTACGACCAAGTATAATGGGTGTATTTGGAGAGGCTTATGGAGAAAATGGGTTTTTGTGCTAAATGGGTAGCTCTTATGATGAGTTTTGTGAAAATGGTGTCGTACTCTATTATGGTGAATAGGGAGCCCACTGGAATGATCCACCCTAAAAGGGGAATTAGACAAGGATATCCTCTATCTCCTTTCCTATTCCTTATTTGTATGGAAGGCCTCCACGCTCTCATTAAACATTCAGGGAGAAACGGGGATATCAAGGGCTTTTCTTTATGCAAATGAGGCCCTAAACTAACCCACTTGTTCTTTGTAGATGGTAGCTTGCTTTTCTACAAGTCAATCACTGAGGATTGCAATAATGTCTTGAATTTGTTGGGTGAATATGAATCTTGGTCGGGGCAAAAAATCAACAAAGACAAGACCACAATTTTCTTTAGCAAATCCACCACGAATGAAGCAAAATCAAGCATAATGAAACTTTTTCAAGTCCAAGAAGTCAAGTCTTATGAGAAATATTTGGGTCTTCCATCTTTGATGGGTAGGGGAAAAAAGGCTAGCTTCAACTATATAAAAGAGAGGGTTTGGAGAAAGCTCCAAGGTTGGGAGGGTAAATTGCTCTCACAAGTTGGAAGAGAGGTCCTAATCAAGTCCGTGATCCAAGCTATCCCTACTTATGCTATGAGATGTTTTAAATTACCATTGGGGTTTTGTGATGACATTGAGGCTATGATAAAGAAGTTTTGGTGGGGATAAAGGGGAAATAGAAGGAAAATTCATTGGATCCATTGGAGTGAGTTGACTAAGTCCAAAATAGTAGGAGGCATGGGTTTTCATGACTTGGCTCACTTTAATGACGCCCTTTTGGCGAAACAAGCTTGGAGGCTTTTGCATAACAAGGAAACCCTCTTCTATAATGTCTTTAAGGCAAAGTTCTTTCCAAATCACTCTATTTTTGAAGCCAAGGAATCAAGTATAGGGTCCTACGCTTGGAAGAGTATTTTGCATGGTTGTGATGTTATCCTTGATGGTGCTTGTTGGAGGGTGGGGAATGGAAAATCGATCAAAATCTGGCAACACCATTGGCTGCCCCGAAAACATCCAACCAAGATACTCTCCCCAATGGTAGATACAATGGAAGAAGCTACAACTGATTGCTTAATTGATAAAGGTACTAGAACGTGGAATGCAACAATGGTGAATGGGATTTTTGCTCCTCAAGAAGCTGAAGAAATAAAAAATATTCCATTGGCTAGGAATGAAACGGAAGACACCATGTTTTGGCTGTGGGAGCATGATGGGAATTATAGTTGCAAAACAAGTTATCGTTTCTTGAAGGAGGATGAAATTGGCTTTCAAGTGGTATAGAATCAAGATCAAGAAAATGGGCTGTGGAAGAAGATTTGGGCTTTTGAATGCCCAAATAAAATTAGAAATCTCATTTGGAGGGCTTGCCGTAATTCACTCCCATCAAAGGTCAATCTTGTACGCCACATAATTATCTCAGAACAGAGTTGTGACCATTGCAAGGAAGGAAATGAAGATGTTTTGCACGTGGTGTGGAGCTGTAAAGAGTTGGACAGCGTGTGGGGAGCAAATAGCCTTTGGAGCTTTCGAAACCAACAAAGTTTCTCCAGTTTTCGTGAGCTCTTGGCTTGGGTCTATGATCACCAAAGGAATTCGGTCCTATTTGCTTTCACAATTTGGTCCATTTGGCACCAAAGAAATTAGGTGAGAACCCAACAAAACCATCATCCTTTAAACCATCTCTCTCAGTGGGCTTATGACAGGTACATGGAGTTCAAAGCTCTAAAAGTAGTGCCAACTTCCAGTAGACCAAAAAGTAGAATCCGGTGGAAACCTCCTGTTCAGGGAACGTTTAAAATTAATTTTGACAGAGCCATTTTTGTTGAAGAAAAATGCTCCGGCCTAGGAGCTATCATTCGTGACAAGGATGGTCTTGTAATTGCCTCTATGTTTGCTCGGGTTCCTCAACAGCTCTAGCCTATTGAGATTGAAGCATTGGCTGCAAACAAGGCTCTAGAGTTTGATAGAGAGTTGGGTATATCAATGGCTATACTGGAGGGTGACTTTTCACTGGTGATGACAACTTTGGCCTTAAAGAAAACCGGGTTTGCTCCTTTTGGTTTATTATTACAAGACTCTTTAAATGTTTCTAAAGGCTTCTCTAAATTGTCTTACTCTCACACTAAGAGAGAGGGCAACACAATTGCACACAACTTGACTTAATTAGCAGTTACCCACCCAAATTGTGTAATATGGATGGAAGATGTTCCATCAGATGTACTATCTTCTAACCGTGCTGATTTAGCTGGTATTAATTAATTGAATGCACCACAGTACTGTTTCTCAAAAAAAAAAAAAAAAAAAAAAAAAAAGCAAAAAGGTAGGTTATAGTGACTAAACATATAAGTGGATATTCATTTGAGTGAGATAAATTTACTTTCAAATAAGTTTGAAGTGACTCATTATGTGGCGATTTTAAAAAAAAATCATCCATATGTACATTTAGTCATATGACATTTTTAATAAGTCATGTAATTTGTTTAAATAATTTAATAAGTTATGTGATTTAATATAAATAGATGGTTTTATTAAGATAACTGCTTCGTCTACAATATTTTCACAACAAATTATATGTGATAAGTTGTTGCTGGTTATAATTTGAACCTACCATTGAAATTACTTTTTGGTCAATCAGTAACAGCCAATAACAGTCTGCAACTTAAAATTTGTTGTGAAAATACTGTGAACATAACATTTCTTTTTTATTAATAGGTTCATAGTATTTCTCTTTCATTAATGGCCACATTAATCTTTGAGACAAGTTTTCTCATGGAAATTTTCCAAGATTGTAACTTCAGAAAGAAATTTCTCGTCTTTCACAAGGATCACTTTTGGTGAGTTCTTATTTCCCTAAATTCAAGACTTTTTGGGATGAATGTACCAACTATTAGCCTTTTAATACTTGTACTTGTGGTGCTGAGCAATCTCAAATGGAAGCTCAGCAAAAATAGCATGTATTTTGCTTTCTTATGGGGTTGAATAATAGCTATGGAAATGTGACTAGTCAGATCTTGTTGACTAAGCCACTTCCTCCTATCAACAAGGGTTGTTCTTTGATTTTGTAAGAAGAAAAAAGAAGAAGTATAGATCATGGGGTAAATGTGGTCTATCCAATTGAAGCTATTGCTATGTATGCTATCATTGGCTACAATGCTAAGGGATATCAAGGTCAAGGATAAGGCCATCAAGGTCATAGTCAAGGTTACCATGATGAGAAATGTGGAAACTTTAAAAAAGAGAGACCAATTTGCACTTACTGTGGATCACAGGATATATAGCAGATAAATGCTATAAATTGCATCAAAATCCCCCAGGTTACAAGCCAAAAGGAGGAATTAGGCCTACAGCTAATCAAGTCTCATATGGCTTACCATCATGAAATTTGGGAAATTTGGATTTTGCTACTGAGAATCTAACTTCTTTCTCAAATGGTGGTTCTCAATCTGAAGCTATGACATTTTCATCATAGAATTCCTTTCCTTTCTTACCATAGGTTGCTATGTCCCAATGTCTCATCTTAAAAATTCAATGTGAGCAATTGCTTTAATTCCTCTCTTCTCTTAAAGAGATTTCAGGTTCAAGTATTGGTACACAACCTACTCATTAGGCTGCTTCTGTGATGATTTCTACTTCTTCCCTTCAACTGACATCCAATTCAGCTATTCCATCTCAATTCCCTACTAATATTTTAGATAATCCTTATTGGATTACGCCAAATTTGTCCCATTCAATTTTTTTTGCACATGTTTATAGGCATGCTTATTAATCCGAGGATTGAATTATTGACACTAAGGCCACTGATCATATGATTCATTCTATGGCTCAACTCATAACCATCACTTTGTTGTTCATTCTTGTGTATATTTGCCAAATGGGGAAAAGCTATAGTGATACGCATAGGCAGTGTTTAAATATGTTCAAGTTTAATCTTGACTAGTGTTTTATGTGTTCCATTTTTGAGCTTTAACCTCATCTCTGTTAGTCTACTTATCAAGTCTTATTTTTGTTGCCTCATATTCCTTGGTAATTGTTGTTGTTGCTGTTGTTGTTGTTGTTTTTTTTTTTTTTTGTTTTTGTTTTTTTTCCCTAGGATCTTACTTATTGAAGCACGATTGGTCTGGGTAAATAATGCAGAGGTCTTTACCTATTGCAAGATTCATCTTCTTTCACTGCTTTAGCTACCCATTTTGATCACTCAACATCTTCAGAATTGTGGCATTGTCATTTAGGACACCCTTCTTATTCCAAGTTAGTTTTACTCAATAAAATTGTACCTTATGTTTTTTCAAGTAAACCACATTGCAATGATGTATGTCATTTTTCATAGTAGAAGAGACTTTCTTTTTCTTCTAGTACTCATGTTTCTAAGGCTCCTTTTGAACTTGTACACTGTGACCTTTGGGGTCCCTTTTTTACTGCTATTATCGAAGGTTTCAAATATTTTCTAATTCTTGTGGATGAGTACTCTGAGTGTACTTGGGTATACTTGCTTAAACATAAATTTGAAACTCAAGATTTGATTCCACAATTTACTTGTATGGTTGAAATCGAATTTAACATGAAAGTTAAATGTCTAAGAAGTGATAATGGTACATAATTTTTCTTAAAAGATATTTTTAAAGCTATGGGTATTAAACATTAGTTGTCATGTGTTGATACTCAACAAAATCCTATTGTTGAGAGGAAGCATCAACACATCCTCAATGTCGCCATGACTTTGAAATTTCTATCTTAAGTACCATTATCCTTATGGGGTGATTGTATTCTCATTGCTGTGTATCTCATCAATAGGACTCCTTCTAAGTCTTTAGGTAATAAGAGTTCATATGAACTTATTTTCAATCATTCACCATCTTATTCACATTTAAGGTGTTTTGGTTGTTTGTATTTCATTTCAACCTTATCACATAATAGACACAAGTTTGAACCAAAGGCCAGGAAATTTGTGTTTCTAGGCTATCCCTATGGAATCAAAGATTATAAGGTTTCAGACCTTGAATCCAACTCTATTCATGTATCTAGAGATATAATCTTTTATGAGCATATTTTTCCTTTTATTAAATCTTCTCATCCTTATGTTCTTGATATTTCTCCCTCAATATCGCTTGACACTTTTGTTTTCCCACATTGTGTTTTTGACATACCTGATTCTTTTTCTACTTCTTATTCACCGACCATTCACTCACCTGATTCTTTTTCACCAGGTCCTATAATTTCCACTTTCATCGCATAATTAGATTCTATATAGAATTAGATTGTACTGTAGAAACTAGCTCTTCTATTATCTTTATTCCTTCTCTAGCCATTCCTATTTCTTCACCACCTCTTCCTTTTAATCTTCTTGTCCTGAGAAAATCTTCTAGACCTCATCACCCTCTAGCCTATCTTAAAAAATATTCTTATAATTTAGTTAGTTTCAAACCTGCTTCTGGTCTCCCTTATGACATATCAGATGGCTTGAGCTATTTTCATCTTGGGACTACTTTCCATTCCTTTGTTATGGCTGTCATTGCTACTTCATTAGAACCTACTTCTTTCACCAAGTAGTTAAATCTTCTGATTAGAGGGCAACCATGGATAAAGAGATAGTTACTTTGGAGTTAAACAACAGTTGGACACTTCTTTACCCCCTAATAAATTTCTCATAGGTTGCAAATGGGTATATCGAGATAAGTATAATTCAGTTGGGACAATAGAGAGGTATAAGGCTAGACTTATAACCAAAGGTTATACATAAAAGGAAGTGGCCAAATTTGTTTTAGTTAGAATAGTCTTGGATCTAGTTGTTGTGAAAGGGGTTTTTGCATTGAATTGATGTAAATAATGCCTTTTTACATGGAGATTTGGATGAGAAAGTTTATATGTGTTTACCACCTAGCTTTCACAGGAAGGGGGAGAACTTGGTATGAAAATTGAAAAAAAGCTTGTATGTTTTAAACAAGCATCTAGGAAATGGTTTGAAAAGTTTTCCACAACCATTTGGAGATGGGTTTTATACAATATAAATCTGATTATTCACACTTTACTCACACATAAGGATCTTCAATCACTATTCTCTTGGTATATATGGATGATATCTCGTTGACTTGAAACAATATTGTTTGTGTTAACAATATGAAGAAGCTTCTTGATAAAAGGTTTGGTTTGAAGGACCTTGGATCTAGTTCTTAGGTCTTAAAGTGGCAAGGAATGATGAAAACACTAGTTTAAATCAATGGAAGTATGCCTTGGAAATTTTAAATGATACACGATTTCTAGGATCCAAGCCTGTCAAGATTTCCATGGAGCAAAACTTGAGGTTGTCAAAGTATGAGGGAAAACTTCTTGCTGATCTTACTTGATAAGGGTAATTTTGGAAGAAGGATAAACTCGTTCACATATGAGGAAGCTGATGGTCCCAATGAACCCGTCAGCTTTTGTTGTGCATTTAGAGAGACGAAAACAATGATATCATAAGCTGACAACTCCATCTCAATGCCCGATGACGTTTGTGTGAGGCGACGAAATGCCTAGACAAGATAAGAGGCCGACGGAAGGAAGCTGACGGGGAGAAAGAGGCCTATGATGGGTCTAGTGTGGCCTTGGTTGGCCTCCATGACTGTGTATATAAAGAACTATCTTGTGCTCCACGATTAACCTTAATCAAGAGGATTCTTACAAGGAAAGGATCCTGCAAAATACATGCATTAATGAGGATCTTCCCTACAAGGAAAGATCATTTTTGCCAGGAAACAGATGTCAACTTTACGTTACTATAAAAACTCCAAAACTCTCACAAATCAAGGTACGCATAATTTATCCTTTCTCTAGCAACCTAAAGTGTGAAAGTTCTCTAACTTGACCTTCAGAGGGTATTTGACCGGTACCACACCGGTACTCTCTAAGTTAATTTTTATTATCTATAGTACTCTCTAAGCCTAAAAGGCAGTTTTTTATTCTTTCAAGAACAATTTTTTACTTATGCATGCATCTATCATAATAAGATGAGTTATTCAAATATGACCTGTGTATGTATATGCCTCTACGAAACTACATCTGTGACTAAAGACCACAAGTGGACAAGTTCATCTCGGGGAGATGCCTTGAAATTATTAAGTCCACAAATGGAAGAGTTCATTATTAAGTCCGTAAGTGGACGAGTTCATCCCATGAAGATGCCTTGAAATTATTAAGTTCACAAGTGGAAGAGTTTATTATTTAGTCCACAAGTGGACAAGTTCATCCCGTGGGGATGCCTTGAAATTATTAAGTTCACAAGTGGACGAGTTCATTATTAAGTCCACAAGTGGACGAGTTTATTATTAAGTCCACAAGTGGATGAGTTCATCCCATACAGATGCTTTGAAATCATTAAGTTCACAAATGGATGAGTTTATTATTAAGTCTACAAGTGGACAAGTTCATTATTAAGTTCACAAGTGGACGAGTTTATCATTAAGTCCACAAGTAGACATGTTCATTATTAAGTTCACAAGTGGATGAGTTTATCATTAAGTCCACAAGTGGACACGTTCATTATTGGGTCCACAAGTGGATGAGTTCATCCCATAGGGATGCTTTGAAATCAGTAAGTCTACAAGTGGATGAGTTTATTATTAGGTCCTCAAACAAGACGAGTTCATTGTTAAGTCTATGTGGATGAGTCCACCAAAGTAGACGGGTTCATCCCAGATATCCACCAAGTTGTTTGGGAGATAGGTACATCCTAACATGTATGCACAGAACCAGGCAGGCATACACATATCTCAGAAATAAAGATCAACACATAGGAAAAATATACTAAAAGTGATGGATGTAAAATAATAAAAATACACCATAAATAAAATGAAGAGTTTATAAACAAGGCCCAAAAACAAAAGGGCACTTAATATTGTCTGAAAATAAGATACAAGAAAAATGAAAATTAAGCTGGAAGGTTCTAGGTGTCTTGAGAAGGAAGGTTCTCGTTGTCTTTAACATGAGGGTTCTGGGCGTCTTGGGTGGAATGGTTCTCGGCGTCCTTAGGAGGAGGATCATTAGTAGATGTAACCAAGGGAGTGACGGGCCCTTCGATTGTAGGTTGGGCAAGGATCACACCATCATCTTTTGGATCCTGCTCAAACTGAGTAGAGTTGTTGGTCTCTTCACTAATGGTGTCGTCACCTACAGGGGTAGTTGGAAAAGGGTCGTTCATGGTGACTTTGGATAAATTCAAGTTTGGGTAGGCGGACCTGACCTGCTTAAGGCAGTCCTCAAACCCGTCACCATAGTAGACTGCGTAGGCATCAATGAAAGGCTGGGAAGCCTTGAACTTTGTTATGGTGTCAGCCTTGGCTGTCTCGACTTGCCCCCAAATTGTTGTCAGCTCTGCCTTTAGATTCGTTTTTTCATCTTGCACCTTCTCTCGGAGACGGGCTTCCTTCTTCAGCTTTTCAGTTAAAGCCGTCACCTCCTTGTTAAGCATATGGAGAGCCCCCTTGTATTGCTCTTGCTTGTTAATCAAGGTCTCATTACGCTTACAAAGCTTGCTGATCGCCCCTTCCTAAGCAACGCTCCTATCTTGAAGCGCCTTCATACGCACAAGTGCCTAAAAACAAGAGAACCGTTAGCTACTGAAGGAACAACAGTAAAAGAAAGTTTGAAAAAAGAAAAGAAAAGGGAGACATACGCTAGAAAGGTCAAAAAGACCCAACGCTCCCAACTCTTTTGTTGTCTGCTCGGCACAAGGATCCGAGTCCGTGTCCTTGATGATTGACTCAACCATCTCAATGGCAAGTTCCTTATGCATGAAAAGATGACAGACGGTTCCCTGAGTGACGGGACCAGTTGCCGTCATTAAACCTTTGCTAGCTCTATGGCTAGGTTTGGGAGGTGACGACTTCTTTAGTTTATCACCTGCAGGGAGGGTCGGTCCTTTTTAAGTAGACGGTCGTCCTTCCCCTCACTCTTTTCCTTGGACTACCCTTTAATAATGCCTTTGGGAGTTGACGAAAAGGCCCTTTCTTTCTCCTTTTGCTTGTGCGTCGTAGTTGATGCCTTTATTAAAGCCCTTTGCTTAGCTGCCTTCATTTCTGCAAAAGGTAAAAGACGAAGGTTATGCAAACAGGCATAAGTATGAAGCAGACGGAAGGAAAGAACTAAGATCAAAGAACTTACGTCGACGAGAATAAGATTTCTATCTATGAGCTGCAGGCGTTGACTTAGAATCACTGCAGTAAGCATGCAACATGTCAAGGGTGATCAGGTTCCTGCACTTCTGCTTGTCCAAGAGGACCTTGAGCACCCGATGGATGAAAGCCTCCTGCTCGTCAGTTATGCACGGATGAATGCTAGTTGAAGAAGAAAAAAAAAGCAGATGACGTTAGACACTTGAAAAAATAAATAAAGAAAAAATGAAAATGTAGATGGTACTAGACCTATATACATGACAATACCCTAAGTATTGTCAAAACCGTAAGGCATCGTCACCCACTCTTCCCAATGGCATACCCAGTCTGTCCATTGAACAAAAAAGTATATGCCCTTCCAATTTCTATTGGAATTAGGCATGTCAGACACTAGCCTAAGTGTTTTCTGCCTCATTGCAAATTGGTACATCCCCTAAGACGAGGAGATATGTTAGGGTTTGTAGCACCAAAAGAACTCGTCCAATGTAAGTTGACTATTCCCTCAACTAAGACGACCCTTAAGGATCTCAGCCCCTATGAATATCCTCCAAGCATTTGGGGCAATTTGACTGACAGAAAACCCAAGGAAAAAGGCCAACTAACGGTGTAGCGCCGTTCGAGGCAATCTCAATCCTATCGCGAACATGGCTTCATACATGTCGACATTCGCGATCTTCCCAGAATAGCATTTTTCATACTTTCCAGGCAGACAGATTGGAATGTTATCAGGGATTTGGTAACAGTCCCTTAAGTTGTTAAAAATTTTGGTTGTCATCGTCAGCTTAAAGTCATTAATAGTCCATATTGCGAGAAGAATAAAGTGACGGGTATGACCATTCCTTGGGCTTCCTGAACTTCCTTCCATAGAAGCTCCCTCGTCACTCTCATCCTCATCCTCGTCATTTTCTCCCTCAAGATCCCCCTTATTCTCTCCTTCACCCTCATCATACTCATCCTTATCTCCTTCTATTTCTTCTACTTCATAGTCTTCCTCCTCGTCGATAGGAGAGTGGGTAGACGAGTCCCTCTTTGAAGACTAGGACAAGCCCTCCTCGGGCCCATGACTTGACTGGAAGACTTCGTCATAGCCTGCTCCCTCACGGACCGATGATGACTGCTTACTTGTCGCTTCACTATCTCTTGACATCTATTCACCTACAAGAGATGGAGGTATTCTAAGAATCTAGTTAACGGGTCTCTCTAGAGAAGTAATGACCAACCAGAAAAACGGAAGTAGAAAAAGAATGAAAAGAAAGAATTACAAGGTTAATAGACAAGTCTGTAGAGGTGATGGGATCAGCAAGTAGATGGTGGTAAAGATGATGGAATGACAGCTCTCTCTGGGTTTGCAAAGATGAAATACGGAAGAAATGAAAGGAGATGAGATGTTTATAGGATGAAAATACACGGGAAACGAAGTGACGCTTTTGTTTAGAAATGAGGCCAATCAACTTGTGCCACGTGTCCCAGCATTTAATGATAGCTGCTCGAGGAACCATTAATAAACACCCATTTTTTTTGAACGAATAAAAATAACAAAAAATATACAAATCAAACTCCATAACCTGTCAGCTAAAGCCAACAGAGCCATGGAGTGGGGGCAGCTAATAAGGGTAATTTTGGAAGAAGGATAAACTCGTTCACGTATGAGGAAATTGACGGTCCCAATGAACCCGTTAGCTTTTTTTGTGCATTCAGAGAGATGAAAACAACGATATCATAAGCTGACGACTCCATCTTAACGCCCGACGACGTCTGTGTGAGACAATGAAATGCCTAGACAGGATAAGAGGCTGACAGAAGAAAGTTGATAGGGAGAAAAAGGCCTATGATGGGTCCAACGTGGCCTTGCTTGGCCTCCACAAATGTGTATATAAGGAAACATCTTGTGCTCCACGGTTAACCCTAATCAAGAGGATTCTTACAAGGAAAGGATCTTGCAAAATATGCGTATTAATAAGGATCTTCCCTACAAGGAAACACCTTTTTGGCCAATAAACAAATGTCATCTCTACGCTACTATAAAAATCCCAAAGCCCTCACAAATCAAGGTATGCATAATTTACCCCAGTTTTGACACTCTAGAGTTGTGAAAGTTCTCTAACTTGACTTTCGGAGGGTATTTGGCTGGTACCACACCGGTACTCTCTATAAGGTCTTCTTTGTTTCTGTTTCGCAAGTGTTGTTTGGAGCACGTGAGGACTGTGCGACTTACTGACGATTTTTGGCATCATCATTATTTAATACAAAAGGTTGATTGAGAGACTTTTGAATCCAACCTTGACTAGACCAGATATTGCATGTGTAGTACGTAGGCTTATCCAATTCTTATCAGAACCAAGAGAGCCTCACATGTTACCTGTTAATAGGGTCCTTCAATATATCAATGTTTCACCTAGAAAAAGGAATTTTCTTTACTAGTAATTTAGATTTGCACATAAAGCCCTTCTGTGATGTTGACTGGGCTGGTTGTCTAGACATTAGGAGGTTTTTAATAGGTTATGGTGTATTTTTGGGAGAAACTTTGGTTTCTTAAAGATCAAAAAAGCAAGTTGTTGTCTCTAAGTCATCAACTGAAGCTGAATACAAGGCCACAGGTAGTGTGGCTTGTGAAATTACTTGGGTGTTGCAGTTGCTTAAAGATTTGAAGATACAATATCCCAAACATGCTATGTTGTTTTGTGAAAACTAGGTTGCATTACATATTGCAGCCAACCCTGTTTTCCATGAAAGAGCTGGAAGTTCAGCTTTTACTAGACTTTCTGGAAAATTGGGCTTGATAGATATCTTCATTCCAAAACCTTCAAAGACTTGTTCATTAGTTCAAATCCCAAAACCTGAGGTTTAGGACTTGAGGAAGAGTGTTGAAGCTGCATCAAAAAAGAAAGTAAAGCAAGCAGCTGAAACGGGATCGTTTTGTAAGAAGAAAGCTAAAACACCAAATGGTGTCAATGTCATTCACTTTAATGAAGGTAGTAACAAGTAGATGAAAACGACACCGGATTACTTTGCCAAAAAAAAAAAATGATGAAGTAAAAGAAACGGCTGCATTTTGTTTAATGATGACATGAAACCAACACATGCGAAGTTGTAAACCAAAATCGGTTATAAAGGACAACTGTCAGTTTCCTATTAGACAAGTCTTAAAATATTGTTAGTGGAGTTAGTTAATCTGTTTTGTTACTTTCTTTCTTTGGTTTTGTAATTGCTCTATTATAGTGTATAAACACCAGAGCAGATATTTATTTGGCACGCTCTCTCATTTTCATTTTGATTCAATAAGAAAATACCTTTATATTTAGAGAGTTTTTCATTTTAATAAACCATTCACAATAACATGTTCACCGTTGTGAAAAATATTGTACACCTAAACTTAGTCAAAAGAATACTAGGAAAGAAATAATGCCGGGCAACAATATCTAAACAAAGGCGTGGGTGCTCTTGCAGAGCTGCTAAGCTAGTCCCAAAAGAAATGTCCATTAATTGAGCACCAATTAAGATCCATCTGTAGCTGAACCCAATCCTACTAGTCATCCCATGTGAGGGAAAACCTATGTGGGACCAATGAGAGAGAGAGAGAGAGGGAGAGTTTTTATTTATTTATTTATTTTTATGTATAGGGACTCATTTAATTGAACCACCATTACACTACACTTTTGTTCTCGTTTTTTCAACCCCAATATCCCCCATCAAAATTCTGTTGAATCACAAAATAGTGGGTCTCATAGGAAAAGTTTAGATTCAATCCAAGAAAATAAAAAGAGGCTTAGATTAATTGCAATCCTCAAAATTTAATGTACGATATATATATATATATATATATATAAAAGTCAATATACACAATCTTGAATCTTGATCCTTGTAATTACCATTGGCATTGTTCTTTTCCCTCCATATCTAGCCATTTTACCCTCATTGAGCATTTCATCTTTTATTACTAGCCAACTTTAGTCTCTTCAACTCAATTAAGAGACATTCATCAACAACGCGAGCCCTTCTTGCACTTAAGTATACCAGCTCCGGCTGTGATAGTACTCACAAGAGAAGATGGTCTTGCACTCAAGCTAGATGCCTTGGCGTAGCTAGAAGACGCTCCGGCCCCAGAAGGCGTGAAGAAAGCACCATTCACCATCAAATCTCCTTCGGACCTCCAATTCCATTTCTTCCACTCGCTTTGTGGTGCATCTTCATGTTTAGTAACCTGGTCATGTCACATTCTTGTATAAGTGCTACAAACTCATATCATAGCTAATGGTGCACAATTAAGCTACAATACAACGGAAAAACCATTTCATTAAGTAAGGTTGAAAAACAAAAAATCATTACCTCCTTGTTATAACTGTCATTGGGGGCAAGGAATCTATTCCCTTGGCTATTAATAGTAGGAGCTGCACTGCCACCAATTGCATACATTTCCCAATGAGAGTAGTCATTGTTCACCACATGGAAATAGCCATGTCTACATCTGCAATTATGGGTTAAACACAGAGCAAATTCAATATGAATCAAAACCATGGCCCTATTGTAGATTTCAATGACCTGATCAGAAAATAAAAATAAGCTCATTTTGAGAACTTAATTATACCTTGGCATCCTCTGCACAAGCCCTTCTCCAAAATGATTGAAAGCTATAGTGACTTGCATGAATTTGTCTTGTGTGTATGAGTCACTATGACCCAAGAGCATGACTTTGTTATGGTGGGTCATGTAATTGTTAGAGATGGTGATGGCTGTGGATCCATGAATGGCATCAATTAACCCATCATGACAATTAGATAAAGAACAATGATCCACCCAAATGTGACTTCCTCCAAAAATCGAAACCGCATCACCGTCCGATAAAGTCCTCCATCCATAATGATCAGGCGAGTCCCTCACATAAGCATTCCCACCTTGCTTGCAGTCATGTATATTTAGGCCGTGGATAATAATGTTGGACACATATTGTATAGTAATGCATGGACCGCCAGCAATGTGCACATTTGCACCACGACCATCAATTGTCTTATATGAATTCACGAGAAGCTCTTCCTTTAGCTTGATCACCATGTCATGTTTGAAAATGATCCATAGTGGTTCATTTTGAATCACAGCATGTCTAAGAGTGCCTATCTTGGGGTTCACTGGATTATCATCACCAGGGTCTGTGACCACATATATTTTACCATCTCTGCCTCCAGTGGCATGCTTACCAAACCCAATTGCACAATCGGCTAGGCGTTGCCGGTTCTTTTCCCAATTCGGATCACACCTCCAGCAATCATCAATTGGATTCCCAGAACCACAAGAGAAATAGCCTAAATCCCTCCTAGAGGCATTGATGTTCCTGCAACCAAAACAACCCAGAAAAAGAAAAAAAAATGTCACACATTAGTACATTACATTATATTATACGATACATTATTATGTATTACTAACTAATCAAAGGTTTAATTGTCCTACTTGTGTACTTCTTGTACTACTAGTTCAGGGTCTTGGATTATTGAAGAGGATATGCAGGTTGGAGCTAGAAGAGCCAAAAGTACCAAAAGAATAAGTGGGATTCCCATTACTGTTGTGTATTTTAATATTGATACACAAAGAGAAGAAAGTGGGCAGAGAGCAAACCGTTGTGAGGAAGTTGAGAGAGTTGTAATCTTATATAGGGAATAAAGAGGGTGAATATATTTTTTTTTTAAATTTAAAAAAAAAATTCTATATATATTTTTCTTTTTGTGATTCTTTATAAAATTTTCATTTACCCCAAAAGATAATAAATAAAGAGGTTGTCACAGCCTGATTAAACAAAAGGTTTGGGGCCACCATTCCAATTCCATGATTCATGGTTTTTAACTTTTAAGGGTGTCCAATCCAAAGGTTTGGCCTTCAATCAAACTCTCATTGAGAATTTCTTTCTAGCTTTTACGCTTTTCTTGCCTGAAATTTACTGGAATCTAGTGTCATTAGCGGACTATTATATATGTACTATAGGTAAAAACTACTATTGAGCTAGCTATATTGTCTTAGGATGACATAGACAGGCACTTACATAGTTACATTTCATTTGTGACATTATTTACTCTTTTTGCTATTTTAACTATACACACCGACACTTCGTTGATGAATTTTAAGTGTCGGTGTTGAGCTGAAAATGTTGACAATCCCTATAATTTCTTTCTCCATCACACAAAGCTTTTGTTGCATCTAGTTATGGTCGTTACTCGTTAAGCATTGGCTTCATCTTTCATTTTCCCTTTGATTTATTTCTACATTTAAACCATCTTTCCTTCTCATTGACTGATCTAAGGTTTCAACTTTCAACCGTTGCAGTTTCCCTCATAATGAGGGGACATTGAAAGCAACTTAAAATAATCACAATTTTGTTCTAGGGTTTAATTTGTTATGTATTCATTGAAAATTGTTCATTTATGTTTGTTACCCTTCTTTCAATTTTCAAAGCTTGTAATAATGAGGTGTATTTGTGACAAGGTTTTATACCTTCGGAGTTATTGTTTTCACACAGCCTAGCTATACCTCTGAATGTGGCAGAAATCTCATCTTGCTTTCAATTAAAATTGGGATCTTTTTTGGGGGGTGGATCAAATTTTCTATAGATTCTTATCTGTGTCGTGGATCTGATTGATTTATTTGAATATCTTCAATGTTCATGCTCTCTGCCCGGTCACATGTTTCAATCCTATTCATATCATGTGAAGGATAGAAACACCAACCCTAGTTAACTATTGATAATGAGCAATTATCCCATCTTTTATTACTTTGATCTTTTAATTTTTTTAGTTATAAATAAGAATCACGAACCACTTGATGTGATTTGGTGGGCCATCAAATATCATTACAGATACACATAGATTTTGTTTAAACGAGTTCATTGAGTTGTTTTCTGGATCATTCCAAAAGGTATTGAGGATTTAAGAAACACAAATTTGTCCCATTCTCTGTTAGCACCAAAAAATAAAAAAATTTGCCCCATTCACAATACTAAATTGACTATAATCATAAAAAATACATAATTACAAAATCAACTTCAAAATGAAAGTCCAATTATGTATTCTAAAAAATGCTATAAAATATTTTGAGTATAATAATGACAAACTTTCTCCTTCACATAAATATAAACAGTTTCATAAAAAATTTAATGGTAAAACTTACATTTATGTGAAAGAAGGGAACAACAATATTATCGTATTCTTATAATATTGTATAATTAGGCCGAGTCTAGTAGTGTAGACTTATCACCAAGAGAGACAATAAAAGTGATTGAATTTATGTTGAATTTGTTAAAGTGAAGCTTTGTTTCATTTTGACAAAGACCCTAGCCCATGGGTTAATGGGCCAAACCCCAATACACTATAAATGAGTAGCCAACAATATTGTATAATTACTCGATGTTCTAGTAATGTTTCAAATTGATTATCCTAATAAACTTGTTTCATCAATTTAGTTTTAACTGCAAGATCAAAACAATGTTTGTTCATGGTGGTTGTTTTCAGGGATGGAGTTAGGACTTGGAGTTAGGGGGCAAAAGTATAAACAATTTTGTTATTGTTGTTGAAACTCCAAATAAGTATTCATTTAGAAAGTTAATTTTTATTTATTTATTTATTTATTTTGGGGGGGGCCCCCCCCCCCCCCTTTTTTTTTTTTTTTTTGGGTGTCTTGCATGTTGTTAGACGTGTTTGAGTGTTCACTTAGACTAGTTAGAATCGACTTAGGAATTTTTTTTTAATTCTTTTTTTGTTTGTGTCTTGTGTGGGTTTGTTTTAAAGTGTTATTCACTTGTT
Organism: Quercus variabilis; assembly: GCA_030445155.1. Classification (NCBI taxonomy): domain Eukaryota; kingdom Viridiplantae; phylum Streptophyta; class Magnoliopsida; order Fagales; family Fagaceae; genus Quercus; species Quercus variabilis. The sequence goes on along the minus strand of CP129447.1, from coordinate 56,340,957 downwards.
TGGGCTTAGGTTTGTTATTGGTAAATTTTATTGTTAAGCTTGTTAAATTTATTTCAGATTTTAGATCAATAAATTTTTTTATAACCTTTTAAAGATCAATAATACTATTGACTTGTTGAGGAGGCAAAGTGAAAATTTATTAAAATAAAATGCTAAAATTAATACATATATATATATATATATATATTGAAAAAACAATACAGACACAGTCATGCACTAACCCCCTTTTTTTCCCTCTTTTTTTTCCCTCTTAAGATCCAAATCCAACCTCTTTTCTTCGTTTGGAATTCATTTTTCATACTAAAAAACAATCAGTTTTTTTTTTTTTTTTTTTTGAGAAACAAAAAAAACAATCAGTTTGTTACATTATTCGCAATAGTATATTAATTCACAAAGAATGAATGCCATGCAGAAAGCACATGCTCGATAACACTGCACGGGAATTTGAAGCCGGCAAACAAATAAACTGACGTGGATCTTGCTGATTTCTTTACCCTCTTTAGCTTCCACTTGTCAAGCTTGTATCCATTTCTTTTTCTTTCTTTCTTTTCTTTCTTTCTTTTTATTTTTTTTATTTTTTATTTTTTTGTTTTTTGTAATTTTTCTCTTAACCTTTTCCTCTTGAAAAAAAAAAATGTTAGAACTAAAAAAAAAAATAAATTTTTTTTACTGCAATTCGACACATGACTAGTTGTGAGTAGTGAGAAAAAAAATAAGTATTTGTTTGAGAATAACTTATGTAGTTGAAACTGAAATTTTTTTTGCTAAAAATACTGATTAAAAATAAAAGTTAACAAAATAATATAATGCAACCCATAAATGATATTAAAAAGTATAGTGAAACTTATAAATAGTAGCAAAAATAAATTAAAAGTGAAGATAAATTAAAAAATTTAGCTCATCCTAAACACATACTAAATCTATGTGGATCTATACTTCCATAATTTTATAACTCTATAAGTTGCAATTGTGACAAAATTTGTGTAAATTTTTTTAATACGAGCTTAAAGAGATCACATGGGAGGTCCGTACTATCCGTGAACAGTGAAAAATTGCTGACATGGCCATCTTTTTCTAGGGAGGCACGTTCTCCCATGTGAGCTTTGTTCCCCTTGATTATATTCCTCACTGGGGCCCAAGAATTTGATTTTAAATCTACACCCTTAGATTCATTTACCTGGGGATCTGTAGCCGTTACTTAGTGGTGTTAGTTGATCAACTTATCCAACTGTGTGGTGGGGTCGTTCTGTGGGGCCTGATAAGAAGAAAAAAGGATAGGTGATTGGAATTACCAATGACTCATCCACTAATCATTGTGTATTTGATGTCATTCCTTTCTCGACCTTTTTGGCTAAGATCAAAAGTGTTTGATTGCTTTTTTTGGCCAAATAGTAGTATTTTGCTAATGCAATTTTTTATATTTTTATTGAAAAGTTTCTGTCTAAATTTATTTAGTTATGCAGAAATTTTTTGAAACTTGAATTTACTAAATATGAATTTGATTTATTTTGAAATTTTTTTTTCAATTACATAGCATTTTTTTACTATAATATTTTAAATTTAAGTTTAATAAACTCAAGTTTCGCTTGGAATTAAATTCGAATTTCAAAAAAGTATTGCATAATTAAATAAGTTTGAACGGAACTTTTTAAGTGTTTATATACTTTTGAAATTTTAACAAAGAACAAATTTTAGCCTTGAAAAAACAAAAGACGTGTTTGATGCTGATGGTGTTTAGTTAGGCCATATAAGATTATTTTCAGCCATGGGCTTTTGGAGAGTACATGGGCATGGAACCCATGATGTAATATACAGCATACACCCACTTTTGTGCATTATTAAGTGTGTAGTAGAGGTGGATAAGATTACTACGTAAGGTAATTATTTGTGCTTTGAACTTGCTTTAGCTTATTCTAAAATATGCTGCATGTTTTACGGAAAAATATTCCCTTCTTTTCGTTGGTGGTCCCCATCAAATCCACTCATGCTTTAAGAAATTAACTTTATAATTGATATGAAGTAAAAGACTTAATAATTGATATGAAGCCAATTCATTTTTTTTATATTAAAAAAAAAAACAAAAAATGTTTTGTTTAATTGGAGACACTAGAGTGATAGACTTGAAAAATATGTTGTAAATCAGAAAATTTCAAATGTCAAATTCTATATTATCGATCCATGAGGTTCACAAAATGTCTCTTGGGTAGAAAGCGAAATAATTTGACTAGAAATAATCACTTCCTTATACACACACACACACACAAAAAAGAAGAAGAAGAAAAAAGAAAAAAGAAGAAGTTTGGAGCAACAAACACAAATTTCAATGAGTACAGAACACACACACACTTTCAGTTAACTTTATGAACAATAAGGGTGGCGATATAATTTTTAATAAAAATTTATTGAGCTCTTAAAATAAAATTTTGAACCCTGGACCTAAATTTTGTTTAAACTCAGCTGATATAAGTTTGAATATGGTAATTTTAATACTATTTTTACAATATTTTCATAATAATTTAACATTAAAGGTTAAATGACAAGTTGTAACTAATTTTTATTAGGACCCACAACTAACATCACTTTTTTCCTACCTTTAACAACTTGCTATCTAGGTTTTGTTGTGAAAGAGTTGTGTTAATACCACTACTCTTAAAATAATTATTTTAGAAGAAAGAAAAAAAAGTTTCAAATTTTTGCTCATTTGTTATTATTATTTTATTTTTTTGGGTCTTTGGCTTACTTTTCCATTGACAGTTGAAAAAAGTTGTTTTTCTCTGCATTTTTCTTCTTCATCAACAAAAAAGTACACTACTGTTACAACCAATAGATCTCTATCTATATATGTGATTCTTTCATCATTCTCTCTAGCTATCTTTCTTTTTCTTTTCTATGTTTTCTTAGTTTTTCTCTCTATTTGATCATGTTGTTTGATAAATACTACGGGTGTCAATGTTCGACTCAACCCACGAACACGACACGAACCTAACACAGGTTTTTGCAAGTTAGGATTGGGTCTTAGCGAGTTTGGGTCATGAATAGGTTGACTTGAATGCGATAAGATAAGAAATGTGTCACAAGCTGGTCAATCCACATGACTCGCAATAGACATGTTTGACATACCAATTTATTTGTGTCAACTTAAAATGACATATTTAACACAACCCGTTTAACTCATATAATAAATAAATATTCATTTTATTTTAGATTTGTCAAATAACTTTTATATACAATCTATATTTTAAACTTAAAAAGAAAAGTAAACAATTAGAAAAACTTACAAGGAATATAATTAGAAATTGAAATAGGTTGAAGATTTAAAGTGTATGGCACTATTTTTGGGATGTAAAAAATAAATTTATTTCTAAATGGACGTTATATTTAATATTAAGTAGGTTGAAATGGGTTGTGTTACATAAGATGTCAATCCATTACAACCCGTTTATTAAACGTGTCAAGTGGGTTGGGTTAGGTTAACCTACCTTATTTACAAGTTGGTTTAGGGTGAAATATTATAACGCGATTATTAAATGGGTCGAGTTGAGTCATTTAGTCGAATACTCCTACCTCAACACGACACGAACCCAACACACTAACCCGAATTGACACCCCTAATAAATACACTATAGATTTCCAAATCCAATAAGTCTTTTAGTACTTGTTTCAATTCCAAGAGACTGACCACATTTATGGTTAAGAAGTCATACACTTCAAAAGTAAAAAATTATATCAGTTACTATTTTTTTTTTCTTAGTTTCACATTTAATGTTGGTCCAACTCCAAGAGATTGACTATGTGTATGATTAGTTATTTAATTATATTTGTTTATGCATTCAATGACAATTGTCTTACCAATATTTATACTAAATTATATTAAGAATATTATTTTAAATTATTGTATAATGTATATCCAACAAGCAATGGTCAGTCTTATAACAAATTAATTAGTTATCCAACAAGCAATATGCTTCTTAACCTCTTATACATTGAATATTGTGCTTTTTAAATGGTGTTTAAATTTTAGAACGAAGTTTAGTTATAAAATTAGTTGTAGTCTAAGACTTCAACTTTACTCAATAAAATAAACATAAATTAGTTGTAGTCTAAGACTACAACTTTACTCAATAAAAAAAACATTATTGCATATTTTAAACGTCTACCCATTGAATTACATGTTCTTTACGCTTTTAATACACATGTCAAATTTTGTGTCAATCAGATATTATTTATGTGGGGCCAAAAAGTTAGACAGTCCCGGCCCACTTCGAATTGGGCCCAAAAGCCCACACCAAGGATGTATGTAGGGTCCAAGGATGAAAGTAAGAAGCCCAGTGTCCAAGAAACTGGTCCGACGACGACTCTGTCCTTGGACATCCAAGACCATAAAAGTGAATAGGTAACACACCATCAAGGGCGGTCTTCCTGAATATCCAAAGAGGAAAGAGCAAGTACCACGCGTCGGCAATGGAAGCATAGTGGAGGAGAAAGTCTAGGACGAACTGTCACCTCCACATTAAATGTCCACAACTAACGTCCCAGCCGCATTAATGAGGAAGAGACTCTAGAACAGTACTGTCTTAGTTGCTACAACCCACAGGAAGAATGGGAAGGTGGCTGCTGGGACAGACACTCAAGTAGTGGCTTGGTTGCTCAACAAATGTAGGGCTAGGATCAATTGAGAAAAGAGTATATAATGTAAGGAATCCCTCTTGGAAAGAGGGGATGGGAAAAAGAAGAGGAAGATGGTAGCAACCTGTATTCTCCCAGAAGCAATTGTAACCAATTACTAAAGAAGTAATAAGAACTAAAAACTCTCAAGAGAAAGGCCAAGGAGTATCATTGTTCATTTTTATCTACGTTCGTATTATTTAAATCCACGAGCAACCATGCATGGCTGTTGCATCCCTTATTAGGGCCTATTCTTGACCCCGCTCTCTATAAATTCATCGCAGGGCTAGCTGGGCTTGGGTCTACTCTCTCAACACGCAGAAAAGCTCGAACCTGGTCCTTACAATTTACTATATAATCTATAAGTTTATATTTTATGTATAATTTTAAACTATAAAAACTTGTAATTTAAATAATTTATTGATAACATAGTTATTGATCTTTAATTTTCTAGAAATTTTGCAAATATGAAGAATATAAGAAAAAGATGTAATCCAATAGTAGATTTATTAAAATTCACCTTCAATAAAAAGATATTGAGTAAGATTGTAGCTTAACGCTACAACTAATTTTGAAACTAAACTTTGTCCTAAATTTTATTACATAAATGGATAAACCTTATAAATTGATGTATCAATTTTTGAACACAAAATAAAAAAGTAATTAAAAAATTTATTTATTATATTATTAACATGCACAAATTATATTTATTGTCATGTCAATTTGTAAACTTTTTTGCAGTAAAATAGATAGTAATTTTAGTAATTCTCCAACCCCCCCCCCCTTAACATGCACAAATTATACTTATTGTCATGTCAATTTGTAAACTTTTTTGTAGTAAAATAGATGGTAATTTTAGTAATTCTCCAAACCCCCCCCCCCCCCCCCCCTCTTTTCTTTTAACCTGGATCTAATGCCATGCTTTACATTGCCAGTTGAACAAATCAATTGTTCTTAACGAAACATTCATTTGATAATCACAAATATTGGTGGAATTTGGATTTCATGAATATATGGGAAATTATTATAGCTCATGATGATGCTTGCATGTTTGGTGCCAATAATCCTGTTTAAGCTAGTGTTACTTTCTTCCTAAGCAATGAGCCTTAAGCATCCAAATGGGTTTATTCCGTTCCATAATCCATGAATCATTCAAACATGCTTTATTTCAATCAAACAATTCCTTTGTATCATTATATCATTTGCTTGCCAAATGCCAATCACTATAAGACACAAGGTCAGTCAAGCAAGTTAATAACACTGTTCTTACCTCTCTGGGTTTTTGTTTTTGGTTTTGTTTTTTAATGATAAAAAAGAAGAAGAAGAAGAAACTAGGGACAGTATTTCTAGCATATGCGATATAGCATATATATCATTGTCACCGACACCGTACCAAAGGTCCAAAACCTTAGCTAGTTAGCTTCATTTCATAAATACATATCCATGTGTATGAAGAGTATATACATATGGGAATGTAGTACTTTGACTGTACCTTTTTACATTTATGATGATCATGTGACTGGCATTCTGGAGAGAATTTGTGGCAAAACCAGCTTGTTATTTTCTAAAGAGAGATGAGTGAGACTGCACAACCACCAATTCTCATTCTCATAATGAAGGTTTAAACTTAATAATAATGCACTTATTAATGAACTTTGATAGTGATATATATATTTTTTAATCTTCGCCATCACTACCACCACATGACTATAATTAAGAGCTCAAAGCCTCTCTCCTTCAACCAATTATAAAATCTCAATACAATTTCATGCAATATACATCTTTATACATATAAAAGACTTATAACTTGCTTCGTGTTACCAAAACTGCATGCAACAGTTGGTAACGGAGTGTGAGTTTAACGAAAAAAAACATATAAAAGACTTAACTATGGGTCATAATATAAGTATTTCAATTGTGATAAGTGTTATGTGACTTAGTGTTAGTGTCTTGTTCTTCCTTTGAGCATAACTTGCATTCAAATCCTTCCTTCTCAACTTGTTGTAAAAAAAAGAAAAGAAAAAAAAAAAGAATCAACCATCCCAGATAAGTCTTTTGTTTAAATTTAAAGTGTATACAGAAAATCAGTCAAAATATGATTGGGCATACAAAATGAAGAGTCCTCCATGATTCTGAGGAGTTAATTCTATATTTTCCCCTTCTTGGGCTCGAATTACTTGCAATCTTTCTTCAGAATTTTCAATTTACCAATTGGTGCACATCTTGTAATTAGCTAGGGATGCATTTATTTTGGCCTTAACAAATGGCAAGACAAAGTTTGTTGTGTAGGTGCAACCAATGATTCTAACGGCTTAAAAAGGAAACATGATAATTAACTAGTCATGTGCCCAAGGTTTATGCTTGTCATCTATAACAACTCCCGATTTGATTAGACGGCACAATATCATGATTTCATGACATTCTCTTCTTCCTCTCACTCTTGTCTTTATCAATCATTACTATTAAAATAATGCTGCGTTCACAATAAAAATAATCAATAATGTATAATGTTTGAAGGCGATGCCATATATACCACGGCTCTGAGGGTCAAAAAGACCAGGAAGGTTTTGCTGCTATTGGGACTTGAAGTTGAGTCTTTCACATGGCCTAGTTGGTTTATTCGTTAACATATTCAACAATGTTATTTCAGTTTTCACATTGTACCAAGGAAACAAAAATGGTATCTTCTCACTTCTCACTTCTCACTTCTACTTCTCCATTGTGTCTGTAAATGAGCTTTATGTGAATCCACCTCGTGAATGACAACAAAGGATCATGATCACTGATCGAAGCAAATTCATATCTTATCAATTAATGATGATAAAAGACTAAAGAGCAATTGTTTTTCTTTCTTTCTATGGAATGATGATAAGAGCATGAAAGCTCCACACGCATAAAAATAGCATACCAGACAAACTACACGGTCTCAAATTTTAATTTCATCATGGATTGAAATGTTGATTTATAGTGAGGCAACACAACTTTTATCACAATTTTAACGTAGCAGACTGTGAGTGATAGAGAAAAAGTGATAAATTTATGTAAAAATAATACTAGAAACTCACTACATCAAAATTATAACAAAAGTTATGACACAAAACTTATAATAATTAAGAACTCTCATATTACTCATGCGAGTACAAAACATAATTAATAGTACTAAGCCATGTGAATGGAAACAAAACCCTTCTTAATGATTAGATCATGTGCAGAGTTAGTTAGTAAATAATGTCTACATCTTCCTCTATTTATAACTTATCAACTAAATTAGATTAAATTAAAATGTCAAACTTGCTTTATGATATAATATGGCTATTTTTTTTTTTGAGATTTATTGCTTTCCACCAAATAATATTTTCTTCAACACAATCTAACAAAAAAAATTGAAAAAAAAAATTCATTTTCATTGATTTCACAAAACTAGCCAAAACAAGAGTCAACAAATGACTTTCAACTTGCTCCTAAAAATAAATAAATAAAGGAACTTCAAAAAAACTTCAAATAGCCTATCATACACTAAACAATTGAAAGTTTATGTACTCATGTGCTGGCTTTGATGGGTCTGATGTTTATTGGTAACGCCATTCGGATGATCTTATGGTTTCTTAGAAAGTTTGGATACATTAAGGAGAAAGTGAAAGAGAATATTATCGTGTGCATTTTTTTTTTTATGTAGATTGGGAGTAATTCCTTTGATGTTGATTTTCGTGTGCATTTTTTTTGTTACTGTGTACAAAAGAATATAATCATTTATTAGAGTAGTTTGTTTCATAGACCTTGAAAGATGTTTCATATGTTTGACAATTAGTGTATGATAGGCTATTTGAAGTTTTTTATTTTTTTTTTTTTTTTTTTTAAGTATAGAAACTTAAATATAAGTTTAGTGTATGATAAGCCATTTGAAGTTTTTTTTTTTTTTTTTTAAGTTTCTTTAATTATTTATTTTGAGCAAGTTGAAAGTCATTTGCTGACTCTTGTTATAGGTAGTTTTATGAAATCAATGAAAATGTAATTATTTTTCAATTTTTTTTTTTTTGCTAGATTGTGTCGAAGAAAATATTATTTGGTGGAAAGCAATAAGTAAGGAGAGAGAGAGAATGCTAGTATTAATTAGGTAATAAGGGGAAAAACAATAGCATTTAATGGTTTTTTTTTAACCGTTTGATCTCTTAAAAATTTATGGTGTAAAAAAGATGTAAGTTTAGCTGAGTTACACTAGGTGTAACTTGAATCCATCTCATATTTTTTTATAATAAAAAAATTTGTCTTTATGTTTCTGAGATCACAAACATGTCTAATCATTCTGTGAGTATGCTTCACATGACTACAGTTAGCAGATAATATATCATAATGTTGATGCTAGAAAGTGATATTTATAATAAAATAAAGACACGAATATCCTTTAAAAAAAGAGAATAAATTTTGTACACAATGGACGACGTTGCAAAACCCCCCAAAAACCCAAGAGAGACAGAGAGAGGGATTTGGGCTTTTATCTAGGAATTGGTAATTTGGTATGTTCTGCTCTGCTCTCACACAGATTGAACTTCAAAAAATGGCCTGGAAAGGCTGGAATTGAGAATTTGAGACTTGGACCAATCTTCCACTTTTTCGTCTAATAATGATATACACTGAGCAAGACCCGTGTACAAGGAAAGGTCATAATAAGTCTAAAAAATAAAGACAATTCTTTACATTTAGCAGTGATCGATTGAATATATTATACATTGTTAAAAGTCCATGCTAGACATTGATCTTTATAATGGCAAAAAGAAACTTTGAAAAGAGAGAGAAATAGAGATTTGGGCCTTTAGCTAGGAATAGATATGTTGTATCTTAGGATTGAATTTCAATAGGACCTCACATCAAGACCCAACCCAGACCATGCCCACCTTGTTCGTCCCATTGTGATATAGAACATTGAGCAAGATAAAGGATGGGAGACCCTTGTAAAAGGAAAGGGCAAAATATTCAAATCCGAAGAACATTTTTTTGGCCAAACTGGGGTGCCAATCTAAACATGATATAGAAGGATCCAAAAAAATTAAATTGATGATGATATCTCAATGGAATTCATGACCATTTTAATATTTTATTACTTGAAAATTTGTAGACAACAAAGAGAAAGCAATTAGCAACAATACCCTTTGATTTTTTTGGGGTAATAATGTTATGATTGAGACAGAAGAACCAATTTTATGTACTCTTCACATTTTTTTTTCTAACAAAAAAAGCACTTAAAAGTTGAAAGCAACCCACCAGTCACCAATACATTATATACCTTGTATTTTATGAGTTAGTGTTGTTGAGATGATTAAAGATAAATCTTGATGATTTGGATGCTATGATTTTGATGTTTAAGCCCTTTAGGGTCTTGGGTAAGGAGTGTTTCAAGTGCTTTCTCGAATATGTGAATGCTAGGGTTTGTATTTAAAAGCTTATAGGGTTTCGGTTTGGTGATATGTTACATGAAAATAATGAGGGTTTTAATGAAAATTGTATGAATGTGAATGCTTCAAGAGAGTTACCAACTCCAAGAATGAGACTATTTCAAGGGATTCTCTTCCTCCAGGAGAAAGACTAGAGAGTGTTGAGGGTCATTTTTTGAAATAGACAGAAGGCAGCCCAACCCAGCAATACGGGCAGCAAAGAAGTAGCAGACTAAGTAAAACCATTAGGCTCAAGTGGCAGGAATAATGGATCACAGGCCCTTAATACAAATAAATGGGTCTAAAGTAAGTGGGTCTAAAAGGCCCGGAAAGAGAGAAAATAGCACCCATGGGTAGTATATGGTATGGAAAAGTGAGAATGGGTCACGGCAGGCCCAAAAGCAATGTAAACAAAGAAAGTAGGGGATAATGGCAAGCCCATGAACCCCAATGATGAGAATGAGGAAATTGGGTCAGGAAAGTCCAATTAAGTTAGTAAAAGCCCATGGGATGCAGAGTTAGTAAATGGATTGAGGAAGTCCAAAGAAAGTAAATGGGCCGGAAAGACCCAAGGGAAAAGAAAGGGACACTGGAGACCATTAAGTAAGAACACCAGTGGCCATATTAAGCCACTGGGGGAAAGAATGGAACGGTAGGCTTGAAAAGAGGCCTAGCAGGAACAAATCGCCGTGGCAGGAAATGCCAAGTAATGCGGTAGGAAGCCAAGGTAATTAAAGAATTGGGTTGAAGGGAACACAAAGCCCAGTACTCGGTAAAGCCCAAACTTTATGGGAATGGGAAATCAAAGTAGCAGCTCATGAAAAGCCAGAAATGGATGGCAGGCAGTACAGGCAAAGTCTCCAGTCCACGGCAGATGCATGAATAGCAGGCAGACTTCAGACATATGCATACGTAAGGCTCAGGTACCACCAGCCTGTACCCAGCCAATACGGGACATGGTGGGGCTATGGGTCAAAGGTAAGAGGGAATGGTTTGGAGGTGGAGAGAGGGGAAGACCTGTTTTGAGGTTCCTGCTCAAGCTCTTTTGGGGGATAGGTCCTGCTGGGATGACATACCACCCAAAAGAGGCAAGGCTGAGTTGGAACCAATAGGTGCATGCCATGAAGGATAAAGAGAGAGAAACATCACCGCGGCAGACTAACAGACAAAATAGTTGTCTTTGTCTGTAACAGGGGAACTCGCAAACGGAACAGTAATGGTCGGTAAGTACACCCAGATCAGACAAAGGTGGTTAAGGGGTAAAATAGTAAAATTTGGTCACGGCAGGCACTATAAGAAGGAAGCCTCTGCGGTGTACAGGAACAACAACGACGCAATACAACACAACGTAAAAAAAAAGACTTTGAGACATACTTAGGAAAACAGGGGAAGCACGATACTAAAAACCACAATTGTGGAAATCACTAAGGAAAGACTAAAAAGAAGAGAAAGATAGAAAGAAAAGAGCAAGAGTTAGCGGCATGTACCGATAGGTCCCTTCCCTTCTCTCTCTCTCTCAAATCCCTGCTTTCTTCTATAATTTTCCTGGGCATTGTCCATTTAGGTCTGCCTCCCTTAAACCCATTAATTTCCACGGCAGGAATTCTTTTCCTCGGAGGTTGATCGTGTTGAGAAGAGGCGTTCTTCCTCTTTGACCTTGCTCCTGCGGACCGAACTGAACTTATTTCCTTTATCTGTTGATTAATCTTTATTACCATTTGCCCTTACTATTTTATTTGTCAAAATTGTTAATATTATTGTGATTATGGATCATTTGGTCATTTCCTATTAAAGGAACTATCTGGTCATTCCAGAATACACGGTTCTGTTTTATCAATTGTATCTGTCTGCCGCAAGTTTCTCTGAAACAGCTTTGCCTGCCATAAGCACTCTCTTGGCAGATGAGGCGTAATTCCTGCACCAGCCGGCTAAGTTGAGTTCCAGTTGGACCGGTCTCGACTCCCGCAACCCAGAACACTTGGGCCTACAATCACAAAGGGGCAGCCCATCTTAACACAGTAAAAAAGGCTCACACAAAGAGAAATAAGGAAACTAAGCAACAAATGGGTTTTTCTTTACAACTCTAGCCTTATTCATAGGCTATTTTATATTGGCTCACTAATTAGGCATATATTTTTAAGAGTATACACATATAATTGGTGGAATATAAAATATAATACAAAAAATGGCACTGATGATTTGTATTCATGAATAATGTGTTACATGTGCACTAAACATAACTAATTGTAACTAGCTCTTGAACTCACTAAAGTACATGTGATTTAATCACCAAAATGTTTCAATTATAACCTTGTATGTAACTACAATAATAACAAAACAAAAAAAAAAAAAATGAATAATAAATTGTGAAAAATCTTGCTTAGACCCCTCTATTAAACAACAATGAAATTATTAATTAATTATTATTGATTTAGCTAAATTATGTGACCTACAATATTATTATTAATAACCATAAATCAATAACTCCCCAGTGAGAACCACAACGTGAAGCCTTAGTTCGAGGATAAACACCCCGCCCATCTCTGCTAAGGTAATGAATCTTAACGTGGAGGTTCAATTGTCTGATGTAATTTCTTCCTAAATTATGGGAATTACATAATAGAAATACTATGTTCATAACATTTTCATAACAAATTTTAAGTAGCAAGTTGTTATATGATGTTAATGGTAGGCAATAAAACAATTTCAGTGGTGGATTAAATTAAAAACTTGTAACAACTTGTCATTTAAAATTTATTGTGAAAATGTTAAGAATGTAGCATTTCTCATTCCATAATGGGGTCACTAATCAATTAATTTCTAGAAAAATTAATAAAACTTTAACAGATTAATCTTTAATAGTAAATAAAAGAGTACATTGCTTGAAAATTACATTATTGCAACTTTACTTAATAATACAATGTAGCATATGGAAGATTGGTTTACGAAAATTAAAATCCCAAGTTTTTAGAGAAATTGAATTTCATTGATTATTATTTAGCACACTTATAACAATCTTCTTTTAGTGAAACAATTTAGGGGTTTTTATTGGGTTGGCTTTTTATTTGCCCAATATTTTGGGACATTCTTGAAGTTGAGATAAAGAATGAAAAAATCACCTATATATATATATATATATATATATATATATATATTTTTTTTTTTCTTTTAAAAACCTTTAGTAACATCTTAGAATTGTTTGGACTTCTTATACAATTTGGCTGGCCTTTTTTAAATTTTTATTTTTATTTTTTATAATTATATATTTTTATAATTGGATCGGCTTTTTCTTAGTCCAATATTTTGGGAAATTCTTGGAGGTGAGAGAAAGAATGAAAAACTCATATATGTGGGCTACTTTTTTGTTCTAGGCTAAGGGTGTCCCTTGTAGCCTTTGGCTTTTTTGCAGTCCCACATCGAAGAGAATTTCCCCCACTTTCTGCCTTGTAAGCTGTGAAGCGAATGAGTAGTGCACCATCAATTATTTAAGGAAGTTGTGGTCTTCTTCGCTTCACAGCTTATAAGGTAGAAAGTGAGGAAAGTTCTCTTCAATGTGGGACTGCAAAAAAGTCAAAGGCTACAAGGGACACCCTTGGCCTGGAGCAAAAAAGTGGCCCACAATATATATATATATATCTTTTAAAAAACTTCATTATCATATTAGAATATTTTTGAACTTTTATACAATTTTGGCTGGCCTTTTATTTTATTTTATTCTAACTATTAATGGGGGGGCCTTGGGGACTTTTTTGTAATGTTATTGGGTACAGAGAGCCTTAGGCTTAAATGGCCTAGACTTAGAGTCAGCCCAGGTGAATTTGTAACGGAGAAAAACTTCATATGTTTACCCTTTTTTTTTTTGCAATAAATAATACTCTTTTAAAAAGAAAAAGAAAACTTTTAGATTAAAATAATATTACCACTTATATATATATATATATAGTACCACTTGAAGACCACATTTTCTAAGAGCGTCTCCAATAGATTAGCTAAATCTATTTTTTGGTGAACAAACCCCAAAAATCAACTCCAACCTTCAAATGCAAAACTTTTCCAAATTTGTTTTTGAAATTGCTACCGTGCTTCTCTAGATATAGAAAACACTGTAGCAACTTCAAATAAAATTTTCTACTTAAAAAAAATCATACAACTCAATAAAAAACAATTCTTTCTCTCTCCTCTCACAATGGCTACAAACATTCACAATGGCTACAAACACAACAATCATTTTTCTTAAACATCTTTAAACTCAAGCATAATCAAAATACAAACTCAAAAACCTAATCTTAAAATTAGTCAAATCATAACAATAAAAGGAAGAAAAAAAAGAAGAAGACAGAGCTAGCAACAGTGGAGTAAGTAAGATTCTGTGCCTACCTATGTCCTTCGATCAACGATGGAGCAAGCAAGATATCTCTTGCTTGTTCTTTCTTTGTTTCTTATCACATAGAGAGCTAGAGAATGTTCTAGAATCAAGTAGAAAAAGAAAAAGTAGAGAAAGAGAGAGAGAGAGAGAGAGAGAGAGAGAGAGAGAGGGCTGAAGAAAGTGATCTGGAATCAAGTAGAAAAAGAAAAAGAAGGGAGCTAGAGTGGGTATACGTGTGTGGTGGAGGAAAAACAAGAGAAAAAAAAGGAAAAAGGAACGTATGGATGAAATTGAAAGGAAAAAAAATATAAAAAATAAGAAATGACAATTAAGAAATGCTACCACAATATTTTCATAATAAATCTTAAGTGATAGATTGTTATTAGCTAATATTGGTGAGAAAAAAATAATTACAGTGGTGGATTTAAATTAAAACTAGTAATAACTTTTCGCTTAAGATTTTGTTGTGATTCTCGTGAAAGTATTGTGAAAAATGTTGTGAATATAACAGTTTTCATTAAAAAATATAGTTGTTGGGAATGAACATATAAAGAATAAATGATGATTAAAAAAAATAATAAAGAATGAATGAAGAAATAATATTTAAATGAGATGGAGAAAATGATAGAGATTTTGTTAGAAATTGTATTTGAAAAAGTATGTAGGTAAAAGATAAATGTCACTGTTCACCGTCCAAACAGTACAAAAATTTAGATAGGCTATTGGAGATGTTCTAAAGTGATTAAAGAATAGTACACATATTTTGGACAAATATGAATACTGAATAGCATCAGTGCAACTACAAATGGTCCATGTTCACAAATTCACGTAAATATTTGATGCTGAAATGAGACAATTACAACAAATTTTTTTTATTCTTTTTTTGATGAAGAAATTACAATAACTTACAATTATGATACCTGAAACTATATATATTAGAGTTAGTGAGGATATAACAAATAGTGCTTAGGATCGTATGGTTTCTACCTACCCATCATTCAAAATTAGTGTTAAAATTAACAAATTAGTAGGTTGATAGGATCGTATGGTTTATTAATATTATCAAAATTAACAAATTAGTTCCCATTATTTTGTCACATCAATTCCAATCAATCCATTAACTTATGAAGTTTAATATTGATTTTAGATAGTGGAAATTTATCAACGAATCACTAACTGCTAAATCGGGCTTCGAAGTCCGAAGATGACCATATGAACCCGGAACCAACCAGCCCACATAAATCTCACTTGACTTACTTTTTCTTAAAAAAAAAAAAAAAAAAAAAAAAAAAAAAAAAAAAAAAACTCACTTTTTAAGGTTTTTCCTCCAAACCAATTTGAAGGAATCTCCTACAAGGCTCTTAGCATGTAACTAAGATTACATATTGATGGTTAGTTTAATAGCTATGGTAAAGGCTTGGAATTATGATTAATGATTAAATTACATATTGATGGTTTTTTCCAACTACATTGATTGTTGAAGACGATTAGGGCCCAAGTGCGTACTGCAAGTCTTTCAAGCGGGCAAGTCCTTTAGCTCGTCTAATCGTGCTAGTCGCTTTGGAGTTTCATATTGGTGTATAAGTTGACATAGTTTGCTTCAATGTTATGAATTCCATTTTGGTGCCCCTACCAGCTTGTCCATTGAAATGTAATATTTTTGTATTAATTCTAGTTTATTGTTTTGGGATTATCGCTAATATATACATATTTAACGCTAAAGTATATGAGTGACTACTTGATCTTTTTGTATCTTTCTATTAGAGAAATGTTAGAATTATGATTAATGATTAAATTCCACCATTTCTTAAAAGTTTTTTTTTTTTTTTTTTTTTTTTACAAGGTAAAATTTTTACTCTAGCCTAATTTAAGTGTATATGTATGTGAAACTCGCTTTTAGAGACTTGAACTCACTCTTAGAGACTTGAACTCTGGTCCTTACCCTCCACACCCCACAAACACTTATATTTGTGGAGTGACCACCGCACTAAGGGTGCGCGGTAGTGCCATTTCTTAAAAGTTTAAACTTTGGGATAATCGGTAATTTATCAAAGTATGAAAGCAAGTATTTATGAGTTTGAATGTTATTTCTACTTTAACTCCCAATTAAAAAAATTAAATTTTTTTTACATGTTAGGTCTCATTTATGCTCATATGTGGAGAGAAGTATTAAAATTATGACTAATTAAATAAATTCATCGTTTTCTAATAACCTATACTTCTAGAATAATTAGTAATTTTTTTTTCAAAATATGAAAAACAAATCACATTGGTGAGAAATAATAAATGGAGAAATCTTTTTTTACTCTTCTTCTCCCTTTTAATTTTTTTTTTTAATTTTTTTAATTTTTAATGAATGCCACCGGATGAATTGAGGGATAGAGAGACTTAAAATAAAAAATAAATTAAAAAAAAAAAAAAAAATCACCCAAACCGACTATTTTGTATTGCACATACCATTGTAGGCAACTTTCTATGCCTTTGGAGGTGTGGCTCAGTTGCTGAGATAGCATTTTGATGGTTGATAATTTTGGTGGTTGGATTTTGGTTTTTAAAAAACCAACAAAATTCAACCCACTATATTTGTTAAAGATACATATTTTTAGGATTGAGTTTGGCTACAAATTTGATTATAGTTTAAGGCTATAACCATAATAGGAAGATGATATGTGTCTATATCATATGCAATACATATGACTCACTTAAAATAATTGTACATAATTACTTTAAGTGTGGTTTAATAAGTGAACACATATTTTCCTATTGTTGATTGTAGCCTTTGGCTACTACCAAATTTGTAGTCAAATTTTGTCCAACTAAAACCTAGCGTAATCATCTCACCTTTCTTCCTTTTTCAAATAAAGTTTCTCTTTAAACTAGAATGAAGAAAAACTCTTCAAACTCCTCATATATATATATATATATATATATATATATATATACATATATTGAATGTGAATTTTGTAAATCTAATAGTTGAATTGCATGTTCTTTATGTTCTTAACATGCACGATAAATTTTGTTCAAATCGGATATTATTTATCATTCGATCAATAAACATATTTTTTATGCATAATTTGTTATCACAAAAACTTGAAATTTAAACATATCGTTAATGACATAGTTATTAATTTTTAATTTTTTTGAAATTTTGCAAGCATAGAAGATTTAATAAGAACATGCAATCTAAATGTTAGATTTTCAAAATTTACATCCAATAAAAAGATATAGGAGGAATTTGAAGGATTTCTCACCAAACAAGAACATTTTCCTTTTCCTTCTCACTCTTCGCCCCTCTCAAGCCCCCACTCTTTAGGCTGCTGCCCTTCAATCTCTCACTTATTCACAGCTGACCTCTGCATTGTATAAGGCCTTTCTTTCTCCTTCTGTCTCACACCTAACCATGCCAACCACATTGTACTGGCCAATTACCAATCGACTCGGTTTCCTCCATTCAATCAATGCGGCTCAATTCAATTCCATGAATTACAAATTCTACTAGATCAATTTATTGGCAAAACATCCATTGACCTTTATCAAACACCTAAAGTACAATCCTAGAATACTCTTTCTAATTGAAAAATGGAATCATGGTTTCGTAAATTTTACATATTGGTTGGTACCTCATGAATCGTGTGTGTATGTGTGTGTCTATACACACACATATATATAATCATTCGCAGAACATGTAAAATTTTTCACGATTGTTAGATTCACACATGAAGTGAAAGAATACATATATTCAATCCATGAAATAATTATTGCCTTATTTAAAATTATTTACTTATTTTGTCAAGATCTTTTCAACTTAGTAGTACCACCTCCACCCTTGTTGTGGCTTCATATATGGATTCAATCCATCAGCAAAAATCAAAAAGTTATTTATTTGTTTCTTTTCATTCTCATTCTTTATTTTGGCCATACACAATTAAATCAAAACAAACACCTAAACCAATCCTAAACCCTGTCTAGCTAAACCTCATTATTAGTTTCATTAATTATACATGTTGAGAGCTTTGAATTTTTTTAATGCCATTGAATCTAAAACTATATTTTCAAAGGAAAATACTATACATACTATAAATTTTACTATAAAATATTTTACAAAAAGTCGTAGCAATAAATATGATTGGGAAATTTCAACAATCAAATAAATGAATAATTGAAATTGTTTTTTGGTGATTAGTGATGCATTAATTTGTAAGCTTTACGTAATAAAATTTGTAAACTTTATGAGAGAATTGAACACAAACCAATCCATGCCAATCTACCGACCTAGGATCGAGCAGATCATGCCACCACATGGGAATGTTGACATGGATGTTGACACTTGGCAATGGTGATGTAAGAGACACAATAAGATTTTTATTTAGTTTTATTTATGATGGGACCGACGAACTCTCTTTCGTTGGACGAGCTCATCAGATATATTCGTCCACCTTGACACCATACGGACAAAGGCAAGCAAGCCATTAATAAGAAGATTCAGTGCCTCGAATAGTTACCAATTAGCTGGCAAACTGTTGGAGGTTCATCAAAACCCACATTAATAAGCCCTGGGGCGTTACAGAAAGAGCACTAAAGCCACAATTAAGGCCCCAACGGCTAGAAACTATGAAACTATATATACACACTCATCGAAGACAAACAAGGTACATAGATTCACCTAAAAATACTATTACATAGATACTCTGATATTTAGAACCTTCTTATTTCTCTCAAATAGCTTCTATACACTAACTTTAGCATCAGAGACGTTGTGGTAGGCACCACACCGGTGACCACCTCTAGGAGATACTTTGTCCTACATTTGTAGGAATAGTGACGAGGATTTGGCTCCATCTAGACGAACCAACAGGACTGATGATTTACGCATCATTAATTTATGTTTGCAAGTCAATAGTACTTTATGTTTTAGGTCCTATTAGTTTACCAGGCTATTAGTATTTTAATTTAAAAGTAATGTTATTTTTGTAATAAGGCAATTAAGGTTTCTTACATCAATTAGAATTAAAGTTTAACAATTCTTTATAATCAAAGTATTGTACTCCTTTTAGAATTAGCATATATTTTGATGAATGAAAAAAATGGTCATTTGGTCTGATGTTAACTTTAGTTCCACTAAGTGTTGGCTTATAGTAGTTTTCTCGATTGGTGCTGACTTCAAGCCAGGTCTAGGTGTTAACTTCTAGGTCATATCCTTTTATTTTTCTGTTGATTAATATTGTCCTGGTTGTCCTTTCCCCCTTTTTGACATTGGCCGGTTGGTATGTCAGTCATTTCCCCCTTTTTGACATTGGCCGGTTGGTATGTCAATCGTGCATTTTGAACTGACAAACACCAAATTAGTTGTCTGTATCTTTTACAAAATACTTCAAAAGAAAACCCAAAATTTGAAGTTCAAATCTAATATTTGAGATTTCCACCCACACTCATAACAAAACAAACTACCATTTCACACACAATCTCCAATCTTCAAATTAAAACCAACTACCATTTCACACATAATCTTCAATCTTCAAGTCGCAGTTGAGGCCGTCACTCTACCTTCGTCATCTGGTGGTTGATTGAAGGTTAGAGATCGTCTCTGCCTCTGTGGTCTCTAATTGTTAGTCCCAAGTTAGATTGAAGGTTTGTAGTGGGTTGGTTTTGATATTTAGATCTCATCTTAGATTTTGATTTATGAGTTTGAATCTAGGAAGATTTTTTGGTTTGGTTCCAGATCACTCTCTCTCTCCCCGACGCTCAGTGGATTCCGATCACCACGCAAACAGAAACCACCACTAACGTGGCTGGAAAACTGTTCCACCAGCGTGGCAATGGTTTGTAATTTTAGGAAACCGATCACCATGCAAATGGAAACCACCACTAATGTGGCTGGGAAACTGTTCCATCAGCGTGACAATGGTTTGTGTTTTAGGAAACCGATGGGTCTGGTTTGGTGTGGTTAAAGAATCCTTTCAAAAACCGGCCACACCGGCTGATGAACACCTGTGTACTTTCTGGTAGTATAATTTTAAGTCCCTAAGATCAATTTCAAATATATAAAAGAACATAAAAGAGTCTTCCAGCCTCCATAAGATGTGTGAGAGTGGCAGAAAGAGCCCGGAATATCTAAATTTGGCCTTCAATTTTTTGGGACAATATTCGCATCTGGTGAGGACCAAAATCTTCCAGAGGCCCTGGTCCTAGCACTTAGGACAGCTCCGACAATGTCACTGACCCGTAGTTGGAACAAATGGACATTGCTTTTAAAACTATGCAAAACTTTCAAAAAAAGAGAGTATGCTGATGCATGTATTTTTTTTTTTTTTTTTTCCTTGGAATTTTAAGTAAGCAGATGACTTATGAAATCAATTAAAAGATAGAACATGTTATAAATCAACTTTGACAAATGTATCAACTATCAACTACTTGAAGCCTAAGAGCAAGCCAAGTTTTCAGATATAAACAACCATGTGGCATCTGCTTAAGCCTGTGGTTTGTTACCTAGCTTGAACATTCACAATTTTTTTTCTTCTTTGTTTCTATTTACAAAATAAACAAGGAAATCTAAACACCAAATGCAATGCATGCTAATGATAAATTAAGATAAAGCATGGTGCAAGCAGTGGGCAGGTAAAGCTACTAATGATCCTAGCTGAGATCAATATCAACCCGTTCCGGGTTTCCCCTTTCACTCTGGTTGGCAACAAGCTCTATGCCCAGCTGCCCTTTGTCTCCAGCACCAAATGCATAAAGTTTCCCTGATTCAGTAAGGGCAAAAGTGTGGGCATTCCAGTATATAGAATTGGTGAGGCTGATCTGTACCACACGCTCATTAACTTGCTTCAATGATGTTACCAGCTCTGGACTTAATACATTTGCATGCCTGTTTCCCTGAAAAGTACATATCAAAGACAACCAACATAATTCAGTAACTTCATCAAACTGGAAATCTCTCCTTATCATAACAAGTACATATGACAAAGACAAGGACAGTTCTCCTTATCATAACATTGTTGTCACTAGATCTAAAGCTCTAGCTGTCAACAGCTACCTGATATTCGCAAGGTTCATTACTGTCTTTCCCAAGACATTAAAGCATGCAGATGGCAATGGCAAGCACATTATTGAGATATAGAAATTGGGAACTCAACAATTGGTAGGTATAATGTCAGCAAGCACAATATTATAATCAAGAGCAATAAATGTCTTCAAATATAGGAAAGGCCAATGCATCAATAAAGTTGGTTGCAAATCCAGGAACTAGTCAGAACAGTTTGACGATTCAACTAATAAATAAGGAAACTTTTCCATGCAATCAATAATTCAAAGTAATTAAATTTTAGGCAATAAGACAAAGATGTGTAGGCTTAAATAATAGTATCAAAGGTCCAACAACGCATAAATCAGTAGTTGTATAAAATCAGAAAATTGGGTACAATCTCTCCATTGAACCTGCTTAAGCCAAATTAATAGGTTAGATAATAAATTAAAAGTAGGAAAAACCCAGACCTGTCCATCAGCACCATTACTATGTCCGAGACTGGCAGATTCTCCACAGCCAAAGGAGTAAACATCACCGTCATCAGACACCACAAAGGTTGTGTAATCCCCTGTAGCGACATGAACGGCTTTGACATTGCTCAACGATTCCACAACCTTAGGAACTGATTCACATTCTTCATTCCCGTGACCCAAGCACCCATAACGCCCCCAACCCCACGTGCACACCCGTCCATCCCGCCCTACCACAGCGGCATGCCAAGCCCCAGCTGCAACCACCATTGGCTGAAGGTTCAAAAGCTGAAACTGTTCAATCAATCGGGGGTACTTCTCATCAGTTCTTGAACCATGTCCAAGCTTCCCACCCAAGCCACACCCAACGGAGTATACTGACCTGATATGATTTGAGAAGAAGATCAAACAACTCAGTAATTATGTTGATATCATATCCAATGCATTTATTGAAGTAAATGTGCAGCCATATAAGGAAAAAAGAGAAATGCTAATCAGGATTTCAGAATGTCACAGCACTCTCAGAAATTTCAGGATAGTAAATTGATTTAAAAAAAGAAAAAAATCCTGAAGATTTGAAAATTTATCTTCTTAATACCAATTCAGAAACAAATTTAAAAAACGACTTCCTGTGAAAATTAAAAAGAGATACCTGTCTGAGTATCAATTAAAACATATATACAAGTATGCTTATAACTTCAACTAATAGAATGCCATCCCAAGAAAAAGAAATGAAGACAGAGCTTACATGCCACTAGGCTGACAAGCCAGAGCAAGAAGGTAGCAGTATCCTGCTGCAATTTGCACCACTGGTATGTTTTCAAGTGCCCCCAACAAGGGATGGGGCTCCAAATCATTTGGATCAGTCTGGTGACCAAGCTTGAAATCATCACCCCAAGAAAATGTATAAACTCTGCCTTCCCTTGACAGGACAGCCGTGAAGAAATTTCCAATTGCAGCTTGCACAACAAATATGTTTTTCAAGGACTCTACCAGTAGTGGAGTTGTAACCAATTTACCACCTTGAACTCCATACTCGGCTTCGCCAAATGATTCTTTTCCAAAGGCATAAACCAGGCCGGCATCACTGATCAGCATTGTCCTGCCCGCCCCAGCAGCTGCTTGGATAATTCGAATGCCTTGCAAAGATCTGCAACATAATAGAGTTCCATTAACTTTCCTTTTTAAGTCAAGTAGTTCCTTCAGATTCTTGCATTTATTGAATCAGGTCTCAGAATGGATAAATGTTCACAACCTGATAGGCCGAGGTCGCCACTCCTCTTCAGTGGTGCCATGTCCAAGCTGTCCTGAGCTGTTGGAGCCGAATGTGTAAACACTTCCCTTAGATGTCACAGCAATGCTGTGACCTGGTCCTGCTATTGCCTGCGATTTCTCCCTCCTGCAACATGCTTCTCCAGCAAGCAAGAACCTCAGGACCAGCTTCCACGAGCCCCCACATTTTTGCTTAAAATCTAGGCGTTCTTCTGTTGCCATTCGCCTAAATATGGCCCTCTTTTGGCACATGTCGAGGGCAGCAAGCTCCGATAAGGATAACTCGAAGTCAGGGGCAAAGTTTGCTTGCTGCCTAAAGAAGGAGCATGTAGCCTGCAATAGGCACATTCAAAATCAAATCAGGAGCATTATCAATTCTCGCATTGCAAAAGAACTTCATTATCAAAATGTACATAATCAAAGTACTTGCCTCTAGTTTTGCAAGATCCTGAGGATCCAAATTACACGCCGTAAGGACATGAAGGACAATGGAAGGATTGGCAGACAAGGGGAATTCTCCGGGGATGGAATCCCCGAAGCAATGGCGTTGCTGTCTTTGAAATGCCGGTACAGGTGTGGCAACAATAGTAGTAACTGGCTGGTCAGTAATGTTATGGTATTGAATAGTTGGGGTTCCACTTGTTGTTGCATCCATGGGCACTGCCGCAGTTTGCAGTGCCCAAATTAGGCTGATGAATAGATCTAATTTGCTGGGAATTGGGAAACCATGAACAAAAAAATTACTGCATTACTCTCTCCAATGACCATCGAATGCCTAAATTTAAATACATCTTACTATTTATATCCACTATTAGAATATTGGTCAGAGGTATCTACCTTATAATATATATTGATCAGCAAACTTCAAGTCTCAAACCTACAAATAAAACGCATGCTCATAAAAATTCCTTATATGAAAGAAAGTAAAAGAAAACTGGATTATATGACAAACCATCTCCATTTTACATTGCACACTTGTACATATTGAAAGAAATCTCATTTCCCAAAAAAGGCATAAGAAATATAAATCTTCTCATAGAAACAAGGATATACATAGATGTACCAGGCGAATTTATTAACCGATCATCGAATTTATGCTCAAGCCAAGCAAAATCAGCCAAACTCAGAGCATCCAAATATTATCAATTGAATTCCAAGAGTCAAAACAAGACATTTATAAACACACCAAAAAGAAGAAAACTTGGAAGAGAAGAATACCAATACTCCATGGAAAAGGATATTCCAATCCCACACCCAACAGAAACCCCAAAAGAAAAGAATTTTAACATGAAAAGAGAAACTCCTATTCACGTAAACTCTCATCTAAAAGTCAGATTAACCCGATCAATATTAACCAAGCAAGCAAATTTAACATCCACACTTCAAAACCCAGAACAGGGGTCACAATCATTAACAATCTTTGCTTATAGATATAATAAACCAATAAAAAAAAAGGTCCATCTTTCAACATACCCAGATCATAAAATCTATCACAGAATCCAAATAACAAGTATACTTGATCAGCAAACAAAGAAAAAATAAAAATAAAAACAGAATCTCTCAGAAAAACAGAACACAGTAACATGTGCTTAAACAACTTTTTCCATCTGTACATTATGATCATTACAGATCGAAACAAAGTAATACAGAAACGAGGATTACATATCAGAGAAACCCAGGATTCCTCAAAACCCATCTGCATCTGTCAACAACTGCATAGAATTTCAACTTTTTTTTTCTTGTTCCTTTACCCAAAAAAAAGTTAAAAAAAAAAATTGGATCAAATTGTAGAAACAGAGAAGTGGGTGTGTCTGATCAGAGACTGTTCTGTTATCTTAGCTGATGGAATATGAATTTGGGACTAAGGATATTTTCAAAGATTTTGAGAGAAAAAGGAAAAGAATTTTGCAGTGGAATGAATAATTTCTCTCTCTCTCTTAACTTTTTATTTATTTATAAATATATTTTTTTTTTCACAATGGGAGGTTGTGTTTGTGTTGTTTGCTTCTCTCTTCTTCTATTATATATCTATCTACCTCTACGTTTTTATAAAGGGATGAGGTGTCTCTTAGGTGGTGAATTAGCAGAGTTGCTACATTACCATATATTTATACTATGGCTGTGTTGACACGTCAGCCTTTTCTATTGACTATGGTAACTGCTTTACCTCAACCTATGGTTCAACGAAAACAAAGGTGGAATTATTGTAGAGAAGAAAGAAAGAAAGAAAGAAAGAAATGTGGTGAATAATGAATATAAATAGGTCTAATCACATAAGCTGCGCCTGTCGATTTCTTTTTTTTTTTTCTTTGTTTTTTTTTTTTTTTGGTATAATATAATATAAATTATTATTTACACTTTATGTGGTTGTTTTATAATCAGTTTATTACTTTTTGGATATTCGGTTTTAGATTGATGTATTATTCATTACTTGTATAGTTGAAAAAAAAATCTAATTATTTTTTAGAGTGTTTTAACTTATAATTCTGTTTTTTTATGATAGTTATTTATTATTATCCTATTAAGATATTAATCGATTTATCTCTTATTAAGCTATTAAAAACTTTACCTTGAGCTAACTTTTTTTTTTTTTTTTAATTTATTTTTTTATATTAACCCACGAGGAGGGGTCTATTTGATTGCTTGGAATTCCACGTTCTTTTAGATTTTGCTTTTTACCGTTGTATTCTGATTCAATGGATTAAACTCTCTTTCTCAGTTCTGAATGAGAAATTTCCGCACCATATCTATTTTAGAAGTGTGTTTGTTTCCCAATGTACTTCTGTAAACGTTTTTTTGGTTTTATCTTGGGAGAGATCACAACGTCTACAGTTTTTTTAGCTAGGACTAGATTTTTACTGAGGTGAACCAAAGAAACTTCAATAATAGTGTTGGACCAACTAAAGTTTGAAAGTTGAGACCCCAATTATATGTTAGTATATTATATAGTATATATTACAAGGGATGATTATTTGAGTCCTAGTACCCCACGTTTGCACTATTTAAGATGGCACCAAAACTATATTATATTGTATCAAGTCCCGTGTATATATAGTAATCGGAGTATACTATATGGGGGTTACTTCCTACACCAAGAATAGTATACTTTGATGGGCTTTTGCTATTCTCACTTATTCAGTTCGCTTAACGTATACTCATTCTCATATCTAATTTTACAATTTATTGAGTTGTATAATTGCGTAAGTGATTGCTGAAAAAGTGATGAATTCATATGGTTAGAAAATGTTCACCACTCATAAACGTATAAATCAACAAAAATATGAAATTTGTTTTTGGAATTGCTGTTTGCTATTTCTACCAAAACAAGAGAAATAAAGGAGTCTAAGGTACCATTTGGATTGAGGGAGAAAGGAGGGAGAGTGGAGAGGAGGAAAATAGAATTGGCTAAAAATAAGTTAATTTTGGGCTAAATCTACTCTGCTCTACTCTCTCTCTTTCCCCCTCAATACAAATGGACCATAAGGACTAGTTGATGATAACGTTACCAAGATTCCCAAGACATAAATAGTAAGTCCTGAGCATAAAATTTTGAATTGAGCTCAATGACTAAGACTAAATGTTGAAAAATATAACTTTTAATATCAACAATTGAATAAAAAAAAAAGAAAAAAGGTGAAAGTGGTAAAAATATTTTGAGATTGGAAAAAGAGTAATTGCATCAGGTATACCTGATCCTAATTCTAACATTTTATTAGGGAAATATTAAGTCCACAACATTTTCACAATAAATATTAATTAACAGATTGTTACTGGATATTAATAGCAGGTAAAAAAGTAATTTCAGTTGTGAATTCAAATTAAAAACATAACAGCATACCAACTATGATTTGTTGTGAAAATGTTATGGTCGTAGTATTTCTCTTTTTATTATGCATAAAATAGTTATAAAAATTCATCTAAAAGTTATCATGACTTTTGAGTAAAGTTATAACGTAAGTTTATGTTAGAATTCCTTTTCCTCTCTCTGTTTGTCCCTTAAAAAAAAAAAAAAAAAAAAAAAGTCACTAGAGACTTATAGTAAAACCAATTGGCGAAGGATCTTGGCAAAGAAGGGAGAGTTGTAATTGGCAGACAATATTTTCCAAAAAGGACCAAGTATCTAGAAGGAGAGGTGGATCGTGTGAACCACGGTGCTTGCTTCAAGTTAATTTGTTTGGAGCATGGTGAAAAGTCTACAAATGAACATAGGAAGAGTGAGAGTGAGCAAGGACCACATATAGCCAAAGTGCTTGCTTCATCTGCACCTTTCTTTTGAGAGGGGAGGGCGGTGTCAGGTAGCTAGGTCCCTGACAGGCAGAGGCACTAAGAACATAAAAGGCAAGATTGGGTTTTTGTAGGCCGGACTAACATAGGTTTTTAACCAAAGGTCTTTGTGTCCATCATGGACCATCTTGATTAGACTCAAGATGGACCATCTTGGGTCTAATCAAGATCAAATGCTTTGGTACATTGAATTCGATACGATTTTAATGTATGTTCAAAATGTGTTAAACGTATTTTTAGTGAAGACGTTATTCCAAAATATTAAGTCAATAATATGTATATATATACACAAATTAATTAAAATTATATGTAATGAAGAAAAAATATTTTAATAATTAATGAGTTACTTGAAACTTTTATAAAAATTCTTTCCCATAATTTTTTTTATTATAGATTTTCACCTAAATAAATTATCTTGATAATAAATACATCATATGACAAAAACATATTAATTTTATGTCATATAGTACTGGCAACATATTAACATTCATCAGGAAACCAAAAATAGTAAATTATTTGAGGTTGAAATGAGAGATATTATGTTCCACTACAAATCCAAATCATGCTGCCATTTTCTTGTTCCTAAGTGTGCTCTTAAAATGCAATTTTTTTAATGATATATAATAAAAAAATTATTTTAAATTATTTGAAAATAGAATTTCAATTGAACTATAATTTTAATTTTTTTTAAAATTTAAGTAATAGAGACTTATTTAAAGTAAATTATCTTACCAATAAACTATTTGATATTTTGATAATTCACCCCCACCCCCTAAAGTGGTAAAGAAGAGCTTGTGCTTGATTTGGGCCTTATCTTATAAGGACTTCGAGATCATATATCAACAACAACAAAAAAAAGTTTTAGTCCCAAATTTGTTGGAGTTGACTATGGTTACTCAACGAATTCGTTAGAGTTGGCCACATATATTATTTTTCTTCATTTTATTTTATTTGAAGTCATACTCTCTGTAACTTTCCCAATTAACATGTCTTTTTTATTTTTTATTACTTCTACTGATATAATTTTTTGTCTTCCTCTACCTTTTTTCATTCCTCAACTTACCATAACTCTCCCCCTTTTCCCTAGCTTGGAACCGACTATGAACTAAAATATACAACACTAAGCACAAACACAGGCAGAGTTAGAATTTAATTTAAGATAAACAATCTTAATTAATTATTATTAATGAGAGTATTTAAAAAAAAAAAAAGAAAAAAAAAAAAAAGAACACAAATCCAAATTTTATTGTGCTACCTTGTGCCTAAACTGGTAAAACACTTCCTTTCTCCTTTTCAGGCTCTTGAAAACTATAATAGCCAAACATTAATAATTTCAGAAGGTAATCATCTGGAGGTGTTTGTTCCTTGAAGTTTGTCAGCTTTGGTTGTTTCGCTATGACTATGAGGGTCCACTAGTTTAGATTACCATGCATGTCGGTTTTCTTTCCATATTGGCAGCACTGATAAAACAGGACAAAAGTCACAAAACAGGATAATGAGTCATCAGTCATACATTGGATACTAAAATGGTGAAACAATGATGAAAGAACAAAGGATCTTACCTCCAATGTTGGGAGTGCTTGCTGTTATAGCATGAATAATTGAATATCCTGTATTCACATTTTAGCTTACTTCAAAATATTAAATTATCTCAAAGAGCCAAGGTTACACTACTTAAGCATTACTCTCATTCATACTTCTAGGCCCAGCCATGGGTATAATTCCAATATCTAATAGACTAATACCATATCCATATGATAGTGTAATTAATAGTATATCATAGAGTTACAGTATTTAGTCTCAATGAGACAACAACTTTCCCTGAAATCTGATATTTTTTAGCATGATTATTTACATCAAGTTTCTCAGCAATTGGGTCTGTTAATTTTAATGCCATAATTGGAGTTTAAGAGCTAGTTAATATATATATATATATATATATGTAATTGTTGCTATCAGTCTATCATACAGTGCAAGTGTCCAATGCTTTTGCTTTACAGATTAATCAGGAAAATTAAATTAGTAACAGTTCTATAGTTGATTGTCCAAATATGATTTTGACAATCTACATAAATCCATAGTGTAGGTAGACTGGACTTGTTAATCACGAAAATTATAAATTTGGTACATGAGCTTCAAAAAACAATCAGAAAATTAGAAGAATAAAGTAATGAGTAGTAGTAACTACTCTAAGATTTGCTTTTGTAGAGATGCTTTTGTCTCTTTTTTAATTTAAGGTAGGGTACTAATTAAACCTTACATGGCAAGTAAATTCTAATGACAGTAAATTTAGAGGAGATAACAGTTAAATTTTATATGGAAAGTGGTTTGAAACTTGGCCATTCAAAGCAGCTTAGGTGGACCTGTCCATCAATTTGCTATGTGTTTAAGGAACACACATATGCATGCATTTTCATTAGCTGTCGTTTGATAAAGGAAACATAGCTTGTCATTATGTACACTTCTGTTTGAAACATGACCTAAGGCCATTGATATTTTTGTATCGAAGAAGCCATACTAAAACCAGATCTCATATTTTATAAAGTTACAATCATAGTTTCTTCTTTCATCGAGCAGAGTCTCAAGGTTCTCATTTTCTGCCTATTACAAGATCATAATTGTATTTCATTCCCTATTGCTTTTCTTTGTCCTGCAACACTTCAAGTAGCTTAATTGACTCGCCACTAAAAATATTGCTAATCACCAAAATACAGGAATTTCCAGCAAAATTTCAACAATTGTGATTATAATATATTTTCTGCTGAAGAACTGGCCGGACCAAAGTCATCAACAACGGCAAACTATCACCGGAGGGACTGGATATGACTAAGAGAGCCTACTCCACCGTGTTTCCTCAAAATTTTCAACTAAAAACTAATTAATGTTTGCGACGGGTGGACCCATAGCAGGGTAAATGGACTCATAGTAGGATAAATCACTGGCTCAAGGAGTTTTTTTAAAGTGTTGTTGCCTGGATTTGAACTAGGGAACTCTTAGTCAAAGACAAGACCGCCACTTTGAGACCGAGTGCTCAACCACTTGGTCAACCCCATTAAGTTAACTTTCCATTACATTTAATATAATAGGATATGTCTTTCTAAAAGAAAGTCAAAACATTGAGTTGTCCAATTATTCTTTGAAGATCACTAACTAGAATGACAAACATCAAATCAATCAAAAAGTCTGGGCTTTAGGGTAAGATTTGGGATAGGGAAGGAGGTGCAATTAGCAATTTTTAAAAACCAAACATTAAAACAAAACCTAGATAATTACTTTGTTACTCTAAAACCTAGACTGACTTTGTCATCAGAGTGTCACCGTTAAACTCCGAATGGACATTGGACAACGATCTCTGTTAGTGTTTGTAAATACAAATGCCGACGAAACAACCTAACTTCTATGATCATCCTAACTCAAAGAATTTCCCCCACAATTATTAAAAAAATATTCGTTATATTTGTTCATACATTATATCATGGTATTAAAGCCAGCTTCTTGTAGCCTACATGATTTATCAGAGTTAGGTTTTTATGACTTCCACTAATCCATATCTCCAATTGTCGTATTCAAAATCTTTCCCTTACCATCTTCGTGATGTCAGGTGCATTCAATGGTAAAATGCTTCTTCTAAACATGCTTTTCGGCTTTCCTTCTAATCAATCACTCTCAACCATCGTGGTTGAGTATCACTAAATACATTGATTAGAAGCACTTTTAATCAGTTTTTTCCTTAATCATGCATCTCTCTCATCTTCAAGACTTCAAGCCTTGTGCTATTCCTTTGAGCAATAGTTTTATTAGGTTTCCTTCTAGTCACGATTTTTTACTTTCTTCAAATAGAGTATTTCAAATCATGTCTCTTAGTAGTAACCTCCCTAGCCATAGACATGACATGCACTACACCCAACATTCAAGGGCGTAGCTATGTGCAAGGGTGGGGGGCCATGGACCCCAAAATTTAGAAATTTATATATATATATATATATATATATATATATATATATAAATAATTATTTTAATGTTTTCAAAATTTAGTCTAAAAAATAAGAGTTCCTCCCCCCCTCCACAAATATTAGATCTAATTCAATGATGCTCTTAAAAAAAATTGGTCTAATAGTTATAGAGACATAACTTTATTTTTTACAATTTTATTTTTTATCGTAAAATGTGTTCTTATATCTGTTAAATATTTGATAAATTTTAGCACCAAAACATGTTTGAATCTATATATTTTTCAACCCGTTATGTAGTAATTAACAAATCATTGACTCATTAAAAAAATATTGCCAATAAAATTACACATGGTATGTCTCTTTAGTTGCCACATAATGGACTAGAGCAAGATAGTTTCAAATATGTTTGAAACCTCACTTATTCCTTCAATTTTTGGATCATTTATGTAGGGATGTGCAGCCAATCCACCAAAACCGACCCAACCTAGCCCAACTCGCCCGGTTAGGTCGGTTTTTAGGGCTTGGTGGGTTGGGTTGGGTAACAATTTTTTTTTTTTTTAATAGTGGTTTAGGTTGGGTTTGGTTTATAAAATTCCAAACCCGCCAAACCCGACCTGACCCAACCCGACCCACACATATATTTAATATATATTTAAAATATATTATATAATTAATAAATTTTTTTAAAATAACTAGTTCTTTCTATCCTATATAAAAGTCAATTAGTTCACACAAACCCTAGTAAATTACTATTGCTGTTTAGTCATTAGTGTTATTTTTTTTTTAAGAAGTTACATTCATACTAATCTTTAGGTTTTTTTAATATATTTATATTTATATTTTTTATGCTCAATTTAATAATAATAGTAATAAAAAAAATTTCCAACCCATGGGTTCAACTCGACCCAACCTGACCCATATGGGTTGGGTTGGACTTATGTGATAGGTTAGATTGGGTTGGATTGAATTTTTTTTAACCCACCATCGTAAGTTGGGTTGAAAAATCCCCTTAACTCGACCCATACACACCCATTCATGTTTTTGAAAATTTCATTAGTTCAATTGAAATATTTTTTACTTGCTTCAGTATAAAATTTGATAATTTGTATCGAAAATGAAAATTTTTAAGAATTTCACTCTAAAAATGGTAAAAATGAATTTTATTTTATGAAAGATCACCATCAAACATAATTTTGATTAAAAATACTAAGCTTTTTTTTTTTTTTTTTGGTGTGTGTATATATATAACTTATCGAATAAAAAAGTATGTATATAATAAAAAAAACGTTTGTATATATTTGTGTGTGGGAGTTGTCTTGATAAATATATTAGTGCTACAACTTGGACCCCCAAACAAAAATTCCTGGCTCCTCCCCTGAAGCCATAATCATCCACGCTTCATTCTTTTTTGTCATCTGCACTTCATTTGATCTAGCTTGATATACTCCACATTTATTTTGGTCATCATTTCCTTCAACATCTTACTTTTCCCCAAATTATGTTAACCAACCTCTCTCCAGATGTCCAGCAGAGCTAAGAATGAAGTGTAGTTCCCCAAATTATCTTACTATCTTACTTTTTTTGTGACAAGATTCAAGTTTCATTCTGTAGATAAACACTAGAATATTCATATTTGATTTGAACTTTATTTTATCACTTTATAATTTAAATTATATAGAACTCATCTGTAACAATGTACATACTAAAAATATAGATCACTTTGGAAACGTATTGAAACCAATTTTTTTCTCATTCTTTCAAATTCAAGTTGTTTTCAAACTTCCCAAATTCAACTTATCTTCAAACCTCCATCCACCTTGATTTCAAACTTCCCAAATTCCAATTGTCTTCAAACTTTAATCGACTAAAGAAGATGGTAAAGATATCAAAACTTAGGGTAAGCTCGGAGTGCAAGCAAAATAAACCTACACGTAAAGTAATTTGAATCTTTGTTATTATAATTTATTTGGTGTATAAGGCGAAAATCTCTAACGTTGGGCATTTTTGTTATAATTTATTTTCTGTGAAAAATTATTAGTTTCCAATATCACAACGTTGATCCTCATAGAATACTTTTCTGCAAAGACATCAATTTCATATGTGAGTTTTAACAACTTTAGTCTTAATTGAAATGATTTATTTGTATTAATACCACAATAATATGCCAAAATCACGAATATTATCCATGCTATTGGCATGTTAAGTTCTTTTCATGTAAAAAATGACCACATTGGTATGAGGGTTTTTCATATGCATAGAATATTTTAAATATAAAACAAAATAAAATAAAAAAAGAAATTTGTAAATTCTAAATGGTGTAATTTCTGTCAAATATCTCAATTCAGCTTCAAACAATTTCATTTTTAAATTTCACTCAAATTTGCGGTTCGCAATAATTAGGCCCAGTCTCGGGTGGGCTCAACACATTTTGTCATTTTGCAGACTAAGACAACAATTTTGAAGTGGGACATTCTCTAAATTTTAAATATTTATTGAATAATATTTATATTTATATTTTTTTAATTAAATTTTTTCTTGCTTTTTATGATGCATAATTACTATTAATTATGTTTTTGTTTTCAAATTCTGCTAATATTTCCTTATCAATTGACAATATTGCTAATCCACTTAATATTTCTTATGACATAATTAATTTTAAATGATATAAATGTATTGTTAGTTAATATTGTATAAGTGATACATGCATTAGAAAAAGAATCTAGCTTTTTTACATAAATTAATATGTTAATTGGACTTTGTTCGTATATTTATAAAACATATTTTAAAAATTTTTATTCTAAAAATAAATCTAAAATATCAATATTAACATAAAAAATCATGTTTGAATGGTCACTGTCTCTTTTGGCAATAGGAAAAAGTTAAAATATTAATTACAATTGTTACATTGTAAAACATAGACAAGACAGCTTATTGGCTAATATAAGAGGTTTTTTTTTCCTAGGTGAGAGGAGTACTTTTTTGTTATTATTTTTTAGTATTACTATAAGAAAAATAGATATAATATTATTATATTTAATTTGCTTTTAGGGTATGTAAAATTGTATAAAATAATTTGTGTGCAATAAACACTAAATTGGTTTTCTTCTATTTGAGAGCCTTAGGCCATTGCCTAAATAGCCTAATGGTTGAGCCACCCTGTGAGGGAGGGGATATCCTGAGGGAAGGTGGTGCTCTGAGCCAAGATGTTGCTGTCGTGGCCGATGATTGCTGCGGCGATGAGATGCTGATCATCGATGATGGAACCTAAAGAATTTTGTCCTAATTTCTATTCAAATTAAACACAGAACTTAAAACCCTAAATTCAAAAATTGAAAAAATATAAATATAAATATAATTACCTCTCTTAGCTTCCCTCTCTTTCTTTTCGGCTCTTGGCGTTTCACTCCCTCCCTCTCTCTCTTTCTTTGCAAAACAACCAAAGATTTGAAATGTCAAGAGGTTGGAGATGAAAGGTTTGGAAGTGGGGGGGTGAGGGCTAGCTTGGGATCTGAGAGATGGAGGGTGAGGATTGAGATTGGGCTTGAGAGATGGAGGTTGATATGCAATGGCAGAGGCTAGGGTTGAAAATGTTT
Organism: Quercus variabilis; assembly: GCA_030445155.1. Lineage (NCBI taxonomy): Eukaryota > Viridiplantae > Streptophyta > Magnoliopsida > Fagales > Fagaceae > Quercus > Quercus variabilis. The sequence continues at coordinate 56,305,895 of CP129447.1, read as the reverse complement.
GCCTGTAGCCGCGTTTTTAACCTATGGCTATAGGCAAAATTTGAAGCCACATTAAAGAAACGCAACCCCATCCCAAACTAAAGCTACATTTTAAACACGTGGCTTCAAACTAAATTTAAAGCTGCATCTATAAAACGCGGCTTTAGGCAAGCTGGAGCTGAATTTTATAAATGCATCCATAGTTAAGATTTTAAAAAAAAAAAAAAAAATGAAATAGGAAGGTCCTATAGCCGCGTTTTTTAAACGCGGCAATAGCTCCACCCCCAAAAATGCAGCTATAGCTCATAAAAACTGGGCGATAGACATATTCTATAGCTGCATGTTTAAAACGTGACTTCTTTTGCCTACTTTAAGCCGCATTTTTTAAAAACGCAGCTTTATGCCGTCTGTAGCCGTGTTTTTACAAACACAGCCTAAGACCCATGTGTTTTGTAGTAGATGATGAACCTTATAAAAAACCTTCTTTCGCTGCATATATACGCAGATACACCATAGTTTTGTAATCGACTTTGCAAAATTAGATTGAACTAAGTACTGACCGATCACCCTTTTTTCATCATATTTAATTTGTTGAATTTATTGTACAAGGGGAAAGCCAGTTGGTGAAAATATAACAAATTTCCCTGATCAGTTATCATGTGAACAAACTCTACAGTCTGAATACTTTTTTTTCCCCTTTAGGTAGAATGTTAGAGAATTGGGAAACAAGATTTTCCAGGGAAAACCTAAAGGGGAACCAACATGGATAATTGCAATGTTATCTCTCTTTACTTAAGTTCGAGGATTCCAGGATCAGCATATGGCAGACCAAATTAAAATGCTTGCAATACACTTAGTTTTTGCATTATGTCTACTGCCAACTTAGAACATAAAAAAATGAAAAAACAACAAATGTTGGGCTTTAGATTACTTATGGTTCATGTTGGCCATTGTCCTATAATTGCGGACAAGGTAACCCCATTTTGTTGTGTAAACAACCGTAAGCAATATTACAAGCAATGATATCATTGAAAATAAGCAAAAATATTAGTACTTAATTAACAAAAAAGTCAAAACTAATAAATAGAAAGAAAGCAAGGAAGACCATTCATATGGTGAAAAGTAAAAGCACAATTGCACGCATGAATTCATTGTTGTAATTTTGGAAAAAAAAAAAAGTTTTTTATTTTTTATTTTTTTAAAATTTCATTTTCAATGTTGAAGATTTATTTGGGTTCAAAAAAGAACTAAAAATTATCTTAGGGGATGAACCAAATTGAGTTCATGCCTAGAACTAAATAGTTCCTTTTGTTTTAACGAACATGAACCATGATTACAAATTCCAAATATCGTGGAAGGAGTTGATGACTAGTTTAATAGTAATCCCTTCTGAGGTACCATGTGGATTAAACGTTAGACCATCGTTGTTATGCTGGAAAGTGACTTGGTCTTCAATCAAATTTATTCAAATCTCTCCGTGTACGCCAAGGCATTGAACTCATACACACCCTGTAACAGACCTTTACCAATGTATTAAAGGGCTTTATGGTTGAGGCCAATCAGTAATCAGTTCTCCGACACTAAAAAGAAGAATGTTAGACTTTGAGACACGAAACAAAGAAATTATAACTTGAGAAATGTTCTGTCTATAACATTTTTACAATAAATTTTAAGTGACATATTGTTATTGGTGGACAAAAAAAAATAATTTAAATAATGAGTTCAAATTAGAACGAGTAACAACTTGTCACCTATAATTTATTGTGAAAATATTGTGGACATAACACTTTTCTTATAACATACTGTGGTGGGACGTTGTGATTAGTAGATCACTGACACGGTTTTTATTGTACATCAATTATAATAGGTCAACAAACTCCAACGGTTTGGCTTAGCGATTCCTATGAGGCTATGACATTATAATATTTATGAAAATTCGGTTTGAAACCTTTTACTAGTTCATTTCCAAGAGTTGTGTGTGAGACAGGAATTGCAAACACTCAAGTTTCTAGAAAAAGAAAAAGGAAAATTATAATAGGTCAACTTAACAATCGCACAACTTATGGTGGAACTAGCTGTTTGCATATAATTAACCAGCTGAACACTTTTAAGGCTTAAAACCAATAATTCTAAAGTTCTTAACGGGCAAAGGAGACTTGAGATTGTTGATGACTGTTATCTTCTTTTAGTCGATTGGAAGCAAATTTTATAATATATATGATGACGTTAGGATTTGTGATCCACTTATGCTTTTGCCAATGATGAACAAAATTGGTGACACTAAACAGATAAGTCAAAATATTTAGCCAACTTTCCATTTTAACTAGCCATATTTTTAGATACACTAACAATTTTTTTTTTTTTTATTCTTTCTATTTTCTTTTTGAATTATTCTTTATTCTAATAGGTTAGGTCAAATCGGACCTGTCTCTTTTCTTATTCCCCGTTTCTTCTCCCCCCCCCCCCCCCCCCCCCCCCCCCCCCCCCATTTTTGTATTTCTCACTTTAGACTTCAAATCAAACCCTTCCTCTTCAATTTAGTAAGTCCATTCAATTTGGGTAGTCCAATGCTCTATCATGGTCATGGAGTCCAACATGAAGGACATCACCAAAGTGTGCATGATGTTATGTGGGTTTTCTTAGGTCTTAAAGTGATTTTTTTTCCTACTTGTTTATGATGAAGTGCAATCTTTAGGTAAGTCCGAAAGGTATGAAGGTAGGTGAGGTTTGTTGCATGGTGTAACTGTTTGGACTACCGTATGTGGTGGCTAATAAGAGCATTCCATCCCACCCGATGCTCTAAAATGTGTTTTTAGCTATTTTGCATTTTATTGTAGTACCAATTGCACTTTATTGTAGTACCAATTGCTCTACATTGTTGAGATTTTTGTATGCTGCTACAATAACATCTAAAAATAGATGTCCACGGTAACATCTATATCTTAAACACTATTATTTTATTCCATGTGGTAATGTAAAATTGATAAAAGATGGCTTTTTAGTGATGCAAGTTTTTTTTTTTTTTTTTGGCATTTCTGCGTGTGAATGCTCTTATTGTTAGGGCCATCGTGTATTATTATATTTTGGTAGCTAGTCTCTCAACACTCTTTTTAACTTGTATGTTGAAGCAGGGTTGGGGACCCAACTGCCAAAGTTTGGAGAAAAAATGGCATTCCTCTTTTGTTGGAGATGCTCTTATGCATAATGCATCATACTCATATTCAAATATTGCCCTTATCGAGGAAAAAAATAATAATAAGGAAGAAGAAGAAGAGTAATTTAGCAAAGTTGGTGACTTCAATTAAATAAACATAGAAATATCATGACTTTTAGGTAATTGTTACTAAAATTGCAGTCATCAAATCCAACTTGAACCATCTTTGCAGCAATTTTTTTTTTCCACAAGTTAAAGAAGACAGCTTAATTTGGAATTTTGCAGGGTAAAAAGAACACTCGCTTATAAACTAACAATGGTGAAATTGTTGGCCATCGATTAAAACAACATAGACCAAATTGCCTTTCAATTGGAATATTCTGACCACACAAACGGGTGCGCACACACTTTTACTACATGCAATTCATCCAAGTAGGCATTCAAGAGAACTATAAGTTGGTAAAGTTTCCATTTCAATGGTCACCATAAATTAACATCTCAACTGTAACTGCTCCTGTCTTGAAAGTTCAGTTAGGACAATACTGAAACAGTTCCAACATCGTATAAAAAGGCAAACATTTAGACACTCATTCAAATATATCGAACCTGGAGAGAATTATCACCACCAATCATTTCCGACTAAGTATCTTCTAAGTAACTAATGTGTGGGTTTAACAGGGAAAAGAAGGATCAAAGACCAAACAAAGTAATAAGCTCAATGTGAGGGCCACTGAAATTATGGCATCTGCCCCACTGAAAACTGTATTCCTAAGAAAGGAAAAAGAGAGAGAACCTGTGTTTCACTTTCCTGTTGTTACAGATAATACATAATGCCCCAGAAATGCTGAAAGGATGAAAAAGCTACTGATTGCAGGCTACTACTACTACTTTAAAGCTCAGGTTACAGCAACACAGAACCACCAAAATCCCACTGATCCAGGCATTCATCTCCCAGAGAATTAACATAGCTCCAATTAATCACAGACCACCATGGATGCAGAATAGATAATTGATAAGCTGCGTGCTTCTGCCGGGGCAAGAAGTGTATCATAAGCTGCTGTCCCCATTATATTTTAGCTTATAAATAACTAGGCTTGCCAAATCTTGTTATACTGAAACCATCATAACAAAATTTCCCCCCTCTTTTGATTGATCATTCCCTTCTAGCTTGATGCGTGTCTTCTCCAGAAAGTTTGTTATCTTTGGTCGTTGTAGTACTGTATAATTCAACTGTTTCCTGGAATATTGACAAATTTCCAATGGCATACTAAGAAAGTAAGTTAAAAACTGATAGCAATAACAGATATAGTCATAAAACTACTCAATTTCAATTTATTAAACCACCCCCCCCACGCTCGACAGCGCCACCCCCCCCAAAAGAAAAAACCCCCATTTCATGAGACCCGATGAAGTGTAACTTCAAGATTGATTACCATGCACAGATATGCAAGCCAGTAGCATGTTCCAAACTCTAATAAAGCATGTCATTACACGGTATCCTTGCTCTTAAGTCTTAACACACCTCAAATTTTGTATCAATCAGATGTCATTTATTATTCCATCCATAAACTCATATTTTGCAAATAATCTTAAAATACAACAAACGTGAAATTTAAGAAATTTATAAATGAAATTGTGATTTTTCTCCCAATCATCTTGATATTTGGCAGATATAGAGGGTCTAAGATGACAACATAATCCAACAATGGATGTATCAAAAAACTTCTTCCAAAAATAGTTATTAGGTGTTATAATATATTTATATATATTAACCCCTAGGGGTTGGCTCAAGTGGTCAAGGCCTTGGTCTTGGTGGTATGCTCCCTCCAAGTCTAAGGTTCAAATTCCCTTGGGTGCAAACAATTTCTAGGGGCCACGTCCCACTGGCAAAGCCAATGACTATCTGATCCGTGTGATGTACCTGGGTCCAGGGTTTAACCGAGTAAAAAGACAAGATGCACTGCATGGTCTCTGAGGTTCCTCGTCATCAAAAATATATTTTATATATATTGATGTATTTCACTGGTGAAGTTCAACTCTAGTCTAACTTTAGTTGGGTTGCCCTTTGATTTTCGTAGAAAAACTCTAGTCACATGCAATGAGATATATGACAATTCATGAGCCCCTTCTTTTCCTTCCTAAATACATTAATGAACTAAATTAATTCAGACTACACCAGCTACTGTCTCTGAGAAAAAGAACTAGCAACCCACAGTTCCCTACAGTAAGACTAAAAGCACAAGTAGCAGAAATAGACAATGGTTAATGGGGCACAGTAAAATAAATGCAGCAGGCAGTGAACAACATTAAGTCACATCCAATTGGGACATATGACGAATCAAGACTTGCCCCTTCCCTCCCTCTTTTTCCCCTTAAATACACTTATATGAACTCAGTTAACTCAGACAACACTGGATACTTTCTCTGAAAAGAAGAAGCAGCCCACAGTTACAAACAGTAAAAACTATTAAGCACAAGTAGCAGGAATAGAAAAAGGTTAATGGGACATTCTAGAATAAAACCAGTATGCAGTGAACATTTCTTTATGCATAGCGTAACCTATAATAAACATGATTCACACTGTATATCTCGAAGCTTACTAGAATACCTTTTCCACATTTTCATAAGATTGTTGCCCATCACTCCCATCAACCTTGGAATTGGCAGAAACTTCATTTTCCATCCTAAACGTGGAAGTCATGTTCTGATCTTCCTCTGAGTCCTGGCCAGATAAATCACCATTTACAACAACTTCAACATTGGAAGAATCATGAAAGGTAGTCACAGAGTGAACCTTTTCATTATTTTCAACAACCGAGTCAGCTGCAGCCCCATTTTCTCTTTCAAGTAATTTGGCTTCTCTCTCATGTCCCTCATTGGCTATTTGAGTTGCTTTAGCCGCTGCCTCTTCAGCTTTCTTCTTTTCTTCTTCTATTTGTTGTCTTCTTTTTGCCTCTTGCTCCTTTAGCTGTTTAAATCTGGAATATAAAGGCAGATTAAGACTACAAACATTAACCACAAAATGCTTATGAAGAATAACAGGTTTCATTATAGACCTTTCACCAGGACGAGGCCCCTCTGATGTCAACTTCTCTTCTTGTCTCTCCTCTGTTTTGGTGGCAAGTACTCGTAATTCAGAAATTGACTTCTGATTCTGGATTTTCTCTTCCTTGATGATATCTTCAGTGAATGTCCCCACCAGATTTTTTGCGCCCCCTAACTGTTGTAGCCATACTTGTTGTGCGGTGCTCAATATATTATTTGTAAACCTGCATAAGTATAACTGAAATATTTGAGAAAACATAGGCAAGACTTTGATATGAAAAACAAAAATATACACAGAAAAATAAGTTTTTTCATGAAAAAAAAAAAAAAAAGGTTTTCAGGTATGCTCACCAATAAAGGCTTAAACCAGAAGGAACTGAGAGTGAAAAATAACCAATCAATAAAGGAAGGAATTTTGTTATTGCTTGAGAAGTCTTCATGTTGGGATCATTACTCTGAAATTTACTAACACGTGTTAAATGATGAATAAATAATAACCTCAGACAGGGGGGAAAAAGGTATATAAAAAAGGTGAAAGCTTACAATGCCATACAAATAAAATGAGCAGTAAAATCAATGAGTAGCATTTACAATGAAACTATAGTTATAAATTTTAATAACAAGGTTACATACGTACATCATACCACATAGTATCATAATTTCCTTCTTTCAAGTGATTGAAGAAAACTGTATGCGCAAAATAACAAGGCAGTGCACATAGGCAGATAATAAACCAAATATAATGTTTTTGCATGTTTAACCATCTTGGATGCACATCTAAAGACGAAAATTATCGAATCTGGCTAACAGTCCTCTTGCTTTATTGAATTTCTTTACAAGTATATATATTTATTGCAGTATTAGTAAATTATAAAATGCTAGATAGAGGCAGCATTAATAGAGGGTAACATGAAGCAATTGACTGAAATAGCTAGGCCATGCACATCAAAGACCAATGACTAAAAAGACAAGAAATGATAGCCAGTGTTTAACAAATGACTGAGCCCTATAAGGGCAAAGAGGAAAATACACTGTTCATACAACCATGTAGAAATGTGTACATCTAGTTATTTTTGAATTTAATTGTGCTGATAAAACCTGGGGAGTGACTGACCTGTGACTGTGATGACTGCATAATTAGGACAGAAATGTACTGTGAGACAACCAGCAACAAGGGTAAGACAAGATAAGCCAAGGTATTCGACCATCCAAGGGGTGGATGACCATCCTAAGAAAACAGAAAGTAACCAATAAAGGAAATTAATTCACAGCATTTAAGATAGATAGCAATTAAGTATCTCATACAAGCTGTCAGAAATATAAACTTAACGCAAAATGAAACAACAATTAAATTATTAACTGCACATAAAAGATTTGAAGTGGATGAGAATGAGCATGAAAAACATATGTCACCACCTGAGTCTTTATCCGGTGAAACTTGTACTATCATCCAGCTTGTAAACCAAATAATAGCTTGGTTTCAGTGGAAAACTTGCAAGGATTGTACAGAATACAATTTCCAACAAAATTTTTGAAAAACGATTGGGGTTTCTGGATTTGAAACGAAGAGACTTACTACAAAAGGGAAAAGCCAAGAGATGCCACTGCCGTTTTGTCGAGCAGCGACGGTAGTGGGACCAGCCAGGGAGGGTATCCAGAAGAAGCCTTCTGTAAGGAGTCCCTTTAATATTAGGCACAAGCATTCAATTAGACGTGGGAGAAAGCAAAAGCTACCACAGGTTACCTATCAAGAATCAACTGAAAGAACATTTTACCTCATCTGCCACATTTGAAAGGGCCCTATAGAGTCCAATCCATACTGGTATTGTGACCAGCGTAGGCAAGCACCCTGGCACAAAGGAAATAACCACCATCTTAGCAATCAAGAAGCTGAAGGAAGAAATACGTCACAAGAACCAGAGATTGAATTATAAGCGTTACAATTGTAGTTAGGATTGAAACCTTTAAAGCCTTAATTTATTTAAATTAACCTTAACCCCCAAAAATATTCCCCTTCCGCAAGCGATGATAAGAATATTTTACAAAACAGATGTTTGCCAAAACAACAACTTCTTCACTATGACCATAATAGATTTGGAGACAAAAGTTGCTAGAATTTCATTAAAAGATCTTTCATAGTGCCCACGAGGCAATGTGGTTTTGGTAATTACATAATTTTGAACCCATTCTTGTATACAAATTTCTGTAACCAAACCAAAGGTCCAAATGCTGAATTCCTTGAACAGAAACATTTCCAAAACTTTACCACTCATCAACAACAAACTATTGAAAATGCTGAACATTAGTATATTCAAGCTAAAGCAAGATGCAACATCAGTACCTGCTAGTGGGTTTATACCAGCTAGTTTATACAATCGAGCCGTTTCTAGTTGAATTCTTTCCTGCAGGTAAACAAAAGCATCAGTGCTGGTCATTCAAAAAGATATCACTTGTCGAACAAAAAATCTTCAATCCCTAATATTAGTCAAATTACATTTTTGAATTAAACCCAAAAAAAAAAAAAAAAACTACAATTTTGGTTCCTGAACTACATATGAAAGCTCAATTACATCAATTATACCAAACTAATCCATAAAATTTCAAAAATAGTTCAATGCCAATACTGTTAATTTTAATCCCAAGTCCTATGAAAATTATTAACTTTGACAGCAACTAACATTGAAATCGATGTGACTAAATTAACAGAACCAATAGTAGTTAACATATTCATGACAGAGAAGACAAAATTTTCAACCTGATCTCCAGCATACCGTTGCTGAATTGCCTTTACTTGAGGTTGCAAAGACCGCATCGACATTGCTGATTCCACCTTCAAACAACAACATAAAAAAAACAGTTTGCCAAACCAAACAAAAAAAATATGATATTTTTGGAGTAACTAATAATAGAATTAGTATTTAGTACCTGTTTCTTAGTCAAAGGAAATGTAACAGCTTTTACAAGAACAGTGAGAAGTATTATAGCGAACCCATAAGAGTACGGAATATTCAAAGTCGATAGTCCATCCTTCAAAACCTTTAAAAAAAAAAAAAAAAAAAAACCAGAGACATAAAAACACGTTGTCGTTTAATGAAATCCGAAATTCTTGGAAAAAAAAAAAAAAAAAGCATACCTTGAGGACAGTCTCCATGTAATTCGTGATTCCAGAGAGCCAATCATTGCTCTGTTTGGTTGTGGAGCTAACTGTATCTGAGCTCGAAACAGCGGCGTCCGCAAGCGTGTAAAGGATGCTCTCGGCTCGACCAAGCAGCTCGGCAATCGCGTTGCTATCCGGGTCGGGGAATAGCCCGGGCTTGAACCCGAACCGGGCAACGGCGGTGGAGCCCCGAAGATAAGGTTTTGGAAGGGATAGGGAGAGAGGGTTGGTGTAAAAGTGGTGGGTACGATGAAAAAGAGGGTTCGAGGTTGTGGTCCGGACCGGAAAGGGAGATAGGACAAGGTACGGTGAAAGGGTTGTGCCCATTTTTTTAATTTTTAATTTTTATGTGTGTGTGTGTGTATGTTTGGGAAATAGGAAATTGAGTTTGGTACTTTTATGAAACCCTAGTAAAAGTTGCAGAGGTTTTTGGCTTTTGATTTTTTTCACACACTGTGAACCGTGTGAGTGTTCTTGCTTTGCTGCTGAATTAGTGCTGATGATGTTGAGAGTGACGAGAAAGAAGATTGGGTGGAACAAACAACAAGTGTGGGGTTTTTTTTTTTTTTTCCTTTTTCTTTTTTTTAATTGACTTTTTGAGGAAAGAGAAAAGGGCTAGATTGATAAAAAAGGAAAACAAAATGCCAGATTTTATTTCACGTGATGGTATACATAGATACGTGTCAAAGTGAACTTGATTTTTTTTTTTTTTTTTTTTCAAAATTAAAGAAAGAAAAAAAAAAAAACTCTTGATATTTTGTGTTTGCGTGTCACATAAAAAGTGAAATGTCAAGACTTTGGGCCAACCCAACTTAAGGAACATGAGAACTTAATTTTTGTAGGCCTTATCTCTCTCAAAAAATAAAAAAATTTATAGGTCTTTTGCCATTGGGCCTAGTGGATGTAATGATTGGGCTGGGGCTAATGAGCACCCATTACAGATTCTTAGTTCGGCTCAAAGGTGGAAAAAACTTATGGACCATCGTCGTAAACGCTGTTAGAATAAAGAACGGTTGGTGGGCATCCATGAGAGTTGGTCTGTGGGTCTTAACCTAAGGGTCTTGCATGGGGTCTGACGTAACTTTGCAAACTCTCATTTTCTTTAACCCAAAAAAAAAAAAAAGGAAGAGATTAGAATAAAGAACATCATATGTGACAACAATTATCTCTCGAATATATATTTTTATTCTTATATTGTGTATGTCACATGAGATACATCTTTATATTGTGAGAGTGATGAGTGCTTAAACTAGATGACAGACAAATTATTTTATGTATGCCAACTTTCATAGTTTCTTCTAACATATACTTATATTTAAGTTAGATGAAAAAAGTTGTGAGTTTTGTGGTGGGCCTTTTTGTACTTCTGGACTCGACTGCATCCTGCCGCGTTGTGGCTCAATAGTTTTGGCGTATGAGAGTTGGGACTGGCTTGATTGAAACTCACCTCAAGTCAACTTGTACACAAGCTAGGGCCCTTTTGCTTAGATCTTGGTCACGTGCCTACGGCAAAAGATGCTGTCGCAGAAATGTTATAGCTGGAGGGCATAATATAATAAGATAAGAAGAATATATTTGCTGCCAACCAAAGACAATAATTAAACCACTTTCTTAGTAAGGAAAACACAGCAATATAAGTACAACAAAAATAGCTTAGTGACAATAATAAAAGAAAAGAAAGAATAATGTCAATGCTTGATCAATTAGTAAAAAGAAAAAGGTGGGAAAGGGGGATTAGTCTGCTGTGCTTGGTTCCTTAGCAAGTTTAAGTCTAGGAAGGGAACCACCCTCCAATGTGGGCAATCTTACAAGGAAGTCCTGCCATAAAAATTGCCTATTTTGAAAGAATGGGCCTAAGTGGCTTATCCTCAAATCCTTTAATCTAGCTAGAGAGTAGGTTCTTGAGAGGGAGAGAAAGGAGTAGCCTATTGGTGCATGCCCTATCACACTCTTGCTTCCTCACTTCCCTTTTTATCCACTATGTTTTCCTCTACTCTCCATTTCCTTTCTTATTCCTATATTCCCTCTATTCTTCTTTATTTTTCCTTCTTGCTATTTTCATTACTTATTTTTCCTTACTCTCCACCTGCCTCTCGTTGTTCTTGTTGTTTTTCACTACACACAGCTAAGGCATTTTTATATTGCCTGTCGTGAAGAGTTTTACAGTTTTACCCCTTAACTACTTTTAGCCTGGTATGGGTGTCCTTCCCAAATCACCCATTGGTTTGTCGACTGCTCAGCCATCACCACTACCCAGTGCTGGCCGTGCCGCGTTCCATTCATAGACAAAAAAGTTTAGTTTAGTTTTTTTACTTTCCATAACATCCCCATTTGGATAAGGGTTGAGTATTCTCTCTTACTAACTCCTATGGCATGAATTTAGTGATTCTAGCTCATCTTTTTCTTTTTTGGGTGGTATGTCATCCCAGCAAGACATTTCCCACAAAAGAGTTTGAGTGGGAATCCTAGAATAGACTTCTCCCTTCTCCCCACCACCAAACCATACCCTCTCTTACCTCTAGCCCATGGCCTATCGCGCCTGTATAGGTTGGGTATAAGTGGGTGATGTCTAAGCCTTGTGCATGCTCCACTCTTATGTGAGTCCACAGTTTATTTGTCATTCGTGCGTTTGCCATTACTTGCGAGTCTATCTGGTCTCGCTGTGCGTTTTTATTGCTTATTTTTAACTTTTTTATGGCGTGGGTGAGTTTGGGTCTCTATTCTTTGCATTTCATTTCCTTCCTGGGTTAGGTCTTGCTTGGGCAAAGGTCTTTTCTTATTCAATTCGGCCCTTGTTTCTCTTTATTGTTGGTTTGTGGGCAGGGATGGAACCAGGATTTATACCTGGGGGGGGGGGGGGGGGGGCAAAGCTTAAAACAAAAAAAAAAATTATGAAAATAAAAACTAATATCTATTTCATATTCAACAAAATACTACATTTAAAATAAGTATTTCTTAAACATTTCATATTATAAAACACATTAACAAAGTATAACATACAAAATAAGCGTTTTTTATTTTGTGCGCGATTTTTGTTTAGTCCATATTTATTTATTTAGTTTTTGTAGTTAAAGGGGCATGAATTTTATTTATTTATTTATTTATTTTTGTAGGTCAATACCTAAATATTTTAGAAGAAGAGACACACACACACACACACATATATATATAAGGGCAAATCTTAATTTTTAATACTAGTTTTATATTTTTTTTAATTTTGGGGGGGGGGGGGGGTGTGTGGGTGGGTGGTGGCAATGGCCCCCCTCTGCCCTAGTGTAGGTCCACCCTTGTTTGTGGGGGCAACTAGTATTCCTGCCAAGCGACTCCATTGCTTCTACCATGTTACCACTTAACTTGTACTTGCTGGGCCTCCTTTGGGCTTGCCATGTACTTTTCCTTTATTCAATTCAAGTTACCCAGCATTTCTGCTAGGTTAATTCTCATGACATCTTGGGCTCCCTTGGCCTATATCATTCTTTTGGGCATCCTCAACCGGCTTTAATCCTTTGGGCATCCTTGACCCATTCCATTCTTACATTCCCATGGGCCTTTGCTACATCTTTTGGGCTTTCTTGACCCAATTACCATATCTTTTACTATTGGGGGTTTGTTGGCCTTTGCATCAACCCCATTTACTAATTCCTTTCTTTGGGCTCCTCCGACCCATTTTGCTTGCTTTTCATTTCTTATAATTTTCTTGGGCTTACTACTTCCTTTTCTAGGCTCCCTTGGGCCCGTTTGTTTTCTTTAGGGCATTTTTTGTTTTTATAGGCTTGTGAACCATTATTCCTACCACTTAGTTTTAATGGTTTTTTTTTTTTTTTTTTTCTCACTTTGCTAATTCTTAATTCTTCTTTCTTCACTCTTTGTTATATTGTTGGGCTTTTTCTTGCTATTGGTCATTTTCTTCGTTCTTTGCTAAATTGGGCCTCAATAAGTTTCAATTAGTTTAACTAATATAGTTCCTTATCATCAAATAAAAAACCTAGATTTGAATCTCGTGTACACTAAAAAGAAACTAATTGGTGTCTTAGTATGATAATAAAGAGTAATTACATGAGATAGATGTCATAAGTGCAAATTCTTATCGTCGATATAAAATAATAATAATAATAATAATAATAATAATAATAATAATAATAATAATCTGTTGGTCAAGTCATGTAACGCATTTTACACACAAATATATATATATATATATATATATATATAAACATGTATAAAATGGTGACACGGATAAAACGGCTTCAATAGTAGGTAATTAAGGGTTCAAGTGATAACTCAATGGTAATGATATTCTTTGTAGTGCTATATATTTGCTATTTGAACCCTAACTCCCCTCCCACACTATCTAGCTGTATATCTCAAGAAAATAGTAAGTAATTAGTTTCTTTCATTCATTTGCTTAGCAAAGGTAAAAAATTACAAATTTGGTCCGCCAATTATTAGGTAGAGCTTAATTTGATTTTTAATTTTTAATTATGTCTATTTAATGCTTCAACTTTTAAAATCAAATCAACACATTAGTTATCAAATTGTAGCAAGAATGATAATGTGTTATGTTGAACCAAAGTTAACATGGAGAATAAATGATATGTATTAGATATATGCGCCTTCATAATATATGAGTCTCACACTATTATAAAATTTATGCATTGTTTTTTTGTTGAATAAATTTATGCATTGTAAGAAGAGGAAGATGCATATATCTAATATATAAACATTATACGTAAGATAACTATTGATTAACATAACCAAGATTATCATTATAGGCTCTCATGTCCATCTGAGTCAAAACTCATTACATGGCCTTAGCTACCCAATACCCATACAATTTAGTAACAGGTAAGTGATAAGAAAATGTGGTGGGGTATGAAATATAAGGTCCAAATCTCCCCAATCAGACTCTTTGGATAAGGAAAGAATCTAGAAAGCACAACTCTATTGGTCCTCACATCCTAACTTGGCTTTCCCATCTATATTCCAATTTCATCTTACATCCAATTACAGAAACCCACCACTTTTCTTCTGATCTTTGAGCTTCTCACAACCTTCACTCTTCCCATCTATCCACTGCCTAAAGTTCAGGAAAACTAAGACCAACAAAAGCAAATCAACACCAATGGCAGCAACCATAACCACAATGGCCATGCTCAATGCCAAGTGCTTGAGCACCAGCTCCACAAAAATGCTCAACCCCATCAAGCCAACCACCAAGCCTATCTCCCTTCTCTCCATTCACAACCTCCCAAAAGGCCTTACCTCCTCAAAACCTGTTGAAAATCTTAACCTGCCAACTTCCCTAACCGGCACTGCAATTGCTGGAGCCATCTTTTCAACCTTGAGCTCTTGTGATGCAGCCTTAGCTGCCCAACAAATTGCTGACATAGCTGAAGGTGACAACCGTGGCATAGCACTGTTGCTTCCCATTATTCCAGCCATAGCTTGGGTCCTCTTCAACATTCTCCAACCAGCTCTTAACCAAATAAACCGTATGCGTAGCATCAAGGGAGTGATCATTGGGCTTGGGCTCGGAGGTTTGGCTGCATCAGGGTTCATGTCAGCACCCCATGCATCAGCTAGCGAATTTGCTACCATTGCTGCTGATGCCTCCTCTAGTGATAACAGGGGAACGCTTCTTCTGATTGTTGTTGCTCCAGCTATTGCTTGGGTCCTCTTCAATATTCTGCAACCAGCCTTGAACCAGATCAACAGGATGAGGTCTGATTGAGTTTTTATAATAAGGATTTTGTGGGAGTAAATGGCACAAAAGTAACTTGTAATTGTTCCTTATATGTTGTCAATGAACTTTTTTTTCTTATTCGGATGGTTTGAAAGTGCTGAGATGATATTTCTGTCATAACCCTAAGGTTTTGATTTTTTGCTTGTGTTAGTAGATCTACTGTATATATAGCTCATAAGCCTAAAGCAATTAAAATCTACTACATATTCTTTTCTGTGTAATTTTCAAGTTTACTTTTGGTGTCTCATATAAGCTGCCAGAAACCCTAGACAAGTAACCGTGAACATGAGGTGACAATTGCTAACCATTTTATTTACTTGACATAGAGGAGCCATGTGTTTTTGTGTGTATGATTCAGGGAAAAAATATTTTAAAAAAGAATTGTGTTTGTGTAATTTTATTTGTATCAGTGCCAAATTAAACAACTTGTTCAATCCCTTCCATGGAACACCCTACGTATTTATGAAGGAAAAGATGCTCAGTTTGCAGATTTCACAGCAAAATTTTCACGTTGTTCACCCAGAAAAAGAAAAGAAGTTACTCATACTCATACTCCCTTTGTTAACAGAAGTTCATCCAGATCATTCCTTATCCACCAATTTTAGGTGAATTATTAGGCCCATGTACACTACAATAAGGAGAAGTCCGAACTGCCGATCCTGCATATATCTGGCCAGAATTGGGCTTCCCAAAAAAGACAATCAAAAAATGGTTATTGGGCCTGAAGTGGAGCTGGAACAAGCTTAAGTCAAGTTGGGTTTTACTTTTTTTGGGTGGATTCTAATTTCTAATTCTTTAATTTGAAGTCCAAAATATAAAAATAAAAAATTACTGGTTCAACTAAGATCATATACAGCTTACTGCCACTGGGATAGAAATATAATACAACTGATCTCTAGGGATTGCCACATTCTCTACCAGGCAAAACTTAAGAATAATGCCTCAGGTCGGTGCATGCAGTATTTTAGGTTCTTTAATCAAATTTAAATACAATAGTTACATTAAATTAAATTGTCCTTGGAAAAAATAATATTATTTCCTTTCTTGAGGTCCAATTGAAATGGAATGAGTAAATCAATACAGAATGGAAAGAAATGGGAAAAAACAGAGAAGAAGAACGAAATTGAATTAAATAATTTTGTTTGGATGTTTTAAAATAAAAGAATAGAAAGAAAATAATCTTATATGAGAGAAACTTATAAGGAATGTAACATAATAGGAAGAGGAAGAGGAAACATAGAATAGGAAGATAAGAACATGAGGGTTACATGATTTAGTCTTGTCATATTACATCCATAAAGGAAACCCTTAAGGACTACATCTTTATTAGGTAAGAGTGTACTACAAAGCACATGTTACAATTAATTATAACGTGAATATATATAAGAGGCTAAACCCTAAACTATTAGTACATGTAGGAGACCTGTCTTGCACACAAAGTAGGTGGGCTTGGGCCTATTACATTAGGATGATATGTCTAATATATTTCTAACAATGTTCACATCTGTAGAAACCTCATTATGATTTGGCCTATGCTCGAGGTCCCTAATTATTCCCAATGGTGAAAGAAGCCCAATCTCCTACCAAAATGGTTAACATTGTGTATCAAGTCAAATAGGCCAAAAATAAAAATGCAAGTTCCAAAGATGTTCCAAAATCAAATGCAAATCTTGGACAAATTTAGCATACATCGGTCATTACTTGTGTAAGCCAATGATTGAGTGGCATACACCACTTAGATAGACAATAACCCTAAATATTTTGTGGGTCCAGCTTGATTTTGTGGCAAGAGAGCCATGTAGTGGAAAACTCCTATTAGAAATAGGAGACCACATAAGTTCCAATTCATGTTTGAGTAGGATTTGTGTTTAATAATTAATACTTGTGAGAATCATTGTTCAATAAGGATTAGAAGTTGTAGGTGGCTATGCCTGTACTATATAAAGACATGGTTTATTAGGTTTTAGGAGGTGTGCATGTATTTCAGAAGAAAAAGAAAGAATGTGCCACATGTTGAAGAAAATAGAGAAAAAGGAAGCCACACAAGAGAAAAGAGAGAGTAGCCAAGAGGGAGCCGTTTAGAGAAAGAAGACAGTCAAGAGAGAGAGAGTTGTGCGTGGAGAAAAAAAGAGAGAAAGGAGAGAGCAAAGTGTTGTCGCCTTTGAGAAAGATAATTAGCATGAGTGAGAGTAAAGAAAAATAAGAGAGATTTTTTTTAGTTATGAGACATACTCAAGAATTATTGTAATTGATTTGATAATAGCAAATTGAGTTGGAGTTTGTCCCGTGGTTTTTCCCTTCAAAAAGAAAGGGTTTTCCATGTAAATATTTATATTCTTGTGTGTGATTTTTATTTTGGATTACTAATATTTGTGATAATATTATTTGAAACACAACAAGTAGTATTAGAGCCAGGTTTCAATGGAAGCAATGGTTGGAGAAGAAGGCTAGGCTTCAGGAATTGAAAAGTTTGATGGAACAGACTTAGGTATTGAAGGATGTAAATTGAAGATTATCTCTATGTGAAGAAATTACCTCTGCCACTTTTGGGGAAGAAACCTGAAACTATGAAGAATGAAGAATGGAACCTTCTTGATAGACAGTTATTGGAAGTTATTCATTTAACTCTATCAAGATTAGTTGCGCAAAATGTTGTGAAAGAAAAGACGACAATGGATTTGATGAAGGTTTTATTCGGCATGTATGAAAAACCATCGGCTAACAATAAGGTGCATTTGATGAAGAAGTTATTTAATCTGAAGAAGGCAGAAGACACTCCTGTAGCACAGCATCTTAATGAGTTCAATATAATCACAAATCAATTATCATTAGTGGAAATTGAATTTGAGGATGAGGTTCGTGTATTGATTCTTTTGGCTTTTTTACCAAATAGTTAGAAAGCCATGAGAATGGCGGTGAGTAATTCTGCAAGGAAAAGCAAACTCAAATATGATGATATTTGAGATTTGATTTTAAGTGAAGAGGTTTGCAGAAGAGATGCGAATATAGACAATGACCAAGATCAAGCTTTTGTCACGAAGAACAAGAGCAAAGGTAGAAGTATAGGACCTAATGATCGAAAATTCAATAGTAGGTCACAATTAAGAGATAAATCTTAGTTTAAAGAAACTAGAGAATGCTTCTATTGTGGGAAAAATGGCCACATAAGAAAAGATTGTTGGCATTAGAATAAAGAACAAACTGAAGGGTAAAAATGATAAGAATGATAATGAGAAAAATACTACAACTGCTATGATTGCTGGGAATGTTTTGGTGCTCTCTGTTGAAGAACAAAATTTTGAACATGTTGCTAATAATGATGTTGAGTGGGTTGTTGATTCTGCAGCTTCCCACCATGTTATCCCAAGGCAAAAGTTGTTTACCACGTACAAAGCAGGGGACTTTGGTACCATGAAGATGGGTAATTCTAGTTCGAAAATTGTGGGAATTGGTGATGTATGCATCAAAACAAATGTTGGTAAGGTTGAAAGATGTGCGACATGTTCCAAATTTAAAGATGAATGTGTTTTCTACATTGGCTATGGATCAAGTGGGTTATTGTAACCACCTTGGTAATGGAAGATAGAAACTTACTAAGGGATTATTGATTGTTGCAAGTGGGCATGCTTGTTATGGTATGTACATGACTCATGTGAAGACCTGTAAGAAGAAGTTCGATGGTATTAAAGATTTTGAGAAGACTCTAAAGATGAGAGTTGGGATAAATGGTATTGATGCCAAAAGGATGAAATTCTCATTTTCCGATAGTGCTTCAGAAGAGGAAGTGGTAGGTGATGAAGAATATGAAGATGTTAAGGCTACATGGGTTGATGATGAAGTGAAAGATCCTAGAGGTCTTGAGCAAGGGGAGCAATATCCTCCACTAGAGATTGTTGAATCTCGTAAGAAGAGGACTACTAGAGAATATCAAACTGATAGCTTCAAGAATAATTGGGTTTTTGATGAGGGGGAGCTAAGAGATTGGATTAAGGATATCCAAGATGAGATTAATTGTTTGAGAATAAAAAGAATTGATGCTGATGAGATGTTCTTAGTGATGGTAAAGATAATGAAGAAGGTCAAGCTTGAAGTTGGCTTGACTGACTTGGATTCAAATTAAAAAGCTAGATTGAAGATCTCCTTCCTCAATAGGCTGGAGGGGGAGATTGTTGTGGGTCCAACCTGATTTTGTGGCAAGAGAGACATGTAGGGGAAAACTCCTATTAGAAATAGGAGACCACATGAGTTCCAATTCGTGTTTGAGTAGGAGTTGTGTTTAATAATTAATACTTGTGAGAATCCTTGTTCAATAAGGATTAGAAATTGTAGGTGGCTATGTGTGTACTATATAAAGACATGGTTTATTAGGTTTTAGGAGGTGTGCGTGTATTTCAAAAGAAAAAGAAAGAATGTGCCACATGTTGAAGAAAATAGAGAAAAAGGAAGCCACACAAGAGAAAAGAGAGAGTAGCCAAGAGGAAGCTAGTTAGAGAAAGAAGACAGCCAAGAGAGAGAGTTGTGCGTGTAGAAGAAAAATAGAAAGGAGAGAGTAAAGTATTGTTGCCTTTGAGAGAGATAATTAGTGTGTGTGTGTGAGTAAAGAAAAACAAGAGAGATTTTTCTTTATCTGTGAGACATACTCAAGAATTATTATAATTGATTTGATAATAGTAAATTGATTTGGAATTTGTCCTGTGGTTTTCCCTTTCAAGAAGAAAAAGTTTTTCACGTAAATATTTTGTGTTCTTGTGTGTGCTTATTATTATTATTATTATTATTATTATTATTATTATTTATTATTTATTATTTTTTTTGTGTTCTTGTATTCTTGTGTGTGCTTATTATTTTGAATTGCTAATATTTGTGATAATATTATTTAGGACCTAACAAAAATCGCTCGATTCCATTTATGACTCAATGCTTGTCAGCTCTCAATTGGCGAGCATGACCACCAACAACCCTTAGGGTATAGTTTTTCGTGATAAAATCCCCTCATTTCCACCATTTCAAGATATACATAGACATTATACGGAAACTTTGCTGAAACCGACCCATAAACTTTATTCAATTTTAAACCTTAAAATAAATTGATGAGATCTAGGTTTGACTTTTAGTGTACGCCAGCCGCCACTCGCCACTTTACTCATTATCTTATCCAGTTGGTATGTATATGGAGCGTATTATTGGACATGCATTTATCTATCTATCTTTTTGTTTTTCATTATTTTTTAAGGGGGGTGGGGGGTTTTGTTTAGTGGAGCAATAGCATTTTGATGCAAACCAAAGAAAAGTGGAGCAGACTGATGAAAAAAAAATGGAAAAAAAAAGTGGAGCAGACTGATGAAAAAAAAATGGAAAAAAAAAAAAAGTGGAGCATTCTGGATACAAAATTATTATTAAAAATGGAAAAAAAAAAAAATCAGAGCATGATTTCTTTTTATACATTTGTTTTTGACGAACTAATAAGCACAGCACAAAAAAATTAAGATAAAAAAATTAAAAAGCAAAAGGTCAACAACTAAAACGGTGGGCTTGTTGATAATCATGTTTCATTTTATTAATTCTTATTGGGGCCTACATGTTTTTCATTCAAATAACACAGGTTAATCTATAACATGGCATCATCTCCATTCTTTTTTGAGTGATTTGAATTTTTTTTTTATTTTAATAATTCAATAGTTGAAGGCGAGAGATTTAAATCCTGAATATTTTCTATAAAATACCAGAAAATGCCAATTAATTGAGCTACAAGACTTTTGCTGAGTACTTTGAATGTTAGTTTAAATTAAGCTTTTGTTAATGACTGCATTTGTGCATCCAGTAGGTAGGAATTTAATGGATGTCATTGCATTAGGAAGTAATAAAAACAAATAAAAAAATATTTCCTTAACTGGCTAATGTTCAATTGCACCAAAAAAATTGATCGACAAAAGAAGAAATTCAATCTTAACGAATGCCTTTTGGACACATGTTGACCAGATCTTTAGTTTAAACTTCTATGTAACAAACATAGATAGATCACCTAAGGAACTTAGGATAGTGATGCAATTTCTAAAATTGATTAAAATTAGCAAGTTTAAAATATGGCTGATCCCTGATCCGATAATCTCCTTCTTCATCTGGTCTGGGATAAGTATAAGTGTATAACCCTTCTTTCTTCCTTTTTATTTTTTTAAGGCATAACTTTCCACCGAAAGATGTTGTGATCACATAATAATTCAAAGAAGCTGGCTCCAATTTAGCTGACAAGATATTCAGTGTAAACTAGCTAACATTTTTTTATTTTTTTTTATTTTTTATGTCAACTAGCTAACAAGTTTAACATACAAATAAATGCCCAACTCAGATGAGTTTAAACATTGTTGTTCATGCATCGCTTTCTACTTAACTCACACACATAATAAACGGCCCATTAATGCCCAACTCAGATGAGTTTAAACATTGTTGTTCATGCATCACTTTCTACTTAACTCACACACATAATAAACGGCCCATTAAAACATTTATGAGATACACCATACGATTTAATAGATTTTATTGTTTGGAGAAAAGGATTAGATTGATTCATTTTTTTTATTCTCAAAAAAAAAAAAAAAAAAAAGAAAAAAAAAGAAAAAGAAAGATTGATTCATTTTGATAAAGTAAGGGATTAAATTGATTAAAAAAATTAACATTTAAGGGCAAATTTGATAGTTAAAGTAAAATTAAGAGACTATGTTGAATTTTTAAGGTTTTTAATTTAATTAACAAAAAGAATTATTCAGGTGAAATCAAAAACAATATTAGACTATTAGACTAGTGGGATAAATTAATTAAAGTGCTCTAGAGATTTCATGTCATTGGCTCCGCAGCTTGGACGGAGCATGGGTCCTAAGTGATAAAGTGATGTATTATGCTGTAATTTGGAGGGGTTGGGGGAAGAAGGAAAGTGACGCGTATTATCTTAATAATTTTAGGGCTATATTATTTTTTACAATTATCTTTTTATGATAAACTGTGATCAGTTATCTGTCACTTTTATATAGATTTACAACTTTTTCTTTGTCAGTCACTTTTATATAAATTCATTAAATTGTAGCACAAAATAATGTGATCCTAAATTTTGTTATTATGCTGTGCATCCCTGTTTGCCTTAAATTTAATTGCCACATATTCCGGGATAAAGTGTCGTTTGCTTGCCAACATTGTAAAACATGATTTGTACACCATGTTGGGAATTGGGATTAACGGCGCAAAATATGGACAATTGCATTCACAGACTCGAACTCTGATCTTACACATATGCTAGTATTTGTAATTGTAAGATCAAAGAATGTTTTTACCTTTCTCTGATGAACAGAATATTTTTACGAAATACGATATGCTTATAGCTAGGCCAGACCGCGGGATGAGATTCCTGAGAATATTGTAGAGTAAGATATGCTTTAGGTTTAGGTCACTTATGCCTTTATCCAAAAATCTTATTTAGGTATGGGGGATGGTAATTAGTCTTACCAAAAAAAAGCTTCAAAATTGTAAACCAATAGATATTCAACCCAAGTGCAATCCTATATTTTAATCAAAAAAATGTTATGAGTATGCATGACAAATCATCATTGACGATCAACTTCTCATAATGGCTTAAGGCTTCAATTTTTGCAAATAAGTCTTCCACAAGATAAATACCGTAAATTGCCAATATTAGTCCCTTGATTTCTAACATACACACACCAAACAATCTCTCTCTCTTTTTCTCTCTCGTTCATGAAAACCTTTGACTTTATGATAATTTCTTCTAATACACACCAAACAATCTCTCTCTTTTTCTCTCTCATTCATGAAAACCTTTGACTTTATGATACTTTCTTCTAATATTATCACAAAACTTTTGAAAACTCACTTTTTTTTTTTTTTGAGTGATCATTATAATATTCATTTTTAATTTTTAGAGTTACAAATGGTACTAAATTGGCTTGAAAAAAAAAGATAGTGCTAAATATGTTAATTTAAACGGATTAACCCTCACCCCTTTTTTTGGAAAAAGTTGCGAAACACTAAACAGTTTTGGATTAATAAAATACGGAAGCTCATTTTTACAAATATAATTAGATTTTATTATTTATACGTGTATATATATGTATATATGTGTGTATTTTTGTCAAATGTTCTTGTACATTATATATAGGTTAACAACCAATAGAAATACAGGGAGGGGGGAACCATGTAGCCCACTTTGTGATAATGCTCTTAGCGTCAACTTATATCGGCCGTCCCCAAAAAAATACAATACTAGTAGAATGCTACTCTTAGCCCGCCGCGTTTACCCCACTTTGTGATATGTATCAAATTATCAATCAGGTTGTAAATAAAAATAGCTGATCAAACAAAAACAATGCCCACGCTTAACAGTTTGCACCACCATTCATATACACATGCACCTTCCTCATTGGTCTGCTCATGATCATTACAAAACCCACACTCAATTTTCCATCCACCCTTTTCTTTTCCAATATATTCCAACCCTATTTTCCCTCCCATCTTTCATCTTTTTTCTCATGCAACAAACACGGTCTAACATTGGATTTATAGAGAGAGAAGAATAAGAATACAAAGAAGAAAGAAGAAGAAGAACAACAACAACAAATAAGCTTTTCTTTTTACATGCAGACATGAAAAACAACCAAACCAAACCACCGATACTCAAATACTTCTTTCTCTCTCTCTTTCTCTTTTTCCCTTTCTTTCTTTTCTTATTTTCTCTCAAACCCAAACACCACCAAAACACCACCACAGACCCAACATCCAAAACCCAAATTCACAGCGCCGGAGACCTCAAAATCCGACCCGGATACGCCTCTTATGAATCATACATACAACGCCAACTCCACAAGACCCTTAACCCTAAACTGAGACAAGTATGGACAACGAGGGACTGGGACAGAAAAATCCAAGTCTTTGTTCAGTTCTTCCAAGATTTGAAGCGAAAAGAGCTTCTGTTCAACGAGTCCAAAGCTCTTTCCATTGGGGCCCGTGTCGGGCAAGAGGTGGAGGCTCTGAGACGTGTCGGCGTGTCCGACTCGGTTGGGATCGACTTGGTGCCGTATCCTCCGCTTGTGATCAAAGGTGACTTTCACAACCAGCCGTTTGGGAACGAAACCTTCGACTTCGAGTTCTCCAACGTGTTCGATCACGCGCTGTATCCGGACAAGTTCGTTGGAGAGATCGAAAGGACGTTGAAGCCTAATGGGGTCTGTGTTTTACACGTGGCCTTGTCTAGACGGTCCGATAAGTACTCGGCCAACGATTTGTATAGCGTGAAACCATTGGTGGAAATGTTCAAGGTTTCGGAGGTTGTTCACGTACGAAAAGTTGACGGTTTCGGATTGGATACTGAGGTTGTCTTCAGGAAAAAAACAGTGATCTAATCGGCATGAATTTTTTTTTTTCCTTTTTTCATTTCTTTTTTTATTGTCATTAATTTACTCAAAATTTTGTCTTTTGGTTTTTTGGGTGGTGTAACCAAATATGAGTTTGTTTATAATATGTGATTTTTTTTTCTTTGCTAAATATGTGAGGTTTTTTTTTTTTTTTTTTTTTTAGTGTTATAATTTTTCACTAATTCTAATTTGAAATTTACATTTTTTTTTCCATAGAAATTGTGTAGTTAAGACTACTAATATAGCTAGAAGTGTCATAAGGTTATAGCTACAAAAAATGAAGTTTTTAATTTTTAAAAAGAAATTAAAAGAAGTTTAAATTGTAATAAAACCCGTATATATTTGTTTAGTTTTTTTTTTTTTTTGGATAAACTTGAGGATGTTAAAAAAAAAATGATTTGAAGATAAACGTGAGGATGATTTTTTTTTTTTAAGGAAAAAAAAAAAAACAACAACAACAAACGTATAGTTGCTCTAAAGAAGTGGCTTAGTAGGGGAGTGATCTTATTTTGTAGTAAATGTTTTAGGTGAGAGTTAGAGATATATTTTTACATTGTTATTCTCAAGTCTTGCCCTTACTTAAACGTAGGCTGTAGGGGTCTTTTGGAACCCAAAAAAAAAAAAAAAAAAAAAAATCTAGTCTAAACAAAAAAAACCTCTTAAATAATAGTATAAATATAAATTATACTTTCATATTAAGTGTCTACATTTTTACCCAATAGGTAAAATGATATCTCCAAGACAACAAGGTTTGCACTGGGCTTGTGTCCAGTGCAATAATGCATTGGACACGTTAAGATTTAAACACGTCCAAAACTGGACACCATTAACCCCTTATGTATGATATATATGGGGGTTTAAGAAAAAAAAGGAATTCGAGTTATAGAATCAGCATATTAACGTACTCTAACTATCTCGTAAGAAAATAAATAAATATTATACACATGATGTGAAAAAATGTGGCATAACATGAAAGAGTGTGGATACATGATAAACAATCAAAGCCCTTATAATATTTAAGTAATAATAATGATTATATTTGATGAGGTGTGCATGGGTCCATTCTCTCTTTTTTGGTAGTGTTCATATAGCTAGGTAATGTGTGACAAAATGGCCGGCCTTCAACAACTGCTGCATTATATCTAAGACTGTGACATGTTAAATCAATGAAATGGATTAATGTTGCTTACTGCTAATCCATCATAATCTATAGACTTTTTTGTTGTGCATATCCATTTGTTTCAAAATTCTAATGGGTAAAAGATGCATATATGTGTTCATATGCTTATTCTGGAGAGCTCAGTCCTCCTTAATTCACCTAAAAGACAACATGACATGACATGATGATAATGATGTTTTTGCCTCTTTATTTCTACGATTCCTTGGGCCCTCCGGCCGAAAAGAGTAGGTCCTGCTTTTGAGAATTAACCGTTATTCCTCGCTTCAACCGATGATCAAACTGCAATAGTGAAAGTTGCTTTTAGAATATAATACAATAGTCTTATGCTATATAAAATAATTTAGGGAGCTAAATATAATCCCTAAACTTACTTTAAAAGGAGTATTTTTGTTTTTAAGGTGATATTATATATATATATATATATATATATAAAAGGTGATTTTAAAAATTCATGTTTATGGACAGGGGCGAAGGGAGGCATGGTCCGGCCTTCTTGGGTTTTGAAAATTTTCTCTACCTCTAATATATTTTATTAAATAAAAAAGAATTTTTTTTATATATTTTTTAACTAAAGGCCCCCTACTTTTTTTTTTCCTTTAATTAATTTTATACTATACTTAATTCATTAAACCAAACTGTATTCTTGATCTATGTTCCTGAAAATGTATTAATTTATGAAAATGACTAACAAGAGAGGTTCCTCTTATTAAACTTAAGTATACTCAATATTTTCATAAAAAAAAAGTGTACTAAATATATATATATATATATATATTAATACTACATAAGCAAATCTCTTTAATAGAAGGTTTGTTTAAAAAAAAAAAAAATCAAAGCTAACCTTATTTTATCATGAATTTGGGAATTAGAGATATGGATACTGTATTTATATTATTTTCCTTTTAGAAAAAAGATATTATTGTAGATTGCGTGGTTAAGAGTTAAAGGTCCTTATTGCATTTGTCATTTATGAAAAATAAAGTTTTTCTTTAATTTATATTGTTGATATATTTTTCTTATATTGACTTGTATGTGTTTAGACATGTAAAAATATTTTATTATTTATGTTACTTAAAATTGAGTAACTATAAAAATTTTTTTTTTTTTTGATTAAATTTTTATATGTTTTATACATTTTAAAACTATATAAGCATACACTACTTATGTAATCTCTAATTTATTAAATAAAAAATCTTGATCTAGAATGTTTAAAAAATATTACTTGTAGGGGTCGGATTTGAGCACTTTGCCCTGAGGATAAATGGACTCAAGCTCAACAAGTCCAATACAATAAATTTATAGAGAGCGGGTAGAAGAATTGGGCTTTAAAGAGTGTAACGAAAGTTGAAGATGATTTAAGGAATGAATAAGTAAAACAAGTATGGGTTTAAGCCAGTAATTCAGTCCTCAGCACTAGTCCGAGGAGCTTCTACTTATTATTTCTGGATTGATAGTGACAATGGTTACAAAGTTAGCTCAGGTTGCTACAACGTTTCTTTGGCGAAATTCCAATCCCCTTTCTCAGAGCTCCTTCCTCCTTATATACTACTTTCCTCTCCCATCTCCACCGTACACGTGCATGTCAGATCTATTGTTGTTGGTCTTTGTCACATCAACCTTCCTAACAAAGCTCTTAGGTAGTAGCTGTAACTCTAAAAAGCCACTGCTCAGGTATCACTTCTACATTTAATGCAACCAGAGTGTTAGTTGTGGAGCATTTAATGTGGAGGCTGTGATTTTTCCTGAAATTGCTCTGCTGCCCTGCTCCATAGTGCTTGCTTGCTGTACTTATATTCTTCCCTGGGGTACTTTGGAAGGTTATTTTTGTCGGTAAGTCTCTTTATATTGTCCTCGGCCTTGCTAGCAGAGGACAAAGTTGTCCTCGGCACAGTTTCTTGGGCTGCCATGATTTCTATTGCCTTCTTCATATGCGATTGTGGGTCTCATCATGGGCTTCAAGCCCAGTATAGAAGGTGGATGCATATCATTGGGCTTTATGACCCCAGAAACATCTGCCCCAGACAATATCCAATTCATGAGGAAAGGAAGGGAAACAATACGGGCTTAAAAGCCCAAGCACCTTTCATGCCGTGGGAGATAAGCACAAGCACAGCATGCGTGGTATAAGGAGACAAGGGAAGAACGGTAGGAATGTTGTGGGAGTAAAAAAAAACAAACACAGAGGATAGTGGAGCTCACACAAGGGTTGGAGCACCACCTACCTGTACCCGGCTAATACAGAGAAGGAGGGGCCCTCAACCAAGGGATTCAGAGGGTGTGGTTTGGTGGTAGGGAGAAAAGAGGGCATATTTTGGGGTTCCTACTAAGACTTCTTTTGGGGGAGTGCCTTGCTGGGATAGCATTTCGCCTAAAAGAGCCAAGCAAAAGGCAGGGGCCACTTAATGTATGCCATAGAGGTAAGTAGTGAGGTAACCTAATCCTTATCCATTGAGGGAGATAGAAATTGAGAAAGGGGGAAACGAAACAAGGAGATGGAAAGTGGTGTAGCAAGCATGCTTTGAGCAGAGGTAGTGGCCGAGCAACCAAGGGAAGGCCCACAAAAAACCAAAAACGGTTGGTGGAGCCTGAGGGACAAAAGGAAGAAATCCCATGGAATCAAGTGGTATAAAAAGGAAGAGAGGTAACTATGAGATAGAGATAAGAGTAAGAAAGAAACTATGAACCAGAGAACAAAAAGAAAACTAAGTGGTAAAAAAGAAGGAAGAGAGAAAACATGGCAGAAATAGGAGCATGCATCAGTAGACCACATTTTCTCTCCCTCATGGCACTCCAACCCTCTAAGACTCTGTGAATCTGAACCCAAAAACATTTAGGCCCTTTCTCTAGCACGGGTAACTTCAATGGCAAAAGTCTATAACGAGGTTACCCGTATTGGGTTTTGGTTCCCTTTTTGGACCCACTCCTGCTAAACGATTCAGCCCAGGATTAGGAAGTAAGACATTTCTATTACAGTTATTTAGATTCATCATTACTACCCTGTGGTGATGACTTTTAGTTTATTTGATACTGCCATTGCTATTCTTTTTATAGTAATGTTTTATATTATTAGTTAT
This sequence comes from Quercus variabilis, assembly GCA_030445155.1. Taxonomy (NCBI): domain Eukaryota; kingdom Viridiplantae; phylum Streptophyta; class Magnoliopsida; order Fagales; family Fagaceae; genus Quercus; species Quercus variabilis. The sequence goes on along the minus strand of CP129447.1, from coordinate 56,277,147 downwards.
TCTGCTATGATATCTTTTGCTCTTTTTGCTATATCAGTTGCTCTGTTGTAACCCTTTTTTATTTTATTTGTGGTATTAGTTATTCTGCTATATTAGTTATCTTATTTGCAGTATTAATTATTTTATGCTACATCAGTTGTTTTGCTATAACCCTCTCACTTAGCATATTTTATCCTAGAAGTCATTCTACTGTAGTATTCTTTACTATGTCAAACAGTTATTCCGTCACGACTATACCTGCTATGCCTAACCTTCCACACCATTCTTGAGCTATCTCAACATTGGGCATGCCATGCTTGCACACAAGTTGGCCTGCGGTATAACTCCCAAAGGGCTAGTCCTGACTCCCTTACCCATTAACTCACAAGCCTTGGTGTAGCAGACGAGCCCAAGCCCATCAATGTAAAAAGGCCTCCACACCCATAAATTGTAAGGAGAATTTCAGAGAGAAAACCCTAGAAATCCACTTGAGAGTTAGACATTGTATACCCACAATCATCTACACATTTCTATTAGTTTTCTTGTACTTCTACCTTTCTAATTACATATCCTTGACAAGTTCTCAGTCCAAACACATACCTCACCCAATTTGAGTGTTAAGAGTTATTTTGGTGCCTATGGGAAGTATTGGATGAAACCATTCTTTGGTGAATGCAATGTGGAGCTAATTGTAGGATCTAGATAACTAGTGAAGACAAGACTCGGTGAAATTTATTGGGAGCTGGAATTCGGAGGGTTCAAGTACATTGGGTAGGTTAGGCTTGGAGGGTCTTTTTGATATCCTTATACTCCAACTTTATTCACTAGTAGATCATTTCAGAGGGCCGTAAAGAGGTTTTTACGCCGAGTACTTTGGTTTTCCTTTTTGATAACACATCACGGTGTTATTTTGTGTTTGCACCTCTCTTCCCTTACTTCTTGTGCTTTATAATTACTTGTTGATTATGTATGCTCATGCACTAGGTAGTAGTCCCGGTTAATTGCACATTAATTACTCTTATTCCGCACTTAGTTGAGTATATTAAAAGCAATTTAGCCGTAATTTTAAAATTGGGGGTCTATTCAAGTTTTAGTGTTTTACACTATCGAGATTTCAACTTCTTTAGAACCTCCTTCGAACACAACCTAAGAGAACTTTTCCTTCACAGCAATTGAGATTATCTCCCATGCAGCTATAGCTTCAGCCTAGACCACTGAACCCATAGGGAATCTCTTTGTGATCACTAATCTAATAATAATAATAATAATAATAATAATAATAATAATAATAATAATTGTTTGACTAGTGTCAAGACTAATTTGATGTAAATATTTTTGTTATATATAAGAAAATAATATATGTTTAACCAATGTAAAGAATAACTTCATATATAAACTAGTCGCTAACCATGCGATACATGGTATAGTTAGCAAATTTTAAATATCTCCACTTATTCAATGTTACAATAAGGTTAAAAAAAAAAAAAAATTCAAAAGATTAAGAGTTTATAAATTAATGAAACAAAATATATATATATATAAATATATAAATATATATATATATATATATATATATATATATATAACTACACAATTGAAAAATATAAAAGAAAGATGACATACCCTCAAAAGAATAATCCATGGCTATAGTCTTTGAAATTTGCCAAATAGTTTCAAATATTAGCAAAAAATAACCCAAGAATTCAAAGGTTAAAACTTCTAAAAAGCAAAAAGAATTTAAAGAATTAGAAGATTCAGTACCTATAAATTATTGAAAAAATATTATATATATATATATATATATGAGTAAACAATAGAAAAATATGAGAGAAAAAATTCAATTAGATAACAGAAAATTCAATTCGACATCCAAATTTAATGGAAAGAAAATTGTAATGGGATGGGAAGAAAATATGGACCAATAAATAAAAGTCAAATGCTAACCTCCATGACTATCATAGAAGGGGGTGGAACCGTCTAAATTTGGATAAGTCGCATGCTACAAAAGAAAACACTGTAAATTTAGCATACAATCAGCAATATAGCATAATCTATGGAAAATTATTGAGATTATGAGTCCACTAAATGGACCCATTGAAAAGCCGACCTAGAGAAGTAATCTAAAAATATAAAAAATTTCAAGCTTGAGCACTAAACAATTGATCATATGGGGTTTTAGTTAGCTCAACTGGTAAAGTTTCTGGTAATTGAATAAGAGATCTAGGGTTCAATCTCCGTTTACACCAAAAATATTGAAACTTTCTCTTAAAAAAAAACAATTGATCACAATTATTTAGAAAAAAAATAGTAGTATCTTTGTGGAGAGCGGCCAACTCATTAGCCTGAATCTAAAAAACTTTGATTAAAAAAAATTACAAAGTATTGTTGATGTCCACTTTTGACAAAAAGCTTAATGGCAAAAAAAGCCTAACAATATGAAGAAGATGGGATCAGAAAATAGTAAAGCAAAGACTAGCAGCCCAAATTGGCAGGAATAATGGTTAACAGGCTCACAAAAAGAAAAATAATAAGTGGCAAAGAAGAAGTAAATGAGTTAAGAAAGCCTAAGAAATGAAGAGTAAACCCATGGGAATAATAAGAAGTAAAGAAGAAGTAAATGGGCCAAGGTAGCCGAAGAAATGAATTAGTAAATTCATAGGGTTGGCATAAAGGCCAATAAGCCCGAAAGGTAATAAGAGATAAGGATGTGGTAATTGGGTCAGGGAAGTCTAAAGGATTTAGCAAAAGCCCATGGGAGTAAAAGAGGTAAAGAAGAAAAAAATGGGCCAAGGAAGCTCGAGAAATGAAATGGGCTGAGGAAGCCCAAGAAATGGAATGGGCTGCCACATCAGGAATGTGGCCCAATAAAAGCCCAAAAGAGGTAAGGATGTGGAAAGTGAGCTGGTCCAGTAGAAATGTTGGCCAGTGAAGCATAAAAGAAGGAAGAATGTAGGAAATGGACTGGCAGGAGCCTCAGCCTGTAAGCCTAGGAGTAATAACGAAGTAAAAGAGAAGTGATATCATAGCAGAAGCAGTGCAGTGGCATGTCAGGATCATCAGCCAAGTCCATGGACACAAGAAAGAAGGGGACATAGGCTAGGCAAGAAGGAGAGGGCCTACACCCAAGCAATGCCTAATCCAAAGAATGTAGAGAGTGCAAGCTCAAAGACCCATGTATTTTTCACGCTGCAAAAGTTAAATAGTTACCAAAATGTACAGAAGAATCAGACAAATGTGGAGGTAATGGCAAATGCGTCAAGGCCAGAAAAGTAATAGATTCATATGTAAGTGGAGCATGCACGCAGAGCCCAGACACTACCTACTTGTACCCAGCCAATACAGGGAGGTAGGCCATGAGTCAGGGGTATGAGAGGGTGTGATCTAACAGTAAGGAGAAGAGGGAAGACTATTTTTGGGTTCTTGCTCAAACTTCTTTGGGGATAAATGTCCTGCTAGGATGACTTCTCATCCCAAAAAGGTAAACATGATAAGCTAAGAATTCAAGTTCAAGCCATCTAGGTCCTTTTTTCAAATTGTGTAATCTCTAAAGTAGGAGCCTCCTCTAAGGTTACCCACATTGGAGATCGTCTCATTTTTTGGACTTGTGTCTGCTGAATAGCTAAGCCATTTTTCTTTGGCAGACGAATCTTGTTTTGGGTTGACGAATGGCTAACTCGTTCCTACCGTGACCACATTGTACATTTACGGCTTTTGCCAAGACGCATCTACATGGGGATGACCCATCTTGTGCACACAAACTGACCTAAGGTGTGTTTTAGTTAGGCTAGTCCCAACTTTCCTATCTCAGAATCATGAGCCGCGGTACAGTGGGAGAAATCAAACCTAAAACACATAAGGCCCACCACAAGTATTTCACTTTTTTTTTTTTTTTTTTTTTTTTTTCTTTCTTAGCATTTCCTTACTCCCTTAAGTCTAGCTTTAAGTTTTAAGAGTGTTTATATATTAGCACTACTTAGAGCATTCACATTCAATTTCTTCAAAAAATTCTATTTTACCATCTCAAAACCTACTTTATCAATTATACCATACCCTTTTACAACATACCCAACATCCCAACTTTTATTTTCCTATACAATACATTAAAATAATATATCTACACAATAAAATATATAATCTAAAAAGTACAAGAGAGAAATTTTTTTGGAATTATTAATAAAGGTAAGAGAAAGACGATTAAAAAATGATTTTTAAGAATACCATTGTACTACAGTAGCATCATATAAATAGCATGGTTTTCAGACCTGGACCATTTAATGAACCATTAAAAGGAGAGCTTCAAGGTTTTGAAGGTTGGACCGAGGTTGAACCGAGATCGAACCGTGATGACGTTATAATTAATTTAAATTATTTTAAAGATAAATAAATACATTAATTAGTAAAAGTATAAAAATTGACTAAAATAACCAAAATAAGTATCAAAATTTATCTTTCAAGTGTATTTTTTATATCATAACTTTCATAAAAAAGATAAGAAATACTAAATTATAAGCAAAAATAAATTAAATATCAAGTTTCTTAATCAAGAAGTTGATAAAGATAATGGAAATATTTATACACACACACATACTTACCTAAAGTTTTTGTGCTAGCCTATATTTAAATTAATCTTATGTTATGCCCAACTGTCCTAGTCCTTTTTTTTTTTTTTTTGGAGAGAAAGCCCAAGTCCATTCAAATGGTCAACTATGTATTAAATTTTTTTTAAAATAAATAGTAAAACTAGAAGAGTGGCAGACTTGTCCATTAAAAAATGGGTCATGCTAACGAGTGCCCTTAGGGCACTTATTAATAATCTATTTTAGGAAAATTTTAATACCATTATTATGGAAAATGAAAAAAACTGTCAAAATATTAATTACTTTTTTTTTTTTTCATTTCTCATAAAAACTTTCTTTAAATAGATTATTAATTAGTACTCTAAGGGCACCCGTTAGCATTTTTATTAAAAATTTAGTTAAATAATAAATATTAATACAAGGCCCAAGTAAATGGTTGACAGCCAAGCATCTGGTACAAGTAAAAGAAGAAACAGGGTTGATGCTTTACACTTTGACAGCCAACATTTACTGACTTGTGGGAAGAGTGAAAGACTGTGATAGAAAAAAGTAAAAAGTTCATCTTCATCATCAGCAAATGGGCAAAGAATAGTAGACTTCAAAAAGAGCAAAAATGCAGAAATGGCAAAAATGCAGAAAAAAAAGAAAGAAAGAAATAGAGACAAAGAAGAAAAAGAAGAAGAAGAAATGGAGATGCAAGCTCAAAGTCTGACAACATCTCATTGTGGTTGAGAAGCTTCAACAATGGCTGTAAGTATCAAAAAAAAAAACTGACTTAAAGTTGAACCTTAGAGAATCGTCCATAGTTCTTAAAATTGGCAGGTTCAACCGCGATTTGTGCGTATCACTGCTTTTTCTACATATGCTAGTTTTGGAAGCTAAAAGAACCGTTTTGATGAACGGTTCCCGGTTAACCTGGTTGGACCGTATGGTCCAGTCTGAATTTCAAAACCATGATAAATAAGATGCTAATGTAGCACAATTGTAAATTTTTTTACAATTACAATACTAGATAAAGCACACTTTTATGGTTTTGATGCTAAAATCCTCTAACATATACCATTGACAAGCTCTAATACTAATGCTATTAGTAGTAGTTGTGTAGTAGTAAGTTTGTTTAGTTTCCTTTGGGCTTGCATAAAACTAATATGGAAGAGTCCCAAAGAAAAAAAAGTTAAAACTAATTAATTAAAATAAATTCTAATGACATGTAAATTTATGAGGCTTGTGAAGTTGATGTGTCAAAATTTTAAATTGAATTAAATCAATTTAAAAAATATAAATAAAAAATGCTAATGTGGAAAATTGTAGAAAGGTCGACCAAAAGTCAAAGGTTTTGGTTATATATATATACTAGCATTATGCTCGTGCGATACATGGCTTTTAATCAAAATTCATATGTAAATAGTTTTATTATTATTATTGTTATTAATTTACTTAAAATTAGATAATAGAATAGATAATAAAAATAATTAAATATTTTACTTTTAAGTTATATAATAAATTCATATTGTGTGAAACTAAGATATTATGAAATGTATACATACATATATATATATATATATAATAAAGCCATATTCAAACATGTGAGAAAGCCAGTTAGGATCAGGATCAGTATTATCATCATCTTCAGGGGTATCAGCAAATGGACCATCAATAATAAATGAACTGTCATCATAATTAATTAAAAGACCAGGAAATGGGTGTTTCTTTTCATACACCCTGAGAGTACTCCCAAAGTATTCTTCCCATTCTAACTGGATGAACACATTATCGCCTTCATCCAATTCATCAGGATCAGGAATAGTGGCTGTAACAAGGTTCTTGAAACATGTGAACCATAGATCAAAAGATCCAAACATAGCCTTGCTTTCTAGAATACTAGAGTGTATGTCTATAGGCAAGTTGGCAACAACACCTCTTAGCTGAGATTGGGTCTTAAGACTCAATCTAGCAAAATTAGTGCCCATTAAAGTCATTTTATCCTTTGAATGGATATCCTCTTTGCCAAAGAGTTGACTAATATAGTTATCAAGGCGAACTCTAAGAGTCGCATTTTCCGGAACAATATCATTTTCTGAAATAGGGTTGGTTTCTGAAATAAGGTTGGCATAAAGGTTAATATAAGCATCATTTTGAGCAGTAAGGTTAACAAGGTAAATTTCGAGAGCATGGAGGGTTTTTTCAAACAGGGAATAGTGGTCTTTGGTAAAGGCAGCATAGAGATTGTCAAGAATAAATTTAATGGAATCTGGTAATTCACTATAGATACCATTATGAAACTGTAAGGATCTGGATAAGACTTCTTGTAAAGCAATCATCATATCACCACTGGAATAAGTCACCGTTGCCGGGACAAATTCTTGAAGGGATGTTGATCCACTGGGTTTTATCCCAGAAGATGCGCCTTCATGCAAATCAAAAGGTCTTCCCGATGGGAGCCTTTCATTTTGAGAATAATCCTGTATAGGAGTTTTTCCCTTGTTTTTCATTTCGGAAGAAGAGGGAGCCATAATAATCCACTTATTAGTGGTATAAATATAAATATTACTATTATTATCCCACTTATTAGTGGTATTTATCCTCGCATCATTGTCAAATTCCTGCAAAGAATCATTAAAATTATTAGGAATATTGGTAATAGTTAACAATTTATTACTACTAGTATTACCTTGAAAATACGAACTCATCTAAGATTCACGAACAGATTTATCAATAAGAAAATCACAAGACAAATCTAAAGCATTATTAATATCAATTTCAAGTTTTGATGCAAATTCAAATTTTACTTTCTAACCAAATGGATCAGTAGTAATTCCATCATGTTCAACAAGAAAGGGATACAAAGCATTTATAAATGGTAATCCAAGAATCACCTTGTCAGTCATGTTTTTGACAAGAATAGAAGGAATTTTGAAACAAACATCATTATGACAAATATGAACATCATTCAATTCATAATTAATCTTCATTCGGGAACCATTAGCAGAAACCATTTTTTCAGTTGATTTTTCAAAATATTTAGGAGGAATTAATCCTTCCTGAATACAATTCTTATCAGCACCAGAATCAATCATAGCAATAACAGTGAAACAATAATCATTGGAAACAACAATTTTCACTTTTGTGAACCATTTTGGAGGAAGTATGTTGGTAACAAAAGCAAGTTGAGAATCATCAATATTACCTTTATCAGAAAGAAGAGCTTGTTGACTGGATTCATCTCCATCTTTGTGCTCATCTTGTTCATTATCAGATTTGCTTTGGTCAATATTTTTATCAAGTTTTAACATTAACAATTCTTGTTTAAGATTATGGTTATCATTTTTTATATTTTGAAGAGCATTCCTAAATTCACTTATCTCTTGTTTAACAATATTAATTTCATGATGAAGATCGTTAATAGTTAAGTCTTTGGATTTCTTTTTATTAAATCTTTCCAAAGTTTCTTCAAAACTTATGGTTGATTTAAATTTTTTAGTAGTTTCTTCTTTTAACAAGTTTTTCTTAAAGGTATCCAAATATTCTTTTTATAAAGCAGGGTTTTCAATTTGGCTTATCAATTTAATCAACAAATTTTCATTTTCTTCACTTTTAGTGAGAACATTAACAGAGTTAATAACATTACAACATGAATCTCTACAACCAAGTTTAATATTAGGGGAGTCCGGAGATTCATCAACAGATTGATAGCAAGAATTAGTTGAAGAAGAAAAATCATCTTCCAAGGAATCAGACGAATCGTTTGATTCAAGGATTTTGAATAATTCTTCTTGATCATTAGTTCCGATGTTTAACATGTTTAACTTGTTTTTTAATTTACCAGGTTTCTGTTTGCAGTCTTTACTAAAATGACCAGGTTTTCCACAATTGAAACATTTACCTTTTCCAGATTTTTGGTTAACATATTTTTTCGAAACATTTTTCTTTTTAGCATAGAAATTATCTGTTTTGTATTTTTTATAATTTTTGTGGCTTTTATCATGTTTTTTACCCTTTTGCCTAGAAGGAGCAATTGGGGGTAAACCATATTGTTCACAAAAATTACCCATTTCATATTTAGCTTTTCTTTTATTTTTTAATTGGTGTTTTAACAGTTTTTCATCATGACACATATTAATACCAAGTTTTTTAATAGTACTTAAAATATCGCCATAGGTTAAATTATCATAATCAATAGAATCATTTTTACCAATTAATTCTTGTTTTACCTTATGAGCAAAGATAGGAGGCAAACCGTCAATAAACTTTTCTTTCCAATAAGGTTTGTAACAGTCTTTCCCCTGCATCACTCTGGAAAGGAAAACATCTTGGTACCATCTATAATCAGACATAGTAGGACATTTCAAATTATTCAGTAAATCAGAAATTCGAGATGAAACATTAGATGGAGCACCAACAAAATGTTTGATAATAGTATAAATCAAGGTATTAACACCATCAGGAATACCCCGACCAATACGATCATCAAAAATAGGTAAACCTTCATCATTCTTTTTAACAGCATGTTTAATAGAGTCTCTGGAGTCTTCTGTGAGATATGAATCCCACCAACCACGAAGAGTACCAGAAAAACAAGTCAACAATTTCAGGTTGTTCTAGATCATGATTATTTTGATAAACAATACTAACCATGGACATATGTCCCATTTTGTTAATAATTTCTTGTTCAGAAAATCCATCAATATTCCATTCATAAATTTTATCAGCAGAAACAGAAAATTGAGTTTGAAAAGGTCTTTCTTCAAACTGAATATCAGGAGGAGTAGGTCTTGAATACCAATTTTTTGTGAGAAACATGGGTTTGGAAGAACTTCCAACAAATCTTTTAATTTCTAGAAAATCATCAAAAGCCTTTTTAGCAGAAACAGAGGAAACAGTATCAGAATCTGTATTTTCATCAGAAATAATTTCTTTTTCATTTTTTGAAATAGTGCGAGTAGCATGAGGACTTGTAGAAGTACCCTCAGTTTTAACTTTTAAATCAGCAAGCATTTTCTCAACAATATCCAAAGTCTTGGATTGAGAATTTTTGAACTTGAATTTATTATCAAGAGTGGGTAGATTAATTAAAGGTTTCTCAGTTTTTACTGAAACAAGTTTTTCAACAGAAGTAGACTTTTCAACAATTTTTTCAACAATTTTTTCTTCAATACGGTCAAGTTGTTGACCAATAACATGCAAAGACTCATTAGTAAAATTGTTTTGTTCAATAAGACTAACAATAGGAGTCTTGTCATTAGCAATTTTGAAAGGAGTAGCTTTAACATCAGTTTTATCAGCAATTATCAAAATAGTTTCAAGAAGTGGATGACTAGACCTGACAATGGTTTTATCATCTTTAACAAAATTCGATTTCTTTATCACGTTCAAATGATTTTTTGAAACTTCATCTTTTGAAATATAATAATTTTCAAGAAAATCAAAGAATAAAATATGCTTTTTCAATTGAAGCATTTTTTCTTTCCATTTTCTTTTAATACGGTCTTTTTCAGACTGAGCAAAATTATTTTGAAAATATTTTCTTTTTGTTCTATTTTTTGAAAGCATGAACTCATTGAATAAAGAGACCATATCAATTTCAAAATCATCTTTGTTCAAAACAGTCAGAGTTCTTAATCTGCTAGTATTATTATCAATAGGAGGAAAATCAGAACTAGATGGAGAAATAGATCCAGTATCTTCATCATCTTCATTGGCAGGTTTGCCATATGGAGAGGAAGATTCAGGTTTAGTAGAATAGTAAACAGAGCTGATTTGGGATTTATCAGTTGAAACACCTTTTAATTTCAAATCAGAGGGTTTTTCAAAATTCTTTTGTAAAAAATCATTGAGATCTTGATCTCGTTTTGAAATACTTTCAGATCCAGCAAAGGAATGTCTTCCTTCATTGATTCTCAGAGGTGGTTGAACATTTTGAAAGCTTATTTTAACAGTACCATCAAGATATTGTTGAATATTTGTGAGATCTAGCTCATCAAAAACAGGTTTAGGAATAGGGGATTCTTGTTCCAACAACCATTCATTAGGAAGCTTAACATCTTGCCATTGAATCATTTTTGGAACTTGAACTTTAGCATCAGGAGTTGAACATTTAATTAACATAGTTTTACCAGAAGGTTCTCTATGATTTAAACAACCGGGATTTAACTGAGTACCCAACAATCTGTAGTAAATACGGTAGATCAAAGCAAAAGGTTTATTACCTTCATCCATGATATAACCAGAAGAAGCAATATTCAAAGTCAATGCTTTAATAATATTAGGATCATCTAAAGCAAGAGTAAGATCAGGATAACAGTTAAAATAAACAGGACCATCAAACAGAGAGGCAGTAATCATACCAAGAATGCTATCTTTAAACACCTTAAATCTAGCATCACGCAAGCACATGAGAACAGAAGCATTGATACCTTTTCGGGTGAGTGGTTTAATAGCAACTTGAACCATACCAATATGCAAGTAACTTTGTTTTTTAGCAATGAATTCGTTAATATTTCTTTTGGAAAACAAGCAACATTTTTCATGAATCTTTGAAATAGAAAATGTTTGTTCAACAGTTCTCACTTTGTAGATGGGATGAAAAGTAGTTTCAGCCCAACTAGTTTTGTAAACAGTTTTAGTATCAACTTTGGGAATGTTCCATTTACTGAAATCAGGAATCTCATTATCTTCAACAGTGTGATCTTCTTCATTTACAATATCAGGAGGACAACTAGTCCTGGAGCTGATAGAGGAGTTGGATCTCCACAACTTATCCATACTATCCTAGTTTTAACACTCGGTTATCATGTTTTTCTCACAACCGTTGCATTTCGTAACACATACCCTAAGCAACCCTATACCACACACATGCCCTACACGCCCTCTCTTGGCTCAAACGGGCCTTACAGTCAAGTTCTGGGAATTCACTTTACACCTAGGGTGGCGCCAACGACGGTAAGAAGGGGACACAACAACGGAGCACCAAAGGGTCGGACAAGCACAGACAAGGCACAAAGACACAACAACACTACCACCGGCCAGAAAAGAGTGGCTCTGATACCATAAAGGGGGAAGGGGACGCACAGCTGAAGGAAAGAGACAGAGAAATGGAGATAGAAGCACAGTAGTAGATAACTTGAAAGTAATGTTAGCAAAATGAGGCGGTAGAACCAACCAAGCAGTATAACAAAAATAATTTAAAGTAAATGAAAGCAATTTAACAATTTAGAACCGTCCGGTATGGCGGTAATCCGTCCAAGGTGGCGGTAGCAACAAATAGTATAATGAACATAATGTTAACTGAAAATACTTCTTTATTGAAAATAGAGTTAAACACTTACAGTAGTAGTAGTGAATACAAGATCTCAGAACAGATCAACAGTTACAAAGTTTGAACTAGTCCTAGTTACAAGGTTTGTAGAAACAAGGTAGTAGGAGAATAATGTTGTAGTGAACAAGGTAGCAAAGAACTCTCTCAAAGAAGGCTTCTAGGAAGAAAGCTCTCTAAAACTATTGAGTTCTAAAAATAAGTTCTAATAAATTCTGAGACTAACTTAAGGGACAGCCTCCCTTAAATAGGCAAAATTCGGAGTGAACAGTGTCATGAACAGTAAAAGTGAATAGTAAAAAGTGAACAGTAATCCGTGAACAGTAATTGTGAACAGTGATTTTTCTCCCTTTTTTGACTTGAAGTCTTCAGCAAATTTGGAATATTTGATGGACATACCTCTGACTTGGAGGTGACAAAAAGCAAGAAGAATTAGCATTGCATGTGAGAACATAAGCTTGAAAGTAGATGCCTTGTCAAGCCAAAGTAGGAAGGACATCAATCATCAGATTTTATCAGACGCATGGCCTTGTACAGGAATATTATAAAAGTATGGGAAAACATAATGAATTGAGTAGGAGCACGTGAATATTGAAACATTTTTTAGCCACTGTGCAGGCTAGACAAATAGAGAAATCAGTTATCAATAATCTGCAGGGGGTCAGTAGAATCTTGACTAAAATAGTTCTTGATAGTGGGAGCATCAAGAAATTAACTTTATCGGTGTCACAAATTTAATCAGTGGAAGGAGCATCAGATGGGTACCCGTCAAATGGATCAAAAGGGTCTTGTGGAGAATTGCATGGATGGTCATGGTAAATAGCATATCTAGTGCAATATCCACAATATAATATTGGTTCAAACTCTAGCCTTTTTCCTGGAATGAGTAGGCTCCTTGGATTACAGTGATTAGTTATCCGCATTCGAGCAATAGTATCAACATATAGCCTGGGACCAAAAATAGAAATTCGATCAGTACTACCAATGAAATGATAATTTTTCCATAAACTTTGAGCCACCTCAATAATCTGGTTATTGAAATAATTACTCCAACATTCAGCTAGAGCATTAGGATCATTAAAGGACAAATGAGAATTTCCTTTAAACCATGGTCCTTCGTGAGTATGTCCATTTATGAGAATAAGATGCTTAGAAGGCTGGACATTCATCCAATTATCTCTTTCCCATTTTGGCAAAGTACTCCAGAATCTAATAGAAACAGAAGGGCTAGGAAATCTTTTAATAGCATCCTGAATTATTTGTGGAAGCAGGCTGGCTTGATGATGGCTTGTTGATTTTAGGAACCTGATAAAGCCATATTCAAACATGTGAGAAAGCCAGTTAGGATCAGGATCAGTATTATCATCATCTTCAGGGGTATCAGCAAATGGACCATCAATAATAAATGGACTGTCATCATAATTAATTAAAAGACCAGGAAATGGGTGTTTCTTTTCATACACCCTGAGAGTACTCCCAAAGTGTTCTTCCCATTCTAACTGGATGAACACATTATCGCCTTCATCCAATTCATCAGGATCAGGAATAGTGGCTGTAACAAGTTTCTTGAAACATGTGAACCATAGATCAAAAGATCCAAACATAGCCTTGCTTTCTAGAATACTAGATTGTATGTCTATAGGCAAGTTGGCAACAGCACCTCTTAGCTGAGATTGGGTCTTAAGACTCAATCTAGCAAAATTAGTGCCCATTAAAGTCATTTTATCCTTTGAATGGATATCCTCTTTGCCAAAGAGTTGACTAATATAGTTATCAAGGCGAACTCTAAGAGTCGCATTTTCCGGAACAATATCATTTTCTGAAATAGGGTTGGTTTCTGAAATAGGGTTGGCATAAAGGTTAATATAAGCATCATTTTGAGCAGTAAGGTTAACAAGGTGAATTTCGAGAGCATGGAGGGTTTTTTCAAACAGGGAATAGTGGTCTTTGGTAAAGGCAGCATAGAGATTGTCAAGAATAAATTTAATGGAATCTGGTAATTCACTATAGATACCATTATGAAACTGTAAGGATCTGGATAAGACTTCTTGTAAAGCAATCATCATATCACCACTGGAATAAGTCACCGTTGCCGGGACAAATTCTTGAAGGGATGTTGATCCACTGGGTTTTATCCCAGAAGATGCACCTTCATGCAAATCAAAAGGTCTTCCCGATGGGAGCCTTTCATTTTGAGAATAGTCCTGTATAGGAGCTTTTCCCTTGTTTTTCCTTTCGGAAGAAGAGGGAGCCATAATAATCCACTTATTAGTGGTATAAATATAAATATTACTATTATTATCCCACTTATTAGTGGTATTTATCCTCGCATCATTGTCAAATTCCTGCAAAGAATCATTAAAATTATTAGGAATATTGGTAATAGTTAACAATTTATTACTACTAGTATTACCTTGAAAATACGAACTCATCTAAGATTCATGAACAGATTTATCAATAAGAAAATCACAAGACAAATTCTTGAGAATAGTCCTAGAAGATGCGCCTTCATGCAAATCAAAAGGTCTTCCCGATGGGAGCCTTTCATTTTGAGAATAGTCCTGTATAGGAGTTTTTCCCTTGTTTTTCCTTTCGGAAGAAGAGGGAGCCATAATAATCCACTTATCAGTGGTATAAATATAAATATTACTATTATTATCCCACTTATTAGTGGTATTTATCCTCGCATCATTGTCAAATTCCTGCAAAGAATCATTAAAATTATTAGGAATATTGGTAATAGTTAACAATTTATTACTACTAGTATTACCTTGAAAATACGAACTCATCTGAGATTCATGAACAGATTTATCAATAAGACAATCACAAGACAAATTTAAAGCATTATTAATATCAATTTCAAGTTTTGATGCAAATTCAAATTTTACTTTCTGACCAAATGGATCAGTAGTAATTCCATCATGTTCAACAAGAAAGGAATACAAAGCATTTATAAATGGTAATCCAAGAATCACCTTGTCAGTCATGTTTTTGACAAGAATAGAAGGAATTTTGAAACAAACATCATTATGACAAATATGAACATCATTCAATTCATAATTAATCTTCATTCGGGAACCATTAGCAGAAACCATTTTTTCAGTTGATTTTTCAAAATATTTAGGAGGAATTAATCCTTCCTGAATATAATTCTTATCAGCACCAGAATCAATCATAGCAATAACAGTGAAACAATAATCATTGGAAACAACAATTTTCACTTTTGTGAACCATTTTGGAGGAAGTATGTTGGTAACAAAAGCAAGTTGAGAATCATCAATATTACCTTTATCAGAAAGAAGAGCTTGTTGACTGGATTCATCTCCATCTTTGTGCTCATCTTGTTCATTATCAGATTTGCTTTGGTCAATATTTTTATCAAGTTTTAACATTAACAATTCTTGTTTAAGATTATGGTTATCATTTTTTATATTTTGAAGAGCATTCCTAAATTCACTTATCTCTTGTTTAACAATATTAATTTCATGATGAAGATCGTTAATAGTTAAGTCTTTGGATTTCTTTTTATTAAATCTTTCCAAAGTTTCTTCAAAACTTATGGTTGATTTAAATTTTTTAGTAGTTTCTTCTTTTAACAAGTTTTTCTTAAAGGTATCCAAATATTCTTTTTGTAAAGCAGGGTTTTCAATTTGGCTTATCAATTTAATCAACAAATTTTCATTTTCTTCACTTTTAGTGAGAACATTAACAGAGTTAATAACATTACAACATGAATCTCTTCAACCAAGTTTAATATTAGGGGAGTCCGGAGATTCATCAGCAGATTGATAGCAAGAATTAGTTGAAGAAGAAAAATCATCTTCCAAGGAATCAGACGAATCGTTTGATTCAAGGATTCTGAATAATTCTTCTTGATCATTAGTTCCAATGTTTAACATGTTGAACTTGTTTTTTAATTTACCAGGTTTCTGTTTGCAGTCTTTACTAAAATGACCAGGTTTTCCACAATTGAAACATTTACCTTTTCCAGATTTTTGGTTAACATATTTTTTCGAAACATTTTTCTTTTTAGCATAGAAATTATCTGTTTTGTATTTTTTATAATTTTTGTGGTTTTTATCATGTTTTTTACCCTTTTGCCTAGAAGGAGCAATTGGGGGTAAACCATATTGTTCACAAAAATTACTCATTTCATATTTAGCTTTTCTTTTATTTTTTAATTGGTGTTTTAATAGTTTTTCATCATGACACATATTAATACCAAGTTTTTTAATAGTACTTAAAATATCGCCATAGGTTAAATTATCATAATCAATAGAATCATTTTTACCAATTAATTCTTGTTTTACCTTATGAGCAAAGATAGGAGGTAGACCGTCAATAAACTTTTTTTTCCAATACGGTTTGTAACAGTCTTTCCGCTGCATCACTCTAGAAAGGAAAACATCTTGGTACCATCTATAATCAAACATAGTAGGACATTTCAAATTATTCAGTAAATCAGAAATTCGAGATGAAACATTAGATGCAGCACCAACAAAATGTTTGATAATAGTATAAATCAAGGTATTAATACCATCAGGAATACTCCGACCAATACGATCATCAAAAATAGGTAAACCTTCATCATTCTTTTTAATAGCATGTTTAATAGAGTCTCTGGAGTCTTTTGTGAGATATGTATCCCACCAACCACGAAGAGTACCAAAAAAACCAGTAGCAAGCAAGTCAACAATTTCAGGTTGTTCTAGATCATGATTATTTTGATAAACAATACTAACTATGGACATATGTCCCATTTTGTTAATAATTTCTTGTTCAGAAAATCCATCAATATTCCATTCATAAATTTTATCAGCAGAAACAGAAAATTGAGTTTGAAAAGGTCTTTCTTCAAACTGAATATCAGGAGGAGTAGGTCTTGAATACCAATTTTTTGTGAGAAACATGGGTTTGGAAGAACTTCCAACAAATCTTTTAATTTCTAGAAAATCATCAAAAGCCTTTTTAGCAGAAACAGAGGAAACAGTATCAGAATCTGTATTTTCATCAGAAATAATTTCTTTTTCATTTTTTGAAATAGTGCGAGTAGCATGAGGACTTGTAGAAGTACCCTCAGTTTTAACTTTTAAATCAGCAAGCATTTTCTCAACAATATCCAAAGTCTTGGATTGAGAATTTTTGAACTTGAATTTATTATCAAGAGTGGGTAGATTAATTAAAGGTTTCTCAATTTTTACTGAAACAGGTTTTTCAACAGAAGTAGACTTTTCAACAGTTTTTTCAACAATTTTTTCTTCAATACGGTCAAGTTGTTGACCAATAACATGCAAAGACTCATTAGTAAAATTGTTTTGTTCAATAAGACTAACAATAGGAGTCTTGTCATCAGCAATTTTGAAAGGAGTAGCTTTAACATCAGTTTTATCAGCAGTTATCAAAATAGTTTCAAGAGGTGGATGACTAGACCTGACAATGGTTTTATCATCTTTAACAAAATTCGATTTCTTTATCACGTTCAAATGATTTTTTGAAACTTCATCTTTTGAAATATAATAATTTTCAAGAAAATCAAAGAATAAAATATGCTTTTTCAATTGAAGCATTTTTTCTTTCCATTTTCTTTTAATACGGTCTTTTTCAGACTGAGCAAAATTATTTTGAAAATATTTTCTTTTTGGTCTATTTTTTGAAAGCATGAACTCATTGAATAAAGAGACCATATCAATTTCAAAATCATCTTTGTTCAAAACAGTCAGAGTTCTTAATCTGCTAGTATTATTATCAATAGGAGGAAAATCAGAACCAGATGGAGAAATAGATCCAGTATCTTCATCATCTTCATTGGCAGGTTTGCCATATGGAGAGGAAGATTCAAGTTTAGTAAAATAGTAAACAGAGCTGATTTGGGATTTATCAGTTAAAACACCTTTTAATTTCAAATCAGAGGTTTTTTCAAAATTCTTTTGTAAAAAATCATTGAGATCTTGATCTCGTTTTGAAATAATTTCAGATCCAGTAAAGGAATGTCTTCCTTCATTGATCCTCAGAGGTGGTTGAACATTTTGAAAGCTTATTTTAACAGTACCATCAAGATATTGTTGAATATTTGTGAGATCTAGCTCATCAAAAACAGGTTTAGGAATAGAGGATTCTTATTCCAACAACCATTCATTAGGAAGCTTAACATCTTGCCATTGAATCATTTTTGGAACTTGAACTTTAGCATCAGGAGTTGAACATTTAATTAATATAGTTTTACCAGAAGGTTCTCTATGATTTAAACAACCAGGATTTAACTGAGTACCCAACAATCTATAGTAAAAGGTTTACTACCTTCATCCATGATATAACCAGAAGAAGCAATATTCAAAGTCAATGCTTTAATAATATTAGGATCATCTAAAGCAAGAGTAAGATCAGGATAACAGTTAAAATAAACAGGACCATCAAACAGAGAGGCAATAATCATACCAAGAATGCTATCTTTAAACACCTTAAATCTAGCATCACGCAAGCACATGAGAACAGAAGCATTGATACCTTTTCGGGTGAGTGGTTTAATAGCAACTTGAACCATACCAATATGTAAGTAACTTTGTTTTTTAGCAATGAATTTGTTAATATTTCTTTTGGAAAACAAGCAACATTTTTCATGAATCTTTGAAATGGAAAATGTTTGTTCAACAGTTCTCACTTTGTAGATGGGATGAAAAGTAGTTTCAGCCCAACTAGTTTTGTAAACAGTTTTAGTATCAACTTTAGGAATGTTCCATTTACTGAAATTAGGAATCTCATTATCTTCAACAGTGTGATCTTCTTCATTTACAATATCAGGAGGACAACCAGTCCTGGAGCTGATAGAGGAGTTGGATCTCCACAACTTATCCATACTATCCTAGTTTTAACACTCGGTTATCATGTTTTTCTCACAACCGTTGCATTTCGTAACACATACCCTAAGCAACCCTATACCACACACATGCCCTACACGCTCTCTCTTGGCTCAAACGGGCCTTACAGTCAGGTTCTGGGAATTCACTTTACACCTAGGGTGGCGCCAACGACGGTAAGAAGGGGACACAACAACAGAGCACCAAAGGGTCGGATAAGCACAGACAAGGCACAAAGACACAACAACACTACCACCGGCCAGAAAAGAGTGGCTCTGATACCATAAAGGGGGAAGGGGACGCACAGCTAAAGGAAAGAGACAGAGAAATGGAGATGGAAGCACAGTAGTATATAACTTGAAAGTAGTGTTAGCAAAATAAGGCGGTAGAACCAGCCAAGCAGTACAACAAAATAATTCAAAGTAAATGAAAGCAATTTAACAATTTAGAACCGTCCGATATGGCGGTAATCCGTCCAAGGTGGCGGTAGCAACAAGTAATGTAATGAACATAAAGTTAACTGAAAATACTTCTTTATTGAAAGTAGAGTTAAACACTTACAGTAGTTGTAGTGAATACAAGATCTCAGAACAGATCAACAGTTACAAAGCTTGAACTAGTCCTAGTTACAAGGTTTGTAGGAACAAGGTAGTAGGAGAACAAGGTAGCAAAGAACTCTCTCAAAGAAGTTTTCTAGGAAGAAAGCTCTCTAAATTGAGTTCTAATTCTAATGAGTTCTAATAAGTTCTGAGTCTAACTTAAGGGACAGCCCCCCTTAAATAGGCAAAATAGTGTCATGAACAGTGAAGGTGAATAGTAAAAAGTAAACAGTAGTTCATGAACAGTGACAGGTGAATAGTGAAATTGAATAATATCCAGTAAAACACGTGCCGAAATAGATCTTCAGAATATTTGAAAATAGCCTTGGAAACATGAAGAATCTTCTTTTCAGAAGTAACATTTTAGCATGGGAAGGAACAGTAACATGTTGGCCATTAGGCAGGCCAGACCAATAGGGTGAATCAATCAGTTTTGTGCTAAGTCATCATCAGCATCTTCATCATGTCCAAACCACTCTTCATTGTAAGGGTAGTAAGGATCTTTTGTAACAGAACCCTCAGAGGACCTTTCATCATCCAAACTAGCTTTTTCTGCTTTTAACATTTTGATGAGAGCATTGAGAGCTTCAGGGTCCTTGCGGATTTCATCCAAAGGAGAACTCACTTTTCTAGGCTTAGCTGATGATTTAACAGTTTTAGAAGAGGAAGCAGGTGCCTCAAGTACAGGGGATTGACCAAGTGAACAATCTTTGGCAATGGGGAGAACATCTGGGGATGAATAATCTCTGGAGACAGTAGCAATAATTCCTTGAACATGCGGGAATTTACCCCACCATTTCACGTACCAGTGTCTGGAGAGAATATCACCATCTTTTTCATATTGCCATTTTAGTATCCATGGTATCTTGAAAAGTTTAACAAAGTGTAGCAAGGGAGGGAACTTAGCACCATGAGCATTAACCTTGTAAAATTTCTTGAAACATTTATAAGCATTAAGTAATAGTCCAGGAAATATTTCATCAAGAGGGCCATGTTGAAACCACCAACGGATGAACCAGAGAGGCAGAGATCCAGTGAAATTTTTATCAAAGTTAACAAACCAGGAATGAGACATGTTTTCATTCTGGTGAAGCATAAATCTTGTCCAAGCATTGATGTAATCAAAGTAAGAATAGGGGATGGGAGAAGAAGACATTGTTCTTGTAATACTGGGGGAATGACCCCATTCTTCTTCTCATTGCGCAAGAGATCAGAATATATATATATATATATATATATAAGTAATAGCTTATTAAAATAGTGCAATAAATATGTTTGTTTTTAGAATACATAAGATGATTTATTCCCTTTTTTTTTGGTATATTATTTTTTGTCAATATCATGAAACAAAATTTGTATGCTTTTCTTCAAACTTACATGGATTTGAATTTTTCATTTAATTTTTTGCAAAATTTGTCGTTATTTATTTATTTTTTTTAAATTGGGTTATTGTATCTTTTTTTTTTTATACCTAAATTAGACTCTTTTAATTTTGTTTACGTTAATGTTAATACATATTAGCTATCATTTAATACTTTATCCATACACAAAGAAACAACAAGTAACGTTTAAATTAGGCTAAACGTAAAATTGCTACTTTATAAAAAAATTGATACAATACTTATTGTTACTTTATCCAAATAAGAGTCTTACTTAAACTTAAACTTGTTATGTTAATACATATTAGCTATCATTTGATACTTTATCCACACACACACACACACACACACACACACACAAACAACAACAACAACAACAACAATTAACGTTTAAATTAGGCTAAAAGTAAAATTGTTACTTTATAAAAAAAAAAAAAAATTATACAATACTTATTTTTACTTTATCCAAATAAGTCGGTAAGAACAAATAGAATAAGAGTCTTACTTACACTTAAACTTGTTTGTTAAATGGATTAGATAAAGAATTTGAATTGTAATCAAATTAAAATTGAATAAGAATTATATGGATTAGATAAAGAATTTGGATTTTAATCAAATTAAAATTTTTATCAACTTAGAAATTATAGGACAAAAAAAATTATATATATTAAAAATCTAAAAATCTAAAAAAATTTCTGCAATTAAAGATGCATTAGAGCGTGTAGTGTAGTAATTAAAAAAAATAAGAAAGTTATTTATTTATTTTTTTTATAATATACTACACTTAAAAAATAAGGATTAGATGAAGAATTTGGATTGTTATCAAATTAAGATTAAATAAGGATTAGATGGATTATATGAGGAATTTGGATTGTAATCAAATTAAAATTTTTATAAACTTGCAAATTATAGGAGAAGAAAAATTATATATATATATATGTGTGTGTGTGTATATATATTTTTTAAATCTAAAAATAAATTTGCAATTTAGTGAAGCCACTTAACACAACTACGACGTCTAAACCCAACTTTTATTATATAATATATGATATAATATAGATGACACATACACACTAACACACATATATAAAATAGGTTATTCTTTAGATTTAATATATATATATATATATATATATATATTTTTTTTTTTTTTTTGATATATTGAACTCAACCCCTAGAAAACATTTCTTGACTTTGCCACTAACCGTAAGATTTGGTTGTGGGGCTTAAGGATTGTGTGGGTTAAGTGAAGGGATGATTTGTAAAGTTTATATAGGCATAAACAAAAAACAATAAAGAATTTTACCATAAGGTCTTGAATCCTATAATTGAGTACTTTAAGAAGTGACTCATGTCAAGCACCGAATTGCCACCCCTTTTTACATAAGAATGATTGTTGATGTTCATGTAAAAAGGGAAATTATAGTTGAATTATAATTTTCTGGCCAGTAATATATGTTTTTGCTTGATAATTAAGTTTTGTGTATTTCGATTAAAAACGAGAAATAATGTATTCTTACAGTCTCAACTTTCAAGTATCTGCATATACTATGCATAGGTATGGCTAGCCACCCATAATGGTTATATATTATATTGTAAAAAGAAAGTAATATTATGATGTGGCTAGCTTTGATTTCCAACTGGTGGTTAACAGGGATCGAGCTTCTTCTAGATCTAAAATGAGCTTATTTCCTGTTTGTGATTTAGTGGGTCAAACTGTGCCTTTACTTGAAACCTTGGCCAACTTCAAGAGTGCAGTCTGAGGCGTACCAATGCACAATTGGCCATGTGCACAAACATATCATATCACAAGACGTACTCTTCTTCTACCGCCTCAAACCAAGGAGTAGATTTTAACCTCAAGTTCACAAGTTGGCATACAAAAAGTCAACTTGTGCATCATCATCCCAATTCCCAGATGATAAATAAAACAAGTCAACTATATATACTGATGTAAAATTGATATATATTATATACCAAATTACCATCATGTGTCTATATATATATATAAAAGAAAAAAGGAATGCTATGTTCACTATATTTTCATAACAAATCTCAAGTACTTAGTTGTTACTGGCGGACAAAAAATAATTTTAATGATGGTTTCAAATCAAAATAAAAAATAAATTACTATTTTAGATTTTTGTGAAAGTGTTGTTAAAATATTTTGAATGTAGCAGTGTCTTATATATAACTGGTATGTGACCCTATGCTACTGCATGGGACTGGTTAATTGTAATGATGCTATTGGCCAATTTTTTTGTTATCACACGGATGATAGAATTAAATCAAATGATAGAATTAAATCAAATAATGAAAAATATATATTGCATTTTATTATTTAAGTAATGCTATTGGTCTTTTTTTTTTTTTTTTTTGGTTTATCATACATAAGATAGCATTAGATAAAACAATGAATAAAAAAAAGAGAATACTGCATTTTATTATTTAAGTGATGCTACAGTGAAGAAAAAAAGAGAATATTGCATTTTATTATTTAAAATGTATAAAGGGACATTAAAAAATAAAAACTTATCATTGAGTTTGGAATCTTCTTGGAGACACCAATGAAGCGCTAATATATGAGAGTGTGAAGTAAGGAAGAGTGGGATTGAACATTGTGTTTAAACCCGGCCTTACTTTGAGAAATCCGTAAGGAGGAGGAGAGCTTTAGACTCTCTTGAGATCACCCATAAAAGTGTGCAGGTGAGATGTTCTTACTTAGGCCAATGAGTATTATCATTGTGGTTTTCTTAGCTTCCATATTAAATGTTAATGCATCATTTATTTGGGCACAAAAATTAGAAAATTTAGATAAGATACATGACACAAAATTGGAGTCCAATTTATAATCTCCATAAAAATGTGCAAGTAAGATGTTCTTGTTTAGGTTAATGAGCATTATTATTGTGTTTCTTGGCTTCCGTGTTAAATGTTAATGTATCATTTATTTGGGCACAAAAATTTAAAAATTTAGATAAAATACATGACACAAAATTTGAGTCAAATTTATAATCTAATTAGATTTTTTTTTTTTTTTTGAGTTCTGGTTAGGACAAGTGGCGTAAAATTGAGAATCTAATTGAAATCTAATTGGATTTTCTCTCTGCTTCACCTATTATTATATATATATATAGATTATACCATTCAATAATTTGTTATTAAATTTATATTTTCAAAATTTCACCGTTAGATTATATATTTTATACATTCTTAACATGCATACTAATATTCATGTCAATCAATTGTTATTTATCATTCGATTTATAAACTCATCTTTTATTCATTATTTTAAACTACAAGAACTTAAATTTAAATAATTGATTGATGACATGACTAGTACATATTTAAACATCTTGAAATTTTGTAAGAGTGAAGAATGCACGAAGATAATGTAATCCAATTATAGATGTGTTAAAATTTACATTCAATTAAAAAAAAAAAATTGAATAGTATACCATCTTTTAAAGTTACACAAAGTATAATTTAAGTACATCTCATCTATCTTTATTTTATCCATTTATTCTGTCATATAGTCACAATGCTTCACTCCTTACGTCATATTGATCTGCCATGTCTGGACAGGTGAGCTAATTAATTTAATTGTTCATTATTTGTGTACCTGGTGAATCCTAGACCTATCAAACTTATGAGAAAACTTAGTTACAGTTGTTTAGTTGTTATACTTTAAGTTTTGTAATCAAATTCAAACACATAATTCATGTTTTTAAGGATAATCAAATTTTAATAAATCATTGTATTTGAATTGAATTAAAAGACTTAAACAACACCACTTAGAGAACTCTATTTAGGTTTTACAACCACTAATATTATATTGATGTAAAAAATTTCTCTTTCCACGCCCTAATAATCCTTGTCTTAGTCTTTCTTAACGTCCATGGCTCCAAACCCAAAACCATACACACAGAAGTTGAACTTTGAAGCCTCATGCAATCAACATGAAAATATCCATTTACTTTCTTCTTCTTCCTCTCCCCCTCACTCTGATTATCTTCTTCCTTGTCTTCTCTCTCCAACCCTACACCGTTACCGATCGACCAAGACCAGAAAACCCGACTTATAGCTCCGGGGACCTCAAAATCCGACCCGGATACGCCTCCTACGAATCCTACATACAACGCCAACTCAACAAGACCCTTAACCCCAAACTCAGAAAAAAATGGACAACCAGTGATTGGGAACGAAAAGTTCGAGTCTTTGCGAAATTCTTCCAACTTTTAAAGCAAAGGCAACTCCTCCATAACCATTCCAAAGCGCTTTCTATTGGGGCCCGCGTCGGCCAGGAGGTTGAAGCCTTGAGACGTGTCGGCGTGTCTGACTCTGTGGGGATCGACTTGGTGCCGTGTCCTCCGCTTGTGATCAAAGGAGACTTTCATAACCAGCCTTTCGACAACGACACCTTCGACTTTGAGTTCTCCAACGTGTTTGATCACGCGCTGTACCCGCACAAGTTCGTGGCCGAGATCGAACGGACGTTGAAGCCTGATGGTGTGTGTGTGTTACACGTGGCGTTGTCTGGAAGGCCGGATAAGTACTCTGCCAATGATCTTTTTAGTGTGAAACCATTGGTGGAGATGTTCAAGGCGTCCAAGCTTGTTCATATTCGGAAAGTAGACGGTTTTGGGTTGGATACGGAGGTTGTGTTTCGAAAAAAGAAAATTTTCAAACCGATCTCGTCATGAAAAAATATGTCATGGATTTGATATATGCATAGAATATACACATATTTTTTTGTACAATATGTGAAAGTCACATGATTACAATCACCTACATACTATAAGAAAGGAGATACATACATCCATGAGTGAGGTAATTATTATTTGACATTAGTAATTACATTTTTGGTTATATTTTTTTAAGAAGATAATTCATAAGTTTTATTTGTATTTTTTGTATAAAATATTTTTACTTTAAAAAAATAAATTTTTTTTCGAAGTCTTTAAAAAAATAATTTGATGCTTACAATAGTACAAGAGAAAAATTTTAACTCTGGATGATGACTTTATTATTAGGAACACTATACTAATTAAAGTACAAAACTCTTTGCACACCTTTAAAATAATCTTGTGTACAACTAAAATTGTGATAAAATCTCATGTATGATCACCGAAATTGTGATAGTAAATGATGGAAGGTATATTCTTCACTAGGAGAAAAAAAAAATTATTAATCAAGTTTTTATTGTTATTGCTGTTGCTTATTTGATTTTTCTAAAACATTTAAAATTTTAGATTCATTTACCTCTCAAATCCAAAATTTGAATTAATGTCTATTTAAGAGAAAACTATTTTATGGAGGAGCTATGTATGCACTTTGCCACTCACAACATGTGGTGTGGGCTCACAAGTGTATGAATTTATATATATATATATATATATATATTTTTTTTTTTTTCATGTAATCAAGGACGGAGCCAGGAGTTTAAGTTAGGGGGGGCGAAATATAGAAGAAAAAAAATCATTATAAAACTCCTAATAACATCCATTTAGTATTAACAATGTAATCATCTATGAAAAAGGGACTCAACGGTTTTTTAAATCTTAGAAATCATTTATAATTGAATTTGATGGTGCAAGAAAAACATTGCGCCAGACACTCGTCCATACGTTCGTCCATATCAACACTAGACCATATTTGATTCCTCTCCACCATTTTCGTCCAATGAAGGACGAGTATGTTTTAAACCTCGTCCTTCACCATGGACGGACTGGAAGGCATGGACGGACTAGAAAGCATGGACGGACTGAAAGGCATGGACGGGCTATCCATCATAAACGGATCAGAAGGCATAAACTCACCAAGAGTTAAAAACTTAAGTATACACAGCCAAGAGTTGTATTACTTGAATCTCTACACAGTTCCCGAAGAAGTAACTTTCATGACAGTTAAGGGAGTTACCCTCTGAACCTTCCAAGCGTTACGACGACTAAGAAAGATAACCGATTTCCAACACTATATAAAGGCCAGTCTGCTTAGAGGTAAGGGACTTTTTTCGTTGGTAAAGAATAGGAGATAAGTTAAGTATTGAGGGTTTTCTTTTTTCCTTCAATTGACTGACTTTACCATCGGAGAATCAAAGGCCGGCATCCACCGGTCTGCTTTTCTGATTTCTTTTGGTCTTTCAGGATTCACTTTGCTAGATCCAGAGCGTTCGAAGTTCATTCAACCCATTAGAGACTTAGTGATCATCAGTTGGCGTCGTCTGTGGGAAATAGTTTAGTAGTTGTTGAATCTTGTTTGATTCACTGAGTCCTATAGTTGTTCTCTCCAGTCAAGGGTTGAAATGGTTCGAACAAGGTCTAGAGTAACGAGTCCAGGCCCTCAACATAGTGGGGATGCATCTAACAATCCCCACCGCGACCGTCAGTCAGCACCAGCCATGCATCCACCCTCTTTTCAGCATATGCAGTCCATGGCTACTGCTATGGCAAAATTGACTCGCCAAAACCAGGAGTTGGTTAGGCAACTTGAGTTAAGAAGGCAGCCTCATGAACGGAATGCTGAAGAGCGGGCCCAGAGTCAAGAGGAGGAAAGGCATGTTGAGACTGACGATCAGTCGAGAGGCACTGCTTCACGGAGGGTACCTCATCTAGAAAGGGAAATGGACCAAATGAGAAGGGTCATGGACGAGATGAGAGAAAATATGAAGAAAACAAACCCTGTGGAAGATTTGGTTCACAGAACTGATTCCCCCTTTGTGGCGCCCATCAATGCGCATCCATTGCCACCTAAGTTCAAGATGCCCCCGTTAGACTCATATGACGGGACTAGAGATCCTTTTGACCACATTGCCACCTTCAAAACTACTATGCATCTCCAAGGAGTTCCAGACGAAATAATGTGCAGAGCTTTTCCTACTACCCTGAAAGGACCAGCGTGAGTGTGGTTTAGCAAAATACCTCCTAACACAGTGGCATCCTTTGAGGAGTTGAGCAAGCTGTTCGTCAACAACTTCATTGGAGGGCAGAGGCATAAACGTTCTTCGTCCAGTTTGCTAACCATAGAACAAGGGGAAAATGAGAGCTTGCGGTCCTTCATCACACGCTTCAATAGGGATGCCTTGGCTGTGGACGAAGTGGATGACAAACTCCTCTTGGCTGCATTTTATAATGGCGTTCATTCTGATCTATTTATTCATAAGTTGTATGAGCAGGCCCCCCAGTCAATGGCTGAACTAGTTCATTCAGCCCAGAATTTTATGAATGCAGAGGATGCTATCATAGCCAAAAAAAGGAAAAGAATTGAGAAGATTGAAGCCAACCCACCACGTCAGTCAGATCAAGGTCCTCGTCCCAAGAAGGGGCGGACGGAAGATAGAAGGGATCGAGAAAAGAAAGCAGGACCTTCATCCCGAAATCAACAGTATACTCCCTTGAACATGCCACTTGACCAAGTTCTTATGCAAATTAAAGACGAGCCTACTTTGAAGTGGCCAGAGAAGATGAAAGAGGACCCCAACAAGCGCAATCGGAACAAGTACTGTCGTTTCCATAGGGATCACGGGCATGATACAGATGAATGTTTTGATTTGAAGCAGCAAATAGAAAATCTCATCAGACAAGGAAAGCTGAGGAATTTCCTTGGACGAAACCCTAAAGACGAGAAATTGAAAGCGAAGGTAGAAGAAACGTCACGGCCACCACTTGGAGAAATAAAGATCATCCTAGGGGGAAGTCCTACAGGACAGACGTCCAAGTCAAAGAAGGCGTATTTGAAAGCAGTACAAAATGTTCAACTCTCAGGGCGATTACCAGGTGAAAAAACTACAGAGGAGCAGACAATTACCTTTACGGATGAGGACGCAGAGAGAATCCATCACCCCCATGACGACGCTATAGTCATCACTCTCCTCATTGCTGATTATAAAACCAGAAGAGTGTTGATAGACAACGGGAGCTCAGCTGACATTTTGTATTATCCAGCCTTTCAACAGATGAGGATAGGACGAGACCAGCTGCGACAAGTAAGCTCCCCTCTAGTGGGATTTGGCGGAATGAAGATACAACCTGTGGGCAGCATCTTGCTACCAGTAACAGTGGGGGCATATCCGCAGCAAGTTACCAGGGAGGTGAATTTTCTTGTGGTTGACTGTTCGTCCTCTTACAACGCTATAATTGGGAGGCCAACCTTAAATAGCTGGAAGGCTATAACATCTACCTACCACCTGTCAGTCAAGTTCCCAACGGAGCATGGGATAGGCCAAGTACAGGGAGATCAATTAACGGCAAGAGAATGTTACCTGGCCATGTTGGCTGCGGACGACCAAATTCAGGCAATGACGATTGAAGAAAAGAGGGTTGTGGCAGAACCTGTCGAAGCATTGGAGAATGTTCCTTTAGATGATAATGACCCAGAGAGGTGCACCAGGATAGAGGCAGATTTAGAAGTAAAAGTCAAGACGGATCTCATCAGTTTGTTGAGAAAAAATAGAGATGTGTTTGCATGGAGTCACGATGATATGCCGGGCATAGATCCCAGCGTCATTACCCACCATTTGAGCGTATGCCCTTCCTTCAAACCAGTTCGACAAAAGAAGCGAGTGTTTGCCCCAGAGAGAGAAAATGCTGTTAAGGAGGAAGTTCAGAAGCTGGTCACGGCAAAATTCATTCGAGAAGTATACTATCCTGAATGGTTGGCCAATGTAGTTATGGTAAAAAAAGCGAATGGCAAATGGAGGATGTGCGTTGATTTCACAGACCTCAACAAGGCTTGCCCAAAAGATAGTTACCCGTTACCACGCATTGATCAGCTGGTTGATTCTACTGCGGGTCATAAATTACTCAGCTTCTTGGACGCTTTTTCAGGGTACAATCAGATACGGATGGACGAAGCAGACCAGGAGAAGACATCCTTCGTTACCAGTCAGGGATTATTCTGTTATGAAGTGATGTCTTTTGGTTTAAAGAATGCAGGAGCAACGTACCAACGGTTGGTCAATCATATGTTCCGTCCACAAATCGGGCGGAATATGGAAGTCTATATAGACGACATGCTGGTGAAAACCCAGGACGAGGACAGGCATCTGGACGACTTGCAGGAAACATTTAATACACTGAGGCATTATCATATGAAGTTAAACCCAAGCAAATGTGCTTTTGGGGTGTCATCAGGGAAATTCTTGGGATTTATGGTCTCTTACAGGGGAATTGAAGCAAACCCCGATAAAATCCAAGCAATATTGAATATGAAGCCCCCAAGCAGTGTTAAAGAAGTTCAATCTCTCACTGGACGAGTCGCCGCCCTCAACAGGTTTGTTTCCAAAGCAACTGACAAATGCCTACCATTTTTTAAGGTCCTTAAAAAAGCATTTGAGTGGACTGATGAATGTCAGCAAGCATTTGAAGATTTGAAGATGTACCTTACCAAGGCCCCCTTGTTAAGCCCGTCCGTGCAAGGGGAGGAGTTGTATTTGTATCTGGCAGTCACCCCGCATGCTGTAAGTTCAGCATTAATAAGAGAGGAAGACAAGATCCAAAGGCCTGTGTACTATACCAGCAGGGCGTTGAGGGGGGCAGAAGGACGATACCCGTTGATGGAGAAAATGGCTTTTGCATTGATAACAGCCTCCAGAAAGCTCAGGCATTACTTTCAGGCTCATGTCATTAATGTCATGACAGACCACCCACTCAGGAAAGCTATGAACAAGCTGGAGGCTGCAGGACGTCTGATCCAATGGGCCGTCGAGCTCAGTCAGTTTGACATAAAATATCAACCAAGGCACACCATAAAAGCCCAAGTTCTGGCAGATTTTATTGCAGAGTTTACTTCGGATTGTGACGAGGCGAATGAGAAAGAAAACGTTGAGTGGGTAGTTTACGTGGATGGCTCGTCTACTCAACATGGAGGAGGAGTAGGTGTAGTTCTACAGTCACCACAGGGAGATAAACTAAAATACAGGGTCCGTTTGCAGTACCAGACAACTAATAATGAAGCTGAGTATGAAGCTCTTCTCAAAGGGATAGAACTGGCCAAGTCTGTTGAAGCAAGATCACTCCTCGTCCAGGGAGATTCACAGCTAATCATGGGTCAAGTGAATGGCACATTTGAAGCGAAGGAAGAACGGATGAGAAAATATCTTAGCAGGGTGATGCACCTCGTCAAAAAGTTTGAAAAAGTGAACTTCGTTCAGGTTCCACGAGAAGAAAATATAGAGGCAGACGCTTTGGCGAAAGAAGCCTCAGCTAGTGAAGCCGTAGACGAGGTAGATGAGATCCAGTACATGCCAAGTATAGACATTCCAGAAGTACAACAAATGGAAGGCAAGACAAGTTGGATGACTCCACTTGTATCGTACCTAAAAAATGGACAACTCCCTGAAGAGAAGGACGAAGCAAGAAAGCTAAGGGTGAGGGCAGCCAGGTATGTTCTAATGGATGAAGTTCTTTACAAAAGAGGTTTTTCCCAGCCTTATTTAAGGTGTTTGGCGCCGGACGAGGCAAACTACATAATAAGGGAAATCCACGAAGGGTCATGTGGCAATCATTCAGGAGCCAGGTCACTCGTCCACAAAATCGTTCGTGCAGGGTACTATTGGCCTAGCATGCAAGCTGATGCTAAGGCCTACGTCAAGGTCTGCGACCAATGCCAAAGATTCAGCAACGTGCCTAGGCAACCATCAGAATATTTGACTCCAATGACGGCCCCCTGGCCCTTTGCACAGTGGGGGTTAGATATTCTGGGTCCATTCCCTCTAGGTGTGAGACAAATGAAGTTCCTTGTAGTTGGAATTGATTATTTTACCAAATGGGTAGAGGCAGAACCCTTAGCTAATATTACCCAACAAAATGTCAAAAACTTTGTGTGGAAAAACATTGTGTGCAGATTTGGTGTGCCCAGGGTGTTGGTATCGGACAACGGACGACAGTTTGATAATGCAATCTTTAGGGATTTTTGCCTACATTTTGGTATACAAAATCACTACTCTTCACCAGCCCATCCACAAGCTAACGGTCAAGCAGAAGTTGCAAACCGATCCTTGCTGAAGTTGATCAAGACTCGGCTTGAGGGGGCTAAGGGGGTATGGCCTGATGAATTACCTGGTGTGTTGTGGGCGTACATGACGACTGCAAGAACTCCCACAGGGGAGACTCCTTTCAAGCTAGCATATGGAGCAGAAGCGGTTATACCTGCAGAAGTGCATATGGCTAGTCACAGAGTAATAATGTATCAAGACAACGATAATGTGGAGCAACTCCGTTTGAGTCTTGATCTCATAGACGAAGTCAGGATGAACGCTGAGCAAAGGATGGCAAGGTACAAGAACCTTATGGCTAGACAGTATGATGCAATGGTGAAGCCAAGACGTTTCAGCGTAGGCGATCTCGTCCTGAAAAGGGTTTCCCTGGCAACGAAGAACCCAGCTCACGGGAAGTTGGGACCAAATTGGGAAGGCCCTTACAGAGTCATTAACTGCAAAAGACAGGGATCCTATTACTTGGAAGCACTGGATGGGAGGAAGTTAGAACATCCTTGGAATGTGGAGCACTTGAGGAAATACTATCAATAAAGCGACATGGCTTAGAACGAGTCTGAAAACTACATAAACTTAAAAAGACTATTTAGTTTGTTTTATTATTGTATCAGAAACAGCTTTATGGTTTGGTTTGTGTACAGCTTTATGGTTTGGTTTGTGTTTGGTTTTCTTTAAAGGCAGGCGTTAGTTTCTTAAAACATGCCTCGTCTATGAACAATGTATTATGAACAATATTTGTGGAATGTACATAATGTTGTGTAGATCCATGATTCAAGCATTGCTTTTTGTTCATGATAACTTGAAAACAGCTGAAAAGCTCAAAACGAGAAAATTCTCTGGACGCAGAGATGTAATCTCAAAATGATATAAAGCACTCTCGTCCAAACCTAGGGATGAGGTAGAGCTGATATCAGATCTCTCGTCCAAACCTAGGGACGAGGTAGAGTGGGTATCAAATCTCAAGCTAAACAAAGCGATACCCGTCCAAAAGCACTCTTATCCAAACCTAAGGATGAGGTAGAGCTGATATCAAATCTCTCGTCCAAACCTAGGGACGAGGTAGAGTTGGTATCAAATCTCAAGCTAAACACAGCGATACCCGTCCATGAAAACGGGGGAGTATAAAAAAAAAAAAAAAAAAAACAATTTAATTGTGCCATGGACGAAAGGCAACAGGAGCATTTTAAGCTTATGAAGAATCACCAACTTTAAAGAAGGTATTCCATGGACGAAGTGAAGCACAAACAAGTCTAAGGACGAGTAGTGCCCATACACTTAACCATTTTTAATGAAGTTTTATTATCATCTTACGTGACTATATGGCAAATGAGGATTCCAGTTAGAATGGTTTCAAATTTGTATATAACATATAGACAGGTAAAATGAATTAAAGGTAAAACATAAACACTCGTCCATAAAACAAGTAGTACACATTTAATTGTTTTTTAAGGGCGGACTAGAAACGTCCTAAACACCCTTTTGAATGTTTCATCAAGATTCATCCATGAATATGGACGAATTAAAAGTACTTGAGTTACATTTAAAGTAAAAAAAAAAAACTACTACAGTCATTAACATTTTTGTTTCAAATAGAAGCATCTGGATTGGGATCGTCCTGGGGCTGAGTGGTAGCATCATCCTCAATGTTGGCGTCCTCAGAGTTAAGTTCAAGGAGAGAGCTAGTGGTGGCAGGGTTTAGATTCAGCATGATGGAACTGAAGTCCACTTCAGGAAATTTTTCAGCAGCGTCCATCCTGAAGTCTTCAAACCCTGCTGCATAGTTAGTGTCCAAAGCATCAGTATACTGCTTGGAAGCTTTAAACTCAGCCACTGCATCCTCCTTAGCCTTAGAAAAGAGAATGCCTTGCTCGTCGATCCTCTTCTGTAAATCCTCAAGACGAGCGTCTTTATCTAAAGCATTAGCCCTCAACTCTTCAACCAACGCTTTGAGCTCATTCACTTCCTCCGTCGTCTTGGCAGCGACCTCAGCCCATTGCTTGGCCTCCTCTTTCACCTCCTGTATTCTCGTCTTCAGCAGAATCCTCGTCCTATCCAACCCAGTGGCTTGTCTGGACGCAGCTATGAATTTAGACATGCCCTGGAAGCCAACAGCAAAATAAGTTAATATATAAAAAAAGAGAGAGAGAGTAAAAAGTGTATACATGGTCAAGACGAGGGAAAGGCTTTACCTTGAAGAGGTCATGAACACCTGAATGTTCAAAATCCTTCAAGGACATGTCATAACAGGCGTTGATGTCTTCGTCCTTCACAACACTTTCAAAGCGTTCCCAAGCCAAATCTTCATTTTCAATTATATTGGATGGGACCCTCTGGGACGGCTGAGATGAGGAGGGTACGGTCTTGGACGGGGTAGACTCCACAGGAGTGGACGAGTCAACCTCGTAAACCTTAGCGGGTTGCTGCGAAGATGGAGTGGGCTTGATCACCTGGGACGACCCGTGTTTAGCTTTCTTTCCTCGCCTGCTGGGGAGGTTCTCCAAATTCAAATTTTTGGAAATAGTTTTTCTTTTCTCCCCAGCAGAGGGACGACCCTGGTGATCAAGCTCAGGACGACTCCCCTCTATACCAACTTCTTTACCTTTGTTGCCTCTCATGGTGGCCATTCCTGCAAAAGACGAACAGAATTTACTTAGAAAAGTAAAAACAAAAGATTGAAGGAATGTAAAAGAATTTACTTACTCCTTCTAACCGTGACCTCGTGTGCAATGGCAAAATCAGTAGGGTTAGGACCTAAACTCCACTTGGCCAGTAGTCTAAGGGTGACCAAGGAGTGGAAATCCCTGTCTACGTGTAGACGAGCCCTATGGACGCGATCACGGTGTAGTTTGCTCAAAGAAGGCCGTCCAACAGCTGTTTTTGTTTTAAAAAAAGAAAGAAACAACAAAACAAACAGGAAAAGATTAGATAAATTAATAAGTCAAAAACAAGTAAAAAGGAAGAAAAGCTAAGGGACTTACCCTCAGGACGAAGGTTCCCTAGGTCCCCAGTGAAACGACCAAAAGAATCCCGGCCAACGTCTATGGGACTTCCAGCCCAGAATCCAGAGACGAAGAAGAACTCCGTCTTCCATTTTCTGTCAGACGAGGCCAGGGACTTAACCAATTTACAATCTTTACTCCTGGCTGTGAATTGATAAAAGCCAGGAGACTGGTGAATTTCGGAAGGTTTATAGCAGTAGAGGAACTCGTCCACAGTAATAGGACGATCTCCCCCAAACACTTCCTTCCACAAAATTTGCATAGAGACAACTAACCTCCATGCATTTGGGTTAAATTGACAAACCCCTAAACCTAACCTAAACAACAGTTCTCTAATAAAAGAATTTAAGGGAAACCTAAGACCTCCAAGAAGGTAGGCCTCATATACACCTATTCCAAAACGAGGATTGCAGCACCACTCTCCACGGACGGGTAATCTAGGATTAAACTCGTCCGGGATTTGGTACCACTCCTTAAGGTTGTTTAATCTATCCTCGTCCGTTTT
Organism: Quercus variabilis; assembly: GCA_030445155.1. Lineage (NCBI taxonomy): Eukaryota > Viridiplantae > Streptophyta > Magnoliopsida > Fagales > Fagaceae > Quercus > Quercus variabilis. Next base: position 56,241,950 of record CP129447.1, on the reverse strand, counting down.
TGAGGGGATATCTACAGCGCAACTATATACAGTAACCTCCGTCTCGTCCAAAGGATTAGACGGAGGGATAGAGGACGAGGTACCTACCTGGGACCCTACAGTTTTCCTAAGGTGTTTTTGTATTTCTTCTAAAGGAACCCCAGGGACCCCTGAGACGTATTCCTCGTCGGTAGTGTTTCCCCTACTACTACTACTACTACTAGTGTCACTGGAATTATTACTACTCCCGTCATAGTACTCGTCTATGGCTTTTTCTGTACTATTACTAGACGAGGATATGGTAATTCCAGACATTTTCTAAAAAAAGGAAAATTTTGTAAAGCCTAAAAGACGAGGGGAGAGGAAGTACCTGAATCTAGGACGTATTGAAACTATGGACGCAGGAAAGTCTTAGACGAGGATCTAGACGAGGGATGTCAAGAAGGAAAAATCTCAGAAGTAAGAGGGTAATGGGGGCATTCCACTATTTATAGGTGGTTGACCTGAGCATATGAAACGACGTGGCCAATCAGACACTGACACGTGGCCTCCGTCTCGAGAAACTGAATCGACGAAACAAATCACCAACCACGTATTGACACGTGGTATATCTGATTATTAGGAAAACTCACACGTCCAGAAGAGTAAACCACTACATATTCATGGACGACGCATGGACAAGGGGGCAACTGATGGTGCAAGAAAAACATTGCGCCAGACACTCGTCCATACGTTCGTCCATATCAACACTAGACCATATTTGATTCCTCTCCACCATTTTCGTCCAATGAAGGACGAGTATGTTTTAAACCTCGTCCTTCACCATGGACGGACTGGAAGGCATGGACGGACTAGAAAGCATGGACGGACTGAAAGGCATGGACGGACTATCCATCATAAACGGATCAGAAGGCATAAACTCACCAAGAGTTAAAAACTTAAGTATACACAGCCAAGAGTTGTATTACTTGAATCTCTACACAGTTCCCGAAGAAGTAACTTTCATGACAGTTAAGGGAGTTACCCTCTGAACCTTCCAAGCGTTACGACGACTAAGAAAGATAACCGATTTCCAACACTATATAAAGGCCAGTCTGCTTAGAGGTAAGGGACTTTTTTCGTTGGTAAAGAATAGGAGATAAGTTAAGTATTGAGGGTTTTCTTTTTTCCTTCAATTGACTGACTTTACCATCGGAGAATCAAAGGCCGGCATCCACCGGTCTGCTTTTCTGATTTCTTTTGGTCTTTCAGGATTCACTTTGCTAGATCCAGAGCGTTCGAAGTTCATTCAACCCATTAGAGACTTAGTGATCATCAGAATTCATACATAAAATTGTTCTATAACATAAAATTATTCGTAAAAAATGACACGAAGCATAGCACAACACTACAATCAACCAACTTTATTAAATATCAACAACTAACTATTAAAATTTCAAACCATCTCAACTTAAAAAAAAAAAAAAAAAAAAAAAAAAAAAAAAAAAAAAACACTAAAAGACAAGCAAAACCATTAATTATTTATCTATATTGTATCATTTGTTACTCTTAGTTAAAAAAAATTTATAGTTGACACAGTTTTGTATTGCTAGAATTCATATAAATAGCTAGAATGATAGACGGTAAAAAATATTTTTTATTGATATTGTTGCTCCTTTATTCATACAGGCATATGTTATTAAAAAAAAAAAAAATCACCCCTAACAGTGCATATATGCTATAAAAAACAATATCACCCTGTCAGCACATGGTGGTTCATAAAAAATATAAAAATAAAAAACACCCAGTACATGGGTACAAACACTGAACAATAAAAGAGAGTTAAAGTAATAGAAATAGTGAGACTTCATTTAGCAACCACAGAAAACAAGGTTAAAGAGAGAAAGAGAGTTACAGAGAGAGAAAGAGAAAATATGCTCTGCCTCTGCCTCAACAAAGATGAGAGAGCGATTTGGTTTCCCTCAGAAGCAAATTTGGTATCGAGCTTGTAGGGTCGGTTTTCGTAGCCCAAGCCCAAAAAATATAGGTTGAAGGCCCAACGAACCCGAAACAATGAATTTGTAGAGAGTGGATCGAAGGTTTAGGCACTGGCCGGCCTTTATCGGGTCGGAACTACTTTATATCTTATTAAAAGAACACTTAGACCAATTTACAACTAAGGGATGCTCTTCGGCCAATGGCCGAGGAGGCTTGTTTCCCAGACCTCTCTCCTTTTTCTTTCCTTTTTTTCTTTTTTCCCCCTCTTTACACTTTGCTCGTATCCCTTATATATTCCCCTCTTCCTCCTTCTGTTGATCATCTATTGGCCTCCCCTCTGGCTGTCTATCCCATCAGAGGTCGTATCCGTGCTCAAGTGGTTCACCCTGATCGATGTAGCCTTGCTCGAAGGTTGCATCCCCATTAATGCGGCCAGAAGGGTTAGGTGAACGTATTAAGTGTTGAGGTGACAACTTGCTCTGGGTTTGTCCCCCTCCTTTACAATTATCCTCAGTATGCCGAGGACGAGGGGGTCCTCGGCGTGGATCCAAAGGAGTTTTCTCCCCAAATTGGCCTCGGATAGTCATCCTTCCTCGGATTGGGCCATTTGGGCCTGGCTTGGAGTCGGCCAAGGCTGCACAATTTCCTGGCCCCACAATAGCCTCTCAAAATCTTGCTGCACGCATCCTCGGGCGGGGAGTAGGATTTTGACATCCTCGACCTCACCCCTGTCAGGATTACGGTCTATTCACCTGCCCAACGCACATTGCTGACGTTCCGGAGCACATAACGTGCCCATTATTAAATTCAGACGACTCTATGCTCCCCACGTCTAGTGAGGCGTTATCTATCCAACGATGGGGGTTCGTCTCGCATTTATGAGCGGGAAAGCCCACATCGTTCCTCGATTGGGGGTATAAATACCCGTAAGAACTGCTTCTCCTTGTTCCTCATTCGTAATCAAGAGCTTTCGTGCGTCCCTTCTAAGTCCAGCCACACTTACATCTTTAGTACAAAAAGCCTGTCCGAGGAGCTCCTCCTCTCTTCAGTAAGTTGCTCTATCCTTCTCTGAGCTCTCTTTCCCGTTATTCCTTCTCCTTCATTTGTCCTTTCTTAGCTCCTTTAAGCGTCAACTGGGATGGGTAGGTTTAAGAAATATGTCCACACCGAGGAGGCGATGGAGAAATTCGTCGTCGACTATCGGATCCCCGCCAATGTAGGTTTGAGATATAGTGAAGATGGGGATTGGCGCTTACATAAGCAGGAGGGTGAAGTGGTAATCCCCATCGCCGCCTTCCTCGAAGGGGGGATGACGATCCCGATGGGACCGGTGATGAGGGACTACCTCACACACTTTCGGTTGGCCTCTATCCAGTGTGGGATAAACGTCTTTAGGATTTTGGGCTGTATGGACATCCTGAATGAGAAGATGGGGCTAAGGTTGACTCACCACGACATGAATTGGTGCTACAACCTTCAGCATCTTAAGGGCAAGTCTTATTATCTGAAAACGAGGGACGACAGGGTGCGACTCATCCAGTGCCTCCCTGAGTCCAATAAGGGGTTTAGCGAAGACTTCCTCATCGTGTCAGGGGCATGGCATGATGGCCTTCACTGCCCAACGACGAAAGGGGTACCAGGTAGGGCAGTAGGAGTAGGAGGGGTTTTGAGTTTTCTTGCACTTTTTTTTTTTGCTAACATGGCGGTGTTTTCCGTTTGCAGACCCACACGCCTTTGAGCGCCACTTCCATTTGACTAACCAAGAAGACTTGCAGAAGGTGCTAAGGGCGCCGGTTTACATAAACGAGGACGACAATCAAGTTAGAGCCGCCCACTTAATCTTGGGGTATACGCCCACCCAGAGGTCGTTCTCGGTTTCGAAGCACGTCATCCTAACCAACGATCCTCGGCTTCAGAGGATTACTGTGACCGAGGACGGATTTTCGATTCCCGAGGAGCCCCCCGATCAGGAAGCTGTCACACTAGCCGTCCCCTCCTCTTCCCAACCATTCGCTGAGGCTGCCGAGGAAGGTCCAGAGAGGGAGGAGGACCCGTTTGACGTTTTTGCTGAGCTTGATCAGTCCAAGGATCCGCCTGGGGACCTGGGTGACCCTAACCTGAGCGAAACAGACCTCCTTGCTTCTGAAACCCCTCCACCAACAATGGGTTACAAGAGGAGGCCAACTACTGACTTGCTGGACTTGATCGAGGGCCAGCCAAAGAAGTCCCAACAGAAGCTTCCTCCTACCCCACCGAAGAATAGGTCTACTTCGGCTCAGCAAAAGCTCCCTCCTCCTCCCCAGACACGCTCGCCCTCTCGATCTGTGCCTGTCACACCCAAGAAGAGGAAGGACAAGGGCAAAGGGCCTATAGAGGAGAAAACGGTTCCTTCGCAAGAGGGGGACACTACTCTGCGGCTGTCCAAGTAGCTGAGGATAGGCGGTAGAAGTCCGGATAGGCAGGTCGCCGACACCACCTCGCCCAAGGCTCAGGCCTGGCTCCTAGCCCCGATGCTCCGCGGGGAGCCCTTGAAGGATAACGCCTCCCTCAGGGACTTCAACGAGGGTGAAGGGACGCGCGTGGCCGATGCACTGGAGAGGAGCCTGCTGCTCCCAGCAGACATGGCGGAGCTCAACTCTTTGACGAATGAGCAGGTCTTCCTCAGCCTTAAGCGATATGTGGGGATGGTAAGGACTTTAGTCTCGTATCTTCTCCCACTCTTTCTCTTTTATTGGGCTTACAGCACGTTGGTTATTCTGGCAGGCTATCCAAGCTATCTTTGCGTTGGAAGGGGCGGCAAACGACCAGAAGGAGGCCCTTAAAAAGGAGCGCGACTAGCGATACCAGGCCACCAGGACTCTGAAGAATTCCGAAGCTGACCTCATCAAGGCCCGAGAGGCTCTGAAGGAGGTGACCCGGAAGCGGGACAATGCACTGTCTGGTCTTGAGGGCACCCAGACCCAGGCCGTGGAGTAGACAAGGCGCCTAAGCGAGGCGGAGGAGCAATTGCGGATCGCGAGGGATCTGATTACTGACCTGCAGGCTGACGTGGCTAAGGCTGAGGGGGATCAGAGGGTAGCCGAATGGGCCAGAAACCAAGCCCAATGGGCCAAGGACGAAGCTGACCATGGCAAGGAGATGGCCGAGTATGCCAAGGCCGAGTGCCTACGCTGATGGGATGGCTTCGGTAGAGGCCGCCTATAAGGCTCAAGTCCCAGGGGTGTGTAGGTGATATTGTTCCCAGGTTTGGGCTGAGGCCCTCAAACAAGCTGGGGTGGAGGCCACGTCCGACCTGTGGAAGGCAGAGAACGTGTACTACCCTCTCTACTATCCGCGAGGCCACCCCTGAGGACCCTAAGGTTGGGGAGATTGTTGAAGAGGTGGGGGCAGCTGAACTGAGGGAGCATTCGAGCGAGGAGGTGCCCCAAGCGATAGTGGAGATCCCCTCCGATGACCCAGCCCCTACCGCCGAGGAAGCAACTGCTCTCACCATACCCCCGCAAGCCGTCCACTCAGGCCAGGGCTCGGAGGGGTCGGGGGTTGCCTCCATTCAGCCTGAGCAAAAGGAGTAGGCTTCCCGGCGTCTCGGCTCACCCTACTTTCACGTTGTCATTCTATTTTGTTGTGCTCCTTCTCTGTGTATTGTGGCTCTTGCCATGCAATTTTTACAAACTCATTGTTGTAATGTTAATTTAATCTCCCTTTATTTGAATTGCGTATTTGTGTACGTGCGGCCTGCTTTCCCTCTTTTCCTTTGATTGGCACGATTGTAGCTTGAGTTGTATGTCAGCCGGTTGTGGCAGCAATGATGAGATGTATAGAGTACGGATGCATGGGCAGCTTTCTTGTGACTCAAGGGTTAGGTGGGACTTGCTCATTTCCTAACTTAGGATATGTTATGGTTAAGTCTCCCTGTGGGCCTGAATCTGAGGATCAAGCAGTGACCTTGCTCTGTCTAGCCCCCGGGTGTAGCCGAGCGGTTAGTTTCCCCATAGGCTTGAGTCCGAGGACCATGCAATGACTTAGTTCTGTCTAACGCTTCTACTTTTCTATAAGTATCTAGTTTTCCCATAGGTTTGAGTCCGAGGGCCATGCAATACCTTGATTCTGTCTAGTACCCAGATATAATGGTGTGATTAGTTTTCCCATAGGCTTGAGTCCGAGGACCATGCAATGCCTTAGTTCTGTCTATCACTTCTATTTTCCTGTAAGTATCTAGTTTCCCCATAGGTTTGAGTCCGAGGACCATGCAATACCTTGGTTTTGTCTAGTACCCAGATATAATGGTGTGATTAGTTTTTCCATAGGCTTGAGTCCGAGGACCATGCAATGCCTTGGTTCTGTCTATCACTTCTATTTTCCTGTAAGTATCTAGTTTCCCCATAGGTTTGAATCCGAGAACCATGCAATACCTTGGTTCTGTCTAGTACCCAGATATAATGGTGTGATTAGTTTTCCCATAGGCTTGAGTCCGAGGACCATGCAATGCCTTGGTTCTGTCTATCACTTCTATTTTTCTGTAGTATCTAGTTTCCCCATAGGTTTGAGTCCGAGGACCATGCAATACCTTGGTTCTGTCTAGTACCCAGATATAATGGTGTGATTAGTTTTCCCATAGGCTTGAGTCCGAGGACCATGCAATGCCTTGGTTCTGTCTATCACTTCTATTTTTCTGTAAGTATCTAGTTTCCCCATAGGTTTGAGTCCGAGGACCATGTAATACCTTGGTTCTGTCTAGTACCCAGATATAATGGTGTGATTAGTTTTCCTATAGGCTTGAGTCCGAGGACCATGCAATGTCTTGGTTCTGTCTAGTACCCAGATATAATGGTGTGATTAGTTTTCCCATAAGCTTGAATCCGAGGACCATGCAATGCCTTGGTTCTGTCTATCACTTCTATTTTCCTATAAGTATCTAGTTTCCCCATAGGTTTGAGTCCGAGGACCATGCAATACCTTGGTTCTGTCTATCACTTCTATTTTTCTGTAAGTAGGGGTTTGTCTTCGAACTGCTTCATTGGAGATGATTCCTCTTCGGGTTAGATTTTGACCTTACACGTGGCATTCTGTCTCGCCTCCAGTTCGAGTCCCACCTTTTTCATTTACGAGGCGTCCTTTGGCGATTCGTTTTCCGCGCTTGACGTTTCGGTGCGCGAGACGCGCCCTCATTAATGTCCTCGTGAATTAGCATACATCCAGCTGTCTATGGCCCCTCGGAATTTGGTGGCTCCGTGATTTGCACTGTTGACAACTCTCCTTTCGAATTCTGCGTGAATTAATTCCCACCAACATTTATCCCCTATATAAGACTCTTCGGGGGGAAGGTTTCTTCACACTTCATGAATTCCCAAACGCAATTAGAAACGCGTCCCCTCAACTTCCTTAGCCCCTTTAATAACCCCGTTAGGTTTGTGGCCAGAGTAGGAGGACATGTGGTGGCTTTGGGCGGGTGTGAGGATATCCGGACCGAGGGCCGTCGTGACTGCAGCCCCTATTATGTTTCCGGCGCGGCAGAGTTTAGGCGTAACCCCGATGGTGTCATGCATGGTGGCCCGGAGGGATGTCGTTGGAGTACCTAATGTCTCTCCTCGGATCGCACCCCCGACGGAGGAGATGTGTGAATTCATGTCATGGCTGGTGCCCGAGCATTGCCGTCTCCAACGGCCAATGCTCGTGAGGGCTGGAGAGAATCAAGGGAACATCATGAGGGAGGGTTTCCCGGTGCGTCTGCATCTGTTCCTCACTTTGTTCAAGTTTTGCCGCACCGGGCCAGGAGTTGCTGGTGGCCTTGAAGCGAGCCGGCCTCAGCCCCCTTCCCGCCCTTTACTGTCAAGTTCTCCCATTCTCTTGACGCCAACAAGGGTACTGGTTGACATTTCCCTCTTGCTAGTTCTAGAATCGGTCCGCTTGGGCCTCTGATTGTAGGATTAGCTTGTAAATTTATTTGTAAAACACGCCTGCCTGAGCCTTTGATTGTATTTTGTAATTTTCTTCTTATGAAATAATATCAAAAAAAAAAATTTTGCTGTTGAATCTTCTACTTTTCTGCGTTTTTTTTTTTTTTTTGATACACCGCTAACTTTCTGCAAAGTGATCCCTTAGAACGACCGCCGGTTGCGCCGGCTAGTGCACTAATCTTTCCCATAGACGGCGCCAATTGTAGGGTCGGTTTTCGTAGCCCAAGCCCAAAAGATATGAGTTGAAGGCCTAACGAACCCGAAACAATGAATTTATAGGGAGTGGATTGAAGGTTTAGGCACTGGCTGGCCTTCACCGGGCCGGAACTACTTTATATCTTATTAAAAGAACACTTAGACCAATTTACAACTGAGGGATGCTCCTCGGCCAATGGCCGAGGAGGCTTGTTTCCCAGACCTCTCGCCTTTTTCTTTCCTTTTTTTCTTTTTTCCCCCTCTTTACACTTTGCTCGTATCCCTTATATATTCCTCTCTTCCTCCTTATGTTGATCATTTATTGGCCTCCCCTCTGGCTGCCTGTCCCATCAGAGGTCGTATCCGTGCTCAAGTGGTTCACCCTGATCGATGTAGCCCTGTCCGGGGGTTGCATCCCCATTAATGCGGCCAGAAGGGTTAGGTGAACGTATTAAGTGTTGAGGTGACAACTTGCTCTGGGTTTGTCCCCCCCTCCCTTTACAATTATCCTCAGTATGCCGAGGACGAGGGGGTCCTCGGCGTGGATCCAAAGGAGTTTTCTCCCCAAATTGGCCTCGGATAGTCATCCTTCCTCGGATTGGGCCATTTGGGCCTGGCTTGGAGTGGGCCAAGGCTGCATAATTTCTTGGCCCCACAGAGCTGTTGTGTGGTACTGCAGCATTTTGGTCTTAGCCTTCACTCCTTCTGTCTCACGTCTCAATACTAATGTCTCTCTCTAGGTTAGGGTTTTTTTTTTGGAGGGGAAAATTTGATGGAATGATTTGAGATCAGATTGGTTTTGTTTCAAAAATTTTGAGGGCTGGGCTAATGTTTTGGTAAATTGGCTGATTGTGCTCAATTTCTTTAGCTTTTTTATTAGTCTATGTTGTTAGGCTAATTTTTTGGGTTTACTAATTTGTTTTGTTTGGGATTTTAGATTTGTAAAAGTTTCTTGGGCTTTTTCATTTTGTTTAAAGGGGTCAAAGATTTTGTTGAGGGGGGCAAGTCTAATTTTATATGGGCAAAATTGCTCAAATCTGTAAGTAACCTATATATATACTCTCTTATTTTCCAAAATCTTGGGGGGGGGGGGGGGGGGCCCTGGCCCCCCAAAGCCAAAGAATGGCTCCGTCCCTGCATGTAATGGATATATGCATTCTTACATATTGCTGAGAAAAATGCATATATCTAGTACATAATATAAATAATTATTGCTGTCAGAGGGTTTGCTAGGGTCGCTCCTTAAGATACCTATCTCTTGTTCAAGACCAGGCTTTATCCATTTCTTGAAGAATACCACAAGTAATAATCCTATAATGGAGGATGAGAATGACTAATGATGTTGGTGAGCTGTGTCCATCAATAGCATAGCAATCCTTGGCTTTCTTCTAATTTTTAATTCACACATTAACTATATTATATATATAAAAGATGCAATTAATTGGGACCTATCAAAGGAAAGAGTAAGCTGGGATCATTTTAATTGTGGCCCAATGCATGAATCATGATACTATTAATAATTATAATAAGATAATAATGAGAATATACGTTAGGTGAAATATACGTAAAGATTTAGAGGAATAAAGGATACACTCAAACCCATAAAATCAACTGGTTAAGACTTTATGGGACAAAAAGAAACTTCGTGATACTCTCAATCATCAAGCATCAACATACTAAGGCGTATAAAAAGGCAAACGATCTAGGGAGAAGATTGCCGATTTGACCAAAGAATTTGATTATCTATCATGATTGTAAACCTCTTTTTACTTATACCAGAATCCAGAATGCTGTTTTTTCTTGTTGATGCCTGGAATATGCTAAACCATGCAGGTTCAATTCAGTATCCTTGCGCCTACCAGAGATTAATTTTCAAGCAATAGGACCCGACCCCATTGCTGACTTTATAACCACAAAGCCAATACCCAATTAAATGTAAAAGAGAAATAGTTGAATACGGAATAATGCACCCACAACTCCACCACTCAACTTGTCACATGGGCAAGTTAGGACAAAAGTTGTGAGTTTTGTTGTGATACTAGTTATGACAAAAGTTGTGAGTTTTGTCGTGATACTAGCATTATTCCATAGTCAACTATTCTCATTTCAGGGAGAGGGTACTAAATTTGATTTTACATATCCACCCTAGCCATGCCTTCATACTTATAATAATTTTGATTATAATAAACTCCACTGCTCATAACTCATCACGTTGACAAGTTGTTACAATGTTTGTGGGTTTTGTTGGGGTATTTTCAGCAAAAATGGCCAAATAACACAATTTGACAAAATATTTTGGAAAATACCATTGTTTGCAAGAATTTTAGGAGATTACCACGACTTTAAATCTCAAGTTCATAAAACTCAAGTTATGCATGTAACTCATGTTCACATAAATCGAGTTTCTTGTTTTTGTTAAACTTAATGAACCAAAAGAAGCCAAGCCGGTTAGTTGCTTATTAAACTTGATGTATATCTTCTTCATCTTATATTTCGGTAGTTAATCAAAGAAAAAAAAATGAAAAGAAGAAATCAAGCAAACCTTAAAGAAGAGAAATTTAGAGAAAGCAAATACCTGTGGTATGAGTTGAGAGAAAAACCAAAGCCACAAATTAGACCTTTGAACAGTATAAGTGCATTCACATTAGGTGTGCTAAATGCTAAAAATTTAGCATTTAGCACATCAAACAATAAAAACCTTCCAATACCAGGTGTTCCAAATGCCAAATGATTTTGACATTTGACATAGTGTCGTTCCATCTTTGGAATGGTACAGACAAGAAATGGTAAAAATTTATTACTATTTTATCTAACTTTTCTCTCTCTTCCCTCAGCACATATCTCTCTCTTTCTCCCATTTGCTTTTCTTCTCTTCTCTTCCACTCTCTCTCTCTCTCTCTCTCTCTCTCTCTCTCTCTCTCTCTCTCTCTCTCTCTCTCTCTCTCTCTCTCTCTCTCTCTCTCTCTCAGCCACGCCACCGATCTCACTACATTGTGCACAAACCCACGCCCTTGAGACTACCTTGTTGTCAACCTCATGCATCACCGTCCACCATGCAGCACCATCCACCTCCCACGTTTTCCACCATTCCACACCTCTGACCCCCCACCTCCAGATCAAGGTTTTCAGAACCATACCAGATTGGGAGGTCGAACCGTGAAAATCGAGAACCGGGATGAAAACCGGTTTTTTAAGCATAAAGAATTGGATTTTTTGTTAATTCCGTGAATCCCTAAAACCAGGGTTGGACTGCACGAACCGTTGGCAAGAATCATGCGGTCCAAACCCTTAGCAATTTTTAAAATTTTTTTTTATATAAAAAAAAATTAATATAATTTTATTCTACTTAATTAAATTATCCATCTCTTACAAGGAATAAAAAAAAATTATAATTAAAATCTTTCAAAGATATTCAACGTTACTTCAAAAATTAATCATAAATTTTAATGTTTTCATAGTTATTATTTTATTTTATTAACTTTCTTATTTAATTATTAAATATATGCTTGAAAATCATTAAATTTCCCTCACATATATAGATATATTAGTCAATTTTTCTAGTTTTATAAATTTAATATCTATATTTAGACTTTAATTAATTATTAAATTAATTATGATGTCATCACGGTTCGACCCCTGTTCAACCTCAGTTCGACCTCAAAAACCTTGAACCTCTCTCTTTTACGGTTCAATGAACGGTCTAGGTTTGAAAACCTTACTTTAGATCTCGCAATCAAGCACTTTTTATTGGGGTAGTTGTGGTGGTTTTTTGGTTATTGCCTTGGTTTTTTTTGTTTTTTATTTTTGTGGTGGATGTGGGTTGAGTTTCGTGGGTTGCAATGGGCTGATGTTGGTGGGCTATAGCGGTGGGTGTGGGCTAATTTTAGTGGTTTGGTTGATTTTGGATTTTAGCCATGGTGGTCAGTGGTAGTAGGTTGGTTGGTTGATTTTGGGTTTTGGTTATAGTTGTCGGTGGTGGTGGATTGTGGTGGTTAAGGGGTGGGCTATGGGCTGTGGTGGTGGTGGGCTGTGTAGTATATATTATTGTTTGAAGTTTTTTTTTTTTTTTTTAAATGTTATTTTAATTTGTTGTATATATTATTTTAATGTATAAAATTGAAAAATAGAACATATGATGTAAGGTATCTTGTAAAATGATATGTTAAAATAATAAAGTAAGTTTTTTAATGTGTTATAAAATGTCATATTTATAAAACATCCAATGAGAATGCTCTAACAGTTGAAATAACCATTTCCTCCCATCCTTGCAATCATCCCTTTTTTTTTTCATACAAACTCACGGTTTGCTTTCCTATGTCTCAAGGTTGATCTCACCAATTATGTATAAATATCACTGGCTCAATGCCTCTCTCTTCTTCAAACAGTACTTTTTGTGTTTTTCAAAATCTCAGTTTTGTCTTTGACTTGGTCTTTCCCTACCTTCTTTTTCTCCTAAGAGCATTCTCATACAGGCGAGATAAATGCTCAAAGACAACAAAACCACTAAAAAAGCCCCTACATCAATGGTGTTAAATTTTAAATTTTTTAGCACCTTTCTATAGTAGGGTGTTAGTAAACAGTAAGATATTATTACTAAGAGCATCCTCATCAAGGATTGCAAAAAATTTAGCATTTACCCTCTCAAATCTCAATTTTATAACATATAACACTCCACTTTACATCATCTTTTCCATCAAAACTTCTATTTTTTTTAACACTTTATTTAAATATTCTTTCTTTATCAATTTTTTTATTCATTTTTATTTTTCCAGTCTCTTTCTCTGGGACTCTCTCCTTTGTCTTTCTTTCACACCCAGCGCCATCGGCCACCATATCCACCCACCCATTTCACAACCACCATATCTACCCACCATCGCTGCAACCAAAAAAAAAAAAAAAAAACCCTCCATATCCAAAGCCACAAAATCAAAGAATCATCCAAATCAAAAAATCAAAAAATCACAACAAAAACCCAAAACAACCCTGATCACTCACTACCACCAACCACAGTAGAGGAAGAAAAAAAAAAAGCCTCCACCATCGTCGCCACTAGCAAACCCACTAGCAGACCCATCACACCGAACCAAATCCATAGCCATTGCCCACACCCATTGCTACCGGCCACCACTGCCCACAATCACACCCACCGTCACCAAAACCCACAGCAAACCCACAATCACCACCACCACAAACCATACCCACCCATAAATAAACAAAACAAAACCACAACCTAGCCACCACCTTCAACCTTTCTCCTCCAAATCACAAAACAACTACCATAACAAATACAAAAGCCAGCCATCACAAAATTTCAACCACCACCAAATCCAATCCACCGCCAAATTGTGAACCATGACTAATCGTGACGAGCAACCCATAGTACTGCCAATGCATGGTGACTCACCCATAGGAAACCGGTGAGAGAGAGAGACGAGCAAGAGACGGCAAGGGCGAGAGGGCTGGAGAGAGGAAGAAAGAGAGAGAACCAGTGAGAAAGTAAGAAAAAAAGAGAGAAAAGAGGGAGACCGGTGAAAGGGAAGAAATGAAAAAGAAGGTGAGAAGAAAAGAGAGCGGGCCCCACTTGAATAAACAAATAATATAACTTTTACCATTTGGTGAACATTGCGGTCTCAAATTTGAGACCGCACTGTTCATCAATGCCAAAAATTATGACATTTACCATTCTTGATGGAAGTGCTTTTTTAGAGGTTAGGGTGTCAAATGCCAAATATTTGGCATTTAACACCATTGATAAGAATGCTTTAACACCCTATTGTAGCTAGGTACTACTCATTTTTTATTATTTTTTATTCCCCTTCTCTTTCTCCCCTCAGCATTTGACACCCTTGATAAGAATGCTCTAACACCCTATTGTAGCTAGGTACTACTCATTTTTTATTATTTTTTATTCCCCTTATCTTTCTCCCCTCAGATCTTACTCTTTGCTCTTTCAAATAAATAAATAAATAAATAAATAATATTTTAATGAAGTGGTAAAAAAAATAGAAGTTTTGATGTTAGAGCATTCTCATCAACTCTCTTATAAAAAATGTCATTTTGATACACCAAATACTTACTTTATCATTTTAGCACATCATTTTACAACATACCATTTATCAGAGGTTCTATACTTTAATTCTATATATTAAAATAATATATACTACACATTAAAATAATATATTACCTCCTCTCTATCCCTATCACTATCATCATCCTCATCATCAACAACGGCAACCACTGCCGCAACAAAGGCCATCAACAACCACTGCCGCAACAACACCGATGGCCACCACTGGCGCGCGCGCACACACACACACACACACACACACACACACACACACACACACACACACACACACACACACACACACAGATTGGCACAAACCCACATCCACCAAACCAAACAAATCCACATCCCAAACCCACCACCAGCAAAAACCCACATCCACCATCGGCACAAACCCATGCCACCTCAAAAAAAAAAAAAAAAAAAACACAATCAGAGAGATTGGCATAAACCCATATCCACCAAACCAAACAAATCCACATCCCAAATCCACCAAATCAATTATAAAATTAAACAAACCGCATCCCATCCACCAAATCAAACAAACCCACATCCCAAACCGCCTCTGTCGCTGTCGTTGATGGAAGTTTTCACTTTCGGCCACCACGTCCTTCACACTGGAGTTCCTCTTCATCGCAAAGTGGGTCAGTGATCAGTGGCGAGCCTGGGCGGTCTCTGTCTCTCAACGTGGCAAGATTGGCATGGCGAGATCAGTGATGGTGATGAGAATGCCAGACAGAGAGAGCAAGAGATGTTCCAGATGGAGAGAGACATTTGATAGGAGGAGAGAGAAAAAAACAAATTAAATAAGCCAAACAGTGTTTGGCATTAATGTCCGTACCGTTTCATATTTGAGACGGTACTGTAGCTATGTCTCAAATTTTTTGAGATTTGGAAGAGCTGATGAGGGATGGTTTTTGGTATTTGGAATGCCAAATGCCAAATATTTGGCATTTGGCACACCTGATGAGAGTGCTTTTAGGTGTATTGTAAAGTGATATGTTAAATGGTATAAAGTTGGTTTTTTAGATGCTAAATGCTAAAATTTCTAAAACTCTTGATGAGAATGCTCTAATCTTATTTTGTTTTTAACACTTCAGCCAAATGCAACACTTGACTCTTTTTGGCTCAACGGAACTCGAGTTTTATAAACTCGAATTCCATGTGACATTTTTAATTCTAAATTTCAAATAACCGGGTGCCACAGTGGCGCATTTTTTACGGAACTCGATTTCTATAAATTCGAGTTTTAAAATAGTAGTATTCTCCTAAATATTCTCCTAAATATTTCGCGAACAATGGTATATTGTCTCATATTTTGATAAATATTGCTATCTTGGCCATTTTTACCGTGGTATTTCATATTCAACTATTTCTCTTTTACATTTCAGGGAGAGGATACTAAATTTGGTATTCCATATCCACCCTAACCTTGCCTTCATACTTAAAATAATTTTGATTATACTAAAACTTCATTACAAATAGATATAATTTTACTTCAGGGATCGCATAGATAGTATAACATAGAAACTGAAATTTTTTACCCTCTAAAAATTTAGCTATGTACAAATTGCTTATTCATTCGTGATGGATGTTGAAGATGTGGCTTCATTTAGTTCATGGAAAATGAACTTGGAGAGAATGCCTGTGTGATGAGTGATGACATTTGGATGGGGTTTATATAGCTTTTGTTTCAATGTGGGCATGCTAAATTCTCTTATTGGCTTAAATTGAATGACATGCAATGAATAGAAAAATAGTTATTGTTGGGAAAAGAGATGATGAAGAAGAAGAAAATAAAGTCAATCCTTTCAAATTTTCAATTCTTTCCATTATGTATTGTATCATATTATCAGTCAAAATCCAATCACTGAACACAAACTCAAAATTTTTGAAATTGATTATTAAACAAAAAACCGGCAGATATGCTTAATGCCTCTGTTTCTCGCAGCCTACAGTGAGTAAGGGCCAAAATTTTTGCTTCTGGACACAACAAAAATAACAATCAAACAAAGAGAACAATTATGGGTCAGCCAGACTGTCCGGAACAAAATCAACAGGCTGGCTTTCAGTGTCTTCCAGTTGTGACTGTGATGCTGTTAGTTTAGCATTCTCGTAGCTGCGCGAACTTCTAAGGATTGTACCGAGGTCCATACCCTTTGCAACTGAAGAGCTGCTCCACGGATCACAAATAATTAAAGATTTTTTGAGATAATGATGGGTGCAAAATATACATAACAAAGAAATAATGTTTATGAGGATGTAGCCTTTAAATTGGCAAATTCTAAATGTCAAAAAAGCTAGCTGACAGTAAATATACACATGGAACAATTTCCGTACAGTTTCTTAGGTGCAGCATATTAGTTCCTTAATTAAATTCAAGCACATAGTTGCAATGACTAATAAAAGACAATCAGCATTATCTTTTTCAATGACAATTAAATTCAATACGGCTATGTGTTTGAATTGATTGGAAAACCTTATGTACTGCACACAAGGAATTGTATCTAATGGCCTGTTTGGATGTTTAAAAAAAGAGGGGGAGTAGAGTAGAGGGAGGGAGAGTAATCTAATTACCTTATTTGGAAGTTTTTTAAGGAAGGAGGGGGAGGGGTTTGGAGGGGTTTCAACTCCCTCTAGCCCCCCATTTTTAATTCCTCCAAATTGGAGAGATTTGGAGGGAGAGTAGAGTCCATAAACTATTGACCAAGTAAATTACCTAATTTACCCTTATTATATTAACAAAATTACACAAGGAGAAGGGCTAATTACTCCCTTCCCCCTTACTAATTTTAAAAACATCCAAATAAGGTGGAGGGGAATCATTTTCCTCTACTCTCCTCCCCACTACTCCCCTCCCCTCTACTCCCCTGTACTCTCCTCCCTCTCTAAACTTCCAAACAAGCCATAAGTTTTAAACCCCCAACCCCCCCCCCCCCCCCACAAAAACACACACACACACGAGAGAGAGAGAGAGAGAGAGAGAGAGAGAGAGAGAGAGAGAGAGCTTACCATGATTTCATGATGCTTCTTCCACCACTGTTATTTCTTTTCGAGTCATTAGATCCTAAGGCAATTTCGATTCAAATAGAAAAATTAGCTCCAATAAGCTCAGACCAAAGTTGTTAGACAGAAAGTAACAGAGAAAATGAAGACGATGCCATTCCTGATTCATGTTATAGATCCTTAAGGAAATTGCCATCCAGTTAATACTAAAAGAAAAAAAAAAAAAAAAAAAAGAGATACTGCAACTTGTGGATGACATTAATACTTAAAGTAAGAGACATTTTATCTGGTAAAATATTATATATATATATATAAAATACAGTCAGGAGATGTTTGGTTCGTTATGATGTGTCTTTGATGTGATGCACATTACAATGATACGACATTAAGGTTGTATTATTGTATTGAGATTACATTAATATAAGATTACAATAACATAATATTACAGCATAATGTAACATCACGGCAAACCAAATGCCCCCTTAGTGCTGAACACATATAGGAGGTTTCAACTTTCAAGCATTTCTTAAGGAAATTGCCATCTAGTTTATAAAAGATAAGTATTATGTTTGCCTCAAGGCTTAAACACTGTAATTATACCTTCTCATATGCTGTCCACCTAAATGATATCTGAATCAGGTCAACATGGATCATTCTAGTTTTCTTGCCATGAGACAATCAAAGTTACATCCAAACACATTTAAAATATTTAACATTTAAAAAGAACAAAAACAATGAGTCTGACTTGTTCACTTACCACAAAAAGATGCAAGAGAAAATATAAGCAATGTACAAGGAAAAATAAACTCCTGAATCCTGATACAATTAACAATGTTGGGTGCTAAAAATCCAGACAGAAATTGAATTACCATTTCGTGGTGAGTTGAGTTTTGCGTTGCTTTCCCCATCTGAGAAGTCAGATGAAAATGAATTATCTGACGGTGTTCTGGTGCTGGCATCTGAATTGTCAACTCCATCTTCGTCTTCAGAGGACCCACTACTATCATCTTTGAAGATTGTTCCCAATTTAGTTAGCAAGCTCTTGTCATGTTGTGAGCTATTTACAACTTCCCCAGTGTCAATAACAGAAGCTTTTCTAACACCCTGGCCTGCACCTGATTTGTTCTCATTAAATAATTTATTTTGGTGAACTAAATTCTTAGAATTTCCCAAGTTAGACTTTGATACAGCTAAAGCTTCACTTTTTCTCTCTGAATTAATTCTGGTCTCAGAAGCATTGAGAGTGCCAGGCCTTGTTACTTCTTTAGGAATTGAAGTGAACATATCAGACATACTAGATTGAGGACCTGTTTTGCCACTTCTTGAAGCTTTCAGAAGCTTCTTTTCAGGGCGAAGCATGTGCTCGGCACCTTTATCTTCAACTGGCCTCCCCTTATAGTTGCTTTCAGTTGTATGTAATGGAACTTGGGAAGACTTGCCAGTTCCAGAGTCACTTCTAGAAGCTTTTGGAACCTTCTCGTCAAAAGGAAGAACTTGCTCAGACTGTTCATCTTCAACTGGCCTTCCCTTAGAATTGCCTTCAGTTGTATGTAGTGGAACTTGAGAAGACTTGTCAGTCACACAATTCATTTGAGCATGAAGAGAATCGACTTCAACCCCTGAATCTTTCTCGTGCTTTGAATTTGATTCATTTAATTTATTCTTGGTACTTGTTTTTGCTGACTTAGTTTTCTTTGTCGATTTGGATGAAGCTTGCACCTCCCTTTGATTATCAGCTGAATGTGTTAGATCCTTATGACCAACTTCTTGATCTTTTGTTTGAAAATCCAGGAGGTTCTCTGCAGTAGCACTTTGTTTCTTCTTAGATTTCTTACTCATTTTCTTATCCATATTCTCTGCATTTGCTTGAGTTTTGCTGATTTGCTTTGAGGAGTCCATGTCATCTCCATTGACATCACCAGTTTCCCCGCCAGAAGCTTGCACCTCCATTTGATTATCAGCTGAAGGTGTTGGATCCTTATCACCAGCATCTTGGTCTTTTGTTTTCAAATCCAGGAGGATCTTTGAAGTAGCCTTTTTTTTCTTCTTAGATTTCTTACTCATTTTCTCATCCACATTCTCTGCATTTGCTTGAGTTTTGCTGATTTGCTTTAAATGTTCCACCTCATCTCCATTGACATCACCAGTTTCCCCACCAGAAGTTTGCACTTCCATTTGATCATCAGCTGAAAGTTTTGGATCCTTATGGACAACATCTTGATCTTTTGTTTGTAAATCCAGGCGGTTCTTTGCAGTAGCATTTTGTTTCTTTTTAGATTTCTTACTCATTTTCTCATCCTTCTCTGCATCTGCTTGAGTGTTGCTGATTTGCTTTAAGGATTCCATGTCATCTCCATTGACATCACCAGTTTCCCCACCAGAAGCCAAAAGGGACGTACTTAATGTTTTTATTTTTGATACTTCCTTCTCCTGAGATTGAGAGAAATTTCTTTCTTCTTTCTTAGTGTTGTTAGTGGAATTATCACCATTTACAGCTTCATCAGGCTCTGCTGAAGATATTTCATGTTCAGAACCTTTAACAAGCTCTGTACGTAATTTAATTGGTGTCCCTCCAACTAAATCCTCAGCTTTTCTCTTCTTCCTTTTTTTCTTACCAGATTTACTATGCTCAACAATTCCAGTTCCATCTGACAATTTAGAAGTGACATTCACTTCTTTAGCATTCTTGTCTGTTTCACCCCAACTAGATGGTTTGTCCATTTCTGACAGCATCCTTTTAGGATCTCTGTCATGTGATGATTCTCTTTTTTCTTCAACTCTGTTAGTCTGATCAGTTTCAATATTGGCATTGTCATTAAGGATGCTATTCTCAGGCCTGGAAAGCTTAGGGAGATTATTCAGCTCTTTGATGACAGAGGGATGGCCTTCAAAGTCAACAACACAACTGTCTTTTGTATTTCTCCCTACTCCAAGAGCAGCAGCTCCTTCAGATGCATCACTTTTGCTTTTCACATTGCCAGCATCAGTGTCACACATGTCAAGGTCTACAAAAGAACAGGCAGTATAATCAGCAAAAGATGCTATGACTTCTGGAAACCAACATGAGTGTCATGTATCATCAAAGGAAAAGGGATGTTGGATGTGGTATTTATGAAAAATGTAGCATTAGGGACGTGGCTATGTATCTAGATATCTTAGTGAATTTATCTCAATAAACATATACAGGGAGCAGTATAATCAGCAAAAAGATGCTATGATTTCTGAAAACCAACACAAGTGTCATGTATCAGCAAAGGCAGGGGGTGCAGACATGGCAACTATGAGAGATGTAGCACAGGTAATGCGGTTATATATGTATATACATATGCAGGGTTTGCATGTATTAAAAACATAAATATAGAAAATTGAAAGTATCATAAAAACAATAAATATGTATGAGTTTCTTGCCATTAATGACAGCACCCTTATAACAATGCACATTTTTTGAGGTTAATAGAGGTGTTTTCTTTTATAATTTAAAATATAATTACTGACATGCCAATTTTTCACGAGTGTTGTACAAATTAAATTGATGTCTTCCACAAACTTGAACTAAAATTAAACAAAAGTAAGATTATATTAAATCACATATGAATAAAATGGATGGGAATCACCTAGTGAAGAGGGTACTTTGTCATGTTCCCGCACTGCAAAGTCATACTGCTTCTCCTTCTCCTTCTCAGAGATTTCACGAAGTCCAGAAGTCATTGCATCCTGAACACACTCTTCAGTTACACATGTTGCATCCCGGTCTTTAATTGAATCCTTCTGGTTAATTTCCAAAGTTACCCTAGAACTTTCTTCCTTAGTATCTTTGGCAGAAGGAACAGCAGTGACTACGTGATTAAGGGAATCAGATTTCTTTTTCCTCTTCTTCTTTACCCTGCTTGAATCAGTTTCCAGCAAATGTGCATTTTCCAAAGGTTCAGTGGCTAAACTGTCTACAGCCACATTTGTCTTCTGTTTGTCTACTAGTGAAGAGGGTAATTCATTATTTTCCCCCATTTCATGAACAGAATCACCCTGCTTTTCCTTGAAAGAAATTCCAGAGAGTTCAGAAGCTGTTACAGTTGCAAGCTGGACATCTTGTCCAGGAACAGATGCTGCACAAGGTTCTCCACCTGAATCCTTGTGATTAAGTCCCACCATGACCTGAGAGTTCTCTTGTCTAACATCTTTTCCAGAAGAAGGAACTGCAGAAACTACCTGATTGAGAGTATTTGAAGTTTTCTTTCTTCTCTTCTTATGCTTCCCACTGCTTGAACCAGTTTCTAACAAATGGGCATCCTCCACTGGTTCAGAAGATATACTGCCTAAGATGGTATTTGCCTTGGAGATCTCTTTAGTAGAATCACAAGACAAAACTCTCTTTTCCTTCAAAGAATCTTCATCTCCAATTTTCTTTTCAATGTTACGCTTTCTCTTTTTATGAGACCTAGATTGTGCAGCTTCTTCCAATGACTTGTTGCCTTGCACATCCATGTCATTATTAAAATTTTCAATCATGCCATTACCATGTTTTTCTGTAACTTCAGTTTCCTTGCTCAGATAAAGCTTCCTCTCTATTGTAGAAACTGACCTCTTACTAATATTAGAAGACGAACTCCTGCAAGGTTCATCAGGAATACTTTTGTTTCCCATCCTCATATCAAATGAAACTTCTCTACCTGCATTATCTAAAGAGTATTCTGGGACTGCAATATCCTGTTGTGACGCATCTTCGCCAAATCCATGAACTGAAGCATTTTTTTCTTTTAAAACTTCTACACCAAAATCACTTGAACCATACTGGTCAGCTATAGGAACATTCTCTTTAACATTCTGGCTGCTCCCAACCAGCAGCAGTGGCGAACCATTAATATTGGATGGCCTTTTGAGAGAACCATCATGAGGAAGATCAATCCTATCAAATGAAGTACTTTTATTGGTGCCAAAACAGGCTAATATGTTGTTAGAACCAGGAATATGGGACTGTTGATTTTCACCATGCTCCATTGAATGAGAGGCATCAACACAAAGAAACCAATTCTTCTTGATTCCATTAAAAGCACTTTTTACAAACATGGAATCTGATAAGTGGTAAAAGTATCCTTTGCGCTTTACCTGCCAAGTTTAAAAGACTCTGTCAACTGAATGAAATATATTCAAAAAGCAAGATGGCAAAAAGTTTTTTCTATATGTTCAAGCAGCATACCTTTAGAGCATGAATTTGTATCTTCCCAGTGTTAGGAAAGCACAGTGGGTGCTCATAGAGAATTTTCTCTGCAAGTTGACAACATGGAAAGGTCATTAGGAATAGAAACTGACAAAGCATAACTGCTTAATTAGTAGAGACATTTTAAGGACTAGTTGGTGGGAAATTAGAATTTTCATTTTCCCTGGCATTAATCTAGGAGTTGCATAGATCATAATGGTGAAGAACCATAAGGTGCACATCTATACATCACCAAATTACTTAAAATGATAAGATATCATATGTTCCATGATATAATAAAGGTTGAGTCTTATACATTGTGTTTATTCCACGTGACTCAATGTAGATATTACAAGCAATCCTTTCACAATGAGACAGTTGTTTTTTCCTCTTTTCTCTTTCTTTTGCTTTTCTTTTTGTTTTTTAAGATTTGATTAAAACAACAACAGAAATAACAAAGCTTTAGCCCCAAAACTTAAGAATCAGTTATTTATAAGCATTGATTGGTTAAATTTTTTATTAAAAAAAAAAATTTACAACCATATTTCTCCTATTGAACTCCATCAACAAAATTCAACATTGAAGTTATCAGCCATCTTACTTCAACTGGAACTTCATCAGCAAAGGTTCTGTATAATTCTTCTTCTTTTTTTATAAGTCTAAATAATTAGGAACTTATAAAAAACAGTTCTAAATATCTGGATTACTGATTACTTTATTTTATTTGAAATTTAACTACTAAAAATTATAATTATACAAAATCATGTTTTTCTTTTCGTCATATCAAAAGTGCTATCCATCTTGATGCAAACTCACATTTAGAAATGTAAATCAATATAAGATATTGTTTATTTTATCCCTTTTTTTAAGTATACATTCATTTTATTAATTAACACATAAACTGCATAGGCATATTGCTAGTTAACAAAAGATAATATAATATAAATTTGTCTCATTGAGTCATTGGAAGTGGGCTTCAAAAACCCTTGAATTTCTAATTCATCCCTTGATCTCAGTTTTTTTTTTTTTTTTTTCGCAATGTTCCCTAAAGAGATTCCTCTCTCCCTCCCTCCTTTTTATATTTGTAAGTTACACGGGAACTTAGAGAGCACTGAGCCCAACACCTTACCCGTCAACCCCATTCTTATGGGAGGACTAACCCTCAAAATAGCTAATCACTATAATTGAATTCTGTTGAACTTTTGTTCGCCTCAAATTGATGTGAATATCACTCCTTCAATGCATAGATTCAATGCATAATTGACATCTTTCTTAGCACTAAACAATGTCAAGGATCCAGAACTAACAAAGGTTTAACCAGAACCATTCTATGAATTGAAGAAACAGCTCAATCTCACCTAGTTATAGCATTCCAACGTCAAAAGGCCTAGGCAAAAAGTGCAATCAATCATACAGCATATTCAACATATGTAGCTCAACAAATGTCTTCCTGAATTTCTCAGTTCAAAACTCAAGACTTATTCATGAGTTATTCTCAAATTATTTTACACACACACCAAAAAAAAACCCATAAATTGGGCAATAGCAATTGATCAAAATACTTAAACTTTCCAAGCATTAGCTATAAAACAGCATAAGTAATCTAATTTAACATGCTTATATACACTGTTAGGTCCAAAAAAATTCATTTTGCAAACAAGCAGTCCAAAATGCAAACCAACCAAGAAGAACCTCTCATTAAAACAAAAGCACAAAACCCAGAAAGAAAAAAGAAAAAATAAAGTTTCAGGTGACGGAAAAAGAGATTACTTTTGAGGTCGGAAACGGTGTCGGAATCTGAAACAAACAAGGCCAAGTGGGTGTCGAGGCTGGTGTCTACAAACACAACATTTTGAGAGGCTTTATTAGAATCGGAACCGGACCCAGAATCCGGTTTCGCCATGAAATGAGGCACTGAGTAGTTTTAGAGGTTGAGCTGATGAGGGTGAAAGTGGACACACAGGTTATTGTTGTATGGCGGCATATACGTGTATATATATGTAGTAGAAGAAGTCTGGAAGTTCCACAAGGTTTATGTTTTTGTTTTGGGTTTTTGGTATTTCAAAGAGACAGAAGCGCACTGCGCGCACCGCTTTAAGAATAGCACATACATATTCGAGTGTTTTTCTTCGCTTGGGTCTAGGAAGGAAAGCCCATTGTTAAGTGTTTTTAGTTCCCTTGATGATGGGCTCAACTTGTTTTTGTAAACACTAGACCCAAAGGGATGAAGTAAGAAAAAACTTAAAATTTCCTTAGATAAAAATAAAGTTAAATAAAATAAGTTGATTTTTTTTTTTTTTTTGCTGAAATTGCTATAGCAAAAAAAAAAAAAAAAAAAGTGGACCCTAAGTGAGAAAAAATTATAGAGTGGGGCTCGAAAATAGTACCTAACGGTGGTAGAAATAAACTTCTTTCTTGCAAGACTTACGTGGGATCTACAAACAATGGATAAATTATGCAAATTGCAACTTAACCCTTCTCAAACATACACTAAGTAAACAATAATGCGATGGACCAAACACATTTTAGTGTTTTACAACTTGTTGAGATGGCAAATTTTAATTAGTAATTTAGTATAACATTACTTTTATTTGAAACCATCACTTACATCATTTTTATTATATGATCATTACAACTGGTTACCTACACAATTGTGTCAAATTTTATAAAATTTGTTATGTAATTAGACTTATTGTTGTTAAGGAGAAAAGAAAAAAAAAAAAGGTGAAAAGTAGCCTTGTATGCTAATTTCTGAAGTGTACAAATATAATAATATATCATTGAGGGCATTGTTTTGAGCTTAATAACATGTGACTTGTGGATCAGAGTTAATTTAGTTGATAAAGTTGTTTGTTTTTGTATGGGAAATTTCATATTGATGACAATGATGAGTATTATGTATAATGGCATTAGAGTTTAAACAGTGAAAAAAGGTTGCCCTCTTTATTATGCAGGATATGAGCTTGATAAGCTTTCAATTAACAATAATTAATCTAGATTTTCCTTGTTCTTATAACTTGAAATCATTTATGCCATTTGTGGGGGGGAAAGGGCCCAACCCAACATAATGGGCCGAGAACCCATATGAGAGCTGTTGTGCGACCAAGAAGAAGGAGATGGTAAGGGCAAGGCTCATCTGGAAGTGGGACCCTCAGAGAGAAGAATGATTACGATCCGAAGAGGTCATATTCTGTCTGAAGAAGTTATAGTCCTCTGACGAGAATGGTATAGATCAATTGAATGTATAAGAAGTCAAAATGATTTTTCGAGGACTCCTCTTAATCAAGATAAGCTCTGAGTACGTTGAGAGACGATAAGGATGAAGAAATATCTAAGGGGAAAGCTGCTATCACCGTATTTAATGTTCTGCAGCAACTTTTCTGGCTGCATTTATGTGGAGAAGACTCCTGAACAGTGTATCCTCACCTACTGCCACTCACACGGAGCTAAAGAAGATGCTTGACATGACACATACTTAAGTAGATTCACGGATGAAGTACAAGTGGACGATGGAGATGAAGAGAAGGGAGGTTATATAAAGGAAAGAAGCTCCTAATGTAAGGGGAGAGTAAGAGAAAAAGAATAAAAAAGAAAGAGAGAACTTGACTGTAACCCTAAGACCTATGTTCATCAGATAAACAATAATATAGCTCTTCGGATTTTCAGGCTTTACGTGTAAATTCATGTTGGCTCGTGTTTGAAAGTTGTGATTCGTTGCTGTTAATCCAATACTTAACCTAGCTCTTTCACCCATACTCTACAAATTTATTGTTTTGGGCTTGGGCCACAGATCCTAACCCTACACCATTCAAAAAATAGAAACATAAACAAAAATGCAAATTCCCCTTCGGTTTTAAATTTTTAATAAAACATAAGACATTTGTTGTGAAGGTTTTTTGAATGACGGGTTCAAGTGGGTTTGGACTTACCAACCCTGGTTCAAGATGGAATGAGTCAAGTCTACTACTCACTCTTATAAAGAATAGAGGCTAATGATGTATAGTGAAGAAAATGCTCAAAGATACCAACCCACAAAATGAGAGATCATCCAAGTAATTACTCTTAAACTTTATATGAAAATAATACAACGAGAGAGAGAGAGAGAGAGAGAGAGAGAGGGCTTATTTATGCTACCACACCCATAGAAAAGCATAATTTGGAATCTATTACTTCATCTCCGAAGTGTAACTCTTGGAGCTAAGCTTTATAATTGAACTAAATGGTATATGATGTCCAACTTTACATAAAGATTTGAGTTTGTTGGTTTCTGGATTCTTAAAAGAATGGCTACCTTAGAGTTTGATCTTATTTGGATATTAGAACCACTTGCTTTTTATGACAATTTAAGATAATCGCCTGACTAAACCAATTTTTATGGACTATTTTAAGGGGAACATACCCCAAAGAATCTAATAAATTTAAGGGATTTGGCCAATCAATATTAAATGAAGACAAATTGCTTTTTCATGGTGGAGACTATTAGTCCCAGATTTATGGCAAATGTAGCAGATCAATTTTGTGTTTTCTCTTGTATTTGTGGTTTGCACGAGGCTTGCTTATGGATTTTGCAAGTGTTACAAGCTTGCTTAGCAAAATTTATCTCCTGGGCCTATGGATATGGCCAAAATAGGCCAACTCTTTACCTTCCATACCACACTCCTTTAATTTCTCTATTAATATTACATGAACTTAGGCCATGTGAGAAAATAAAAAAGCGAAAAATAAATATAGTAGGCCCAAAATGAATGGGTTTTGCTTAGTGTGGCCCTCTAGAAAAATTGGGCATTAACTACATTTAAGAATAGTTTCAGTACCACTGCACACCCTTAGTACGATGGTCACTCTATAAATCTTCAGGAAGGAGTTTCACAGTTCATATACATATATACTTAGATAAGGTTAGAGTAAAATTTCTATTTTGTATAAAAAAATTAAAAAAAAAAAAAGGAAAAAAAGAAGAAGCATAATTCTAGCAAATACAAATGAAATCCTGCTCCAGAAACATATTATTACGCTGTAAGGATGGGTCCAAATAATTGTGAGTTTATGTTATCAGTTATGTTTGTATAAAATCTTTGGTAAATCCTCTTCTTAACGGCATTGTCAATCCACCTAAAAAAAAACATAGATGATGCGGTACTCCAATCCAAACCAGTAAAACCATGCCAGAATAACAACTGCATTTTTTCACATGACTTTTTGAGTTGGTCATATTTGTGTGTTAGGTTGCTTGTTTTTATCATTGGTGCAGGGGCAGAAGTTGTTGCGAGTTGCAACCGCATCTTTACTTTTGGATAGCTTAAAAACATGAGTGCAACAGGTGCTTGATCCGGAGAAATTATAGAGTCTTCTGGTAGACAAATGATGTGGTCCACCATTTCACTAAAAAATTTTCATTTGTTTAAAATTGTTGAGTCAGTAATTAATTTCTGTTTGAAAAAATTTTATAACTAATAATTTTAAACAGGTGGAAGTTTTTTAGTAAAATAGTGGACTACATCACTTGTCTACCATGTGGATCTTATAATTTCTCATTGATCTGCTTCTTTTGCGTGAACGAAATCGTCATGAAAAATCTATAGTCAGCAAGCCAACATATTCAACTAACCCATTAAGTGTAGCGCCAAACCAGTACCAAGGGTTGACATGAAAAAATAAATTGGAGGAAAATAAAACCACCCTTTGGGCACCACATTTATAACATTCATAAAATAAAACTTTAAGAGACGAGGAAAAATGAAGAACAGTCTATCAGGAAACCAAACTCTCATAATGCTAATGAAATTGCAAGGTGAACTCCAACCATACAATTAGCATTCTAAATTTTAATCCACCAATGTACTTGACTAAGAAGCCATCCCTGATAAAAGATAGAGCAAGATGCTGGCTTATTCCTTCTTCCTTGTGTCCTTGAGTTGGCCCCTCTTTCGAATACCAAGGCAAAACCTCAGCCGCCATGCATCGACAACAAACTCTGGCAAGGAGTAGGCCAAAGCCCAGAGGAGGGTGTGTGGCCAGTAAGGTGTGCAACGAGGCTCATAGCCTATGTGACGCAAAGCTGCTCGGGCGTATCCATCTGTTGATGGAACAAGGAAGGATGACCTCTTGATTGATGCCATCTTTGTTGCCACATATAGTGGAACCTGCATCCAGAGGATTGATCAGAGAACATAAAACAAGGCAATACAAAGGGTGATAAGCGAACAAAAGTTCACAACAGTCTTTTTTGCATGTCTATAAGCTAAATGCTTTTGAAATAAAATAGTCACACAAAAGAAAAGCATCTATCTGCTTAGTTCAAATGACATTTCCTCCTCCCACAATAATGAGATGGAAGGTAATAGCATGGGTTCAAGACCCATCAATGTGTATGTCACTTAACAATATTTAAAAAAAAAACATATATCTTAACTATGCAAAGCATTGCATTTCACTAAGCAAATTGCTTCACTCCATATATGAGACCATATCATTACTTACCCATTTTTTCATTGCCTAAACTTATGTCCTCTAGAGTTACTTCTATTTGATCTTTTGTTTAGCAGTCTATCATTCCTAATTACAGGTGACATCAATTGGTCACTGAATATAACCATCCCATTGATATTTCCTTATCTTGCACTTATTTGAAGCTGCCTCGAACTCATCATAAATGAACCCAATTTTGAACTGCATTATCCACTCATCCAACATCCCATATTTAAGCATATAAAAGAAAGTCCTCATGATACCAACACAGAATGAGCAGTCCAACTTAAAAACAAACTTGAACTGGGAAAAGGTTGTTGGGGGGAGGGGGGGGGGGGGGGGGGGGGTGGGGTTGCTCGGCACGGGCATGGAATGTCCAAAGTCTGACCACGTAGAAGGTGTCATGTAAAATTCATGACCTATTGAAGGACAAAATATGATTTGCATAGAATATTGTAAATTGTTATTATGATCAGTAGATTCAGTAGATAGAGTTTTAACCTATAATCAAAATGAAGGGGGCTGGGAGGGATGGCTTGGATTTGGTCCTACCTTCTAGATTTTTTTGCATGAAATTGACTGCTATTAATGCTTAAATCTTTGCATTTGCCTTTGACAGCCCAAGCCTTTTAGGGGGTGGTGTCAAACCCAGTAGGCCAGTAACAAAAACTCGCACTTTTGCAAGGCCTGGGAGAGATGATTGATAGACAACCTTACCCCCAATTTTATTTTTGGAGCGGCTGATTCCAGGACTCAAACCCATGACCTATTGCTTTTTGGTGGAGGCGCTTGCCATCCCACCAAAGGCTGGCCTCTTGTTACTGTCTAAAAATAATAAAAGATATTTGATAAAGGCCCACCCCTTAATCTATAGCCTATCTATCATTGTCCTAAAAAAAAATAAAGAGATTACATTTTTATGTCTACATAGGCATTCTTTTTCTTCTGTTTCCCCACAGTCCATAGCTAAGCTAAACAATCTATTAATCCTTCATGCCACATTTAAAAGGATAAATTAATATGAAAAGGAAATCAATGAACGACAATCTTTACCTAATGAGTCTAATAAGCAAAATAAGACAAGCAACATTGTCTACAACATAAACCGTCAATCTGAAATGGATAAACAAGAAAAGATAACTTTACCTAATATTTGACGAAGCAAATTAGGTTGTGAATAGATTGAGTTTCCTCATTGCAATAAAAACTTTATGTTAGATGACAATAGGCCACACTAATATAATTCACCAATCACAGCCACTTGCCTCTAGCATGGGACATAGGGCTGCCATATACACTAAATTTTCTTAGGTGGCTGACAATCCCATTTGAAGGTCAAACAGCTTCAAGTTGAATAGGCTATTAATTTGGCTTCAAAAGCCCACCAAAAGTTGGCTTCTTCTACAATACCCTCAACAAGGACAAGGCTTAAAGTGTGAAATAGTTTTTGTTCAATATTAATGGCACAAATATAAATTTCAAACTTCCATCATATGTTGTCCTTCTCAAGTCAACTATTGTATCACCAAAAGAAATCTAAGAAATGTACAAAAATAGAAGGAAATGGGATTCTAAGAAAAATGATATTAACTAATCATTTGAACATAAATGAAACTTAACCAAAACAAAACAAGATTATCTAAGACATAAGCTCAATACCTGACACTGAACATCGATTCCACTTTTCTTGTATTCAACATAGAGACACCTCGAGAATTGATCAATATACCTGATCAAAAACACAAGTAAACTCCCTTCAGCTCATAAAACTATAAAATGAACCAAAATTTTTCAAGTTATCTCAAATTCAACAAAGAAAGAAAGAACTTGCTGCAAGACTATGCTTACGCTTTAGTGGCTGCATAAACAGCATAAAGAGGATCAGAAGGAATCACAATGGCAGCTCCAGAGCCAATGTTGACAATTGCACCTCTCTTCCTCTTGAGCATCCCAGGCAAAACAGCCTGAGTAACCTTAGTAGTACCAACAACATTGATTTGAATCAAATTCTTCAAAAGCTCCTCATCCACTTCATGAAAAAACCTGGCATAAGGGTACGATACCCCAACGTTGTTGACCAAAACCCCAACATCTAAACCTTCAATAGCTTCACTAATCCTCTTAATACCCTCAGACAAATCACCAGAGAAATCCACAACAACATTCTTGATCTGGGTTTTGCCGTACTTGGCTTGAATCGAATCCGAGACATCATTGAGCTTCTCTGGATTCCGACCCACCAAGACAAGATTAAGCCCCGCCCGAGCCAATTGAAAGGCGAAACCTTTGCCGATACCATCAGTGGGTCCAGTTACGAGTGCCCATGAGCCGTAGTGCTTTTTGAGATTTTTGGGTGGTCTGAGAAAATTGACGTAGACCCAGTTGAGGAAAGTGAGAGAAAGTTTTAGAGCCGAGAGAGAACCTAAAGTGAAAAGCACTGGAACCCAGAAAGGTTGAGTCTTGAGCTTGTCTAGAACACAGGTATGCATGATTGGAACAGAGTGTGTGTGTGTGTGTGTGTGTTTTGTTTTGGGTTTGGTTTGGATTTGAGAAATGGCCAAATGGGGTTTTGTAAGGAGAAAGAGAGAGAGTAGGTTTGAGATTGACAAGGTTAGCTGGGGGTTGATTTAGGAGGGCAGGACGGGTTTGAGAGAGTAAAGACCAAATGGGTCGTGTTCAATGCTAACAGATGGTTGGATATATAGGAATTAAGATAGGACAGTTAGCAGACCAAGAGGCATTCAATTTATGCAGGCAACAGAGTCAGAGAGAGAGGAAATAGTTGGGTGAAGTAGATGAGCGAAAAACCACCGTAATTAAACAATCAAACAACGACGTACATGAGAGAACGTGGTGCTGCCACTGTTTTTTGCTGGACTAGGTGGGCATCATTTTATGTTTGGAAAATGTAGCGTAAGAGTAATGCTAGAAAAACACAATTTTTGCCATAATTTGTACATGGCAATTTTTTTTTTACAAGATATCCTAAATTTTGTTTTTTTTTTTTTTGAGAATCCGATATCCTAATTTAAGTGTATATACATGAGAATTTCAATTTTGAAAATTTGAACCCGGTCCTTACCCACATATCCTATAAATATTTATGCTTATAAAGTGACAATTGCATTAAAAATGTGCGGTGGTTATATATGACAAGTTACAAGTGTTAGAAGTGTTCTCATATGAATCATCCACCATCATATGTGTCATTTTATGTGTGGCAAACATTACTATGAATTTAATGTGTTTAATGCATACATAGTACAGACTCGCTCTCTCCAAAACATGTGTCGCTAGCATTACTGAGAGTTTAATGTATTTAATGTATACATGGTACACTCTCTCTCCAAAAACATAGGAAAACTGGAATTTCAAGTCACAGTTCTGAAGTGAAGTCACAAAAGTCACAGGTATTGCGTGCCATAGGTGCAAGTGTGTCTAATAGACTTATACTCCCCTTTTTATTTTTACAGAAGGGTGCCAAATTGTGTGTTTTTATTTTAATCTTATGACTTGGTAAGATGGCCTTGAGTTAATTTTTTATTGACCAAATAAGAGATTTCTGGTTCGAATTTAATTTTAAATTCTATTATATTTAGGACAATTATTGGTTTATATTGTA
This sequence comes from Quercus variabilis, assembly GCA_030445155.1. Lineage (NCBI taxonomy): Eukaryota > Viridiplantae > Streptophyta > Magnoliopsida > Fagales > Fagaceae > Quercus > Quercus variabilis. The sequence continues at coordinate 56,209,485 of CP129447.1, read as the reverse complement.
CTATCAATGTAAAATTTACATTGCAAAAAGTGTAACAGATTGTACATGTTTGTTTATTCTACAATGTAAATCTTATATTGATAATACAATGTAAATTGATAATTTATTTTCTTATATTCGTATAAGCAAAAATAATATTGTTCAATTTTTCTAATTAAAAGGAATGGGTTCAAAAAATCAAAACTTCAAATCATCTTTATAGTGTCACCTTGTTGATTTCACATTAATTGGTATAAATATCTAGAATGAATATTGATGGTTGAGTTTTTGGAATTTTGGACGACAAATTATGGTAATGAAGTAAGGTAAGAATTCACTCACTTATACGACATTCCAAAGTTATAAATATTAGTTACTTTATTAAGAAGAAGATAGTTACAAAACATTTTGAGTCACAAATAATTTGATTAGAAATGGATTTTCCTCTACCCAAAGTGATCTAATCTAGTTCTAACTTTTCCTATTAAAAAAAAAAAAAAAAGGCAAACTATCTAGGAAATACATAATTCATTTTTATTATGTGATTTGCTTTTTTTGGGTTACTAAAATTGTATGATTTTGAAACTACAAGTATCTGGCCAGTTACAAATTGTGTTTACTAATCTAAGGAGTACTTGCACATACTCTGCCTCTCGCAGCCCTTCTAGTCCAATATAAAAATCCAAACTCTGCCCTAGGGTTTGGGCCCATTGATGGAATCTGGGGCATAAAATACTGAAGAATTCACAGCCATTATCTGTAATAATCGATAGAGATCCATGATATTGTTCAGATTAAGATGTGTTACGATTGTGGTATAGCTTTGTCGTAATGTCTGTAAGGACGAAAACTCAAAACATTCGTTTCTTCGAAAAACTAAGATGTGTTTCTATGTAGACCACAAGTGCTATTTAGGTTAACAACTACCAACCACAAAGAGAAAAGGAAAATAATGACAGAACAAAATTAAAAAAATAAAATTCAGGCCAACAACTTTGGAAAGAATTTCAAGGCCATTTCAAGGTCGTTCGAAGCTAAGATTTTATACTCAAATTTATAATATATATTTTTTAATGGGAAAATCTATTATAATATCATCCACTATATCATATACTATATATAATTGGAGAAATCAAACCCACAATTTTCTCCCAATAAAAAACCTATACCATTAAACACGCGGTTTAAACTTTAAACAAAATGGTATACGATTTGGTTTTAAACCATTTCACTATAAAAAAAAACACAAACATACCAACAATAGGAATAAACTAAGTCATATCGAAAAAAAAAAAAAAAAATACAACAACAACAACAACAACAGAGTTTCCATATTCCGTGAGTCCAGAGAGATGTCACTAGCTTATCACCACCGTCAGACAACCAAAACTGCTAGACAGAAATCCCATAATGCGAAGATAGAGAGATCAAATGGCTGCTATCGGTAAGGTTCTCTTTTTCCTTTAGTTCTAGGTTTTGGTATTTTGGTTGGATTGTTTTTAATTTAGGTTTGGGGTTAGATTTTGGTTTATATATATTATAAAAGTTGAATTCTTAAAAATGGTGAATACAGAAAATGATAATACGTGCTCTTTTGACGATGCGTAAAACAATGACACATTTAACATGTGCCCTTGTCACTTCATTTGCATGGTCATTGTTAGAAATGATTTCTATTAGTAAAAATTGTTATTAATTTAATTTTCATTTTGATAGTAATCTATATATTACAGTCATCGTTATTTGTAATTATGCTATATTTCGATCTGTAACATCTACAAACTTCAATAATATTTTTGCATATTCTTCAAAGAAAAAGAAATTGCATATAATTGTTCAACGCCATTGACAAAGTAAGACAGAAAATTCCTTCATGCAGTGACTTGTCCCCTCCTCTGAATACCAATAGAAAGACGCCAAGAATCAAGAAGAGCCTCTGGAAGCAAGCGAGCAAAGCACCATTGTAGTGAGTGAGCCCAGTAGGGCGTGCACCTTGCTTCATACCCAATTTGGCGAACGGCAGCTCCTGCATAATCGTCTGCCAAGGGTATAAACAACGATGATCTCTCAATTGCAGCCACTTTGGACACCATTTTTGTTGCAACATATAATGGTACCTGAGCCAATGAGTCAATGACCCTTCCTCAATTAGACATGTCAAATGAATTACCATGACAAACAGCAGCCCTATACGGTGCTATAGCTAAAAAGATTAAAAAAAAAAAAACAGTAGGCATGATCTTTTCTATAGTCATCTTTTTGAGGCTCAATTTTTGCTTGTGATTTCCCAACGGCCTCACCTGCCATTTGAAATTTTGAAATGCTAATTTTATGTAATATTTACAAAAAATGAAAAGCAAGAAGAACAAGTCATAGTTCAGTCTCTTTGTAGTTGTTAAGAAAACTCATACTAACTCAATATTTACTCGATGTGGGACTCAACACACACCCACACAACACACGACTAAGGTCTAGTAAAAAATGAATTGAAAATAATAGTAACTAGAATTATGCAAACCATGGTTTGTTAAGATTTAAATGTTTTATTTTATAATATTTATTGGAAGTATCTTTAGATATTTGGTAGTTTGACCAAGTCTCTTTTGTTTTTTTTTTTTTTTTTTTTTTTTTTAACTTTGTATCAGTTTGTTTTTTGTTAACTCTGTATCAGTGGTATCAGAGCTAGTGAGAAAATCAAGAGAGAGAGAGTCCCCAAATAGTATTGATGGCTTCAGATTCAAATTTTGTGCAGGCAGCAATCCCACGTTTTGATGGTCACTATGACTATTGGAGTATGCTAATGGAGAATTTCCTACGATCCAAAGAGTATTGGCCGATTGTTGAATCTGGAATTCAAGCACCAGCACCAAATACAGTCTTGACAGATGCTCAGAAAACAGAGTTGGAAGGGAGAAAGCTCAAAGATTTGAAGGCAAAAAATTATCTTTTCCAAGCAATTGATCGTCCCATCTTGGAAACAATTCTTAGCAAATAAACTTCCAAAGATATTTGGGATTCCATGCAGAAGAAATATGAAGGCTCTGCTAGAGTGAAGCGTGCACAGCTTCAAGCTTTGAGAAGAGATTTTGAGACTCTACAAATGAAGGATGGAGAATCTATCACCAGCTATTGTGCTAGGACTATGGAGATTAGCAACAAAATGCGCTTTCATGGTGAGAAGATGGAAGATGTCACCATTGTTGAAAAGATATTGTGTTCTCTGACACCAAAGTTTGATTATGTCGTGTGTTCCATTGAAGAATCGAAAGACATAGATGCATTTTCTCTTGATGAACTACAGAGTTCCTTGCTGGTCCATGAACAGAAGATGAATCGAAGTTCAACTTCAGAGGAGCAAGCTCTAAAGGCTTCTATCTCTACTCATTTCTCAAACTCTAGAGGAAGGGGAGATCGAGGCAATAGAGATGGCAGCAGGCATTTCAAAGCCAATGATGGACAATTTCAGGGCAAAGGCAGAGGACGAGATCAACATTTTGACAAATCCAAGGTAGAGTGTTTTAGATGTCATAAATTTGGTCATTATCGTTCTGAATGTTATACTAGGTTGCCTAAAGACTAAGAAAAGGAACCACAATCGAATTTTGCTGAAAAGAAGGAAGTGGAAACTTTGTTAATGGCTGTTCAAGCTAATCAAGAACCTGAATCTGATGTTTGGTATGTGGATACGGGCTGCAGTAACCACATGTGTGGAAGTAAGTCTTCTTTTTCTTATTTAAATGAATGCTTTCATTCTATAGTACGTTTTGGTGATTGTTCTACTGTGAAGGTGATGGGAAAGGGTGATATAGAGATAAGAACCCAGAATGGTTTTGTAGAAACAATTTCTAATGTCTTTTACGTTCCTGACTTGAAAAGCAATTTGTTAAGTGCTGGTCAATTGCAAGAAAAGGGTTATATAATCACTATTCAAAAGGGTGTTTGTGAGATTTATGATCCTACTAGAGGAGTCATTGCTGTTGTGCAAATGAGTACAAACAGGTTGTTTCCATTGAAGATTACAAGTGTGCAATCTTGTTTGGTAGCTGAAGTAAAAGATTCTTCTTGGTTGTGGCATTTTCGTTATGGCCACTTGAGCTTTGGTGGATTAAAGACCCTCCAACAGAAAAATATGGTGGCAGGTCTTCCTCAGATTAGTATTCCTTCCCAAGTTTGTGAGGAATGTGTTGTTGGCAAACAACATCGTTCTCAATTTCCCAAAGGGAAGTCATGGCGAGCAAAAGTAGCTTTGGAGCTAATTCATTCCGATATATGCGGCCCAATAACACCATGTTCTAATGGAGGTAAAAGATACTTAATTACCTTCATTGATGATTATACTCGAAAAACTTGGGTTTATTTTTTACTGGCAAAATCAGAAGCTTTTTGTGCATTTAAAAGCTTCAAGGCTTGTGTGGAAAAATGAAACTGGAAACACCATTAAGACCCTCCGAACAGATCGTGGTGGAGAATATTGCTCAACCGAATTTGAAGTTTTTTGTGAAGATCATGGCATTCGAAGAGAGCTGACAGCTGCTTATACACCACAACAAAATGGTGTATCAGAGAGGAAAAACAGAACCATCCTTAATATGGTGGGAAGCTTGTTGACAAGAGGGAGAATTCCAAAATCCTTTTGGCCTGAAGCTGTAAATTGGAGTATTCACATTTTGAATAGAAGTCCAACATTTGTTGTTCAAAATATGACACCAGAGGAAGCATGGAGCGGAAGGAAACCTGCTGTAGATCATTTCTGGATTTTTGGGTGTATTGCCTATGCCCATATTCCAGATGAGAAGAGGAGGAAGCTAGATAACAAGGGAGAAAAATGCATTTTTCTTGGTGTTAGTGATAAGTCAAAAGCTTATAAACTATACAATCCTAGCACCATGAAAATTGTCATCAGCCGTGATGTCGTGTTTGATGAAGAAGGCACTTGGTTATGGAATCAAACTGGTGTTAAAGAAAGTATTCCAGCAGATTTTGATGATGAAGAGAAAGGGCAGCAACCTATGGAGAATGAGCAAGAAGAGGAAGCCACTCAAAATGTTCGAATAGCTGATCAAAGCCCACTTGCAGCTGAATCACAAAGGCCTCAACGTGTTCGAAAAAGACCAGCATGGATGTATGATTATGATGTAACTGGAATTGATCAATCTGAAGATCCACTCATTCACTTTGCTTTGTTTTCAGATTGTGATCCTACCAATTTTGAAGCGGCTGTCACAGAACCAAAATGGAGAAAGGCTATGGATGTTGAAACTACAGCCATTGAAAGAAATGATACTTGGGAGCTGACTGATCTTCCAAAAGGGTATAAAAAAATTGGTGTAAATTGGGTTTACAAGACAAAACTGAAGGAGAATGGTGAGGTTGACAAACACAAGGCACGTTTGGTAGCTAAGGGCTACAAGCAGGAGTTTGGTGTTGATTATAAAGAAGTTTTTGCTCCGGTTGCAAGGCATGATACAATCAAATTGGTGATTGCTATGGCAGCTCAAAACTCATGGCCTATCTTCTAGTTGGACGTGAAATCAGCATTCCTCCATGGAGATTTGAAAGAAGAGGTATTTATCGATCAACCTCCTGGTTATGTAAAACTTGACAATGAGCATAAAGTGTATAAGTTAAAGAAAGCTCTATATGGATTAAAACAAGCTCCACGGGCTTGGTATAATCGTATAGAGACTTATTTTTTGAAGGAAGGATTTCAAAAATGTCCTTATGAATATACACTTTTCATAAAAATTGAAGATGGAGGAAAGATGCTCATTGTTTGCTTATATGTAGATGATCTAATCTATACTGGAAATAATACAGCCATGTTTGAAAGCTTTAAGAAATCTATGATGGTTGAATTTGAAATGTCTGATCTTGGTATGTTGCATTACTTCCTTGGCATTGAAGTAGTACAATCAGCTAATGGGATCTTTATTTCACAAAAGAAGTATGTGCAAGATGTTTTGGACAGGTTTCAGATGAAGGATTGCAATCCTGTAAGCACTCCAACTGAGTTTGGCTTAAAGCTAAACAAAGATCATGAAGGGAAGAAGGTGGACATTACACTTTACAAGCAAATTGTTGGCAGTTTAATGTATTTAACTGCAACAAGACCAGACATAATGTATTCTATGAGTATAATAAGTAGATATATGGAGAATCCAACAGAAATGCACTTGTTAGTTGCCAAGAGAATCCTTTGTTACTTGCAAGGAACTAGAGATTTTGGGCTATTCTACAAGAAGGCTGAAAAGTTAGAATTGTTTGGGTTTACTGACAGTGATTATGCAGGAGATCAAGATGATAGAAGGAGTACTTCGGGCTATGTTTTTATGTTGGGCACAGGGGCTGTATCGTGGTCCTCTAAGAAGCAACCAATTGTCTCCTTGTCAACTACAGAAGCTGAATTTATTGCTGAAACAGCTTGTGCTTGTCAAGCTATCTGGTTGAGAAGAATTCTTGAAGAGCTACAGTTCAAGCAAGTTGAAGCTACTACAGTTTTTTGTGACAACAACTCAGCAATCAAACTCTCTAAGAATCTTGTACTACACGAAAGAAGCAAACACATTGATGTGAAATATTATTTCTTAAGAGACCTCAGCAATGATGGAACAATCAAAGTGGTTTATTGTCGAAGTGAAGACCAGATTGCAGATATACAGACCAAGCCTCTCAAGTTGGCTGCATTTGTGAAGTTACGTGGTTTACTTGGAGTGTGTTCACATGCTGCTGCAAAGGAAGACCTGTAGAGGGTTGATTTTTATTTTAAACTGATTTCTGCAGATTTCAGTTTAAGGGAGAGTGTTAAGATTTAAATGTTTTATTTTATAATATTTATTGGAAGTATCTTTAGATATTTGGTAGTTTGACCAAGTCTCTTTTGTTTTTTTTGTTAACTTTGTATCAGTTTGTTTTTTGTTAACTTTGTATTATGGTTGTCAAAATCTTGATCCTAGATCTTATAATCTTAAAATCCTACGATCCTATCCAAAAAAAAAAAAAAAAAACCATTAAGATCAATGTAGAATATTTCATGAGGGTAGGATCAGCATGGAATTGCAATCCTATGATCCTACTTTATAGAATTCTTACGATAGAGGACCATTCATTAAAGTTATTGCGATATAAAATTTAATTGAAAAGGTTTTTAGTGTTTTGAGTATTTGGCAAATTAATTACACTTAGTAGTATTATAAAATTATAAATTTATAAAGTATGAATTGTAAATTGAATTTTGTTTTTTTTTTTAAAGTAACTTTAACCTTAAAACTATTTTCAACTTTAAGGACTCCTTAAAACTCTTTTTTATGGATTGTTAAACACTTCATTTTTTTTTTCATTCACTCAAAAAATAAATTTAAAAAAAAAAAAAAGGTCATGAGAAATTGAGAATGTGGTACCTGACATTGCACGTCAATTCCATAATGCTTGTATTCCACATCTAGAGATTTTGATAACTTGTCGATATAACTGCCATAAAAATAAAAAAAAATCAAAAATCAAAAATCAAAAGAAGGATACAATAATAACAAACAAAACTCTTAGGTTTAATTTCAAATATTATTCACATAGGACTCATACTCCTCACGACTTTTTTTCTTCCAAGCACCAAGCAAGGGATTGATAGTTTGATACAATATGTAACGCCTTAATTTTTATTAACAATATTGTCCTCTTTGGGGCTTATACCTTTTATGGATTTGTTTTTCTGTAGCACCAAGTAAGGGAAAGCACGTTGTTAATATTTTGGATATTCAACCCACATATAAAAACTTCTCCTTTACCACACCTAGGCAACATGCGATTCCATATATTGCAAACCCTCACCTCATTGCACCCATGCCCCTCCATGTGGCTGCGCCTCTTGACCTTTTTGGTCACTACATTAATTAGGCCTATCAAATACATGGTTGGTGGTCGTCTTTTCATTTTCTTTCTTCTCCTTCTTAATGAAAACTTTTTTTTATACAATATATATATATATATATATATATATATGAAAATATCTCCAGTTAAATTACCTAACACCTTCAAATGTTGACGTCTCTCTAACTATAATTTTCATAAGGTAAGATTTGTATACAAAAGTTATATACACTCTTGTTGTTAGTTAGGTTATATTTTGCCTTTGACATTAATTAAGCTTGACATTTGATTAGGTATCATTTATCTCTGACATAAATTAATACAAAAATCATATCCTCTCTTATGGTTAGGTTTTATTTGTGTTTGACATTAATTAAGCTCAACATTTTATTAAGTTATAATTTGAGGGTGTGTTAAATTTTTGTGCTGGATCTCATTGCATTTCTTGCTATTTCGGTGATTTGAAATAATAGAAACCTCACTGGCAATCTTATTACCCCAAATTAGGATGAATAGAAATTATTTACATTTAAAAAAAATTAAAAAGTCTACATGCGTATGATGAGGCTAATATACCTAATATTTATAATTAGGAATGGCAACGGGTCTGGTTCGGGCCGGGTTTCTTAATGCCCAAACCCGACCTGCAGGTTTGTCTCAAAAACCCGAACCTGCCTCGTTTAATAAACGGGTTTTTTTCCTGCACCCCAGACCCGCCCCGTCGGGCTCCACGGGCCTCGCGGGCACCGCCCAAGATCACGTTCATCAATCTAGATCAGTCTGATCAGAAACCCAAAAAAAAAAAAAAAAACCCCAAGACACCAAGATCATGTTCATTAAACTAGATCAGAAACCCAAAATCAAAAACCCAGATCATATTCTTCAATCGGAACAGAGTAGCAACTAAAAACCCAAAAACAAACACAAAAATTTCAGATTTTTTATTTTTACTTTCAAAATCACAAACACAAACACAAACAAAAATCCTAACATAGAAATCACAAACCCAAACTAGATTCTATAAAAAAAAAAAAAAAAAAAAAAAAAGGAACCCAAACTTCCTAACGATCCCAAAGGTCCCAAACCATAATGAACCCAAACAAAACAAACCGAGACCGGCGGTGGACGGTGATACTGACACAGATAGAGATGGCGGTGAAAAGTTGGGACGGCAGCGAGAGTTGGACCGGCAGTGAGAGGTTAGGTAGTTGGCCGAAGATGAGATTGAGAGTGAGTGAGATTGAGATTTGTGAGTGAGAGAGTGAGAGATTGTGTGAGTGAGAGTGGTACAGAGGAGAGGCGGCTGCAAGTGAGCTGAAATGAAATGAAGAAGGGAGATGTTAGGGTTTATAACAATATATATACACTAGGGTATTTTAGTAGTTATATATAACCGGGTCAGGTCGGGTCCGAGTTCGGGCCGGATTTTCATAAAAACTCGGACTCGACCCAGACCCGGTTTGGGTTTTTTTTTTTAAAGACCCAAACCCGACCCTATTCCTTATCGAACCGGGTAAAATCCGACCCATTAGGATCGGGCCAAGCCGGGTACCCGCGGGTCGAGCAAAAATTGCCATCCCTATTTATAATCCACTTTTGTCATTTCTTTGAATTTGATGTATTACTGGTGACGTGGCAATTTCTATTGGGCAGCTAAGCCGGCAAATGAATGGGCTCTTTATTAACTGCGGTAGGGGCATGCGAGACTCGTGTGGCAAGTAACCAAAGGTTTTTTTTTTTTTTTTGGTGAGAATCAAGTGACCAAAATTCAGGGATGGAACCAAAATTCAAGCTTAGGGAGGTCGAAATTTTTTGTTCAAAGATTTTTAAAAATTGAAATATCAATATAAGAAGTTGTTAACAATGCATTATTAGCATTAATTTTTTTAATTATTTGTATTTTTTATTTTGAAAAAAAAAAAAAAAAAAAACACAAATGACAATTTATAATCAAGAGTTTTGTAAGTTGTGATTTACAACTATAATTTTTATTGGCTTTAATTTCATGTCAAATTTGATTGTAATTATATTCAATCATTTCCCTACATTTTTGTGGGATTTAATGTAAGGGTTGTGTGTGAAAGTTTGGTGAAGATTTTGTGAAAATGAGGATTTCACGACTAGCTTGCAAATGCCAACTCGTGAAACAGGCCATGCGAGAAGCACATGCTAGAATTTGAAGAGTCTTTGACAAGCTAGATTTCACGAGTCATTCGCGACTCAGGCCAAGTCGCGAGTGAAATATTCAAACATTGTTGCATATTATTAATGAAAATCAAAATCAAAATCAAAATCAAGTAATTCAAATATCAAAATCACATAGTTCAATATTCAAATATTGTAATTTCATTCCTTTATTATTGAAAATGATGGGGATGTTACTTTGATCAAGAAAGAAGAAAATAACAATTAGAGGAAAACAAATGACAAGTCAATAACAAAGAAAAAGTCTTTTGCCAGGAAACTTGGGAGGCTAGCTAGCGACAAAATATTTTGTCGCAATTTGCTATTTACAATCAAATAACATGGAATTAATAGTTATGACTGAGCGGGAGGCTCATGTGTGATAAAAGCACCATTTTTCTACCAAATATTAAAAGCAGTTTAGGCAAAGTTTGTTTGCCGATATTTACAATTCTTGCACAAATTCACCCTATATTATAAGATACCACTTTGCATCTCAAATTATGAATATTTATAATTTTACTTTTTCTTTTTTTCCTGAAGGAATATTTATAATATTACCACTCCATTGCATGATTGCATCAAAAATTTACCCCATATTCTTAGGGGCAGTTAACTTAACAATCACATGTAAGTCACAATCATATAAGTTAATTCTCATTTTTGCCCTTTCTCCATTTAATTTGCTAAATTACCCTTAAAAATCTTTTTCCACTAGCTTGTACTGAAATAATTAACCTACTAGATCTACAAGGGCTTACAAACTACTATAATTAGTCACAAACGTGAGCGTTAAGTGGAAAAATTTTATAATTTGTTTTTTGGTTAAGTGAAAAATGAAAATATATAGTATATGAGACTTATTATTGTTAGTCTCAAACTTTTCTTAAAATGATCTAATTATTTTCTAATAAAGTATAGTTGATACAATATACATATATGCATACATACATACATATATATATATATATATATATATATATATGCATTGAATATTAATGCAATGTAATTTGTAAATTGAATATACGTAGAGCTGCCCTTGACCTGGAAAAAAAAAATTATTATGTATAAATTTTAAAAATTTAAGATTTTTTTATACTTAAAAAAACTTTGTAACCATCCTAAATATTTTTTAGGCCCAACATAATTAAATTTTGGATAAGTTTAGTTGTAGACTAAGGCTACAAATCTATTCATCAATATATATATATATATATATATATTTTTTTTTTTATTTATTGAATATGAATTTTAATAAATCCACCATTTAATTACATTTTCTTCTTAAGTCTTCCATACTTGCAAAATTTTAAGAAGATAAAAGATCAATAACTATGTCGTTAATCAATATTTAAATTTCGAGTTTTTATAGTCTAAAATTGTACTTAAAAAATAATTTTATGGATCGAATGGTAAATAACATCTGATTGACATGAAATTTTGACATTTTTTAAGAACATAAAGAACATGCAATTCATTGATTACATTTTCAAAATATGTAACAATATTAATTTATTTAGTGAAACTGACTACAACTAAGTTTGTAGCTAAATTTTGTTCTTAAATTTTGGTTCTCTTAATAATATATTAGATCCTTACAAATAAAAATAAAAAGTCCAAGAAAAATTTTATTTAACTAAACTGTTGAAAAGATATAGTTTGCAACATTGATAATAAGACTATCATATAACGATTTCAAAATAATAAAAAAATTTGTAAAAAGAAATTGTAAGAATTTATGTATTTGCGAGTGTGTGTGTATGTTTTTTTTTTTTTTTTTTCAATGTATGAAGTTCTCTTTTTATTAGATTTTATATAATTTAAATTTTTTAATACCACTCTCAAGAAAATTCAAGAAACCACCACTGGATCAAAAAATATCAAATTTTATCTATTATTTCAAAGAGATGGCAAGTTAATCTCAATATGACAATAAAATTTCTATCATCCTATCGTTTTAAAAAAAACTCTAGAGTATGAAAGTGGTTTAAGTGGATCTGATCGATGGTTTTAATGAAAATTTTGTTTGCATTAAATTTTGTCATGCACCTTACCTAAACAAATAACAAATAAACAACCAACTACACTACACTACTGAGTCTACTCTGCCATAGTGTATTCATTTTGTTCAATTAATATTTCCTCTAATTAGCTAAATCATGATATTCGAGTATTATAAAGTTTACAATAATTATTAAAAAAAAAAAAGTTTACTATAATTATCTTACAAATTATTTACTACTGTATTATTTATTTTTAAGTATTTACTAGAGGCTTGTAATTCAAATCACATATCGTGTTTTTAACAGAAATCTCAATAGTTTAAATCCTACCTCGTTATAATTACTGGATTATTTGAAAAATACCAAAGAAGATTTATACTGTACTTATAAAATATATAATAAGAGGCAGCCATGCTTTAAAAAAGAAAAGAGTAGAAAGAGAAAGTTTGATATATGCTTACGCTTTTGTAGCAGCATAGATTGTGAAAAGAGGATGGGAAGGCACAACAATGGCTGCTCCAGATCCAATATTCACAATGGCTCCTCTCTTCCTTTGAATCATCCCTGGCAGGACAGCTTTTGTGACCATAGTAGTCCCTTCTAAATTCACCTTAACAATGTTCATCCACACCTTCTCATCCACCTCATGAAAATACATCGCTGAAGGGTAAGTTATCCCCACATTGTTTATCAAAATGCCAACGTCCAACCATTTGATCTCTTCCTCTATTAGACGAATACCAGCTGAGATGTTGCCAGAGAAATCTAAAGGAATAATCTTTATCTGGGTGTATGGAAAATCAGCTTGAATTTCCTTTGAAACAGTTCTGAGCTTATCGTAGTTTCGGCTGACTAGTATTAGGTTTAGGCCTTTCCGGGCAAGTTGGTAAGCGAAGGCTTTTCCAATGCCATCTGTGGCTCCAGTGACAAGAGCCCATGAACCATATTTCTTGAGGTTTTTTGGGGGTCTGAGAAATGTGATGAAGACCCATTTGAGAATAAAGATTGAGTGTTTGAGAAAGGAAAGAAAACCTATGAATGACAGAAAGAGAAGCCAAGCTGGTTGGGTTGTGAGGTGATGAACGCATGCTGGTATCATTTTTTCCTTTTCTTTTTCTGTGGCCGAGCTAGCTGTTTGGTTAGAGTGATGTGTTGTGTTGTTTGAGGTTTGAACTTTGGAAGCTGGGCTTTGCCAGTACTGCTTAATTAATTGCTAGATTATTTTTCTGACGTTTGGTTGAGTTGCTATAAATAAGGAGTAATGACATGGGAGAAATTACTAGAACCTCCTCAGGACGGTCCTCCCAACTCTTCCCATCCAATTGAGACAATTAGAGCATTCTTAGCAGTTGTTTTTATAAAAATTGTCATTTTCACGTACTAAAAGCTTACTTTATTATTTTATCATATCATTTTACAATATCATATTTATCAGATGTTTTATTCTTCAATTCTATACATTAAAATAATATTTACAACACATTAAAATAATATATTAAATTCCTCCTCCATTATCATCATCATCAACACCAACACCAACACCAACAACAACTACAATTACAACAACAACCAGAAAAATTGTTGCGGCCACAATCACCAGAAAAATTGTTGTGGCCACAATCACCAAAAAAAAAAAAAAAAAAAAAAAACACAACCACCAAAATCAACCCATAAGCACCACCAAATCCACCATCAAATCACAACCACTAAAACAGAAAAACAAAAACAAAAACAAATCAGAACAAAGATCAGCACTAGCACCGATTCGCCCACCACCGATTTGCCCATCACCAGCCGACCCACCCACCACCACTGATCCGCCCATCACCATCTCAACCCACCCACTGCCATAACCCACAACCCGAACCCACTCACCACCGATTTGCCCATCCGAACCCACCCATTGCCCAACCCACCCATCAAACCACAGCCAAAAAACGTGAACGGAAAAAAGAAAAAAGGAAAAAAGAAAAAGGAAAAAAAGAACCCGAAGCGGAATAGAGAAGACAGATGGTCGACAACGTCAAGTGGTGGTCTTTGGTGAGATTGGCGACGTCGAGTGGTGGCCTTTGGTGATCGACGTGCTGTGGAAGACGAATAGAGAAGACAAAGATGAGAGACAAGACAGAGATGAGAAGACGGAGAGAGAGAAATCTGTGATGAAGAGAGAGAAAAGGGAATAAAATAACAATATATATTTTGCCATTGTTATCCGTACTGTCTCATATTTAAGACGGTATTGTAGTAATGTGGCATAATTTTTGAGATTTAGAACATTTGATAATGCTCCGTTTTTGTGTTTGGTGTGCCAAATGTGCCAAATATTTGGCATTGGGCACATCTACTGTGGATGCTCTTACAACTCTATATGTCTTAAGTTTGGTCTTACTCTCACTCAATCTAAATATGCTTGATGTTCTTCTATTTTAAATTGATGACTCAGTACCCCCATTAATTTAACTCTTTGTTAAAAAACCCAAACCAAGGTAGTACCAAAAAAAAAAAAGGCAAGCTTATAGTCTGAATGGTTGAGCAGAATGAATGCACTCATAAGTACTCTATGATGCTAGGTAAACAAGATCACGTGCAAACCTTGAAGTCTATTCACAATGTCATCTGTAACCTTAATTTCTATACATCTTTTTATTATTATTTTTTAATGAATTGCAGAAATCCATACTAAACAATTACATGAATCTCTCTATGTACACAATTTTCCTTCAACTTACAAATTACAAATAATTATTCACATATGTTTTTAATCGCATCACATCTCTAATATCAATTATATAATACTATAATAAAATACTGATAAAATGAAAAATTTAATCTACTTGTTATAAAACAAACTAGTATCTAACTCATACTTACACACATGAATAATAAATTATAATGGTACGATTGATGTTAGTTTAGGTTATTAAATATATAAGACATTAGTTCGATCAGGACATTTGGAGGTACTAAAATGATTTTCCCTTACAATTTTAATGATATTAGTTACGCCAAGTTTTTCATTATACTGCTGTTATGTATATAATTTTGAAAATCAATATAGGACACTACATATATAATATCTGTAGGGTCTATTTTTGTAGCCCAAGCCCAAAAGATATAGGTTAAAGGCCCAACGAACCCAAGATAATAAATTTGTAGAGAGTGGGCGAAAGAGCTGGGCTGGTTATGAAGTAAACAATGGTTGGCTAGGTTACTTGTAGTGATGATAACATGAAATAATGCTTAAACAACTCCATGAATGAATGTCCGAAGAGATGTTTTATTAAGTGAACAGTGATTACAACATTCAGAGTTACAGTAAAACTTCTTTTTCTTTTTCTCTCGTGCCCCTCTTATCAGGGACCCTTCTTCTTTATATAGCACCCTTTACCACCATCTCTACCGTCCACCTGTTCTTCATCTGCATATCCACTCAAGTGCACGTCACGTCATGTGTCCACTTTAGTTCTTGGTGAGTGGCGGTAGCTGAGGTTGCACTGTGCTGGGGTCTTATCCACATAAATGCGGCCAGAAAAGCTGTTGCAGTGCATTAAATGCGATGGTAGCAGCTTTTCCTTTAGATATTTTTTGTTCTGATCATCTCCAGACCTACCCAGGACTTATCATTATCATTGGGATTGCTAGGAGGATTATTCGGATCTTCCACACGTTTGTTTTATCAGGGCTATTTGTGGCCGAGGAGTAAAACATCTTCGGACCAGTAGGGACCTCTTCGAACGGTACTCCCCCTCTACTTCTGGGCTTCTTGCCTTCAGATGGGCCGTCCCCACCCAACTATTGCTCCTCGGAAATATAATGCTTCTTAACATGGTGCCCTAGGCCCGTTAAGTAGTTCTGGGTTTTTACCCTCCACAATATCAATTCATTATCACTATCTCTGAAATTCTACTAAATACAACACAAAATAAAGGATATAAATTGGTTTAATAGTATCTCCTAAATTGAATAATGATAGGTGCATTGGATCGGTTAGTTCAATTACAGTCTGTTATATTCAATATTTTCATATACAAAATATCTAAATAGAAACAGTATTAAAAAAAAAAAAAAAAAAACACTCATTAGATTAGAAAAAAAATAATAGCAAATATCTAAACAATTTAATTTGTATGAAAAGCTAACAAGGCAAAATCTAATTTTAATTCTAACAAAATTTTTTCTAAGCTTTGTTTATATATATTGCTTAGGTTTACTTATATTGGACTCCTCATTTTTAACACTGAATTAACTCACTTGACACAAAAATTAAAAAAAAAATTAAAAAAGATTAGATAGGACACGTGATGCAAAATTAAACTCTAATATTAAAATCCAAGTTTTACACTAAATTAACTTACTTGGCACAAAAATTTAAAAACTAAATTAGATGAGACACATGGTGCAAAATTAGACTCTAATTGAAGTCCAATTTGAAATCTAATTGAATTTTCTTTCAGTTTTACCTATTAATATATATTAGCATTTAACCCATGCAAACACATGGATACATTTAAAATTAAACACAAATTTTTATTATAAAAATATAAATAATTAGTCAAATTATTTAAAAAAAAAAAATAGCATGTAACACATGCATACGTAGAGATATATTTAAAATTAAATACAATTTTTATCATAAAAATATAAATAATTAGTCAAACTTTTTTTTAAGTACACGTAATTGGTCACATAGTAAAATTCTTACCTAAATTTAATACTATTTATAATCATTTTTTTTCTTATAATTTTTAATAAGATAGAATGTGTTGTGATCTTTGTTGTGTGATGATTTTTATTGAGTATATGTGATTGATTTTTTGTTTGTTTGTTTATTTATTTTATAGTTCATTACTTAATATTAGATTTTTAATATTTTGCATTTATTAACTCACTTGGCACAAATATTAAAAAACTTAATTTGACACATGACAAAAACTTAAGTGGATAATTATGATGTGGTCCCCACATAAATTTAGAAATATGGCGCAAAATCATATTCTAATTTCAAATTCTAATTTAATTTTCTTCAAACTTTACATATATATATATATATATATATATATATAGACTAACTTGTAACCCCATAAATATGCATGAATATACTTAAAAGAGATACATTAAGATATACATATAAAAATTTAAATATTATTGATAATCATTCTTATATATTTTTTTTAACTCTTTAAAAAGTCTTGTAAGAATATTATTAGGTAGAAAATTTAAATGGTCCATTTAAAAAAAAAAAAAACTTTATGTTCATTAATTTTAGACTCCTTGGTTTTTGTACATAATAATTCTCTTGAATAGATATTTATGATATGGTCACACATTTGACTCTAAAGTTAAGATATAAAACTCTCTCTAAAAATAAATAATTTAGGACACATGACGCAAAATTGGATTTCAATTATAGAATTTAACTAGATTTTCTCTCAGATTTACCTATATATATATATATGGTGCAAAATTAGATTTCAATTTCAATTGTGGGCTAATATTGTGTCATGCGACCACTAAAGTTTTTTAATCTTTGTGCCAAGTGAATTAATGAGTGCAAAATACTAAAAGCCAATATTAATGAAATATTAACCAATCAAATATCTACTCGACAAAAATCACCACACTTTCTATTTTATTAAAAATTAGAATAAAAATAATCATAAGTAGTATTGAACTTAGTTAGGAATTATAATATGCATCTAATTATGTTTATTTTTTCTAATAATTCAACCTACTATGTATATTTTTATGATAAAAAAATGTGTTTATTTTTAAATGCATCTATGCGTATGCATGAGTTACATGCTAGTATATATTTAAAACCAAAGCTTAAAGAAAACTCAATCAATTAGATTATAAAATTGAGTTCCAATTGTCTTAAATTTTTCTTTATTTTGGTGCACAGGAATTTACTACACGCTAAAATTGTGGAGACCAACGAAAGAGGCATTAAAAAGAGAGAGATAAACAGTGACTATTAAGAGTAAAGTTATAGTCACAAATTATTTTATAATATTTTTATAAAAATTTGATGTGGCTAACCTCTTATTAGGTTTCATCTAGACCCATCATTAATATCACTTTTTAATTTACCAATAATCATTTACTATATCAACAGTTTGTAAAAAATTTTGTATCTCTAGCATTATTTAACTTTTTTTTAAAAAAAAAAAATAATACTTATTAAAACACATAAATATAAAAGTAATATATAAAATTTTTAAAATAAACTTATAATATATTACATAATTAGAGTACTACAAAAAAATCATACAACTTTTTTCATAACTTTTGTGGGCGGAAAAAGTTATGGGTCCGAAACCCAACCTTTCTCATCCCATCCAAATTGTCCAGAGAGGCACATGAGACACGTCCTATAGCAGAACCTGGTGGAGAAGATAGCTACGTATCTCTCTCTCTCTCACGCAAACTCTAAATCCGCTTTGCCTAGGATCGTTCGTAAGACAAACACCATGACCAACTTCTCAAATAGAATCCAAAAGCTTTGTTTGCTAAGGCCCTACCTCTTCTTTTAATTATATCCAAATTATACAAAATTTTAAGTTATGGTTTCAATTATTGTTAAAAATAAAATAAAATATTTTATGATGTTTGATCAATTTTTAAAAACTGAATTTTGGTTGAATTAATTTTATTATTAAATTTAATTAACTGAATTGATTGTTTGCTATATTTAGTTCTGATTTTGAGTTGTTTAAGTTAATACTAGAGTCCCTCAAAAAAAAAAAAAAGTTAATACTTGAGGCTCTGATTGTTATTATTAATATTTTTAGTCAAGTTTTTGTGTTGTTAAGCATTTGTATGAGCAGTTGGTCTATTGAGAATTACATGAATCATTATTGCTTACTCCGACACAAAACTTATGAGAGCAAAATATCCATTTTATTTTGTGGATAGATGACTTGATTTGAAAATTTACATTTGCTTAATTCTAATATAGAATGTCATTTTTTTGGCTTATTGTATCCATTTCAATAAACTTTTGTATCTTATTTTTTTTCTTGCATTAGTTTTAACATAATATTGATTCAGACAGTTGCAAAATCACTCTGAATCATCCCTCATCAAAGAAGAAAACCCCAATGGAAGAAATCACTAACAGATCAGTAGTAGGATTATCACCATAGTTGATGTTGTTTGAACCCAAAACCAGCATTAACGTCAGACATATTCAAGTTAGGCAGCGGCCTCTGATGGTGTGAAATGCCATTGTATGTAAATGGGGTAAAACAAGAAGTTGACATGAAATTGCTAGCACCGAACAAAGGTCAAGCCTAAAAGAGTTTCAAATTTCACAAATACTTCGCATACTCAATTACTACAAAATGTAATTGAAAAAGACTTTCTTGCTCCTTGATTTAGTTACAACTGATACTAAATTTGTTGTTTCTATTCTTATTTTCTTGGTAGGTTGATTGAAGTGACGTGTGATGGGTACAAATTTAATACTGATTAATTCTAGTCATTGGCAGCTCCACGTTAAATTTAACATTGATTAAATCGAGTCACTGGCAGCTCTACGCTACCAGGGTGGTCCTAGCGTGGTCACAGGACCACCATGACGTGGGAAAAAGAATCATTATTAATTTATTATGTATAAAATTTAAATTTTTTTTTGATTTTTTACTTTAAAAGAATGTGTAATCACCCTAATTTTTTTTTAGGTCTAATATAATTAAACTTTGAACAAAGTTTTAGCTAAAAATTTGGTTATAGATTAAGGTTACAACGCTACTTAATATTTGTTTTATTAGATATGAATTTTAACAATTTCACAATTAGATTACATTTTTTTTTTCTTATATTCTCCATACTTGCAAAACTTCAAGAAGATTAAAGATAAATAGTTTATGTCATCAATCAAATGTTTAATTTTAGTTTTTGTAATCTAAAATTATATGCAAAAAATAAATTTATTAATCAAATAGTAAATAATATCCAATTAACATGAAACTTGACGTGTTTTAAGAGCATAAAAAAATATACAATTTAACGGTTAGATTTTTAAAATATGTAATCACGATAATTTGTTTAGTGAAAGTTGTAGTCTTAGATTATAATAAGTTTGTAGTCAAACTTTAATCATTTTTACAATATATTGAACCTTTACAAACAAAAAGAAAAATCCAAAAAGAAAAAAAAATTATTTAACTAAAATTTTGAAAGAGATATAGCTTGCAATATTGATAATGAAATATACCTATCTTTTTTATTAAATATTGTATAATTTAAGTTTCTTAATGACTACCCCGAAAAAAATTTATGGAGCCACTGTTGAATGTAGTCCTTGAAGAGTTAAATAAATTGTCTATATATGAAAATTTGAATTAACTTCTACTCATGCATATATTTTCTTTCTTTAAAAAAAAAAAATTATACAAGATAGAAACTCTACTATAACTTAATCTAAAGTGTATATATGCATGAAACTTCCTTCTGGATACTTGAACTCTATCCCTTGCCTCTCCTCCTCCACCCCACAAGAACTTTGTACTTGAGGAGTGACTATCATACCTAGGGGTTCATAGTGGTTGCATATACTTTCTCATAATGCTTCTCATATCCACTTGAAGAAATCAGTAAATCAATATTGCTAAGAAGGGAAAATTCGAAAAAAGAAAAAGAAAAGGGTGAATCTTCCAAGGGTTACTTGACAAGTCTTATGGTTTAATTCATTCCAAATTTTCCACTAACATTGTTTCCTAGAAAGGTTTCATATTTTTGATAAGTGAAAAGGAGTTTTCATGCTAGGTATGTATTTGTCTTCTTTATATGGTTATTAGAAAGCATCATAATATATAATGTCATAGAAATTTCTGTAAGGTGGTTCATTCTCAACAATTTAAGTGGTTAAATTGCAATTACTTTATAATTAATGGTGTATAAAACTTTGAGGCTGAAATTGATTCTGTGTAATGGTTTATTTGCAAGTATAATCTACCTTCCAAAATATTAAGGGGAAAATGGTGCCAAAACTTAGTAGAACTGATTGTAACAATAATGTGGTTGACTACCGTATTGCATGACATGGGGTAAGTTTTCTAATTCTTATTATGACTTCAAAATTATACAAGAACTCAGCGGTTGATCAATGCATCTTCAAGGTTTTATTTTCTTTGAGGGGTGATTATTTTTATGTGAGTGATGCATCACTAGAGTCAGAAACTATCCTTAGAAAACTGAGATCAAATCACAATATATGAGAAAATCAGCAATATATATTAAGTCAGGGCATAATCCAAATCTAAATTAGCTTATAATTATAGTATTATTTTGTGTCAAGTCCTATTTATATTACTCAGTGAGAAAGCTAGGATTACCTTCATAATTACTATTATTCAATATTTTATTTCCAAGCACAAGCACGATCGAGTTATAAGCTAGTTTATATGATTTTTAGAAATTCTGTGGCAGAATATCCTAAAAAATATTGCGAGGATTTTAATTCAACCATAATACCATTTTGGGAGAAATTATCTAATTAATCCTCCCATTGGAGGATATGCATGGTCTTATCAACCAATACAAACTTTCAATAACTATATGTGTGGACTGAGTAGTTGTTAACACATATTCCTGCTATCCTATTTTCTTGATTTTATTTTAAAAAATCCAACTTTTCAAGATAACGCCGTTTAATACATTGCCTTTTAAATAAAAAGATACAGGCTTCTAAAACAATACTTATTAATTTTTTGTTTGAGAAATGTGGGGGTAAAAAACAATCCAAAAAGGCCGGGTGGCCCTTTAAGATAAATTTCAGCCTAGATATCCAAATACCACAATTTATTTATCTAATGTACGAGGTGAAAACTCCATAATGAGAAACTCAAACAACTAACTTATGAAAGCAAGATTATATTAATTGTAAGACCCGCCTTATTTAAATTGAATTTAATTGCTTCTAGAGTGAAATTGATGAATTATTTAATTTATTTTGAAGGTGATATTATTTTATATTATGGTCACTACAAAGAAAACAAATAAAAGAAGATGTAACGTGAGAGTTATTTTTGTGGATTATTCATATTTAACTTTTTGTTTCCTTATTAGTTAAGGAAAAGGATAAGAGATTTCCTATTTGGATTAGGAGTTTAAGTGTTACTGAAATTCTTTAGAGTTTTAGCCTATCTAAACAACCTTAATATGAGTTTTAGTGGGAATTAAAGTCTTGGAAGCTTATTTAAGGTTTATTGGGTCTTAAACTCTAGCCCAAGTAGGAGTGTTATTTAAGAGTACTAATTGGAGTTGGATTGATCTTTCTAGACTGAATTGGAGTGTTATTTTTGGGGTATATATACTAGGTCTTTTAAGTCAGTCACGTGAAAGGTAGAGAGAGACGCTAGATGCTAAAAGCTACGGCAAAAAGGATTATTGCCAAACTTAACAAAGACGACATCAAGGTAACTATTAACAAGCTGATTATTAATTATGTGCGGTATCATAGGATAAAGATACGTGTTGTTTACAAGGGAGTCAATTCCGTACCGTACCGACAAGCAAACTGGTACATATAACCCCCCTATTTCGTACTAGAAAAAGTACCAGCCGTATCAGCTATGTACCAGGTGTACTGGCCAATTTCGGGCAATACCGGTCGGTACCGGACGTACCAGTTGGTATAGAAAAAAGTTTTTTTTTTTTGAATTTTTGTTAGAGCAGAATGGTAACTTATTTGCATTAACTTATTAGTATTATTTGTTTTCTTAGTATGCAATGGTAACTTTTAAGTTTTCTATTTTTTATATTTTGTGTGTGTGTGTGTGTGTTTTTTTTATTTTTATTTTTTATTTTTTTCTTTTTTCTTTTAATTGATACTAAAGTTTAAAATCATGAATAATTAGTTCTAAATTGAGGAAATGTTTTATACTAAACTTTTATATTTATTATAATACACACACACACACACACACACACACACACACACACACATACATACATACATATATATATATATATATATATATATATATTTTATATTTATAAATATAAAAAATAGTGGTAAATCCAAAACGATACATCGGTATTGACCAGTATCTGAAATATATCATACCGCTGGCCAAACCGATACAGCCTCCGGTATGGTATTGACTCCCTTGGTTGTTTATCTCCATACAGTGGAGTTTATATTACAATATTACATGGTGCAAGATATCTCTAAGTTGATGGTATAAGATTTCTTGAAGTTTCTACGTTATGACTTTATTAAGTGGCATGATAGGTACATGTATATATGTAGAAAGTAAAGAGTCAAAAATTGATGTACAAAGTGTTAGGATTAGTGCCCTTAAATCCTATTGTATGATGCTATGTATGATATTAAGTGTGATATTGTGTATGACATTATGTATGACTTAATATTGTGTTTAATGAATTTGTTTTATTATTATATGAAATAATTGTAACATGAATATTCAGACATTATCATATAGTCTATGAGATGCATAGTATGTGATTTATGTGAAGAGTCACAGAAGATATAAATCACAAGTTCTTTGTAAACTCAGAATTATAGTTCGTAGTCAGTGATAAAATTGGGCATTTCATCTACGAAGACTATAACATATCAATCATGATGATTTGTCTTGATCATGGAAGTGGTGATTTCTAGTTGATGTGTTAATATGTTTTAAGAGTTAAGACATATTGAACTGGACCACTGTGAGATTTATTATTCTCCTAAAGACTGTCAAATGAATAATAAATCTCACGACTTACATTTGCATGAACTCTTAATCCTGAGAGAATAATGGACCTGATCATGAGGTGTAGGTTGCTTTGATATATCAGGAGTGAGATCTAAAGTTATGGTCAAAACCTCAGTATGTTGGGTAGCCACATTTAGTGTTGATGGAACATGTATTCTCAAGATGGAATTCATAGTCTCTTAACAGAGATATAAAGTATTCCCTTGAGATAAGTTTAATGAGTTTGTTATTCAGAGAGTTCGGCCTAACCACTTTAGTAAGACTAAAGTATATATTTATGGAATTGGATTTCATAAATATATAATGAATAACATTAAAGGATTAAACCGGGTATTCAAGGATCAAGATGTAGTAATTTACAAAGTGGCAGTCTACATTAATGACTTTGTATTACTACGAATATTTTATGAAGGGGTTTCATGTATAATAAAGTCATGGGATATAATTATAGATAAGACCTAGAGTGCAACTATATTATATATTGGTATTAAATATAGTTAATAGGTAACTTTGGACTTGTCAAGAGTTGACAGAAAAGCCCAAGGCCCATTGGAGCTAGTGTCTTATTGGTCCCTTTTGGTTCCATTCCAAGCCACACACTTAAGCCCAATTGGTAAGGCCCAAAAGGCCAACCCAATTAGATAAATTGGTTAGATACAAAGGGAAAAACGTTCAGATTTTTTAGTGTGTGAAAAACAACATTAAAATGGTGTGCATGTGAGTTTTTGTCACTCACTAGTCATCCCTTTGTTACCAATTGAGAGACCACACATCTTGGGCGTTAGTGGAATTGGAGTGAAGATTAAAAGTATTCCCGAGTACTTTAATCTTTGATTTTGAAATTCACCGCTTCAAGGTACGATTTCTTGTTCTCAAAATTCTGAAATTTACTTAGTACGTGTTATCAATATCGAATGAAGTAGATCCATTTAAAACTTATTTTCCGCTGCACTTATCTTTATTTCCATCAAATAGCATGGTTAGTCATAAGATTACATGATATCAATACCCCAATTGAGATCGAATTCCCTATATCCCATTTAAATTGACTATCATGAGATGTAAGTAAATACTGATACTTGTGGTTTATTTTGAATTTGATGGTAAAAGTATTAAATACTAATGATAGGCCTTTGGTTAAAAACATTGTTAGGATCTGACTTGTAGGTATGATGTATAAAGGTCCATATGTGACTCTGGAAGAGGGATAGCATGAATGGTTTATATAAATAGTGTAAGTATGGCTTAACACAGCAAAATCATCTATTTATGTATTAGGTTCGAGTGGCATCGGCTTGGATAGTTGAGATCTAATGTGTTTTGGTGATTTGAAATAAGTGAACTTCAGAACATGACGTCTCTCAAGACATGTATATTTATATATATTTTTGGTAGATATATATATATATATATATATATATATATATATATGTATATATATTTATATATACTTTTGGTAAAAATATATATATATATATATACATAATTGCAAAAGTAAAGTTTCCAAAAACTTATACCATTGTCCATGCTTATACACATACCTGAATTTTATTATTACTTGTATATTACTTTGAAACTGTATAAGTTAAGAATGACTCAAAACTATATTTTTGAGAAAGTATTTGTTATATGACATAAGATTAATATTGGCAATATCATAATTAAGTAAGAATGTTTTCAAACGGTTGGCTAGATAATCTGCAATCTTTGCCAACACAGGGTTAAGTGTTGGTTTTCGGCCGAAGTAGTGTTATTGTGGTGTGGTGTAGTGTTATCGTTTGCTCTTTGGAGCCAGTGTTGCCTCTTTGAGGTTAGTGTTATTGTTCCTTATGGGAATAACCATTATAATATATTGTTTCTACCTATTTAGTGTAATTTTTACTAACTAAAGTGATTATTATTTAATTTAATGATTTCATCGTTATAGTTAAATGTTTTATTTTTGACAGTTTTACAAAGTATATTATATTATGGTTAAAACTATTTGTAAATGTTTTGTAAAGCTTATATTTTGTCAATGATACTAATATTTTGTTTTGAAAGACATCCTTATGTTATGTAGTCTCTTATTGGGCTTCTAGCTCACCTCTCTTTCTCCACCTTTTCAAATTAGAGCAGTGGAATATCTTTTGGTGGTAGATCGTTGGAGACATAGATTGAAGACTTCTTTTGGAGCTATGTTAGTTGATGGACTGTTTTAGTATATTTTCTTAGGATAGTGAGTTTGGCATTTGTGGAACTCTTTGAGATTGTATTTAAAGACTTTATTGTTAAATTTTTTGTTTTATGTATTTCATAGGAAAAATTTTGATGGTCTTGAAGTATATTTGTGAATATTTTAATGGCATAAATGCACTTTTAGTCCCTACATTTTGCACTTTTCTCATTTTAGTTCATACATTTTATTTTTACCACTTTTAGTCCCTAAGCCAATTAACGCCTAACATTTAGGTCCTTTCCGTCATTCAACCAACGACAAAAGCTGACATGATAAACGGAGGCACAGTAAGTGTTGATGTGTCCATTAAAATAATATTAAAAATGCTACATCAGCATCCACGTCAACTTCCACATTAGCATCTAACCTTAAAAAATAAATTTATCAATTTTAAAAATTATAAAAAAACAAAAAAATCAAAATTAAAAACAAAAAAAAAAATTGTAGAACTTAGATTTGTAGGGACTAACCCAGAATGAACACAATGAACACAAACCCAGATTTAAATATAACAACACACACCCAAATTTTCTAACATTTTCTTGTCATTTCTTGTCAACCAAACACAAAAACACATACAAACCGTGGCAACCAATCGACTCAAGGTAGCGAAGAACTCCATCCTTGAACTTAGATTGGTTTTAAGGAAAATTAAAGATACTCTTATACATTTTCTTGGCAACCAAACAAATTTTTCAGTTTCACAAAAAAAAAAAAAAAAAAAAAAAAAAAAAAAATCTAGAACTAACAACCAACTAAAGTTTTTATGTCAATCCTAAGATCTAAACTTTTTTCACAAACCCATCAAATCCCCTTATACACAAACCCAACAAATTCTCTATCACAAACCCAAAAACTTCCTTTCACAAACCCATATCATCCCTTTTCAAACTTATTAGAAATCCAAAACAAATACAGCAAACTCAACCCAGATTTGGCTGATGCGAACGCCGAGGACAAAGCACCAAGATAGATTTCGTCGGAGATGAGAGAAGTGGAGGAACTTGCTTAAAGAGTTCAAGAAGAAAAAGAGGACGGCATGCATGTCTTGGATTCGCTTCCACGTGGTGTCCTCGTTGCAGTCTTTCCAGACGGCGCGCCACGACTTCAAGATGGCGCAGATCTCCGCCAGCGTGGCCAAGCGGTGCTCGAGGAGGCAGCGGATCATAAGGGAGTGGGATTCCGGGTTGAAGGTGTAGAATTGGAAGGAGATGTGGGGCTCCCAGCTGATGATGTGGAGCTTGGGTTGCGCTATCTGGTTGGGTTAGTTGTTTGAGTCGAGGTGGGTTTTGGGCGAGTCAGAGGAGGAGGAAGAGGACAGGGAGGAATGGAAGAGGACGATTTTTGGGAGAGAAAAGGAAGATGGAAGAGGATGTCTTGGGATTCTAGGTAAGTTCCAAATTTTTTTTGTTTTTAATTATGTTTTTTTTTTTTTTTAATAATTTTTAAAATTGATAAATTTATTTTTTAAGGTTAGATGCTGATGTGGAAGTTGACGTGGATGCTGATGTAGCATTTTTAATATTATTTTAATGGACACGTTAGCATTTACTGTGCCTCCGTTTGCCACGTTAGCTTTTGCCGTTAGTTGAGTAACGGAAAGGACCTAAATGTTAGGTGTTAATTGGTTTAGGGACTAAAAGTCATAAAAATAAAATGTAGGGACTAAAATGGAAAAAGTGCAAAAATGTAAGGACTAAAAGTGCATTTACGCCTATTTTAATTACACTCTATTCCATTATATTAGTGCTGACTATTATAAGACGGGTTGTGCATCTAAATCCTTGGTATGGGTTTGGGGTGTTACATTAATATTATTAGCAACAACCATTACACTTTTTTCCTATAATGATAGGATTTAAATATAAGAAAAAAAATCTCTCCACACTTTTTTTTTTCCTCATGTCCCCCCCCCCCCCCCCCCCCCCCCCCGCTCTTTCTTATAGGTCTTTTCCTTTCCTTATCCTTTTAGCTGGCTTACTCTTAGATGGATCTTTTTGGGATATTTTTCCTCCTTCCATTGATTTCCCCCCATTCTTATCCTAAAACAGGACTTTTAGGGGTGTTAGTATTGTTCAGGTTGTTTCATATGCATTTAATGTGGCAACGATTAGGTGAAGAACCTCTCATTAATGCGGAGGTGGCAGTCTCTATGATGCTTATCTTTTTAGGGAATTTCCTGAGATATTCTTAGGGAGAATGGTACCTTGGATTATGAAAAGGAAACTGGTTTTCTGAGATTACTCCTTCGTATCATCCGGGGTCACCCATGTTTGTTTCCTCGGACGAGAGTTTTAGCGTTGGCAGCATATCCTGAACTTCTGGGGAATCATCTAGGGGACACTTCCCTTTATGATTCATAGTAATGGGCCTAGCCATTCATTTTTAGTGCGAGCTTTAAGGTCCTTTAGGCCTTGGCCTAGAAGTGGATCTACTCCTCTCACAAGAAACTTTAGTGAAAGAGAAATGTTGATTTTTTTAAATAAAATAAATGATAAATTACAATAATTCTTATCGAAATGTCAATAGTGAAGAATTTAAGTTTTGTCAGATTTGACATTTTCCATGACAACGATACAGTGATAACATTAAATAAATAAGCATTTGTATTATGTAAAAATAATTAAGCAATATTGTATTCAATCTCAATCATTGAATGTAAACTAATTATATATATATATATATATTTTTTTTTTTTTTTTTGAGAATAAAAATAAACTTTTTATTTGAAGCATGGAATAAAATACACACATATATTCATTTTCTAATTTTATTTTATAAATTTATATAAGTTAATGGACTTGTGTCACATATAATTTTAATATGCTTAAAATGAAGTAATAAATGTAATGGAATTGCCTAATCTAGTACTGGCTAGGATGTGATCATACGAACACTACTGCATTGGATCTTATCAAAACTCTGCATTGTAGTGTGTTTGGGCAAGTGTAGTACTAGGAAGAGTGACCTCCTGTGAAGTTCTTGCGTTTGAAGTTTGAACCCTTTTCTTTTTTGAAGCAGACATAGGGATGATGATTTGAAATTTTGGTGGTGAAGATAGTTTCCCACATGACTACACATTATATAATTTCTATCTCTTCCTTAACACCAAAATAATACAAATTTAAAATTAGATTTTTAGGAGGCCCAATTCAAGGACATGAAGTAGTCTGAGGAAGGGTGAAGATTATCAAGGGAGTCTGTGTTTGTAAGTTAAGTGGTTAGTTCTGATCATAAGGTCTATGAGGGTGGTCCAAGGATGAATGCCTCCTCGGCTGAGCAAAGCTGAGGGCTGAAAGGGTGGTTTGCCATCCAGGGCAACGTTCCAAGATATTTTATTGATACGGATAGGCATCACAGGATAGGAAGAAGTCCTAAATATCTAAAGAAAAAGCTGCTACTACCGTATTAAATGCTCTGTAGCTAACTCTTTGGCCGCATTAATGAGAAAGTGATACCTGAATAGTCATTTTTAGCTTTATAGCTACTACTAGAGGCTTCAAGAAGGTGATGATAGAATAAAGATCAACACCAACAATCTACTCTACACGTGGAGGGCAGAGATGAAGGAAGGAAGAGAATATAAAACAGAAAGAAGACCCTGAAGGAGGGAAGATCAAGAAATTAAGAGAAAAACATTGTAGCAATCAAGAACTGAATTTGTAATCAAACTTAAGAGAAATATATAAGAACTGATCTCCTTGGATTGGACCGATGATGATTTTCTTTAGATTAAACCAGTCTATCTTCATTTTCTTGTCATATGGATCCACTTTATTTGTTGTCTAACTCATTAAAACCCAGTTTTCTAACTCACTTTCTACAAATTCATTGTATTGGCTCTTTGGGTCTAAGTTCATCCATTCGTTGGGCTTGGGAGTTAAATTTTGTCCTTACAATTGGCGGGATCAAATCGGAGGGGGTGGGTGGGTAGAGGGGTAGGAAGCCTGGTCTAGGTTGCCTTCCTAGGTGCATTTCCCCTTGCTTAGGACTCCAGTAGCTCTTGAAGAGTTGACCTCGGCTTGCACTATATCCCCATAGCGTCTGGTATGTTAATAACTTCTTGGTGGTGACTGGCTTGGGCTAGGAAAGGTTGGCTGAGGTCACCAATAGGGATCTCTAGGGATTGAGGCTAGTTGAAAATCTCGTAGTCATCCTCTAAGTCTAAGATGTCTACTATCTCTTCTTCTTTTTCTTCTTCTTCCTCTTTGATAGCAAGATGGGAAGAACTGGCCTCTTCAGTTGTGTATTGAGGTGGCAAGGGTACTTTAGGTATACCTTCTAGAATAGGACTGGTGGTGAGAAAACCAGAAGCAGCAACGCTTATCTAGTGTAGCCGTGGATCCTTCACCCTTATCTGGCACTTCGATGCTTGAAAACTGGATGACAAAGGCTTGTAGTTGAGTATGAGGTGGGCCGCTCGTAGGTGACCGTCACTATCAATGAACACCTCGGCTTTAAGGATCTTGTCTAAGATCAACCTAAACCTAAAACCCCACTTGGTTGCCCCTCTCTCATCGGGCAGGGAAGGCCATTGTGCCACTCCCCTGAAACGATCAAGAAATCTTTATTCATGCCTTTGTTGGAATTAGGAAAGCATGAGATAAGTTTGACCTCGGGATGCTTAGTTTTTAAGTAATACCCCTGCCCTTTTAGGTGGTAAAGGTTGTAAAACCAATTAATGTAGTGGTGGGTAAGGTTTAAGCCCATTTTCTCATTAAGGGCGTTTACACTACCTAAGATCCTAAATATGTTTGGAGCACATTAGGTGAGAGCTAATCTATAAGCCCTAAGGTGGTCCCTAGTGATGGTACCTATGGGAATTCTCATCCCACCCTCTATAAAGGCAATCATTGGGATGACCACTTCTCCCTCTTGTCTTTTCTCATGTCATTCCCATTCCTTACAATACCTAATGAACACTTCTAGCGGAATCCTATATTGAGCTCTAAAGCTTTCTATACCTTTCTTGGAGCCTACCAGATAAGTGAATCTACCCATACTTGAAGGAGGTTTGAAGGTACTAAGAAGATAAGGAGAAAACAGGGAGGCCTAGGAGAAAAGGACATGGAGAAAAGAAAAGTAAATGGAAAGGTTTATAAAAAACTTACACGGAGAAGAAAACTATCCTCGGACTGGCTCTTGATATGTGTGAGGGCACGAGTAAATTGAATAAATATGCAAGTTCAATGTATGAGTGCTAAAGTAAGGTGAATGAAGTGTTGGGGTAATATTTATATCAAAGAGAGAGTTACAAGTGGGAAAATTCCTGCCCGAGTTCCAGCAAAATCCTCAATTGTTGGATCTGTATCGCGCTGTAGAATGTAGGGAACATGGAGTCGTAGAAATTTAATGAAAGCGTGTCTTGGATGCTAAAGTGTCAAGAGCATGCGTTGGGTAGTTAAAAAGATACCTGCGCAGATAAGGATGAGGTGTGACAAGCTACGGGGTCATTGTAGTGACATCAAAATCCTCCTTTTTTCCTGAGGAGCTAGAAAGGAGAATTTTAAGGGGCTATTGTAGGAGTATTAAGCCCAGCAATTTATATATCTATGTATATATTGGGCCAGGGGCCCAATTTGAGGATATGAAGTAGTCCGAGGAGGGGTGAACATTATCAAGGGAGTCCGTGTTAGTAAGTGAAAAGGTTAGTTTTAATTATAAGGGTCTCCATGAGGGTAGTCCGAGGATGAATGCCTCCTCGACTGAGCAAAGCCGAGGTCCGAAGGGGTGGTTTGCCATCCAGGGCAACGTTCTAGGAGATTTTATTAATACGGATAGGCATCACAGAAGCACAGGATAAGGGAAAGTCCTAAAATATCTAAAGAGAAAGTTGTTACCACCGCATTGAATGCTCTGTAACTAACTCTAGCCGCATTAATAAGAAAGTGATACTTGAACAGTAATTTTCAACCTTACAGCTATTACTAGAGACTTCAGGAAGGTTCTGATGGGACAAAAATCAATATTAGCAATCTACTCTACACGTGGAGGGTAAAGATGATGAAAGGAAAATAATATAAAATAGAAAGAAGACCTTGAAGGGGGAGAGATCGAGAAATTAAAAGAAAAATACTATAGCAATCAAGAGCTAAACTTTTAATCAAACTTGAGAGAAATATATAAAAACTGATCTCCTCGAATTGTGCTGATGACGATTTTCTTTAGATTAAACCAGTCTATCTCCATTTTCTTATCATCTAGATCCATTTTACTTATTGTCTAACTTATTAAAGCTCAGTTTCCAACACACTCTCTACAAATTCATTATATTAGGTTTTTTTGGGCCTAAGTTCATCCATCCTTTAGGCTTAGGAGTCAAATTGTGTTCTTACAAGATTAAAATTTTATTTAACCATGCATCAACTTATCCAAAATAAAGTAAACATTTGTTTAAGAAAAACAAAATTCACTTCTCTTTGTTAAATTTTGAACTTGAACCATGATATTTTATTTTCTGTATAAAATTAACCTTAGTTTGGTTAGTATTAATTCATTAAATTATGTATTTAATTCATCTTTTCCCAAAAAAATGTATTTAATTTATTAAATTAACCTTGATTTAGTTTGAATTTATTTAAATATAAAAGGCCCTACAAAAATTTATCATCTTAGGAATCAAACTATATCGAGTCAGTTTTGTGAGGATAACTTCCTTTTAGAATTTGACTAGGATCTTGTGGTAATAAAATATTGTAAAATAAAGGAAATAAAAAGACATTATAAAAGATGGGGGAATATGTGGGGGAAAAAAAATACATATTTTCTTCATACCTTCATGGTCATTCACACAATGCCGAAACTAATCAAACTATCAGTCTATCACTCAATGCCTGTACTGCCTATATGCCTCCAGCTCGTCTTCACATATAGGTATATGTACATATATAATATATTCCTCCAGGGTCGTTTGGAGCTTTGATAGAAAAGAAGGAATTAGATTTTATTGGAGAGAGCTAAACCCAAACATGCATTGTACAACATATTCTTAATTTACCTTTTCGTTTTTTAAAATGAAAAAATTAAACCAAATCCTTAAAAAGGCAGCTCTGTAGTAGGTGTAACGATTTTGTGATTTATTACAACATCAAGCTGGAAACAAATATTAAAAGTTCAAAATTGTTCATTTATTTTTATTTCAAATATGAGTATGAGATCAAACTCTTTATCAAACTAGATTTTAAACTTGGTTCATTTTCTTATTGAGCAAACTTGATCTTGTTCATGAGCTACTTGAGTTAATTAGAAAGAATGGTCTTTGTATATGAACTTCTAAAAAAAAAAAAAAAGATTTATCAACCTCAAATTGTTAAAAATTATATACACTTTTTAGTTTTACTACAAGATGAACTATTTCTATTATCAATAAATTACAAATAACAATTTGACATATTATGAACATATTTACAAACTTATACATTACAATATCAAGTTTATATAAGCTCTTTTTTTTCTTTTTTTTTTTTTATAATTTTTTTTATACACATACATATAATGAATAATATTATATATAATTATAATTGAGACGTATACTCATAAGTAAATTATTATGTTTGAGTTTGACTTGTTTAATAGTCGAGCCTAGAGTTAGGATTGAAGCTCATTTGCTAAATAATTGAACATGATTTTTTTTTTTTCCCCTTCGGAACAGAGCATGAAATATTCATAAATAGCTTGATTCATCTATAGCCTCACCAAGGGTATATGTGAGTTTGGCTTAGGCTTAATACATGTCTGTACAGGTATGATACATACAACATGTTACTGCAGTTGCTACTCAGTTCAACCTCCTTTCTTCTTTCCCTCGTCCTTTATTTTCCATTTTCTTCTTATTGGCTTTCCAAGCCATTTTGTCCGGGTAAAGAATGTATAAACTTCCGAGAAAGTGTTAAAGTGGGAGTTTCTAGGTACGTGCACAACTATTCACAATTCTTGGTTCATTGTGTGTCCGAATCATGACTATCATTGGCTGAGCCCTTAGAAAAGTGTTCTTGGTGAAAGGGGTCATCAGCACCATGTACAGAACTCAACCTAGGAGAGAAGTTCAAACCTGTCATCTGTTCCAGCTCAAGGCCATTAGATCTCATACTAGCTTCTTCTTTGAACTTCATGAAGTACATGGATGACCAGTAATCTTTTGCCAAGTTCTTGAGGGGAAGGAGAAAAAAAAAACACACTCAGACATGGTACCAATCCAAAGGAACCAGTAAAATTATATAAACCCAAGGAAATAACCTACCGTTTTTATCAATTGCATCACCTCATTTAGTGCATTGTTAAAGAGATTAGGGTGTGCAAGATCAGCAGTAGTCAAAATTTCTTGTCGGCTTCGGTGAGAAATGTTTACCTCCATTGCCGCTCCTTTATAAATCAATCAAAAGAAATCAGATAAAGACAAGTCACATAAGCTTCAAAGGTAATAGGATATGAAAAAGAACCAAGAATATTTTGATCTTGCAAAGACAACAATCTAGTTTAGAGTGCATTTCCAGCTATGGAAAGAAACAGGCTATAGCAGCCCACATGGTGCCACAAAGATGATCTGTCCTATAACAAACATGATTGTGATGTACCCATGTTTCTTTATTAAACAGTGAAAACACAAACCAGGCGTCAACCTTCAATTACTAATTCATGGTAAAAGATTTACCAGAGATGTGCATTTATAAGTCATTATTATATTTTAAAAAATGTCAATGTCATTGAAGAGGAAATGGGAGAAAATTGCTCATATGATGGGTGATTTCTAACAAATCAGATTTCTACAAGCATACAGAGCGAAGGCTGCCAAATTTTAGATAGACATTTATAATTGGAAATAAAGGAAGGGAAATACTAATGATACTGGACACCCGTAAGTAGGACTAGAAACAATCCTAGTAATAAGCTACTCAAGCTTGATTTATTCATCTTATTATAAAGCTCAAACCCACTATTAATCAATCTAATCTTAAGTAGCTTGATGGTTAAAGCTTTAGTTGAGCCAAGTGGTAGGTTTTTTATCTTTCACAACCACACCAAATAAGGTGCATATGCAATGATGGCTTTCCATGCGAAGCAATCTAAGCTGAGGATAGTAGACACTATTTATTTAATTATCATGCCAGAATCATAAAAAGATGAATAGGAAAAGTAGTTAGAATTCTAAAGATGTAAAAATGTACAAACATCTCTGATTGCCAAAACTACCAGTTGAACATCTTTCTAAATGAAGTCACTACAAACATTAACGCTTCAACTACCTAAAAATTCCTATTTGAGGCACTTGCAACCCAATAGAGCCATATGAGCTCTATTCAAAGGTTAGCATCAGACTTTAAGTCGGAGGTAATGCATGTTGAAAATAAATTGCTTTGAATACAAATCCCAAAATAAAAACCACAAACCTGCAACTATGTACTTGTCAATAATATACCGTGCCATGTAGATCCTTCTTACAGGGTCATCTACAGGTAGTTTGCCAAGCTCATGCACCTCATCATAGAAATGCACACTCTCCCCAGCCAAACAACTGTAATTGAAAAGAGAAGAAGTTTTATTCCAAACAATTAATTTTATTTCTCATCTTCAATTCTATTTACAAAAAAAAAAAGGGGGGGGGGGGGGGGGGAGAGGTCTTGGAGATGTCTTCTAGGCTCTAGGGCTCCATTAATCTCCATGGAATTCAGGACATGGAAACATGGTTTTTTTTTTCCCTCTTCATTTAGCTTAAGAAAAATTTTCTCTACACCTGGAATTTTTTCTCATGATATAAGTTTTTGTAAGAAGTATTTCCTCATAAATTTATTCCCAAGCACTGGAGCTTGGGAAGGAATATGAAACCTGTCAGCAAATGCCATGAAGGACTGCCGAAATTTTTTGTCCAGAAGAAGCTTATCCAATGGTTCATTGGGATCTATAACTTGAACTGCTTCCGTCTGCAATAGTAGTCCACTATCAGGTATACCAAGAGCCTGGCCCATTGTCTCAAATTCTTGAGGTTCCCTTCTCCTTAAACTGATTTGAGTGAGTAAAGGCTGTGAACTTGATAAAGAGAAAAGAGCCTGTACTAGAATACTTGCCTGTAGAATATACCTGAGAAATGTTAGCAAGAGTACATGAGCTGAAGACAGTTAGAACTTAAATCTCAATCAACTAATGATGGCGAAGGTGAATAAAGAAAATGAGACACAAACCAATCATATGGCATACCATAATTAAAAGGAGAAATCTGGAGGCAATTTGAAGCCATGAGATGTCATCATGAATTTCATTCAAAATGTAAGCAGTAACCCATACTCCTGGAAGTGGAAAAGAGCACAAATTAATTCCAAAAAGAAGGTGAGTCATTTTGATTAAATTATTTTTCTGCATGTTTTATTACAAAATTAGGAAGGGTGTAGCCTTAGTACTTAGGATGTATACAATAGATATCGAAGAAAGAGATCCAAGACACAATAAACTATTTCAGTTTATTATGACTTTCTCAAGGAAAGTTCCCAGACCATTGTTGGTTCTTCCATTGTGTTATAGATGCAGATGTTAACTGAACTCCCTAATGGCTAGAGAAGCAGCAAAAAACTACTGCCTATGGTGCCCCCTTCCTCCTTTTTTCTTCTCTTCGGGGTGGCTGTTTTTGCAGTTAATTAAGTGGAATCATGACAAGATGACTAATGCTACAAGAGTCCATGCTAAAAGCATTATTACTAATTCCTAATTGGACATCTTAAGTACTTTAATTTGCAGATAGACACTCGAGAATTTAGTCGCCAACATCAATTGTCAGCTTCCTTTTAAGTTTTGCAGATAATTCTCCGTATAATTCCCCAAAAAACCTCAAACATTACAATAAATCTAGTAAAAATCTATGTGCAACAATTTAAGTCGTCAGAATGTTTTCCAATAAGCTGTGACTACTACTCTAGGTTATATGTTCTTAAACTTCCAATGAGCTCTAGCTCAAATGTCACGTTTTCCCCTTGTAAGAGCAAGATGGAGGGAGAAATTGTGGTTCAAGACCCACCAGGTGAGTGTGTAATTACCAATAAAAGGCGTCTGCGCGCCGGGGTGGGGGAGGAGCGGGGAGTGGGATATGTTTTAAGTAGCTAGAGAACTTCAAAAACCATAAAAACTAAACAATAGTTCCAAATTAAAAACAAAAAGGAAAAAAAAAAAAACAAAAACAAAAAGGACTGTCCAACTGTGACTATAGAATATATATGGCCAATGTACATAGAGCAAATAAAAAAAATAATGAAGCCTTGTATAGAACCTAGAGAAAAAGGATACCAATGGAAGAGGCTGAGAAAAGTATCCCCCACCACAGGTCTTTGAGTTCATCAAACCTGAACTCTATGTGCCGAATAGCCCTGGTGAATCCAACTAAAGCAGTGACATACAACGTGTGGAGAGACACAGTTGGAATGACCCAGTAAGTCCCCATATGGCACCGTTTATTTAGAGGCTGCTTCATATGGATAACTACAGCATATGTCAGTACTCTTGTTAGAAATTACCAATCAAATCGAGGAGTGAAAAACTACACAATCTATGACCAGATCCAAAGAGCTCTAGGTTGATATTGATGATATGTATAAATAAAACTTTGGTTGACAAGATCAATCAAGCCACACAGACAGCAGAACATTTAAAATAACTTGCTTGAATAAAATGAAGTGAAATAACACACTCAGATACATAGTCAAAGTACAGTAATGTTGGACCAGGATTACACATTATTGATGGACAGTCAAATACAACTCCATGAAAGAAAAAGCACCCATCCCAAGAGTGTTAAACTTATGTTCAGTTCTAAGATCATAATACAAAACACTGCTACCAATTTAATAGTCTGTTTGCCTCCAGCTTATTCAACAAGCTTTTAGCCTTACACTTTTATGGACATTAAAACCACAGTTTTTCTCACTTTTTCAAAGTACAAGTATACTTTAGCACACTTTCATCAAAAAGCTAAATAAGCTGATATCAAACACACACTATCAAAACTCGGAAGGTGTTTGCGATAACCAGAGAAAATAAGGCTTGATAATTGTTACTTGAGAGTGTTCTTGATGAATTTTGGTATGATTACCTTGCTCATCAAGAACTTCCAGGGATTAAATGCATCTTTGTACTTGGGAATTGTCTTCCCCTACTACACTGAAATCATGATAGATAATTTCATAATTTGTACTGCTTTTGAAAAAAGACTTTTTCTACAGTTATTTAAATTTTGTAAGAAAGCAACAAAAAGTTGTGTATTAGAACATTGAGTTTGAAGCTCCTAACAGAAGTTTGGCAAACAAATAAAAGAAAAGGTATGTGCACATTTAGAGACATACGGTTTGAAATTTCCCATAACAATTCAATAATAATGCCTCTGCCTCATGAAAATGTTTACTATATATAAATAATGCCCTAGTAAACCAGCAAAGAAAAAGTACTGAGAATTGCATACTTATCGGTGTTCTTAAAAGCACACTTAGGCGTGTTTAAAACTCAATGCTTGAAGCCCCAAAGTCAAAGCACTTCACTTGGCCAAAGTGAAGCTCATTTAATGAAGTGCACCTTTTGGCGCTTTTTGAAGAACATAGCATACCTAGGCACTCTTTTTTATATTATTGCTAAAGAAATATATATGAATCATTAAAATTAATTGCTCGATCTTGAAGGTTATGACATGGACAAACACTATTCTTAAGGTGTTATATTATATTACACAATGAATTTTATTTTTTATTTACATGTCAAAAGATATAAGCCAAGTTAATTATTCTTGTAATATTTGGTCTTTACCTTTTAGATGTATGTTGATTAAACTATATTCCTCATTTGATCATAAATATCATGGTTATGTATTTTTATAAAGCACAAGAGAATTACATAAAATGTTATGTTTAAACTTTCTATGACTTCAATTTCCTATATTATACATTTTTTTTTTGATAAATAACATAAGAACTTTTTATTAAAGAATAGCCAACCCAAGTACACTGGAAATGTACTTCAATGGCAAAATTTAAGGACCCAAATTAAAATGATCAACTAGAACAAGGAGGGATATTGAAGAGAAGGAAGGTAAGACTAAGCTCCATTCAAGGAGAGTATGAAAGAAAAAGGACTTTATATCAAGGATCAATTGTCCAAAGTCCTCAAAACATCTAGCATTCCGTCCCCACCATAAAACCCAAAGCAGACAATGTGGCACAAAACTCCAGAAATGTATATTTCTATGTCTTCCAAACTTATAGATATTATACAATTGCACTTACCAAATAGGTAAAATATAAACTTTTTGAGTTTTTATTTAATTTTTATTATAAGATGAATATTTCTATTAGAGGTTATTAGAAATCATATTTGAAAAATGTATGTTTTCCTTCAATCAGGCGTTTGCACTTGGCGCCTAGCCTCCAAGAGGCCTTCGCACTTTAGTGCACTTGATACTTTCATCAACACTGATATTTATGCTTTGGTTGTCGGCATAAATATGACAAATCATACCAGAAAGGAATTAAGTTGTGGTTAAATTAGCTGCTCCAATTGTTCTGTTGCTTAATGGGGTATAAACTAAACTGAAAAAGAAATATGTACAATAGTGAACTTATTCCAAGATAGAGTATCTTCAAAAAAAGACCAAATGAGGGGGAGGGGGGAAGAGGGGGGGGGGGGGGGGGGGTGGGGGGGAGGGTTGAGGAAACTGAAAAACAGACAAACAGGACCAAAAACAGAAAATACGTTTTCAAGGACTAAGAATCTGCATAAAACAGGTTTCACACATATTAAATATTAAAGAAAAACTAAATACTAAAAATGGACATTATTAAAGAAAACTGATCATTTCATTGGAAAATATACTTCTACATTGATAAATAATGTTACTGCTCCAAAAGTATCTTAATATCATTGTAGAAAGACCAACTTGAGAAGATAAATATCCAAATAAGTAAATTGATTCAATTTAGAGACTCTTACATGCAGCCCCAGCAATCCATGGCAACAGTATTAGTGGAAGAAATATATAAGATCTGATTGGTGGTAAACGCCTCCTGAAATATCAGTAGTAAAAAATTTATAACAGCTTTAGTAAAGTAGTGTAGTACGACACAAAAAGGTTAAAAGAAATTATTTGCCAAGAGGCCCGAGACATGAAAAAGTCCTTGCATAAAACACGTTCCATGTCTATGAAACCATTGCACAAAAAAAAGGGAAAAAAAGAGAGAAGAAGATGAAACTAGCCCCCATATGTCATGTTGTTGACCTGTTTAATGTTTCTATCGTCAGAACAACCAACCAACCATATCACAAAAGTCTCAAGGACCTTGGCTTGGGTGGTTAATAGGTAGGGTGGGGATGTGCGATCTACAGTCAGATCATTGATTTGAGATAGATGCAACCTTATGGCAAGTTTCTTTCAGAATTACAGTCAGGCATATTTACCCAAGCAAACAAAATCTTTACTTACTTGACAAAAATGTAATACAGCTGGAAGGCCTGTGTCACGCGACAGCTTAGCAGTAAGCCAAATGCAAGTGGACCTTCAACCCAAACTGAAAGCAAAAGATGCTTGAAATTGGTGCTCTAAAGAAATAAGCATTTGATAAATGAAAAAATAAACTGGGACTTGAAAGATTGTAACAATAATAGAAGCTGTGAAAAACCTGCCCAAACATAGCAAGACTGCCACCAATGCCTCTTCTTGAATTTTAGGAAATTGAAGGACACCTGCATGGAACATGGGCCTATAGTATTGTAACAAGTATAACTAAAAGTCATCTACAAAAATTTTCTGGTGCATGAAGTCATAAAAAAAATAGTAAGGGTAACAAAACGATCTATAATCTACCACAGTTGACAACAAAAGGTTGAAGCTGGCAAAAACATGAATTATTGGAATCCAGAAGCCACTGTTCTTAGTACGAGGAACCTTGTGAACCAGAAAGGGTACAAGTAACCGTGAGAGAAGTCTGAAAGAACAAAGCCAAACAATAAATGACAAAAGAAGTTAGTCTCTAAATAAATAAACTCTTCTTTGGTACCAAAACCATGTATGATAACCAAAAAGAACTTCTTCATATGGGGAATACCTTAAAAAAAAGTTTATTCAAAGATTTTAATTCTTCATAAGCCATATAAAAATTTCACTATGTTTTTATAAGGAAAGCCATATATATATAGAAAAAGAAGGCAGCGACTAGTCTGAATCAAGTAGACAGACAATGAATATTCAATTGGTTTAGTTTGATTATATATATAGCTGTCATTTACACAAATCACACAAGTATTTCCAAGCAAGCAGGAATGGCTTAAGAAAACTGCAAATAAAAAGTAAAAACTCTAGCAAAGAGATTTTATCCCATAGATAATCAGACAAAGAGACCCTCAAACTATTCCAACTCTTATGCTCCCCACTTCTAATATCCACTCCACAAGTAAATCACCTCAATAACTTCTGCTTAATTAATTCCACATTGTTTGACTACCTGTTAAATGCATACCAAATAACTCAAAAAGAAAACACATATGAGATAGGAAAGGAATTATCTTCTTTACATGCCAATGCTCATCACATCAATAACTTCTCTTATCAACCTAGGAACAGCATACCAACAATTCTTTCCACATCATTGTTAGGGAGAAAGACTCAAGAGAGGAATGAACTGCAAAGCTATTTAAAGAACCCTAATTTCCTAAATTCTTGAAACTAGCTACACAAAGTATTTACTAGTTCCATTACTTCAGTTTGTTCTAGGACACTGCATCTCTCTCTCCCCTAGAAAAAGGTTGTAGCTAGTGCACAAAGCTCCCACTTTTGCTGGGAGTAGGAGGGGTAATTGTTAAACAACCTTACCCCCAATTTCTTTTTGGAGAGGTTGATTCTTGGACTCTAGCCCATGACTGTCGCTTTTGGTGGAAGACACTTCCCATCGTGCCAAGGCCTGACCTTTTCTCTCTCTCTCCTCGAAAGAAAAATTGAAGCTTTCTTTTTTTATTTTATGAAAGAGAAAATTTCATTGAACCAAAAAAAAAAAAAAAAAAAAATTACAACAAACAGCCTAAGCTTGCAAACACCAGAACACAGTACAAACAAGCAGCCACACACTACACACAACACTAGACTTATTAAGCTCCCAGCCAAATAACAAACCAAAACAAATTTCAGAAATTCCCCAAATACAGCATAACACTATGTTTTTCAAAGGTGTGCTTCACTTGTTTAGACCAAGACAGCCTACACCTAATATCAGAAATAAGCCATTGCACCAATTCGCTTCTTCAGTGCAAATCTTTCCTTACATGAATTCTTGCATTCCTGTTAGCCCATAAGTTATAAATCACTCCAGCCCAGCTTACAACTGAGTTGCTGCAGATTTTTCCCCTTCAAATTCTTCACAGCTCAACCCAGAAAAAAAAATTGATACTTTCTAGTTTGCCACATTGAATCAAATTCAATTTGTGGGTTACAATAACATCCCGTAAGACTCAAAAGTCAAAACTACTTTGCCTTTGATTGTTAATATATTTTTTTTTTTTTTTTCAGTTACTTGGTTACACTAGCCCCATAACTTGTTTGATCAAATCTACAATATGCTGAGCTGATAATAAATAATAAATTTTGTTTATTAGACACAGTCAAACTGTATAACCCACCAAAAATAAGCAACTAATAAATAGTCTACAACAACAACACTTTTTAATAAATAAATAAAAAAAAGCCGGCAATTCTGTGATCTTTCTGCATATACTAAAAATTCACTGAGACATATCATCAAACACCCAGCCTCCAATTCTTATAACATGTTTAATAAGCTCTACTGAAGTTAAAATTTTTCACATATATTGGGAAACAAAACAATAATTAAAGAACCCCAGAAAGGAAAACATACAAGATCATGGAAAGGATGGATATGGCAATGGCTATGTAGTCGGTGACGAAGCCTCCTTCCCTTGCACTTTCCACTTTCATAGTTTTTGTGCATGTAAAAAGAAGTAGAAAAAGTGGGTCTATGAATTATAATTCAGTAATTCAAGCATTAAGATAGAAATGTAGTAATTGATAACATAATAATAAGAGTATATCTATGCATAGTTTTGATTATATATGGTGGTGGCCATTGAAGAAAGTCTTGTAGAACAGTAGAAGCAATGGAGTCCACTTTCCATTTTTTCCATGTTAGTTTTTTTTAAAAAAAAAACTGTGGAGGAAATCTGAGGTGACGGATTTGACCAAAAGTTATATTAAAATTAGTGATTCATGTTCGAAGGAAACTTCAAAGTAGCCTAATTTTGAGATTTGTGTGGGCCCCATCTGTCCCTAAATTCTACGACTACCTTGAGTCCGTGCACGTGCGCTTGCCCAACTAATCAAACCTACGCATTTGCAATATAAAAAGAAGCTTAATATGATTAGACTTCGAACTTATCTGGCTAGCAGTAGCAATTTTATGATATTTAAGGTTTAGTGATCATTTGTGGAGTATTGGTGTAACGGTCTAAAAAGTTAGTGCACGATGTTGAGAGAAGGTAAGGGTTGGAATCAGGAACGGAACTAGAATTTGAACCTAAGGGGGGCAAAAGTATGAACCAAAAAAATTTCAAGTGACATAGTTTATTAAAAAAAAAAATTATGGTAGACAAAACAATTGTACTTTATTACCATAAATATTTAAATCAAGAAGGAAATAATATGAACCAAAAAAGTTGAAAGTCACAATGTGATATTCAAACCTTTTCGAAGAAGAGAGTAAAAAAAGAAGAGGACTTCGGATCTCCAAATTTTGGATAATTGAAATTAATATGTTGATTTTATCACATTGACCAACTCACTAATATAATAAACCCATACTTTTGGATGCAACTAAAAATCACACTAATGAAGTTTTCAAAACTTTGTTTGAGGATTTTAAAAAATTGGGATATTAATATTAAGAGTTGGCAATGTTACATCATCAATATTGGCTTCTAAAAGAATTTTGCATTTTATCTTTTGAAAAAAATTTAAATATTGTAATTGACTTTCCCATAA
Organism: Quercus variabilis; assembly: GCA_030445155.1. Classification (NCBI taxonomy): domain Eukaryota; kingdom Viridiplantae; phylum Streptophyta; class Magnoliopsida; order Fagales; family Fagaceae; genus Quercus; species Quercus variabilis. Next base: position 56,165,508 of record CP129447.1, on the reverse strand, counting down.
TTTATAAATCAATTAAAAAGTTATATAAATTATTGTCACCCCAGGAATTTATTTTTCTATGAGATTTTTTTGGTTATGAGTTATTGAATTATGATATTGGTGATTTGTGGATTTTTTGTTGTGTTGTATTTGGACTATGGAGGGGCTATGGGTCCAAAGAAATGGTTAAGTGATTAGTTTCTTTTAGGTTATTTGGACCAATTCAAAAATTTGAGAGGGGCCAACTATAAACTCTAAATTATGGGCATGCAAAAAAAAAAAATAATAAAAAAAAAAAACTAATTTGATTTTTATGTAGAAAAGACAAAAAATTAAATTTTTTATGGTTTTTTTTTTCCTATGAAAATGATATCAAACTTTTTATAAAATAGTTTATTAACAATTGACTTAAGGGCCCTATTATGAAATTGTTGCAAACTTTTGTTGTATTCCTAATTATATGAGTCATATACTTTTTTTAAATGAAAGATAACGTCCGGTGCATATTTAAAACATGAGAAGTGAATGTAAACATGTACTAGTATTTTTTGCACTTAGAAAAGGAAGGAAACTCATGTATATATATATACAATACACTCCTGGAGTACAAGCTATAATGCATAAAATGCAAGTACCCAACAACCATAGCCGAAAAAGAAAAAATGACACTAAAAGCAAGGTTAACAACCACAATGTCACAACCCTCTTCTCCAACACAAGTACCCAACCACCATAGCCAGCCAAAGTCTCCTGTCTCTCTGATATCTTCAAGGGGAGAGAGAGTCCAAAGGAGCAACTTAACAAAGGCAGAACCACTTTCTCTGCATTCAACATAGATAACAAGTTCAATATCAAAAGAGTTATAAAACCAAGAACCAAACAATAGGCAGAGATATGAAATGAATTGATACCTTGTTGTTGGACTTGGAGGAATGGCTGTATTTATCACTGGCTGTATATTTTGGCGATGGTGACACACTACTAGATGTCCCACCGGTCTTCCTCTCATCTCTAACCTTGTCAAATATGACAGTAAATTCGCTGCCTGAGGCAGGATTGTTCACATCCCATTCTCCGAATTTGGGTAGAGGCCGATCCTTATTGAGCTGCAAACAAAACAAAGAAAACCATAAAAATTTTAACATATGCATTCATTGCTATTCATTAAAAAAACTCATGATATAATAACATTAATAATCAGCTTCAAGTCAAGACTCAAGTCAAGAGTCACATAGCTTAATATCATTAGTGGAATTTGAATATGCCTCCTCCACTAAAAAATGTAGTGTATATAAATAAAATTAAAATTCTCCACTATTTCTATTTCTATGCAATTATTCTCAAGCTTGCAATAAAATCAAAACAATAAATAAGTGTTTTTAATAGAAACATCTAAAGTTCAAATCTCTAATCACCAAAATAAAAAAAATTTGCATTATATTTCAAGAACAAAGTAAACCCTAATCACCAATTAGTCTACTAAACCGAAAAAACAAAATGATATTAACAATAAACCTTAAATATATTATATTATTTTAAGTCCCTACTTGTGAATCTCATGTCCTACAGATGATAAACCCCACCAAGTCACCAACCCAATATTATTCTCATATATCTCAAACCATGTAAAATGCACGTGTTTATTCAAACAAAACAAAAACATTGAAACGACAAAACCCGCTTCTGATCACATGGGAAATGAAACACAAGCAATAATGTGTACGAAAAACTATACGAGGATTTTATATTTTCTTACCGAAGACATGATTGAGTAGTATGAGGAAATGAAAGAACAGAAAAAAATATATGGAAAACCAGAATTTTGGGGTTTGAGAAATGATGATAACAATGAAAAAGAAGAAGGGTACTTTCGATTCTGATGAAATATTGGTAACAGGAAATGCAACTTTTATATTTGGAGGAGACCAAACGATTTTCAGTTTTCTTTACGGATTGCACTCGTCTCAAACACGGGGACAATAAATTTGTTTCCTTGTTTTACTGATGAAAGAGTAAGACTAGGTTATCCCAAAAAAGAAAAAGAAAAAATTTGCAATATTCACCTTTTTAATTTTCTAACTTTGTTTTTTTTTTTTTTTTTTAATTTATTTATTACAATCTTATAAGTTTCAAATTTAATCAATTAAGACTTTTTCATATATATTTTTTAAAAAATTAACGAAAGTTAACGGAGAGGTCATAATTGAATAAACTTAGAACATTAAAATGAACGAAAACAAGCTTAAAGAACTTAAATGAATTCTGTTTAAGAATTAGAGGATAAATTTTCATTTTAGCCTTAAAAATAAGAAAGACAAGTTTTAATTGTCAAGGTTGAAATAATAATGCTAATAATAAATTAATAACAACAAAAGAACACCCCAATTGAATTTTTGAGAAACCCGAATGTAAATTAGTATAGCATGTTAGCAAGATTTTCATGACCAAATAAGTCAGTTAAGGTTTTGATATTTGAAATTGTTTGAATTATTTCTTCATTTTTTTTTCCTAGTAGGCTAAGTTGGCTAAAACCATACTTGGGATTCTTTGTTCTAGATTTGGTACAGTTTTTTATTTTCTTTTGTTTATTTTTCTTAAAAGATGAAAATTGAACAAAAATACAGATGTATCTAGATGAAATTGAGGGTTTAAAAAAGCTTTACCTACCCAAATAAGTTAAGAAAAATGACAAAATTTAGCTACAAAATTAGTTGTAGCCTAAGACTACAACTTTACTCAATAAAATAAATATTATTACATATTTTAAAAATCTAACCATTGAATTGCATATTCTTTACACTCTTAATACACATCAAATTTTGTATCAATCGAATATTATTTACTATATGATCTACAAACTTATATTTTATGCATAATTTTAAACTACAAAAACTTACAATTTAAATAATTTATTGATGACATAGCTATTGATTTTTAAATTTCTAAAAAAATTTCAAGTATAGAGGATATAAGGAGAAGATGTAATCCAATGGTGAATTTGTCAAAATTCATCTTCAATAAAAAGATTTTGAGTAAAATTATAGTTTAAGATTACAACTAATTTTGTAGTTAAATTTTGTTATAAGAAAAAAACTTAGCAAAGTACACTTGAAAATAAACTAGAGTTTGAGTAAGCTGTTTTTTTCTTTTCTTTTTTAAATGTGGTGTTAAAAAGTTCTACGTAAAAGAATAAGTCAACTTACTTTCATTTTGGGACGGGAGAAAATAAAGGGATGTAATGGTTGAAATTATGGAAAGGAATGTTTTAAGAATATTTCATTTACTTTCCTATTTGGAAGTTTAATACTTGGAAGTAATGGAATGGAGTAAGGGATTGGTCATGACTCATTAGGAATTGTTAAGAACATTCCATTCCCCAGGAAATATTCCTCCCATTTTTTAGTAGAACATTCATTCCTTGATGAAAGGGAAATTTCCCTCTTAAAAAAATATTAATGAAAGGGAGATGAAATACCAATTACATCCCTACTTTGGAAAAGATAAAATAAAATAAAAAATGAATGCAATTAATAAATATAATTTTTTATTGATAAATATTTCTTTCCTAACCCATTTTTTATAAACACGAAAACACATTACAGAAAATACATTAGGTTGTATTCCATTCAATTCAATTCATTTATGAGTTATTCATTTTATTCCTTTCCATTCTTTTAAGAGTGAAATTGGTTTGGAATATTACAAATTTTACTATATAACCTTTATAAATTAATGTGATACACTAATATGAAAAAATAAAAATTGATTCTAACATTCATATATAATTATATATGTTGTTAACATCTACCAATCAAATTCATTATTATATCAGTTTGTAAAGATTATGTAGAAAATTTTGTAGTATTTTTAGCATTTGCATTCTTTTAAAAACTTACAAACATAAAGGGACTTAATTCCAATACCGTCTACTTCAAAAACCATATAGTTCCTTGACTTGATGAAAAAGAATGATCTGAAGTGGATTCCACAAATTTAAATATTTCATATCTATAATAAAAATAAAACATAATTTTGTGCATTTTTAAATATGACAACAAGTTTACCTTCAAATCATTTTGGAGAAAAATTCTTCCAATTCACTACATGATGATTAATAGAACCATTATTTACTGTCTACTATTTAACACAACCTAGTAATGATTCATGTGACTTGTTTAAAGAATATGCATAGATAGTTTTATGGACCACCACATAATGTGTTGAAAAAGATTCTCCAAACCAATTTAGAGGAAAACTTTGTCATTTAAATTTAAGGTGTTCACGGGGTAAATTGAGTGATCTTAATTTAGTTTGAATGAATAAATGTTTCATTTTAGGGAAAATGGTAGGAGATAGAATTCCACGACCACATAGATTTAATGATCCTTAAAAAATTTCCCAATTCTAATTTGAAGGAACTGAACCTAAAAAAAAAAAAAAAAAAAGTTCCAACTTCAAGAATAAAAATGTGATATATTGTTTCCTAGTGGTAAAGTTAGGGCGAGTTCTGTAATAATAGCCTTAAAATTGTTGCATAGCCACCCGCCTTCTAGACTAAGATGGTTCTACAAGAATTTACAGCACAAGTGGACGACAAATTCATGTATACCACACCACATATTTACACCAAACTAGACAGGGATACACCATTGACCAGTTTTGAAGAACAGATTTTTTTTTTCTCCTAACAACTAAAAATGAGGCAGATTGTAATTGTCTTATAACTTCTCTGATGATTTTGAGGTGTATCGCCACAAAATCCCTCCAACCAGGTTGTTTATCGCGTGAGAAGCCATTGGCACAATAAGGCTAGAAGACATAATTGTGGCATAACCATACACAAGCCCAACAAAAGTTGCCCTGAAACATGTCAAACACCAAAATCCTGATTAATTGGAGCCCACAGTGCCTGAATAGTTTGAAGATTATTCCACAGGACAACAAACAATACAATCCAAACTTCTTCTGATTTTTTTTTTTTTTTTAATTTTTTTTATAAAATTTTTAATTTTATTTTTATAAATAATTTGACAACAATGGGGACGGGGATTTGAGCACTATGTCTCCTAATATGAATTCTATTTACAATGCATTAACTATAAAATATAATCCATGGCTGGATGTCCAAAGGCTGTTAAAGCTGTTCACTTATAAGATGACGGATAACTACTTGATGTTTAATTTTCGCCTTAAATGGACCAGTGAAGGCATCACATTTACTTTGAAAGTTAGAGCTATCAAAGAATGGAAAGTAAAAGATGCAGCAAGAAGGGCATACTAAATATTAGTAGGGACTAAATGAAGAGGATATATGCCCACTCTTAATTTAAATAAGGTAAAGTAGAGAGTCAATGCAATTGATTCATAAATTAATTTGGAGAAAATGAAATTCTTATCAAGTCAAGAAGATGAATACCAGATAGCAAAGGAATACTTTCGGCCACTGCCAACGTGTAGAACACCAAAAATAGCGGCAACCAGAAAGACACTCTTCCAATAGAATCCAAAAAGTGGTAGCAATGCACCACGGAAAAGCAATTCCTAGTCAACCATGAACCAGCACATGTAACAATGAACTCTTAATAGAACTATAATTAAAAACAAAAACACACACAAAAATGATAAAAACATTTTTCTTTGCTTATTACCTCACTAATACCAGGCAGGAATGCAACAATTATGTAATCCAAAATCTGAAGTGAAGCAAGGACCTGCATCAAATATAGGATGTTGAAATTCATCAAAGCAGCTAAGGATTGGTACAATATCAACTCAACTGGAGCAGTGTCTTCTTTTTTTTTTTTTTTTTTTTGGGGAGATAAGGGTGGGGGGGGGGGGGGGGGACTTTTCTCAACCATCCAATATATAATTCTAGCTATGCTGACAGTTGTAGAGATGCTAATTCATTACAAAAATTAAATGATATGTACGAGTCCCTCTAGAGACAGTTAGGAAAATCAGGACAGCTACCTGCTGATTGGCTGCTTCACTAGACTCAGCAAAATCTGGCCACGTCTTCAGTAGCAGATATCGGCTTGATGATATCAATACAACTATTCCTGTAATCAACTCAAGATGCCACATCTCAAAACCAACTGTACATGGGGAAAACATGACACTCTTTTAAGTCATTGAATTGCCCAATTCCAGTCTACAACAAAAGAGGCAAAAAGGATGCATAAAAATAAAATATAGAATATGGAAAGATGATCCATATTAGAATGACATTCTCCGCATTATATAATTATCAGGAAAATTATTTTAATAAAGCATCAGCATATTCTATATTTCCATAGATTTCTAATCCTTTTTGCAGATTTGAAAAATGAGCAAATTTTGATTATTCTAGTAAAATCTTTTTTGAAAATCAAAACCCAAAATTAAATTTCATATCCATGAGAAAGTACAATTGAGCTTTCAAAATCTAGAAAAACAAAACCAATAATTTGATTTGCATTTGGTGTCTGCTATTCCATTGCCATTGGCTGATTGGCTGCTTCCCAGAAATGTTAATCATGTTTTAGCCTTTTAGGACAACTACTCATTTTAGATGATTTTCACTATCCTGTCTGCTCAGTTTTCCAAAAATTTATTTCCCAAGAAAATGTCTCTTTGCATTCTGTGGAAAGAAGCAGGATGTTGAATCTGAAAAGGGAGAACAATAAAAAAAGTCAATGAAAAATTTGCAATAAGAAGAGAACACAAAATTTATACATGATACTTCTGCAGAGCAGTCAAGGATTGGCAATCCTTCCACTGATGCAACATGGGATACCTGCAAATAGCAATTAGAGAACAAAATTAAGATCCAGATGATTGACCAAACATAATGTTGCCCATGAAATTTTTTAATTTTTATTTTAGTGAAATTGAGAATTCTCCTTTACTCCAAAGTGACACGTCCCGACTAAAACCAAGAGCTTAGCATTGAGTAACAAAGTTTTGTGACCGGTGTTTGGTGTGAACAAAAAATATTGAAATTAAATAGTAAAAAAGTCCTACGGCGCTGATTGCTATTAAACAATATCACAGAACATTACTCGCACATTATAAGTGGATACAAGGATGCATTGTTTGTCACAAACAAGAGGATAAAGAAAGGGGGAACTGGGTGTAGCGCATTTACATCATCATAAAAAAAAATATTCCTAATTCAAACTTCTGAAGTTGTCTCACAATTTTGATTCCACTCTTAAGTAGTGATTCAATCTAAAGAGAAAAAAGGAAGAATCCACAAGGTAAAAAAGGAGGAAGCGAACACATTTAATTCAAATAACACAACGAGAAACCAGAACGGTGGGGATATGACGAGTATGACTAGGTGGCTTCTTACAATCCCAGAGATATCAGTCTTAGACAAAAATAGAGCAGAATGCCAAGGTAGTTGATGCATGAGAGTAAGCATACCTGACGAAGTATTATACCCAAAGCCGCTATTAATCCAGAAGTGATGGTACATGCCTGAAGCACAGTACTCCTGGAAGGCTTTATTGTAGAATTCTGATCAACTGAATTTTCAAAAGAGGAAGCTGAATTTTCATCTTGAACATAATCATCTTTTGTGGGAGGAATATCTGCTACAATTTCAGGTGGTTGTCTATTTCTTCTCAATTTCTTCACTGAATTCCGGCTTGCAAAAGCCCTTGTATCAAATCTAAAACCCTGCAAAAAGAATGATATTAGTGTGAGATGATAGAAAAACAAAAGTTCTACAATTTTTCTCAGATTTAACATCAAATTGCTAAAAAGAAGAGAATATTACACTGTGCAATGTAGAAAGTACAACACGTTCTGCATCAGAGAGGTGAATAAACTTCCCGCCTAATCACATGTCATCACATTTGGACAGTCATACAAAAATTAAGCATTTAACAAATAACAAGTACATTGTCAATGGAAAATGAAATACTGCAAGACTAAAAATAGAGCTTCTCAGCTAGGAATATGTCAATGCTGTTAGAAGGGGCAGCTTGCTATTAAGATTGTAATGTTAGTGTAGAATTTCAGAATAGAATAGCATCTTGAGGTTGCATTGTTATTGTACTTCATAAAATAAAGCAACCAAGAAAAAAAAAAAAAAAAACAGAATGAAATTATGAAATATTCCATCATTTGTAGTACAAAGCCTAAACGAGGACTAGTTCTTGTCCCTTCCTCATTTGATTCGATCCCTCTGTGCTATTATAAAGTAATTTCTTCCTAATACACAGTCAAGACTTAAGACCCAAGTCTCATAAATCCCCTCCCATATTTGCAAGCCTACATAATAACATCCCAGGTCCATATATAGGACCAACAAAATATCACTATCATTGTGCTGCAACCACAACATTTGGGAAATTAAACACCAACACTAAATAAGGCTTTATAAGGAGCAACGTCTGACCCAACTCTTATATGCATGAACCAAAACGAATGATCAACGCACAACCCCCTATCTGCCTTAATGGAAATGTTTAAGAATAACATACAAATAACTGTTCTTTATATATGTGTGTGTGTGTGTGTGTTTGTGCAATATAAACTTAGCAAAACATTAAGAGAGAGAGAGAGAAATAAATTAAAGGGGTTTGAAAAAACTAACCCATGAAGGCAGATGCTCTGTAAGGAAAGAGGGTTGTAGAGAAATTGTTTGTTCTGGTCCACCAACAGTTTATAGTGAGCAAACCCATATATATATATATATATATAAAGATAGCAGCTTCAAAATCCAAATGGGTGCACTTCACTTTGGATGCCTGTTAAATTCCAACTACTACTTCAATTATAAAGAGAAAAGAAATGGGTAAAGAAAGTAAGCTCTATATTTTTTTGGTCAAGCAACTGGAATTCAGAGAAAACCAAACCTTATTTGAGTTTTGCTGGGAAAAGCAGAAGAAAGATGTTCAAATTCCCTGAGGCTGAGAAAGTAAGAACTGAGAACATTGAACAACCGAGTTCAACTCTTCCCAACCGTCTGTTTACTCAGTGTCTAAATTTTCAGCTGTCGCCACGTGGCCATTTGGGGGATAGTTTTGGGAATTCAGAATATTCAAGGATATTCAAGGACCAAACGAGAGCTTCTCTCAATCTCAATCCTCTATTTTTAAAAAAAAAAAATTAAATGGTTATTTTTGAATAATCCTCGTCCACTCCATACGTTTCAAGGAAAAAAAAAAAGCAGATATGACTAATACGTATTAAATCCAATTTTATTTATAAAAAAAAATACCCTTAAGAAGAAATTAACTTCTGTAATATAAATAGATATTTAATTTTGTAGTTTTTTTTTTTGGTTAACAATTCTTGAATTAACAACATAGTACAAGTTAATATTTGTATTCAGAATTTAGTCCAGATAGGCAAAATTGAGATTCAAATATCTCTCGGTGCTCATTGGAATTTTTGGAATTAAATTGGATAACTATGAGTTTTAATTTGCTCAACAATAAGTTGTAGATAATTAAAATATTTCAGAAATAATTTCCGATTTCAATGAAGATCATTCTCAGTCTCAGTACCAATCCTCAAAGTCCGCATAGTTAACACAGAGATACTAGAAGTCTAGAACATATGGTGTCACCACTTACATTTCATGTTTATCTACCAAACTTGAAACTATAGCTCAATATTCCAACAGGACAAAAGACTTATTAAGTAACTAAAGTGATACATCTCTCTAAAAGCAGAGAGGCATGTATTCCCTGAACCCCTAAAAAAATATGATTTCAGAGAATCAATAAGGTGATATGTAAAATATGAACATGTTAACCACCTTGACCATAAAAGAATGGGAAAAAAATAGAAATGTTATTTATCTATGATACAACTTGCAGACTAAGAATATCGTTGCGGTATGATCCAGAGAACAGATGATCAAAGAATTCGTCACAAAATCGTTGCCAACAGCCATATATGCAATAAGAGTGAATAGGCAATAAGGCCTAGCCTTGCTTGGGGACGACTCATCAAAAGTCGACCACCGGATACCCTGCATGTACAGATCAAAAAGAAACTTAGTATCAAGTCTGTATATAGAACATAATCCAACTCAGTTATGACTTTATTGCCAGTTAGTAGATTAGGTTCCAAATTTCAATACAGTAATTGAAACATAAACTAAAGCAGATGATATGGCATGTTACCAGATTCCATCAACTCGATCCGCAATCAACTTTCCTTGTTTTGGAATGAGACCTGACGTGTTCAGAGACTTGAATACATGACCTGGATAAGAGAAAAAAAAAGTCAATTACCTGAGCTTTCTAAACTGAATATTTAGATGAAGATTAGATAGAATGCAAACCTTTGTCCTCATCACTTCCCTCATTGTTGATCAAACGTTCAGATTCCACATCAACATTGATTGCAAGATGCTCAGCTGAACCCTTTCGCACAGTTCTTGCAACAGTGGCTGGCGGGACAGGAGATTTTGTAGTCTGCCCAAGTGAGCCCTGCATATGGCAAGCAATGCTTTATACAGGCATCTTCTCTATTATTTGGAGAGGAAAATTTTGAGTCACCCAACAGCAAGTCTACCCAAATTGTGTTACATATCATTACTCCTTTGCCTGAACTACATCTTTCTTTTTTCAATATCCAACTAAAGTTTTGAAATTCATTGGGGAAGAGAGAACAAGAAAAAGGATTGAAGAAAGCTTTAACTTTTCCAATGGAAAGTTTTAACAATTAGGTTGGTCAAATAGATCACCGAAAAACGACACTCTGTAGGCAGTACAGATATATGTATAGAATATATTAATTAATCTAATTTGTCTAACTGGAACATCTGCAAGACCTGAACCTAAGGTCATTTGAGATCCAAAAACCAACACAGTTTGCTTAATATTTATCCGTGAAAACTTTGTTCAGAGAAATAAAAATATCATGCATGAAGAAAATTATATTAAAAAATCATGTAATTCAATAATTACCGCATCTTCAATTTCAGATATCTCGGACCCTGTAGGCAATGAGGGAGCTTCAAAGATGCTCCTTTCCTGAACAATCTCTGTCTGAGCACTCCTATCTTGAAGTGAGTCTTCAAGAACTTTAACTTTGATTGACAATTCATCCACAACCTTTTGGCTTGCAAGCAACTTTGTGCCAAGCTCCTGAGCTTTTGATTTTGAATTTTCCAATTCCAAAGGCATGGTCACAACCTGCTTTTCTAATACTGACAGAAGTCCCTTGACACCAGCAGATTTTTGGTCAAACAATTCACCTCCTAAAATACCTATAATTTTCTCCAAACCAAAAGTGAGTTCAAACAGTTCATCCTTCACTTTTTCGGAATCTTGTCTGTCCCTGACAAGTTTCTCAACTTCCTCCTTGAGATGCTCAATTTCCAGAATCTGTGTTGTAATTGTTGATTGCAGCTCTTCTTTGTCATGAGACAATAACCTCACTCGCTGCTGCAACTCAGTAACAGTATCAATAATGTAAAAGAGCTTCTTTACATGAGCAGAATTATGGGGCACCAGGTCTCCAACTTCTGACTCTGCCATAGGGATTTCAATCCCTCCAACTTTGTCAAGGAGTGTTTTCACTTGGGATGCTGACAGAAGGGAGTCTTCTGCCTCTGAAACAACAAATATGAACAAAGAAGTCAGAAGAAAAATGACAAAATAATAACAACCAAATAGATTTGTGCAGCAAGATCCCATCAAAGATGGTTTACCTTTTCCTTTCATTAACAAAGTATTGGACAGCGAGGAAATTTCTGCCTCTCTTTCCTTTAACTTGTCCTCTTTGGAATGAGACTCATTTAGTTTAAGCCTCAGCTCACTGCATGAAGTTTGCAATTCTTCTACCTCACTCTCTAGCTCGGAAACTCTATCTTGGTTTAGATCCCTTTCTTCAATAGCATTTTCAAGACTTGTTCTACTTTGTTTCAATTTATTTTGCAATTCTTCAACTGTAGTGGCTGCCACATTACTTGTGCTATCAAACTGTTTAACCAGAGATTGAAATTTTCTAGTTGCCAATAACAACTTACTTGCAGCATCAAAATGTTTGTTGCCATCAAGCCTTTGTTGCCGCTCAACTGCGGCATCTCCATCAGTCTCTCTCATTTCTAAAGACAAGGTATGGTTCAACTTCTCAAGCTCAGGAACAGAGATAAGTTCCAATAGATTGTTCTTCACTTCAATCTGCAGTTCTCTCGTAGCATCAGTACAAGCAGACAACAAAGTCGCAACATCATTTTCTAACATGGCTATAGTGGTCTCCTGTTCCTGTTGAATCATTTCCAGATTCTTTGATTTTTGTTTCAAAGATTCAATGTGCTCAAATACAAATACTACACCATCCTGTGTTTCCTGTAATTTTCTCAACAAACCTGCAATACACTCATCTATAAAAGATGAAAATCCTTCAACTTTATCATAAATAATTTTGTTTCTCGACTGGAACCCTTCCACAGTCTTTCTAAAATGTGAAGAAATATTGTCACCATCTGCAGCACTCACCCAGCTGTTATCAATTTCAACATCAACAATATTGTTGAGGCTATCTGAGAAAGAGTTCATAACCATTGAATCATCCTGGAATAAATAAAACAAGCCAATTAGAGAAAAGATGGAAAAGATTAGATAGGAGAAAGAGAAAAGCTTTAGATTCATTCTGCATTCTTAAATAGAAAAAGAGAGCAAGTTAGCAAGAGAGATCCACAACCACTAATAAAGAACCAAAAAATTGGCAACTGTCATCTGTTTTTTAAAGCAAACAAGTAATCCACTTGAGCATACATATTTCAAACCAGTGGTATATTCTTTTCCATTGACAATTCTAATTATAATTGAAAATGCCTTGTCAATGCTAACAATTCTGATTTAAAGACCCAGACAGATTGGCTAATTAAAGTTGATGCACTCATAACGATTATATAGGTGAAGGTAATTACTAGTCACAGAATCAAGTACAAAAAGGCAAAATCTAAATACACACATATGGAGATTACCAAAATAACATGCACAGACACCCCCCCCCCCCCCCCAACAAAAAAAAAAAATCCACTCAGCAAGAAAAATTTTGATGTATACACACACATGCTCATATAAGGTTACCTCCATGACATGGTGACTTGGCAGCTCTTCTAAACCCACTTCTAGGAAATGGGTCTTTATGTTTTTAAGAATGAGATCCATTTTTCTCAAGCTCTCAAATTTCTTCTCAAAGCATTCTTTTACCCTTGATAACAGAGTCTCATCTTTCATAATCACTTGAAGATCGTTAAGGTGTCCAGCAAGCTCTATAGATTTGCTTTCAAAACTGCCACTGGTTCCAGCCAACTCTTCCATGCATGCATTTAACTTGGAATTAAGTGACAATAGTTCCTTTTCAGCATTTTTCTTTACACCTTGAAGTACAGAAATATCATCTTCTGCCCTCAACAGTGCATCTTCCAGCGATTCTATTGTTGCATATGAATCTGCCAGCTTGTTAGCTTGGGACCCCGCTTCCTCTTGCAGCTTCTTTAGCTCATTCTCCAAATTAGTTCTACCAACTTGTGCATCATTATTTTGCTCAGTCAGCAAAGCAACATTAGTCTCTACCTGAGACAGTGAATCTTCAAGTGACTTTATAGTTTTGAAGGCCTCCGTGAGTTTGCTTGTCTGAATAGCAACCTCTTCTTTCACTTTCTCCAGATCCATCTCTGCAGCTGTTTTACTTACTTGAGCCTCTTCTTTCTCTCTGAACAGCACAGATATATTATTTTCTGCCAGTGATAAGGCCTCTTCAAGTGACTTCCTAGTTGCACAAGCCTCAACAAACTTGCTGGTCTGGGAACTAGCTTCTTCTATTGCTTTCTGTAACTCATGTTCGATATTTGTCTTCCCAACTTCTAATTCCCTCTTTTCTTCAGCTAGTTGAGTAACATTGTTCTCCGCAACTGACAATGCATCTTCCAGTGATTTCACAGTTGCTTGGGCTTCTGCTAACTCACTAACCAAGGTACTGGCATCCACTTTCACCTTACCTAACTCCTGCTCTGCATGTGTCTTAGCTTCCTGGCATTCATTAATGTACCCAGAAAGCCAGTTCACCTTTCCTACTGGCTCATCAAAAACTGTATCAACAGGAAGAACGATGCCATCAATAGATTCAACCACTTTCTGTAAAATTTTATTGCTCTCCAATAAGAATTGCTCAAGTTGATCACGTTGATCTTTCATCGCAGCAAGATCAGCCTCCAACTTTGGGATGTGCTCTACGTCAGTAGACAATGTTTTGATCTGGTCTCTGCAGTCAGCGACTGCAGATTCTTGCTGCTGTAACTCAAGCTTCAACTTCTGAATTTCTGAGTTCTTTTCATCCAGAAGCTTTTTCAAGTTCTCCCGATCTTGAACCAATCCCTTGCCTTTCTTAACTGCCATGGATAACTTCTCCCTCACCAATGCAGACTTCTCTTCTGATCTTTCAAGATCCTTCTGTAGAGAGCTCTTTTCCTCTTTCAGTGCTACAAGTTCTTCAGATACCAACTTTAACTCATTCGACACTTTTTCCACCAAAGTAGACTTCTCTTCCAATCTTTCAAGATCCTTCTGTAGAGAGCTCTTTTCCTCTTTTAGCGCTACAAGTTCTTCAGATACCAACTTTAACTCATTTGAAAATTTATCCACCAAAGCGGACTTCTCCTCTGATCTTTCAAGATCCTTCCATAGAGAGCTCTTTTCCTCTTTCAGTTCTACAAGTTCTTCAGATACCAACTTTAACTCATTCGACAGGTTTTCCACCAAAGCAGACTTCTCTTCCAATCTTTCAAGATCCTTCTGTAGAGAGCTCTTTTCCTCTTTCAGCACTACAAGTTCTTCAGATACCAATTTTAACTCATTTGACAGTTTTTCCACCAAAGTGGACTTCTCTTCCAATCTTTCAAGATCATTCTGAAGTGAGCTCTTTTCCTCTTTCAGTGCTACACGTTCTTCAGATACCAATTTTAACTCATTCGACAGTTTTTCCACCAAAGCAGACTTCTCTTCCAATCTTTCAAGATCATTCTGAAGTGAGCTCTTTTCCTCTTTCAGTGCTACAAGTTCTTCAGATACCAACTTTAACTCATTCGACAGTTTTTCCACCAAAGCAGACTTCTCTTCCAATCTTTCAAGATCCCTTTGTAGAGAGCTATTTTCCTCTTTCAGCGCTACAAGTTCTTCAGATACCAATTTTAACTCATTCGACAGTTTTTCCACCAAAGTGGACTTCTCTTCTGATCTTTCAACATCATTCTGTAGAGAGCTCTTTTCCTCTTTCAGCGCTACAAGTTCTTCAGATACCAACTTTAACTCACTCGACAGTTTTTCCACCAAAGCAGACTTCTCTTCCAATCTTTCAAAATCCTTATGTAGAGAGCTCTTTTCCTCTTTCAGCATTACAAGTTCTTCAGATACCAACTTTAACTCATTTGACAATTTATCCACCAAAGTAGACTTCTCTTCTAATCTTTCAAGATCCTTCCATAGAGAACTCTTTTCCTCTTTCAGTGCCACAAGTTCTTCAGAAACCAACTTTAACTCATTCAACAGTTTTTCCTCTGATCTCACCATCATCTCTTCTTCGAGTAATTTCTCACACAGCATCAATTCGTGATCCTTTACATACAAGAGACTTTGTACTCTTTCAAACAATTCTTCATTAACATAGGAAGAATCCAAAATGGCACTGTTCTGTTTTTTTATCTTCTCAAAACATCTGTGAACAAGACTGGAATTGTCAGAGAAAGTCTGATAGACCCCTTCTTCATTTTCCATTTCAGTTCCAGAAACCTCAATCAACATTTTCACTATCTGATCCTTTTCCACTGAAACTTGATGCTCTTTTTCAACAATCTCTTTGTATTTTCCCATCATGTTGGCAAACTCTGTTTGACAATAATCCTTTTCCTGTATTTCTGCTGAAAGAGAAGCACTTAAGTGGTCCTTCTCCAATGTAACTTGACGTTCTTTTACAACAATCTCTTCATATTTGCTCATCAGCTCAGCCAACTCTGTTTGAAGATAATCCTTTTCCTGTAATGCTGTTGAAAGTGAAGCACTTAAGTGATCCTTCTCCAATGTAACTTGATGTTCTTTTTCAACAATCTCTTCATATTTCCTCATCAGATCAGCCAACTCTGTCTCAAGATAATCCTTTTCCTGTAATACTGTTGAAAGTGAAGCACTTAAGCGGTCAATCTCATTATGGCCAGCTTCCCTTGTTTTAGCAATTTCATCCTGCAAACTATTCACATCATCTTTAGCCCGGTAAAATGACTCCCTCAGCCAACCCACTCGAGCTACCAAGTCAGATGATGAAACTGTCTCTGGTAGATCAAATGAGGAAAAAGCATCTTTCAATTTTTGAGACTCCAGTGAAACACCCTTTAGTACATTTCTCTCATCCACAAGCCATCTAAATCTCTCTCTAATATTCATCGAAAGAAGTTCCTCAGGTACACCAGCCTCAGACATAATTTCATCAATTTGTTCAAGAACGGAAGTCCTTTCGAATAGTGTTTCCTGCAGAGATGCAATCAAATTTTCACTTTTGACCAATTCCTCCTTGCTTAGTTCAGCAGACTCCAATGCGCTAGACTTCTCTTGCAATTCAATCAAACATTTCTCAAGCTCACTTGTTTTATCAGCTAGAGAATGCTTCAATGAGTCTCTCTGTTGCACCAATGCCTTTCCCTTTGTCACAGCCATGGTAAGCTTCTCTTTGGTATTAGCACACCTAACCTTCTCCTGCTCAACTTCTATTTTTGTGTTTGCAAGTTCCGCATTCACTTTCTCAACCATTTCTTTATGCCCGTCAAGTTGTTCCACTAATTTCCTATTTTCATCCTCTAGATGTCTAACTTTATCAATCAAATCCTCCTCTTTTCTTTTCAGCTCAAGTAACTCATCACGTGCAGCAACACAAATTGTCCCATGTCCCTCTTGCACCCTGATATCAACCCCAGTCTCGTTCAAACATTGCCTAAGTTGATCAATTTCAGAAAGAATCTGATTGTACTTCTCAATCAACAAAGAGTTGCCTTTCTCAACCTGAATTATTTTCCCACTAATAGAATCCTCCAATGATTCTTCTAGATAACCTACCGATGCTAGAGAAGCTAACATCCTGTTTGCCACATCCTCTACATGCCGATCCTTTTCCAACGATACTTCCAAAGAATTCTGAACCGAACTCAAATAAGACGCCGCAGCATCATTCGACACTGATAACTCAGAAACCCGTGCATTGAGATCTCCAATCTCTTGTTCCTTCGTAATAACAACACCACGAATTTCCCTCATTGTCGCCTCAGCCTGCAAACGTTCCTCTGAAGCTAATTTAGCAAACAGCGAGCATTCCTTTATCATTTCAAGCAAAGGGCTATTATCATTTTCCCCACTCTCATTCTCACCAAGCAACGGCTGCTGATGATTAATCAGAGCCTTAAGCCCACGACGAAGCTCAGCAACTTCCCTAGCAAACGCCTCTCTTTCAACCTGCACGCCAAAAACCACAAATCAATACCAAAAGAGAAGTGCTCATCAGTAACAGCTAGTAACAACCCGCCACTTAGAATTTGTTATGAAAACGTTATGGACATAACATTTCTGATACCGAATTGATAATCACAAAGAGTAACTAAACAAAACTACCCATCTAAACAACATTTTTCGACCTTGTATTCCCATGCATTGCTCAGTCGTTGTTGTTGTTGTTCCGGCTGCTCGTCCATCCCGTAACCATCCAACAACCCATTTTCGACTCCTCGAACCCCACCATCACCCGATTCTTCCCTCACTACTGCTACAACTGCTGCTTCCTTCTCAGCACTCGAAACCAACTCGTCCGAGCAGTCAACAAAATCGCCCCCCTCTTCCTCCTCCGAAACCCCATTATCATTATCGCTTTCAGCACGACCCATCACCGGCAATAACGCCGGCTCCTGCAATCAGTTCTCAACCTCTTCACTAATATGCACAAATTATAAACCATTTCTCACATCAAATCAAAATTGCTACACTTTCAACCAATCATAAATTCATTACCTGATTGACTCGGTCATGGTCGTACCCGTTAGCTTCTTCTGGTGCCCGGATTGCACGATCGGGATTCGGGTCAAGAGAGTTGTTGTTCTGAGCTCCGGAAACTTCCGGAACCTGCTCTGAGCTATGATTCTCAGACATTTCAATCGCTCATAATCGAAACCGTTGCCCCTCCAGATCCGTGAGATTCGAATAACGAAACCTGAGAGATATGAATATGAATTCAAAATCTAGAATCTGGAAATGAAACCCTAGAAACGGGAAATTATTGTATTTGACCTGTGAATGGAAACGGCGTCGTGTTGTTGCGGTGATCGGACGGTTCACGATGAGCTTTATATTTGTGATTTGAAGACTTTCTAAAGAATTGTAGTTAGTTGAATCTGGAAATTGTTGCACGGAGTAATTAGCAAAAACCACCCAGTCAAATTGAAATTTCCCACCCACTTTTAATGTTTACCGAAATTTTTTTTTTTTTTAGAAAGCGTTACTGCGGTGTCGTTTTGGCGAGGGAACGCTGCCGATTTTGGTTTTACGTTTCAAAGTGGTCCATTGAAATGCATGTTTGGGCGTTTCTATTTTCTTATAGGGTGGCTCAAACCTAAACTCATTTAATAAAGGAGGAAATTTAGTTACAACTTTATTTAATAAAATAAATATTATTATATATTTTGAAAATTTAACGGTTGATTTGCAATAAAATAAATATTATTATATATTTTGAAAATTTAACGGTTGATTTGCATGTTCTTTATACTTTTGATACGCATGTTAAATTTTGTGTCAATCGGACATTATTTAGTATATAATCTATAAGACGCATAATTTTAAACTACAAAAACTTGCAATTTAAACAATTTATTGATGACATAGCTATTGATTTTTAATTTTCTAGAAGTTTTACAAGCACGAAGAGTATAAGAAGAAGATGTAATCCAATGGTGGATTTGTCAAAATTCATCTCTAATAAAAAGATATTTAAAAATGTTATAATCTTAAGTTAGAACCAATTTTGTAACTAAATTTTGTTCTTTAATAATTATGTCAAATCAAATCTCCCTCATTTCTAATACAACTTATTAATCAAGCGAGTTAACATAACACAACTCATTTCAATATGTTTAATACACAATCTAAGGGAAAAAAAAATTTCTTTGTTTTGGGTAGAAGGGTCAGGGACTTGAGAGTTTCAACAAAGAATTTATCAATGGATAAAATTTAGCTATAAAATTAACCTTACTCAATATCTTTTTATTAGATGTAAATTTTGATAAATAAACCATTGGATTACATATTCTTCTTATATCCTCCATGCTTGTAAAATTTCTAGAAAATTAAAAATCAATAGTTATGTTATCAATAAATTGTTTAAATTGCACGTTTTTTGTAGTTCAAAATGATGTATAAAATATAAACTTATAATCATTTAGTAAATAATATTTAATTGACACATAATTTGACTAATGTATTAAGAGTGTAAAGAACATGCAATTTGATGGTTAAATTTCAAAAATATGTAGTTATGTTTATTTTAGGGTAAAATATTATTTTGGTCCCTAAACTTTAACGATTAAACTTTACAAAAAGTTTGTTTTTCATCCTTAAACTTTAAAAAGTTCATTTTCCATCCCTAAACTATTGAAAAATTCGTCTTTCTTCCCTAAACTATTGAAAATTATTTATTTTTGTCCTTAAACTTTAAAAAAAAAAAAAAATCCCTAAACTATTGAAAAGAATTCTTTTTTCATCCATATTTTTGTCCCTAAACTATTTACAAAATTTAGGGATGAAAAAAGAATTTTTTTAAAGTATAGGGGAAAAAACAACTTTTGGTGAATTTTAGAAACCAAAAAATTATTTTACCCTTTATTTTATAAAGTACAATTGTAACTTTAAGTTACAACCAATTTTGTACGTAGCTAAACTTTATCCTTTATCAATATAACTACTAAAATTATTTTAATTACAATTTTTTTTAAATGACATTTATTTATATTCAAATATGTCATTTCCATTTGATTACCTATTTATTAATCAATTTCAGAATGTCGACCCATTTTTAACACTAACCCATTTAAACTAAACACGAGCATCCACACTAGATGTGCTAAATGTGCCAAATGCCAAATATTTGGCACATTTGACACACTAAACACCAAAAAATACCAAACATCAAATGTTCCAAATCTCATAAATTTTACAACATGCTCCAGTATCCTCACATATTTGGCACGGTACGTATATTTGTGGCATATGGTTTTATTATTTTATTATTCCTCTTTCTCTCTCATCCGAATTATCTCTTTCATCTTCTCCTTCAGCTATTCACGGTATGGATGTGCCTTCTTCTTCTTCTTCTTCTTTTTTTTTTTTGAAGTCCCCAAGTTTTGAGGGTTTTTTTTTTTTTTTTTTTTTTTTTTAATGCTTAAGAAAATATGGATTTTTAAAAATATGACAGTTGAATTAAGAGGATTGTTTGAAAATGTTACCGTTAGAATAAGAATATTTGAAAATATGACTGTTTAGGAACAAATATTACCGTTAGGAACAAATAATAAAGAAAGAATAAAATAAGAATTAAAAAGAATTAAGAAATAATATTTAAATGAAGTGGTAAAAATATAGAACATCTGATAAATGAGATATTGTAAAATGATGTGGTAAAATAATAAAGTAGGCTTTTGGTGTGACAAAATGACATAATTTTTGCAACAGCTGCTACGGATGCTCTAACCCACAAAACAACTATATCATGTTTGCAAGTCATGTTGAATATTGTCACCCCTTTTTTATAGTATTATTACAGTAAGAATCAGTCTATTAGAATTCCATGGACTATATGTCCATATCATTCCTACAAACTTGTTATATGAACGTTGAGGATGATTCTCAAAAAAAAAAAAAAAAAAAAAAAAGAGTAAATTAGAGGCTGTTTGGTTCACTAGTTTTCATGACTCAATTCTCAGTTTTCATAACTCAATTTTCAAAAATGGTGGGACCCATAGCGAAATACTCGTTTGCCTGCATAATTTTTTGTTTTCCATAACTCTGTTTTCAATACTCAATTTTCTAATTTTTGAGTTATGAGTTGTGAAAACTGAAAACAACTTATGGCTGTTTTCAGTTTTTAATTTTCTGTTTTCAATGGCAATTTGGTAAATAACGTTACAAGTTCAGGTCCCACCATCAGAGCCATTCACGTGGGGCGTGCCTTTTGATACTGTCCTCAATGGCTCTCTCTTCAGCTCTTTCATCTCACTCTCACCCTTCTTCACACTTCTCTTTTCAGTTGGCAGAGGTCTCTCATCACAAATTCCTCTCCTCTCCATTCCAGTACCACCATTGAGAAGCTCTCACTGCCCTCATCTCCTCACACACCATTTCACGGATCCAAGCTCAGGCAACCCGCGCTGCTGTGTCACGGTAACGCAGTGCTTCACGTGCCAACCACCGAGCTCTTTCTCAGCTTTTTCCAGTGAAATCCGAAGATTCAAGGAGTTTTCTTCTCTGTTGATTTTTTTCCTTTTTTTTTTCTTTGTTTCACGTTTGGGTTTTCGCATCTGATTTAACTTGTATCAACCTGTGGAATCCTGGGTTTTCAACCCATGGTGATATTTGGTTCTCTGATTTTTGTTGTTTGTTTGATGTTTGGGCATCTGATGTGATCTATTGAAACCTGTGGAATCTTGGGGTTTCAACCCGTGGTGATGTTTGGTTCTCTGATTTTTTGTTCTTTGTTTGATGTTTGGGCATCTGATGTGGTCTATTGAAACCTGTGGTTATGGGTTTTCATCTCGTGGTGAACCTGTCTTGTGCTTCTCTGTTTTTGTTTTTTCTTTTTTTTCTTTGTTTGATGTTTAGGTAAGCATCTGATTTGGGAAAATTGCAACCCGTGGTTATGGGGTTTTTTTTTTTTCTTTTTTGATTAATTTATGGAACTAAGAAATGTGTGATAAATGGTGCGATTTTCCTGGAATTTGTTATCAAAGTTCCCTCCATTACGTTTCTGGTAGTAGATAGTAGAGATACATAACTTGAGGCCTGGACCAGTTTATTTGTGTTTAGAAATATTGTAGATTGAGGCCTGGACCAGTTTATAAGTCGCATTTCTGTTGCTTCGTGTCTTCACTTTCTTTTAGTCTTTATATGATAAGAAGAGAAATAGGACTCCCACTTAGAGTCTGTCCTATAAGAGAAATTATTGCCACACATGATAGGTTCTATTGTGAATGAATGTGTATCATAGGTGTGGCAAGTTAGTATTATTGAAGAAATTAGATACTTAACCCCACCTTCCCCTCCTTCACTATATATTTTTATTAAAAAAAAAAAAAAAAAAAAGTAATTAACTACTCAAGTTAACACATGCGAAATTTATTGTAAGGACAAGGTTTTTTTTTTTTTTTTTTTTTTTTTTTTTTAAATAATACAATTGTAATAATAATGAAGAGTGAATTTGAAAAATAATTCTCTTAATAAAAGAGAACAAATTGTACTACTACGTTAATTACACATCACTTGGCTATGAGTCTCTCTTTGTTTACAGTAGTTAACGCATTTGTTTATGGGGTTTGTTAAAATTAATAGTCCCTGGTAAAAGTTAGAACCTAGGAAAACAGGATGAGAAAAATTATAAAACAAGTATGATAACTTATAGAAGTCATAAATGGATAATTTAGTCAAAGACATAAGGTGGTCTTTTTTTTTTGTCGGAGATAATATTATTTTTTTAGGTAATTACCTTTTTTTTTTTTTTTTTTTTTTTTTTTTTTTTTTTTTTTGAGGTAATAGATAGAACTTTATTTGATGTAAGAAACTATAATCAGGTACATGTATGGCCGTGTGTCACCAGACCAAAGATAAAACATTACAAGCAGCTTCTGAAAACATGACTCGGTGGTTGTATACCAGAGGGACCATAGCAGCAAAATGAATAGAAAAACTACCACTGTGTTGCTCCTAAAATATTTTTAAATGATATCTAATTGTCAATTTTGAGTCACATTTTAGTTTTGAGTTTGTTGTTTCCTGTTGCCGTGTGTCCTATGAAATAAAGAGAAAGAGATTTGCTTTTATTTGAATTTACTGATGAATGACATTTATTTTGACTCTGGGTTTGGAACATATTTTGCTCATCTTTTTTCTTGAAACTGTCTTAAGCAATCTTTCCTGTTTACAGGGAACTGGAGAAAAAGAATAAAAATGGAAAACCTTGAGTGTTGTGATGTATCTTGTTCTTATGTTTTCTGAAAACTTATAAAAGTTCCATTTACATTATAAGAACTGCTAATTGAAATTCCTCTAGAATCTTTGTGTATTTTTTGAACACATTTTGATTACATGTGTCTTTCTTTCATCCTCTGTTTTGGATACTGAGAAAATGGCGTGTTCCAAAACACAAACTCAATTATGTCTAGTCAACCTCTCATTTATCACTCTTTGGCGAAACTTCTCGTACACCAAATTTATATATATTCACATTTCCTTTTCTGGATGTTTCAAAATTGTTGACCATTTTGATATTGGATAATGTTTTTTCAACATAACATAACCCTTTATAATTACTAATGATAGCATGTACTTTCACAACTTATAGTTAATAGAAGTGTTTAAAAATCGTATGAATGAATTGAGTTTCACAGGAGGTAGCAACTCATGGTAAAGAGAAAATTCTTGTTAGAGCTAATACTTAACTGTCTTTTAACATATTCATAACTGCATATCTAATTAACTATTTTGTGTAATCAATATTTATCCGTTCAACTAAAAACCAATTCTTATTATTATACTTTCAGTTTTTTTTTTGGCCAAGTAATTACACTTATTAGTTTGAAAAAAAAAAAAAAAGATTTTAGGATATTAAAAAACATAAGTCGCTTGGCTGCATACCTATGCCCCTGCCCAAGTGGACATGCCAAACCACATAGAGACATATGTCACTTGTGACTTGTCACAAACATTGTGCTGGAGTGGGCCCATGATTTTATCTCCAAATTTATCTTTTTAAAGTTGAATTGGTGATCAATAAAGTCAAATTTGTTCAAATTGAGATGTTTGTTCTGCTTTTGAAGGAATCGGTGATCCTTCCTCATTAAGTGCGTCATAGAGATTTGGTTTAGCCACCTCAAGAAACATATTAGGGACAAGATGAAGACTTATTATATGTCCGTATAAAATAGTTGTAGACAGCTATTACTGATCCCATCCATAGATTAAAAAGTGGTGATTCTAGTCTTCACGTTAACCACACAATTTTTTGCCCTCAAGAAGTTTTTCTTCTCTATACGGCCCAACCTGTAAGCCAAGTGGGGGATTTATTGATGGTTAATTAGAGATTGTTGTTGAATTCGTAAAACCTATGTCCTAGATTCAAATCCTAACCTTTATCTATTACAAATAAAAATAAAAACCTATGTCCTAATTTAGGAAAAAAAAAAATAGAAAGGAAACATTTTTATTACATTCTTGTAATCAGCATAATTTGACATAAGACAATTTGCCACATTTAATTCAGAAACTAGAACCTATGTCCACTGATCAATGATCATAATACTTCATTAGAATTCTCCTTAGTTCGATGCCTATGCATTTTTAGTTTAAAAAAATTTTGTAAACGTATCATACATGCTATCATGTGCTCAATCTTTGTTCCTTTAAATATATTGGGATATCTTTATTGTACTTGTGATATGGTTGTTTATGAGATGTGTGTTGTTCTTTAAGATGGCTGCGGAGTTGACAACATGGGATGCCAATTGTGAGGATGTGTTGTGTGACTCTGTACTTGGACACTATGTTTGTGGGAATTTGCATCGTTCTCATGCCAATGCGCAAGTGTGGGAGGAGATCACAGACAATCTTAATGCCCACTTGGGGAAGGCCTTTACCGTGAGGCGGGTAATTAGGAGGTGAAAGCGTATTCAACAGAATTATTGCAGAGCAATGGTGGGCCATACCAGATCTCTTCGACCCAACGTTTCCCCTGTGTCCTCTCCAGATCGATTGTCAGATGACCCACCACAGTAAGAGGTGGATGCCTAGTCGAGGCAATTTAGTGCATGTTCCTTTTGATATACTGCTGACATATTTTGTTCCCATTATGTTCAGTAGCGTACTTTCTTATAGATTGCTATGTACTTAACCATGCACTAACGTAGTAGTATTTGTGACCACTTATTCAGTTTACTAACTCATTGCTTCGATCTTCCATCTTTTGTATTTCTAGTCACATTGTATATGTAGTAAACCTCGATGAAGGATTTATATATTACCAGTGTTTATTATATATTACCATTGTTTCTTACATTCAGTGCATGCTTTTTCGTATCCTTGTTGAGTTAAGTATGGAAGATTTTCCAGTTTTTGGACCCCTTAAATGAATCCTATAGTCGTATTGTTCAATTGTTAAAATTATCAGCTATCATAAGCTTACCACGTGGCATGTTTCAAATAAATGGCACATGAATCACAAGATCAAGAGGAGAAATTGTGGCCTTCCCATGTAGAACATATATTTATTGAGATAATGTTAGAGGAACAACTTAAGGGTAACATGGCAAAAGGTGTGTTCAAGGGTTCCATGTGGACATCAATCACAACTGAACTTAACCGAAGAACCGGGAAAGATTTTATCCCTAACCAAGTTCAATAGAAGCATAATAGGCTCCGTACCAAACAACGCAAGTGGAGCCAGTTGCTAAGACACACAGGATTGTGGTGGGATGAGCATACCAAAACAGTGACTTACTCTGATGAGGTGTGGCAGAATGTGGTTGCGGTATGTTTACTATTGTTTATTAATTTTGACTTATTGCAATTATTTATTTATGCAATTTGCCTCTTGTGAACTTGCTGCGTTTAGTGTGCTAATGTTTCCAAGGACATTGCAGAGCTATCGGGGTGCAAATAGCTTAAGGAATAAGGGATGCCCAGACTACCCATCACTGCAGCAGTTGTTCGCCCCTAGTACCGCAACTGGGAACCTGCAGATCTCCTCAAACACTCCTCCCTTAAATAGTGATGAGGAGCGTGCCCTAGAGGAAGAGCTTGCCAGTGCTAATGATAATGCAAGTGCACCCACCCATCTGGATGATGACTGTTACACCCCTAACTTTGACACTTTCCCGCACACTGTGGATGATGCTGAGGTTGAGGAGGTAACCCAACGAGCAGAAAAACGTCCTGTGACAGATGCAAGTGGCAAGAGTAAGAAGGTCTCCAAGAAGTTGGATAGGGTAAGTGAAATGACTGTGGCCTTAAGGGAGTACACCGCAATGTCGAGGGATAAGTTCAGTGGTAAACTTGGTAAGGGTAGCAGTTCATCCGAGCAATTCGCTCAATCTGCTGTAGGCGGTGATCCTTGCTCACTTCCCAAGGCAATAGAGGTGTTGAATTCTTATGCGGATCTCAGTAACAAGGCCTATATCAAGATGTCAAAGGTTTTGCAGCACAAGGATGATAGGGTAGTGTTTATGTGTATGTCGGAGCATAGGAGGAGGTCTTGGATTGATGACATTCTAAACCCGGAGGAGGATTGAGGGAGAGCAGTTTCGGTTTAAACTAGAACAATATTTGGTTTTTATGTAATATGGAGTCCAGTCGTTTTATTTATTTGTTTGTGTTTCGTATGGATAATACTACGGTTTATGCTATTTAACAAACTTGGGACCGCAAGCATGGTTTATGTTATATTATGTTTATGTTATTTAGGAACTTCAGATGCCGAACTACTTTGTGTAATATTATGTGACGGATTTGGATTTGAATTTGGAATCTTTGTATGGTTTGTGTTATATTATGTGACAGGTTTGGATTTGAAGTTGGAATTTTCGTATAGTGTGTGTTATAGTTGTGTTATAGTATGCGAAGGATTTGGATTTGAAGTAGGGATGTTTGTATGGTTTATGTTATATTATGTGACAGGTTTGGATTTGAAGTTCGAATTTTTTTATAGTTTGTGTTATATTTGTGTTATAGTATGCGAAGGATTTGGATTTGCAGTAGGGATGTTTGTATGGTTTATGTTATATTATGTGACAGGTTTGGATTTGAAGTTGGAACCTATTGTTTGTGTTATATTTGTGTTATAGTATGCGAAGGATTTGGATTTGAAGTAGGGATGTTTGTATGGTTTATGTTATACTATGTGACAGGTTTGGATTTGAAGTTCGAATTTTTTTATAGTTTGTGTTATATTTGTGTTATAGTATGTGAAGGATTTGGATTTGAAGTAGGGATGTTTGTATGGTTTATGTTATATTATGTGACAGGTTTGGATTTGAAGTTCGAATTTTTTTATAGTTTGCGTTATATTTGTGTTATAGTATGCGAAGGATTTTTTATTTTTATTTTTATTTATTTTTATTTTTTTATTTTTTATGTTATATAGTATGCGAAGGTTCCTTTGTCACGTACTTGGATAAGGTTCCTTTTTTTTTTTTTTTTTTTGTATGTTATATAGTATGCGAAGGTTCCTTTGTCACGTACTTGGATAAGATTCCTTTTTTTTTTTTTGGTTATTATTAGTTTTTTTTTTTTTTTTTTTTTTTTTACGTGATGTACTTGTTCTAATAACATATTTACTTTTATATCTCTCTTTACATAACCTACCTGAATAGTGTGTTTCTGCTAATGTGTAGGTCATTTATGGCGTTTGGAAATGACTGGTGGCAGGCGGTCCAAGAGTATGACTTTGATGATGCATACTTCAACAACGTTGGTTCTAGCAGTGACTCTGATGAAAATGATGATGACTGGCCCGATTCAGAGTTTGAACGTGAAGAAGAAGCAGAGTTTAATTTAGTGAATCCTTTAGTTAGGGAGATGTTTGCATACATGCAACGTCATTATGATAAACAACCAATGCGAACAAGTGCGTTGACCGGCAAGGCGTATATGGACGAGATCACTGAAGGTAATCAAGCTAAGTGTTATGAGATGTTCCGCATGACACCTGAATTACTGTTGCATTTGGTGGACGAGTTGGCTGCACATGGTTACTTGAAGGATGGACATGGTGACGTGAATGCCACTCAGGCCGTGGCCATGTTATTGTACGTACTTGGACACAACACCCGCTTTAGATGTGTTGCAGACCGGTTTCAGCACTCAACAGAAACCGTGTGCCGGCATTTTCGTCAGGCGTTGCGAGCTGTCCACCACTACGTGAAGCATTTAATTAAACCTGATCATAACGTCACAAGCCTCCCCGAGCATCTTCAAGTGAACAAGTACTGGCCATGGTTTGAGGTAGAAATCATTCCCTTACTTGACATACTTCGTACAACAGTAAAATAATATGATTCTGTAGATGTCCTTGCTAAAATTAATGAAAATGTCCAATGTGTAGAGATGTATAGGAGCAATTGATGGAACGCACGTGAGTGCCCGACCTCCTGCAAATGTGACTCAAGCACATAGGGATCGTAAGAGCCTTATAACAACCAATGTGCTGTGTGTGTGTGACATGGACATGCAGTTCACATTTGTCCATGGTGGGTGGGAGGGCAGTGCAAATGACTCACGGGTTTTCGATGAAGCGATTAGTGACCGGAAGCATGGATTCCCATGGCCACCAACAGGTACTATACATTACTATGAGTTTAACTAAAGTTATTTTATCCTCCACGTCTAAGTAGTGTGGTTATTGTACAACTGAATTACGTGCTGCTTGGCACTGTGTGTGTGTGTAGGGTCGTACTACTTGGTGGATTCGGGTCTACCAATTGGCACTAGTTTTCTCCCCCCTCACAAGTCAACTAGGTACCATGCGCAAGAATTCCAGTCAAGCCGTAGATGGATAACATCAAAAAAAGAGTTGTATAACTACAGACACTCGTCCTTGCGAATGGTGATTGAGAGGTCTTTTGGAGTGCTAAAGGCCCGTTTCACCATTCTGAATTTAATGCCAAACTTCAAGCCAATTAGGCAGCGTTACGTGGTTATTGTGTGTTGTGCTCTACATAATTTCATACGCATAAACAATCGGAGTGATGAATTGTTTAGAACAATAGGGGAGAGTGTTGGCGAAGGTAGTGTGACCAATAACGAAAGTAGTGGCGATGCTGAAGCAGCAACAAGCTTAGCAACCCAAAGGCATGTACTAGAAATGTCAAGTGCATCGAAGAGAGCAATGGGGCAATTTAGGAACAATATCACTGACACAATGTGGGATGATTATGTTGCCCGTGGCAATGTCAGATGATTATATGTTGAAAATGGCATGTACTAGTAAGTGATGGAAAACTTATTAATTAGATAGGTATATGTGTAAGTTAGTTCAACTTGTAATGATACTGCACTATTTTGAGCCTTATAACAATGTGCAGATATGCTCTCGGCATAATTATGTAACGTAAATCGATTGTATTAATTATTGAAAGATATATGTAACTTAAGGGTTTCAAGTTTCAACTATTTATGTGTCGACTCTCACCAATGGCAATGAATACAAAACTGACCACTTTTGTTAAACAGCCACAACGGTCCCTCCATTGTAAAATAAGTTATTAAAAAAAAAATGCTACCCTGCGATGTACGCACTACGGTTTTCAATTTAGATTATTTAAGTATCATTAAATTGGGCCAAATGTCAAAATGTGCGGTTAAAAAAACATATAACAAAATTAAAAATTGTCAAAACGTAGAAAAGTTTAAATAATTCTATGGGGAGATAAAAAAAATTGGTCATACGCTGGAAAATTTTTTTTTACAAACTTCCAAGTAAGTAAAAAAAATGAAAAAAACATATAATTAAAAAATAACGAAACAAAATTTATTCAAAATGAAAAATTACGAAGACGTCTTTTTCTTTTTATTTATTTATTGATAAAGACACCTTATTGTCTTATACAATGAAGGGGCCAACTAATTTTTTTTTTTGGTAGAATACGTGCAAAAAATATTAACTGATGGAGAAGTATTCATTATTGAATATAAAATAATGCATAAAACAAATGATAATAGATTGACCTGTTTTGTTCAAGAAACATTCATTACTGTACACAACACCTCCCTGTACAGCAAACAACTGACAAACACAATTCTCATTCTGCAAAAAATTTAAGAACTCAAAACAGGGCATGCAAAGTGTAATGTACATTATACACGTGATCGTCAATGGTTCATGGCAGACGCAGTTGCGTATGGCAATGACCCCCAAAAACATTAGAGAACACAAAATAAACCTCGAATACAGTACAAGACAAAAATAAAGCTACCCTATACTTATAGACCTTGTCTTCAGCAATCCGGAGTTTGAGATTACTTTTTTCACCCTTGCGCTTTGCTTTCCTTAGGAGCTCCCATGCTTCTGCTTCCCTTGCATAAGCCTCATCTCTTTCATTTCTTGCAGCTACGGCGTCGGCCTTATATCTCGCAAACCTTTCGTGGACAAGTGGTGCCGTGGCACGGCCACGTGGGCATGTATTCTTGTCCAACCATCTGAAGAACTTACATGCCTGATCAGAGTCCTGCATACAACATTGAAGGCATATATAAGATGGTCAGCAAAGATAGTAAAAAAATGACAAGTCGAATATGTAATGAGAATAAAATTGAAGATAGAAACTAACCGGCGCCCACTGCTGACATCCATAGAACCTCCTACCGAAATTACGGATAGACAAAGAGGTCCTTTCCACACACCGATCCATATCGCACATATGGCCGGTAGAGGTGGACTCATAAGTAGTGGCAGATGACATGGTTATGGCTTTTCTTTTTTCCAATATATCTACACACATATAATTATATATATAATGTCAGTACATAGTTCTACATAATCAATGCACTGTCAATGAAAATTGATTGGTTGAACCTATTGTCAATGAAAAATAGTGTCTTACAAACTATTGTATTGTTATCACATCTGATTTGTTACCCGAAGCCAAGCAAGAAACTATACAGTATAAATTTGTGTCATTTCCAATCGATTGCTGTTTGGTAGCATTTTATGACTCACCATGAATCTGCTTATTTTAACTATATTATAATATTTAATTTTTTTTTTTATAAATATCTACCATCCCGAGGTCCTTAATGGCAGTATGATTTTATTGACCATGGATTAGCTATGGTTGATTTCTTGTGTTTTGTTGTAGATATGATATATGGGTCCTCATTCTTCCTTGTCTCTTTTCCTTATTTCTCTCTTTGTTGACCAATGCTATATATTTATACATGAACATGGCTCATGTACAACCTTACAAGTGAACCACTTCATAATCATTCGACTAATTCTTTAGTTAACAAAACCAAAGACAAGTTCAGTGAACAGTGTTAGAAGACATTAACCATAACAATGGAAGTGATATTCAGCGGAATGGATTTTTATGTTTCCATTGCTTAGACCCCTGTAGATAGTGGGTGGCATAATGATATAATTTTACATTTTCACTAGACTTTTCTTACCATGGAACAATATTTTTTGTTTTTTGATACCGGAGTTCCAAAATAAATAAAAAAAAAAAAAATTGTTCAGTACTAAAAAAAATACCAAACAGCTATATTTGTTTTTCCAGCTATTCATATAAGACTTGGAAGCACTATTTGCTAATGCTAACTGTTCAGCTAAAATGAGTTTGTCCACTGTTTCATCGTCATGATAGCATGCTTCCAAAACATGATCTTTTTGAAATTTAAAAAGCACCCAATACTATCCGGAGCTTTCAAAACCAAACACTCTTAACCTATAAGGTATGTGAGAAATTTTATTATAAATACAAAAATTGCATACTGATCTTATAACCAATTTCATACAGGAACTTCTTCACAAGAAATTGCATCTTAAAATTATCTACCAAAGAAGCAAAAACTGAAGTACTGAAAAAAAAGTCAGACATCATGTCATTGGCAGGAACACCCCCCCCCCCCCCCCCTCTTTTCTCCACAAAAATGAAAAATAAACAAATAAAACAAACACAAGCAAACAACAAATGAAGAATCGAATTTCTATACCATCAACATTATATCAGATTACCAGGTGGACTTTCTCAGGTTTTGATCCAACGGATTTGCGTCGTGCCCCAGATTTGCCTCCAGCATCAGCAGGTTTTGAAACTGTTGCAGAGAAAAGGCTCTCTAACTCTGACACATCAAATCCTGGTGCACTAAGATAAAAGGACACAAAAATACTGATCATGAAAAGGAGAATACAATTAAAAAATGAAAAAGGCAAATATATCATCTTTTGGAATTGAAGCTACAATATTTAAGGAAGAAGAATAAATCTGTTCTGTAAAAGCAAGTAATAGATTGGATCAGCAAGAGAAGTTAGAATACATTTGAGTCTCTCCATATCTTTGCAATTCATCCCACAAACTTCCTTGCAAAGATAATCTACATATATATAATCCGTAGTCCAAACTAGTGCTCAATTGTAATAGAAGTACAAATTGTATCCCTGCTTAAGTTTGAAATTGAACGAAGGGATGGTCAGCCAGTTTGGAATTCATGATTTTTATCCGTGACTGAATAGTTGAAGTGCTCAAGTTTTGTGTCCCCTATTATGGGGTTTTGAGTTTAGAAAATGCATGTAGATTTGTACTAAATTTAGTTCTAACTAGTCCTAATTAATTTTCCTAAAAATGACCTAATTAATACATAACATTGGATTA
Source organism: Quercus variabilis (assembly GCA_030445155.1). Classification (NCBI taxonomy): domain Eukaryota; kingdom Viridiplantae; phylum Streptophyta; class Magnoliopsida; order Fagales; family Fagaceae; genus Quercus; species Quercus variabilis. The sequence continues at coordinate 56,132,915 of CP129447.1, read as the reverse complement.
TTTTGGGATTATGTTTAATCACTAGAAATAGATAATTGGACTGTATAAGCAGGCCCTCGATTAGCAATAAATTTGACAAATTTTCTAACTCTTACTGCTTTTTTATCACAAATTCTATATCCTTCCTAGGTTATCATCCGATTAGCAACCTCCTTGTTTAAAACTTTTGGTAAAAATATATTGTCAACATCATATTTCTCTAAAAGTATATGTAAAATTATTTTTTCCCAACCAGTCCCAAAACGTTTAGTTTATATATTTATTATGCAAAATGCATTTTTGCTATTGCACTTGTAAAGTATAGAACGTGAGATTTGAAGCAGAAAAGTAAACACAATTCATGTATTCATTGATATTGAAGCAGCAAAGTAACAAAAAAAAAAAAAAACTGATGATTTATTTACATGCCTGAGTTGAAATCTGCCTAGGGATTCAACTAGGTACCTCGGTGAGATGAACTTCGAAGAACCCACCTGCAAAACCCAGAACATTTTTCTCAAAATCCAAATGCAAAACACACAAATCAGCTAAATACACAAATTGAGAGAGTACAGAATTGTCGAGGTATGAAGCAGCAAAGTAACAAAAACAAAAGTGATGATTTATTTACATGCCTGAGTTGAAATCTGCCTAGGGATTCAACTAGGTACCTCGGCGAGCTGAACTTTGAAGAACCCACCTGCAAAACCTAAAACATTTTTCTCAAAATCCAAATGAAAAACACACAAATCAGCTAAATACACAAAGTGAGTAAGTACAGAACTGTCGAGGCAGCACCGTCTTGGGTTGGAGGAGACCGGTCGTGACAAAATCGGGAAATGGGTACTGTTTCTTATGCTCGTCGGCGCCGCTGGGTCACGACGGAGGAGATGGCGCCGACAGATCGGTGTTCTTCACTGGCCACGGTCTTGATGAGGCGAGGGAGCTTGATGCATTTTTATGGATATTAGTTTCTCTGCTTTGGGAGAGTGAAGGGGAAATGGGAAATGACAAAAGAGAAGCTGAAATGGGGATGAGGAGCAAGGCGTGGGTAACAAAACAGACCCATCTGGACATGTGACAGAGCTGGGGCCCATGAATAGTGATGAAAATTTTTGAGTTATGGCATTGTACTGATAAAGCCAAACGGGTATTGGTTTAGAGTGATGGGTGATGAGTAATGAAAAATGAGTGATGAGTGATGAGTGATGAGTGATGAAAATTGAGTGACGAAAATTGAGTGACCAAAAAAAGTTTCCCAAACAGGCTCTTAAGGGTGTTGTTAATAGACTGTGAAGGGCCTTTCAATTGTATAGGGTAAGAGTATTTGCATTAGTAGGTGTATAATAAAAGAAAACTGTCAAATTTACACATTCAAGTCCTAAATCACCCACATCAATTAAGTTATTGATGGCAAATTTGCAAAGTTGCTAAGTTAATCGTGTAAATATACATAGTTATTGTAGGAGTTTTGTATATTATTATTTTAATTTTTTTTTTCTCTCATCTTTTGCCTCATCAAATTCCTCTCTCTCTCTCTCTCCCTCTTCGAAGAATTTTTTTTTTTTTTTTTTTTTTTTTTTTTAGAAACAAACACACACACACACACACACACACATACAAGAAAGAGGGAAAATGGTTCTAACACAAAGGCACACCATAATTTTCTGAAGGTAATAATAAAAAAAGAATGAAAAATGATTATTTAAATAAAATAGAATATAGAATAGAAAATCTAATGCAGGTGTTTTTGAAAAGTCATTGTGTAAAATAAAAAAAAAAATATGTTCTTATCCTAAAATATGAAAAAATATGTTTTTGCACAAGCTGATACAAATGCTCTAAGAATTACTTGCTCACCATTTAATACCTTAACAATCTTCTTAGCATCTTTGTGAGTTCATGAACAGCTTGACTAGAAAAGCTTCTACTTGGAATTGGTTGGAGGTCTTAAGTATTCACATCAACTCTTGCAAAAAAATTCGTTCTATATTAGCATAAGAATTTACTTTTTTCTATTTTACATACTCACATTTTTTAAAACACCTTACATCAAATTATCTATTTTACACTACATTACAATAAAATATCAAATTTTCTTGATTTTTTTAGTTGTTTCTCTTTCTTCACATACAATATCCATTAACCATCATCTACTCTCTTTCTTCAACCTCGAGATATGTAAAGAAAAAAATTGAAAACTATATGCATAGTAAACAGTGTCAGTGTAAATTTACACAATTATTGTAGCAACTTTGCAAATTTATGCATTTTTAACTTAACTGATGTGAGCAATTTTGGAAGTTAAATGTGTGAAAGTGATACCTTTTTTCTATCTTGCATTGTTTGATGCATATGATCTTGGCACAAGCCATTGAAGTCTTACTTCAGATTGAACAAGTTGGTTATGGTAGATAAAGCAGATAACCAAGGGTTCTTTTGAAGAAGATGAATGATCAGTTAAGGTGAACTTACATAGGAACATCCTCCAATTGAGATCCCTTAAAAAATGGGACATCGATCTCATTATGAGGCACCGTGGCAATAGACCACCACCACAAATGCAACAAAATGGCTACGAAAACAAAATTATAAGACAATAGAACCCATATGTGAGAAGAATATATAAGCGTATAGATTAATTTTTTGTTACCTCGAACAATTATACTATTTTATTGAGCTTATGACATATGTTTTATAATATTTTTTTATCAATCAAGACACTAACTGATTCCTATATTTATAAAAAAATAAAATAAAATAAAAGGACAATAATTGGTATTTGCCATAATTTTTTATTATAAAAAATAACTCTAACTTTTTTTTTTTGAGGGAACTAATTGTTTATTTTAAGGTACACTAATTGTTTTTTGATGGGACAAATTTTATTAAAATAATTTTCAAACTTTATCTGATTGCCCAAACTTGTGTTAGTTTGTAGGGATTTAGTAGTGTTGTTGACCCATGCGCTCTTCGTAAGAAACCATAATATATTCTTGATCAACATATTCATGATTTGAATATTGGACAAAACTAAATAATATATAGAGAGGTATATTAAGACTTGGACAAAGTTTATCTTCTCAACTTAATACGTGGCAATTTATAAAGAGTCCGAATTTGGAAAGGACAAGGTGTAAAACTCATGTTTTATATTATTCAATAAGAGATTGCTACATTAGTTTTTTACTTAAAACTCAATACATTGTACCACACATTATAACATCTTAATAATCTCACAATTAAGTTGGATTTTCAAATGGGCATTAGATTTTTTTTTTCTTTTTTTTTGGAGAATCTGGGTATTAGAATTAATTGAGTATGGTTGTGCCTATTCTATAATATGTAATATGATGATATGACATGTTGGGATTGAAAGAGCAAAACTTGGGTTTTACACCACATCCTTATAAAATTCAATCTCATTTATAAAATTATCTATGTGTATTATTTAATTTAAAGCCAAAACACAAAAGACATAACTCATTAAAAAAGTTAAGGGACTAAAACTACACATGAATAATCTTATAAATAGCCACATAATGGTTTGGAGTAACTTTTTCCTTATAAAAATTCTTTTCTTGTTGAAATTATGTAAATATTTGTATGAAAATTGATATATAGGGTCCATTTGGATACAACTTATTTTTGCTAAAACTGAAAACTGAAAACTGAAAATACTGTAGCAAAATAATTTTTAAATGTGTGAATAGTATCATGAGATCCATTTTTAAAGTTTTTAAATGCATGAACAGTGCATGCATAGTGCGTGAACAGTGCATGCACTGTTCATAAACAGTGAATTTTATCTCTAAAAGTCAATAACTGCGGCTTTAATAATAATAATAATAATAATAATAATAATAATAAGAGAAAATGCAAAAGAGGAAAACGTAAACGCTGAGATAATTGGTATCCAAACGGATACATAATAGGTTTTTCAATTAAATTCAACTACATAGTTGTGCAGACCAATAAAATACAAAAGAATTTATCTTTTTTAAGAACGTACAATTAAATTTAACGCAGCCATACATTTGAATTTAATTAAGGAATTTAATATAGTAATGAGTGTCATTTTACCTTGAATGATGGAATTTACCTTTCAAGTAAGAATATTATAAGATCTTTTTATGTACCAATTTTCAATTAGTAGGAATGGCTATTTTAAGATAGCAAATGACTTAGACGAGGTGATTCCATATTCTCATAACTCTTTATAATTGCTATGAAATTTGATATTTTTTGGCGTCATCTTAAGTTTTATTGGAAGATGGGGAAACAAAGGGGGGGGGGGGGGGAATAAACTTATCTTGATGATATTTTGACTAAAAAAGAAAAATAGATCTCATATTCTATCACCCCAAAAAAAGGTTTTGGTGATAGTCGTTGCATGAGTTACATGTGTTAGGTCAATAAATTGTAGGCTAGCAAATCATGAGATAAAGTTGTCATTAAGTGTGTTTTACATTTTAGAGAGTTTTTTGAAGTCCAAGACTTATGCCTAGAACAATTCAAGAAGATAGAAGTTTTTGAAATCTCAATACATAGCTCGATACAAAATTGATTGGTTGAGATAAGTTCAATACATGTCTTGATACCTATTGTTCGATCAAGAATTATGGATACAAAATCCAATTTAGGTATTGATTCATCCAATCTCTAACATTTTATGCCCTACTTGCTAGAATATATGATAGCTATGTTTTGCATGTATAGGGTTTTTGTAGCCGAGTTCTCACTAAGCAACAAACAAAGATATTAAGATCGATGATCAAGGGCTATAGTGAAAACCTTCAATGTGACACTTGAAATTTAGATGGAGCATTCATTTGTACAAGGTTTTCTAGAAAAGAAACTAAGGATTTTAAGTTGCATGTGGTAAAATTGTAAGTGCAATAGGAGGGAATTTTGGGGAGTAGTAGAATTAAGGATGATTCTATTATAGTGCTTTGATTCTATTTAGTGGACTTGTTTCTTTGGGAGTTGGTGGTAAACCTCTAAAGAGTTTTTCCATGTAGAACTTTTCTTTTCATAACCATATTGCTTATGTTACTTACTTTTTGCATTTATTTGTTTACCGATATTGGTTTTTACTTATTAAAGCTAAGAGAAATCTAATTAGATCTCAAATAAGAGTTTAATTTTATGTCACATGTTTCAACCAATTTTCTTAATTTTGGTAACTATTTACTACACCACAAAAATTGAGTCCAATTTAGTTTTTCTTAAATTTTTGTGTTAAATAATTTATCAAACGAGAAAATCATAGAATCAAAATTAATAAAGCTTAAAAAATCACCATCATTAATTTATTATTATTATTATACAAATTAAATAGAGGTTAGCCAAATTAAAATTGAGAATTTTATGAATAACAATTTTAATGTTTTTTTTTTTTTTTTTTTTTTTTTTTTTTTTCATTTGTTTCAAATAAAATTATATTTATTTTATTAGTAGCAATTGTATATTTTCAAATATACAAACATTATATATATAATATATAAATTTGGTAAAATTTTAAAACTCATTTAATTATGCTTATTTGTAAATGTATCTCATGCATATGTATGAGGTTACAAACAAGTTAACCATAAATTGAACGTCCCAAAATATTTGGTCAATTAATTTTCTAGATTAAAATTGGTTAATTTCTAACAATCGGGGTCTAAATCTCCAACAACGTGTCTAGGAGTGATCAGTTCTGCAAACATAAATGAAGCGGAGTTCCCAAGCATTGTTAGGCTCATAGAGAGTCAAATTTACACCACAAGACTCAAAACTGCATTTTGTGACATTGGATAATGACCAAGTAAAACAAAGATCATCTTTCCTCTCCTAAAGGTAGGGAGGTTCATACAATGCCTCAATGAGCTGCCATCCCATAAGGGAGAGGCGCCATGTATAAATATCTCATTTGCTCCACCATTTAATTCCTACAATCAAACAAACAAACAGGATCCTTTGTTGACTCACAAAATGGCAAACTCCAAGTACTTGTTTCTACAAATTGCATGCTTCATTCTCTTGTTATCCTTGTCTCCTACATATGCTCACAACAAGAGCCACGAAAGCACACCACCTCTTGCTGGTTTCCAAGCAAATGTTGATTTTAAAGGTTGCTTCAACAAGGTTTATGCTTTCGGTGATTCAGACACAGACACTAGAAATGCTTACAGCTTGGGTGATCTTAAATCCTTCATTAGCACTTTATTCTCTCATGCTTGGTCCCCATATTGCTCATCCGAGAATTCAAAGTTATCTGGTTATCAACTATATAATGGCCGCTTGGTCATTGATTTCCTATGTGAAGCTCTCAACATACCCCAATTGTTAGCCTATAAAGACTCTTCTGCAAACTTCTCATGTGGTGCAAACTTTGCAATAGCCGGATCAACGGCTCTTTCAAGTAATCTCTTTGGTCATTTCAATTTTGGTAATCCCTAATGTGGAAATCAAATCCAGAGAATATCCTAACTCAAATTGATTGGTTCCATAACTTTGTTGGGGAGAGAGAATGCCAAGGAAAAGATGAGGTTGCATGCAAATCAGAGCTTGGGAATGCTCTCTTTTGGATAGGTGATATTGGTGGCAACGACTATGCTCATCTTTTTGCGTCTTCCGTTGGCCTTGCTATTGCCAATAAGCAATTCACAAAGCAGTTGTTGATCACATCTGCACACTTGCATTGGTAAGTATTGATAAACTACCATTTATATCAAAAGCTTAAATTGATTAAAAAAAATGATGAATTTAATCATTTAACTATTATTCCAACATGCATAATATTACCAAAAAAAGAAAAAAGAAGAAAAAAAAAGAAAGAATGTAGCATGTAGCTTTAGCTTGTTAGAAGGGGGAAAAAATAGTATCTCAATGAGTTCTTCCAACCTTAACATATGATCAAGACTCTTTTCACAAAATGGTGCATTACATATAAGAGTAAGGATGAATGTTATGGTGAAGTTAACATTGGAATAGTCATATTAAGCCTACTTTCTTTTTGACAGGGGCTATTGGACAAGGGTGCAAAGTTCCTTGTGGTTCAAGGGCTACCACCAATAGGGTGCCTTCCATTGCAGTTAGCAACATGTCCCTCAAATGATCGTGATTCAAATGGGTGTTCAGCGAGTGCCAACTTGGTAATAAAGGGTCACAACAATCTTCTCTAGAAGAGGTTGGATGAAATTCGAACCCAACACAAAGATTCAATGATCCTATTTATTGATTACTGTAGTGCATTCATAACAATATTGGAAAAACACTCACAATACCAGTTTGAAGAACCCTTCAAGGCATGTTGTGGAGCTGGGGGAGGACCATTCAACTATCAACCAAACCTCCTTTATGGAGCTTTTGGCACCTCTACTTGCAAGAACTCAAGCACCCACATTAACTTTGATGGGATTCACTTGACCGAAAATATGCATCAACACCTCTCTGATCTCTTCTTCAACCAAGGCTTCTGTACACCATCATTTGTAGAGCTGGCCCTGGATAGGGGATTGTAATCTGTAATTTCTTTTACACTTGCTGAGATAGCTTACCAATACTTTATTAAAATAAATAAATAAATAAATAGGTATCTAGAGAAGGTTACAATTGAAGGGAGAAGAAGATGAAATAAGGGTGGGGGACTGAACCGATCATTGGAGATGACATGTCTAGGCTCCAAAACCCACACCAAACACAGATAGTTTCAACTTTTAGTAGATTTTATTAGCAAATGGGATAACATGCCCCCCCCCCCCCCCCCCCACAAAAAAAAAAAAAGTAGCTTGTTCTACATATTAAAATTTCACAACAAAATAACAATATAAAAGTATGGTTCAATATCAATGGTTTGAGATTAAATTTGTTAGGGTCATATTTTTTATGTATTGGCATATCCTATGACAAAACATAGTTTACTTGTAATTGGGCAGATCTAAGTGAGTTAAAAATTATCATGACAAGTAAATTCATTGAAGACATGAAGATTACTCAAGAATTGTTCAAGAAAAGTTGAATCTACAGGTTCCGATACCTCATTGATACTTGTCAATTTATCGAGATTTAATGAAACTCGATACCTAGCTCGATACATCTTGATTTATCGAGTTGACAAATTTGAGGAGATAGAATAGTAACGTTTTATTTTAAGAGGCTATTTGTTTATGAGTTTGTGTAATTCTAATAGGATTAAGAGAGCCCAAGGTTTGTGTAAACCAAACAAGAATGGGAGAGCTCATATAAAGGCCCATTAAAGCCGAGGAAGCTCAAGGCACGGAATAGGCTGGCCTAGCAGGAATGCTGGCCAGTAAAGCACAAAAGAAGAAATGAATGTAAGAAATGGACTGGTAGGAGCTTTAGCCCGTAAGCCCATAGGTAACAACAACATAAAAGGATAAGTAATATCATAGTAGGAGTAGTGTAGTGGCATGGCAGGAGCAGGAGCATTAGCCAGCCCACGGACACAAGACAAAAGGAGACACGGGCTAGGTAAGAGGGAAAGAGCCCACACCAAAACAATGCCCTGTTTGAAGAAGAGATAGAACGTAGAGAACGAAAACTCAAAGGCCTATGTATCATTCATGTCGTGAGAGTTAAACAAATACCAGAACGTGTATTAGGATCAAACAAAGACGGAGGTAATGGCAAATGCGTGAAGGAAAAAAAAAGTAATGGATTCAGACGGAAGTGGAGCATGCACACAAGGCTCAGGCACCACTTTTCTGTACCCAGCCAATACAGGGGAGGTGGGCCACAGGTCAGAGGTTTGAGAGGGTGTGGTCTAGCAGTGGGAAAAAAGAGGAGCCTATTTCAGGGTTCCCGCTCAAGCTCTTTTGGGAGAAATGTCTTGTTAGGATGACATCTCACCCAAACAAAGTAAACATGAGCTAGAATCACTAGATGCATGCCATAGAGAGTGGTAAGGGAAAGGTTTTATCCCTTATTCAGAAGGGAGTGTTAAGGGAGGTAGGACACAAAACAAAACCATTTTTTTCTGGGAATGAGGCGTGGTGCAGCAACACAGTGCGGTGGTGGTGGTTAGGTACCTAGCAAGCCAGTGGTTAGTCTTGGAAGGACACCCACAATGAGCCAAAAGTGGTTAAGGGTAAAAATGGTAAATCCTGTCACGGCAGACAATATAAAAGGCTATAGTCATGAACAGTGAAAAAGGGGAATGTCGGCAAATAGAAAACAGAGAGATAGAAACAAAGAAAAGAAGATAGAGTAAACAAAAAAGAAAAGGGAAAAATACAAAAATCCTAAAGAGAGGGAAGAAACGTGAGTACTAGGAATAGAGGCATGCATCAATAGGTTACCTACTTCTCCCCCTCTCAATAGACCCACTCTCTGATAAGTTAAGAACTCAAGTTTCAACCGTCTAGGTCCTTTTTCCAAAGTGTGTAATCTCCACAGCAAGAATTCCCTCTGAGGTTACCCACGTTAGAGATTGGCTCCTTTTTAGGCGCATGTCCATTGAACAACTAAGCCAATTCCTTTGGTAGATGACTCCTTTTTTTTTTTTTTTTTTTTTTTTTTTAAATGAATGACTAACTTGTTATCTTACAGTTAATTTTTTTTTTTATTTTTTTTTTATTGCTGCGACCTTGTCACTTGTAATCATATTGCTATATATCTTCCTTTTCTGGTGTTATTCATGTATTATTGTTATTAGTAGAAAATGTTTTAGTTATCCTACTACATCATGTTTCTTGCTATAATATCTGTAATAATCTTTCCTACCGAGAGCACGTGGTACGTTCAAGGTTCTTGCTAGGGTGTGCCTGTACAGGAATGGCCCAACTTGCATACAAGCTGGCCTAAGGTGTGTTTCAGCTAGGCTAGTCTCGACTCTCTTACCTTAGAATCATGGGCCACAGCATAGTAAGAAAAATCCAGCCCAAAACACAAAAAAAGGCCCGCCACATTTAAATTGGTGACTTCACTAGGGAGTTGGGAAAAAGCCAGGGAAAGTAGAAAAAGCCCTCATAAGTTATGCCCCCAAGATCAAAGATGATGTGAAACATGAGTACCATACCCTTACAGGCAAAATCAAGGCCAGCCATGTTCCACCAACCTAATTAGGCAGTAGGTGTTGATGGAGCGAGGGTTGCATTGCAGCAGCAGCAAAGAACTCCCACTGGCAATACCAACTTCTTTATTAAGGTACTGCAGTTTGTGCAACATTCCCAACAACAACTAATGGAAGAGATTTGCCATATGAAGGCAGACCAGACTAAAGAGAAAGGAAGGCAACATGACCCAAAGCATGTAGCAGATAAGGAAAAAACCCTTGTAGGTGGTGGCCTATAGAACGTAGAGCAGCATTTTAGAGAAGGAAAGGGCAAAGTCGCAGGAAGTTTAGAGCAGGAAAGGACCAAGGTGTCGAAGGAGAGATTCTACGCACGAAGGCCTTCTTGTCCTCTGTAGGTACTCAGCAAGCCATACCCCGAGAGATATGAACTACGAATTTTTGCACAGTACGATGGCAGAAGGGGAAGTGTTGTTGAGCATATGAGTAAGTTTATTGACACCCTTGGTCCTTATGTGCTTGCTCACTACCAAGTGTAAGAGATTGTAGCAATATAATTCTCGAAGTACTGAGGTCGAACCACAAGGAACGGGGTAAATTCAAAGACAATGTAATAAATAAATAAATAAATAAAAAACCTTTTGGTGAAGATGAAGAATAATTTTTGCCTAGTAATTGTAAATAAGAATAACAGTGATAACTGATTTAAGACAATAATGTAAATACTAGGGTATCGGGGTGTTTCCCTATATTGATATGAAATTCTTTGTGATCTAAGAAATTATATATTTCATAATTGATTATTCTTATACAATTAAGTACTTATGATTCAGTTGAACTGAGACAATTCAAGAACGCATGATAACCTAGATTAATAATGTGGTTAGAAATTTTTTTAGAAAAAATCATTCACTTTAAAACCTGATTTCTATTTGAAACTATTATAAATTCATCTAAACAATAAGAAAAAAATGATTGAACTTATTGAAAGCATGGAAGAACTAATACATCAAAAGAAATCTAATTGAACAATCAAATATGTTGTTGATAAAATCCTAGAAAGAATCACATTAAATACTCACACCGTATAGAAGAAACATAACCCCTATCCCTAGCAAAGAGTTTAGGTTGCTATTAGAGAAAGGAAAATACAAGGTTTTCTTCGTTCTACACAACCTCCCTTCAAAACCCTAACGTCCAAGTGTCCAAAGAAAATAAAACTTTTACTATTTTAATTTTCTTCTAGATTTACAGCAGTAACTTGTGAGTTAATTTCAACCTTAAAAAGTTGTGAATTTTGAAAAACTTAAAACTGGAAAGTTGTAGGTATTTAAGTCATAGTTCCAACTCATCTAGCCTTGTGTCAATTGGATTTTTGAGGAGAGAGATATGCCCAAAATACGGATCAGTGCTCAAATCTAATTTTTCTTTTTCAGATTCTGCCTCTTTAATTTCTTTCCTTATTTGAAGCTTGCAAACATGGTAGACGACCCAAGCACTCTAACTGCACCTCCTCAGACATTTAAGCATGGCCCTTTAGCTCTTCTTCAATTTTAGTTTGGCCTCCATTCTCTTAAAAACTCCTGTAAACTCATCTTTTTCACATGATTTCCTGAAAGTAGAAAATTACACACAATTAATGGCTTCTTATTCAATAAATTATGTAAAGATAAATAATAGAGACTAATGCAAATAATGGCTTAATTATACAAATTAAGTATAGTAATTAAGGAGATAACACTCACATAAATATATAACAAGTATACATTTTAAGGCGTTATCACACCCTCCGACTTAAATCTTGCTAGTCTCTAGCAATCCACAAAGCACCCACAACTACTAAAAGTGAAAAATTAAAACTAAAAAAGAAGCCACTTTCGTAGGCTACATGACTGCACTTCCCATGTGTAGCAATTCTTTGAACCCCTAGGTCACCCTAATGGACGAGTTTACTCTCGTGAGGGTTTGCAGTGACTCTACCCACAGAAGTCAAAGGTTTCTTGAAAGTCCTGTAGTAAATGTTAGTCTACTTTATTATTATATCATATAAATGAACTTTCAATTTTTTAGTGGGGATACTATTCATCATATTAAAGAGTTTTCACTAGCTTCACTTTTGGAGTGTGTGTGTGCATAGTCCATCCAATCAAACTGGCATTTCCAAGCATGCATAGACCAAGAATAATCTAGATTAGATCCTCGACTCCAAAACTTCTCTTAAGTCATCAACACTCTGAAAGAACACACATAGAAGTAATGGCCTTTTTTTTTTTTTTTTTTTTCTCAAATCACATGTGAACAAAAAGGAAAGAAGAAGTTTTAAGAATATCATATGTTTATACAAAAAAAGCAGCTAAAAAAATGGAAAAATATCTCATAGAAAGGATGTTGAATTCCTAGAAACATGAGGTTAATAACATTCTCTTTTTTCTTTCTTTCTTTTTTTTTTCTTTTTCTTTTTCTTTCTTTACTTTTTTTTTTCTTTTCTCTTTTTTCTTTTTTCTTTCTTCTTCTTTTCGAATTTTTTTTTTTTTTTTGGGAAGAAGAGAGAGACAATGGTGGTATCTAAATGCTTCAATAGCTCAAAACTTGAACCCCCAAGAGAATACCCATAAATAAATTTTTTTTGTGGTATTGTAGAAGTATTTCTCATGGCTCAAATGATGGTGATTCTTAAATATGTTATTAGCAACATGAGGTATTATATCATGTTGTGTATGCTAGAGTGGATGCGGAAGGGGAAGTATAGAATAGGAACATCGAGAATACGAGGGTTAAGTGGTTCAACCTTGACGGCCTACATCTACGAAGGAATCTCTTAAAGGTTACATCTTTATTGTATAAGAATGTAGTATAATAACCTGTGTTACAATGAATCCTAACATGAGTATATATGGGCAACTAAACTCTAGACTACTAGTACAAGCAGGAGTGGGCTTGAGACTATTACATTGGGCTAATATATCTAATATATCTCTAACACCTTCCCTCAAACTCAAGGCGAAAGTTCGATGAAGGTTTGAGGTAGGATAAGCATGAGAAGATTCCTTGGAGATGCCTTAAAGAAGAAACCACAATGAAGAATATGCCAATTGACCAATTTTGGAGTTTCAAATGAAGAAACGGAGTGGAAAATCAGAATCTATGCGAAAAACTGAGCAAGATAGGCCTTTTTGGAAAATTTGACTTTTGGTCAAAGGTTAGTGCAAAAAGTCAAAATCACCAAAGTCAAAAAGTCAACTAGTCCAGGGTCAAAGTCAACGGATACTAGACTGGGTCGGTTTTGGGTTTTCGGGTCGGTTCACGGATCGAGCAACAGAGCTGCTGATGTCATCCTATGACGTGTCGCTGACGTGGACTAAGGCTTGTGTGTTTGATGATGTGTCATGCTGACGTGGAGTGATGACATCATCCTGTGACGTCAGATGACATCAATAGGACTTCTTTGGCATGTGATAGCGTGCACCAGCACGTGGTGGTGAGACAGATACCCTAGGAATGCGTGTGACATTGAATGAGGACCAAATTCTTAAGCTATGTAGATCGAGGGACGACAAGGTTGTTATGGCGGTGCGTGTGGCTGAGATCCGAGCTAGGAGTTGAGAACCTTCAGTAGCGCATATGAGAGTTCCTGGAGTCGTTGTCCTTGTGTGGTGGCACGTACGGCTATCGTTGGAGGTCAGGTTCTTGGGTTTTGGTCGCGATATGTTGTGGAGCACGTCTGTCTTGTTAATTTCATCAGGCGAAGGCTTAATGTGCACAAATCTGATAGGGAGAGGCATAGATTGCTTGGGCTTGAGGATCTGGACACAGCAGTGAGCCATGGCGGCTACGAGATGTCGTGCAGTCTAGATCCAGTAGACAAGCATGTGTGACTTCTGATGGTGGTGTGCGCATGAGAATTTTCTTTACTTGCTAAAGATGTTTGTTTGATACCAAGAACGAAGTTTGGCTCTGATACCATGTTAAATATTTTATTAACAATATGATGTGTTATACTATGTTGTGTATGCTAGAGTGGATGCAGAAGGGGAAGTATAGAATAGGAACATCGAGAATGCAAGGGTTACGTGGTTTAGCTTTGACGGCCAATATTCACAGAGGAATCCCTTAAGGGTACATCTTTATTGTATAAGATTGTAGTACAATAACTTGTGTTACAGTGAACCCTAACATGAGTATATATAGACAACTAAACTCTAGACTACTAGTATAAGCAGGAGTGGGCTTGGGCCTATTACATTGGGCTAATATGTCTAATATATCTCTAACAGTGACAATGGTTAATATAAAGGTAGGTTGAATATTTGTTTAGCTAGTGACAAAAAAATTGATGGTCTTAGACTCTCATCTCCTATAATTCCACATAAACCAATATGCCTAAAGACAAATATAAGTAGGATAATGGTATATCTCCCCATAATGTTTCTAGTAGTCAACCAAAAAATATAGAGATCTTTTACAAAAACTGAAACATATGAGAGAAATTTAAGAGTTCAAACAGAAAGATACTCTCACAAAGAAAAGCAAGGCTCAAGATGGGTTGAGTTTTAGCTTATATCTAACTTGTTCATGATCTATGCATATCCAACATCCTACCACCCTCTAACCTGGCTATTGTACTCAAAAGTTTCCAATTGTGCTTTTCATGAAAGGGCCTTAATGTTACAAATAGTATAACCAACCCAGCATTATTCATTCCATCACATGATATAAAAATAAAACTTACAACTCTTCTGTAGCAAAATCTGTAGACCTTTCCCCCCATCTAAAATATTGCATTGTCCTCAATGTATCAAAACCAAAATATATTCAAGTATAAAGGGAAGAAGTTACCTTAAGCATTTAAATTGTTTTTTTATTTATTTATTGAAATTTCTTTCACACCTGCAAATGTTAACTCACAAAAAAATAAAAATAAATAATAATAATAATAACAAAACAAAAAACAAAAAAACAAAAACAAAAGGCAAAAAGAAAAAAGGAAACAAAAGGAAAAGAAAATTAAAACAAATATGGTACAACTTCAGAAGGCTCTATGAGAGTTTACTTTGCATTCCAATAGGCGGGGATCTCAAGTGACATAGTCTCCTCCTTTGGTATAACTCCCCTAAGTATGGTTTTAACCTTTGTTCATTTACTTTCAAAATCCTACCATCCTTAGGGTCCTTAACTACTACAAATCCATGTTTAAACACTTCCCTTACAATGAAAGGGCCATCCCACCTAGGTTTTAACTTACCTAGGCCTAAATATGCATATTTAAGACCACTAGGCAATGGCTTAAGCTCCAGTTGTGGTGCCTCTTCACTTAAATGAATGAGTTTTTTTTCATTCTCTAGTAGCCCCTCAAAACAAGGCTTCTATCCTTCATTAATTGTCATCATCTATTGTTCTTCCAAAACTTGTGAGGGATCTAATAAAGAAAAATTTTCGGATAAATGAATATCACATTCTAAATCATAAGAACCAACTGAATTATTAAAAAGAGTTTCAAGAGGATCAGAAAAACAATTCTTATTAAATTCTTCTTGAACTACTGCCCCAATGAGGTTCACATAAGCATAGTCATCATCCTCATGTGGTTGTTTAGCCACATGAAATATGTTTAGCTCCAAAGTCGTGGAACCAAAAGCGAGTTGCATCCTTCCATTCCTGTAATTAATTAAAGCATTAGCTTTGGCAAGAAAAGGTCTACCCAAAATAATAGGGGTATGAAAACTAGGATATAAAATAGGTTGGTAATCAAGAACAGTAAAATCAACTAGGTAATAAATTTGTTCAATTTTCACCAACACATCCTTAACAATCCCTTTCAGCTCCCTTACAGAGTGGTCAGCCAACTATAAAGTTACTGAAGTAGGTTTTAACTCACCAAGTCCAAGTTTTTGATATACATTAAAAGGGATCAAATTAACACTTGCCCCAAGATCTAGCAATGCATGCTCCATGATGTAATCTCCAATAGTGTAAGAGATTGTCGGAAAACTTGGATCCTTATACTTTGGTGGTGTCTTATGTTGGATAACTGCACTCACTTGTTCTATTAGGAATGTGGTCTTCTTCACATCAAGCTTTCTTTTGATGGTGCATAGGTCCTTAATTCCCTTGGCATATGCAAGCACTTGCTTGATAATATGCAATAATGGCAAATTTATCTTGACTAGATGCAAATGCTCTAATATCTCAGATGTGGTGTCCAATTTCCTGGATAATTTTAAGGCTTGTGGAAATGGTGGAGGGATTGGGCATTGTCCAATGCCATCAAACCCAAGTGACTCAGTTTTATCCTTCTCTTTTTCAACTGGGGTCTCTTTAGATTTCTTAGTTATTAAAGGAGAACTTTTATCAATCTCTCTAGCATTCCTCAAAATGGTCACAAATTTTACTTTCTCATGTTTATCCTTAGAACCAACTTTTAGATTTTGATTGATGGGATTAGGTTGAGTTTGGGAAGGAAGCTTCCCTCTCTCTATCCTATTCAATGAATTTGTAAGCCTAGTTATATGACTCTTGGTCTCTCTTACCTCTTTATTTAGACTAGTAAGCATGGATTCAAACTTTTGATTTGGCTCACTTTGCCTTTGAATGAAAGTACTAAGTGCATCCTCCATGGAAAGTCTAGATGATGATGATGATGATGATGATGATGCATGTGGTGAATTAAAATTCCTTGGAGCAGGAGGATTCAACACATTTCACTCTTATAACTCAAATACAGATGGTATCACATATTTGGGTTATAATTGTTATAATATGAAGAATTATTTAGCCAGTATGAATTAAATGCATGTACATGTTCTTCTAGCACATTCAAGAATGATGAAAGTGATGGACATTCATTTGTAGCATGGTTTAACTCATGACAGATTTTACACACCTCCATTGGGTCCTCTTTAAAGGTAGCACTAAAATTCTTACTTCCTTTCATTTTGAGTGCCTCAATTTCTATAGTTAACATGCTAATTTTTGCACTCATGTTATTATCTTCCCTCAACTTGAAAACGCTTCCACTAGAAGTGGTAGTATTAGTTCTAGTCCTATCAGTGGAGTCCATAGGGCTAGGTCCAGTCCATGTGTTAGAGTTTTCAGTTATCTCATTGAGATAATCCATTGCATCTTCGGGTTCCTTTTGTAAAAAGTCCTTTCTGCATGAGAGTTGAACAAATTGTTGGTCCCTAGGTGTAAGTCCTTCATAAAAATAGCTAATCAACCTCCAATCTTCATACCCATGAGTTGGGTAGAAATTGAAAGGATATTTGTACATTTCCTAAGCTTGGTATAAGGTCTCATTTTCTCCTTGGACAAAATTAGCTATCCTTCTTTTTACTTATTAGACTTTATGGGGAGGAAAATGTTTCTTAAAGAACTCTTAGGCCATCTCCCCCTAATTACCTATAGACCAAGGTTTCAAGGTGTAAAGTGAACTTCTTGCCTTATCCTTAAGAGAAAAAGGAAAGAAATGTAACTTAGTAGTCTTAATAACATTTTGTGCATAGAAACTACTAATTACCTCTTCAAAAGCTTTAACATGGACATAAGGATTTTCATTTTCTTGTCCCCTAAAGTCAGGAAGTATTGCTAATAAACCTTGTTTCACTTCTACATATGGTGCATTAGGAGGAAACATGATGCATGAAGGAACAAAATTTTGTGTGAGATGCAATAGCTCATACATAGTTCTTCTATTCTCCTCATGATTATTACGTGTTTCATCACCCACGATTGATGAAGAAGGTGAAGGTGATGGTGTGTCAAAAAGATTACCAAAATAAGTTTTAAAAATTTCTAATTTGCCTCTCTTGTTTCTAACCTAATAGGCCAAAAACAAATTGACCCATTGTGATTCAAATTAATTGATTAATTAGCTAAGTTATTAATTAATCAAATTAACATGTAAATGCGTGGTAGCACAAATAAATCACCAATAAACTAATTATGTGGTGAAAAATAAATAACATGGTGATTTATTTACAAATGGGGAAAACTTGATGGCAAAAATCCCATTGGGTGATTTTCAGGTCACCACTCTTGAAATTCCACTATTATTACAACAAACGGTTACAAGTAAAGGAATTCCAAGTACCTTACTAACTTACAGTTGAACCCTTACACTAATACCCAATTGCACTTCTTTTGTAGTGACAATTTTTCCTTTTTGATGTACGGCTCCCAAGTACATGACTAACCAATGCGCGGATCCCAATACACGACTTCAAACATCAATTAGAGAAAGTTATTGGCTGCAAAGTTCTTCAGTTCATCCATGATGAATATCAAGAAGATGCTTGGTCACAAAACCCAAAGGTGCATATACACAGCAACTTCTTCAGAAGAGATGAATTAGGACAAAACTTTGTCTCTGGTCACAAATTGCTTGAACAGACTTCGCTTAATGCTTGTACAACTTGTGTTCTCTTTGACGGCCCTTAAAACAATCCTTTTATATGTCTAGGGTTAGGAGAAAAGAAGGCCCAAACACATAATCACGGATTAGAGTCAAAATAGAATTGAAATTATGTTTTTCATAAACCTTGACAGATACCCTATCTGTCAAGATACTGTTGAGCCACGAGGCTAAACAGCTATACAGGTCTCGATAGATGCTAACTGTCGAGCTAGCTGTCAAGATTTATGACAAGCACTTTCAACTTGAATCTTGGACAGACTTGAAGGTTTCAACACTTGATCTTAAAACATGGTTTCTTGAAGTATTTCAACACATCCTAGATTTACTCAAATACAAGTAAAGTGCGTTTGTCAAAAGATTAGCCAATTATATAAAATCATGACATATGTTCTTAACATGTGAACCACAGATGTCCTAAAAATCTCACCATTTGGCAATCCATGACAAAACCACAATTAACAAATGAACATATGAGAGAAGTTATAAATCACTCAACTCATATTCACTTGTTGAATACAATAAAATATATCGTAACACAAACTCTTGAAAAACTTTGCAAGAAGAGAGTTTATGGCAAGTAGACTTTGACAACTTGTATTTCTGAAACACTTTAAACAAAACTCATCAATGCATCTTAGTGTGAAACAAAAATAATAAATTGCATACAAGTATAAGAAGCACGTGTTTAAAGAAAGAAAAGAAACAACACATGTAAAGATAGGTGAAAGAAACATACATCCACATATAAAGAGTATAAGTACAATGTATATGTAAAAATGGTCACAAGACCCAATGTACAAGATCAATGTATCTTTAAAAGAAAGAAAAGAAAAGATACATCATATCATATCCTCACTACATCCCTCATATCAACAACACTCCTCCTAACAAAAGTGTCCTATACTAACTCTCCCCCTAAGAATGACTACTCTCATATCCCAAAACTACTTCCCATTTTTGTCATGAGAGACAAGGGGTAAGAGTGTTAAGTAGACATCTTATCGGTAGAGCTAGCATCTCCATGATCATTAGAAGCATCATTGTCATCACCATCATTATCATTATTCTCAGCTACAGAATCAGAAGCTACATGAGGTGGTAGAGGAGAAGCCTCAGAAGCAAAACCACCCGTAGTTGCTTGTCGCCTAGTAATACAGCCAACATGAACATTCACCTGATACATCTCAATAGAGAGTGTATCAAGGCGAGCATCCATATGCTAAAGCTGCACCATGATGTCCTCTAGAGTCACTCCACTCTGAGAAGAGGAGGGAGCGGATGTGGATGGAGCAGAAGGAGTGGGAGGAGCGGCTGAATCCGATTGCCACGACCTAAATTGTGCCTCACTACATTTAACGGTAGTAGCGTCTATGGCACACATCACAAAAAAGTGATCAGAAGAGGGAAAAGGAAGAGAAAAGTGGCATAGAATCTGCATGATAACTGAAGGGAAAATGAGTTTATCACGGGTAGTCGTATCCCTAAACACATCTATGATGGAAAGAATAAAATGTGAAGGAAAATCTATAGTGAGGTGCTCTAATAAAGAAAGCAAAAATCGAGCACGAGGCTCTGTGATAGAGTTATAGTGAGAGAGTGGGTGCAAGACAAAAGTAATCACCATGTTCATGAATCTAGGACCTTTAGCAAAAGACCAACATGGTGTAAACTGACGCTCACCCTAAACAGATGGGTGCTCACAAAAAGCAAACATCATTTCGTCTTTGGACACAATCCTCAGACGCTCACAACTGAGGTAGAGTCAGGATGCTCTACCCTCGGGACATGGAGCACATCCGCAACAAGCTGCGGTGTGACAGCAATGCGCATACCTTGAATGTGAGTATGAAAGAGAGGTACTGAAGAATCAATCCTGTGCATGTTGGAGTAAAACTCCTAAATAAGCACGAGGGGACAAGTGACCAGGACATCACATAGTGACTCCCATCCTTGACTGTGAATGACATCGGGAAGGTCAGTGTTGACGAAGTTTGCCAAAATGACTTGACATTTTGAATGAACACCTCGTCAAGAAAAGTTCTTCGAGTAGTCCTTTCGAGCATCCTCATCACGAAACCGAATGTGAGAAGGAGTAGGATCAGAAGAAATGATGCCCCAGAATGAAGAGGGTTCTAGGACGGAGCAGACTTACGTTTAAACGCCATAGACACGACTAACGTAAACAATAGAGAGAGAGGGAGAGAAGGAGACAATCAGAAAAGTCTCAAAACATTTCAAATATATCAAGTATATTGAAAAGAGAGTATGTATGTATGAAAATGCATGAGCATATGACATGCAAAAGAAAATTCATCATGGGCTCAGCCCAATCCAATCCTACTAGCATACAAACATATTGCACACATTTAAATGCATGAAAATACTGTTATAATGCGCATGTGATGCAATGTATGAAGTTTTAAACACATTTCAGTGAAAAGCCATTCAAGAATAACTTATTAATTTTGAAAAACCCCAAAATTTTTCAAAAACCCCAAAATCTAGTTTTTAAAACATGAAATGCATGATGAATGAAGAGATTAGAAGTTTACCAAGTGAAGAAAGTCTTGAGAAAGCTTGAAGAAACCTTAAGAAAGAGGTTTAGGGAAAGAGATAGGTGTTTGAGAGAGAAACAGCCACGGACAGATTGAGAGAGATCGAGAAAATGAGTTCTGGATCGCACAAGGAGCTTATATAGATCCTTACTAATTCTCGATAGATAGAGGTGTTGAGGGGTATCGAGACAGGTGTTAAGAAAGCATAATGTCGACAGATGAGTTTGTTGAGAGGTATCGAGGAAGAATTCATCAGACACGATTAAGAAATCTCGATTGATCCACTAGGTGTCGAGAAGCTATCAAGAGTCTAGGAACTTTCTCGATCGATCCACCAGCTGTCGAGGAGGTGTCGAGCCAGCTTTTAAAAATAGTTTTTTGAGAAAAGATAAACACAGACATGAATGCAATCAAACATGCAACTTAACCAATGATCCAATCAACATATTAGGCTCTCTAAAACATCTCTTAACAAGAATTTTAAGCACATGGATCTCAAACACACACACACACACACACACACACTAAACAAGTCTAACCAATTTTATATTTCAAAAACGAGTCAAGATAGTTTAGTGAGCATACACTAACACATGTAAAACCTTATGATGGCCAAATTACATTGTACTTGCACATGTATCAAAAGTAGCAAAGAATATTGTATGTTGTGTGTGAAAAACATCACAAGATTGCATAAGTGTCAACTAGTTATGACGATTTGAGATATGAGAAAATCACTTTAATTCACACATAATCATAACTGTTTGATGGGGACTATTACCTTTGAGGTACATGCTATAATTCCTGCATCTCCTAGAATAGACGCTTGCAATCATATTTAAAAGCATTTTTGATCTTTTTGCTTTTTTATTTTCTTTGCATATTTTTATTTTATTTAGCATATCATGCATGGGCATATAAGAGAGAGAAAAGAAATACCCAAGATATTAAGCATTTGACATTGCACTTTTGCTATGCCAAAGTATACAATGTCATTGACACTACACTTTTGCTATGCCAAAGTATACAGGTATCATATTATGATTGGAGGACAACAGTGGTGAGATGGTTATTTATGCCTTTCTCTTAGGATATTTTTAGTCCTTCTCGTCAAAAAGAGTGATACAAGTGTTAAGTACAAGAGATCACTTAATCTTACTCATCACAAACAAGAGCCACAAAGCTCACTAGCTTAGTTGTGCATAAAAATGCTCATCTACGCTACAAAAGATACAAAGTTTAGAAAACTTTGTTTCAATGGCCATCCAAGGTACACTAGTAGTAATGTACACAAAACACACATTGTTTTTGTATTTTTCTGATTTTTTAATTTTTTTTTTAATTTTTATATGTAATAAAAAATAAACAAAATTGAAAAAATAACCAAACAAAAACATGTTAAACAAAACAAAGTAATGCATAAAACTAGATGCAAATGCATGAGGGAGAAGAAGGAGAGAAAGAGATTAATCCATGGAGACAACACCAATGTTTTGACGAAAGAATTCAAAACGTTTGCTATCAAGAGGTTTGGTGAACAAGTCAACCTTCTGATCATCAGTGTGGATAAACTCTAGAGTGAGAATACCATCTTCGATAAGCTCCCTAATGAAGTGATGTCGAATCTCTATGTGTTTGGTTCGAGAATATTAAACCGGATTCTTAGAGATATTGATGGCATTGGTATTGTCATAATAGATAGTGAGATGCTCTTGATAAATACCATAATCATGAAGGAGTTTTTACATCCAGAGGAGTTAGGTGCAACAACTACCAGCAGTAATGTACCCAGCTTCTACAGTGGATAAAGAGATGAAGTTCTGCTTTTTGCTTATCTAGGAGACAAGATTGTTACCCATATAAAAACAACCTCTCGAAGTACTCTTTCTATCATTAGCATTCCCAGCCCAATCCGCATCAGAATACCTAGCTAAACATCATTTGTGTCTTTACTGTACCACACATCGAACTCAACAGTGGTTTTGACATACTTTATAATTCTTTTTAAAGCAGTCATATGTGATTCTTAGGGGTTAGCTTGATATCTAGCACACACACCAACATTGTAACTAATGTCAGGTCTACTAGCAGTAAGGTAAAGAAGACTACCTATCATGCTTCTATATAGAGAAGGATCAACACTCTTGCCTAATAAGTCTATAATGAGTTTAACATTTGGGCTCATAGGGGTTCTAATAGAACTAGTAGATTCCAAACCAAATTTTTTCACAAGATTCTTAGCATATTTTTATTGAGATAGGAATATACCTGAATCTTGTTGGCAAATCTGCAATCCAAGGAAGTGAGTTAGCTTTCCAATCATGCTCATCTCAAACTTGGCCTACATGAGTTTTGAGAAGCCATGAGCAAGTTCATCCTTAGTCGACCCAAAGATGATATTATCAACATAGACTTAAGTAACTATTAACTCGCTATCTTCCTTTTTGATGAAGAGAGTTTGATTAGCCTTTCCTCTTGTGAACCCATGTGACATCAGATATTGTATTAGTCTATCATACCAAGCTCTAGGGGTTTGCTTCAATCCATAAAGTGCTTTCTTGAGGTACAACACATGATCCAGAAAGTGTGGATCAATGAATCATTTTGGTTGATCCACATAGACATCCTTTTTAAGCAACCCATTCAAGAAAGCAGTCTTCACATCCATCTGATAAAGTTTAAACTTTAGATGACATGCTAGGGCAAGGAGAATTCTGATGGACTCCATACGGGTAACTGGGGCAAATGTTTCATCATAGTCTACTGCTTCCATTTGTGAGTATCCTCGAGCTACAAGCCGAGCCTTGTTGCGGATCACATTGCCTTCTTCATCAATCTTATTGTGGAATATCCACTTTGTACTGATGATGTGCTCACCCTCCAATCTAGGTACTAAAGTCCAAACATCATTCCTCTGAAACTGAAGTAGTTCATCATGCATTGCTTCGACCTAACTTTCATTTTGTAATGCTTTCTCAACTTTAGTGGGTTCAAACTGTGACAAATAGCAAAAATAAGACACAAAGTTAGCAACACATTTATCAACTGTACGTTTCCTTAATGTGAGTTCATTCATATTTCCCACAATAACTTCTAGAGGTTGATTTAATTTAATCCTAGAGGAAGATCCTTTCTTTTCATGAGATTTAGAATCTGGTGAAGTCGGTATGTCCGCAGAGTCTTCCACAACACTGGGAGTACCGAAAGTACTTGGAGATCCAGGTTCTTGTTCAACAATGTCTTGAACTTCCTTAGGCTCAGGAGGAAGAATTTCCTTGCGAAGTTTCTTGATGCCTTTCTCAGAACTGGAATCTAAAGACTCATCAATGACAACATTTACTGTCTTCATTACCTTCATAGTTCTTTTGTTGTATACCCGATAGGCCTTGCTTGTAGAAGAGTAACCCAGAAATATACCTTCATCACTCCAAGAGTCAAACTTTCCCACATTCTCTTTATCCTTGAGGATGAAACAAGTGCTTCCAAAGATTCTGAAATAGTTCACATTTGGCTTCCTTCCTTCCCATAACTCATAAGGAGTCTTTTTGGTACTGGGTTTGAAGTACACCCTATTAACCGTATGACATGCAGTGTTAACTACTTTTCCCCATAATTTTCTAGCCACATTTTTATTATGCAACATGGCTCTGGCCATCTCCTGAATAACTCTGTTCTTTCTTTCTACCACACCATTCTGCTGAGGAGTAATAGGAGTAGAGAATTCTCGAGATATACCTAATCTTGTGCAAAAGGACTCCATATATGAGTTCTCGAATTCTTTACCATGGTTACTTTGAATTCGATCAATCTTTAGACTCTTTTCATAATGCAGTCTTATGCACAAAGCCTCAATGTGCTTAAGAGTATCAGACTTGGATTGTAGGAGAATGACCCAAGTGTATCTAGTGAAGTCGTCTACCATAACCATGATGTATCTTTTACCACCAAGAGACTCAGTTCTAGTTGGACCCATAAGATCTAAATGTAAAGATCCAATGTTCTAGACGTAGCTGATGTCTGAGTACTTGAATGCTTAGCTTTCATTTGTTTTCTAAGATGACATGGTCCACACACCACATTGCTCATTCTACTAAGTTTTGGCATCCTCAAGTCTGATTCATGCTTAGATACAATATAAAGATTTTTGTAACTAGCATGTCCCATTCATTGATGCCATAGATCTTTATTAGGCAAAAAAATGCTATTACACACAATATCAGCATTAGGAACCAATCCATAATAGTTTTCTAAAGTGCGAACACCACTAAAGAGTTGCTTTCCAGACTCATCCATGACAAGACACTTTCCCTTTGAGAATAGTACTATAAAGTCTTGATCACATATTTGACTTATGCTCAACAGGTTCACCCTTAGACCTTCTACATAAAGAATATTTGTAATGTCTGGCAGTCCAGTAGAGAGATGATTCCTTTCCCTTTAATCTGTGACTTGCTCCCATCACCAAAAGTGACATTGCCACCTTTCTTAGACTTGAAAACCTTGAAGAGAGATCAGTCTCTGGTCATGTGTCTTGAGTAGCCACTGTTAAGGTACCACAAACATGTGCCCATCACTTTAAATGCGGACTTCATCATAAAACACACTTCGTGCTTAGATGACAAATCAGTGGGAATGGTGCTTTCTCTCAACTACCTTTTATGAGCTAAGCCTTTAACTTTCACTCTTCTCAGATGAACTCCTTTGCACATTTTCATTCTGAGACAGTCTTGTTTCTTCTTAGCCAAATTGACATCTTTTCCAATAGTCATCATAAATGAATTCAAATAAATTTTAGACTTGTTTTTTCTGAGATACTCAAACAAATAGTGATTAGAAAAACAAGATGTATTTGAAAATAAAGATATCTTCAAGCCGGTTACAACCATGACAACAAGGGTCAATTGATCAACACAATAAAGATTAAACCTAATCAGAGTGTGCCTACTCTGATATAACTTGATAGGCCAAAAACGAATTAACCCTTTGTAATTCAAATTGATTGATTAATTAGCCAAGTTATTAATTAATCAAATTAATAAGCAAACGTGTGGTAGCACAAACAAATCACCAATAAACTAATTATGCTGCAGAAAATAAATAACACTGTGATTTGTTTACGAATGGGGAAAACCTGTTGGCAAAAACTCCACCGGGTGATTTTCAGGTCACCATTCCCGAAATTCCACTATTATCACAACAAGTGGTTACAAGTAAAGGAATTCTAAGTACCTTACCAACCTATAATTGAACCCTTACCCTAATACCCAATTGGACTTGTTCTGTAGTGACAATTTCCCCTTTTTGATGCATGATTCCCAAGTACGTGACTAACCAATGCGCAGATCCCAATACGCAACCTCAAACACCAACTAGAGAAAGTTGTTGGCTGTAAAGTTCTTTAATTCATCCACGATGAAGATCAAGAAGATGCTTGGTCATAAAACCCAAAGGTGCACATATACAACAACTTTTTCAGAAGAGAAGAACTAGGCCAAAACTTTGTCTCTAGTCACAAATTGCATGAGCAGACTTTGCTCAATGCTTGTGCACCTCGTGTTCTCTTTAACAGGCCTTAAAACTATCATTTTATATGTCTAGGGTTAGGAGAAAAGAAGGCCTGAACACATAATCACAGATTAAAGTCAAAATAGAACTTAAATTCTGTTTTTCATAAACCTCGACAAACACCCTATTTGTCGAGATGTTGTCGAGCCACGAGGCTGAACAGCTCTACAGGTCTCGATAGATGCTAGCTGTTGAGATTTAATGACAAGCACTTTTCAGCTTGAATCTTGGATAGACTTGAAGGCTTCAACACTTAATCTTGAAACATGGTTTCTTGAAGCATTTCAACACATCCTAGATCTACCCAAATACAGGTAAAGTGCGTTTTGTCGAAGGATTAGCCAATTACATGTGAACCACATATGTCCTAACATAACCCAAATGCTCATGCAACAATGAATGCACAATCAAATCATATCAAATTTGAAATAAATAAAAAAAGAAAAAAAAGGATAAAGAAAATGGAACAAAGTTACTAATAGAAGAATTTCCATCGGTTGTGCTTTGCTTCCAAAAATTGCCTCTGAACATGCAGTAGCTCCCTGGCAATGGTGCCAAAATTGCTTACTCACTCCCAAGTGTAGGAGATCGTAGCAATATAATTCTCGAAGTATTAAGGGTGAATCACAAAAGGGTGGGGTAAATTCAAAGACAATGTAATTAAAAAAAAAATTTGGTGAAGATGACCAATAACTTTTGCCTGGTAATTGTAAACAAGAATTACAGTGATTTATGTCAATAATGTAAATACTAGGACATCGAGGTGTTTCCCTATATCAATACAAAATTCTTTGTGATCTAAGAAATTATATATTTCGTAATTAATTGTTCTTATACAATTAAATACTTATAATTCAGTTGAACTGAGACAATTCAAGAATGCATAATAACCTAGATTAATAATGCAATTAGAAAATCTTTCAGAAAAACCTATTCACTTTAAAACCTAATTTCTATTTGAAACCATTAGAAATTAATCAAAACACTAAGAAAAACATTATTGAACTTATTAAAAACGTGGAAGAACTAATACATCAAAATAAATCTAATTGAACATTCAAATGTGTTGTTGATAAAATCCTACAAAGAATCACATTGAATATTCATACCGTATAGAAGAAACATAACCCCTAGCCCTAGCAAAGAGTTAGGCTGCCAGTAAAGAAAGGAAAATATGAGGTTTTCTATGCCATATTAGGTCTACATAGCCTCCCTTCAAAACCCTAACGTCCAAGTGTCCAAAGGAAATAAAACTTTTACTATTTTAATTTTCGTCCAGATTTATAGTAGTAAATTTTGAGTTAATTTTGGCCTTCAAAAGTTGTGAATTCGAAAAACTCAAAACTGGAAAGTTGTAGATATTTGAGTCACGTTTCCAACCCATCTAGCCTTGTGTCAATTGGGTTTTTGAGGAGAGAGATACACTAAAAATACTGATCAATGCTCAAATCTAATTTTTCCTTTTCAAATTTTGCCTCTTTAATTTCTTTCCTTATTTTAAGTTCCAAACACGGTGGACGTTTCAAGCACTCCAACTGTACCTCCTTAGACATTTAAGCATGGTCCTTTAGCTCTTCTTTAATTCTAGTTTGGCCTCCATTCTCTCACAAACTCCTGTAAACTCATCTTCTTCACATGATTTCCTAAAAGTATAAAATTACACACAATGAATGACATCTTATTCAAGAAATTATGTAAAGATAAATAATAGGGACTAATGCAAATCATGTCTTGATTATACAAATTAAGTATAGTAATTATGTGACCGGGCATACACATGGTACATTGACTTGAAACTAGGGTCGATCCCGACGTGCAATGATATGGTAGACGTGTTCTGCACCAAGTACTTCCACAGAGAAGAAACAGTAATGCTTGCAACTTTGTGAGGAACTAAGCAAAAGAATGGAGAAGACCTGATGGAGTACATCAAGAGGTTCAAAGACATAGCCCTTGATTGCTATTATCACTATGAGGAGAAGACGTTGGTGGAAATATGCATGGGTAACATGATCATGTAGTACAAAGTTGTCCTGGAAGACTTGGAAATTTTGCAATTTGCACAACTATTGCAAAAAGCCAAAAAGACAGCTCAATTAGTCAAGCCTAGTTCTAACATGCCTAAGGAGCAAAGATCAATGCCGCAGGCCATGACAGTATCCATTGGTGAGAAAAAGAGGAAGTTAGATGGAAGGAAGTATGAGAATCCCTTACCACTACCATGTATACCAAAGGAGCTGGACATGCTCCTGGACAAATGGATCGCAAATGGGGTTTTCAAACCTAATCAAGTTTCCAGAGAACCCATTGAGGAAGAATGGAGGGACACGTGTTTCTATTGTTTGCATAATTATGTGCAACATCCTATTGCAGAATGTTAGGCACTCCGCAGGCTAGTGCACCGCAGAATTAGAGAGGGAACTCTTGAGTTGTCCTAGCTAGAAGTGTGGAGAAACCCAATCCCAAACCATAAGGTAAAAGGAGTCCCAGTAGTTGTTATTTGCGCAGATTCGGGAAAGGATGAAGAAGAAAGTTTAGCCCTGCTTGCCGTAGCCATTCCCACATTGCAAAAAAGTTCTAGGTTCAATAACTTGTTTAATTAGCTAGAATTCATAGCCAATGAATGAAGAATTACCATGGAAGCTCTAGTAAGCATCGCCTTAAGAGCAAGAGTAGAATGTCTCACGGTGGAAACCAGAGCTGATAGAGCTTTCCAATGAGACGCCAATGAGATTACCTTTAGCGACAAGGACATGGAGGTGGGGTATTCAGACCACAGGAGACCCATCTACTTAGCAGCCCCCATAAACCAAATCCCCATTAAGAGAGCCCTGGTTGATATGGGCACTTCAGTGAATCTCATCCCACTTAGTACATTTATAAGCAGCATGAACTTCAGAAAGCTAGATTCAGGGATGTCCAATGGAAGTAATGAGGTTTAGAGGAAGAGATGAGTACACTGTAGGCCACATTCAGCTATGGTTGAAAGTGGGGTTGATAGCCTCCATGGCTCGTTTCCATGTGGTGAAAACAGAAGTTTCATATTATATATTATTGGGAAGACCATGGTTGCACAAGCATCGTCTAGTTCCATCTACCTATCACTAGTGTGTGAAGGGGAGATTGAATGGTAGGATGATACAGATAGCAATGAACTTGTCGCCATCTGAGCAAGCAGAAGCCCATTTAGTAGATACCATGTTCTATGATGAATGGGCACCGACTAGTAAAGTTTGGTGTCCAAACTACAAGGAACTTTTGTCCCCAGATGGAAGGACGTCCAAGATGACACAGCGCCTAACTTAAGAGAGCTGCTTATGTGGAGGAAGAAAAGGAAAGAAGTGCCCACTTCAGAGTTAAGTGGTATGCTACAATGCGTCAGGATTCAAACGCCTGATGGTAGCATAGTTTACAAGTTATGAAGGTGCATAGGACCCACCAGTAGTACGCAAGGGGGTCCCGAACGAGGGTCACGACATAAGAGTTTAGTGTGTTGTATGGCTCAAGAAAATTCAGAAGAAGAAAGCAACACGAAAAGTGAAGGAGAGGTTGCAACAAAAAAAGATGCGTAAGTGATGGTAAAAGAAAAGTTAAAAGAAATTGACTTGGGCATGGACCTACAGAAACCAAAAAATTTCCATAAGTTCAAAGTTGTCAGAGAAAGAAAAGGCAGAATTGATCCTGCTATTGAAAGAGTTCAGGGATGTCTTTGCATGGGACTACAGCGAGATGCTTGTGTTAGACCCAGAATTGGTGGGACACACGCTCAATGTAGATCCTGAGACAAGGTCGGTGGCTTAGCCTACTAGAGTGTTTCACACCAAAATAGAAGGGCAGATAGTGAAAGAAGTGAAAAGGTTGTTAGCGGCTGGCTTTATCAAACCCATCCAACACCTATGATGGTTGTCCAACATTGTACCAATGATGAAGAAAAATGGGTAGATGCAATGCTGTATTGATTTCAGAAATCTTAACTGAGTTTGCCCTAAAGACGAATTCCCACTACCCAACATAAACCTATTAATAGACTCTGCAGTAGGGAATGCCATGTTCTCATTCATGGATGGATTCAGCAGGTACAACCAGATTTGAATGGTGCCAAAGGATGCAGAGAAAATTGCTTTTAGGACGCATATAGGTAATTTCTACTCCATTGGGATGCCCTTTGGGTTGAAAGAAACAGGTGTAACTTACCAGCGCACGATGAATGCCGTATTCCATGACATGATGCATCATGAGCTAGAAGACTATGTGGATGACATAGTCGTGAAATCGAGAAGACGAGAAGATCATGTCAAAGTGTTAAGAAATTCATTTGAAAGGTGTAGACTTTTCAAGCTGAGGTTGAACCTACAAAAGTGCACTTTCAGAGTGTCTGCAGAAAAATTCTTGGGGTTCCTAGTCCACAGCAGAGGGATAGAAGTAGTCCCAGCTAAAGCAATGGCAATAGCGACCATGAAGCCACTAGGCATAGTAAAGGATTTGAAAAGCTTTCTGGGAAAGGTTTCTTACATCAGGAGGTTCATCCCTGGTCTAGCATCAATTACTTCAGCTTTTACGAGATTGCTAAAGAAGGGACAAGGCTTTGAGTTGGGATAGGCATAGTAGATAGTTTTTCGAAAGCTACAGTAGATCATGACGAACCTCCCCACGGTACAAGCTCCAATTCAAAGGAAGCCATTGCTACTTTATCTAGCCTCAAGCTTGTTTGCTATAGGTCCCTTGATAGCCCAGGAAGATGGAGGTGGTGTCAAGCAGCCAGTTTATTACATAAGTTGCGCCCTAAGGGAGACAGAGACTTGCTACCCTAGAGTGGAAAGGGCGTGCTTAGGAATAGTCTATGCATCGCAAAGACTACGCCATTATTTCTTGGCCTACAAGATACATTTGATGACAAAATCCCACGTGATTAAAGCTCCTCTCCAAAAACCTATTCTTTTTGGTAGGATATCTTAGTGGTTGTTACAATTTTTGCAATATGACCTAAAGGCAGAAACACCCAAGACAGTGAAGAGTTAGGCCATAGCGGACTTATGGCCCAATTTCTAGGATAAGAGGTATTCCTGCTAGATGATGAGGTTTTAGAAGAAGTGGCAGTAGCAGAAGTGACTGAAGAACAATGGGTGATGAAGTTTGATAGCTCTTTTATAGCAAATTTGGGAGGCGTAGGAGTGGTCCTTTATCATGAAGGAGAAGAAACCGTGGTGCTCTCAATGAAGTTAGAGTTTCCATGTTCAAACAACACTACAGAATACGAGGTCTATCTCACTGGGTTAGCAATAACCCATAAGATGGGGATCAAACATTTGAAGGTGATAAGTGACTTCAATCTGGTGGTCTGCCAAGCTAAAGGGAGTTTCTCTTTAAAAGAACCAAGTCTGGCCCTATACAAAACATCGGCCCAAAAAAAAATGGAAGAAAGGGTTTTCTTATTTGAGATAGAGCACGCTCTAGAGAGCAAGAATCGGTACACAGACACGTTGACCGCATTAGGCTCACAGATAGCCTTCAAAGGGAGTAATGCTAGAGTTGAAGTTAACAAGCAAAGAGAGTCCATCATTGAAATGCTTCAAGAAAGGTTCTAGGAAAAGGAAGGATGTGAAAAGGATTGGAGGGTTCCCATTAAGGAAGCACTGTTAAAGAAGGGAGATGTGGAAGAATTAAAAACATTAAAGGACTATGTCCTAATGAAAGGGGAATTGTATCGTAGAATGCCAGGAGAAATTTCTTCAAGATGTGTGGAGCATAAAAAGGCCCAAAGAAAACTAAAGGAAGCGTACAGCAAAACCTGTGAGTTTTGTGACGAGATCAGCCTATACCAGGGGCTTTAGAGGGTAGGTTTTTATTGGCCAAACATGGATAAGGACGTAGACCTAGTCCAAACCAAGTGTGAGGCCTGCCATTTGGCCATAGATAGGAAAGAAAGTTATGCCGTGTTTGTCAATGAAGATTGGGGAAGCCCATTTATATAGTATCTGTTAGGAGGCGTCTTGCCATAGAAGCATAGTGAAAGATATAAACTCAGGAAGTTGGCAATCCACTACTTCCTACATGAGAGAATTCTTTTCAAAAATGGATACGATGGGGACCCATTACGATGTTTGGATCCCGAAGAGGCTGGATAAATGTTAAAAGAGGTACACGCAGGGGAATGTGGAGAGCACTAAGGAAAGAATAAGCTATATCAGGGCATGTTGTAGATAGGTTATTACTGGCCCACCATGAAAAGGGATACAACAGAATTTGTGAAAAAATACCCCAACTGCCAAGTGCAAGCCAATTTGATCCACACCTACCCTCAAAGCTTCCAAAGCATGGTCACCTTATGACCCTTTCACACTTAGGGGCTCGATTTGGTGGGACCAGTTAATCCACATTCTCATGGGTACATATGGATTCTTGTGGCTACAAAATATTTCACTAAATAGGTAGAGGTCGGTCCACTCCATAAATCCATGGGTGGAGCTATGGCAAACTTCATTAAAGAAAATATAATTGTCCGATTTGGGGCACCTCATAGGATCATAAGTGACAATGGTATTCCATTTGTCAATGGAGAAGTAAGAAAGATGCTGTAGTTTTATCAGGTCAAGCACCATTGATCATCCCCTTATTATCCCAAGGGAATGGGCAGGCGGAAGCAACGAACAAAACTCTCATCAAGATTATCAGCAAAATGAGCTAGAAATACATCGAAGGATGGGTAACGCATCTGTCATACGCCCTTTGGGCCTACTAGAGCTCGCCCAAATCTACCGCAGGATTTTCCCCCTCCTTTTTAGTGTATGGAACGAAGGTGATGAGTCCAGTAGAAGTGATGATACCTACTTTAAGGGTTATGCAAACATGAAAGTTGGAAAAAGAGAAGGAAGTCTTTGCAGTAGAAAGATGCGAGGACCTAGAAGGGTTGGACAAAAAAAGGAAGGAAGCCCAAAAGCAAAGCCGCAGATGCAGGCAAAGGATGACTGAAGCTTATGGCAAGACAACTAAAGACAGGGATTTTGTTGAAGGATAGCTTGTATTGAGGACAATAGACCACGTCATGAGAGGTAGGGTAGGACCATCTAAATTCTAACCAAAATGGGAAGGACCCTTCGTGGTAAGGGAAGCAACAAACTTGTGTTAGTTTGTAGAGATTTAGTAGTGTTGCTGACCCATGCGCTTTTCGTGAGAAACCGTAATAT
Organism: Quercus variabilis; assembly: GCA_030445155.1. Lineage (NCBI taxonomy): Eukaryota > Viridiplantae > Streptophyta > Magnoliopsida > Fagales > Fagaceae > Quercus > Quercus variabilis. Next base: position 56,099,201 of record CP129447.1, on the reverse strand, counting down.
ATTCTTGATCAACATATTCGTGATTTGAATATTGGAAAAAACTAGATATTATATAGAGAGGTATATTAAGACTTGGATAAAGTTTATCTTCTCAGCTCAATACCGGGCAATTTATAAAGAGTCTGAATTTGGAAAAGATAAGGTGTAAAACTCATGTTTTATATTATTCAATAAGAGATTGCTACATCAGTTTTTTCCTTAAAACTCAATATATTTTACCACACATTATAACATCTTAATAATCTCACAATTAAGTCGGATTTTCAAATGGGCATTAGATTTTTTTTTTTTTTTTTTTTTTTTTTGAGAATCTGGGTATTAGAATTAATTGAATATGGTTGTGCCTATTCTATAATATGTAATATGATGATATGACATGTTGGGATTGAAAGAGAAAAACTTGGGTTTTACACCACATCCTTATAAAATTCAATTTCATTTATAAAATTATCTATGTGTATTATTTAATTTAAAGCCAAAACACAAAAGACATAACTCATTAAAAAAGTTAAGGGACTAAAACTACACATGAATAATCTTACATATAGCCACATAATGGTTTGGAGTAACTTTTTCCTTAAAACTTTGTGACCTAAATATTGAACAACATATAAAATTGATAAAAATTCTTTTCTTGTTGAAATTATGTAAATTATTTGTTTGAAAATTGATATATAATAGGTTTTCTAATTAAATTCAATTACATAGTTGTGCAGACCAATAAAATACAAAAGAATTTATCTTTTTTAAGAACAATTAAATTTAACACAGCCATACATTAGAATTTAATTAAGGAATTTAATATAGTAATGAGTGTCATTTTACCTTGAATGATAGCATTTATCTTTCAAGTAAGAATATTATAAGATCTTTTTACATACCAATTTTCAATTAGCAGCAATGGCTATTTTAAAGATAACAATTTTTTTTTTTTAAGGATAACAATTTTAATGTTTTTTTTTTTTTTTTTTCCATTTGTTTCGAATAAAATTATATTTATTTTATTAGTAGCAATTGTATATTTTTAAATATACAAACATTATATATATATATATATATATAAAATATAAATTTGGTAAAATTTTAAAACTCATTTAATTATGCTTATTTGTAAATGTATCTCATGCATATGTATGAGGTTACAAACAAGTCAACCATAAATTGAACGTCCCAAAATATTTGGTTAATTAATTTTCTACATTAAAATTGGTTAATTTCTAACAATCGGGGTCTAAATCTCCAACAACATGTCTAGGAGTTCTGCAAGCACAAATGAAGCGGAATTCCCAAGCATTGTTAGGCTCATAGAGAGTCAAATTTACACCACAAGACTCAAAACTACAAGTTTAGTGACATTGGATAATGACCAAGTAAAACAAAGATCATCTTTCCTCTCCTAAAGTTAGGGAGGTTCATACAATGCCTCAATGAGCTACCATCCCACAAGGGAGAGGTGCCAAGTATAAATACCTCATTTGCTCCACCATTTAGTTCCTACAATCAAACAAACAAACAGCATCCTTTGTTGACTCACAAAATGGCAAACTCCAAGTACTTGTTTCTACAAATTGCATGCTTCATCCTCTTGTTATCCTTGTCTCCTTCATATGCTCACAACAAGAGCCACGAAAGCACACCACCTCTTGCTGGTTTCCTAGCAAATGTTGATTTTAAAGGTTGCTTCAATAAGGTTTATGCTTTCGGTGATTCAGACACAGACACTGGAAATGCTCACAACTTGGGTTATCTCAAATCCTTCATTAGCACTTTATTCTCTCACGCTTGGTCCCCATATTCCTCATCAGAGAATTCAAAGTTATCTGGTTATCGACTATCTAATGGCCGCTTGGTCATTGATTTCCTATGTGAGGCTCTCAACATACCCCACTTGTCAGCCTATAAAGACTCTTCCAAAAACTTCTCAAGTGGTGCAAACTTTGCAATAGCTGGATCAACGGCTCTTTCAAGTAATCTCTTTGGTCATTTCAATTTTGGTAATCCCTTAATGTGGAAACCAAATCCAAAGAATATCCTAACTCAAATTGATTGGTTCCATAACTTTGTTGGGGAGAGAGAATGCCAGGGAAAAGATGAGGCTGCATGCAAATCAAAGCTTGGGAATGCTCTCTTTTGGATAGGTGAGATTGGTGGCAATGACTATGCTCGTCTTTTTGCCTCTTCCATTGGCCCTGCTATAGCCAATAAGCAATTCACAGAGCAAGCTGTTGATCACATCTGCACACTTGCATTGGTAAGCATTGATAAAATACCATTTATATCAAAAGCTTAAATTGATTAAAAAAAATGATGAATTTAATCATTTAACTATTATTCCAATATGCATAATATTACAAAAAAAGAAAGAAAGAAAGAAAGAAAGAAAGAAAGAAAGAAAGTAGCATGTAGCCTTAAGCTTGTTACAAGGAAAAAAAAAATAGTATCTCAATGAGTTCTTCCAACCTTAACATTTGATCAAGACTCTTTTCACAAAATGATGCATTGCATATAAGAGAAAGGATGAATGTTATGGTGAAGTTAACGTTGGAATAGTCATATTAAGCCTACTTTCTTTTGACAGGGGCTATTGGACAAGGGTGCAAAGTTCCTTGTGGTTCAAGGGCTACCACCAATAGGGTGCCTTCCATTGCAGTTAGCAACATGTCCTTCAAATGATCGTGATCAAAATGGGTGTTCAGCGAGTGCCAACTCGGTAATAAAGGGTCACAACAATCTTCTCCAGAAGAGGTTGGATGAAATTCGAATCCAACACAAAGATTCAATGATCTTATTTATTGATTACTATAGTGCATTCACAACAATATTGGAAAAGCACTCACAATACCGGTTTGAAGAACCCTTCAAGGCATGTTGTGGAGCTGGGGGAGGACCATTCAACTATCAACCGAACCTCCTTTGTGGAGCTTTTGGCACCTCTACTTGCAAGAATTCCAGCACCCACATTAACTTTGATGGGGTTCACTTGACCGAAAATATGCATCAACACCTTTTTGATCTCTTCTTCAACCAAGGCTTCTGTACACCATCATTTGTAGATCTGATTAAGAAGAAGAAAGGCCAATATTAAAATGGCTGATATTGGCCTTCTAGTTCTCTTTTTAGTAATAAATATTTGATGGCTGATGGCTGATGCTTGGTGCTACTAGGTAAATTAGTAGTAGGCTCCCAATGGTGGCATTCGGAGAGCTAGATAATAATTCCTGTTTCAAGATAGTTTACTATCTTTTTACCTTATTATTGTTATTATTTAAATGTTACACGCGTTCCTAGGGTCTTGAAACATGGCCTCACTTTTTACTTTACACTTAGGGTTGGCACAACAACTTTCACGGCCTATGGCCGAAATTTTAAATAGGGCATTTTTTATATTTAAATATTAGTAACAAGTTTATCCATACATACTTTTTTAGATTCAATTTATTTTTTAACTTTTTTTTTTTTTATATATGTTGACATTTATAATGAAAAAATATTTATAAATAAATAAAACATGGCTCATAATTGAAAATTATAATCTAACTAAAAATAAAATCAAACATATAGAATAATAAAACCTAGTTTACCAATATCAAAGTAGCAACTTTACTAATATTGTGAGCACTTTATAATCTAAACTTTCACGAATAAAAATTAATTTATTACATGATTTAATAAATTAATATCTCTAACACAAATGGATTGATGTGATATACATCAAATTAGCAATACATGTGATAACTTATAGGTTATAAAGCAAATACATCATGTGGCTCACTCTCTCGGTTGCTATGTGATATGTTTAGAAAGAGAAAAGAAATAGTAATAAAAGACTAGAAATAAAAGGGTGAGTGGGTGACAGTGTTATGTCCTGTCACTTCTATGTCTCTTTCCTCGTCTCTTTCCACTACCATGACAAAACAAAGTTTTAATAGCATAATGAGAAAAAATAAATGGTGCGAGGGCTTAAAGCCAAACCTAAAGGGAGAAAAGATTTGAAGCACAACAAATTTCAAGCCACTGAAGAGAATTTAAATGGGGAGAATGACAGTTTCTAGCAACGAGTATAAAATTCTAAGGTTTGAGTTTGATTTATTTGGGCCATTTGATTTTAGTTTTTAGTTTTGCTTTGTTCAGTTATTGAGAGAGAAAGTAGTACGAAAGACTTAAGTGGTACACTCTCAAACTCCCACACAGAGATGGAAGAGTCAAGAGCACTGATCACCAAGAGTTTTTTTTTTCCCTATTTTTTCTTTGATATATATGAGAGATATTCAATTCTACTCCCAGAAAATGTTTTCATTTATGTTTTTTCTTAAAGAAAAAATATATTTTGATGCATTGATTTATTTTTTGGCCTTAAAAGAGAAGAAAATATCTTATTGGTTCAAATTTGGGGACTTGTTCCACATAGGGCCTTAGGCAATAGCATCTGTTGCTTACAGGGTAGAGTTGGCCTTGGATAGTAGACTATAATTTGTAATTTCTTTTGCACTTGCTGAGATAGCTTACCAATACTTTATTAAAATAAATAAATAAATAGGCATCTAGAGAAGGTTGCAATTGAAGGGAGAAGATGATGAAATAAGGGTGGGGGACTGAACCGATCACTGGAGATGACATGTCTAGGCTCCAAAGCCCACACTAAACACAGATAGTTTCAACTTTTAGTAGATTTTATTAGCAAATGGGATAACAAGCCCCCCCCCCCCCCCCCCCCCAAAAAAAAAAGGTAGCTTGTTCTACATATTAAAATTTGAAAGTTCAAAAAGGGTATGAAATACCATTGAACGTTTAGACCCCCAATCACAAAGTTACCAATTGAAGATTTATATCAAACAATTAATGTGCGGAACATGATAACAAGCTCATAACAGAATTGATAAATAATCTAAGCCAAATATAAACACATCCACAGTAGTAAATATAAGGCAAAGATAAAGGGAAGGAAGATGCAAACACATGGACAACACACGATGTGTTATCGAATAGAAAACCGAAGTCCTCGGCATAAAACATTTCCACCGCCCTCCAAGCGGTTAATAATCCACTAGAAAATGTAGTTGGGATACATGAACAGCAATAGATCCTCCAAGCCTAATTTACCCAAGTATCTAAGCCCTCCAAACTTCCTACTCCAATGAGATTGTGTCGAACCTTTTTCTTTTCTAGCTTACCAGATTCCGCTACTAGACCATAGCATCAACCAATGTATATTGGTTCCTTCCAAACTGCTTCCCAACAACACCAAATAAACCTTCTCACAGACGTGGGTGTGGTGAGATAAGGATTTGGCTAAAGTCCTCTCAAGTAGCAATGGAGAGGAAAAGAGAAGAGGAATTTGTAGAGTCTCTAAGGCAAAGATTGGGGATGAGGCAATCTTATTTTTCTCTAGGGTTTCTCTCACAAAATTCTCTCTAGAAGCTCTCACAATTTAGTGGGTATAAGGTCTATATATAGCGGTGTGTGTTTGGAATACGAAGAGTCAGTTTTTGCCAAACAGGGCTGATTGGCGGCTTGACCTTGCGGCTTGTCCAAGTCGCGACGTAACGGCCTGGCCAGCTTGGGACTTTTGTCTTGTAGTGCGACAGCTGGTGCGACCCTTCAGCTCCCCTATGTGCATCTTACGTGCTAGCATTTGGCGGCTTGCCAGTTGCGAGTCAGCCGCGAGTCCTAGCCGCAAAACTCTACTTCTTGCACATACTTGAGCTTTTCTTCACATCTTCTCACACACTACCCTTACAATAATCCCACCTAAATACAGGGTTACTAAGTGCTAAATTACAAGAAAATTGGCACGGAATAAAGCCAACAAGATGGTTGATAAATTTCAACCTTACAAAATTTCACAACAAAATAACAATATAAAAGTATGGTTCAATATCAATGGTTTGAGATTAAATTTGTTAGGGTTATATCTTTTATGTATTGGCATATCCTACGACAAAATATAGTTTACTTGTAATTGGGCAAATCTAAGTGAGTTAAAAATTATCATGACAAGCAAATTCATTGAAGACATGAAGATTACTTAAGAACTATTCAAGAAAAGTTGAATCTATAGGTTCTGATACCTCATTGATACTTGTCAATTTATTGAGATTTAATGAAACTCGATACCTAGCTCAATACATCTTGATCTATCGAGCTAATGAATTTGAGGAGATACAACAGCAACATTTTATTTTAAGAGGCTATTTTTATATGAGTTTGTGTAATTCTAATAGGATTAAGAGAGCCCAAGGTTTGTGTAAACCTAACAAGAATGGGAGGGCTCATAAAAAGGCCCATTAAGCTTCTATATGAATAAGGAGGTATGGAGAAAGAAAACCCTAATCCTAAAAAGCTAACCTTGGAGAGCTTCATTAGGTTTTCTTATTTGAATCCCTATCCTCCTCCTATAGAAGAAAGAGATCTTGCTACATTTGTTGTGTGCCTTTGGGTTTTGCAACCAAGCAAAATCTCTAGCACCAACAATTGAAGATCTTATTGGTGTTTCTATATGAAGCTATTGTAAATCAACTACAATAATCAAAGGGTTGCTATGGAGTTAGTCATGTGCTTGGGTTTGTGTAAAGAAGTTAGTTATGTACTAGGATTCATGCAAAAAGGGAAGATGCCTCTACATGATTAAGTCCAATTGGATATTAGAGTAAAGGTTCAACTGTAGGTTGGTATTATGAGTGTTGATGCCCATTTTTGAAAAAAGGGCCCAATGGCAAAAGAAGCCCAACAATATGAAAGAGATGGAGAAAGAAAATAGTAAAATGAAGACCATTAGGCTAGAATGATAGGAATAATGGTTAATAGGCTCACAAAAAAAAAAAAAAAAAAATAAGTGGCTAGGAAGAAAGCAAATGGGCTAAGGAAGCCCAATGAATGAAGTAGTAAACCCATGGGAGTTGTAAGAGATGGAGAGAGTAAAATGGGTTGGGTGGTAAATTCATAGGGTTGGCACAAAGGCCAATAAGCCCAAAAGGTAAGGATGTGGCAATTGGGCTGGTTAAGCCCAAACGATTTAGTAAAAACCCATAGGAGTGAAAGAGGTAAGGATGAATGAAATGGGCCGAGAACACCCAAGGACTGAAATGGGTCGAGGAAGCTTAAGGCACGAAATGGGCTCACCTAGTAGGAATGCTGGCCAGTAAAGCACAAAAGAAGAAATGAATGTAAGAAATAGACTGGTAGGAGCTTCAGCCCGTAAGCCCATAGGTAACAACATTGTAGAAGGATAAGTAATATCATAGTATGAGCAGTGTAGTGGCATGGCAGTAGCACTAGCTAGCCCACAGACACATGATAAAAGGAGACACGGGCTAGGTAAGAGGGAAAGAGCCTACACCCAAACAATGCCCTATTCGAAGAAGAGATAGAACACAGAGAACGAAAACCCAAAGGCCTATGTATCATTCATGTCGTGAGAGTTAAACGAATACCAGACCGTGTAGCAGAATCAGACAAACATAAAGGCAATGGCAAATGCGTGATGAAAAAAAAAGTAATGAATTCAAGCAGAAGTGGATATGCACACAAGGCTCAGCCACCACTTATCTGTACCCAGCCAACATAGGGGAAGTGGGCCACGGGTCAGAGGTTTGAGAGAGTGTGGTCTAGCAGTGGGAAAAAGGGGGAGCCTATTTCAGGGTTCCCGCTCAAGCTATTTTAGGAGAAATGTCTTGTTGGGATGACATCCCAAACAAAGTAAACATGAGCTAGAATCACTAGATGCATGCCATAGAGGGTGCTAAGGGAAAGGTTTATCCCTTATTCGGATAAAAGTGTTAAGGGAGGTAGGAGACAAAACAAAACCATTTTTCTCTGGGAATGAGGCGTGGTGCAATAGCACAGTGTAATGGTGGTGGTTAAGTACCCAGCAACCCAGTGGTCAATCTTGGAAGGACACCCACAACAAGCCAAAAGTGGTTGAGGGATAAAAATGGTAAATCCTGTCACGACAGGCAATATAAAAGGCTATAATCGTGAACAGTGAAAAAGGGGAATGACGGCAAATAGAAAACAAAGAGATAGAAAAAAGAAAATAAAAAAGAGTAAACAAAGAAGAAAAGGGAAAAATATAGAAATCCCAAAGAGAGGGAAGAAACGTGAGTACTAGGAATAGAGGCATGCATCAATAGGTTACCCAATTCTCTCCCTTTCAATAAACCCACTCTCTAATAAGTTAAGAACTCAAGTTTCAACCATCTAGGACCTTTTTCCAAAGTGTGTAATCTCCACAGCAAGAATTCCCTCTGAGGTTACCCACGTTGGAGATTGGCTCCTTTTTAGGCTCGTGTCCATTGAACAACTAAGCCAATTCCTTTGGTAGATGAATCCTATTTTTTTTTATGAATGACTAACTTGTTATCTTACCACTAATTTCTTTTTTTATTGTCGTGACCTTGTCACTTGTAATCATATTGCTATATATCTTCCTTTTCTAGTGTTATTCATGTATTATTGTTATTAGTAGAAAATGTTTTAGTTATCCTGCTGCATCGTGTTTCTTGTTATAATATCTGCAACAATCTTTCCTGCCGAGAGCACATGGTACGTTCAAGGTTCTTGCTAGGGCCTGTACTGGAATGGCCCAACTTGCACACAAGTTGGCCTAGGGTGTGTTTTAGCTTGGCTAGTCTCGACTCTCCTACCCTAGAATCATGGGCCGCGGTATAGTAGGAAAAATCTAGCCCAAAACACAAAAAAAACCCACCACATTTAAATTGGCGACTTCACTAGGGAGTTGGGAAAAAGGCAGGGAAAGTAGAAAAAGCTCTCGTAAGTTATGCCCTCAAGATCAAAGATGACATAAAACATAAGTACCGTACCCTAACAGGTAGAATCAAGGCTAGCCATGCTACACCAACCTAATTAGGCGGAAGGCATTAATGTAGTGAGGGCTGCACTACAGCAGTAGCAAAGAATTCCCGCTGGCAATACCAACTTCTTTATTGAGGTACTGCAGTCTGTGCAACATTCCCTGCAACAACTAATGGAAGAGATTTGCCATATAAAGGTAGACAAGACTAAAGAGAAAGGAAGGCAACATGACCCAAAGCATGTGGCAGATAAGGAAGAAACCCTTGTAGGTGGTGGCCCATAGAACATAGAGCAGTGTTTTGGCGGAGGAAAGGGCAAAGTTGCAGGAAGTTTAGAGTAGGAAAGGTCCAAGGCGCTGAAGCAGAGATTCTATGCACGAAGGCCTTCTTATCCTCTGTAGGTACTCAGCAAGCCATACCCCGAGAGATATGAACTGCAAACTTTCTCACAATACGATGGCAGAAGGGGAAGCGTTGTTGCGCACATGAGTAAATTTATTGACACCCTTGGTCCTTATGTGCTTGCTTACTCTTAAGTGCAGGAGATCGTAGCAATATAATTCTCGGAGTACCGAGGTCGAACCGCAAGGAACAGGGTAAATTCAAAGAAAATTAATAAATAAATAAATAAATAAAACTTTTGGTGAAGATGAAGAATAATTTTTGCCTGGTAATTGTAAACAAGAATAATAGTGATAACTGATTTAAGACAATTATGTAAAAACTAGGGCATCGGGGTGTTTTCCTATATCGATATGAAATTCTTTATGATCTAAGAAATTATATATTTCATAATTGATTGTTCTTATACAATTAATACTTATGATTCAGTTGAACTAAGACAATTCTAGAATGTATGGTAACCTAGATTAATAATGCGGTCAGAAAAGTTTTCAGAATAAATCATTCACTTTAAAACCTGATTTCTATTTGAAACTATTAGAAATTCATCTAAACAATAAGAAAAACATGATTGAACTTATTGAAAGCATGGAAGAATTAATACATCAAAAGAAATCTAATTGAACAATCAAATATGTTATTGATAAAATCCTGGAAAGAATCACATTAAATACTCATATAGTATAGAAAAAACATAACCCCTAACCCTAGCAAAGAGTTTAGGTTGCTATTAGAGAAAGGAAAATACATGGTTTTCTCTACCAAATTCATTCTACACAGCCTCCCTTCAAAACCCTAACATCCAAGTGTCCCAAGAAAATAAAACTTTTACTATTTTAATTTTCTTCCAGATTTACAGCAGTAAGTTGTGAGTTAATTTCGACCTTTAAAAGTTGTGAATTTTGAAAAACTCAAAACTGTAAAGTTATATATAATTAAGTCATAGTTCCAACCCATCTAGCCTTGTGTCAATTGGAATTTTGAGGAGAGAGATATGTGCAAAATACTGATCAGTGCTCAAATCTAATTTTTCTTTTTCAAATTCTGCCTCTTTGATTTTTTTTTTTTTCTTATTTGAAGCTTCCAAACATGGTAGACAACCGAAGCACTCCTACTACACCTCTTCAGACATTTAAGCATGGCCCTTCAACTTCTCTTCAATTCTAGTTTGGCCTCCATTCTCTCAAAAACTCCTGTAAACTCATCTTTTTCACATGATTTCCTGAAAGTAGAAAATTACACACAATTAGGCTATGTTTGTTTCGTGTAAAACGTTTTCTGGAAAATACATATTTTTCGGAAATGCTATTTTCCGGAATAGGAAAATATTTTTAAGTGTTTGGTTGAATTATGTAAATTGTTGTGGAAAATATTTTCATATGTTTGGTTCTATTAGGAAAATGCTATTTTCTGGCAGCAAATTTCGGCAACAACACAACAACAACAACAACAACAACAATCAGTTTATCAAAAAAAAAAAAAAAAAACAACAACAACAACAATCAAATTAAAAAAAAAAAAAAAAAACAACAATCAAATTTAAAAAAAAAAAAAACTGAGAGATCGAGGAAGAGAGAGCGTGGAGGCGATGGGTCGGCGGTCGAAGGCGATGGGTCTGGGTCGACGACGAGGTGCGATGGCGCGATCGAGGAGGCGATGGGTCTAGGTCGAGCGGCGTTGGAGCGATCGGCATGGTGCTACGATTTCCTTTTGATTGATCGGCGCGATGCGATGGCGAGGTGCGAGACCGGTACGATGGCAAGGTGCAATGGCGAGGTGCTGCGATCGGTACGAGACCGGTGCGATGGCGCGGTTCGTGGGTTCGTCGGTTCGTGGCGCCGGCGAAGTCGAAGGCTCGTGAACGCTGGCGATGGGCTGTGGCGTTGGTTCACTCTCTCTCTCTCTCTCTCTTTCTCTCTTTCTCTCTCTCTCGCGCTCGGTTTGGTTCGTTAAGGCTCTCGCTCTCTTTTTTCCGGAAATCATTTGAAGGGAAAATAAGGGCGTAAAATGATTTCCGGGTCAAAGGAGTAAATACGATCAAACTGAAGCTGATTTTCTGGAAAATAAAATTTTCCTTTCCTGCCAAACACTGGGGTTAGGTGGTAAATGATTTCCAGAAATCATTTACCACCAAAACAAACGGACCCTTAATGACATCTTATTCAATAAATTAAGTAAAGATAAATAATAGAGACTAATTCAAATCATGACTTAATTATACAAATGAAGCATTGTAATTAAGGAGATAATGCCCACATAAATATATAACAAGAATACATTTTAAGGCGTTATCACACCCCCAACTTAAATCTTGCTAGTCTATAGCAATCCACAAAGCACCCATATCTACTAAAAGTGAAAAATTAAAACTAAAAAGAAGCCACTTTCGTAGGCTACACGACAACACTTCCCATGTGTAGTAACTCTTTGAACCCCTAGGTCACCCTAATGGACGAGTTTACTCTTGTGAGGGTTTGCAGTGACTCTACCCACAGAAGTCAAAGGTTTCTTGAAATGCCTGTAGCAAATGTTAGTCTGCTTTATTATTATATTATATAAATGAACTTTCAATTTTTGAGTGGGGATACTATTCATCATATTAAAGAGTTTTCATTAGCTTCACTTTTGGAGTGTGTGTGTGCATAGCCCATCCAATTAAACTGGCATTTCCAAACATGCATAGACCAAGAATAATCTAGATTAGAGCCTCTACTCGAAAACCTCTCTTAAGTTATCAACACTCTGAAAGAACACACATAAAAGTAATGGCCTTTTTTTTTTCTCTCTTCAAATTACATGTGAACAAAAAGGAAAGAAGAAGTTTTAAGAATTTCACATGTTTATACAAAAACCGTAGCTAAAAAAATGGAAAAAGATCTCTTAGAAAGGATGTTGAATTCCTAGAAACATGAGGTTAATAACATTCTCTTTTTTTTTTTTTTTTCTTTTTTTTTTCTTTACTCTTTTTTTTTTTCTTTTCTCCTTTTTCTTTTTTCTGTCCTCTTCTTTTCAATTTTTTTTTTTTTTTGGAAGAAAAGAGAGACAATGGTGGTATCTAAATGCTTCAATAGCTCAAAACTTGAACCCCCAAGAGAAAACCCATAAATAAAAATATTTTGTGGTATTGTAGAAGTATTTCTCATGGCTCAAATGATGGTGACTGCTAAATATGTTATTAGCAACGTGATGTGTTAGACCATGCTGTGTATGCTAGAGTGGATGCGGAAGGGGAAACATAGAATAGGAACATGAAGAACATGAGGGTTACGTGGTTCAGTCTTGACGGCCTACATCCATGAAGAAATCCCTTAAGGGTTACATCTTGATGGTATAAGAGTGTAGTACAATAACCTGTGTTACAATGAACCCTAACATGAGTATATATAGGCAACTAAACCCAAAACTACTAGTAAAAGCAGGAGTAGGCTTGAGCCTATTACATTGGGCTAATATGTCTAATATATCTCTAACAGTGAAAATGGTTAATGTAAAGGTAGGCTGAATATTTGTTTAGCTAGTGACAAAAAAATTGATGGTCTTAAGCCCTCATCTCCTATAATTCCACGTAAACCAGCATACCTAAAGACAAATATAAGTAGGATAATGGTATATCTCCCAATAATGTTTCTAGTAGTCAACCAAAAAATATAGAGATCTTTTACAAAAACTTAAGCATATGAGAGAAATTTAAGAGTTCAAACAAAGAGATACTCTCACAAAGAAAAGCAAGGCCTAAGATGGGTTAAGTTTTAGCTTATATCTAACTTGTTCATGATCCATACATATCCAACATCCTACCATCCGCTAACCTAGCTATTGTGCTCAAAAGCTTCCAATTGTGCTTTTCATGAAAAGGCCTTAATGTCACAAATAGTATAACCAACTCAGCATTATTCATTCCATCACATGATATAAAAATAAAGCTTATAACTCTTCTGCAGCAAAATCTATAGACCTCTCCCGCCAACTAGAATATTGCATTGTCCTCAATGTATCAAAACCAATATAAATTCAGGTATAAAGGGAAGAAGTTACCTTAAGCATTTAAATTGTTTTTTTCTTAATTAAAATTTCTTTCAAACCTACAAATGTTAGCTCACAAAAAAATAATAATAACAAAAAGAAAACAAAAAAACAAAAACAAAAGGCAAAGAGATAAAAGGAAACAAAAAGAAAAGAATATTAAAACAAATATGGTACAACTTCAGAGGGCTCTATGAGAGTTTACTTTGCATTCCAATAGGCGGGGATCTCAAGTGACATAGTCTCCTCCTCTGGTATAACTTCCCCAAAGTATGGTTTTAACCTTTATTCATTTACTTTCAAAATCCTACCATTCCTAGGGTCCTTAACTACTACAAATCCATGTCTAAACACTTCCCTTGCAATGAAAGGGCCATCTCACCTAGGTTTTAACTTACATGGGCCCAAATATGCATATTTAAGACCACTGGGCAGTGGCTTAAGCTCTAGTTGTGGTGCCTCTTCACTTAAATGAATGAGCTTTTTCTCATTCTCTAGTAGCTCCTCAAAACAAGGCTTCCATCCTTCATTAATTGTCATCATCTGTTGTTCTTCCAAAACCTGTAAGGGATCCAATAAAGAAAAATTTTCAGATACATGAGTATCACATTCTAAATTATAAGAACCAACAGAATTATTAAGAAGAGTTTCAATAGGATCAGAAAAACAATTCTTATTAAACTCTTCTTGAACCACCGCCCTAATGAGGTTCACATAAGCATAGTCATCATCCTCATGTGGTTGTTTAGCCACATGAAATATGTTTAGCTCCAAAGTCATGGAACCAAAAGTGAGTTGCATCCTTCCATTCCTACAATTAATCAAAGAGTTAGCTTTGGCAATAAAAGCTCTACCCAAAATAATAGGGGTATGAAAACTAGGATATAAAATAGGTTGGTAATCTATGAACGGTTTTAGACCCCTTAAAACATAACTAGATTGGTTAGCCTAGATTAATTAGCCAAGTTGTTACTTAATCAAATTATGCAATTCTAGGTTAAAGCAATCAAATAATCATATCAAGATATAAAGCAGCAGAAATAAATGAACACAAGATATGATGACCCAGGAAACCACACGGTAAAAACTTGGGGAGGATTTGACCTAGTTATCTTCAAGGTAAACTTGAATCCACTATGCGAAAGAATCGAAGTTCACACAGAAGGACTACAAGCTCCCCGCTTGACTTCCTAATGCTACCCACCAGTAGAACTTACTGACACGACCACGTGCAAGCTCCGAATCCACGGACTCCTTCTTTCTTAGATTCTTCAATCAGCTACAAGCACCCCCGCTTGATATTCTTTAAGCTTCAATGGTAGCAACCAAGTTGATCATCAAGATGTAGATAAGATCTCCAACTTGAAAACCCTAAGCTTTGTGTAAAGGAAAGCTCCTCTAGATCTCACAAGAGATTTACACAAAACAGCAATGTATAAGCAACAATACAATTGGAGCGACCTTAAAAAATGTGGCTAGGGTTTAGTTTATATACCTAGGGTAAAAACTTAAAACCCAAAACGTTTAATGAAGTAGGGATGAGTTGGAAATTCTGTAGAAAATTCAACCTATGCGCTTTTCGATCGATCGAGTCTATTCTTCGATCGATCGAGCCAGGCAGAAAGTCCCAAGTACTTCTGCAGCCACTCGATTCCAACTTTACAATAATAAACCAACTTTGAGCAAGCCTAAACAAGACTAAATACATTGTTTTGATCATGGTTTGCCAACATTACAAATTAGAGTTCTAAATACATAAAATCCTAAGACCTTAGAACCTAACAAACTCCCCCTTTGGCAATCCGTGACAAAACCCTAATTAAAAGCTCAAAGTTTTACAAGTAAAAAGCCCTTTACAAAGAAATGCTCATAAATTTCAAATTCAGCCTAACTACTATCTATCGGTTGCAAGTGTAGACAGCAGCTTACTTGAATCAACCTGTATATTCCTGAAATACTCAACAAACGCATAAACGCATGTGTGACAAAAAAGAGTAAAACAACAGGTATAACATTCTTGTAAGATTCACACAACACAAAATACAGACATATATAAATTATCAACTCATAAATATAAATCAATAAGCAGTGAATCACAAATCAACAAGAATCAATAAAAAACATGTATATTAATCAATGTTACTCCCCCTAATATAGATATCTCAAAAAAAATGATATACAAAGTGAAGCACCTAGATACAATCTAAAAAACTCCACAAGCTCCTCTCAAATAAAAAAAAAATCTCCCTCTAACAACAAAAACTCTCTACAAGTCAAAACTCTACTCCCCCTTTTTGTGACGGAATGCCAAAGAGCAATCATGAGTCGCCATCAAAAGGAGGTGGTGAGGGTGAATGTAGACGCGCTAAAACGGCTCGGAGAGCACGAATCTCATCTAGTAAGTCCACCAAAATCTGACCATGAGCCGCCTGAAGGGTCACGACAGTCTCTAGAGTACGACGAAATCAAAGTCGGTCGAAGGAGGTGGAGGAACATCAACAGCAGCAGCAGCATCACCAACTGGATCAGGAATATCCTCACCAGCAGTACTTGTAGAAGAAGAAGGAGGAGGTGCGCTACTAGACGGCTCGGACCTAGGGTGTTTAGAACCAGCTTGAAGATGAGCGGCCCTCTGTCTAAGAAAAGACGCACCTATGGGATCTATCACATAAACGGGCTCAGAGGAAGGAAAATCACTAAGGTCAAGATGGAGCAAAATCTTATGAATGAAAATAGGATGAACAAGGGCATGAGATGAAGACGAACTCCTATAAACATCGTTCAAAGAACGAAGAAAGAGATGGGGAAAACTAATAGGAGCATTAGTAACCAGAGCGTACAGAAATACACACCTCTCAAGAGGAATGGTGTGAACATGAGAAATGGGCCAGATGGAATGACAAGCTATCCTAAAGAACAGATATTGCAACCCGGAGAGCTCAGCAGAAGTGATCCTAGGATCAGAACCCTATTGGACAGAAGTTCCAGTGATGTAAGATAAAACATCGCTCAGCTCGGGAGACTCGTCATATGGATAGAGAGGATCCCTAACCAACGGTACCCCTAGAGTATCAGCCACTACCTGAGGAGTAATGGTGTACCCTACACCTCGTATCAAACTCTTTACTAAAGTATTGGAATCATAGACGTGGATTGAGATGTTCGAATAGAACTCTCGAATCAAGGCAGACAGTGGAGGAGGATCAGAAATGTCTAACAAGGGTAACCAGCCCCGACGCTCAAAGTTTGCCCTAATGGCAAGATCAAGCTCATCTAACAGAACAGAACGCTCAGCCCAAATTTTTCTCTTAAGGTTAAGTTTCTCAAAAAGCTCTTGGTTTTTCTCACACGGAAACCTCTCACGGTCAAAGGAAGGAGGGGATGGAGAGGAAGAGGGAATGGACCTACGGGCTCTAGTCTTCCTAGGCATGATGCTAAGGAAAGGACAGAGACACAAAAGAGAAAACCAAACGAAAACACAAGAAAAATAAAACCAAGTGCAGACTGCAAGTTAGCAACAAAAATAAAAGAATGAAAATCTATATGATGCATGAACAGATACAATGCCATGATGCATGTACTAATGCAGTGAGCAATTAAGTTCAATTGAGTTTGAATTGACAAAATTGGCTTGAGCAGGGAATTTCTTAACAAAAACCCCTAAAATTGAAAACCACTTGAAAATTTTTAAAACGAATTGATGAATTGAGCATTACAAAACACAACACATAGATTATAATGCTTAATTTCATCAATACAACAAGCCAATTGCATCAAATTCTACCCAATTTAACAAAATCCCCAAATCGGATCGAATAGAAACCCTAGAATTTTCAATTTTTCACCAAACTCAAAATTGATCAAATTAACCACCAAGGATCATGTTTATGATGTGTCCCCACAAAAACCCATTGATCAATTGCATAAAATATGGCTTGAATCAAATGAAAATCCCAAAATTGCAAAGTGCGAAAATCGCCCCTTAATGCATGAATATATGCATGAAATGATGAAACTAAAATCAAAAGGAAGGGCAAAAGGGTCTTACCAGCTTGAGGAGAGAGAGATTTTGCAAAAACAACGGAGGAAAACGACAAAAATCTCTATGTGGAGCCTTGCCAACGAGCCTTGCCAACTCGAAGAGAGAGAAGAAAAAGTTTAAAAAGTTTGAATAGTGATTTTGAAAAAGTCAGATTTGAACTTTTTAAAAAACTTTTTCACGATATTCGATCGATCGAAAATTATATTCGATCGATCGAATGAAACAGTCATTTTAGAACAAACTATAGCACTTTTTCGATCGATCGAAAAACAGACTGGATCGATCGAAATGGGTAGAGGCTCACTAATTTTTTTTTTAAAAAAATCCAGTTTTGAAAGACGCAAACCTTAATTTTGAAAAACACTCCTCAAAGCATTAAACAAGAAAAGCAAAATGCATGAGTATGAGATGGAATGTTTTTTCAAAAACCCAAATTTTTTTAAACCCAAATTATGTCAAAAACAGGTTTCAATCATTCTCCCATTGAATTTTCTCAAGCAACAAAAATGTTGTGCACAAATCTCAAGATATTTTCAAACTTGGTTGGTCAGACCAAAAACACACACACTAGCATGTACAGTGTTTAACAAAGAGTAACTTGTGTAGTGTGTGATACTAGCAAAAACTTGAGATACATGTGAGGTGATATGTGAATAGCAATCAAACACAAAGTCTACACAATTCATCACATCGAATTTAAAAGAGACTATCACCTAAAGAGTTACATCCTATAACTCCCACATCTCCTAAAACAAAAGCTTGCAATTATGTAAGTTTCTTGCATTTGAGCCTTTTTTTTTTTATTTTTTTTTTTATGAGATGACATTTAGCCTAATAGTACACACCGGTTTGAATTAAATTTGAGGCTACACCTTATGTTTTTCTTGTGCATGTGCTACACTTTCTCGAGCACTGAATCTTATGATATGCACTAAGGTGTTCATGATTGGCTAGTGAACAGTGGTGAGATGGTTATTTATGCCTTTCTCAAAAGAGTCAAGTCCGACAGTTAAATAACATATGCTTCATGATTAAGACAGAGTGATTAAGAACCATACACATCTTTTCCACACAACATGCACTACAAAGTTTCAACTAGTCAAGTGCAATGAATCAGTTCATCAAAGTTAAACAAGGTACACAAGACATGACATGTGTAAAAAGATAGACTAACCTTGTTTTTCAAAAATCAAGAAAAATAGTGTCAAACATAATTTTTGCTTTCTCCCTTTTTATTTATTTATTTATTTATTTAAGAGAAAACAAATAAATCCTAGAATGAAATGCATGAATGTAATGCAATACAAATCCTAGAACAAAACAAAAGAAAACACAAAAACCAAAGAACAATGGTCACAGAGGAATGAGCAATGAAGCACAAGGACCATGTCAGAAAGACTCAATTAGGTTGAGTCTTTTGCATCCAAAACCTTTTAGATGCATCACGAGCATTGGAGTTCTTATTCACATTCGAGTGATTTCCAACTCCAGGATTGGAATAAAGGTTCAAAGCCTTTACCAATTCACCAATAAGTGCCATAGGATCTTGTGCGTGTGACACAGACACTTTTGGTTTGTTTGCTCTCTTAGCAGCTTGAAGCTTGTAACAGTTAGGACGAATGTGTCCAGACTTACCGCAAAAATGACAAACCCAAGCAGGTTTACCATGCATCTTGTCCTTAGAAAGGGTAGGTTTAGTTTCTCTTAGATTAACCCTATTCTTCTTAGGAGGTGAAACTTCTACGGGCTTGACTACCTCACTCATAGGTGGTTTGACAGTTTCACTCACAACCTCACTCACGGAAGGTTTAGAAGAAGAAGAAGGAACAAAATTCGTGGAATGCGGCGCAGAGTCAAAGATGCTTTCAACATAACCTAAACCAGATTTATCAGAAGGATATTTTTGAACATTCAGCATGTGATCAAGTTTAGAACTAGCAGATCTAGCAACAGATAAATCATGTTCCAAAGTTTTAACTTTATCAAGCAAAAGCATGTTCTCAGATTTAACATTGTTCAAAAGCTCATTAGCATCAAATAGTTTAACAAGCAAATTTTTCTTTTCAAGCTCAAGAGAATCAATTTTCTTCAGGCCAAGTTCTACATTCATAGCATCTCTAGCAGCAATTTTGCAGAGTTTATTGTAGGCCTCTTGAAGATCTGCATCCTCAGAGAGTTCCCCATCAGAAGGGTTCTCTTTAACAGATATGCTTTCATTGACTACAGCAGTAGCAGTGAAAGCAATGAAGTTTCCATCCTCATCACATCCGGACTTATCATCGGAAACCTCATTATCGCTAAGGGTTACAGCCATAGCTTTACCCTTAGTCCTTAAGAATGTAGGACATTCAGATTTCACATGACCATACCCTTGGCAACCAAAACACTGAGGACCCAAAGAATTATTTGAAGACTGACCAACTTTTTCTTTTGGTTTTTCAAGGTTATTAACCTTAGTGGGATCATTCTTCCTAAAATTTCTAGGTTCAGCAGTGTATGTACCTCTTGCCTTTCTATTGGTATTTCTGAGAAAGTTTTTGAAATTTTTGGTAAGATAGGCAATTTCTGTAGCAGAGAGCTCATCATCAAATCCACCACCATCAACATCATCAACTGACTTAAGAGCCATTGATTTAGATTTGTTCACTTTAGGTAGGTCAGACTCATAGGACTGAAGAGATCCTACAAGCTCATCAATAGGGATGGAGTCCACATCCTTGCTTTCAGTGATGGCAGTCACTTTGGGTCTAAATTCTTCAGTTAAGGATCTAAGTATCTTCCTAACAATTTTAGGTTGATCACAGACTTCACCCAAATTAAAAGCAGAATTGACAATATCATTTAATTTAGCATAGAATTCATCAAAAGATTCATCATCAGACATTGTAATGCTTTCAAATCTAGAAGTCAATTGTTGCAATTTATTGATCTTAACTGCCTTTGTGCCTTCATGCACAGTTTGGAGGATTTTCCAAGCAATATGAGCAACCTCAACATTAGAGATCTTCTTAAATTCCTCCATGGAAACAGCGTTGAAGATGGCATTCATAGCTTTGCTATTGAACCCAGCTGCTTCTTTTTCAGAAGTTTGCCACTCACTCACAGGAGTAGTGGGCTTTTCCCATCCGTACTCAACGAAATTCCAGACTCTTTCATCAATGAATTTTAGGAATGCTTTCATCCTTACTTTCCAATAAGCATAATTGTTCCCATCAAAGTGAGGAGGAACAAACAGAGAGTGTCCATGCTCCATGACAACAGGGGTCAAGGATCAGCTCTGAGATCAAGAAATCTCCAACAAAAGAGCAACCTGCTCTGATACCACTTGAATGGTTTTAGACCCCTTAAAACACAACCAGATTGGTTAGCTTAGATTAATTAGCCAAGTTGTTACTTAGTCAAATTATGCAATTTTAGGTTAAAGCAATCAAATAATCATATCAAAATATAAAGCAGTGGAAAATAAATGAACACAAGATATGATGACCCAGGAAACCACACGGTAAAAATCTGGGGAGGATTTGACCTAGCTATCCTCAAGGTAAACCTGAATCCACTATGCGAAAGAATCGAAGTTCATACAGAAGGACTACAAGCTCCCTGCTTGACTTCCTAATGCTACCCACCAGTAGAACTTACTGACACGACCACGTGCAAGCTCCGAATCCACGGACTCCTTCTTTCTTGGATTCTTCAATCAGCTACAAGCACCCCTGCTTGATATTCTTTAAGCTTCAATGCTAGCAACCAAGTTGATCATCAAGATGTAGATAAGATCTCCAACTTGAAAACCCTAAGCTTTGTGTAAAGGAAAGCTCCTCTAGATCTCACAAGAGATTTACACAAAACAGCAATGTATGAGCAACAATACAATTGGAGCGACCTTAAAAAACGTGGCTAGGGTTTAGTTTATATACCTAGGGTAAAAACTTAAAACCCAAAACGTTTAATGAAGTAGGGTTGAGTTGGAAATTCTGTAGAAAATTCAACCTGTGCGATTTTCGATCGATCGAGTCTATTCTTCGATCGATCGAGCCAAGCAGAAAGTCCCAAGTACTTCTGCAGCCACTCGATTCCAACTTTACAATAATAAACCAACTTTGAACAAGCATAAACAAGACTAAATACATTGTTTTGATCATGGTTTACCAACATTACAAATTAGAGTTCTAAATACATAAAATCCTAAGACCTTAGAACCTAACAATCTAGAACAGTAAAATTAACTAGATAATAAATTTGTTCAATTTTCACCAACACATCCTCAACAATCTCTCTCAGCACCCTTACAGAGCGATTAGCCAACTATAAAGTTACTAAAGTAGGTTTTAACTCACCAAGTCCAATTTTTTGATATACACTAAAAGGGATCAAATTAACACTTGCCCCTAGATCTGGCAATGCATGCTCCATGATGTAATCTCCAATTGTATAAGAATTTGTCGGATAGCTTGGATCCTTATACTTTGGTGGGGTCTTATGTTGGATAATTGCACTCACCTGTTCTATTAGGAATGCGGTCTTCTTCACATGAGGCTTTCTTTTGATGGTGCATAGGTCCTTAATTACCTTGGCATATGCAAGCACTTGCTTGATAATATGCAATAATGGCAAATTTATCTTGACTTTATGCAAATGCTCTAATATCTCAGATGTGGTATCCAATTGCCTAGGTAATTTTAAGGCTTGTGGAAATAGTGGAGGGATTGGGCATGTTCAATGTCATCAAACCCAAGTTACTCAGTTTTATCCTTCTGTTTTTCAACTCGGGTCTCTTTAGATTTCTTAGTTACTAAAGGAGAACTTTTATCAATCTCTCTACCATTCCTCAAAATGGTCACAAATTTTACTTCCTCATGTTTATCCTTAGAATCAACTTTTAGATTTTGATTAATGGGATTCGGTTGAGTTTGGGAAGGAAGCTTCCCTCTCTCTATCCCACTCAATGAATTTGTAAGCCTAGTTATATGACTCTTGGTCTCTCTAACCTCTTCATTTAGACTAGTGAGCATGGATTCAAACTTTTGATTTGGCTCACTTTGCCTTTGAATGAAAGTACTAAGTGCATCCTCCAAGGAAGGTCACTTTCATTAGGCTCACATGGACATAAGGATTTTTATTTTCTTGTCCCCTAAAGTCAAGAAGTATTGCTAACAAACCTTGTTTCACTTCTACATATGGTGCATTAGGAGGAAACATGATGCATGAAGGAACAAAATTTTGTGTGAGATGCAATAGTTCATACATAGTTCTTCTATTCTCCTCATGATTATTACGTGTTTCATCACCCATGATTGATGAAGATGGTGAAGGTGATGGTGTGTTAAAAAGATTACCAAAATAAGTTTCAAAAATTTCTAATCTGCCTCTATTGTTTCTAACCCAAATGCTCATGAAACAATGAATGCACAATCAAATCAAATCAAATTTAAAAAAAAAATAAAAAAAATAAAAAAGAAAATAAAAAATAAGGATAAAGAAAATGGAACAAAGTTACGAATAGAAGACTTTCCCCCGGTTGTGCTTTGCTCCCAAAAATTGCCTATGGAATAAAGTTACGAATAGAAGACTTTCCCCCGGTTGTGCTTTGCTCCCAAAAATTGCCTCTGCACACGCAGCAGCTCCCCCGCAATGGCGCCAACATTGCTTGCTCACTCCCAAGTATAGGAGATCATAGCAATATAATTCTTGAAGTACCAAGGTTGAACCACAAGGAGCGGGGTAAATTCAAAGACAATGTAATTTAAAAAAAAAAAAACTTTTGGTGAAGATGAAGAATAACTTTTGCCTGGTAATTGTAAACAAGAATAACAGTGATTTAAGTCAATAATGTAAATACTAGGGCATCGGGATGTTTCCCTATATCGATATGAAATTCTTTGTGATCTAAGAAATTATATATTTCATAATTAATTGTTCTTATACAATTATATACTTATGATTCAGTTGAACTGAGACAATTCAAGAACGCATGATAACCTAGATTAATAATGGGATTAGAAAAGCTTTTAGAAAAACCTATTCACTTTAGAACCAGATTTCTATTTGAACCTATTAGAAATTCATCTAAACAATAAGAAAAACATGATTGAACTTATTAAAAGCATGGAAGAATGAATACATCAAAAGAAATATAATTGAACATTCAAATATGTTGTTGATAAAATCCTAGAAAGAATCACATTGAATATTCATACCGTATAGAAGAAACATAACGCCTAGCCCTAGCAAAGAGTTTAGGCTGCCATTAGAGAAAGGAAAATACAAGGTTTTCTCTGCCAAATTCGTTCTACACAACCTCCCTTCAAAACCCTAACGTCCAAGTGTCCAATGAAAATAAAACTTTTACTATTTTAATTTTTGTCTAGATTTATAGCAGTAACTTGTGAGTTAATTTCGGCCTTCAAAAGTTGTGAATTTGAAAAACTCAAAACTAGAAAGTTGTAGATATTCAAGTCACGTTTCCAACCCATCTAGCCTTGTGTCAATTGTATTTTTTAGTAGAGAGATACGCCAAAAATACTGATCAGTGCTCAAATCTAATTTTTCATTTTCAAATTTTGCCTCTTTAATTTCTTTCCTTATTTGAAGCTTCCAAAATGGTGGACGTTCCAAGCACTCCAGCTGTACCTCCTTAGACATTTAAGCATGGTCCTTTAGTTCCTCTTTAATTCTACTTTCGCCTCCATGCTCTCACAAACTCCTATACACTTATCTTTTTTACATGATTTCCTGAAAGTAGAAAATTACACACAATGAATGACATCTTATTCAAGAAATTATATAAAGATAAATAATAGGGACTAATGCAAATCATGGCTTAATTATACAAATTAAGTATAGTAGTTAAGGAGATAACGCCCACATAAATATATAGCAAGTATACATTTTAAGGCGTTGTCATTATGTAGCAGACGAGGACTTGTGTCTTTGGGAGTTTTTTGAATCCTTTTGTGACCAGGCATACACATGGTACACTGACTTGAAACTAGGGTCGATCCTGACGTGCAATGATATGGTAGACGTGTTCTGCACAAAGTACTTCCATAGAGAAGAAACATTAATGCTTGCAACTTTGCAAGGAACTAAGCAAAAGAATGGTGAAGACCTGATGGAGTACATCAAGAGGTTCAAAGACCTGATGGAGTACATTAATGTCTTGAACTTCCTTAGGCTCAGGAGGAAGAATTTCCTTGGGAAGTTCCTCGATGCCTTTCCCAGAACTGGAATATAATGACTTATCAATGACAACATTTATTGTCTTCATTACCTTCATAGTTCTTTTGTTGTATACCTAATAGACCTTGCTTGGAGAAGAGTAACCCAGAAATATACTTTCATCACTCCGAAAGCCAAAATTTCCCACATTCTCTCTATCCTTGAGGATGAAACAAGTGCTTCCAAAGATTCTGAAATAGTTCACATTTGGCTTCCTTCCTTTACATAACTCATAAGGAGCCTTTTTGGTACCGGGTTTGAAGTACACCCTATTAACTGTATGACATGCAGTGTTAACTGCTTCTCCCCATAATTTTCTAGCCACATTTTTATTATGCAACATGGCTCTAGCCATCTCCTGAATAACTCTGTTCTTTCTTTCCACCACACCATTCTGCTGAGGAGTAATAGGAGCAGAGAATTCTTGAGATATACCTAATCTTGTGCAAAAGGACTCCATATATGAGTTCTTGAATTCTTATGAAAGTTCAAAAATGTGTAAAACACCTTTGAATGTTTGGACCCCCAATTACAAAATTACCAATTCAAGCCTTATATCAAACAGTTAATGTGCAAAACATGATAACAAGTTTGCAACGGAATTGATAAACAATCTAAACCAAATATAAACACATCCATAGCAGTAAATATAAGGCAAAGATAAAGGAAGCAAAAATGCAAACACACGGACAACACACGATGTGTTATCGAAGAGGAAACCGAAGTCCTCGGTGTAAAACCTCTCCGCCGCCCTCCAAGTGATAAATAATCCACTAAAGAATATAGTTGGGATACATGAACAGCAGAAGACCCTCCAAGCCTAATCTACCCAAGTACCTAAGCCCTTCAAGCTTCTTACTCTAACGAGGTTACGCTGAACCTATTTTTGCTTTAGCTTACTGGATTTCACTACTAGACCATAGCATCAACCAATGTATATTGGTTCCTTCTAAACTGCTTTCCTTAGCACCAAATGAACATTCTCACAGACGTGGGTGTGGTTAGATAAGGATTTGGTTAATGGCCTCTCAAGGATGTGACAATGGAGGGGAAAAGAGTAGAAGAATTTGAAGAGTCTCTAAGGTAAAGATTGGGGATGAGGAAATCTTGTTTTTCTCTAGAGTTTCTCTCATAAAACTTCTCTCTCGAAGCTCTATTAATTTAGTGGGTATAAGGGTCTATATATAGTGGTGTGTGTTTGGAATACGAAGAGTCAGTTTTTGCCAAACAGGGTAGATTGGCGGCTTGACTTCATGGCTTGTCCAAGTCGTGAGTTCAAGTCGCGACGTAACGGCCTGGCCAGCTTTGAACTTTTGTCCTGTAGTGCGACAGCTAGCGTGACCCTTCAACTTCCCTGTGTGCATCTCACGTGCCAGCATTTGGCGGCTTGCAAACAGTGAGTCCTAGCCGCGAAACTTTGCCTTCTTGCACATACTTGAGCTTTTCTTCACAACATCTCACACACTACCCTTACAATGATCCCACCTAAATACAGGGTTACTAAGTGCTTAAATTACAAGCAAATTGACACGGAATAAAGCCAACAAGATGGTTGATAAATTTCAACCTTACAATCTCCCCCTTTGACTATTCCATGACAAAACCCTAAAACAAATTCTAGACTTAATGCGTGAGTTTGGAATAGTTGGAAAACTCACTCACACCTAACTCTAGAATCTGTGAAGCTTTAGAACCATAAGAACAAGAACTCCTGAAACATAACAACACAATAAGTTCATTGTATGCAGAAAAACTTGTAATGCAAATGGAGCAAGCATAATGTGATCAAGCACCATGGAGTAAAGCAATAAATTATGGCAAGACCAAAACATGCAATCACTATAACCAAGTGATCACTATGCTCATTCACACTTGGAATGAACATCTGGACATTCAAGTTGACTAACTCAAGACAAATCACTTGAATGACCAACACTCAACTAATGCACAAATCAGAAAGTATGTGCATTTAGGAAAAATCCTACATGGGCATAAGAGTGACATTACTTAAAAAGGAATGCATAGCATTAGGTTAGAAGTATTGATTTAACAAAGCACAAAAGCTGCATAAAGCATGACATAAATCACAAAGGCCGATAAAAGTGCATAAACAAACTCTTAAAGCTTACATAAGCAACCCGGGTACAAACCATCTTAATCAGAACATATGCAGCTGAATAATATCAACAGTATAAACATGAACCAAACATTTAGGAGTTATGAGTTTAAACCAATAAAAACAACAACAGTTAATCAACCCAAGGTAACATAACTATAACAAAAAAAAAATAGGGATTATGAAACTCCCCCTTAAATAAGCACTCCCTCTCAAGTGTTGGCCCAACAAAAATTCTCCCCCTTTTTGACCGGAATGGCCAAAAGGTCACTGATTCTGGTTAGTGTGAATGCTGTCAAACTTGGCTGAGAGTACATTTAGCTGGTCTTGCATTGCTGTCATCCTTTCAATATGCTGATTCTGAACTTCTCGGAGTCCATCAAGTCTTTCCAGGATGATCTGAAAAGCATTAGGAGGTACAACTGATGAAGTGGAAGCCCTGCTCCTCTTGACTCTTCTTCTTGGTGTGGAAGATTGTCCTACAGCCTCTACTTCAGTTTCCATAGGATCCCCTTCTTCTTGAGCATCCTTCTCTTCTTCTACTGGAAGACGACTTTGGATCCTTGTGAGGGTAAATTTGTTAATGGCTGATAGAAAAGGCAAAGGACTGATATCCTGAGGGATTGTAACACCTTTTTCTTTGAAAATCCTCATGAGAAGACTGGGAAATATCAGCTTGGGTCTGGAGGTGGATCTAGTCTCATCCACTATAGTATCAAAGATGTGAGAACTAATGTCAATGAATATTTTCTCCTTAAGTTCCATAAGAAAGATAGCTCTGACATTTGTTAGTGTAGTCATCTTCCTTAGAGGATACAGGTTGTACATCATAATGGTGGTCAAACACCTCATGTCTTTAGGAAAATCAAAAGTGTTGAGACATCTCTTTTCTATAACCTCACCAATTCTTTTCTGGACAGTTTCTAGAGAAAGCATTCTGTCCTTGTAGTTAGTGAATTCATAATCCTCCAATCCTTCTAGCCCTAAAACTTTATCAATATCACGAGCATCTAAGGTAAATTCCTTTCGTCTTACCCAACAACTCAACTCTTCCTCCCTTATCACTGCATTTGAATAGAATTCTTTGATTAGAGGGTCACAAACAGGGGGAAGATCACTCATCAATTTTTCCCAACCTTTACCCTCAAAACACTCTGGAATGAAGGTGTCCTTCAATTCCCTGAAATCTACAAATCTCTCCTGAATTATTGTTCCTTTTGAAAAGGAATCCTTATATTTCTTAAAGTGTTTAATAAACCTAAATAGGTTAGGGTCCATTTTCATTCTCTTGTAAGATTTTTGAGCGGGAGTCTTCTTCTTTGTGGAAGTAGGAGGCATTTGTAAACATGCAGAAAAGACCAGAACAAAAGCAACAACACAATATGTAGAAGTGTACTCATGTTAGTAACATCATAGTTACAAATACAATAACAGAGAGTGTCAAGCCAACTCACAAGCCAAGAACAGTTAATAACTAGAGATTTGAAGAACAAGTCAACCAAGATCATAGATGCAGACTGGAGCACTAAATAATAGAAAGGAAAGTGTAAACCACTATCTGATAGATGAAGGCATGACAAAATGAGTATGACAGATGCATGATAACCCAAAAGACAGCACCAAACTCATGATATGATGACCCAAAAAAAAAAATCCAAGCCACATAATCCAAAACTTCAAACAAACTGAAATGCCTTAATCTCATCCATAGTAAAACATAGAAACTCCCAAACTCATAAGCCTAATGAGTACAAAAAGTAACAAATAACACTAGTCAGAACAAATACTAGAGTAATGAAGCAAAGACATGATATAAAACATATTCAGCAACAATAGAAAACAACCTCAATCAAACAACCCCAAACTCTGATTAAACCCTTGTTCGTACACTTCAAAACCCAAACCAACATCAAAACACACAGATTCAAGAATTTAACAGTATAATCTTGAAATGTGAAATGAAAACAAGAAAACCCATACCTTTTTATTGGTATTTGAGGAAGACATAATGCAAAAATGGAATCTTTTTCAGTGAGACACAGAGTGTTTGAGTGAGAGAAACGAAGAAGACAATGAACAGTCACTGAAATTCAAGGGAAAACTGAAAAGTTTTTGAAAACTGACTTTAAAACGCAAAACAAGCGTTTTTCGCGAGTGGAACAAGTCGCCAGGGTAAGCCGCGAAACACTGTGAAACAAAGTTTCTTGAGAAATCTTCTAAGTATTTTTCGCGACTAGAAGGTATACCCGTGAGGAAGTCGCGAGTTGAGCCGCGAAAATCTCTGTGTATCCTTCGCGACTGGACCTTCCACCTGCGAATCAAATTGCCACACTGAGTCGAGAAATATGCAAAAACACAAATTTTGAAAAAATTTCTAAGTCTTTTTCGCAACTAGGATGTTGACCTGCCAGTGACCCGTGAAAACTCTCGAAGTGAGTTTCGCGACTAGAGTATGCGACTAGACCTACTCGCGACCTAGTCGCCAAAACAGGGCAACACTGTTTTTGAAAAATTTGACTATTTTGTAAAAACAAAACACTTTCCAAAAACAAATTAAAACATTCAAAAATATTTTTGAGTTTGATCAACAAGGATTGAGAATGTGAAAACACATTTAATCAGGTACAATCACATAAATGAATATGGCATTCATTGAACATAGATTTGTGTGATATGTGTGGTTATCAAAAATGAGATAGTCCTTAGTCTAAAGTGAAGCTTCAATGATCAATTCAATCAAGGCATACATGACTAGCACTAGATAATGTGACCTATCTCAATTATAGAAACATGCATATATGACCTCCCACAAGCACTTGATAACAATTCTTTGAAACTTTTAATTTGGCTCCATATTCAACATATCATTTGCATTTTTGAGTAAAGAGAGTCTCATTGAGAGATAGATGCCTGAAATTTTTGATATTTCAATTGATGAATTAGCCTTTGGCTTTTTGGGCAACAAACATTTCAATTTGGTCGCTTTCCCATTTTCCTAGTTGAATACTAGTATATGCGACAGGCTTTTGCAGCTCTATATCTCTTTTCATTTGGAAATTTACATTTAAAGAGCTCTTTTAAACATAAAAATGAAAGTGGGAAGATATATAGGCATGAGTCTATGCATGTCTCAAGATCAACAAAACTATTCACTAATTATTCATGACAAGGTTGAAGATCTATTTACAACAGTCACACAGATTTCAGAATTTCTTCCATAATGATATGAGTGCATGAGAGACAAGCTAAGCTCGTTAAATGCACAAAGCCATTAGTACAAAGGTACAAGGCAAAACATACTTTGAGACAAAACTCAACAAAGCCGATCAATCTTTTGAATTTTCTACTTTTTATGTGTTTTTGGATTTTTGACACAAAAGCAGTAAAAAAATGATCAAAAGCATAACAAAAAATGTAAAAAGATTTAAACCAAAGACAAAAACACACACAAAATAACAACCTAAAAGCTAGCAAGAAGCACACAACCAAGCATAATCACAAACATGGGAAGTATTGATGCATGGACATGTTGTAATGCTTATGCATGAGTACCCTTCGTCACCCACATGTCACGTGCGTTTGGGGTGATATCCTTAAAGGATTGGGTACGAGAATTAGGACTATCAAACCTTCGTGTGAAGCTTTCCAGGCAATTGGTGAAGGCACCGATCATCTTCATCACGTCCATCATTTATGGATCACGGTTTTGACTTCTTGGTTGCTCATCACCCCAAGACCTCATGTCCTTTCTTCTTCCTCGTGATCGAGGTGCACTTGCATTGTTGTCTGCTTTTAGCTTTTGACAGTTGGGTTTGGTATGTCCTTGCAATCCGCAATAGTGATAAACATATTCCGTTCTAGGACCCTGTTATGATCTTGGAATTGATCTCCTTCTAGCTCCATATCTAGATTCTGATTGATTACAAGACTTATTTATCACCCGTTGATCAGTCACATTCTTCTTCTTCTCAACCTTAATTTTCTTAGGACTAGACCTATCCACAGTCGTCTCCTTAGCCGTCACAAACTTCAGCTCTCTTCATTTTCTTCATAGCTGCCTTTGCCACCTTGGTGTACTCACCTGATTTTTCAATAAGTAAGGTGTAATTATTTTGAAGACTAGATGTATCTTCTTCTTCTTCAGCCTCTGATTCTTCAACAATCCCAGTAGACTCCGAATTAGAATATTCGCCAAGTTCCTTCACAAGTGAACCCAAATCATCCGAGGATTCCA
The DNA here is from genome assembly GCA_030445155.1 of Quercus variabilis. Taxonomy (NCBI): domain Eukaryota; kingdom Viridiplantae; phylum Streptophyta; class Magnoliopsida; order Fagales; family Fagaceae; genus Quercus; species Quercus variabilis. The sequence goes on along the minus strand of CP129447.1, from coordinate 56,068,356 downwards.
CATGTGCAATGGTCATGAATGTGGAGTAGTTTCCTTCTCCGTCACAACTATCTTCAGAGTCAGAATTTGATGAATCAATATCACTTAAGGTAGTGGCATAGACCTTTCCTTTTGACTTCAAGTAATTAGGACATTCATTTTTGAAGTGTTCATGTCCATTACACTCGAAGCACACAACGTCCGCAAGAGATTAAGAATCCTTTCCTTCACTTTTCTTAAAGTTTTTCCTATCACCTCTTAAGGATGGAAACTTTCCTCCGTTGAATGGTTTCCCACTATTCTTCATTTTTAGAAATTTTCGGAAGTTTTTCGCAAGGTACGCTACTTCCTTCTCCACTCCTTCTTCGGAAGGATCATCCATTCTTTCGATGATGGTATTGAGAGGAAGCGATTTACTCGTCTTGTGGAAAGGTAGTCCTAGTTCATATGTTTGGAGAGACCCAATCAGCTCCTGAATTTTGATCTCATCCAGGTCTTTGCTCTCTTCTATGGTTGTGACTTTTGCTCGAAAACTCTCCGGTAAGGACCTCAAAATTTTTCTCACCAATCTAGTATCCTTAATCTTCTCACCAAGATTGAGCTTAGCAATAACAATTTCGTTGAGCTTCCCATAGAATGAATCAAATGATTCATCTTCACCCATCTTGAGCTCTTCAAACTTGGTGGTAAGCATTTGGAGGTTTGTGTCCTTCACCTTCTTAGTCCCCTCATATATAGTCTCCAAAATCTCCCAAACTTCCTTCACTACCATCATATGAGAGATCTTGTGGAATTCATCAGGAGACACACCACAAAAAATAGCATTTAATGCTTTACTATTAGCATTGGTTGCTGCAAGAGCTGCCTTATCCCAGGTGGATTTTTTAGCCTCCGGCCTGATCCAACCTATTTCAACCACATCCCACACGGTGTCATCAATAGAGCATAGAAATGCCCTCATTCTAACTTTCCAGAAGGCATAATTATTCTCATAAAAAAATGGTGGAAAATTGAGAGATTGAGACCTATCCATCTCAACAAGGGGTCAAGGATCACACTCAGGTAATTAAACCACAACAAGTGTACCCGCTCTGATACCAATTGAAAGTTCAAAAACGTGTAAAACACCTTTGAACATTTGGACCCTCAATTACAAAATTACCAATTCAAGCTTTATATCAAACAGTTAATGTGCGGAACATGATAACAAGCTTACAACGGAATTGATAAACAATCTAAGCCAAATATAAACACATCCACAGTAGTAAATATAAGGTAAAGATAAAGGAAGGAAAGATGCAAATACACGGACAACACACGATGTGTTATCGAAGAGGAAACCGAAGTCCTCGGCGTAAAACTTCTCTACTGCCCTTCAAGCGATAAATAATTCACTAAAGAATGTAGTTAGGATACATGAACAGAAAAAGACCCTCCAAGCCTAATCTACCTAAGTACCTAAGCCCTCCAAACTTCTTTAGCTTACCGGATTCCGCTACTAGACCATAGCATCAACCAATGTATATTGGTTCCTTCCAAACTACTTCCCTTAACACCAAATGAACCTTCTCACAGACGTGGGTGTGGTGAGATAAGGATTTGGTTAATGGCCTCTCAAGGACGTGACAATGGAGAGGAAGAGAGTAGAGGAATTTGAAGAGTCTCTAAGGTAAAGATTGAGGATGAGGCAATTTTGTTTTTCTCTAGTGTTTCTTTCACAAAAATTCTCTCTCGAAACTCTATCAATTTAGTGGGTATAAGGGTCTATATATAGTGGTGTGTGTTTGGAATACGAAGAGTCAGTTTTTGCCAAATAAGGCAGATTGGCGGCTTGACTTCGTGGCTTGTCCAAGTTGCGAGTTCAAGTTGCAACGTAATGGCCTGGGCAGCCTGGAACTTTTGTCCTATAGTGCGACAGCTGGCGCGACCCTTTAGCTTCCCTGTGTGCATCTCACATGCCAACATTTGACGGCTTACAAGCCGCGAGTTAGCCGCTAGTCCTAGCTGTGAAACTCTGCCTTCTTGCACATACTTGAGCTTTTTTTCACATCATCTCACACACTACCCTTACAATGATCCCACCTAAATACAGGGTTACTAAGTGCTTAAATTACAAGCAAATTGGCACAGAATAAAGCCAACAAGATGGTTGATAAATTTCAATCTTACACTTTACCATGGTCACTTTGAATTTGATCAATCTTTAGACTCTTTTCATTCTGTAGTCTTGTGCACAAAGCCTCAATGTGCTCAGGAGCATCAGACTTGGATCGTAGGAGAATGACCTAAGTGCATCTAGTGAAGTCGTCTACCATAACCATGATGTATCTCTTACCACCAAGAGACTCAATTCTAGTTGGACCCATAAGATCTAAATGTAGAGATCCAATGGTCTAGATGTAGCTGATGTCTTAGTACTCGAATGCTTAGCTTTTGTTTGATTTCCAAGATGACATGGTCCACACACCACATTGCTCATTCTACTAAGTTTTGGTATCCTTAAGACTGATTCATGCTTAGATACAATATAAAGATGTTTGTAACTAGCATGTCCCATTCATTGATGCCATAGATCTTCATTAGGCAAACGAATGCTATTACACACAATATCAGTATCAGGAACCAATCCATAACAGTTGTCTAAAGTGCGAACTGTTAGGGTTTGTGCCCTAAAATCCAATTTATTGGCATATCATAAATAATTAAGTTGTTTAATTATATAAGACTTTTTATGAACTAATGGGACATTATCATAGTCCATGAGATGCACAGTATGAGATTTATGTGATTTAGTCGTAGAAAATATAAATCGCAAGTTCTTTGTAAACTCAGAATTTTAGTTCATAGTCGGTGATGAAATTGGGTATTTCATCTGCGAAGACTATAACATATCAACTAAGATTATTTGTCTTGATCATGGAAGTAGAGACTTCTAATTGGTATGTTGATATGTTTTAAGAGTTAAGACATATTGAACTGGATTGCTGTGAGATTTATTATTCTCCTAATGACTGTCAAATGAATAATAAAGCTCATAACTTCTATTTACATCAACTCTAAATTCTGAGAGAATAATGGACATGATCATAAGATGTAGGTTACTTTGATATATCAGGAGTGAGATCTATAAGTTATGGTTAAAACCTCAATATGTTGGGTAACCGCATTTAGTGTTGATGGAACATATATTCTCAAGATGGAATTCATAATTTTTTAACGGAGATATAAAATATTCCATTGAGATAAGTTTAATGAGTTTGGTTATTCAGAGTGTTGGGCCTAACCACTTTAGTAAAGAGTTACTAAAGTATATATTTATAAAATTGGATTTCATAAATATATTATGAATAACATAAATGATTAAACCGGGTACTCAAAGATTAAGATGTTGTAACCTTCAAAGTGGCAGTCAATATTTATGACTTTGTATTACTACGAATATTTTAATGAAGGAGTTGTATGTATAATATAGTCATGGGATATAATTTATTAATAAGGCCTAGAATGCAATTATATTCTTATAGTAATATTGAATATAATTAATGGTAACTTTGGACTTGTCAAGAATTGATAGAAAAGTCCAAGGCCCATTAAAGCTAGAGTCTTATTTGTTCCCTTTGGTCCCATTTCAAGCCACAAACTAAAGCCCAATTGGGTAGGCCCAAAAGGCTAACCCAATTAGATAATTAGTCATTATTTAATAAGAATTATTAAATAAAGAAACTAAGTGAATAGTTTGACGTACGTAAGATGAAAAGAAAAAGAAATCAGTTTTTCTTTACAAGGAGAAAAAGAAGGATTTTTCTTTGAGAGTTTATGTACAAAAGGACTGATTGAGAGACCACACATCCTGGATACCATGTGGAATTGAGATGAAGATTAAAGGTATTCTCAAGTATAAGGTTTTGAAATTCACTGCATTAAGGTACGCTTTCTATTCTTTATTTTAGAATTCATGGTTACGTGTTTATCTTTCATGATTGAAGTAGATCCGTTTTTTGTTGCTTCTGCTGCGTGTGTTTTGTATGAGATACAAAATCAGATTTTTCCAACAAGTGGTATCAGAGCGGTCTTCAATATCATGCTTGTATAACATGTGATTGAATTTTAGAATTAAAGAAAAATCGTTTTCTTGGTGTTTTTATTTTCTACAGTAAAATTTCTGTACAACAATGTTCTTTTATGAAAGACATAGTTTAAATTTTGTGAATATGAATGTAACTGAACTACTTCGGTTGTTGGCAACTGGGCTTAGTTGTTCGAAGTGGTTCATGTTCTTGTTCATTATGATACAGTGCCATGCTTTCATAGTATTGATTCACGTTTAACACAGTGATCCATGATTATGCTTCTTTGATACGGTGCCATGTCATGCTTTATTATTTCTATTCAATCCTATATATAAACATTGCAAGTCGGCACAGTCATAAAAGGATATACTGTACATTGGTTTTTAGTATATTAAATATGGACGACTTGATCTTATATATAAATGCTTTGAATATTGAATCCGTATATATATTTATATGTTATCAAGGATTATACGGATTCAAGTCCTAACTTCATGAATTGATTAATATATATATATATATATATATATTAATGTGTGGATGTTCAAACCATGATATCAGTTCATGTTTATATGTATTAAGATCTGAATGTTGAACGAGTATTGTTGCTTGAGATGCCTTTTTTTTTTTTTTTTTTTTTTTTTTTTTTTTTTTTTTTTTATGATCAAACAGTAAGTTAATGCTAGGATTATGAGATTTATTCCTAATGAGATTAGGATTGTGTTTTCAATGGTCTCTAGCATATTATGATTCTTGATCTTGATATTGAAAACCCTAATGTTTGATCTGAAAGTCTTCGTTGAAAAAATCAAAAAAGTGTTTTTGGAAGAGAACAATGAAGATGTCAAAAACAATTAGTTGTTTGTTCAAGAAAAACCCTAGAAAATTGCCTTAGAAAATTTCTAGAAATTTGAGTTTCACGAGTTTCGATCGATCGAAAATCACTTTCGATTGATTGAGTGAAACAGTGATCAAACCTTTTAATTAGATTGATTTTCGATTGATAGTCGATCGATCGAATTTGTTTTTCAATCGATCGAAAGGCAATCGAGTATCGATCGAACAAGTCAGGTGGTCAAGTTCGAATTTTTTATTTTTTTCGATCGATCGAGAGGCACATTTGATCGATAGAAAGAAAGAAAATCAGAATTTTTTCTAAGTGTTTTCAAGTTTTTTAAGAGCAAGGTTATGTGTGATTAGATTACGCATGGTTCTAACTAATAGACCTAATGAGATCAAAGATGTTAGTTAAATAAAACTCTTAGTACTAAATCATTTAATGATTGAAAGTCCTTAATTTATTTTAATTAGAGGTTTTTAATGAGATTAAAATTCTAATTAAAGTTATATAGTTTCTAATTAGATTAGAATACTTTATCTAGTAAATTAAGGATAGAGTTCTATATTTTTGATTCATTAGTGTTTAAGGAATCCTAAATAGTTTAGGACTTCCATTTTAGTTAGTGATTCTAATAAGATTAGAGTCTTTATCAAGTGCTAGGTTATTAGTTGTGATGAGATCACAATTATTTAAGAAAAACCCAAAAAACGAGTGGGAGTGCTGAAATAACCATTTTGTTAAGTTTATTGTAATGTGAATAGATACCTTGTCTTGACTTCGAGTCTTGCATTTCATACAGAGGGTATTTACTTCATGGATTATAAGGTGAAACTTCTTTGTGATTGCGCGAATGTTCGTTACGCTATTGTGACGTGACATAGTTACATCACATTGAATTTAAACAATTAAACACATTTGATGTGTAGGGTTAAAATTGTGATTAGGTCACAATGTTTTCAAGACAATCCACTTGTTTTAAAATTTCTAGTGAGAGAGAGATTCAAGGGTTGATTCTCATGACCTCCATTGCTGGTTTATAGTAGTGTGATTAGGCACCTCGCCTTGGCGTATATGCCTTGCTCCGTTCGGAGAGTGTTTAATTCATGGTACTACAGATTAAACCTCTTAATGATAGATGAAGTGTGTTTTTACATTGAGAACGACCACGCTTCCGTGGAGTTACTTGGTGACTCACATTGATTCTAGGCAATGGTATACATTAGACTAAGTGTAATGTTAACCTCCCTTCGGAGCTATGTCATTATTACTTAGAGGCTAAAGGAAAAGCGGCAAATTATTTTTGTTTGGTAAGAGTTACCATAATAGCATTAATAATGAGAATAATTCTCGTCTGATCATAGTGATTGGTATGACCTCGCTTCTGAGGAATATTAATTGCGGGATTAGGTTGTCGTTGCACCTAGTATAGTATGGTTTTCGGGTTCCATATTATATGGTTATGGATGCAAAATGATAATGTCTTGTATTTAAGTTCATGGTCTCAATATAAAGTTGTCATAAATTTTGTCATCTAGTTACTATTTTAGTTGAATCACATTAACTAAGAAATAATTTTGGACATGGTGCTTAAAGGAGCTGAAGTACATATTCATGTTTCGATTCAGCATTGTCATAATTTCCTATACATGATGCATTTATGGAAGATAGCTTATGATATGATCATAGTCTCCATTGAAATGCTAATATGTTACCTTGACTTCTATCTCAATTGTGTTATAGCATGAGATGCAAGAGTAAGTACTAAATTTAGACTTTATATCAAGTCTAAATGAGATGTTTGGAATGAATCATATTGAGTGCTAAGAAAAGCTTAAGAGGTTCCAATTCTATATCATTTTATGAAAATATTTTATTTTAAAAATGAATTGGAATTCTTGGATGTAGAGATTAAATGTTAATCTTATGTGGATGTGATCCCCAAGTCCTTGTTAGAATCATTTGATCAATTCAGATTGTTTTGAAAATAATTTTTTTTTTTATATTATTTGAATTGATTAGTGAATTCTACGTAATGGAAGACATCCTAAAAAGTTAAGGCTAGTATCAATATGATTTAATTCAAATTCTTAGCCTAAACCGAAAGGTAAGGGTGATAAGAAGAGGAATTATAATACCAAACAGTTGGACAAGTTAGTTGCCCTAGTAATTGCCAAAAGGAAATTAGTCTCAAAAGCATGACCAAAAGGAAATTGTTTCTGTTTTGGTAAAGCTAAGCATTGTCCATGATTGTTTTCTAGATTGAAATTTATATGTTTTACTTTTTAAAGAGAAAGTTTCTATCTTTTGGTTTTGTATGTTTTGACACTTATGTCTAGATCTTATTAATCTAAATGGTATTCAAGATTGGTGAAAGATGGGCTTTTAGAACCATTATTTTGTTATATTCACAATCTATGAATCCTATTTAGAGGATAGTATGATCTAGGGTGTCTTTCGTAAAGGAATGAAGTTCCGATGACTTCTTTAAGTTAGTGCATACATAAAGGAGGAATAGGGCTCTTTCAAAGTAAAGGTAGATTGCTCTAGAAGAAAAATGTCAAAATTTGTTATAGGACAACTATAAAGTACATTTGGAAATGAGATGGTTATATTAGATACAGCACAGGACATTATTCTAGATATATAGCTAATACACGGGTATAATATTGTAGTGGAAGGATTACTAAATAAATTCATACTTTTGGGATAAACTTTTGAAGTCATTCCATAAGGATATGAATTTGATCCTCAGTCCTACGTAAAGGCAATAGATGATATGAATGTGGATTACTGATTCAAGGTTATGAGAATAGAATTAGATTCTATTTAAAGTCTAGAACTTGTAGAGGTGCTTAATTGCATTAAGCCTATTGTTTTCAAATTGGTCTACAAGTAAATGAGATTGATAGATTTGAAGATGCAAGCCTTCAAAGTCAAGACTAGTGGTGAAAAGATTTATTCAAAAAGAAATGATTCGACTATGAAAATATTTTTTCACCAATAGTCAAGTTTGATTCTATCTAGATTCTCTCATCCATTATATTTCATTCGGATGAAATATGGTAATAGATATTAAGAAAGCTTCTTTTGGAAGCAATCTTGAGGGAGACATTTATATGATGCAACTAGACTTGTTCATAGCAAAAAAACCAGTAGTGTTTAGTATGCTAGTTGCTTAAAATCTATTTATGGACTAAAGCAAGCATCTAAATCATAAAATATCATCTTTGATCAAGCAATCAAATGGTTTAATTTTGATCAAGTATTTAAAAGGCCTTATGTGTGTAAAGGCTATATAGAATAATAAATTTCTTAATGTATGTTGATGACATTCTAATAATTTAGAATGATATAGAGTTATTGTCATCAAAGGAGATTTTGGTTGTCTAGTCCAGTTTGATATAAAGTACTTGGGAAAGACTAGTCACATCCTAAGAATCATAACTTTGTTATAATTCAGAAATTAGGATGTTGGGTCTATCTTAAACTGCTTAAATAGATTAGATTCTAGCCAAGTATAGCATGTAATAATTCAAGAAAGGATTCTTTCCTTTTAAGTTTGAAGTTCCTTTATATGGGACTATAGTCCTAAGACATATAAAAGGAAGACCATATAAGACAGTTCCTTATATCAAATCAATAGGAAGTCTTTATGCTATGCTAAATACTAGGCTAAATGTCTATTTTGCGGTGGGCATAGTAAGCAAATATCAAGTGAATCAAAGATCACTTAATTTAGTGAGAGTAAAGCATATACTCAAATATCTTAGGAGAATGAGAGTTTATATGCTTGTCCACAAAAGTGAGGTTTTGATAGATATTGGATGTATAAATACTGACTTGTAGTTTGATTGTGATTCATGAAGTTTGACTTCAAGATATGTGTTCATCCTAGGTGGTAAAGATACACATTAAGCGTAAGTATCATCTCATTGGAGAGATATGAGTATGTGAAAAGTAGTAGTAGAAAAGATAATTTATGCATTAAATTTGGCTGAGTCTTGTTTCCAAACCTTGCCTTAGAGTGACTATGAATTACTTTAAAGGGAGATAAAGGTCGGATATATGGTAAATTGCCTTTGAGGGCAAGTGGGAGATTGTTAGGGTTTGTGCCCTAAAATTCAATTTATTGGCATGTCATAAATAATTAAGTTGTATAATTATATGAGACTTTTTATGAACTAATGGGACATTATCATAGTCCATGAGATGCACAGTATGAGATTTATGTGATTTAGTCACAGAAAATATAAATTGCAAGTTCTTTGTAAACTCAAAATTTTAGTTCGTAGTTAGTGATGAAATTGGGCATTTCATTTGCGAAAATTATAACATATCAATAAGACGATTTGTCTTGATCATGGAAGTGGAGATTTCTAGTTGGTATGTTGATATGTTTTAAGAGTTAAGACATATTGAACTGGACCGCTGTGAGATTTATTATTCTCCTAATGACTGTTAAATGAATAATAAAGCTCACGACTTCTATTTACATCAACTCTAAATCCTGAGAGAATAATGGACCTGATCATGAGATGTAGGTTGCTTTGACATATCAGGAGTGAGATCTATAAGTTATGGTCAAAACCTCAGTATGTTGGGTAGCCGCATTTACTGTTAATGGAACATATATTCTCAAGATGGAATTCATAATCTCTTAACGGAGATATAAAATATTCTCTTGAGATAAGTTTAATGGGTTTGGTTATTCAGAGTGTTGGGCCCAACCACTTTAGTAAAGAGTTACTAAAGTATATATTTATGGAATTGGATTTCATAAATATATTATGAATAATATAAAGGATTAAACCGGGTACTGAAGGATTAAGATGTAGTAACTTTCAAAGTGGCAGTTAATATTTATGATTTTGTATTACTACAAATATTTTATTGAAGGGGTTGTATGTATAATATAGTCTTGAGATATAATTTATTAATAAGGCTTAGAGTGCAATTATATTCTTATAGTGGTATTGAATATAATTAATGTTAACTTTGGACTTATCAAGAGTTGACAGAAAAGCCCAAGGCCCATTGGAGCTAGAGTCTTATTTGTTCCCTTTGGTCCCATTTCAAGCCACAAACTAAAGCCCAATTGGGTAGGCCCAAAAGGCTAACCCAATTAGATAATCAATCATTATTTAATAAGAATTATTAAATAAAGAAACTAAGTGAATAGTTTGACGTACGTAAGATGAAAAGAAAAAGAAATCATTTTTTCTCCACAAGGAGAAAAAGAAGGATTTTTCTTTGAGAGTTTATGTACAAAAGGACTGATTGAGAGACCACACATCTTGGGCACCACGTGGAATTGAGATGAAGATTAAAGGTACTCTCAAGTCTAAGGTTTTGAAATTCACTGCATTAAGGTGCGCTTTCTATTCTTTATTCTAGAATTCATGGTTACGTGTTTATCTTTCATGATTGAAGTAGATCTGTTTTTTGTTGCTTCCGTTGCGTATGTTTTGTATGAGATACAAAACCATATTTTTCCAACACGAACACCACTAATGAGTTGCTTTCCAAACTCATCCATGACAAGACACTTTCCCTTTGAGAATAGTACTATGAGGTCTTAATCACATATCTGGCTTATGCTTAACAAGTTCACCCTTAGACCTTCTACATAAAGAATATTTGTAATGTCCGGTAGTCCAGGTAGAGAGATGATTCCTTTCCCTTTAATATGTGACTTGCTCCTATCACCAAAAGTGATATTGCCACCTTTCTTAGACTCAAAAACCTTGAAGAAAGATTAGTCTCTAGTCATGTGTCTTGAGTAGCCACTGTCAAGGTACCACAAACATGTGCCCATCACTTTAAATACAGACTTCATCATAAAACACACTTTGTGCTTAGATAACAAATCAGTGAGAATGGTGCTTTCTCTCAACTGCCTTTTATGAGTTAAGCCTTTAACTTTCACTCTTCTCAGATGAACTCCTTTTCACATTTTCATTCTGAGATAGTCTAGTTTCTTCTTAGCCAAACTGATATCTTTTCCAATAGTCATCATAAAAGAATTCAAATAACTTTTAGACTTGTATTTTCTGAGACATTCAAACAAATAGTGATTAGAAAAACAAGATGTATTTGAAAATAAAGATATCTTCAAGCCGGTTACAACCATGACAAAAAGGGTCAATTGATCAATACAACAAAGATTAAACCTAATCAGAGTGTGCCTGCTCTGATACCACTTGATAGGCCAAAAACGAATTGACCCCTTGTGATTTAAATTAATTGATTAATTAGCCAAGTTATTAATTAATCAAATTAATAAGCAAACGCGTGGTAGCAGAAACAAATCACCAATAAACTAATTATGCAGTAGAAAATAAATAATATGGTGATTTGTTTACGAATGGGGAAAACCTGACGGCAAAAACCCCACCGGGTGATTTTCAGGTCACCACTCCTGAAATTCCACTATTATCACAACAAGTGGTTACAAGTACAGGAATCCCAAGTACCTTACCAACCTAGAGTTGAACCCTTACCCCAATACCCAATTGGACTTGTTCTGTAGTGAAAATTTTTCCTTTTTGATGCATGGCTCCCAAGTACGTGACTAACCAATGCACGGATCCCAATATGTGACTTCAAACACCAATTAGAGAAAGTTGTTGGCTGTAAAGTTTTTTAGTTCATCCACGATGAAGATCAAGAAGATGCTTGGTCACAAAACCCAAAGGTGCACATACACAACAATTTCTTCAGAAGAGAAGAACTAAGGCAAAACTTTGTCTCTGGTCACAAACTTGCTTGAGCAGACTTTGCTCAATATTTGTGCAACTTGGGTTCTCTTTGACAGCGCTTAAAACAATCATTTTGTATGTCTAGGGTTAGGAGAAAGAAGGCCTAAACACATAATCATGGATTAGAGTCAACACAGAACTGAAATTCTGTTTTTCATAAACCTCGACAAATACCCTATTTGTCGAGATGCTGTCGAGCCACGGGGCTAAACAGCTCTACAGGTCTCGATAGATGCTAGCTGTCGAGATTTACTGACAAGCACTTTTCAGCTTGAATCTTGGATAGACTTGAAGGCTTCAACACTTGATCTTGAAACATGGTTTCTTAAAGCATTTTAACACATCCTAGATAATACAGGTAAAGTGCGTTTTGTCAAAGGATTAGCCAATTACATAAAATCATGACATATGTTCTTAACATGTAAACCACATATGTCCTAACATAACCCAATTGCTCATGCAACAATGAATGCACAATGAAATCAAATCAAATTTAAAATAAATAAAAAAAGAAAAAAGAGGATAAAGAAAACGGAACAAAGTTACCAATAGAAGAATTTCCACCAGTTGTGCTTTGCTTCCAAAAATTGCCTCTGAACATGCAGCAACTCCCTGGCAATGGTGCCAAAATTGCTTCCTCACTACCAAGTGTAGGAGATCATAGCAATATAATTCTCGAAGTATTAAGGGTGAACCACAAAGGGCGGGGTAAATTCAAAGACAATGTAATTAAAAAAAAAAAAAAATTGGTGAAGATGAACAATAACTTTTGCCTGGTAATTGCAAACAAGAATTACAGTAATTTAAGTCAATAATGTAAATACTAGGACATCGGGGTGTTTCCCTTTATCAATACGAAATTCTTTGTGATCTAAGAAATTATATATTTCATAATTAATTGTTCTTATACAATTAAATATTTATGATTCAGTTGAATTGAGACAATTCAAGAACGCATGATAACCTAGATTAATAATGCGATTAGAAAAGCTTTCAGAAAAACCTATTCACTTTAAAACCTAATTTCTATTTGAAACTATCAGAAATTAATCTAAACACTAAGAAAAACATGGCTGAACTTATTAAAAACATGGAAGAACTAATACATCAAAATAAATCTAATTGAACATTCAAATATGTTGTTGATAAAATCCTACAAAGAATCACATTGAATATTCATACCGTATAGAAGAAACATAACCCCTAGCCCTAGCAAAGAGTTTAGGTTGCCAGTAAAGAAAGGAAAATATGAGGTTTTCTCTACCAAATTAGTTCTACATAGCCTCCCTTCAAAAACCTAATGTCCAAGTGTCCAAAGGAAATAAAACTTTTACTATTTTAATTTTCTTCCAGATTTATAGCAGTAACTTGTGAGTTAATTTCGGCCTTCAAAAAGTTGTGAATTCGAAAAACTCAAAACTGGAAAGTCGTAGATATTTGAGTCACGTTTCCAACCAATCTAGCCTTGTGTCAATTGGATTTTTGAGGAGACAGATACACCAAAAATACTAATCAGTGCTCAAACCTAATTTTTCCTTTTCAAATTTTGCCTCTTTAATTTATTTCCTTATTTGAAGCTTCCAAACATGATGGATGTTTGAAGCACTCCAACTGTACCTCCTTAGACATTTAAGCATGGTCCTTTAACTCCTCTTTATTTCTAGTTTGGCCTCCATTCTCTCACAAACTCCTGTAAACTCATCTTCTTCACATGATTTCCTAAAAATAGAAAATTACACACAATGAATGACATCTTATTCAAGAAATTATGTAAAGATAAATAATAGGGACTAATGCAAATCATGGCTTGGTTATACAAATTAAGTATAGTAATTGTGTGACAGGGCATACACATGGTACATTGACTTGAAACCAGGGTTGATCCCGACGTGCAACGATATGGTAGACGTGTTCTGCACCAAGTACTTCCACAGAGAAGAAACACTAATGCTTGCAACTTTGTGAGGAACTAAGCAAAAAAATGGTGAAGACCTGATGGAGTACATCAAGAGGTTCGAAGACATAGCCCTCGATTGCTATTATCACTATGAGGAGAAGACATTGGTGGAAATGTGCGTGGGTAACATGATCATGGAGTACAAAGTTGTCCTGGAAGACTTGGAAAATTTTCAATTCGCACAACTATTGCAAAAAGCTAGAAAGACAACTCAATCAATCAAGCCTAGCTCTAACATGCCTAAGGAGCAAAGATCCATGCCGCAGGCCATGACAGTATCCACTAGTGAGAAAAAGAGGAAGTTAGATGGAAGGGAGTATGAGAATCCCACACCACTACCATGTATACCAAAGGAGCTGGATGTGCTCTTGGACAAATGGATCGCAAATGGGGTTTACAAACCTAATCAAGTTTCCAGAGAACCCACTGAGGAAGAATGGAGGGACACATGTTTCTATCGTTTGCATAATTATGTGCAACATCCTACCGTAGAATGTTAGGCACTCCGCAGGCTAGTGCATTGCAAAATTAGAGAGGGAACTCTTGAGTTGTCCTAGCTAGAAGTGTAGAGAAACCCAATCCCAAACCACAAGGTAAAGGGAGTCCTAGCCGTTGTTATTGCACAGATTCGGGAAAGGATGAAGAAGAAAGTTCAGCCCTGCTTGCCACAGCCATTCCCACCTTGCAAAAAAGTTTTAGGTTCAATAACTTGTTTAATTAGCTAGAATTCATAGCCAATGAATGAAGAATTGCCATGGAAGCTCTAGTAAGCATTACCTCAAGAGCAAGAGTAGAATGTCTCACGGTGGAAACTAGAGCCGACAAAGCTTTCCAATGAGACGCCAATGAGATTACCTTTAGCGACAAGGACATGGAGGTGGGGTATTTAGACCACAGGAGACCCATCTACTTAGCAGCCTCCATAAACCAAATCCCCATTAAGAGAGCCCTAGTTGATATGGGCACTTCAGTGAATCTCATCCCACTTAGTACATTTGTAAGCAGCATGAATTTCAAAAAGCTAGATTCAGGGATGTCCAATGGAAGTAATGAGGTTCAGAGGAAGAGATGAGTATACCGTTGGCCACATTCAGCTATGGTTGAAAATGGGGCTGATAGCCTCCATGGCTCATTTCCATGGGGTGAAAACAGAAGTTTCAAATTATATATTATTGGGAAGACCATGGTTGCACAAGCATCGTCTAGTTTTGTCTACCTATCACTAGTGAGTGAAGGGGAGATTAAATGGTAGGATGATACGGATAGCAATGAACTTGTCACCATCCGAGCAAGTAGAAGCCCATTTAGTAGATACCATGTTCTATGATGAATGGGCACCGACTGGTAAAGTTTGGTGTCCAAACTACAAGGAACTTTTGTCCCTAGATGGAAGGACGTCCAAGATGACCCAGAGCCTAACTTAAGAAATTTGCTGATATGGAGGAAGAATAGAAAAGAAGTGCCCATTTCAGAGTTAAGTGGTATGTTGCAATGTGTTAGGATTCGAATGCCTGATGGTAGCATAGTTTACAAGTTATAAAGGTGCATGGGACCCACCAGTAGAACGCGAGGGGGTCTCGAACAAGGGTCACGACATAAAAGTTTAGTGTGTTGTATGGCTCAATAAAATTCAGAGGAAGAAAGCAACACGAAAAGTGAAGGAGAGGTTGCAACAGAAAAAGGTGCGTAAGTGACGGCAGAAGAAAAGTTAGAAGAAATTGACTTGGGCATGGACCTACAGAAGCCAAAAAATTTCCATAAGTTCAAAGTTGTTAGAGAAAGAAAAGGTAGAATTGATCCTGCTGTTGAATGAGTTTAGGGATATCTTTGCATGGGACTACAGTGAGATGCTTATGTTAGACCCAGAATTGGTGGGACACACGCTCAATGTAGATCCCGAGACAAGGTCAGTGGCTTAGCCTACTAGAGTGTTTCACACCAAAATAGAAGGGCAGATAGTGAAAGAAGTGAAAAGGTTGTTAGCGGCTGGCTTTATCAAACCCATCCAACACCTATGATGGTTGTCCAACATCGTACCGATGATGAAGAAAAATGGGTAGATGCAATGCTATATTGATTTCAGAAATCTTAACTGAGTTTGCCCTAAAGACGAATTCCCACTACCCAACATAAACCTATTAATAGACTTTGCAGTAGGGAATGCCATGTTCTCATTCATGGATGGATTCAGCAGGTACAACCAGATTTGAATGGTGCCAAAGGATGCAGAGAAAATCGCTTTTAGGACGCCCATAGGTAATTTCTACTACATTGTGATGCCCTTTGGGTTGAAAGAAACAGGTGCAACTTACCAGTGCATGATGACTGCCATATTCCATGACATGATGCATCACGAACTAGAAGACTATGTGGATGTCATAGTCTGAAATCGAGAAGACGAGAAGATCATGTCAAAGTGTTAAGAAATTCATTTGAAAGGTGCAGACTTTTCAAGCTGAGGTTGAACCTACTAAAGTGCACTTTCAGAGTGTCTACGGAAAAATTCTTGGGGTTCCTAGTCCACAGCAGAGGGATAGAAGTAGTCTCAACTAAAGCAATGGCAATAGCGACCATGAAGCCACTAGCCATAGTAAAGGAATTGAAGAGCTTTCTGGGAAAGGTTTCCTACATCAGGAGGTTCATCCCTGGTCTAGCATCAATTACTTCAGCTTTTACGAGATTGCTAAAGAAGGGACAAGGCTTTGAGTTGGGATAGGCATAGTAGATAGCTTTTCGAAAGCTACACCAGATCATAATGAACCTCCCCGCGGTACAAGCTCCAATTCGAAGGAAGCCACTGCTACTTTATCTGGCCTCAAGCTTGTCTGCTATAGGTGCCTTGATAGCCCAATAAGATGGAGGTGGTGTCAAGCAGCCAGTTCATTACATAAGTTGCACCCAAAGGGAGACAAAGACTTGCTACCCCAGAGTGGAAAAGGCGTGCTTGGGAATAGTCTATGCATCGCAAAGACTACACCATTATTTCTTGGCCTATAAGATACATTTGATGACAAAATCCCACGCGATTAAAGCTCCTTCCAAAAACCTATTCTTTTTGGTAGGATATCTTAGTGGTTGTTACAATTTTTGCAATATGACCTGAAGGCAGGAACACCCAAGACGGTGAAGAGTTAGGCCATAGCGGACTTATGGCCCAATTTCTAGGATAAGAGGTATTCCTGCTAGATGATGAGGTTTTAGCAGAAGTGGCTGTAGCAGAAGTGACTAAAGAACAATGGGTGATGAAGTTTGATAGCTCTTCTATAGCAAATTTGGGAGGTGTAGGAGTGGTCCTTTATCATGAAGGAGAAAAAACCATGGTGCTCTCAATGAAGTTAGAGTTTCCATGTTCAAACAACACTACAGAATACAAGGTCTATCTCACTGGGTTTGCAATGACCCACGAGATGGGGATCAAACATTTGAAGGTGATAAGTGACTTCAATCTGGTGGTCTGCCAAGCTAAGGGGAGTTTCTCTTTAAAAGAACCAAGTCTGGCCCTGTACAAAACGTCGTCCCAAAAAATGGAAGAAAGGGTTTTCATATTTGAGATAGAGCACACTCTGGAGAGCGAGAATGGGTACACAGATGCGTTGACCGCATTAGGCTCAAGATAGCCTTCAAAGGGAGTAGTGCTAGAGTTGAAGTTAACAAGCAAAGAGAGTCCACCACTGAAATACTTCAAGAAAGGTTCCAGGAAAAGCAAGGATGTGAAAAGGATTGGAGGGTTCCCATTAAAGAGGCACTGTTAAAGAAGGGAGATGTGGCAAAATTAAAAACATTAAAGGACTATGTCTTGATGAAAGGGGAATTGTATCGTAGAATGCCAGGAGAAATTTTTTCAAGATGTGTGGGGCATAAAAAGGCCCAAAGAAAACTAAAGGAAGTGTATAGCAAAACCTGCGAGTTTTGTGACGAGATTAGCCTATACTGTGGGCTTTAGAGGGCAGGTTTTTATTGGCCAAACATGGATAAGGACGTAAACCTAGTCCAAACCTAGTGTGATGTCTGCCATTTGGCCGTAGATAGGGAAGAAAGCTACGTCGTGTTTGCCAATGAAGATTGGGGAAGCCCATTTATATAGTATTTTTTAGGAGGCGTCCTGCCACAGAAGCATAGTGAAAGATATAAAACTCAGGAAGCTGGCAATCCACTACTTCCTACATGAGAGAATTCTTTTCAAAAATGGATACGATGGGGACCCATTACAATGTTTGGATCTCGAAGAGGCAGGATAAATGTTAAATGAGGTACACACAAGGGAATGTGGAGAGCACCAAGGACAGAATAAGCTATATCGGTGCATGCTGTAGATAGATTATTACTGGCCCACCATGAGAAGGGATACAACAGAATTTGTGAAAAAATACCACACCTACATAGTGCAAGCAATTTGATCCACATCCACCCATAAAGCTTACATAGCATGGTCACCCTATGACCCTTTCACACTTAGGGGCACGATTTGGTGGACCAGTTAATCCACATTCTTGTTGGCACATATGGATTCTTGTGGCTACAAAATATTTCACTAAATAGGTAAAGGTTGTACCACTCCATAAATCCATGGGTGGAGTTATGGCAAACTTCATTAAAGAAAATATAATTGTCCGATTTGGGGCACCTCATAGGATCATAAGTGACAATAGTATTCCATTTGTCAATGGAGAAGTAAGAAAGATGCTGTAGTTTTATCAGGTCAAGCACCATCGATTATCCCTTTATTATCCCAAGGGAATGGGCAGGCGAAAGCAACGAACAAAACTCTCATCAAGATTATCAGCAAAATGAGCTAGAAATACATCGAAGGATGGGTAACGCATCTATCAGACGCCCTTTGGGCCTACTAGAGCTCGCCCAAATCTACCACAGGATTTTCCCCCTTCTCTTTAGTGTATGGAACAGAGGTGATGAGTCCAGCAGAAGTGATGATACCTACTTTAAGGGTTATGCAAACACGAAAGAAGGAAAAAGAGAAGGAAGTCTTTACAGCAGAAAGATGCGAGGACCTACAAGGTTTGGACAAAAAAAGGGAGGAAGCCCAAAAGCAAAGCCGTAGATGCAGGCAAAGGATGACCGAAGCTTATGGCAGGACAACTAAAGACAGGGTTTTTCCTAAAGGATAGCTTGTATTGAAGACAATAGACCACGTCATGAGAGATAGGGTAGGACCATCTAAATTCTAACCAAAATGGGAAGGACCCTTCGTGGTAAGGGAAGCAACAAACTTGTGTTAGTTTGTAGAGATTTAGTAGTGTTGCTGACCCATGCACTCTTTGTGGGAAACCGTAATATATTCTTGATCAACATATTCGTGATTTGAATATTGGAAAAAACTAGATAATATATAGAGAGGTATATTAAGACTTGGACAAAGTTTATCTTCTCAACTCAATACCTGGCAATTTATAAAGAGTCCGAATTTGGAAAAGATAAGGTGTAAAACTCATGTTTTATATTATTCAATAAGAGATTGCTACATCAGTTTTTTTACTTAAAACTCAATACATTCTACCACACATTATAACATCTTAATAATCTCACAATTAAGTCAGATTTTCAAATGGGCATTAGATTTTTTTTTTTTTTTTTTTTTTGAGAATCTGGGTATTAGAATTAATTGAATATGGTTGTGCCTATTATATAATATGTAATATGATGATATGACATGTTGGGATTGAAAGAGCAAAACTTGGGATTTACACCACATCCTTATAAAATTCAATCTCATTTATAAAATTATCTATGTGTATTATTTTAATTTAAAGCCAAAAAACAAAAGACATAACTCATTAAAAAAGTTAAGGGACTAAAACTACACATGAATAATCTTACAAAAGCCATATAATGGTTTGGAGTAACTTTTTCCTTAAAACTTTGTGACCTAAATATTGAACAACATATAAAATTGATAAAAATTCTTTTCTTGTTGAAATTATGTAAATTATTTGTATGAAAATTGATATATAATAGGTTTTCCAATTAAATTCAATTACATAGTTGTGCAGACCAATAAAATACAAAAGAATTTATCTTTTTTTAAGAACAATTAAATTTAACATAGCCATACATTTGAATTTAATTAAGGAATTTAATATAGTAATAAGTGTCATTTTAACTTGAATGATAGCATTTATCTTTCAAGTAAGAATACTATAAGATCTTTTTACGTACCAATTTTCAATAGCAGCAATGGCTATTTTAAGGTAGCAAATGACTTAGACGAGGCGATTCCATATTCTCATCACTCTTTATAATTACTATGAAATTTGATATTTTTTGGGGTCAACTTAAGTTTTATTGGAAGATGTGGAAAAAAAGAGGGGAAATAAAATTATCTTGATGATATTTTGACTAAAAAAGAAAAATAGATCACATATTCTATCACCCCAAAAAAATGTTTTGGTGATAGTCGTTGCATGAGTTACATGTGTTATGTCAATAAATTGTAGGTTAGCAAATCATGAGATAAAGTTGGCACTAAGCATGTTTTACTTTTTAGAGAGCTTTTTGAAGTCCAAGACTTATGCCTAGAACAATTCAAGAAGAAAGAAGTTTTTGAAATCTCAGTACATAGCTCAAGAAGAAAGAAGTTTTTGAAATCTCAATAAATAGCTCGATACAAATCAATTGGTTGAGATAAGTTCAATACAAGTCTTGATACCTATTGTTCGATCAAGAATTATGGATACAAAATCCAATTTAGGTATTAATTCATCCAATCTCTAATATTTTATGCCCTACTGGCTAGAATATATGAGGACTAAAAAGGATGACCAAATAAAGATTTTGATAGCTATGTTTTGCATGTAAAGGGTTTTTGCAGCTGAGTTCTCACTCAGCAACAACCAAAGATATTAAGATCGATGATCAAGGGCTATAGTGAAAACCTTCAATGCGACACTTGAAATTTAGATGGAGCATTCATTTGTACAAGGTTTTCTAGAAAAGAAACTAAGGATTTTAAGTTGCATGTGGTAAAATTGTAAGTGCAATAGGAGGGAATTGGAGGGAGTAGTAGGATTAAGGATGATTCTATTATAGTGCTTTGATTCTATTAGTGGACTTGTTTCTTTGGGAGTCGGTGGTAAACCTCTAAAGAGTTTTTCCACGTAGAACTTTTCTTTTTGTAACCATATTGCTTATGTTATTTACTTTTTGCATTTATTTGTTTACCAATGTTGGTTTGTACTTATCAAAGCTAAGAGAAATCTAATTAGATCTCAAATAAGAGTTTAATTTTATGTCACGTGTTTCAACTAATTTTCTTAATTTTGGTAACTATTTACTACACCACAAAAATTGAGTCCAATTTAGTTTTTATTAAATTTTTGTGTTAAATAATTTATCAAACGAGAAAATCATAGAATCAAAATTAATAAACCTTTTAATGTTTAAATAGAGGTTAGCCAAATTAATTTATTATTATTATTATTATACAAATTAAATAGAGGTTAGCCAAATTAAAATTGAGAGTTTTAAGGATAACAATTTTAATGTTTCTTTTTTTTTTTTTTTCATTTGTTTCGAATAAAATTATATTTATTTTATTAGTAGCAATTGTATATTTTTAAATATACAAACATTATTTATATAATATATAAATTTGGTAAAATTTTAAAACTCATTTAATCATGCTTATTTGTAAATGTATCTCATGCATATGTATGAGATTACAAACAAGTTAACCATAAATTGAACGTCCCAAAATATTTGGTTAATTAATTTTCTACATTAAAATTGGTTAATTTCTAACAATTGGGGTCTAAATCTCCAACAACGTGTCTAGGAGTGATCAGTTCTGCAAACACAAATGAAGCGGAGTTCCCAAGCATTGTTAGGCTCATAGAGAGTCAAATTTACACCACAAGACTCAAAACTGCAAGTTTAGTGACATTGGATAATGACCAAGTAAAACAAAGATCATCTTTCCTCTCCTAAAGTTAGGGAGGTTCATACAATGCCTCAATGAGCTAACATCCCACAAGGGAGAGGTGCCAAGTATAAATACCTCATTTGTTCCACCATTTAGTTCCTACAATCAAACAAACAAACAACATCCTTTGTTGACTCACAAAATGGCAAACTCCAAGTACTTGTTTCTACAAATTGCATGCTTCATCCTCTTGTTATCCTTGTCTCCTTCATATGCTCATAACAAGAGCCACGAAAGCACACCACCTCTTGCTGGTTTCCTAGCAAATGTTGATTTTAAAGGTTGCTTCAACAAGGTTTACGCTTTCGGTGGTTCAGACACAGACACTGGAAATGCTCACAACTTGGGTTATCTCAAATCCTTCATTAGCTCTTTATTCTCTCACGCTTGGTCCCCATATTGCTCATCAGAGAATTCAAAGTTATTTGGTTATCGACTATCTAATGGCCGCTTGGTCATTGATTTCCTATGTGAAGCTCTCAATATACCCCACTTGTCAGCTTATAAAGGCTCTTCCAAAAACTTCTCAAGTGGTGCAAACTTTGCAATAGCCGGATCAACGGCTCTTTCAAGTAATCTCTTTAGTCATTTCAATTTTGGTAATCCCTTAATGTGGAAACCAAATCCAGAGAATATCCTAACTCAAATTGATTGGTTCCATAACTTTGTTGGGGAGAGAGAATGCCAGGGAAAAGATGAGACTGCATGCAAATCAGAGCTTGGGAATGCTCTCTTTTGGATAGGTGAGATTGGTGGCAATGACTATGCTCGTCTTTTTGCCTCTTCCATTGGCCCTGCTATTGCCAATAAGCAATTCACAGAGCAAGCTGTTGATCACATCTGCACACTTGCATTGGTAAGCATTGATAAACTACCATTTATATCAAAAGCTTAAATTGATTAAAAAAATGATGAATTTAATCATTTAACTATTATTCCAACATGCATAATATTACAAAAAAAAAAAAAAAAAGAAAAAAAAAAAAGAAAGAAAGAAAGAAAGAAAGTAGCATGTAGCCTTAAGCTTGTTAGAAGGAAAAAAAAAAAATAGTATCTCAATGAGTTCTTCCAACCTTAACATTTGATCAAGACTCTTTTCACAAAATGGTGCATTGCATATAAGAGAAAGGATGAATGTTATGGTGAAGTTAATGTTGGAATAGTCATATTAAGCCTGCTTTCTTTTGACAGGGGCTATTGGACAAGGGTGCAAAGTTCCTTGTGGTTCAAGGGCTACCACCAATAGGGTGCCTTCCATTGCAGTTAGCAACATGTCCCTCAAATGATCGTGATCAAAATGGGTGTTCAGCAAGTGCCAACTCGGTAATAAAGGGTCACAACAATCTTCTCCAGAAAAGGTTGGATGAAATTCGAATCCAACACAAAGATTCAATGATCCTATTTATTGATTACTATAGTGCATTCACAACAATATTGGAAAAGCACTCACAATACCAGTTTGAAGAACCCTTCAAGGCATGTTGTGGAGTTGGGGGAGGACCATTCAACTATCAGCCAAACCTCCTTTGTGGAGCTTTTGGCACCTCTACTTGCAAGAACTCCAGCACCCACATTAACTTTGATGGGGTTCACTTGACCGAAAATATGCATCAACACCTCTTTGATCTCTTCTTCAACCAAGGCTTCTGTACACCATCATTTGTAGATCTAATTAAGAAGAAGAAAGGCCAATATTAAAATGGCTGATATTGGCCTTCTAGTTCTCTTTTTAGTAATAAATATCTGATGGCTGATGCCTGATGCTGCTAGGTAGATTAGTAGTAGGCTCCCAATGGTGGCATTCGGAGAGCTAGATAATAATTCCTGTTTCAAGATAGTTTACTATCTTTTTACCTTATTATTGTTATTATTTAAATGTTACACGTGTTCCTAGGGTCTTGAAATGTGGCCTCACTTTTTACTTTACACTTAGGGTTGGCACAACAACTTTCACGGCCTAAGGCCGAAATTTTAAATAGGGCATTTTTTATATTGAAATATTAGTAACAAATTTATCCATACATACTTTTTTAGAGTCAATTTATTTTTTAACTTTTTTTTTATATGTTGACATTTATAATGAACAAATATTTATAAATAAATAAAACATGACTCATAATTGAAAATTATAATCTAGCTAAAAATAAAATCTACGTATAGAATAACAAAACCTAGTTTACCAACAGCAAAGTAGCAACTTTACTAATATTGTGAGCACTTTATAATCTAAACTTGCACGAATAAAAATTAATTTATTACATGATTTAATAAATTAATATCTCTAACACAAATGGATTGATGTGATATACATCAAATTAGCAATATACGTGATAACTTATAGGTTATAAAGCAAATACATCATGTGGCTCACTCTCTCGGTTGCTATGTGATATGTTTAGAAAGAGAAAAGAAGTAGTAATAAAAGACTAGAAATAAAAGGGTGTGTGGGTGACAGTGTTATGTCTTGTCACTTCTATGTCTCTTTCCACTACCATCACAAAACAAAATTTTAATAGCATAATGAGAAAAACTAAATGGAGCGAGGGCTTAAAGCCAAACCTGAAGGGAGAAAAGATTTGAAGCACAACAAATTTCAAGCCATTGAAGAGAATTTAAATGGGGAGAATGACATAGTTTCTAGCAACGAGTATAAAATTCTAAGGTTTGAGTTTGATTTATTTGGGCCATTTGATTTTAGTTTTTAGTTTTGCTTTGTTCAGTTATTGAGAGAGAAAGTAGTACGAGAGACTTAAGTGGTACACTCTTAAACTCCCACACAGAGATGGAAGAGTTAAGAGCACTAATCACCAAGAGTTTTTTTTTTTTCCTTGTTTTTTCTTTGATATATATGAGAGATATTCAATTCTACTCCCAGAAAACGTTTTCATTTATGTTCTTTCTTAAAGAAAAAATATATTTTTGTTGCATTGATTTATTTTTTGGCCTTAATTAATATTCTTATAGAGAAGAAAATATCTTATTGGTTCAAATTTGGGGACTTATTCCACATGGGGCCTTCGGTAATTGCATCTGTTGCTTATAGGGTAGAGTTGGCCCTGGATAGTAGACTATAAGTTGTAATTTCTTTTGCACTTGCTGAGATAGCTTACCAATACTTTATTAAAATAAATAAATAAATAGGCATCTAGAGAAGGTTACAATCGAAGGGAGAAGATGATGAAATAAGGGTGGGGCCTAACCACTTTAGTGATACTAAAGTATATATTTATGGAATTAGATTTCATAAATATATAATGAATAACATTAAAGGATTAAATCGGGTACTCAAGGATTAAGATGTAGTAATTTACAAAGTGGCAGTCTACATTAATGACTTTGTATTACTACGAATATTTTATGAAGGGGTTGTATGTATAATAAAGTCTTGGGATATAATTTATAGGTAAGGCCTAGAGTGCAACTATATTTATATAGTGGTATTAAATATAGTTAATGGTAACTTTGGACTTGTCAAGAATTGACAGAAAAGCCCAAGGCCCATTGGAGCTAGTAACTTATTAGTCCCTTTTGGTCTCACTCCAAGCCATACACTTAAGCCCAATTGGAAAGGCCCAAAAGGCCAGCCCAATTAGATAATTGGTTAGATAAAAAGGGAAAAATGTACAGAATTTTCAAGGAGAGAAAAACATCATTGAAAAGTGGTGTGTATGAGAGTGTAAGTCACTCTTTTGATTATCCCTTTGTAACCAATTGAGAGTCCACACTTCTTGGGCGTTAGTGGAATTGGAGTGAAGATTAAAAGTATTCCTAAGTGCTTCAATCTTCGGTTTTGAAATTCACCGCTTCGAGGTACGCTCTCATGTTCTCTAATTCTGAAATTTATTTAATGCATGTTATCAACTTCGAATGATGTAGATTCGTTTTAAACTTAATTTTCCGCTGCATTCATCTTAAATCCATCAAATGGTATCAGAGCGGTCATCAATTTTGAATTGTATAACATGTTTTGTGAATTTTGGAATTAGAATTTATAGTTTCATGTTGTTTGAAGATTATGCATTTAATTTTCTGCATGGTTGATGAAACTATGATTTGATAAAAACTGATATTGATGTTATGATGCTGTTTAAGTTTGAATTTAAGTATGTTAAATTGATCTTTAAGACTTTAGCATCAATGAATTTCAGTTTTGATATCATTCTCTGACCATCATGTTCGTTTGAAAGTTGTTTGTTCAAGAAAACATGAAGAAAACTGCCTTAGAAAATTTCTGGAAATTTGAGTTTCGCGATTTTCGATCGATCGAAAATCACTTTCAATCGATCAAGTGAGACAGTGATCAGACTTTTTAAATAGATTGATTTTCGATTGCCGGTCGATCGATCGAATCTGTTTTTTGATTGATCAAAAGTCAATTGAGTATCAATCGAACAAGTTAGAAGGTCAAGTTCGAATTTTTAAATTTTTTCGATCAATCGAGGGGCACATTCGATTGATTGAAAGAAATAAAATTAGAAATTTTTCTAAGTGTTTTCACATGTAAAAGTACTAAGCCTATGTGTAATTAGATTATGCATGTTTTATAATTAAAAACCTTTTCTTTAAAACATCTAGTGGGAGAGAGATACAAGGGTTGGATCTCACGGCTTCCATTGTTGGTTCATAGTAGTGTGAGATATATACTTTGTCTTTGCTTCGAGCTTAGCATTCCATGCGGAGAGTATTTATTTCATGGTCCTACAAGATTGAATATCTTGGTTTATAGTGGTATGATCAAACACCTTGTCTTAGCCTCGAGCTTTGCATTCCATGTGGAGGGTGTTTTATATAATGGTACTACAAAATAAGCCTGTTAAGGGGATGAAATGTGGCTACACATGATTCTAAACAATGGTATACACTAGACTAAATATTATAGTATCCTCTATGTTGAGTTCTTACTATGATTATTTAGAGGCCAAATGCTCAACGGCATATTATTAGTGTTTGATAAGAGTTATCATGATAGCACTAATAATGAGAATAGTTCTCAATCAATCATAGTATTTTATATTCACTCTATGCTGAGGGATATTGAATATGGGATTGGGTTGTCGTTGCATATATTATATTATGGTTTTATTAAGGTTCCATACTATATGTTTATATGCTAAATAGATAATGTCCAATTTATTGATTATATTCATGTTTATTGTTTTCAGATTTAGAACATGGCGTCATTTAGCCCACTTGTAACTATTCTTAATCAAAACAAACTGACTGGATCCAACTATGTTAACTGGAAAAGAAATTTGGACATTGTTCTTACTACTGAAAAGCATAAGTATGTTTTTACTAAACCATGTCCTAGCTTTCCTTCATTAGATGCTCCTTCTGAGGAAAAACAACGATATGATCGTTGGCAGAAATCTAATGAGATGGCCAAGTGCTACATCCTAGCATCTATCTCAAATGTTCTACAGCATCAAATGCAGGATGTAGAACTAGCTTCAGACATCATGCTAAGTCTGAAGGAGATGTTTGGTGAGCAAGGCCGTTCTGCAAGGCAAGAGACCATGAGGCAAATTTATAATACCAAAATGGCTGAAGGTACTTCATTGAGAGAGCATTGTCTTACAATGGTCTTTAATCTGAATACATTGGAAGTTTTAGGTGCCGATATTGATGGAGAATCCCAAGTGGATATGATACTCCAGTCGCTTCCAAAATCATTCAAGGAATTCAAACTTAACTATAATATGAACAAAAAGATTTATACTTTGTCTGAATTAATGAATGAATTGGTAGCGACAGAAGATATTCTTGGTACTTCCAATGTTGAACCCAATGTTGGTGAAGCTTCTATTTCTCAACCTAAGTCGAAAGGCAAAGGTAAGAAGAAGAAGAAGAAGAAGAAGAAGAAGAAGGACTTTGCCAAGCAAGAGGGTAAACAATTTGCCTTAGGGGTTGCTGATAAAGGAAAGAAGATCAAAGGAAAGTGTTTCCATTGTGGTGAGAAAGGACATTGGAAGAGAAATTGTCCAATATTTAAGGCTGCCAAGAATAAAGGTATGATTAATACATTCCTTCTTGAAATATGTTTGGTACAGAATCCCACGGATTCCTGGTGTGTGGATTCAGGTTGTACTAATCATATCTATAATTCCTTGCAGGGGTTCTAGGAGACCAGAAAGCTTAAAGAAAGGGAGTTGCTTCTTACTTTGGCTGATGGGAGTAGGATTCCGGTTGTAGCTGTTGGAGTGTTTAATTTATGTTTTAAATCTAGAGTTCTAATATTAGAAGACTGTTTGTATGTACCTAATGTTTGTAGGAGTTTAATTTCTTCTACTTAGGTAAACATGGATATTGTGTTATCCTAAAAAACAATGTTGTAATAAAGAAGGATAAAGTGTTTATTTGTTCTAGCAATATTGTGGATGGTCTTTATATTTTAACTCCTAATAAGCATGAATTATATAATTCTAAATTAGATAATAACTCTCATGTAAAATCATTAAAGAGAAAGTTTCCTTTTACTAGTGATGCATATCTTTGGCACTTACGTTTGGGTCATATTAATTCAAATAGGATTCAAAGACTAATCAAAGATGGACTCTTAGAGCCCAAAGACTTTGATGAATTTTCAATTTGTGAATCTTGTTTGGAAGGTAAAATGACCAAACGATCTTTTAATGCAAAAGGTAGAAGAGCCTAAGATTTGCTAGAGCTAGTGCATTATGATGTATGTGGTCCTATGTCTATCCAAGCAAGAGGTGGCTATGAGTATGTCATTACTTTCACTGATGATTACTCAAGATTTGGTTATGTGTACCTAATGAAACAGAAGTCTGAAGCCTTTGAAAAGTTCAAAGAGTTTAGGGCTGAAGTTGAGAATCAATTAGGTAAACGCATAAAGGCCATTCGATCTGATTGTGGCGGCGAATACCTTCTTGGGGATTTTAAGGATTACTTAACTAAGAATGGGATTGTATCCCAATTGACTGCACCTGGAACTCCACAACAAAATGGTGTAGCAGAAAGAAGGAATAGGACTCTTTTAGATATGGTTAGGTCCATGATGAGTGATTCAACTTTATCTATTTCTTTTTGGGGATATGCCTTAAACACAGCAATGTATCTTCTGAATTTAGTACCTTCGAAGTCTGTTCCTAAAACACCTGTGGAGTTGTGGAATGGGCGTAAGCCTAGTATGAAACATTTCCATATTTAGGGTTGTCCAGTACATGTGTTAAAAGGAAAGTTTAACAAATTACAATTTAAAACAGAAGTAGATTTCTTTGTTGGGTATCCAAAAGGAACTATTGGAGGTTTATTCTATAGTCATAAAGATAATAAAGTGTTTGTTAGCACAAATGCCAAATTCTTGGAAAATGACTATATGAATGATTATATTCCTAGAAGTAGAGTTGTGTTGTCTGAAATAAATGAACCTGTAAATGAACAACCAATAGATGAAACTAGGGATGATGTGGGTGTATTAGATACACCACAAGATACTACTTATGACATGTCTAGTACACAGGTGCATCGTCGTAATGGAAGAATTGTTCGGCCTCTTATAAGATTCATAGGTTTAGGAGAAACTTATGAAGCTATCTTAGAAGAGGCTGAATCAAATCTCTACACCTATGAAGAGGCAATGAATAATATAGATGAACATCATTAGGTCCAAGCTATGAAATCTGAATTAGATTCCATGTATTTCAATCAAGTTTGGGATCTTGTAAAGGTGCCTAACGGCATTAAACCTGTTGGTTGCAAATGGGTTTACAAGAGAAAGAGAGGGATAGATGGAAAGGTTGAAACCTTTAAAGCAAGGCTAGTGGTGAAAGGGTATGCACAAAAAGAAGGTATTGATTATGATAAAACCTTTTCTCCAGTAGCAATGCTTAAATCTATCAGAATTCTCTTATCCATTGCTGCTCATTATGATTATGAGATTTGGCAAATGGATGTCAAGACTGCATTTCTCAATGGCAATCTTGAAGAGGAAATCTATATGATGCAACCGAAAGGTTTCATAGCTAAGAACCAAGAGCATATGGTATGCAAGTTAAAAAGGTCTATTTATGGACTTAAGCAAGCATCTAGGTCATGGAACATTAGATTTGATCAAGCAATCAAGTCATTTGGTTTTGAGCAAAATATTGCTGAATCATGTGTGTACAAAAGACATTGTGATAAAGTAGTAATGTTCCTAGTGCTTTATGTTGATAATACCCTACTCATTGGAAATGATGTAGGGGTAATGTCATCAGTAAAGGTTTGGTTGTCAAGTCAATTTGATATGAAGGACTTAGGTGAAGCTAACTTTATTCTAAGGATCAAGCTTTGGCGAGATCGTAAGAATAAGACGTTAGGCTTATCACAAGCTGCATATATAGATAAGGTTCTAGAACGGTTTGGCATGCAAAACTCCAAGAAAGGATTACTTTCTTTCAGACTCAGAGTTCCTCTGTCTGATGACCAAAGGCCTAAGACTCAAGAGAAAGAAAATATGATGAGAGAAGTTCCTTATGCTTCTGCAGTGGGAAGTGTCATGTATGCCATGTTTTGTACTAGACCAGATATCTTTTATTTAATTGGCATGGTCAGTCGATATCAATCAAATCCATGGCCAAAACACTGGCAAGCTGTAAAGCATATTCTCAAGTATCTTTGGAGAACGAAAGATTATATGCTTGTTTACCAGAGTGAGGATTTGATACCTATTGGCTATACAGATTCAGATTTTCAATATGATCTAGATTTCAGAAAATCCACATCAAGATGTACTTTCACCTTAGGAGGTGGAGCCGTAAGTTGGCGGAGTATTAAGCAATCTTGTATTGCAGACTCTACCATGGAAGCAAAATATGTTGCTGCTTGTGAGGCAGCAAAGGAAGCTGTATGGCTCAAGAAATTCCTTTTTGACCTTGGTGTAATGACAATGGAGCAAGTTCTAATCATATTATTTTGTGACAACAGTGGAGCAGTTGCACAATCTAAAGATCCAAGGAATCATAAGAAAGGAAAGCACATTGAGAGGAAGTACCATATCATTCGAGATATTGTTGCTCGTGGAGATGTGGTGGTAGCAAAGATTGAAAGTGCAAATAATCTAGTAGATCCATTTACTAAAGTTTTGCCTCAAAGGACTTTCGAGTCACATTTGGAAAGAATGGGAGTTAGATTAGTGCACAATAGTCTTTAGGGCAAGTGCGAGATTGTTAGGATTAGTACTCTTAAATCCTATTGTATGATGCTATGTATGATATTAAGTTTGACATTGTGTATGACACTATGTATGACTTAATATTGTGTTTAATGAATTTGTTTTATTATTATCTGAAATAATGGTAACATGAATATTAGGACATTATCATTTGGTCCATGAGATGCATAGTATGTGATTTATGTGAAAAGTCACAGAAGATATAAATCACAAGTTCTTTGTAAACTCAGAATTATAGTTCGTAGTCGGTGATGAAATTGGGCATTTCATCTGCGAAGACCATAACATATCAACCACGATGATTTGTCTTGATCATGGAAGTGGAGACTTTTAGTTGATGTGTTAATATGTTTTAAGAGTTAAGACATATTGAACTGGACCGTTGTGAGATTTATTATTTTCCTAAGGACTGTCATATGAATAATAAATCTCACGACTTGTATTTGCATGAACTCTTAATCCTGAGAGAATAATGGACTTGATCATGAGGTGTAGGTTACTTTGATATATCAGGAGTGAGATCTATAGTAATGGTCAAAACTTCAGTATGTTAGGCAGCCACATTTAGTGTTGATGGAACATGTATTCTCAAGATGGAATTCATAATCTCTTAACGGAGATATAAAGTATTCCCTTGAGATAAGTTTAATGAGTTTGTTATTCAGAAAGTTAGGCCTAACCACTTTAGTGAGACTAAAGTATATATTTATGGAATTAGATTTCATAAATATATAATGAATAACATTAAAGGATTAAACCGGGTACTCAAGGATTAAGATGTAGTAATTTACAAAGTGGCAGTCTACATTAATGACTTTGTATTACTATGAATATTTTATGAAGGGGTTGCATGTATAATAAAGTCTTGGGATATAATTTATAGGTAAAGCCTAGAATGCAACTATATTTATATAGTGGTATTAAATATAATTAATGGTAACTTAGGACTTGTCAAGAGTTGACAGAAAAGCCCAAGGCCCATTGGAGCTAGTGTTTTATTGGTCCATTTTGGTCTCACTCCAAGCCACACACTTAAGCCCAATTGGAAAGGCCTAAAAGGCCAGCCCAATTAGATAATTGGTTAGATAAAAAGGAAAAAACATACAAAACCACAAGGAGTGGGGTAAAATCAAAGATAATGTAATTTAAAAAAAAAAAAAAAAAAACTTATGGTGAAGATGAAGAATAACTTTTTCCTAGTAATTGTAAACAAAAATAACAGCGATTTAAGTCAATAATATAAATACTAGGGCATCAGGGTGTTTCCCTATATCGATACGAAATTTTTTGTGATCTAAGAAATCATATATTTCATAATTAATTGTTATTATACAATTAAATACTTATGATTCAGTTGAACTGAGAGAATTCAAGAACGTATGATAACCTAGATTAATAATGCAATTAGAAAAGCTTTCAGAAAAACCTATTCACTTTAAAACCTGATTTCTATTTAAAACTATTAGAAATTCATCTAAACAATAAGAAAAATATGATTGAACATTTTAAAAGCATGGAAGAACTAATACATCAACAGAAATCTAATTGAACATTCAAATATGTTGTTGATAAAATCCTAGAAAGAATCAAATTGAATATTCATACCATATAGAAGAAACATAACCCCTAGCCCTAGCAAAGAATTTAGGCTACCATTAGAGAAAGAAAAATACAAGGTTTTCTCTGCCAAATTCATTCTACACGGTCTCCCTTCAAAACTCTAACGTCCAAACGTCCAAAGAAAATAAAACTTTTACTATTTTAATTTTCGTCTAGATTTACAGCAGTAACTTGTAAGTAAATTTCGGCCTAAAAAAGTTGTGAATTTGAAAAACTCAAAACTAGAAAGTTGTAGATATTTAAGTAACATTTCCAACCCATCTAGCCTTGTGTTAATTGGATTTTTGAGGAGAGAGATATGCCAAAAATACTGATCAGTGCTTAAATCTAATTTTTCATTTTCAAATTTTGCCTCTTTAATTTCTTTCCTTATTTGAAGCTTCCAAATATGGTGGACATTCCAAGCACTCTAGCTGTACCTCCTTAGACATTTAAGCACGGTCCTTTAGCTCCTCCTTAATTCTACTTTGGCCTCCATTCTCTCATAAACTCCTATAAACTCATCTTTTTCACATGATTTCCTAAAAGTAGAAAATTACACACAATGAATGACAATTTATTCAAGAAATTATGTAAAGATAAATAATAGGAACTAATGCAAATAATGGCTTAATTATACAAATTAAGTATAATAATTAAGGAGATAACACCCACATAAATATTTAGCAAGTATATATTTTAAGGCGTTATCACTATGTAGTAGACGAGGACTTGTGTCTTCAAGAGTTTTCTGAATCCTTATGTGACCAGGCATACACATGGTACACTAACTTGAAACCAAGGTCGATCCCAACGTTCTGCAACAAGTACTTCCACGGAGAAGAAACAATAATGCTTGCAACTTTGCAAGGTGTTAGGTTCTAAAGATTTAGGATTTTATGTATTTAGAACTCTATTATGTAATGTTGGCAAACCATGATCAAAACAATATGTTTAGTCTTGTTTAGGCTTGCTCAAGTATTAGTGACTTTCGGCCTAGTTTGATCGATCAGAAATTAGACTCGATCGATCGAAAGTCACTTATCATCAAAATCAGCAAACGTAAAAAGGCCATAACTTATTCGTTTGAAGCCCAAATCGTGAGCCGTTTTTTCCAGTATTTAAAGGACATCATAAGCTAACCCTAGGAAGGGTTTTCAAAGCTTTTTAGAGAGATTAGAGTGTCTCTTGTGCCTCTTTGGTATTTTAGGGTTTTGTACCCAAACCTCTCTAAGGTTATTGCTCATATTGCTGTTTTGTGTAAATCTTTTGTGAGATCTTTGAGGAGCTTTCCTTTACGCAAAGCTTAGGGTTTTCAAGGTGGAGAAATTATCAAAACCTTGATGATCATTCAGTTCTAGATTCAAGAACTTAAAGAATAACAAGCGTGGGTGCTTGTACTTGATTGAAGAGTCCAAGAAAGAAGGAGTTCGTGGATTCGAAACTTGCACATGGTCGTGTCAGTAAGTTATACTGGTGGGTAGTATTAGGAAGTCAAATGGCAAGCTTGTAAGTCCTTTTGTATGAATTTCGATTCTTTCTAGTGGATTTGCTTTTTACCTTGAGGATAGCTAGGTTAAATCCTCCCCAGGTTTTTTATCGGTTTGGTTTTCCTGGGGGATCATATCTTTATATTCTTTATATTTCCGCTACTTTATAATTGATATGATTGTTTGATTGTGTTAACCTAGATTTGCATATTTTGTCTAAGTTAATCACTTAGCTAATTAACTAGGTTAATTTGGTTGGTTTAAGGAGTCTAAATTTCTATCAAGTGGTATCAGAGCGAGTAGTTCTTCTGTTCTAGATCCTTTGATCTAAGAGCTGATCATTGACCCCTGTTGTCATGGATAATTTGAAGTGTCTTTCTGCTCATGCTTCTGCTGATTTTATTGATGCCTGTGATGTTTTGAATAAAAAGGACACTATTATTTCTGTTGATTTTTTTGATACTTTTGAAACTCTTCGTAAAGAATTATCTAAATCTTTGAAAATTTTTAAGAAATTTAAAGAAAAGTTAAAATTGGCTAATCTTGAAAAAGGGGATTTGATTGTGAGATTAGATGAGTCTAATAAAAAGAATGAATTTTTGAGAAATCAAATTTCCTCTCAAGATGAGAAGATGAAAAGTTTGGAACAAGAGTTAGTTGAATCTGAAACTAAAATTGAAAATTTGACTAGTACCAAGCTTGTTGTTGATAACAGAAGTGTTTCTGTTTCTCTTAAGCCTAAGACTGAGAAAATTTATATCCCTCATTTCAAGAGGAATAATAAAGAGAAGGCTTATTTTGCTAGGTTAGACAAAGGTAAAAGTTAAAAGAAATCTGTTTTAGTGCCTACCTATCACTTTTGTGGTGTTGTTGGTCATATTAGACCAAACTGTTCTTTGTTGAGGCAAAAACTTAAATCTGAGACTAAATTTACTGTTAGGAATACTGATGTTCCTAAATTTGTTCCTGTTTGCCACTTTTGTGGTGTTCGTGGTCACATTCGTCCTAATTATCATAAGTTGAAACTTAACTATTCTGTATGTCAATCTAGGATATGTGATGATATTTCTCTTGCCATAAGTCCAAATAAATTGTTTCATATTCTTTTGAAAAATTTGAGCTTGTTGGCTTGTGAAAGGAATTTGCAGGATTTCAGTCTCTCTCAGAAGTTTGGTATGATCCCTCAAATACATTCTGCTTCTCATGGATTTTCACCTACAAAGCCGAAGACTCGTGCTAAATGGGTGAGAAAAGATTCTCCAAGGTGAGTATTGCTAACTTGTCCCTAATTTAATTCTTTCAATTAATTGTTGACATGTTTTGTTTTTGTTTTTGTTTTTGGTTGTTTTGTTTTTTTTAGGTTGTTTTTTGTTTAAAAAAAATCCAAAAAACATTGAAAAATTTCAAAAAGACAAAAATATTTTATTTTGTGTCTAGTTTTTCTTTTTGAGGATTTCATGAGTTATGATATCTCTCTCTTGATTTAGAACATGCTTGACATTGTGGAGAAGCTTGAATAGTTTGTGCTAAGCTATTTTTGATTTTGTGTGAGTATGTACTAGTTTGTATATGTACTCATGGGTTAATTAAAAAATTGATATTTCTTGTTTATGTACCCTTTATAACTTAGTTAAACACTGTCATGCATTGCATTTGTATTGTTCATTTAGCATAATATGTGCTTTTTGTTTTTGGTCATATAGTTTCAAAACCAAAAATATTTTTGTGATTTGTATTTCACATCTTGGGTTTGTAATCAAGGATTGGCTATATTATCTTTACATAACAAGTTTATGTACCTTGTTTAGTTTTGATGAGCTTATTTATTGCACTTTACTAGTTGAAACTTTGTAATGCATGTTGTGTGGGAAAGATGTTTATGGTTTTTGATCACTTTGTCATGATCTTGAAGTCACATGTTATTTGACTGTTGGACTTGATCCTATTGAGAAAGGCATAAATAACCATCTCACCACTATTCACTAGCCAATCATGAATACCATAGTGCATATCATAAGATTTTGTGCTCGAGAAAGTGTAGCACATGCACAAAAAGAACATAAGGTGATGCCTCGACTTAATTGCTTAATGCTTAAAATTTGTGTGTACTATTAGGCTTGATGCCATCTCACATAATTAAAATTGGTGTGTATTATTAGGCTTGATGCCATCTCACATAATAATGAGACAAAAATTCAAGAAACTTACATGATTGCAAGCTTATGTTCTAGGAGATGTGGGAGTTATATGATGTAACTCTTTAGGTGATAGTCTCTTTTAAATTCTATGTGATGAATTTTGTAGACTTTGTGATTGATTGCTATTTACATATCACCTCACATGTATTTCAAGTTTTTACTAGTTGCACACACTACAAAAGTTACTCTTTGCTAAACTTAGTATATTATATTGTGTGTGATTTTGTTATGGCCATCCAAGATTAAAAGTTCCTTGATTTTAATACAAAATGTGTTTAATGTTTGCGCTTTAAGGACAAATTGATTGAAAATCTTGATTTTGGAAGATCTAGGTTGAATTCAAATATTTTTGAAAAACTTTTCATCTCATACTCATGCATTTTTTTATAAAACAATGTGCTTTGAGGAATTTCTGCATTAAAATGCTCTGTTTTTCAAAAATCTGATTTTTCCAAACTTTCGATCGATCGAACTTGTTTTTCGATCAATCGAAATTGCGATTAAAATTTTTGGTTTGAGTCTGCCTGACTTGATTGATGTTCGATTGATTCTTAATTGATCAAAACTAAATTTTTTTTTTTTTGTTTTTATGTTTTTGACCAAATTTTTTTCATGCATCATTTGTGTTTATGATTCACGTGCATTGCATTGATTTTGTATCCATCTTGTAGTTTAGCAGTCATATCTCTCATTGTTTTCACACATGCATACACTTTGCTAAATTGGGTACTCAACTTGATTTAAAAATTGATTGATTAATTTTTGAGTTTTGTACATTCTAGTATATGCTATTTCTTATGTGTGAACTGTAGAAAATATTTTTCTTAAGAGATATGATGGATAATCAATGTGCAAATATTTTCTCTACTCATGCAACTGTTTATGGGTCACATAGTGCCATGTTTGCATTTTATTGAAAGAGAGAATATTTTTTCTTCATGTGTATCATCACCTTAGTTTTTAATTTTGGTTTGTGTGTCTTCCCCCCTCCCCCCCACTCCTTTATTTTTTCCCAAATTGTTTTTCCCAAAACATGTTTTGTTTTTCCTATTTTTATAGGGGGAGAAGCTTATTTTTAACCTTTGTTGTTCATAAGGGGAGTTATCTCTATTTTCTATAGAGTTATCTTGTTTTGTGTTCCGTTAATTCTCTATTTCCTCTTATTCTTTGTTGCGTTATTACTCTTTATTGAGTTGTCTTTGTCAATATGTGACAAAAAGGAGGAGATTTATTTGAAATGTGGGAATATGTGTGGAAAATACAAGAATGTTATGTTTAGGAGGAGTTAACCTTGTTTTTGTTGTATCTAACTTAGGGGGAAAGTTAGTTTGCATATTTGTTGATTTACTGTTTTTCTGTCACACATGCGTTTATGCATTTTGTTTAGTGTTTCAGGAAATATACAGGTTGATTCAATTAAGCTGCTGTCTATACTTGCAACTGATGGATAGTAGTTAGGTTGGATTTGTTGTTATGAGCATTATTCTTGTAAAGGGCTTTTTAATTGTAAACTTTGAGCTTAGTGTTTGTATTTTGTCACGGATTGCCAAAGGGGGAGTTTATTAGGTTTTAAAGATTTAGGATTTTATGTATTTAGAACTCTAATGTGCAATGTTGGCAAACCATGATCAAAACAATATGTTTAGTCTTATTTAGGCTTGCTCAAAGTTGGGTCTTTTATGTAAAGTTGGAATCGAGTGGCTACAAAAGTATTAGTGACTTTCGGCCTGGTTCGATCGATCAAAAATTAGACTCGATCGATCGAAAGTCACTTATCAGCAAACTTAAAAAGGCCATAACTTATTCGTTTGAAGCCCAAATCACGAGCCATTTTTTCCAATATTTAAAGGACATCATAAGCTAACCCTAGGAAGGGTTTTCAGAGCTTTTTAGAGAGATTAGAGTGCCTTTTGTGCCTCTTTGGTATTTTAGGGTTTTGTACCCAAACCTCTCTAAGGTTGTTGCTCATATTGCTGTTTTGTGTAAATCTTTTGTGAGATCTTTGAAGAGCTTTCCTTTACACAAAACTTAGAGTTTTCAAGGTAGAGATATTATCAAAATCTTGATGATCATTCAGTTGTAGATTCAAGAACTTAAAGAATAGCAAGCGTGGGTGCTTGTACTTGATTGAAGAGTCTAAGAAAGAAAGAGTCCGTGGATTCGAAGCTTGCACGTGGTCGTGTCAGTAAGTTCTACTGGTGGGTTGCATTAGGAAGTCAAGCGGGGAGCTTGTAAGTCCTTTTGTATGAACTTCGATTCTTTCTAGTGGATTTGCTTTTTACCTTGAGGATAGCTAAGTTAAATCCTCACAAGGTTTTTTACCGGTTTAGTTTTCCTGGGTGATCATATCTTTATGCTCTTTATATTTCCGCTGCTTTATAATTGATATGATTGTTTGATTGTGTTAACCTAGTTTTGCATATTTTGTCTAAGTTAATCACTTGGCTAATTAACTAGGTTAATTTGATTGGTTTAAGGGGTCTAAATTTCTATCATAAGGAACTAAGCAAAATAAATGGTAAAGACCTGATGAAGTACATCAAGAGGTTTAAAGACATAGCCTCAGATTGCTATGATCACTATGAGGGGAAGATGTTGGTGGAAATGTGCGTGGGTAACATGATCATGAAGTACAAAGTTGTCCTGGAAGACTTGGAAATTTCACAATTCGTACAACTATTGCAAAAAGCCAGAAAGACAGCTTAATCTGTCAGGCTTAGTTCTAACAGGCCTAAAGAGTGGAGATCCATGCTGCAAGCCATGACTGTATTCACCGATGAGAAAAAAAGGAAGTCAGATGGAAAAGAGTATGAGAATCCCTCACCACTACCATGTATACCAAAGGAGCTGGATATGCTCTTGGACAAATGGATCGCAAACGGGGTTTTCAAACCCAATCAAGTTTCCAGAGAACCTACTGAGGAAGAATGGAGGGACATATGTTTCTATCGATTGCATAATTTTGTGCAACATCCTACCCCAGAATGTTAGGCACTCCGTAGGCTAGTGCACTGCAGAATTAGAGAGGGAACTCTTGAGTTGTCCTAACTAGAAGTGTAGAGAAACCCAATCCCAAACCACAAGGTAAAGGGAGTTGCAGCAGTTCTTATTTGCACAGATTTGGGAAAGGATGAAGAAGAAAGGTCGGCCCTACCTTCTGCAGCCATTCCCACCTTGCAAAAAATGTTCTAGGTTCAAGAACTTGTTTAATTAGCTAGAACTCATAGCCAATGGATGAAGAATTTCCATGGAGGCTCTAGTAAGCATCACCTCAAGAGCAAGAGTAGAATGTCTCATGATGGAAACCAGAGCTGACAGAGCTTTCCAATGAGACGCCAATCAGATTACCTTTAGCGACAAGGACATAAAGGTGGGGTATTCAAACCACAGGAGACCCCTCTACTTAGAAGCCTCCATAAACCAAATCCCCATTAAGAGAGCCCTGGTTGATATGGGCACTTCAGTGAATCTCATCCCACTTAGTACATTGTAAGCAGCAGGAATTTCAGAAAGCAAGATTCAGGGATGATTAATGGAAGTAATAAGGTTCGGAGGAAGAGGTGAGTATACCGTAGACCACATTTAGCTATGGCTGAAAGTGGGGTTGATAGCCTCCTTGGCTCATTTTCATGTGGTGAAAACAGAAGTTTCATATTATATATTATTGGGAAGACCATGGTTGCACATATTGGGGTTTATGCCCTAAAATCCAATTTATTGGCATGTTATAATTAAGTTATTTAATTATATGAGACTATTTATGAACTAATGGGACATTATCATAGTCCTTGAGATGCATTGTATGTGGTTTATGTGATTTAGTCACAGAAGATATAAATCACAAGTTCCTTGTAAACTCAAAATATAGTTCGTAGTCGGTGATGAAATTGGGCGTTTCATCTGCGAAGACTATAACACATTAACTAAGATGGTTTGTCTTGATCATGGAAGTGTAGACTTCTAGTTGATATGTTGATGTGTCTTAAGAGTTAAGACATATTGAACTGGACTACTGTGAGATTAATTATTCAATCAACAACTGTCACCTGAATAATTAATCTCACGACTTCTAATTTCATAGACTCTTAATCCTAAGAAGATAGTAAACCCGATCATGAAATGTAGGTTACTTTGATATATCAGAAGTGAGATCTAATATTCATGATCAAAATCTCAGTATGTTGGGTAACTACACGTAGTGTTGAGGGAACACATATTCTCAAGATGGAATCCATAATCTCTTTTAATAGAGACACAAAATATCTCCTTGAGATAAGTTTAATGGGAACTGGTTATTCAGGGCGCCCACTTTAGTAAAGAGTTACTAAAACTTATATTTATTGAAATTGGATTTCAATAAATGTGAATAACTAAAAGATTAAACTGGGTACTCAAGGATAAAATAGTTGTTTACAAAGTGACAGTTATTTATGACTTTGTTCACTATGGATATTTCATGGAGGGGTCATATGTTATCATTAGAGTCTTGGAATATAATTTATTAATAAGGCCTAGAGTGCAATTATATTTATATAGTGGTATTAAATATAATTAATGGTAACTTTGGACTTGTCAAGAGTTGACAGAAAAACTCAAGGCCCATTGGAGCTAGTGTCTTATTGGTCTCTTTTGGTCCCACTCCAAGCCACACACTAAAGCCCAATTGAAAAGGCCCAATAGGCCAGCCCAATTAGATAATCAGTTAGTTATAAAGGGAGAAACATACTGATTTTTTTTTTTTTTAAAAAAGAGAGACATCATTGTGAAGTGGTGTGTATGTGTGAGTGAAGCCGCTCGATTATTCTCTCTTGAAAATTGATTGAGAGACCACACTTCTTGGGCGTAAAGTGGAATTGAAGTGAAGATTAAAAGTGTTCTCAAGTACTTCTAATCTTTTGTTTTGAATTTCACCGCACCAAGGTACGCTATCTTGTTCTTAAATTCTGAAATTTACATAGTGCATGTTATCAATCATGAATGAAATAGATCCATATTTGTTGCTTCCGCTGTGTGTTTCGTATGAGATACAAAACCAGATTTTCCAACAGCACAAGCACCGTCTAGTTCAGTGTACCTATCACTAGTGTGTAAAGGGGAGATTGAATGGTAGGATGATATAGATAGCAATGAACTTGTCACCATCTGAGCAAGCAGAAGCCCATTTAGTAGAAACCATGTTCTATGATGAATGGGCACCGTCTGGTAAAGTTTGGTGTCCAAACTTTAAGGAACTTTTGTCCCCAGATGGAAGGACGTCTAGTATGACTTAGAGCCTAACTTAAGAGAGCTACTGATGTGGAGGAAGAAAAGGAAAAAAATGCCCACTTCAAAGTTAAGTGGTATGCTACAATGCATCAGAATTCGA
The DNA here is from genome assembly GCA_030445155.1 of Quercus variabilis. Taxonomy (NCBI): domain Eukaryota; kingdom Viridiplantae; phylum Streptophyta; class Magnoliopsida; order Fagales; family Fagaceae; genus Quercus; species Quercus variabilis. The sequence goes on along the minus strand of CP129447.1, from coordinate 56,026,988 downwards.
ACGCCTAATGGTAGGATAGTTAACAAGTTATGAAGGTGCATGGCACCCACTAGTATTATGTGAGGGGTTCCTGAATGAGGGTCACGGCATAAAATTTTAGTGTGATGTGTGGCTCAAGAAAATTCAAAAGAAGAAAGCAACATGGAAAGTGAAAAGTTAGAAGAAATTGACTTGGGCACGGACCTACAGAAGCCAAAAAAATTTCAGTAAGTTCAAAGTTGTCAGAGAAAGAAAGGTAGAATTGATCCTGCTATTGAAAGAGTTCAGGGATGTCTTTGCATGGGACTACAGAGAGATGCTTGTGTTAGACCCAGGATTGGTGGGACACATGCTCAATGTAGATCCTGAGACAAGGTCGGTGGCTCAGTCTACCAGTGTGTTTCACACTAAAATGGAAGAGTAGATAGTGAAAGAAGTGAAACGGTTGTTAGCGGTTAGCATTATCAAACCCATCCAACAGCGATGATGGTTGTCCAACATCGTACCAATGAAGAAGAAAAATCAGCAGATACGATGCTGTATTGATTTCAGAAATCTTAACTGAGTTTGCCCCAAAGACGAATTCCCGCTACCCAGCATAGACCTATTGATAGACTCTATAGTGGGGAATGCCATGTACTCATTCATGGATGGATTTAGCAAGTACAACCAGATTTGAATGGTGCCAAAGGATGTGGAGAAAATCGCTTTTAGGACGCCTATAGGTAATTTCTACTACATTGTGATGCCCTTTGGATTGAAAAAAATAGGTGCAACTTACCAGTGCACGATGACTGCCATATTCTATGACATGATACATCACGAGCTAGAAGACCATGTGGATGACATAGTCGTGAAATCAAGAAGACAAGAAGATCATGTCAAAGTGTTAAGAAATTCATTTGAAAGGTGCAGACTTTTCAAGCTGAGGATGAACCCACTAAAGTGCACTTTCAGAGTGTCTGCGGAAAAATTCTTGGGGTTCTTAGTCCACAGTAGAGGGATAGAAGTAGTCCCATCTAAAGTAATGGCAATAGCAACCATGAAGCCACTAGCCATAGTAAAGGAATTGAAGAGCTTTCTAGTAAAGGTTTCCTACATAAGGAGGTTCATCCCTGGTCTAGCATCAATTACTTCAGCTTTTACGAGATTGCTAAAGAAGGGACAAGGCTTTGAGTTAGGGGAGGTATAGTAGATAGCTTTTCGAAAGCTACAGTAGATCATGACAAACCTTCCCACAGTACAAGCTCCAATTTGAAGGAAGCCACTGCTACTTTATATGGCCTCAAGCTTGCTTACTATAGGTGCCTTGGTAGCCTAAGAAGATGGAGGTGGTGTCAAGCAGCCAGTTTATTACATAAGTTGTGCCCTAAGGGAGACGGAGCCTCGCTAGCCCAGAGTGGAAAAGGTGTGCTTGGGAATAGTTTATGCATCGCAAAGACTACGCCAGTATTTCTTGGCCTACAAGATACATTTAATGAAAAAATCCCACACGATTAAAGCTCATCTCCAAAAACCTATTCTTTCTGGTAGGATATCTTAGTGGTTGTTACAATTGTTGCAATACGACCTGAAGGCAGGAACATCCAAGACGGTGAAGAGTCAGGCCATAGTGGACTTGTGGCCCAATTTCTAGGATAAGAGGTATTCCCGCTAGATGATGAGGTTTTAGGAGAAGTGGCTATAGCAGAAGTGACTGAAGAACAATGGGTGATAAAGTTCGACAGCTGTTCTTTAGCAAATTTGAGAGGCGTAGGAGTGACGGTGAAGAGTCAGGCCATAGTGGACTTGTGGCCCAATTTCTAGGATAAGAGGTATTCCCGCTAGATTATGAGGTTTTAGGAGAAGTGGCTGTAGCAGAAGTGACTGAAGAACAATGGGTGATGAAGTTCGACAACTCTTCTATAGCAAATTTGAGAGGTGTAGGAGTGGTCCTTTATCATGAAGGAGAATAAACCGTGGTGCTCTCAATGAAGTTAGAGTTTCTATGTTCAAACAACACTGCAGAATATGAGGTCTATCTCACTGGGTTAGCAATAACCCTTGAGATGGGGATTAAACATTTGAAGGTGATAAGTGACTTTAATCTAGTGGTCTACCAAGCTAAGGGGAGTTTCTCTTTAAAAGAACCAAGTCTGGCCCTGTACAAAATGTTGTCCCAAAAAATGGAAGAAAGAGTTTTCATATTTGAGATAGAGCACACTCAGGAGAGCGAGAATCGATACACAAACGTGTTGACCACATTAGGCTCACAGATAGCCTTCAAAGGGAGTAGTGCTAGAGTTGAAGTTAACAAGCAAAGAGAGTCCATCATTGAAATACTTCAAGAAAGGTTCCAGGAAAAGCAAGGATGTGAAAGGATTAGAGGGTTCCCATTAAGGAAGCACTGTTAAAGAAGGGAGATGTGGCAGAATTAAAAGCATTAAAGGATTATGTCTTGATGAAAGGGGAACTGTATCGTAGAATGCCAGGAGAAATTTTTTCAAGATGTGTGGAGCATAAAAAGGCCCAAAGAAAACTAAAGGAAGTGTACGGCAGAACCTACGAGTTCTGCGACGAGATCAGGCTATACTATAGGCTTTAGAGGGCAGGTTTTTATTGGCCAAACATGGGTAAGGATGTAGACCTAGTCCAAACCTAGTGTGAGGTCTGCCATTTAGCCGTAGATAGGGAAGAAAGTTACGCCATTTTGCCAATTAAGATTAGAGAAGCCATTTATATAGTATTTGACAAGAGGCGTCCTGCCACAGAAGCATAGTGAAAGATATAAACTCAGGAAGCTAGCAATCCACTACTTCCTACATGAGAGAATTCTTTTCAAAAATGGATACGATGGGGACCCATTACGATGTTTAGGTCCCGAAGAGGTTGGAGAAATGTCAAAGGAGGTACACGCAGGGGAATGTGGAAAGCACCAAGGAAAGAATAAGCTATATTGGTACATGTTGTAGATAGGTTATTATTGGCCCACTATGAAAAGGGATACAACAGAATTTGTGAAAAAAATACCAAAACTGCCAACTGCAAGTCAATTTGATCCACACCCACCCACAAAGCTTACATAGCATGGTCACCCTATGACCCTTTCATACTTAGGGGCTCGATTTGGTGGGACCAGTTAATCCACATTCTCATAGGTACATATGGATCCTTGTGGCTATAAAATATTTCACTAAATAGGTAAAGGTCGTACCACTCCGTAAATCCATGGGAGGAGCTGTGGCAAACTTCATTAAAGAAAATATAATTGTCCAATTTGGGGCGCCTCACAGGATCACAAGTGACAATGGTATTCCATTTGTCAATAGAGAAGTAAGAAAGATGCTGGAGTTTTATCAGGTTAAGCACTATCGATCATCCCCTTATTATCCCAAAGGAATGGGCAAGTGGAAGCAACGAACAAAACTCTTATCATGATTATCAACAAAATGAGCTAGAAATACATTGAAGGATGGGTAATGCATCTGTCAGTTGCCCTTTGGGCCTACTATAGCTCGCCCAAATCTACCACAGGATTTTCCCCCTTCTCCTTAGTGTATGGAACAGAGGTGATGAGTCCAGTAGAAGTGATGATACCTACTTTAAGGGTTATGCAAACACGAAAGAAGGAAAAAGAGAAGGAAGTCTTTGTAGCAAAAAGATGCGAGGATTTGGAAGTGTTGGATGAAAAAAGGGAGGAAGCCCAAAAGCAAAGCCGTAGATGCAGGCAAAGGATGACCGAAGCTTATGGCAGGACAACTAAAGACAGGCTTTTTGCTGAAGGATAGCTTGTATTGAAGACAACAGACCACGTCAGGTGAGATAGGGCAAAACCATCTAAATTCTAGCCAAAATGGGAAGGACCCTTTGTGGTAAGGGAAGCAACAAACTTGTGTTAGTTTGTAGAGATTTAGTAATGTTGCTAACCCATGCACTCTGTAAGGTTGAAATTTATCAACAATCTTGTTGGATTTATTCCATGCCAGTTTGCTTGTAATTTAAGCACTTAGTAACCCTGTATTTAGGTGGGATTATTGTAAGGGTAGTGTGTGAGAAGATGTGAAGAAAAGCTCAAGCATGTGCAAGAAGGCAGAGATTTGTGGCTGACTCACGACTGGCAAGCCGCCAACTACAGGCACGTGAGATGCACACAGGAGAGTTGAAGGGTCGCGTCAGCTGTCACACTACAGGACAAAAGTCCAAGGCTGGCCAGGCCATTATCTTATGGCTTGAACTCGTGACTCAGACCAGTCGCGAGGCCAAGCTGCCAATTAGCCCTGTTTGGCAAAAAGTGACTCTTCGTATTCCAAACACATACCACTATATATAGACCCTTATACCCACTAAATTGAGAGAGCTTCCAGAGAGAATTTTTGAGAGAAACACTAGAGAAAAACAAGATTGATTCATCCATAATCTTTACCTTAAAGTCTCTACAAATTCCTTTACTATCTTCCTCTCCATTGTCATACCCTTAAGAGGTTCTTTGCCAAATCCTTATCCCACTACACCCACGTCTGTGAGAAGGTTCATTTGGTGCTAAGGGAAGCCGTTTGGAAGGAACCAATATACATTGGTTAATGCTATGGTATAGTAGCAGAATCTGGGAAGTTAAAGAAGAAATAGGTTCGGCGTAACCTCGTTGGAGCAAGAAGCTTGGAGGGCTTAGGTACTTGGGTAGATTAGGCTTGGAGGGTCTTCTGCTGTTCATGTATCCCAACTACATTCTTTAGTAGATTATTTACCGCTTGGAGGGCGGCGGAGAGGTTTTATGCCGAGCACTTCGGTTTCCTCTTCGATAACACATCGTGTGTTGTCCGTGTGTTTGCATCTTCCTTCTCTTTATCTTTGCTTTATATTTACTACTGTGGATGCGTTTATATTTGGCTTAGATTGTTTATCAATTCTGTTATAAGCTTGTTATCATGTTCTGCACATTAATTATTTGATATAAAGCTTGAATTGGTATTTTTGTAACTGGGGTCCAAACGTTTAAAGGTGTTTCATAACCTTTTTGAACTTTCAATTGGTATCAGAGTGGGTACACTTGTTGTGGTTTTAATACCTGAGTGTGATCCTTGACCCCTTGTTGAGATGGATAGGTCTCAATCTCTCAATGTTCCACCATTTTTTGATGGTAACAATTATGCCTTTTGAAAAGTTGGAATGAAGGCATTTCTATGCTTTATTGATGACACTGATTGGGATACAGTTGAAATAGGTTGGACTAGGCCGGAGGCTACTAAATCTACTTAGGATAAGGCAGCTCTAGCGGCAACCAATGCTAACAGTAAAGCTTTAAATGCTATATTTTGTTGTGTGTCTCTAGATGAATTCCACAGGATATCTCACATGACAGTAGCCAAGGAAGCTTGGGAGATTGAGACAACTTATAAAGGGACTAAGAAGGTGAAGGACACAAAGCTCCAAATGCTTACCACCAAGTTTGAAGAGCTCAAGATGGGTGAAGATGAATCGTTTGATTCATTTTATGGGAAGCTCAACAAAATTGTCATTGCTAAGCTCAATCTTGGTGAGAAGATTGAAGATACTAAGGTGGTGAGAAAAATCTTGAGGTCCTTGCCTAAAAGCTTTAGAGCAAAAGTCATAGCCATAGAAGAGAGTAAAGACCTAGATGAGATCAAAATTCAAGAGCTAATTGGGTCTCTCCAAACATATGAACTGGGACTACCTTCCCACAAGATGAGTAAATCGCTTGCTCTCAAAACCATCACCGAAAGAATGGATGATCCTTCCGAAAAAGATGGAGTGGAGAAGGAAGTAGCATATCTTGCGAAGAACTTCTGCAAATTTTTAAAGATGAAAAACAGTGAGAAACCATTCAATAGAGGGAAGTTTCCATCCCCAAGAGGTGATAGGAAAGACTTTAAGAAAAGTGAAGGGAAGGTTCTCAATTTCTTGCGGACATTGTGTGCTTCGAGTATAATGGACATGAACACTTTAAAAAGGAATGTCCCAATTATTTGAAGTCAAAAGGAAAGGTCTATACCACTACCTTGAGTGATACTGATTCATCAAATTCTGACTCTAAAGAGAGCTATGATGGAGAAGGAAACTACTCCGCATTCATGACCATTGCACATGTGGAATCCTCGGATGATTTGGGTTCACTAGTGAAGGAACTTGGCGAATATTCTAATGTGGAGTCTATTGGGATTGTTGAAGAATCATAGGCTGAAGAAGAAGAAGATACATCTAGTCTTCAAAAGAATTATGCCTTATTTCTTGAAAAATTAAGTGAATATACAAAGGTAGCAAAGGTGGCTGTGAAGAAGATGAAGAGAGCTGAGGAAGATTACAAAAGCTTGCTGGTCAAATACAAGGAGGCAAATTGTGAAATTGAGACACTAAACGGTGAGCTATCGGAAGCTTATACCAAAGAAAGATTTCTTGAGCAAGAGGTGGTGCAAGCACAAGCCAAGATAGAAAGGGTCTCCTCCAAGAAGTTAGAAGATGTTATTTCATCACAAAAACCTTCCTCAAACAAGTCCGGGTTAGGATACACCGGAGGAAGTAGCTCGTCAGCCATGGTCACCAAAGAAGTGAAGTTTGTGAAGGCTAAGGAGACGACTGTGGATAGGTCCAGTCCTGAGAAAATTAAGGCTGAGAAGAAGAAGAATGCGGCTGATCAATGGGTGTTAAATAAGTCCCGTAATCAATTAGAATCCAGATTGGAGCTAGAGGGAGATCAGTTCCAAGATCACAACAGGGTCCCAGAATGGATTATGTTTGTCATTATTGCAGATTGCATGAACATACCAGACCCAACTGTCAAAAGCTAAAAGCAGATAACAATGCAAGTGCACCTCGGTCATGAGGAAGAAGAAATGACTTGAGGTCTTGGGGTGGTGAGCAACCAAGAAGTCAAAACCGTGATCCAGGAATGATGGACGTGATGAAGATGATCGGTGCCTTCACAAATTTCCTGGAAAGCTTCACACGAAGGTTTGATAGTCCTAATTCTCGTACCTAATCCGTTAAGGATATCACCCCAAACGCACGTGACGTGTGGGTGACAAAGGATACTCATGCATAAGCATTACAACATGTCCATGCATCAATTCTACCCATGTTTGTGAATATGCTTGGTTGTGTGCTTCTTGCTAGTATTTAGGTTGTTATTTTGTGTGTGTGTTTGTCTTTGGTTCAAATGTTTTTACATATTTTTTTTTTTTTATCAATCTTTTACTGCTTGTGTGTCAAAAATCCAAAAACACATAAAAAGTAGAAAATCCAAAAAGTTTGATCGGCTTTGTTGAGCTTTGTCTCAAAGCATGTTTTTCCTTGTACCTTTGTACTAATGGCTTTGTGCATTTAATGAGCATAGCTTGTCTCTCATGCACTCATATCATTGTGGAAGAAATTCTGAAATCTATGTGACTGTTGTAAATAGATCTTCAACCTTGTCATGAATAATTAGTGGATGGTTTTGTTGATCTTGAGACATGCATAGACTCATGCCTATATATCTTCCCACTTTTATGTTTATGCTTAAAAGAGTTCTCTAAATGTAAATCTCCAAATGAAAAGAGATATAGAGCTGCAAAAGCCTGTCGCACATACTAGTATTCGATTACGAAAAAGGGAAAGTGACCAAAATAGAATGTATGATGTCCAAAAAGCCAAAGGCTAACTCATCAATTGAAATATCAAAAATTTCAGGCATCTATCTCAAAATTAGATTTTCTTTGCTCAAAAAGTGCAAATGATATGTTGAATATGGAGTCAAATGAAAAGCTTCAAAGAATTGTTATCAAGTGCTTGTGGGAGGTAATATATGCATATTTCTATAATTGAGATATGTCACATGATTTAGTGCTAGTTGTGTATGCCTTGATTGGATTGATCATTGAACCTTCACATTAGACTAAGGACTATCTCATTTTTGATATCCACACACAACACATAAGTCTATGTTTAATGAATGTCATATTCATTTGTGTGATTGTACTTGATTAAATGTGTTTTCATAAGCTCAACCTTTGTTGATCAAACACAAAAAGATTTTTGAGTGTTTTAGCTTGTTTTTGGATAGTGTTTTTGTTTTTACAGAATGTCAAAAATTTCAAAAATAGTGTTGCCCTGTTTTGGTGATTCAGTCACGGGTAGGCCTAGTCGCATGCTCCAGTCGCGAAGCTCTCTCCGAGATTTTCGCAGGTCACTGGCGGGTCAACATCCCAATCGTGAAAAGGACTTAGAAAATTTTTCAAAATTTGTGTTTTTACATATTTCGCGGCTCAGTGTGGCAACTTATTCACAGGTGGAAGGTCTAGTCATGATGAGTACACAGAGATTTTCATAGCTCAGCTTGCGACTCCCTCGCAGGTAGATCTTCTAGTCGCGAAAAACACTTAGAAGATTTTTTCAAGAATCTTGGTTTCACAGTGTTTCACAGCATACCCTGGCGACTTACTGACGACTTGATTCAATCGCAAAAAACGCGTGTTTTGCGTTTTAAAGACAGTATTTAAAATTGTTTTTTAGTTTTTCCCTTGATCTTTAGGGACTATTCATTGACTTCCCCAAATCACTATTTCAAACACTCCGTGTTCACTCTTGTGATACCTCCATTTCTGCATTATTTTCTTCTCAAATCTTCAAGAAAAAGGTATGGGTTTTCTATCCTTTACAATTTCCTGTTCTGAGTGTTTTTTCTTGAATCTGTGTGTTTTGAAAATGGATTGTGTTTTTGGGTGTTTAGTTTTGGGTTGTTCATCATAGTGAATGTCATCTGATTGACTGTTATTGTTTTTGTGAATATTTTAGTCTTTTAGTTGGGTTTGTTGAATGGGTTTTTATTGCCAATAAATTGTTCAGTGTGGCTTCACATGATGTTTTGACTTATTTGAGTGTTCTTACCTTGATTGACTCTATTTGGGCTTATCACTTTCATGATATTGTGTTGAAATGCTTGTTGTCTGTGACACTTTGCTACTCATTTTTGACAGAATGTGCTGTATTGCCTATTACTCTGTGTGTGTTTGGCAATGCTAATTCTGTCACTTTATTGACTTAGTTCTCATTCTGTGATTCTATGTCTTCTAAATCTATTTGGTGTTTGTACTCTCATCTCTTGACTAGATCTAACAAAATGAGTGTGCTGTGGATTTGGTACTTTGCTGTGTGTTTGTTCTTTTATAGATGTCTCGACGATCCTCTAAAGGAAAAGAGGTTATGATAGAAGAGGAAACATTACCTGTTGCAAAACGAACACGTTTTTCATCACAGCCATCTACTGAACTTAATAATGAGTTATTCAGAACTCCTTAGCACCTATATGCTTACTCAAGCATTTTTGATCGGACAACTCCTGTAGTGGAACGGGAGGTAAGATTTGACACTTTGGAAACCACTTTTGTCCCTCGGATCTTCAAGGCAAAAGATTGGGTAGAATTATTTGGAAATTTTGTTGATCCAATGATGGAACTAGTGAAGGAGTGTTTCACCAACACAGTTGATCTTGAAATTGAACTACACTGTATGGTAAGAGGAACGGAGTTCATCATTAGTCCGGACACCATAGCTGAACTTCTTAAAATCACTAAACTTGAGAATGCTGACCTAACTCCTTATGATGATCGCACTCCAGTGATTCAGGACATTCTCCAAGTTCTTGGTCCTGGCCATGACATCTCCAGTGTCGGCACATCCATAAGCACTACCAAGTTTTCACCTGAGTTGACAACATTGAAGCTGATCATTTTACCAACCTTTATCCGTTGACCAACACGGTGTATATCAACCTTGGAAGGGCTCAATTTCTATGTGATCTTGTAAGGTTGAAATTTATCAACCATTTTGTTGGCTTTATTCCGTGCCAATTTGCTTGTAATTTAGCACTTAGTAACCCTGTATTTAGATAGGATTATTGTAAGGGTAATGTGTGAGAAGATGTGAAGAAAATCTCAAGTATGTGCAGAAAATCTCAAGTATGTGCAAAGAAGCAGAGCTTCGCAGGTAGGACTCGCGACTGGCTTGCGGCTACAAGCCGCCAAATGCAGGCACGTGAGATGCACACAGGGAAGCTAAAGGGTTGCGCTAGCTGTCGCACTACAGGACAAAAGTCCCAAGCTGGCCAAGCCGTTACGCTGCGACTTGAACTCGCGACTTGGATAAGCCACGAGACCAAGCCGCCAATTTACCCTGTTTAGCAAAAACTGTCTCTTCGTATTCCTTTCTCACCCTACTATATATAGACCCTTATACCCACGATTTTAAGAGAGCTTCCAGAGAGAATTTTTATGAGAGAAATCCTAGAGAAAAACAAGATTGCCTCATCCCCAATCTTTACCTTAGAGACTTTACAAATTCCTCTACTCTCTTCCTCCCCATTGTTACAACCTTGAAAGGCCATTGACCAAATCCTTATCTCACCACACCCACGTCTATGAGAAGGTTCATTTTGTGCTAAGGGAAGCAGTTTGGAAGGAACCAATATACATTAGTTGATGCTATGGTATAGTAGCGAAATCCGGGAAGCTAAAGAAGAAATAGGTTTAGCATAACCTCGTTGGAGCAAGAAGCTTGGAGGGCTTAGGTACTTGGGTAGATTAGGGTTGGATGGTCTTCTACTGTTCATGTCTCTCAACTATATTCTTTAGTGGATTATTTACCGCTTGGAGGGCGGCGGAGAGGTTTTACACCGAGGGCTTCGGCTTCCTCTTCAATAACACATCGTGTGTTGTCCGTGTGTTTACATCTTCCTTCCTTTATCTTTGCCCTATATTTAATGCTGTGGATGTGTTTATATTTGGCTTAGATTAGTTATCAATTCTGTGATTGGCTTATGTTCATATTTCGCACATTAACCGTTTGATTATAAGTTTGAATTGATATTTTATAATTTGGGGTCCAACCGTTCAAGGGTGTTCTATACACATTTTGAACTTTCATTTGGTATCAGAACGGGTACACTTGTTATGGTTTAAATACTAGAGTGTGATCCTTGACCCCTTGTTGAGATGGATATGTCTCAATCTCTCAATGTTCCACCATTTTATTATGGTAATAATTATGCCTTCTGGAAAGTTAGAATAAGAGCATTTCTATGTTCTATTGATGACACCGTATGGGATACGGTTGAAATAGGTTGGACCAGGTCGGAGGCTGAAAAATCCACCTGGGATAAGGCAACCCTTGCAGCAGCCAATGCTAATAGTAAGGCCTTAAATGCTATATTCTATGGTGTGTCTCTAGATGAATTCCACAGGATATCTCACATGACAGTGGCCAAGGAAGCTTGAAAGATTTTGGAGACAACTTATGAGGGAACTAAGAAGGTGAAGGACACAAAGCTCCAAATGCTTACCACTAAGTTTGAAGAGCTCAAGATGGGTGAAGATGAATCATTTGATTCATTCTATGGGAAGCTCAATGATATTGTTATTGCTAAGCTCAATCTTGGTGAGAAGATTGAAGATACTAAGATGGTGAGAAAAATTTTGACATCCTTACCGGAGAGCTTTCGACCAAAAGTCACAGCTATAGAGGAAAGCAAGGACTTGGATGAAATTAAGATCCAAGAGCTCATTGGGTCACTTCAAACATACGAGCTTGGACTACCTTCCCATAAGACGAGTAAATCGCTTGCTCTTAAAACCATCACCGAAAGAATGGATAATCCTTCCAAAGAAGATGTAGTGGAGAAGGAAGTAGCGTATCTTGTAAAAAACTTCTGCAAATTTCTAAAGATGAAGAACAGTGGGAAACCATTCAACAGAGGGAAGTTTCCATCCTCAAGAGGTGATAGGAAAGACTATAAGAAAAGTGAAGGGAAGGATTCTCAATCTCCTGCAGATGTTGTGTGTTTTGAGTGTAATGGACATGGACACTTCAAAAAGGAATGTCCTAATTACTTGAAGTCAAACGGAAAGGTCTACACCACTACCTTGAGTGATACTGACTCATCAAATTCTGATTCTGAAGATAGTTGTGATGGAGAAGGAAATTTCTTCGCATTCATGACTATTGCACATGTAGAAGCCTCGAATGATTTGGGTTCACTTGTGAAAGAGCTTGGGGAATATTTTGATTTGGAGTCTATTGGAAAAGGTGAGGAGTCTGAAGATGAGGAAGCTGAAAATGCAGTGGGTTTGCAAGAGACTTACAACTCACTCTTTGAGAAGACCGGTGAATATGCTAAGGTGGCTAATGCAGCCATTAGGAAGATGAAGAGGGCTAAGGAAGATTTCAGAAGTCTTCTAGCACGATACAAGGAGGCGAAGTGTGAAATTGAGACACTAAATGGTGAGCTGTCGAAAGCTTATACCAAAGTAAGATATCTTGAGCAAGAGATGGTGCAAGCTCATGCCAAGATAGAGAGAGTCTCCAACGAAAAATTAGAAGATGTTATTTCATCTCAAAAACCTTCCTCAGATAAGTCCGGGTTGGGTTACATTGGAGGGAGCAGCACATTAGCCATGGCTGACAAAGAAGTGAAGCTTGTAAAGGCTGAAGAGATGATTGTGAATAAGTCTATTCCTGAGAAAGTTAAAGTTGAGAAGATGAACAATGTGGCTAATCAACGGGTGTTCAATAAGTCCCACAGTCACTCAAACTCTAGATATGGAGCTAGAGGAAGATTACTTCCAAGATGTTAGCAGGATCCTAGAATGAACTATCTTTGTCATTATAGTGGAGTACAAGGACATACACGATCCAATTGTCACAAGCTGAGAACAGTGAACAATGCAAGTGCTCCTCGGTCACGAGGAAGAAGAAACGACAATAGGTCTTGGGGTGGTGAGCAACCAAGAAGTCAAAACCGTGGTCTAGGAATGATGGATGTGATGAAGATGATCGGTGCTTTCACCAATTGCCTAGAAAGCTTCACACGAAGGTTTGACAGTCCTAACTCTTGTACCCAATCCGTCAAGGATATCACCCCAAACGCACATGACGTGTGTGTGACGAAGGGTACTCATGCATAAGCATTACAACATGTCCATGTATCAATACTTCCCATGTTTGTGATTATGCTTGGTTGTGTGCTTCTTGCTAGCTTTTAGGTTGTTATTTTGGGTGTGTTTTTGTCTTTGGTTCAAATGTTTTTACATTTTTGTTATGCTTTTGATCATCCTTTTACTGCTTTTGTGTCAAAAATCCAAAAACACATAAAAAGTAGAAAATCCAAAAAGTTTGATCGGCTTTGTTAAGTTTTGTCTCAAAGCATGTTTTGCCTTGTACCTTTGTGCTAATGACTTTGTGCATTTAACGAGCGTAACTTGTCTCTTATGCACTCATATCTTTGTGGAAGAAATTCTGAAATCTATGTGATTGTTGTAAATAGATCTTCAACCTTGTCATGAATGATTAGTGAATGGTTTTGTTGATCTTGAGACATGCATAGACTCATGCCTATATATCTTCCCACTTTTTATTTTTATGCTTAAAAGAGCTCTTTAATTGTAAATCTCCAATTGAAAAGAGATCTAGAGCTACAAAAGCCCGTTGCACATACTAGTATTCGACTACGAAAAAGGGAAAGCGACCAATATAAAATGTTTGATGCCCAAAAAAAAAAAAAAAAAACCAAAGGCTATCTCATCAATTGAAATATCAAAAATTTCAGGCATCTATCTCAAAATGAGATTTTCTTTGATCAAAAATGCAAATGATATGTGAATATGGAGCCAAATGAAAAGCTTCAAAGAATTATTATTAAGTGCTTGTGGGAGGTCATATTTGCATGTTTCTATAATTGAGATAGATCACATTATCTAGTGCAAGTTGTGTATGCCTTGATTGAATTGATCATTGAAGCTTCATATTAGACTAAGGACTATCTCATTTTTGATATCTACACATAACACACAAGTCTATGTTCAATGAATGCCGTATTCATTTGTGTGATTGTACTTGATTAAATGTGCTTTTCACAAGCTCAATCTTTGTTGATCAAATACAAAAATATTTTTCAGTGTTTTAGTTTGTTTTTGGAAAGTGTTTTGTTTTTACAAAATAGTCAATTTAAAAAAAAAAAAAAAAAAAAAAAAAAAAAAAAACAGTGTTGCCCTATTTCGGCGACTAAGTCGCGGGTTAGCCAAGTCGCATGCCCCTGTCACGAGCCCACTCAGAGATTTTTCGTGGCTTACTGGCGAGTTAATGACCTAGGCGTGAAAAATACTTAGAAAAATTTTCAAAAATTTGGGTTTTTGCAATTTTCACAGCTCTGTTTGGCGACCTGTTCGCGGGTGCAGGGTCCAATCGTGAGGTTACTCAGAGATTTTCACGGCTCAACTTGCGACTCCCTCGCAAGTAGACCTTCTAGTTGTGAAAAACACTTAGAAGATTTTTCAAAAATCATGCTTCATAGTGGTTCGCGGCTTATCCTAGCGACTTGATCCAGTTGCAAAAAACGCGTGTTTTGTGTTTTATGGATAGTTTTAAAATTCTTTTTCAGTTTTCCCTCGAATATCAGTGACTATTCATTGACTTCTCCATCTCTCTCTCTGATACTCACCATGTTCTAATCTTGTGAAACCCCAATTTCTGCACCATTTTCACTTCAATCTTCAAGAAAAAGGTATGGGTTTTCTTTCCCTCATTACAAATTTCTTGGTTCAAGTGTTATTTTCTTGATTTTAAGAATGTGTTGTTGCTATTGTGCTCCGTGTTATGCTGGGTTTATTGAATGGGTATTTGTTGTTTATAACTTGTTTAGTGTGACTTCACATGAGGTTTGACTCATATGTATGTTCTTACCTTGATTCACTCTATCTGTGCTTATCTCTTTCATGATATTTTGTTGAAATGCTTGCTATCTGTGTCACTTTGCTACTCATTTTTGACAGAGTGTGTTGTAATGCTTGTTACTCTCTATGTGTTTAGCACCTGTTCCATGCTTTGTGTGTTTCTGGCCTTCAGAAATGCGTATTATGTCACGTTATTGACTTAGTTCTAGTACTATGATTATGTGTCTTCTTAATCTGGTTGATCTTTGCAGTCTCACTTATTGACTAGATCTAACAAAATGAGTGGGTTGTGGATTTGGTACTTTGCTGTGTGGTTGCTCTTTTACAGATGTCTCGACGATCCTTCAAAGGAAAAGAGGTTATGACCGAAGAGGGAACATCACCTATTGCAAAAAGAACACATTCTTCATCACAACCATCTACTGAACTCAATGTTGAGCTATTCAGATCTCTCCAGCATCGTGATGCTTACTCAAGCATCTTTGACCGGGGAACTCCTATAGTGGAACGAGAGGTCAAATTTGATACCTTGGAAACCACGTTTGTCCCTCGAATCTTTGAGGCAAAAGATTGGGCAGAATTATTTGAAAATTTTGTTGATCCTGTGTTGGAACTAGTGAAGGAGTGTTTCGCCAACACAGTTGATCTTGAAACTGAACTATACTGTCTGGTCAGAGGAACGAAGTTCATCGTTAGTCCGGACACCATATCCGAACTTCTCAAAATCACTCGACCTGCGAATGCTGACATAACTCCTTATGATGATCGTACTCTAGTGATTTATGACATTCTCCAAATTCTTGGTCCTGACCATGACATCTCCAGTATCGGCACATCTATAAGTACTACCGAGTTTTCACCTGAGTTGACAACATTGAAGCTAATTATGTTTTCCAACCTTTATTCGTTGACTAACATGGTATATATCAACCTTGGGAGGGCTTAATTTCTATGTGACCTCATCACAGGCACCACCATTGACATCTGTGCTCATATTTTCCATATCATAAGGAAGACAGCAACCCGAACAGTAGCACGTGGGTGTCTTCCATTCTGCAGTCTTATTATGAAGATCATTCTAAGAGAAGGTGTCACTCCTTCCTCAGTTAGGAACATGATTGCTCGTCCTCGACCAATCTCTATGTTCACTCTACAAGCCAGCAGAAGCCATTCATCCAAAACTCCAAAGCGTGCACATCTCTTTCCTGCGACCTCTTCTACTCCTGAGCCAGATTCACCTGTACATGCCACCCATGTTTCACAGCAACCCAGCCCTACACAAGCACAGTTTGCCCCTCAGCCTGATAAGTTGGAGATGCTCTTTGAAAACCTCCACAAACGTCTTGAGGAAGTGGAAAAGATCTTCTGAGATGGCCAGAGAGAGCAGTCGCAGAGATTGGCCATCATGTAAGACCAGATTAATGTATTGGTAGCTCAAGTTGATGGCATTTTCACAAAGTTGCAACAGTGACCCTTTGGCCATTCCGGTCAAAAAGGGGGAGAATTTTTGATAGGGGGCCAGCACTTAAGGGGGAGATAGACAGGGAAATAGAAAGCATAGTGAAAGGGGGAAATTTCTTTATAACTTGATGTTTTGAGCATAGCTTTGATAATTTTTTTGGTTGTTTTTACAATTTTAAAAACTCTGTGGTGTGAGTTGTTTATGTGGTGTATACTCATAACTCCTGAATGTTTGGTTTATGTTTGTACTATTGATATTATTCAACTGCATATGTTCTGTTCTATTTTTATGTGTTTTGTACCCATGTTGCTTATGTAAGCTTTAAGGGTTTGTTCATACACTCTTGTAGGCCTTTGTGGTTTGTGCCATGCTTTATGCAGCCTTTGTGCTTTGTTAAATCAGTACTTCTAACCTAATGCTATGCATTCTTTGTGAAGTACTGTCACTCTTGTGCCCATGTAGGATTTTTCCTAGATGCACATACTTCATGTATTGTGCATTGGTTGAGTGTTGGTCATTCAAGTGATTTACCTTGTGTTTGTTAACTTGAATGTCCGAATGTTCATTCCAAGTGTGAATAAGCATTGTGATCACTTGGTTATAGTGATTACATGTTTTGATCTTGCCATGATTTATTGCTTTACTCCATTGTGCATGATTGTATTGTGCTTGCTCCATATGCATTACAAGTTTCTATATACAATGAACTTATTGTGTTGTTGTGTTTCAAGAGATACTTATTCTTATAGTTCAAAAACTTCACAGATTCTAGAGTTAGGTGTGAGTGAGTTTTCCAACTATTCTCAACGCACGCGTTAAGTCTAGAGTTTGTTTTAGGGTTTTGTCACGGAATGGCCAAAGGGGGAGATTGTAAGGTTGAAATTTATCAACCATCTTGTTGGCTTTATTCTGTACCAATTTGCTTGTGATTTAGCACTTAGTAACCCTATATTTAGGTGGGATTATTGTAAAGGTAGTATGTGAGAAGATGTGAAGAAAAGCTCAAGTATGTGCAAAGAAGCAGAGCTTCATGGCTAGGACTCGTAGGTGGCTCGTGGCTACAAGCCACCAAATGTAGGCACGTGAGATGCACACAGGGAAGCTGAAGGGTCGCGCCAGCTGTCGTACTACAGGACAAAAGTCCTAGGCTGGCCAGGCCGTTACGCCGTGACTTGAACTCTCGACTTGGACAAGCCGCAAGACCAAGCCGCCAATTTACCCTGTTTAGCAAAAACTATCTCTTCATATTCCTTTCTCACCCTACTATATATAGACCCTTATACCCACGATTTTAAGAGAGCTTCCAGAGAGAATTTTTGTGAGAGAAACCCTAGAGAAAAACAAGATTGCCTTATCCCCAATCTTTACCTTAGAGACTCTACAAATTCCTCTACTCTTTTCCTCTCCATTGTTACATCCTTGAGAAGCCATTGACCAAATCCTTATCTCACCACACCCACGTCTGTGAGAAGGTTCATTTGGTACTAAGGGAAGCAGTTTGGAAGGAACCAATATACATTGGTTGATGCTATGGTATAGTAGCAGAATACAGGAAGTTAAAGAAGAAATAGGTTCGGCGTAACCTCGTTAGAGCAAGAAGTTTGGAAGGTTTAAGTACTTGGGTAGATTAGGCTTGGAGGGTCTTCTACTGTTCATGTATCCCAATTATATTCTTTATTGGATTATTTACCGCTTGGAAGGCAGTGAAGAGGTTCTACGCCGAAAGCTTCGGTTTCCTCTTTGATAATACATCGCGTGTTGTCCATGTATTTGCATCTTCCTTCCTTTATCTTTGCCTTATATTTACTGCTGTGGATATGTTTATATTTGGGTTGGATTAGTTATCAATTATGTGATTGGCTTATGTTCATGTTCTGCACATTAACTGTTTAATTATAAGTTTGAATTGATATTTTATAATTTGGGGCCCAAACATTCAAGGGTGTTTTATACACATTTTGAACTTTCAGATCTCATCACAGGCATCACCATTGACATCTGTGCCTATATTTTTTATATCATAAGAAAGACAGTGACTCAAACAGTAGCACGAGGGTGCCTTCCATTTTGTAGTCTCATTATGAAATTCATTCTAAGTGAAGGTGCTAGTCCTCCCTCAGTTGGGAAAATAATTGCTTGTCCTTGAACAATCTCTATGTCCATTCTACAAGCTAGCACAAGCCATTCATGATGGAAACAAAGATGTGAACGCAGTGGAAAATAAGTTTTAAACGGATCTACTTCATTCGATATTGATAACACGTACTAAGTAAATTTCAGAATTTGAGAACAAGAGATCGTACCTTGAAGCGGTGAATTTCAAAACAAAGATTGAAGCACTTGAGACTACTTTTAATCTTCACTCCAATTCCACTAACGCCCAAGATGTGTGATCTCTCAATTGGTAACAAAAGGATGACTAGTGAGTGACAAAAACTCGCACACCATTTCACAATGATGTTTCTTACATATGAAAATCTGAACATTTTTTTCTTTGTATCTAACCAATCTATCTAATTGGGCTGGCCTTTTGGGCCTTACCAATTGTGCTTAAGTGTGTGGCTTGGAGTGGGACCAATAAGACACTAGCTCCAATGGGCCTTGGACTTTTCTGTCAACTCTTGACAAGTCCAAAGTTACCATTAACTATATTTAATACTACTATATAAATATAATTGCACTCTAGGTCTTATCCATACATTATATCCCAAGACTTTATTATACATGCAACCCCTTCATAAAATATTCATTGTAGTACAAAGTCATTAATGTAGACTGCCACTTTGTAAATTACTACATCTTGATCTTTGAGTACCCGGTTTAATCCTTTAAGTTATTCATCATATATTTATGAAAACTAATTTCATAAATATATACTTTAGTAACTACTTACTAAAGTGGTTAGGCCTAACTCTCTGAATAACAAACCCATTAAATTTATCTCAAGGGAATATTTTATATCTCCGTTAAGAGACTATGAATTCCATCTTGAGAATATATGTTTCATCAACACTAAATGTGGCTGCCCAATATACTGAGGTTTTGACCGTTACTTTAGATCTCACTCCTAATATATCAAAGCAACCTACACCTTATGATCAGGTCCATTATTCTTTCAGGATTAAGAGTTCATGCAAATGTAAGTCGTAAGATTTATTATTCATTTAACAGTCTTTAGGAGAATAATAAATCTCACAGCGGTCCAGTTCAATATGTCTTAACTCTTAAAACATATCAACACATCAACTAGAAGTCTCCACTTCCATGATCAAGACAAATCATCGTAGTTGATATGTTATAGTCTTCGTAGATGAAATGCCCAATTTCATCACTGACTACGAACTATAATTTTGAGTTTACAAAGAACTTGTGATTTATATCTTCTGTGAATCTTCACATAAATCACATACTATGCATCACATGGACTATGTGATAATGTCTGAATATTCATGTTACCATTATTTCAGATAATAATAAAACAAATTTATTAAACATAATATTAAGTTATACATAATGTCAAACACAATGTCACACTTAATATCATACATGGCATCATACAAAAGGATTTAAGGGCACTAATCCTAACAATCTCCCACTTGCCCTAAAGACTATTGTGCACTAAACTAACTCCCATTCTTTCCAAATGCGACTCAAAAGTCCTTTGAGGCAAGGCTTTAGTAAATGGATCTGCCAGATTGTTTGCACTTTCAATCTTTGCTACCACCACATCTCCACGAGCGACAATATCTCGAATGATATGGTACTTCCTCTCAATGTGCTTTCCTTTCTTATGATTCCTTGGATCTTTAGATTGTGCAACTGCTCCACTATTATCACAAAACAATATGATTAGAACTTGCTCCATTCTTATTACACCAAGGTCAGAAAGAAACTTCTTGAGCCATACAGCTTCTTTTGTTGCTTCACAAGCAGCAACATATTCTGCCTCCATGGTAGAGTCTGCAATACAAGATTGCTTAATACTCTGCCAACTAATGGCTCCACCTCCCAAGGTGAAAACACATCCTGATGTGGATTTTTTGAAATCTAGATCAGATTGAAAATCTGAATCTGTATAGCCAATAGGTATCAAATCCTCACTTCGGTAAACAAGCATATAATCTCTCGTTCTCCGTAGATACTTGAGAATATGCTTTACAACTTGCCAATGTTTTGGTCCTGGATTTGATTGATATCGGCTAACCATGCCTACTAAATAGCAGATATCTAGTCTAGTACAAAGCATGGCATACATGAGACTTCCCACTGCAGAAGCATAAGGAACTTGTCTCATCATGTTTTCTTCCTCTTGAGTCTTAGGCCTTTGGTCATCAGACAGAGGAACTCCATGTCTGAAAGGAAGCAATCCTTTCTTGGAGTTTTGCATGTTAAACCGTTCTAGAACCTTACCTATATATCCAGCTTGTGATAAGCCTAACATTTTATTCTTGCGATCTCGCCAAAGCTTGATCCCTAGAATAAAGTTAGCCTCACCAAAGTCCTTCATATCAAATTGGCTTGACAACCAAACCTTTACCGATGACATTACCCCTACATCATTTCCAATGAGTAGAATATCATCAACATAAAGCACTAGGAACATTACTACTTTATCTTGATGTCTTTTGTACACACATGGTTCATCAAGATTTTGTTCAAAACCAAATGTCTTGATTGCTTGATCAAATCTGATGTTCCATGACCTAGATGCTTGCTTAAGTCCATAAATGGACTTTTGCAACTTGCATACCATATGCTCTTGGTTCTTTGCTATGAAACCTTCCGGTTGCATCATATAGATTTCCTTTTCAAGATTGCCATTAAGAAATGCAGTCTTGACATCCATTTGCTAAATCTCATAATCAAAATGAGCAGCAATGGATAAGAGAAAAGGTTTCATCATAATCAATGCCTTCTTTTTGTGTATACCCTTTCGCCACTAGCCTTGCTTTAAAGTTTTCAACCTTTCCATCTATCCCTCTCTTCCTCTTGTAAACCCATTTGCAGCCAACAAGTTTAATGCCGTTAGGCGCCTTTACAAGATCCCAAACTTGATTGGAATACATGGAATCTAATTCAGATTTCATAGCTTGGACCCAATGATGTGCATCTATATCATTTATTGCTTCATCATATGTGTAGGGATCCGATTCAACCTCTTCTGAGATAGCTTCATAAGTTTCTCCCAAACCTATGAATCTTATAGGAGGCCGAACAATTCTCCCACTACGACGAGGCACCTGAGTACTAGACATGTCATGAGTAGTATCTTGTGGTGTATTTAATACAACCACATCATCCCTAGTTTCATCTATTGGTTGTTCATTTACAGATTCATTCATTTCAACCAACACAGTTCTACTTCTAGGAGTAAAATTATTCATATAGTCATTTTCCAAGAATTTAGCATTTGTACTAACAAAAACTTTATTATCTTTATGACTATAGAATAAACCTCTAACAGTTCCTTTTAGATACCCAACAAAGAAAACCACTTCTGTTTTAGACTGTAACTTGTCAGACTTTCCTTTTAACACATGTGCTGGACAACCCCAAATATGGAGATGTCTCATACTAGGCTTACGCCCATTCCACAACTCCACAGGTGTTTTAGGAACAGACTTCGAAGGTACTAAATTTAGAAGATACATTGCTGTGTTTAAGGCATATCCCCAAAAAGAAATAGATAGAGTTGAATAACTCATCATGGACCTAACCATATCTAAAAGAATCCTATTCCTTCTTTCTACACCATTTTGTTGTGGAGTTTCAAGTGTAGCCAATTGGGATAAAATCCCATTCTTAGTTAAGTAATCCTTAAAATCGAAGGTATTCGCCACCACGATCAGATCGAATGGCCTTTATGGGTTTACCTAATTGATTCTCAACTTCAGCCCTAAACTCTTTGAACTTTTCAAAGGTTTCAGACTTTCGTTTCATTAGGTACACATAACCAAATCTTGAGTAATCATCAGTGAAAGTAATGAAATACTCATAGCCACCTCTTGTTAGGATTGACATAGGACCACATACATCAGAATGCACTAGCTCTAGAAAATCTTGGACTCTTCTACCTTTTGCATTAAAAGGTCGTTTGGTCATTTTACCTTCCTAACAAGATTCACAAACTGGAAATTCATCAAAGTCCATGGGCTCTAAAAGTCTATCTTTGACCAGTCTTTGAATCCTATTTGAATTAATATGACCCAAACGCAAGTGCCAAAGATATGCATCACTAGTAGAAGGAAACTTTCTCTTTAATAATTTTACATGAGAGTTATTATCTAATTCAGAATTATATAATTCATGCTTATCAGGAGTTAAAATATAAAGACCATCCACAATATTGCCAGAACAGATAAACACTTTATTCTTCTTTATTACAACATTGTCTTTCAGGATAACACAATATCCATGTTTACCTAAGTAAGTAGCAGAAATTAAATTCCTACGAACATTAGGTACATACAAACAGTCTTCTAATATTAAAACTTTAGATTCAAAACATAAATTACAAACACCAACAGCTACAACTGGAATCTTGCTCCTATCAGCCAAAGTAAGAAATAACTCCCCTTCTTTAATCTTTTTGGTCTCCTGGAACCCCTGCAAGGAATTATAAATATGATTAGTACAACCTAAATCCACACACCAGGAATCCGTGGGATTTTGTACCAAACATATTTCAAGAAGGAATGTATTAATCATACCTTTGTTCTTGGCATCCTTAAATATTGGACAATTTCTCTTCCAATGTCCTTTCTCACCACAATGGAAACACTTTCTTTTGATCTTCTTTCCTTTATCAGCAACCCCTAAGGCAATTTGTTTACCCTCTTACTTGGTGAAGTCCTTCTTCTTCTTCTTCTTCTTCTTACCCTTGCCTTTCGACTTAGGTTGAGAAGTAGAAGCTTCACCAACATTGGCTTCAACATTGGAAGTACCAAGAATGCCTTCTGCCGTTACCAATTCATTCATTAATTCAGACAATGTATAAATCTTTTTATTCATATTATAGTTTAGTTTGAATTCCTTGAATGATTCTGATAGTGACTGGAATATCATATCCACTTGGGATTCTCCATCAATATCGGCATCTAAAACTTCCAATGTATTCAGGTTAGAGATCATTGTAAGACAATGCTCCCTCACTGAAGTACCTTCAGCCATTTTGGTATTATAAATTTGCCTCATGATCTCTTGCCTTGCGGAATGGCCTTACTCACCAAACATCTCCTTCAGACTTAGCATGATGTCCGAAGCTAGTTCTACATCTTGCATTTGATGCTGTAGAACATTTGAGATAGATGCTAGGATGTAGCACTTGGTCATCTCATTAGATTTCTGCCAACGATCATATCGTTGTTTTTCCTCAGAAGGAGCATCTAATGAAGGAAAGCTAGGACATGATTTAGTAAGAACATACTTATGCTCTTCAGCAGTAAGAACAATGTCCACATTTATTTTCCAGTTAACATAGTTGGATCCAGTCAGTTTGTTTTGATTAAGAATAGTTGCAAGTGGGTTAAATGATGCCATGTTCTAAATCTGAAAACAATAAACATGAATATAATAAGTAAACTGGACATTATCAATTTAGCATATAAACATATAATATGGAACCTTAATAAAACTTTAATATAATATATGCAATGACAACCCAATCCTATATTCAATATCCCTCAGCATAGAGTGAATATAAAATACTATGATTGATTGAGAACTATTCTCATCATTAGTGCTATCATGATAACTCTTATCAAACACTAATAATATGCCATTATACATTTGGCCTCTAAATAATTATAGTAAGAACTCAGCATAGAGGATACTATAATATTTAGTCTAGTGTATACCATTGTCTAGAATCATGTGTAGCCACATTTCATCCCCTTAACAAGCTTATTTTGTAGTACCACAATACAAAACACCCTCCGTATGGAATGCAAAGCTCGAGGCTAAGACAAGGTGTTTGATCAAACCACTATAAACCAAGAAATTCAATCTTGTAGGACCATGAAATAAATACTCTCCGCATGGAATGCTAAGCTCAAGGCAAAGACAAAGGATTTATTCCATACTACTATGAACTGACAATGGAGGCCGTAAGACCCAACCCTTATATCTCTCTCCCACTAGATGTTTTAAAAGAAAGGTTTTTAGTTTTAAAACATGCATAATTTAATTACACATTGTCTTGCCCCTTTTATATGAGAAAACACTTAGAAAAAATTCTAATTTTCTTTCTTTTGATCGATCGAATGTGCCCCTCAATTGATCGAAAAAATTAAAAAATTCGAACTTGACCTTCTGACTTGTTCGATTAATACTCGATTGACTTTCGATCGATCGAAAATAGATTCAATCAATCGACCAGCAATCGAAAAATCAATCTATCTGAAAAGTCTGATCACTGTCTCATTCGATCAATCGAAAGTGATTTTCGATTGATCGAAAATCGCGAATTTCAAATTTCCAAAATTTTTTCTAAGGCAATTTTCTTCGTTTTTCATGAACAAACATTCAACATATGAACATTACAGTCAGAGATTGATGTCAAAACTGAAATTCATTGATGCTAATGCCTTAAGATTCAATTTAACATACTTAAATTTAAATTTAAACAACATCATAACATCAATTTTAGTATTCATCAAATCATAGTTTCAACAACATGCAGAAAATTAAGAAACATAATCTTCTAACAATATGAAACTATCATCTCTAATTCTAAAACTCACAAAACATGTTAAACAATACAAAATTGAAGACCGCTCTGATACCATTTGATGGAAACAAAGATGTGAATGCAGCGGAAAATAAGTTTTAAACGGATCTACTTCATTCGATATTGATAACACGTACTAAGTAAATTTTAGAATTTGAGAACAAGAGATCGTACCTTGAAGCGGTGAATTTCAAAACAAAGATTGAAGCACTTGGGACTACTTTTAATCTTCACTCTAATTCCACTAACGCCCAAGATGTGTGGTATCTCAATTGGTAACAAAAGGATGACTAGTGAGTGACAAAAACTCACATGCACACCATTTCACAATGATGTTTCTTGTATATGAAAATCTGAACATTTTTTTCTTTGTATCTAACCAATTTATCTAATTGGGCTGACCTTTTGGACCTTACCAATTGGGCTTAAGTGTGTGGCTTGGAGTGGGACCAAAAGGGACCAATAAGACACTAGCTCTAATGGGCCTTGGGCTTTTCTGTCAAGTCTTGACAAGTCCAAAGTTACCATTAACTATATTTAATACCACTATATAAATATAGTTGCACTCTAGGTCTTATCCATACATTATATCCCAAGACTTTATTATACATGCAACCCCTTCATAAAATATTCATAGTAGTACAAAGTCATTAATGTAGACTGCCACTTTGTAAATTACTACATCTTAATCATTGAGTACCCGATTTAATCTTTTAAGTTATTCATCATATATTTATGAAAACTAATTTCATAAATATATACTTTAGTAACTACTTACTAAAGTGGTTAGGCCTAACTCTCTGAATAACAAACCTATTAAACTTATTTCAAGGGAATATTTTATATCTCCGTTAAGAGACTATGAATTCCATCTTGAGAATATATGTTCCATCAACACTAAATGTGGCTACCCAATATAATGAGGTTTTGACCGTTACTTTAGATCTCACTCCTGATATATCAAAGCAACCTACACCTTATGATTAGGTCCATTATTCTCTCAGGATTATGAGTTCATGCAAATGTAAGTCGTGAGATTTATTATTCATTTGACAGTCTTTAGGAGAATAATAAATCTCACAGCGGTCCAGTTCAATATATCTTAACTCTTAAAACATATCAACACATCAACTAGAAGTCTCCATTTCCATGATTAAGACAAATCATCGTAGTTGATATGTTATAGTCTTTATAGATGAAATGCCCAATTTCATCACCGACTACGAACTATAATTTTGAGTTTACAAAGAACTTGGGATTTATATCTTCTGTGAATCTTCACATAAATCACATACTATTCATCTCATGGACTATGTGATAATGTCCGAATATTCATGTTACCATTATTTCAGATAATAATAAAACAAATTTGTTAAACATAATATTAAGTCATGCATAATGTCAAACACAATGTCACACTTAATATCATACATGACATCATACAAAAGGATTTAAGGGCACTAATCCTAACAATTCATCCAAAACTCCAAAGAGTGCACATTTCTCTCCTGCTACTCCTTGTACTCCTGAGCCAGATTCACATGTACATGCCACCCATGTATGACAGCAACCTAGCACTACACAAGCACAGTCTACCCCTCAACCTAATAGGTTGGAAATGTTATTTGAGAACCTCCACAAGCGCCTTGAGGAATTGGAAAAGACTTTCAGAGAAGGCCAGAGAGAGCAGTCAGAGAGAATGGTAGTCATGTAGGACCAGATCGAAGTTTTAGCAGCTCAAGTTAATGGCATTTTCACCAAGTTACAACAGTGACCCTTTGGCCATTCCGATCAAAAAGGGGGAGATTTTTTGGCCAACACTTGAGGGGGAGTGCTTATTTGAGGGGTAGATTCATAATCATATGTGTTGTTTTGGTTACAGTTTTGTTAATTTGGTTTGGTTATCTGTTGTTATTATAGGTTTTAGTCTTAGTTTGGATTAAACTCATATCTCTTGAATGTTTTTAACACTTTGGTTTATTTATATATTGATGATTTTTTTCAGTTAATTCAGCATATGTTCTGTTTTTTTCTGGTTTGTACCCATACTGCTTTTGTAAGCTTCTAGGGTTTGGTTTTATACACTTGTAGGCCTTTGTGGTTTGTACCATGCTTTATGCAGCCTTTGTGCTTTGTTAAATCAGTACTTCTAACCTAATGCTATGCATTTCTTTTTAAGTACTGCCACTCTTATGCCCGTGTAGGATTTTTCCTTGATGCACATACTTCATGTATTGTGCATTGGTTGAGTGTTGGTCATTCAAGTGATTTGCCTTGTGTTTGTCAACTTGAATGTCCGGATATTCATTCCAAGTGTGAATGAACATTGTGATCACTTGTATGAAGTGATTACCTATTTTTGGTCTTGCCAGGGTTTATTGCTTTACTCCATTGTGCTTGATCGCATTATGCTTGCTCCATTTGCATTACAAGTTTTCTGCATACAATGAACTTATTATGTTGTTGTGTTTCAGGAGTTACTTGTTCTTATGGTTCTAAAGCTTCACAGATTCTAGAGTTAGGTGTGAGTGAGTTTTCCAACTGTTCCTAACTCACACGTTAAGTCTAGAGTTTGTTTTTAGAGTTTTGTCACGGAATAGCCAAAGGGGGAGATTGTAAGGCTGAAATTTATCAACCATCTTGTTGGCTTTATTCCGTGCCAATTTTCTTGTAATTTAAGCACTTAGTAACCCTGTATTTAGGTGGGATTATTGTAAGGGTAGTGTGTGAGAAGATGTGAAGAAAAGCTCAAGTATGTGCAAGAAGGCAGAGATTCACGGCTAGGACTCGTGGCTGACTCGCAACTAGCAACCCATCAACTGCAAGCACGTGAGATGCACACAGGGGAGCTAAAGGGTCGCGCCAGCTGTTGCACTACAAGAGAAAAGTCCTAAGCTAGCCAGGCCGTTATCTCACGGCTTGATCTCGCGACTCAGACCAGTCGCGAGGCCAAGCCGCTAATCAGTCCTGTTTGGCAAAAACTGATTCTTCGTATTCCAAACACACACCACTATATATAGACCCTTATACCCACTAAATTGAGAGAGCTTCCAGAGAGAATTTTTGAGAGAAACCCTAGAGAAAAACAAAATTGATTCATCCACAATATTTACCTTAGAGTCTCTACAAATTCCTCTACTCTCTTCCTCTCCATTGTCATACCCTCGAGAGGTTCTTTGCCAAATCCTTATCTCACAACACCCACGTCTGTGAGAAGGTTCATTTGGTGCTAAGGGAAGCAGCTTGGAAGGAACTAATATATATTGGTTGATGCTATGGTATAGTAGCAGAATCCGGAAAGCTAAAAAAGAAATAGGTTCGGTGTAACCTCGTTGGAGTAAGAAGCTTGGAGGGCTTAGGTACTTGGGTAGATTAGGCTTGGAGGGTCTTCTGCTATTCATGTATTCCAACTACATTCTTTAGTGGATTATTTTCCACTTGGAGGGAGGCGGAGAGGTTTTACGCCGAGGACTTCGGTTTCCTCTTTGATAACACATCGTGTGTTGTCTGTGTGTTTGCATCTTCCTTCTCTTTATCTTTACTTTATATTTACTGCTGTGGTTGTGTTTATATTTGGCTTAGATTGTTTATCAATTATGTTATAAGCTTGCTATCATATTCCGCACATTAATTGTTTGATATAAAGCTTGAATTGGTATTTTTGTAACTGGGGTCCAAACGTTTAAAGGTGTTTCATACCCTTTTTGAACTTTCAACATCTTCGTGAGAAACCGTAATATATTCTTGATCAACATATTCGTGTTTTGAATATTGGACAAAACTAGATAATATATAGAGAGGTATATTAAGACTTGGACAAAGTTTATCTTCTCAACTCAATACATGGCAATTTATAATGAGTCCGAATTTGGAAAAGATAAGGTGTAAAACTCTTGTTTTATATTATTCAATAAGAGATTGCTACATCAATTTTTTACTTAAAACTCAATACATTCTACCACACATTATAACATCTTAATAATCTCACAATTAAGTTGGATTTTCAAATGGGCATTAGATTTTTTTTTTTTTTGAGAATCTGGGTATTAGAATTAATTGAGTATGGTTGTGCCTATTCTATAATATGTAATATGATGATATGACATGTTAGGATTGAAAGAGCAAAACTTGGATTTTACACCACATCCTTATAAAATTCAATCTCATTTATAAAATTATCTATGTGTATTATTTAATTTAAAGCCAAAACAAAAAAGACATAACTCATTAAAAAAGTTAAGGGACTAAAACTACACATGAATAATCTTATAAATAGCCACATAATGGTTTGGAGTAACTTTTTCCTTAAAACTTTGTGACCTAAATATTGAACAACATATAAAATTTATAAAAATTCTTTTCCTACTGAAATTATGTAAATTATTTGTATGAAAATTGATATATAATAGGTTTTCCAATTAAATTCAACTACATAGTTTTGCAGACCAATAAAATACAAAAGAATTTATCTTTTTTAAGAAAAATTAAATTTAATGCAGCCATACATTTGAATTTAAGTAAGGAATTTAATATAGTAATGAGTGTCATTTTACCTTGAATGATAGCATTTATCTTCCAAGTAAGATTATTATAAGATCTTTTTATGTACCAATTTTCAATTAGAAGCACTGGTTATTTTAAGGTAGCAAATGACTTAGACGAGGAGATTCCATATTCTCATAACTCTTAATAATTGCTATGAAATTTGATATTTGTTGGGGCTAGCTTAAGTTTTAGGGGAAGATGTGGAAAAAAGGGGGGGGGGGGGGGAAATAAACTTATCTTGATGATATTTTAACTAAAAAAGAAAAATAGATCTCATATTCTATCACCCCAAAAAAAGGTTTTGGTGATAGTCATTGCATGAGTTACATGCGTTAGGTCAATAAATTGTAGGGTAGCAAATCATGAGACAAAGTTGGCATTAAGTGTGTTTTACTTTTTAGAGAGTTTTTTGCAGTCCAAGACTTATGCCTAGAACAATTCAAGAAGAAAGAAGTTTTTGAAATCTCAATACATAGCTCGATACAAATCGATTAGTTGAGATAAGTTCAATACATGTCTTGATACCTATTGTGTGATCAAGAATTATAGATACAAAATCCAGTTTAGGTATTAATTCATCCAATCTCTAACATTTTATGCCCTACTTGCTAGAATATATGAGGACTAAAATGGACGACGAAATAAAGATTTCGATAGCTATGTTTTGCATGTATAGGGTTTTTGTAGCCGAGTTCTCACTCAGCAACAACCAAAGATATTAAGATTGATGATCAAGGGCTATAGTGAAAACCTTCAATGTGACACTTGAAATTTAGATGGAACATTCATTTGTACAAGGTTTTCTAGAAAAGAAACTAGGGATTTTAAGTTGCATGCGGAAAAATTGTAAGTGCAATAGGAGGGAATTGGGGGGAGTAGTAGAATTAAGGATGATTCTATTACAGTGCTTTGATTCTATTCATTGGACTTGTTTCTTTGGGAGTTGGTGGTAAACCTCTAAAGAGTTTTTCCATGTAGAACTTTTCTTTTTGTAACCATATTACTTATGTTATTCACTTTTTGCATTTATTTGTTTACAAATATTGGTTTGTACTTATCAAAGCTAAGAGAAATCTAATTAGATCTCAAATAAGAGTTTAATTTTATGTCACGTGTTTCAACCAATTTTCTTAATTTTGGTAACTATTTACTACACCACAAAAATCGAGTCCAATTTAGTTTTTCTTAAATTTTTGTGTTAAATAATCAATCAAACGAGAAAATCATAGAATCAAAATTAATAAACCTTAAAAATTTACCATCATTAATTTATTATTATTATTATTATTATACAAATTAAATAGAGGTTAGCCAAATTAAAATTGAGAGTTTTAAGGATAAAAATTTTAATTTTTTTTTATTTGTTTTGAATAAAATTATATTTATTTTATTAGTAGTAATTGTATATTTTTAAATATACAAACATTATATATATAATACATAAATTTGGTAAAATTTTAAAACTCATTTAATTATGCTTATTTGTAAATGTATCTCATGCATATGTATGAGGTTACAAACAAGTTAACCATAAATTGAACGTCCCAAAATATTTGGTTAATTAATTTTCTAGATTAAAATTGGTTAATTTCTAACAGTCGGTGTCTAAATCTCCAACAACGTGTCTAGGAGTGATAAGTTCTGTAAACACAAATGAAGTGGAGTTCACAAGCATTGTTAGGCTCATAGTGAGTCAAATTTACACCACAAGATTCAAAATTGCAAGTTTTGTGACATTGGATAATGACCAAGTAAAACAAAGATCATCTTTCCTCTCCTAAAGGTAGAGAGGTTCATACAATGCCTCAATGAGCTACCATCCCACAAGGAAGAGGTGCCAAGTATAAATACCTCATTTGCTCCACCGTTTAGTTCCTACAATCAAACAAACAAATAGGATCCTTTGTTGACTCACAAAATGGCAAACTCCAAGTACTTATTTCTACAAATTGCATGCTTCATCCTCTTGTTATCCTTGTCTCCTTCGTATCCCACAACCAGAGCCACGAAAGCACACCACCTCTTACTGGTTTCCATGCAAATGTTGATTTCAAAGGTTGCTTCAACAAGGTTTGTGCTTTCGGCGATTCAGACATAGACACTGGAAATGCTCACAACTTGGGTTATCTCAAATCCTTCATTAGCACTTTATTCTCTCACGCTTGGTCCCTATATTGCTCATCAGAGAATTCAAAGTTATTTGGTTATCAACTATCTAATGGCTACTTGGTCATTGATTTCCTATGTGAAGCTTTCAACATACCCCACTTGTCAGCCTATAAAGACTATTCCACAAACTTCTCAAGTGGTGCAAACTTTGCAATAGCCGGATCACCGGCTCTTTCAAGTAATCTCTTTGGTCTTGAAACATGGCCTCACATTTTACTTTACACTTAGGGCTGGCACAACAATTTTCACGGCCTAAGGCCGAAATTTTAAATAGGGCATTTTTTTTATTTAAATATTAGTAACAAATTCATCCACACATACTTTTTTAGATTCAATTTATTTTTTAACTTTTTTATTTTATTTTTTTTATTTGTTGACATTTATAATGAACAAATATTTATAAATAAATAAAACACGACTCATAAATTGAAAATTATAATCTAACTAAAAATAAAATCTAACGTATAGAATAATAAAACCTAGTTTACCAATAGCCAAGTTGCAACTTTCCTAATATTGGGAGCACTTTATAATCTAAACTTGCACGAATAAAAATTAATTTATTACATGATTTAATAAATTAATATCTCTAACACAAATGGATTGATGTGATATACATCAAATTAGCAATACATGTGATAACTTATAGGTTATAAAGCAAATACATCATGTGGCTCACTCTCTTGGTTGCTATGTGATATGTTTAGAAAGAGAAAAGAAATAGTAATAAAATACTAGAAATAAAAGGGTGAGTGGGTGACAGTGTTATGTCTTGTCACTTCTATGTCTCTTTCCAGGTCTCTTTCCACTACCATAACAAAACAAAATTTTAATAGCATAATGAGAAAAAATAAATGGAGTGAGGGCTTAAAGCCAAACCTGAAGGGAGAAAAGATTTGAAGCACAACAAATTTCAAGCCACTGTAGAGAATTTAAATGGGGAGAATGACACAGTTTCTAGCAACGAGTATAAAATTCTAAGGTTTGAGTTTGATTTATTTGGGCCATTTGATTTTAGTCTTTAGTTTTGCTTTGTTCAGTTATTGAGAGAGAAAGTAATACGAGAGACTTAAGTGGTACACTCTTAAACTCCCACAGAGAGATGGAAGAGTCAAGAGCACTAATCACCAAGAGTTTTTTTTTTTTTTTTTCCTCCTTTTTTTTCTTTGATATATATGAGAGATATTCAATTCTACTCCTAGAAAACGTTTTCATTTTTGTTTTTTCTTAAAGAAAAAAAATATTTTTGATGCATTGATTTATTTTTTTTGCCTTAATTAATATTCTTATAGAGAAGAAAATATTTTATTGGTTCAAATTTGGGGACTTATTCCACATGGGGCCTTAGGCAATTGCATCTGTTGCTTATAGGGTAGTGCTGGCCCTAGATAGGGGACTGTAATCTGTAATTTCTTTTGCACTTGCTGAGATAGCTTACCAATACTTTATTAAAATAAATAAATAAATAGGCATCTAGAGAAGGTTACAATTGAAGGGAGAAGAAGATGAAAAGAGAGGGGGGGGGGGGGGAGGGGCTGAACCGATCACTGGAGATGACATGTCTAGGATCCAAAACCCACACCAAACATAGATAGTTTCAACTTTTAGTAGATTTTATTAGCAAATGGGATAACATGCCCCCACCCCTCCCCCCTAAAAAAAAAGTAGCTTGTTCTACATATTAAAATTTCACAACAAAATAACAATATAAAAGTATGGTTCAATATCAATGGTTTGAGATTAAATTTGTTAGGGTCATATTTTTTATGTATTGGCATATTCTACGACAAAACGTAGTTTACTTGTAATTGGGTAGATCTAAGTGAGTTAAAAATTATCATGACAAGTAAATTCATTGAAGACATGAAGATTTCTCAAGAACAGTTCAAGAAAAGTTAAATCTACAAGTTTTGATACCTCATTGATACTTGTCAATTTATTGAGATTTAATGAAACTCGATACCTAGCTCGATACATCTCGATCTATCGAGCTAACGAATTTAAGGAGATAGAACAGCAACGTTTTATTTTAAGAGGCTATTTGTTTATAAGTATGTGTAATTCTAATAGGATTAAGAGAGCCCAAGATTTGTGTAAACCTAACAAGAATGGGAGAGCTCATAAAAAGGCCCATTGAGCTCCTATATAAATAAGGAGGTATGGAGAAAGAAAACCCTAACCCTAAAAAGCTAACCCCGAAGAGCCTCATTAGGTTTTCTTATTTGAATCCCTATCCTCCTCCTATAGAAGAAAGAGATCTTACTACATTTCTTGTGTGCCTTTGGGTTTTGCAACCAAGCAAAATCTCTAGCACCATCAATTGAAGATCTTATTGGTGTTTCTATGTGAAGCTATTGCAAATCAACTACAACAATCAAAGGGTTGTTGTGGAGTTAGTCATGTACTTGGGTTTGTGTAAAGAAGTTAGTCATGTACTAGGATTCATGCAAAAAGGGAAGATGTCTCTACATGATTAAGTCCAATTGGGTATTAGAGTAAAGGTTTAACTGTAGGTTGGTATTGTGGGTGTTGATGCCCACTTTTGACAAAAGGACCCAATGGCAAAAGAAGCCCAACAATATGAAAGAGACAGAGAAAGAAAATAGTAAAATAAAGACTATTAGGCCAAAATGACAGGAATAATGGTTAATACGCCCACAAAAATAATAAGTGGCTAGGAAGAAAGTAAAAGGGTTGAGGAAGCCCAATGAATGAAGTAGTAAACCCATGGGAGTTGTAAGAGATGGAGAGAGTGAAATGGGCCGAGTAGTTGTTAGGACATATATGGTTCACTTGTTAAGAACATATGTCATTCTTTTATGTAATTGACTAATCCTTTGACGAAATGCACTCAACTTGTAATTGGGTAGCTCTAGGTGTTTTTAATACTTCAAAAAATAAGGCTTCAAGATCAAGTATTGAAGTCATTAAGTCTGTCCAAGAAACAAGCTGAAGAAGTGCACAATCATTAAAGCTCGACACCTTCTTAACAGCTGCTCGACACCTCCTATCTGTTGAGGTTTATAAAATCAAAATTTTTGGTCTGATTTCTTGGGATCCGTGGATGTGTCTTTGGGCCTTCTTTTCTTCTAACCCTAGACATATAAAAAGATTGTTTTAAAGGCCGTCAAAGTGTTCACAAGTTACATAAGCATTGAGCAAACTATATTCAAGCAAATTGTGACGGGAGACAAAGTTTTGCCCTAGTTCATCTCTTCTGAAAAAGTTGCTGTGTATGTGCACCTTTGGGTTTTGTGACCAACCATCTTCTTGATCTTCATCATAGATAAATTGAAGAACTTTGCAGCCAACAAATCTTTTTAGTTCGTAATTGAAGTCGTGTATAGGAATCCGTGCATTGGTTAGTCACGTACTTAGGAGCCGTGCATAAAAAGGGGGAATTGTCACTACAGAACAAGTCCAATTGGGTATTGGGGTAAGGGTTCAACTGTAGGTTGGTAAGGTACTTGGAAATCCTTTACTTATAACCGCTTGTTGTGATAATAGTGGAGTTTCAAGAGTGGTGACCTGAAAATCACTCGGTGAGGTTTTTGCCGTCAGGTTTTCCTCATTCGTAAACAAATCACCGTGTTATTTATTTTTTCCCTACATAATTAGTTTATTGGTGATTTGTTTGTGCTACCACACGTTTGCATATTAAATTTATTAATTAATAACTTGGCTAATTAATTAATTAATTTAACCACAAGGGGTCGATACATTTTTTTTTTTTTTTTGCCTCTCAGTAATAAATTCATAGGGTTGGCACAAAGGCCAATAAGCCCAAAAGGTAAGGATGTGGCAATTGGGCCAGATAAGTCCAAAAGATTTAGTAAAAACCCATGGGAGTGAAAGAGGTAAGGAAGAATGAAATGGGCCGAGGACGCTCAAGGCACGAAATGGGTTGGCCTAGCAGGAATGCTGGTTAGTAAAGCATGAAAGAAGAAATGAATGTAAGAAATGGACTGGTAGGAGCATCAACCCATAAGCCCATAGGTAACAACAATGTAAAAGGATAAGTAATATCATAGTAGGGGCAGTGTAGTGGCATGGCAGGAGCACTAGATAGCCCACGGACACAGGATAAAAGGAGACATGGGCTAGGTAAGAGGGAAAAAGCCCACTCCTAAACAATGCCCTGTTCGAAGAAGAGATAGAACGCAGAGAACGAAAACTTAAAAGCCTATGTATCATTCATGTCACGAAAGTTAAACAAATACTAGAACGTGCAGCAAAATCAAACAAACACAGAGGCAATGGCAAATGCATGAAGGAAAAAAAGTAATGGATTTAGGCAGAAATGGAGCATGCACACAAGGCTCAGACACCACCTATCTATACCCAGCTAATACAGGGGAGGTGGGCCACGGGTCAGAGGTTTGAGAGGGTGTGGTCTAGCAGTGGGAAAAAGGGAGAGCCTATTTCAGGGTTCCCATTTAAGCTCTTTTAGGTGAAATGTCTTGTTGGGATGACATCTCAAACAAAGTAAATATGAGCTGGAATCACTAGATGCATGCCATAGAGGGTGGTAAGGGAAAGGTTTATCCCTTATTCAAATAAGAGTGTTAAGGGAGATAGGAGACAGAACAAAATCATATTTGTCTAGGAATGAGGCATGGTGCAGTAGCACAGTGTAGTGGTGGTGGTTAGGTACCCAGCAAGCTAGTGGTCAGTCTTGGAAGGGCACCCACAACGAGCCAAAAGTGGTTGAGGGATAAAGATGGTAAATCCTGTCACGACAAGCAATATAAAAGGCTATAATCGTGAATAGTGAAAAAGGGGAATAACGGTAAACAGAAAACAGAGAGATAGAAACAAAGAAGATAAAACAGAGTAAACAAAGAAGAAAAGGGAAAAATACAAAAGTCCCAAAGAGAGGGAAGAAACGTGAGTACTAGGAACAGAGGCATGCATCAATAGGTTACACACTTCTCTCCCTCTTAATAGACCCACTCTCTGATAAGTTAAGAACTCAAGTTTCAACCATTTAGGTCATTTTTCCAAAGTCTGTAATCTCCACATCAAGAATTCCCTCTGAGGTTACCCACGTTGGAGATTGGCTCCTTTTTAGGCTCGTGTCCATTGAACAACTAAGCCAATTCCTTTGGCAGATGAATCCTATTTTTTTATGAATGACTAATGATAGGCTACAATCTGAATGACCCCTTGTGATTAAACCAACTAATTAATTAGCCAAGTTATTAATTAATCAATTTAGCATGCAAATATGTGGAAGCATAAAAAAATTACCAAATAACTAAATATGCAGCGGAAATTAAATGACACGGTGATTTGTTTACGAATAGGGAAAAACCTTGCGGCAAAAACACCACCGGGTGATTTTCAGGTCACCACTCTTGAAACTCCACTATTATCAAATCAAGTGGTTACAAGTAAAGGAATCCCAAGTACCTTACCAACCTACAGTTGAACCCTTACCCCAATACCCAATTAGACTTGATCTGTAGCAACAGTTCCCCCTTTGATGCACGGCTCCCAAGTACGTGACTAACCAATTTGATGTGCGGATCTCAATACGCAGCTTACTCCTTTGCACGAATCCCAGTACGTGACTAACTCCACAGCAACCCTTTGATTGTTGTAGTTGATTTGCAGCAGCTTAACATAGAAACACCAATAAGATCTAC
This sequence comes from Quercus variabilis, assembly GCA_030445155.1. Lineage (NCBI taxonomy): Eukaryota > Viridiplantae > Streptophyta > Magnoliopsida > Fagales > Fagaceae > Quercus > Quercus variabilis. The sequence goes on along the minus strand of CP129447.1, from coordinate 55,989,764 downwards.
AATGTTGGTGTAAGAGACTTTGCTTGGTTACAGAACCCAAAGGCGTACAAGAAACGCAGCAAGAACTCTTACTTCTGTAGGAAAAGGCTAGGGTTTCAAAAAGAAAACCTTATGAAGCTCTCTAGGGTTAGGTTTTTCTTTTTCCCACCTCCTTTAAATAGGAGCTTAATGGGCTCTCCTATTCCAAATAGGTTTACACAAACCTTGGGCTTTCCTAGTCCAATAAGGATTATACAAACCCATAAACAAATAACTTTTTAGAATAAAAACATTGTGGCTATAATCTGAAAATTCGTAAGCTCGATCGACCGAGACATCTATCGAGCTTTAATGAATCTTGATAGATAGAGCTTCTGTCGAGGAGGTTTCGAGACCTGCAGATTGCACTTTTCTTGAGCAGTTTTTGAGTAATCTTCATATCTTCAATTTAACCACTTGTGATGATCATCTTGAACCTACTTAAATTTACCAAAATACAAGTAAAGTGTGTTTTATCAAAGGATATGCCAATTACATAAAAATATGTCCCCAACAACGAACTTGTTATCTTACTATTAATTTCTTTTTTTATTTATTACCGTGACCTTGTCACTTGTAATCATATTGCTATATATCTTCCTTTTCTAGTGTTATTCATGTATTATTGTTATTAGTAGAAAATGTTTTAGTTATCTTGCTGCATTTTGTTTCTTGCTATAATATCTGCAACAATCTTTCCTGTCGAGAGCATGTGGTATGTTCAAGGTTTTTGCTAGGATGCGTATGTACTGGAATGGCTCAACTTGCACACAAGTTGGCCTAGGGTGTGTTTCAGCTAGGCTAGTCTCGACTCTCCTACCCTAGAATCATGGGCCACAGTATAGTAGGAAAAATCCAACCCAAAACACAAAAAAAGGCCCAACGCATTTAAATTGGCAACTTCACTAGGGAGTTAGGAAGAAGATAGGGAAAGTAGAAAAAGCCCTTGTAAGTTATGCCCCCAAGATCAAAGATGAAGCGAAACATGAGTACTATACCCTCACAGGCAAAATCAAGGCTAGCCATGCCACACCAACCTAATTAGGCGGATGGCATTAATGAGGTACTGCAGTCTGTGCAACATTCCTAGCTACAACTAATGGAAGAGATTTGCCATATAAAGGCAGACAAGACTAAAGAGAAAGGAAGGCAACATGATCCAAAGCTTGTGGCAAATAAGGAAGAAACCCTTGTAGGTAGTGGCCCATAGAATGCAAAGCAGCGTTTTAGAGAAGTAAAGGGCAAAGTTGTAGGAGGTTTAGAGCAAGAAAGGGCCAAGGCGCTGAAGGAGAGATTCTATGCACGAAGGCCTCCTTATCCTTTGTACGTACTCAGCAAGCCATACCCCGAGAGATATGAACTGCGAACTTTCGCACAATATGATGGCAGAAGGGGAAGTGTTGTTGAGCACATGAGTAAGTTTATTGACACCCTTGGTCCTTATGTGCTTGCTCACTCCCAAGTGCAGGAGATTGTAGCAATATAATTCTCGGAGTACCGAGGTTGAACCACAAGGAATGGGGTAAATTCAAAGAAAATGTAATAAATAGATCAATAAAACTTTTGGTGAAGATGAAGAATAATTTTTGCCTGGTAAACAAGAATAACAGTGATAACTGATTAAGACAATAATGTAAATACTAGGGCATCGGGGTGTTTCCCTATATCGATATGAAATTCTTTGTGATCTAAGAAATTATATATTTCATAATTCATTGTTCTTATACAATTAAATACTTATGATTCAGTTGAACTGAGACAATTCAAGAATGCATGATAACCTAGATTAATAATGCGGTTTGAAAAGTTTTCATAAAGAATCATTCACTTTAAAACCAAATTTTCATTTGAAACTAATAGAAATTTATCTAAACAATAAGAAAAACATGATTGAACTTATTAAAAGCATGGAAGAACTAATACATCAAAAGAAGTCTAATTGAACAATCAAATATCTTGTTGATAAAATCGTAGAAAGAATCACATTAAAGACTCATACAGTATAGAAGAAACATAACCCCTAGCCCTAGCAAAGAGTTTAGGTTGCTATTAGAGAAAGGAAAATACATGGTTTTCTCTACCAAATTTGTTCTGCATAGCCTCCCTTCAAAACCCTAACGTCCAAGTGTCCAAAGAAAATTAAACTTTTACTATTTTAATTTTCTTCTAGATTTACAGCAGTAACTTGTGAGTTAATTTCGACTTTAAAAGGTTGTGAATTTTGAAAAACTCGAAACTGGAAAGTTGTAGATATTTAAATCATAGTTTCGACCCATCTAGCCTTGTGTCAAAGGTTTCTTGAAATTCCTATAGCAAATGTTAGTCTGCTTTATTATTATATCATATAAATGAATTTTCAATTTTTGAGTGGGGATACTACTTATCATATTAAAGAGTTTTCATTAGCTTCACTTTTGGAGTGTGTCTATGCATAGCCCATCCAATCAAACTGGCGTTTCCAAACATGCAAAGATCAAGAATAATCTAGATTAGAGCCTCTACTCCAAACCTCTCTTAAGTCATCAACACTCTGAAAGAACACATATAAAAGTAATGGCCTTTTTTTTCTTTGTCTTCAAATCACATATGAACAAGAAGGAAAGAAGAAGTTTTAAGAATATCACATGTTTATACAAAAACATTAGCTAAAAAAATGGAAAAAGATCTCTTAGAAAGGATGTTGAATTCCTAGAAACATGAGGTTAATAACATTCTCTTTTTTCTTTTTCTTTCTTTACTCTTTTTTTTTTTTTTTCTTTTCTCTTTTTTCTTTTTCTTTCTTCTTCTTTTCGATTTTTCTTTTTGGAAGAAAAGAGAGACAATGGTGGTATCTAAATGCTTCAATAGCTCAAAACTTGAACCCCCAAGAGAATACCCATAAATAGAAATGTTTTGTGGTATTGTAGAAGTATTTCTCATGGCTCAAATGATGGTGACTGTTAAATATGTTATTAGCAACGTGATGTCTTATACCATGTTGTAAATGCTAGAATGGATGCGGAAAGGGAAGCATAGTGAACGGTTTTAAACCCCTTAAAACACAACCAGATTGAGTAGCTTAGTTAATTAGCCAAGTTGTTACTTAGTCAAATTATGCAATTCTAGGTTAAAACAATCAAACAATCATATCAAGAATATAAAGCAGCGGAATAATAAATAACACAAGATATGATCACCCAGGAAAACCAAACCGATAAAAAACCTAGGGAGGATTTTTCCCACTGATCCTCAAGGAAAAACTGAATTCACTATGAAAGAATCGAAGTTCATACAAAAGGACTTACAAGCTCCCCGCTCAACTTCCTAATGCTACCTACCAGTAGAACTTACTGACACGACCCCGTGCAAGCTCCGAATCCACGGACTCCTTCTTTTTTCAATTCTTCAATCAGCTATAAGCACCCACGCTTGATATTCGTTAAGTTCTTAAATCTGCAATTGAATGATCATCAAGGTTTTGATAATATCTCCACCTTAAAAACCCTAAGATTTGTGTAAAGGAAAACTCCTATAGATCTCACAAGAGATTTACACAAAACAACAATGTATGAGCAACAATACAACTGGAGCAACTCCAAAAACGTGGCTAGGGTTTTGCCTTATATACCTAGGGCAAAAACATAAAACCCTAAACGTTTTAATGAGTTAGGGCTGAGTTGGAAAAACTGCAGAAAACACAATCTAGTCGACTTTCGATCAATCGAGTCTATTCTTCGATCGATTGAGCCAGACCAAAATGCCCCACTGCATCTACAGTCTCTCAATTCCAAATTTACAATAATTTATCAACTTTGAGCAAGCTTAAACAAGACTAAACATATTGTTTTGATCATGGTTTGCCAATATTACAAATTAGAGTTCTAAATACATAAATTCCTAAACCTTTAGAACCTAACAAACTCCCCCTTTGGCAATCCGTGACAAAACACAAATTAGAAGCTCAAAGTTTACAAGTAAAAAGCCCTTTACAAAAGTAATGCTCATAAACTCAAATTCAATCCTAACTACTATCCATCAGTTGCAAGTGTAGATAGCAGCTCAGTTGAATCAACCTGTATATTCCTGAAATACTCAACAAACGCATAAACGCATGTGTGACAGAAAAGAGTAAAACAACAGGTATAACATTCTTGTAAGATTCACACAACACAGAATAAAGACATATATTAATGATCATCTCATAAATATAAATCAATAAGCAGTGAATCACAAAGCAACAAGAATCAATGAATATATCATGTATATCAATCAAAGTTACTCCCCTTAACATGAATATCCCCAAAAATGATATACAAAGTGAAGTACCTAGATACAATCTAAAAACTCCATAAGCTCCTCAAAAACAAAAAATCTCCCCCTAACTACAAAAACCCCTCTACAAGCCAAAAACTCCAAAAACTCTACTCTCCCTTTTTGTGGTGGAATGCCAAAGGGCAATCACAAGTTAGCATTAAAAGAAGGTGGTAAGGGTGAATGAAGGTGCACAAGGTCGGCTCGCAGAGCACGAATCTCATCAAGTAAGTCCACCAAAATCTAACCATGAGCTGCCTGAATGGTCATGACAGTCTCCAAGGAATGACGAACATCAAAGTCAGCCGAAGGAGGTGGAGGAACATCAGCAGCAGCAGCATCACCAACAGGATCAAGAACATCCTCACTAGCAGGACCTATAGAAGAAGAAGGAGGAGGTACGCTGCTAGAAGGCTCAGACCTAGGGTGTTTAGAACCAGCTCTAAGATAAGCAGCCCTCTGTTTAAGAAAAGATGCACCTATGGGAGCAATCACATGAACGGGCTCAGAGGAAGGGAAGCCACTAAGATCAAGATAAAGTAAAATCCTTTGTATAAAAATAGGATGAATAAGAGCATGAGAAGTAGATGAACTCCTATAAACGTCGTTCAAAGAACGAAGAAAGAGATGAGGAAAACTGATAGGAGCATCAGTAATCAGAGCGTACAAAAATACACACCGCTCGAGAGGAATGGTGTAAACATGAGATATGGGCCAGATAGAATGACAGGCTATCCTAAAGAACAGATAGTGCAACCCTGAAAGCTCAGCAGAAGTGATCCTAGGATCAGAACCCCACTGAATAGAAGTCCCAGTGATGTAAGACAAGACATCACTCAACTCAGGAGACTCATCATAAGAATAGACAGGATTCTGGACCAAAAATACCCTTAGAGCATCAGCCATTACCCGGGGAGTAATGGTGTACTCTACGCCTCGTATCCAACTCTTTACCAAAGTATTGGAATCATAGATGTGGATAAAGATGTTCAAAAAGAACTCTCTAATCAAGGCAGAAGGTGGAGAAGGATCAGAAATATCCACCAAGGGTAACCAACCCCGATGCTCAAAGTTTGCCCTAATGGCAGGATCAAGTTCATCTAAGAGAACAGAATGCTCAGCCCAAATCTTTCTCTTAAGGTTTAGCTTCTAAAAAATCTCTTGGGTTTTCTTACTCGGAAACTTCTCACGGTCAAAAGACAGAGGAGATGGAGAAGAGGAGGGAATAGTCCTACGGGCTCTAGTCTTCCTAGGCATGATGCTAAGGAAAGGACAGAGACATAAAGAGACACAAAGAGAAAACCAAAAGAAAAGAATAAAACAAAACCAAGGGCAGTCTGCAAGTTAGCACAATAAAAATACAAAAAATATATATATGATGCATGAACAATAACAATGTTGTGATGCATGAACTAATACAGTAAACACAGTTCTAATTAGGTTCAATTTCACAAAATTGGCTCGAACATAGAGTTTCTAACAAAAACCCTAAAAATTTGAAAAACCACTTGAAAATTTTGAAACAAAATGATGAATTGATCATCACATATTGTTGAAAACAGATTAGAATAACCAATTTCATCAATTAAACTCAATTGAACAAAAATCCCCAATTTGGATCAATTACAAGCCCTAGAATTTTCAATTTCTCACAAAACCCAAAATTGATCAAATTAAACTATCAAGATCATGTTTATAGCATGTCCCCACAAAAACCCATTAATCAATTACACAAAATTAGGCATGAATCAACAAAAATCCCAAAAAGAAAAAGGTTCGAAAATTTAAAGAGAAATGCATGAAAAATGCATGAAAAGATGTAAATAAACTCAAAAGAAAGGGTAAGATAGTCATACCAGCTTGAGGAAAGAGAAACCTTGCAAAAAATCCAAAGGAAAACGACAAAAATTTGGACTTTTAGCCTTGCTGAGTCAGAGAGAGAAAGAAAAGTTTGAAAATTTTTTGAAAAAGTATTTGAATCAGTCAAGAACAGTGTTTTAAAAAACCTGATTCGCGACTTTCGATTGATCGAAAAATACATTCGATTGATCGAATCAAACACTCATTTTTTAAACAAATTAAAGCACTTTTTCGATCGATCGAAAATCAAAATAGATCGATCGAACTGGGCAGAGGCTCACAAAAGTTTTGAGAAAAATCACAATTTTGAAAATCATAAACCATATTTTGAAAACAACTCCTCAAAGCATTAAACTAATTGAAACAAAATGCATGAGTATGAGATAGAATGCTTTTTCAAAAAACCCAAGTTTTAATCCCAGTTTCTCCAAAGAAAATTTCAGCCATTCTTCTTTTTAAATTCTCAAGCAAAAAAAATGTTTTGCATAATTCTCAAAGTATTTTCAAACTTGATTGGTTAGACCAAAAACACACACAATAACATGTACAAAGTTTAGCAAAGAGTAACTTGTGTAGTGTGTGCAACTAGCAAAAACTTGAGATACATGTGAGGTGATATGTGAATAGCAATTAATCACAAAGTCTACAAAATTCATCACATAGAATTTAAAAAAAGAGTTACATCCTATAACTCCCACATCTGCTAGAACAAAAGCTTGCAATCATGTAAGTTTCTTGTATTTTTGCCTCATTATTATGTGAGATTGGCATCAAGCCTAATAGTACACACCAATTTTAAGTATGTGAAGTGGCATCAAGCCTAATAGTACACACCAATTTTAATTATGTGAAGTGGCATCAAGCCTAATAGTACACACCAATTTTAAGCATTAAGCATTTAACAAAGGCTACACCTTATGTTCTTTTTGTGCATGTGCTACATTTTCTCGAGCACAAAATCTTATGATATGCACTAAAGTATTCATGATTAGCTAGTGAACAGTGGTGAGATAGTTATTTATGCCTTTCTCAAAAGGATCAAGTCCGACAGTCAAATAACATGTGACTTCAAGATCAAGACAAAGTGATCAACAACCATAAACATCTTTCCCGCACAACATGCACTACAAAGTTTCAACTAATCAAGTGCAATAAATAAGCTCATCAAAGCTAAACAAGGTACATAAAACATGTTATGTGAAAATAAATTGACCAACCTTATTTTCAAAAAAACCAAGAAAACAATGTCAAACACATTTTTGCTTTCTTTTGCTTCCTTTTTTTTTTTTTTTTAATTAAAAAGAAAACAAATAAATCCTAGAATGAAATGCATGAATGTAATGCAATGCAAGTCCAAAAAAAAACACAAAAATCAAAGAACAATGGTCACAAAGGAATGAGCAATGAAGCATAAGGACTATGTCAAAAAGACTCAATTAGGTCGAGTCTTTTGTATCCAAAACCTTTTAGATGCACCATGACCATTGGAGTTCTTATTCACATTCGCATGATTTCCAACTCCAGAATTGGAATAAAGGTTCAATGCCTTTACCAATTCACCAATGAGTGTCATAGGATCTTGTGCTTGAGGCATAGGCACCTTTGGTTTATTTGCTCTCTTAGCAGCTTGAAGCTTGTAACAGTTAGGACGAGTGTGTCCAGACTTTCCACAGTAATAACAAACCCAAGCAGGTTTACCATGCATCTTGTCCTTAGAAAGGGTAGAATCCTTAGATTTAGTTTCTCTCAGATCAACCCTAATCTTCCTAGGAGGTGAAACTTCTACAGGTTTGACTACCTCATTCACAGGTGGTTTGACAGTTTCACTCACAACCTCACTCACAGAAGGTTCAGAAGGAGATGAAGGAACAAAGTTCGTGGAATGTGGAGTAGACACAGAGATGCTTTCAACATATCCTATCCCAGATTTATCAGAAGGATACTTTCAAACATTTAGCATGTGATCAAGTTTAGAACTAGCAGATCTAGCAACAGATAAATCATGTTCCAAAGTTTTAACTTTATCAAGCAAGAGCATGTTCTCAGATTTAACATTATTCAAAAGGTCATTAGCATCAAACAAGTTAACAAGCAAATTCTTCTTTTCAAGCTCAAGAGATTCAATTTTCTTCAAGCCAAGTTCAATATTCATAGCATCCTTTGCAGAAAACAGTGAAAAAGGGGAATGACAACAAACAGAAAACAGAGAGATAGAAACAAAGAAAATAAAATAGAGTAAATAAAGAAGAAAAGGGAAAAATATAGAAATCCCAAAGAGAGGGAAGAAACGTGAGTACTAGGAATAAAGGCATGTATCAATAGGTTACCCGCTTCTCTCCCTCTTAATAGACCCACTCTCTGATAAGTTAAGAACTCAAGTTTCAACCATCTAGGTCCTTTTTCCAAAGTGTGTAATCTCCACAACAAGAATTCCCTCTGAGGTTACCCACATTGAAGATTGGCTCCTTTCTAGGCTCGTGTCCATTGAACAACTAAGCCAATTCCTTTGGCAGATGAATCCTATTTTTTTTATGAATGACTAACTTGTTATCTTACTATTAATTTCTTTTTTTCTTTTTTTATTGCCGCGACCTTGTCACTTGTAATCATATTGCTATATATCTTCCTTTTCTGGTGTTATTCATGTATTATTGTTATTGGTAGAAAATGTTTTAGTTATCCTGCTACATCATGTTTCTTGCTATAATATCTGCAACAATCTTTCTTGCTGAGAGCACGTGGTACATTTAAGGTTCTTGCTAGGATGCGCCTGTACTGGAATGGCCCAACTTACACACAAGCTGGCCTAGGGTGTGTTTCAGCTAGGCTAGTCCCGACTCTCTTACCCTAGATTCATGGGCTGCGGTATAGTAGGAAAAATCTAGCCCAAAACACAAAAAAAAGACCCACCACATTTAAATTGGCGACTTCACTAGGGAGTTGGCAAAAAGACAGGGAAAGTAGAAAAAGCCCTTGTAAGTTATGCCTCGAAGATCAAAGATGATGCGAAACATGAGTACCATACCCACACAGGTAGAATCAAGGCCAACCATGCCACACCAACCGAATTAGGTGGAAGGCATTAATGGAGTGAGGGCTGCACTGCAACAGCAGCAAAGAATTCCCATTGGCAATACCAACTTCTTTATTGAGGTATTGCAGTTTGTGCAACATTCCCAGCAACAACCAATGGAAGAGATTTGCCATATAAAGGCAAACAAGACTAGAGAGAAAGAAGGCAACATGACCCAAAATATGTGGCAAATAAGGAAGAAACCCTTGTAGGTGGTGGCCCATAGAATGCAGAGCAGGGTTTTAGAGGAGGAAAGGGCAAAGTCATAGGAAGTTTAGAGTAGGAAAGGGCCAAGCGCTGAAGGAGAGATTCTACGCACGAAGGCCTCCTTATCCTCTGTAGGTACTCAGCAAGCCATACCCCGAGAGATATGAACTATGAACTTTTGCACAATACGATGGCAGAAGGGGAAGTGTTGTTGAGCATGTGAGTAAGTTTATTAACACCCTTGGTCCTTATGTGCTTGCACACTCCCAAGTCCAAGAGATTGTAGCAATATAATTCTCGGAGTACCGAAGTCGAACCACAAGGAATGGGGTAAATTCAAAGAAAATGTAATAAATAGATAAATAAAACTTTTGGTGAAGATGAAGAATAATTTTTGCCTAGTAATTGTAAACAAGAATAACAATGATAACTGATTTAAGACAATAATGTAAATACTAGGGCATCGGGGTATTTCCCTATATCGATATGAAATTCTTTGTGATCTAAGAAATTATATATTTCATAATTGATTGTTCTTATACAATTAAATACTTATGATTCAGTTGAACTGAGACAATTCAAGAACGCATGATAACCTAGATTAATAATGCGGTTAGAAAAGCTTTCATAAAGAATCATTCACTTTAAAACCTAATTTCCATTTGAAACTAATAGAAATTCATCTAAACAATAAGAAAAACATGATTGAACTTATTGAAAGCATGGGAGAACTAATACATTAAAAGAAATCTAATTGAACAATCAAATATATTGAACAATCAAATATGTTGTTGATAAAATTGTAGAAAGAATCACATTAAATACTCATACAGTATAGAAGAAACATAACCCCTAGCCCTAGCAAAGAGTTTAGGATGCTATTAGAGAAAGGAAAATACATAGTTTTCTCTACCAAATTCGTTCTACATAGCCTCCCTTCAAAACCCTAATATCCAAGTGTCCAAAGAAAATAAAACTTTTACTATTTTAATTTTCTTGCATATTTACAGCAGTAACTTGTGAGTTAATTTCAACCTTAAAATATTGTGAATTTTGAAAAGGTCAAAACTGAAAAGTTGTAGATATTTAACTCATAGTTCCAACCCATCTAGCCTTGTGTCAATTGGATTTTTGAGGAGAGAGATATGCCCAAAATACTGATCAGTGCTCAAATCTAATTTTTCTTTTTCAAATTCTGCCTCTTTAATTTCTTTCCTTATTTGAAGCTTCCAAACATGGTAGATGACCCAAGCACTCCAATTGCACCTCCTTAGACATTTAAGCATGGCCCTTCAGCTCCTCTTAAATTCTAGTTTGGCCTCCATTCTCTCAAAAACTCCTGTAAACTCATCTTTTTCACATGATTTCCTGAAAGTAGAAAATTACACACAATGAATGACATCTTATTCAAGAAATTATGTAAAGATAAATAATTGGGACTAATGCAAATCATGACTTAGTTATACAAATTAAGTATAGTAATTAAGGGGATGACGCACACATAAATATATAGCAAGTATACATTTTAAGGCATTATCACTATGTAGTAGACAAGGACTTGTGTCTTCGGGAGTTTTTTCAATCTTTATGTGACCAGGCATACACATGGTACACTAACTTAATACCAGGGGCCGATCCCGACGTGCAATGATATGGTTGACATGTTTTGCACCAAGTACTTCCACAGAGAAGAAACAGTAATGCTTGCAACTTTGCAAGGAACAAAGCAAAAGAATGGTGACTACCTGATGGAGTACATCAAGAGGTTCAAAGACACAGCCCCCGATTGCTATGATCATTGTGAGGAGAAGATGTTTGTGGAAATGTGTGTGGGTAACATGATCATGGAGTACAAAGTTGTCCTGGAAGAGTTGGAAATTTCACAATTCGTGCAACTATTGCAAGAAGCTAGAAAGACAGCTTAATCAGTTAGGCCTAGTTCTAGCAAGCCTAAGGAGCGGAGATCCATGCCGCAGGCCATGACAGTATCCACCGGTGAGAAAAAAAAGGAAGTCAGATGGAAGTGAGTATGAGAATCCCTCACCACTACCATGATACCAAAGTAGCTGGACGTGCTCCTAGACAAATGGATCACAAATGGGGTTTTCAAACCCAATCAAGTTTCTAGAGAACCCACTGAGGAAGAATGGAGGGACACACGTTTCTATCATTTGCATAATTATGTACAACATCCTATCGCAGAATGTTAGGCACTTCGCAGGCTAGTGCACCGCAGAATTAGAGAGGGAACTCTTGAGTTGTCCTAGCTAGAAGTGTAGAGAAATCCAATCGCAAACCACAAGGTAAAGGGAGTCGCAGCAGTTTTTATTTGCACAGATTCGAGAAAGGATGAAGAAGAAAGGTCGGCTCTACCTTTCGCAGCCATTCCCACCTTGCAAAAAAGTTCTAGGTTCAAGAACTTGTTTAATTAGCTAGAACTCATAGCCAATGAATGAAGAATTTCCATGGAGGCTTTAGTAAGCATCGCCTCAAGAGCACGAGTAGAATGTCTCACGGTGGAAAGCAGAGCTGACAGAGCTTTCCAATGAGATGCGAATAAGATTACCTTTAGCAACAAAGACATAGAGGTGGGGTATTCAGACCACAGTAGACCCCTCTACGTAGAAGCCTCCATAAACCAAATCCCCATTAAGAGAGCCCTGTTGATATGGGCACTTCAGTGAATCTTATCCCATCTAGTACATTGTAAGTAGCAGGAATTTCAGAAAGCAAGATTCAGGGATGTCCAATGGAAGTAACAGGGTTCGGAGGAAGAGGTGACTATACCATAGGCCACATTTAGCTATGGTTGAAAGTGGGGTTAATAGCAGAAGTTTCATATTATATATTATTGGGAAGACCATGGTTGCACAAGCACCATCTAGTTCCGTGCACCTATCACTATTGTGTGAAGGGGAGATCGAAAGGTAGGATAATACGGATAGCAATGAACTTGTTGCCATTTGGGCAAGCAGAAGCCCATTTAGTAGATACCATGTTCTATGATGAATGGGCACCAATTGGTAAAGTTTGGTGTCCAAACTGTAAGGAACTTTTGTGCCTAGATGGAAGGATGCCTAGTACGACCCAGAGCCTAACTTAAGAGAGCTGCTGATATGGAGGAAGAAAAGGAAAGAAACGCCCACTTCAGAGTTAAGTGGTATGTTGCAATGCGTCAGGATTCAAACGCCTGATGGGACCCACTAGTATTACTCGAGGGGATCCCGAATGAAGGTCACGGCATAAAAGTTTAGTGTTCTATGTGGCTTAACAAAATTCAAAAGAAGAAAGCAACACATAAAGTGAAGGAGAGGTTACAACAGAAAAAGATGCATAAGTGACGGCAGAAGAAAAGTTAGAAGAAACTGACTTGGGCACTACATAAGCCAAAAAATTTCCATAAGTTCAAAGTTGTCAGAGAAAGAAAGGCAGAATTGATCCTGCTATTGAAAGAGTTCTAGGATGTCTTTGCATGGGACTAGAGAGAGATGCCTGTGTTAGACCTAGGATTGGTGGTACACACACTCAATGTAGATCCCGAGACAAGGTTGCTGCCTCAGCCTACCAGAGTGTTCACACCAAAATAGAAGAGCAGATAGCGGAAGAAGTGAAAAGGTTGTTAGCAGCTGGCTTTGTCAAACCCATCCAACACCTTTGATGGTTGTCCAACATCGTACCAATGAAAAAGAAAAATGGACAGATACAATGTTGTATTGATTTCAGAAATCTTAACTGAGTTTGCCCCAAAGACGAATTCCCGCTACCCAACATAGACCTATTGATAGACTCTATAGTGGGGAATGCCATGTTCTCATTCATGGACAAATTTAGTAGGTACAACCAGATTTGAATGGTGCCAAAGGATGTAAAGAAAATCACTTTTAGGACGCCTATAGATAATTTCTACTACATTGTGATGCCTTTTGGGTTGAAAAAAACAAGTGCAACTTACCAGTGCACGATGACTGCCATATTCCATGACATGATGCATCATGAGCTAAAAGACCATGTGGATGACATAGTCGTGAAATTGAGAAGACGAGAAGATCATGTCAAAGTGTTAAGAAATTAATTTGAAAGGTGTAGACTTTTCAAGCTAAGGATGAACCCACTAAAGTGCACTTTCAAAGTGTCTGCGGAAAAATTCTTGGGGTTCCTAGTCCACAGCAGAGGGATAGAAGTAGTCCCAGCTAAAGCAACGGCAATAGCGACCATGAAGCCACTAGCCATAGTAAAGGAATTGAAGAGCTTTCTGGGAAAGGTTTCCTACATCAGGAGGTTCATACCCAGTCTAGCATCAATTACTTTAGCTTTTACGAGATTGCTAAAGAAGGGACAAGGCTTTGAGTTGGGAGAGGCATAGTAGATAGCTTTTCGAAAGCTACAGTAGATCATGACGAACCTCCCCATGGTAGAAGCTCCAATTCGAAGGAAGCCACTACTACTTTATCTAGCCTCAAGCTTGTATGCTATAGGTGCCTTGATAGCCCAAGAAGACAGAGGTGGTGTCAAGCAGCCAGTTTATTACATAAGTCGCGCCTTAAGGGAGACGAAGACTCGCTACAGTAGAATGGAAAGGGTATGCTTGGGAATAGTCTATGCATCGTGAAGACTACACCATTATTTCTTGGCCAACAAGATACATTTGATGACAAAATCCCACACGATTAAAGCTCCTCTCCAAAACCTATTCTTTCTAGTAGGATATCTCAGTGGTTGTTACAATTGTTACAATATGACCTGAAGGTAGGAACATCCAAGACGATGAAGAGTCAGGCCATAGCGGACTTGTGGCCCAATTTCCAGGATAAGAGGTATTCCTGCTAGATGATGAGGTTTTAGGAGAAGTGGCTATAGCAAAAGTGACTGAAGAACAATGGGTGATGAAGTTCGATAGCGCTTTTATAGCAAATTTAGGAGGCGTAGGAGTGGTCCTTTATCATGAAGGAGAAGAAACCGTGGTGCTCTCAATGAAGTTAGAGTTTCCATGTTCAAACAACACTGTAGAATACAAGGTCTATCTCACTGGGTTAGCAATAACCCTCGAGATGGGGATCAAACATTTGAAGGTGATAAGTGACTTCAATCTAGTGGTCTGCCAAGCTAAGGGGAGCTTCTCTTTAAAAGGACCAAGTCTAGCCCTGTACAAAATGTTGACCCAAAAAATGGAAGAAAGGGTTTTCATATTTGAGATAGAGCACGCTTAGGAGAGCGAGAATCGGTACACAGACGCGTTGACCATATTAGGCTCAGAAATAGCCTTCAAAGGGAGTAGTGCTACAGTTGAAGTTAACAAGCAAAGAGAGTCCATCATTGAAATACTTCAAGAAGGTTCCGGGAAAAGCAAGGATGTGAAAAGGATTGGAGGGTTCCCATTAAGGAAGCACTGTTAAAGAAGAGAGATGTGGCAGAATTAAAAACATTAAAGGACTATGTCCTGATGAAAGGGGAACTGTATCATAGAATGCCAGAAGAAATTTTTTCAAGATGTGTGGAGCACAAAAGGCCCAAAGAAAACTAAAGGAAGTGTACGGCAAAACCTACATGTTCTGCAATGAGATCAGCCTATACCGTAGGCTTTAGAGGGCAGGTTTTTGTTGGCCAAACGTGGGTAAGGACGTAGACCTAGTCCAAACCTAGTGTGAGGTCTGCCATTTGGCCATAGATAAGGAAGAAAGTTACGCCATGCTTGCCAATGAAGATTGGAGAAGCCCATTTATATAGTATTTGATAGGAAACCTCCTGCCATGGAAGCATAGTGAAAGATATAAACTCAGGAAGCTGGCAATCCAATACTTCCTATATAAGAGAATTCTTTTCAAAAATGGATATGATGGGGACCCATTATGTTGTTTGGGTCCCAAAGAGGTTGGAGAAATTTTAAAAGAGGTACACGCAGGGGAATGTGGCGAGCACCAAGGAAAGAATAAGTTATATCGGTGCATGTTGTAGATAGGTTATTATTGGCCCACTATGAAAAGGGATACAATAGAATTTGTGAAAAAATACCACAACTGCCAAGTGCAAGCCAATTTGATCAACACCCACCCATAAAGCTTGCATAGCATGCTTACCCTATGACCCTTTCACACTTAGGGGCTCGATTTGGTGGGACCAGTTAATCCACATTCTCATGAGTACATATGGATCCTTGTGGCTACAAAATATTTCACTAAATAGGTAGAGGTCGTACCACTTTGTAAATCCATGGGAGGAGCTGTGGCAAACTTCATTAAAGAAAATATAATTGTCCGATTTGGGGCGCCTCACAGGATCATAAGTGACAATGGTATTCCATTTGTCAATGGAGAAGTAAGAAATATACTGGAGTTTTATTAGGTCAAGCACCATCGATCATCCCCTTATTATCCCAAGGGAATGGGCAGGCGGAAGCAACGAATAAAACTCTCATCAAGATTATCAACAAAATGAGCTAGAAATACATTGAAGGATGGGTAATGCATCTGTCAGATGCCCCTTGGGCCTACTAGAGCTTGCCCAAATCTACCACAGGATTTTCCCTCTTTTCCTTAGTGTATGGAACAGAGGTGATGAGTCTAGCAAAAGTGATGATACCTAATTTAAGGGTTATGCAAACACGAAAGAAGGAAAAAGAGAAGGAAGTCTTTGCAGCAGAAAGATGCGAAGATCTGGAAGGGTTGGACGAAAAAAGGGAGGAAGCCCAAAAGCAAAGCCGTAGTTGCAAGCAAAGGATGATTGAAGGTTATGGGAGGACAACTAAAGACAGGCTTTTTGCTGAAGGATAGCTTGTATTGAAGACAACAGACCACGTCGGGTGAGATAGGGTAGGACCATCTAAATTCTAACCAAAATGGGAAGGACCCTTCATGGTAAGGGAAGCAACAAACTTGTGTTAGTTTGTAGAGATTTAGTAGTGTTGCTGACCCATGTGCTCTTCATGAGAAACCGTAATATATTCCTGATCAACATATTCGTGATTTGAATATTGGACAAAACTAGATAATATATAGAGAGGTATATTAAGACTTGGACAAAGTTTATCTTCTCAACTCAATACGTGGCAATTTATAAAGAGTCTGAATTTGGAAAAAGATAAGGCATAAAACTCATGTTTTATATTATTCAATGAGAGATTGCTACATTAGTTTTTTACTTAAAACTCAATACATTCTACCACACATTATAACATCTTAATAATCTCACAATTAAGTTGGATTTTCAAATGGGCATTAGATTTTTTTTTTTTTTTTTTTTTTTTTTGAGAATCTAGGTATTAGAATTAATTGAGTATGGTTGTGCCTATTCTATAATATGTAATATAATGATATGACATGTTGGGATTGAAAGAGCAAAACTTTCGTTTTACACCACATCCTTATAAAATCCAATCTCATTTATAAAATTATCTATGTGTATTATTTAATTTAAAGCCAAAACACAAAAGACATAACTCATTAAAAAAGTTAAGGGACTAAAACTACAAATGAATAATCTTATAAATAGCCACATAATGGTTTGGAGTAACTTTTTCCTTAAAACTTTGTGACCTAAATATTGAACAACATATAAAATTTATAAAAATTCTTTTCTTGTTGAAATTCTGTAAATTATTTGTATGAAAATTAATATATAATATGTTTTCCAATTAAATTCAACAACATAGTTATGCAGACCAATAAAATACAAAGGAATTTATCTTTTTTAAGAAAAATTAAACTTAATGTAGCCATACATCTGAATTTAATTAAGGAATACAATATAGTAATGAGTGTCATTTTACCTTGAATTATAGCATTTATCTTTCAAGTAATAATATTATAAGATCTTTTTATGTACCAATTTTCAATTAGCAACACTGGCTATTTTAAAGTAGCAAATGACTTAGATGAGGAGATTCCATATTGCATGTGGAATTTAAGTTGCATGTGGTAAAATTGTAAGTACAATAGGAGGGAATTGGGGGGAGTAGTAGAATTAAGGATGATTCTATTGTAGTGCTTTGATTCTATTTATTGGACTTGTTTCATTGGGAGTTGGTGGTAAACCTCTAAAGAGTTTTTCCACGTAGAACTTTTCTTTTCGTAGCCATATTCCTTATGTTATTTACTTTTTGCATTTATTTGTTTACCAATATTGGTTTGTACTTATCAAAGCTAAGAGAAATCTAATCATATCTCAAATAAGAGTTTAATTTTATGTCACGTGTTTCAACCAATTTTCTTAATTTTGGTAACTATTTACTACACCACAGAAATTGAGTCGAATTTAGTTTTTCTTAAATTTTTGTGTTAAATAATTTATCAAATGAGAAAATCATAGAATCAAAATTAATAAACCTTACAAAATCACCATCATTAATTTATTATTATTATACAAATTAAACAGAGGTTAGCCAAATTAAAATTGAGAGTTTTAAGGATAAAATTTTTAATGTTTTTTTTTTCATTTGTTTTGAATAAAATTATATTTATTTTATTAGTAGCAATTGTATATTTTTATGTATACAAACATTATATATGTAATATAGAAATTTGGTAAAATTTTAAAACTCATTTAATTATGCTTATTTGTAAATGTATCTCATGCATATGTATGAGGTTACAAACAAGTTAACCATAAATTGAACGTCCCAAAATATTTGGTTGATTAATTTTCTAGATTAAAATTGGTTAATTTCTAACAATTGCGGTCTAAATCTCCAACAACGTGTCTAGGAGTGATTAGTTCTGCAAACACAAATGAAGCGGAGTTCCTAAGCATTGCTAGGCTCATAGAGAGTCAAATTTACACCATAAGACTCAAAACTGCAAGTTTTGTGACATTGGATAATGACCATGTAAAACAAAGATCATCTTTCCTCTCCTAAAGGTAGGGAGGTTCATACAATGCTTGAATGAGTTACCATCCCACAAGGGAGAGGCGCCAAGTATAAATACCTCATTTGCTCCACCATTTAGTTCCTACAATTAAACAAACAAACAGGATCCTTTGTTGACTCACAAAATGGCAAACTCCAAGTACTTGTTTCTACAAATTGCATGCTTCATCCTCTTGTTATCCTTGTCTCCTTCATATGCTCACAACAAGAGCCACAATAGCACACCACCTCTTGCTGGTTTCCAAGAAAATGTTGATTTTAAAGGTTGCTTCAACAAGGTTTATGCTTTCGGCGATTCAGACACAGACACTGGAAACGCTCACAACTTAGGTTATCTCAAATCCTTCATTAGCACTTTATTCTCTCACGCTTGGTCCCCATATTGTTCATCAGAGAATTCAAAGTTATCTGGATATCGACTATCTAATGGCCGCTTGGTCATTGATTTCCTATGTGAAGCTCTCAACATACCCCACTTGTCAGCCTATAAAGACTCTTCCACAAACTTCTCAAGTGGTGCAAACTTTGCAATAGCCGGATCAACGGCTCTTTCAAGTAATCTCTTTGGTCAATTCAATTTTGGTAATCCCCTAATGTGGAAACCAAATCCAGAGAATATCCTAACTCAAATTGATTGGTTCCATAACTTTGTTGGGGAGAGAGAATGCCAGGGAAAAGATAAGGCTGCATGCAAATCAGAGCTTGGGAATGCTCTCTTTTGGATAGGTGAGATTGGTGGCAATGACTATGCTCGTCTTTTTGCCTCTTCCATTGGCCCTGCTATTGCCAATAAGCAATTCATAAAGCAAGCTGTTGATCACATCTGCACACTTACTTTGGTAAGCATTGATAAACTACCATTTATATTAAAAGCTTAAATTGACTAAAAAAATGATGAATTTAATCATTTAACTATTATTCCAACATGCATAATATTACCAAAAAAAAAAAAAAAGAAGAAGAAAGAAAGAAAGAAAGTAGCATGTAGCCTTAGCTTATTAGAAGGCAAAAAAAAAAAAATTGTATCTCAATCAGTTCTTCCAACCTTAACATTTGATCAAGACTCTTTTCACAAAATGGTGCATTGCATATAAGAGAAAGGATGAATGTTATGGCGAAGTTAACGTTGAAATAGTCATATTAAGCTTGCTTTCTTTTGATAGGGGCTATTGGACAAGGGTGCAAAGTTCCTTGTGGTTCAAGGGCTACCACCAATAGGGTGCCTTCCATTGCAGTTAGCAACTTGTCCCTCAAATGATCGTGATCAAAATGGGTGTTCAGCGAGTGCCAACTTGGTAATAAAGGGTCACAACAATCTTCTCCAGAAGAGGTTGGATGAAATTCGAATGCAACACAAAGATTCAATGATTCTATTTATTGATTACTACAGTGCATTCACAACAATATTGGAAAAGCACTCACAATACCAGTTTGAAGAACCCTTCAAGGCATGTTGTGGAGCTAGGGGGGGACCATTCAACTATCAACCAAACCTCCTTTGTGGAGCTTTTGGGACCTCTACTTGCAAGAACTCCAGCACCCACATTAACTTTGATGGGGTTCACTTAACCGAAAATATGCATCAACACCTCTCTGATCTCTTCTTCAACCAAGGCTTCTGTACACCATCATTTGTAGATCTGATTAAGAAGAAGAAAGGCCAATATTAAAATGTCCGACATCGGCCTTCTAGTTCTCTTTTTAGTAATAAATATCTGATGGCTGATGCCTGATGCTGCTAGGTAGATTAGTAGTAGGCTCCCAATGGCGGCATTTGGAGAGCTAGATAATAATTCTTGTTTCAAGATAGTTTACTATCTTTTTACCTTATTATTGTTATTATTTAAATATTACACACGTTCCTAGTGTCTTGAAACGTGGCCTCACTTTTTAATTTACACTTAGGGCTGGCACAACAACTTTCACAGCCTAAGGCCGAAATTTTAAATAGAGCATTTTTTATATTTAAATATTAGTAACAAATTTATCCACACATACCTTTTTTAGATTCAATTTATTTTTTAACTCTTTTTTTTTTTTAGTTTTTTATATGTTGACATTTATAATGAACAAATATTTATAAATAAATAAAACATGACTCATAATTGAAAATTATAATCTAACTAAAAATAAAATCTAACGTATAGAATAATAAAACCTAGTTTACCAATAGCAAAGTTGCAACTTTCCAAATATTGTGAGCACTTTATAATCTAAACTTGCACGAATAAAAATTAACTTATTACATGGTTTAATAAATTAATATCTCTAACACAAATGGATTGATGTGATATGCATCAAATTAGCAATACATGTTATAACTTATAGGTTATAAAGCAAATACATCATGTGGCTCACTCTCTCAGTTGCTGTGTGATATTTTTAGAAAGAGAAAAGAAATAGTAATAAAGACTAGAAATAAAAGGGTGAGTGGGTGACAGTGTTATGTCCTGTCACTTCTATGTCTCTTTCCACTACCATGACAAAACAAAATTTTAATAGCATAATGAGAAAAAATAAATGGAGTGAGGGCTTAAAGCCAAACCTGAAGGGAGAAAAGATTTGAAGCACAACAAATTTCAAACAACTGTAGAGAATTTAAATGGGGAGAATGACACATTTTCTAGCAACGAGTATAAAATTGTAAGGTTTGAGTTTGATTTATTTGGGCCATTTGATTTTAGTCTTTAGTTTTGCTTTGTTCAGTTATTGAGAGAGAAAGTAGTACAAGAGACTTAAGTGGTACACTCTTAAGTAGTACAAGAGGCTTATGGGTCCAACCAGAACCGAGTCTCTTGGTGATAAGAGATACATCATAGTTATGGTAAACGACTTCACTAGATACAGTTGGGTTATTCTCCTACATTCCAAGTCTGATGCTCTTGAGCATATTAATGCTTTGTGCACAAGACTGCAGAATGGAAAACGCCTAAAGATTGATCAAATTTGAAGTGACCATAGTAAAGAATTCAAGAACTCATATATGGAGTCCTTTTGCTTCTATCTCAAGAATTCTCTGCTTCTATTACACCTCAGCAAAATGGTGTGGTAGAAAGGAAAAATAGGGTTATTCAAGAGATGGCCAAAGCCATATTGCATAACAAAAATGTGGCTAGAAACTTGTGGGGAGAAGCCGTGAACACTGCATGTCATACGGTTAATAGGGTGTACTTCAGACCCGGTACCAAAAAGACTCCCTATGAGTTATGGAAAGAAAGGAAGCCAAATGTGAAGTATTTCAGAAACTTTGGAAGTACTTGTTTCATTCTCAAGGATAGAGAGAATGTGGGAAAGTTTGACTCTCGGAGCAATTAAGATATATTTCTGGATTACTTTTCTATAAGCAAGGATTATCAGGTATACAACAAAAGAACTATGAAGGTAACGGAGACAGTAAATGTTGTCATTGATGAGTCTTTAGATTCCAATTCTGAGAAAGGCATTGAGGAACTCCCTAAAGAAATTCTTCCTCCTGAGCCTAAGGAAGTTCAAGACATTGTTGAACAAGAACTTGTGTCTCCAAGTACTTCTGGTACTCCTAGTGTTATGGAAGACTCTGCAGACATACCCAGTTCACCAGATTCTGAATCTTATGAAAAGAAAAGACCTTCCTCTAGGATTAAATTAAATCATCCTCCAGAAGTTATTGTGGGAAACATGAATGAACTCCCATTAAGGAAACGTACAATTGATAAATGTGTTGCTAACTTTGTGTCTTGTTCTTGTTATTTGTCACAAGTTGAACCCAATAAAGTTGAGGAAGCACTACAAGATGAAATTTGGGTCAAAGCAATTCAAGATGAACTGCTTTAGTTTCAAAGCAATGATGTTTGGACTCTAGTACCTAGACCAGAGGGTGAGCACATCATCGGTACAAAGTGGATATTTCACAATAAGACTGATGAAGATGGAAATGTGATTCGCAACAAGGCTCGGCTTGTAGCTCAAGGATACTCACAAATGGAAGGAATAAACTATGATGAAGCATTTGCCCCAGCTGCCCGAATGGAGTTGATTAGAATTCTCCTTGCCCTAGCATGTCATCTAAAGTTCAAACTTTATCAGATGGATGTGAAGACTGCTTTCTTGAATGGGCTACTTAAAGAGGATGTCTATGTGGCTCAACCAAAAGGATTCATTGATCCTCACTTTTCGGATCATGTGTTGTGCCTTAAGAAGGCACATTATGCGTTGAAGCAAGCCCCTAGAGCTTGGTATGATAGACTCACATAATATCTGGTGTCACATAGGTTCATAAGAGGAAAGGCTGATCAAACTCTCTTCATCAAAAAGGAAGATGGTGAGTTGATAGTTGCTCAAGTCTATGTTGATGATATCATCTTTGGGTCAACTAAGGATGAACTTGCTCATGGCTTCTCAAAACTCATGCTAGCCGAGTTTGAGATGAGCATGATTGGAGAGTTGACTCACTTCCTTGGATTGCAAATTTGCCAACAAGATTCAGGTACATTGCTATCTCAATCTAAATATGACAAGAATCTTGTGAAAAAGTTTAGTTTGGAATCTGCTAGTTCTGTTTGAACCCCTATGAGCCCAAATATTAAACTCGTTGTAGACTTGTTAGGCAAGAGTGTTAATCATTCTCTATATAGAAGCATGATAGGTAGTCTTCTTTACCTTATTGCTAGTAAACCTGACATTAGTTACAGTGTTGGTGTGTATGCTAGATATCAGGCTAACCCCAAAGAATCACATATGACTACTTTAAAAAGAATTATATAGTATGTCAAAACCACTGTTGAGTTTGGTGTGTGGTATAGCAAGGACACAAATGATGTCTTAGTTGGGTATTCTGATACGGATTGGGTTGGGAATGCTGATGATAGAAAGAGTACTTCGGGGGCTTGTTTTTATGTAGGTAACAATCTTGTCTCCTAGATGAGCAAAAAACAGAACTCCATCTCTTTATCCACTGCAGAAGCTGAGTACATTGCGACCAGTAGCTGTTGCACCCAACTCCTCTGGATGCAAAAACTCCTTCATGATTATGGTATTTATCAAAAGCATCTCACTATTTACTGTGACAATAACAGTGCCATCAATATCTTTAAGAACCTAGTTTAACATTCTCAAACCAAACACATAGAGATTCGACATCACTTCATTAGGGAGCTTGTCGAAGATGGTATTCTCACTCTTGAGTTTATTCATACTGATGCTCAGAAGGCTGACTTGTTCACCAAACCCTTTGACAGCAAACATTTTGAATTCCTTCATCAAAACTTTGGTGTTACTCCATGGATTGATCTCTTTCTCTCCTTCTTCCTCATTCATTTGCATCTAGTTTTATGCTTCTCTTTGTTTAACATGTTTTTGCTTGGTTGTTTTTAGTTTTGTTTATTTTGTTTTTGAACAATTTTAGACCCCTTATCCTAACCAGAGTAACCTAGTCAATTAGCCAAGTGATTAACTTAGTCAATTTATGCAATTTTAGGTTTTCACAAACATACAATCACATCAAAAATATAAAGCAGTAGAAATATAAAAGTCACAATGATATGATCACTCAAGAAACCACACGGTAAAAACCTGGGGAGGATTTGACCTAGCTATCCTAAGGGTAAACCTGAATCCACTATGCGAAAGAATCGAAGTTCATACAAAAGGACTTACAAGCTCTCCGCTTGACTTCCTAATGCTACCCACCAGTAGAACTTACTGACACGACCACAGGCAAGCTCCGAATCCATAGACTCCTTCTTTTTTGGATTCTCCAATCAGCTACAAGCACCTACACTTGTTATTCTTTAAACTCCAATGGCAGCAACCGAGTTGATCATTAAGATGTTGATACTATCTCTATCTTGAAAACCCTAAGCTTTATGTAAAGGAAAGCTCCTCTAGATCTCACAAGAGATTTACACAAAACAGAAAAGTATAAGCAACAATACAACAGGAGCGACTCCAAAAACGTGGCTAGGGTTTTGCCTTTTATACCTAGGGTAAAAACAGAAAACCTAAAACGTTTAATGAGTTAGGGCTAAGTTGGAAAATTCTGCAGAAAAAAATTCAGCCCGAGATGTGATCGATCGAGTCTAACTTTCGATCAATCGAGCCAGGCCGAAATGCACAATGTATCTGCAGCCTCTCGATTCCAACTTTACATAAAAATATAACTTTGAGCAAGCCTAAATAAGACTAACCATATTGTTTTGATCATGGTTTGCCAACATTACACATTAAAGTTCTAAATACATAATTCCTATCTCTTTGCAACCTAACAAACTCTCCCTTTAGCAATTCATGACAAAACACAAACACAAAGCTCAAAGTTTACAAGTAGAAAGCTCTTTACAAATATAATGCTCATATACACTAAAAATCAATCCTAACTAATATCCATCAGTTGCAAGTGTAGACAACAGCTCAATTGAATCAACTTGTATATTCCTGAAACACTTAACAAACGCATAAACGCATGTGTGACAGAAAACAGTAAATAAACACGTATAACATTCTTGCATGATTCAC
Organism: Quercus variabilis; assembly: GCA_030445155.1. Taxonomy (NCBI): domain Eukaryota; kingdom Viridiplantae; phylum Streptophyta; class Magnoliopsida; order Fagales; family Fagaceae; genus Quercus; species Quercus variabilis. The sequence goes on along the minus strand of CP129447.1, from coordinate 55,964,964 downwards.
ACAACACATAATAAAGACATATATCAATGAATAACTCATAAATATAAATCAATTAACAGTAAATCACAAGAAACAGGAATCATGTATATCAAAAACAATGTAACACCCAAAAACAGTTACTCCCCCTAACATGAATAGCCCTAAAACAATGATATACAAAGTAAAGCACCTAAATACAATCTAACATTTCCACTAGCTCCTCAAAACAAAAACAAAAAAAAAACTCTCCCCCTAACTACAAAAACTCCTCTACAGTGTTAAAACTCTACTCCCCCTTTTTGTGACGGAATGCCAAAGAACAATCACACGCCATCATCAAAAAGAGGTGGTGAGGGTGAACGAAGATGTGCTACGTCGACACGCAAAGCATGAATCTTGTCAAGCAAGTCCACCAAAATCTGACTATGAGCCGCCTGAATAGTCATGATAGTCTCCAATGTACGACGAATATCAAAGTCATCCGAAAGAGGTGGAGGAACATCAGCAGCAGCAGCAACATCATCAGGAGGATCAGGAACATCCTTACCAGCAGGACCTGTAGAAGAAGAAGGAGGAGGTGCGCTGCCAGAAGGCTCAGACCTAGGATGTTTAGAGCCAACTTGAAAATGAGTAGCCCTCTGTCTAAGAAAAGACGCACCTATGGGAGCAATCACATGAATGAGCTCAGAGGAAGGGAAACCACTAAGATTAAGATAAAGCAAAATCCTATGAATAAAAATAGGATAAACAAGAGCATGAGAAGAAGATGAACTCCTATAAACTTCGTTCAAAGAAAGAAAAAACAAATGGGGAAAATTGATAGGAGCATCAGTGATAAGAGCATACAAAAAGACACACCGCTCGAGAGGAATGGTGTGAAGATGAGAAATGGGTCAGATAAAATGACAAGCTATCCTAAAGAAGAGATAGTGCAACTCAAATAGCTCAGCAGAGGTGATCTTAGGATCAGAACCCCACTGGATAGAAGACCCAGTGATGTAAGACATGACATCACTCAACAAAGGAGACTTATCATAAGGGTAGACTGGGTGCTAAACTAAGGGTACCCTAAGAGCATCAGCCACTACTGTAGGAGTAATGGAGTACTCTACGCCTCGTATCCAACTCTTTACTAAAGTGTTGGAATCATAAACGTGGATAGAGATGTTCGAGAAGAACTCTCTAATCAGGGTAGCTGGAGGAGGAGGATTAGAAACATCCAACAGAGGTAACCAGCCCCGACGCTCAAAATTTGCCCTAATGGCAGGATCAAGCTCATCTAAAAGAACAAAATGCTCAGCCCAAATCTTTCTCTTAAGGTTTAGCTTCTCATAAATCTCTTAGTTTTTCTCACTCGGAAACCTCTCTCAGTCAAAGGAAGGAGGAAAAGGAGTAGGTGAAGGGACAGGCCTACGAGCCCTAGTCTTCCTAGGCATAGTGCTAAGGAAAGGACAATGATACAAAGAGAAAACCAAAATAACACAAAAACCAAGGGCAAACTGCAAGTTAACACAAAAAGATATAGAACAACAATCTATTTGATGCATGAACAACCACAATGTCATGATGCATGTAGTAATGCAGTAAGCAAAGTTCAAATTAACTTCAATTGCACAAAATTGGCTTGAGTATAGAGTTTCTAACAAGAACCCTAAAAATTTGAAAAACCACTTAAATGTTTTGAAATAGAATTGATGAATTGAGCATTACATGACATAACACACAGATTATAATGCCTAATTACATCAAAACAACAAGCCAATTTCATCAATTTCAACCTAATTGAACAAAATTCCCAATTTGGATTCAATGCAAGCCCTAGAATCTTAATTTTTTTCAAAACCCAAAATTGATCAAATTAAACTATCAATATCAAGTCTATATCATGTCCCTACAAAAACCCATTGATCAATTTCACAAAATAAGGCTTGAATCATCAAAAACCCCAAATTATACAAAGTTCAAAAATATCCCTCAAATGCATGAGTTTATGCATGAAAACATGAAAGAAAATTCAAAAGGAAGGATAAAAAGGTCTTACCGGTGTTAGAAGAGGAAAACCTTGCAAAACTTTCGGAGGAAAATGACAAAAATTTGAAGGTGGAGCTTTGCCGAGTCAGAGAGAGAGAAAACAGTTTGAAAAGTTTTGACAAAGTGACTTTGAAAAAGTCAAGAACAGTATTTTAAAAAACCTGATTTGCGATATTCAATTGATCAAAAATCACATTAGATCAATCGAATCACTCCGAGACTTTTAAAAGAATTGAAGCATGTTAGGTTCTAAAAATTTAGGAATTTATGTATTTAGAACTCTAGTGTGTAATGTTAGCAAACCATGATCAAAACAATATATTTAGTCTTGTTTAGACTTGCTCAAAGTTGTGTCTTTCATGTAAAGTTGGAATCGAGAGGCTGCAGATGCATTAGTGCATTTCGGTCTGGCTCGATCGATCGAAAGAAAAGCTCGATTGATCGAATCTCGAGCAGAATGTTTTTCTGCAGAATATTCCAGCTCAGCCCTAACTCATTAAACGTTTTGGGTTTTCTGTTTTTACCCTAGGCATATAGAGAAAAACCCTAACCACGTTTTTGGAGTTGCTCCTGTTGTATTGTTGCTTATACTTTCCTGTTTTGTGTAAATCTCTTGTGAGATCTAGAGAAGCTTTCCTTTACACAAAACTTAGGGTTTTTTAAGTAGAGATTACTTCAACACCTTGATGATCAACTCGGTTTCTACCATTGGAGCTTAAAGAATAACAAGCGTGGGTGCTTCTAGCTGATTGGAGAATTCAAGAAAGAAGGAGTCCGTGGATTCGGAGCTTGCACGTGATCGAGTCAGTAAGTTCTACTGATGGGTAGCATTAGGAAGTCAAGCGGGGAGCTTGTAAGTCCTTTTGTATGAACTTCGATTCTTTCGCATAGTGGATTCAAGTTTACCTTGAGGATAACTAGGTCAAATCCTCCCCAAGTTTTTTACCGGTTTAGTTTTCCTAGGTGATCATATCTTGTATTATTTATTATTCCGCTGTTTTATACTTTTGATATGATTGTATGTTTGTGATAACCTAGAATTGCGTAAATTGACTAAGTTAATCACTTGGTTAATTTACTAGGTTAATCTGGTTGGTTTAAGGGGTCTAAAACCATTCAAGTAGTATCAGAGCGGATAGTTCTCTTATTGGAGATTTTTTGATCTCTGAGTTGATCCTTAACCCCTGTTGTCATGGAGCATGGACACTCTCTCGTTGTTCCTTCTCACTTTGATGGGAATAACTATGCTTATTGGAAAGTAAGGATGAGAGCATTCCTAAAATCCATTGATGAGAGACTTTGGAATTCCGTTGAGTACGGATGGGAGAAGCCCACTACTCCTGTGAGTGAGTGGCAAACTTCTAAAAAAGAAGTAGCTGGTTTCAATAGCAAGGCTATGAATGCCATCTTTAATGCTATTTCTATGGAGGAATTTAAGAGAATCTCTAATGTTGAGGTTGCTCATATTGCTTGGAAAATCCTTCATACTGTGCATGAAGGCACAAAGGCAGTTAAGATTAACAAGCTGCAGAAATTAACTTCTAGATTTGAAAGCATTAGAATATCTGATGATGAATCTTTTGATGAATTCTATGCTAAATTGAATGATATTGTTAATTCTGCTTTTAATTTAGGTGAAATCTATGATCAACCTAAAATTTTTAGGAAGATTCTTAGATCTTTAACTGAAAATTTTAGACTCAAAGTAACTGCCATTACTAAGAGCAAGGATGTGGACTCCATCCCTGTTGATGAGCTTGTAGGATCTCTTCAGTCCTATGAGTCAGACCTACCCAAAACTTCCAAATCCAAATCAATGGCTCTTAAGTCTGTTGGTGATGTTGAGGTTGGTGGATTTGATGATGAACTCTCTGCTACAGAGATTGCATACCTTGCCAAGAACTTTAGAAACTTTCTTATGAATAACAACAGAAAAGCAAGAGGTACAAACACTACTGAACCTAGAAACTTTAGGAAGAATGATCCCACTAAGGTTAATAACTTTGAAAAACCTAGAGATAAAGTTGGTCAATCTTCAAACAATTCTTTGGGTGCTCAGTGTTTCAGCTGTCAAGGGTATAGTCATGTTAAATCTAAATGTCCTACTTTCTTGAGGTCTAAGGGTAAAGCTGTGGCTGTAACCCTTAGTGATAATGAGATTTCTAATGATGAGTCTGGATATGACGAGGATGGAAACTTCATTGCTTTCACTACTACTATTGTAGTCAATGAAAGTATATTTGTTGTAGAGAACCCTTTTGATGGGGAACTCTCTGAGAATGCAGATCTTCAAAAGGCCTATAATAAACTTTGCAAAATTGCTGCAAAGGATGTTTATGAATGTTGAACTTGGCCTGAAGAAAATTGAATCTTTTGAGCTTGAAAAGAAAAATTTGCTTGTTAAATTATTTAATGCTAATGATCTTTTGAATCATGTGAAATCTGAGAACATGCTTTTGCTTGATAAAGTTAAAATTTTGGAACATGATTTATCTGTTACTAGATCTGCTAGTTTTAAACTTGATCAATTGCTGAATGTTCAAAAGTATCCTTCTGACAAATCTGGTTTAGGATATGTTGAAAGCATCTCTGTGTCTGCACCTACTTCCACGAACTTTGTTCCTTCATCCTTTTTTGAACCTTCCATGAGTGAGGTTGTAAGTGAAACTGTTAAACCCCCTGTGAGTGAGGTTGTCCAACCTATAGAAGTTTCACCCCTAGGAAGATTAGGGTTGATCTAGGAGAGTCCAAACTTAAAGATTCTACCATTTCTAAGGACAAGATGCATGGTAAACCTACTTCGATTTGTCATTTTTGTGGAAACTCTGGACATATTCGTCCTAACTGTTACAAGTTTCAAGTTGCTAAGAGAGCAAACAAACCGAAAGTGTCTATGCCTCAAGCATAAGATCCTATGGCACTCATTGGTGAATTAGTAAAGGGTTTGAACCTTTATTCCAATCCTGGAGTTGGAAATCACTTGAATGTGAATAAGAACTCTAATGCTCGTGGTGCATCTAAAAGGTTTTGGATGCAAAATACTCGATCTAATTGAGCCTTTCTGACATAGTCCTTGTGCTTCATTGCTTATTCTTTTGTGACCATTGTTCTTTGGTTTTTGTGTTTTTGTTCTAGGACTTGCATTGCATTACATTCATGCATTTCATTCTAAGATTTATTTATTTTCTCTTTTAAAATAAATAAATAAATAAATAAATAAAAAGGAGAAAAGTAAAATATGTTTGGCACTATTTTTCTTAGTCTTTGAAAACAAGGTTGGTCAATTTATTTACACATAACATGTCTTATGTACCTTGTTTAGCTTTGATGAGCTTATTTATTACTCTTGACTAGTTGAAACTTTGTAGTGCATGTTGTGTGGGAAAAATGTTTATAGTGTTTATCACTTTGTCTTAATCTTGGAGTCACATGTTATTTGACTGTCAGACTTGATCCTTTTGAGAAAGGCATAAATAACCATCTCACCACTGTTTACTAGCCAATCATGAACACCTTAGTGCATATCATAAGATTTTGTACTCGAGAAAGTGTAGCACATGCACAAAAAGAACATGAGGTATAGCCTCGATTAATTGCTTAATGCTTAAAATAGGTGTGTACTATTAGGCTTGATGCCATTTCACATAATTAAAATTTGTGTGTACTATTAGGCTTGATGCCAATCCATAAAATAATGAGGCGAAATTCAAGAAACTTACATGATTGCAAGCTTATGTTTTAGGAGATATGGGAGTTATATAATGTAACTCTTTAGGTGACAGTCTCTTTTAAATTCTATGTGATGAATTTTATAGACTTTGTGATTGATTTCTATTCACATATCACCTCACATGTATCTCAGGTTTTTGCTAGTTTGCACACACTACACAAGTTACTCTTTGCTAAACACTGTACATAGTATTGTGTGTATTTTTGGTCTGGCCAACCGAGTTTGAAAATACCTTGAGTATTATGCAAAACATTGTGTTTGCTTGAGAACTTAAAGGGAGAATGGCTGAAACTTTCTTTGGAGAAACTGGGATTAAAATTTGGGTTTCTGAAAAAGCATTCCATTACATCTCATACTCATAGATTTTGTTTAATGCTTTGAGGAGTTATTTTCAAAAATTGGTTTGAGTTTTTCAAAACTGTAATTTTTCTCAAAATACTGTGAGCCGCTATCTGTTTCGATCAATCCAATCTGTTTTTTGATTGATTGAAAATATTTTAAATTATTTTAAAAATATCGAATTGATTCGATCGATCGAATGTGATTTTCGATCAATCGAAAGTCACGAATCAGGTTTTTTAAAATACTGTTCTTGACTAATTCAAACACTTTTTCAAAAAGTTTTTCAAACTTTTCTTCTCTCTCCGACTAGGCAAGGCTCTACAGTCAAATTTTTTATCGTTTCCCTCTGAATTTTTTACGAAGATTCTCTTTCCTCAAGCTGGTAAGTCTCTTTTGCCTTTCCTTTTGAGTTTATTTTCATATTTTCATGCATTTTACACTCAAAATTCTGGACCTTGCATATTTGGGATTTTTGTTGATTCTAACCCTATTTTGTGCAATTGATCAATAGGTTTTTGTAGGGACATGATATAAACTTGTTCTTGATGGTTTAATTTGATTTTGTGAATTATGGAAAATTGATTTTTCTAGGGTTTATATTGAATCCGAATTGGGGATTTTGTTCAATTAGGTTGAAATTGACGAAATTGACTTATTGTTTTGATGTAATTAAGCATTATAATCTATGTGTTATGGTCAATTCATCAATCTGTTTCAAAATTTTCAAGTGGTTTTTCAAATTTTTAGGGTTTTTGTTAGAAACTCTATGCTCAAGCCAATTTTGTGCAATTGAACTTAATTTGAACTTTGCTTACTACATTAGTACATGCATCACGACATTGTGGTTGTTCATGCATCATATAGATTTTTGTTCTATCTCTTTTTGTGCTAACTTGCAGTCTGCCCTTGGTCTTTGTGTTATTTTTGGTTTTCTCTTTGTATCTCTGTCCTTTCCTTAGCACTATGCCTAAGAAGACTAGGGCTCGTAGGTCTGTCCCCTCGCCTACTCCTTCCCCTCCTTCCTTTGACCGAGAGAGGTTTCCGAGTGAGAAAAACCAAGAGACTTATGAGAAGATGAAACTTAAGAGAAAGATTTGGTCTAAGCATTTTGTCATCTTAGATGAGTTTGATCCTGCCATTAGAGCAAACTTTAAGCGTCGGGGTTGGTTACCTCTATTGGATGTTTCTGATCCTCCTCATCCAGCTATCCTGATTAGAAAGTTCTTCTTGAACATCTCTATCCGCGTCTATGATTCCAACACTTTAGTAAAGAGTTAGATATGAGGCATAGAGTACTCCATTACTCCTACGGTAATGGCTAATGCTCTTAGGGTACCCTTGGTGCAGCACCCAGTCTATCCTTATGATGAGTCTCCTGTTTTTAGTGATGTCATGTCTTACATCACTGGGTCTTCTATCTAGCGGGGTTCAGATCCTAGGATCACCTCTGCTGAGTTTTCTGAGTTGCATTATATCTTCTTTAGGATAGCGTGTCACTCTATCTGACCCATTTCTCATCTTCACACCATTCCTTTTGAGCGATGTGTATTTTTGTACGCTCTTATCATTGATGCTCCTATTAGTTTTCCTCATTTATTTTTTCGTTCTTTGAACGAAGTTTATAGGAGTTCATCTTCTTCACATGCTCTTGTTCATACTATTTTTATTTGTAGGATTTTACTTTATCTTGATCTTAGTGGTTTCCCTTCCTCTGAGCCTATTTATGTGATTGCTCCTATCGATGCATCTTTTCTTAGGCAGAGGGCTGCTCACTTTCGAGCTGGCTCTAAACACCCTAAGTCTGAGCCTTCTGGTCACCTCCTCTTTCTTCTTCTATAGGTCTTGCTAGTGAGGTTGTTCCTGATCCTGATGCTACTACTGCTGCTGATGTTTCTCCACCTCCATCGAATGACTTTGATATACATCGTACTTTGGAGACTGTCATGACTGTTCAGGTGGCTCATGGTCAGATTTTGGTGGACTTGCTTGACGAGATTCGTGCGTTGCGAGCTGATATGGCACATCTTCGTTCACCCTCACCACCTCCTTTTGATGATGGGTTGTGATTGCTCTTTGGCATTCCATCACAAAAAGGGGGAGTAGACTTTGTAGATGAGTTTTTGTAGTTAGGGGGAGAGTTTTTTTGTTTTGAGGAGCTAGTGGATATATTAGATTGTATCTAGGCGCTTCATTTTGTATATAATTTTTTTTTTTTTTTTTGGGATATTCATGTTAGGGGGAGTAACATGGTTTTTTGATATACATGATATATACATGATTCTTGTTTCTTTGGATTCACTGTTTATTGATTTATATTTATGAGATTATTCATTGATATATGTTTCTGTGTGAATCATACAAGAATGTTATACTTGGTTATTTACTATTTTTTGTCACACATGCATTTATGCGTTTGTTGAGTGTTTCAGGAATATACAGGTTGATTCAATTAAGTTGCCATCTACACTTGCAACTGATGGATAGTAGTTAGGATTAAATTTTAGTTTTTATGAGCATTATTTATGTAAAGGGGTTTCACTTGTAAACTTTGAGCTTTTAGTTTGTATTTTGTCACAGATTGCCAAAGGGGGAGTTTGTTAGGTTCTAAAGATTTAGGAATTTATGTATTTAGAACTCTAATGTGTAATGTTGGCAAACCATAATCAAAACAATATGTTTAGTCTTGTTTAGGCTTGCTTAAAGTTGTGTCTTCCATGTAAAGTTGGAATCGAGAGGCTGCAGATGCATTGGTGCATTTCGGCCTGGCTCGATCAATCGAAAGAAAGGCTTGATTGATCGAATCTTAGGCAGAATGTTTTTCTGCAGAATATTCCAACTCAGCGCTAACTCATTAAACATTTTGGGTTTTCTGTTTTTACCCTAGGTATATAAAGAAAAATCTTAGCCACGTTTTTAGAGTTGCTTCTGTTGTATTGTTGCTCATACTTTTCTGTTTTGTGTAAATCTCTTGTAAAATCTAGAGGAGCTTTCCTTTACACAAAGTTTAGAGTTTTCTAGGTAGAGATTACTTCAACACCTTGATGATCAACTCGATTGCTGCCATTGGAGCTTAAAGAATAACAAGCGTGAGTGCTTCTAGCTGATTGGAGAATCCAAGAAAGAAGGAGTCTATGGATTCGGAGCTTGCACGTGGTCGTGTCAGTAAGTTATACTGGTGGGTAGCATTAGGAAGTCAAGCGGGGAGCTTGTAAGTCCTTTTGTATGAACTTCGATTCTTTCACATAGTAAATTCAGGTTTACCTTAAGAATAGTTAGGTCAAATCCTCCTCATGTTTTTTACCGATTTAGTTTTCCTGGGTAATCATATCTTGTATTATTTATTATTCTGCTGCTTTATATTTTTGATATGATTGTATGTTTGTGATAACCTAGAATTGCTTAAATTGACTAAGTTAATCACTTGTCTAATTTACTAGGTTAATCTGGTTGGGTTAAGGGGTCTAAAACTGTTCAAAGCACATTTTCAATCGATCGAAAAATAGAATGGATCGATCGAAACAGGTAGAGGCTCAAAAAAATTTTTAAGAAAAGATACAGTTTTTGAAAGGATAAACACCTTTTGACACAGACTCCTCAAAGCATTAGAATTGATGAACAAAATGCATGAGTATGAGATGGAATGTTTTTTCAAAAAACCAAGTTTTAATCCCAGTTTCTCGAAAAAAAATTTAGCCATTTTCCCTTTAAGTTCTCAAGAAAAAAAAATATTTTGCATCATACTCAAGGTATTTTCAAACTTTGTTGGTCAAACCAAAAACACACACAATAACATTTACAGTATTTAGCAAAGAGTAACTTGTGTAGTATGTGCAAAATAGCAAAAACTTGAGATACATATGAGGTGATATGTGAATAAAAATCAATCAGAAAGTTTACAAAATTCATCACACAGAATTTAAAAGTGACTATCACCAAAAGAGTTACATCATATAACTCTCGCATCTCCTAGAACATAAGCTTGTAATCATGTAAGTTTCTTGAATTTTGCCTCATTATTTTGTGGATTGGCATCAAGCCTAATAGTACACACCAATTTTAATCATTAAGCAATTAATCAAGGCTACACCTTACGTTCTTTTTGTGCATGTGCTACACTTTCTCGAGTACAAAATCTTATGATATGCACTAAGGTGTTCATGATTGGCTAGTGAATAGTGGTGGGATGGTTATTTATGCCTTTCTCAAAAGGATCAAGTCCGACAGTCAAATAACATATGACTTCAAGATTAAGACAAAGTGATAAACACCGTAAACGTCTTTCCCACACAACATACACTATAAAGTTTCAACTAGTCAAGTGCAATAAATAAGCTCATCAAAGCTAAACAAGGTACATAAGACATGTTATGTGTAAAAAAATTGACCAACCTTGTTTTCAAAAGCCAAGAAAAATAGTGCTAAACAAATTTTTGCTTTTCCCTTTTTTTTTTATTTTTTATTTATTTTAAAAGAGAAAACAAATAAATCCTAGAATGAAATGCATGAATGTAATGCAATGCAAGTCCTAGAAAGAAAAACACAAAAAACACAAACACCAAAGAACAATGGTCACAAAGGAATAAGCATTGAAGCACAAGGATCATGTCAGAAAGACTCAATTAGATTGAGACTTTTGCATCCAAAACTGTTTAGATGCACCATGAGCATTGGAGTTCTTATCCACATTCGAGTAATTTCCAACTCCATGATTGGAATAAAGGTTCAATGCCTTTACCAATTCACCAACGAGTGCCATAGGATCTTGTGCTTGAGGCACAAACACTTTGGTTTGTTTGCACTCTTAACAGCTTGAAGCTTGTAATAGTTAAGACGAATGTATCCAGTCTTTAAACAATAATGACAAACCCAAGCAGGTTTACCATGCATCTTGTTCTTAGAAAGGGTAGACTCCTTAGGTTTAGACTCTCTCAGATCAACCCTAATCTTCCTAGGGGATGAAACTTCTACAAGTTGGACAACCTCACTCACAGGGGGTTTAACAGTTTCACTCACAACCTCACTCACGAAAGGTTTAGAAGAAGATGAAGGAACAAAGTTCATGGAAGAAGGTGCAGACACAAAGATGCTTTCAACATATCCTAAACCAAATTTGTCAGAAGGATACTTTTGAACATTCAACATTTGATCAAATTTAGAACTAGCAGATCTAGCAACAGATAAATCATGTTTCAAAGTTTTAACTTTATCAAGCAAAAGCAGGTTCTCAGATTTCACATGATTCAAAAGATCATTAGCATCAAATAATTTAACAAGCAAATTTTTCTTTTCAAGCTCAAGAGAATCAATTTCTTCAGGCCAATTTCAACATTCATAACATCCTTTGCAGCAATTTTGCAAAGTTTATTATAGGCCTCTTAAAGATCTGCACTCTTAGAGAGTTCCCCATCAAAAGGGTTCTCTTCAACAGATATACTTTCATTGACTACAGCAATAACAATGAAAGCAGCGAAGTTTCTAGCTTCGTCACATCCAAACTCATCATCAGAAAGCTCATTATCACTAAGGGTTACAGCCATAGCTTTACCCTTAAACCTCAAGAATGTAGGGCATTCAGATTTAACATGACCATACCCTTGACAGCCAAAACACTGAGCACCTAAAGAATTGTTTGAAGATTGACCAACTTTATCTCTAGGTTTTTCAAAGTTATTAACCTTAGTGGGATCATTCTTCCTAAAGTTTCTAGGTTCAGCAGTGTTTGTACCTCTTACCTTTCTGTTGTTATTCCTAAGAAAGTTTCTAAAGTTCTTGGCAAGGTACGCAACCTCTGTAGTAAAGAGCTCATCATCAAATCCACCAACCTCAACATCATCAACAGACTTAAGAGCCATTGATTTGGATTTGGAAGCTTTGGGTAGGTCAGACTCATAGGACTGAAGAGATCCTACAAGCTCATCAACAGGGATGGAGTCCACATCCTTGCTTTCAGTAATGGCAATTACTTTGGGTCTAAAATCTTTAGTTAAAGATCTAAAAATCTTCCTAACAATTTTAGGTTGATCATAGACTTCACCCAAATTAAAAGCAGAATTAACAATATCATTCAATTTAGCACAGAATTCATCAAAAGATTCATCATCAGACATTCTAATGCTTTCAAATCTAGAAGTTAATTGTTACAGCTTGTTAATCTTAATTGCCTTTGTGCCTTTATGCACAGTCTGGAAGATTTTCCAAGCAGTATGAGTAACCTCAATATTAGAGATTCTGTTAAATTCCTCCATGAAAACAGCATTAAAGATGACATTCATAGCTTTGCTAATGAAACCAGCAGCTTCTTTTTGAGAAGTTTGCCACTCACTCACAGGAGTAATGAGCTTCTCCCATCTGTACTCAACGGAATTCCAAACTCTCTCATCAATGGATTTTAGGAATGCTTTCATCCTTACTTTTTAATAAGCATAGTTATTCCCATCAAAGTGAGAAGGAACAACGAGAGAGTGTCCATGCACCATGATAACAAGGGTCAAAGATCAGCTTAGAGATTAAAAAATCTCAAACAAGAGAGCTACCTGCTCTGATACCACTTGAACAGTTTTAGACCCCTTATCCTAACCAAATTAACCTAGTTAATTAGCCAAGTAATTAACTTAGTCAATTTACGTAATTCTAGGTTATCACAAACATACAATCATATCAAAAATATAAAGTAGCGGAAATATAAAGCAGCGGAAATATAAAAGACACAATGATATGATCACCCAGGAAACCACACGATAAAAACTTTGGGAGGATTTGACCTAGCTATCCTCAAGGTAAACCTGAATCCACTATGCGAAAGAATCAAAACTCATACAAAAGGACTTACGAGCTCCCAGATTGACTTCCTAATGCTACCCACCAGTAGAACTTACTGACATGACCACGTGCAAGCTCCGAATCCACAGATTCCTTCTTTCTTAGATTCTCCAATCAACTACAATCACCTACGCTTGTTATTCTTTAAGCTCCAATGGCAGCAATCGAGTTGATCATTAAGATGTTGATACTATCTCTACCTTGAAAACACTAAGCTTTGTGCAAAGGAAAGCTCCTCTAAATCTCACAAGAGATTTACACAAAACAGAAAAGTATGAGCAACAATACAACAGGAGCGACTCTAAAAACGTGGCTAGGGTTTTGCCTTTTATACCTAGGGTAAAAATAGAAAACCTAAAACGTTTAATGAGTTAGAGCTGAGTTGAAAAATTCTGTAGAAAAACATTCTGCCCGAGATTCGATCGATCGAGTCTAACTTTCAATCGATCGAGCCAGGCCGAAATGCACCAATGCATCTGCAGCCTCTCGATTCCAACTTTACATAAAAATATAACTTTAAACAAGCCTAAACAAGACTAACCATATTGTTTTGATCAAGGTTTGCCAACACTGCATATTAGAGTTCTAAATACATAAATTCCTAACTCTTTAGAACCTAACAGTTTTTAAAAAATAAAAATTAAAAAAAATTGAAAAATTAGAAAAATACAAAAAAAGTATGTGTTTTGTGTACTTTGATACTTGTGTACCTTGGATAGCCATTGAAACAAAGTTTTCTAAACTTTGTATCATCTGTAACTTAGATGAGCATTCTTATGCACAACTAAGCAAGTGAGCTTTATGGCTCTTGTTTGTGATTAGTAAGATTAGGTTATCTTTTGAACTTAACACTCGTATCACTCTTTTTTACAGGTAGGACTAGAAATTCCTAAGAGAAAGGCATAAATAACCATCTCACCACTGTTGCTCGCCAATCATGAAAGACACCTATGTGCTTCGGCAAAGCAAAAGTGCAGTATCAAAGACATCCGTATGCTTCGGCGTAGTAAAAGTGCAATGTCAAATACTTAACATCTTGGGTATTTTTGTTCTCTCTCTTATATGCCCATGCATGATACGCTAAATAAAAGAAAATATGCAAAGAAAATGAAAAGCAAAAAGATAAAAAAAAATGCTTTAAATATGATTGCAAGTGTGTATTCTAGGAGATGTGGGAGTTATAGGATGTACCTCGAAGGTGATAGTCCCCATCAAACAATTATGATTGTGTGTGAGTTAAAGTGATTTTCTCATATCTCAAATCGTCATAAAATGTGTACGCATATATAATCTTGCGATGTTTTTCACACACAACACGCAATATTCTTTGCTACTCTTGATACATGTGCAGGTACAATATGATTTGGCCATCTAAGGTTTTACATGTGCTAATGTATGCTCACTAAACTGTCTTGACTTATTTTTGAAATATAAAATTGGTTAGACTTGTTGTGTGTGTGTGTGTGTGTGTTTTTGAAGATCCATGTGCTTAAATTTTCTGTTAAGAGATAATTTTGAGAGCTTAATATATTGATTGGGTCATTGGTTGAGTTGTATGTTGGATTGCATTCATGTCTGTGTTTTTCTCTTCTCGAAAAATTGTTTTGAAAAGCTGTCTCGACACCTCCTCGATACCTAGCTATTTGTCGAGCTTCTCAAGCTTTTTCTTATCGCAATCTTAACACCTCCTCTACACCTGGTGGATCAATCGATAAAGTTCTTGTCCTCTCAATGGCTTCTCGACACCTGGTGGATCGATCAAGCTTCTGTTCTTTATCAAGTGATTCTTGTTCCTCGATACCTGTCGACACTTGCAGTTGTTGATGTTCATTTTTCTCGACACCTTCCTCCATAGAATCCTCGACACCTCTCGACACCTTAGCTGTCGAGATTTACTGAGGTTTCTATATAAACCCCTCATACGATCCGCCTCTTATTTTTGTCGATCTCCTTCTCGATAGCTCTCTCTTTTCTCTCCCAAACATTCTCATCTCACTCCAATCTTGCTCCTTAAGGTTTCTTCAGGCTTTTTCAAGTTTTTCTACACTTGGTAAGCTTCTTATCTCCTCATTCTTCATACATTTCATGATTTGAAGCCTAGGTTTAGGGGTTTTTGAAAAATTTTGGGGTTTTTCAAGATTAATGAGTGTTTATTGAAATTTTGGGATTGGTTTTCACTTTCATGTGTTTAAAATCTCATGCATTGCATCACATTAGCATTATAACAGTATTTTCATGCATTTAGATGTGTGTAATATGCTTGTGTGTTGGTAGGATTGGATTAGGCTGAGCCTATGATGTATTTTCTTTTACATGTCACATATTCATGCATTCCCCATGCATACGTACTCTCTTTTCAATATACTTGATATATTTGAATTGCTTGGAACTTTTCTGATTGTCTCTCTCTCTCTTTCTCTCTCTCTCTCTCTCTCTCTCTCTCTCTCTCTCTCTCTCTCTCTCTCTCTCTCTCTCTCTGTATTTATGTTAGTTGTGTAAATGGCACCTAAACATAAGTCTGCTCTGTCCCAGAACCATCTGCATTCTAAGACATCCTCATCTTCTGATCCTACTCCTTCTAACATTCGATTCCATGATAAGGATGCTCGTAAGGCTTTCTCAGAGAACTTCTCTAGATGAGGTGTTCATTTGGAATGCCAAGTCATTTTGGCGGACTTCGCCAACACTGACCATCCCTCTGTCATTCACATTCGAGGATGGAAGTCACTATGTGACGTCCCGGACACTTTTCCTCTCATGCTTTGTCTGGATTTTTACTCTAGCATGCATAGGATTGATCGTTCAATACCTCTTTTCTTCACTCGCGTTCGAGGTACAGCATTCCTATCACACCACAGCTTGTTGTAGATGTGCTTCGGGTTCCCAGGAGAGAGTTTCCTAACTACCCTAGTTGTGAGCATCTGTGAACTGTGTCCAAAGATGAGCTTATGGCTGCTTTTGTGAGCACCCTACTGACTAGGGTGAGCATCAGTATACACCATGTAAGGCTTTTGTGAAAGGCCCTTGTTTCATGAACATGGTGATGACTTTTGTACTCCATCCACTCTCTCACTACAACCCCATCATAAAGCCTCGTGCTCGGTTTTTGTTATCTTTACTTAAGAATCTTACCATAGACTTTCCTTCTCATTTCATTCTCTCTATCATAGATGTTCATTTAGATTCGGCACCCCGTGATAAGCTCGTCTTTCCTTCCGTTATCGCAAGGATCTTATGCCATTTTTGCATTCCTTTTCCTATGTCCGACCATTTCACACACATCTATGCCATAGACACTGCTACCATAAAATGTAGTGCAGCACAATTTAGGTTACGACAGCTGGATTCCACTCCTCCTCCCATCCGGCTCCATCTCATTCAGCTCCATTCACATCTGCTCCCTCCTCTTCCATGGGCGATGCATCACTTGGAGACATCATGGTGCAGCTGTAGCACATGGATGCTTGCCTTGATACACTCTCTACTGAGTTGTATTAGGTGAATGTTTGTGTTGGTCGTATTGCAGGATAGCAGGTAACTATGGGTGGCTTTTCTCCTGAGGCTTCTCCTCCATCACCTCCTCCAGTGGCTTCTAATTCTGATGCAAAGGATGATGATGACAATGGTGATGACGATGACGCTTCGGATGATGATGGAAATGCTAGCTCTATCAATGAGATGTCTACTTAACATTCTTACCCTTTGTCACTCGTGACAAAAAGGGGAAGTAGTTTTGGAAATTGAAAGTAGTCATTCTTAGGGGGAGAGTTAGTATAGGACATTTTGTTAGGGGGAGAGTGCTGATATGAGGGATGTAGTAAGGATATGATATATCTTTTATTTTCTTTTTTCTTTTCTACCTTATTAGATATATTTGTTCTTGTACATTAGGTCTCGTGACCAGTTTTTACATACATTGAACCTATTTTCTCTATATGTGGATGTATATTTCTTTCACCTACCTCTACATGTGTTGTTTCCTTTCTATCTTTATGCACATGCTTCTTATACTTGTATGCAATCTATTATTTTTGTTTCACAGTAAGATGCCTTGATGAGTTTTGTTTAAAGTGTTTCAGAAATATAGGTTGTCAAAGTCTAGTTACCATAAACTCTCTTCTTGCAAAGTTTTTCAAGAGTTTGTGTTATAATAGATTTTATTGTATTCAACAAGTGAATATGAGTTGAGTGATTTATGACTTCTTTCATATGTTCATGTGGGTTGTGGTTTTGTCATGGATTGCCAAAAGGGGAGAC
The DNA here is from genome assembly GCA_030445155.1 of Quercus variabilis. Lineage (NCBI taxonomy): Eukaryota > Viridiplantae > Streptophyta > Magnoliopsida > Fagales > Fagaceae > Quercus > Quercus variabilis. Next base: position 55,947,806 of record CP129447.1, on the reverse strand, counting down.
TGTTAGAACATATGTGGTTCACTTGTTAAGAACATATGTCATTTTTTTATATAATTGGCTAATCCTTTAACAAAATGCACTCAACTTGTAATTGGGTAGTTCTAGGTGTTTTCAATACTTCAAGAAACAAGGTTTCAAGATCAAGTGTTGAAGTCATGAAGTCTGTCCAAGAAACAAGCTAAAGAAGTGCACAGTCATTAAATCTCGACACCTTCTCAACAGCTGCTCAACACCTTCTATCTGTCGAGGTTTACAAAATCAGAATTTCTGATCTAATTTCTTGGGATCCGTGGATGTGTCTTTCGGCCTTCTTTTCTTCTAACCCTAGGCATATAAAAGGATTGTTTTAAGGGTCGTTAAAGTGTTCACAAGTTGCACAAGCATTGAGCAAAATCTGTTCAAGCAAACTGTGACCGAAGACAAAGTTTTGCCCTAATTCATCTCTTTTGAAGAAGTTGTTGTGTATATGCACCTTTAGGTTTTGTGACCAAGCATCTTCTTGATCTTCATCGTGGATGAACTGAAGAACTTTGCAGCCAACAACTCTTTCTAGTTGGTGATTGAAGTTGCATACTGGGATCCGTGCATTTATTAGTCACGTACTTGGGAGCCGTGCATAAAAATGGGGAACTGTCATTACAAAACAAGTCAAATTATGTATTGGGGTAAAGGTTCAACTGTAGGTTGGTAAGGTACTTGGGATTCCTTTACTTGTAATCACTTGTTGTGATAATAGTGAAGTTTTGGGAGTGAGGACCTGAAAATCACCCAGTGGGGTTTTTGCCATCAGGTTTTCCCCACTGGTAAACAAATCACCATGTTATTTATTTTTCCGCTACATAATTAGTTTATTGGTAATTTGTTTGTGCTACCACGCGTTTGCATGTTAAATTGATTAATTAATAATTTGGCTAATTAATTAATTAATTTAATCACAAGGGGTCAATACATTTTTTTTGGCCTATCAGTAGTAAATTCATAGGGTTGACACAAAGGCCTATGTATCATTCATGTTGCGAGAGTTAAACAAATACCAGAACGTGCAGCAAAATCAGATAAACATAGAGGCAATGGCAAATACGTGAAGGAAAAAAAAGTAATGGATTCAGGCAGAAGTGGAGCGTACACACAAGGCTTAAGCACCACGTATCTATACCCAGCCAATACAAGGGAGGTGAGCCACAGGTCAAAGGTTTGAGAGGGTGTGGTATAGCGATGGGAAAAAAGGGGAACCTATTTCAGGGTTCCCGCTCAAGCTCTTCTGGGAGAAATGTCTTGTTGGGATGACATCCCAAACAAAATAAACATGAGCTGGAATCATTAGATGCATGCCATAGAGGGTGGTAAGGGAAAGGTTTTATCCCTTATTTGGATAAGAGTGTTAAGGGAGGTAGGAGACAAAACAAAACCATTTTTGTCTGGGAATGAGGCGTGGTGCAGCTGCACAGTGTAGTGGTGGTGGTTGGGTACCCAGCAAGACAGTGGTCAGTCTTAGAAGGACACCCACTACAAGCCAAAAGTGGTTGAGGGATTAAAATGGTAAATCCTGTCACGACAGGTAATATAAAAGGCTATAATCGTGAACAGTGAAAGAGGGGAATGCCGACAAACAGAAAATATAGAGATAGAAACAAAGAAAATAAAATTGAGTAAACAAAGAAGAAAAGGGAAAAATACAAAAATCCCAAAGAGAGGGAAGAAACGTGAGTACTAGGAATAGAGCCATGCATCAATAGGTTACCCACTTCTCTCCCTCTTAATAGACCCACTCTCAGATAAGTTAAGAACTCAAGTTTCAACCATCTAGGTCCTTTTTCCAAATTGTGTAATCTCCACAACAAGAATTCCCTCTGAAGTTACCCACATTGGAGATTGGCTCCTTTTTAGGCTCGTGTCCATTAAACAACTAAGCCAATTCCTTTGGCAGATGAATTCTATTTTTTTATGAATGACTAGCTTGTTATCTTACTATTAATTTCTTTTTTTTATTTATTGCCGCGACCTTGTCACTTGTAATCATATTGCTATATATCTTCCTTTTTTGGTGTTATTCATGTATTATTGTTATTAGTAGAAAATGTTTTAGTTATCCTGTTGCATCGCGTTACTTGCTATAATATCTGCAACAATCTTTCCTGCTGAGAGCATATGGTACGTTCAAGGTTCTTGCTAGGATGCGCCTGTACTGGAATGGCCCAACTTGCACACAAGCTAGCCTAAGGTGTGTTTCAACTAGGCTAGTCCCGACTCTCCTACCCTAGATTCATGGGCCGCGGTATAGCAGGAAAAATCTAGCCCAAAACCTAAAAAAAAAAGGCCCACCACATTTAAATTGGCAACTTCACTAGGGAGTTGGGAAAAAGACAGGGAAAGTAGAAAATGCCCTCGTAAGTTATGCCCCGAAGATCAAAGATGATGCGAAACATGAGTACCATACCCACACAGGCAGAATCAAGGCCAGCCATGCCACACCAACCTAATTAGGCGGAAGGCATTAATGGAGTGAGTGCTGTATTGCAGTAGTAGTAAAGAATTCCCATTGGCAATACCAACTTCTTTATTGAGGTACTACAGTCTGTGCAACATTCCCAGCAACAACTAATGGAAGCGATTTGCCATATATAGGCAAACAAGACTAAAGAGAAAGGAAGACAACATGACCCAAAATATGTGGCAGATATGGAAGAAACCCTTGTAGGTGGTGGCCCATAGAATGCATAGCAGCATTTTAGAGAAGGAAAGGGCAAAGTCATAGGAAGTTTAGAGCAGGAAAGGGCCAAGGCACTGAAGGAGAGATTCTATGCACAAAGGCCTCCTTATCCTCTGTAGGTACTTAGCAAGCCATACCCCGAGAGATATGAACTGTGAACTTTCACACAATACGATGGCAGAAGGGGAAGTGTTGTTGAGCATGTGAGTAAGTTTATTGACACCCTTGGTCCTTATGTGCTTGCTTACTCCCAAGTGCAGGAGATCGTAGCAATATAATTCTCGGAGTACCAAGGTCAAACCACAAGGAATGGGGTAAATTCAAAGAAAATGTAATAAATAGATAAATAAAACTTTTGGTGAAGATGAAGAATAATTTTTGCCTGGTAATTGTAAACAAGAATAATAGTGAAAACTAATTTAAGACAATAATGTAAATACTAGGGCATCAGGGTGTTTTCCTATATCGATATGAAATTCTTTGTGACCTAAGAAATTATATATTTCATAATTGATTGTTCTTCTACAATTAAATACTTATGATTTAGTTAAACTGAGACAATTCAAGAACGCATAATAACCTAGATTAATAATGCGGTTAGAAAAGTTTTCATAAAGAATCATTCACTTTAGAACCTAATTTCATTTGAAACTAATAGAAATTCATCTAAACAATAAGAAAAACATGATTGAACTTATTGAAAGCATGGAAGAACTAATACAGCAAAAGAAATCTAATTGAACAATCAAATATGTTGTTGATAAAATCGTAGAAAGAATCACATGAAATATTCATACAGTATAGAAGAAACATAACCCCTAGCCCTAGCAAAAAGTTTAGGTTGCTATTAGAGAAAGGAAAATACATAGTTTTCTCTACCAAATTCGTTCTACACAGCCTCCCTTCAAAACCCTAACGTCCAAGTGTCCAAAGAAAATAAAACTTTTACTATTTTAATTTTCTTCCAGATTTACAGCAGTAACTTATGAGTTAATATCGACCTTAAAAGGTTGTGAATTTTGAAAAACTCAAAACTGGAAAGTTGTAGATATTTAAATCATTGTTCCAACCCATCTAGCCTTGTGTCATGTTTAAACAGTTCCCTTACAATGAAAGGGCCATCCCACCTAGGTTTTAACTTACATGGGCCCAAATATGCATATTTAAGACCACTGGGCAATGGCTTCAGCTCCAGTTGTGGTGCCTCTTCACTTAAATGAACGAGCTTTTTTTCATTCTCTAGTAGCTCCTCAAAACAAGGCTTCCATCTTTCATTAATTGTCATCGTCTGTTGTTCTTCCAAAACTTGTGAGGGATTCAATAAAGAAAAATTTTTAGATACATGAATATCACACTCTAAATCATAAGAACCAACAGAATTATTAAGAAGAGTTTCAAGAGGATCAGAAAAACAATTCTTATTAAACTCTTCTTGAACCTCCACCCCAATGAGGTTCACATAAGCATAGTCATCAACCCCATGTGGTTGTTTAGCCACATGAAATATGTTTAGCTCCAAAGTCAAGGAGCCAAAAGTGAGTTGCATCCTTCCATTCCTGTAATTAATCAAAGCATTAGCTTTGGCAAGAAAAGGTCTACCTAAAACAATGGGGGTATGAAAACTAGGATATAAAATAGGTTGGTAATCTAGAACACTAAAATCAACTAGATAATAAATTTTTCAATTTTCACCAACACATCCTCAACAATCCCTCTCAGCTCCCTTACAGAGCAGTCAGCCAACTATAAAGTTACTGAAGTAGGTTTTAACTCACCAAGTCCAAGTTTTTGATATGCACTAAAAGGGATCAAATTAACACTTGCCCTAAGATCTAGCAATGCATGCTCCATGATGTAATCTCCAATAGTATAAGAGATTGTCACCTGTTCTATTAGGAATGTGGTCTTCTTCACATGAGGCTTTCTTTTGACGGTGCATTGGTCCTTAATTACCTTGGCATATGCAAGCACTTGCTTGATAACATGCAATAATGGCAAATTTATCTTGATTTGATGCAAATGCTCTAATATCTCAGATGTGGTGTCCAATTTCCTAGGTAATTTTAAGGCTTGTGGAAATGGTGGAAGGATTGGGCATTGTTCAATGTCATCAAACCCAAGTGACTCAAGTTTATCCTTATCTTTTTCAACTGGGGTCTCTTTAGATTTCTTAGTTACTAAAGGAGAACTTTTATCAATCTCTCTACCATTCCTCAAAATGGTCACAAATTTTACTTCCTCATGCTTATCCTTAAAACCAACTTTTAGATTTTGATTGATGGGATTGGGTTGAGTTTGGGAAGGAAGCTTCCCTCTCTCTATCCCACTCAATGAATTTGTAAGCCTAGTTATATGACTCTTGGTCTCTCTTACCTCTTCATTTAGACTAGTGAGCATGGATTCAAACTTTTGATTTGGCTCACTTTGCCTTTGAATGAAAGTACTAAGTGCATCCTCCAAGGAAGGTCTAGATGATGATGATGATGCATGTGGTGAATTAAAATTCCTTGGAGAAGGAGGATTCAACACATTTCATTCTTATAACTCAAATACAAATGGTATCACATATTTGGGTTATAATTGTTATAATATGAAGAATTATTTGGCTAGTATGAATTAAATGCATGTACTTGTTCTTCTAGCACATTCAAGAATGATGAAAGTGATGCACATTCATTTGTAGCAGGGTTTAACTCATAACAGATTTTACACACCTCCATTAGGTCCTCTTTAAAGGTAGCACTAACATTCTTACTTCCTTTCATTTTGAGTGCCTCAATTTCTATAGTTAACATGCAAATTTTTGCACTCATGTTATCATCTTTCCTCAACTTGAAAACACTTCCACTAGAAGTGGTAGTATTAGTTCCAGTCCTATTAGTGGAGTCCATAGGGCTAGGTCCAGTCCATGTGTTAGTGTTTTCAACTATCTGATCGAGATAATTCATTGCATCTTCGGGTTCCTTTTGTAAAAAGTCCCCTCCGCAGGAGAGTTGAACAAATTGTTGGTCCCTAGGTGTAAGTCCTTCATAAAAATAGCCAATCAACCTCCAATCTTCATACCCATGAGTTGGGCAGAAATTGAAAAGATATTTGTACATTTCTTAATCTTGGTATAAGGTCTCATTCTCTCCTTGGACAAAACTAGCTATCCTTCTTTTTACTTGCTAGACTTTGTGGGGAGGAAAATGTTTCTTAAAAAACTCGTAGGCCATCTCCCTCCAATTACCTATAGACCAAGGTTTCAAGGTGTAAAGCCAACTTCTTGTCTTATCCTTAAGAGAAAAAGGAAAGAAATGTAACTTAGCAATCTCAATAACATTTTGTGCCTAGAAACTACTAATTACCTCTTCAGAAGCTCTAACATGGACATAAGGATTTTCATTTTCTTGTCCCCTAAAGTCAGGAAGTATTGCTAATAAACCTTGTTTCGCTTCCGCATATGGTGCATTAGGAGGAAACATGTTGCATAAAGGAACAAAATTCTGTGTGGCATGCAACAGTTCATACATTGTTCTTCTATTCTCCTCATGATTATTATGTGTTTCATCACCCAAGAGTGATGAAGAAGGTGAAGTTGATGGTGTGTCAAAAAGATTACCAAAATAAGTTTCAAAAAGTTCTAATTTGCCTCTCTTGTTTCTAACACAAATGCTCATGCAACAATGAATGCACAATCAAATCAAATCAAATTTAAAATTTAAAAAAAAGAAAAAAGAAAAAAGAAAAAAAGAAAATAAAAATAATGATAAAGAAAAATGGAACAAAGTTATGAATAGAAGAATTTCCACCAGTTGTGCTTTGCTCCCAAAAATTGCCTCTGAACACGTAGCAGCTCCCCGGCAATGGCGCCAAAATTGCTTGCTCACTCCCAAGTATAGGAGATTATAACAATATAATTCTTGAAGTACCAAGGTTGAACCACAAGGAGCAAGGTAAATTCAAAAAAAAAAAAAAAAAAAACTTTTGGTGAAGATGTAGAATAACTTTTGCCTGGTAATTGTAAACAAGAATAATAGTGATTTAAGTCAATATTGTAAATACTAGGGCATCGAGGTGTTTCCCTATATCAATATGAAATTCTTTGTGATCTAAGAAATTATATATTTCATAATTAGTTGTTCTTATACAATTAAATACTTATGATTCAGTTGAACTGAGACAATTCATGAACGCATGATAACCTAGATTAATAATGCGATTAGAAAAGCTTTCAGAAAAACCTATTCAATTTAAAACCTAATTTCTATTTGAAACTATTAGAAACTCATCTAAACAATAAGAAAAAAATGATTGAACATATTAAAAGCATGGAAGAACTAATACATCAAAAGAAATCTAATTGAACATTTAAATATGTTGCTGATAAAATCCTAGAAAAAATCACATTGAATATTCATACCGTATAGAAGAAACATAACCCCTAGCCCTAGCAAAGAGTTTAGGCTGCCATTAGAGAAAGGAAAATACAAGATTTTCTCTACCACATTCGTTCTACATAGCCTCCCTTCAAAATCCTAACATCCAAGTGTCCAAAGAAAACAAAACTTTTACTATTTTAATTTTCGTCCAGATTTATAGCAGTAACTTGTGAGTTAATTTCGGCCTTCAAAAGTTGTGAATTTGAAAAACTCAAAACTAGAAAGTTGTAGATATTTAAGTCACATTTCCAACCCATCTAGCCTTGTGTCAATTGGATTTTTGAGGAGAGAGATACATCAAAAATACTGATCAGTGCTCAAATCTAATTTTTCATTTTCAAATTTTGCCTCTTTAATTTCTTTCCTTATTTGAAGCTTCCAAACATGGTGGACATTCCAAGCACTCCAGCTGTACCTCTATAGACATTCAAGCATGGTCCTTCAGCTCCTCTTTAATTCTACTTTGGCCTCCATTCTCTCACAAACTCCTATAAACTCATATTTTTCACATGATTTTCTGAAAGTAGAAAATTACACACAATGAATAACATCTTATTTAAGAAATTATGTAAAGATAAATAATGGGGATTAATGCAAATCATGGCTTAATTATACAAATTAAGTATAGTAATTAAGGAGATAATGCACACATAAATATATAGCAAGTATACATTTTAAGGCGTTATCACTATATAGTAGATGAGGACTTATGTCTTCGGGAGTTTTCTGAATCCTTATGTGACTAGGCATACACATGGTACACTGACTTGAAACCAGGGGTCGATCCCGACATGCAATGATATGGTTGACGTGTTTTGCACCAAGTACTTCCACAGAGAAGAAACAATAATGCTTGCAACTTTGCAAGGAACTAAGCAAAAGAATGGTGAAGACCTGATGGAGTACATCAAGAGGTTTAAAGACATAGCCCCTAATTGCTATGATCACTATGAGAAGAAGACGTTGGTGGAAATGTGCGTGGGTAACATAATCCTGGAGCACAAAGTTGTCCTAGAAGACTTGGAAATTTCGCAATTCATGCAACTATTGAAAGAAGCCAGAAAGATAGCTTAATCAGTCAGGCCTAGATCTAGCAAGCCTAAGGAGTGGAGATCCATGCCGCAGGCCATGACAGTATCCACCAGTGAGAAAAAAAGGAAGTTAGATGGAAGTGAGTATGAGAATCCCTCACCACTACCATGATACCAAAGGAGCTGGACGTGCTCCTGGACAAATGGATTGCAAATGGGGTTTTCAAACCCAATCAAGTTTCCAGAGAACCCACTGAGGAAGAATGGAGGGACACACGTTTCTATCCTTTGCATAATTATGTGCAACATCCTACCGCAGATTGTTAGGCACTCCGTAGGCTAGTGCACCGCAGAATTAGAGAGTGAACTCTTGAGTTGTCCTAGTGTTGTGAAATTTTAAAGTACTCGTAAGTGTACAAACCGTACCGAAGTATAGTTTGACAAGAACGAGGTCGAACCCACAGGGACTTAAATGAATGTAGGAAAATTAAATAAAATCTCAACCAAATTAATCCTAATCTAATTTAATAAAAATTGGTTGTTTTGAAATTAAATAAACTAAGCAAAAGATATAAAGCAATAAGAAGATGTAAACAATCAAGTGAAAGGAATTAAGGTTTTGGAATCCACCTTGTAAGTCATACCGACATATATTTATGATCATTAATTTTTCCCAACTCACTACATGATAATCTAGAAATCAATCTTGCTATCATGGAAAATATCATCATTAACACTTATGTTTAAAAATCTAAAGCATGTTCTTCTTCGCTTCTTAAGTATAAAATTAAATCATTAATTGTATCCGTAGCCAAACAAATCACAAGATATATCCAATTCTAAAAATCAAATCATAAATTGTATCCATTGACAGACAAATCACAAGCGATATCCAATTTTATAATCAAGAATTAACAAACCAAGCATTCAATTAATTAAGACAAATCCTAAATCATGAGAAAAACATGATTGAACTCATATCTAGAATCTCATCTTAGTCAATTGATATGAAGCAAGAACAATTTAAATCATTAAAGAACAATTATTGTGGGAAAAATTAAATCACATAAATATTACTAGTAATCCTTAACAAGGTTTCATCCTCAACCCTAATTATAAATTTAGCTACTCATGGTAATTGAAATAAAACAAAAGAATAAAATACTAAACATTAAACTAGACAAATAAAATAGAGAAAGAAATAGTCACAATGCTATCATGGAGAAAAGCTATAGAGAAGCCACATGCGGCACTGCCTCTTGCTCCAATTTTCTATTTTGCATCTCAGCCCTAGCACTAGCCTCTCTGAATTTTTCCCTAAAAAGCCTTTAAATAGGTCAAGGAATCCTATTACAAGTTGAATTCTCGTTTGGAGAAAATCCCAGATTTTTAGGCTTCAATTAACCGACTATTTAGGCCCACTTAACGTCAGAATTAAGGCTTCTGGTAAACTACAAAGTTGTAGCCCTTTAAATTAACTTTCCAGTCCAACTTGAATCATCTCGATTGGACATCTGAACCGAAAGTTATGCCAAAAATACTAACTGATGTGCAGGCTGGAATCCTAATCCGAATTGGACTTGGATTTGGTGCAAATTTCTTTTGATTCCATACTCCAATTGGACTTAAATTTAATATTCATGCCTGGCTGGATGTAAATTGGCTTGATTCAATTGGCCTAGCCCCACTTTGCATGTAAAGCCCTTGTTACCTGCAACACAAAGATATTACATAATCAGTCACAAAATAACATAAAAGTAAGGTCAAATATGTAGATATGTGAGGACTTTATTGTATATATTTCATGCACATCACCTAGCCAATGAATGAAGAATTTCCATGGAGGCTCTAGTAAGCATCGCCTCAAGAGCAAGAGTAGAATGTCTCACCGTGGAAAGCAGAGTTGACAGAGCTTTCCAATGAGATGCCAATGAGATTACCTTTAGCAACAAGGACATAGAGGTGGGGTATTCAGACCACAGACGACCCCTCTACTTAGAAGCCTCCATAAACCAAATCCCCATTAAGAGAGCCCTGCTGATATGGGCACTTTAGTGAATCTTATCCCATCTAGTACATTGTAAGCAACAGGAATTTCAGAAAGCAAGATTCAGGGATGTCCAATGGAAGTAACAGGGTTCGGAGGAAGAGGTGAGTATATCGTAGGCCACATTTAGCTATGGTTGAAAGTGGGGTTGATAGCCTCCTTGGCTAGTTTTCATGTGGTGAAAACAAAAGTTTCATATTATATATTATTGGGAAGACCATGGTTGCACAAGCACCATCTAGTTCCATGGATCTATCACTAGTGTGTGAAGGGGAGATTGAATGGCAGGATGATACGGATAGCAATGAACTTGTCACCATCTGAGCAAGCAGAAGCCCATTTAGTAGATACCATGTTCTATGATGAATGGGCACCGATTGGTAAAGGTTGGTGTCCAAATTGCAAGGAACTTTTATCGCTAGATGGAAGGACGCCTAGCACGACCTAGAGCCTAACTTAAGAGAGCTGCTGATATGGAGGAAGAAAAGGAAAGAAATGCCCACTTCAGAGTTAAGTGGTATGTTGCAACGTGTCAGGATTCGAACGCCTGATGGTAGGATAGTTTACAATTTATGAAGGTGCATGGGACCCATCAGTATTACTAGAGGGGGTCCCAAATGAAGGTAACAGCATAAAAGTTTAGTGTTTTGTGTGGCTCAACAAAATTTAGAAGAAGAAAGCAACACGGAAAGTGAAGGAGAGGTTGCAACAGAAAAAGTTGCGTAAGTGACGGCAGAAGAGAAGTTAGAAGAAACTGACCTGGGCACAGACCTACAGAAGCCAAAAAATTTCCATAAGTTCAAAGTTGTTAAAGAAAGAAAGGCAGAATTGATTCTACTGTTGAAAAAGGTCTGGGATGTCTTTGCATGGAACTACAGCGAGGCGCCTGTGTTAGACCTAGGATTGGTGGTACACACGCTCAATTTAGATCCCGAGACAAGGTCGGCGGCTCAGCCTACCATAGTGTTTCATACCAAAATAGAAGAGCAGATAGTGAAAGAAGTGAAAAGGTTGTTAGCGGCTGGCTTTATCAAACCCATCCAACACCTGTGATGGTTGTCCAACATCGTACCAATGAAGAAGAAAAATGGGCAGATACAATGCTGTATTGATTTCAGAAATCTTAACTGAGTTTGCCCCAAAGACAAATTCCCGCTACCCAACATAGACCTATTGATAAACTCTATAGTGGGGAATGCTATGTTCTCATTCATGGACGAATTCAGTAGGTATAACCAAATTTGAATGGTGCCAAAGGATGCGGAGAAAATCGCTTTTAGGATGCCCATAGATAATTTCTACTACATTGTGATGCCCTTTGGGTTGAAAAAAACAGGTGCAACTTACCAGTGCATGATGACTGCCATATTCCATGACATGATGCATCACGAGCTAGAAGACCATGTGGATGACATAGTCGTGAAATTGAGAAGACGAGAAGATCATGTCAAAGTGTTAAGAAATTCATTGGAAGGTGTAAACTTTTCAAGTTGAGCATGAACCCACTAAAGTGCACTTTCGGAATGTCTGCAGAAAAATTCTTGGGGTTCTTAGTCCACAGCAGAGGGATAGAAGTAGTCCCAACTAAAGCAATGACAATAGCGACCATGATGACACTAGCCATAGTAAAGGAATTGAAGAGCTTTCTAGGAAAAGTTTCCAACATCAGGAGGTTCATCCCTAGTCTAGCATCAATTACTTCAGCTTTTACGAGATTGCTAAAGAAGGGACAAGGCTTTGAGTTGGGAGAGGCATAGTAGATAGCTTTTCGAAAGCTACAGTAGATCATGATGAACCTCCCCACGGTACAAGCTCCAATTCGAAGGAAGCCACTGTAACTTTATCTGGCGTCAAGCTTGTATGCTATAGGTGCCTTGATAGCCCAAGAAGACAGAGGTGGTGTCAAGCAACCAGTTTATTACATAAGTCGTGCCCTAAAGGAGGCGAAGACTCACTACAGAAGAATGGAAAGGGCATGCTTGGGACTAGTCTATGCATTGTGAAGACTACGCCATTATTACTTAGCCTACAAGACATATTTGATGACAAAATCCCAAACGATTAAAGCTCCTCTCCAAAACCTATTCTTTCTAGTAGGATATCTCAATGGTTGTTACAATTGTTGCAATACGACCTGAAGGTGGGAACATCCAAGACGGTGAAGAGTCAAGCTATAGCGGACTTGTGGCACAATTTCCAGGATAAGAGGTATTCCCGCGAGATTATGAGGTTTTAGGAGAAGTGGCTATAGCAAAAGTGACTGAAGAACAATGGGTGATAAAGTTTGACAGCTCTTTTATAACAAATTTGGGAGGTGTAGGAGTGGTCCTTTATCATGACGGAGAAGAAACCGTGGTGCTCTCAATGAAGTTAGAGTTTCCTTGCTCAAACAACACTGTAGAATATGAGGTCTATCTCACTGGTTTAGCAATAACCCTCGAGATGGGGATCAAACATTTGAATGTGATAAATGACTTCAATCTGGTGGTGGCTAAGGGGAGTTTCTCTTTAAAAGAACCAAGTCTAGCCCTGTACAAAATGTTGTCCCAAAAATTGGAAGAAAGGGTTTTCATATTTGAGATAGAGCACGCTTAAGAGAGCGAGAATCGGTACACAGACGCGTTGACCGCATTAGGCTCACAGATAGCCTTTAAAGGGAGTAGTGCTAGAGTTGAAGTTAACATGCAGAAAGAGTCCATCATTGAAATACTTCAAGAAAGGTTCCAGGAAAAGCAAGGATGTGAAAAGGATTGGAGGGTTCCCATTAAGGAAGCACTGTTAAAGAAGGGAGATGTGGTAGAATTAAAAACATTAAAGGACTATGTCCTGATGAAAGGGGAACTGTATCATAGAATGCCAGGAGAAATTTTTCAAGATGTGCGGAGCACAAAAAGGCCCAAAGAAAACTAAAGGAAGTGTACGGCAAAACCTATGAGTTCTGCAACGTGATCAACCTATACCGTAGGCCTTAGAGGGGAGGCTTTTATTGGCCAAATATGGATAAGGACGTAGACCTAGTCCAAACCTAGTGTGAGGTCTGCCATTTGGCCGTAGATAGGGAAGAAAGTTACACCGTGCTTGCTAATGAAGATTGGAGAAGCCCATTTATATAGTATTTGATAAGAAACCTCCTGCCATGGAAGTATAGTGAAAGATATAAACTCAGGAAGCTGGCAATCCAATACTTTCTACGTGAGAGAATTCTTTTCAAAAATGGATACGATGGGGACCCATTATGATGTTTGGGTCCTGAAGAGGTTGGAGAAATGTTAAAGGAGGTACACGCAGGGGAATGTGGAGAGCACCAAGGAAAGAATAAGCTATATTGGTGCATGTTGTAGATAGGTTATTATTGGCCCATTATGAAAAGGGATACAATAGAATTTATGAAAAAATACCACAACTGCCAAGTGCAAGCCAATTTGATCCACACCCACCCATATAGCTTACATAGCATGGTCACCCTATGACCCTTTCACACTTAGGGGCTCGATTTGGTGGGACCAATTAATCCAGATTCTCATGGGTACATATGGATCCTTGTGGCTACAAAATATTTCACTAAATAGGTAGAGGTCGTACCACTCTGTAAATCCATGGGAGGAGCTGTGGCAAACTTCATTAAAGAAAATATAATTGTCTGATTTAGGGTGCCTCACAGGATCATAAATGACAATGGTATTCCATTTGTCAATGAAGAAGTAAGGAAGATGCTGGAGTTTTATCAGGTCAAGCACCATCGATCATCCCCTTATTATCCCAAGGGAATGGGCAGGCGGAAGCGACGAACAAAACTCTCATCAAGATTATCAGCAAAATGAGCTAGAAATACACTAAAGGATGGGTAATGCATCTGTCAGACGCCTTTTGGGCCTACTAGAGCTCGCCCAAATCTACCATAGGATTTTCTCCCTTCTCCTTAGTGCATGGAACGGAGGTGATGAGTCCAGCAAAAGTGATGATACCTAATTTAGGGGTTATGCAAACACGAAAGATGGAAAAAGAGAAGGAAGTCTTTGCAGCAGAAAGATGCGAGGATCTGGAAGGGTTGGACGAAAAAAGGGAGGAAGCCCAAAAGCAAAGCCCCAGTTGTAGGCAAAGGATGACTAAAGGTTATGGGAGGACAACTAAAGACAAGTTTTTTGCTGAAGGATAGCTTGCATTGAAGACAATAGACCACGTCAGGCAAGATAGGGCAGGACCATTTAAATTCTAACCAAAATGGGAAGGACCATTCATGGTAAGGGAAGCAACAAACTTGTGTTAGTTTGTAGAGATTTAGTAGTGTTGCTGACCCATACGCTCTTCGTGAGAAACCGTAATATATTCCTGATCAACATATTCGTGATTTGAATATTGGACAAAACTAGATAATATATAGAAAGGTATATTAAGACTTGGACAAAGTCTATCTTCTCAACTCAATACGTGGCAATTTATAAAGAGTCCGAATTTGGAAAAGATAAGGTGTAAAACTCATGTTTTATGTTATTCAATAAGAGATTGCTACATCAGTTTTTTACTTAAAACTCAATACATTCTACCACACATTATAAAATCTTAATAATCTCACAATTAAGTTGGATTTTCAAATGGGCATTATATATATATATATATATATATATATTTTTTTTTTTGAGAATCTCAGGATTAGAATTAATTGAGTATAGTTGTGCCTATTCTATAATATGTAATATGATGATATGACATGTTGGGATTGAAAGAGCAAAACTTTGGTTTTACACCACATCCTTATAAAATCCAATCTCATTTATAAAATTATCCATGTGTATTATTTAATTTAAAGCCAAAACACAAAAGACATAACTCATTAAAAAAGTTAAGGGACTAAAACTACAAATGAATAATCTTATAAATAGCCACATAATGGTTTGGAGTAACTTTTTCCTTAAAAATTTGTGACCTAAATATTGAACAACATATAAAGTTTATAAAAATTCTTTTCTTGTTGAAATTATGTAAATTATTTGTATGAAAATTGATATATAATAGGTTTTCCACTTAAATTCAAAAACATAGTTGTGCGGACCAATAAAATACAAAGGAATTTATCTTTTTTTAAGAACAATTAAATTTAATGTAGCCATACATTTGAATTTAATTAAGGAATTTAATATAGGAATGAGTGTCATTTTACCTTTAATGATAGCATTTATCTTTCAAGTAAGAATATTAGAAGATCCTTTTATGTACCAATTTTCAATTAGCAGCACTGGCTATTTTAGGGTAGCAAATGACTTAGATGAGGAGATTCCATATTGCATGTGGAATTTAAGTTGCATGTGGTAAAATTGTAAGTACAATAGGAGGGAATTGGGGGGAGTAGTAGAATTAAGGATGATTCTATTATAGTGCTTTGATTCTATTTATTGGACTTGTTTCTTTGGGAGGTGGTGGTAAACCTCTAAAGAGTTTTTCAATGTAGAACTTTTCTTTTTGTAACCATTTTGCTTATGTTATTTACTTTTTGCATTTATTTGTTTACCAATATTGGTTTGTACTTATCAGAGCTAAGAGAAATCTAATTAGACCTCAAATAAGAGTTTAATTTTATGTCACGTCTTTCAACCAATTTTTTTAATTTTGGTAACTATTTACTACACCACAGAAATCGAGTCCAATTTAGTTTTTCTTAAATTTTTGTGTTAAATAATTTATCAAACGAGAAAATCATAGAATCAAAATTAATAAACCTTAAAAAATCACCATCATTAATTTATTATTATTATTATTATTATTGTTATTATTATTATACAAATTAAATAGAGGTTAGCCAAATTAAAATTGAGAGTTTTAAGTATAAAAATTTTAATGTTTGTTTTTTTTCATTTGTTTCGAATAAAATTATATTAATTTTATTAGTAGCAATTGTATATTTTTAAATATACAAACATTATATATGTAATATATAAATTTGGTAAAATTTTAAAACTCATTTAATTATGCTTATTTGTAAATGTATCTCATGCATATGTATGAGGTTACAAACAAGTTAACCACAAATTGAACGTCCCAAAATATTTGGTTGATTAATTTTCTAGATTAAAATTGGTTAATTTCTAACAATTGGGGTCTAAATCTCCAACAACGTGTCTAAGAGTGATTAGTTCTGCAAACACAAATGAAGCGGAGTTCCTAAGCATTGTTAGGCTCGTAGAGAATCAAATTTACACCACAAGACTCAAAACTACAAGTTTTGTGACATTGGATAATGACCAAGTAAAACAAAGATCATCTTTCCTCTCCTAAAGGTAGGGAGGTTCATACAATGCCTCAATGAGTTACCATCCCACAAGGGAGGGGCACCAAGTATAAATACCTTATTTGCTCCACCATTTAGTTCCTACAATCAAACAAACAAACAGGATCCTTTGTTGACTCACAAAATGGCAAACTCCAAGTACTTGTTTCTACAAATTGCATGCTTCATCCTCTTGTTATCCATGTCTCCTTCATATGCTCACAATAAGAGCCACGATAGCACACCACCTCTTGCTGGTTTCCAAGAAAATGTTGATTTTAAAGGTTGCTTCAACAAGGTTTATGCTTTCGGTGATTCAGACACAGACACTGGAAATGCTCATAACTTAGGTTATCTCAAATCCTTCATTAGCACTTTATTCTCTCACGCTTGGTCCCCATATTGCTCATCAGAGAATTCAAAGTTATCTGGATATCGACTATCTAATGGCCGCTTGGTCATTGATTTCCTATGTGAAGCTCTCAACATACCTCACTTGTCAGCCTATAAAGACTCTTCCACAAACTTCTCAAGTGGTGCAAACTTTGCAATAGCCGGATCAACGGCTCTTTCAAGTAATCTCTTTGGTCAATTCAATTTTGGTAATCCCCTAATGTGGAAACCAAATCCAGAGAATATCCTAACTCAAATTGATTGGTTCCATAACTTTGTTGGGGAGAGAGAATGCCAGGGAAAAGATGAGGCTGCATGCAAATCAGAGCTTGGGAATGCTCTGTTTTGGATAGGTGAGATTGGTGGCAATGACTATGCTCGTCTTTTTGCCTCTTCCATTGGCCCTGCTATTGCCAATAAGCAATTCACAAAGCAAGCTGTTGATCACATCTGCACACTTGCATTGGTAAGCATTGATAAACTACCATTTATATCAAAAGCTTAAATTGACTAAAAAAATGATGAATTTAATCATTTAACTATTATTCCAACATGCATAATATTACCCCAAAAAAAAAAGAAAAAAAAAAAAAAAAAAAAAAAGAAAGTAGCATGTAGCCTTAGCTTGTTAGAAGGAAAAAAAAAAAAAAAAATAGTATCTCAATGAGTTCTTCCAACCTTAACATTTGATCAAGACTCTTTTCGCAAAATAATGCATTGCATATAAGAGAAAGGATGAATATTATGGTGAAGTTAACGTTGGAATAGTCATATTAAGCTTGCTTTCTTTTAACAGGGGCTATTGGACAAGGGTGCAAAGTTCCTTGTGGTTCAAGGGCTACCACCAATAGGGTGCCTTCCATTGCAGTTGGCAACTTGTCCCTCAAATGATCGTGATCAAAATGGGTGTTCAGCGAGTGCCAACTTGGTAATAAAGGGTCACAACAATCTTCTCCAGAAGAGGTTGGATGAAATTCGAATGCAACACAAAGATTCAATGATCCTATTTATTGATTACTACAGTGCATTCACAACAATATTGAAAAAGCACTCACAATACCAGTTTGAAGAACCCTTCAAGGCATGTTGTGGAGCTGGGGGAGGACCATTCAACTATCAACCAAACCTCCTTTGTGGAGCTTTTGGCACCTCTACTTGCAAGAACTCCAGCACCCACATTAACTTTGATGGGGTTCACTTGACCGAAAATATGCATCAACACCTCTCTGATCTCTTCTTCAACCAAGGCTTCTGTACACCATCATTTGCAGATCTGATTAAGAAGAAGAAAGGCCAATATTAAAATGTTTGATATTGGCCTTCTAGTTCTCCTTTTAGTAATAAATATCTGATGGCTGATGCCTGATGCTGCTAGGTAGATTAGTAGTAGGCTCCCAATGGTGGCATTTGGAGAGCTAGATAATAATTCTTGTTTCAAGATAGTTTACTATCTTTTTACCTTATTATTGTTATTATTTAAATATTACACGGGTTCCTAGGGTCTTGAAATGTGGCCTCACTTTTTAATTTACACTTAGGGCTGGCACAACAACTTTCACGGCCTAAGGCCAAAATTTTATATAGGGCATTTTTTATAATTAAATATTAGTAACAAATTTATCCATACATACTTTTTTATATTCAATTTATTTTTTAACTTTTTTTTTTTTTTTTTTTTTTCTATGTTGACATTTATAATGAAAAAATATTTATAAATAAATAAAACATGACTCATAATTGAAATTATAATCTAACTAAAAAAAAAAAAAATCTAACGTATAGAATAATAAAACCTAGTTTACCAATAGCAAAGTTGCAACTTTCCAAATATTGTGAGCACTTTATAATCTAAACTTGCACGAATAAAAATTAATTTATTACATGATTTAATAAATTAATATCTCTAACACAAATGGATTGATGTGATATACATCAAATTAGCAATACATGTGATAACTTATAGGTTATAAAGCAAATACATCATGTGGCTCACTCTTTCAGTTGCTATGTGATATGTTTAGAAAGAGAAAAGAAATAGTAATAAAAGACTAGAAATAAAAGGGTGAGTGGGTGAAAGTGTTATGTCCTGTCACTTCCATGTCTCTTTCCACTACCATGACAAAACAAAATTTTAATAGCATAATGAGAAAAAATAAATGGAGTGAGGGCTTAAAGCCAAACTTGAAGGGAGAAAAGATTTGAAGCACAACAAATTTCAAGCAACTGTAAAGAATTTAAATGGGGAGAATGACACAGTTTCTAGCAACGAGTATAAAATTCTAAGGTTTGAGTTTGATTTATTTAGGCCATTTGATTTCAGTCTTTAGTTTTGCTTTGTTCAGTTGTTGAGAGAGACAGTAGTACAAGAGACTTAAGCGGTACACTCTTAAACTCCCACACAGAGATGGAAGAGTCAAGAGCACTGATCACCAAGAGTTTTTTTTCCCCCCTGTTTTTTCTTTGATATAAATTAGAGATATTCAATTCTACTCCCAGAAAACGTTTTCATTTATGTATTTTCTTAAAGAAAAAATATATTTTTGATGCATTGATTTATTTTTTTTCCTTTATTAATATTATTATGGAGAAGAAAATATCTTATTGGTCCAAATTTGGAGACTTGTTCCACATGGGGCCTTAGGAAATTGCATCTGTTGCTTATAGGGTAGAGCTGGCCTTGGATAGGAGACTATAATCTGTAATTTCTTTTGCACTTGCTAAGATAGCTTAGCAATTCTTTATTAAAATAAATAAATAAATAAGTGGGCATCTAGAGAAGGTTACAATTGAAGGGAGAAGAAGATGAAATAAGGGCGGGGGACTGAACCGATCACTGGAGATGACTTGTCTAGGCTCCAAAACCCACACCAAACACAGATAGTTTCAACTTTTAGTAGATTTTATTAGCAAATGGGATAACATGCCTCCCCCCCCCCCCCCCCCAAAAAAAATAGCTTGTTCTCCATATTAAAATTTCACAACAAAATAACAATATAAAAGTATGGTTCAATATCAATGGTGAGATTAAATTTGTTAGGGTCATATTTTTTATATATTGGCATATCCTACGACAAAATGTAGTTTACTTGTAATTGGGCAGATCTAAGTGAGTTAAAAATTATCATGACAAGCAAATTCGTTGAAGACATGAAGATTACTTAAGAACTGTTCAAGAAAATTTGAATCTACAGGTTTTGATGCCTCATTGATACTTGTTAATTTATTGAGATTTAATGAAACTCGTTACCTAGCTCAATACATCTCGATCTATCGAGCTGAAAAATTTGAGGAGATAGAACAGCAAGTTTTTATTTTAAGAGGCTATTTGTTTATAAGTTTGTGTAATTCTAATAGGATTAAGTGAGCCCAAGGTTTGTGAAAACCAACCAAGAATGGAAGAGCTCATAAAAAGGCCCATTAAGCTCCTATATGAATAAGGAGGTACAGAGAAAGAAAACCCTAATCCTAAAAAGCTAACCCTAGAGAGCCTTATTAGGTTTTCTTATTTGAATCCCTATCCTTCTCCTATAGAAGAAAGAGATCTTGCGACGTTTCTTGTGTGCCTTTGGGTTTTGCAACCAAGCAAAATCTCTAGCACCATTAATTGAAGATCTTATTAGTGTTTCTATGTGAAGCTGTTGCAACTCAACTACAACAATCAAAAGGTTGTTGTTGAGTTAGTCATATACTTGGGTTTGTGTAAAGAAGTTAGTCACGTACTAGGATTCATGCAAAAAGGGAAGATGTCTCTACATGATTAAGTCCAATTGGGTATTAGAGTAAAGGTTCAACTATAGGTTGGTATTATAGGTGTTAATGCCCACTTTTGACAAAAGGGCCCAATGGCGAAAGAAGCCCAACAATATGAAAGAGATGGAGAAAGAAAATAGTAAAATAAAGACCATTAGGCCAGAATGACAGGAATAATAAGTAGCTACGAAGAAAGCAAATGGGTTGAGGAAGCACAATGAATGAAGTAGTAAACCAATGGGAGTTGTAAGAGATGGAAAGAGTAAAATGGGCTGGGTATTTGTTAGGACATATGTGGTTCACTTGTTAAAAGCATATGTCATTCTCTTATGTAATTGGCTAATCTTTTAACAAAATGCACTCAACTTGTAATTGGATAGTTCTAAGTGTTTTTAATACTTCAAAAAACAAAGTTTCAAGATCAAGTATTGAAGTCATCAAGTCTATCCAAGAAACAAGCTGAAGAAGTGCAAAATCATTAAATCTCGACACCTTCTCGATAGCTGCTCGACACCTTCTATCTGTCGAGGTTTATAAAATCAGAATTTCTGATCTAATTTCTTGGGATCCGTGGATGTGTCTTTCGGCCTTCTTTTCTTCTAACCCTAGGCATATAAAGGGATTGTTTTAAAAGCCGTCTAAGTGTTCACAAGTTGCATAAGCATTGAGCAAACTCTGTTCAAGCAAATTGTGACCAGAGACAAAGTTTTGCCCTCGTTCATCTCTTCTGAAGAAGTTGCTGTGTATGTGCACCTTTGGGTTTTGTGACCAAGCATCTTCTTGATCTTCATTGTGGATGAACAGAAGAACTTTGTAGCCAACAACTCTTTCTAGTTGGTGATTGAAGTCATGTACTAGGATCAGCGTATTGGTTAGTCACGTACTTGGGAGCCGTGCATAAAAAGGGGGAACTATCACTACCGAACAAGTCCAATTGGGTATTGGGGTAAGGGTTCAACTATAGGTTGGTAAGGTACTTGGGATTCCTTTACTTGTAACCGCTTGTTGTGATAATAATGGAGTTTGGAGAGTAGTGACCTAAAAATCAACTGGTGGAGTTTTCGCCATTAGGTTTTCCCCATTCGTAAACAAATCACCATGTTATTTATTTTTCTGATACATAATTAGTTTATTGGTGATTTTTTTGTGCTACCACACGTTTGCATGTTAAATTGATTGTGTGTTTGTGTTTGTGTGTTTTATGATGAAGTTCGCATTCAAAGTGATGGACACATGTTTGTGGTACCCTGACAATGGTTGCTCAAGACACATGACTGGAGACCGATCTCTCTTCAAGGTTTTCGAGTCTAAGAAAGGGGGCAATGTCACTTTTGGTGATGGGAGCAAGTCACAGATTAAAGGGAAAGGAATAATATCTCTACCTAGACTATCGAACATTGCAAGTGTTCTTTATGTAGAAGGTCTAAGGGTGAACTTGTTGAGCATAAGTCAAATATGTGATCAAGACTGCATAGTACTATTCTCAAAGGGAAAGTGTCTTGTCATGGATGAGTCTGGAAAGAAGCTCATTAGTGGTGTTCACACATTAAACAACTGTTATGGATTGGTTCCTGATGCTGATATTGTGTGTAATAGCATTTGTTTGCCTAATGAAGATCTATGGCATCAACGAATGGGACAAGCTAGTTGCAAGCATCTTTTTATTGTATCTAAGCATGAATCAATCTTGGGGATACCAAAGCTTCGTAGAATAAGCAATGTGGTGTGTGGACCATGTCAGCTTGGAAAACAGACGAACGCTAAGCATCCAGGTACTCAAACATCAGCTACATCTAGGCCATTGGAGCTTCTACATTTAGATCTTATGGGTCCAACCAGAACCGAGTCTCTTGGTGGTAAGAGATACATCATGGTTGTGGTAGACGACTTCACTAGATACACTTGGGTCATTCTCCTACGTTCCAAGTCTGATGCTCCTGAGCACATTAAAGCTTTATGCACAAGACTGCAGAATGAAAAGAGCCTAAAGATTGATCAAATTCGAAGTAACCATTATAAAGAATTCAAGAACTCATATATGGAGTCCTTTTGCACAAGATCAGGTATATCTCAAGAATTTTCTACTCCTATTACGCCTCAGTAGAATGGTGTGGTAGAAAGGAAAAATAGGGCTATTCAAGAGATGGCTAGAGCCATGTTGCATAACAAATATGTGGCTAGAAACTTGTAGGGAGAAGCCGTGAACACTGTATGTCATACGGTTAATAAGGTGTACTTCAGACTCGATACCAAAAAGACTTCCTATGAGTCATGGAAAGAAAGGAAGCCAAATGTGAAGTATTTCAAAATCTTTGGAAGTACTTGTTTCATTCTCAAGGATAGAGAAAATGTGGAAAAGTTTGACTCTCGGAGCGATGAAGGTATATTTCTGGGTTACTCTTCTATAAGCAAGGCTTATTGGGTATACAACAAAAAAACTATGAAGGTAATAAAGACAGTAAATGTTGTCATTGATGAGTCTTTAGATTCCAGTTCTGAGAAAGGCATTGAGGAACTCTCCAAAGAAATCTTCCTCCTGAGCCTAAGGAAGTTCAAGACATTGTTGAACAAGAACCTACATCTCCAAGTACTCCCGGTACTCCTAGTGTTGTGAAAGACTCTGTAGATATACCCACTACACCAGATTCTGAATCTCATGAAGAGAAAGGACCTTCCTCTAGGATTAAATTAAATCATCCTCCAGAAATTATTGTGGGAAACATGAATGAACTCACATTAAGGAAACGTACAGTTGATAAATGTGTTGCTAACTTTGTGTCTTATTCTTGTTATTTGTC
The DNA here is from genome assembly GCA_030445155.1 of Quercus variabilis. Classification (NCBI taxonomy): domain Eukaryota; kingdom Viridiplantae; phylum Streptophyta; class Magnoliopsida; order Fagales; family Fagaceae; genus Quercus; species Quercus variabilis. The sequence goes on along the minus strand of CP129447.1, from coordinate 55,924,394 downwards.
ACAGGTTGAACCTAAGAAAGTTGAGGAAGCACTACAAGATGAAAGTTGGGTCGAAGCAATGCATGATGAACTGCTTCAGTTTCAGAGGAATGATGTTTGGACTCTAGTACCTAGACCGGAAGGTGAGCACATCATTGGTACAAGATGGATATTTCGCAATAAGACTGATGAAGATGGCAATGTGATTCGTAACAAGGCTTGGCTTGTGGCTCAAGGATACTCACAAATGGAATGAATAAACTATGATGAAATGTTTGGCCCAGCTGCCCAAATGGAGTTGATCAGAATTCTCCTTGCCCTAGCACGTCATCTAAAGTTCAAACTTTATCAGATGGATGTAAAGACTGCTTTCTTGAATGGGCTACTTAAAGAGGATGTCTATGTGGCTCAACCAAAATGATTCATTGATCCTCACTTTTTGGATCATGTGTTATGCCTTAAGAAGGCACTTTATGGGTTGAAACAAGCCCCTAGAGTTTGGTATGATAAACTCACACAATATCTAGTGTCACACAGGTTCACAAGAGGAAAGGCTGATCAAACTCTCTTTATCAAAAAGGATGATGGTGAGTTGATAGTTGCTCAAGTCTATGTTGATGATATCATCTTTGGGTCAACTAAGAATGAACTTGCTCATGGCTTCTCAAAACTCATGCAAGCCGAGTTTGAGATGAGCATGATTGGAGAGCTGACTCACTTCCTTGGATTGCAAATTTGTCAACAAGATTCAGGTATATTCCTATCTCAATCTAAATATGATAAGAATCTTGTGAAAAAGTTTGGTTTGGAATATGCTAATTCTATTAGAACCGCTATGAGCCCAAATGTTAAACTCATTGTAGACTTGTTAGGCAAGAGTGTTAATCATTCTCTATATAGAAGCATGATAGGTAGTCTTCTTTAACTTACTGCTAGTAGACCTAACATTAGTTACAGTGTTGGTGTGTGTGCTAGATATCAGGCTAACCCCAAAGAATCACATATGACTGCTTTAAAAAGAATTATATAGTATGTCAAAACCACTACTGAGTTCGGTGTGAGGTATAGCAAGGACACAAATGATGTCTTAGTTCGGTATTCTAATGCGGATTGGGCTGGGAATGCTGATGATAGAAAGAGTAATTCGGGAGGTTATTTTTATGTGGGTAACAATCTTGTCTCCTGGATGAGCAAAAAGCAAAACTCCATCTCTTTATCCATTGTAGAAGTTAAGTACATTGATGCTGATAGCTGTTGCACCCAACTCCTCTAGATACAAAAACTCCTTCATGATTATGGTATTTGTCAAGAGCATCTCACTATTTACTATGACAATAACAGTGCCATCAATATCTCTAAGAACCCAGTTCAACATTCTTGAACAAAACACATAGAGATTCAACATCACTTCATTAGGGAGTTTGTCGAAGATGGTATTCTCACTCTTGATTTTATTCATACTGATGCTCAGAAGGCTGACTTGTTCACCAAACCCCTTGACAGCAAACGTTTTGAATTCCTTCATGAAAACTTTAGTGTTATCACCATAGATTGATCTCTTTCTCTCCTTCTTCTTCCTCATCCATTTACATCTACTTTTATGCTTTTCTTTATTTAACATGTTTTTGTTTGGTTGTTCGCAATTTTGTTTATTTTGTTTTTAAAAAATAAAAATTAAAAAAAAATTGAAAAATCAGAAAAATACAAAAATAGTATGTGTTTTGTGTACTTTGGTACTTGTGTACCTTGGATGGCCATTGAAACAAGGTTTTCTAAACTTTGTATCATCTGTAGCTTAGATGAGCATTCTTATGCACAACTAAGCAAGTGAGCTTTATGGCTCTTCTTTGCGATGAGTAATATTAAGTTATCTCTTGAACTTAACACTCGTATTATTCTTTTTGATCGGTAGGACTAGAAATTCCTAAGAGAAAGGCATAAATAACCATGTCACCACTATTTCCCACCAATCATGAAAGACACCTGTGTGCTTCGACATAGTAAAAGTGCAGTATCAAAGACATCTGTATGCTTCAGCGTAGCAAAAGTGCAATGTCAAATGCTTAACATCTTGGGTATTTCTTTTCTCTCTCTTATATGTCCATGCCTGATATGGTAAATAAAAGAAAATATGCAAAGAAAATGAAAAGGAAAAAGATCAAAAATGCTTTAAATATGATTGCAAGCGTGTATTCTAGGAGATATGGGAGTTATAGGATGTACCTCGAAGGTAATAGTCCCCATCAAACAGTTATGATGGTGTGTGAGTTAAAGTGATTTTCTCATATCTCAAATCATCATAACATGTATATACATATGCAATCTTGCGATGTTTTTCACAGACAACACGTAATATTCTTTACTACTCTTGATACATGTACAGGTACAATATGATTTGGCCATCCAAGGTTTTACATGTGCTAATGTATGCTCACTAAACTGTCTTGACTTATTTTTGAAATATGAAATTGGTTAGACTTGTTTAGTGTGTGTGTGTGTGAGTTTTTTTGAAGATCCATGTGCTTAAATTTTCTGTTGAGAGATAATTTTGAGAGCTTAATATGTCGATTAGATAATTGGTTGAGATGTATGTTGGATTGCATTCATGTTTGTGTTTTTCTTTTCTCGAAAAATTGTTTTGAAAAGCTGTCTTGACACCTCCTCAATACCTAGCTAGTTGTCGAGCTTCTCAAGCCTTTTCTTATCACAATCTTGACACCTCCTCGACACCTGCTGGATCGATCGAGAAAGTTCCTGTCTTCTCGATATCTTCTCAACACTTGGTGGATTGATCGAGCTTCTATTCTTTGTCAGGTGATTCTTGTTCCTCGATACCTCTCGACACTTGCAGCTGTCAACGTTCATTTTCCTCGACACCTTCCTCAACAAAATCCTCGAAACCTCTCACCTTAGCTGTCGAGATTTACTGAGGTTTCTATATAAACCCGTCATGCGATCCGCTTATCATTTCTGTCGATCTCCTTCTCGATAGCTGTCTCTTTTCTCTCCCAAACACTCTCATCTCACTCCAATCTTGCTCCTCAAGGTTTCTTCAAGCTTTTTCAAGTTTTTCTGCACTTGGTAAGCTTCTTATCTTCTCATTCTTCATGCATTTCATGATTTGAAACCTAGGTTTAGGGGTTTTTGAAAAATTTTGGGGTTTTTCAATATTGATGAGTGTTTATTGAAATTTTGGGATGGTTTTTCACTTACATGTGTTTAAAATCTCATGCATTGCATCACATTAGCATTATAATATTATTTTCATGCATTTAGATGTGCGTAATATGCTTGTGTGCTAGTAGGACTGGATTAGGTTGAGCCCATGATGTATTTTCTTTTGGATGTCACATGTTCATGCATTCCCCATACATACGTACTCTCTTCTCAATATTTTTGATATATTTGAATTGCTTGGGACTTTTCTGATTGTCTTTCTTTCTCTCTCTCTCTCTTTCTCTTTCTCTTTATCTCCTTCTCTCTCTCTCTCTATTTACATTAGTTGTGTCTATGGCACCTAAACATAAGTCTGCTCTGTCCCAGAACCCTCTGCGTTTTAGGACATCTTTATCTTCTGATCCTACTCCTTCTAACATTCAATTCCATGATAAGGATGCTCATAAGGCTTTCTCGGAGAACTTCTCTAGACGAGGTGTTTATTCGGAATGTCAAGTCATTTTGGCAAACTTCGCCGACACTGACCATCCCTCTGTCATTCGCAGTCGAGGATGGGAGTCACTGTGTGATGTTCCGAACACTTGTCCTCTCATGCTTATTCAGGATTTTTACTCCAACATGCATGAGATTGATTGTTCAATACCTCTTTTCTTCACTCGCGTTCAAGGTACGGCATTCCTATCACACCACAGCTTATTGCGAATGTGCTTCGGGTTCCTAGGATAGAGTTTCCTAACTATCCTAGTTGTGAGCATCTACGAATTGTGTCTAAAGATGAGCCCATGGCTGCATTTTGTGAGCACCCTACTGACTTCAATATACACCATGTAAGGCTTTTGCTAAAGGCCCTCGCTTCATGAACATGGTGATGACTTTTGTACTCCATCTACTCTCTCACTACAACCCCATCATAGAGCCTCGTGCTCGGTTTTTGTTATCTTTACTTAAGAATCTTACCATAGACTTTCCTTCTCATTTCATTCTCTCTATCATAGATGTTCATTTAGATTCGGCACCTCGTGATGAGCTCATCATTCCTTCCGTTATCGCAAGGATCTTATGCCATTTTTCCATCCCTTTTCCTATGTCTGACCATTTCACACACATCTGTGCCATAGACACTGCTACCGTAAAATGTAGTGCAGCACAATTTAGGTTGCGACATCCGGATTCCCTCCTCCCTCATGTCCAGCTCCATCTCGTTCAGCTCCATCCACATCCGCTCCCTCCTCTTTCATGGGCGATGTATCACTTGGAGATATCGTGGCGTAGCTGCAGCACATGGATGCTTGCCATAATACACTCTCTACTGAGTTGTATTAAGTGAACATTCGTGTCGGCCATATTGCACGATGGCAGGCGACTATGGGTGGCTTTGCTCCTGAGGCTTCTCCTCCATCACCTCCTCTAGTGGCTTCTGATTCTGATGTTAGGGATGATGATGATGATGGCGATGACGATGACGCTTTGGATGATGATGGAGAAGCAAGCTCTATCGATAAGATGTCAGCTTGACACTCTTATCCTTTGTCACTCGTGGCAAAAAGGGGAAGTAGTTTTGGATATTGAGAGTAGTCATTCTTAGGGGGAGAGTTAGTATAGGACATTTTGTTAGGGGGAGAATGCTGATATGAGGGATGTAGTGAGGATATGATGTATCTTTTTTCTTTTCTTTTTTCTTTTCTACCTTATTAGATACATTTGTTCTTGTACATTAGGTCTTGTGACCAGTTTTTACATACATTGTACTTATTTTCTCTATATGTGGATGTATGTTTCTTTCACCTACCTCTACATGTGTTGTTTCTTTTCTGTCTTTATACACATGCTTCTTAGACTTGTATGCAATCTATTATTTCTGTTTCACAATAAGATGCCTTGATGAGTTTTGTTTTAAGTGTTTCAGAAATATAGATTGTCAAAGTCTACTTGCCATAGACTCTCTTCTTGCAAAGTTTTTCAAAAGTTTGTGTTAGGATAGATTTTATTGTATTCAACAAGTGAATATGAGTTGAGTGATTTATGACGTCTTTCATATGTTCATGTGTTTGTTGTGGTTTTGTCACGGATTGCCAAAGGGGGAGATTGTTAGGACATATGTGGTTTACTTATTAAGAACATATGTCATTCTTTTATGTAATTGGCTAATCCTTTGGCAAAATGCACTCAACTTGTAATTGGATAGTTCTAGGTGTTTTTAATACTTCAAGAAATAAGGTTTCAAGATCAAGTGTTGAAGTCATCAAGGCTATCCAAGAAACTAGCTAAAGAAGTGCACAATCATTAAATCTTGACACCTTCTCGACAGCTGCTCGACACCTTTTATCTATCGAGGTTTATAAAATCAGAATTTATGATCTAACTTCTTGGGATCCGTAGATGTGTCTTTCGGCCTTCTTTTCTTCTAACCCTAGGCATATAAAAGGATTGTTTTAAGGGCCATTAAAATGTTCACAAGTTGCACAAGCATTGAGCAAACTCTGTTCAAGCAAATTGTGACCGAAAACAAAGTTTTGCCCTAGTTCATCTCTTTTGAAGAAGTCGTTGTGTATGTGCACCTTTAGGTTTTGTGACCAAGCATCTTCTTGATCTTCATCGTGGATGAACTAAAGAACTTTGCATCTAACAACTCTTTCTAGTTGGTGATTGAAGTCGCATACTCGGATCTGCGCATTGGTTAGTCACGTACTTGGGAACTGTCATTACAAAACAAGTCCAATTGGGTATTGGGGTAAGGGTTCAACAATAGGTTGGTAAGGTACTTGTAATTCCTTTACTTGTAACCGCTTGTTGTGATAATAGTGGAGTTTCGGGAGTGGTGACCTAAAAATCACCCGGTGGGGTTTTTGCCTTCAGGTTTTCCCCATTGGTAAACAAATCACCATGTTATTTATTTTTCCGCTACATAATTAGTTTATTGGTAATTTGTTTGTGCTACCACGCATTTGCATGTTAAATTGATTAATTAATAATTTGGCTAATTAATTAATTAATTTAATCACAAGGGGTCAATACATTTTTTTTGGCCTATCAGTAGTAAATTCATAGGGTTGGCACAAAGGCCAATAACCCCAAAATGTAAGGATGTGGCAATTGGGCCAGTTAAGCCCAAAAGATTTAGTAAAAACCCATAGGAGTGAAAGAGGTAAGGAAGAATGAAATGGGTCATAGGCACCCAAGGACTGAGATGGGTCGAGGAAGCTCAAGGCACGAAAGGGGCTAGCCTAGTAGGAATGCTGGCCAATAAAGCACAAAAGAAGAAATGAATGTAAGAAATGGACTAGTAAGAGCTTTAGCCTGTAAGCCCATAGGTAATGACAACGTAAAAGGATAAGTAATATCGTAGTAGGAGTAGTGTAGTGGCATGGCAGGAGCACTAGCCAGCCCACGGACACAGGACAAAAGGAGACACAAGCTAGGTAAGAGGGAAAGAGCCCACAACCAAACAATGCCCTATTCGAAGAAGAGATAGAACGCAAAGAACGAAAACTCAAAGGCCTATGTATCATTCATGTTGCAAGAGTTAAACAAATACCAGAACGTGCAACATAATTAGATAAACATAGAGGCAATGGTAAATGCGTGAAGGAAAAAAAGTAATGGATTCAGGCGAAAGTGGAGCATGCACACAAGGCTCAGGCACCACCTATTTGTACCCAACCAATACAAGGGAGGTGAGCCACAAGTCAAAGGTTTGAGAGGGTGTGGTCTAGTGGTGGGAAAAAGGGGGAGCCTATTTCAGGGTTCTTGCTCAAGCCCTTTTAGGAGAAATGTCTTATTGGGATGACATCCCAAACAAAGTAAACATGAGCTGGAATCACTAGATGCATGCCATAGAGGGTGGTAAGGGAAAGGTTTATCCCTTATTTGGATAAGAGTGTTAAAGGAGGTAGGAGACAAAACAAAACCATTTTTGTCTGCGAATAAGGCATGGTGCAGCAGCACAGTGTAGTGGTGATGGTTGGATACCCAGCAAGACAGTGGTCAGTCTTGGAAGGACACCCACTACGAGCCAAAAAAGGTTGAGGGATAAAAATGGTAAATCCTGTCATGATAGGCAATATAAAAGGCTATAATCATCAACAGTGAAAAAGGGGAATAAAGGCAAACAGAAAACAGAGAGATAGAAACAAAGAAAATAAAATAGAGTAAACAAAGAAGAAAAGGGAAAAATACAGAAATCCCAAAGAGAGGGAAGAAACATGAGTACTAGGAATAGAGGCATGCATCAATAGGTTACCCACTTCTCTCCCTCTTAATAGACCCACTCTCTGATAAGTTAAGAACTCAAGTTTCAACCATCTAGGTCCTTTTTCTAAAGTGTGTAATCTCCACAACAAGAATTCCCTCCGAGGTTACCCACATTGGAGATTAGCTCCTTTTTAGGCTCGTGTCCATTGAACAACTAAACCAATTCCTTTGGCAGATGACTCCTATTTTTTTATGAATGACTAACTTGTTATCTTACTATTAATTTCTTTTTTTTTTTTATTGCCGCGACCTTGTCACATGTAATCATATTGCTATATATCTTCCTTTTTTGGTGTTATTCACGTATTATTGTTATTAGTAGAAAATGTTTTAGTTATCCTGCTGCATCATGTTTCTTGCTATAATATCTGCAACAAGCTTTCCTGCTGAGAGCACATGGTACATTCAAGGTTCTTGCTAGGATGCGCCTGTACTGGAATGGCCCAACTTGCACACAAGCTAGCCTAGGGTGTGTTTTAGGTAAGCCAGTCCCAACTCTCCTACCCTAGATTCATGGGCCGCGGTATAGTAGGAAAAATCTAGCCCAAAACACAAAAAAAAGGCCCACCACATTTAAATTGGCAACTTCACTAGGGAATTAGGAAAAAGACAGGGAAAGTAGAAAAAGCCCCCGTAAGTTATTCCCCGAAGATCAAAGATGACGCGAAACATGAGTACCATACCCACACAGGCAGAATCAAGGCCAGCCATGCCGCACCAACCTAATTAGGCAGAAGGCATTAATGGAGTGATGGTTGCACCGTAGCAGTAGCAAAGAATTCCCATTGGCAATACCAACTTCTTTATTGAGGTACTGCAGTCTGTGCAACATTCCCAGCAACAACTAATGGAAGAGATTTGCCATATAAAGGCAAACAAGACTAAAGAGAAAGGAAGGCAACATGACCCAAAACATGTGGCAGATAAGGAAGAAACCCTTGTAGGTGGTGGCCCATAGAATGCAAAGCAGCGTTTTACAGAAGGAAAGGGCAAAGTCGTAGGAAGTTTAGAGTAGGAAAGGGCCAAGGCGCTGAAAGAGAGATTCTAAGCACGAAGGCCTCCTTATCCTCTGTAGGTACTCAGCAAGCCATACCCTAAGAGATATGAACTGCGAACTTTTGCACAATACGATGGCAGAGGGGGAAGTGTTGTTGAGCATGTGAGTAAGTTTATTGACACCCTTGGTCCTTATGCGCTTGCTCACTCCCAAGTACAGGAGATCATAGCAATATAATTCTCGGAGTACCGAGGTTGAACCATAAGAAACGGGGTAAATTCAAAGACAGTGTAATAAATAAATAAATAAAACTTTTGGTGAAGATGAAGAATAATTTTTGTCTAGTAATTGTAAACAAGAATAACAGTGATAACTGATTTAAGACAATAATGTAAATACTAGGGCATCGGGGTGTTTCCCTATATCGATATGAAATTATTTGTGATCTAAGAAATTATATATTTCATAATTGATTGTTCTTATAGAATTAAATACTTATTAGTCGAACTGAGATAATTCAAGAACGCATGATAACCTAGATTAATAATGCAGTCAGAAAAGTTTTCAGAAAAAATCATTCACTTTAAAACCTGATCTCTATTTAAAACTATTAGAAATTCATCTAAACAATAAGAAAAACTTGATTGAACTTATTGAAAGCGTGAAAGAACTAATACATCAAAAGAAATCTAATTGAACAATCAAATATATTGTTAATAAAATCCTAGAAAGAATCACATTAAATACTCATACAGTATAGAAGAAACATAATCCCTAGCCCTAGCAAAGAGTTTAGGTTGCTATTAAAGAAAGGAAAATACAAGGTTTTCTCTGCCAAATTGGTTCTATGTAGTCTCCCTTCAAAACCCTAACATCCAAGTGTCCAAAGAAAATAAAACTTTTACTATTTTAATTTTCTTCCAAATTTACAGCAGTAATTTGTGAGTTAATTTCTACCTTCAAAAGTTTTGAATTTTGAAAAACTCAAAACTAGAAAATTGTAAATATTTAAGTTATAGTTCCAACCCATCTAGTCTTGTGTCAATTGGATATTTCAGGAGAGAGATATGTCCAAAATACTGATCAGTACTCAAATCTAATTTTTCTTTTTCAGATTCTGCCTCTTTAATTTCTTTCCTTATTTGATACTTCCAAACATGGTAGACGACCCAAGCACTCCAACTGCACCACCTCAGACATTTAAGCATGGCCCTTCAGCTCTTCTTCAATTCTAGTTTGGCCTCCATTCTCTCAAAATCTCCTGTAAACTCATCTTTTTCACATAATTTCCTAAAAGTAGAAAATTACACACAATTAATGACATCTTATTCAATAAATTATGTAAAGATAAATAATAGAGACTAATTCAAATCATGGCTTAATTATACAAATTAAGCATAGTAATTAAAAAGATAACACCCACATAAATATATAACAAGTATACATTTTAAGGCGTTATCACACCCCCAACTTAAATCTTGCTAGTCTCTAGCAATCCACAAAGCACCCATATCTACTAAAAGTGAAAAATTAAAACTAAAAAGAAGCCATTTGTGTAGGCTACATGACTGCACTTCCCATGTGTAGCAACTCTTTGAACCCCTAGGTCACCCTAATGGACAAGTTTACTGTCATGAGGGTTTGCAGTGACTCTACCCATAAAAGTCAAAGGTTTCTTGAAATTCTTGTAGCAAATGTTAGTCTGCTTTGTTATTATATCATATAAATGAACTTTCAATTTTTGAGTGGGGATATTATTCATCATATTAAAGAGTTTTCATTAGCTTCACTTTTGGAGTGTGTGTGTGCATAGCCCATCCTATCAAACTAGCATTTCCAAACATGCATAGACCAAGAATAATCTAGATTAGAGCCCCTACTCCAAAACCTCTCTTAAGTCATCAACACTTTGAAAGAACACACATAAAAGCAATGACCTTTTTTCTCTCTCTCTCTGCAAATCACATGTGAACAAAAAGGAAAGAAGAAGTTTTAAGAATATCACATGTTTATACAAAAATAGCAGCTAAAAAAAATGGAAAAAGATCTCTTAGAAAGGATGTTGAATTCCTAGAAACATGAGGTTAATAACATTCTCTTTTTTCTTTCTTTTTTTCTTTTTCTTTTTCTTTTTCTTTCTTTACTCTTTTTTTTTTTTTTTCTTTTTTCTTTCTTCTTCTTTTCGATTTTTTTTTTTTGGAAGAAAAGATAGACAATGGTGGTATCTAAATGCTTCAATAGCTCAAAACTTGAACCCCTAAGAGAATTCCCATAAATAAAAATGTTTTATGATATTGTAGAAGTATTTATCATGGCTCAAATGATGGTAACTGTAAAATATGTTATTAGCAACGTGATATGTTATACCATGTTGTATATGCTAGAATGGATGTAGAAGAGGAAGCATAGAATAGGAATATTGAGAACACAAGAGTTACGTGGTTTAGCCTTGATGGCCTACATCCACGGACGAATCCCTTAAGGGTTACATCTTTATTGTATAAGAGTGTAGTACAATAACCTGTGTTACAATGAACCCTAACATGAGTATATATAGGCAACTAAGTCCTAGACTACTAGTACAAGCAAGAGTGGGCTTGGGCCTATTACATTGAGCTAATATGTCTAATATATCCCTAACACCCTCCCTCAAACTCAAGGCGAAAGCTCGATAAAGGCTTAAGGTTAGATAAGCATGAGAAGATCTCTTGGAGATGCCTTGAAGAAGAAACCACAATGAAGAATATGCCAATTAACCAATTTTGGAGTTCCAAATGAAGAAACGAAGTGGAAAATCAAATTCCAGGCAAAAAATTGAGCAAGATAGGCCCTTTCGGAAATTTTGACACTTGGTCAACGGTCAACGCAAAAGGTCAAAGTCACCAAAGTCAAAAAGTCAACTGGTCCAAGGTCAAAGTCAACGGATACTGGACCGGGTCAGTTCCGAGTTTCTGGGTCGGGTCATGGATCGGGCAGCAGAGTCGCTGACATCATCCTATGATGTGTCGCTGACATGGACTAGGGCTTACGTGTCTGATGACGTGTTATGTTGATGTGGAGTGATGACGTCATCCCGTGACGTCGAATGACATCAGCAGGACTTATTTGGCATGTGGAAGGTGAGTGACGGCATGTACCGACATGTGGTGGCGAGACAAATACCCTAGCAGCGCGTGTGACATTGAATGAGGACTAGATTCTCAAGCCATGTAGATTGGGTGACAACAAGGCCGTCATGGCAACACGTGTGGCTAAGATTCAAGCTGGGAGTCGAGAACCTTTGGCGGCACATGTGAGAGTTCTTGGAGCCATTGTCTACACGTGGTGGTGCGTGCGGCTATCGTTGGAGATCGGGTTCCTGGGTTTTGGTCGCGATATGCCGTGGAGCACGTCTGTCTTGTTGGTTTCATCAGGCGAAGGCTTGATGTGCACAAATCTGATAAGGAGATGCACAGATTGCTTGGTCTTGAGGATCTAGACACAGCAGTGAGCCATGGCGGCTACGAGATGCCATGGAGTCTAGATCCAGCAGACAAGCATATGTGACTTCTGATGGTGGTGTGCACATGAGAATCTTCTTTACTTACTAGAGATGTTTGTTTGATGCTAAGAACGAAGTTTGGCTCTGATACCATATTAAATATGTTATTAGCAATGTGACGTGTTATACCATATTGTGTCTCCTAAAGTGGATGCAAAAATGAAGCATAGAATAGAAACATCAAGAACATGAGGGTTACGTGGTTCAGCTTTAACAGCCTACATCCATAGAGGAATCCCTTAAGGGTTACATCTTTATTGTATAAGAGTGTAGTACAATAACCTATGTTACAATAAACCCTAACATGAGTATATATAGGCAACTAAACCCTAGACTACTAGTACAAGCAGGAGTGGGCTTGGGCCTATTGCATTGGGCTAATATGTCTAGTATATCTCTAACAATGACAATGATTAATGTAAAGGTAGGCTAAATATTTTTTTAGCTAGTGACAAAAAAATTGATGGTCTTAAGCTCTCATCTCCTATAATTCCACATAAACCAGCATGCCTAAAGACAAATATAAGTAGGATCATGGTATATCTCCTCATAATGTCTCTAGTAGTCAACCAAAAAATATAGAAATCTTTTACAAAAACTAAAGCATATGAAAGAAATTTAAGAGTTCAAACAAAGAGAGATACTCTCACAAAGAAAAGCAAGGCTTAAGATGGGTTGAGTTTTAGGTTATATCTAACTTGTTCATGATCCATGCATATCCAACATCCTACCATCCGCTAACCTGGCTATTGTGCTCAAAAATTTCCAATTGTGCTTTTCATGAAAAGGCCTTAATGTCACAAATAGTATAACCAACTTAGCATTATTCATTCCATCACATGATATAAAAACAAAGCTTATAACTCTTTTGCAGCAAAATCTGTAGACCTCTCCCCTTAACTAAAATATTGCACTGTCCTTAATGTATCAAAACCAAAATAAATTCAAGTGTAAAGGGAAGAAGTGACCTTAAGCATTTAATTTATTTTTTTTTTTAATTGAAATTTCTTTCACACCTGCAAATGTTAGCTTACAAAAAAAAATAATAATAACAAAACAAAAACAAAAGGCAAAAAGAAAAAAGCAAACAAAAAGAAAAGAAAATTAAAACAAATTATGGTACAACTTTAGAAGGCTTTATGAGAGTTTACTTTGCATTCCAATAGGCGGGGATCTCAAGTGACATAGTCTCCTCCTCATAGATATCCTTCAAAGTGAACAGTGCTAGAGTTGAAGTTAACAAGCAAAGAGAGTCCATCATTGAAATACTTCAAGAAAGGTTCCAAGAAAAGTAAGGATATGAAAAGGATTGGAGGGTTCCCATTAAGGAAGCACTGTTAAAGAAGGGAGATGTGGCAGAATTAAAAACATTAAAGGACTATATCCTAATGAAAGGGGAACTGTATCATAGAATGTTAGGAGAAATTTTTTTCAAGATGTATAGAGCATAAAAAGGCCTAAAGAAAACTAAAGGAAGTGTACGGCAGAACCTGTGAGTTCTGCGACGAGATCAGCCTATACCATAGGCTTTAGAGGGCAGGTTTTTATTGGCCAAACATGGGTAAGGACGCAGACCTAGTCCAAACCTAGTGTGAGGTCTGCCATTTGGCTGTAGATAGAGAAGAAAGTTACGCCGTGTTTGCCAATAAATATTGGAGTAGCCCATTTATATAGTATCTGACAGGAGGCGTCCTGCCACAAAAGCATAGTGAAAGATATTAACTCAGGAAGTTGGCAATCCACTACCTCCCACATGAGAGAATTCTTTCCAAAAATGGATACGATAAGGGCCTATTACAATGTTTGGGTCCTGAAGAGGCTGAAGAAATGTTAAAGGAGGTACACACAAGGAAATGTGGAGAGCACCAAGGAAAGAATAAGCTATATCAGTGCATGCTGTAGATAGTTTATTACTGGCCCACTATGAAAATGGATACAACAAAATTTGTGAAAAAATACCATAACTACCAAGTGCAAGCCAATTTGATCTACACCCACCAACAAAGCTTACATAGCATGGTCACCCTATGACCCTTTCACACTTAGGGGCTCGATTTGGTGGGACCAATTAATCCACATTCTCATGGGTACATATGGATCCTTGTGGCTACAAAATATTTCACTAAATAGGTAGAGGTCGTACCACTCCGTAAATCTATGAGAGGAACTGTGGCAAACTTCATTAAAGAAAATATAATTGTCCAATTTGGGGCACCTCACAAGATCATAAATGACAATGGTACTCCATTTGTCAATGGAGAAGTAAGAAAGATGCTAGAATTTTATCAAGTCAAGCACCATTGATCATCCCCTTATTATCCCAAGGGAATGGGCAGGCAAAAGCAATGAACAAAATGCTCATCAAGATTATCAACAAAATGAGCTAGAAATACACCGAAGGATGGGTAACGCATTTTTCAGATGCCCTTTGGGCCTACTAGAGCTCACCCAATTCTACCATAGGATTTTCCTCCTTCTCCTTAGTGTACGAAATAGAGGTGATGAGTCCAACAGAAGTGATGATACCTACTTCAAGGGTTATGCAAACACGAAAGAAGGAAAAAGAGAAGGAAGTCTTTATAGCAGAAAGATGTAAGGACCTAGAAGGGTTGGACGAAAAAAGGGAGGAAGCCCAAAAGCAAAGCCGCAGATGCAGGCAAAGGATGATCGAAGCTTATGGCAGGACAACTAAAGACAGTGTTTTTGCTTAAGGATAGCTTGTATTGAAGACAACGAACCACGTATGGCGAGGTAGGGCAGGACCATCTAAATTCTCACTAAAATGGGAAGGATCTTTCATGGTAAGGGAAGCACATGCAAGTGGGTATTACCATTTGGCCCAGATGGATGGAAAAGATTTAATGGACCCTATTAATGGCAAATCGCTAAAGCGTTATTATGCCTAGGAAACATTAAGTAGTTATTCCTTTCCTTCATGTTTTTTCTTTCCTCCAAGTGACCACCCTTGTAAGGGATAATGTCATAAGAAAGCGTTGTAGTGTGTTTTCATTTGCAGTTCTTGATTAAGTGCAAAAACAAAGAGTAATGAAGATCATAAGATATTAGTAAAATATACTATATCATAAAACATAGCAATAGCAGATATAGCACAATAAATTACAAACCCAAAATATATAAGTGCTAAAAAATAAAAGTGTACTGAGTAGAGAGAAAGGGGAGAAAAGTAAACATGGGGGAAGGAAATAAAGCTACATAATGGGTAATAGTCTAATCATAGGCTTGAAATAGGGTCGATCTCCAAAGCAACTGGGGCCAATAACACCAAATCAACTCCTGAACCACGACCCTCCACTGTAAGATCCTCTCATTAGACACAATATCGACAAAGTTATGCTCGATGTCATTCATCACACTCCCCAACAACTTGAGGAAATTCTCCCTCGTAGATTGACCAAAGAAAAACCCTTGCATGAAGTCCCCACGGTTGCTATAGACCGCCTCCAAGTGGGTGATGCACTCTTCAGGAACTCTTAAGCCATGAAAATTTACATAAGGAGCTCCAGCACCCAGAAGTCCAAAGGATCAAGGTCATTGGTCTCAGACAAGTCGAATCGGGTAAAGAAGGCAGCAGCCTCACTTGCCGGAACAAGAACGGGAGCAAAACTACTGCTAACCTCAAACCGAAAGGTCTGGGCCACCTCAACAGGAGACGGACCTAAAACGAAATACGAGGTACAACATGAGTTCACAAGGAATAGACAAAATGAAGGAATGGAACTAATGATGAAGGCCTTGATTTAAGTGTAGACACTCGATTTTGCACTCATAATCTAATCTTGGAAGATGGCTAAAGTGACCATTCATGTACCCAAAAAAATCATAGTTGCATTAGATGCATTAATTCATTCATTGCATATTATAAAAATGATCTTGACATTCTAACAGTCACGACGGTATGCCCGATTCCTAAATCAGACTGTCCGATTGAAACAAAATTACATGATCAAGTTTTCATGGTCTACATGCATTATGTTTGGGTCGAACACATGATTAATTTAAATTAATTCTAATTGGTTAAAAAATTAAAATTAATTAAATAATTCTATGATTGGTTGTTGGTTAATGTCAAAAATAAGCCTGCTTGCATGGGAATAAAGTGGATAATCAAATAATAAAGAAATTGTGGATAATTAAGTTTTTTTAGAATATTTATCTATCAAATAGTTATTACTTTAAAGACCTAAATATCAAGAAAAGGGGATTAACTTTTAGAATATGAATTAAAAACACGTCTAGGTGCAATTCTCGATTAAAAAACCCTCAAAAAAGGAGTCCAAGTCGAATCAAAATTGAAAAAGGGGCTCAACACCCAAGAAGGCCTATCAGCACTCTTGGATTGTCGATCAGCACATGGCAAGTGCTGATCGGCACTTCCCGAGCACCGATTGGCCTAAACGCTCGGCCCAACTCGGGAACCTCCTAATTAAGATAAAACCTATCTTTTTCGAATTTTTAGAGATGAGGACACATTCCAATTCATATTTGATCTTATTCAACTTATTTTTCAAGCATCCCAACCTTTATGAATAGGGGAGGCCTCCCAACATTCAACACCTTTTTCTGACCCTTTTTTTCTAACCTATTTCTGACTACTCTTTTTGGCCCTTCTTTTTTGACTTCTCTGCTCCCCTTACATTAAAGACGTTCTGGAACCCTTGGCTTTAAGAACTTCTTTTTTGTAAGTAAAGTATTTTAGACATCAAAGAAGTGAAAATTTATATGATTTCTAAAATATTCTTCCATTGGAGGGTACGCTCATGTAAGTAGGTATTTGATGTTGTTCTTGTGTTTTTTTTTTTTTTTTTTTCTATTAATTAATATGTTGTGATTGTTCATTGCATGAATTTTGATAATATATGTTTGATTTAATCATGATCTTGTTCATAATTCATATTTGCCATGTTTATATGTTTAGTTGGAATTTTCTTTGACATGTTCTTTAGTTGATTAACAAGTTTTAATTCTTTGATTTCAAAATCTACAATTAATCATCAAAACATTTTTTTTAAAGAAAAAAAACAGATTTGTATTTTCACTAAATGCAGATTTGAAAAAAATTTCTAGTTATAAAAAAAATCTGTATTTTCACTAAATATAAATTTTGAAAATTTTTCTGGTCACAAAACAGATTCATATTTTCACTAAATATAGATCTGAAAATGTTTTTGGTAAAAAAAAGATTTGCATTTTCATTAAATACAAATCGAAAAAAAAAAATTGTAAAAAACAAATCTGTATTTTCATTAAATATAAATCTGAAAATTTTCTTAAAAAGTTTTCTTCTTAAATAAAATTGCAAATTTTGAATTTTCAAGGAATGAATTAATAGTTAGGTTAAAGTTTTTTTTTTTTAATGTCATTCCATAAATATGTGATGCATGCATAATAGATTTGAATTATGAATATGAATCATCTTTTAACCAAATCTCATTTTTTATCCTTTACAAAATAGATCTGATTTTTATTAACCAAATGCCTTTTTCTTTTTCTTTTTTTTTATCATTTACAAAATAGATCTGATTTTTTGTTAATCAAATTTCATTTTTCTCAACCTTACAAAACAAATCAGATTTTTCTTTGAGAAAAGTGCATATTCATAAGATGAATTTGTTTAAATTAATTTTGTGAAGAAATTGTTTGTGTATTACAGCATATCATTCAATGTCATACAAAAGGGTATATAATGGTCATTAGAGTTTAGAAGAGAAAACTCTGTTTAGGTGGAATGGGTGCCTAACACATTCACATTCCGTAACCTATCCCCCGAACTTAGGTTTTTTGGATAAGTAGACTAGTGTTTTGTCTTTTGTTTTTGGTAGATTGTAACTATGATCAAAACTTTGTAATTTTTACATGGATTGTATTAGGACCAAAGCCTTGTAAAGTCATTCTACCATGATGTAATTGTATTTCCATAATCAATTAACAACATTTGAGGAATTTTTGGACATGTAATTGTATTTTTTTTTTTTTTTTGGTATAAAAAATAAGTGGTGACTCCACATAATTACCCCAAAAGATAGGTGCCATAAGCACCCGAATCTCTTTTTTGAGAGCACCCCTCCAAGGAGCGCAGTCTTTCACATGAAGAAAGCACAAGGGGAAGAAAATTACCATGACCCATAGGAGGGAGAGCTACAAGTATAGCAAAAGCAAGAGATGTGGGCGTCGCAAGGCCTGCTGCAGTCTTAGGCTCCTCAGGAATGTCTTTAGCTACGAAAAAATGATGTGTAAAGTAATCAAAGGATATACCAAGAAATGACAGAAAGAAAAGAAAATGAAGATTGGCTAAGAATAAAAGACATATACCCATAGCCTCGGTTTCCTGCCAACCACCATCACTATCCTCATCAGAACAAAAAACCCTCGTCCTTATGACGAGTTCATCCTTAGAGTCCTCAAGGACCTCCTCTGACCCCTCATTAAAAGATAAATCTGCATCAGGCCCTTGGGTGGTGGAGCTAGGAATGGAAGATGAAGTGACCACCAAAGAAGAGCCATCTTTCACTGCCTAGGAAAAGGAAATGAAGGGATCGCTGGCAGAAATGACTAGAGGACTAGCAGGAAAAGCACTCCCAGTCTAAGCTACGCCTATAGGAGTTACCTCTTTTTAAGGAGTGGGGATCTCGGCAAGAATAGGAACAGACTCACTGCTAACAGCCTTCTCAGCCTGAGTACTTTCTGGTAGGAATGAGCTTGGAAGGAGGAACTAAGGCCCCAGCAGGAACTCTCTGTGTAGTAGTAACAAGAGCAGTGGCCATGGCCTCAACTATGTCATCTTCCCCATCGAAAAAGCCCTCTATGGACATGCCCATAGTAGTAGAAAGGGGCTCGGGATCAACCTAAAAAAAAAAGGACAGGTGTTAAGGTGAAGAAGAGATAAATAAACATACAAGAGAGAGAAACAACATGACAACACGTGGCAATGAAGATGCATGCAGAGGAAAGGCATGTACCTCAAACTCGGGTTCATCAAGCAATATGGGGCAAGTGGCTGAAGTGTTTTCCTTATGCTTAGACTGCCAAGGAAGAAGAAGAAAGGAATAAGAATACATATGGAATTAGCTGCAGGAATGCCCCATAAATAATTAAAATAAAGAAATGGTGAATTTTAGATATAACATACTCTCCTCTTGGTAGTGGCAGACCAGACTGGTGGAGATGTCTTTCTTTTACTGCCACAGGTCCTGCTGGAAGGAGGAGCATCCATGGATGGCCTTGGAGCGGAGGGCATAGGCTTACTTGCAGTAGAACACCTGCTGAAATGAGTGTGAGTAGAAGGAGGGGGAGAGCTCTCAAGGACTATGTTGCCAATGGTAGGAAGGCCACCCCTATATGGAATAATGTCAGAATAAGTCTCAGAGGAATCATCCCCTCTCTTAGCAGACTTGGGTTTAGCGGTCTGAGACACCAAGCCCTCCTTCGCAAGCACAAGAAGGTTCACCACTTTCACCTTCTTCACCCAACCTGGAGGATACTCACCAGTATACAAATACCACCCCTTCTCCTTTTCTTGCCACTTAAATATGGTGGACCTGCTTTACTTCCTAGCGTATGCCACCATGGACTTGGTGGGAAGCAACAACCGTAGGTATGCAAAAATAATGGCATGAAGACCTCAACAGGAATAAGGGAAAACCACAACCACCTAACAACTCTTATCCAAAAGAAGTTATCATGGCCTGCCAATACCCATGCATTGCAGCAGTACAAAGGCCCTTTCTCTGTGAACCCAAAATGGTGAATGCTATAAAATGCCTGCTCCAAAGCTCAAAAGCACTGGGCTGTAGGAAAGGTCAGATGGATGTGAAAATGGCAGTAAAATCATTGGGTATGTCCTGATCCAATCCAAACTACCTCCTCACTTTATTAGCAGAATAATGAATGAATCAGATACCCTTGTTGGCTAGATAAGGCAATCACCCAGGATTGGTGGCTGCCAAGTACGTGATCCTTCTCATCAAAGGCATTCAACAGGGTGGTGGTCCCAGTAGTGTCTGTAAAGGGTCCCATGACTGAATTAGTACATGTGAAACCACTACTTAAACCTCTGTAAGCTCTCCAAAAAAAACCAACCCCTTTGTCAAAAAACTCAATGGCAGGATGCCCAAATCGCTTTAACCCAACCCCACGGTAAGCCAACAGATAATCAGAAATGAAACAACCACAGAAATTAGTAATCACCTTCGGACAAGACTAGTACTTCTTTTTGGCAAAACGGACAGACTTACACTTGGCTAAATGCTTGGCACAGCATTCCCACAACAGATGTTGCAACATGATACTATGGGCAAAATTAGTGACTATATGGTAGAAACCTGCCTGTCTCTCATCACCTTGTAGAAACATAGGGGCCAATGGCAAATTCACCCCAACAGAAATCTTTATGGCTAATCAAAAGTAAAGAGGTTTCATAGCATAATGTGGGTGAGAGCCAAAGATGAAGGCTGTGCGGCAGAAAACGTTAGAAGCCTTGAAGAAAGCCCCAACCCAATGGGATAACTTCATGTTCCCATTCATCTCTTTCCTCAACTTGGCCTCTACGGCCTCCCCCTTAGTGGAAAGCTCGATATCACTCTGGTCCACATCACCGAGAATAGGCAACAACAGTTAGTTTGCCACATCCTCTAAGGTCACGATGATCTCGTTGTAGGAAAGAAAGAAGGTATGGGTGGCGCTGCACCATCAACAAACCAAATGACAAAGATTGAATAAGTCTCTATAGTTGGATAAGCACTGAGATGAAACAATGGCCTTTAACACTCCAGCCTGCTGTAACGCTGCCATGAAACCCATGTCGAACAACTCCTTGTCCACCTACTCCATCCAACCCAAAGAAGTACCTGACCCAAACTTGAAGAGAATAGGCACGGGAAGTGATGTCCCTTGGCGTATATCAAGATTAGGAATGGTGGAAGCCAAAGGGGCCCAAGAAACCTCTGTGTCACGGCAGCAAATAGAAAGCCACACACGACCTAACGGAGGAGAAGAATAGACACTGGGCACCGCGGGGAAGTGGATGTAAGCATCATACCATGGGTCAATGAGGGGAGGGCACTCACTATTTAGGTCACGACCCCCTTTCTCCTCCTCGGAGTGGTACAATTCGAAGAAGAAAGTCTCTTCACCCACGGTTTTGGTAGGAGGATCGTTGATGGTGACCTCTTTCCCTCTTTCCCCTTACAATAAGAAGAACCTTCATCTTTCTCCGGTGACATAATGGATGGTTTGAACAGAGAATATGGGTAGTGAAGTTTTGGGAAAGATGATGCGGTAAAGTGAAAGAAAGAAGAAAAGAGTTATGGGAGAATGATAGGAAAAGGAAAAGTCCAAGGGCAAAACACAATAAAAGTGACATAAAGGGAGGCAACAAGTTAGCCATCAAAAGAAGCATCGAATTAATGAAGTAGAAGTTGTGTTTCAGAATAATTACTAACCTGGGGAATTTGAAGGGGCAACCTTGTTTATGGCAAGAAAGGCAAAATAAGGCGACGCCTACTATTCAAAAAACCCGCAAAAAAAAAAGAAAAGAAAGAGAAAAAAAAAATTTAGCATTCGCATATGAATTGCAGGAGCAATTCTTATGCTCAGGGGGCTGAATGTTGATGCCTACTTTTGAAAAAAGGGCCCAATGGTAGAAGAAGCCCAACAATATGAAAGAAATGGAAAAGGAAAATAGTAAAATAAAGAACATTAGGCCAAAATGGCAAGAATAATGGTCAATAGGCCCATAAAAATAATAAGTGCCTAGGAAGAAAGCAAATGGGTCGAGGAAGCCCAAGGAATGAAGTAGTAAACCCATGGGAGATGTAAGAGATGGAGAGAAAGTAAAATGGGCCAGGGAAGCCCAAGAAAAGAATTAGAAAATTCATAGGGTTGACACAAAGGCCAATAAGCCTGAAAGGTAAGGATGTGGCAATTGGGACGAGGAAACCTAAAGGATTTAGCAAAAACCCATGGGAGTGAAAGAGGTAAGGAAGAATGAAATGGTCAAGGATGCCTAAGGAATGAAATGGGCCAAAGATGCCCATGGAATGAAATGGGCTAAGGAAAACCAAGGACAAGGTAAAAGGATAAGTGATATAATAAAAGGAGTAGTGCAGTGGCATGGCAAGAGCACTAGCCAGCCCATGAACATAAGACAAAAAGGGACACGGGCCAGGTAAGAGGGAGAGAGCCCACACCCAAACAATGCCCAGTCCGAAAAGAAGATGGAATGCAGAGAACGAAAACTCAAAGGCCCAGGTATCATCCATGCCATGAGAGTTAAACAAATACCAGAACATGTAGCAAAATCAGACAAACATGGAAGCAATGGCAAATGCGTGAAGGCCAAAAAAGTAATGGATTCGAACGGAAGTGGAGCACGCACATAAGGCGTAGGCACCACCTATCTATACCCAGCCAATACAAGGGAGGTGGGCTACAGGTCAGAGGTATGAGAGGGTGTGGTCTAGCAGTGGGGAGAAGGGGGAGCCTATTTTGGAGTTCTCGCTCAAGCTCTTTTGAAAGAAATGTTCTACTGGGATGACATCTCACCCAAAAGAAATAAATATAAGTTGGAATCATTAGATGCATGCCATAGAGGGTGGTAAGTGAAAGGTTTAATCCTTATCCAAATGAGAGTGTTAAGGGAGGTAGGAGACAAAACAAAACCATTTTTGTCGGAGAATGAGGCGTGGTGCAGCCAACACAGTGTAGGGGGGGCTAGGCATTTGTCAGGCCAGTGGTCAATCTTAGAAGGACACCCATAACGAGCCGAAAGTGGTTGAAGGGTAAAAATGGTAAATCCTGTCACGGCAGATAGTATAAAAGGCTATAGTTGTGATTAGTGAAAAATGGAACAATGGAAAACAGAAACCAGAGAGATAGATAAAAAGTAAAGAAAACATAGTAAACAAAGAAGGAAAGGGAAAAATACAGAAATCCCAAAGACATGGAAGAAACGTGAGTACTAGGAATAGAGGCATGCATTAATAGATTGCCCATTTCATTCCCTCTCAATAAACCTACTCTCTGATAAGTTAAGAACTCAAGTTTTAGCCATCTTGGTCCTTTTTCCAAAGTGTGTAATCTCCACAGCAAAAATTCCCTCTAAGGTTACCCACATTAGAGATTGGCTCTTTTTTGGGGTTATGTCTACTAAACACCTAAGCCAATTCCTTTGACAAATGAATCCTATTTTTTTATGAATGACTAATTAGTTAGCTTATTGCTAATTTTCTCTTTTTCTTTTTTGCCGCTAACTTGTCACTTATAATCATATTGCTATATATCTTCCTTTGTGGTGTTATTCATGTATTATTGTTATTAGTAGAAAATGTTTTAGTTATCCTGTTGCATCATGTTTCCTACTATAATATCCGCAACAATCTTTCCTGCCTGGAGCACGTGGTATGTTCAAGGTTCCTGCCAGGACGCACTTGTTTGGGGATGGCCTAATATGTGCACAAGCTGGCCTAAGGTGTGTTTCAGCTAGGCCAGTTCGAACTCTCCTACCCTAGAATCATGGGCCGTGGTACAGCAGGAAAAAGCTAGCCTAAAACATAAAAAAGGCCTACCACAATGGGATAATAGAGGGTAGTGGTAAGTTTCCTTATACATGTAACCACTTGATTCTTGATTAGTGATTCTTGGAAGTAGTGACCTGAAAATCACGCGATGAGGTTTTTGCCTTGTGAGAGGATTTCCCCATATGCCAACAAATTACCTATCAATTTAATTTTTGTTGCACTCAGTTCATTTGGTGATTTGTATGTGCCTCCATGATTTGCAAGTAATTTGACATAATTAATCAACTAGGGTAATTGTCTTATTTAACCAGGGTCTATCTATAACCCAACAAAATTTAACGTCCTCTGTGAGCTAACAAACAAAAATTTTAAATAAAAGGAAACTACATCTACATCTCCATTTTCATATATATATATATATATATATATATATATATTCTAGTACCACTCCTTCACTAAGGAATTTTATTAGTCATCTCATACACAAACCCTCCCCACTAAAAAATTCATGACTGTGGACGCAAGCCCCATGACAAGCTTTTGGGTTTCCCCAAAAACCATGGGAAGTACGCCTTGGCCTATGGTGGATCATGGAGGAGGGTGTAAATAGAGTTGCCACCTAGATTAGGTCAAGGAACCATAAATATAGCGCCCTTGTGGGTGACCTAATCTTTACCAGAGCACATGTTCAGAATTTAAGTATGGGGATGGGAGGGTGTTAGGCACCCAACCCATGGGTCGGTTTCCACTCATTGTGTTCTAAATCTTAATCTCATTGAAGGGCCTTTTGACATTTTATTCTAACTCACACACACTCTAACATGCATCTAAAGCATTCAATCATGGCATATCATCCATAAGCCTAGCATTCATCTATCAAAGCACAAGTGTATAACGACAAAGGTAGCACACACAAGACAAATTAATCAAGCACATCAAAGCATCCAAGCATTATTGACACTCAAATTGCAAGCTTTCATGAGAAGAGACTTATGTTTCCTAAAAACTCAAAAAGAAAGATATGTCTAAAATAAAGCAAAAACAAAACAAATTGGAAGTAGAAAATAAAAGACAAATTGTAGATTTTCATTTACGGATGGTTCATTGGTTCTAGGACATTTATGCTATGAAATCCTATCTCCAAAACCGAACAAAACAAATAAAATAAAATAAAATAAATAAATAAATAAAAGAGAGATTAAAAAAATGGAGCCTGTCAAATTAACCATTTAAAATAGGGGAAAAATAGTGGGAGAAAGAAAAGGTGTCCTATCGAGTTGAAGACCATAGACAATCTGTTGGGTTAAAATGAATTAACCCCTTGCAATTAATTAATTAATTGCCCAAGTTAATTAATTAGATCAAATTTCATGCAATAGTATGTTAGCACAAACGAATCACGAAATTATCTAAATGTAACAGAAAATAAATTTGACACAGGTAATTTGTTTACGATTGAGGAAAACCACCGAGGCAAAACCCCATCGGGTGATTTTAAGGTCACCGCTCCCAAGAATCCACTATTATTAATCATAATTGGTTACAAGTATAAGAAATCTTACCAAAACCTTTGGCCTATCTTGAAATACAAACCTACAGTTAAACCCTTACCCCAATACCCAATTGAACTTGTATTGTAGCAACAATCTTTCCCTTGATGCATGAATCCCAATATGTGACTAACTCCAGCAACTTGAGGAGGTTTTTGGCTACAAAGTTCTTTAGTTCATCAATGATGAAGATCAGGAAGCTCCTTGGTCACAAAACCCTTGGCGTAAGATGCAGTAACTTCTTCAGAGAGAATAATGAACTAGGGCACTTTCTGCATGGACAACGACCTTTTAAAATAAGCCTTATATATGTCTAGGATTGTGAGAAAAGAAACCCTATACAAATATTTCAGGTTAGGACAAAAATCAGATCTGGAAGTTTTGATTTGTAAGTCTCGACAAAAACAACTTGTGTCAAGTTTTTGTCAAGCTTTGACTATAAACCTCGATAGGAGTCTTTTTGTCGAGATTTAATGAACAGCTTTTCTTCACTTTTTTCTTGGTTAGATCTTCATACTTTTAACACTTGACTTGAACAACATGTTTCTTGAAGTCCTAGACACATCCTAGATCTACCTAATACAAGTATAGTGCATTTTGTCAAAGGATTAACGAATCACATAAAATATGTCTCTAACACAATCCTCTCATCTTCCTTCTTCTTCTACTTCTCCTCCTACTCCTTTAAAATGAAGTGGCATCAGTTTCAAAGTTGTGCAGGAAATAAATTACAAAGAGAGAAGAGCAGAGAGATTAATTTTTTTTTTTCTTTCTAGTTTTTCTAAGAAGGAATATAAAGGAAGAAAATTTTGTAACTACCTAGGAGTCAAAACATTGTGTCTATAGTTTAATCAATTGATTTTTAAGGCACATATATCTTTTATAGTAGTCGATATGGTATAATATGAAATGTGTAAGAATAAAAAATAAATTTAAAATTAAAGTAGATGAATATGTAAAGGCAAAATTCAATGTAATTTTAAAACCGCCCATGTTGAATGTGTAAAGTCAATAATATTTATATATATATATATATATATCATAAAAGTAGGAATAAAAAATAAATAAGAAAATAAATAATTGTGTGGCAATTAACGTGATGATGAGGTGGTGCAACTGGAGTTCAGCAACAACAAATGCTACTCTTCTATTTATATATATATATATATATATATATATATATAGATGTGGAAAAAAACAAGGGGAAATAAACATATCTTAATGATAATTTGATTGAAAAATAAAAAATAGATCTCATATTCTACCACCACAAAAAAAAAAAAAAAAAAAAAAAAAAAAAAGGTCTAGTGAAAGTCGTTACATGAGTAGAAACATGTGTTAGGTCAATAGATTGTAGGCAAGCAAACCATGAGATAAAGTTGGTATTAATTGTGTTTTACAACGCATGTTTGATACCTATTGTTTGATCAAGAATCACGGATAAAAAGAAACCCAATTTAGGTTTATCGATTCATCCAATCTCTAAAATTTTATGCCGTACTTGATGAAGCACTCATTAAATAGAGTTTGCAAGAAACGAGTCTATGGCTTTTGAGTTGTGTGTGGTAAAATTGTACGTGGTATTGGGGGGAGATATAGAATTAAGGATGATTCTACTATAGAACTTTGATTCTATTTAGTGGATCTATTTCCTTGGAGGTTGGTGGTAAACCTCTAAAGAGTTTTTTCCATGTTGAACTTTTCTTTCCATAACCATTTTGCTTATTTTATTTACTTTTTGCATATATTTGTTTACCAATATTGGTTTGTACTTATCAAAGCTAAGATAAATATAATTAGATCTCAAATAGTAGTCTAATTTATGTCATGTGTTCCATTCAATTTTCTTAATTTTGGTGCAACTATTTACTACACTACAAAAATCAAGTCTAATTTAATTTTCTTAATTTTCTGTGCTAAAAGAGTTATCAAATGAGAAAACCATAGAATCAAAATTAAAAAAACCATAAAAATAATACCATCATTGATTAATTATTATTATTATTATTATTATTATTATTATTAAATAGTGGTTAGACAAATGAAAATTGAGAATTTCATGGATAACAATTTCAATGATTTTTTTTTTCATCTACTTCAAACAGAATTGTAATTATTTTATTAATAGCTATTTTATATTTTCAAATATACAAACATTATATATATATATATATATATTATATAAATTTGGTAAAATTTTAATACTCATTTAATTATGCTTATTTGTAAATGTATCTCACACATATACATGAGGTTACAAGCTAGTTAACCATAAATTGAACGACCCAAAATAGTTGGTTAACTAATTTGTTGGTTTAAAATTGGTCAATTTCTAAAAATCGGGGTCTAAATCTCCTACAACGTGTCTAGGAGAGATCAGTTCTGCAAACAACAATTAAGCTAAGTTCCTAAGCATTGTTAGGCTCATAAAGAATCAAATTTACACCACAAGACTCAAAACTGCAAGTTTTGTGACATTGGATGATGACCAAGCAAAACAAAGATCATCTTTGCTCTCCTAAAGGTTGGGAGGTTCATACAATGCCTCAATGAGCTACCATCCCACAAGGGAGAGGCGCCAAGTATAAATACCTCAATTGCTCCACCATTTAGTTCCTACAATCAAACAAACAAGCAAACAAGATCCTTCGTTGAGTTCCAAAATGGAAAAATCCAAGTACTTGTTTCTTTAAATTGCATGCTTCATCCTCTTATTATCCTTGTCTCCTTCATATGCTCACAACAAGAGCCATGAAAGTACTCCACCTCCTACTAGTTTCCAAGCAAAAGTTGATTTCAAAGGTTGCTTCAACAAAGTTTATGCTTTCGGCGATACAGACACAGACACTGGAAATGCTCACAACTTAGGTGATCTCAAATCCTTCATTAGCACTTTAGTCTTTCACGCTTGGTCCCCATATTGCTCATCAGAGAATTCAAATTTATCTGGTTATTGGCTATCTAATGGCCGCTTAGTCATTGATTTCCTATGTGAAGCTCTCAACATACCCCACTTGTCAGCCTATAAAGACTCTTCTGCAAACTTCTCAGGTGGTGCAAACTTTGCAATAGCCAGATCAACGGCTCTTTCAAGTAATCTCTTCAGTCCTTTCAATTTAGGTAATCCCCTTATGTGGAAACCAAATCCAGAGAGTATCTCAACTCAAATTGATTGGTTCCATAGCTTTGTTGGGGAGAGAGAATGCCAGGGAAAAATGAGGCTGCATGCAAGTCAGAGCTTGGGAATGCTCTCTTTTGGATAGGTGAGATTGGTGGCAATGACTATACTCTACTTTTTGCCTCTTCCATTGGCCTTGCTATTGCCAATAAGCAATTCACAGAGCAAGCTGTTAATCACATCAACACACTTGCATTGGTAAGCATTGATAAACTACCATTTATGTTAAAAGCTTAAATTGATTTTAAAAAATGATGAATTTAATCATTTAACTGTTATTCCAACAAGCATAATATTACCCCCCCCAAAAAAAAAAAAAAAGAATCTAGCATATAGCCTTTCACAAAATGGTGCATTGCATATAAGAGAAAGGATGAATGTTATGGTGAAGTTAATGTTGGAATAGTCATATTAAGCTTGCTTTCTTTTGATAGGGGCTATTGGACATGGGTGCAAAGTTCCTTATGGTTCAAGGGCTACCACCAATAGTGTGCCTTCCATTGTAGTCAGCAACATGTCCTTCAAATGATCGTGATCAAAATGGGTGTTCAGCAAGTGCCAACTTGGTAATAAAGGGTCATAACAATCTTCTCCAGAAGAGGTTGGATGAAATTCAAATCCAATACAAAGATTCTATGATCCTATATATTGATTACTACAATGCATTCACAACAATACTGGAAAAAGCACAAACAGTACCAGTTTGAAGAACCCTTCAAGGCATGTTATGGAGCTAAGGGAGGACCATTCAACTATCAACCAAACCTCCTTTGTGGAGCTTTTGGCACATCTACTTGCAAGAACTCCAGCACCCATATTAACTTTGACAGGGTCCACTTGACTAAAAATATGCATCTACACCTCTTTGATCTCTTCTTCAACCAAGGCTTTTGTACACCATCATTTGCAGATCTAATTAAGAAGAAGAAAGACCAATATTAAAATGTTTGATATTGGCGTACCAATTCTATTTTTAGTAATAAATATCTGATGGCTGATGCCTAATGTAGCTAGGTAGATTTGTAGTGGGCTCCCAATGGTGGCATTCGAAGAGCTGGATAATATTTCTTGTTTCAAGATAGTTTACTATCTTTTTACCTTATTATTGTTATTATTTAAATGTTACACAAGTACCTAGGGTCTTGAACCAGGACTTCACTTTTTATTGTACACTCAAGGCTAGCTCATCAGCATTCACAGCCTAAGGCGATGATTTTAAATAGGGCATTTTTCATATTTAAATATCAGTAACAAATTTATCCATACATACCTTTTTAGAATGAATTTCTTTTTCAATTTTTTTTTTTTTTTTAGTTTTTCATATGTGGACATTTATAATGAGCAAGTACTTATAAATAAATAAAACATGATTCATAATAGAAAATTATAATTTAACTAAAAATAAAATCTTAAGTATGGAATAATAAGACCAAGTTTACCAACAACAAACTTGCAAATATACTAATATTGCAACTGCTTTATAATCTAAACTTGCACAATTAAAAATTAATTTTATTACATTATTCAATAAATTAATATCACTAACGAAAAATAATTGATGTGATATACATCAAATTAGCAATATGTGTGATAACTTATAAGTTATAAAGCAAAAGACCTATACATCACGTGGCTCACTCTCTCAGTTGCTATGTGATAAGTTTAAAAAGAGAATAGAAATAATAATAAAATACTAGAAATAAAAGGGTGAGTAGGTGACAGTGTTATGCTCTGTCTCTTCTTTCTCTCTTTCCACCAGGGTCGGCCCTAAGCTTAGGCCACTTAGGCCATTGCCTAGGGCCCCCTACTAGATGAAGTCCCCAAATTTTGGGACAAAAATTGATATATTTTTTTTAAAAAAAATTGGAGTAATAGGAAAAAAAACAATTAGTTTTATATTTTCCTCTACTTTGACGAAGTCCTAAATAATTGAGTAATATAATTGAGTAATGGTAGAGATAATACAACTTTAAGTACACGAGTCTTACAAATAGAGTAATGCTATAGTTACAAACCACTTTAAAACATTTTTACAAACAGTTGTTCTGGCCAACATTTAACATTACTTTTTTATTTATCTATAATCATTTACCACGTCATCAGTTTGTAAATATTTTTGTAAAAGAATTTGTGTCTCTAGCATTTTCTCTTACAAATATGTATCACTAATCACAAGAAATAATTCAGATAGAAAAATGTTAGAAATATTATTAATTTTACTTGAAAATTTTACAACTTGATGTGGCAATTAATATGATATGTGGAAGTCAATAAACTATTAAATGCATTTTTGAATTATTTTTTGTGATTAGTGATTCATCTTTGTAAGCCTTATGTTGTAAAATTTATAATATCCCTAACATCATTTATTCAAATACTTGTTTATTATCTTTTTGAAGTGTCACTAATCGCATTCATTTCTACATCATTTGAAAGTTTTTTTTAGTAAAATTTGTTATAACTTTAGCATTCCCCCCCCCCCCCCCCCAAAAAAAAGCATATTATAAAATAAAAGGAATAGATTTTTGTTATAAAAAAATTATGATATTAAATACTAGTTAAATATTATTTTAGTGATAACAAAAATGCCCCATTTAAATATAACACCTTAGGCCCCCAAATTTGTCGGTCTGCTCCTACTTTCCACTTCCATGATAAAAAAAAATTTTAATAGCTTAAAGAAAAGAAATGGAGTGAGAGCTTAAAGCTAAACTTGAAGGGAGAAAAGATTTGAAGCACAGCAAATTTCAAGCCACTATAGAGAATTTTAATGGAGAGAATGACAAAGTTTCTAGCAATGAGTATAAAACTCTAAGGTTTGAGTTTGATTTGTTTGGGCCTTTTGATTTTAGTTCTTTAGTTTTTCTTTGTTTATTTATTGAGAGAGAAAGAGAGATTTTTTTTGTTTGTGCAATATGAGAGACTAAAGTGATACAATCTTAAACTCCCACATAGAGATCAAAGTGTCAAGAGCACTGATCACCAAGAGTTATTTTTCCCCCTGTTTTTTCTTTGATATATATGAGAGATAATCAATTCTACTCTCACGAAAAGCTTTTATTTATTTTTTTTAATAAAAAATATAATTTTGATACATTGATTTATTTTTTGGCCTTAATTAATATTCTTATAGAGAAGAAAATATACTTATTGGTTCAAATTTGGGGACTTGTTCAACATGGGGCCTTTAGGCAATTGCATTTGTTACTAATTGGGTAGAGCTGGCCCTGGACAGGAAACTGTAATTTGTAATTTCTTTTGAACTTACTGAGATTGCTTACCAATATGTTATTTAAAGAAAAAAAAAAAAAAAAAAAGGCATCCAGAGAATGTTACAATTGAAGGGAGGAGATGACAAACTGAGGGTGGGGAACTCAGAGCAAGACAACATAAAGAATCGCTTGCAAAGCTTTTGCAAACATCTCTGGGCTGAAGCAATAGCTGGAGAAGACATATCTAGGCTCCAAAAGCTACACCAAACACAAATAGTTTCAACTTTGGTAGATTTTATAATCTAATGGGATAACATGCCCCCCCCCCCCCCCCCAAAAAAAAAAAAAAAAAGCAGCTTGTTCTACATATTAAAATTTCACAACAAAATAACAACGAAAAAGAAGGGTTCAATATCAATGGTTAGAGATTAAATTTGTTAGGGTCATATTTTTTATGTATTAGCGTATCCTATGACAAAACGCACATTACTTGTAATTTGGGTAGATCTAAGTGGGTTCAAGATTATCATGACAAGTGGTTTCATTGAAGACATAAAGATTGCTCAAGAACTACTCAAGAAAAATTGAATTTGTAGGTCCCAATACCTCCTCAATATCTATCTATCTATTGAGATTTAATGAAACTCGATACATCTTGATCTATTGAGCTGATGGATTTCGGGATATAGTGAGCAACATTTTATTCTAAGAGGCTATTTGTTTATGGGTTTGTATAATTTTAATAGGATTATAGGGGCCCAAGGTTTGTGTAAACCTAACAAAAATAGGAGAACTCATTAAAAGGCCCATTAAGCTCCTATATAAATAGGGAGATAGGGAGAAAGAAAACCATAATCCTAGATAGCTAACCCTAGAAAGCTCCATAAGGTTTTATTATTGAAACCCCAGACTCCTCGTATGGAAGAAAGAGATCTTGCTACGTTTCTTGTGCGCTTTTGGGTTTTGTAACCAAGCAAAATCTCCAGCACCAAACATTGAAGATGTTATTGGTGTTTCTATATGAAGCTATTGCATCTACAACAATCAAAGAGTTGATGTGGAGTTAGTCATGTACTTGGATTCGTGCAAAGAAGTGAGTCATGTACTAGGATTCATAAAAAAATGGAAGATGTTTTTACATGATTAAGTCCAATTGGGTATTGGAGTAAAAGTTCAACTGTAAGTTGATATTTTTGGATAGTCTAGGGTGGTGGTACTATTCTTTATACTTGTAACCAATTGATCCTTGATTAGTGATTCTTGGAAGTGGTGACCAGAAAATCACCCAATGGGCTTTTTGCCTTGTGAGAGGTTTTCTCTATTAGTCAACAAATCACCGTGTCAATTTAGTTTTCACTGCACTTAGTTCATTTGATGATTTGTATATGCCTCCACAATTTGCATGTAATTTGACCAAATTAATCAACTTCGATATTTGTCCTAATTAACCATGGTCAATCTATAACCCAAAAAAATTTAACCTCCTTGGTGAGCTAACATACCAAAATTTTAAATAAATGGAAACCACAGCTGCATCTCCTTGCTATTATATATATATATATATATATATATATATATATATATATTCTAGTACCACTCCTTCATTGAGGAATTTTTTCAAACATGTCATATAAAAACCCTCCCCCTAAAAAAATTAATGACTGTGGGTGCAAGCCCTTGTGACAAGCTTTTAGGTTTCCCCCAAAATCATGAGAAGTATGCTTTGGCCTTGGGTGGACCATGGCAAAGGGTGTAAATAGAGTTGCCACCTAGATTAGGATTAGGAACCATAAATATAGCACCCTTGTGGAGAGAATGATCTTTACCAGAGCACATGTCTAGAGTTTAGGTATAGGGATGGGAAGGTCTTAAGCACCCAACCCCACCCGACTTGTGGGTCGGCCTTCACTTATTGTGTTCCAAATCTTAATCTCATTAAAGGGTCTTTTAACATGTGATTCTAACTCACACACTCTAACATGCTTCTAAAGCATTCAATCATGGCATATCATCCCCAAACCTACCATTCATCTATCAAAGCACAAGTATGTATCAACAAAGGTAGCACACACAAGACAAATTAATCAAGCACATCAAAGCATCAAAGCGTTATCAACACTCAAATTGCAAGCTTTCATGTGAAGAGACTTTTGTTTCCTGAAAACCATAAAAGAAAGATATATCTAAAATAAAGAAAACACAATATAAATTGGAAGTAGAAAGTAAAATGAAAATAAAAAAGAAATTTTAGATTTTGGTTTACGGCCGATTCATTGGTTCTAGGGCATTTATGCTTTGAAGTTTTGTCTCCAAAACAAAACAAAACAATAAATTAAAAAAAAAAAAAAAAATAGAGCATGTCAAATTAACCATTTAAAATAGGGGGAAATAGTGGGAGAAAGAAGAGGTGCCCTATCGGTGTGAAGACTATAAATTGTCCTCTCATTTTCCTTATTCTTCTACTTCTCCTTCTACTCCTCTAAAATGAAATGGCATCAGTTTCAAAGTTGTGCAGGAAATAAATTACAAAGGGAAAAAAGCAAAGAGATAAAAAATAAAATATAAAAAGTTTCTTTTCCTTTTAGTTTTTTCTGGGAAGGAATGCAAAGGGTGCAAAATTTGTAACTTCCTTTAAGTCCAAATGTTGTGTCTAGAGTTTAATCAATTGATTTTTAAGGTGTGTATATCTTTTATCGTAGTCCATGTGGTGCAATAGGAAATGTGTAGGAATAAAAAATATATTTTAAGTTAAGGTAGATAAATATGTAAAGGCAAAATTATATGTAATGTTAAAACCGCCCAAGATGAATGTGTAAAGTCAATAATCTATATACATACATGCATATATATGTGTGTGTGTGTGTGTGTGTGTGTGTGTGTATAGATGTTGAAAAAAAGGGGGGAAATAAACATATATTGATGATAATTTTATTGAAAAACAAAAATAGATCTCATATTCTATCACCCCAAAAAAAGGTTTCAGTGATAGTCGTTGCATGAGTAGAAACTTGTGTTAGGTCAGTAGATTTTAGGCTAGCAAACCATGAGATAAAGTTGGTATAAAGTATGCTTTACCTTTTATAGAGTTTTTTAAGTCCAAGACTTATGCCTAGGACAACTCTAGAAGAAAGAAGTTTTTGAAATCTCAATACAAAGCTCAATACAAATCAATTGGTTGAGATAACTTCAATACATGTCTTGATACATACTGTTCAATCGACAATTACGGATACAAAATCCAATTTAGGTATTAATGCATCCAATCTCAAACATTTTTTGCCCTACTTGCTAGAATATATGAGGACTAAAAAGGACAACCAAATAAAGATTTTGATTGCTATGTTTTGCACGTGCAAGGTTTTTGTAGCCGAGTTCTCACTCAGCAACAACCAAAGAAGATATTAGGATCGATGATCAAGGGTTGTAGTGAAAACCTTCAAGATGAATCTTCAAATTCTGATGGAGCATTCGTTTTTACAGAGTTTGTTAGAAAAGAGTCTAAGGATTTTGAGTTGCATGTGGTAAAATTGTAACTATTATTGGGGGGAACTGTAGAATTAAAGATGACTCTATTATAGAACTTTGATTCTATTCTTTGGATCCGTTTTCTTAGAGGTTGGTGGTAAAGAGTTTTTTCCATGTAGACCTTTTCTTTTCGTAATCATATTGCATATTTTATTTACTTTTTGCAATATTTGTCTTCCAATATTGGTTTGTACATATCAAAGCTATGAGAAATCTAATTAGACCTCAAATAGGATCCTAATTTTATGTTATGTGTTCCATTCAATTTTCTTATTTTTGGTGCAACCATTTACTACACTACAAAAAATTGAGTCCAATAAAATTTTCATAATTTTTTATGATAAATGAGTTATCAAATGAGAAAACTGTAGAATTTAAATTAATAAACCTCAAAAAATCAACAACATTGATTAATTATTATTATTATTATTATTATTATTATTA
The DNA here is from genome assembly GCA_030445155.1 of Quercus variabilis. Lineage (NCBI taxonomy): Eukaryota > Viridiplantae > Streptophyta > Magnoliopsida > Fagales > Fagaceae > Quercus > Quercus variabilis. The sequence continues at coordinate 55,889,006 of CP129447.1, read as the reverse complement.
TTATTATACAAATTAAATAGTGGTTAGTCAAATTAAAATTAAGAACTTAATGGATAAGAATTCAATTTTTTTATTTGCTTTAAATAAAATTGTATATATTTTATTAGTAGCTATTTTTCATTTTGAAATATACAAACATTATATATATTATATATAAACTTGGTAAAATCTTAATACTCATTTACTAATGCTTAGTTATAAATGTATCTCATGTATATGCATGAGGTTACAAGCTACTTAACCATAAGTTGAACGTCCAACAATAATTGGTTAATTAATTTGTTGGCTTAAACGGTTAATTTCTAACAATACAAGTCTAAATCTCTAACAAAATGTCTAGGAGAGATCGGTTACACAAACAACAATGAAGTTGAGTTCCCAAGCATTGTTAGGCTCATAGAGAGTCAAATTTACACTAGAAAACTCAAAACTGCAAGTTTTGTGACATTGGATAATGACCAAGTAAAACAAAGATCATCTTTGCTCTCCTAAAGGTAGGGAGGTTCATACAATGCCTCAACAAGCGATCAACCCACAAGGGAGAGGCGCCAAGTATAAATACTTCATTTGCTCCACCATTTAGTTCCCACAATCAAACAAACAAACAAGATCCTTTGTTGAGTCATAAAACGACAAACTCCAAGTACTTGTTTCTTTAAATTTCATGCTTCATCCTTTTGTTATCCTTGTCTCCTTCATATACTCATAACAAGAGCCACAAAAGCACAACACCTCCTACTGGTTTCCAAGCAAGAGTTGATTTCAAAGGTTGCTTCAACAAGGTTTATGCTTTCGGCGATTCTAACACAGACACTGGAAATGCTTACTACTTAGGTGCTCTCAAATCCTTCATTAGCGATTTATTCTCTCAAGCTTGGTCCCCATATTCCTCATCAGAGAGTTCAAACTTATCTAGTTATCGACTATCTAATGGCCGCTTGGTCATTGATTTCCTATGTGAAGCTCTCCACATACCTCACTTGTCAGCCTATAAAGACTCTTCCGCAAACTTCTCAAGTGTGCAAACTTTGCAATAGCCAGATCAATAGCTCTTTCAAATAATCTATTTGGTCATTTCAACTATGGTAATCCCTTAATGTGGAAACAAAATCCAAAGAGTATACTAACTCAACTTGATTGGTTCCATAGCTTTGTTGGGGAAAGAGAATGCAAGGGAAAAGATGAGGCTGCATGCAAATCAGAGCTTGGGAAAGCTCTCTTTTGGATTGGTGAGATGGGTGGCAACGACTATGCTCGTCTTTTTGCCTCTTCCATTGGCCTTGCTATTGTCAATAACCAATTCATAGAGCAAGCTGTTGATCACATCTGCACACTTGCATTGGTAAGCATTAATAAACTACCATTTATGTCAAAAGCTTAAATTGATTAAAAAAATGATGAATTTGATAATTTAACTATTATTCTAACAAGCATAATATTACAAATAGAGAAAGAAAATAGCATATAGCCTTAACTTGTTAGAAGGGAAAAAAAATAGTATCTCAATGACTTCCAACCTAAACATGTGATCTAGATACTTCACAAAATGGTGCATTGCATATAAAAAAAAAAAAGAATGAATGTTTTGGTGAAGTTAACATTGGAATAGTCATATTAAGCTTGCTTTCTTTTGACAAGCGCTATTGGACAAGGGTGCAAAGTTCCTTGTTGTTCAAGGGTTACCACCAATAGGGTGCCTTCCATTGCAGTTAACAACATGTCCCTCAAATGATCGTGATCAAAATGGCTGTTCAGTGAGTGCCAACTTGGTAATAAAGGGTCACAATGATCTTCTCCAAAAAAGATTGGATGAAATTCGAATGCATTACAAAGATTCTATGATCCTATATATTGATTACTACAGTGCATTCAAAACAATACTAGAAAAACACCGACAGTACCAATTTAAAGAACCCTTCAAGGCATGTTGTGGATCTGGGAGAGGACCATTCAACTATCTATCGAACCTCCTGTGTGGAGATTTTGGCACCTCTACTTGCAAGGACTCCAGAACCCACATTAACTTTGACGGGGTTCACTTAACCAAAAATATGCATCTACACCTCTTTGATCTCTTCTACAACCAAGGCTTCTGTACACCATCATTTTCAGGTCTGATTAAGAAAAAGAAAGGCAAATTTTTAAATGTCTAATATTGGCCTTTCTGTTCTCTTTTTCATAACAAATATCTGATGCCTAATGCTGCTTAATTTTACTTTACATTTAAGGTCGACTCAACAACTTTCATGGCCTAAGGCGAAGATTTTAAATAGGGCATTTTATATTTTTAAATATTAGTAAAAAATTCATCCATAAATATTATTTTAGATTCAATTTTTTTTTTTTCAACTTTTTTTTTTTAATTTTTCATATGTGGACATTTATAATGAACAAGTACTTATGAATAAATAAAATATGATTCATAATAGAAAATTATAATGTAACTAAAAATAATATCTTAAGTTAGAATAATAAAACCTAGATTACCAATAGCAAACTTCCAACTTTACTAATATTGCGACTATTTTATAATCTAAACTTGCGCAAATAAAAATTAATTTATTACATTATTCAATAAATTAATATCACTAAAAAAAAATGGATTAATGTGATATACATCAAATTAGCAATATATGTGATGGCTTATAAGTTATAAAGCAAAAGACTTCTACATCACGTGGGTCACTCTCTCATTTACTATGTAATATGTTTAGAAAGAGAAAAGAAATATAATAAAAGACCAAAAATAAAGGATGAGTGGGTGAAAGTGTTATGCTCTATCACTTCTATGTCTCTTTCCACATCCATGATAAAACAAAATTTTAATAGCTTAAAGTGAAAAAAGAAATGGAGCGAGAGCTTGAAGCTAAACATGAAGGGAGAAATGATTTGAAGCACAGCAAATTTCAAGCCATTGCAAAGAAGTTAAATGGAGAGAATGACAAAGTTTCTAGCAGTGAGTATAAAATTCTAAGGTTTGAGTTTGATTTGTTTGGGCCTTTTGATTTTAGTCTTAGTTTTTCTTTGTTTAGTTATTGTGTGTGAGAGAGAGAGAGAGAGAGAGATTTCTATTTGTGTATTATGAGAGACTTAAGTGATACACTCTTAAACTACCACACAAAGATCGAAGAGTTAAAAGCACTGATCACCAAGAGTTTTTTTTCCCCCTTTTTTTCTTCGATATATATATGAGAGATAATCAGTTCTACTCCCACGAAAAGTTTATATTTATGGTTTTTCTTTAATAAAAATATAATTTTGATGCATTGATTATTTTTTGGCCTTAATTAATATTCTTATAGAGAAGAAAATATCCTTATTGGTTCAAATTTGAGGACTTGTTCCACAAGGGTGCCTTAGGCAATTGCATTTGTTGCTTATAGGGTAGAGTCAGCCCCGGGCAAGAGACTATAATTTGGAATTTCTTTTGCACTTACTATGATAGCTTACCAATATGTTATTAAAATAAATAAATAAATAAATAGGCATCTAGAGAAGGTTATAATTGATGGGAGAAGATGATGAACTAAGGGCGGGGAACTCAAAGCAAGACAACATAAAGAAACTCTTGCAAAGCTTTTACAAACATCTTTGGGCTAAAGTTTTCGCTAGAGAAGACAGATCAAAACTCCAAAAGCCACGCCAAACACAAATAGTTTTTATAATCTAATAGGATAACATGCCTAAAAAACAAATAAAATCAACTTGTTCTACATATTAAAATTTCACAACAATATAACAATATCAAAGTATGGTTCAATATCAATGGTTTAAGATTAAATTTGTTAGGGTCATATTATTTATGTATTGACCTATCTTATAACAAAATGCACTTTACTTGCAATTGAGGAGATCTATGTGGGTTCAAGATTATCATGACAAGTGGTTTCAAAATCTCTATGTGGGTTCAAGATTATCATGACAAGTGTTTCTATGTGAAGCTATTGAATCTACAACAATCAAAGAGTTGTTGTGGAGTTAGTCATGTATTTGGATTCGAGCAAAGAAGTGAGTCATGTACTAGGATTTAAGCAAACAGGGAAGAAGTCTCTACATGATTAAGTCCAATTAGGAATTGGAGTAAAAGTTCAACTGTAGGTTGGTATTTTGGGATAGTCCAGGGTAGTGGTAAGATTCCTTATACTTGTAACCACTTGATTCTTGATTAGTGATTCTTGGAAGTGGTGGCCTGAAAATCACCTGACAGACTTTTTGCCTTGCAAGAGGGTTTCCCCATTTGTCAACAAATTATCGTGTCAATTTAATTTTCACTACACTTAGTTCATTTTGTGATTTGTAAGTGCCTCCACGATTTGAATGTAAGTTGACCTAATTGATCAACTTCGATAGTTGTCCTAATTAACTGGGGTCAATCTATAACCCAACAAAATTTAACTTCCTTGGTGATCTAACATACAAAAATTTTAAATAAATGGAAACTACAGCTACATCTCCTTTTTATTATACATACATATATATATATATATATATATATATATATATATTCTAGTACCACTCCTTCATTGAGGAATTTTTTTCAATCATGTCATGTACACCCCCCCCCCCCCCCAAAAAAAATCATGATTGTGGGCGCAAGCCCATGTGACAAGCTTTTAGGTTTCCCCAAAAATTGTGAGAAGTATGCTTTGGCCTTGGGTCGACCATGGCGAAGGTGTAAATAGAGTCGCCACCTAGATTAGGTCTAAGAATCATAAATATAGTGCTCTTATGGAAGGACTAATTTTTACCAGAGCACATGTCCGTAGTTTAGTCATGGGGATGGGAAGGTCTTAGGCACCCAACCCCACCCGACTTGTGGGTCGGCCTCCACTCATTGTGTTTCAAATTTTAATCTCATTAAAGGGTCTTTTAACATGTTATTCTAACTCTCACACACTTTAACATGCATCTAAAGCATTCGATCATGGCATATCATCCCTGAAAATTTCAAATTGTGTGAAACACAAGAGTTTGTTTAGACACCCAATTAAAAATTACGGCTCGATTGATTTTACTTTAACTTATCTAAGTGTGAAACAAAAGTAAATGAAGCGCAATAAACAATAACTACACTGGTCCATAAACAGAAAAAACAAACAATAAAAGTAAAGCACAAGAGTAAGGGAAAAGAGATGCAACCACAAGATAACACCAAGACGTGTTATCGAAGAGGAAATGAAGAACTCGGCGAAATCCATTAGAGAAAAAAGTTGGAGTACAAGAACAACAAAAGACCCTCCAAGCCTAGTCTACCCAATGTACTTGAGCCCTCAAGCTCCTACTGCCATCTAACTTATTGAAATCTTGTCTTCTCTCGCTCTCCGGATCCTACAAAATGCCTGATTGCATCCGCCAATCCTCACAGGCTTCTTTTAGCAAATCCCCAAAGCTTCCAAAGCTCCAAAACACTCTCTACACTTTAAAAAGGTGTGAGCTGTGTTTGGGTACAAATCTCCTCTCAAGGTATGACAATGAGAGAGGGAAGGAGAAGAGGCTAGAATGATTTCTCACTAAGGATGAGTAGCTCTTTCTCTCTCTCTCTAAAATATGGGTGTGTGTGTGTGTGTGTTATAGAAAACCTATCTAGGGTTTTTCTCTCTAAATGGCCTCCTTACAATTTCTATGGATAATGAGGGTACATATATTATGAGTGAAAGGTAAGAAAGTCACACCTAAAAAATCCTCTAGGTAGAAAGTTTCGCGAGTACTTCGTGGGAAGGCCTTACTTTTGAGACACTCGTGAAAATGATAGCTTGGCATGACTCTTCAGCTTCTAGCATGTGCTTCTCATATGCTTCTTATGTGCCCTTCTCGCGGAATACTCTTCTCACGAGTTAGTCGCGAAATTGCACTGATTCTTCATTTCATGCTCAATTCTTCACCAACTTAATAATAAACCCAATACAATAAAATCCCACAAAATACAATGAACAAAATTAAAGCAAATACAACACTTTTTGTCATGGAATAAAGTCAATATAAAACATAGTTGTAAATTACAACTTTATAATCTCCCCCTTTGGCTATTTCGTGACAAAACACCATATAACAGACTCTAGATTTAAATGTGAGTTTGAGAACAATGGCAAAACTCACTCATACCTAAATCTAGAAGCTGTGATGAACTTGGAACATATATACCTGTAACCTAAAACACTATTACAAAACACATTAGACCCTTAAGCTAAATCAAGTGATAAAAGGACAAGTATAATGTAACAAGTAAATATCGATCAAGTAAACATGATGTGAAAACTGTGAGCAACTTGATCAAACACAAAACAGTCATATGGAAATGACTACAATGATCATATGGCAAAGCAAATTATCATCCGAACATGCAACCAATAAAGCACAATAGCATAAGGATGTATACATGTCCAACACATAAGCACGATGCAATAAGAGTAGCAAAGCATAGATACTAAACATTACTCAAAGCACCATAAACAACGAAAAAACAAGCATAAAGTAAAACAAATAAAACAAGGTTTTTTCATAAAAAAAAGTCTTCCCCTCCTTATTATATGCATCTCCCCTATGGCTTTCTACCCCTATAAATGTGCACGAGATAGAATTTCTCCTCCTGAGAATGTGCACATGAGTCATATAGAAATGACGAAACACTCCGGTATACTCTCTAGTACACTCTCCCTCTTTTTGTCACAAATAGACAAATAAGTCAAGAGGAAGGAGGGAAAGAAAAGAAGATATACGCAAGTGTATGGTGCATGAAGGGTGCAAGATTAATGAGAAAATGAAGCTCAAACGAAAGATAGAAATAAAGAATGCTACAAAGCATAAAGTAGACAAGACATGCTAAGGATGATGGAACAAAGTATAGACCAATGCATGACATAGACACAAGAACATGTTATATGTGCTAAAGGTCTAAAAAGACTTAACTAGCATGAGTGAATGCAAAACATGTCAAGTGTTAGAGTGTGTGTAGCAAAGGTGCATCTAATGTGCATGTGAGTTGCATGACCAATGCATGAGCAAGCACTCATGGGGCAAAGTGTGTAAAACACACAACCAATTATTAAAACATGATAAACATGAATAATTATGGTGATCCCCAAAAATTGGTACTCATCGAAGTCCAAAACAATGAGAAAATGTCATTTGGGTATTTTATCAAACACTTAGAGTACACACTGTAGTGTATGTTAAACAATGCATGAACATATGAAAATCTTGCCTAAATACATGTTATTTTTGCCACAAATGGCCAACATCCAAAGCATATCAACATTTAAAACAAAATCCAATCAAAAAAATTGACAAAAAATAAGTTTTCCAACTCCCATTTGAGAAAATCCCAACTTTGAATATAAAACCCCCAAAACATAGTCTAAGGATCAAAATCAATGAAAATATAGTCTATGGTTGAGTGTACACACATCACATTTGAACATGTACAATCACACAAATGAAATAGACATTCATTAAACATTAGACTAGTGTGTTGTTGAAAAAAAAAAAAAGTTTCTCTGATCTAGGGCAACACCTTATGAAACCTTAGCAACAAGGAGAATAACGTGCCTACTCTTTGGATTGAGGCGGTTAGTGTTTTGATATCCCACAGATCATTTCAACGCTGCGATGTAAGATGGAGGCTCCATATGACTTATGGGAAAAGCTCTCTTTGACGGAATCAGAAGGAAAGAGGTTTCTTATGAAGGATAGTGAAGATGAACGTGAGTTTTTCTTGGCTACACGATTTTACACAGGTAGGGTACTAAGCATGGAGGTGATTGCAAAAACACTAAAGTTATTATGGCGAACAAGAAAAGGTTTCGAAGTGAGGGACATGGGCAATCATATGGTCTTGTTTATCTTTCAGGATGAAGGGGATGTTGAGCAGATTTTGAAAGGGGAAACGTGGTCTTTTGACAAGCATCTTATGGCTTTGAAAAGAGTTCAGAAACACACTAATATGGACAAACTTCTGTTTGAAACTACTTGTATGTGGTTCAAATACACAACTTGCCTATCGAGGTATCACTCAGTATTGCAAAGAGTATCGTCTCTGAGGTTGGTTTGGTGATTGAGTGCACATTTGGGGAAGAAGTGTATGAAGGCAGCGACTTTATTCGATAACGGGTTGAAGTTGATGTGACAAAGCCGTTGTGCCAAGGAAGAAAGATTGCTTTTAGGGGTGGGCAAGAACGTTCAGTGAGTTTCAAGTACAAGCAACTGCCAATATATGTCACTGGTGCAGTAAACCCACGCTCATGGATAAGGACTGTCCCATTTAGGGGAAAGGTAAGCAAATTACAAAGGAGGCCGGGCAGTAATATGGGTCATGAATGAAGGCAACGACACCTAACTTGGCTAGGAAATTAGTGGTTAAGGTGGCTGGTTTAAAGGACTATGACAGTGATTCAGTATGCAGTAAGAAGCCCGATGAAGGGCTAGAACGTGACAATCCAAATCATGGGGGAGCACTGGCTCTGTCCACTGAAGTGGATGACCTGATTAAGAATGGGATGGAGGTGCTAAGAAGTGGGGTAGAGGTAAATGAGATTGGTTCACGGGTAGTTCAGATCAAGCAAGGTATAGTGGATGATAGGAATATTTCTCTGGATCATGATGTGAGTTTGGAAGTTTTACAAAATGATAATTCTATAAGTAGGGATAGGATGGCTTTGGTTTCAGAGTTTTAGGCCCAACTGGAGGAAATTGATAGAGAGATAGTACGCTTTGATAAGTCTGAAGGGGGTTTGGAGGAGAATATTATGGGCCTCTCTTTAGAGGCTCGGCAAACACCTCTACCCAAAGATGGTATGGGCGATGGTCTAGCAGACGTTGTGGGTCAGGATGGGGTAAAAAAGAATGGAAAAGGCAAGCCAAAATCAAGTTATACTCAATCTATTATTCAGAATCAAGCTAAGGGCAAGGGAGACTTTAATGTGGGTAGTCCAAAAGAAGGCACATCTTCAGGTCCATGAAAGAGATCCTTTGGAGAAATGGATGGGGTCAGCAAGAAGTTAGAAAGCAGCAAGAAGCAAAAAGGGGTGGACTCTAATGATTTAACGGTGGAGGCTGGGTCCCAGCCCTGCCGATAGCAATGAATTTGTTAGCATGGAACTGCCAGAGGCTTGGGAACCGCCATTTAGTTGATGAGCTTGGGGATATTATCCAAGCAAAAGATCCCGAGATCGTGTTTTTGTCAGAAACTTGGTCCATTAAGGAGTAGATGGAACGTATTAAAATTAAGTTGAATTATACTGGGTTGTTCACTGTCAATAATGAAGAGTGTGGTGGGGGTTTGGCCCTTTTGTGGAAGAATAGTAATGTTGTTTGGGTTGATAGTTTTTCTAGCTATCATATAGATGCCATTATTAATGGTGGAACGGAGGATGCATGTAGACTGACAGGTTTTTATGGTGAGCTGAATACGAATATTCGTAGTGAGGGTTGGAATATGTTACGGATGTTGAGTTCAAAGCTGAAGCTCCCATGGTGTTGTTATGGGGACTTTAATGAGCTTCCACAAGTGGAAGATAAAAAGGGAGGGGGGGGGGCCACAAGCTTATAATCTCATGCAGGCCTTTAAGGATGTTCTTGATCATTGTGGTTTTATGGATTTGGGTAACTCGAGTCCAGATTTTACCTGGCATAGGCGTCGTAGAGGTGAGCTGATATAGGAGAGATTGGATCATGGAGTAGCTAATTATGAATGGCTTGCTCGATTTCCTACAGGAAGGATTAGACATTTGCATTTTTTTACTTCTGATCATCGCCTAATTCTTTTGTCCCTTGACTTAAATGGGGAGCAACAACGATGGAGACATAAGACTTTTCAATTTAAGGCTATGTAGTTAACTAGTTCAGATTGCGATGGTGTTGTTTCTAGAGCTTGGGCGATAAACCATGATGGTACTCCGATGCATGTGGTATCGAAAAAATTGAAAACTTGCAAGAAGATGTTAACTACTTGAAACTGGGACCATTTTGGAAGTGTGTTGAAAAAAATAAAGAAACTTAAAGAGCAATTGTGGAAGGCAAAAGTGGATTCGGTCCAATCAGGGGAGGTTAAGGAGATGAACCAGTTGAAAATGGAGCTTAATAAATTATATGAACAGGAGGAAAAAATGTAGCAGCAAAGGTCTAGAGTTCAGTGGTTACAAAATGGTGATAAAAATACAAAATTTTTCCATGGGGTGTCAACTCACAAGAAGAGAAGGAATTTTATAAAGGGGTTGAAAGATGAGAATGGCACTTGGCAAGAAAATAAGGAGGTAGTTTCGGGCATGTTGATAGAATTCTATGCAAACTTATTTACTTCTTCCACTCCAGGTAATTTAAAGCGGATTTTGGAGGGGATTCAGCCAGTGGTGACCAAAGAGATGCAGATTAATTTGGCAAAGCCTTTGTGGTGGAGGAGGTTGAGTGTGCAATTAAGGATATGGCTCCTTTGAAGGCCCCAAGTCCGGATGGGATGCCCCCTTTGTTCTACCAGACCTATTGGACTGATGTAGGTATGGACACTTCTCAAGCTGTTTTATCATGCTTAAATTCTAGACCCATCCTGAAATCTATTAATCACACTTTTATCACTCTAATACCTAAGGTCCGAAATCTTGAAAGGTTGTCTGATTATAGACCTATTAGCCTTTATAAATATGATTTATAAGATTGTTAGTAAGGTTATTGCCAATTGTCTAAAACCTTTACTTAACTCTATTATATCTAAAACTCAAAGTGCCTTCATTGCTAATAGGCTTATCATGGATAATATTTTAATTGTTGTTGAGTCTCTGCATCATATGAAGAATAATTGTACAAGCAAGCAGGGTTTCATGGCTCTTAAACTTGATATGAGCAAAGCCTATGATAGAGTGGAGTGGTCTTTTCTTGAACAAATCCTTTTGAAATTGGGTTTCCCTGAAGAATGGGTGGCTCTACTGATGGAGTTTATTACGACTGTGTCATATTCTATACTAGTTAATGGTGAGCCCAAAGGATTGTTTAGACCTTCTAGGGATTTGAGACAAGGGGATCCCCTGTCGCCTTATTTATTTCTCTTTTGTGCTAAAGGTTTAAATGCTTTACTACAAGGGGCAGCTTTGAGAGGAGATATCCATGGCTTTACACTCTGTAGGACTGGCCCAAAACTCACCCATCTATTTTTTGCAGACAATTGTCTACTGTTTTGCAGAGCATCACTACTTGAGTATGAAAAGATCAAGGAATTGTTGGGATTTTATGAAGAAGCTTTGGGACAAATGGTGAATAGGCATAAAACTACTCTATTTTTTAGCAAAAATACGGATGCCCAAACCATGGAGAACATAAAATTATCTTTGAATGTTTTGGTTATCAAGCATTTTGAGAAATATTTAGGGCTGCCTTCTTTTGTTGGTCGAGGGAAAAAAGCTTGCTTTACTCAGATTAAAGAAAGGATTTAGGCAAAAATGCAAGGGTGGAAAGAAAAGCTTCTGTCTCAAGCTGGTAAGGAAGTCATGATAAAAGCGGTGGTACAATCTATTCCCACATATTCTATGAGTGTGTTTAAGTTACCTGTTAGTTTGTGTAAAAACATTGAAGCAATGATCCAAAAGTTTTGGTGGGGCAAGGGGAATAAAAAAAAAATACATTGGGTTAAATGGAGTACTCTTTGTTCCTCAAATTCGGTGGGTGGGATGGGGTTTCGAGACATTTAGAGCTTCAATGATGCTCTTCTTGCAAAACAGGTTTGGTGTCTCTTGCATCACAAAGATACTTTATTCTATAAGATCTTTAGTGCCAAATATTTTTCCACTGGGAATATTATGGAGGCCCTGGTTCATCCTAGATGCTCCTTTGCTTGGTGGAGTATTCTTCAAGCAAGGAAGGTTATTCAACATGGCGCTGTTTGGAGAGTTGGGGATGGAGAATCTATTAAAATTTGGGAGCATAGTTGGTTGTTGAATCTGTCCAACAATCGAGTTATTTCTCCACGGAATTCCACTAATGCATTGTACATGAAGGATTTGTTTTTTTAAGGGAAAAGGGCTTGGGATCCAGGTTTGGTGGAGCATACTTTTTTGTCATGAAAGGCAGAAACAATTTTAGGTATTCCGGTTTGTGAAGGGTCTATGACAGATAAGCTAATATGGCCTTTTACACCAGATGGGGACTTTAGCATTCAGAGTGCTTACCCAATGTTGGAGTCCACGGCACGGTCATCAAATCCATGTTCATCATCGACGGATGAAGTGAGTAAGGTGTGGAAGGGGATTTGGAAAATCATGACACTGAATAAAATTCGCCACTTTATTTGGTGAGCTGCTCATGATTCATTGCCTACCACCCAGAATCTTCAGCTATGACATGTTCCTGTTGATGCTTCGTGTCCTTTGTGTGCTGAGCAGGCCGAATCATTGATGCACTGTTTATGGCTATGTGATCATGCTCAAGATGCATGGAAATCTGACATTTGTTTTGCCAAGTATTACAGGAAGCAGCATCGGGATTTTACTGAGTTATTAGGCGAGGTGATGCGAACAAGGTCGGTGTTTCATATTGCACTGTTTTCTATCATTTCCTGGTGTCTATGGCAGAGGCGTAATCGTTTGAGACTTAATCAACCAACCTGGCTGTTGAAGGAAACTGGAGATTAAGCTTGAGCTTTGGTGTAGGAGTATTTTGATGCCTGCCAATCTACTTTAGGTCCGAGTGTTCTTGTAGTCCCTGTGCATTGGACTCGTCCTACGGATGGCTTGTATGAGGTGAATTTTGACACTACTTTGTTTAAAGGTTTGGGCTGTACAAGTATTGGGTTGGCAATACGAGACTCAAGTGGAGCAATTATTGGCGCATTATCTCAGAAAATCCCTCTCCCTTACTCGGTGGAGTTGGCTGAGGCTTTAGTTGCCCATCGAGCTATTGTTTTTACGCAGGAATTGAGCATAGCTAACGTTCTGGTTGAGGGAGATTGTTTAAGAGTGGTATCGGCTTTAAGGGATCCAACTAGTTGTCACACTTTGTATGGGCATATTGTTGAGGACACTCACCATTTGGCTAGTCAATTTCAGTTTTATAGTTTTAGTCATGTGCAAAGGCATGGGAATTTGTTAGCTTACGCCCTTACAAGAAGAGCAGTTTCATCTGCAGATTTCGATGTTTGGGTAGAAGAACTACCTATGAAGTTGGAAAGTGTATTCCAAACTGATTTAAATTAATATTATGATCTTACCTTTTTCTACAAAAAAAAAAAAATATGTGTTATGTGTGTGTATCAAATGTGGAATAATCCTTAGTCTAAAGTGAAGTTTCAATGATCAATTCAATCAAGTCATACACAACTAGTACTAAGTCAAGTGGTCTATCTCAATTATAGAAATGAACATATATGACTTCCCACAAGAAAATGATTACACATCTTGGAAGCTTTACTTTTTACTTTTGGCTTCTTTCAACTCATAACTTTTTGATCATTTATGAACAATACATCGCATTTTGAGATCAATTCTTGAAATTTTTGATATTTCAATTTTGAAAGTAAGCCTTTAGCTTTTTGGGCACCATACATTTCAATACAAGTTGCTTTCCTTTTTTCCTAGTCAAATACTAGTATGTGCGACAACTTTTGCAGCTCATTATCTCTTTTTGAGATTTGACATTTGTTGAGCTATAAAGCAAAAACATAAAAGAGTGGGAAGATATATAAACACAAGTCTATACATGTGTCAAAACCATTAAGACCATTGACTAATCATCTATGACAAGATTGAAGATCGATTTACAATAGTCACACATAGATGTCAAGATTTTTCCCACAAAAATAGATGTGCATACCTAACAAGCTAAGCTCGTAAATGTACTGCGCCATTAGTACGAAGGTACTAGGCTAAACTCATATGTGATATGTGCTCAAACATATACGATTAAACTTTTTGAATTTTTTACTTTTTATGTGGTTTTGGATTTTTACACACACAAAAACAAAAGCATAAAAGTAAGATCAAATGCAAAAACAACAAAAAAAATGCATATAAAGAGATGCATGATGCACAAATGCATGACAATGAAGCATCTAATGCATGAAGGGTCCTACAAAGATCAAAAGAATTAGATCAAGGACCAAAAAACAAAAGCTTAACCATAGAAGCCCTTCCTCATCCATACGGAACAATTGTTTGGAATGAGTGTCTCATGAGAAGTGAGACGAGGGTTGGAAGAATGAGAACCGGAGATGCACATAGACAAGGATGTAAGAACATCAAAAACTTTCTTCAACAATTTACCATTTTCCCCCAAAATTGGTTTAGCTTGCAAAGCACAACTTCTATGAAGCTCAAGTTTCTCTTTTCTTTTGATTCTCTTAAGAGCTTGAAACTTAGAGCAATAAGGTCTTAGATGACCAAAAGCACCATAATGGTGACAAACAATGGGTTTAGGTCCACTAGGCTTTTTAGGAAAGGATATAACAACATGGTTTTGTTCTCTCTTCAACTTGGGACATTGTGGTCTTATGTGACCAATCACACCACAATGGTGACAAGTTGGAACAAACTTAGATCCATCCAAAACCTTAGATTTATACCTAAATGAAGACTTCGGCATAATAGCCTTTCTCTCCACTTTTTGGTTTCTTTTGTATGGAGGAATGTACACTAATTTGTCTTTAGATGTAGAACTCACAATATGCACAAAATTAGGCACCACAACATGATTGCAACAAAGGTTTTCTTCATTCTTAGCAATAGGTTCAATAATCAAATACTTGGTATGCATCTTAAGAGATTCATTTTCACATTTAAGATCATCAACTAGTTTGTTAGACAAAACAAGTTTAGCATCCAAGTCCATATTCAACATTCAAACTCTTTCAACTTTTCAAGAGAATTTTCAACAAGCTTCTTATATTTTTCAACCAATTTATTGGATTCATTTAGCTTAACAATCAAATCATCATTTTCACAACGAAACTTGCTCAAATTCTTATGAAACTTCATAGCCTCTTTCTTCAAGAGTTTGATGTTAGAAATATCAACAACACCCATACATTCATGTAACATGTCATCACAATCATGTGAATTAACACTCATAGAGACATTTTCACAAACACATGGCATGTTACACTCACAAACATCCATAGAAGCATAAAAAACACTATCCATGGCAAAACACACAAAGGGTCAAGGATCACACTTAGGTAATGAAACCAAAACAAGTGTACTTGCTTTGATACCAATTGAAAGCTCAAAATTATGTGAAACACAAGAGCTTGTTTAGACCCCCAATTAAAAATTATGGCTCAATTGATTTTACTCTAACTTATCTAAGTGCGGAACAAGAGTAAATGAAGCGCAATAAACCGATAACTACTGTAGTGCATAAACATGAAAAACAAACAATAAAATTAAAGAACAAGAGTAAAAGAGAGATGTAACCACAAGATAACACTGAGACGTGTTATCGAAGAGGAAACTGAAGAACTCGGTGAAAAACCTCTTCGCTACCCTCCAAGTGGTAAATCGATCCACTAGAGAATAAAGTTGGAGTATACAAATAACAAAAGACGCTCCAAGCCTAGTCTACCCAATGTACTTGAGCCATTCAAACTCCTGCTACCAACTGATTTAACAAAGCCTTGTCTTCTCTAACTCTCTGGATCTCGTAATACGCCTGATTGCGTCCGCCAAGCCTCACAGGCTTCTTTTGGCAAATCCCCAAAGTTCCAAAACACTCTCTATGCTCTGAAAAGGTGTGAGTTGTGTTTGGGTACAAATCTTCTTTCAAGGTATGACAATGAGAGAGGGAAGGAGAAAATGATAGAATGATTTCTCACTAAGAATGAGTAGCTCTCTCTCTAAAAGATGGGTGTGTGTGTTGTAAAAAACCTATCTATGGTTTTTTTCTCTAAATGGCCTCCTTACAATTTTTATGGGTAATGAGGGTATATATAGTATGAGTGAAGGGTAAGAAAGTCATACTTAAAAATCCTCCAAGCAGAAAGTTTTGCAAGTACTTCATGGGAAGACCTTACCTATGAAACAATCGCAAAAACAACAGCCTAGCACGACTCTTCAGCTTCCAGCATATGCTTCTCACATTCCCTTTTTGCAGGATACTCTTCTCTCTAGTTAGTCATGAAATTGCACTAATTCTTCATTTCATGCTTAATTCTTCACCGACTTAATACTAAACCCAATACAACAAAATCCCACAAAATACAAGGAACAAAATTAAAGCAAATACAACATTTTTTGTCATGGAATAAAGCCAACATAAAACATAGTTGTAAATCACAAAGTTACAATCCCCAATCCTAGCATTCATCTATCAAAGCACTAGTATATTGATGGAAATAGATGTGAATGCAGCAGAAATTAAGTTTTAAACGGATCTACTTCATTCGATATTGATAACACGTACTAAGTAAATTTCAAAATTTGAGAACAAGAGATCGTACCTTGAAGTGGTGAATTTCAAAAACAAAGATTGAAGTACTCGGGAATACTTTTAATCTTCACTCCAATTCCACTAACGCCCAAGATGTGTGGTCTCTCAATTGGTAACAAAGGGATGACTAGTGAGTGACAAAAACTCACATGCACACCATTTCAATGTTGTTTTTCACACTCAGAAAAATCTGAACGTTTTTCCCTTTGTATCTAACCAATTTATCTAATTGGGCTCGCCTTTTGGGCCTTACCAATTGGGCTTAAGTGTGTGGCTTGGAGTGGGACCAAAAGGGACCAATAAGACACTAACTCCAATGGGTCTTGGGCTTTTCTGTCAACTCTTGACAAGTCTAAAGTTACCATTAACTATATTTAATACCACTATATAAATATAGTTACACTCTAGGTCTTATCTATAAATTATATCCCATAACTTTATTATACATGTAACCCCTTCATAAAATATTCGTAGTAATACAAAGTCATTAATGTAGACTGCCACTTTGTAAATTACTACATCTTAATCCTTGAGTACCCGGTTTAATCCTTTAATGTTATTCATTATATATTTATGAAATCCAATTTCATAAATATATACTTTAGTCTTACTAAAGTGGTTAGGCCTAACTCTCTGAATAACAAACTCATTAAACTTATCTCAAAGGAATACTTTATATCTCCGTTAAGAGACTATAAATTCCATCTTGAGAATATATGTTCCATCAACACTAAATGTGGCTGCCCAATATACTGAGGTTTTGACCATTACTTTAGATCTCACTCCTGATATATCAAAGCAACCTACACCTTATGATCAGGTCCATTATTCTTTCAGGATTAAGAGTTCATGCAAATACAAGTCGTGAGATTTATTATTCATTTGACAGTCTTTAGGAGAATAATAAATCTCACAGCGGTCCAGTTCAATATGTCTTAACTCTTAAAACATATTAACACATCAACTAGAAGTCTTCACTTTCATGATCAAGACAAATCATCGTAGTTGATATGTTATAGTCTTAGCAGATGAAATGCCCAATTTCATCACCGACTACGAACTATAATTCTGAGTTTACAAAGAACTTGTGATTTATATCTTCTGTGAATCTTCACATAAATCACATACTATGCATCTTATGGACTAAATGATAAAGTCCTAATATTCATGTTACCATTATTTCATATAATAATAAAACAAATTCATTAAACACAATATTAAGTCATACATAATGTCATACACAATGTCAAACTTAATATCATACATAGCATCATACAATAGGATTTAAGGGCACTAATCCTAACAATCTCCCACTTGCCCTAAAGAATATTGTGCACTAATCTAACTCCTATTCTCTCCAAATGTGACTCGAAAGTCCTTTGAGGCAAAGTTTTAATAAATGGATCTGCTAGATTATTTGCACTTTCAATCTTTGCTACCACCACATCTCCAGAAGCAACTATATCTCGAATGATATGGTACTTCCCCTCAATGTGCTTTCCTTTCTTGTGATTCCTTGAATCTTTAGATTGTGCAACTGCTCCACTGTTATCACAAAACAATTTGATTGGAACTTGCTCTATTCTTATTACACCAAAGTCAGAAAGGAACTTCTTGAGTCATACAGCTTCCTTTGCTGCTTCACAAGCAGCAACATATTCTGCCTCCATGGTGGAGTCTGCAATACAAGATTGCTTAATACTCCGCCAACTAATGGCTCCACCTCCCAAGGTGAAAACACATCCTGAAGTGGATTTTCTGAAATCTAAATCCGATTGAAAATCTGAATCTGTATAGCCAATGAGAATCAAATCCTCACAACAGTAAACAAGCATATAGTCTCTCGTTCTCCGTAGATACTTAAGAATATACTTTACAGCTTGCCAATGTTTTGGTCCTGGATTTGATTGATATCGACTGACCATGCCAATTGAATAACAAATATCTGGTCTAGTACAAAGCATGGCATACATGAGACTTCCTACTGCAGAAGCATAAGGAACTTGTCTCATCATTTCTTCTTCCTCTTGAGTCTTAGGCCTTTGGTCATCAAACAGAGGAACTTCATGTCTGAAAGGAAGCAATCCTTTCTTAGAGTTTTGCATACTAAACCGTTCTAGAACTTTATCTATATATCCAACTTGTGATAAGCCTAACATCTTATTCTTGCGATCTCGCCAAAGCTTGATCCCTAAAATAAAATTAGCCTCACCCAAGTCCTTCATATCAAATTGGCTTGACAACCAAACCTTTACCGATGACATTACCCCTACATCATTTCCAATGAGTAGAATATCAAAAACATAAAGCACTAGGAACATTACTACTTTATCTTGATGTCTTTTGTACACACATGGTTCATCAAGATTTTGTTCAAAACCAAATGTCTTGATTGCTTGATCAAATCTGATGTTCCATGACCTAGATGCTTGCTTAAGTCCATAAATGGACCTTTGCAACTTGCATACCATGTGCTCTTGGTTCTTTGCTATGAAACCTTCCAGTTGCATCATATAGATTTCCTCTTCAAGATTGCCATTAAGAAATGCAGTCCTGACATCCATTTGCCAAATCTCATAATCAAAATGAGCAGCAATGGATAAGAGAATTCTAATAGATTTAAGCATTGCTACTGGAGAAAAGGTTTCATCATAATCAATACCTTCTTTTTGTGTATACCCTTCAACCTTTCCATCTATCCCTCTCTTCCTCTTGTAAACCCATTTGCAACCAACAAGTTTAATGCCATTAGGCGCCTCTACAAGATCCCAAACTTGATTAGAATAAATGGAATCTAATTCAGATTTCATAACTTGGACCCAATGATATGCATCTATATCATTCATTGCTTCATCATATGTGTAGGGATCCGATTCAACCTCTTCTGAGATAGCTTCATAAGTTTCTCCCAAACCTATGAATCTTATAGGAGGCCGAACAATTCTCCCACTACGACGAGGCACCTGAGTACTAGACATGTCATAAGTAGTATCTTGTGGTGTATCTAATACAGCCACATCATCCCTAGTTTCATCTATTGGTTGTTCATTTACAGATACATTCATTTCTGACAACACAACTCTACTTCTAGGAGTATAATCATTCATATAGTCATTTTCCAAGAATTTGGCATTTGTACTAACAAAAACTTTGTTATCTTTACGACTATAGAATAAATAACCCCTAGTTTCTTTTGGATAACCTACAAGCAAACACACCTCTGATTTTGGTTCCAATTTATCAGGCTTCCCTTTTAACACATGTACAGGACAACCCCAAATGTGGAGATATTTCATACTAGGCTTACGCCCACTCTACAATTCCATGGGTGTTTTGGGAACAGATTTTGATGGGACTAAATTCAAAAGATGTATTGCCAGATTTTGATGGGACTAAATTCAAAAGATGTATTGCTGTATTTAAGGCATAACCCCAAAAAGAAATCGGTAAAGTTAAGTAACTCATCATGGACCGAACCATTTCTAAAAGAGTCCTATTCCTTCTTTCTGCTACACCATTCTGTTGAGGAGTTCCAGGTGCAGCCAATTGGGATACAATCCCATTTTAAGTTAAGTAATCCTTGAAAACCCCAAGAAGGTATTCACCATCACGATCAGATCGAATGGCTTTTATGCGTTTACCTAATTGATTCTCTACTTCAGCCCTAAACTCTTTGAACTTTTCAAAGGCTTCGGACTTCCGTCTCATTAGGTACACATAACCATATCTTGAGAAATTATCAGTAAAAGTGATGAAATACTCATAACCTCCTTTACTTGGATTGACATAGGACCACATACATCAGAATGCACTAACTCTAACAAATCTTGAGCTCTTATACCTTTTGCTTTAAAAGATCGTTTGGTCATTTTACCTTCTAAACAAGATTCACAAACTGGAAATTCATCAAAGTCCATGGGCTCTAAGAGTCCATCTTTGATCAATCTTTGAATCCTATTTGAATTAATATGGCTCAAACGCAAATGCCAAAGATATGCATCACTAGTAGAAGGAAACTTTCTCTTTAATGATTTTACATGAGAGTTATTATCTAATTCAGAATTATATAATTCATGCTTATCAGGAGTTAAAATATAAAGACCATCCACAATATTGTCAGAACAGATAAACACTTTATCCTTCTTTATTACAACATTGTTTTTTAGGATAACACAGTATCCATGTTTACCTAAGTAAGTAGCAGAAATTAAATTCCTACGAACATTAAGTACATACAAACAGTCTTCTAATATTAAAACTCTAGATTCAAAACATAAATTACAAACACCAACAGCTACAACTGGAATCTTGCTCCCATCAACCAAAGTAAGAAACAACTCCCCTTCTTTAAGCTTTCTGGTCTCCTGGAACCCCTGCAAGGAATTGCAGATATGATTAGTACAACCTGAATCCACACATCAGGAATCCGTGGGATTCTGTACCAAACATATTTCAAGAAGGAATGTATTAATCATACCTTTGTTCTTGGCAGCCTTGAATATTGGAAAATTTCTCTTCCAATGCCCTTTCTCACCACAATGGAAACACTTTCCTTTGATCTTCTTTCCTTTATCAGCAACCCCTAAGGCAATTTGTTTACCCTCTTGCTTGGTGAAGTCCTTCTTCTTCTTCTTCTTACCCTTGCCATTCGACTTAGGTTGAGAAGTAGAAGCTTCACCAACATTGGCTTCAACATGGGAAGTACCAAGAATGCCTTCTGCCGCTACCAATTCATTCATTAATTCAGACAAGGTATAAATCTTTTTATTCATATTATAGTTTAGTTTGAATTCCTTGAATGATTCTGGTAGCGACTGGAGTATCATATCCACTTGGGATTCTTCATCTATATCGGTACCTAAAACTTCCAATGTATTCAGATTAGAGATCATTGTTAGACAATGCTCCCTCACTGAAGTACCTTCAGCCATTCTGGTATTATAAATTTGCCTCATGGTCTCTTGCTTTGTAGAACGGCCTTGCTCACCAAACATCTCCTTCAGACTTAGCATGATGTCTGAAGCTAGTTCTACATCCTTCATTTGATGCTGTAGAACATTTGAGATAGATGCTAGGATGTAGCACTTGGCCATCTCATTAGATTTCTGCCAACGATCATATCGTTGTTTTTCCTCAGAAGGAGCATCTAATGAAGGAAAGCTAGGACATGGTTTAGTAAGAACATACTTATGCTCTTCAGCAGTAAGAACAATGTCCAAATTTCTTTTCCAGTCAACATAGTTGGATCCAGTCAGTTTGTTTTGATTAAGAATAATTACAAGTGGGCTAAATGATGCCATGTTCTAAATCTGAAAACAATAAACATGAATATAATCAATAAATTGGACATTATCTATTTAGCATATAAACATATAGTATGGAACCTTAATAAAACCATAATATAATATATGCAACGACAACCCAATCCCGCAATTAATATTCCTCGGAAGCGAGGTCATACCAATCACTATGATTAGGCGAGAAACATTCTCATTATTAATGCTATCATGGTAACTCTTACCAAACAAAAATAATTTGTCGTTTTCCCTTCAGCCTCTAAGTAATAATGACATAGCTCCGAAGGGAGATTAACATTACACTTAGTCTAGTGTATACCATTGCCTAGAATCAATGTGAATTACTAAGTAACTCCAAGGAAGCGTGGTCGTTCTCAATGATAAAACACATTTCATCTATCTTTAAGAAGTTTAACTTGTAGTACCATGAATCAAACACCCTCCGAAGGGAGCAAGGCATATACGCCAAGGCGAGGTGCTTAATCACACTACTATAAACCGATAATGGAGGCCGTGAGATGCAACCCTTGTATCTCTCTCCTACTAGATGTTTTATATAAAAGGTTTTTAATTATAAAGTATGCATAATCTAATTACACATAGTCTTGCCCCTTTTTACATGAGAAAACACTTAGAAAAAATTCTAATATTCTTTCTTTCGATCAATCAAAAGTGCCCCTCGATCAATCGAAAAAATTAAGAAATTCGAACTTGATCATCTGACTCTTTCGATTGATACTCGATTGCCTCTCGATTGATCGAAGAACAAATTCGATCGATCGACTAGCAATCGAAAATCAATTGATCTAAAAAGTCTAATCACTGTCTCATTCGATCGATCGAAAGTGATTTTCGATCGATCGAAAATTGCGAATTTCAAATTTCCAGAATTTTTCCTAAGGCAATTTTCTTCGTTTTTCATGAACAAACATTCAACATATGAACATTACAGTCAGAGATTGATGTCAAAACTGAAATTCATTGATGCTAATGCCTTAAGATTCAATTTAAATTTAAACAACATCATAACATCAATTTCAGTCTTCATCAAATCATAGTTTCAACAACATGCAGAAAATTAAGAAACATAATCTTCTAACAATATGAAACTATCATCTCCAATTCTAAAACTCACAAAACATGTTAAACAATACGAAATTGAAGACCACTCTGATACCATTTGATGGAAATAGATGTGAATGCAGCGGAAATTAAGTTTTAAACGGATCTACTTCATTCGATATTGATAACACGTACTAAGTAAATTTCAGAATTTGAGAACAAGAGATCGTACCTTGAAGCGGTGAATTTCAAAAACAAAGATTGAAGTACTCAGGAATACTTTTAATCTTCACTCCAATTCCACTAACGCCCAAGATGTGTGGTCTCTCAATTGGTAACAAAGGGATGACTAGTGAGTGACAAAAACTCACATGCAGACCATTTCAATGTTGTTTTTCACACTCAAAAAAATCTGAACGTTTTTCCCTTTGTATCTAACCAATTTATCTAATTGGGCTCGCCTTTTGGGCCTTACCAATTGGGCTTAAGTGTGTGGCTTGGAGTGGGACCAAAAGGGACCAATAAGACAATAGCTCCAATGGGCCTTGGGCTTTTCTGTCAACTCTTGACAAGTCCAAAGTTACCATTAACTATATTTAATACTACTATATAAATATAGTTGCACTCTAGGTCTTATCTATAAATTATATCCCATAACTTTATTATACATGTAACCCCTTCATAAAATATTCGTAATAATACAAAGTCATTAATGTAGACTGCCACTTTGTAAATTACTACATCTTAATCCTTGAGTACCCGGTTCAATTCTTTAATGTTATTCATTATATATTTATGAAATCTAATTTCATAAATATATACTTTAGTCTTACTAAAGTGGTTAGGCCTAACTCTCTGAATAACAAACTCATTAAACTTATCTTAAGGGAATACTTTATATCTCCGTTAAGAGACTATGAATTCCATCTTGAGAATATATGTTCCATCAACACTAAATGTGGCTGCCCAATATACTGAAGTTTTGACCGTTACTTTAGATCTCACTCTTGATATATCAAAGCAACCTACACCTTATGATCAGGTCCATTATTCTCTCAGGTTTAAGAGTTCATGCAAATACAAGTCGTGAGATTTATTATTCATTTGACAGCCTTTAGGAGAATAATAAATCTCACAGCGATCCAGTTCAATATGTCTTAACTCTTAAAACATATTAACACATCAACTAGAAGTCTTCACTTCCATGATCAAGACAAATCATCGTAGTTGATATGTTATAGTCTTAGCAGATGAAATGCCCAATTTCATCACCGACTACGAACTATAATTCTGAGTTTACAAAGAACTTGTGATTTATATCTTCTGTGAATCTTCACATAAATCACATACTATGCATCTCATGGACTAAATGATAATGTCCTAATATTCATGTTACCATTATTTCAGATAATAATAAAACAAATTCATTAAACACAATATTAAGTCATACATAATGTCATACACAATGTCAAACTCAATATCATACAATAGGATTTAAGGGCACTAATCCTAACATATATATCAACAAAGGTAGCACATAGAAGACATATTAATCAAGCACATTAAAGCATCCAAGCATTATCAACACTCAAATTACAAGCTCTCGTAAGAAGAGACTTCTGTTTCCTAAATACCATAAAAGAAAGATATGCCTGAAATAAAGAAAACACAAAAAAAAAAAAAAAAAAAAAATGGAAGTAGAAAAATAAATGAAAATAAAAACAAATTGTAGATTTTGGTTTACGAATGGTTCATTGGTTCTAGGGCTTTTATGATTTGTTGTTCTGTCTTCAAAACAAAACAAAACAATAAAAAACAGGAAAAAAAAACAGATTAAAAAAAAACAGAGCATGTCAAATTAAATATTTAAAATAGGGGAAAAAGTAGTGGGAGAAAGAAGAGGTGCCTTATAGGGGTGAAGACTGCAGACAGTCCTCTCATCTTCCTTATTCTTCTACTTCTCCTTCTACTCCTCTAAAATTAAGTGGCATCGGTTTCAAAGTTGTGTAGGAAATAAATTACAAAGAGAGAAGAGCGTAGAGATAAAAAAATAAAAATAAAAAAAAAAGTTTTTTTCATTGTAGCTTTTTCTAGGAAGGAATATAAAGGATGCAAAATTTGTAACTTCCTAGGAGTCTGAACGTTGTGTCTATAGTTTAATCAATTGATTTTAAGGCATGAATATCTTTTATAGTAGTCCGTGTGGTGCAACAGGAAATGTGTAGGAATAAAAAATAAATTTCAAATTATGGTAGATAAATATGTAAAGCAAAATTATATGTAATGTTAAAACCACCCAAGATGAATGTGTAAAGTCAATAATTTATATATATATATATATGTGTGTGTGTGTGTGTGTGTGTGTGTGTGTGTGGAAAAAAGGGGGAAATAAGCATATCTTGATGATAATTTGATTGAAAAATAAAAAATAGATCTCATATTTTGTCACCCCAAAAAAAGGTTTTGGTGATAGTCGTTGCATTAGTAAAAACATGTGTTAGGTCAATAGATTGTCAGCTAGCAAACCATGAGATAAAGTTGGTATTAAGTGTGTTTTACTTTTTAGAGAGTTTTTGAAGTCCAAGACTTATGCCTAGAGCAACTCAAGAAGAAAGAGGTTTTTGGAGTCTCAATACATAGCTCAAGAAGAAAGAAGTTTTTGAAATCTCAATATACATATCAATTGATTGTGATAAGTTCAATGCATGCCTTGGTACCGATTGTTCGATCAAGAATCACGGATACAAAATCCAATTTAGGTCTATTGATTCATCCAATCTCTAACATTTTATGCCATACTTGCTAGAATATATGAGGACTAAAAATGACAACCAAATAGATTTTTATAGATATGTTTTGCACATGCAAGGTTTTTGTAGCCAAGTTTTCACTCAACAACAACCAAAGAAGATATTAAGATCGATGATCAAGGGCTATAGTGAAAACCTTCAAGGTGAATCTTCAAATTCTGATGGAGTATTCATTTGTACAAAGTTTGCTAGAAAAGAGTCTAAGGATTTTGAGTTGCATGTGATAAAATTGTAAGTACTATTAGGGGGAACTGTAGAATTAAAGATGATTCTATTATAGATCTTTGATTCTATTCAGTGGATCTGTTTTCTTGGAGGTTAGTGGTAAAGAATTTTTTCCATTTAGAACTTTTCATTTCGTAACCATATTGCTTATTTTATTTACTTTTTGCATTTATTTTTTTACCAATATTGGTTTGTACTTATCAAAACTACGAGAAATCTACTTAGATCTCAAATAGGAGTCTAATTTTATGTTATGTGTTCCATTCAATTTTCTTAATTTTGGTACAACTATTTACTACACTACAAAAATCGAGTCCAATTTAATTTTCTTAATTTTTTATGCTAAATGAGTTATCAAATGAGAAAACCATAGAATTTAAATTAATAAACCTTAAAAAAAAAATCACCAACATTGATTTTTATTTTTATTATTTTTATTATTATTATTATTATACAAATTAAATAGTGGTTAGACAAATTAAAAGTGAGAATTTAATGGATAACATTTTTTTTTCATTTCTTCAAAAATAAAATTGTATTTTATATATTCAAATATACAAACATTATATATATTATATAAATTTGGTAAAATTTTAATACTCATTTAATCATGCTTATTTGTAAATGTATCTTATGCATATGCATGAGGTTACAAACTAGTTAACCATAAGTTGAACGTCAAACAATAATTGGTTAATTGATTTGCTGGCTTAAAATTAGTTAATTTCTAACAATCGGGGTCTAAATCTCTAACAACATGTCTAAGAGAGATCAGTTACACAAACAACAATGAAGTTGAGTTCCCAAGCATTGTTAGGCTTATACAGAGTCAAATTTACACTAGAAGGCTCAAAACTGCAAGTTTTGTGACATTGGATAATGACCAAGTAATACAAAGATCATCTTTGCTCTCCTAAAGGTAAGGAGGTTCATACAATGCCTCAACAAGCAATCAACCCACAAGGGAGAGGCGCCAAGTATAAATACTTCATTTGCTCCACCATTTAGTTCCCACAATTGAACAAACAAACAAGATCCTTTGTTGAGTCATAAAATGGCAAACTCCAAGTACTTGTTTCTTCAAATTTCATGCTTCGTCCTTTTGTTATCCTTGTCTCCTTCATATGCTCATAACAAGAGCCACAAAAGCACGCCACCTCCTGCTGGTTTCCAAGCAAGAGTTGATTTCAAAGGTTGCTTCAACAAGGTTTATGCTTTTGGCGATTCTAACACAGACACTGGAAATGCTTACTACTTGGGTGCTCTCAAATCCTTCATTAGCAATTTATTCTCTCAAGCTTGGTCCCCATATTCCTCATCAGAGAGTTCAAACTTGTCTGGTTATCGACTATCTAATGGCCGCTTGGTCATTGATTTCCTATGTGAAGCTCTCCACATACCGCACTTATCAGCCTATAAAGACTCTTCCGCAAACTTCTCAAGTGGTGTAAACTTTGCAATAGCTGGATCAACGGCTCTTTCAAATAATCTATTTACTCATTTCAACTTTGGTAATCCCCTAATGTGGAAACAAAATCCAAAGAGTATACTAACCCAACTTGATTGGTTCGATAGCTTTGTTGGGGAGAGAGAATGTAAGGGAAAAGATGAGGATGCATGCAAATTAGAGCTTGGGAAAGCTCTCTTTTGGATTGGTGAGATGGGTGGCAACGACTATGCTCGTCTTTTTGCCTCTTACATTGGCCCTGCTATTTTCAATAACCAATTCACAGAACAAGCTGTTGATCACATCTGCACACTTGCATTGGTAAGCATTGATAAACTACCATTTATGTCCAAAGCTTAAATTGATTAAAAGAATGATGAATTTAATAATTTAACTATTATTCTAACAATCATAATATTACAAATAGAGAAAGAAAGTAGCATATAGCCTTAGCTTGTTAGAAGGAAAAAAAAAATTGTATCTCAATGAGTTCTTCCAACCTAAACATTTGATCAAGACACTTCACAAAATGGTGCATTGCATATAAGAGAAAGAATGAATGTTATGGTGAAGTTAATGTTGGAATATTCATATTAAGCCTGCTTTCTTTTGACAGGCGCTATTGGACAAGGGTGCAAAGTTCCTTGTTGTTCAAGGGTTACCACCAATAGGTTGCCTTCCATTGCAGTTAACAACATGTCCCTCAAATGATCGTGATCAAAATGGTTGTTCAGCGAGTGCCAACTTGGTAATAAAGGGTCACAACGATCTTCTCCAAAAGAGGTTGGAAGAAATTCAAATCCATTACAAAGATTCTATGATCCTATATATTGATTACTACAATGCATTCAAAACAATACTGGAAAAACACCAACAGTACCATTTTGAAGAACCCTTCAAGGCATGTTGTGGAGCTAAAGAAGGACCATTCAACTATCTACCAAACCTCCTTTGTGGAGCTTTTGGCACCTCTACTTGCAAGGACTCCAACACCCACATTAACTTTGACGGGGTTCACTTGACCGAAAATATGCATCTACACCTCTTTGATCTCTTCTTCAACCAAGGCTTCTGTAAACCATCATTTGCAGATCTGATTAAGAAGAAGAAAGGCCAATATTAAGATGTCTGATATTGGCCTTTCAATTCTCTTTTCAGCAACTAATATTTGAACGTTGATGCCCATTGCTGCTAGGTACATTAGTAGCAAGCTCCTAATGGCAGCATTCGGAGAGCAGGATAATATTTCTTATTTCAAGATAATTTACTATCTTTTTACCTTATTGTTGTTATTATTTAAAAGTTACACGCGTACCTAGGGTCTTGAACCATGGCCCCATTTTTTACTTTACACTTGTAAGGAAAGGAGGTGTCAATTGTTTCTGTTGTATGAGATTGATCCCATAAAGTTATCAACCATTTCCTTCCATTTTCTTTTTCTCACTTAACCAATGGGTTAATTATTCTATTCAATGGCAAGAAGAAAATACAATTATCCACTTCTTCTTCTTCTTCTTTTTTGTATGCAATTATTCTCTTGAATCTTGATACTGCAAATCTTTTTATCTACATACTAGTCTCTGAGTACGTGTGTGCTTAGAGGCTTTTTCTATTTTTTGGGGTAAAGATTAATAATTTGTATTTATTATAATTTAGGAATTTTTTTTTTCAAACAAATAAAAGTGATAAACTTTAGAGATAAACAATAAATGTAATTTCTTTTTTGAACGTAAAGAAAAAAATCATAAATTTTTGAATTTTTGAATTTTTGAGTTTAAAATGAAATTATTTATTTGACATTTATGACCCTATTTCTAAATGAAGTTACTATTCATTAATGCGAGTATTTTATTTTTGAACCATATAAAAGTCTAATTAAAATAGGGGGAATCCTCTTATATATAGTATAGATAAGTACTATTGCTGCATTGTTGAAGAAATTGGGCCTTTTGACTTGCAACAGAACCATATTTCTCCTCTAGGTAACTGAAACTTTCATTCTAGGTAACCATTGTTTAAAGGACAAAAATCAACATGCAATAATGGGATTGGGAGGATATCAAAAGCCAAGGATATGGTATACGAACATACCTAATATCTGCATATAGTAAACAAAATATGATCCTTTGTGATATGAACATAGAATAATCAATTTATGGCTTCATAAATAACTCATAAATAACAATGAGGACTACTAAAGTCATTTTATCTATTTTACCTTCTCACATTCAATGAGTTTATTTTAACTTTTAACACAATAAAATAATATAAGCACTACAATAAAATAATATTTCATTCAACTACCAAAACACAACCACAACCAAAAGTAGTGTGAACACATGGTGGACATTGGGAGAGACACAGAAAGATAGTGAAGAGAGAGAAAAAAGCAGTGTGAACACAAATTTTTTTTTTTTTTTAAATTACCTTTCAACTACAGTGCACAGCCAAAAGTAGTTGTGCACAATAGCTGTGGAACCAAAAAAAATAGAGTTTTGGCTCCACTATTACAAGGTACATTTTGATATTTAGTGGTGCTAAAAATAACTATATAGTTATTTAGCACCATTATTAGAACATCCGTAGCAGCTATTTTATAAAAAATGTCATTTTAACATACCAAAAGCCTACTTTATTATTTTACTATATTATTTTATAATATCTCATTTATCAGATGTTTTATTCTTCAATTCTATACATTAAAATAATATTTACAACACATTAAAATAATATATTAAATTCCTCCCCCATCATCATCATCATCATCAACACCAACAACAACTACAACAACAACCAGAAAAATTGCTGCTGCCACAATCACCAAAAAAAAAAAAATCAGAACAGAGATCGACACCACCACCGATTCGCCCATCACCAGTTAACCCACCCACCACCACTGATCCGCCCATCACCATCTCAACCCACCCACTGCCATAACCCACAACCCGAACCCACCCATCACCGACCTGCCCATCCGAACCCACCCATCAAACCACAGCCAAAAAACGTGAAAAAAAAAAAAAAAAAACAAAACAAAAAAAAAAAACAAACAAACAAACAAACAAACCTGAAGCAAAATAAAGAAGACAAATGGTTGGCGACGTCGAGTGGTGGTCATTGGTGAGATCGGTGGCGTCAAGTGGTGGTCATTGGTGAGATCGGGGACGTCAAGTGGTGGCCTTTGGTGATCAGCGTGCTATGGAAGATGAATAGAGAAGACAAAGATGAGAGAGAAGACAGAGATGAGAAGACGAAGAAAGAGATATCTGTGATAAGGAGAGAGAAAACGGGAATAAAATAACAATATATATTTTGCCATTGCTATCTGTACCATCTCATATTTGAAACGGTACTGTAGCAATGTGGCATAATTTTTGAGATTTAGAACATTTGATAATGTTCCATTTTTGTGTTTGGTGTGCCAAATATTTGGCATTTGGCACTTCTACTATAGATGCTCTGGATGCTCTAGTGCTCTAACTATCAGAATATGTCAAAACTTCCTTCATTCAAATGTGAAAACTGTTCGGTAGTAGGTTGTTTCAGCATAAAGAGAGAGAGAAGAGGGTTTTAGTTAAAATCACTTCCCAGCACCAATTTTTTTTTTTTTTTTTAAGTTTTTCTACTACCTGTGGAGTTCAAAAATTCAGTCAGGCACAGAAGTCATTGCTTCTACACAACTAAACAGGTGCCTTTTTCAATCCCCATGTTTAATTGTCTCTACAAAACCATTCTAAATGGTGAGAAACACATTACTAGTAGATATCCAACCCCAGTTCACAAACTGGGTTTTCTTCAAAAACCATCTTTCTCTTTGAAATACTATGTCTCCAGCACTTCAAGTCAGCAACCATTTGCTGTCTCTTACCTCATAAACTCACTTGGGTTCACACCAGAATCTGCTTTATCAGCTTCCAAATATCTTCATTTCGAAACCCCAGAAAAAGCAGATGATGTGGTTAAGTTTTTGAAGAACCATAGGTTCTCTCAAACCCAGATCTCGAACCTTGTTAGAAGACGCCCAGGACTCCTCAAATGTAATCCTGAGAAAACCCTTTTGCCCAAAATGGAATTCTTTTCCTCTAAAGGGATTCCAAGTCCTGAGCTTGCAAAAATGTTTACTGGGGTCCCTGATCTTTTTAGAAGAAGCTTAGAGAAACAAATTATCCCTTCCTTTGATTTGTTTAAAAGCTTGCTTCAGTCTGAGGATAAGACTCTTCAAGCTTTACAACGACATTCGGGTATGTTAATATATTATCTTGAAACTAATATTAATACATTGAGAGAGAGCGGAATGCCCGAGTCGAATATTATTTCTATACTTAAAAAAAAAAAAAAGCATAAAGAAAGAGAAAATAAACTATTGTTGCTACTGGAATAATTGTTGCAGGTGCCCTTCACGCGGAAATAAGCTCACAGAATTTAGCTAGCTATGGCACAATAATTTAGGAGTCACAATTAGTAGCTCAATTAACTAAAAGTAATACAATATCAAACAGTTTGGTTCAACAACAAAGATCAGAACATAGAAGAAGCCAACCAACTCCAATAAATTCCATTCATAGATCAATTTGGTTTGTCATGTCCTGCCAGTTCTATTTCTGTCTGTGACCATTGCTCATTTATTATCGTCTACGTAGTCAAGACTCAAAAAGCAGCTCAATTTTTCGTGGCGTCAAAATGGGGTTATTTAATATAAAAAGAAAGACAATAAATTCTGAGCAAGCATATTAAATATTACTCATAAAGGCAGTGGAAAAATTGGCCCAAACCACCTTTTTCTTTTTTCTTTTTCAATTTTCTGTTGGAAGAACCTGATATGGTGGGAAAATAGCTAGATAAACTATGAAGGGAAAGGGGCTCGGTTGAATTGCTTATAAGTGGAAAAACAAATAGAAACAACTCTTCTAGATTACTAATGGAAACTCTGTGTAAAACTGAAAGGTCTAGAAAATTCAATCAAAGACCTTTACAAATGCATGGGAGATGCAGTTTTTGATAGCAGGCCCGGGTAAGGGTGGCTTAGCAACTGACATATTGTTCTAACAAAGTTTCTTGACAGCTAATCCCTAACTAATCAGCCAAGAAAATTTCTTGCTTGTGCTGTTACCAAAAGTACAAACTTTTAAATGTTACAACTACAAACAAACAATTCCAAAGTCTAACAGTTTATACAATGATGAACTGCATCATAAACTAATCATAAAAAAACCAGTATAATGTTGTAATGCTCATAGGTTGTGACTAAGCCATTGGACTTCAAGTGCCACACATCAAAATAGCAAGAAGAACCAGCATGAAAACAGAGCTAAACCTAAACATTGAAAAACTTGTGATGATAAATTTTAAGTTCCCCCATACTCTCCCCATTCAAATTACTTATTTTGACATTGATACCAAATTCTAACAAACATTACAAGTAGCTTTCAAATTTGGCAAACAAGCGAGCCAACATATGCACAGATTAAAGGTAGATCATATGGTTTGACAAGATCAGGAAGCCAAATTCTGAACATGTTTTGCATAGATTTCTCTTCAGTGTCACACAAATTTTTGCTGGAAATATGTGCATTTCAATGTGCATTATACTGAAATTTTAGTAGATTATGAAGACAACAAATTTCAGGTAAAACAAATTTACCATTAATCATGATGAGTGTCATACATTGATGTTTGTAGTTGTAAAACAAGTACAATAGAGAACTCGTGACTGTGTAAAAATCCCAGAGAATTTTCCCTACCAGACTCTTTTCACAGTTGAAGGTCGGCCTTTTCTATCTGCTGTCTGTACACATCTTCTCATTTACTTCAAATCAAATTAGGTATTCATAATACACTAAAAATAGGGAATCTGGGTAATCTTTCGGCAGGCTGTTGATGTACAGGTAGAATCGCAACACATCCTCCTTAGAAACCGTTTCAGGATCAACAACATCATCATTACAAGTGAGCACCCATAAGTCTTCTGAATTGACTCTCTTTAAGCTGCCACGACAAAAAGGGCAGGACTCTGATCTTGTGTTCCTGCAATTTGGAAAGAACACCACGAGAGCAAATAATAATTCCTGTTAATATCAAGTATTAGTCGTGTTAGCATTAAGAGATATAAAATTAAAACAGTAGTTACCAATTGCGATAGCATTTGATGCACATTGAATGACAACAATTAGGCAAGACCATTTTGGTGCAAGGCTCCAAGCAAATCCCACATTCATCTTCTCTCTCCAAATCGACATTGGTGAGTCTTCCATCTCCTTCCAGCCTCTTTTTGCATGAAATTTCCATTCGCAGATTCCCTTCTTTAGTAACATCAAAATCCTCCAAGCTACCGTGGAGCCGTTGAAGTGATGGTAATATAACAGCTGCAATTTGGATTTTTTTTATTTGGAACAAAGGTCAGAATATATGCATAAACCATAATAATTGGCAAATTGCCTCTCTTTTGTCTTCTTTCTGAGCACAAAACATATTCAAAAGTAGGCAATTAACATACCATAAAAGTCCCTAATTGTTGCCTTCCTTCCATGTGTAGATATGTTTGGTCTGCCATCTGTATATACCTGTTAATATAAGATGGTAAGCTACAAATTCATGCCCAAGTTATTTAAAGCAAAAATTGCAAACTTTGTCATAACCCACAGCTACAACAGGCTAACATTAAAAGAACCAACCTTGTATACAAGTATGTGGAAAAAGTTCAGATATCTGGGGAGCAGACATGTGCAAGAACAATCCAGCCACTGTAGTAAAAACAGATAGAGAGGAGCCAATTGATTGTACACCAATTTCATTTGAAGACGTGCACCACTCTTGGCTCTTGGGATTACAGCAGCCCTAAAAATCCAGAATCCTAATTTAGACAAAAGTTGGTTTAATAAAGCAGCATCTACCTTTACACTCAATCAATTCACCAGCCATCAGTTCTTTGCACTAAAGTAATGATAGGTACTAGGCATGAAAATAAAAAGTCCCAATTAGGTGTTGACCCCTTGGATTTTTTTTACCTTCTAATTATTCCAAGAGGAAACAATTTTTTTTTAAATCATCAGATAATAAAAAGTACAGCATAAAAATAAAACCATAACCCAACACTTAAATGGGTTCTGCTTCTTTTCATTTTTTCTCCATCAATTAGCAAACAAACTGAACAATTTACCACAGGTTGATCATCAAAAGGCCCAAAGCCTAAGTGCCTACCCATACAAAATTAAAATTTAAAAAATAAAAAATAAAAAACCCACTTCAGGGAAACAAAAACAGAACAAACCCTTATAAAAAAAAAAACCACACTCAAAAAACAAAAACTAAAAACTCACAGAGCATTAGCATGTTGTATATCAGCCTCCAAGACTTTCAAGGAGTCCTGGTAAGAAGACCTTGCAAGTTCATAATACATCATCTCCATCTCTAACTATCTACTTCTTCTTCTTCAGTTTTACACAGCAAACAAACAAAAACCCTTCTCAGAATTGATGTAAAGCACTTATCTTTCTCCCTCTTTTTTCACTTGGGAACCTAATCCCCTCCACCAAAAGACAAGCACAAAAGTAAACAAAACAACAGAGAGAGAGAGAGAGAGAGAGAGAGAGAGAGTGGGTATGTCTATTTCTAAGTTTCTTTTTTCTTTTTTTATAAGACAACACCAAACCCTTTTTTTTTCTATTTTATCTTATGTGGGTAATAAAGGACGGCTCCGAAGCATGTCTTTGGTTTTGGCTTGTCCTTTTATGGTCAGAGAAAGAAATGCATACATATATATGTGCTTGATATGATAATGAAGGAGAAATTTTGGTTGAGAAAAAATGCGTTTTTTCTTTTGTATGACTATATGATGATGGTGATGGATAAGAATAAAGATAGAAACTTGGGAATACCCACTTTGAGTTCTTGTTCTTATCATAATAATCCTTGCTTTTTTGGTTGGTTTTCTTTTAATACTTTAATAATGCTGCTTTTTTTTTTTTTTTGGGTTGCTGAAAAATAATAGTATTAAATAAGATTGCTAAAACTGCTCTTGCTTATTATAATTACTATTTGCATAATTTTCTGTTATTATCTGTTATATTATATTATAGTAGCTCTAGTGCAGAATATTAGTAATAATATATATATTACCAGTCTGTATTGCTATATAATAATTATATTTGATAGGCTTAATAAATAATGCAAAACGTGGCATTATATAATATTGATGGTTCTAGTGTGTTAAATTATCCAACACCACTTGATCTAAGGGTCCATTTTCATTGGCTGATTATTTTCAAATAGATTGCTGCTATCTACTACTTATAAATGCCTAAATGAAGCATTGTTGAGGTGACATGACAGTTGGGTATTTGATACGAAATTTGGGGTCAAATCTTATTTTAGTTCCTATGGATTGGAATCAAATACACATGACCTATATATCTTATTTTGGAAAAAATAATGAATGTCTTAAAAGTATTAGTTAAAAAAATATTTTTAGAAACTTTTTATGAAAAAATTAAAATTAACTTTGTTGACCTTTTTTTTTCTTAAATAGTCTATTAACTAATGTTTTAATAGCAACCGTTAGCAGAACCCATCTTATAAATTCAAGTTTATTATTCTTGATTTTTTTTCAACTGCACGTTGATACATGGAATTTAATTGGGGAGGAGTTTTAAACCTTCGATTTTTATATTGGAAATATCAGAAATTATCAGGAACAATAATGCTTGCGGCACTGATAGTTGTAAACTAATCATCACTCCAATTATATTTTTTTTTATGATTGTTTAATTATTTATAACCATATTGTCTTTTGGAGAGGGTGACGTACCAAATAAACTTTTTTTTTTTTTTTTGAGAAGGTCGTACAAAATAAACTTGAAAACGAAATATATTTACTGCAGTTGCTCACTTTCTAATGCCTCATGATCCATTAATTTAATTCTATTCTTCCCCCACCCCCCCCCCCCCCCCCCCCCAAAAAAAAAAATCCTTTTCTCTAGAAATGGTTCGGTATGCCATTCTCATGTCGTGTTGGTGGTCTAACTATATTCAACTAAAAACCTAAAGCTTGGTTCATAGGATGGGCTAATAATTCAGAGTTTGTTGGGCAATCCAACAAAACCCAATCTGCGTAACTTTTAGAGTCCAAGTCACAACCCCATATTGTGGTAATAAGGGTAGAGTTAGAGGCAGCTGGAAGCCACTAGATCACATGGCTCATGATCATGGCAACTACCCATGTGGTGAGTCAAACCCAAATGGCCACAGCAACTGCCAACAGGTTACGTGGACCTTAACCAAAAGTTTTTAAGTTTCTGCTCATGTAAGAGAGTTACTATTTTGTTTGGTTGCTTTATTTTATTTTAAAAAATAAGTTGCGTAACTTATAGAGTTTACCACAAAATTATAAATAAATATTAAAAAAAAAAAAAACATTGTATATAAATTGACACTAAATGAAATAAACCATCTAAATAGATTTTTTTTTTTTTTAATGATAATTTGATAGTTGTGAAAAGGAAATTTGAATTCCAAATGTTTTTGTCAGAAATATTAGAAAGTGACACCTTTTTACCTTAAAAAATTATAGAGAATGTGATTCTTAAACTCAATATTCATCAAACACATAAAAAGTGTTCTTGATCATCCTTAGTATCACCTTAAAAAACCATTAAAATATTATATCTTTTTAAGCATGACATTTTAAAATTTTCTGTGTTTCTTGAAGTGCCACGCCTTCACTGGCTGTTATATGTAACAATAGTTTTTTGGTCAATAACTCAATATTGGACGATATGGAATCAACCAACTAAATACTTATAACACAAATTGGCCATTATCTAATTCTATAGTGCAAAAGGATTTTACAGTTTTCATGAGAAAAAGAAACAAGGCTGTGTTGTCAATATAGGTAGAAGCAATATAAAGTTGATTAGGATATATGTTACAGTTAAAAGTCTTAGGTTGGAGGGTGGTGCAAAATCATCTTGCAGATGGAACTAGGCAGTCATTTGATAAGTCAGGGCTCTCAATTTCAAGAAAGCTTGTCAGCAAAGTTTTTCTTGAAGATTGTGCTTTTGAACTACTTGATGCCTGTTTTTGGTTGCTGTCAGTTCCCTTTTCAATCTTGACAGCATCTTGTATAGCCAAAATCACTTCCTGCATCCTTGGCCTTGAAGCCCCATGTTGTTCAACACATTGGATAGCAACTTCAGCAATCCTCCATATGGACTCAATCTTGACATTTCCTAGCAGGAAGGGATCTATGATGCTAATAACATCACCTTTACGAATTAAAGACCTTGCCTACACAACATGAAGAAGATTGATTTATTATTATTTCGCACAGCATTTTAATTTTACCGTGACAGAACAGTGGCATTGATTCCTGGATGTGTTTTAGTAATTAAACCATAAGATGCAGTTTTAACTGATTGAGATATGGTAAGATGTTCAATCACAATGACTAAAAACCTAAATAATCTAAATATGCATACTTAAGGCTATTTAAAGTTTTATAAGGATTATAAAACATCTCAATCAGTGTTCTTACATTGCTTATGTTAATTAACTTGTAAATGATGATTACATCTCTGAATCATATTCTAGCCATCGGGGATGGTCCATGTCTCCACACTGCAGCACAAATTTTATCATGTTTGATGTGTTCTCTATGGAAAATCTCATACCCTCATATACACATTCCCTACGGAAACTCTTCATATATACTGTTTGGTATACCAGTAAACAAATTTTCATGTGTTTTGAATTATATTCCTAGCACATCCCATTCCTTCCCTAGATGTCAACATGTTTAAAGTGTCTCAGAGTCTGGTTGGTTGCTACAGTGTCCATATATTTAGCATGGCCTTCATCTCCTGGATCCTAAAGTTGCTTTTCTTGGAAGTTTTTGTTTCTTTTTGATCTGTCAAGTGAAATGCTAGTGTGTATTACCTTAAAAAGCAGATGTCTAATTTGACAGTATTATGTTCAGCATTTCAACGCTAAAATGACAGATATCTTGCCAAGTGCTTACCCAGTGAACAATGTTCATTTCAGGACCATAATCTTCTACAGAGATGGGCTTTCTTCCAGAAATCAATTCCAGGAGAACAACCCCAAAGCTGTAAACATCACTCTTTTCAGTCAATTGCTGATTTGCATAGTACCTGTAAGACAGTAAGAGGATATGTGTTATTAGATAAGCACATTCAGGAGGAAACATGTGGTTGATTATGCATACAGGACAAGTATTGCTTACTCAGGATCTAGGTAGCCTACTGTTCCTCGTGCCACACTTGATACATGAGTTAAATCTTCTTCAGTTTGCCTTGAAAGTCCAAAATCTGACACTTTTGCTCTCATATTGATGTCTAGGAGAATATTGCTTGTTTTTACATCTCGGTGAATGATGCTTGGGTTGCATCCAGTGTGTAAATACTCAAGACCTAACAAATATCTAATTGTGTTTATACTGTTAATTTGAAAATGAAATGTGCATTTACTAGCAATAAGTTCTATATTAAACCTTTAGCTGCATCTTCTGCTATACGGAGACGAGCTAGCCAGTCTAACTGCTTTTGGTTGGCATTATCTGTCAACAAATTAGGATTTTTAATAAATTGTTTCCCATTGCAACTGAAAAGAAAGATAGAAGAAAGAAAAATATTTCTATGAAGCATAGCTGACCATGTATGTGATCCCGCAAGGTTCCATTATGCATATACTCATACACCAAAATCCGTTGATGCTCTTCTTCACAGTATCCAATTAGAGGAACCAAATTTCTATGATGAATTCTCGACAAGAGAGCTACCTGCAAATATGTTGCCATGTAAATGAACTTGGATTCATGAAAAAAAAATCTTTGGTTGATAGTATATCTTTAAGTCTTCTTGTAGGTTAGATAAAGAACATTGATTCTAGTCCATTGCAATCTGGAATTGTTCATTAGTGTAGAAGCTTTACTTCTCTGATCATGTCTTATGAAGTACAGATAGGAAGAAATGTATGATGTAGGAATATAGTTATTTACATCATGTTGATTCCCATGCATATAATATAACAGTACCTCAGTCACAAATTGCCCTTGGCTTGATAAATCTGCCATGATCTTAACTGCCACCTCTTTTCCGTCTTTCATTTTCCCATAATAGACAGACCCAAAGCTTCCTTTGCCAATTTTCTTTGAAAAATTTTGGGTAGCTTCTTCAAGTTCAGAGAGTGTAATATAATATGCAATGCGTTCATCCTTTAAATGATCACCACGGTTAATTGAATAGGCATTTGAAGGCTTGGTGCTGCTAAGCTTAGAACCACCTGATGAAGACAAAACATGCTGAACTAAAGAAATCTGCCACACCGTCACGTGAACAATACTAGATGGAATTTGTTGGCATACAAACCTTTGCTATCACTTTTCTGTTGTTGAAATGTCTTTCTTAGACGATTACGCATTAATAATAAACTTCCTACGAATAGAAGTGATAGAATTACAAGCACTCCAATTGATATTCCAAGTATCAACTTAAAATGCTTCTTGTCCTGTGCCTCTTTATGTAGTTGGGGATTATCTCCATAGCTACAAAAGAAAATTATATAGCAGTCAAAAACATTTTCTACACTAGACTACTTGGGATCCTCCTATTTCTATATTCCCCCCATTAGCTACGTCTTGTTGATATGATTAATTGACTATTATGCCCGAGTGTTAGTGACAGAAACTGTTTATACATGCATTTGCATGTCTATATGCACTTGTGTGTGTGTGTGTGTGTGTATTAATACGTACACATGCACATGTTGAAAACTTTTCAGGAGTTAGGCTTGATTTTACCGATGAAGCTAAGATAAATATCTGTGGATTTAAACTCCATTTTCTTATATTTGAGGTCTTAGTGACCAAACCCAGATGTAGATTCTTTTAAAGTTTTGAATACTTATATTTTCTTTTTCTCTTTTCCAGATTTGATGGCATTTATAGAACTCAAAGCAAAGATTTCTACAGAAAGAAAAGTGGTGCACTACCTTGCAAAATAGAAGGGGGGAAAAAGACCCTTAGAACTCAGATATAGCATCCATGGGTCTTAACAAGAAATATAACAGGGTGAAGCATACTTACTGGAAAATGATTTTCCCATTTAACAATCCTGAAGGTATTTCCCCAGTAAAAGAGTTGTTCTGTATGTACCTAAAACATATCAATTTCACTAATTATGGCAAAATGCACACTTATTAGGGTAAAGTTGCTGATAAAAAAATCAAGGCAAGATTTTGCAGCTATATGAAGTGTCTAAGTTAAGAAATCTAGATTGCCACATACAGTTCTTGCAAGCTTGGCAAACTACTGAGGTAAGAAGGTAATGAACCATTCAATCTGTTGTTCTCTATATGCCTGCATATTCAACAAAAATAAATAGAAAAATACCAAAACATAAACAACAGCTATCACTAATATAAAAGGTGTTTTCTCCGTTTAAACTTGTATGATTGAAGCTTGAACTGAATAGCTTACACAATCTTTAAATTGATGAGATTACTTATGTCAGGGAGTGGCCCTACGAGGGAATTACCATCCAACCACCTGAGAAAAAGATAGCGGTTAACTTACCATGAAAAGGAAAAATGATAGTTTTAACTTTATCTTAGAGTAGAATAGCACTCACAACTCTGTTAACGCCTCCATGTTGTTGAGCTCGGATGGGATTTCACCAGTCACATTCTTTCTTGACAGCAAACTGTACAACAGGGCAGATGTTTCCCTTTATAATTCAGCTCTTACGGACAAGTTATAATTTTTATTTAGATGTTGGCTCACAACTTAGCTTAGCTATATATCTCATGAAAAATGCTTCATGTATTAAAACGTTTTTACTTGCATTTACCTATTACAATACCATTAAAAGTTTATCTAATAATTATGTAATAACATCTTCTATAAAAGCAAAGTGAATCATTTTGGATGCTTCAGCTGGCAACTAACTTCTCACTCTATGTATTGAGATATGAATTGGATGTCTGATCCTGGGAAGTCTGATGTCAAGATGTTATGTCAATGCAATTCAACTAATTGATGTTAGAACTTGCACCATGCATGGAGGACTTACATAGAATTCGGAGCTACCAATATGACAGGTCTGGTGCTGGTATATGTCATCTCTCAGGTGGTTTATGTTTTGAGTTGTTATATACACCATTTAAGTACATTTTTGGGCAAAGGATGTAAATCCATCTCAAGATACTTGGATGCTTATATTGCATTGCATATGTGGAATGACAGTGCACAGAAACATTGACATGAAGTAAAATTGTCAGTAAGAAAATATGCAGAAATTACATTTTCGTAATTCTCGGTGGTGTAGTTAAGCTACAGGTTACCCATTCCCATGGAGTTGGGACACAAGGATCTCCTTCATTGGTCCAAATGCTTTCAGCAGACATCAAACGAAGGGCATTGGCAACAATCACTAGCAATTGAAAACAAAAATACCAATCAGTTCATTCTCATAAAGCGCGCTAATAGTTATAGTAAGCTGCAAGTAATATGACCAAATTTTAGCTACCTATTACTAATTGGCTGAATGATAAGTGGCTAGAAGAATTTATTGAAATCAATATTTGCAGAGCTCATGGACTTACGGTCATGCCCGTCGGTCTTTGGAGCAATCCTTAAGTATCTACATATTTCCATCGCATTTAGAAGTGGCCCTCGAGTAGAATCCCGGGTCCTAGCAAAGGAGAATGACAGAACGAATTGCAGAGTCACATTCATGTAGCTGGGT
The DNA here is from genome assembly GCA_030445155.1 of Quercus variabilis. Classification (NCBI taxonomy): domain Eukaryota; kingdom Viridiplantae; phylum Streptophyta; class Magnoliopsida; order Fagales; family Fagaceae; genus Quercus; species Quercus variabilis. The sequence goes on along the minus strand of CP129447.1, from coordinate 55,847,011 downwards.
TCATAAAGAGTGTAGCTCCCATTGGCATTCTCGGCTATATTTACCACTGCATTGTTGTAATCAGGCATGATAGGCTGGCTCAATTTGAATTTCCGAGTCTCATTGGCACGCAAGTCTTCAATTTCAGCAAAGTATGCATAAGCTCGAGCATTGGCAGGGAAATTGTCAAGATTTAATCTGTAGCTGAGCACCCCTTTCGTGCCAACAACCGCTGTTTGCATTACTTTCACAGGTGGGTACTCTCTTGTTTTTGTGTTTACATTCTTTGATGTATTGATTCTTTCTGTGCCAGGGGCCACCCCTACAAGATAATTTGGCCTTTTAATGAGATCTGACTGCCAAATTCTGTCATATGGATCATCTGGATACCTGAGAAATATATATATATGCACACTTATCACTGATGATACCAGAATGCATTTTCTCGTTTTGGCACTAGAACTAGCTTTGAAGCAAACCTATACTTTGATCTAGTGCATTCTTGATTTTATTGGTCTAGCTGTACAGCAAAACTTGAAAACAAGTATGCTTCTGAATTCTAATATTTCTATAATCTATTGTCAGGTATGAACATTTAAAGGGAGCTAATTAGTAATTACCTTATGGAATCCTCGCTTGGGGCACCAAAGTTCAATCTAGCTGCAACGTCCAAGAAGAAATTATCCTCATAATCTGTTGCATACATTGAAAGATTCAAGGGCCGCAGCTCAAGAGTGGATATGAATGGAGAACCAGTTGTTGCACAGCATATACACACATCAATAGAATCCGAGGGTGCCCTGATGATCATTTCCTTCACATATATTCTGGAAGCATCCAATATTGATACAGTAAACCACTGAGTTGCATCCAAGTAAAGCTGAAATTGAGGATATGTTTCTTCGTTTTTTAAGTTGCCATACTGAAATGTTGCACGAACTAGATACCGCCTTCTTTCTTGGGTGGCTAAAGTGTAGCAGTACTTCTTGTTGTCTATGGGAAAATCTCGCCTCCTTTGATACTGCACCAAGTTTCCATTTGGATTTATTACTCCCACTGGTTGGCCATAGTTCATATAATTTCGGTCGGGAATCCATTCTATTCCAGTACTACGGTCAGTGTAGTTACTTGTGCCTCCACAGTCTAAACTAATAAATTCTGCATGAAGAATTAGTATTGCAAAGACTTAGCTTTCATGGCCTTCATTACAAGTCAAATTTTCAAACTCGTTTACATAAACAAACTTTATCATATGGACAAACAAATTGCTACTATCTTCTTCAGTTCTTAAGTTTCATTTGACTTTTTCTTAGCATTTTTGAGTCATTCAATATACAACAAAACAGTAAATTTCACAAAATATTTTGACAGTTACTTTATGAGGTTGAAAGAAAACTTCTTAGATTTCAATGAAGTATATTGGTTAAGGAAGAACATACCTTCAACTTGGCACACAACAGATGATATAAAGAAAAGAAATACAACCAGGAAATGAGAAAGTGAACTCATTGAAGATGAGGAAGACAAACCAATCCTTTTGATTTTTCTAGTTTCTACAATTTCAGTGAATGATAAAAATTAGAACTGTTGGTTGAGTCCAACATCTCAGTATCTCACCTATCTTTCTTCCACTGTAACTTTTACTTTTGTAATTGATGAGCTTCCTAGCTCATTGTTCATTCACGGTTTTATCTTTTTTTTTTTAATAGGAATCTTTTATTTTCCCAATAAAAAATAAAAAATAAAAAAGTTTTCGGGCTTCCTATCAGTTTCACCTTTTGAAAAAGAGTGTGACACAAGCTCAAACTAAAAAGTGAACAATCAACTCTGAATTCTTTCATTCCATTTTCATGTCAAAAACCTTACACTGATACACATACATTAAATACACAGCCAAATGCATTTATCCTCGTAAATAGATGGAAATAACGTAGCTTTCATTGACAACATTTTTATTAAGCACCAATTTCACCGTTTATAGTAGTGAAAAAAAAGTTATACGAGGGTTATATTGACAGTGTTACAGTCTTATTGAACAAATAATTTTGACCATAAGAGAAATCTGTGGTAATGCAAATAAAAAATATGTTATTGTTTAGGATTAGGGGGTGTTTAGTAGAGTAGTTTGAGAATTGTTATTAATAATTTTTTAAAATACGTGTGATTGAAAAAATGTAAAAATATATATAATGTTATTTATAATGTGAAAATATGTGTTTGAACTCACTAAACATGCCCATATCTAGAAAATAAAAAGGATATATGTACCATCAATATGTTGGACGGGATCCTAAAGACAAGCTAAGCCATGCAAAAAGTATCTTTAAAGAAAGAAAAAGAAATAGCATTATCACAATAAGGCATTTAATAATGCAATGCTTTGCTTTATTTTCCCTCTTGCTTTAGCTTACAACAAAATCTCTTTCTCTTCCTTTGGGACCAACTTGTCTTCTGCTTTTCAAAGTCTAAAGAAGTATGCAGATGATGCCAGTATGCCACCTTTATATCTGGACCCAGTACAGCTTGGTCCCCATCTCCATCTCCATCGTCATCTCTCATCAATGCGGGAGCAACCACATTCAAGATAATTGGATATGTGTTTGGATTTACTTCTATTTTTTTCCTCTAATGTGACGTACTCTTAAAGCATCTTATTATTCTGATTTCGGCTGGAATGTGTAATCTCTTCACTCTCTTGCTTCACACCTAATATAATTAGATAAATAGAAAGAGTAACGTTAAGGAGCCAAAAAATTTTATAATATTTTTCACAATAATTGCATTGACAAACTTTTATAGATTTTTATCTAAATTCATAACTTATATCATTTTTTTTACTTACCAATAACAATCTGTCGCATTCAGCTATGAAAATTTTTGTCAATTTTTGTGTCGATAAACTTTCTCTAGAGAGAAATCCTTGGAATAACCCAAAAATGCTGACAAGAGTTTGGAACCCAAGTTTTAACTTATTTACTTATATTCACATTTTTTTAAACCTCAATTTTTTTAGATACAAATAAATAAATGAATTTTCAACAAAAATTATAAATCTAAAAGAACTTGTATTTGACAGTAGGATTTACATTTAAAAAAAAAAAAAAAAAAAAAAACCTTTTTTTTTTCTTTTTGCAACTAATTTTAGGTAGGAGGGAAATTTTTGTTCGCAAGTAAGGTTCATATCATGTCAATTTATGAGTATTCACACTGACTTGACATGTTTATTAAACAGGTTAGGATTTCTCAACGTTAATATGACATGTTTACTAAACGGGTTAGTCGTGCCGAACTGTTTATCAAATTTTTGTATTAATTCAATTGATTTGAATTATGAAAACCCAAACAAATAGATTTTTTTTAATATAAATTTCGAAACTAACAAAGCATCACAAATAATTATTCAAAATTAAAGCATAGCTCAAGATCACAAATAATTAACCATAATATGTCAAACAAAATAAACCATAACAGCTAATATCATATACTAACAATCAATTTAAGGAAGATAGATTGAGGTAAAGGTAAAAATAAAGGACGACGGTGATGATGCAATGGTGGTCGAGAGTTCAAAGATGAAAGTTGAAAGTTCACTTAGTATGTAAAACACTAATGAATGTTTAGACTCCCAATTTCAAATATAACCAACACAAGCTTATACTCAAACAATAAATGTGCAAAATAATAAGTACAAGCAAAAACCCAAACAAATAAACAACTCTACACCATAATTAATCACAACACAGCAGCAATCAAAGGCAAGAGTAAGGGTTAGAGAGACGCAAACACAAAGATAACACCGGCATGTGTTATCGAAGAAGAAACCGAAGAACTCGGCAAAAAAACCTTTCCATTGCCCTCTAAGTGATGAAATGATCCACTAAACAATAAAGTTGGGATACACGAATAGTAATAGACCCTCTAAACCTAATCTACTCAATGCACCTAAGTCATTCAAGCTTCTTTCTCCAACAAGGTTAAGCCTAACCATGTCTTCTTTAGTTTTTCAGATCTCGCAATAAGCCCATTGCATTAACCAAGTGAATTGGTCACCTCCGAAATGCTTTCCAAGCACCAAAATACCTCCTCACTGATTTAAGTATAGTGAGATAAGGATTTGGCTAATGAACCTCTTAAGGATATGTCAATGGAAAGAATGAAAGTAGAGGAATTTGGAGAATCAAAAGTCTAAGATTGTGGATAAGTCAATTTTGGTTTTTTTTAGGGTTTCTCTCTCAAAATTATTTCTAGGAGCTCTCTACATTTCATGGGTGTAAGGGTATTTATAGTAGGGTACGTGAGGAATGTGAAGAGTCATTTTTCTGCAAAACAGGGCATTTTGGCGACTCACTCATGAATGGGATGAGTTGCGAGTTAACTGTCAGGCCAGACTGTCAATTTTTGTCCTGTAGTGCTCCAGTTGTCGTGACCCTTCAACTTCTTGCATGCTTCACACATGTGGCATTTTGGCGAGTCGCTAGTCACAAGTGAGATCCAGTCACAAGAATCCTTTGAATGCTCACACACTTGAATTCTTCACACTCTTCTCACACAAAACCCTTGCATTATTCCCACCTAAATACAAGGTATCTAATTGTAGAAATACAAGTAAATTTGGCATGAAATAAAGCCTACACATGATTGAATAAATTCAACCTTACAAAAGTAAAAGACAACAGTGACTAAGGTTTTGACTAATAGATAGAAGTGAAGGGTGAAGGGACAACAGTTTGGCATCATAATGTCAAAAGAATTAAGATGCCTAAGAAAATAGTTGAGATTTAGGTCTGAGAGTGAGAGGCAACCATAGGGCTTAAGAGAATGCAACTAGGAAAGAAAATAAGTTTATATATCTAGGGTTTTGAATGGAATATTGGTAAAATGACATTTAGTTAAACAGGTTTTGTGAGTTAGACACATTTATTAAATGGGCCAATCATGTCAACCTCAATATGACACAAACTCATTAAACCTTAACCTATAACCTATGAGCCTCATGTTGTGTTAGCAAGTCATGTCAAATTTTGCCACCCGGCCTAGTTTTAGTTGCTAATTTCTAAATCTAATATATTCCAATATATGCCATATATTAGGCTCATTACAATATAGAATTCAATTTAGCAAAAATATAGCCATTTAGGTTTTGCATTGTGGACGTAGATTACGAGGCTGAACCATGTTAATTCTCTTACCTTAAATGCATTCTCTCTCTTTACAACACTTTTTTTTTCTTCTTTCTATCTTAAATTGGTATAAGATCCAAGTTTCCATCAAGTTCCCTAAAAACCACCATCTCATTGATGTCTTCCAACTCCCATGACACTTTCTTCTACCAATGTCAGCATCGCAATTGTTAGGTTCTAAAAATTTAGATTAAATGTTTAGAATCATGATTGTATTGTGTTGGAAAACTGAGAGTAAAACATGTCTAGTCTAACTGTTTAGGCAATGCTTAAATAAGTGTGGTTCAAGATTTGAAGTCTAGCTGATTATAGAAAAGAGAAGTCAAGTTCTACCTTCCTTGACTGATCAAGAATTAGATCCAACCGATCGAAAATCACAGACACAGTTTTCTGCAGAAGTTTATTTTAGTCCAATCTCTACTAAAATGTTTAGGGTTTCACTTAAACTTTTTCACATATAAAAGGGAAACCCTAGCCATGTTTTGAAGATTTTTTTGGAAGACTTAAGTGTTACTCTTTATGAGATCTGAGAGGTTTTGTGTTACTCTTCTAACTACACAAGATTCAACAAGAAAAAGTGATTTGAAACCTTTGAATGGAGTCTCAAAGTCACAAGCAAGGGTGTGCTTGTGTTACTGTAAATCCAAGAAAATAAGGGGTTCGTGGATTCGAAGCATGCACGTGGTCGTGTCAATAAGTTACTACATGAGTTAGCATTAGATTTAGGTTTAAATATTTTGTAAAAACTTCAATTCTCTTATAGTGGATTTGGTTTACCTTGAGGATAACTAGATCAAATCCTCCCTACGTTTTTACCTTGAAACGGGTTAGTTTCATTGGTTTTCCTAGATAATCATATCGTGGTGTTATTTATTTTTTCGCATCTTTACATGATATGATTCATATGTGTTTAACCTAGATCTGAAAATTAATCTAAGTAATCACTTTGTTAATATATTAGGTTAAACAATCTGGTTTAAAGGGTCTAAACGAACTCTCAGCAATAATAGTGTTATTGCTATGCCTAGTGTGTATCTCGTGTACGTCATCCTCAAACCATTGTTCTTTTGTTGACATCCTCTAAGCCACCAATGTGGCAATCATTTAACCATGGTGCACTAGCCATCATTACATATGGCTGAAAAAAGTAAAGAAATTTAAAGGACTAAGATATATTTTAGTGAGTTCACAAATATTTAATTTTTTATGACTTTTCTGTCAATTGTTGTCAAAGCAACTAAATATGAGTAAGAATGCCATATTCTAAATTTATTATTATTATTCCAACTAAAAATTATCTCTTATATAGAGTTTATAGAAATAATCATATAAATTCATTTGATAAAAATAATTAATGTTCAACTATAGATATTAATATATGTATTTACTCTATTGTCTAATTTAATGAACTAATACTTTGATATAAATATAAACTTTGTTGGTTTAGAACCCAAAATAAAAAGAATTTCAAAGAATGCACCACATGGCACAATCTCATACCTTCTAACATGAGGTTTCTGCTTATATTTATATATATATATATATATATATATATATATATATTGATTGTTCAAAGTTAGCATTAAAATTAATAAAAATAAAACTCATCAACATAAAATTTTCATTTATCCATTAAATACTATTGTTTTAACGTTATTACGTACTAAAATAACCAAAGCAAGAAGAAGAATGATGAGCATACAAAATAAGCTAAAACAATGAGTTTTTTTTTTTTTTTTTAGGTGTGCGTGTGGATAATTCAATTAATTACAATGGGAGATGAGGGATTTGAATCCTGAATGTCATTGAAGCACTGGGAGATGCAAACTAAATAAATTATAAGGCTCTTGACAAACAACATATTTTAGGGGGATAAGTCCACCAAACTTATTATTAGTATGATATATCCTTAAAAAATAAAAATTAATTGTGAAAAATGGTATTAAAATAAAGTTTCATAATTTTGTAATAGTTTTACAATCATGCAATACTTCTAGTCATCAAATTTACATCTTATTTATTGCAAAAGAAAGCAACATTCAATAATAATGTCCCTTATTTTTGTCACGTTACACTAGCTGTATAAAGGGAGCTGTTGGCTTAAAAAAAAAAAAAAAAAAAAAAGAAGAAGCAGTATAAAAGAAATTATCCTTTTATTAATCTACTATTTTACACAATATCCATAATTAATGTACTCATGTAGACATTTTAAAAGAAAAGAAGGTAATGTTCACATTTAAAACTTGAAGAGTAATGTTATAGTCACAAGCTACTTTACAATATTTTTACAAATTGTTGATATGTCTAATTTGTTATTGGTTTTAATTTAGGTTCACCATTAACATCATTTTTTTTAAATTTACCAATAACTACTCACCACGTCAGCAATTTATAATTCTTTTTTTGTAAAAAAGTTTGTATCTTTGGTATAACTCAAAACATGAAAGTAGATATGTAAAAGTAGATGTGATAGAATAAAAACCCAGGTATAATTACCCCCCCTTTTTTTTTTTGAGGAACAGGCATAATTACCCTTAGGTAAATGAAATATAATTATATATATTAAGATGCTAACCTGGCAAGAGGTAATCTTCATTGGGCCCAAATGTCACTCCATGTAAGACATGTATTTAAATTTTTTTCCTTTTAACTATAACAACGCTATTGGCATAGAATTTAGGTACAAATTTTTATGTGTTATACTTAAATTACATAAATGAAATCAATTACGTGATTGTATTGATTAATTATTTATATGATGGAATTTAATTGTCCTTTAAAAAGATAGCTTTATTTTTGCTACATTGGCCAATACAACTATATGGTTGAATTTAATTAGAAAACTTAATCTAAGAATTTTCACCACTGCTTAAAGTATGCCACCCAAGAAATTGTACCTAAGGAATATTCTAAATAATAAATAGAAAAGTAACATTTTAATCTAATAATTTAGTAATGAAACAAATTAAATCATAGGCCAAAAACCTAGGTATCTTTAAGTGCAGTATATTAAGTTCTCAATTAAAACACATAAAGACTAAAAGTTTTGTATTTTAATTAGCACATTCTTGTACACAAAGTACTTAGAGATCTAGAGAAGAAAGGATTCAAGGTGCATGATTAGTAGCATATTGTAACTATATAAATAAAATTAAATTAAAACACATAAATATATTGAATTAATTGTTTTGAAAAATATAACATTATGTGTTCTTTGATTGGTCAATTCAACTATGCATTTAAATTTAATTGAAAAACAAATTGTATTATACTTTTCTAAAGCAATAAATAAAAGCTTAGTCTATTTAAGTAAAATGATGTCATGTTTAGGGGTCTAATTAATATGAGGATTGGGTGTTTCAAATGCCATAGTTTAATTTATCAATTTTAAAAATTATAGGGTTTGAAATGTAAATTTCTTTAATATATATATCCTTACGAAGAGCGAACCAATGAAAATCCAAGGTCAGACGGATGTTACTTCTAGGTAGTATACTAGCAACAAGTTTAACAATTTTATTAGGGACACAAAATTTTTCACACTTCACTCATGGAACATTTGGGCCAAAATTGGGAATTAACCTTATTTGCCAAGCAACATAATTTGTAGGCATTGTTACAAAATTATATTTTTTACTAACATCTCAAGTTTAAAATACTCGATTTCAGTGTTCTGATCACGTCTAATTTGGTATTTTTTCCACATAATGTCCACCTAGAAAACAAGTCTCTAAAACTCGATTTATGAGCCAATCCAATTTAATTCCCAATTTTGACCGAAAATGAAGATACAAAAGGGTCCCTATGGACATGACCCCTCCATCCAAGCCAACTGGCCATAATAGACTAAGCCTAGAATTATTGAGTCTTGGTCCTACCTACTCTAATAAATATGCCTGACTAAAGCAAACCTCAAACACAGAAAAAAAGAGAAGTCAAAGCATCTTCAACCCGTGACTTTGCAAACTCAGAAAAAATAAATTATGTACTTTAAAATTTTTTTTCCCTACCTACTCCTTTAAATTCTTCAAGACAAACCAATAGCATTCACTCTAATTTTTTTCCCTATCCACTGTAGCTTTGTTATCTGCTAGGATGGTATTGTTCAGTGTCAAAGATTTTTTCCCTATTCATGCTTTCTTTTCACTATAAATGTTTTACAGATATAAATCGAGTCTCTAAAACTTGATTTTCAGGTGGATGCCATGTGAAAAAACGCTAGCTCAGATCTAATCAGAACATGAAAACCAAGTCTTTGAAACTCGATTTATAGGCCCTCAATCAAGTCTTTTAAACTTGAGATATTAGTATGAAATATTCTTCTAAAATAGTGCATACTAATTATATTGTTTAACAAACATAGTTAATTCCCAATTTTGGCCAAACAATTGAGGCAGTACTCAATCGACTGGACCTTCAGCTACACAAAAATCATGAAGGCATATGAAAGAATCGGTGTATTATTTTGAGGAACAAAGTTAATGGTACTTTAGGTGATGGATTGAATCCCAATGCTACCTTGTTTGTGGCCTTCAAAGCTCAACGGCCCACACATTTATTTTGTTACATAACATAAACTTTTGTTCAGTCAACATCAACCGAAAGAGAAATTGAAGCCCTCTCGACGAGTGTCCAGAGTGTCCTCATGCAGTGTCGACTTGTATCCAAAACCTAAACCTATTAAAGTAAGAAGGTAATATTAAAGTTTGGTTTCTATATATGATGTCCCCACACGCTAAAAACGTAGCACTCGACCCATCAGTCATCACATCGATCGTACGTGCAAATGCTGAACAACTTTATAGTATATATTATAATATAAATTTGAACAATTTGCTCTACTCCCTAGTGTCCTACAAATCACGATGACAAAGTGGCCTAGTCCTCCTCCAGTAAAAAATATATAAAGCAAAAAAAGTTTATTATCTTATTGGGTCTATTTTATGATAATATTGAAAACTTATTTGGTAAAAGTTGAGTGGTTCATGCCTTCATATTTTATATAATAATAATAATAAAAAAATTACAAACTGTATAACTACATGAACAAATAAGATAAAAGATTGAAAAGAAACAAAAACACAAAAAACAAAATCCATGCCAAACAGACAAGGGACAAGATTATCTATTCACGTTTTTACTGTAAAATAAATAATAAAATAAAGATTTGCAATATCCAGTGTGTTGACCCTAATATGGGCAATTTATAAGGCTGATTTTGTTCCACTAGAAAATATTTTCAAGTGTTTGGTTGTAATGGTAAAAATGTATATTTTTAAATGTTTGGTTTTATTCTTGAAAATATTATGAAAAAAAATTTTTTTATTTTTTTTTCATGTAATATAAAAATAAGTGAAGATCAATAGGAGGTGTTACAATCACAAATAAAAGAGTAAAACATTTTATGCTAAAAATGTATCTATGATTCTATATTACAGTCAACTTGAAATTTGACTAGCAATTTTAGCTACCCTAAACATTCAAAAATGCAAAAAATATTTTTTAGAAATCAATTTTTGTCGAAACAAACGCAACCTAAGGGTAAAAGTTTTCCTTGAACTTCAATTTTCAACTTGATTTTTATTTTTGTGATCTAGAATATAATAAGAAGTTGAAAAAAAAAATTCAAAAAGGGTGAGCTTTCAAAGAAAAAAGGATGAAATTTATAAACAAAATAATCTCAAGTCAACTTCAACGAATGAAATTAACTTGCTAGAGGTAATAATAGAGACTTATCAAGATGGGTGAGTGGGGTTTAGAAATAGAATGCTAGTGTTTTCCATAGACAAGTCACAACAAGTACTAGAATGCCTTGTAAATGACAAAACCACATTTTCCTTTTTCTTGGTGATGACAAGATAGCATCTCAGATTTGTTGGTGGACTATGTTTCTCATTTCCAGATTCTCAAAAAAAAAATATATATATATATATATATTTCTCATTTCCAAAATCCCCCATAATTGACTATTGATCTGGGCCCCTTGACGGCTTGACCCAGCTTTTGTTTAAACAAAGGGAGGCCTTGAATTTATGGACCTGTTCAAACTAATGGGCCTGCATATAATTTGGTAGGCTGAGCCTCAAATGATCACACCCATTAAATTAAATACATGGATTTGTGTTGAATATATTAGAATAAAATTATATTTTAAATCATGTAATTTAGGCTAGTTTCAAATTTAACCCTTTAGAACTGTTATAACTTATAAATTAAGGATAATAACTTGCCCACTTTCAAATCAAACTTAAACTTTTAAATTTGTATTGATTAAAATTTTAGATTTTTGGGGTTTGATTTCGGCTTTGATTGGGTTTTTACCAATTTAAACTAATTGGATTTTAAAAGATTAAGATTCAATTCAAAACTAATGGATCCATAGGTTTAATTTGTAAATGGTTTAAAACTTTAGGGTTTAATTTGAAAGTTTTAAAATTATACAGTTTAATTTGAAACTACTCATAAATATATTGAGTTTGAAATATAATTTACATAATATTATATTTATCATTCTCCTCTCAACTCTTGACTTTGACCTAAATTTCTTAAGGGCTCATGCATGCAATTGAAACAAATGTTTATTTTGATTTTTAGTGTGGAATATCTTAGATTTATTTGATTTAAAATATAAGTTAGATAAATTAGAGTTATTATTATTTTTAAATAAATCCATAAAGGAACTATACACAAATTTAGGACCCTTAAATTTAACTATTGACTGCTTTTAGTCTTTGAAGTTTAAAAGATGACCATTTGTTAACTTAGGCTAGTTTTCTTACCCATGTGTCAAATGGAGAAATGAGATGATTTTATTTATTTATTGTTTGTTTGTTTGTTTGTTTAATGATGCGTACATATAATGATATAAATACACCTTTAGTTAATAAATACTTTCTTTCTTAAGAAAAAAACAGTGAAAAGTTGTCACCAGTCACTACCTCCCCCCACCCCAATTTTCTATTTAACTTTAAGAATATGAATTGAATCCACAGAATATCTCTTATGGTGGTCATTAATTTCTATTAAACCCTTTTTTTTAGCAGAAATTTCTGTTAAACCTAATTATTTATAATATCTATTTATCAATCATATAGTTAGTGCCTCAACAAATAAAATATAATAAAAAATAAAATAAAGTTAGTACCTCAATTTTCTCAAAGTATAATTGGGGAAGGGAGAAAGAACTAAGAAAGAGTACTTCTTCTGTTTGGACTTTGCAATTGCATGCCTCTTTTTTACCTTAGTTTTTTTTTTTTTTTTAAACAAAGTATATAAATAATGGGAAACTGGTGCTTTTATTGTGCAAACAATGCTTAAAACAAGATCCTTAAAATAAATAAATAAATAAATAAAATTAAAAAAAAAAATCAATGCTTAAAACAAGGTCAGACTTGGAAATAATGGCAAACCCAAATAGCAGTTGAGAAAATAATGTAGGCAAATGGTTAAGGAAAGCAAAGATACATATACATATAAGAGAGAAGGTATCCTTTTCTTTTCTTGAAGTGTGAAAGGTTATTAGTTTCAACACTAAGCAACCTTCTCTCTCTCTCTCTCTCCCTTTATCAAGTTATCTCTTTTTAAAAGTCCCCAATCTATAATCTCCTCCTCCAATATTCTTTCAACAGAACAAAGCCACTCTCCCAGAAAAAAAAAAGGCAAGTCTTTTTGTCTTTCTTTCTCCCTTTGTTCCATTATTATTTTTTTTTTCAAGGAATTCATAGGAAACAACAAATGTGGCAAAAACAGCCCAGTCAATCATGTTTCAGAGAATCTATCAAAGCTCTTGAAGCTGATATTCAACATGCCAATGCCCTGTAAGTTCTATACATATATATGTTTTTTGGCCTGAGGAAGAGACCGTAAGCTTCACACACACACACACACACACACACACACACACACATATATATATTTTATAAAAAAATACCATGATGTATTATTTTTGATATATTGTTCTTCATAACTCAAATTCTGTTGAGGCCTTTTGCATATTTGTTATCCTTAAATGGCAAAGAACGGTTGTTTCATTCCTGAATTCCTGTTCTGAATTTTACTTTATAGTTTAGTCTTGACAATTGAAATGAATAGGTGTTGTTTTATCACCAAATAAAGGTTAGGAGGGTGAATTTGTATATGAATTTGGGGTTTGGTGGATATAAGCATGTATTGCAGTCTGCTTTTGTAAGGGCTATCTAGTTGGAAATGTCTCAATTTCAATTATATGAACACTGTAGCCATTATATGTCATAAAGTTTGTTTTTTTCTTGAGATTTCTACCTCTATAGCTCAACAGAGAAAACCCATTAGGCTACATACACAATGCCAGCACCCCAGGTCCCCAAAGCTGTTTTGCCTCTTTATTGCCTCCAAGTTGTTTGCTTTCATGGTTTTGGTAAATATTGAAGTTAAACATTGACTAAGAGTTGATTAATTGATTTTTTTTTTTTTTTATTGGGGTTTTGGGATGGGATTTTTGCAGTGCAGCTGCTCTTCCTAGAGATTATTGTGGGGATTGTGTTCAGATGAGATTATCTTACGGCCCCTTTGCCCCCTTTCTTCTTTATTTGATTGAGTGGATGGATTATAGTTGTACAGATACTCTACCCAATTATTTAGGCCTTCTCAACGTACTTGTGTATAAGGTGGGTTGTTATCTATTTCTTCTCATTGTCATTTCAATTCTAATTTCTGCATTGCTGTTGAAGCTCTACATAATTGTATAGGTATACGTTGATGGAATGCCAACAATGTCCTCAAAAGAAAGGAAAGCAACCTTACGCGAATTTTATGGTCTGTTCTTCTTTGTGGCTTCTTGTTAACAACCATTCAATTTCCTGGTCTCCATATTTTTTGTTCTCAACTTCTAAATGCATTTAATTGTAAAATTTCTTGCAGCCGTGATATACCCTTCTCTTAGGCAACTTGAAGGCGAGTTCATTGAATTGGAAGATAGTACCTCCAGAAGCCAATCGACAGAAATTTTAACCAAAAAGAGAGTAGAAGAGAGGAGGAATCTTTCTGATAAGGATCTAGAGAGAGATGAAGAATGTGGGATATGCATGGAAAATTGCACAAGGATGGTCTTGCCCAGCTGTGGGCACGCAATGTGCAACAATTGCTTCCATGACTGGTAGCCCCAACTCCCACTTGCATTGTCAATGTTTTTATAAAGTACTTAGTATTTCACCTTATCTTGATTGTAGTTGGAATATATCTAATATAATGTGTTTGATACTAAATTGCAGGAACGTGCGGTCTCAGTCCTGCCCTTTTTGTCGCGGCAGCCTGAAGAGAGTTAGTTCTAGAGATTTATGGGAACTTATTAGTAACAGTGGTATGATTGATACAATTACTCTTGCAAGGGAAAACTTGATGCGTTTCTACCTTTACATTGAAAATCTGCCTGTTGTGATGCCTGACACACATTTGTTTGTATATGATTACATGCTCTGATTTAAGATGAAGAATGAAGTAGTACACTACAGGAAATGCTGATAACCCTTTGTATATATAATATAGAGTATGGTGAAGCTTAAATCTTGTCTACCATGGTAGGTTGAGGATCTGTTACATGGTAGCTGTATATATATAGTTAAGTGAACTATTGCATATCCCTTGTCATTGACTTGGAATGAGGGTATTGATAATCAGGTGGCTCTTTGAACATTCATGGAATCTCTCAATTAGTAGTCTAGAGTCATAGACAAAAGCAAGAAGGTATGCTTGGCGTTCAACTCAGCTTTTTGGAATGTAGATAATGTAACTATGCAAGTGGCAAGAAATTTGATTTAATTATGGGTTTCTGTTTATAATATTATACTATGATATATGCCAAAAGTCATGGGTCAAGTTTATGTTATCTAAGATTATCCAAAAAAAAAAAAAAATTTATGTTGTCTAAGACTTTTTTCTTCTTCAATTCCCATAAAGGCCAAAATAGAATCCCAAAAAAAGATTTGCCATTATTAAAGGGCACTCAATAGTTCTTTTTTTGTTTTTTGTTGATAAGTTGCCCTCATTTAGTTCTTGTTTGCTATAAATTATGAAAGGTAATTACAAATTATCCCCATGCTAATAACCCATTTCAAGATTTGATCCACAACTTTTCAAACATTCCGCCCTCAGGTTGGACTATATTGAAATCGATAGAGGTTTGACCTCCTTTTTAAAAATAAAAAATAAAAAACTAAAAACTAAAAATAAATAAAAGTAATACATTTGAATTTTGAACCTTTGTTTTTATTTTATTCCACCAAATTTGATTATATTTTCAAAATAATTCTTCTATTAATCTTTGTTATTGATCTAGCTAGCCAATTTTTTTTTTTTTTTTTGGGAGAAACTGAACCAGCCAACTAAACATTGCCCCTCTCTCTCTCTCTCTCTCTCTCTCTCTCTCTCTAAAGAGCTAGAGCGCTAGACCAATAATGAAGATGGATTGAATGATTATTTTGATAATGAAATCAAAGCTTGATAGATCAAAATGTAAAATTTCAAATTTAGGATACCAAACTAAAAATAATCATAAACTTTAAGTTAAAAACGTAATTTAACTTCTTTTTCTTTTTATTTATTTATTTTTTTATATTAATTGATTTTGTAATTTTTATTTTGAGAAATGAATTTGTTACAGACACAAACTTTTCACAAACTATTTTTTAAGTATGTTTTAGGTGGTAGACAAATTTAGTTTTTTTATGGTGAAATTGTTGTGACCTTAGCTTAAAAGAAATTAAAAATAAATAAAATCTCTCGCTTGTATTAATTAGTTGAGTGCAACAAACTTTGAGAGGAAAATTGATTGAATCCAACTTATTGTTTAATAGAAGCATTGAAAAACAAAAGAATCTAAGTTATTATAAAATCTTTTTTCTACTAATGCTTTGTTTTATCTACAATCAAAATTCTAATTCCACCCAGATGATATGATGATTACTCAAAAATAAAAAAGAGGCAAAACTTGCCAAGCTATTTTTTTAATAGGACCCGATTTCTATGAAGTCGAGCACCGTGCAATATTTAAATTTTAAACTAAGTTGTATCTCTCATTTTCATTATATTTTATCACTCTCAGTTGCTTGTCTTGCTCTCTCTTTCTCATTGCTTCCTTCTTTTCGTTTATGTGCTTGCTTATTAACTTGTCTTCTTGTGATTTCTCCTCTACGCTACAGACATGAGTATGTTTTCTTCTTAAATTCATGGACCCATCTTTTTTTTTCCCCCTAGTTCAATTTTCTTTTCTTCTTCTTCTCCTAATAGTTTTTCAAACTATAACTATACAGCTAATGTAAGTTTGTTTTTGTTTATTCTTTAAATTCTTGGGTTTCCCTGATTCTTAATAATTTCATGATTTATGACTAATGTTGTTATTTCCATTAACTCTCAAGTGACTCTGAATTTGTGAGTGATAATGAAATTAACACCATTTTTATTTACCACTTGATGGAAAAAAAAAAGTTGTAGATTCCTTAAAAATTAACCCTCACCAAACAATTTCCACAATCACTAACTTCAACAAATCGCCATCAACAATCATCAAAACATTAAATCCACCAACCCAAATTACCACCACTCTCCTAAGCCCACGCCGCCGCCATCGTCCATAGCAATATTGACCATTAGGAGGTTGTGGTGCCATTGGTGGTCAAACATGACAAAGACACCACACCCAACTCCTTCAACACAATGTCGCAATCACCATAACTCCAACCCTGTCGGCCAAAACCCATATCCACATTGCCACTTTGACTCCATTTTAATTCTGTAAGAATGTCTACTTTCTTAGCATAATGTTTGTCAATAATAGTTGGAGTAAAATTATGGGGTTCTTCAAGCTTAAGACTGAAGCTCCCAAACACTGGTTGGACCATGACGATGGTTCATGGTAGCAAATATATTGCACTAAGTCAACATTATTAAATGCGATTGTTGAAGGACAGGTAATTGAATTTTAACCGCGAAGGAGAGATGTGCATAGATTGGATTAGACGTTTTGTTTTTTTTTTTGTTTTCTTGTTTTTTTTTTTTTTTTAACTTAAACCAATCTTGTTGGACAAAAAAAATTCAATCCAACCCAACTCATCAAATATGTAAAAACCAATCCAACCCGACCTAGGTTGGGGAGAAATGTGTGTACATATTTTATTTCTTGTAAAAAATGGGGCTTTTATTAATTATTTTAATAATTTTTTCAATAAAATTATTATAACTCATATAATATGATTAAATTATATTTCAAATTTGTCAAAATTTATTCTAAAAAAAATACCAAAATCAATAAAAAAAACTTTAAAAAGGAGAAATAAAATAAACTTATGTACATAGTGAGATTAGTTAGGTCAAATAGGTTGAAAAACCCATCAACTTAAACTTAATCCAACCTAACCCAAAGCTCAAAATAAAATTCCAACACAACCCACGAAAATTAACCAAAATATTTGGATTTAGTTAGTTCTTAAGTTGACGAATTTGATGCACACCCAACTAGGAAGTACCGATCAAGAATTTTAAAACTGAAAATTCCCATAAAAAAGCTACGTAAGATGACAAAAAAATGTTGTACCGAGTCGCTGACTCTTTTGTCATTTGTGGACTCCCTCCAAAAGACTTTAATGAATTAGGTGATTACTTACAATGCCTAATTTGTTGCCTTACAAGATTTCGTGTGTACCCACCTACGTTTTAATGATGCATTCACACTTATCATCACTGCAAGCAAAACATTATGCTATCTTGTTCTTTAACTTAATGGGATATCTTAAGTTACCATTATCTAATCCTTAAGGTACCACTAGGTCTGAGTCATAAGTTAAAGTTAAACTACTCACATGGTAGGCTGACTATATGGTTTTGACCAGCTGAAACAAATTAACTTTTTTTTTTTTTTTTTGAAAGGGCTGAAACAAATTAACTGAAGTCACCTCTGGCCTCTATTGATATGAGCTTGACTTTGACTACTTATGTCAAATTGATTAATTTAGGTACTTTGCTTGCTACATGAATTAAAAGCTGTGCCCATGAAAAAAAAATTATAAATTTAATAAAATTTAATAAAAAGATCTTTGAGCCTGTTCTGATTGTGTTCATTTGGGGACATGAGTGAGTTGGGCCTGCATGGCCCATCTCTTTGTGAGAAATGGTGAGTCCAATTATATTGATCCACCATTTTTTTATTATTGGGCCAAGAACCTAAATGAGCTAGCTGCTCTGGCTCATGCAAGGGTGGCAATTTATGTTAGCTAGTCATGTTTGTATCATGTCAAGGTAAAATTATTTGATTACATGGATCAATCCTAATCCTGACCCATTTAATAATCTAGTCAAAATATTTCAATCCTAGCACCACCCATCTATTAAGTGGATTGACACAACACAATTTATTTAATTTACTTAATAAAAATGTAATGGAATTATTATGAGCATGACCTATTTCAACACATTTTAAAAAATGACCTAAAATGATAACATATTTTTATATTTTGTTAACAAATAAATTATAATAATTATTAATAAATTCTACAAAAATTCTATTTCATAACAGCATTAATTAAAGTACTAATAGCATATATTGTAGATAATAATATTTTAATCTAATGAAATTTTATCAGAGTTTATGAGTACAATATTTAAGAAAAATAAAGGAACAAGAAAGGTCTTTTTTCCCTATTGTTTTGGGTAAAATGATTAAGGACTTTAAAGTTATAATAAAGAATTTTGTCAATATAATCATTACAAATCTTTTAATTATTCAATTGTATATTTATAATTTAAATTTACATAGGGATAAAAATAACATTTATTTTTATGAATTAAATTATTTTGAGTTGGTTGTCGTTAAGTAGATTAACATAGAATTGACCTACTTATTAATCGTTTGAAGGAAGTGGATCAAAATGTTTGGTATGAACCCATTTACACTAAATACTAACTGGTAAAAAATCACGTCATATTCCCTAGTCATATCAAACAATTGCGACTTAGAGCATTTATATTAGTCTATCTAAAATAACATAATCTCCACAATTTGCCCAACCAACCCCAAAAAAACCCACATATGCTTATGCAAAATTGTGCAAAATAAGATTTTAACTATAGTAATCGTGCAAATATACACAATTACTATTCATGTGTAAATTTATTTTTTAATATTTTCTTTACTCATAGAGAAAGAGATGATTTGGGAGAGTAATAAAATTGATAAAAAATAAATAATTTAATAAAATGTAATGTAAAATAGATAATCTGATGTGAGATTTTTTAAAAAATAGTTATATAAGAGGGTTCTATTAATAGGTGCTCTTAGAGAATTTCTTAATGGACAATTTTTTTTAAAAAAAAAATTGATACTACTTTTATGAGAAATATAAAAAGATATCAAAAAAATAAAAAATAAAAAATTTCTTAGGATATCCTTATTTTTTATCCTTTG
Source organism: Quercus variabilis (assembly GCA_030445155.1). Classification (NCBI taxonomy): domain Eukaryota; kingdom Viridiplantae; phylum Streptophyta; class Magnoliopsida; order Fagales; family Fagaceae; genus Quercus; species Quercus variabilis. The sequence continues at coordinate 55,827,421 of CP129447.1, read as the reverse complement.
TATAAAAATAGTTAAAATAGATTCTTAGAGCATTCACAGGCAAAATTTGGTAAATAGTATATTTTTCAAAAAAAATTTGATGACTAGCACATGTTTGAACTTATTTAGTTAGTTGGACTGTTTTTGGAACTCGAGTTCCAACCCAAAATCGAGTTTCCCAAACTTAATTTACTCTTGAATTCATTTGACCTAGATTGAAAAAAAAAAAAAAAAAAAAAAAAAAAAAACCAACAACAACGTGGAACTCGAGTGTAGTAAACTCGAGTTCCATTTAAAATTTAATTGCAAGGAACTCGAGTTCCAAGTGAGAAAAAAATAATTCCAAGGAACTCGAGTTTGCTAAATTGACTAAACTCAGGAAAAAAAAAACTATTTTTTTTTTTTAATCCAGGTCAGATGAATGCAAGAGTAAATCGAGTTTCAAACTTGAGTTCCAAAAATAGTCCAACTAAATTGTTTCATCCGCATGCTATTTTGCTAATATTTTTCCAAAAATATGCTGTTCAGCAAATTTTACCGCATTCACATCAAAACTTTCAGTAAGTTTTAGCATTTGACAACTTAAAACACTACTTTTTCTATTTTAATATCTAACTTTACCACTCGTCCAACATCAAGGTTCTATTTTCACTTCACCTAAAAACTATTCAATGTTTTAATTATTTCTCTCCCTCTCTCTCTCTTTCTCAACCCACCATCCACCATCTCCACAAATTCACAACCAACAACCACCCAATCACCACTACCACCAAGCCTTCATAAAACCCAAACAACCACTGCCTACCATCACAGCCACCACAACCAAACCCAACTCGGTCTCAACCCCAGCCACCCTAACCTATTCTCAACCCCAGCCGCCCTAGTTGGTCTCAACCCACCCACCCTAGCCGGCTCATAACCCACCCACTCCAAACCAACCTCAACCCATCCATCCCAACCACCATCCACCACAACCACTGCACCACCAGTTACCATGAGAGAGAGAGAGAGAGAGAGAGAGAGAGAGAGAGAGAGAGAGAGAGAGAGAGAGAGAGAGAGAGAGAGAGAGAGAGAAGAAGAAGAAGAAGAAGAAGAAGAAGAAAAACTAATTTAATAAAGTGAGAAGGAAGAGAAAATAATTTTTTATTAGTAACAACTTTCTACAATAAGGTGTTAGTAATAGCAATTTACTTTAACAAGTTGTTAAAACAAATTGAGTCTGACACCCTTAATAAAGATGGTTTTTTGGTGAAAGTATTGTTCAAATAAGGGCTCGTTTGATACTGTTGTTTAAACAATAGTTTTCAGTATTTAAACAACATTACATGTATTTTTATAAATTTTTTATGCATATATTTTTTCACAAAACAACAACAACATTACTAGAAACCTCTTACCAAATGGCATTAAGGGTATGTTTGCTACATTGTAATAGCTCCTGTAATGGAATTGTTATTCATGTGTAATATCAATTCAGTCATTTGATTGCATCTTTATTACATGGATTAATTATTACATTGGAATAACTATTCTTTAAATTGAAGAATAGCTATTCCTCTTTAAAATGAATGTAATAGTTATTCCTTAGTGTATATAATAGATTTTAAAATTAATATATTTTCAAAAATATAAAGTTTCCTATCTTATCTTTTACAAGTTTTTTATATATAACAACCAAACTAATGAATAATAATAATTATTTCATTACAATGTCTTCTATTTCCATCAATAATGATTATTATTTCTAATGTAATCTATATTCAGTATAACAAATATACTCTAAGTTTTTAGCACTTTTCACACCTTTGGCGTGAATGCTCTTTATGGTGTAATCCACACGCAAGAGCTCTTAAACTCATGCAACCAAACATTTTAATCCAAAGCCTAAGATAGTGCGCTGAGCCCGTTAATTACTAACAAAATGGGCTCCACATTTTCTTATTTACTATATATTTGCTTTTCTTTGTGGGCCACTAATTTACTCCTCATTCCACGAACCCATTTGCAGTAATAAGCTTTACCTAACATAATCACAGCCGTACAAACCGTTCTCATACCATATTAATTCATTCTCATATTTTTTAAACATTACGTTCACGAGTACCTCAAGGACACAAGTTAAAGATACAATGTATATTTTTCAAAAAACAAAGTACATGTACACATTAATGACTCATTCATTGGCCTACATGCGTAAATTTATTATGATTAGGTGTTTTTTTTTTTTTTTTTTTTTGGGATATATGTGTACAATTTAATTGGATTTTTAAAAAAATATATAAAATATTATTTAACCCTCATGACATTGTTTATTTATTTATATTTTTTCTAATAAGGTTTTAGAATTTCATGACTTCATCGTAAAGCACCCACATTTGAGTGAGACATTTCTGGGTAGGAAAAAACCATAGGCTTTCCCATATTGCAAAGACAAATTGCTCACTGCATGATTCAGCATCTTGGTGGGGTGGCAGTTAGAACTTAAAAAAAAAAAAAAAAAAGAAAAAAAAAAGAAAAAAAAAAAAAAGAAAAGAAAAAAGAATAAACAGGTAAAGAACAATAGTCGAAGCATCATAGGCCATATTCTAAACTTTTAATTAAACAATTAAAAAGCTAAACTCCACTTATGATAAGTTGCATGTTGTTCATCCTCTCATTTGTTAGTCTTCGATAATGCTCACTCTCTCTTCCAAGTAAAATAATTCTCTTGGATATAAAAGAATTTCTTAGTGGGCATTTCCTTTTAAGCTCCATTTGATTTTTTCTTCTTCTTCTTGACAAACCCTACTCTTTATACCCCACTCTCAAAAAGGCATACCCTCTAAAAAGTTTAAACCCCTATTTGTTCAAAGTTAAACCCTGAACCAGCATGATCAACTTAGGCATTAAACTAATACACAAAGTAAAAACACCGACATTATTAGTCTAACATGAAAGGGAAATTTGTGTTAGATCCACTAATGGGGCTCAAGATGTACTTGGAGAAAATGCTTAAATCACTCACAACCCTTTTTTTTTTTTTTTGATCGAGTATTCAATGAAACACACAAAGTGCGCAAATAAGTTTGTTCTCGGTATATTCTCGCTGGTCCTTAAACATAATTAACTCATCATTATGGTGTACATAGAAGCCGTTCTATTCTAATTATTCTAAGTGGAATTCTAGAAGATGCCAACTTATATATATATTATGTGTCAGCAATATGAAGCAGATGGCACTATCATGGCTCTATTAAAGCCTTTGGGATCTTTTAATTTTGTGTAGGGTTTTATCGTGGCCTCATTCTTTCAAAATGATTAGCTATTCGTAAATTGTGTGATTAATAGTTTTTTCTTCTTCTTCTTTTTAGGCATTTTTGTATTAATTCTTCCATTGATAATTCGACAACACAATAAACTTTTCATTGTTATTCCTTGATGCATTTATCATTATGACATTAGTGCGAACATTGTACACTGTTTAGATACCTATTTAGAGTAATTAGAACCTCCTGTTTTTTCACTAGAGTGAAAATTCCTCGAACCTTCTTCCTTCCAAATTAATTTTTAAGGTTCTTTATTTGCATGTCATGCACTAGACCATTATGATTAAAAACACCAAATATTAGGTGAAGGAAATAGGTTTAAAATATTAGTAATAATACATATACGTGTGTGGCTTTGCTCATTGCTGACATATAATAGAAACAGAAGTATCTAAAATGTCATTAGGTTAGCAGATTAATTGGCACTTCTTTTTTTTTAATTAATGGAAATGTCCATAGTCCTAGACACCCTTTTTGTTGTAACTATTAAATTATCACCCAAAAAAAAAAACTCATTGCTAAATTAAAATATCATATACCCAATAAAGACCCACGCTAAAATCCTTCTAAAACTCATAGCTAAATAACTTTGTAAAACATTTTACAAAAACATACAGTAGCTCTCTCCTCCCCCATTTGGTGGTTGGGTTACTGGTCTAGTAGTCAGTGTTGGCTGTCTGGCCACCGAAGTCATCAATCTGGCCACCGAACCTCCGACACTTGTGGCTACAGTGGCTGAGCCATTAATTTTGGTAGTTTGTGCTTGAAAATTTTTACATGTGATATCAAACACCTGAAAATATTTTAAATTGGTGAAATAGAGTATTAGTATCAACTCTCATAAAAGAGGTATTTCAAAACAAGAATATCCCGATTAAATCGAAATGCCACTTTAGCATGTCTTGTCTCAAAAATTACCAAGCTTGAGATGATCACTCAGTTTCGTCCTATTGGCTCATGTAATACCTTGTACTACACAATCACAAAGATCCTAGCTCGTATACTTAAGTAAAAGTTTATTTTGAAAGGGCCTTTGATAGGCTCGAATGAAGTTTCATTAGACAAACAATAACCTTATTTGGTTTTCCTTCGAACTGGATCGAATTGATTATGCAATTCATTTTGTCCTCAAAGTCCAATAGTTTTGGTGAATGGTAACCAAAAAAAAAAGAAAAAGAAAAAGAAAAGAGAAGAGTATACTGAATTCATACATTTAATCACTTTATAATTGTTTTGGTTTTTTCCCCATTTGATTTTTGTTATAAAGGTAGAAAATTCTCATACTACGGGTTTGTTTTGAATCAGCTTATTTTGCTGAAACTGAAATTTTTTTGCTGAAAGTACTCTAAATAAAGATAAAAGTTAGCTGAAATAGTACAATAGGACCCATGAATAGTATTAAAAAGTACAGTGGGACCCATAAATAGTAGCTAAAATAAGCTGAATAATAAAATAATTTTGGCAAAATTAATCATGTCAAACCAACACTACAATGTTGGTTAATTGCATAAATGCAAAAATATTTATATAGTTGTAATGAGAGAATTTTATGGGGAAAAAAATTATTTTTTGGTCTAGAAATAATAATATATTTTTGACAAAGCTTGTCATTTAAAATTTGAGTTTTCAAAGATTACGTAAATAAATAAATAAAATTATTATGAAAATATACGAATACATCATTTCAATATGAATGCAAAATTGTAATTATAATTCAAGATGTTTTTATAGCTCATATTTTTCATTTATATCAAACAAGGAGAAATGGTTCCTATTTTCATTTCATGTATATTATCATTCCTTCCTACCAAACAACTATGATTAAAAAAAAAATTCCTTATTCTTTAATATCTATTCTCATTTTTTATTCAATTTTTTATTATTCAAAACGACACATTATTTAAAGTTTTGAATGATATTATATTGGATACATATTTAAATTTATAAAATTAAATCTCTATTATGAACGTAGGGATGATAGACCCAGGAGCCCATAAGGATAAACACTTTCATAAGGATTCGTGTTAGTAAGTGAAAAAGTTAAATCTAATTAAAGCCATCCAGAAGGGTGGTACGAGGAAGAATATCTCCTCGGCTAAGCAAAACCAAGGTTAGAGGGTGTGGTCTGTCATTGGAAGTAATGTTCTGGATCATTCCATGGATGAGGATAAGAATTAGGAAGGAACAGGACAAAGGAAAGTCATGAAATATCTAAGAGGAAAACTGCTATCACCACATTAAATACTCAACAACTAACTCTCTGGCCCCATTAATGAAGAAGTGATACCTGAACAGTAACTTTCAGCCTTACAGCTACTACCCAAAGATTTCAAAAAGGTGCTGATGAGACAAAGATCAACACCATCAATCTGATCTGCACATGGAGAGTGGAGATGGAAGGTGAAGATAGTATAAAATGGAAGAGATACCCTGAAAAAAGAGGATCAAGAAATTAGGAGAAAAACACTGTAGCAATCAAGAACTGAATTTGTAATCAAACTTGAGAGAAATATATAAAAATTGATCTCCTCAGACTATGCTGAGGACAATTTTATTTGGTTTAAATCAATTTATCTTCCTTTTCTTGTCATCTAAACCCACTTTATTGTTATCAAACTCATTTAAACCCAGTTTTCTAACCCTCTCTACAATTTCATTGTATTGAACTTTTTAGACCAAAGTTAATTTATCATTTAGGCTAGGGACTCAAATTGCATCCTTACAATGAAGTAAATCAATTTCAAATCAATGATATTTAACGGGTGCCCTTAGAGAATTTGTAAATAAACTATTTTAGTAAAGTTTTGATACAACTTTCATGGAAAATGTAAAGCTAAAATGCAAATTTAACCTTGTAAGTTTTATTAAAATTTATTTCAGTCCTATAACTTTACTTTAATTCAATTAAGCCCTTTAAATTTTAATTTATTCAATTCAATCTTTCCGTCTAATTTAGTTAAAAAATTGCCATTAAAAAAAAATATTTTCTGACATGAAAAAGATTCATAAAACTAATAAATTTTTTATAAAAGAAAATTATTTTTTTATTAGTTAATGTATATTTAACAAAAAATTTTTTAACAAAGTTAGATGAAAAACCTGAATTGAATAAATGTGAATCTTAGAGAACTTAATTGAATAAAAGTAAAGTTAGTAGACTAAAATGAATTTCATTCAAACATAAAAGGTGTTTTTTTTTTAGCCAAAATATAATAAGCTTTTAAAAAAAAACAGTTATTTTTTTTTTTTCATAAAAAGTTTTTAAAATTATTTTTTTTAAACTAATTCCCTTAATAAATTCCTTAACTTTCCCCTAAAAAGTAAATACTTGTTCCAAAAGTTGCTATTATGAAGTGATTAATGAATAAATAAATATTGTCATGGAATCTACTAACTTCATCATGCCTATGTGTCAAAGGTGACAATATCAAAGCGTACAAAACACGCACCAATGCACGGAAAAGTGTACACACTCAGGTCGCAAAATAAGACCTGACAGGGATATTTTGTCCATATGAGATTGGAGCGTGTTGTAAAAGCTTTTCTAGAGTCCAACGTGCTAGTTGACAAGGAGAATGAGAAAATGGGATATTTGGTTGGATTTTTGGCCATTATAATATAAATGTACCATTACCACTAAAATATTGAATAGAATTTCACTCACCCAAAGTACATAAAGAGGGCTTAAATTATATGAATTATTGTGGGCATCAAGCAAATTAAAAAATGGGTTTTCGTTGCACCCACTTCTATTATTTTAGGGTTTCTAAGGTTTCCAAAGATTAGTGACCAAGTTGAGTGAGCTTCAATATATGTCTCACATTTATTGGTTGGCCAGGACAATTGGCTCCAATGAGGGACTACTAAGGTACTTGAAATCTTTTCATTGTGTACGAACTCAAAAAAATTGTTTGAGATTTCACTATTACTCTCTTGCTAACTATCTCCTCTAGCTAGATCTCAAATGCATTCCACGTGCCTATGCACCAAACTAACCATCTATAGGAAGTTCAAATTGTTTATCTTTCTCCTTTGGGCCAAGTGAAAACATTGTTTAATGTCCCTACTTTGTGGATAACGTTTCTCTTATTAAATACTCATGGGAACTATAGAGAAATTATGTGTAGCATGAGGTCTTATTTCTTTCTCACTTGGAAGTATAAGCATGTATTTTAGCAATTAATCCGAAATTTAGAATTTTCATTAATTAGAATATGTTAAACATGTTAAAAATCAACTAAGCAAATTAAAGAAAACAATTTCCATTGAGAAAATAATTCCTCTATTGCCATATGATACTTGCCTCTCTCAATTTTCAATTTTAAGACTTTGTTTGGTTTGACGGAAAATATATATATTTTTTTAAATTTACTCTTAAGTGTTTGGTTGCATTCCTAAAATTATTATTTGGAAGTCTATTACTAAATAACTCTCATGCATAATGTTAAGAGTTCATACTTCATAGTTAAGGCTTAGAGAGAAGCATGAAACATGATAGATTTGATGACTAATAATAAATAAATAAATAAATAAATAAAGATGAGAAAAAAGCCTTGTATCCGACCTTGTTCTAGCTCCACATACTTTCTTAGATTAATCCCATTTAGTGAAACATTAATTGAAGTTAGACACACATTGGTGAATGGTGATAGTGAAATTTGACACCAATGTGAGACTGCCTACTAGGATAATATTTATTTTAGGAATCGCTTACTAGGATAATATGATTGGTAAAAAAGGGTTTCAACTTTCCACATGTAGTGCACATACAAGAGAAGCACACAAAATTATTTTTAACTTTTGGAAAATCATATTCTTACCCTATTCCATGGTGAGAAGTCTAATCAACCTTTGAATGTCAAAATTAGCTTGCCTCAATAAGCTATCTACTATCATTTATTAGATTCCTTTTTCCATTCAAACATTCTTTCACAGTTTCACTCTCTGCCCTCAAATTGTTCTTTGACCCAAAATTTAAAAAAAATAATATTAAAAAAAAAAAAAAAAAAACCACATCAGATTCTTCTCCCTTTGTCTCTCTTTGGGTCGGTGACGTCCCGCAGCATTCGGTACAGTTTTTATTTTTCAACTTTTTTGAAAATGAAAATAATTTACTTCAAAGTAAGTTAAGTTTTGAAAAATTATATCTATTCCAATGTCTTTGTCAATTGACTCAATCGAGTAGTAAGAAAATCACATGACAAAGTTTGGATCGAAATGTGTTTGGAGTCTTAAGGTCCAACTATCAGCAGGAATGTGACATTTGTATTTGTGCCAAGTGAGTTACATACATGCATATAAAAATCGATTTCAATGTCTTTGTCAATTGACTCAATTGAGTAGTAAGAAAATCACATGACAAAGTTTTGATCGAAATGTGTTCGGAGTCCTAATGTCCAACTATCAGCAGGAATGTGACATTTGTATTTGTGCCAAGTGAGTTATATGCATTGCATATAAAAAAGCACGTGTCATCTTTTTACTAGTAGTTGGAGCCATAGGCTAGGACTATAAATGACCCGAGTTGATTATTAAAAGTTCAAGAATATTCTTTTTTTTTTTTTTTTTAATATGAGCTGAGCTCAAGTTTATAACTAAACAAGATTTTATGTTTTAGCTTGTCGATCAAGTTCAAGCTTGTCCATGAGCTACTTGATTAACTTATTTTTTTTCTAATATATTGTGAAACCATGGTTAAAATGTTTTACCTCTTCACAATTCTATGTGTTTTTACTATGAATAGACTATTTATATCATCAATAAGTTACAAATAATAATTTAATATTATATAAACCTATTAACAAACTTATACAATCCAATTTCAAGTTTATATAAATATATTTCTAGACAAGTATCATATGGTATTATATATAATTAAATCACGCCCTCATGTTCACTAGCTTGTTCACAAAAAATCTAGTATGTTTGAGCTTAACTCATTTAATAATTAATCTTAAACTTAAGGCTTGAACCTAATTTGTTTTCTAAATAAGCGAATATAAACAAGTTTTTTCTGAATTGAGCTCAAATTGTTCATAAATAGTTTGATTCATTTATAGCCTTACCCAAGACTCCAAATATATTTGGAGCCACATTTTTTTCACTACATAATCACTAAAAAGTAATTCAAATATTCATTTATTATAATATTGAAATCAACCAATCATATTTATCAAGTGTTTTAAAGGAAAATGTTAAGGTGAATTTTTCAACATAACCGATCGACTTTTTATAGGCAAAAAAAAGTCAAACTTTAACTTTTGCTATTTTTCTTGCTTTCCAACATAAATCCGTTTTATTCTCATCAATGATGACTTTAAGAGAACTCATTAACATACTCTATAGTAAATTTTGTAACACATTTAGAATTTCCATTACCAATTAAGCATCCTAATTTTCGCCATTCAATTTCTCATAGTTAATTTTCCATTATTTTATGAGAATTGCTGTGCCTACAATATTTTCAAAAATAATTTTACAACAAATCTTAAGTGATAGATTGTCATTGGTGGTTACTAGTAGACTAAAAAGTAATATTAGTGTGGGTTTTAGTTAGCTCAACTAGTAAAATCTCTAATGGTTGAATAAAAGATCTATAATTCAATCTCGCTTACACAAAAAACCAATTGATATCTTGATATGATGATAAAGATCTATCATCAAGAACGGACGCCATATGATGAAGCTCACGAGTACAAATCTTCTATCTCATTTTTCTTACTCTACTCTATACTTCACTAATAAAAACTTGTCACATGTTCACCTAATTAATTAAATATTATCATTAATTAATAATAATAGTATTAATAAGTCAATAATGATACTAGTATATAATTAATTATGTGAAATATGACAAATATTTTTTGGTAGAATATAGAGTGAAGTAGGAAAAGTAGGACAGAAGATTTGAACTTCTCAACTAAAGGTAATATTAGTGATAAGTTCAATTTAGAATTAATAACAACAAACCATATATAATTGGTTAAAGGTGTGCTGAAAATCTCATGAACTTATCACTTCTCTTATTTTATTATGTCTTTCACACTCTTTCTTACCAAGTTAACACGTTTATGTTCCTAATTTTGTGTTTTTTGAAAAGAGAAAGTGCCAAAAACCGAAAGGTGAAAAAGAGCCTAACTGCGCCACAGTGACCGTTAGCTAAGCTAACCGGCGCCAAATATATTCTCGTTGGTGCTATCCCCCACACACACACACACACTCTCTCTCTCTCTCTGTCTCTGTCTCTCTCTCTTTGATCCTTCCCTTAAAAACCAAAGAAACCCAATATTTAAAACTCAAAGACATTGATCCTCGTAGACTATCTTTGGTCTTGCAGAGTTTCAACTCTCTCTCTCTCTCTCTTCCCAAGCCACTGCAATTCCCCCTATCACTTCAATTGATTCTTTAGCTTTTTCTTTCATGGAGAACGGCTTCTCTTCTCCTCGGAGCGAATCCTTTCCGGCCGGTCTCCGCGTTCTCGTTGTTGATGATGATCCAACATGGCTCAAAATTCTTGAAAAGATGCTCAAGAAGTGTGCTTATGATGGTACTGCTTGCTTTTGTTACTTTTTTTTTCTCTCATGTCTTGAAAAGATATTCTCAGCGTTTGAGTTTGCTTTTGTTGTTTTGTTGATTTTTATGGTTTCTTTTGCTAATTCTTGTTGTTTACGAGGTGGGTTTCTCAAATTATGTGTTAGTTCCAGTATAGTGGCTTCTGGGTATGTTCTATTCTATGTTTTCTTCATGGGTTTAATTTTAAGTATTAGAATTGCATGTAAAGTTCATCACTTTATGTTTTATATGTAGGTGTTAAGGCTGTGAAATCTTGAAAATGAAATAGAAGGGGAGAGATTAAGGATATTTTTATTTATTTATTCATTTATTTTGTGACTTTCATGTTGTTGCTTGAGGCTTTTAACGTGAAAATTGTTAGTTTCATGGATGAAAATTGATAATCGAATTGATCTGGGTTAATTAAAGGGTATATGTTGAGAACCTCAATTAACATGAGTCACACCAAAACCGAGACATGGATGGAATTGCATAAGTTAAGACTTCTATTTACTGCACTGTAGTCCCAACTTTAAAAATGGTAGTTATGAATAAAGCTGTAATAAAGAAAAATTTTCTGTTAGTAATTGAAGTATGAGATAGTATTTTTACATTAATTTTGAACACTTATATCTGAGGAAGAGAAAACCATTTTTTTTTTAATTTTATAATTTGGTTGTTACAAAAGGCTTCTTAAAGGTGGTGAATTAGGGGTAACAAGGGCTTTCTTTGGTGCCTATGCTATGATACTTGTGTAGTTCTTATCTATACTAGTTGTGATGCAAAAGGCCTTTTTTCCAAGAGCAATAAACAGGCATAATTAGATTCCACCTTGTTGTATTCAAATATTTGTGATGATAAGGATAGAATTGGGAATTTGTTTCCAACAGAATTTAGATTTTTGAATTATGAAAATTTATTTTTAAGTGATGCTACTTATAAAAGAACTGTCTGCCTAGGGCAGTTAAATGATAGAAGCTTCTTGTAGATCTGGAGTTGGGCTAAATAACTAGACCTTGGGTGGGCTCGTTATCTTGAGTAATTTAAGCTTGGGAGCACAAATATATGTGTATGTATATGTGTGCCTATTCAGTTTTACTCAATTGACTTACCTCTTGTGAGGCTGATAATCAAAGGACCAGCATTTAAACTTTTTGAGTCTAGTGCACTGCTCAGCTCGTCACTGAAGAGGGCAATAATTTGAAGATAAGATTTGAAGCTTGACTTGAAAAGTCACAATTGAGCTAAACCAGATTTCTTGAGTAGGCTTTCGAAAATTTGATGCACACAAGGTGCAGGCTTAATAACTTGATGATAATAATAACAAAAAACTTAAGACAAGTCTGATAAGTGATGTAATTGCAGCGGGGTCTGATGAAGAATTTCTTAATTTAATGGATTACTTGTGTGTTCTGAAATGCTAATTGTCATTTGTAGCATTAATTGAATAATGTTCATCGGATCATGCATGTAATGCTAGGCTAATGAACGATATTTGTTGATAAAGAAGATTCTTGAGCTCAATTGTACCTACTCTAATCAAACTTGAACATGGCTACTTGAAATCTGTCAAGTTTGAATTATTTCAGCTTGTTTTGGATAACTTCTTTTGAGCAGTAGGGTTGGCTTCATGAATGTGGGCTCCCAATATTCATTCTCTTTAGAGACCATCTTTCTATCAGTAAACATGCCTTCAGATATTTTCGAAATTGCAGTGAACTTTCATATTGGCTTTTAAGCCTATTCATAGTTCATTTTTTTTCCTATTCTGTTTTCTCTTTTATATCCACTAGTGCTGTTGAAAACTTTTATTGATGATTGAAACTTCTCATATGACCTTCAAAGTTGTTACCATCTCTTTTGTGTTTCAAATAACCAATAGTATTGATTACTTTTCCTAGTCATGTCACACTAAATTTAGGGAAGTCTTTCCAGTATCTCATTCCTATTTGTATGATTTTCCTGATTCAATCAGCATGTCTTTTGCTGCCATTCACTTTAATGCTGTGGAAACTATGTCTTATCTGGTTTCTTATTTATGATAAGAAAAAGAAGATAGCAAAGGCTTTTTATTTGCAATGAAATGTTTGATCCAAAAAATTGAAACATATTTTTAGACTTGATTGAATAAAGATGCATTTGTTATTTATGTTCTTGCTACGTTGAAACTTTTTTGAATGACTTCTGCTCACTAATATACTCTGTTGATCAATCATCTCTACCATGACAGCAAAAATTTGAAACTATTCTCACTTATCTTTGTAATTTTTATATTTCAGTGACTACATGTCATTTAGCACGTGAGGCTCTAAACCTTCTTCGGGAGAGGAAGGATGGCTATGACATCGTAATCAGCGATGTTAACATGCCTGACATGGACGGTTTCAAACTTCTTGAGCATGTTGGACTGGAAATGGATCTTCCAGTGATTAGTCAGTTCTCTGCTACTAATATACGAAATTTTTACTAACATGCTAAAATTCCCATCGATTTTTAATTCACATCCACTGGAATCCTTGCTTCTGACAAGTTGCATTTTGTGAACCTGCACAGTGATGTCTGTAGACGGCGAAACGAGCAAGGTCATGAAAGGAGTTCAGCACGGCGCATGTGATTATCTCCTCAAGCCGATAAGAATGAAGGAACTCCGCAATATATGGCAGCATGTTTTCAGAAAGAAGATACATGAAATCAGGGATATCGAACATGAAAACATAGACATTATTCAAATGTCTAGAAATGGATCAGATTTGTCTGATGATGGGCACATGTATTGTGGGGAAGATTACAACTCTAAAAAACGAAAAGATTTTGACAAGAATGATGACAAGGATTTCGGTGATCATTCTACAAAGAAACATAGAGTAGTTTGGTCGGTTGATCTTCACCAGAAATTTGTCAAAGCTGTGAACCAGATTGGGTTTGATAGTAAGTACAGTATAAACTTCTACTCGTAGAGTTTCTTTATGAGATGTGCTTCTAAAACTAAACATATATGTCGGATTCTTACTATTATTGTCTTTAATCAAAAATATCATTCACACCCTTTTAGTGGGAGGCACCATTAATTTGGTCCCTTAACTATCAAAATTTGCAATTTACATTCTCGCAGTATGACGATGATGTCAGTGTGACCCTTGCATCAGGATCTGTCAATACTGTTCCATTAAGTGCCCCAAAAAGACTTTTTATTTTTATTTTTTCAGAAGAAAATAATTTTAAAAGGAGAAAAATAATAAAAAATTGGGGAATCAATTTTTTTTAAGGGAATGAAGTGGTTGCCCATTGGCAACAATACTGATCACAAGTTGCATTTGACTCTCCACTACATTCCTTCAGCTTAGATTTATCTCTCCATTTATTTCAATTTCCAGTAACAGTTTGATCTCATGAGACCCATAAGGCTTCTCCAACACTGGGTCCACATTCAGGTTGATGGCAGTTAAGGATTTGTGGAAGGAAGCAGCAACCTGCTTCATCAATCCTAGCAATGGGTTCCTGCAAACCTGTTTTCAAATCCACTTCGAACATGGCTTTTGAGTTTCCTTATAATTTGAATAATATTTGAGTATTGATCTCTCAAAATTAGACCCATAAAATTGAATCACAATTTTACTTTTTTGTAAATATTTATTTTTCCTATTTTCCTACTGAAAATTGGAGTTCTTTTTGGATGGGTTAACAGTGAGATTGTGACGGATCCTGATGGAAGGGTCATATTGACATTAATATCGCGTTCGAGGGTGTAAATTGCAAGTTTTAATAGTCAAGAGACCAAATTGGTAGTGCCCCCATACTAAAGGGTGTAAAGGGTTTTTTTTTCCTCGTCTTCATGTGGTCCTCAATCATATAGCTGTCATCTTTATATAGTTGTCATCTTTATTTTGCTTCAACAGAACCATGACATATAGTGTCTTTTTGGCAGAAGTTGGCCCCAAAAAGATACTCGACCTGATGAATGTGCAATGGTTGACTAGGGAAAATGTTGCTAGTCACTTACAGGTAGATCCCCTCACCCTTTCAGTCTTGGTCTTTGACACTTTCTAAAAGTCATTATCAAGTAGGCTTTTTACAACCTATTGCTTTTCCTTTATGGTAGTATAGTTTCCAAGGAACATTGCAATTACAAAATCAAGTAAATACTTGGCTCATTAATGATGTATTTGATGACTATTTTTTTTTATCCCACTGTTGGTAAGATCGCACCCAATCTTGTTTTTGGAATTTATACAAATATATGTATAAAAAATTAATTTCATCATATTTACATCCGTATTTTATGTGCCTTTTTGACTTTACATATGCTGATATCTCGAGTGAACTTCTATCCAATTTCATCACAAGCAATTCTTAGTCTATTTTTAATATTACTCCGGCTTTTACAACCTCCCACCCACAACAATATTCAATTGTACAACTAGAGCCACACTATTTAATCAAAGACTAAGCACAGCTTATTAGAAAATAGTCAAGATGAGCGAGAAAAGTTCTCTGTAATGATCAATCTGTTTGAATATCATGGTGATTCTCATTGAGGAAATTTTTATTTTTCCAGAAGTACCGCCTCTACTTGAGTAGGTTACAAAAGGAAAATGATTTAAAAGCTTCTTTTGGTGGCATAAAGCATTCAGATTTTCCTCCGAAGGATCCTGCAGCAAGTTATGGACATCAGAGTTCAATCAGCTTGAACCAAAATGATGTTGCAAATGGTTACCAGTTTTGTGGCAGTAACTTCATTGCTCAGGATGCTGATACCAAAAATCATGAAGGTGATCTCAAAATTGTTTCAGAGATGACAGAGATCAAAAGAACGTTGACCGCTGATGTTAGTGATCCGCAGAAGGCGAGGAGTTCACAGAGCTTCGGTCGTTCTTTTGCATCACTGGAAACCGAAGCAAGCTATCCAGCATTTGATTCTACCAACCCACCGGAGTTCTCTTGGAGTGAAAATACTGAAACTCAAGTCAAGAAAGAACTTAAGCCACATCTTCAGTTGGAGGACAGCTACAGTCAGCTACCACCACATGGTACACAGCATCAGATCCAGATGAATCAATTACAGTCAGATCCAGCAGATACCTCTGTACTTTCTTTAACAGGAAGAGACATAAGTGGCTCTATCGAAATTAAGCCTTTGTTCACTGAGTTCAAAAGCAAGCATGTGAGCCATGTCAGTCCAACGGAAAGTGCAATTGACACATTTCCCGTTCAAACCAAGAGCCAATTAATAAATCATCAATCTTTTGAGCCCATTTCCACTTTGATTTCAAGCACGAAACCACAGGGCTTCAATCTGAGCATTACTGAGTTAGAGTCTAGCCAAAGTAACCTGACATCGGCAAGTGACCCAAATTTTGCACCAATCAATGAGGACTTAACCGTCTGGCTTCAAGGTGATTATTATAGTAGGAATTTTGGACAGAGTATAGATTTTATTGACTACGATGATCCGGGCTTCCTGGCCGAAGTTCCATTCTACTTGTATGACCCACTTACTGCTGACTTCCAGTGTCCTATCGACTCAACAACAGAATGTCCAATTGTTGATCAAGGTCTATTTATAGCTTGACCGTGCTCTGCAGCTCTGCACCTTCTTGCAGGAAGAGAGGTTTGGGATATTATTTCCTGACCACTTTGGACTTGGATGTTTTAATTTGTATAATAGGAGCGTTTTCAAACTTTTAGCATAATAAGTTTGCTTGTCGAAGTTCAGTTCTTGACATGGGACATGCATGAGAGTGTTTTGTGTGTTTGTAGAAAACAATCCAAGCCTACGGGCCTATCATGTGCACAAAAGTCATTTTCCTTCACAAATTCTCTGAACCCCAAAAAACAAAAACCAAAAAGAAAAAAGAAGAAGAAAGAGCTACCATCTGTACAAAAATGATCAGTTGTGCCCTTCTACTCTAGTAAGCTGATTTGAATTTTTGAACCTAAAAATGACATCACTTTTGGTATCTAATTTCCGCTACTAGACTAATCACACCATTCTATACCTGGTATTGCAGGATGCAGATTTGTCCCATCCTGGCAAAAAATTATCTTATGAGATCAGTTTATACCGCGCCTCCGTCACAATATATGGATCCCACAGGTGTGTGGAGCCTACCAAATGTGAGGGAGTGCTGCATTTGATAGTCACAAGATACTTTCTTCATCTTGGCATGCCATATCAGAAAGCTGGAATCTGCAACTGCCAAGCAGCCCTTCCTTATCCCCACCCCCCCAAAAAAAACTGATTCTGAGAATTCAGTTAGGTTTTTAGCTTTTAGTCTTAATATAAGCTTAAATGTTTCACTCACAATTTGTACCTTAGTTCAAGGTAAAGCATTAAGAAATAGTATAAACTAGGATCAACTGTACGTGCTACTAACATAAATAAGCACAAAGCCAATCTTATTACAAATATGCTTGCTATTCCACTGCCAATGCTTATCCTATAAAGCACAGGTGCGTTTTCGAATTCGGGTATGAATGCAGAGGCAAGACTTAGCAATTTTTGAAAAAGTAAAATGCAGGTGCAGCAAGGTGTGACAATTAAAAAATTATTAAAAATATTTTTATTTATATTTTCTATATATTTTTACGATTAAAATATTCTTAAAAAACACATTATATGTCCTTGGTTCACAAAGCAAAGAAAGAAGGCAAGAAACATAAAACAAAAAAGAAAACACAAAACAAAAAAGAAACACAAAAGAAGCAACAAATATTCAAAATAAAATTGAAGAATGACAGATTTAGGATGTTTGAGCCTTAATCAAAGCTGATTTCGGCCTGCTTTGGCCGCTTCGGTTAGTTTCAGCCGTCGGCCGATTAGACCCGATTCTAGCCGAATCAGCCCGATTCGACTCGAATCGGCGTGAATCTGTTAAAAAGAGAACTCAGACGTGGCACTAACGTGCAGGCAGCGGCGTTGCTCGCACGTCGCTGTGTTGGGCCGCGTCGAACGAGAGTGCGGCACCCATTTTGCCGCATCCATGTATCATAGTGCTTATCTCCTACATGTTTACAAAGAAAAAAGTACTGGAAAAACTGCTACAAAATTTCACTTATCATTGATTTTACCAGAAGCTCTCAACACAAAATACTAACTTTGCATTGATATCCTCCCTCAGGTGAATCCCCTTTCACTTATCACTCTCTCCATACTACGTAATTACAAGGAAAGGTCCGGGTTGTCAGGATGTCCAATAATATGCTTATATGAAACAATCTGCTCTCTTCTTTTGATACTTAATGCTGAACATTTGGAGAAGCATTCTCGTGTGCATTCTTCTTAGGTAGTGAAGTGACTGAACAGGTTGTGGTTCTATCAAATTTTTCTGTAACACGCTTAGAGTTACCATTTCTGACTAGAGGTATTCGAGGAGGCCGAGAGCTTGAATCCTGGATTGGGCTGGGAACTGGCTTTCTTCTGAGATTTGGTGATCGAGGCTGTGTCAATGAGATCTGCAAAATGTGAATGATCAGTATATTTTTCTTTCAGCAACTCTGATTGGATAAGCATCTAACCAACACTCAGAAAAACAGCCACAAACTCGGCTTCTCTGCCTGGAAGAGAAGGGGGAGGAGAAACAAATACTACAAGAAAAGATAATTAAAAAAAAAGAAAAAGAAAAAAGAAAAGGTAACAATACTTGAGGGTGTCTACAGAGAATCAGGCTCCTCTCCACTCACTAGCAAGCAGCAACAAATAACATATAAAGGCAAACATACACTTTACACCCTATTAACTTTGATCAATTGTCATTTTAGTCCACTAAGCTTAAAAATTCTCATTTCAGTCCATATTAACTTTGAACAATTGTCATTTTAGTCCACTAAATTTATAAATTCTCTTCTTTTTTTTTTTTTTTTTTTTTTGGGGGGGGGGGGGGGGGTTTAAATATATTAATAAAATAATCTTACATTATTTTTTAATGTTAAAAATGAGAAATAATGTCATTTTAAGGAAGTTAACAAAAACCTTTTAAATGCAATGGATGGAAGGACTTACGTGACTTTGTTATAGGATGAACTAAAATGACAATTTATCAAAGTTATAAGATATGAAAGCGTGTTTTTGCCACAAAAACAAAGAAAGAGTTATTGAACTGACAAAGTAGCAACCATCAGAACTGAAATAAAAGGCTGGAACAAAACATCCTGAAATTACTTCTTTTTTTTGCAGTGCTAAGTACCTGTACATATAAACTCATAGCAGAGCCTGTCCAAATTACTTCAAAGGCATTTACTGCATATACATATGTAATGCATGTTTTAACCGAAAATTCTGCATCATAGAGAGTCAAGTTAAGAAGCTACAAGTACCTTCTTTGGGGGATTGCTCAGTGATTGTGATCTATGATTTAAATCTTCATTCAGTTTGGCTTTAAAATCAGTACTCTGTCGCAAATTTTTGATGTCAAACTGTGATTTCTCCTGCACAAAAGTTTAAAAGGAAAGAAGGTTTTAAATGAGCTCACCATGCAAGTGATATGATTTGTGCAATCACTTCACATCACTATATTATTGGGAAACATACACAACCCTGAAGTTATGTGTTATAGCAGATCAACTGGGCAACTCATGCAATAACCATTGAACCAATTCACATTGTTGGAACCCTCAATA
Source organism: Quercus variabilis (assembly GCA_030445155.1). NCBI lineage: Eukaryota > Viridiplantae > Streptophyta > Magnoliopsida > Fagales > Fagaceae > Quercus > Quercus variabilis. Next base: position 55,807,970 of record CP129447.1, on the reverse strand, counting down.
CATTTCTGCATTTTGTTATTCGCCTAAAAAAGCCAGTTATAGAGTTGCATAATTTTTATTTATTTATTTATTTTCCGCATGGGATTCCATATCACCTACTCAAAGCTATAGTAAGGCAATGAGATCAACCTTAGGCCTGGTTTGTGGCTGCACTTTTTCTGCCTCCTTGGCATTTATTTTGTCTTCCAACTTCTTAAAGAACTGTCATAAATAATAGCAAAAAGATTTGTAAGTAATGACAATTTTAAATCATAACATATAATAAGAAGTAAAAAACAAGAACTATTGGATCTAATCTTGCCTCTTTGCGTTTTGCTGCTCTTTCTTCACTCCTGAAAGTAAACGGAGAGGATATAGTAGGAGTTCGTGCTTTAAATCCACTTGCATTTGACGGTTTTGAGCAGCTGTTACACAAACATTTTATGAGAATTTTCTCTAAGTTTCCAAATGAAAATGTTACAGAGCCTGGTAAAATATATTTTACACCCAATCATGCATTTACCTCACCTAAACAACCACCCTTTGCTTCTCTTCTCTCTCTCTCTCTAACACACACACACACACAAGTGATAAGATTCCACTCTTGTCAAAATCTAAGGGAACTATTTGGCTATTTGCTCAAAAAATTATTGAAATAAATCAGCTAAATATAACAGTGCTTTATTTTTTATAGAAGTAATTAACAGTTCTCTATATGCATTCTAGAGATCAATGAAGTTAAGTAAATAGATCCTGAAGAGCAAGAGTAGCAAAAGCAGGATCAATTTAGGTGGTAATCCAGTGTCTATACAAAAGGTGAACCATTAAGGTGATAAACAGGAAAACTCCTTACTCCATAAAGAGAGAGTGCTCTTTCCCATCCTCTCTTATTCCTCCTGAAATTGACTTGTTAAGTAGTGTTCTAGCCCTGAAATCGATATTCATGTCAGTGTAAGGGATGGTTCTTTTGTATGCACGCATCAAAAGCACAGATGGAAAAGGAACCATTTGAGATATTGCAAGGACATTCAGAAGGCAAAGTACCTTCGATCTTCTGGCTGGAGCTTTACTGAAGGTTGCTTAATTAACTTATTTACAGATGCCTGCAGTGCACAAAAGAACTCCTCAGTCATGTTAACAGATCTTTACTAGTAAAAATAATACTCAGATGTGTACTTTTGTGGGTGTGTGTACAAGTGGAACAAGGTGAATGGCAGATAGATTAAACAAACGCAAGTAACAAAGTAAATACCCTAGTCGAAGTTCGTTCAGGAGTTGAACTGTCTTGGGATGTGTCAAACAAGTTTTCATCACTTCTTGCACTTCCCACCTCTTGAAAAACAGGAGTTGTTTTACTTGTTTTGCCAGTACGAGGTTCAAAATTGATTGACATGTGAAGTGATTTTACAGTTAATCTCTTTTTGTCAACTAGATCTCCTGCTGTCCTCTCACAATCTGTCACACTATTAATTCTGTTTCTAAGTGGCATAGAAATCATTCCTTGGGAAGGAGAGACTGGGAGCTTCGAAGCTCGAGTTGATCGCTTCAAAGAACAATTCGCTTGTCTTTTCTTGCTTGGTGAAGCAGGAATCTCCTTACTGGGAGCTACCTGCAGTAAGATAGTGAAGAGAGCAGTATTAGGCACATTTAATTTACTAAAAACAAGTAAAATAGGCATAACTGAACAACCTTATTGAGTTTCTTCTCTTCTTGGGTGGTCACAATCTTGTGTTGGTCTTCAATTTGGTCTATATTTTCAACCAGAGCAGAATCCTCCACATCAACACCTTCTACCATTACAGGCTCAGCTGCTTCCACCTTTGTAGTTTCCAATTCTTCAACATTAGGATTACATACATTCATTTCAGCAGAATAACATATTGCAGTATTAGGAGCATCTTCCACATGTGGTTCATCAACGGCCTTGCGGCTGTCTGCTTCCACCAACTCTGAATCCATGAAAGAGTCATTATGATGTTTGTCACTAGTTTCTGACTCAGAAACATTATGAGCCGCTGCATTTGCTTCCTCAATCAATGCTGCCGCTCTTTCTGCAGCTTTTTTCTTGTAATGAGCTTCAAAATAAGCTTTCTTCTGTGCAACAGAACCTGGCTTGGAAAACTTCTCAGCTTCCTCTAAATAACGATTGTGAGAGAAGGTTGACCATTTTTCCCAGGCCAAGGATTCAGACATATACCTTCCAAACGAGATTGATTCTCCAAGACATCGAATGGGGTCAGTCTGCAATTAAAGTTAATTACTCATATGTCCAAAAATAAATTAGAAATACATGAAAGTACAAATTAAACTTTGATTATTTAGTTAAAATAAAAAAAGGTAGATACCCATGACATTTAAACCCCATCAATTACTTGCTCCTCTCTGTGATGCAGAACAATAGAAGCTCAAGATTTTTCCAGAAGGAAGCCATGAAATGCTAATTATAAATTAAAAGATAAGGAAGAAAAATGATGTATAATTATATATTACACCAAGGGCCTATCAAAATTCAAAAGCTTCATTGATGGAAATGTGTGCAAAACAGGAAAGAAAAAAATTTTAGTTAAAAACATCCATGATAATTTGGGAGCCCAAAAGAGAAACATAAATTTCCCATTTGGTTCCCTCATTTTATTTAAAGAAAAGGGCGGAAAAAAACTGCTTATTGCTTAATAGTGGCTTCCTTGATTAAACATCTGGAAGCACTTTCTCTCCAATTCTCTCTCACTCTTCCAAGAACCAAACAAGAAGTTATGAACCAAACAAAAAAGCCATAAACCGTCTAAGCAATAACAGCACACAGTGTGTGGTTGTTAAATGAAAGAAACGAAACAAGTACAACAGCCATATTAATCTCAACCCGTTACAAGATTCCCACGTCCTGTCATTTTCCCACGTTTTCTCAGGATCCAAACAGACCATAACAAAAAAAGACAAAAGCAGTTACATTAAAATACAAAACCCCTCAAGAATTTCTAGAAAATACAAGAAACCCATTAACCAAACACTAACTTAGAATCCAAAAACCAAAAAGAAAGAAACTTTGAAGAATGTTTGGAAAACTGACCTCTTTAGCTTCTCTTGAACCATCTGAAGGAGGGTGAGAGAACGATCTCCTAAGACACGCTGAATCTCCCATGTCCTTGCACACTAAACCAACAAAAATGCCACACCAATAAAGTTCAAAGAAATACAACAACAAAAGCGTTTTAGTCTTTCTCAACAAGAAAAGCTTTAGTCTTTATGTAAACCCTTGAAGCCTTGAAGGCTTTAAATTTGAATCACAGGCTCTCCCGGGTCCATTTCATGTTGCAGAGAAAATGAAGGTTTTATTTTATTTTATTTTATTTTTTATTTAAGGAAAGGAAGTGTTTTTTTTTTTTTTTATAGGAAAAGGAAGTGTTTTTTTTTTTGATACGAAGGAAGTTTTTTTGGTTGGCCTTTGAAACTAATTTTTATTTTTGATCTTCTAAAAAAGTACTACTCTTTTTGACGTTTAGGATTTGAGTTGGGCCACATGGGTAGGAATTTTAAAGCTTCTCCAACGTCTAGTTCCTTTTTTTTACGTATACAAGTCAAGGTTTTTTTATTTTATTTTATTTTATTTTTGGAATAGAATATACAAGTCAAGGTTGTGAATGAGGTGTATGAATTTTATAGATTGGATTAATCTCTCTATAATACTTTATTGGGTTACTTAATTAAGCCAAAAGTTGGACCGTTATTATTATTTCTGATTTGGGTTAATATTTGAATTTGAACAACAGCCAAGGTAAGATCCTTTCAAAAAAAACAACCAAGGTAAGATAATAGAGGAAGACAACTCTAATTCCAATTATAGAGACAGTGCAACGTCTTTTGTCTCCAACGGATACAAGTGAGGGGAGGGGCGATGTCTCTTCAACACGTGTGGGGCTTGACAAGGGATCCAGGAAATACGACTTATGCAAGACTGTTCTTCTGTCCTGACTTTGAGAGCGCTTCTCTTTTTCATTCTACCTTTTCTTTTGTGTGTGTGTGTGTGTTTTTTTTTTCCTGTTCTTGTTTTGGGCTTTTTCCCTTTTCTTTTTTTCCTTCCTTTTCTTGTTTTCTTGTAGCATAGGGAAGGAAAATTCATGACCTACCACAAAGATCATGCCACTAAGGGTAAATTTAGTTCAGCTTTTTCAAACGGTGCTTTTTGAAAAAGTGACGGTTTTAAAAAGTGCGATATGAAACTAAACTTTTTTAAAAAGTAAAGTGTTTGATAAAACCTATCAAAAAGTGCTTTTTGAAAAAACTAATTTTTTTGCTAACATTTATAAAAGTGGCAGTTTGAGTTATAAATTACCAAAAATGACAAGATATATACAAAGAAAATTCTTTGTTTTAATTACCTCTCTTAATGCAAGTTATGGACACAATATTTTAGCAAAAATTTTACAATAAAGTCTATATGACAAGTTGTTAATGGTAGGGGAAAAAAATTGTGTCACTGGTAGGTTTATATGAGAACCAATAACAACTTACTATGTAAACTTTATTATAAAATTGTTATAAAAATATTCTATCAATAGCACTATTTTTTTTTTCTAAAGAAAAATAGTACTAATCTAAAAAGTTTAGAGATATAATAAAATGTCACAATATTTTCACAATACTCTTTGTTTTTAGTTGTGATCAATCCTAGTCTATTATTTTATTATTTTATTTTGACATATAAAAGATTTGACAGCTCCACTATTGTGAAAATTTGTTATTTTAACACAATTGTAATTTTTATTTAGTAAATTTCCTTACATAATGTACATGTGTCCCATCACTACCTTTATTTTTTTTTTCCTTCACTTTTTTCTCATCCACCGGATTCTTCCCCCAATCACATCAAATATCTTTTCTTTTCCTCCACTCACCATCTTGTCTCTTCTTCAGGTCTTCTTCCTCACCCAAAATACAGTTCTTCTTCTTCACCCAAAAGACAAGAAGAAAGAAATATATTACACCAAAAAAAAAAAAAAAAGAGAGTAGAAGAAGCCGCAACTACAAAAGAAGAATCTCACAGTAGAAGAAGAAGCTCGCAGCAGTAGTGGGTTTATGGGTTTATGTTGGAATTGAAATTTGCACATTTGATTTAGAATTTTGCAGTCTGTTTGGTTGGTTAGAAGTTAGGGAAAAGGAAAAGAAAGAAGAACCACTACTACATGCACAGTGCGATTCTTCTTTTGGACTTCTTGCAATTGACGAGGAGGGAGCATAAAGTGTAGAGAAATTCTTCTCCTTCATGACGGTATTTTTTTTATATTATTTTTTATAGAGATCTTGGTAAAATTGGGATTTCAAAATAAAAATAAGGGTAGTTTAGGGATAATGCTGAAAATTACCAACGATAACATTTCAAACTTATTTGCATTTTCAGCAAAGTAGCTCCAAGGTCTAATATGAAAACGCGATAGTCCTTGCCATGTATTACTAGTGGGTTCCATTGCCACTATTCAAAGACCAACATAAATTTGCTAAGTGTCACAGAAGCGGAAACATCAAAAGCATACAAGAGAGCCAATTACACGTCGACACATGTTAGCAATGACACAAGCAATCTAATTAAGTGCTGACATGTGTCATCTTGAAAATTAAGACATTTTAGCCAATCAAATGATGTCTTGTGTCTTGGAGACAAAATCTTAAGGTTCCTCCACTTAGATCATGACATGTGTCACTAATCAAATTTAGCCACATGTCTCTTAAACTTCTCCACACTTCTATAAATATGAGCTTTCTTAAGGCATTTTAGACACCAAGAAGAATTTAGAAAGCATAGAAGCTTAGTAGGAACCAAGCCTTAAATCCTCCAAGAACTTTAAGAACTTCATATGAAGAACATTTGAAAAAAAAAATCCAAATCATCTTTCTAAATCTTAAAGTTCATTGGAATCAAACTCAAAAGCCTCAAGAAGTTTCAAGAAATTATTAATTGGTGAAGCTCTATAGATTCAAGCCTCCAAATCTTTGAAAAACTTCCACCATAAACCTTCAAAGACAAAGAGCACATGAAGAACACAAAGAGCACACAAAGAACATGAAGAACATGAAGAACAGAGAATTTTTAACAAGTTCATAACCAGAGATCTATTGTAATTTTGTTCAAAAAATCTTCGATCCATTCTTCAACCAAATTGAAAGATATTTGGTGTTCGAATCAAGATTACATTTCTACAATTCTTGAATTAATAATTCTTTCAAGGAGATTGAATCAGATGATCACTTTTTGGTAATTACAAAGAACTGTACAACTTATTCATTAATACAAATTCACATTATGCAAAACACTCCTCTCTCAATATGCATTGCACCATTTCCATCCAATACAACCCTAAACACCAAGAATTGAAAAAAAAAAAAAAAAAAAAAACACTCAAAACACATCATAATTCACCTTCATACACTACAACTCCCAAAGTTTATAGAAATTTCTCATTCAAACCATCAGCCCTCCCTCCTAACAAACATTTTCAAAGGTATTGCTAGATTATACAATCAACAAAACCTGAAGGTGTTAGGTTGACATTCCACCAAATCAATATTTGAGGCGATAAAAGCACAATTCCCTCACTTAGAGTATGTTTGGTTGGGATCATTTTGGGGGTGATAGAAAAGGGAGTGAAAAAAATGAGAGAAAATGGATGGGTAGGTTATTTGGTTAGGAAGGTAGGGGGAGAGAAAAATGGTGGAGCCCGATTATTTTCTCTCTAGCCCGCCAAAACTTAAGGCTATGTTTGGTTTTAGCATAACTTAAAACTCTAACCCATATCTCATATCCTATTCTCTTATTTTTCTCATTACTCTCTCCCAACTATGTTTGACTCAAAAACTTAGGTGTAGTTTTTAGCTAAAAGACTCATCTTTAACTTAAAATGTGAAGCCCACAAGCTAAAAGTGGGCAGAATGGCTGTAATCCTTAACCCCCCCCCCCCCCCAAACTCTCTTTCATTTTTCTATCTCTCACACTACATTCTCTCTCTCAATTCTCTCTTCTCCACTCATTAGAACAAAGAACAATAACATCCCAAAAGTCTCCATCTCCATCCTCCTCGGCAATTCAAGTGACTACCCTAGATTGGTACAGTCTCTCTCTCTCTCTCTCTCTCTCTCTCTCTCGGTTGTTGCTTTTGGATCTACCCATTTAGTTAGATCTTATGTTTGATCTGTATTTGTCTTCATTTTGCTCTTTCTTCAAGTGGTTTTTTTGCATCCAATCGTTTCATTAACGGGTTTGCTAATTATGGGTTTGTTGATTTTGGGTTTGAGACATTGATTTATGGGGAGAAGATTGTGATGAGACTTTAGATTTCTAGTGTTATTAGGCGAAGAAGAAGAATGAAGACTTCAGAGCAAGATGAATTATTGAATCTATTAGATGAGTATGAATAATCATAGTTGAGAGATTATTTCAATCTCTATCCAGACACTTAAAGGATGTTATTGCTATGGCAAAGCAAAACAAAAACAAAAAATAGAGAGATCAATGCCTAAAGGAAAAGGATGTCACTGCACACTTCTAGACCCATATTAAGCTTTTTGAGATGTTGTGATTGCTATTCCTCTTCAGGTTCTTGTAAAAAAATAAAAACATAATAAGAAAAAAAGAAAGAAAGAAAAAACGTAAGGAGAAAAATGAGTCGTTGGGAGCAAAGTAATTGTTGTGGTTTGACTCAATGAGACAGGTCATTACCATGGGTCACACACAATTGCTCAAATTTACAAGTATGCCACCAAATCTCAATTTCCATAACTTGAAAACTCCAAAAAGTTGTTATCAATTTCCGTAACTCTACTCAATTTTTTGAGCTTTGAGTTATGGAAATTGAGAACAAAAATTGAACTAAACAAATTTTCTTAAGGTAAGGCCCACAAATATTGAGAATTGAATGATGGAAATTGAGTTTTGAGTTAGAGTTTTAGTTAAACCAATCACCCCCTAATCTCCCCAAATTGGGGTGAAAATGGGGTGGCATGCTGCTAGGTGGTTTTGGACGAAATTGTACTTCCCCACCAGGTTCATTTTTTTTCACCTTTTTGCCTTTTATCTTCCTTGTGTTTTTTGTGTGTTGCTTCTAGTCTCATTCCGTGTTTGGATCCATTGGCTTGTTCTTTTATTTTTTTTTTTTCAAATGAAATGTCCATACACTATTTTTTTTTAAATAAAAAAAAAAAAGTGTTACTTCTTATTTTATTTAATAAGGACATAATCATAAAGTTATACCAATTATATTTTCCATCCTCTCATTTTTCTATTCAACCAAACAAATGAGTTTTTTAACTTTCTACTTTTCTATCCTTCCAATCAGACACATATGAGAAAAAACTAAATCTCTTATATCCTCCCACTTTTTCATCATTTCCTTATTTTCTATCCTTCCACTTTTTCACCCCTCCAACAAAACGAATCCTTATGGTTAGGTGGATTTTAAAGAGGATAGATAAGATAGGAGAGAAAAGGGGAGAGAAAATGTTTTTTGGGGTGTTTGGTTGGGTGAATTTTAAAGAGGGAAAATTAGTGGGGCTCAAGTGTTTTTTCCCTAGGCCTACCAAAATTCTATCTCTTGAATTTGAGAATAAAATAAAGAGTAGAAGAGTAGTTGTAGTCTTCTTCTATTTTTTTTTTCTTCTAGGTGTGATACACTACTCTTCTTTTTCTTTTTGGTCTTTTTTTGGTTTGGTGTTTGGATCTTTTTAGGGCGTTTTGCTCTTCTTTCTTCTTCTTCTTCATTTTTTTTTTTTTTTTTTTTTTTAACTAGGCATGATTTTTCTTTTTAATAAACTTGAGTGAATTTATTATTGTAGGGACTCAGTTTGGATTGGACCCAAAATATGAACGGGTTTTCAATCCAACAAGCCCAAACAATAAATTTGTAGAGAATGGGTTGAAGGTTTAGGAGCTGACCGTCGTTCACCAAGCATGAACCTTTTTTCTTTTATATAAAAGATGCTTGTAACTGTTTACAACCAGGGAATGCTCCTCGGCCCATGGCCGATGAGCCCTTTTACTTTTGGCCTTCTTCCCCCCCCCTTCTTTACTTTACTCGCTTTTCTTATATAGTCCTCATTGTCCTATCTCGTTCTTCCATCTGTTGATCATCTATTCACCTTTCTTCTGATTGCCCATCCTATCAGAGGTCTTATCAGCACTCAAGTGGTTCACTCTGATCAACGCTGCCCTGCTAAAGGGTTGTATCACCATTAATGCGGCCAGAGGGGTTAGGTGAATGCATTAAGTGCGGAGGTGACAGCTTGCTCTGGGCTTGTCCCTTCTAAAATTCATCCTTAGCATGCCGAGGACAAAGAGGTCCTCGGCCTGGATCCGAAAAAGAAGCCTTCCCCATTTTAGCCTCGGATGGTCAGTCTTCCTCGGCGTGGGCCTTGGGCCTACTACACGATGGGATGAGGCTATCAGGCCCATGGACCCCACAATAGCCCCTCAAAACCCTGCTGCACGTTCCCTCGGACGGGGATGAGGGTTTTGATATCTATGGGCCTTCTAGACGCATCGCCCCACTTCGGTCCGCGATAATGCTGGCGACCTTTCGACTGCTCGATGTGGGTTTTTGACATTTCAAGACTTAACGTATGCCCACATTAAATTTTGCCGGCACCACGTCTCCCACTTTCAACGGTGTGATGGTAATCGTTCGGTGGAGATTTCCTGCTTTTATGGGCAGGCGGTTACCTTTTTGGGGAACCTAAGGGGAAGTATAAGTACCCATTTGAACCGCCTGGTTTTCTCATTTTCGCGCTTACGACCATTGATGCGTATGATTTGAATCTGGTTCAACTTGCACACTATCTGAAGAGAATCATCATATTTCTGTAAGTCTTCTTCTTCCGGGGACTCTAAATTTTTCTTGATTCTATTCCTTTTTTTTTTAATTTTTTTTTTTATTTTTTATTTTTTATCTTTAGTCGTCCTTGGGGAATGGGTAAGTTTAAGAAGCTGGTTGAGTCCGACGAGATGATGAACAAGTTCATTGTTGACTATGGAATACCCAATAATGTGAGTTTGAAGTACTGTGAAGAAGGGGAGTGGTACCTTAAGAGGAGAGAGGGTGAAGTTGTGATCCCGATATTCGCTTTCGTAGAGGGAGGGATGAGAATCCCTATGAGGCCAGTGACTCTTAATTACCTTAGGCATTTCCGCCTGGCTCCTACTCAATGTGTCGTGAATGTATTTAGGATATTAGGGTGTGTAGATATCTTGAATGAGAAAATGGGGCTGAGACTGACTCACCATGATGTGAATTGGTGCTACAACCTTCATCATCTTAGGGGTAAGACGTACTATATGAAGACGAGGGATGATAGGGTTCAACTCATCCAATGTCTTCCTGATTTTAATAAGGGGTTGACTCAAGATTTTCTTATAGTGTCGGGGGGGTGGCACAATGGCTTTCATTGCCCAACAGTAGAGGGGGAGCTAGGTAGGGTATCTGAAGTAGGGGTTTCAGTATTTTTATTTTTCATAGCCGTATATCCGTTTTGGTTGATTAACCACAGGAGTTTCACTCTTCTCTTCGCAGATCCGCATGCTTTCGCACTTCATTTCCACCTGGTCAATAAAGCGGATTTGGAAACCGTTCTTAGGTCAGAACTTTTCCTGAACGAAACTGACAACCAAGTTAGAGCTGCTCACAAAATCCTCGGATGCGACCCAGCTCAGAAATCATTCTCAGTCCCGAAGCACGTAATTAGGGCTCGCAACCCCTCAGCTTACTCAGATTACCGTGGTAGAGGACGGTTTTACATTTTCCGAGGGGTCTCACATACCTGAAGGCATTCCGCTAGCAGGTCCCTCCTCATCTCAACAAGTAACGATGGCCGAGGAAGGACAATCTAAGACGGCGGGGGAGGTAGTTGAACTGAGCTCTTCTGAGGACGAATATAGTGTGTTCAACCTAGTTGATCAGTCCGAGGATCCCTCTGGTGATCTAGGAGACCCTCATTTGTCCGAAGTCGACCTTCGGTCCCTAAGAGTTGGTACTCAAGCTGAGATGAGTTTAAAAAGACAGCCCCAAATCAGTCTTTTTGACCTGTTCGAAGGCGGTTCCAAGAAGGGTGCACCGGAAGGGTCGCAGCCCCAGCCCCCAACACCTCCGCCCCAGATACTAACTGGGCAAACCAGGTCATCCTCTGTCCCCACAGTATCAGTCCCTCAGACCAAGTCTTACGACCCGAAAAGGAAAAGACTTTCCAAGGGTAAGGAACCAATGGATGGGAGTAAATCCTACTCCCTGCCCGAGGAGGGTAAATCTCGCAGGCCTCCGAAACAACTGAAGCTCGGTGGCCAACGGAAAGGTAAGAAGATCGTCCAACAGTCTGAGGCCCAAGCCTGGCTGCCCGCTGCCATGCTTCATGATTAGCCCCTGATGGATGACGCATCGATACGGGAACCTCAAGGGGCTGAAGGGGCTCTCGTAGCCGATGCCCTGGAGAAGTCTCTCCTCCTTCCCACCGACATGGCCGAGCTTGAAAATATGAGTAGGTCAAAGGTTGTCCTTGTCCTTAAGAAGTATCTGGGCATGGTGAGTCCTTTGGTACCTATTTACTTTATTCGAGCTTTGTTGCTTAGTGCCCTTCCTTTTTTTTACGGAGTTACCTGTTTTTTATCGGCAGGCTATCCAAGCTCTTTTCAGGTTGGATGAGGAGGTCGATGGCCAAAGCAGTGCCTTAGCACAAGAGCGTGACAAGTTCTTGAAAGCTGCCAGTACCCTCAAGAAATCTGAGGCCGACCTGAAAAAGGCGACCGAGGATCTAGAGGAGATGAGAAGGGCCAGGGACACTGCTGCCTTCGATCTGGCCGTGGCCAGGAAGCAAGCTGAGGACCAATCCACTCGCTTGCAAGACGTTGAGGGCCAGCTACAGACTGCCAAGGAAGATAATGTCTACCTGAAGAAAGAGTTGACCAAGGCAATCCATGAGAGAGGTATTGCCGAGTATACCAGAGACGAGGCTGTGAGAGCCAAAGACGAGGCAGTATTTGCAAAAATAGACGCTGAGCGCTCTGTAGAACAGGCAGAGGAGGAGGCCTTCGCAGATGGGGTGGCTAAGACTGAAGCCACTCTTCGGGCGCAAGTTCCTACAGTGTGCAGGCATTACTGTTCTCAGACCTGGCATGAAGCCCTTAACCAAGCAGGGGTTGATGCCTCATCCGACCTTAGGAGGAAGGATAGGGTATATTACCCTATTGCGATTCGTGAGACTGCCCTTGATGCTCCCGAGGAGGGGTCCTCATTACCAGCGACTGAGAGTCGCAATAAGACCGCCGAAGACATACCTGCCGCTGACCCACCCTTCGGGGAGGTTGAACCCCCGAGAACGTTGGGGGGAGTTAGAACTGAGGGTCAAGAAATACCACAGGACGTGGCGAGGCCTCCTGCGGATCCTTCGAGACAAGGCCCTTAGGCACTGGTTAAAGCCTTTTGATCTGTTTATCGAATTAATTTGCCTATTGAGTTGAAGAGACTGGTGTATGACATAGGATAGTTTTGTTTACTTTCTCTTTCATTTCATTCTATTTCTTGCCTTAGTGGCATTGTAAGGAGACCGTGTATTTTCTGTTTGAACTAAATGCTCGACACCTTATTTCCAATTTATGGATATTTTCTTTTACTTGCTTTTCTCTATTATTCTGCTCAATACTTGTATTCTGTTATGAAGTTAGTCTTATGAAACCACCTGCTATCCTTCAAATATAAATCTAAGGATCGTATTATAGCTTGAATCTAGGTAACACTCTGGTTTTTCTACAGATAGTTATTTTCTCCAAAGGCTCAAATCCCTAGACCATGCAAAACCTTGGTTTCGTTTAGTACCTAGGTTTAATGGTGTGAATAGTTTTACCATAGGCTTGGGTCCGAGGACCATGCAATGCCTTGGTTCTATCTACCACTTCTATTTTTCTGTAAGTATCTAGTTCCCCATAGGTTTGAGTCCGAAGACCATGTAATACCTTGGTTCTGTCTAATACTCAGGTATAATGGTGTGAATGGTTCGAGAACCATGCAATGCCTTGGTTCTGTCTACCACTTCTATTTTTTTGTAAGTATCTAGTTTCCCCATAGGTTTGAATCCGAGGACCATGCAATATCTTGGTTCTGTCTAGTACTCAGGTATAACGGTGTGAATAGTTTCACCATAGGCTTGGGTCCGAGGACCATGCAATGCCTTGATTTTGTCTACCACTTCTATTTTTCTGTAAGTATCTAGTTTCCCCATAGGTTTGAGTCCGAGGACCATGCAATACCTTGGTTCTGTCTAGTACTCAGGTATAATGGTGTGAATAGTTTTACCATAGGTTTGGGTCCGAGGACCATGCAATGCCTTGGTTCTGTCTACCACTTCTATTTTTTTGTAAGTATCTAGTTTCCCCATAGGTTTGAGTCCGAGGACCATGCAATACCTTGGTTCTGTCTAGTACTCAGGTATAACGGTGTGAATAATTCACCATAGGCTTGGGTCCGAGGACCATGCAATGCCTTGGTTCTGTCTACCACTTCTATTTTTCTGTAAGTATCTAGTTTCCCCATAGGTTTGAGTCCGAGGACCATGCAATACCTTGGTTCTGTCTAGTAATCAGGTATAACGGTGTGAATAGTTTCACCATAGGCTTGGGTCCGAGGACCATGCAATGCCTTGGCTCTGTCTACGACTTCTATTTTTCTGTAAGGAGGGGTTTATCTTCGGACTACTTCACTGGAGACGATTCCTCTTCGGGTTAGGTTATGACCTCACACGTGGCGTTTTGTCCCGCCTCTAGTACGAGTCCCACCCTTTTCATTTACGAGGCGTCCTTTGGCGGTTCGTTTTCCGTGCTTGACATTTCGGTGCGTGAGACGCGCCCTCATTAATGTCCTCATGAATTAGCACACATCCAGCGGTCTACAGCCCCTCGGAATTTGATGGTTCCGTGATTTGCACTGTCGACAATTCTCCTTTCAGATTCTGCGCGAATTAATTCCCACCAACATTTATTCCCTATATAAGACTCCTTCGGGGGGAAGGTTTCTTCACATTCCATGAACTCCTAAACGCAAACAGAGAAAATACACTCCCTTAGCTCCCCAAGCCCCTTAAATAACCTTGCCGAAGTTGGTAGTTATGGGGCGGCTTTGGGCGGGTGTGAGGACATCCGTGCCAAGAGCCGTCGTGGCCGCAGCCCCCACTGGGTTTCCGGCACGGCAGAGTTTAGGCGTAATCCCGATGGTGCCATGCATGGTGGCCCGGAGGGAGGTCGTTGGAGTACCTAATGTCCCTCCTCGGAGCACACCCCCGACGGAGGAGATGTGTGAATTCACATCATGGCCGGTGCCCGAGTGTTGCCGTCTCCTACGGCCAACGCTCGTGAGGGTTGGAGAGAATCAAGGGAACATCATGAGGAAGGGTAGCCAGTGCGCCTGCATCTGCTCCTCACTTTGTTCAAGTTTTGGTGCACCTGGCCTTCCTCGTCCCCTGCTTTTATTGTCAAGCTCTCCCATTCTCTTGATGCCAATAAAAGCACGGGTTGACACTTCCCTCCGACTAGTTTTGGGGCGGGTCTACCTGGGCCTCTGATTGTAGATCTAGCTGGTAGGGATAGTTGTAAAGCAAGCCTGCCTGAGTCTCTGATTGTAATCTGCAACTTTTTTTTTTTTTTTTGAAATACCTCTGATTGTAATTTGTAAATTTTTTATGGAATAATATCAATCGTTCTCCTTTCGCTGTCAAATCTTCTCTCTCTCTCTCTTTTTTTTTTTTTTTTAAAAAAAAATTTACTGTAAAAAGACCACCTAGAGCAATCGCTTGGTGCGCCGGCCAGCGCACTAATCCTCCCCACAGATGGCGCCAATTGTAGGGACTTAATTTGGATTGGACCCAGAATATGAACGGGTTTTCAGTCCAACAAGTCCAAACAATAAATTTGTAGAGAATGGGTTGAAGGTTTAGGAGCTGGCCGTCGTTCACCAAGCATGAACCTTTTTTCTTTTATATAAAAGATACTTATAACTGTTTACAACCGGGGAATGCTCCTCGGCCATGGGCCGAGGAGCCCTTTTACTTCTGGCCTTCTTCCCCCCCCCCCCTTCTTTACTTTACTCGCTTTTCTTATATAGTCCTCATTGTCCTATCTCGCTCTTCCATCTATTGATCATCTATTCGCCTTTCTTCTGATTGTCCATCCCATCAGAGGTCTTATCAGCACTCAAGTGGTTCACTCTGATCAACGCTGCCCTGCTAAAGGGTTGTATCACTATTAATGCGGTCAGAGGGGTTAGGTGAATGCATTAAGTGCGGAGGTGACAGCTTGCCCTGGGCTTGTCCCTTCTAAAATTCATCCTTAGCATGCCGAGGACAAAGAGGTCCTCGGCCTGGATCAAGAGGTCCTCGGCCTGGATCCAAAAAAGAAGCCTTCCCCATTTTAGCCTCGGATGGTCAGTCTTCCTCGGCGTGGGCCTTAAGCCTACTACACGATGGGATGAGGCTATCAGGCCCATGGACCCCACAATTATTATTTTTTTGATTGGTTGTTTGCCCTTTTTTTTTTTTTTTTTTTTTTTTTTTTTTTTTTAATTTAATTGGGCACCATTTTTAATAAAAGTATATGAGTAAATTTATACAAATTTTTATATTCTATCCTCCCATTTTTTTTCTTAACCAAATAAAAAGGTTTTACATCCATTCACTTTTTCACCCCCACAACCAAACAAAAAAGTTTTACATCCCTCTACTTTTCCACCCCCACAACTAAACACAAATTAGAAAAACTAATGGCCAATTTGGTTAGCTAAAAAAAGTGCAATATTTTTTATTCATTTTCAATTTTCTGTGGGACTCACTACTGAAAAACTTGTTTGGTTTTAATATTTGTACTTAGTTTTCATTTTCGGTATCCTAAAAGCTAGATTTGAATACAAAAAATAAAAACAACTTTTTAACATTTTCATTTTTTATGAATATGAATGTAGTGACACATTTGTAAATATTATGAAAATACAAAGTTATTTTTTTTGAGTGATGAGTGTGTGTAAGTGAGAAAAATTACTTTAAAAAAAAAACCAAATTAAGATATAATGTATTCTATACTCAAATTATGTATTCAAAACAACTTATCAAATATTACCAAATGTGAAAAATAAACGATTTTTTCTATATTCAAATTTAGGATTTGAATATAGAATAAAGAAAATGAAAAGTGGATGCACCACTTTTTGAAACCAAATAAGCTCTAAAATCTCTTCTATCCTCTTACTTTTTCATCCCCTTCCCATTTTCTATTCTCTCATTTTTCTATCCCCCAACTAAACAGATCCTTAGGTGAGAAGGTTGTGAATTGACTTAAAAGGAATGAGCACTCATTCTTAATAGTAATTTACCACTAGTCCTTTATGTGAGGCAATGCATACAGATATAGCCCTAAACGGCTAAACCTCTTTTAGTTTTCTACATGATATAAACATGCCACGTTTTGATGGAATAGGTTGGATAATTAGTGAATATTCTCTTAAAATAAAGCTACAATATGATGAAATATGACATGTTATTATTATATTTGCTAAGCACACATGCTCAAATCTGAGCGGGGTATGATGATTTGTGGTTACTGTTTATGACAAATACGATGAACATATAATTCTTCTTTTTATTTTTATTTTTTTGATGAATGATGAACATATAATTCTAGTTATGATTGTCAAAACTATTTTGATAGTATGGTCATGGTATGATGATGGCATGATATGTATTGTATGTTTCAATATTCATAACATGATATGACTATTAAATCTTTTAAGACCGACTTTTAGCTTAAGTGAAATTAGTGCTAACACCTTTCAATTTTGTAATCTTGCCTTTAACTTTGATTTTGGGCTCTGTATTAGCTAATTATCCATCTAAGTTCATATTTTGCCCACCATGTTTATAGAATTAGGAATTCTTATGATGAACTAATTGCGCAGAGAAAAGCTCTTTATATGTATTAGGAGTCTGGATTTAATGAGTTTGGGATTTACAAGTCTCTTTATTATTAATTTTATTGAAAATTTCTTATACGTTGTCTGTGAATATAAAGGCAGAGCAAGTAAGTCTTTGCCTTTCATGTGTAATTATTTTTTCTATTTTTTTTTTAAATTTCTAATTCGCATAATTTTTATTATTATTTTTAATTACATTCTCAGTATCAAGGTTTCCGTAATCTCAAAATTGCCTCCATGATTACTAAAGAAATTAGATATTGCAGCCTGTCAAGTTATGTTGTTTGGCATGCTAGATGCCACAATCATGCAAACTTGCTCACATTACCCTAATCTTGTTTTAATTAGGAGACCGAAGATTAAACAGAATGTTCAAGAAGAAGTCCATTGAACACTCTGGAAGCCTCAAGCGTCTGTGATAAAGGGCCAGTGTTTGTTGTCATGTAGTGAAATGTAGATTTCACAACGTCTTCAGAATCTACCTTCTATTATTACATGATAAAGAAATTCAATCATATTCGCATGAGGAAAAATATAGACTACTAGAAACTAAGGTTACACACACACTCACAATTGCTTTGCACACCTTCGCATGAAGTCATAAACAAGAAATGGCATCCAAAAACATAGCTAAATAAATCCAAAATGAAGTAAATACACCTTAAATTTGCAAATGATTCTCTTTACGCCTATAACTTTGAAAGACATTTGTTAGGAATAGTTAAAAATTCATTAAAAAAAAAACAGAAAAAACATACATTTACTCTAGCACACAAATTTTCATTCAACATTGATGTCCAAAACTTTGCCAGGGCTGCTAGCCTTAGGAATAGTTATATACAAAACCCCATCTTTCACCTCTGCCTTAATTTTCTCAAACTGAATATTATCTGGCAAAGCAATCCTACAGCTATACTTGCCATAGCTCTTAGCAGACCACTCCCCTTCTTCTTCCTTATTATCCTGACCTTCCTTTTTGAGCACCTTCTCAGCCTTCAAAACCAGCATCTTCTCCTCCACCCAGACCTTCACATCTTCCTTTGCCATACCAGGCATGTCAAACCTCATCTTGTACTCACTCTCACCCTCTTTGATCTCCCATGGTGTCCTTCCCCTACTGTACCCTCTTCCCTCACTAGGCACCGGTGATGCCCACCCACTAGAGTAGGCTAATGGGTCCTCCATCATTCTTTCCATCGTCTCCATCATCTGCTGCACTGTCCTTGCTGATGGAAATCGATCCCACAACCCTGCATATGTACACACAAATTAAAAAAAATAAATAAATAAATAAATAAATCAGTACCCAACAATTATAGTACTAAGTTCATGAAAGATTAAGATTAGCTGGGCTAATACCAAGAATACGTGCAAAATTCAAATCCCTCCACCCCAATTACTAAATATAAAATAAATAAATAAAGTAATAAACCAACAATGGCTAATAGATTTAGCCCCAAAGTGTAATTTTTAGCTGCTTTTTGTTTTTTTAATGTTTCGTCTAAACTTATGTATTTTGACATGTTATGTCACTCCTTTCCCTTACATCTTGTGTTATACATAGTTATATGTAGAAGATCTTTCTATGATAGTAATATTTCCCAGTACCTACATCGAAAAGAAAAAAGAAAAAAAAGAAGGTAACTAAACTAAAATTGAGTTTGGATATAGTTACCTATGGGTGCAACAGGCGCAACTCGGTTCTTGGGGTTAGGTTGCTGGAGCTTGCTGTTGGCTCTCTGCAAGTGGTCAAGATTGTCTTTGGTCTCCCCTGCCATGGCCCTGATGCTGTTTTGGCTTAAACCTCTGCCGCCAATTGGTTTGAAAAGGTGGGGGAGTGTTGAACATAGAGGCTTATAAGAATTGCTGGCTCTTCCACATGGCAGAGGCAAAGAGAGGCTCAAATTTGAAACAGCTTGGGACATGATTTTACTTCCTTTTTTATTATCCTGATGAAGAAATGGTTAGGGTGTTTGAGGTTGTTGGTAATAGTCTAGTAGATGCGTGGCAAAGATTTTGATGAGAACAGGAGTTTGGGGGACCAAATATTTAAAGGGAAGTGATGAGGTTTCTGGAAAGTACATTGCCACATTGGGAGAGTAGTGTAGAAGATTTTGGTTTCTCGAGAAATCCAGAAACCTTAGCTTGGATAAATGAAGATCCCCTGTAAGCTGAGAATTTCTGGTAACTTCTGATATGACAAAATTGACAACTTTTAGTGTGGTTTGGCTTTATTAATTTTGCTACTAATCATAAATCTTACTGTATTTTTTGATACTATTTATAAGTCTTATTATACTATTTTAATTAATTTTTATTTTTATCTATATTACTTTTATAAAAATGTTCTTAGTTTCAGCAAAATAAACAGATCTCAAATAGGTGTTGAAGGCCCAAAACCAGTTGAGGAAAAAAAAGTAGCCAACATCTCAATTCATAATAAACGACATGCCGTTCTTACCATCTTCTCAACCACGGCAGACCGTACTAGTGTGACCCAGAAATGTTTTTAACAATATTGTTTCACACTTCCTATAATCCTATGCGCACAAGGTATTCACTTTCATATTGAATGTCCACAATATATATAAATATACACACACGATGACACATGATATGTATAGAGAGAGTGAGACAATTAAAGCTCTTTTAAAATTAATATTAACCATGAAATCATTGAAATGCATGGATTTCGAACAAAGATTTTTTTTACTGTTCTTTCTTTGATTCCTCTACACGACTCATGTCACTTTGACATGTGTAACTAAAAACGAATAATTATACTACTCTTACACCCGTTTGGTTGGAGATTTTTATGAGGAAAAATTAGTGGAATTTGAGTGTTTTCTTATTAAGCACAGTAAAATGTTTTCTCCTTAAATTAGGGAGAAAACTGAGTTGGTCTTATGGAATGTTGCTTCAGTCCATACTTTTACGTTTTTACTACTCTTTAAAATAGCAACCATGTCCCACTAACCAGAAAATTATTAGGTACTCTCAGAGTACTATAAATGCATACTCTCTTCTCTCGTATGAATGGTGTGTCTTACCATGAATTTAATTAGTAGGACCCACCATTCATCTGAGAGGAATGATTATACATTTATGGTACTCTGAGAGTACACAATAATTTCCCCCACTAACCACACATCTTATCTCTCTCTCTCTCTCTCTCTCTCCACTACATTCCATAGCTCTCTCTCTAGAGTCCCTACCCAGCCAAACCTTCCCTATTTTATTTTTATCCCTCATTATAATGTGTCCAGATTTTTATTATTTTATTTTTTTTATACAAAATATATAATATAATATAATAACAAGTAAAAGTCATATGGTATAATATGTATGATGTGTAAATTTTTATAAAATGTTATTTTATTAATTTTAATTAAAATTAAGTAATTATTTGATGAGTATAAAAAATTATTGAGCATAAGGATAAATTTATACAAATTATCTTTTCCATCCTCTTATTCCATTTTCTCCACTTTTCCAACTCCAACCAAACATGCAGAAGAAAAACTAAAATCTCTTCTATCTCTCAATTTTTCCATTTCCTTCCCATTTTCTGTTATTCCACTTTTCAATCACCCAATCAATTAGACCTAGGCAAGCCACATTGGAAACCGTTTTAGTTTGGTCAAGAAACAAAATATTTGGGTACTGGTGTACCATTTCAAGGTTATCACTCTCTCTCTATATGTGTGTGTAATCAAATGTAATAATTGTAATTTACTTTGACTTTTAAAACAAATAATTTTAATAATATGCATCTCAACAAGATAAAATTTTTCTTGACTAATCTTTTTTTTTTAAGTAATTATTGAGCCAATTTTCTTTTTTTTAGAATCGATTATTGAGCCAATTAATATAGTTTTATTTTTATTTTTGTCCATACCAAGACATAATACACTAGTCCAATATTATTTCCTTCTATTTTTTTCCTCATCTATTTGTTTCTCCCCATTGTTATGTGTCCTTTTTCCTTCCTTCCTCCTCCCCTCCCCCACCCCCCCCCACCCCAGAGAATGGAGATGTTTAAAGGTTTAAGGCCAAACTGGAGTTTCATCAAAAATTTGAACCATGATGATGATACAATTAATTTAATAATATACAAAGTTCAATAAGATAGAATAATTTTTATAAAAAAATAGTGACCTTGATTGTAAAAAATGTTATTGAAATTTAAGTCATTTTCAAACATAGTCATGATATATATATATATATATATATATATATATATATATATATATATATATATATATATATATATATATATATATAAAGAAGATAATAAAGCATGGGTTGTGCTAACAGGTACTGCTCGTTAACAACTAGGTTTGTGTCAGTATTTTTGTTAGCCTTATAGACGGTGGGGTTTGCTTTATACTGTATTTTTTTTTCTTCCATTTATCTAATTTTTTTATTAAGTAGAATCCACATTATTTTAACCTTAACAAGCACCACATAATGCTTGCTAGCATTTTCCCTAAAACATTAAAATATAAGAACTCTAAAATTATAGTTTTATTTTTTTGAGGGGAAAGTACAAGGGATAATTGTATCAACAAAGAAATAGTGAGCAACAATTGTGGATGCCATTGGCAATTCTGTGGTGTAGAAGCCTCAGTTGCCTATTTGACTCTATTGAAACAACGTTGGTGACGTAATTTTGTTGTTGACAACCGAGAAGACCGCATCTCCAATGCAATTTCACCTTCACCTTCTTTTGGAACTCGGACTTCAAATTTGCCATCGAACCATCCAGCAAAAATCCACATCAAAAGAGCCATCAGTTATAAATGGGCTTCAATTAGTGATGAGAGAGAGAGAGAGAGAGAGAGAGAATTATCAAAAATGGTTTGTTGAGCTAAATTTAATGGGGTGAGGTAATATTTCTTTTTTTTTTAGTTAAGGTTGATGCAAGGATTTTTTTTTTTTTTTTGGGATAAATAGGTCATAGGTAGTAAGGAAGAGAGAGAGAGAGGTAGGATTCGAAACACATAAATGAGGTATTATAAAATAATGCTATTTGCCTATTTCTACATGGAGAGCTTGGTGTGAACAATGATATTCATTTGCTTTAAAACAGAGAATGTCAATCCTATGGTGAAGATGTGATATTTTATAATTTTAAAGAAATTTATGATGTCCTTGCATTATTTAAAATCTTATTTGATTTAGTAAAAAATGATAAATAATTTTAAATAACATGACACCATACACATTTTTTATATCCTTAAATTGTTTTTTAAAAGTTTTTTACTAAATGTATTTTTTAGCTTTTTTTAAATTATTCAAAACTTCACTTTTTCTAAGTTCAACTATAGTTTTATCCCTTTAAAAAAAAAAAATTAAATAAGTCAAGGAAATAAACTATCATAAAAATACATAAATTTTGATAGTAGAATAGTATCTTTCTTTTTCTCCCTCTATTTCAAACAGTTAGTACTAGGGTTAATACTATTTAGGGTTGTTAATGAACTAAGATGTTTATGAGTAGTTTAGGGCTTGACTAGGGAACAGAAATTTCTAAGTTCATTTATTTAGAAAATGAGCCAAGCTCAAGATTAACTTTATGCTGGACATATTAAGCAAGCCGATCGAGTTCAAACACAATAATGTGCTTTGTGAACATGCTTGTGAGTATGTGGCTTAATTTATATATATATATATATATATATATATATATTATATATATATAATACCTTATGTCTATGTTTATAATGTATAAAATACACTTATATAAATTTGAAATTGAATTGTATAAGTTTGCAAATAAGTTCATAAGATATTAAACAATTGTTTGAAATATTAATAATATAAATAGTCTAGTTTTTTTATTTTTTTTTTTATATTTTATTTTTTATGTTGGTGTCCTATTTTATATAATAATATAAAGGAAAACCATTCTATCTAATTAATTTAAGTAGATCACAAATAAGCTGAGATTGTTTAATAATAAAATAAATCAAATTTGAACATGTTATATAGTTTGGTAATAAGCTTGAGTTTGGCTCGTGTTTAAACTATTATATCTTATTATCCAAATTGGGTCATGATATAAACTATCACAAAAAGCCCAAAAAACTCATCTCTTATCCAATTTTATTATCATTATTTTGCTGGGTCCAAGACCGGCCCTACGAGCCCAATGCATACATCCCATTCTCTTTAAAGCCCAAGAATACTTATGCTTAACAATATTTAAAAAACCCATGATTCAAGTCCATGGCAAAACAATTTTATTAATAGAATTCAAATCCATAATCAAAACCTATGGTTTAAACTTATGGCAATTTTATTAATGGAATTCAAATCCATAATCAAAGCTCATGGTTTAAACCTATGACAGTTTTATCAATGAAATTCAAATCCCATTAGCAAAGCCCATGATTCAACCACATGGCAATTTATTTGTTAAAAGCCCAATTCTCGCTAGTAATATCAAAAAACTTAATTCTCATTGACAACATTAAAAATCTAGTTCTTGCTGGCAATATTTAAAACCAAATTCACATTGACAATATCAAAAGTCTAATTCTTATTGGTAATATTTAAAGCTTAATTTTCATTGGCAACATCAAAAGCCCAATTCTTATTGGCAATATCAAAATCTCAATTTATGTTGGCACTATTAAAAGCCCAAGCTAACTACTTGCCACTATTTTATCAAAATCCCAAGGTTATTAATACTTAGCAAAGTATTATATCATAAGTATTTCCCTTAAAAGTCCAATAATGAACAATACTTTAAGTTCTTAAACCTATAATATTACAAGCTCATGGAATTTATGGCAATTATCTATTCTCAACCCATGGCAATCATCTTATAAAACCTATGAAAAGTTATGATTATTTATTTTAAACCCATGACATTTATTTATTTATAACATATTATAAACCCATGGAATTTATATAAGAACCCATGATCACTATTTATCTTATATCACAACATTCATAATATTTATTTCCAAAACTCATGATAATTATTCACCTTACAAGCATATTATGATTATCTATAGAAAAACTGATAAGAATATCACATTATTCCACTATAGTGGTTATTATCATATTTTATTTGAACCCCATGGATATTGCCTCTATTTAAAACCCATGGTAAATATTATTCTCAAGAAATATTGAAGGTCATTATTTAAAAGTCCCAAAGAAAATATCATTTACAAAATAATCCATGGCAAAAATTATGAGAAGCTATTCAAATTTTTATTTAAAACTCATGGAAATTAATACCCAAAACCTATCATAAATATTTATTAAAACTCATGAATACATTTTATTTTTACTAATAACTAAAGCCCATGTGTAATAAAAATCCATGGCAATATATGATAGTTTTGTCCATTTTGTAGGGCTCATAATGAGAAAGCAAAACGATAGGCTCAAGTGGAGAGAACCACCATGTCAAAGGTCCATCGAAATACTCAACTCTCATGACTAAGCCCAACATGAAGTCTCAGCAAAAATAGTTCATGTATGCAAACTGACCCAGATGGAGAACTCCCTTCAGTTCTGCCTTCCGCTAGAGATCATCCTAAGATGAAACCAAGCTCCCAAACCAAATTAGGAGCTGGCCATTTGTCTTATCAGCCTTTCTGCCACTACCAATTCTGACGTGAACAGTACTAGAGGCTGGGTTGGCACCTAAAAGCTAATGGCAATAAGTATCATTCTTCTCAAAGTTTTGGTTACAACTTAAGAAAGCCATAACCAAGACCTCCAAGCTAATGAAATCCCCAATTAAATAGTTTATTCTCTTACTAAAAATGTATGTAATTTATTCATGAACCAAACCCATGAATCCTAAAATGGGAAAAGTGGTTTGGAGAGCATAATGGAGTGTCCAGCAGAAGCTTCCAGCAAAGGCATCAATGGTTAACACCAGGCTTGGAGTGTCAGCCAACTCTCTTGAGCTTTGATCCTAGCGGTAGCAAACAATATCTCTAATCCTGATACTTGCTCTAATCCTATTGAATGAAATTAATCTCCAAATCTCAGCATTTAATGTCTGGATTAGGAGTGTCTCAGCCTCCAACTGCATTACCCAAATAAGCAAAACACTCAAAAAGCAAGTCTTACCATTTTTGGGCCAAATCTCAGAAGAGATATTTTGGGATTTTGCTGTTGTTAGACCTGGTCCTTTCTAAATTTTGCTAATCAATCCCTTAAGCTTCACTATAAAAGGAACTACTATCAACTCATCAAGAACAACAATCTTGTCATAAAATATCTCACCCATCATGCTATTTTTAGCCCATAAGTTAATCCCTTAGTTCAGAACCTAGCCTTTAGTCCATAAATGCTCATATACACCTACCCATAAACATCACATTCCATCTTTTCGGAAAATCTTAGCACCTTAAACTAGCCATAAATAGCCCCTCTTTACACCATACTCGAAAATGGCTAAACACCACTTCATCTCTCTTTCATACTTCCATGTATTCACTCATACTTTCCATAAGAGCACATAAACCTTCTTGACGTGAAATCATTTTTTATTTTTGGATTGAGGTCTTACCAAAAAAAAAAAAAAAAACTAAAAAGAGTAGCCTTGTATTTTTTTTTTTTTTTTTTTAAGCCACCAATGTAGACTAGTTTGATATCTCACTCTCGCATCTCGCATGCTAAAAAATTCCCTATATGAAATATCCACATTTATCATATTATCAAATTCTGTCAAAAAAATAATTGAAATTATGTTGTAAGGATTGGATTTGGATCCCCGGCCCAAAAGGTAATTGGATTTAAACTCAATAAGCCCAAAACTATAAATTTGTAGAAAGTGGGTCGAAGAACTGGATTCTAATGAATGAAACAACAACTAGACTTGATTTATAAGACAATTAAACAAAATAAAGATATGTTTGAATAAGAAAATTTGTCCTCGACACAATCCAAGGAGTTTTGTTCTTGTATATATTGAGTGATAATGGTTACAAAAGTAGTTCAGATTTTTTACAGTCTCCTCTCCCCACTTTCTTCCTTTTTCTTACTTTATATACTACGTTCCCTTTTCATCTTTACCATCCATGTGTAAGTTAGACTTGCTGCTATCAATCTTCATCCCATCAAACCCTTCCCAAAGCTCTCAGGTAATAGTTGTTCATGCATCATTTCCTCATTAATGCGGCCAAAGTGTTAGTTGTTGGGCATTTAATGCGGATGTAGCAGCTTTTCTTAGAGATATTTTATGGTCATACTCTTCTCTGTTTATCTTTAATACTTATTTTCCTCCACAGAATAGTTTAGAAGGCTGCCTTTTTCGGTAAATAACATCTTCGAACCTCGGCATTGGGAAGTCGAGAAAGAACTTGTTCTCGGCAAAGCTTCTTGAACTACTATGACCAATATTGTTCTCTTCACCTATTACCATAAGTCTCTTTCTACAGTACTTTCCCATTTTCGGATGATTCCTTATCCTCAGCCTCGACCTTAAGCCCGCCACATATGTAGATGTGTATTCTTGGACCTTTTACCCCTACATATGTTATAAAACAAACTAAACTCTATGAGAAAGGATTTTTTTTTTTTTTTTTTTAATTTTTTTATCTTAATCTATGAGAAAGGTAAATGTCCCCTAAGCAAACTACAAGAAATATTTGTCGAAATAAACTATAGTTCCATATTTTAAGAGTATACCACTAGAATCTTTCCTGCAATTTATCAAATTTTTTTATTTTATTTTTAAAATTGTTACAAAAATTATGGTTTTGATATTATCTAGCATAAATCTTTTTTTTTTTAAAGCTGATTAGACTCGTGAGAGCACAATCAACCATTTGACAGAAAAATCATCATTTGATGTGAAAGCACATGAGTCTTAAAGAAAAGCACACTTTTTGTCAAGCATATTGGCCCAATTCTTTTATGAGGTTTATCACGATCTCAACTCTGTATTACTGCACCATGGTTCTTCTGACTCATACGTTACTCTCTTCTTGATCTCTCTATTACATAGCCCTTTTTCTCGTCCTTCTTTCCCGCAAAAAATGTTGTCTCTTACTCCACAATCTCTCTTGCTCTCACTACTACTATTACTTGTTTCCATCTTCCTCTTGATCTTTAACCTACAAAAATGGCGGAGCAGGTCACAGTCACAGTCACTGAAACCACCGTCACCACCGGGCCTCCCAATAATCGGTCACCTCCACCTCCTCACCGACATGCCCCACCACTCCTTGGCCCAACTCGCCCAAAAACTGGGCCCCATAATCCACCTCCAACTCGGCCGAGTCCCCACCATCGTTGTCTCCTCAGCTCAGCTCGCTAAACTCGTCCTCAAAACCCACGACCACGTTTTCGCAAGCAGACCAAACCTTCTCTCAGCTCAGTACCTCTCCTTCAACTGCTCAGACGTCACTTTCTCACCCTACGGTCCTTACTGGCGCCAAGCCAGGAAGATCTGCGTCACCGAGTTGCTCAGCTCCAAACGGGTCAGCTCGTTCCAACTCGTCAGGGACGAGGAGGTGAATCGGTTGCTGGGCTCCCTGTCAGCTCAGTCCGGCTCGGAACTCGACCTGGGTAAGATGTTTTTCGCTCTGGCAAACGACGTGCTGTGTCGCGTGGCGTTTGGCAAGAGGTTTAAGGAGGAGAGTGGGGAGGACGAAGGGCAGAAGCGTCATTTGGTTGGGGTTTTGACTGAGACACAGGCTTTGTTTGCTGGGTTTTGTTTGGGTGACTTTTTCCCCGGTTGGGACTGGGTTGATTCACTGAGTGGGTACACGAAAAGGTTGAGCAAGAACTTGGAGGATTTACGAGCTGTTTGTGAAGAAATTATAGAACAACATGTGAAGGAGCAAGGTGTGAGCAATGGTAAAGAGGATTTTGTTGATGTTTTGCTTCGAGTACAACAACGTGAGGACTTGGAAGTGCCCATTACAGATGATAATCTCAAAGCTCTTGTCCTGGTATCTCTCTTTTTTTTCCCTCTCTTTATAATATGGGAATTGGCTTAATGTTAAAAATCATATTAAAATTTTAATATACAAAATGAAAATATAAGAATAAAATGAAAATTGAAGAAGATTAGAATGCTGAAACCATCTAAACTCCGAAAATACAGGTTTATGCTAATGCTAATAAAGTTCAATATATTTCAAAATTGACTAATTTAATCCTTATATTCAACTTGGTTCCTTAAATTATTACTCATTTTTAAAATACCAATACCGATTTACACACAGCATGACATTCATAGCAAATAATCTAAGTACACTTTCATTCTTAGTTTCTTACCCACACAAAATACATTGAAATCATAACTTAAAATCAAGATTTTCAAGTTAGAAATTTATGCCTTCAGAGTATTTCAAGTGTGTGTATTGGTATTTTCCCTAATCAAGTTTTTATCATAGCTTGTTTCTTTCTTAGTATTAGTTTTTCTCTCACCACGTGAGGATAAGATATTATAGATAAGGTTATCCATTATTAAAAAACTGGACAATACCACATTTTAGAACACAGGTTTTTTACTTTCATTTTTCTAATAATAAAGGTGACACAGCTGCTTGATCACTTTTATAATTGGTAGTGCATGCAGTATGAAATTAATGATCAAATTAATTGAATAGTTGCTCTGGTAGGACCCCTGCGCTGACCACTGTATTAATAGTGGCATGACTGAGTGGCAATAAAGTTTCGCGCACTGTATTGCCTACTTGAGAAAGGAGCTGGCGTAAATCTAGCAGGCTGCCACGTTATCTCTTTTAATATTTTATTATTTTTTTCTTTTTCATTCTATTTACTCCCTCACTCTTTTTGAGAGACTGTGGAGAGAGTGAAAAGTGAGGGACAGAGAGATGTGCAGAAAGAGTGAGGGAGTAGATAGAATGAAAGAAAAAAATAACAAGATATTAAAAGAGATGACGTGGCAACTTTTTATTGACTGGCTTAAAACATTAGTTCCACATAAGCTCTCGATATAACGTGTTTGGATCCGGATGAACCTGCGTATGGCTTTTTTTTTTTTTTTTTTTTTCTTCTGTGCACACGTTTCAGATTTAGGGGACAAAGTATACTGTTTACATACTGTTTATATACTATTCATACATAGTTTACATATTGTTCATACATTGTTTACGAACTTACAACTACTTTATTCAGAAAAAAAAAAAAAAAGGTCCCATAACACTATTTACACATTTAAAAATTATTTTACTATTGTGTTTTCAGTTTTTAGTTTTCAATTTTTAATTTTCAGCAAAATATTGCTATATTCAAATGGAGCCATATATATATATATATATATATATATATAATTTGACTTAAGTTTTTGAAAATTGTATAAAGACATAACCCATGTCTTGGGAGGCATTAATTTAATTTAGAAAATATAACTTAACCTATGTCTTGGGGGCATTAAATATATCTTAACCTATGTCTAGGGGGTATACAAAGGGCATCAATTAAGAAAATATTTTATAGAAACTTTTTATGAGAAAAAGGGGGAAAAAAAAGATTATTTTGACAGTTTTTTATAATTCTTATTAAAGTTTTTTATATATATATTTTTTATTAAAGTGGTATTAAAACTTTCTAAACATAGTTAATTAACAAATGTTCTAATGGTGCTCGTTAACTTAACCTTATTACAAATTTTCCTATATAGTCTTTACAAACTAATTCGTCACTGGTCGTTAAAAGTAAGTCATGATTCATATATTATGTTTTTAAAAATCTATCAATTACATTTATTTCCTAGTTTGTAATGGTTATATAGTGTAGTGGTGATGGTGGTTGAAAGCTTGAAGATATAATCAAATATTATTTGAGTTTTGTGTGAATGCGGTTTTGAAATGAGTAGCTATTTGTGTAAAGAAATGTTAGTCTATTTGTGCTTTGGTACCATATAATAAACAAAATTATTGATAGTAATTTCCCATGGAATAAACTGAGTTTTATTTATTAAAAATGGTCTATATTTGAATTTGGTTACTTATTATTATTATTATTATTATTATTATTATTATTTTTGAGGAAAAATTTGGTTTAATTATTTGGCTTTGGCAAATTACACTATTTTGCATGAAGTGCTTGAGTGTTTGAGGAAAAAAGGGATTCGAATTACAGGACTAGTAGCATATTGTAATTATTTCTAAAAAAAAAAAAAATATTATGCTTAACCTTTTGAACTACTCAAACACATGATGGACTTTTCAAATTTTAAACTCATTTTTAATGTACCCCTTGCTGTCTTTTTTTTGTTTTGTTAACTAACTTAACTTTGATGAAAAAAGATGCACTACTACCTCATGTGACTTTTAGACCCACTAACTGAGGTGAAGCCTACCACTTATCGTTAAAAGATAAAAATACCCTTTTATCTTTGTTTGTTTCTCTAGAAAATTAAAGAAGAAAAAGAACAACCCAGACAACTCTGTTTGTTTCCCAAGAAAATTAAAGAAGAGAAAGAACAGCTTAGACAATTGGAAGCAAAACAATTTAAAAAAGCCAATTCAAAGAACAACCCAAAGAAGGAAAAACCTTCATGGTAATTAGACTTTGTACTTTTTATTAGTAAGGGGTACCATTTAAATTTAAGATGCATATGTTTAAGGGGCCAAACAAACCAACAATATAAGAGTATTTACATTAGCTTGTGCAAAAATTTGTATTTATTTTAGTATAAGAACATATCTTTTCTATTTTACAAACTTTTCAAAAATCTTACATCAAGTGTGCATTTGGCAAAAATTATTTTTGCCAACTTATTTTACTATTCAGTTTATTTTTACTACTATTCATTGGTCCCATTGCACTTTTTGATATTATTTATGGGTTTCACTGTACTATTTCAGCTAATTTTTACTTTTATCTATTGTACTTTCAGTAAAAAATTTTCAATTTCAGCAAAATAAGCGGATTCCAAACGGACCACAAATCATCTATTCTACACTTTATTTCATTAAAATATCAAAATTTTTATATTTTTAAATTTTTTCTTATTTCTTCACACACAATAACTACCATCCACTCTCTCTCTTCAGGGGATACATAAAGGAAAAAAAAAAAAAAAAAACTAAATTCAAAATCAATAATGGCAATGTAAATTTACATAGTTATTGTAGCAATTTTGTAAATTTACACATCTTTAACTTAATTTATGTCGGTGATTTTGGGGATTAAATGTGTAAAATAAAGCTAGTTTTCTATTTTGCATTATCTGATGCAAATGTTCTAAGGCAACTATAAAAGATGGAAGTAGTAAAATCTTTCTAAGAGTGATACAAGATACATGACACATTTTGAAACTATTGACATTATCTATTATGATTGAAGTAACATCAATTTTATGTGGGTCTACCATTAACATAACTTTTATTACACATTAAATCATCAATTATGTAAACATTGTAAAAAATGGCGAAAATTACACTTTACTCTCTAAAACTATACCCCTTTTTACACTTGCCTCTCAAACAATGGGAATGCACATTTTACCCTCCTAAACTATTACCCGCGTAACACCTAACTCTTAAATTATGAGAGTGCACACTTATCCCCTTAAACTATTACTTGTGTGACACTTTACACCACATCCCATGGGTAATAGTTCAGCGAAACAAGCGTGCATTCTCATAATTTAAAGAGGTAAATGAATAAGAGTGTACACTTACCTGCCTAAACTATACACTTACCTCCCTAAACTATTATTCGTGTATCACTTTATACCACATCTCATGGGTAATTGTTTTGGGAAATAAAAATGCATTCTCATAAATTAAGAAGGTAAGTGTAAAATGAGTCATAGTTTGGGGAGGTAATTGTAAAAGGAATTATGGTTTAGGGGGTGTAAAGTGTGTATTTTCGCCATAGTTTAGGGGAGATAAAATGTCATTCCCCAAGAAAAAAGCTAAAAATATTACAAGTTTTATTACATAAAAGTTAAAACTTACAAAATAATGTAACAATGAATGTGATTGATGAACGTCAACCACCTCATAAATGAATATTAGAATTGTTTTTATATGATTACTGACACATTAGTTTTTAATGTAGTGAAACTTATAGTACTTGTAAGTAACACTACTATTTTACTAATTATGAACACACATGCTGGGGAAAAAATAGTTAACAATTTTTTTATAGAATTGAAAATAATATCCTTAATTTCCCAATTTTATTTCGGTGGAAAACCTTTTCTACTTCTAAATGCACATAAATGGAAAATAAGTCCAATAGAGCAAAAACACATTTTTCAATTTCAAAGTGAGAATTTTTTTATTATTTATTTATAATTTTTAAAAGTTACAAAGGCAACAGACAACTATAAATAAAATTGCCACAAACAATTCTCCCAATGATAACTGCTCTCTCCCTCTCTCTCCACAAATCGATTGTTGAATATCGTTTACCATCAATTTAATGTTAAATCACCATTGATTTAAATTTTTTTTGATCAAATAAATTGTTTTCCCACTTAATTTTGCGAAGATTCTAAATTCAAAGTTTGTTTCTTAATTTGAAACTCCCAAATTGTCCATATAATTTTATTTTATTTGGTGTTTATTCTCGTGAATAAAAGCTTCTTCTTATAGAATTATAAGAAATATTGCTTTTTCATGCTAGCCAAACAATATCAATCATTTTTTGCTCTTTTATATGAAAAAGAATTAGTTTTCTAGAAAAAAAAAAATTTAGTTCGTTTTTCATAGAATAAGTCATTTGTCAAAAAAAAAAAAAAAAAAAAAAAATTTCTGTTGAAAAAAAAGTAAAGACAGTTTCCTGTATTTTCCTATGTTTGGTAACATCAAAAAAAAAAAAAAAGTCCAAAGAATACCATCTTTGGCTAATGAAAAATCTATCAAAAATATGACTTATTTTATAGAGATTAGTTTTTGCTAAAATTCTCCAAAAAACCTTTATCTCATACCATGTTAAATAAGGGGAGTGAAGAGGCAATATAGAAATTATTGAAAACAAATCTCTTTTATTTTGAGGTCACTACCGAATATAGGAAAATGAGACATTTTTCCAAATAATACTTTTTGAAAAATAGCTCATTTTTGATACGTGAGTTTAAACACATATTTTCAATTTTTAAACAACATTATACATATTTATACATACTTTATACATACTTTTTCATCTACACGTATTTTAAAAAAACTAAACCAACCCCCCCCCCCCCCCTCAAGAAGAAATTTTTACATGCTTTTCAAGGAATCCTAAAAAAGTATTATCTTCATCTGAGTTGCTCTAAGCTTGTTTGTTTTTGTTTATGTAGCAATAGGAGTGTAGTAGACGCCTCATCCAATGCAAACTTCTTTTGTTTTTAGGACATGTTTGTTGCCGGTACTGATACATCATCAGCAACACTAGAATGGACAATGACAGAACTAGCTAGACATCCCATGGTAATGAAAAAAGCACAGGATGAAGTTCGAAATGTAGCATCCAGCCTAGGAAAAGTTGAAGAAAGCCATCTTCAACACCTTCATTATCTGAAAGCTGTGATAAAAGAGACAATGCGATTGCACCCACCAGTCCCTCTCCTGGTTCCCCGAGAATCCATGGAGAAATGCAATCTGGATGGGTATGAAATACCTGCAAAAACTAGGGTTCTAATCAACACCTACGCAATTGGAAGGGATCCAACGTCATGGGAAAATCCTTTGGAATACAATCCTGAGAGGTTCATAAACAAAAACATTGAGGTTAAGGATCAAGATTTCAGGTTTCTACCATTTGGTGGAGGCAGGAGAGGCTGTCCGGGTTATTCTTTTGGATTAGCCACTGTGGAGATTGCATTGGCTCGCCTCTTGTATCATTTTGATTGGGCATTACCTCAAGGGGTTGGTGCAGATGATATGGACCTTGGTGAGATTTTTGGGCTTGCCACAAGAAAAAAGACCGCTATTGTTCTTGTCCCCACAGCCAATAAGCAGTATGAGTTCAAGGGCAGATGATACTTCGCAGTATCTTACTGTACTCCCAAGAATGTCTATTTTGTAAATTTCTTGTGGTTGCTAGACTCAGCCGAGTGTTTTATTTAAGTTCCTTGTACTAAAATACACCCAATAATCCCCTCTTTTATCAAACTATTAAAAAGCAGCATTTTCACCAAGCTGCCAGTTTCCCACAAGGTAGTTCAACCGAACTCCAAAAAGTTGAAAACATTATGAGGTATGTCATATATGATTCAAAACAGCCTAATTTGCATTTGAACAATACTATAAACAATACCGGGCTTTAAATTTTTGTTACACCACCTTGTAGTGCACAGGTCTGAGAAAGCTGCAGGATTGTGGAACTCACAGAACCAATAACCAATGTGATATGTCATGCAAATGGTGCCTTCACCTTCAGCCTTTATGCCTGGTAGTGAAAGCAAGTGGTGCATTCTCCTTCAGCCTTTTACCCTGGTAACAAAATTATTATAGTTGTAAAGCGCTGAAAGGACTCATGTCTGAGAGAAGAACCAAAAGCTTCAGCTAATTAAACCTATGCATGACCATAATAGAGTCGTTACTTTTAATTAAACTCACTTGGCCGCCTCTTTTGGCTTTTCCTCTGACGACTCTGTTGTGGTTGAATTCAGAGCTGTCAGCTTCCCAAAGGATTCTTTTGCGTCCCCAAAAAAGTCTTTCACTTTATCAAGAACTGTTTTGAGCTGATCTTCTGTTGGCAGCTGAAAATTTGATCCAGAATTATAAAAGATACTTCAGAATCCACAAAAGGTCAGATCTGACTTGAAAAAAGAACTTTGCAAATGGTATTGTAGATCATCACTGTATTTAGATTCTAACTGAACTCATTGTAGATTGTAGTCCACTAGCATAGATCTTAAGTTGTTTGACAATTTATTTGATGCTCTAAATTCAAAAATTAAGTTAGGGACAATAATATAACTGGAAAAAGGAAAACACCGATCCTCACCTCAATAACATCAGTGGTAGAAAGAGCAGCTCTCAAATTGCCATTTTCCTGCATATTCAGCACTCCTACAACTTGAGACAAAAGGATGGCAGAATTGTTTTTGACAAACTTGTGCAAAACACATGTATGTAATTATGTAGTTACATATGTATGTCGTAAATCGTAGAGACCATATAATATAGCGCAGAGGTATAGGCATATTTACCACTAGTTTGTAGCCATATCTGAACTCAGTAGCTGTTCGCAACACACGATACTGCTTAAATGCTGTCTTCTGTATCTCCTTCTCATCCTATTTCAATCATACATCAGTGGTCAGCAGGCAGAAAATTAGAAGGAAATTGACTTGAGAGTTGCTATAGAAGAAAATGTGGTGCGCACTCCATGAATTTGTTTGCCTAACAATATCAATTATGAGATACAATTGTCAAACTAAAATTCATATTTGGTTAGCTGAATAAATTTTTTTATCAGAGTCAATTTTGGCAGCAGAGGTAGCAAAGATCTCAACTCAGAATTGCAAATTTCCAAACACAAAAAACATTCCAAAGTGTGTAACATTGGCGTGTGTGAGTTGTTTTTGGGTGCATCACTGCAGACTGTTGCAATTAACAATAAATTAGACATGATACAAATTTTGCAAGCTTCACCATGTACAAACTACAGAGGCATTTGAATTCTTCTCTTGATTAAAATGCTTATATCAATGGTTAATAATCAGGAATTACAAGAGAAAAGATAAGAAAGTATATGATACGCATACCCCCTCCTTCCCTTCTCTTTCCACTCACACACACACACACACACACACACACCCAAAAAAAAAAAAAAAAAATGAAAAAGAAAAAAAACCCCATTATGTTTTCCTGAACGGTTAACTTTTGAATCCAATGGCTAGTAGCAATTTAGAGATAAGATCTCAGTGAAAACAGAACTTACACGGTAAATAACTGCTGCGAGATTTCTATCAAGTGTATCTTTGTAGATGTATTTCCCTAGAAAGTTATCCTTAGCTGCAACCATGATTTTGGCAGTGGTTCCTCCTGTTATAAGACTAAGCGGATACCAAAGATAAACCTGTACAAAATAGCAAGAATCTGAATTTTGATATATGCTCACTGGATATGTCCTATAATTCCAATTGAAAAAAATATTATAATAGAGACAGACGAAAATTTATTCAAAATGTAAATAATATCAAAACAATGACCAAAAATCGATGGCCAATGACTAGAGGATGGGCAGAGGGGGAAAATAACTAAATTACCAAAACCCACTAGGACAACCTTGATTACATATGGATAATTTTACGGTCAAAATCATGTTACATGGAGAAAAGTACTATAATGAAGTATCGGAAGGAAGATAGAGTTAGGAAATTAGTATTGTTTGTTTACAGAGAAAAATAAATTATACAGATGACTACTGTCAACAAAACAAACAAATTGGCAAACACACAATCCACCAGAGTGTAAGAAACCAAGAATAAGATCTTAGCAGGCAAAAAATATATCAAATTCATAGTTCGTTTGGATAGAAGTACATAAAGAGAAAGAAATGGATTTCAATTTTTAGTTTGAAAAACAGTATGAAATGTCAAATTGTTTTCTATTGATGAAGTTTACAGAGGAATTTGAGCTTTATCAATATGTACATTTGAAATAACTAGGCATAAGATGTCATTTCAAATCCATAACATCAGTATATCACAAGTGTTTTTGTCTAACTAAAATTTTCAAAGTTCACATCAACATGTGTTTTTAAATTTATATCAAGCAATTTATACTCGTATTTTTTTTTTCAAATTCCTTGATTTTATATTCTCAAATCCAAATGCAATCGTTATGAAATTAACTCCAACTGCAGGCCTCAGCAAGTTAAGAACCCAGCTGGTGGATTTAAAATTTAAAGAACCTTCAATGAATCCATTAGAGTAATGAAAAATCTGACGAACATACAACAACAATAGAATCATGCAGGCATGCTCTGTTTGGTTACTCAGAGAAAGGAAAAGCCAGTAAACTTGAAACCCAGAATTATATTCAAAATGGGACTTCAAAAACAATAACTTCCACTCAATTGAGCATGTCAGGCATCAATCAAACAAAACCAAGCTTATAACTTTCTCTATCCAACATCAAAAAGAAGAAGGAAAGATTAAGATAAAGAGAACACACATTAGCTATACGGATGAAGATGACAAATCTGGGGTTGCCATCATCTTCAATCTTAGGCAAGGAAGGTGGTGGGGTTTTCTGAAACTGACGAGCTTGCATTCCTCTCTTGCCTTTTGCTTCAACCACCAATATGTGCCTCTGCCTCTGCTGAGGCTTCTGGGTCACAGTCCTAGAAGAGAACAGTGAATGCTTCACTAACACATCTTCGT
This sequence comes from Quercus variabilis, assembly GCA_030445155.1. Classification (NCBI taxonomy): domain Eukaryota; kingdom Viridiplantae; phylum Streptophyta; class Magnoliopsida; order Fagales; family Fagaceae; genus Quercus; species Quercus variabilis. The sequence goes on along the minus strand of CP129447.1, from coordinate 55,770,728 downwards.
GTGTCCTAGAATTCGATAAGGGAAGCCGAACCAGCGCGTTCAGAGACATGCTCACTTCCATTTTTTGTTCACTTTACTCACAGTTTCTCTGTGTGTCTTTGTTCAATGGGGTTCTTTTTGTATTGCGCGGTTGATAGGGGGACAACTCATCAACATTGTCCGAGGACTCTTATCCACACGCGCTCAGAGATGTATCAGGGAATGGGGTGAGACACACGGAGCATTATCATTCATTCACGTGGCAGATGATAAGGCCTCAACTATTATACAGTCCCATTAGGGACCATGTCATTGGTGCCCTGCCCCATTCCCATCGGAGTTGAATGTATGATCTATAATGTTATGGTCTCATGGTCATGACCTCTCTCACAAATTTTTTTTTTTCAAATGGACTCATAAGATAATTTTTTTTTTTCTATATTAGAATTACTTTGCCTATATTAATTTTAATAACACAAACCAAAATCTTTATCATACAATTTATATAATATTTATGGCCGACTCTAGCATATAGACGATTAAGTTTAAGACCACTAAATAAAAGAAAGCCCCACACTTTTTAACTAATAGGGTAAATTACAGAAAACTACCCTGAGATTTGAGGAAACATCAAACACATCCACAACTTGTAAAAAATGGCCAATTTAATCCTTCGACACAAACAATGTTAACATCCACCGTTAATAACAAACCTTTCTTTAAAAATTATTTTTTTGGTTCTTTTTGATAGGCTAAAAATATATTGACCCATTGTGATGAATTAACAAATTAATTACCCAAATTAATTAATTAATTCAATTGGCATGCAATATGCGTGGTAGCACAAATAAATCACCAAATAACTAAATGCAGCAAAAATTAAATTGACACAATGACTTGTTTACGAATGAGGAAAACCTACATGGCAAAAACCCCACAAAGTGATTTTAAGGTCACAACTCTCGAGAATTTACTATTATCAAAACAAACGGTTACAAGTAAATGAATCTCAGTACCTTATACTAACCTATAGTTGAACCCTTACCCCAATACCCAATTGAACTTGTTCTATAGTGACAATCTTTCCTTTTAATGCACGGCTCTTAGTACGTGACTAACCAATTGATGCATGGATCGCAGTACGCGGCTTACTCACCAACTTGAGAAAGATGTTGGCTACAAAGTTCTTCAGTTTATCACACGATAAAGGTCATGAAGCTCCTTGGTTACAAAACCCTACAGTGTACAAGTACAACAGCTTCTTTAAGAGAAAGATGAACTAGGGCAAATTTTGTCTCCAGTCACAATAAGATGAACAAAACTTTGCTTCACACTAGCGCAATCTTTGACGGCCCTTAAAACAATTCTTATATATGTTTAGAGTTGTGAGAAAAGAAAGCCTGATTATGTATCCACAGATTGGATGAAAATCAGAACTGAAAATCTTTTTTTCATAAATCTTGACAGATAGCTTATTTATCGAGAAGCTGTCGAGCATCGGGCTAGAACAGCCTTTTAAACCTCGATAGATACTACCTGTCGAGCTAGCTATCGAGTTTTAAAATCCAACACTTCTTTACTTGTTTCTTAGATAGACTTGCATGGCTTTAATACTTGAACTTGAAACCTTGTTCCTTGAAGTATTAAACACATCCTAGATCTACCTAATTATAAGTAAAGTGTGTTTTGTCAAATGATTAGCCAATTACATAAAATATTGACATATGTTCCTACATGATTCACATATGTCCTAATAATCTCTCCCTTTGGCAATCCGTGACAAAACCACAATAAACAAATGAACATATGAGAGAAGTCATAAATCATTCAACTCATATTCATTTGTTGAATACAATAAAATCTATCTTAACACAAGCTCTTGAAAAACTTTCCAAGAAGAGAGTTTGTGGCAAGAAGATTTTGACAACTTGTATTTGTGAAACATTTTAAACAAAACTCATCACGACATCTTAGTGTGAAATAAAAATAAAAGATTGCATACAATATATAAAAATCATGTGCATAAAGAGAGAAAAGAAACAACACATGTAAATATAGGTGAAAGAAAGTAATAACAACCTTAATATATATATATATATATATATATCAACATAAGTACGAGGTTTACTATTACTAAGTGGTCACAAGATTGATGTACAAAAATAATGTATCTAAAAGAGAAAGAAAAGAAAAGATACAAAAAGTCCTCACTACATCCCTCATAAACACTCCCCCTATCACAAAAAAATCTCCTATGCTAACCCTCCCCCTATGTGTATGACTACTCTCATATTAAAACTACTTTCCCTTTTTGTCACAAGTGACAAAGGGTAAATACATCAAGTAGACATCTCATTATCATTGGGTGAGCTAGCACCATCGTCCTCATTAGCATCATCACTACCATAGCCATCATCACTCTCATCCTCAGAAGCCAGTGGAGATGGAGAAGAAGTAATAGTGAAACCACTTATGACAACCTGTTATCGTGCGATACGACCAACACGGGTGTTCACCTGACATAACTCATCACTAAGACTGTCAAGGCAAGCATCCATGCACACAAGCTATGCCATGATGGCTTCGAGAGTGACTCCACCTGCAGAAGATGAAGGAGCGGAGGTGGAAGGAGTTGAAGAAGCTGGAGGAGTCGCTGTTTCAGTCTGTGGCCGCCTTGGTTGAAGTTGAGCCTCGCTCCATCGTATGGTAGCAACGTCTATGGCACACATGACAGAAAAGTATGTAGACTCTGGATAGGAGATGGAAATATGGCAAAGAAGCCTCGTGATAGCGGAAGGAAAAATAAGCTTATCATGAGTCGTTGTATCCTTATAGACATCTATAAGGGAGAGTATGGAGTGAGAAGGGAAGTTGATAAAGATGCCCTCTAAAAGGGATAACAAAAATGGAGCACGAGGCTCTGTGATAGAGTTATAGTGAGACAAAAGATGAAGAATAAATGTCATCATCATGTTAATGAATCTTGGACTTTTGCAAAGCCTAAGCAAGGGGTGTTTTGATGGTCACCCTAAGATGAGGGTATCTCACAGAAGAGAGACGATAGTTCGTCTTTAGACGATCGCAAATAGGGTAGTCATAATGCGTTATCCTAGGAACATATAGCATCTCGGAGACAATATATGGAGTGACTACGAAGTGCGTACCTCAAACGCGAGTGATAAATTGAGGTATAGAATAGTCAAATTCATGCATATTAGATTAAAACTCCTGTATGATCACGGAGGGACAAGTGATCGGGGCGCCACATAGTGACTCCCAACCCTAATTGTAAATGACAGTGGGAAGGTTAGTATCGAAAAAATCCGATAGGATGACTTGGCGTTTCGAATGAATGCCTCATCTAGAAAAGTTCTCCGAAAAGTTCTTTCAGGCTTTATCATCACGGAACCGTACGTGAGAAGGAGTAGTATCAAAAGAAGAAGTGGATGCCCCAGAATGAAGAGGGTTTTGGGACAGAATGGATTTGTGTTTAGGTGCTATAAAGCAGACTAATGCAAGAAAGAGAGAGAGGGAGAGAGAGAGAGAGAGAGACAATCAGAAAAGAACCAACAAAACAATATATAAAAATATGAAGAATTGAAGGTATGTATGGATGAAAATGTATGAACATGTGACATGCAAATTTAAAAACATCATGTGCTCAGCCCAATCCAAACCTAATAGCACACAACAATTCAACATATATAACACACATCTATAGTTAAAATGTTCATGAGATGCAATGCATAATGATTTCAAATCATTTAAACAAATACCTATCCCAAAGATTTGAGATAAACTCATAAATTTTGAAAAACCCCAAATATGTTCAACAACCCCAACAGTTAGGTAACAAATGCATGAAATGTATGATAAAGAGTGAGAAAGCATCATACCAGATAAAGAATGCAAGGAAGAGACCGAAGAAAGAGTGAGGAAGTTGAAAATGTTGGGTTTGAGGTGTTTGGGAGAGGGAGGGAACCTTTTCTGTCGAGAGAGATCAGGGAGAAATGAGATAGAAATCGTGCAGATCCTTTATATAGAAAAGTCATAAAACTCGACAAATCGAGAGGTGTCCATAGCTAAAGGATCTCGATGGATCAAGGTAGCTATCAAGAGGTCAGAAACTTCCTCGATGGATCGAGTAGCTATCGAGAAGCTGTCGAGAATACAATAAAAAGCAGCTGAAGGGTCTCGATAGATAGCCTAACTGTTAAGAGGTGTTGAACAACTGTTGAGATTGTTTAAAAATAGTTTTTTAAGAAGAGAGAAACACATATATGAATGCAATCAAGTATGTTTTACAACCAATGATCCAAACAACATTTTAAGCTCTCAAAATCATCTCTTAACAAGAAAAATGTCAAGCACATAAATCTAAAACACACACACACACACTAAACAAGTCTAACCAATTTTATATTTCAAAAACAAGTCAAGACAGCTTAGTGAGCATACATTAACACATGTATTCTTTGTGATGGCCAAATCACATTGTACCTGCACATGTATCAAAAGTAGCAAAGAATATTGAGTATTGTGTGTGAAAGACAAAGCAAGATTGCATAAGTGTTTACATGTTATGACGATTTGAGATATGAGAAAATTACTTTAACTCACACACAATCATAACTATTTGATAGAGACTATCACTTTTGAGGTACATCCTATAACTTTCACATCTCCTAGAAGACACGTTTGCAATTATATATAAAGCATTTTGATTCTTTTATCTTTTTATTTTTCTTTGCATATTTTCTTTTGTTAAGAATATCATGCATCAGCATATAAGAGATAGAAAAGAAATGCCCAATTATGTTAAGTTGTTGACATTACACTTTTACTATATCGAAGCATACATATGTCATTTCATAATTGACGAGCAACAGTTGTGAGATGGTTATTTATGCATTTCTCTTAGGATTTTCTAGTCATTCTCGTAAAAAAGAGTGATACGAGTGTTAAGTATAAGAGATTACTTAATCTTACTCATTACAAACATGAGCTACAAAGCTCACTTGCTTAGTTGTGCATAGAGATGCTCATCTAAGCTACAAAAGATACAAAATTTAGAAAACTTTGTTTCAATGGTCATCCAAGGTATACAAGTATCAAAGTACACATACACACACTATTTTTGTATTTTTCTGATTTTTCAATTTATTTTTATTTTTATTTTTATATGAAAAACAAAATAAAGCAAAACTGAAAAATAAACAAACAAAAACATGTTAAACAAAGCAATGCATAAAACTAGATGCAAATGCATGAGGAAGGAGAAGGAGAGGAGAAGATTAATCCATGAAGATAACACCAATGTTTTGGCGAAAGAATTCAAACTGTTTGCTATCAAGAGGTTTGGTGAATAAATCAGCCTTTTGATCATCAGTATGAATGAACTCAAGAGTGAGAGTACCATCTTCAACAAGCTCTCGAATGAAGTGATGTCGAATCTCTATGTATCTAGTTCGAGAATGTTGAATAGGATTCTTAGAGATTTTTATGGCACTGGTATTGTCACAATAGATAGAAAGATGTTCTTGACGAATACCATAATCAAGGAGGAATTTTTGCATCCATAGAAGTTGGGTGCAGCAGCTAGCGACAGCTATGTATTTAGCCTTTGCAGTGAATAAAGAGATGAAATTCTTCTTTTTGCTCATCCAAGAGACAAGATTATTACCCATATAGAAACAGCCCTCCGAAATACTCTTTCTATCATCAGCATTTCTAGCTTAGTTTGTGTCAGAATACCCAGCTAAGACATCATTTGTGTCCTTGCTATACCACACATCAGAGTTGGCAGTGGTTTTGACATATTTTATGATTCTTTTCAAAGTAATCATATGAGACTTTTTGGGATTAGCTTGATATCTAGCACACACTTCTACACTGTAACTAATGTCAAGTTTATTAGCAGTAAGATAAAGAAGACTATCTATTATGCTTCTATAAAGAGATGGTCAACACTTTTGCCCAACAAATCAACAGAGAGTTTTACATTTGGACTCATAGGGGTTTTAACAAAGCTAACAGATTCCAAACCAAACTTTTTCACAAGATTTTAGTGTATTTAGATTGAGATAGGAATATACCTAAATCTTGTTGACGAATCTGAAAACCAAGGAAGTGAGTCAACTCTTCAATCATACTCATCTCGAACTCAACCTACATAAGTTTTAAGAATTGTGAGCAAGTTCATCCTTAGTTGACCTAAAGATGATATCATCAACATAGATTTGAGTAACTATTAACTCACCATCTTCTTTTTGATGAAGAGAGTTTAATCAGCTTTTCCTCTTGTGAACTCATGTGACATTAAGTATTGTGTGAGTCGATCATACCATGCTCTAGGGGTTTGTTTTAAATCATAAAGTGTCTTCTTGAGGTACAACACATGATCCGGGAAGTGTGGATCAATAAATCTTTTTGGTTGAGCCATATAGACATCTTCTTTAAGGAAACCATTCAAGAAAGCAGTCTTTACATCCATTTGGTAAAACTTGAACTTCAAGTGACATGCTAAAGCTAGGAGAATTCTGATGGACTCCATACAAGCTACTGGAGTAAATGTCTTATCATAGTCTACTTATTCCATTTGAGAGTATCCTTAAGCTACAAGACAAGCCTTGTTGCGGATCACATTACCTTTCTCATCAGTCTTATCGTAGAATATCCACTTTGTGCCAATGATGTGCTCACCCTCTAATATAGGTACTAGAGTCCAGACATCATTCCTCTAAAATTGAAGTAGATCATCATGCATAGCTTCAACCCAGCTTTCATCCTAAAGAGCTTCCTCAACTTTTGTGGGTTTAACCTGTGACAAGTAACAAGAATAAGACATAAAGTTAACAACACATTTATCAACAGTACGCTTCTTTAGTGTAAGTTCATTTATGTTTCCCACAATAATTTCAGGAGGATGATTCAATTTGATCCTGGAGGAAGGTCCTTTCTTTTCATGGGTTTCAAAATCAGGTGAAGTAGATATGTTTGCTGAATCTTCTACAACACTTGGAGTACTTGGAGATGCAGGCTCTTGTTCAACAATTTCTTGAACTTTCTTGGGCTCGGGAGGAAGAATTTCTTTAGGGATTTCCTCACTTAATTTCTCAGAACTTGATTTTGAAGACTCATCAATAACAACATTCATAGTTTCTATTACTTTCATGGTTCTTTTGTTGCATACTCGATAAGCCTTGCTTGTAGAGGAGTATCCTAGAAATATTCATTCATTGCTTCAGGAGTCAAATTTCTCCATATTCTCTCTATCCTTGAGAATGAAACAAGTACTTCCAAAAATTCTAAAGTACTTAACATTTGGCTTCCTTCCCTTCCATAACTCATATGGAGTCTTCTTGGTATCGGGTCTAAAATACACACTATTAACCATATGACATGTAGTATTAACGGCTTCTCCCCATAAGTTTTTGGCCATATCCTTGATGTGCAACATGGCTCTAGCCATCTCTTGAATAACGCTGTTTTTTCTTTCTACTACACTATTTTGCTGAGGAGTAATAGGAGCAGAGAATTCTTGAGATATACCTGATCTCGTGCAAAAGGACTCCATGTATGAGTTCTAGAATTCTTTACCATGATTACTTCGAATTCAATCAATCTTCAGGCTCTTCTCATACTGCAATCTTGTGCACAAGACTTCAATGTGCTTAGGAGCTTCAGACTTGGATCGTAGGAGAATAACCCAAGTGTACTTAGTGAAGTAATCTACCACAACCATGATGTGTCTCTTTCCACTAAGAGACTTGATTTTGGTTGGACCTATGAGATCTAGATGTAGTAACTCCAATGGTCTAGATGTAGCAGATGTCTGAGTGCCTGGATGATTAGCTTTCGTTTGTTTTCCAGGCTGACATGGTCCACACATCACATTGTTCACTCTATTGAGCTTCGGTATCCCCAAAATTGATTCATGCTTAGATACAATTGAAAGATGTTTGTAACTAGCATGTTTCATCCTTTGGTACCATTGATCTTTATTAGGTAAATGAATGCTATTGCACACAATATCAACATCAGGAACCAAGCCATGACAATTGTCTAGAGTGCGAACACCACTTATAAGTTTCTTTCTAGACTCATCCATGACAAGACATTTCCCTTTTGAGAATAGTACCTTGAAATCTTGATCACATATCTGACTTATATTCAAAAGGTTCACTCTCAGACCTTTTACATATAGAACATTTGCAATATCTAGCAGTCTAGGTAAAGAGATGATTCCCTTTCCTTTAATCTATGATTTGCTCTCATCACTAAAAGTGACATTACCACCTTTCTTAGACTTGAAAACCTTGAAGAGAGATTGGTCTCCAGTCATGTGTCTTGAGCAGCCGCTGTCAAGGTACCATAAACACGTGTCCATAACCTTAAATGCAGACTTCATCATAAAGCACACTTCGTGCTTAGATGAAAGATAAGTGGGAATGGTGTTTTCTATCATCTGCCTTTTATGAATAAAGCATTTAACTTTCACTCTTCTCAGACGAACTTTTTTGCTCATTTTTATTCTGAGATAGTCTAGTTTCTTCTTTGTCAAGCTGAGATATTTTTCAATAGTCATCATAATAGAATTCAAATAACTTTTAGATTTGCATTTTCTAATACACTTAAAAAAGTAGAGATTAGAAAAACAAGATATATTTGAAAACATAGATCTCTTCAAGTCGGTTGCAGCCATGACAACAAGGGTCAATGGATCACACAACAAAGATTAAAATCTAATCAGACTATGCCTGCTCTGATACCATTTATGGGCCAAGAATGTATTGACCCATTGTGATGAATTAACTAATTAATTAGCAAAATTAATTAATTAATTCAATTCGTATGCAATACGCGTGGTAGCACAAACAAATCACTAAATAACTAAATGTAGCGAAAATTAAATTGACACAATGATTTGTTTACAAATGAAAAAAACCTACATGGTAAAAATTTCACCGGGTGATTTTAAGGTCACTACTCTTGAGAATTCACTATTATCAAAACAAACGGTTACAAGTAAAGGGATCCTAGTACTTTATACTAACATACAGTTGAACCTTTACCCCAATACCCAATTGGACTTGTTTTGTAGTGACAATCTCTCCTTTTAATGCATGGCTCATAGTACGTGACTAACTAATCGATGTGCAGATTCCGGTACACGACTTACTCACCAACTTGAGAAAGATGTTAGTTGCAAAATTCTTTAGTTCATCACATGATGAAGATCACGAAACACTTTGGTTACAAAACCCTACAGTGTACAAACATAGCAGCTTCTTCAAAAGAAAGATGAACTAGGGCAAACTCTGTCTCCGGTCATAATTTGCATAGACAAAACTTTATTTCACACTCGCGCAACCTTTGACGGCTCTTAAAAAAAAATCCTTATATATATTTAGGATTGTGAGAAAAAAAAGCCTAAACATGTACTCATGGATTTGATGAAAATCAAAACTAAAAATCTATTTTTCATAAATCTCGACAGATAGCTTATCTATCAAGAAGTTGTCGAGCATCGGGCTAGAATAGCTTTTTAAACCTAGATAGATACTAGCTATCAAGTTTTAAAATCCAGCACTTCTTTACTTGTTTCTTGGACAGACTTGCATGGTTTCAATACTTGAACTTAAAACCTTATTCCTTGAAGTATTAAACATATCTTAGATCTACTCAATTACAAGTAAAGTGCATTTTGTCAAAAGATTAGCTAATTACATAAAATATTGACATATGTTCCTAACATGATTCACATATGTCCTAACACTTTTTTCTTCAATAAAAAAAAAGAGAAAAACAAAAAACAAAAAAGGTGATTACTTTGCCACTTTCTATTTGGCAGTCAAGAAATCAAAGAGAAAATATTAGAAAATCAAAAGGAAAATCCATAGAAAAAGCCTCATCTTCTCCATGTAATGTTTGGAAGCCAAGAAAACAAAAAGAAAAAGAAAAAGCTCCTTAAAAAACAAGCCCTTTTCTCCTCCATAAAGAAACCAAATAGAACCCAATCACACCATCTAAGCTCTAAAATCCACCATAAAATTGCCATCAACCACCAAGCAAACATTAAAACTGTTGATACCCATGTCAGTGAAACCCAAATCCAGTCCCACCATCACAAGATCTCCACACTGAAATAGAGAGATGAGAAAGGAAGCAAATCCATCATCCATCATCGGCAAGATTTAGACAACCAAAGGCAAAGAAAATTGAGAGAGAAAGAGTGTTAGATGAGATTGTGAAAAAGAAAAGAGAAAGAGAGTCATATTTGGAAAAACAAAAATTGAGAGAGAAAGAGAGTACGGTGATACTAAGAAAAAGAAAAGAGGTGAGAGAGTAAGACTTTGTTATTAACGGTGGATGTTAACACTATTTGTGTTGAAGGATTAAATTGGCTATTTTTAATAAGTTGTGAACATGTTTGGCATTTCCTCAAACCTTAGGGTAGTTTTATGTAATTTGCCCTAACTAATATTATGGGATGGTGTGAAAATGAGAGATAGGCCACAAAGAATGACAAGCAATCCGAAAGAAAAGATAGTGAATCTCAGTCAACTCAGCAGAAGTGATTTGAGGATCAGAACCCCACTAGATAGAAGTACCGGTGATGTATGACATGATATCATCAAGGGGTGGAGACTCATTGTACGGATAGACAGGATGTTAGACCAGCAGTACCCCAAGAGCATTAGCCATTACTGAAGAAGTAATGGTGTACTCATCACCTTGCATCCAACTCTTCACCTGAGTGTTGGAATCATAGGAGTGGATAGAGAGGTTCGAGTAGAAATCTCTAATCAGGGTAGCTGGAGGTGGATGAGAAATATCCATTAATGGTAACTAGCCCCTACGCTCAAAGTTTCTCCTAATTTTAGGATCGAGCTCATCTAGAATTACCTTCCTCTCAACCCAAATATTCCTAACAAGGTTCAACTTCTCATGGGTCTCCTGATGTTTTTTACTCAGAAATCTATCACTCTCAAAGGAAGGAGCAGAGGAAGAAGAGGGAGTTCTATGAGCTCTAGTCTTCCTAACCATGATGCTAAGGATCACAAGGATAGACAGAAGAAATAGAGGAAGAAAATAGAAAAACCAAGGGCAAACGACAAGTTAGTATAAAAATATAGAAAATAAAAATTCTATATGATGCATGAACACTATCAACATGTGATGCATGCTCTAATACAGCAAGAATAAGTTCAATTTGACTTAAAATTCACAAAATTGGTTTGAGCATAGAGTTTACACCAAAAACCCCAAATTTTGAAAAGAAACCAACAAATTGACCAAATTGATCATCACACAGGATAGATAACACAAAATAATGATCAAATTAATTAATCTAACAAGCCAATTTCATCAAATTAAGCACAATTGAACAAAATCCCCAATTCGGGTAGTTACAAGCCCTAGAATTTCAAAATTTTCCCAAATCATCAAATTGATCAAATTAAGACACAAAGATCAGTTTTATAGTGTCCTACAACAAAAACTCATTGATCAATTTCCAAAGAAAAGGCTTAAATCAACAGAAATCCCAAATCCCTCAGGTTCGAAATTTACCCAACAATGCATGAAATAATGCATGAAACATGAAAATAAATGAAAAAGGAAGGGAAAAAAGGTCTTACCGCCCTTAGATGAGAAAAACCTTGCAAAATATTGGAGGGAAAATGACAAAAAAACTTGATTGGAAGCCTTGACCGATCGAAGAGAGAGAGAAAAGTATTTTGAAAAAGTTTGAAAGTGATTGAACACGTGAAAACTCAAAGTTTTAAAAAACTCTCTATGCGATTTTTGATTGATCGAAAATTAGATTTGATCGATTGAAAATGCCTTCGATTGATCCAATAGTGATCGAGTACCAATCAAAACAGACAGAACTAAATCAAAATTTTAATTGCAATTTTGATCGGTTGAGAAACAGGTTCGATCGATCGAAATTCTGAAAAAATCAATTTTTTGAAAAACAAAGCAATTTTATGCAAAAAAAAACTCCTCAAAGCATAGCATTTTATGAATAAAATGCATGAGTGTGAGATGAAATACTTTTCAAAAAACACTTGTTTTAAAGCCAGATTTCTCAAAAAAAATTTACAATCAATTATCTTTAAATTCTCAAATTTCAAACATATTTTGCATAAAAATCAAGGAATTCTTCAACCTTGGTTGGCCAAACCAAAATCACACACAATAACATGTACAAAGTTTAGCAAAGAGTAAATTATGTAGTGTGTGCAACTAGCAAAAGCTTGAGATACATGTGAGGTGATATGTGAATAGTAATCAAGCACAATTTCTACAAAAGTTATCACATAAACTTGAAAGAGATTATCATCTAAAGAGTTACATCATATAACTCTCACATTTTCTAAAATAAAAGCTTGCAATCATGTAAGTTTTTTGATTTGCCTCATAATGTACATACCAATTTTATTTGATCAGAAACTTATTAATAATAACCGGGATAATGTACACACCAATTTTATTTGATTTAAAGTAATTATAGCCCAATAATGTACACATCGATTTTAGCAATTAAACCGAGGTTACATTTTATGTTCTTTTTGTGCATGTGCTACACTTTCTCGAGTACAAAATCTTACGATATGCACTAAGGTGTTTATGATTAACTAGTAAACAGTGGTTAGATGGTTATTTATGCCTTTCTCAATAAGTTCAAGTCCGACAATCAAAGGCATGTGACTTCAAGATCAAGATCGTGTGATTAAAAACTATAAACATCTTCTTACATAACATGCATTACAAAGTTTCAGATAGTAAAGTGCAAAAAGTAAGCTTGTCCAAGCTAAAAAAGGTACATAAACATGTTATGTAAAAATAAATTGGCCAACATTGATTTCAAATTCAAGAAAAATAATGCAAAAACACATTTTGCTTTTTTATTTTTTTATTTTTTGTTTTTTATTGAAAAGAAATGACAAAATCAACTTAGAATGAAATGCATGAATGTTATGCAATGCAAATCCCAGAAAAGCAAAGAAAGCAAAAACAACAAAGACCAAAGGTCACAAAGAGTAGAGCGATGAAGCACAAGGACCATGTTAGAAAGACTCAATTAGATTGAGCCTTTTGCATCAAAAAATTTTTAGATGCAACTCTAGCATTAGAGTTATTCTTCAAATTAGAATTCTGAGCAACTCTAAGATTGGAATAAAGGTTTAAAACCTTTACCAACTCACTAATATGTACCATAGGATCTTGTGCTTAATGCATAGGTACTTTGGGCTTATTTGCTCACTTAACAAATTGCAACTTGAAACAGTTTGGACGAATGTGCCTAGACTTTTCACAAAAATGACAAACCTATGCAGGCTTATCATGCAACTTGCTTTAAGAGGGTTAGAAGCCTTAGGTTTAGATTCTTGAAGATCAACCCTAATCTTCTTAAGAGGTGTGACTTTTACAGGTTTAACAACCTCACTCATAGGGGGCTCAGAAGAAGGAACAAAGTTTGTGGAACAAGGTTCAGGCACAAAGACGCTTTCTACAAAATCTAAACCAATTTTGTCAGAGGGAGACTTTTGAGCGCTCAACATGTGATCAAGTTTGGAACTTGCAGATCTATTAGTTTGTTCTCTGGCAACAGATAATTCAAGTTCCAAATTCTTAACTTTATCAAGTAAGAGCATGTTCTCAGTCTTCACATTATTCAATAATTCATTAGCATCAAACAATTTCACAAGCAAGTTTTTCTTATCAGGTTCAAGAAATGTAATTTTCTTTAAGCAAAAAATCAACATTGATAGCATTTTTTGCAGCAACTTTGCAAAGTTTATTATAGGCTTCTTGTAAATCTGCATCCTCAGAGAGTTCCCTATCAGAAGGTTCTTTTCAACAGCAACACTTTCATCAACTACAACAGTAATAGTGAAAGTAATTAAGTTTCCGTCCTCATCATTACCAGACTCATTATCAGAAATTTCATTATCACTAAGGGTTATAGCCATAACCTTATCCTTAGACCTCAAGAATGTAAGACATTCTGATTTCACATGACCATACCCTTGACAATCAAAACATTGTTAACCCATAGAATTATTAGAAGGTTGACCTACTTTTTCTTTAGGTTTTTCAGTGTTATTCACTTTAGTGAGATTATTCCTCCTAAAATTTCTAGGTTCAGTATTTTTTTTACCTCTTGCTCTTCTATTATTGTTCCTAAGAAAATTTCTAAAGTTCTTGGCAAGATAGACAATTTCTGTAGCAGAGAGCTCATTATCAAATCCACTCACATCAACATCATCAACAGACTTAAGAGCCATTGATTTGGATTTGCTAGTCTTAGGTAAGTCTAACTTATAAGACTAAAGAGATCCTACAATTTCATCAACAGGGATGAAATCCATATCCTTACTTTCAGTGATGACAGTTACTTTGGGTCTAAAATTCTCAGTCAAAGATCTAAGAATCTTTTTAACTATTTTAGGTTGATCATAGATTTCACTCAAATTATAAATAAAATTAACAATATCATTAAGCTTAGCATAGAATTCATTAAAAGATTCGTCATCAGACATCCTAATGCTTTCAAATCTAGTAGGTAGTTGTTGCAATTTATTGATTTGAACTGCCTTTGTGCCTTCATGCACAGTTTAGAGGATATTCCATGTAGTATGAGCAATCTTAAAATTAGAGATTTTCTTAAATTCTTCCATAGAAACAACATTAAAGATAGTATCCATAGTCTTGTTATTAAAAGCTGCTACTTCTTTCTGAGAAGTTTGCCACTCACTAATAGGAGTAGTGGGCTTCTCCCATCCGTATTCAATGAAGTTCTAGACTCTCTCATTAATAGATTTCAGGAATGCTTTCATTCTTACTTTCCAATAAGTATAATTATTCCCATCAAATTGAGGTGGAATAACAAGAGAGTGTCTGTGTTCCATGACAATCAGGGTCAAGGATCAGCTTTTAGGTCAAAGGATCTACAATAATAGAGCTACCTGCTTTGGTACCACTTGTTTTTTTAGACCCCTTAAAACACAACCAAATTAACCTAATTAATTAGATAAGTGATTACTTAGTCAAATTAAACATATTTAAGTTAACACAGATAAATCATATCATTGTAAAGTGCGAAAAATAAAGAACATAACAATATGATAACCTAGGAAAACTAAATTGGTAAAAAACTTGGGGAGGATTTAACCTAACTATCCTCAAGGTAAAACAAATCCACCATGAAAGAATTGAAGTTTACACAATAGCTATTTAGATCACTAACATTCTATTGTTACATTGAGTAGGAAACTTACTACCATAACCATGTGACAGCTTTAAGTCCACAAACTACTTCTTTTTTGGATTCACAGCACCCACAAATACTTCCACTTGTGATTTCTTTAAGCTCTTGAATCTGTAACTAAATTGATCTCTAAACTCTTGATATCAATCTTAAGATTGGAAACCCTAAGTATGTGTGAAGACAAACACCTCTAAATCTCACAAGAGATTCACATATACAGCATAAAGAGTAACCTAAAAATGTGGCTAGAGTTTTCCTTTTTATACTTAAGACAAAACATAAAACCTTATACGTCAAAAGGGCTTGGGTTGAGTTGAAAAATTCTGTAAAAAAACAATCTGCACGACTTTCGATCGATCGAGCCAGACAGATTTACATAGTAAATCCTGCAGAACACTCGATTCTAACTTTACACTTAAACATACTTTGAGTAAGTTTAAATAAGACTAAAATGTTTTGATCATGATTTGCCAACATTACAAAATGAAGTTCTAATACATTAGTTTCTAATTCCTTAGAACCTAACATTAATTAATCAAATTAACATGCAAAGCGTGTGGTAGCACAAATAAATCACCAATTAAACTAAGTGTGCAGTGAAAAATAAATTGATATGGTAATTTGTTTACGAATGTGGAAAACTTACACGACAAAAATCCCACTGGGTGGTTTTAAGTTCATCACTCCTAAGAATCTACTATTATCACAACAAGCAGTTACAAGTAAAGGAATCTCAGTACCTTGTATCAACTTACAGTTGAACCCTTACTCCAATACCCAATTGTACTTTATGTAGTGACAATCTATCATTTTCAATGCATGGCTCCCAGTACGTGACTAACCAATTGCGTGGATCCTAGTACACGACTTGATTGCCAACTTGAGAAGGATGTCAGCTGTAAAGTTTTTCAGTTTATTCAGATGATGAAGATCATAAAGTTGCTTGGTCACAAAACCCTACGGTGTACAAACATAGCAACTTCTTGAAGAACTAGGGCAAACTTGGTCTCCGGTCACACTCTTCTTCACACTTGTGAAATTTTCTCTTTTGCAACTTGTGTCACCTTTGATGGCTCTTAAAATAATCTTTATATATGTTTAGAGTTATGAGAAAAGAAAGCTCAAATACATAATCATGGATTGGATGAAAAACAGTCCTGAAAAACTGAACTTCATAAACCTCGATAGATTCCCTATTTGTCGAGCAGCTGTCGAGTCACGGGATTTAGATAGCTCTCTAAGCCTCGATAGATACTAGTTGTCGAACTAGCTGTTGAGCTTTAATGAGCAGCACTTTCACACTTGATTATTGGACAAACTTGCATGGCTTTAACACTTGAACTTGAAACAAGGTTTCTTGAAGCATCAAACACATTCTTGATCTACCCAATTATAAGTAAAGTGTGTTTTATCAAATGATTAGCCAATTACATAAAATAGTGACATATGTTTCTAACATGTAAAACACATATGTCCTAACGCCAATCGTTTGGCGGATGCAATTGGGCTAAATTACGTGATCTAGAAAGTTAGAGAGGACAAGGTTTTGTCAAGTTAGTTGGTTGGAGGTCTCAAGTACATGAGGTAGACTAGGCTTGGAGGGTATTTTGTTATTTGTGTATTCTAACTTATTCTCTAGTGGATTGATTTACCGCTTAGAGGTCGGCGAAAAGGTTTTTCGCCAAGTTCTTTGGTTTTCTCTTCGATAACACGTCTCGGTGTTATCTTATATTTGCATCTTTCTTTCCTACTTTTTTAGCTTTCATTTTATTGCTATTATTTGATGAATATGTCTTAGAGTAGTTTTATTGTTTGTTCGTTTGCATTTACTCTTATTCCGCACTTAGTTTAAGTTAGAGTAAAAACAATTGAGCCGTAACTTTTAATTGGGGGTCTAAACAAGCTCTTTTGTTTTCAAACAAATTCGAGCTTTCACACTAGACAATATTTGGCATGATAGACGTGATCAAAACACTATGATTTGATCGCTCATTTTAGCTAGTGTTATTATAGTCACATAATTCTTTATGACTTGAGACGCTGTCTCCAATATTGATACTCAAGGTCTCAATTCTCACAAGAACCTAGTCAAGCAAGATGCAAGAGAATGACAAAATTGTTTAGAAACCATGCTAAATCCACTGCTAGGAGTTGAATCTTGCTCACTATTATTTCAATATCTCTTCAACAATAAGAAAACTTTGAGTGAAATTTGTTCCCTTTGAAAGTAGACATCTATTACTTTAAAATTGTCACAAATTTGATCCAATTTAAATTTAAAACGAGTAAGATATGATTGTTTGAAGTTGACATAGTTGAGTTGTCACAATTGTATAGTTGCATATGTAGCCAGCAACAGAAACCACCCCCTCCCCAAAAAAAACCTTAAAATAAGTTCTAGAAGGAAAGTTTGATGCCCAAACGTGTGCCACTTGATTTGGGTGCATTTTGCACAACAAAAAATGAGCTCTAAAAAACTTATCGCACATTACTAAGATATGAATTTTCAACTCCAAAATACTCCTATAAAAAGGATTTTAAACCATTGGGTTGAGACACATAGAAAGAGTCTATGTATTCGAAACTCCAAAGGGAGTTTTTCACTAAATTCCATCAAGTTCTCTTCTCTTTGTTGGCTAAGACCACCCTTGGTTTTTGGCCTTTACTTTAAAGGTTTACGAACCTCTTTTTGGTTTGTGTGATAGATTGACTGAGGGGAATGGTAAAATTAAGCTTTGGCTTCTTGCATTCGAGACAAGTTTTTTTTTTTTTTTTTAATTTATTTTTTTCCTTAATTTATTTTCTTGATTTTTTTAGTTCTAATTTTATTATTTCGTTTTTATGTTTTTTTATTAGTTTGTAATTTAATTTAGCTTAGTATAGTTTATTTGCTTTATAATATAGGTTAGAAACATGCTTAAATTATGGTAAATTTCTTTAGTTTTGAATTTCAGCCATCTTGCATGCATAGCTTGAGGAGCCGTGTACATAGCTTGAGTCGTGTACACAAGCTTGTCCAAAAACATTATAAGGGTGCCTTGGTTGATTGGAAACATAATTAGTGTATTTAATTGATTAGTAACATGATTAAGATGTTGAATTAGTATAGTGCATAGGATTCGATTATGGGCATGATGAGATGATATGATAAACTGATGTTAACATTCTGTGATGAATGCTGTTAAGATGAATGTGATAATAACATGATGTGTGATGGCATGATGCATGAGATGATGAGCATGAATTATAAAAATTAATGTTGAGATAAATTGACTTTGTTGTGTTTGTGCTTGTGTGTTTATTTTTGATTATTTGCATAATTAGCATAGGTCATTAGTGGGTTCATTGGTAGAATTAGGCCGTGGAGGCGTGAAGCATGAAAGTGAAGGCTTGCCTATGGGCCGGGCGGACTTGAGTGCCTAACAACATCTGGTCCTTGATACATGAATTAAGTTGTCCTCATATGATTGAGATCTCTATTTTAACAACTGTTGGATCAAAGGAGAATAGAATGGAATTGCCCATTATCTAGCTAGGCAGGCTAATTTTTATTTATTTATTTATTTATGACATAGGAGAATTTCACTTAGATTAGTTGTACGTCGCGGAGCATACTGTACAACAATCCTTACTGTTAATCAAACTTCTATGGACAATTGACCCTACCCACCAGAACTAGTTACCGGGTAATTCAAGGACTTTTCACCCCTAACGGGCTAAGCAGTTTATCCTCATGCCCAGGAGGCTGGGCTAAATTCTTGGTAGAGAATGTTGCCAATTTTGTCTTTTGAGGCCCCTATTCGTATTTTGAGCCTCATCAGGGATGACCTAAGTAAGAAGGGCTATGCAAACCAGTTTCTTTGTTCCTTTTATCTCTTTGTTCTTTTCTATTTGTCCCTCTTTGCTTATATTTTATTTGGGCTCTTTGTTATTATTTTATTTTTAGAATCTTAAATATATATGGAGTTCGAACCCAAGTTTCTTATTCATAGAAGTTTTACAAATTGAATTAATTAGAACTAATTTATTTGTGTGTTTTCTTAAATTGGGCATTCCTCGTCCCATAGCCTTGTCCCCATGTTGTCGGTTTAACACACCTACCAACTCTAAAAATCGAAAAAAAATTGCTCTTCCTAGCTTTCCAAGCACCATGTCGTCAGTGCTGTCGTATAATGTCGAATCGTGCATGTGGACATCGTTTCTTTGACATAGGAGCAACATGGAAACGTTTCAAAATGGATGTGGATTTCGTGGAAAATTTTATGCATACAATTAATCTCCAACTCCAATTGTCTTTTGCTATGTAAGAAAATTAAGAATGAAAGAAACATTTATAGAAATTAAATCCTTTCAAAATTAAGACTGGTTGCGCGTAAAGAGGGTATGATGAAAATGAATGTTATCTGTCTCCCACATGGACAGGGATGTTAGCAAAAGCAATTAAGTATTGGGCCAAAAGAATTATCTAGACTCTTTGAATATTCTCTGCAACAAGTTGCATGACTATAGCGAATTAAATAAGAGAGAGAGAGAGAAGAAAAGAGAAGAAAAAAGAAAAAAAAATTCTAGATGATGTTATAAATGCATGTTCGGGCATTGTTGGTTGACGAATTGTCAACTAAGAGTAAAGTTATAGTTGTTATAAATTTTATTATACAAATCTTGCGTCTACTTAAAAAATAAAATTTATAAATTTATATATTATGTCGTTGATGGTCAGGTTATTTTGTAAGCATTTTGTTTATGAATATAGTGGAACCAAATTCATAAATCTTATAATCCATGTAAATTTGTTGTGTCTTACCTATTACAAATTTTATTCTATAATTCTTACAATTTGACTTGACCACAAACCTTTTTATTTATATATTTATATATAAATTTAACAATCAAAATATTAATTTATATATTTGTGGAAATATTGTAATATTTTTCTATGAATTTAGTTTCAATATATAAAATTAAACTGTCATCAAAATAGAGTTTAAAACATTGACATAAATCTGAAAATTAAACAATCAAAATATTTCTACGTGCTAATAGATAAAATGAAATTGTCATCAAAACAGAATTTAAAATTCTGATCAGAATCTCAAAAAAAAAAAAAAAAAAAAAAAAAAAATCCAACAGATCGATACCATACATGATAGTGCATCAAACCTAAAACATTAAATTAACCGAAACACAACAGATATACATAATAGACAGCCAATCAATTCATTAACAATGTCAAAGAACCATAAAGCAGGCCACGTCTGCATTAAATCCCTTCAAATTAATGAATAAACCGACTCTATTCTAGAAGAGCCACGCTAAGGATATATTTCTTCTCCCAATTCTTTTCATAAATGGTTAAAGTGTTAATCTTTTAGATGGGATAAGATTTTAACCGCATGACACCAGTTTTATAATGATTATTTGGTAACACATCAATTAATTTTATGTATAAGAAAGATTCAAATCTAACTTTTTTATTTAAGAAAAGATTTAATCAATGAAGCTAATTCAAATTCATTGTAAAATGATAACTTATAATTAGGGTCTGTTTGAGATAGGGGTGGCAAAATTTGACACGACCTGCGAATCCGACACGACTAACCTGTTTATAAACAGGTCATGGGTTGAGGTTAAATGGGTTCGGGTCATATTCGGGTCGACACGGCTGACCCGTTTAATAAACGGGTCGTGTTCGTGTTTAACATGTGAACCCGTTTGACCTGTTTGACCCGTTTAAGTAATAAAGATATTAAATTTTGTTATTATTGCTTAATTTTTGTTGTTGTAATTATATGTTTATTATTATATTTATGGTTGTAATTGTATTTTAATTTTAGATATATAGAAATTAATAATAGATTATTTAGATCATGTATGACCTATTAATCAAACATGTTATTAGTATTAATTTTTACATGACTTATTAATTAAACAGGTTAAACGTGTCGGGTTGGGTCAACCTGTTTAATAAACAGGTCGGGTTAGGGTTGAGGATTTTTGACACGTTTACTAAACAGGTCGGGTTCGGGTCAACCCATATAGCAGAGTACTTATGGCTCGACACGACACGAACCCGACCCGCGAACACGAATTGACACCCCTAGTTTAAGATTCGCTTATTTTACTGAAATTGAAAACTTTTTGTTGAAAGTACTGTAGATAAAGATAAAAATTAGTTGAAATAGTACAGTAGGACTCATAAATAGTAACAAAAAGTGTAATGAGGCCTATAAATAATAGCAAAAATAAGTTGAATAGTAAAATAAGCTGGTTTTTTAATTTTAAGTCAAAGGCACACTTAGTGAACATTTGGATCCCACGTCCAGTGTTCATGTTTTACAATTCCCCCTCCCCCCCACTTTTTTTTTGACTAGCGTCTCTTTCACTGTTCATGGAACATGAACAATACATTAAAACAAATGAATAGTAATTTAAAAAGTGAACAATAACTTGAAATTATTTTTTTATTGCTTTCAGTTTTTAGTTTTTAACAAAATAAATGATATCCAAATAGATCCTTAATATGAACACAATATAAACTTACTTTTACCTTTGCATAACCTTGACACCATTATCCACCAATACAACTTGTCAACAATTATCTTATTCACCGTAAGATTGTTGAATTCTTTGTGTCTACGTCTTATCGGCACCTCTATATAACCCTACTGGCATTGTGGCAACCATTTTCATCACTGCCTATTTGTCACACGCAAACCTCGTTAGGTTGCCTGGACCATTAGTTCTACGTAACAATGGAGGTTGAAGTTATCTCCAAGGAGACCATCAAACCCTCATCTCCAACCCCTGACAATCTCCGCCACCAACAACTCTCCTTCCTCGATCAAATTCAACCTCCAGTTTACATGCCTCTAGTTCTCTTCTACCCAAAAGTTGAAGGTGCCAATTTTAGCAAGGTACAGCAATGTGACAAGATTAAGAAATCCTTATCCGAAGCTTTAACACTATTCTACCCTCTAGCAGGACGGGTTAAGGGCAATCTTTATATTGATTGCAACGATGAGGGTGTTCACTACATGGAGGCTGAGGCTAAGTGCAAGCTCTCTGAATTTCTTGAGAATCCAAACTCTGCTGAGCTCAACAAATTCCTCCCATATGAATTGGACCATCCCAATGAATTACCTATAGCAGTCCAAGGTACCTTCTTTGACTGTGGTGGCCTTGTGATAGGTGTGGTAATGTCTCATAAGGTTTCAGATGCCTTATCAGTCGTCATGTTTCTCAAAAGTTGGACTGCTATTGCTCGTGGTGATAGCAACATAGTGAGCCCTCAATTCCATTCTGCCAAGCTTTTCCCACCAAAAGCTTTATCTGGCTTTGATCCAACTACTGGGATGGTAAAGGAAAAAATCGTGACAAAGAGGTTTGTCTTCGAGGCGTCTGCTATAGCTTCCATTAGAGAAAAATACAGTACTGAAGACAAGAACATTGAATACCCACGCCCTAGTCGTGTTGAGGCCTTATCGGCTTTCATATGGAGCCGGTTCATGGCTGCAACTCAACCAAAAGAAGACCCAGATAAGATTTACGCTATGGTTCATGCTGTGAACCTAAGAACGAGGATGGATCCACCTATTCCAGACGATTACTTCGGAAATTTTAGTCGAATTGCTTTTTCGGTACCATCCAGGGACACTGAGGATGGTTTTTATGGCATTATCAAACCAATGAGAGATGCTATAAAGAAAGTGGACGTGGAGTTTGTGACAAGTCTCCAACAGGATGATGCGCACTTGAATTATATTAAAGAGCGCGCCGCAAGAGTCAAGAAAGGAGAGGTGTTTTCGTTTGCCATCACTAGCTTGTGCAGGTTTCCTCTATATGAAGCTGATTTTGGGTGGGGGAAGCCTGCGTGGGTAACCACGGCTAACATGACGTTCAAGAATCTTGTTTCCTTCTTTGACACCAAGTCAGGGGATGGAATAGAGGCATGGATTTTTTTGAAAGAGGAAGACATGGCTAAATTAGAAACAGATGAGGAACTCTTTGCCTACCGACGTTAAAGAATCTTGTTTCCTCGGGTGATGGAATTACATGAAATTTGGTGACGTGAAGAGAAGAACTTTGAAAATAAATTCATGACCTTTGGTGATGAATGATGTCACGTTTCGAGCAATTTCCTTTATTTAGATCTTGAAATCATTGGTTTTTCTGTTTTTAGTAATTTTTGTTATCTTAAAAATTATAAATAAAGTTTTTCTATTCTGGAATGTATCTTAAATATGGTTTTGCATTCTTTAGTAAAATTTACTATTTTGCTATTTAATTTTGTAATTAGTGCAAATTATAAATTTAAGGGCTTTCTTTAGTTGCCTTAGGTTTTATTTATTTATTTATTTATTTATTTTTTATTTTTAATTATTTTTAATTTTTTTAAAATAATTTTTTAATAATTTTTATTTTTAATGTTTAGATTTTAGTTTAATAAATTATAAGAAATTTCTCTTAAGTTTTTGGTGGATTCCCAAACTATATATCTTTCTTTGTGAATTCAAGAAACCTTTATGAATTGTAGATTATCTTACTAAATTAAACATGTTTTGCTTTTTGTGGCTTTTGCTATATTTCGCATATAAGGAATTTTGTACTTTGTCAATTGACGTAGCCAAATCAAGGAAGTCAATTTCGTACCGTTTTGGCTGGTATGGCTGGTATATACTGTTCCAACCAGTACAAGCACACCCCTTGTTTTGTACCGAAAAAAATACCGATCATATCGACGAAATCCGGTTGTTTCGGCCGGTAAAGATGTTTCAGACGGGTACAAACAAGAAGAAAAAAGAAAAAGAAAAGGAAGAAGAAGATGAGAAAAAGTGAGAAAGGGAGAGAAAGAGGTAGAGCAAGTGAAGGCTGAAGCTATGAGAGAGAAATAATTTGTTGCTTTACTTTGTGTTAGAAAAATTGGGGAAGACATCCAGCTGCTTCTTCTTCTTCTTCTTCTTATTTTTCTTCTTCTTCTTCTTTAGTTTTGACCGAGACTGAACTCTCTTTTGTGCTTTTTGTTTTAGCTTTGTGTGTGTGGCTCTTGTTTAATTGGTTTGTGTCAGGGGCGGCACTACATTATTCTTAGGGGGTTAAAATGAACCCCCTGACTTCAAAAAAAAAAAAAAAAAAAATTATAATATATTTTTTTGTTATTTTAGTACTATAATTTTTTCTTAAAAATATTTTTGCACACCCTGATTTAAATTTTGCACACCTTTATTATAAGTATTTCCAACTCTAAGATTAAAGAGTAAGTATTTGTGAATTGTAAGTGTTACTATTTTTTATAAATTTATATTATATGTGTGAGTATGTCTAATATTGATTGTGTGCATTACTTTTTGTTATAATATTATTTGTGTGAATTATGATATGTGTGGATGTTTGTGTGTACAATATAAATATAATATAAATATATATAATTTAATAATTAGGAAATAGAGATGGTTTGTTACATGTGTGTGTATTGTTATCATGTTATAATAACTTTTTGTTATAAAGTTAGTAAAATTTAAGAAAAAAAATCGTAAAGTTAGTAATTGTCCAAGCATTTGATTGGTTAAGTAGACACTAGTGTATAATTTTATGTATGAATGAGTGTGGTTGTGTGCGTCAATAATTAATACAAAACCAATGAGTTTAGTTTAGTCATTTAGTTTAAAATATTTTTATAAAAACAATAACATATAGATAATAAAAACTGCATAAAAATAAAAATGTTAGAACTTAACAAAATAAAATGATTATAGACTCATACCTACCCACATTGGCAATAGATACTTATAATTCAAAATTTGAATACTTGTAGAAGGAAATTGTAAAACTTCATATATTATTATTTTTTTTTTGTCAGAAACTCGATATATTCAAGTTCTTTTTTTATTAAAATTTTTTAATGAGCCCCCTAAACAAAATTCTTGGAGTCGCCACTAGTTTGTGTGAGTTTTAGTTGTGTGTGTGGCTCTTGTTTAGTTGTTTTATGTGAGTTTTGACACACCCACGTGAACTCTTTTTTTTTTTTTGAGGGAAAAAGTAAGGATCCCACGTGATCTCTAATGAGTTCAAATTTCCAATATAGCTTGACTTCTAGGCTGGCACACCCACGTGAACTCTAATGAGTTCAAATTTTCAATATAGTTTGACTTTTAGGCTGGCTGCCACTCACATTTGGTAAGCAATTTTATATATATATTTTTAAATAATTAATATCATCTTTTTATCTTTTTATTATTATTACAATCTAGTATGTCAACTTACATTATTGATATTTGAGCAAAAATTAATTATATTAAAAATAAGCAATTAATTTAGAGAAATATGCTATTATAAATTTAAGGATTCTTATATAGATTTATAAATAATTTTAAATAAATAATCAAGTATGTATATATATATATATATATATATATATATATATATATATATATATAAAATAATAGCGATAAATCTGAAACGATATATCAGTATTGACTGGTACCCGAAATATATCGTACCGCTGGCCAAACCGGTACAGCATCCGGTACGGTATTAACTTCCTTGAGCCAAATTGCCTTTTGGTTTGCATTGTAATTTGGGTGAATTTCAATTTAATAGTTTTTATTTTTTATTTTTTTTTATACAATATAGAAATTCTATTTAGTCTAATCTGTGTATATTTGTGTGAAACTTCCTTTTAAAAACTTGAACTTCGACTTTTTTCCTATCACCCCACAATAACTTAGTACTTGTGGAGTGATCATCATGCATGCCAAAGGTGCGTGATGGTAACATTAGTTTGATAGTTGGCTTCATTTAATTAAGGGCAGGATCATCTTGTAAAATTTTTACCATTTTTTAAGTGCTTGTTAGCTTAGATGCCTATGAACGTAAATCTAGATGATGACTAGATTACATATATTATCCGTATATATTTGTTTGAAATGGATTACATAAACGTCAGAGGACTCCGAACGTGTGTAATCATATATATGAGTAATTATAGATTGATTTGAGCAATAAAATTAGCAATTACAAGGAAAAAAGTAGTATAATAATTTAACTAGTGTTTTTGGATTGCTTAATAGAAAAAAAAAATTAGTATTTTTGGAAAATAGGATATATGCATGAATAGCGCACCAAAAAGGAAGAAGGGGGAAAAATTCTTCACTTCTTTCTCCTTTATTAAAGAGAATGTTACTGTAGTTACGAGTGTTTATTATATATTGGAATTTTTTTTTTGAGCATGACAATCTTAAAAAAGTTTGACTTACTTTAAGTATTTTTTTAACTGGAATCTTATTTATTTTAAAAGGTGGAGATTAAAACTCACAACCGCATCACTTGTTATTATGTGTTAAAAAAAAATGAGACATTCAATTAAAAAAGTACTGAAAATAAACCAAACTCATCTTAAAATATATCACATCTTTCGTTTTCCCTCATGGAAAAAAAAAGAAAAAAAATCACTGGTCCATTACTTGTTGCCTTATCATCCTTGGCCCAGGTTTGAAGATTAATTTTGTCCATTCTCTTATCTTTCTCTAGACTTTAGGCTTCAAATTTGATGCTAATTAATTGCATAGATGCCAATATTGATGCTGACGGTTGTATCAGTGCAACTAGATTTTGTCCTTCCTCTTATCTTTCTCTAGACTTTAGGCTTCAAATTTGATGCTACTTAATTGCTTAAACGCCATTGATGCTGATGGTTGTATTAGAGCAACTAGCTTTGAACATATTAAAATGGCTGACTTCAAGTTCAATTCCCACCACATGTCATGAAGTGCCCATGAATCTGTTTTCTTCCCAGCAATAAAATTAGTGGATTGAAACCGATTTATTGCACTTATAAATTTATAAGTGTAATAAATCTCAAACCCTAATTAAATCTCTAACTTTAACCCACCGAACTCTCTACCACTCTCACAATTAAAAGTGAAAAAAACAAACAAAAAACACCATCTCTACCACTCTCACAATAATTTTTATGCCATTATAGGAAGAATTCTATTTGCAAGCAACGTAATAATTAAGCCTGCACAATGCAACAGCCAAAATAAGAGGCGCACATAATAGAAGAAAGAAGTACAAAGGAACAGCGAAAAAGGAAAAAAGAGAGACCCAAAAAGGCAGCAGCGGACAAATAAATCCAACAAAAAAGAGAGAAAAGAACAGCAAAAATAAAGCTAAAGAGAACAAAAAATAAAATAGAACACACCTATCCAAAAAAAGAAAAGAAAAAAGAGAGAGAGAAAAAAATATAGGACATAGAAATTAGAAACAGGGTTTGAGTGGAGGGCAAAATAGAAATTTTATAATTTTTAAGTGAGTGTAAAATAGGAATTTCAATTGGAAAAGGGAGGGTAAAAATGTAAATGTATCAATTTCAGTTAGTTGAATTAAACGGTGTTAAGATGTAGGGAGGTGAGTGTAGTTTATTTTGCAAAGTAAGGGAAGTTTGTATAATTTAAATTTCGGAGGGATGTCAATATAATTCTAGTAAACTACAAGGGAGGTTACTACAATTTTCCCATTGTTGTCCACATAATGGAACATGTGGACATCAAATTATTAAGGATCCATAAGCAAACTGAATTGGGTTTTTCAGGCCCTATAGTAGGAGACCAAGTTAATAAGCTACTTAAAGTCGTCCAAATAACCCTGACATAGGAAATGCTTGCCTAAAAAGTCTACTGTAATTATTGACTCAGACACTCTTCGCACAAGGTAAATTAGTAGAAACAACACTAGCCCAATTAAACAAGTTGTTTAGGTAAGCCCCATTGGGAATGCCTTGAGTGCGGAACTAATCGACACATGTGTTGCACCTTGGACCAACCGTAAGTTCAGCATTCATCCAATAAAGCTCATGCCACCAAAATTTGCACAATAGTACTAACCACCCACTTACCTTCGCATTTATTGCATTTTAACTACCTTTAAATCACATTTTGATGATGGTTATAAATACTTACATGCTAAATATGTTTCCTTTCGAACTCATGCCCTCTTTTTGCTCTCTTAATAAGCATTTAGAACTTTCGAAGTTACTTGCCCAAAGGTGCGGTGGTAACCACCATTAAATCATATAAAATGCTACTTGACAACTATCCTTAATCTTATTCATCTTGGAGGTCTCTCGAGGTATTGTTTGAGAAACATGGTCTGAAGATCAAGTACGAGGAAAACTCTTCATGATATCCTCAGAAAAATACCATATAAATAGCAAGGAGTCTTCAATGAAAATACTCCCCCTCCACCTCGTTTAAATTCTTTTTAATGTTCCATTCTCCTTTAGTCGTATTGACCTATTAACCTAGGTTTCAAACCTAAACAAAGAGGGCGAAAGTAGTGGGGGGGGGGGGGGGGGGATTGTGCCGGATGTGTTTACGTCGAGGATTGTAGACAAACATTGGCGAGGATATTTTAATTAAAGATGAGTTACTGGTTAAAGTTGTGGAGGTCGAAAGTTTTAGAAGATATATGTTTTTTGCTTAACCCAAGTGGACTAGAATCACTTCTCACAAAATAATTGCAAAAGGTTGTTTCAAATTGTATTAAGTTGAAAAATTCCATTTTTCAAAAAAAAAAAAAAAAGTTGAAAAAATTCTTTTAGAGGGAAAATAATTTGTCTTATCACAAATATACGGACATCCATGCAAAATCTAAACAACATGCGCCTGTTTGAGAGAACGAACCAATTCTAATGAGATGTTCGCACTAAGACACTATATGTGAGAGAACTTCCCACCAAAATGATGGATTCTGCCATTGCCTAAATCAGTAGGATTTTCATAAGTACAAATCAACCAAGAACAAAGAAATAAAACAGCATATATTATCATTATTGATGCTATAGTGAATTACAAATGCCAAATTACCAAATTACAAGGTTGCACAAGCACAAAATTGAAATTAAGTTTCAATACTCCTAAGTTAAGTTACAAGCTTGATGAAGCTGAAACTTGACCTCGTCAGTATGCTCTTCGTCAATATCGATGGACGATCTCTGGTACTTGTTGTTAAGAAAAGAAAGGCAAAGGAGGTTTTCACTGGTACGATGCCAGCTAAGAATACTCTGATGCCAAAGTCAGCATATTAGTTCTCAAAAGAAGTTTCTCACAATTCTCTCTAATTTTTCATGTTCCTTTACTTGAGTTCCATTTCCCTTTTTATAGTTTGCTTTGGGTTTGTGCAGTTATGTCTGTTAATGCTGCTCTGAGCGTTTTTCTCTTGAGAGGAATGTGGCATTAATTGACAATGATGATTCCATTTAAGGTGTAATGAATGATTGTTGAGCCATTATTGTTCTTGTAACTGTTCCGGTGCAATTATTACTTATTAGCTATCCGGATTGCATATATTTGCGCCTTTGATGAGTGTTGGCCTAGCTCGCCTCAAAGGAAAACAGGATTTTACGTTTACTCTCGTCCTCGACTTGAGTGTGGCTAAGATTGTCTTTTACCTAGATGATCTTATCTTGATACTCCTCAAAGCTTACTCCAAGATAATTTATGTGAGGTGATGCATACTTACAAACATGAAGTTATCATTCCATTTATCGGGAATGAAATTTGGTTTGTTAGATTATGTGTTTGCGTGTCTGAAAGAAAAACTGATTCCTATTTTACCTAATCTTTGACAATTATTGCATCGTCTCACAACTTGAAACAAATAACTTCTATAATAAATGACTGCTTGCATGTCTATGTGCTTTTCACCTGCTAAGATAATTGCTTGCACACTCGTGTCTTTCACGTGCTGTTTGCATGCCCATGTGCTCTTTACGTGTTCGAATAATTGCTTGCACATCCTATATATAAATAATTATAAAATAAACTTTGGCTTGTGCGTGCGTCATTATTTTATTTATTGGCTCAACTGTATATCTTGCTTCATATTTTATAGATAGTGATTGGAAACTATTTAAAAGGATTTTTAACTTTTGTTTAGTGAAAAGTCATAGGGCGAGACACTTGGAAAGGTGGTTGAGATATATTTTTTCTTGATTGGGGAGAGAGAAGATTTTAACCATTACTATTGATATATAATGCAAGTTTGAATAGTGGGCTCACTCAATTTTTAAAGAAAAAGGATACGCATAATAAGGGAATGAGGGAACAATTTTGGATTACAGTTTATTGGGTGTGATATGTTGTGCTCATACCGTGAACTTAATTGTTTACGAGGGGTTGAAGAAATGGACGAGTCAATAGTGATAGCAAATAAAATAACAATGAAGAGGACCAAATTTTATAGCAAGATAACGATGGCAAAAAAGTTATCTATGCTGTGTTCATCATCTCCAGAAGACTGAAAGCTTTAAGTTCAAGCTCTTCATTTCTTTGATTATTTCTCTCATAATCTTTCCTGACGTTTTTCTTGACCCAAGCATCGGATGTAGACAGTGTACCTAAACCAATAAAATCAGTCAATATTAATTGTAGATTAATTGTAGAAGAAGTTAGGAGAATTAGATTAAGATGAATTTTAGATTGAAGGATGGGGTTGATGATTAAGAAAAGAAAGCTTGAAGTTGTAGCTTCAGTATTACGAAAGTCAAACGAACTTACTACGTATTGGCATTTTGCATTAACAAAGATTCTATGAGTAAAGCAATCCAAACCTTAACAAGTTGGATTTCAATTCCACTGTGTTTTTCTTAACTTTTATTATTTATTGATATATTTTTTTGATCAATGCTCGTACAGACTTGTGGACTGGAGAGAAGGAGTCGAAAGGGACAATTCATTCTCCCTACAAAAAAATATCAAGTTCCTTGTGGGACTTACCAATCTCTACCCCCCACCCACACCACCACACCACCCACCACCCCCACCCCCCCGGCGGACCCCTGCCATAGAGGAGTCCTTTGTGGACATATATTATTATCCCTTTATTATATAACTAATTAATTTTAATCTCTTTTATATGTCAGATTTCATTAAAAGTAATAATATATATTTTTTGTTATTTCACGTGGTGGTTTGAGATCCAAGCTGACAATTTTAATTGGGTTTTAATTTTTATATTTATAAATATCATTTTATTAATTTATTCAGTTTTTATATTATATATTATATATTTTAATTTAAAATTTATTATTTTTTTAGATATGACGTGCTAATATCTCATTTTAATTAATAATAAGACTAATTTACTTATATAAGACTTAGGTACAGTACTTAAGTGCTGTTTTTTAGGTTTCCTTCTTCAAATTTTGTCATGTGGTTTTTTTTTTTTTTTTTTCTTATGAGATATAAGTGTATTTTTTAGTTAAGTAGTCATATGATAGATTTTTAAGAGGAGGACTTAACGAACAATACCTAAAGTATTGTATATAAATTTTGTCTGCAAATTATATCTGGATGGGGCGTAACCTCCTATAACATATTGCCATGTCAAGTTATGGTAATTTAAAAACTAAAACTTGACACATAATAATCATGCTTCATTAAAACCTCGTGTGGGTTTGGATAGCAATTAATCCGGTGTCTACGTTTTCAAAGCGCATTTTTTCCTTTATTTTTTTTGCCCGCATTTGTTGACTTTGAGAGACAATATTTACTGTTCATGAACAGTTTATGCACTGTTCATGCACTGTGCATATACTGTTCACACATTAAAAAATATTAAAAACAAGTTCTATGGTATTATTCATATATTTAAAAATTATTTTGCTACAGTGTATTCAACAACAATTAGTTTTCAGTAATAATAAGTTGTATCCAAACGGACTCGACTGTCACCGATTTAAAAACTCTGATACCTGAATCACATCCTCAAGAACAACCCAAAGGTCCCAAATGCCCGCCTGACACCTTGTCCCAAGACGCCACCAAAAGCCTCCACCGATTGTTCATCCTCTGTTCCTCACTGAAGCCGCTGGGAAGCCTCCACAGATTGTTCATCGAAACTTGTCAATATTTTGTCTCCACCTATTGTTCAATCCTCAAAAGCCACAAAAAGCCTCCATTGATTGTTCATCCAAACCCATCAATATTTCAAAATCCAAATTGCCTACACCTATTTTTCAAAATCCAAACCCATCAATTTGATAATTATTATTTTATTAGCACACATTTATTATGATATATTTGTATATGAAACTATATATTCTAGTATAAACATATTTTATGATTATTTTTATATATGAAATTATATATTCTACTGTCAAAATAAAATGTGAAATACTAAGATTCAATTGTTTATAAAAAATAATTTAAATTCAATTAAAATAAAATATTAGATCATTTATAAAGTTGGCCAAGTGTATTCTTACAGGACTTTATATATGTTCGTCTGCATCTTGGTTATTATTTTAAAATTTTTATTATAGGAGTTTTTTTTCTTCAATTTATTTATATACAATATGATTGATCGTCTATAGCTCTTATTTAACAATGAAAATTTTTATTAGTTAAGTTAATTAGAATATTCATTATTATAGAATGATTTGATTTTCAATTATTATTGTCAAATGCTGTGAAAACAAAAGGAGGAAAAAAAAAAAAAAAAATGAGAGAGGGAATCTCGACAATCATTAAAAAAAAAAAACCCACTAAAAAAAGGTGTAATTTTTAAATCATTTGACTAGTCAAAATTAGTTTAATACAAACATGTACACATGTAGATACCGCCCTCCAAAAAGAAATATAGGTACGTATACATACAAGTATCTAAGTCGTTGTTTGTAAAATGTGAACATTAACAACAAATTTAGAGAAATCACCATCTCCATGTGACAAAAACAGAATAGTTGAACCACCGATCGTTACAAGAATATTTGACTCTAACTGAGTTAGAATCAATAAATAATTTAACAGCAGTAATTTTTAATTGTTTTCGAGTATTCAAAAAGAATAATTCTTGTCTAGAATTTTCAAAAGCATATTAATTCATAATTCTTTTACAAGACCCTTGACAATTGCACAAGATAAAATTTGAGCTTATTACGAAGTATAACTTGCCTAGAATTTTCAACATGATCACCTGGAATAATTCAAAGGATATAATTAATTAAGCATATGCGATCGTAGTCACAAAGAGTTTAAACTCCTATTGAGATGTACGGATTTCTTGATTTAGATGTTCTATCTTCCTATATATTAAATATGAAGATTGTTTAAAAGTCATTCTATGGTGGCTTGTGTAGATCCCAATTTATTTTAACTTAGCTGGTAAGTAAACTTAAACTACAACAATGAGTGGAATTGTAAACTTAAACTACAACTAAATTTGTTGCCAAATTTTATCATAAAAAAAAAGTGATATACCATGATTTTTTTTTTTTTTTTTTTTTTTTTTTTGTGTGAAGAGATTTAACATGATTATAATGGATATTTTAATTATAAATTGAATTTAAATTAAGTTAAAAATATATACAAGAATAACGGCAGCTTATAAAATTGTGATACTCCAAAAGTTTAGCAGAATATTAGAAGATCATTAGAGAGTCAAACATCTTCCATTTTATAAAGAATATAGATGCATATCTAAATCATTATTTTTATAGTTGGCAATATATCTATATCTATATATATATATATATATATATTAATAAGTAAAACTTAGAGAAAATTCAATTAGATTTTACACTTGAAGTCAAATTTTGCGCCATGTATCATAAATTATTTATTTTAAGAGAGAATTTTATTTCTTAATTTTGGAGTCAAATGTGGGATCACATCATAAATATCTATCCAAGTGAGTTATTGCATATCAAAACAAAGAGTCTAAAATTAATGAACATAAAAAAAAAAAAAAAATAGACAATTTACATTTTCTACCTAACAATATTTTTATAAGACTTTTTAGAGTTAATATATATATATATATATATATAAAAGAATGACTACCAATAAATATTTAAATTATATATGTAAGAATTATACTATATATTTGAATGTATATCTTTTAAGTATATTCATATATATGCATGAGGTTATAAGCTAGTTATTATAATAATATTTACATGGTAGGATTTATATTATCTCAAGTATTATTTAAAAAGTAATTCACATGTTGTTTATTTGTTGATAAACATTCCGACATTATTTAATTTCTATTCATGAATTGATAGAAATAATTCTAAGGTTGACGTGATAGAAGAATTTGTATAACCCTAAGATAACTTATTTTATGCTCACTTAAATTGCCTAACCCGATTTCCATTCAGATTAACTTTGAGGGACTACCTGGCTGCCTCCTTTTCTTGCTGTAGGTAATCCTCATGTATCGTGTACCCTTAATCAATGTTAAACCAAAAAAAAAAAAAAAAAAAAAAATCAAATTTTTAATCATTGAATTGCATATTCTTTATATTCTTAACAAATATCTCAATTTTTTTGCAAATTGGATGATATTTGAATTACAATCCATAAACTTATTATTTATGTATATTTTTAGATTACAAAAATTTGAAATTTAAATATTTTATTGATGACATAATTATTGATTTATGATTTTCTTGAAATTTTGTATGCATGGAGAATATAAGAAGAAAATGTAATCCAATGATAAATTTGTTTAAATTCACATATAATAAAAATATATTGAAAGTAATCGTAAACTTAAGCAACAACTAAATTTATTGCCAAATTTTATCACATAGAAAAAATGATATACCATGATTTTAATGGAGAGTTTAATTATAGAATTGAATTTAAATTAAGTTAAAAATATATATGAGAATAATGACGCATAAAATTGTAAGACTCTAATCTTAGCAAAATATTAGAAGTTAAATAAAAATTCACACATCTTTCATTTTATATAGAATATAGATACATATCTAAAACATTATTTTTATAGTTGGTAACACATTGAGGCCATTTGGATTCGGCGTTTAGTGTTTGCGTTTTGATGAAAATGCATTTCTATCCTCTTTTTTTTTCCCAGTGCATGAACAGTACACTCATATGGAGTACTGTATAGGAGACATTTTCACTGTAGTATCACTGTTCATATATTGTAGTATCACTGTTTATGCATTTAAAAATATTAAAAATAGGTCCTATGATACTATTTACACATTTTGAAATTATTTTGCTACAGTATTTTCAGTTTTCAATTTTCAGTTTCAGTAACAATAAGTTCAATCCAAATAGAGCCATTATTATAATAGTGTTTACACGGTAGGATTTATATTATCTCCAGTGTTATTTAAAAAGTAATGCAGACGTTGTTTATTTGCTGATAAACATTCAGACATTCGTTAATTTCTATCCATAAGTTGATACAAATAATTCTAAAAGGTTGACGTGATAAAAGAATTTGTATAACCCTGAAATAACTTATTTTATTCCATTCAGTTGACTTTGAGGGACTACCTGGCCGTCTCCTTTTCTTGCGGTAGGTAATCCTCACGTATCGTGTACCCTTAATCAATGTTAAACAAAGAAAAACCAATAAACCCAGCTATGAAATTTGGACACTTTACCAACATTTTTGCTATATAACCATGAAGGCCACGGTGGCTTTTCATCACTGAATCCCAGCAGCTACTTCTGCCTAGCTAGCTCTACCCTTGTTTTGCTGAACAGCTTGAGATTAATTTCTACTAAAACAATGAAGGTTGAAGTGGAAGTTATCTCCAAGGACTCCATCAAACCCGATTTTCCAACCCCTGAACACCTCCGCCATTACAAACTCTCTTGCATTGACCAAATTACACCCAAAGTTTTCATGCCTTTCGTTCTCTTTTACCCGAAAGATGGCACTGCTAATTATAGCAATCAAGAGCGCCATGACGTGATTAAGAAATCATTGTCAGAGACCTTAACACGATTCTATCCTCTAGCAGGACGGGTTAAGGAAAATCTTTACGTTGATTGCAACGATGAGGGCGTTCACTATGTTGAAGCCGAGGCCAATTGCAAACTTTCTGAGTTTCTTGAGGATCCGTCACCTGCTGAGGACAACAAATTCCTTCCATTTGAGCTGGATGATGTCAATGATCTTGCTTTAGCTGTTCAAGTCACCACCTTCAACTGTGGTGGCATGGTGCTGGGTCTGGTCTTTGCTCACAAGGTTTCCGATGCTTCCTCGTTCTTCTTGTTCCTCAACAGTTGGGCTGCTATTGCTCGTGGTTGTGGCGATGACATACCGCCTCCACAATTTGATTCTGCCAAGTTCTTTCCACCCGTGACTTTACCTAGCTCTGGTGCAAGAAGTGGGATCGGAAAGGACAAGATTGTGATAAAAAGATTTGTCTTTGATGCAACAGCCATAGCGGCTTTTAGAGCCAAATACAACACAGACAACAAGAACATTGAATACCCACGTACAACTCGCGTGGAGGCCGTATCAACTTTTATATGGAGTCGTTTCCTTGCTGCAACTCAACCAGAGAAAGACCCCAATAAGGTTTACGCAGTATTTCACATAGCGAACCTGCGCACGAGGATGGATCCTCCTCTTTCAGAATATATCTTTGGAAACATGGGCTTGCCTGCAGCCTCCACAGTCCCCTGGGACAGCAAGGATGAGTTTTACAGTGTGATTACTCCAGTAAGAGATGCCTTAAAGAAAGTTAACAAGAACTATGTGAAAAATCTCCTAGAGAATGGTGGGCATATGGATTTTATAAAGGAGCACGGGCAAAAGCTCATCAGAGGGGAGGTGGTCTCCTTGGCCTTCACAAGTTTGTGCAGGTTTCCAGTATATGAAGCTGATTTTGGGTGGGGCAAGCCTGCATGGGTTGGCTCGGCAAAATTGTTGTACGAGAATCTAGTTACTTTCTTCGACACCAAAGTTGGGAATGGAATAGAGGTATGGATCAACCTAAAGGAGGAAGACATGGCTAAATTTGAAGTTGACAATGAGCTTCTGGCTTATGTTTCATCAGCAAAAGTTTCTGCATGAATGGATTGGGTAATAATCACGGTCATGGCCTAAATGGCTTATTAAGTTATTATCTCGTTGTCTTTAAAAGAAAGATGACTATTCAAATAAAGTGTTAAATATTATTTCCATGGGTTTGCTTTTCATTTAACGGATTGGGTGATAATCACCGTCATGGCCTAAATGGCTTATTAAGTTTTTATCTCGTTGTCTTTAAAAGAAAGATGACCATTCAAATAAAGTGTTAAATATTATTGCCATAGGTTTGCTTTTCATTTATATTTAGATGTAGTTATAACTTATATAGTTTCTTAGAAGTAGTGTAACTTAGTTTCAATCCCTATGTAGGACAAATGGTGGGATACATAAGATTCAAAATTTTAAAGAATGGTAACACAAAATAAGGATATGTATAATACACATGGAAAAAAACTAAAACCTAGAAAATACCTAGAGTAGAATATATATTTTTAATTATTAAGAATGTTCAAAATTATAACATTGGTTCCAAAGTCAATGCTCACAAAAATTAATTTTTAAATACTTTCGGAGTACGGAAAATGATAATTTTTTTTTCTCACATTTATAGTAGGCTTCACTTATTAAATTTATGATGAGATCCACCATAAATGTAAGAAGAAGAAAAACAATTTTTTTCGTGTTTATAAAGTATCTAAGAATTTTTACTCACAAAAGTAAAATGTAAAATTGTTGCTTATCAAAACAGATAATTGGTTGGGGATGGAGTATTGGAGTTGATCATTGAAGCAGGTGGAGTGATTAATTAACTTTTGAGCAATAATCTCTTGAATGACATATCTTAACGTAATAGACTTAACGGTATGGTAGCTTGCCTCTTAATGATATTGGCAATGTACATTAGGGACTTGGTATAGACCTTGCCCCTAATAGGGCCATTGAGCCTTAAGCTTATTAAAAGCCTGTCTCAAACACATGTAACTCATCAAAATCCAATCGAGATCTGGGTTGGATGGTTAGAATGTTGAGGATCAATGGCATTGACTTTGATCATCCCCATTAATGGGGATTCTCTTAGTTGTAAGGTTCTCTCTGTCCTTCAATATGAGAATTATGATGACTATTATGTCTTTGTCACAACTCTAACTTTATAATGACTTCGTCTTTGTGACGATTACGGGTTGTCATGTGACCCTTAATGAAGTTCTCCTGTTTTGAAATGATATTGAATATTTATTTTGATAGGCCAAAAACGAATTGATCCTTTGTGATGAATTAATTGGTTAATTAGCCAAGTTTATTAATAAATCAAATTAACATGCAAACACGTGGTAGCCCAAACAAATTACCAATTAAACTAAATATGCAGCGGAAAATAAATTAACACGGTAATTTGTTTATGAATAAGGAAAACCTACACGGCAAAAACCCCACTATGTGATTTTAAGGTTACAACTTTCGAGAATCCACTATTATCACAACAAGTGGTTACAAGTAAAAGAATCCCAGTACCTTATACCAACCTACAGTTGAACCCTTACCTTAATACCCAATTGGACTTATTCTGTAGTGACAATCTCTCCTTGTAATGCACGGCTTCCAGTACATGACTAATCAATACATGACTTCAATTACCAACTAGAGAAGGTTGTTGGCTGCAAAGTTCTTTAGTTCATCACATGATGAAAATCGAGAAGATGCTTGGTCACAAAACCTTACGGTGTACAAATATAGCAGCTTCTTCACAAGAAAGATGAATTAGGGCAAATTTTATCTTCGGTCACAATTTGTTTTAAACAAATTTTGCTTAACACTTGTGTAACTTGTGTTGCCTTTGACGGCCCTTAAAATAATCTTTTTTATATATCTAGGGTTGTGAGAAAAGAAAACTCAAACATACAATCATGGATTGTAGTCAAAACAAAATTGAAACTCTGTTTTTCATAAACTTTGACAGATACCCTATTTGTTGAGATGCTGTCGAGCCACAGGCTTCAACAGCTTTTCAAGTCTCGATAGATAGCTAGCTGTTGAGTTTTAATGAACAACACGCTTTGCACTTGAATCTTGGACAGACTTGCATGGCTTTAACACTTGAACTTGAAATAAGTTTCTTGAAGTATTAAACACATCATAGATCTACCAAAATACAAGTAAAATGCGTTTTATCAAAAGATTAGCTAATTACATAAAGTAGTAATATATGTTCCTAACAAGTAAATCACATATGTCCTAACAATCTCCCCCTTTGGCAATCCGTGACAAAACCACAACTAACAAGTGAATATATGAGAGAAGTCATAAATTACTCAACTCATATTCACTTGTTGAATACAATAAAATTTATCCTAACACAAACTCTTAAAAAATTTTGCAAGAAGAGAGTTTATGCCAAGTAGACTTTGACAACCTATATTTTTGAAACACTTTAAATAAAACTCATCAAGGCATCTTTGTGTTATACAGAAATAATAAATTGCATACAAGTAATAAGAAACATGTGTATAAAGAAAAAAACGAAACAACACATGGAGAGATAGATGAAAAGAAAAACATACATCAATATAAAAAGAATACAAGTACAATGTATGTCAAAATGGTCACAAGACCAATTTACAAGATATGATGTATCTGAAATAGAAAGAAAAGAAAAAAAATACATCAAGTCCTCACTATATCCCTCAATGTACACAACAAAAATCTCCTATACTAACCCTCCCCCTAACTATAACTGCTCTCATAATCAGCGCTGCTCCCCCTTTTTGTCATGAGTGACAAAGGGTAAGAGTGTTAAGTAGACATCACGTCAGTGCTAGAAGAGCTAGCATCTTCACCCCAATCAGAAAGGCGCTTGCAAAAAGTAGAAATCATCTCGTCTTTGGACACAATCCTTATACGCTCACAACCAGGGTAGTCAAGATGCTTTACCATCGGGACATGGAGCACATCAGATACCAACTCTAGTGTGATCACTTTGCGCGTATCTCAAATGCGAGTATGAAAAAGAGGTACTAAATAATCAAGTCCATGCATGTTAGAGTAAAACTCCTGGATCAGCATGGATGGACAGGTGACCAAGAAGTCACACAGTGACTCCTAACCCCTACTGTGAATGACAGTGGGTAGGTTAGTGTCGGAGAAGTTTGACAAAATGACTCGGCGTTTCGAATAAACACCTCGTTGAGAAAGTTCTCCAAGAAGTGCTTTCGAGCATCCTCATCACGGAACCGAACAGAAAAAGGGGTAGGATCAGAAGACGAAGATGCCCCAAAATGAAGAGGGTTCCGGGACGAAGCAGATTTACACTTAGGTGCCATGATGCAACTAATGTAAACAAGAGAGAGAGAGGGAGAAAAAGAAACATGCAGAAAGCACAATATACAATCAATATATAAGAATATAAAGAATGCAAGGCATGTATGCAAGAAAATGCATGAGCATGTGATATGCAATAGTGAAAACATCATGGGCTCAGCCCAATCTAATCCCACCAGCACACAATCAGTTCAACAAAGTAAACACACAACTATCATGCATGAAACATTGTTATAATGCAAATAAGATGCAATGTATGATGATTTAGAACCAATTTCACAAAGCCCATCCCTAAATTTTTGCAAAAACCTCTTTGATTTTGAACAACCCCAAATTTTTCAACAAATCCCAAAATCAAGGCCAAAATGCATGAAATGTATGATTAAAGGCTTGAAAAGGGATCATACTTGTGAAATATGCAATAAAAAGACCAAAGAATGAGTAGGGAAGATGAAGAGGTTGAGTGAGATGAGTTTGGGAGTGTGAGAGAAGTCTGCCTATTGAGAGAGATCGAAGAGAAATGAGACTGGATTGCACTGAAAAAATATATAGAAGTTTAGTAAATCTCGATAGATAGGGGTGTCGGAAATTGTTGAAAGAGGTGTCGAGCTTTAAAAGCTTAGACAGATATAGCTATCGAGCAGGTGTTCATAGCAAAGTAAGCTCGATGGATGGAGGATGTATCGAGGGGACATGA
Organism: Quercus variabilis; assembly: GCA_030445155.1. NCBI lineage: Eukaryota > Viridiplantae > Streptophyta > Magnoliopsida > Fagales > Fagaceae > Quercus > Quercus variabilis. The sequence continues at coordinate 55,729,653 of CP129447.1, read as the reverse complement.
ACTTTCTCGATTGATCCACCTAGCTATTGAAAGGTGTCGAGATTGCAATAAAAAGCAATTGAAGAGATCAACAGATAGGTTAGTTATCGAGAGGTGTCGAGTAGTTGTCAGATTGCTTAAAAATAGTTTTTCAAGAAGAGAAAAACACAAATATGAATGCAATCAAGCATGCAACTCAACCAATGATCCAAACAGCATTTTCAACTCCTAAAATCATTTCTCAACCAAAAAAAAAATGTTAAGCACATAGATCCCAAACACACACACACACACACACACACACACACACACACACACACACACACACACACACACACACACACAAAACAAGTCTAATAAATTTTATATTTCAAAAACAAGTCAAGACAGTTTAGTAAGCATACATTAACACATGTAAACTTTGTGATGGTCAAATCACATTGTACCTACACATGTATCAAAGGTAGCAAAGACTATTATGTGTTGTGTGTGAAAAACATCGCAAGATTGCAAAAGTGTATACATGTTATGACGATTTGAGATATGAGAACATCACTTTAACTCACATACGATCATAACTATTTAATAGGGATTATTACCTTCAAGGTTCATCCTATAACTCCCACATCTCCTAGAATACATGCTTGCAATCATATATAAAGCATTTTGATCTTTTTGCTTTTTATTTTTCTTTGTATATTTTTCTTGTAGGGTCCGGGTTTGAACACTATCACCGTTGGATGAGTGGATTCAAAACCAGTTAGCCCAATACAATAAATTTGTAGAGCGTGGGTTGAAGAACTAGACCTTAGTGAGGATTATAATGACTAAGCATGGTTACAAGTGGACTAAAGTGTGAAAATCTGTCCTCGGCCTTCCTTTTTAGGGATGGTAACTCTTGCTTCTTCCACTATTTGCTATGAAGACTTTTCTCCCTATCGTCATGCCCCTCCTCTTTGGAGGTCCGTTACATTATATATCCTCCTTTCCCCTAATCTTGGCCCTCCACTTGTCGATCGTACATGTCATTACTTGAGTGCCTGTCCCATCAGCAACCTTTCCTTAACATTCTGGGGGCTACAACAATCAAGGCAGCATTGTTCAGGGGTCTTTTCCTCATTAATGCGGCCAGAACGTTAGTGGTGGTCATTTAATGCGGAGGTGACAGTTCCTTTCTGAATTTCTCCTTCATCATGCTTTTGCGGCTGTCATGCTGTATCGGTTCTTTCTCTTGAGATGCTCTGGGAGACTCCCTTTGATGGTGTGCTCGGCTGCCCGAGGACAGAATCGTCCTCGGCAATACTTCTTTGACAATTGGGCTTCTTACTTTCATCCTCGGATCTTCAATACCTCCTCGGCGTGGGCCTTCGGGAATACCTCCTCGGCGTGGGCCTTAGGGCCTGGTATGAAGTGGGCCGAGATTGTCTGACTAATTGGCCCCACAATAGCCCTTCAAAATCTTGCTGTCTGCATCCTTGGGTGGAGAGGAGGATTTTGACGTCCTCGGGCCTATTCCGTGTCTAGTCGAGTCTTATCACCCGCCAGTGCCGGGGTCCTTTCATCTGCCCAAGGCACGTTATTGGCGCTTCGGTGTGCGTAATGTGTCCTTCATTAAATTTAGGTGGCTCCGTGCTTCCCACGTCCAACGAGGCGATGGTGATCCAATGGTAGGGATTCATTTCGCATTTATGGGCGGGAAAACCCGCACGGTTCCTTGATTTGGGGTATAAATACCCACTCGAACTGCTTCCCCCTTTTCTTTTGCAATCAAGAGCTCTTGTGCGTGTATCCTGAGTCCAACCAAGTCTCCAACTACACTTTCAGCACAAAAAGCCTGTCCGAGGAGCCTCTCCTCATTTCTGTAAGTCACTCTATCCCTCTCTGAGCTTTCTTCCTCCTTACTCCTCCTTTTCTTTCACTTGCTCTTTCTTAGGTCTCTTAGGCGTCACTTGGGATGGGTAGATTTAAGAAGTTAGTCTACACTTGTTAAGGACATATTTTATGTAGTTGGCTAATCTTTTGACAAAATGCACTTTACTTGTATTTGGGTAGATCTAAGTTGTGTTTAATACTTGAAGAAACATGTTGTTCAAGTCTAGTATTAAAGCCATGAAGATTAGACCAAGAAACAAGTGAAGAAAAGGTGTTCAATAAAGCTGGACAGATATCTCGACATCTGCGGATAGATAGCTCGATAGCTTCTTGATAGCTCCTCGACACCTAGCTATCTGTCGAGCTATTCAGCTGATTCTTATCACAATCTCGATAGCTTCTCGATAGTTGGTCGATCGATCGAGAAAGTTTCTGTCCCCTCAACACCTTCTTGACATCTCCTCGATAGCTGCTATCTGTTGAGATTCATTAAATCTCGACACCTTCTCGACACCTCTCGATCGATCGAGGTTACAGGAAATCAGAATTTCAGCTTTTTTATTTTTGGGCCAGGCTTATATATTTGAGTAGGGTTTCTTTTCTCACAACCCTAGACCTATATAAGGCTTATTTTAAAGGCCGTCACATGGGAGAATACAAGGAGAACATATGCAAAAGGTGATTAATGCCTTATTCTCTCTGAAAGAAGCTACTGCGTCTTTGCACCTTTGGGTTTTGTAACCAAGTGCTTCTTGATCTTCATTGTTGATGAAGTGAAAAACTTTGCAGCCAACATTCTTCTTCCTCAAGTTGGTAAGTGAGTCACGTACTAGGATTCGTGCAAAGGAGTTAGTCACGTATTGGGATCTGTGCAACAAAAAGGGTGGCGTTCATATATTGAAGAGTTCAGAGGTTCTGAAGCGGTAAAAGGTTTCTGCTGTAAGTTCATCTACGGGGATTGTAGAGTCTAGGGACAAAGGTTTTGTACTAAATTTGAAACTTCTCTTTACTATAGTGAATTGCTTTTCGGGAAGGTTTCCCTCTAGGTTTTTTACTGTGAAATTGGTTGGTTTCATTGATTTTCTTGGGTCATCATATCTTGTCTTATTTATTTTTTCCGCTGCATGATTTTGACATGATATTGATGTTTGTTTGTTTTAACAAGTTTGATTCATAATAAATCTAATTAACAACTTGGGTTTAAAACTTGTTAATTCTATCAACCGGGGTCTAAATTTCCTAACAAGTGGTATCAGAGCGGGTTCACTCTGATTGGATTAATTTCCTGAGTGTGATCCATTGACCCCTGTTGTCATGGATAGAGGACAATCTTTATTTATACCTCCTTTATTTGATGGAACTAATTATGCATATTGGAAAGTTTGTATGAAAGTTTTTTTGCAGGCTCTAGGTGAACAGGTATGGCAAGCTGTTGAAGTTGGCTGGATTAAGCTGAATGAAGCACCTGTGGATTGGGATGATGCAACAATTGTAGCTACAAATTTCAATAGTAGGGCCTTGAATACTTTGTTCTGTGGGGTGACTAATGAGGAATTCAAGAAAATATCATCCACGGAAGTTGCCAAGGCAGCATGGACCATTCTTGAGACCACCTATGAAGGTACCAAGGCAGTAAAGACTGTGAAGCTTCAACAACTCACTAGTAGTTTTGAAGAAATAAGGATGGAGGAGGATGAGACCTTTGATGAGTTCTATGCCAAAATCAAGGATATTGTGAATTCTGCTTTCAACCTTGGAGAATGTATTGCAGAATCCAAAATTGTTAGAAAAATCCTTAGGTCCTTACCTAAAAGATTCCATGCTAAGATCATTGCCATTGAAGAAGTCAAGGACATTGATCAAATTCCTTTGACTGAGCTTGTAGGGAACCTTCAAACCTATGAGATGGGATTAAGCTCAATAGGAAAAGGTGGAAAGAGTAAAAACTTGGCTCTTAAGGGTATAGAGGAAGAGATTGAGGACTGTGAAACCGAAGATGAAGATAAAGATGATGATGAGGATGAGGGTCTATCATTCATAACTGATGAGATTATCAAGCTTCTTCAGTTTAGGAAAAATGATAAGGCCAAACCTCCTAGGAAACCTAAATCCTTTAGGAAGGGCAAGAATGAAAAACCCTTTATTCAATGCCATGAGTGCAAAGGTTTTGGTCATATGAGAATAGAGTGCCCAAACTACCTCATGAAGGAAAAGACCAAGGAGTCAAAAGATAAAGGATTGGTTGCTACCTGGAGTGATATTGAGGATGACTCTTCTAATGAGTTTGTGGATGAATGTCGTCAAGTTATGACCTTTACTGTCACAACCGATAAGGTGATTGTGGAGAGTGCTAGTGATAGTGAGGATTCTTCTGATGATGAAGTACCTAAGAAGATGACCCTTTAGGAAGCCTCTGATAAGACTGGCTTAAGATATGCTGTTTCCTCCAACCCCTCCTTATCCACAGCTTCTGGATCAAGGACTATCTTTGTGCCACAATCTGAGAAAGGTAATAGAGGTATGAAATCCAAAACTGATCTGACTAATTCTAAAACTTGTGTTAAGCCTTGTGTTTGTAATCGTTGTGGTGTTGCTGGACACATTCGTCTTAATTGCTTTAAGTTGTATCCTCATAAGCAATTGTCCAAACGGTCACAAGTTTCCTCTCAAGCGCCTACACCTTTGTTTGGAGAGTTATTAAAAGTCTTGAGCTTTTTAACTTAATTTTAAGAGAATTCTAATTCTTCTATGTCCTTTGGTAGACATACTAGGACACGTGCCTTTTCATCTTCACGGCCAAAGACTCGTGTTGTGTGGGTGAGAAAGGAGCCTAAGACTTAATTGTCTTTTCTGTTTGTCCTCTGCTTTAATTCTTTCTATCTAAAGTAGGACTTTTTTGCTTGATTTCTTATCTGTTATTGGAATCATGCTTTCGTGCATCTGCATATTTCTATCATGTTTTCATGCATATGCATCTTTCTTTCATGCATACATGTTGTTTATCTGTTTTTGTTTGGTTGTTTAGTTTTTATTTGGTTTTGTTTTCAAAATAAAAATAAAAAGGAAAAATCAGAAAAATACAAAAACAGTGTGTGTTTTGTGTACATTGGTACTTGTATACCTTGGATGGCCATTGAAACAAAGTTTTCTAAATTTTGTATCTTTTGTAGCTTAGATGAGCATCTTTATGCACAACTAAGCAAGTGAGCTTTGTGGCTCTTGTTTGTGATGAATAAGATTTAGTTATCTCTTAAAACTTAACGCTCATATCACTCTTTTTAACGGGTAGGACTAGAAAATCCTAAGAGAAAGGCATAAATAACCATTTCACCACTGTTGCCCGCCAATCATAATAAGACACCTGTATACTTCGGCATAACAAAAGTGCAGTGTCAAAGACATTCGTATGCTTCGGCATACCAAATGTGCGATGTCAAATGCTTAACATCTTGGGTATTTCTTTTCTTCTTTTATATGCCCATGCATGATATGCTAAAATAAAAGAAAATATGCAAAGAAAATAAAAAGCAAAAAGATCAAAAATGCTTTAAATATGGTTGCAAGTGTGTATTCTAGGAGATGTGGGAGTTATAGGATGTACCTTGAAGGTGATAGTCCCCATTAAACAGTTATGATTGTGTGTGAGTTAAAAGTTATTTTTTCATATCTCAGATCGTCATAACATGTATACACATATGCAATCTTGCGATGTTTTTCATACACAACACGCAATATTCTTTGCTACTTTTGATACATATGCAGGTACAATGTGATTTGACCATCACAAAGGTTTTACATGTGCTAATGTATGCTCACTAAACTGTCTTGACTTGTTTTTGAAATATAAAATTGGTTAGACTTGTTTAGTGTATGTGTGTGTGTTTTGGGTTTTATGTGCTTAACATTTTTCTTGTTTTTCACATGTTTTGCATCCTTCTATTATCTTGTCATCCATAGCATCTTGTTTCATTACATTCATGCATTTATATGGATTTCTTTGTCTTTATGTTTCTCGGGTTAAGCTTTCTAGCTTCTTGTACCCGTTGTCAATCATGACAAAAAGGGGGAGAGAAATTGTGACTTTGTGGATTCTTTTTTTAAGATTCTACAAGTTAGGGGGAGAAATACATTCCTTTGTAAGGAGGAGATGTGTTTCATCTTGTTAGGGGGAGTGCTTACTTCCTTGCTCTTGTTCCTTGGGTCTTGTGACCATATTTACATATATTGTGTTTATCTTTTTTATATGCTGATGTATGTTTCTTTCACCTACCTTACATGTGTTGTTTCTTTTCTTTCTTCATACACATGTTTCTTATACTTGTATGCAATTTATTATTTATGTTTCACACAAAGATGCCTTGATGAGTTTTGTTTAAAGTGTTTCAGAAATGCAGGTTGTCAAAGTCTACTTGCCATAAACTCTCTTCTTGCAAAGTTTTTCAAGAGTTTGTGTTAGGATAGATTTTATTGTATTCAACAACTGAGTATGAGTTGAGTGATTTATAACTTTTCTCATATGTTCATTTGATTGTTGTGGTTTTGTCACGGATTGCCAAAGGGGGAGATTGTTAAGGACATATTTTATGTAGTTGGCTAATTTTTTGACAAAACGCACTTTACTTGTATTTGGGTAGATCTAAGTTGTGTTTAATACTTGAAGAAACATGTTGATCAAGTCTAGTATTAAAGCCATGAATATTGGACCAAGAAACAAGTGAAGAAAAGGTGTTCAATAAAGCTGGACAGATATCTCGACACCTGCGGATAGATAGCTCGATAGCTTCTCGATAGCTTCTCGATAGCTCTTCGACACCTGGCTATCTGTCGAGCTCTTCAGTTGATTCTTATCGCAATCTCGATAGCTTCTCGATAGTTGGTCGATCGATCGAGAAAGTTTCTGTCCCCTTGACACCTTTTCGACACCTCCTCGATAGCTGTTATCTGTTGAGATTCATTAAACCTCGACACCTCTTCGACACCTCTCGATCGATCAAGGTTACGGGAAATCAGAATTTCAGCTTTTTTATTTTTGGGCCAGGTTTAGGTATTTGAGTAGGGTTTCTTTTCTCACAACCCTAGACCTATATAAGGCTTATTTTAAAGGCCGTCACATGGGAGAATACAAGGAGAACATATGCAAAATGTGATTAATGCCTTATTCTCTCTGAAAGAAGCTACTGCGTCTTTGCACCTTTGGGTTTTGTAACCATGTGCTTCTTGATCTTCACTGTTGATGAAGTGAAGAACTTTACAGCCAACATTCTTCTTCATTAAGTTGGTAAGTGAGTCACGTACTAGGATTCGTGCAAAAGAGTTAGTCACGTATTGAGATCTGTTCAACAAAAAGGGTGGCATTCATATATTGAAGAGTTTAGAGGTTCTGAAGCGGTAGAAGGTTTCTGCTGTGAGTTCATCTACGAGGATTATAGAGTCTAGGGACCAAGGTTTTGTACTAGATCTGAAACTTCTCTTTACTATAGTAAATTGCTTTTCGGGAAGGTTTCCCCCCAGGTTTTTTACTGTGAAACTGGTTGGTTTCATTGATTTTCCTGGGTCATCATATCTTGTCTTATTTATTTTTTCTGCTGCATGATTTTGACATGATATTGATCTTTGTTTGTTTTAACAAGTTTGATTCATAATAAATCTAATTAACAACTTGGGTTTAAAACTTGTTAATTCTATCAACCGGGGTGTAAATTTCCTAACAACACTGAGGAGGCGATGGAGAAATTCATCACCGATTATAGAATACCAGCTAATGTGGGCTTAAGGTATTGTGAGGAAGGGGAGTGGCTCCTTCGCAAGAAGGAAGGCGAGGTGGTGATTCCCATCATTGCCTTCCTAGAAGGTGGCATGAGGATTCCCATGGGCCGGTGATGAGGGGCTATCTTATGTACTTCCGGCTAGCCCCTATCCAGTGCGCCACCAACGTCTTTAGGATTCTGGGCTGTGTGGACGCCTTAAATGAGAAGATGGGGCTAAGATTGACTCATCATGACATAAACTGTTGCTACAACCTTCAACACCTAAAAGGCAAGTTGTACTACATGAAGACAAGGGAGGATAGGGTCTGGCTTATCCAGTGCCTCCCTGAGTCCAGTAAGGGGCTGAACAAGGATTTCCTCATCGTGTCTGGAGAGTGGCATGATGGCCTTCATTAGTCGACGACGGAGGGGACACCAGGTGGGACAGTGGGAGTAGGAGGGGGTTCAATTTTCTATTGTTGATGCAATTTGTACCGTTTGGTTACTAACGCGAACGTGTTTTCCTTCTGCAGATCTACACGCCTACGAGCGTCACTTCAACCTGGTCAACAGGGAGGACTTACAAAAAGTGCTAAGGGCGGAGATTTTTGTGAACGAAGCCGATAATCAAGTTAGAGCTGCTCATAAGATCTTGGGGTACACTTCGATCCAAAAATTGTTTGCGGCTCTAAAGTACGTGATCCGAGCAAAAGATCCTCGGCGGCAAAAAATTATTGTAGCCGAGCACGGGTTCTTATTCCCTGAGGAGCCCCCCACCCTAGAAGGTGTTGCATCAGCAGGCCCCTCCTCCTCCCATAGATCCGCTGAGGCTAGAGAAGAGAATTTAGAGAAGGAAGAGGAAGTTGTAGATTTTGGCCTTGCCGAGGACAAGTTTGATGTTTTTGATCAAGTCTATCAGTCTGAGGATCCTCCTGGAGACTTGGGCGATCCTTGTTTGACCGAAGCGGACTTCTTAGCGTCAAAAATCTCTCATTGGCTTGAGATGTGTTACAAGAGGAAATCCCACACCAATACTAGACCTGATCGAAGGCCAATTGGGGAAGTCCCAGCCAAAGCTTTCCCCTCCTCCTCCCAAGACTCAGCCTACCCAGACCAGGTCAGCCTCTGCCCAGTCTTGGCTTCCTCCTCCTCCGCCTCAGACGAGTCTGCCATCTAGGCTCGAGCCCACTGATCCCAAGCAGAAGAAGGACAAGGGTAAAAGGCTTATGGGGGACAAGTCAGTATACTCGCAGGATGGGGACGACACTCGGCGACCCTCAAAGCAGATAAAGATAGGCCCTCAAGGCCAAGATAGGTAGGTCACCACCCAGCCCGAGGCTCAGGCCTGGCTTCCCACCCTAATACTCCATGGGGAGCCTCTGAGGGATGACTCCTCCCTCAGGGATTTTAGAGAGGGTGAAGGTGCGCATGTGGCTGATGTGCTGGAGAGGTGCCTGTTGCTTCCTGCGGATATGGCTGAGCTGGAGACTTTGAGGAGCAAGCACGTCTTCCTTAGCCTTAAGCAGTACCTGGGAATGGTAAGACCCTAGTACTTATGATTTTTTTGACTTCAATTTTTTTCCTTTTTCTAAGTTTGGCTTATTATGCATTCGTTTTGTTTGGCAAGCTGTCCAGGCCACCTTTAGGTTGGAGGTAGCGGCCAACGACCAGGGAATGGCCCTTGATGTGGAGTATGAGAAGCGTTTAGAGGCCACTCAGACCCTCAAGAGCTCCGAGGCTAACCTCGCCATAGCCAGGGAGAAGCTAAAGGCGATGACCCGGGCTCAAAACAGTGCAGTTTCAGGCCTTGCCGGTGCCCAGAAGCAGGCCCGAGATCAAACGAGGCGTCTGGCAAAAAAGGTGGCTGCTGTTGAGAAGGCAAAAAATGCGGCTGAATGGGCTAAGGATGAAGTTGTGAGGGCTAAGGCCTGAGTTAGACTTCGGTAGGAAGGAGGCTCTGGCTTTTAAGAAGGAAGCCGAGGAGGTTGCTTACGCCGCAGGGGTAGCCGAAACGGAAGCTGCCTACAAAGCCCAAGTCCCTGGGGTATGTAGGCGCTATTGTTCCTAGGTTTGGGGTGAGGCCCTCAAACAAGCTGAGGTTGAGGCCTCGTCTGACCTGTGGAAGGCGGAGAGCGTGTACTACCTCCCTGCTATCTGCGAGGCTGCTCTTGATTGCTCAAAGGTTGAGGAGGTTGTTGAGGAAGTTGGGGCTATTTCAAATGAGGGAGCTTCGGTTGCTGGACTTGCCGGCGAGCCTGTCAAAGGGGGTGATCCTCCTGGGGTAGTTGGATCAAGGGAAGGCCCCACGAGGAGGTGCCCCAAGAGGTTGCAAATCCCTCCTCCGACGCCCAGGTCTCCTCTGCTGAGAAGGCAGCTATCCTTGCCCTGCCTCTGCAAGCTATCCCTCTAAGTCAAAGCTCAGAGGACCCTGAGGCTGCCACGAACTAGCCACCCACTGGAGAGGGAGATTAAGCAGAAGGAATAGGCTCCTTGGGGCCTCTGTTACACCATGTTTTGCACATTGCAAGGACATGTTTGCCTTGTTTTTGCTTCTGTTTTGCTGTTTATTTTGTCTTTTATTTATTTATTTATTTATTTATTTATTTACATTGTAATGTGACTCTTGCCATGTAACTTCTATGGACTTAATGCAATGCGAGTTTTATTTCTTTTTTTATTTGTTCTGGCTATTTATTCATTTGCACGTTATCCACTTTTTTTTTTTACTTGTATAATCTTAACTCCAATTGTATCTCGGCCAATCACGGTGATAATTGTAATAGCGTGAGGGCGTGTATGCTTAGGTAGACCCGTTATGTCCCAAGGACTAGGTAGGGTTCTGGTTCTTCCTAGCAAAGGTCCCCTTTGAGGTGGTTAGTTTCCTCATAGGCTTGAGTTCGAGGACCGCGCAATGCCTTGGCTCTGCCTAATACTTGGAATCTTCTTGAAGTAGTTAGTTTCCCCATAGGCTTGAGTTTGAGGACCATGCAAGGCCTTGGTTCTGTCTAACACTTGAAATCTTCTTGAAGTAGTTAGTTTCCCCATAGGCTTGAGTCCGAGGACCATGCAAGGCCTTGGTTCTGTCTAACACTTGGAATCTTTTTGAAGTAGTTAGTTTCCCTATAGGCTTGAGTCTGAAGACCATGCAAGGCCTTGGTTTTGTCTACCACTTAGAATGGCCATCAAAACGCGAGATACATAACCATGATAGACTTAGAATCCGAATCAAAAGAAACTTTTTCATTAATAATAATATCTTTTTAGATTATTTATATTCCAAGGATGAGGTACAGGTTTCTCATCTAAATCTTCTAAGCATTATGCACCTATCCCCGCTACCGAGGTAATTCGGTAGGGGCCCTCCCGATTGGGTCCTAGCTTCCCCCAAGAGGGGCTCTTAGCGGCGCCCACCACTTTCCTCAACACTAGGTCACCTGGTGCTAATGGTCTGAACTTCACATTGGAACCGTACCCTTGCTTGAGCTTCTAATGGTAATAGGCCAGCTGTATTATCGCTTTCTCCCTCCGTTCCTTGATCAGGTCTAGGCTTTCCCCTAGCAACTTGTCATTGTCGCCCTAGGTAAAGGAGCTTGTCCTCAGCGTAGGGAAGTTGGCCTCCAAAGGGATAACCGCCTTGGCCTCGTAAGTCATGGCGAAGGGCGTCTCCCCTATTGACCTCCGCGGTGTGGTCTGGTAGGTCCACAGGACATGGGGCAGCTCTTCCACCCATCTCCCTTTGGCATCGTCTAATCTCTTCTTAAGCCCATTGACTATGACCTTGTTGATAGCCTTGGCTTGTCCATTTTCCTGAGGGTAGGCTGGAGTTGAGTACCGATTTGTGATTCCCAGTTCGCAACAGTACCTCATGAAGGCCTTGCTGTCAAATTGGAGCCCGTTGTCCTAAATTAGGGTGTGAGGGACCTCGAATTGTGTAATGATGTTTCTTCAGATGAACTTCTTAGCATCCACATCCCTAATGTTTGCCAAGGGCTCAGCAAACATTAGCATCCACATCCTTAATCTTAGCACAGGGGCCTTGGAACAGAGATTGCCCCAACTGATTTTCCATCCATGTCCCCCTTCTCGGCTACCTCTGCCACTATTGGTTCGGCAAATTCAGCCACCAAGTTAGCCAGGACCTACCCCTTTACGGAGGTCCGAGGCATGTACTTAATGTCAAAGGCCCCCAGAATTGTATTCCATTTGGCGATCCTTCTCGTGTAATCGGCAGCCTGAAGTACCGACTTCAAGGGTAGTTGGGTTAGAACAACCACCATGTGAGCTTAGAAATAATGGGGCAGCTTTCGCGTAGCCTGGACCACAACAAGTATGGCTTTCTCTAAGGGCAAGTACTTGACCTTAGCTTCATGTAGTGACTTGCTAATGTAATAGACTGGTTTTTGGATGCCATTGTCGTCTCGTATCAGCACCAAGCTCACAGCGTGGAGCGCCACAGCAATGTATGCGAATGGGACCTTGTCGGTCTTCAAATTGGACATGATAGGTGGCTGGGATAAGTATTCCTTGAGTTGCTGGAAGGCCTTGACACACTTTTCGGACCACTCAAATCCTTTCCACTTGTTAATACGGAGATAAAAGGGCCTGCACCTGTCAGCCGACCTGGAAATGAATCGATTTAGAGCCACAATCATTCCTGTGAGCTTCTGGATCTCCTTAGGGTTTTGCAGAGGCTTTAAATTATGGATAGCCCTGATTTGGTCGGGATCAACCTCGATCCCCAGATGGGTAATGAGGTAGCCTAAGAACTTGCTAGATCCCATGCCAAATGAGCACTTGGAAGCATTTAGGTGTAGCTTGTGCCTTCTCAAGACGTCGAATATACAGCCAAGGTGGGCCAAATGCCCAGACACCAGTTCGCTCTTCACCACCATATCGTCAACATAGATCTCGATGTTTTTGCCCAACAACGGCTCGAACATTCTCGTTATCATCCTCTGATAAGTAGATCCAGCGTTTTTTAGGCCAAATGGCATAACCTTGTAGTGATAGTTCCCGATGGGTGTCACGAAAGCTGTCTTCTCTTGATCCTTCAAGGCTAGTGGGATCTGATGATAGCCCTGAAAGGCATCTAAGAAGCTCATCCGAGGATAGCCTGCGGTCGCATCTACTAGCTGGTCTATCCGTAGAATTGGGAAGGGGTCCTTCGGGCATGCTTTATTCAGGTCCGTGAAGTCTACACAAACCCTTCATTTCCCACTTTTCTTTTTTACCACCACAGTGTTGGCCAACCATTTGGGGTAAAAAACTTCTTTGATAGCCCCTGCCCGCTTAAGCTTATTGATCTCTTCCCTGATTGCATCAACATGCTCTTTTGATGGGCCCGGGAGTGGCTGCTTCTTAGGAATCACAAACGGGTTGACGTTAAAGTGGTGACAGATGAACGAGGGATTAATCCCTGGGGCCTCGCAGGGGTCCCATACGAACACGTCAATGTTCCTCTTGAGTAACTCAAGCAACTCTTCCTTCTCCTAGGAAGGCAGCTGGGCTCTGACCTGAAAAAACTTCTTCGGGTCGTCGTCGACTGCCACTTTTTCTAGGTCTTCACATTTTGCTTCCTCGGCGGTCGCATTAGTTGGCACCACCGAGGTCTTTGATTGCTATAAGCTCTCGGCCGCAGCAGCTGAGGTCTCTGTATCGTGCCGATGCGAGATGGCTGCCACCATACATCACCTTGCCGTGGACTGGCAACCCCAGATCTCGAGAACTTGGTCCCCTGACGGGAATTTTATCTTCTGATGTAGTGAGGAGGCAACAGGCCCCAGGGTGTGGAGCTAGGGCCTGCCCACAATGGCCGTGTACGGGGAGTAGGTGTCCACCACAATAAAGTTCACTTCCACTACTTCTAGGCCAGTTCGGATGGGCAACCTAATCATGCCCTTTGGAGTGACGAGCTTCCTATCAAAGTTAATTAAAGGAGAGTTGTAAGGTGTCAAATCCTCGAGCTTCATTCCCAGTCCTTTATATAGGTCAGGGTACATAATCTCGGCTCCATTGCCATCGTCCACCATCACTCTTTTCACATCGTACTCATCGATTCTGAGGGTGATCACCAAAGCATCGTCGTGGGGCTGGGTGGTCCCATCCTTGTCTTCCTTGGAAAAGCTTAGGGTCGAGTGAAAGCCTTTCCTGGCCCTCTTCAGCCTTAACTAGGACTCCTCGGCGGGCACCTGGGTCATAGACAGCACTCGCGAGGGGCGTAAGAGGTGTAAGAGGTGCTTCAGCTTTCCCTCCCGGACTAGCTGGTCCAGGTAGTTCCAGAGGTTCTTGCAGTCCTCTGTGGCGTCCGTGGTCCTGGTGGTACTGGCAGTAACGGTTCTAATTGTGCTTCTCAAGATCCCCCGCCATCTTATTCGGCCACTTGAAGTATGGTTTGTTCCTGATCCTTTCCAACACCTTATGTATTGGTTCTCGGAACACGGCGCTGATAGTCTGGGCAATGGTCGCCCCAGATTGTCCCACGAAATCCCTCATTAGGTGGGCATTGTTATACCAGTCGGACCTGAAATCCCTCCTCTCTTGAGGGATAACCTTTTCCTTCCCCTTGTCCTGCAGCAGATCTTCCTTTACCCCATTGTATTTGTCGATCCGATCCATCAATTGCTGCATGCTAGCAGTGGGCTTACCAGTTAAGGACTTCCTCACGCTATTCCCCATTGGTAGTCCGTTCTTGAATGTATTGATGGCGACATCGTCGAACTTGTCGTCCAGCTCATTGTAAATCTCCCAATACTTTTTCGAGTAAGCCTTGAGAGTCTCCCTATCACTCATGGACAGGGATAGTAACACGCTTATGGGCCGAGGAGGTTTGTTATTTGTAACAAAGTGGGAACCAAAGGCCTGGGTTAGCTGTCTGTACGAGTCTATGGAGTTCGTCTTCAAGCCGTTGAACTACCTTATTGCCATAGGTCCCAAGTTGGATGGGAAGACTTTGCACATCAGCGCCTCGTTCCTAGAGTGCACAGCCATCCTCTGATTGAACTGGCTCACATGCTCTATGAGGCCCGTTCTGCCGTTGTAGACGGTGAAGGTTGGCTGCTGGAATCGCCGAGGGAGCATCGCCACTTCTATACGACGTGTAAAGGGTGATTTTGAGAGCTGGTCCAGTGCCCTGCTCATGGCATCACTCCCTAAGCCCCTAGGGGTGGGGCTGTCATGTTTACGCCTTTGGTAGCACTCATCCTCATGGGAGAAAGTTTTGCTCAGGGGTGTTCTCGACCTTTGCCTGTAGTCGTCATCACTTTTATCGTTAGGGGGTAAGTCAGGGCTAGGTTCGGATCGCCTTCGCCGTGCATGGCACAGCTTTCTCTTTAAATCATCTATCTCTCGCTGCATGGCCACCTTAACATCCTGTCTCTAGGATGTGTGACTCTTAACCTTTTGTGATCGCGTGGCCCGGCCATTATTGTGCCTTTGGGGCACGTGGCCATCCTTATGGGTGTAGCTTCCGCTAGTTTGTGAGATATGCACGCTTGCCTCTCGAAATCATCCGTTCTCCTCGTTTTGGTCGTGCCTGGGGTCACTATAGTTATTCTGATGCTGGGATTTAGCCGATTCATGCTGATGGGAGCTCTCTTGGTGAGGGCCTGATCCTACCATGCCTAGCTGTGATCCTTACTAATGCATGAGTTCTTTCCACAGACGGCGCCAATTGTAGGGTTCGGGTTTGAACACTATCACCGTTGGATGAGTGGATTCAAACTCAGTTAGCCCAATACAATAAATTTGTAGAGCATGGGTTGTAGAACTAGGCTTTAGTGAGGATTATAGCGACTAAGCATGGTTACAAATGGACTAAAGTGTGAAAATTTGTCCTCGGCCTTCCTTTTTAGGGATGGTAACTCTTGCTTCTTCCACTCTTTGCTACAAAGGCTTTTCTCCCTATCATCATGCCCCTCATCTTTGGAGGTCCCCTACATTATATATCCTTCCTTCCCCTGATCTTGGCTCTCCACTTGTCGACCATACAGGTCACTACTTGAGTGCCTGTCCCATCAGCAGCCTTTCCTTAACATTCTGGGGTTGCAGCAACTAAGGCAGCACTATTCAGGGTCTTTTCCTCATTAGTGTGGCCAGAACGTTAGTGGTGGTCATTTAATGTGGAGGTGACAATTCCTTCCTGAATTGCTCCTTCATCATGCTTCTGCGGTTGTCACGCTGTACCAGTTCTTTCTCTTGAGATGTTTTGGGAGACTCCCCTTGATGGTGTGTTGCTTCCACCTTTTATGGCCTCGGCTGCTCGAGGATAGAATCGTCCTCGGCAATACTTCTTTCACAATAGGGCTTCTTACTTTTATCCTCGGATCTTCAATACCTCCTCGGCGTGGGCCTTAGGGCCTGGTACAAAGTGGGCCGGGACTGTCTAACTAATTGGCCCCACATTTCTTTTTAAGCAAATCATGCATGGACATATAAGAGAGAGAAAAGAAATACCCAATGATGTTAAGCATCTGACATTCCAATTTTGCAATGTCGAACATAGTTGTCAAATCATGAATCCTATCGTGAATCGTTTTTTCATTTTTATGTATCGTGTATCGTAAGATACACAAACACTATATAAAATTTATAAAACATTATACATATACACATATTTATTATAAAATTGAAACATATGCAAATAATGACTACTTTAATTATCACTTATGTTATAGTATTTGACTAAGCTAACCAAATAAACTAAATGGAAATATATTTTTAACATCCATAGCCAAAAGATAAAAATATCTATATCCAAATTCATTAGAGTTCAAAGTCACTACATATTATATTAGTCAAAATACTTTTGAAAGTTTTTAGACCCCTTAAAATACAACCAGATTAACCTAGTTATTTAGCCAAGTGTTTACTTAGTCAAATTATCAGATCTAACCTGGAGAGGATTTAACCTAACTATCTTCAAGGTAAAATATCAAAACCACTATGAAAGAATTGAAGTTTTACAATTGCAACTTAGACCACTAGAATTCTATTGCTACCTCGAGTAGAAAATTTACTACCACGACTCCATGATAGCTCTGAGTCCACGAACTACTTCTTTCTTTGGCCTTTGCAAAACACAAACACCCATGTTTGTGACTTTAAGATCCCACTCAAAGGTTTAGCAACACAAACTCTCCTGTTTGTGACTCCAAGACCACCCTTGAAGATTTAGATCATCAACATCTTTGATGACTAAAGAAGGCAGCAACTTCTACAGCACTGGATCTTGAGATCCTTCAAGTAATAACATTGATAGAAAATATGAGAGAGCTTTTTAGGTACAAAATCCTAAATACAAAAGAGGCACACTCTTCTCTCTCTGAAAAACCTTATAAAAGTGTGCTTAAGGTTTTCTTTATATAGTAGGAGAAATAGATCTGAAACGTTAATCCTTAATGGGCTTAAACTGCTGTTTGGGCTTTAATTAAAATTCTGCAGATATGACTTTCGATCGATCAAGCCTGCTTTTCGATCGGTCGAACTAGGTAGATTTTGAAATCTTCTTTTTGCAGCTTGTATGTTCTTATGTGTTCATGATTTGCTAATTGTTTTAAACTTTTAGAACCTAACAATCTCCCCTTTTAGTAATTTGTAACAAAACTTTCATACAAAATGAAATGCTCAAATATAAAAACAACCTAATACAATAAAATGCCCAATTACATTACAAATCCCAATTTAAGACTTCTAACCTAGAAGTTGCAAGAAAAGGTAGAAGGTCTTAATTAGATTGTACCTGTCTTTCCTGAAACATATATAGAAGTTCAGTAAATCTTGACAGATAGGGGTGTCGAGAGGTGTCGAGCTTTAAAAGCTTAGGCAGATGCAGCTATTGAGTAGGTGTCCAAAGGTGTCCACAGCAAAGTAAGCTTGATGGATCAAGGAGCTATCAAAAGGACAGGAACTTTCTCGATCAATCCACCTAGCTATCGAAAGATGTCGAGATTGCCATAAAAGCAACTGAAGAGCTCGACAGATAGGCTAGGTATCAAGAGGTGTTGAGTAGCTATCGAGATTTCTTAAAAACAGTTTTTCAAGAAGAGAAAAGCACAAATATGAATGCAATCAAGCATGCAACTTAATCAATGATCCAAACAGAATTTTGAACTCTCCAAATCGTCTTTCAACCAAAAAAAATGTTAAGCACATAGATCCCAAAAACACACACACACACACACTAAACAAGTCTAACTAATTTTATATTTCAAAAAAAAGTCAAGACAGTTTAGTGAGTATACATTAACACATGTAAACCTTGTGATATCCAAATCACATTGTACCTGCACATGTATCAAAGGTAGCAAAGACTATTGTGTGTTGTGTGTGAAAAACATCACAAAATTGCATAAGTGTATACATGTTATGACGATTTGAGATATGAGAAATCACTTTAATTCACACACGATCATAACTATTTGATGGAGACTTCACCTTCGAGATTCATCCTATAACTCCCACATCTCCTAGAATACTCGCTTCTAATCATATATAAAGCATTTTGATCTTTTTGCTTTTTATTTTTCTTTGCATATTTTTCTTTTTAAACGAATCATGCATGGGCATATAAGAGAGAGAAAAGAAATACACATTGATGTTAAGTGATGAAGGTGTAAATGTACCTCATTAGTAAGATGGACAACCTCCGGGACCTGTTGTCAATACAAGAAGAAAGCAAAAGAATATATTCGCTAGCGTGAGGCAAGCTGAGAATACTCCGATGCTTAAGTCAGATTATGTAATCCCAAAATTAGCTTTCTCACAGTTCTCTTTCTTTAGTAATTTTTTTACCTCTCCCCTACCTTCATGCTGGATTCACCTTTTATAGCTTTCTTTGGGTTGGTGTAATTATGTTCATTAAATGCTGGGTCGAGTGTTTTTCTCCTAACCGTTGCATTTAATGGGTAATGATAGTCTCAGTTAAGGCACAACGGATGACTGTTGTGCCATTCTTACTTTTATAACTGTCCTAGCGTAGTTATGGAGTGCCAGCTGTTCAGCTGGCATTTATCTATGTTATCAATGCACGTATGCCTTGTTAATTGTGTTGATGGGGTCTTGCCTCGATGTTCGTCTCTACAAGGACGTAGTTGTGATCGTCGCTATTACGGACGACCTATCATGGGTATTAGTCAGTTGCCCCCCCATTCCGTTGTCGTCACTAATTTGGACGACCTTAGGAATGTGATTAGATGCTAAACGGTTTTAGACCCCTTAAAACACAACCAGATTGGTTAGCCTAGATTAATTAGCCAAGTCGTTACTTAGTCAAATTATGCAATTCTAGGTTAAAGCAATCAAATAATCATATCAAGATATAAAGTAGCAGAAAATAAATGAACACAAGATATGATGACCCAGGAAACCACACGGTAAAAACCTGGGGAGGATTTGACCTAGCTACCCTCAAGGTAAACCTGAATCCACTATGAAAGAATAGAAGTTCACACAGAAGGACTACAAGCTCCCCGCTCGACTTCCTAATACTACCCACCAGTAGAACTTACTGGCACGACCACATGCAAACTTCGAATCCACGAACTCCTTCTTTCTTGAATTCTTTGATCAAGTACAAGCACCCACGCTTGTTTTTCTTTAAGCTTCAATGGCAGCAACCTTGTTGATCATCAAGATGTAGAAAATATCTCTACCTTGAAAACCCTAAGTTTATGTGAAGGAAAGCTCCTCAAAGATCTCACAAGAGATTCACATAAACAGCAATATGAGCAACAAAGACTTAGAGAGGTTTGGGTACAAAACCCTATATACAAAAGAGGCACTCTCTTCTCTCTCTCCAAAAAGCCCTCAAAAATGTAGCTTAGGGTTTCCTTTATATAGTGGGAGAAGTAGAACTGAAACCCTAATCCTTAATGGGCTTAAGCTGCTGTTTGGGTCGACTTAAAATTCTGCAGATACGATTTTCGATCGATCGAGCCTGTTCTTCGATTGATCGAACCAGGCAGAATATGAAGTCTTCTTCCTGCAGCTTGTATGTTCTTGAATCTTGACTTGAATCACCTTGAGTATTGTTTAATAAAACCTATAGACTCTAAGATCTATATCTAGACAAGTTTGTGTTCACGATTTGCCAATTGTTCTAAACATTTAGAACCTAACAGACGCGATGATCTAGATTTCTACAATTTCTGAAACCTATCATTCTAGTTTAAATGCAAAGCGACTGCTCCTTTAGGAAATGGGCACGTGTTGGTTCTTGATTGGGGTGCGTGTGAAGTTTCATCATTTTTGGTTTGCTTTAATTTTGGGTTTTCCTTTTTAGAGAAAACCATTCCCTTACCTCTGCCCTATTTTGCCTGCATTTCGAAGCGCCAAGTGGTCTTCATCTTTAAAATCTTTGGTAAGATTTCTTCACTTTTTGTTTTAATGGTTGGTTTTGAGCATCTCAATCAAGAGTGCCCCTCAGTCTCTTTTTTCTTTGCTAGGTTGGGAGTTTTCCTTGAGCATTCTTCTAGTCGGTGTCCCCAGTTAGGTCTGTTTGTGTCTTGTAGTTCTTCTATTAGGCCCATTTTGCTCACCCTCTATCCCCTAATCCATCAATCTTTAGTTTGGTATTACTTAGAGATGGACCCTGTTGAGTATAGGGTGGATGATGTTAGGTCCAGTGAACTGGAGACCGGTTTTCTTCCAATGCTAAGTCTTTGAACCAAGTCATTGACACCGCCATCTCTAAGTTTCCTTCAACTTTAACCTCGTGTCCTTTACATGCTCTTTCCTATCTTGTTCCCTCAAAGAAAGCCATTTGAAGGGTTATAGGAAGATATTCCAATTCCCTAAAGGAACTTCCATCAGATTACCCCGTTTGGGTGAAAAGGCTTGTAAGTTTGCCCACGGGGAAGTGTGTTTTTATGAGGCCGACTTCCGATGCGGTTTCCGTTTTCTTGTTCATCCCTTCATTATGAAAGTGCTGGACGAATTTCAAATTGTTCTGGGTCAACTCGTTCCCAATGCTTAGAGGATGATTATTAGTTGCATGTCTACCTGGTTGTATGCTTGCAACGGGAAGATGATAACCCTAAATGAGTTTTTATATTTGTACTATTTAAAAGCTTCGACCCACTATGGCTATTTTGAACTCCTGCCATGGGATAGGAAATCTAGGGTAGTTAGGGATTTCCTTCTTCTTTCTGTAATTGGAAATCATGATATTTCTTTGTCTCATGTAAGGGTTGGGAAACTTTGTCTGATGAATTCTGGGGAGAAGTCCCCAAATTACTGTGAAATTAGGAAGTCCCAGCCTTAGGTGCGTATCTCCGTCATTCTTCTTTGTTTCTTTTCATCGTTTAGGTTCTTTGTCTGATGATGATTTTTTTTTTTTGGTTGTAGTGCTTGATCGACTTGACTTAGAAGACTAGCATTGTCATCGCGTCCATGCTGCACTTGCTTACGCTTGCAAAGTGGACGATTTTGACAATTTTGTTGATCCTTTCAGATATACACCTATTGCTTAGGTCTGGAACCTTCGACATACGTATTGGAGAAGATTCGTCGAGAGGAAAAAAGTAAGGTTTGTCCTTAACGTTTTCAACTTCGTTGCTTTCTTTAACTTCGTCACTTTTTCCTAACTCTGTCTGTGACTTGTTTGGTCTTGGTTGCCTTCTAACTTTTTTTTTGGTTACAGAGACGACAACCAGATATATAAAGATAAGTACGCTTATATTAGGGACTTAAAGAATGAAACTTTGGCCAAGTTAACATCTGATTCAAAGAAAAGGAAGTTTGGTGATGAAAAGGTTGATGCTGCCCCTTCTACAACTGTTAATGTAGCTCCTCCTTCTCTTACCCCCTTACTGGAGGTGACTGCTGTAACTTCCCCAATTACTCGCTCAAAGGGGAAGAGCAAGATTGGGATAAGTGTGTGGGACGACCCCATTATTGCCTTAGGCCGTGTGCACAATGTTATCACTAGTGACGAACTGAAGGGTTTTTCGTCTAAATACAGAGGAGAAGGTCGTTGTGGCCACGTTGAAGGCGAAATATGTAGAGGTTGAATGCTCTCAATTGAAGAAGGACTTGATCACTGCTATGAATGAGAAGAATGAGGTGAACCAGAAGATAAGGGAGTTAATTGAAGCCCTTTGTGTGGAGAAGGCTTTGGTTGTCCAGAAAGATGAAGAGATTCAAGCGGCTCTCTTGAAGACTGACGAGGAAAGAGTCAAGGTCATCAAGAACTTTAAAGAGTCCGAAGAATTTTCAGATCTTCAGTTCATACAATACTTCAAAGAGCTCTTGCGTAGATTGACGATTAATCATCACAGCGTGGCGGTAAACTTTTCCTACTTAGACTTTGAGAAGATTGATACTGAGATTCCTGAGGATGAGTCTAAGGATCCCTTGAAAGACAAGGCTGACGTTCCGAAAAAAGAAAAAGCAACTGATGGCGAATTTTTTGCCCCTCCTTCTTAATTTATCATAGTTTCCTTCTTTTCTCTTTTATTTGGAAAACAATAGTTACCCCCTTGTTTTGGAGTTTTACATTTTTTGATGACGGGTTTCCCCTCGGTTTTGGGGCCGTCTTACAAACTGCTTATAACTTTTGTGTTTAGTATTACACCCTTGTTTGTTGAATTCTTCTAGCGATGACGTTTCTGAGGTTTCTCGTAGACTATGCTTGTCCCCATCAATCTGACTCTTGTTTGTGTTGATGGAGTATTTGTTCTTTTGCTTTGGACTTTGCATTTTTCTATCTAGCTTTGATGAGGCTTTTGCTCAAGCATAGCTTAAGTCAGTATTTAACCTTGCCAATCGTTTTGACGGGATTTCTTGTCCTTGCGATTCAGACTTAAGGTTTTTATCAAAATTTGGATTGTAATTTCATCATTCTTATTGATGGAATTTTCATCCTTGTGATTTAAACTTGGAGTTTTTATCACTTAAATTTGGATTTTATTCTCGCCATTCTTGTTGACGGGATTTTTATCCTTGTGATTTAAACTTGGAGTTTTTATCACTTAAATTTGGATTTTAATCTCGTCATTTATATTGATGGAATTATTATCCTTGTGATTTAAACTTGAAGTTTTTATCACTTAAATTTGGACTTTAATCTCGTCATTCATATTGATGGGATTTTCATCCTTAACTTAGGGAGCCCTTCCATGAAATGTTACTATTTCAATCATTTGAAGGGAAATGACTCTACAGATGCTTGGCCTATTTTATTCATCCTTGCTTGTAAGAAGGGAATTACAAGGAAACACAAAAAGTGTTAAAGATAAAATATTGGAAGGAAATAAAACACATGCATAATGAAAGTACAAATACGTAATGAAAATCGATGTCTCGCTTATCTTTGAGCGAATAAACAAGGTTTTCCAAATCTTGAGACTTTTTAAGGTTGAGGCTTTACTTCTTCACTAATAGTACTTCTTAAGATTTTCAACATTTCGGGGATGAGGCAAAGGCTTTCCTTCTTTGTCTTCCAGGTAGTAGCTACCCCTTCTTGAGTAACGGACGACCTTGTATAGGCCTTCCCAGTTGGGGCCTAGTTTCCCGTCATTTGGATCCTTGGTGGCTTGTGAAATCTTCCGCAGGACCATGTCTCCTTTGTAATACCTTATCATCCTTTCTTGATATAGGATCATTCTCTGCGCAACATCATCTCTGACTTCAGGTAAACAATCCAAGGCTAACTTGAGACCTTCGTCATTTCTTTGTTCGTCGTACCAAGTCTTCCTAATGCTTGATACTCCAATCTCTACAGGGACCATTGCTTCTGTTCCAAAAGTCATCTTGAAAGGAGTATCACTCGTCAGGGTTCTTATCGTCATTCTGTAGGCCTATAAAACTCCTGAGAGCTCGTCAAGCCATGCCCCCTCTAGTCCGGTTTTGATTAGTTTGAGCAAAGTCCGATTTGTAACTTCTATTTGGCCATTGGCTTGTGGGCGACTTGGTGAAGAGTAATGGTTCTTTATCCCCAATTCTCTACAGAAATCTTTGAATTTTCTGTTGTCAAGTTGTCGCCCATTATTAGAAATGACAATGTGAGGAATTCCAAATCGGCAAACAATATTCTTCCACACGAAGTGTTGTATCTTCGCCTCTGTTATAACTGCAAGAGGTTTTGCTTCTACCCACTTTGTAAAATAATCAATGGCAACGAGCAAAAACTTTACTTGTTTCTTACCACGAGGTAGGGGGCCCATTAAGTCGATTCCCCACATGGAGAATGGCCAAGGTGAAGTTATGCTTGTCAAATGCTCGGCTGGGATATGCTGCACGTTCGCAAATCGTTGGCATTTGTCGCACTTTTGGATGACTTGAGCTGCATCCTTCTGCATTGTTGGCTAGAAGTACCCTGCACGAACAACTTGACCAACGAGTGAGCATGGTTTGGAATGATTCTCGCACACTTCTTCATGGATCTCCCTTAGAACATATTCAGCATCTCCTGGGCCAAGGCACTTCAAGTAAGGCTGGGAGAATCCCCTTTTGTATAGCTCGTCATTCAAGATTGTAAACCTAGACGTCTTGATCTTGACTTTTTGAGCTTTAGCTTGGTCTAATGGAAGACTGCCATCTTTGATGTAAATGACTATCGGATCCATCCAGCTTTCTCCTTGCAGTACACATCTCACTTCTAGTCCTTTGATGCTTGGGAGATATTGCTCTTCTACCAACAAATTAGCTCGTTTATCGCTTGTTTCTGACGAAGCCAACCTGGCGACCTTGTCTGCCTTAGAATTTTCTTCTCGTGGTACCTGGGTTATCTTGACATCATCAAAGTTAGAAATTAACTGATTAGTCAGTGCTAAGTACCTCTTCATTCTGTCCTCATTTGCCTCATATTCACCATTCATCTGTCTGGTCACGAGCTTTGAATCAGAGTTCAATTTCAGGTTTCTCACTCCTAATGCCTTTGCCATCCATAGGCCCGTCAAGACAGCTTCATATTCTGCTTCATTAGTCATCGCTAGGAATTGGAGTTTTACCCCATACTTAAGGATGTCTTTTTTAGGGGAGATGAGAATCACTCCTACTCTGCCTGTGCCAAATGCTGCTAAACTGTTTGTTTACATCGTCCAGCAGCTTGATTCTGGATCTTGCTCAGCTGTAGAGAATTCAGCAACAAAATCTGCTAGCGCTTAGGCCTTGATTGTTGTCTTAGGCCTGTAATCAATGTCAAACTGGCTCAATTCTACTACCTATTGAACTATTCTTCCTGTTGTGTCTGGCTTACCCATTGCCTTTTGTAGTGGTTGGTTTGTCATTACCAGTATCATGTGCACTTGGAAGTAAGGACAAAGCTTTCTTAATGCAATGATCAAGGCAAAGACTAGCTTCTCTATCCTTGGGTATCCTGCTTTTGCCCCTTGGAAAGCTTGGCTTGTGTAGTAAACTAGCCTTTGAACCTGGAGTTCTTCTCTGATGAGGGCTGAGCTTACTACTGTCTGAGAGACCGCTAAGTACAAGAATAAATTCTCCCTTTCGACGAACGGGCTCAACAATGGTGGTTTGGATAAGTAACTCTTGAGATCTTGGAAAGTTGCTTCGCACTCGTCTACCTAGTGGAAAGCTTGCCTTAACGTTTTGAAGAATGGGAGGCACTTGTCCGTTGCTCTGGACACAAACCTGTTTAAGGCTGCAATGCACCCCGTTAGTCTTTGAACCTCTTTCACATTCCTCAGGGATGTCACATCCAATATAGCTTTGACTTTCTCTAGGTTAGCCTCTATACCCCTCTGTGAGACCATGAAACCCAAGAACTTGCCGGATGATACCCCGAATACACATTTAGTAGGGTTCAACCTCATTTAATACTTCCTTAACACGATGAAAACGTCTCTGAGGTCGTCTAGATGTTGCTCTGCTTTTTTGCTTTTCATGAGCATGTCGTCTACATAAACCTCCATGTTCCTTCCAATCTGTTTGCAGAACATCTACTTTACTAGCCTCTGGTAAGTGGCTCCTGCATTTTTCAGGTCAAAAGGCATGACCTTGTAGCAGTATAGCCCTTGACTAGTGACAAATGCAGTCTTTTCCTGGTCCTCCTTGTTCATGCAAATCTGATTATAGCTAGAGAATGCATCCATGAAAGTTAACAATTCATGGCCTGTTGTTTAGTCCACCAACTGATCAATCCTAGGAAAGGGAAATTGTCCTTAAGGCAGGCTCGGTTAAGATCTGTAAAATCCATACATATGCGCCATTTTCCGTTGGACTTATTGACCATGACGACGTTGGCCAGCCATTCGGGATAATAGACTTCCCGGACAAACCTAGCAATTAGAAGCTTCTCTACTTCTTCCGTAACAGCCTTGTTCTGTTCAGGGGCAAAAACTCGTCGTTTCTACTGGACGGGCTTCTTGGTAGGGTCGACATTCAACTTGTGTTCTATCACCTCATTGTCTATTCCTGGCATATCTTCGCGAGTCCAAGCAAAGACATCCATATTCTACTTAAGGAACTCCATAATCCTGCTCTTCAAGGCGTTGTTGGGTCTTGTCCCTACCTTTGTTATCTTTGTCGCGTCTCCCTCCATGAGGTTCACCTCCTCCAGTTCTTGGGATAGCTTCTTTGTTTCCTCTTCTACTACCTATGTGTGATTTTTCCTTGAAGCCAAGACAGCTTGATAGCATTCCCTGGCTAGGGCTAATCTCCACATATCTGGCCTACCCGTTTGGAGTTGAGAACTTCATTTTCAAGCAATAAGTCGACGTTACTTCCTTGAGCTTGTTTAGAGTAGGTTGTCCTAAAATGACATTGTAGGACGATGGGCAATCACTAGAAAATTGACTTGAATCATCACTTGCATTGGTTATGTCCCTACTGTGACGGATAATGTGACGATTCCTTTTGGATAAATCCTATCCCCGCTAAAACTGAGCAGCGGAGAATTAAAGGGTTTGAGCTTTTTGGGATCCATTCTTAACCGTTGATAGGCCGTCATGTACATTATATCTGCCGAGCTTCCATTATCAACTAATACTCTCCTTGTAGTGAATCATTTTATTCCCAATGAAATGACGAATGGGTCATCATGGGGTTGTTTTATCCCACTTGCTTCTTGTTCAAAAAACATGATTTCATTATTGTCTAACCGTCGATACTTTGGGGACGGGTGTCTCATATGGACACTATTGACTTGCCTGTAATATGTCTTCTTTAAAGACTTGTATGACCCTCCTGATGCAGGTCCTCTAGCTATCATCCACATCTCTCCCACAACTTGCTTTGGATGGTCCTATCCATCGTCATTCGTATCATCATGGTTTTTATCCTTAGCCTTTGATCGAGGATGGTGGTCCCTCTTAACGAATTTTTGGAGCTTTCCTTGTTGGATCAATTCTTCTATCTGTTCCTTCAGATTGCGGCACTCATCAATATAATGGCTGTGATCCTCATGAAAATAGCAATACTTCTTTAGGTCACGTTTCCTCAAGGACGTGCTTAATGGCTTAGGCCATTTCAATCCTGGTTCATCCTTTATTTGCATCAGGATCTTGTCTGCAGGCATAACTAACGGAGTGAAGTTCATCTTTTTCTTTGGGGCATCAGAACTATACTTGCTGGCTTTAGTCTTTGAGTATGAGTCCTTGCGATCCTTCTTCTTACCATGAGACTTGCCGGTCTCTTCCTTCTTCCATTTTCCCATTAGTCCCCTGGCCATAATGGCGTTTTCCCCATTCATATACTTTTGGGCTTTGAACAATAGATCCGTCATTGAGGTTGGTGGCGTCTTGCCTAGTGAAAAGATGAGGTCGGGATTATTGAACTCCACTTGGAAGGTCATCATGATGACCTGATCATCAACTTCATCAATCTCCAATACTGCTTTGTTGAACCGCTTCACATAATCCCTCAAGCTCTCCCCTTCCTGTTGCCTTACTGTTAACAAGTAAGAGGTTGGCCTTTTGTGACGCTGTCCTCTAATGAAATGGCAAATGAACGAGTCATTGAGTTGCTCAAAATTTGCAATGGAAGATGCTGGCAACTTGTTAAACCAAACCCTTGCAGCTCTTCTGAGGGTGGCAAGGAATGATCTACAGATAACCTCGTCTGGGGTTTGTTGCAGGTTTAAGATGGTCTTGAATGCCCCTATATGGTCGAGGGGATCCTTCGTACCATCATAGAACTCTAGCTACGGCAGACGAAATTTTGGAGGCAGGGGCCAGGGGGCAGTCTAGGACATTGGGTGTGAAGGGTGAATCTGTTCGTTTAAGCATGCCGTCCAAGTTCATTGCTGTCTTCCCCTTTATGGCGTTCTTCACTTTGTTGAGCTCTTTTTTCAGGTTTTACATCAAATAGTCGTTGTTGGGCGTAGACTGTCTAGTATACTCCGTTGCATCTTTTCCCTTGCTATTTCTAGGGCTACTGGCTTCCTCGTCATGTCTGCAATGACTCCGTTGATGATGTGAAGTGTTACTGCCCTTTAGATGAGCTCGTCATTTCAACTCTTCGTTTTGCCTCATTAACTCCTACACATTTGCCGTCAAGGCTTGGATTTGTTGAGCTATCACTACGGGGTCTGGAGACATTGCTGCTTCGTTGTTTAGCTTGAGACGGGAACTTTATCGGTAGGAACACGATGGGTTGAGTAAGAATTAACTCGTTCATTCCCACAGACGACGCCAAACTGATGAAATCATAAATGTACCTTGTTAGTAAGATGGACGACTTTCGGGACCTGTTGTTAATACAAGAAGAAAGCAAAAGAATATCTTCGCCAGCGTGAGGCTAGCTGAGAATACTCTGATGCTTATGTCAGATTATGTAATCCCAGAATTAGCTTTCTCATAGTTCTCTTTCTCTAGTAATTTTTTTACCTCTCCCTTACCTCCGTGTTAGGTTCAACTTTTATAGCTTTCTCTGGGTTGGTGTAATTATGTTTGTTAAATGCTGGGTCGAGCATTTTTCTTTTGACCATTGCATTTAATGGGTGATGATAGTTTTAGTTAAGGCATAACGGATGACCATTGTGCCGTTCCTGCTTTTGTAACTGTCCCAGCATAGTTATGGAGTGCTAGTTGTTTAGCTGGCATTTATCTATGTTATCAATGCACGCATGCCTTGTCAATTGTGTTGACGGGGTCTTGCCTAGATGTTTGTCTCTACAAGAATGTAGTTGTGATTGTCGCTATTACAGACGACCTATCATGGGTATTCGTCATTAAGCATTTGACATTCTAATTTTGTTATGCCGAACATAGTTGTCAAATCGTGAATCGTATCGTGTATCATAAGATACACAAACACTATATAAAATTTATAAAACATTTTACATATACCTATATTTATTATAAAATTGAAACATATGCAAATAATGACTACTTTAATTATCACTTATGTTATAGTCTTTGACTAAGCTAACCAAGTAAAAACCAAATGGGAATATATTTTTAACATCCATATCCAAAAGATAAAAATATCTATATCCAAATTCATTAGAGTTCAAAGTCACTACATATTATATTAGTCAAAATACTTTTTTTCCTAATCATATTCTTCACTGCCTAATCAAAATCATCTCTGTAGTCCAAGTCAATGAAGTTATCATCTTCATCATCTGGCAAAATCATTTATCATTGGCATCTTCTTCATCATCTCCAACATCCACTATCTCTTCTAGTTCTTCAACTTCAATAACTTTTTCTTAACTTTTTTTTTTTTTTTTTTTTTTTTTTTTTGCATTCAAATTTATTGGAATGATAAAAATAATAACAAAAAATATATATTGTCAAAATTAGCATTTTATTCATAATATAGTAAAGAAAATTTCAATTTAATATAAATCTATACCTCTCTTTCTTTTTCTACTACATCCTTCCTCATTAACTTCAAAGCATTCATGAATGTCCATCCATGAAGCATCTTCTGGCAAGCAAGGTTCTTCCTTTTTGGTAATCCATTCATCATTAGATTCCACATTCGATACATAGTTGTTAGTATCGTACAGTACGTATTGTATTGTTTGAAAAAGTGTTGTATCGTTGATACGTAGGTGCATATGAATTGGACGATACAGTTGTATGTATTGTACGTATTGGACGATACATCAACAATTGGCTTAAATAGGCTTTTTAAACCAAAACTTCAACCCAAGTTTAGCCCAAAACGTTTTCCACTTTTTTAAAAAAAGCAAGTTGGCCTATTTTGGTGGTCTGGCCCAATATAAAAGCCTTCTTAACTTTTTTTTTTTTTTTTTAGCCCTAAAAAATTTGAACCACAATTAAATTGATTTACCCACACCACATAGCCACACTAGTCACCCACACGTTTTTCATCTAATATTTTCCTTTGTATCTCAATTCTCAAGCTCCCAACTTTCCCAAAACCCCTTTGGCTTCCGCTCTCCTTGTTTTCATCTTTTTACCTTTTAGATCATCAAGTTTCAAGAGATCACTCATCAAGGGACCACAAGCTCCAAAGGACCACAACCTTGTCTTTTTCTTCCATTCCTTTTCCTAACCCAAAAGTCCCACACTCCCACATGCTACTAGAGCAAGACAACAACAACAACAACAAGTGCTGCCTCACGTTGGGTCCATTGTGTGTGTAAGGTTAGTTTTTCTTTTTCTTAATAAGTTTTTTTTGATTAATTCTTTATACTAAAAAATTATTGTAATTATTTATTGTTATTAACTTATTATATTAGTTAATTTAGTTTAATATAACTGAGTGGCTTATAAAAAATTAGTTTAGTATAACTAAATATGTATCAATGTATGTATATGAGTGTTTATATATAAATATTATATATATACATACATATATATATATATATATATATATGTATGTATTTTGTAATGTTAATATTGATACTGTAAATTTGTGATAGTGTAACTGTGATGCTTAATTTGTGTACATAAAAGTGTATATAAATTGTGAATTTGTGATATTTTATATATGCCTCACTATAAATTCATGTGTTCATATTTGCTTTTAGGTATATAAAAAAAAGGGTGATATGAGGAAAATAAATAAGGAGAAAGATCCCACTTGGGATCATTGTCTATGTATTAATGATGATAAAGCAAGTAGGCTTAAGCTTAAATGTAATTATTGCTCAAATGAATATTGGGGTGGAGTCATAAGAATGAAAAACCATTTGGCACATACACATAAGGATGTTAAACCATGCTTGAAGGTGTCCGAAGATGTTAAAAATTATTTTTTCAAGCTTTTGGAAAACATTAAAAAAAAATGAGCAACTTGATGATGAGTTTGATGTTGAATGTCTTCAAGAAGATGAATTACAAAAGATTGGTAGTGATAATGCAAAAAAGGGAACCATGGATGCATACTTAAAAGGGAAATCAAATTCTAAACAAGTGACTTTACCTTCCTTGGTGAAAGATCGTACTGCAACTTGTTTGGCTATTTGTAGATTTTTTTTTATGCTGATGCTATACCTTTTCATTTAGTTAAGAGCCCTTTGTTTAAAAAAATGATGGATTCAGTTGCTAATTATGGCAAGGGATTGAAACTTCCTATTTATCATGAAACAATGGTGATTTTCTTGAAAAAAGAGGTAGAAAATATGCACTTCACATTGGATAAGTATAAAAATGAGTGGAAAAAAACAGGTTGCACTTTGATGTCAGATGGATGGACGGATAATAGAGAGAGGTCTATCACAAACTTCCTTGTCAATAGTCCAAAGGGAACAATTTTCTTAAATCTATTGACACTTCAAATATTTCCAAGAATGCTGGAAATTTATTTCAATTGCTTGATTCTTTGGTGCAAGAAATTGGAGAAGAGAATGTGGTACAAGTAGTGACATTTAGTGCTTCAGCTTATTTTTTAGCTGGTGAAAAATTAATGGAAAATAGACGTAAGATCTTTTGGAATCCTTGTGCTGCCCACTGTATTGATTTAATGCTTCAGGACATTAGTGATTTGCTTGTGCATGCAAATACTATATATATATATATATATATATATAAAGCAAAGAAGATCATTGTTTTTATTTACTGTCATATTTGGGTGCTTGATTTGATGAGAAAATATACACAAGGGAGGGAATTGGCAAGACAAGGTGTCACAAGATTTGC
Source organism: Quercus variabilis (assembly GCA_030445155.1). NCBI lineage: Eukaryota > Viridiplantae > Streptophyta > Magnoliopsida > Fagales > Fagaceae > Quercus > Quercus variabilis. Next base: position 55,698,044 of record CP129447.1, on the reverse strand, counting down.
CACTACCTACTTAACTTTGAAGAGTACATATTAACAAAAAATTGGATTAAGGTCTATGTTTGCATTTGAGGAATGGCTTAAGAGTCTCTATGCAAAGAAAAGTGATGGAATTAATGTCCAATTAATTGCCTTGAGTGATCCAAATTTTGGCCTGCTATTAAATTTTGCTTGAAATGTGTGATCCCTTTAGTAAAAGTTTTAAGCCTTGTAGATGGTGATGCAAAACTAGCAATGGGCTACATATATGAAGCTATGGATAGAGCGAAAGAGCAAATCTGGAAAAATTTTAATGATGTGCAAAGGAGATATAGATCTATATTGAGAATTATTGAAACTAGATGGGAGCTTCAACTTCATAGGCCTTTACATGCAGCAGCTTATTTTCTCAATTCTAAGTAAGTTCATTATTTGAATTGTTATATATTTTTATCTTTATCTTTATATTTTGTATGCATATTTATTTATAAGATATAAAATTGTGATAGGTTTCATTATGATCCCAACTTTGTTGCAAATGAAGAAGTGAGAGTTGGACTTTATGAAGTGATTGAAAGGATGTGTCCTACAACTTTGGAGAGGTGTAGGATTAATCTATAGTTGGAGAAATTTGATAAACCTGAGGGTTTGTTTGGAAAAGAAATGGCTATACTTACAAGAACAAAGAAGCAACCAGGTATGTGCTATTGTTATTATCATTATTATTGATTATCATCATCATCATCTTAATGTAGCTTTTTATTTGTTGTTATCATAATTATATTGTAGCCCTTTACAATTTCTTTTGTTGGCAATATAGCATTGTGGTGGGAAAGTTATCGAGTACATTGCAAAGAGCTTTAAAACTTACCTATACGTGTCTTAAGCCTAACTTGTAGTGCAACGGGATGTGAAAGAAATTGGAGTACTTTTGATCATGTACACACTAAAAAAAGAAATCGTCTTGAGCAAGAAAGAGTGAATGCTTTGGTGTTAGTAAACTATAATATTTATTTGGAGTTGAGACAAATAAAGAGAGAAGAAAATGGTGACTCATATGATCCAATTTTTCTATCGGATATGGAATCTGATGATGAATGGATTACTGAAACTTGATGAGTGATCCTGTGGTCCTTTGGAGCTTGTGGTCCCTTGATGAGTGATCTCTTGAAACTTGATGATCTAAAAGGTAAAAAGATGAAAACAAAGAGAGAGGAAGCTAAAGGGGTTTTGTGAAAGTTGAGAGCTTGAGAATTGAGATACAAAGGAAAATATCAGATAAAAAATGTGTGGGTGACTGGTGTGGCTATGTGGTATGGGTAAATCAATTTAATTGTGGTTCAAATTTTTTAGGGCTAAAAAAAAAAAAAAAAAAAATTAAGAAAGCTTTTGTATTGGGCCAAACCACCAAAATAGACCAACTTGCTTTTAAAAAAAAAGGGAAAAACGTTTTAGGCTAAACTTGGGCTGAAATTTTGGTTAAAAAAACCTATTTAAGCCAATTGTTGATGTATTGTCCAATATGTATGATACGTACGATACATACAACTATATCGTCTAGTTCATATGCACCTATAATACGAACCAATGATACAACACTTTTTTCAAACGATATGATACGTATCGCGTATTGTACGCTATTGACAACTATGATGCTGAAGCACATGAATGTCATTGACATTGTACTTTTGCTATGTCAAAGCATACATATGTCATTTCATGATTGGTGGGAAACAATGGTGAGATGGTAATTTATGTCTTTCTTTTTGGATTTTCTAGTCCTTCCCATCAAAAAGAGTGATACAAGTGTTAAGTACAAGAGATTACTTAATCTTACTCATCACAAACACGAGCCACAAAACTCACTTGCTTAGTTGTGCATAGAGATGCTCATCTAAGCTACAAGAGATACAAAATTTAGAAAACTTTGTTTCAATGGCCATCTAAGGTATACAAGTACTAATGTACACAAACACACACTGTTTTTGTATATATATATATATATATATATATTTTTTACATCAAAAACAAAATAAACAAAATTGACACCAAACAAAAAAATGTTAAACAAAGCAAAGCATAAAAACTAGATGCAAATACATAAGGAGGAAGGAGGAGTGAAACAGATCAATCCATGGAGATGACACCGATGTTTTGATGAAGGAATTCAAAATGTTTGTTATCAAGAGGTTTGGTAAACAAATTAGCCTTCTGATCATCAGTGTGTATAAACTCAAGAGTGAGAGTACCATCTTCGACAAGTTCCCTAATGAAGTGATGTCAAATCTTTATGTGTTTAGTTTGTGAATGTTGAATCAGATTCTTAGAGATGTTGATGGCACTAGTATTGTCACAGTAGATGATAAGATGCTCTTAACAAATATCATAATCATGAAAGAGTTTTTGCATCCATAGGAGTTGGGTGCAACAGCTACCAACAGCAATGTACTTAGTGTTTATAGTGGATAATGAGATGTAGTTCTGCTTTTTGCTCATTTAGGAGACAAGATTATTACCCACATAAAAACAAACCCCCAATGTATTCTTTCTATCATCAGTATTCCCAACCTAATTAACGTCAGAATACCTAGGTAAAACATCATTTGTGTCCTTGCTGTACCACACACCAAAGTCAGCAGTGGTTTTGACATACTTTATGATTATTTTCAAAGCAATCATATGAGATTCTTTGGAATTAGCCTGATATCTAGCACACACTCCTACATTATAACTAATGTTAGGTCTACTAGCAGTAAGGTAAAGAAGACTACCTATCATGCTTCTATAAAGAGATGAATCAACACTTTTACCTAACAAGTCAACAGTGAGTTTAACATTTGAGCTCATAGGGGTTCGAACAAAATTAACAAATTCTAAACCAAACTTTTTCACAAGAATTTTAGCATATTTAGATTGAGATAGGAATATACTAGAATCTTGTCGGCAATTTTGCAATTGAAGGAAGTGAGTCAGCTTTCTAATCATGCTCATCTCGAATTTTGTTTGCATGAGTTTTGAGAAGTTATGAGCAAGTTCATTCTTAGTTGACCTGAAGATGATGTCATCAACATAGACTTTAGCAACTATTAGCTTGCCATTTTCCCTTTTGATGAATAGAGTTTGAAAAGCTTTTCCTTTTGTGAACCCATATGACACCAAGTATTATGTGAGATAATCATACGAAACTCTAGGGGCTTGCTTTAAAACATAAAGTTCCTTCTTGAGGTACAACACATGATCTGGAAAGTGTGGATCAATGAATCCTTTTGGTTGAGCCACATAGACATCTTCTTTAAGTAACCCATTCAAGAAAGTAGTCTTTACATCCATTTGGTAAAGCTTGAACTTTAAGTGACATGCTAGAGCTAGGAGAATTTTGATGGACTCCATACGGGCAACTGGGGCAAATGTTTCATCATAGTCTACTCCTTTCATTTGTGAGTATCCTTGATCTACAAGTCGAGCTTTGTTGTGGATCACATTGCCCTTCTCATCAGTCTTATTGTGGAATATCCACTTTGTGCCAATGATGTGCTTACCCTCTGGTCTAGGTTCTAAAGTCTAGTCATCATTCATCTGAAACTAATGTAGTTCATCATGCATTGTTTCAACCTAGCATTTATCTTGAAGAGCTTCCTCAACTTTAGTGGGTTCAACCTTGGACAAATAACAAGACTAAGACACAAAGTTAGCAATACATTTATCAACTGCAAGCTTTCTTAATGTGAGTTCATTCATGTTTCCCACAATAACTTTAGGAGGATGATTTAATTTAATCTTGGAAGAAGGTCCTTTTTCTTCATGGGGGTATATCTGCAGAATCTTCCACAACACTTGGAGTACCGGGAGTACTTAGAGATGTAGGTTCTTGTTCAACAATTTCTTGAACTTCCTTGGGCTCAAAAGGAAGAATTTCTTTAGGGAATTCCTCATTAACTTTTTGAAAACCAGAATCTGAAGACTCATCAATAACAACATTCACTGTTTCATGACCTTCATGGTTCTTTTGTTGAATACCTGATAAGCCTTACTTGTAGAGGAGTATCCCAGAAATATTCCTTCATTGTTGCAGGAGTCAAATTTTTCCACATTCTCTCTATCTTTGAGGATGAAACAAGTACTTTCAAAAATTTTGAAATACTTCACATTTGGCTTTCTTCCTTTCCATAACTCATATAGAGTCTTCTTGGTACTGGGTTTGAATTACACTTTATTAACCATATGACATGCAATGTTTACGGCTTCTCCCCACAAGTTTCTAGCCACATCCTTGTTGTGCAACATGGCTCTGGCCATCTCCTGAATAACCATGTTCTTTCTTTCTACTACACCATTTTGTTAAGGAGTAATAGGAGTAGAGAATTCTTGAGATATACCTGATTTTGTGCAAAAGGACTCCATATAAGAGTTCTCGAATTCTTTACCATGGTCACTTCAAATTTGATCAATCTTTAAGCTCTTTTCATTCTGCAATCTTGTGCACAAGGCTTCAATGTGCTCAAGATCATTGACTTGGATCGTAGGAGAATAAGCCAAGTGTAGCTAGTGAAGTTGTCTACCACAACCATGATTTATCTCTTACCACCAAGAGACTTGGTTCTAGTTAGACCCATAAGATCCAGATGTAGAAGCTCCAATGGTCTAGATGTAATAGATAATTGAGTCCCGGATGCTTAGCTTTTGTCTGTTTTCCAAGCTGACACGGTCCATACACCACATTGCTCACTCTACTAAGCTTTGTTATCCTCAAGACTAATTGATGCTTAGATACAATAGAGAGATGTTTGTAACTAGCATGTCCTATCTGTTGGTGCCATAGATCTTTATTTGGTAAACGAATGCTATTGCACACAATATCAGCATTGAGAACCAATCCATAACAATTGTCTAGAGTGCAAACACCATTTATGAGTTTCTTTCCCGAATTATCAATGAAAAGACACTTTCCTTTTGAGAATAGCACCATGAAGTCTTAATCACATATCTGACTTATGCTCAACAGGTTTACTCTCAAATCTTCTACATATAGAATATTTGCAATATCCGACAGTCCAGGTAGAGAGATGATTCCCTTTCCTTTAATCTCTGATTTGCTCCCATCACCAAAAGTGACATTGCCACCTTTCTTAGACTCAAAAACCTTGAAGAGAGATCGGTCTCCAGTTATGTGTCTTGAGCAACCGTTGTCAAGGTACCACAAACACGTGTCCATAACCTTAAATGCAGACTTTATCATGAAGCACACTTCGTGCTTAGATGACAGATCAATAGGAATGGTGTTTTCTCTCATCTACCTTTTATGACTTAAGCCTTTAACCTTCACTTTTCTCAGACGAACTCCTTTGCACATTTTCATTATGAGAGAGTATAGTTTCTTTTTTGTCAACTTGAGATCTTTTCCAATAGTTGTCACAATGGAATTAAAATAACTTTTAGACTTGCATTTTTTGATACACTCAAACAAGTAGAGATTAGAAAAACAAGATGTATTTGAAAACAAAGATCTCTTCAAGCTGGTTGCAGCTGTAAGGTTGAAATTTATCAACCATCTTGTTGGCTGTATTCCGTGCCAATTTGCTTGTAATTTAGCACTTAGAAATCTTGTATTTAGGTGGGATTCATGTAAGGGTAGTGTGTGAAGAGAGTGTGAAGAAAAGCTCAAGTTTGTGCAAAGAAGCAAAGTTTCGCGGCTAGGACTCGCGGCTGGCAAACCGTCGACTGCAGGCATGTGAGAAGTACATAGGGGAACTGAAGGGTCGTACCAGCTGTCGCACTACAGGACAAAAGTCCCAGGTTGGCCAGGCCGTTACCTCGTGACTTGAACTCGTGACTTGGACAAGCTGCTAACTTACCCTTTTTGACAAAAACTGACTCTTTGTATTCCAAACACACACCACTATACATATACCCTTATACCCATGAAATCAAGAGAGCTTCCAGAGAGAATTTTGTGAGAGAGACCCTAGAGAAAAATAAGATTGCTTCATCCCCAATCTTCACTAAGAGACTCTACAAATTCCTCTACTTTCTTCCTCTCCATTGATACATCCTTAAGAGGTTATTGACCAAATCATTTTTTCATCACACTCACGTCTATGAGAAGGTACATTTGGTGCTAAGGGAAGCAGTTGGAAGGGACCAATGACTATTGGTTGATGCTATGGTGTATAGCAAAATCTGGTAAGCTAAAAAAGAAATAGGTTCGGTACAACCTCGTTGGAGCAAGAAGCTTGGAGGGCTTAGGTACACCAGGTAGATTAGGCTTGGAGGGTCTTCTGCTGGTCATATATCCCAACTACATTCTTTAGTGGATTATTTACCGTTTGGAGGGCGGCAAAGAGGTTTTACGCTGAGGGCTTTGGTTTCTTCTTCGATAACACATCGCGTGTTGTCCTTGTGTTTGCGTCTCTCTTCCTTTATCTTTGCTTTTTATTTTCTGTTGTGGATATGATTATAATTAGCTTAGATTGTTTATCAATTATGTATTTGGCTTATGTTCATGTTCCGCTCATCAATTGTTTGATAATAAGCTTGAATTGATTTTTTGTATTTTGGGGTCTAAATGTTCAAAGGTGTGTTACACGCATTTTTGAACTGTTCATTGTCTTCTTCATCTCTCTCACTCAAACACTCTGTGTCTCATTGAAAAAGATTCCATTTTTGAATCATGTCTTTATCAAACACCAAGAAAAAGGTCCTCACTTCATTATTAATGTTTTGATCATTATTTTCTTGTTTTGAATGTTGCATCTGTGTTCCTTGAAATAATGTTGTCTAACATGGGTTTGCCTAAAATGTTGGGTATGTTTGTTTGGGGTTGTTTCTCTTGTTGCTGAGTTGATTAAGTATCTTGTTAACGCTTCAGGATTGATAGTCTTTGTTCTGTGCATTGTCTTAGATAGAGTCATTTCTATTTGAGCAATTTTTTTCTAAATGTGGTTCTTGGGTTTATCAGTTTATATAAGTATTGTGTGGATAGCATTGTACTATTTTTCACTCTTCATATCTTGTGTGTGTTGCTGCATTGGGGTTTTTCATGCTCACTTCATACTCATCATATCTTGTTTCTTTGTCATTTGCTATATTCTGGGTACATTTTTCTGTAACTGAATTATAACTGAAACTAATCAATTTGATGTTTGCTTCTTGTGATATTGTATTTGGTTCTTTTCTGTGTGTTGGCTTTGCTGCAGATAACTCGTTGCTCATCCAGAGGCAAAGGGATTGTAACTAATGATCCGTCAACCCCGGTTGCTAAATCGACATGATTATCGTCTAAGTCATCCAAGGACTCTACCATTGAGAGATTCAGGACTCCTACTGACTCAAAGACCTACACAGACATCTTCAAAGAGTCTTCTTCTATTGTGGAAAGAGTTGTCAAATTTGATACCCTAGGGACAACGTTTATCCCTAAGATCTTTGAAGAAAGAGATTGGGCTGACTTATTTGGAAATTTTGAGTGTCCAACTGAAGAATGGGTCAAGGAATTCTTCTCAAATGCCAGACACATAGAGTTGAGTTGAAATGCTGGGTATGAGGAATAGAATTTTCCATAAATGCAGACTACATTGCTAAGGTTCTTCGCATCACCAGACCAAAAGATGTGGATCGAACTCCATACGATGACTGGGAACTTCAGGCACAAGACATCCTTCATATTCTTGGGAATGAACATGAAGTGGGAAGCATAGGATCATCTATAAGCACTACAATGTTTTCACCTGAATTGACAACTTTAAAGCTGATCATATTTTCCAATCTCTACCCACTATCAAATACTACCTTCATCAATCTTGGAAGGGCTAAATTTCTATGTGACCTCATTACTGGTGCCTCGATTGACATCTGTGCTCATATATTCCAAATCATTGGGAAAACATCGGCTCGTTTAGCAACACGAACAATTCTTCCATTCTGCAGTCTAGTCATGAAGATTGTTCTTAGTGAAGGTGTTAGTCCTTCATCAGATGAGAGATTCCTGCCTCATCCTCGACCAATATCCCAGTACTCTCTCTAAGCAAGCAAGAGTCACTCCTCCAAGAAACCTAAGAGTGAGCCATCCACACATGCATCTCCATCTTCTCATGCTACAGCTACTCCTGTTCAATCAACTGGGACTTCTTCTATTCCCCCCGGTTTTCAAATTCCTAAGCAAAGTTACTTCATTGAAAATGTGTTTAATCGAATTTCTAATTTGGAACAGCTTCTTCACTCCTTTCACAATCAAACTTATATGCAACTTACAACTATCGAGACTCAGTTAGATGCTATGCAACAAAAGCTTGAAGATAGCCTTTAGCTATTCCTGACAAAAAAAGGGATATGCACATAGAAAGGGGGAGATAGAGAGGGTGATAGAAAGCATAGTGAAAGGGGGAGTTATTATAGTTATACTCTTGTTTTTGTCTGCTAGTGTTTAACTTGTTTAACTTGTGGTTCTTTGTTTAACTTATGGCTCTTTGTTATAACCTTCTATTTCAGAGGTTACTCAGTATATATTATGATGTTTTTTTAGCATATCTTATTTTTTGTGTTGGTTTGTATCGCTACCTTTGTAGGTTTTAAGGTTTATGTTTATGGTTTATACCCATGTTGCTTTTATAAGCTTTTAGGGTTGTTTATGCACACTTGTAGGTCTTTGTGGTTTGTACCATGCTTTATGCAGTTTGTGTGCTTTGCTAAATCAGTACTTCTAACTTAATGTTATGTATTTCTTTTTAAGTATTGTCACTTTTGTGCCCGTGTAGGATTTTTCCTAGATGTATATACTTCATGTATTGTGCATTGGTTGAATGTTGGTCATTCAAGTGATTTGCCTTGTGTTTGTCTACTTGAATGTTTGTATGTTCATTCCAAGTGTAAATGAACATTGTGATCACTTGTATGTAGTGATTACTTGTTTTGGTCTTGCTATGGTCTATTACTTTATTCCATTGTGCTTGATTGCATTGCACTTGCTCCATATGTATTACAAGTTTTCTGCATACAATGAACTTATTGTGTTGTTGTGTTTTAGGAGTTATTATTATGGTTCAAAAGCTTCACAGATTCTGGAATTAGGTGTGAGTGAGTTTTCCAATTGTTCCCAACTCACGCGTTAAGTCTAGAGTTTGTTTTAGGATTTTGACATGGAATAGCCAAAGGGGGAGGTTGTAAGTTTGAAATTTATCAACCATCTTGTTGGCTTTATTCTGTGCTAATTTGCTTGTAATTTAACACTTAGTAATCTTGTATTTAGGTGGGATTCATGTAAGGGTAGTGTGTGAAGAAAGTGTGAAGAAAAGCTCAAGTTTGTGCAAAGAAGTAGAGTTTTGTGGCTAGGACTCGCGGCTGACTCACGGCTGGCAAGCCGCCAACTGCAGGCATGTGAGAAGCACACAGGAGAATTGAAGAGCTACGCTAGTTGTTGCACTACAGGACAAAAGTCCCAGGTTGGCCAGGACGTTACCTTGCGACTTGAACTCGCGACTTGGACAACCTGTGAGGTCAAGCCGCTAACTTACCCTGTTTGACAAAAACTAACTCTTTGTATTCCAAACACACACTACTATATATATATATATACCCTTATACCCATGAAATCAAGAGAGCTTCTAGAGAGAATTTTATGAGAGAAACCCTAAAGAAAAACAAGATTGCTTCATCCCCAATCTTCATTAAGAGACTCTACAAATTCCTCTACTCTCTTCCTCTCTATTGATACATCCTTGAGAGGCTATTGACCAAATCCTTTTCTCATTACACCCACGTTTATAAGAAGGTACATTTGGTGCTAAGGGGAGTAGTTTGGAAGGGACCAATGACTATTGGTTGATGCTATGGTGTATAGCGAAATTCGGTAAGCTAAAGAAGAAATAGGTTCAGCGCAATCTCGTTGGAGTAAGAAGCTTGGAGGGCTTAGGTACACTGGGTAAATTAGGCTTGGAAGGTCTTCTACTATTCATGTATCCTAACTATATTCTTTAGTGGATTATTTACCGCTTGGAGGGCGACAGAGAGGTTTTACGCCGAGGGCTTCGGTTTCCTCTTCAATAACATATCGCGTGTTGTCCTTGTGTTTGCATCTCTCTTCCTTTATCTTTGCTTTTTATTTTCTGTTGTGGATGTGATTATAATTGGATTAGATTATTTATCAATTCTGTATTTGGCTTATGTTCATGTTCCGTACATCAATTGTTTGATAATAAGCTTGAATTGATTTTTTGTATTTTGGGGTCTAAACGTTTAAAGGTGTTTTACACGCATTTTGAACTTTTAGTAGCCATGACAACAGGGGTCAATGGATCACACAACAAAGATTAACCCTAATTAGAGTGTGCCTACCCTGACACCACTTAATAGGCTAAAAACGAATTAACCCCTTGTGATGAATTAATTGATTAATTAGCCAAGTTTATTAATTAATCAAATTAACATACAAACGCGTGGTAGAACAAACAAATCACCAATTAAACTAAGTATGCAGCGGAAAATAAATTGATATGGTGAATTGTTTACGAATGGGGAAAACTTACATGGCAAAAACCCCACCGAGTGATTTTAAAGTTACCACTCTTGAGAATCCACCATTATCACAACAAACGATTACAAGTAAAGGAATCTAAGTACCTTATACCAACCTACAGTTGAACCCTTACCCCAATACCCAATTGGATTTGTTCTGTAGTGACAATCTCTCCATATAATGCACGACTCCCAGTATGTGACTAACTAATTTCACGGATCCCAGTACACGACTTCAGTCACCAACTAGAGAAGGTTGTTGGCTACAAAGTTTTTTAGTTCATCACACGATGAAGATTGAGAAGATGCTTGGTCATAAAACCCTACAGTGTACAAACATAGTAGCTTCTTCACAAGAAAGATGAACTAGGTCAAATTTTGTCTCCAGTTACAATTTGCTTTGAACAAACTTTGCTCAATACTTGTGCAACTTGTGTCACCTTTGACGGCCCTTAAAATAATCTTTTTATATGTTTAGGATTGTGAGAAAAAAAAGCTCAAACATACAATCACTTATTGGAATCAAAACCTTGATAGATACCTTGTCTGTCGAGATGCTATCAAGCCACGGGCTTCAACAACTTTTCAAACCTCGATAGATAGCTAGCTATCGAGTTAGCTATCCAGCTTTAATGAATAGTACTTTCTACACTTGAATCTTGGATAGACTTGCATGACTTTGACACTTGAACTTGAAACAAGTTTCTTGAAGAATTATACACATTCTAGATCTACCCAAATACAAGTAAAGTGCGTTTTGTCAAAAGATTAGCCAATTACATAAAGTAGTGATATATGTTCCTAACAAGTGAATCACATATGTTCTAACATTTTTATTATTGCTTAAAAAAAATTATGTAGATTTATGATGTTATTTTGAGAAGTTAATTTTATGCTACATTTTTTTCATTAATTCTTTCTATATTATCACAAAGAAAATGATGACTATAGAACTTTAATTATGACAATTGCCAAATTATACATGTTTGCAAAAGGTTCATTTGTATGAATATTGCATTTTTTGTAATCCTATTATTTATATTATTTACAAAGCTTTAACTCACTCCTTTATTTATCCAATTTTTTCACAATCGTTAAAGTATATATTCTATACACACATCATAAAACATGTTAAAACGTGTGGCTGACAGCCTGAAATACATGGACAATTTACAACAAAGAGGTATTGACCCAAACTTGCAATTAAGTTTGAGCTGGCTTTTCCGTGTTGCTTTGTTAGCTTGAATCCCATTTCAATATAACCAATATTTTTTAGATTTTCCGGGTGAATGAGATGAACATGTTTTGTCATGCCGAAGAAAGTGGTCCCTAGTCCAAACCTTAATCATATATAATAATTAAAAAAAAAAAAATCCTGACTAAAAAAGTCAATGGAAATTGATTATAAAAACAAAAAAAACGCGAACACAAAATTTCTAGGAAAGATAAAGACTGCAAAATTGTTATTACTGTTATGTTCATCACCCTCGGAAGACTAAGATCGAGCTTTTAGTGCAAGCTCTCCCTTTCTTGATTACTTCTCTCATAAGTTTTTCCTTTGTACTTTAGTTGCACCTAGATGTAGACTGCGTAGCAACCCTTTATATTGCTGAATATTATTAGTGGATTCTAGAAGCTGCAAGAGAAATATTTAAAGATGTTTTGCTCTTAAGGCCCGGATCAATGATAAGAAAAAGTAAGTGTGACATTGCAGTCTAAGTTTTACTAAATTTATCACTGTCTTTGTTGCTAAAAAACCGAGATTAATTCAAATAAGAATAATTACTAGTGTACACATAATACACGAGTCACAATTTACTCTAGAGTGTGTACTTTGTGTACACTAGAGTGTGTGTCAAGGAACAGAGGTGTCTAAAGAAATTTTTTAAGAAGTGGTCATTAAAAAACTTTAAATAATACAAAGTTTAATAAAATAGAACTTCATATATTGACAATAAAATAAAAAAAACACAAAAATATATAAAGTTTTAAAATTTTCTTCTACAAATTTTCTTATGCAAGTTACACACTATTCAAATTTTAGTTCAATAAATTTTTTTTTGAGCATTTTCTTTTTGTTAAAAGGGACTAATATCTTGTTAAGGCGACCAAAATTTAATTTTGGCAGGCTAAAAAAATTTAGTTGTGATCAGCATTTTTTAAGAAAGCAAATCTTAAAATTTTTAAAATTTATATGTTCTCTCTCTCTCCCTCTCTCTCTCTCTCTCTCTCTCATTTATTTTTTTTTTTTCGGGGTCATCATGGTCCTATGACCACTCTAACTTCAATGTGAAGTAACCCTTAGTGTGTATAATAGACACCACACTTCAAATAGTAAGTCAGAACAAAAATTTAATTCCATGGTTTATGTGTGTGCGCGTGTGTATATATATATATATATATATATGTATATATATATATATATATATATATATATAGATGGGTTCAAGTTACACCTAGTGTAACTCCATAAAAGTTACACCTTTTTTAAACTATTAATTTTCATTAAATCTAATGGTTAAACAAAGACTAATGTCATGTCATTAAGTCATTAGATTCTTTTCTAAAAATAAATAGAAAGTCATTAAATTCTTTCACCCTCTACCGCTAATTGTCCTCTCTCTCTCTCTCTCTCTCTCTCTCTCTCTCTCTCATCTGCCTGGACCCCATGAACTCCTCCAATGACAAACATGACTCAATCCCAAATAGAAGCTCCTCCCATAACCCAAATAAAAAAAGAAAAAAAAATGACATGGGATTGGCTTTTTTAATTTCTTAAATTTACTCTACTTTTCATAACCTTCTTCAATCTTGTAATCCATCAGGTTCGCAAATAAACAATTGGCCTTCAAATTTTTACCAAATGATTCTGAATAATCATTGTACATGTAACCAGTTAGGCGTAATTAGCCTCTTCATCATGATGGTTATAACCATTGTGAACCATCTTGTATGTCTAAATTCTGTCTTTCATATTTCCAAACAGATTGCCTTTAAGAAATTGACTGTTCCTTTACATGCTCTTTTGGGTCTTCAATAAACGCCACTTTATAGGAAAATTAGAGTAAATTTAAGAAACAAGGAATTAGGTACTGGTGTTCAGGTTTTTAGGCTTAAAAGGTTAAGGTGTTATCTAGTTCTCACAGGAACACCATTACAATGTATATATGGAACCTTGAAACACCTTTTTTTTTTTTTTTTTGGGTTATGAGAGGAAGAGCTTCTGTTTGGGATTGTGACTGTGAGTTATGTGCGTCCATTGGTGGAGTTCATGGAGGTCTAGGCAGATGAGAGAGAGAGAGAGAGAGAGAGAGAGAGAGAGAGAGAGAGAGAGAGAGAGAGAGAGAGTTTAATGACTTTTTGTTTATTTTTAGTAAGAGAATTTAATGATTTAATGACATGATACTAGTCTTTTTTTAACCATTAGATCTAATGGAAATCAATGGATTAAAAAATGTGTAACTCTTGACATTAACAATTATCCTTATCCCTTTTTCTCTCACCTTCAATTAGTACTCAAGTTTTTAGGTTCAAAATCCCTGATTTTAGATAGACTTCTCTCTCACTCCTAAGAATCTATACTATTATTTAAGAGGCTACCCCTGTTTGGACTGGATTTTTTATATTCCAAAATACCTCTACACCCCTAGATTTAAGTAGAGACTAAACTAAAGGATAGTCTGATAAAAATAAATGTCTAACTTGCACTAAAACATTGCCTACAAAATTAGAACACTCTTCCATTAACCCACTTCTTCAAAGTAACTGTACGTTTATTTTTTTTAAATAGAAAAGTATTTTTTTATAAGAAATATAAAAAAAAATAAGTTAAAAAACCCATGTTGTTGCTGTTTTTTTTTTTCCTTAAAAAACACCCCATGTTTATCCAAAAACACACACACACACATATATATATATATATATATATATATATATATATATAAACTAATAGTTATAAAAAAAAAAAAAAAAAACTAAATAGATATATAAACCTTTATTTTTTTATTTTTTTTTTTATTTTTAAAGTAGATATATCTTTAATTCCTACTAAAACGTTGCCTACAAAACATGACTACTCTCTTGATGGTTTTCAAATTGCTTTTTTTTTTTTAGAGTGTAAAGGTTAATAATTTGCATCCATTCTATTTTAGAATTACTATGTTTTCCAATCACAAAAATACCTAAGGTTGTGATGAAAAATTATTTTACCTGCAAATGCATAGTACTTATCACACCCTTAGATATTTTGTGATTGAAAAATATAGTAATTTCAAATTATAATTTATACAAATTATTAAATTTTACCCAAAAAATAGAAGAGCTTCACGTGCATGCTCAGAGGCTAGTAATAACTAATAGTCGAAACATTTTACTTTTTGTTAACCACTCTTTATTATTGTAGAGAGGGAAAATTCTCGACTTATCACAAGCTGACATGTCACACTACCAAGTCCACAAGATATAGCCAATTACAAAGCGCCATGTATTGTTGCTAGATTTTGCTATCACTACTCAGAAACCAATAGAAATTTGCCAAGTGTCGTGCAAAAACCAATCACGTATCAGCGCATGTAAGTGATGACATAAGCAGCCTCGCACTTGTGAGCGATGACATAAGCAGCCTTGCATATGTAAGCGATGACATAATCAGTCCAGCACGTGTAAGCGATGACATAAGCAGACTAATCAGGTTGTGACATGTGTCACCAATCAGGCTCTACCACATGTCGCTCATCCACCCCCAAATTCCTATAAATAGAAGTCTTCCTAAGACATTTAGGAGGGGACCAGGACACCATGACATCTTAGGAGAGGAGATCTTGAGTTCAAAAGTCTAGAAGCTCTACTGGACCCAAGCCTTGAAGCCTCTAAGAACTTCAACTTTGAATACATAGAACATTCGAAGAGAAATCATCCAAATCATCTTCCTAGAGCTTAAAGGTCACTGGAATCAAGTTCAAAAGCCTCCAGAAACTCCAAATTGGTGAAGCTCAATGGATTTAAGCCTCCAAAGCCCCAAAAAACTTTCACCATAAACCTTCAAATACAAAGAACATTTGAAACAAAATCATTCAAACTACGTGCCTAGATCTCAAAGTTCACTGGAATCAAGCTCAAAAGTCTCCAAAACCTTAACAAACCACAAATCAGTGAAGTTTTACGGATTCAAGCCTCTAAAGTACCAAAGAACTTCCACCATAAACCCTCAAAAGAGAAGAACACACGAATAATACAAAGAACACGAAGAACACACAAAGAACGTGAAGAATAAAGAATTTCTAACAAGCTCATAGCCAGAGATTCATTGTAATTCCGTTTCAAAGATCTTCGATCCATTCCTCAGCCAAATTGAAGTATATTTGGTGGTCAAATCAAAATCACATTACCACAACTCCAATCAACAAATCTTTCAAGGAGATCGAATCAGATGATCACTCTTATGTAATCACAAAGAATTGTACCACGCATCCATTAATACAAATTCACACTTGTGAAACTATTTTACTAGTTTGACTCATTTCAAACTGGAAATTTAGTCATCCACAGTTATGTCACATGATTGCACAAATTAATGCCGCATTTACATTTTAAAATACTAAAAAAAAAAAATGCCTTTTTTGTTTGGTGGTTTATGCGAACCGTTTCAATGCTATTCTTAATACAATTAATCTTTCAGTTGCCTTATTTAAAGACACAACATTCTGTCTTAGTAGTTACAAAATATCAAACAAATGGTTCTTTCTAATCTCTTTCATTATCTATACTCTTCTCTTTCTGCCTCACTCTAACATATATTTCCTATGGACACTTTTTTTGAATCAGTTTTCCTAAAATGCTCCTTAATCTGATGCTAAACAATCTCAAAACTAGGACTTCTTGCCAAGTGCCAAATCAAGTTCAAAGGTCTGCACTTCTCATTTTACAACGCCTCTTTACCCTTCTAATCATTCTAGAATATATCTCTCATAAAATAAAATGTCAAATTATACCCATACAAAATCCAATCCAATAGCAATGGATACAATTAAGAGACAATTTTTGTTTTCTTTTCCTTTGTTTTTTTTTTTCTCTCACTACCCGTTTCTACTTTGCAGTCTCTACTGACGGTGTTTTGCAAAACTTTTCAAAAGAACATAAACAATTTTGGCCCCCCAAACTCTCCCCATAAATTTTTTTAAAGATAAGATTCTCATCCTATTTAGTGATAAACTTTGTATATCCCACACCAATAATAATAATAATAATAATAATTAGTGAATTAAATGGGCATTCAAAAAAACTAGGATGTATACAAAATTCTTTTTGAACAATTATCTCAAAAAAAGAAAAAAAGAAAAAAAGAGGGGGCTTCAGTTTTACCTCTTCATCATTTAAAAAAAAAAAAAGAAAAATAAACTTACATTGGAGAGTTGGAGTTGACCATGAAAGGAGACCCATTTCTTGGTCTCTCTCTCTGACTCTTTAGTATTTGGCATCTAGACTCACTACGTAGTCTAGTTTTTTTTTTTTTTTTTTTTCATCCTAACTACTTTGTCCCTTTTACAGTGTCAAGACATATGTGATTTACTTATTAGGAACATATGTCACTACTTTATGTAATTGGCTAATCCTTTGACAAAACGCACTTTACTTATATTTAGGTAGATCTAAGATGTATTTAATACTTCAAGAAACTGTGTTTCAAGATTAAGTATCGAAGACATGCAAGTCTATCCAAGATTCAAGCTGAAGAAAAGCCTGTCATTAAAGCTCGATAGCTAGCATCTATCGAGCTTAAGAAGTTGTTTCAGCCCCGTGGCTTAACAGCTGCTTGAAAGAAAGGCATCTGTTGAGGTTTATGAAAAATAGAATTTCAATTCTGTTTTGACTCTAATCTGTGTTTTTGTGTGTGTGTGTGTGTGTGTGTGTTTTTTTTTTTTCTTTACAACTCTAAACATATATAAGGCTTATTTTAGAGGTCGTCACATAAGTAACCAATTCCTTATTCTCTCTGAAAAAAGCTACTGCATCTTTGCGCTTTAGGGTTTTGTAACTAAATGCTTCTAGATTTTCATTGTTGATGAAGTGAAGAACATTGCAGTCAACAATCTTCTTCAAGTTGCTGTGTTAGTCATGTAATGGGAGTCGTGCATCTTTGGTTAGCCACGTACTGAGATTCGTGCATCAAAAAGGGTGGCATTCATATATTGAAGAATTCAAAGGTTCTAAAGTAATAGAAGGTTTCTATAGTGAATTCATCTACAGGGATTGTAGAGTTTAAGGACAAAAGTTTTGTATTAGATCTGAAACTTCTCTTTACTATAGTGGATTGCTTTTCGGGAAGGTTTCCCTCCAGATATTTTACTGTGAAACTAGTTTGTTTTATTGGTTTTATTAGGTCATTATATCTTGTCTTATTTATTTTTTCACTGCATGATTTTGACATGATATTGATGTTTGTTTATTTTAATAAGTTTTATTCTTAATAAATTTAATTAACAACTTGAGTTTAAAACTTGTTAATTCTATCAACCGGGGTCTAAATTTCCCAATATACAGTTTTTTACTTATGAATCTCTAAGTCGGATGTTTTTTTTTTTTTTTTTTTTTTTTCATGTTACAATTTGTTGGATTGTTCCAACTCCTACCATGTGTGTGGCTTACATGTTCCGGCCACCAGCTATCACCCACTTCAATATATTTACTATTTTATTTGTTAATTTTATCATTTCATTATTTTTTTTAGGACAGTAACATTTCATTCGTTTCTTTCCAATTTCCAAAAAGTGAATTTTCACACTTGATGTGGTTTTCTTTGTTTGCTAGCAAAACACTTGCTATTTATATCATCATTTTTTTGCTTTGTACTCCACTATATATATTTTTTTTTTGGAACCAACTTATTTTTACCCCCTCCTATTACTAAAATAATTTTAATTATTTACTGCGAATTCCAATTAACTCAACTAGTAAAATGTTTGATGGTTGAATAAAAAATTTGTGGTAAGTTTAAAAGCTACTACCGAGTTTGGATTACCTCATTCTTTTCTTAGCATTTAAAATAAAATAATTTGAGTTGTGAAGTTAGCAGTAAGTTGTAATTATCTCTAAAAAAAAAATCAATAATAAACAAATTTAAATTTAATTACGTTTTACTTATATCTATTAAACAAAAATAAATAAATATTTAGTATGAAACCATTAATTAGATCTTTTTTGCTCTATTATTGATCTACATTATTTAGGTTTACCTCTCTGTCTCTATAATTATGACTATATCATTCATTTGATTGAAAGACCATAGTTTAGCTTAAGATTGTCTAATTTTTATTCTTTTGATATTTGATAGACTAATGATACACCTTATATTGAAGATTTGCTTTCTTCAAGTATTGTATTTTGTGAGATCATATTAACTGCAATTTCATTATCTTTTTTTTTTTTTTTTTTGGTAGAAGCAATTTCATTATCTAATTCATTACTATTCAATGATGTTATTCTACTTCTACCTTTGCATTTAGAATATGTGGAAGCAGCTATGGGGTCTTGGATGTATAAATACTTTTTTTTTTTAACCAATTTAGTGATGTTTTGTTACATATCTTGAAGGCTATATTTCTAAACCTTTTGAACAGGTCAATAAAATTTGGATTAAAGAGGAGTAATTGGGGAAAAATTAGAATGTTTAGAAATAGTAATGCTAATTATGGTTGGTTTTCATATGAGTTGCTACATTAATATTTCTTTTTTAGTTTTATTTCATCTATGTAGTGCATATGTAGCCATATAAACATCTGTAAGTGTTTAATTGCATCGGTTACCTTGATAATTCTTAATAGGACTTTTCTTAAAAAATTTTCATTTTTCACAGAAAATATTATGTTTGTTTCTATTCAAGACAAACATAATTACATTATAAATCTATGCAAAGTTTTTCCGTGTATTGCACAGGTTTACTACTAGTTAATCATTATAGTAAAAAACTAAAAAACAAAATCATCAACGTGGAAGTCGGGCAACTTCAGCATCCCCAAGTATGACTATGAATACCTAAAATGAATAAGACCAACAAGTTGTGTCATGCTCCAAACCTAAATGGGTCCAAAGCATGAGAAAAAGAACCACCGTTAGGAACTGTAAGGGATTTTTTTTTTCCTTCTTTCCTCATAATAAATATAAATAGACATGCTAAACTCTCCACAATATAAGTTAGAGCTCTATAACATATTTACAACAATATCAACTACAAATTGTGTCTCCAAATATATATAAAATTCCAAAACTCCAAATGAATCAACACAAAATCGCAATCCTTCCTAGGATATGCAACCTTAAACACTAAATCTAGATCTACCACACCCAAGGCTAACAAAACTCAATAGCCCAATCTCCATTAGAATTAGCTATGACCTCAATAAATTTAGTAAATGTAGTCACCAACCATTTATAGCACAAATCTCCCAATTTAGCATAGTCCTTTAATAATCACCAATAAACTAGGCTCCACGCCCGATGTATTACTAATTGATTTGTAAACTGTTAGAGAGTGAGATGAGCTAAAACCCAGTAAGTAGCATAATTAATAGGGGTGGGGGAAATGCAAATTTTATGATAATGAGCATTTTACCAAAACATGCTATAATTTGGGAATTTCCATTTACTTTATGCAGAATCTATTTAATTAACAACATGACAAGAATGATAGAAATAATGTAGTACCAAGCTTCCCAAAATAACTATAAAACAACATATTATTCACTGTGAGTTAGAAATATATCCAATACTATTTCAAACCCAAACCTCACCCAAGGCCATATGAGAAGGTGCCACAAAGACGAAAATGTCACCAAGACATACGCCACAGACATGTCAAAACCCAAACATAATCGCATGATATGTACATCTTTTGGCATGTGGTCTACGGCCTTATGGGTAGTAGCCTCACCCACGCTTTCAAGAATTTATCTCTCCTCCCCCCATAGGCAGCATGGGATAACGCGTCATATAGTACCTCTTTTACTTGTGATCTATTGGCCCTACTTAGCCTCACCTACACACTCATGAATTTACCTTTTCGCCCCATGTGTAGCAAGGAATGATGCGTCACACAATACCCCCTTTGCATGTGGTCGTTTGGCCCTATGGGCAACAACCTCACCCACACACTCAAGGATTTACCCACGTCATGCAAAATGGGAGCCTACAACCTGGCTTGTCATCACAAAGATGAGGTAATCACACGTCACAAAGACGGGGTAATCACCAATATCATAGCAAAAAGGCAAATCCACATCAAAAGCTCACAAGTTAAATGTATTCAAAATACATAGTTTACTTCTACATAGTTTTATAAAATATTTCAATAACCAAATATTCACAATATTCTCATAGTTCTCAAAACTTTCTTATCAAAAATATTTTGCATCAATTTCCCAAATAATACAAGTTAAGATAAAGTGTTTTTAGTATTTTCAAATAATACCATAAAATCCATAATCAAAGAAATTCAAAGTTACTTGTCTTTTCCATGCCAAATATTCATTCATTTCCCCATATGCTAATATTAAACATATGTGTCTTTCATATATAATCATATATAGTAGGGTCACAGCATGACATTTTTAACTTTACGAAAGATATAGTTTCTACAACTGATTTCCCAAAAATGTATTTAACTCAAAAACATCACTCCATGCCATATGTTTATTTACTAAAAATTCAATTAAAAAGCTAGTTTCCTCAGAATTCCCATCCAAAATTACCTCGACCAGGTACCACATTCAACCAATCAAGTTACTAGGTTCCCCAAGTACCTTGGAATTTAGAAACACAAGTATCAAGCCTATTAATAAGAAGGTCTACTACAAATTACACTATCATATTTGTCTCCATAAATCGAAAAAGATCCCCTCAAAAATCAAACCTATGGCTGTAAAGCCTAACTTGACTATTTAAAGACAAGTATCCCAAGCCAAACGAGAACCAAACAAGCATATATGAAACTCATAGTGCTATAACACAACCAAAGCATGATACAAAACAATGTCACTACCAAACAATGTGCATTTACCAACTCGATACAAAACATGTTACTTCCATATCATGATAAAATTAGCTAAAGCAAAACACTTGTCATAGAAAGCACATATTAACTAAAAAGGTAAACCACACAACAATAGCTTGGAGTAAATTCCTCAAAGTCTCAACACTCTAATCATAGTTTTAGATTAAATTTGCAATAGGTCAACTCTTTTTATAAAATTTGTTTGGTCCACTTAGTCTTATCCAAAAAACTTGAAATTAAATAAATAGAAGCCCTTATATGTCTAGTATGTACCACCAAAGATTCATCTCAAAATAATTTTTTATAATTTATTAAAAAATCATGTAGTTCAGCTTACTGAAATCTATCAGGGACAAATTTGGAGTCCCAACACAAACTTACTATAATTTTAGTACTATGGCAAAAGCTTTGAGACTTGAGACTTGATTTTCCTTAAAGCTACATGTGTTAGCCATATTAACAACTAGGAGTGCAACCCATAACCTCATAGAATAGTCATCACAACAAAAGCCAAGAAATTCAATCCAATAACTCAAATAGGCAATTTACCAAACACTTAGCATGCAACAATCACATGTCCACATTCACCTATGTCAAAGCCATTCAAATGCAAAGAAAACACTTTAAAATTAACTCCTGCAAAAACAAAATCCATATGGTTAGCCTAGGAAACCAACCCTCAATTGGATGAATAATGACAATGTGCAATCACTACAAAAAAAAAAAAAAAAAAAAAAAAAAAAAAAAAAAAAAAAAAAAACGTTCTATAGCCGTATTTTAAAAACATGGCTATAGCTCATAAAAACGTGACTATAGGACGATTTGGCCTATAGATGCATTTTTTTAGTCTGCGTTTACAACCATGGCCTAAAACCCGTGACTATAGGATTGAGGGGTCTATGGCTGCATTTTAGCAAATGCGACTATAGGCTAGGACCAATGGCTACGTTTTTATAAACGAGGCTACTATAGGTCAGGACCAATGGCCGTGTTTTTATAAACGCAGCTATAGGACATACTCTAGCCACATTTTCCAAATGCGGCTATGGGGACAACTATAGCCACATCTGAAAAATGTGGTTATTTATTTATTTATTGGCCAAATGGCAAATGCATTGGAGGTACATAGCCAACCAACCTGGAGGTTTAACAATGAAACTCAAAACTCAATTTATAAAGTTGCCCAAGTTATTTAGCAACTTGCTGTTTAATTTTGCTTGCAAGTCGGCCCATTTCCATTGAGTCTAAATTTCTCATAAACTTTTATTAAACCCTTAATTCTCCAAAATAAAAGATCCTTCGCAAAGACACAAATTAAAATTCCTTTAGCATACAATTAGAGCTCAATGGTAAAAGTTCTAATCTCAACATAACTGCAACCAAGAATTCATACATTCTTAGCAAAACAAACATTCCCCCAAAAAAATATTGGATATATAAACACATAAAAAAAAAAAAAAAAAAAAAAACCCACATAAATACATACAAATATATCTAAAGGACACATTCTCGAACAAGTTAAAAGAAAAAGGGATTCATCTTGTCCGAAAGTAATAGGAACAAGGGACATTATTGTATCAGTGCCTTTTACATGATAAACTTATAAAATTAATACATGGTGACTCAACTTCATACACACACATGCGCGCGTAGAGATTAGTAAGTTACATGTGCATCCTATGGGTTTTAAACCCAACACAATGCCATCCACCCCATTATGTAGGAGAAGGATAGTGCCATTTGAGTTTTACATATATGTATGAATGTAATTTATGCACATTCCAACCCTTTATTTGACACAATGAGATGCCTTAATGATAAATCAGAATGGTTGCAGAGCTGGTGTAACAAGAAGCAAGACAAAGGAGAAATCAGATTATGGGAGTCCAAAAATTATATATCATTGGTTTTGTTTATATATCATTCTTACTTATCAAAAAATAATAATAATAATAATAATAATAATATGGGGGTCCAAAAATATCTACCTTGAGCAATCCTAGGTGATGACCAGTAGCCTTGTTCCTTTGAGTCTTTGCCATTTGCAACAAACACAAAAACCACGTTTATGTATTAGTTAATCAAAAAAATCTCACATGTATGCCAGTGAGCTCAAGCTCAAATGCGACCTTCACTCATTGTAATAGTGATTGCCTGAAGGTTCTAAAATTATATGCAATAACTCTCTAAAACCTTCTACAACAATACAACCATTGAAATTAAAAAAAAAAAAAAAAATTAATGGAGATGATAGTAATCCGAAACACACATACAGGTTTTACGTAATCATCATTTTTATTGAATTTTGCCAACAATTCATGGTTGGTATGAACTAGAAAATTAACAACCTACCAACTAGTTTATAGAGTGGTTGCACTTGTGCTCGCTCTTCTAAATTCCATTCCAACTATGGAACAAGCATTTTTTTTTTTTTTTTAATCCTGAAATATTGTCAAACTGGGCTTCAAAACAGCAAAGGAAGACTATTTTCTAGATGATTATTTGATTATATGCATTGAAATGGAAATTACTGCAAAAATCTTAATATATAACGTAAATTATTTTCAGAACTTAAAATAATGTCAAAATTCTTGATACTTGGTTGATCTACCGTGTATTAATAAATAATAATTATTTTGTATTTTTTATATTTTTTATATTTAATTACCTATTTAGCATTGAATAGATGCTAGTTTTATTTTCCATGCATTAATTTTGTCTTAAACCTTTGTGTATGTCTCTATACACACGCATATAAATATAAATGACAAGGCAAAAAGCTATTATGAACACGGATAATTAGAACATGCCAAAGTTTACAGCTAGCTAGCACACAAAAAGTTGAGAGATGGGTTGCTAATTTGCGCCAAGTTGCACTAGGCACAATGCGCACAACACCTAGATTCTAGATGGGCTATTATAAGCTATAAGCTAATCAATCAAACCAATCCCAATCAGAAAATTACTATAAAACTAAAAAAGTGACACACATAGAGACCCAAAAGAAGAAGAAGAACAAAGGGGTATAAAAAAGTCAAGGATATTTGGGATCTTGTCAAGAAGATATTCTAAAAAGTTTGCTAAATAGTCCTAATAATATTCCTAGGCAGGAGGGGTCCGGTTCTAATTTAACAATTGGGGCACACGTTTATAGCCTAACCCATAACCATAAAATAATTTAGTCGTGCACATCTGACACCTAAACAATAAAACAAATATCCCAATATTATTTAGAAAACAAAAATCCTTAGAACCCACTACAATAACAAAGAAAAAAAAAAGGGATCCGTATTGTTATTTTTCATAAAACTACCGTGTTTAATGGAGAGAGAAACTTTGAAGCGCTCGGATGAAGAAGAGGATACCTTAGCTCGCAGCACCAAAAAGTTTAAAGATAGTCATCGTTCCGATGAGAGAAATGAGAATGGAATAGGGATCAAAGTAGGAAGTTATAAGGATAAATTGGTGGGTGCTATTCGTGGAGCATTCTAACAAGCGTTTGGGTTTGACAATTCAATGCAAGAGGATGTGGAGTCTGACATTGAAGAGGAAAATGAAGAGGATGGTAGCATTAGAATTGGTTTTACCAAAGAAGAGAAGGTCTGTATGAGAGCTCCATGGCAGAAAGCTCTCATCATCAAAACCTTTGGAAGGAGAATGGCGTTTTCTTTCCTCGTTGACAGAGTGAGAAAACTGTGGAATCCGTGTGGTGGTATGGACTGTATAGATTTGGGCTATGATTATTTTCTTGTGAAATTTGAGTTGGCTAAGGATATGGATTCAATCCTTATGGGTGGTCCCTGGTTTATTGGGCAGCATTTTCTTGCTATCCGTTAGTGGGAACCTGGATATAAGGCATCCTCTGCAACTGTCTCTTCAGTGGCAGTTTGGATAAGGCTACCAGAGTTGCCCCTTGAATTTTATGAACCTAGCACAATCCTGAAGATTGGGAGAGCTATTGGCCCGGTTCTTAGGATCGATTCTTACACAGCTAACGGAGAAAGGGGTAGGTTCGCTAGATTATGTGTGCAAGTGAACCTGGATAAACCGTTGGTAAAGAAGCTTTATCTTGGCAAGCTTGAGCAATGTGTGCTGTATGAAGGAGTTAATTCCCTCTGCTTCTTATGTGGGAGGATTGGCCACAAGCTTGAATCATGTCCTTACACTGTCAGAGAGCAACCTAAGGAGCAGAGTATGGATAGAAGCGATGAACAAACAGAAAGGCAAAGTGTCCAAGGGGCAGATAGGAAGAAGGAAAAGATAAACTCACAGGACGAGTACGGTGAATGGATGGTTGTTAGCAGGAGGAAAGTTAACAACAGAGCATGGCCGTTGCAAAGCTCACTGATGAGGAGTCATACGGCGGATGTTCAGCTGACCCAAACGTCAATAGCTATCATAGCTGAGTCTAGTGCAACGGGTCAGAATGGGAGAGATGGTAAGAGAAAGTCTCTGCACACGCAACATGTTTTGTCGCAAAAAGAGACCAATTTGATGGCAACGTCAAATCTTCACCAACCAAAAATTGGTAAGGGTGCGAAAGGGAAGGGAGTTAGTGCCAAAACAAGTCAAAAAGCAACTAGTCCAGTTAGATTACAACCCAATGGGGTGGGCCCGAGCAATAAGAATGGGGCTTTTATTTTTGGGTCCGAAACAAAGCAAGGCCCATTTTGTCTCTCAGGCTCTTTAACTCCAATTAAAAACCCAAAGTATAAACTAATTCCTACGGGAAAGGATTTCACAGTCTATGAGCAGTCCAGTAGCTATGATGGAAGGCAAGGCGAACTGGGGGATTTTTTACAATGGAAAAGTGATTCAGGTGAGCAACGAAACAATACGGTGGATTCAACAAGATCCAACAGAGGTGTGGAGCTAGTTCAAAACTGATCTGATGGTGGCATGGAAGAACTTGTTCCCATTAACGGAGAGAAGCAAGCAACTGGGTTATCTGCCATTGAAGGACGAGGCGTGGATCACAACGCCGAACCCATGGTGGAGATTCTTGATGGATCGACCTCTAATTCCGGTGCCTTTGAGGACAAACTTCGGGCTATCAGCAGTAGAATCCGACATGCAGAGCTCAAAAAAATCGTTGTCAAAAGCGGAAGGGAAGTGGACGAAGCCGGTGGTTTCAGTCAGGAAGACTCTACAAACCAACCCGGTGGAATGTTCTTTGATAGGCAATGTACACAGGGTGGAAATGATTCAGTTTGCAGAACCTAAGATAAACGGCACGATCCTAGCCAAGGCAACACAAGAGGCTTTGTGGATAATCAAGCACTCATTGACTCTAATCTAGGGGGTTTGGGAGTCGAGGAAAGATTTGATGGAGATATGGAGGTTGAGAAGCACTGAAGCATCTTCTTCTCTGCCTCTTTTTGATGCTTATTCTTCTCCATACAAAATGATGAATATACTGATTTGGAATTGTAGGGGTGCTATGAAACCCCAATTTAGAAAGACGATTATGGATTTGGTGGAATGGCATTCTCCAATTCTTATGGTGATTACTGAAACGAGGATGAGTGGTGCAAGGGCTGAGGAGATTATTGAGGCACTCCCTTTTGATAGGCATGCGATGTTGGATACTATTGGATTTGCAGGAGGGATTTAGATGTTATGGAGATCAGACTTGGTCCAAGTGGAAGTTCTGGCAGCTACAGAGCAGGAGATTCATGCTTTGATTCGGGTAAGATCTCAAACTCTTAGCTGGTTAATTAGTGCTATTTATGCCAGTCCTCGCTTTGAGGAAAGGTGCATTTTATGGAATAATCTTAGGATGTTAGCTAATATGCATGATCTGCCTTGGGCCCTTATGGGGGATTTTAATGAAGTTCTATCGGATGATGAGAAGTTTGAGGGGAATCCAGTATGTCAAAGAAGAATTAGAGCTATTAAGAAGTGTATAGATGATTGTAATGTGATGGACCTTGGTTTTTCGGGTCCAAAATATACTTGGACAAATAAGAGAGAATTGGGCAATTTGATTCAATGTAGGCTTGATAGATGCTGGGTTAATCCAAGTTGGAAAGAGTTTTATCAGGAAGCCAATGTTACTCACCTAGCAAGGGTTAACTCTGATTATTGCCCTTTACTACTCAATTTGAATCCTCTATTGGGTTCCAATGCAGACAGGCCTTTCAGGTTCCAAATCATCTAGTTGAGTCATAGTGAGTTTCTAGCTGTTGTGAGGGATGCTTGGGCTGGCAGGGAAAGCTGAGGCAATTGCAAATTTCTCAGACAAAGCCCAAAGATGGAACAAAGAAGTTTTTGGAAATGTTTTTGCAAGAAAAAGAACAATTTTGGCTAGGCTTCTAGGTGCACAGAGAGCCTTAGCGATATGTCCTAACAGTTTTCTAATCAATTTACAAGAGGAGTTATCTGATGAGTATAACTTAATCCTCCAGTTAGAAAAGGAGTTGTGGGCTATGAAATCTAGAACTAATTGGATTATTCTGGAAGAGAGGAACACTTCCTATTTTCACATATCTGCGCTCAAAAGAAGAAGCAAGAACAAAATTACCCGTGTTCAAAATAATGAGGGTGAATGGTGCCACAATATTGAGGAAGTCAAGGAAATTTTCAATGCAAACTTCAAGAAGTTGTATAAATCTGAGCAAGTCTTTTGTCCTATTGCTCATTAATGGAGGTCGGATTGGTGTGCCAAGCTTAGCCAAGAAGAGGCTGTTAACATGTCTAGCATACCCTCGAATGGAGAAATTTGGAATGCTCTCAAATCAGTGAAGCCTTACAAAGCTCCAGGCGTTGATGGACTCCATGCTAGATTTTTCCAAAGATTTTGGCTAGTGGTGGGAGATTTGGTTAAAAGGGAAATAAAAGAGGTGTTTAGGAAGCAAGAAGTTCCTAAATATCTAAACCAAACCTTAATTGCCCTTATACCTAAACAACCTGGTCCTGAGACTGTCAGTAAGTATAGACCCATAAGCCTTTGCAACACGATCTATAAGGTTATTTCGAAGATTATTGTTTTGAGGCTTCGACCTCTGCTGCACTCATTAATCTCCCCAATGCAGACAGCTTTTATTGAAGGAAGAAGGGGAACAGATAATTTAATAATTGCTCAAGAATTAATCTACTCCCTTAGGAAGAGGAAAGGAAGAACTGGATATATGGTTGTAAAAATTGATCTTGAAAAGGTATATGACCATTTAGAGTGGTCGTTTATCAAAATGGTGCTTGAGCATTTTGGGTTTTCGGAGAGTATGATAAGATTGATAATGAGTTGTGTATCTACCTCTACCACCGCTCTATTATTCAATGGAAGTAAGCTGGATTCTTTCCAACCATCAAGAGGAGTAAGGCAAGGTGACCCTATCTCTCCCTATTTATTCCTGTTGTGCATGGAATTCCTTGGAGCCCAAATCACTAGTATGTGTGAACGTAGAAGGTGGGATAAGGTGAAGGCATCTAAAAGCGGTCCGAGCTTCTCTCATGTATTTTTTGCGGATGACTTGATGCTTTTTGCAAAAGTGGATTACAAAAATTGTGAAGCTATCATTGAAGTTCTTGATAATTTTTGCAACCTTGTTGGTTAGAAAGTAAACATTACCAAGTAAAAGATCCTCTTTTCTCCTAATGTTAATAGAAGAACGGTGAGAGGAATATGCAGAAGATTGGGAATTGGAGCAACCAAAAACTTAGGTAAGTACCTTGGTTTCCCTATCATTCACCAAGGTAGAGTGGGAAATGCTTATAATTTTGTGATTAATAAAATGCAAAGTAAGCTGGCTGGTTGAAGATCAAAGTTGTTATCAAAGGTTGGTAAGCTAGTTCTTGTTAAATCATCCGCAGCTCCTCTAGCAGAATATTATATGCAATGTCAATCATTGCCTGTTAAAGTATGTTATCAAGTTGACAAACTAATAAGAGATTTTATATGGGGCTCTATTGAAGGAAAAAGAAGAATGCATTTGGTAGGATGGGAGACTGTGACTCTTCCTAAGGAACTTGGTGGTTTGGGGGTGCATAAAAAGAAGGATAGAAATAACGCATTATTAGCTAAGCTTTGTTAGAGGATAGCTTGCGAGTAGGAGGCTCCTTGGGCAAAAATGTTTGTGGCTAAGTACCTCTCCCCCAACAGAATGTCTGAAGAAGGAAAGAAGCTCTCTTGCTCTATTATATGGGCGGCTTGTAAAAAGGGTGGGCCGGTATATGTTAAGGGTCTAAAATGGTCAGCGAGAAATGGGGAGAAAGTGAAGGTATGGAATGATTTTTGGATTCCTATGGGTAACTTGAGAACTCTTATTTAAGGGCCTTTGAACCGTGATGAGGATCTCATTACTATGAAGCAATGTTTTGATCAAAACCATGAATGGCAAGCTCAATGCCTTTCCTTTGAATTGCCTGAACAAATTCTCAATGCCATTAAAGCTACTCCTTTGTCTTATAATCAAGATGCTGAAGATACACTCCAATGGGCCTTCTCTAAGAATGGTTTCTTCTCCTTGAAATTTGCATATTTATTGGCAAGAGGTTTAAATCCTTTGAACCTTGATACTGTGTCCGTGGATTGGGTTTGGAAAGTGAAACTTATCCTAAGATTCAATTCTTCCTATGGCTTTGTCTTCATAACAGTGTGCCTACCGGGGAAGTTTTGGGTTCAAGGGGTTTAAATCTTGACCCCATCTACAAATTATGTCATCAAAGTAGAGAGACAATTGATCATCTTTTAAGGGGCTGTGAGTTTGCTAGGGATTTTTAGCTCCAACTTCAATTCCCGATGAGTATGAGGGATTCTTTTAATTTATCAGTTGGAAAATGGCTCGAAGCTAACTGTAAGGCAGATTCCAAATACAATAGAATGGGCATTCCTTGGAAGATTTTGTTTACCATAGGAGTGTGGCATCTATGGCTTCATAGGAATAATTTTATTTTCAAGACTGGCAAGGTGAATCAGTCTTGTTTCAAGCAAAGCATTAAGGATGGTGTTGACTTCTTCTCCGTTGGGTTGAATGCAAAGTTGCCTAGAGCTAAATCTATTGTTGCTGTGGAGTGGGAAAAACCTCCAGTGGGATGGGCGAAGCTCAACTCAGATGGGTCTGCTCTTGGTAATCTAGGGCATGCAAGTGGGGGAGGTGTAATCAGGGACCATGATGGGAAATAGTTAAAAGGCTATGCTCAGTCTCTTGGGAACACAAACAGTTGTATGGGTGAACTGTGGGCACTTAGAGATGGCCTTTTACTAGCTAAGGAAATGGGGCTAAACAACCTCATCATTGAATTGGATGCTTTAAGTGTAGTATTGCTTATGAACAATAATACTACCAACTTGACTTTGGAACCTTTGGTAAATGATTGCAGGAACCTGGTGAAAGAGATTCCCAACAAGCAGATAAAGCACATCTTTAGGGAGGCCAATCAATGTGCTGATGCTATGGCGAAAATAGGTGCAAGTGATGTAATTTTGTATGATGTATTTTTGCAGCTACCGCCTGTGGTGGAAAGAATTCTAGTTGATGATAAAGCTAGCTTGTGTTGTAACAGACTTATAAATTCCTAGTCTAATGATATTTCCTTACTGACCAAAAAAAAAAAAAAAAAACTAAATTAATTAAGGAATTTAGCTAAGCCTTTTGCCATAAAATTTGAGCACTAGAGCTCAAATATGGTTAAAAAAAGAAGAAGAAGCAATAATTACAGACAATAGTTTCTCACAAGAGACAATTGAGCAGAAGTAGCAAAATTAACATGCAAAGGAGACTTTTATTTAAGCGTGTTCATCCCAAAAAAAAAAATTCGTATGCAAAGCTATTTCCTTTTAACACTACAAAAAACTGGGCATATAGTGGCTTTTTTTTAGTGGTGTTTGTCAAAAACGTTGCTATAGGCATATTTATAGCTGCATTCGGGGAGTCTTAAATTGGTGTTTTAAAAAATTAAAAAAAAGGTCTACAGCAATGTTTCCAAGGGCCTATAGTGGCGGTTATCAAACGCCGCTTTATCAAACGCCGCTATAGGCCCTTGTAAGACCAAGACCTATAGTGGCGTTTAACAAACGCCACAAAAAGCACTTTTTATTTTAGTTTTTTTTTTTTTTTTCCTTCTTCGGTTAGGTTTTTTTTTTATTTTATTTATTTTATTTTATTTTTTAAAGAGCTAGAGGAGAAAAAAGACCTATAGTGGCGTTTATCAAATGCCACTATAGGCCTTTAAAAGATTAGGACCTATAGTGGCATTTGCGAAATGCCACTATAGCTCGCCCCTGCCCCCCCCCCCCCCCGCCCTCCCCAACAAAAAAAAAGGGTAAGAACAATCTGGCCAAAAAAAAAGAAAAAAAAAAAGGGAACCTATTTTGGCATTTACCAAATGCCACTATAGGTCCAAAAAGTGCATATTTTACAATATTCTGTAAAAAAAAAAAAAAAAAAAAAAAAAAAACCTTGAATTGGTTTCAGCGTAAACAAAAACTATGGAATATGTCAGAGTATTCCTAGAATATTCTATGGCATATTTCAAAATATTTAGTTTTGTGTGTGTGTGTGTGTGTGTGTATATATATATATTTTTGTATATAAGAGAGATGCTACGTCCACAATATTTTCACAACAAATCATAAGTAGTTAGTTGTTACTGGTTCAAATTTGAACTTAACACTAAGATTACTTTTTTGCCTTAACAATAACAACCATTAATAATCTGCCACTTAAAATTTTTTGTAAAAATATTGTGAAAATGTTGTTGACATATCATTTCTCTTTTTATATATATATATATATATATATATATTTTTTTTTTATGTATGAAAGATGCTACGTTCATGACATTTTAATAATATTTTCAAATTTGAACATAACACTAAGATTACTTTTTTGTCCTAATAATAACAACTAGTAATAATCTGCCACTTAAAATTTGTTGTAAAAATATTGTGAAAATGTTGTGGATATATCATTTATATATACACACACACACATACATACCTATCATTTCTCTTTATATATATATATATATATAAATAAATTTTTTAAAAAAAATTTAAAAACCCCCCACCTACTCCCACTCTCCCTTATCTCCACGCCAAGCCTCAGACTTCCTTTCTCTTTTGTTTTGTTTTGTTTTGTTTTTTCCTTTCTTTCTTTATCTCCCCTATCTCTCCACGCCAAGTCTCAAACTTCCTTTCTCTTTTGTTTTTGTATTTGTTTTTGTTTTTGTTTTTTTTGTTTTTTTGTTTTCCTTATCCCCACTCCTCTATCTTTCTTCTTTTCTTTTTCTTTCACTCTTCTTTCACTTCACACCTAAATTGATTCTTTTCTCTTCCTCTCCATTTTGATTTTATTTCTTTTGTTTTATTTGTGGTGGTGTTAATGTTTGTGGGTTTTGAATTTGCAGATGGTGTTGCAACTTACTGATTTTGTTCAAATTTGTAGATGGCGTTTGAAGCCATTGGTTGTATAGTTGCAAGTAAGCATTTTTTTTAAATAAAAAATTTATGATTGTTTTGGTCTATTTATTTTTTGATAATAGTTTTGGTTTATTCCTTGTTTGCTGTCAACTTTGCTTCATGGGTCTTTGAGATTTCTGATTAATTTTTGTTAATTCTTTGGCTTTTTATTATTTTATTATTTTTTATTATTGATAGGTCTATCTCAAGTGTAATAATATCTTTGTTAATAGAAACAAGAAAGTAGTGAAAAATTCAAAATCAATTGGATGATTTCTTTTTGCAGGTTGGTCTGTGGCGACTGAATGTGTTGGGGTGGAGTTGCTATATATATATATATTAATTTTTGGATGTGAGCATGTTGTGTTTGATTTTGAATTTTTTTAGGTTGGTTTGTGTTTCATTTTGAATTTGCTGGGATAGCTATAGTGTTTGTATTTTGTTTTGTTTTGTTTTGTTTCTTTTAATTTAATTAAAATTGTAATCTTAATTCAATTAAAAAAAAACTTTTCACATAAAAAAAAAAAATTCTTTTGATTACCAAAAATTAATTTTTGGTAATCAAATTTTTTTTTGGTGGTTTTTTTGGCTATAGTGGCATTTGTAAGACTATAGTGGTGTTTCACAAACGCCACTATTGTACTGTCACTATAGACCTATGGTGGCGTTTGTAAATGCCACTATAGACCAATTTTTTTTTTTTTTTTTTTGAAAAAGGCTATAGTGGTGTTTGTCAAGCGCCA
This sequence comes from Quercus variabilis, assembly GCA_030445155.1. Lineage (NCBI taxonomy): Eukaryota > Viridiplantae > Streptophyta > Magnoliopsida > Fagales > Fagaceae > Quercus > Quercus variabilis. The sequence continues at coordinate 55,664,374 of CP129447.1, read as the reverse complement.
TTATAGGTTTTCCCTATAGTGGTGTTTGACAAACGCCACTATAGGTCAGCCTATTGTGGCATTTATCAGACGCCATTATAGTCTTTTTCAAAAAAAGAAAAAAAGGAAAAAGGTCTATAACACCTATTGTGGCATTTATCAGACGCCACTATAGTCTTTTTCAAAAAAAGAAAAAAAGAAAAAAGGTCTATAACACTACTATAGCCAAAATGGGCCTACAGTGGTGTTTTTAGTACCTATAGTGGCATTTCACAAATGCCACTATAGGTCCAATTTTTTGTAGCAAGCTTATTCATCCTACAAATTAAAAAAAAAAAATAGAAAAGAAAAAACAAAGCTAACATGCAACTGTGATTTTTCTTTAAAATTAAGGTCAATAGTAATATACTAAAATCACAAACCAAAAAAGCAGGAAGGGAAAAAAATAGAACATAAATTTTGAGAAATTTTCATTTAAAAAAAAAAAAAAAAAACCCTTTATAGGCTGAATGGAACCAAGGAGAATTTGATTTAAAATTAAAAAAAAAAAAAAAAAAAAAAAAAAAAAAAAAAAAAAACAAAACAAAACAAAACAAAACAAAAAAAAACATAAACGATGAAAGATTCAAATTCTGAACTGCAAAATGGATTGGCATCATGATTTTTATTTTATTTTTTATATTCCATCAAATTCTAAATTTCCAAATTACATTAACAGCAAAAAAAATAAACAAATAACTTCCATATCTTTGTTCAAATCTTCTTCCCAAATCAAGGTACTGACAAAGTACTAATGCAATAAATTGGAGCAAGTTTCCATATTCCAAAATCCTATCCACCTCAAAAGGAAACACTAATCAACACGCAACAGAACAACCCTACAGGCCCTTTTGATAGCACAAAAAGTGCTGGAAATGTAAGAACTAAGAAGGGAATGAATACTTTGAAATCTTGCAATCCTATAAAAGATCTGGTTCTAATTCAAACCATCTTTACCTATATAAGAAGAGTTAGTTAACCTTATTTGACACCAGTAGAATCTCCATTTCCTTACATTTTCTCAACTACCAAATTCATCACAAATAATAAACCAAAAGAACTCCCAATTCATCTCTCTCTCTCTGTGATGGAAACCATTCTATTCCAAAACACAAACATACAATATGGCAAACAAAAGGGCTATAGAAAATACACTATATGGCAAACAAGGTTTCCTTGAACCCTAAACCTCCCTTTGATTTCATTGCTTTTTCCATTTTTAAGTAGAAAATTATTTAAATTAAAAGAGAAAAAAAAAATACTCATTTTTGTTTCTTTTGCTCAATTTTCCCAACTGCCAAATAGAGTCTAACAATTTCCCCAAACAATTTCCACAGAGAGAATCCATTTCTATGAGTTTCAACTTCCAAAAAAGCCCTAAAATTGGATAAAAGTACATTCAAATCCGAAACCCTAAAAATTTTCCAAAGAGTGCCTCACACAAAAACCCTAAAATTGCAAGAAAATTTCGCATAGAGAAATGAAAATACAAACCCTAAGATTCAAGAACCAATCAAAAATGTAGAAAATATCAACTTACTTAATCCACAAAAGAGAGAGAGAGAGAGAGAGAGAGAGAAACCCGACGCTAGCTCTGTTGAAAGAGTGAGAGTGAGAGTGAGACTTCTCTGAGGTTAGAAGACTTAACATTGTACATGATTTGAAAAATTGGGTTTAAGATGGAGGGTGAGGGCTTGAGATCGAAGATGGAGGATGAGGGCTTGAGAGTGACAGATGGATGGTGAAGGCTTGAGATCGGAAAGATGGAGGGTGAGGGTTGAGATCGGAGATGGAGAGTGAGGGCTTGAGAGATGGAGGCTTGGAGGGTGAGGGTTGAGATTAGGCTTGAGAGATGGAGGCTGATGTGTGATGGGAGAGGCTAGGGCTGAAAATGTTTTTAGTATATTATATATACAAAGCCTAAAGCTGCATTTTTAACTTGTGGCTATAGGCAAATTTGAAGCCGTGTTTAATAAACGCGGCCACTTCCTAAACTAAAGCCACGTTTTATACACGTGGCTATAGACTAAATTTAAAGCCACGTCTATAAAACACGGCTTTAGTCAAGCTAGAGCCGCATTTTTTAAACGCGGCCATAGTTAAGATTAAAATATATATATATATATATATATATATGAAAGTCCTATAGCCGTGTGTTTTAAGCGCGACAATAGCTCCACCCCCAAAAATGCGGCTATAGCTCATAAAAACGCGGCTGTAGACATGTCCTATGGCCGCATGTTTAAAACACGGCTTCTTTTGCCTACTTTAAGCTGCATTTTTTAAAAACAAGGCTTTAGCCTGTCTGTAGCCGCGTTTTTGCAAACGTGGCTTAAAAAAACGCTGCCTAAGACCCTCGTGTTTTGTAGTGAATCTAAAATAAGTAGTTCCTTGAATTCACGGACTTCAATAGCAACCCAATGTATATTGCTCTCTCTAGCAATGGTTGTTTTCCATCATCCTATTCCTACCATTAGCGATTATCAAACACTTACTAGATAAAACCATGACAATTAAAGTCGAACTAATCTCCAAGGATTATACTAAGATTTGGACTCAAATTAGGAAAATGCCATTTAAGTTTTTGAATCCTTGAGTGAGGAGGCTCTGTGTCACTCACAAAGATAACAATATCTTGTCAATAAAGAATTGGGGTATAACAAATGGCATTAGAGTGAAATCCTACACGATAGGATGGTGTGTAGGTCCCACATGAGGATATGTGACCTTCTAAGGGGCGTAGATTGTTAGAACCCAAAATGCCAGAATACCTCTAGAGTTTGGCAAGGAAGTGAGAGATAATTAAATCTTTACTAAGTCCCACACTGCCTAAGTAGGAGGAGGTCTTAATTAGCTTTATGTGGTGGGCCTTGAACTCTAATTAGAAAGAGCACTATTTAAAAAGCTGGACTGAACCTAGAATTGGTCCACTCAAAACTAGAAAATCTGGTCAAAAACTATTAAAAACCAAAAACTGGTCTTTTTTTTTTTTTTTTTTGAACATTTTGGTTTTTACAACTATGGGAAAGAGGCCATTTAAAATCTTGAGGGGTTAGACTATGTCTTATTCCCAAAGAGGATAATATATTGCAAATGAAGAGTTTGGCCAAGATAAGTTTAATCCTTTCCAAACACATCAACATTTCTAATGATTATATTATACAATCTCTGCAAATAAAACACTTTCATTAAAAAGATAAAATGGTACCATTGGAATTTAGGACATGAATCCTAACAGAATGTTAGAGAAATTTGCAATTCCTTCATTTGGTATCACAATTATTATTTTCTTTTTATGCCAAGAAGTCCAAAATTTCCTTTCTATTTCAACATTAATAAAATTGATAATGGATCTATTTCTTTATAGGAATTACACCACCTGCCCTTAGTTAGAAATTATTATCCCTAAGACAGGTAGAACTTCTTGTACTCATTTTAGTTTTCATTAATTTTGAATGAGTAGTGTTTGCTAATTTTTGGTAGATTGTCTTTATTGCCTTCAACCGGAGCTTGTTTACGGGTTGCAGGGCATGTGCATTGACATGTTCCATTTACAAAAAGGGCAAGGCACTTGCATTTGATTTTGAGTTCACAAACAACATCGCGGGAACATTTAGTCACAGCATTTGACATTCTTGGTCATGATAAACCTAGCCACCATCACATAAAAAATCAAATACTGAGAGAGAGAGAGAGAGAGAGAGAGAGAGAGTTACAAGTTGCAAAAGCAAGTAGGATGAACAAGAAAGCCATTTTGGAAGATGTTGCCTCCATTATTTTCTTCTTGTTCTAGTTGTGGAGTTTGTTATGACTATGCAAATTGATTTGCTTGATGATGGTAATATTTACAGTGTCTAATAGTAATCTTCATAGTGTTTGATAATATGCTCATGTTTTAATGTGATAAATGCATTTATTATCTTGGTATATAAATACATTTTTATTATTATTATTTAGCATTCACTTTTCCATACTTAGTAAATTAAATTTAATATATAATTGAAAATGATTTAGTAGTAATAAAAATTAAGCATATAAAGATAAATTTAAAATTTAAAATCTAGTTCCCATAAAACTAAGAAAATAAGAAAAGTTAAGGATATAAAATTAGGACACACATTTTATACTTAAACTAAAATTTCTTGCAGTTACGACTTAAAAATGTTATATTTTAATTAAAATATAAGAGTCTCTAGACACATGCATAGTGCATGTAATTTATATAAAATCAATTTACGTTATTATATTTATTAATTATTTATATTAAAATAATTTAATTGTAATATTAATTATTAAAAAAAAGCTAGTGGATTTGGAATATTACACTCTTCCTGATATTTCATTGCTTTATGAACAACTACTAAAAAATGCCATGAGACAAAAGCAAATTTTAATAACATATGCGATCAATAATACAAAAATAATTGTGCACTTGATTAGTAATTAAGTAAAAAATAATTAAATGCTTATTAATTCACTGTAGTCATATTTTCATATATATATATATATATATGTATGTGTATATATATATATATATATATATATGTATGTATATATATATATATATATATATCTACTAGATAGTGTAATAGTATGAATTTATTTTATGTATATCCAAGGTGTATTAATGGGTAAATGCATTTATTTTTGTGTATTAATGATTTATAAATAGTGCTCTAATTATTTATATAAATAAATTTCTATTTTTTTTCTAAGATTTATATTAAGAACAACTGATTTGGAATATGATATTTTTACTCAAATTTAGTAACACACAATAAAAAATATTATTTTTCTAATCACTCACCCATCAGTTTCACATATTTGATTATTTTAATTTTAACAATTTGTGTTTCATCTCTCCCTATATACATATATATATGTTAGAAATAAAGTTTATTTGGAATGTGTAAAGTTTGGGCAATGAAAAGGTTATTTGAGATGTGTAAAGGCTAAAATGTGTAAAGTCTATATGGGAGATGTATATTCATAACTGTACTCATTATTACAATCTTATCACATAAACTCTATAAGCATTCTAAGGTCCAATATATATGTGAGATTTTTTTACTGTTATTGTACACATCTAAGAGAGATCAAAAGAATTGTGGATGACCACTTGATTATAAGAGTTTATCAATATATATTTCTTATTTTTTTTACTTTGTTTTATATATATTTCCATCATTTCACAACACGTTATCAGCATGAGTCTCTACCTAATTTCAAAAGGAAGTTGTAATCCCATTGTTCTTCAAACATCAAAGATTATTTGTGTAGTTCTCTCAACTCACTGTAAGTTTTCTTTTTAAGGAATTAGTAATTATCCTATTTGTTTGTCTTTACGTTTTATGCTCATAATTTTAGTGATTTTTAATTGATTAAAAAAAATTATGAGATTCACGTTATCTTATTGTTTTATATTGATATGAGATTCAAGTTTAATTGATTAAAAATATATTGTTAAAAATGGTTAGTGATTAAACAACTCAATCGTACCTATAGCTATATGTAATGTGTTTTGATAAACTTTAAATATGTAAGTATTGTTTCATTACAATCAAATTTTGAATATGTATGTGTAGTATTGTTTCATTAAAATTGTGTATAAAAAAAAAATTAGTTATTTAATTTCTTTTGTAATTATATATTTGATATAGATGTCAAACCTTACAAAGCTTAAATTTATTATCCTTGACATCTTAGGCAATAATTTCTTATCATGGATCCTTGATATTAAGATTCATATGGAAGCAATGAATCTTGGTGAGATCTATGTTGATGTAATAAATCCTGAAGATATTATTATGGATGGCAACAGAGTATCCTAGAAGGACCGTTCAAAAGAAATAAGTTTTATTTGTTATTATCATATACTATATATAATAGCAGAAGCTTTTACCAGGTGCTGACACGTATGCAAAAAAGACCACTTAAAATGCTGACACGTGTATAACTTGCCCTTTAAAAAAATCGCACGGTGCGATTAAAGAGACAAAGGTTCAGCGACAAACTAAGCCCTTTATAAAAGGAAAATGCTGCCACGTTAGGGAAAAAGCCTACTTAAAATGTTGCCAAGTATAACTTTAAAAAGCGATACTTTACGCTTTTTCCAACATTAACACCGTTTGATAGTCTTTTGTATATATATAAATAAAAAAACGGTTAAATTAAAATATAAAAAAAAAAAAAACGATTGCATCTTATAAAAAAACCCTAGCGCACATTAAAAAAAAAACCCTAGCGATACAGAGAAGCCTGGGAAACGGAGAGAAATAGAGAGAGAGGCGATGAAAGAGAGAGGCGACGAGGAAACGGGAAAAGAAGCAGAGAAAGAGAGAGGCGATCTTGGGACACAGAGAAAGAAACAGAGGCAGAGTTCGTATGGCGCCAAGAGAGATACGATTTACACGGAGATAGAAAAATTGGCTAATGGATTTGTTGAAAAATTGGCTTTATGCAGAGAGTTTGGCTGCATAAAAGAACGGATGGTGTTTGTTTGTCCATTGCTTCAAAAGGGTTAGCAATCACCGGGATAGGTGATTGAAGATATTGGAATCATATCCCAACTGAAGAATCTAGGTGAGATTCGTTCAATTTTTTAACCCTCTTTCAATTTGTGTTTCAAAGTTTGTAGTTTTAATGGATTGGTACTTTGGGTTTGATTTTTTATTGACCATTTCTCATTGCACCATGTGACTTTTTCTCATTTCTCATAATTGTTCCTTTTTCAGTGGTTTACTTATTTAGTTTCCAAACAATAGTGCATGTTCATTTGGCAGATTGAACAATTTCAGTATAAATGTTTCAAACCCACATAACTTTTCATCCCAAAAGATGCTGCCTAAACTAACAACACTTCAATCAAAGCTAAATAACTTTCCTTAAGCGTTCATACTAATTCATTGCTTCAAACACCACTCTCTTAAAACCCATATTTCTTCTTCTTCGTTGCACAATCTCAATAAGCACTTCAAAACCACAGAAATCCCGTATATTGAAAGTTTCAAGGAGGCTGAAAATAATGATATATAAATCATTACATTTCCATTAGTCAAATTGTGTTTACAAATCATTACATTTCTAGGTGTTTAAGAAAATTATGATCTATGTTCAATTGAGATGAAGATTACAAATAAATTGAGCAGCCCATTTTAAAAAGATGGCCACCACATATTTGCTTTTGATAATAATCTCTCCCTCTTTGCAGGTTTAATTTTTTTTGTTTGTTGAGAAACCTCCCCCTTTGCAGTTGGTTAGCCAATCATTAATTCTATTAATGATTGGATTTATAACGTCAGGTTAGTTGGGTGATAACATGGTTTTATGTTGCAAAAGTATCTAACAATGATTTATCATATATATTTTGAATTTGAGGTAATGCAACTGCTACAAATGCTTAGTCACATAAAAATATTAATAGAGAAAGACAAAAGGATATGTAGTATGTTATTCAGCTGAAGATATGGCTGATAGGGCTGATAGCAAGGCAAGTTATTCTTTTTGGCAAATTTTTAAATGAGCCAAAAAGCAACTTCTAAATTGAGTTCTATTTGTAATATTGTACTTTATGTATATGCTAATGTTTCTCCTGTAATTATGTGACTCATATTGATTTGTTGTACTAAGGAAATCATGGTCCACTCCCAATACCATTTTGTAGTGAATTTGCATCAAGTAGAATTCATGTATGTAATTTCAGCCAATCTGATATAGATATGGGAATAAGGAAAAAGTATACCACTAATGCCTGGGAAGCCTAAGTATACCATTGATAATATAGCAGTCCTATAGGTAAGTGCTCTGCTTATAATCCTTTTGGAGATTACTTTATGAGGATATTTTGATTTTCTTAAGAATTTTGATTCATTGGAACTATTTTTGTTAAGGTGGTGATGTCATTGTTACAAAAAGAGGAAAATGAAGTTTATAAGAGGCCTAAATCTTTATTTCCCTGTTGTTAGGAAGTTTGAATATGCAAAATATTGATAACCTAATAAATTTTTCTCAGTGATGTTGTCACTTTTGATCGTGTCATCAACCTAAAAGGTATAAGGTACTGTGATTGATAAATTAAAGTGCTTCTTAAGAACTTTTTATACATTTATTTTTTCCTACTTAGTTTCTAAAAATATTTTTTTAATCTATTCCTTTTTTTTTTTTTTTTTTTTTTTTTTTTTGAGAAAGAGGTAAGCAAATTTTTATTAACTCAAATCACATTGGAATACATCATCCAAGTCAAAAGGTAGCTCTTCTACCTAAATGTCCGTATCTGCAGTTAAAACTGCTCTTCTAGCCAAAGCATGGGACAAGGAATTACCCTCCCTACGAATATGCTTAAACTGACATCTCACTAAAGACAAACTACGGCCACGGATCTCCTCAACAATATGCCCAAACATAGCACGGCACGCTTCATCTGAGTTAATGGCTGTTATAACCCGTAGACTATCTCCTTCAAAAATAACATCAAAGAGACAAAGCTCCGTAGCTAACTGCACTGCTCGGCTCGCTGCTAAAGCTTCTGCATATTCGACAGACTGTGGCAGCAAAATCTTCTGAGTTAGCGCGCCAATAATCTCACCCATGCAGTCCCTAATAACCACTCCTATCCCGCCAAAGTTTCTCTCCTCGAACATGGCCGCATCGAAGTTTGCTTTGTACGAACCCGCCGGAGGTGGTGCCCATCGAGCCCGAGGACTCCGTGGCAATGAACATGGGACCTGTTCATGAGCATCGAAGAACTCCACCACCATCTTTTTTGCTCTGTTTCCGATCTCATGGAGAGGCCACGATGGTTGGTTTTCTCTGATTCTATTTCTTCTCTCCCATAAACTCCATGCAATGGTGGAGAAAAGTGACACTGTGAAAGCTGGCCTATGCGCCATTACAGCCTCAACAACGTCCTTGAAAGACCTGAAATTCCTCTGGTACAGCTTCGCAAAACAGAGCACCGAAAGCCACATTGCCTTAGCATGGTCGCATAGCCACAAAGTGTGCAAAATTGTTTCTTGGTGCTCATTACATAAGGAGCATATCTCATCAACCTTAATCTGCCGCCGAACTAAGTTTTGTCTTGTGGGCAAGGAATCCGTGACCGCTCTCCAAATAAAATGTCTAATTTTAGGAGGAGCTTTTATCTTCCAAATATCATTCCAGAACCTCTTTGACGTCCCAACAGAGGAAGAGGGAGACAAATTGAGGGCCTCGTTTGCAAGCATTTGGTACGCCGATTTCACCGAGTAGCTTCCATCAGGTGATCCAGGCCATACTAGGCAGTCCTCATGGCACAGACTGCTTACATAGATTCTTCTAATCACCTCCACTTCCCAGGGATAAAAAAGAGACTCAAGCAGCTCAACATTCCATGACTTGGTGTTTGGGTAAAAAAGGTCACAAACTTTATCCATCCCTCCCCCTAGATTCGGTGATAGCACCTTTCTCCCACCAGGTTCAGGTAACCAGTTGTGGTCCCAAATACTAACAGAACGACCATCCCCAATCCTCCAAACCGCCCCCTTCTCAATCACCTCCCTTGACTGCAGAATGCTTCGCCATGCATAGGAGCATTTTGAAGAAACTGAAGCCTCCATAATGTTCCCATCCGGAAAGTATTTGGAGCTGAAAAATTTGTATAGTAGAGTATCCCTTCTATGGTGCAAACGCCAGACCTGCTTGGCAAGCATAGCCTTATTAAAACTTTGAAAGTTGCGAAAACCCATCCCTCCCACTGATTTAGAGTTACACAGTGTGCTCCATTTCACCCAATGGACCTTCTTCTTCCCTCCATTTCCCCACCAAAATTTCCGAATCATTGGTTCAATGTCTTTGCATAAGCTCACCGGGAGCTTGAATACACTCATTGTATAAGCTGGAATAGATTGAATTACTGCCTTGATCATGATCTCCTTCCCGGCTTGGGATAGCAATTTCTCCTTCCAACCTTGCATTTTTGACCAAATACGTTCTTTGATCTGTGTGAAGCAAGCTCTCTTGTTTCGGCCCACAAAAGATGGTAGACCCAAATACTTCTCATAGTGTTGGATTGCCGGGATGCCCAATGACACCTTTATTTCTTCTTGGACAGCTTCATCTGTGTTCTTGCTGAAGAAGAGAGTAGTCTTGTCCTTATTCACCACTTGACCCGATGCCATTTCATAAATGGCTAATAGCTCTTTTATCTTATCACACTCCTCTCGAGTAGACCTGCAAAACAATAAACAATCATCTGCAAAAAAGAGGTGTGTGAGCTTCGGTCCCCTTCTACAAATGGAGAATCCATGGATATCACCATTTTCTGTAGCCCTTCGTAGAATAGCATTCAATCCCTCCGCATAAAACAAGAAAAGGTACGGAGACAACGGGTCCCCTTGTCTGATCCCCCTAGTTGGTAAAATCATTCCTTGTGGCTCCCCGTTTACCAATATTGAATAGGACACCGTAGTGATGCACTCCATAATCAGAGCTACCCAAGAATTGTGAAAACCCATCTTTAACAACACCTTCTCCAAAAAAATCCATTCCACCCTATCATAGGCCTTGCTCATGTCAAGCTTGAGAGCCATGAAACCTGTTCTTCCTGTACAACTAGTTTTCATATGATGCAAAGTTTCAAAAGCTATCAAAATATTATCAGTGATCAACCTCTCAGCAATAAACGCACTCTGTGTTTCCGAAATGATTTTATTGAGAAGAGGTTTTAGTCTATTTGCAATGACTTTGCTCACTATTTTGTAAATCACATTGCACAAGCTTATTGGTCTGAATTCTGAGACCTTCTCTGGATTTTTAACTTTGGGGATCAAAGTGATAAAAGTGTGATTTATAGACTTTAAAATAGAACCAGAATTAAGACAAGATAGAACAGCTTGGGTAATATCCATACCAACATCGGACCAGTAAGTCTGATAAAATAATGGTGGCATACCGTCAGGACCAGGAGCTTTTAAAGGCGCCATATCCTTTATTGCAATCTCCACTTCTTCTGCTTTGTAAGTATCAATAAGTTTGGAATTCATCTCCCCAGTGACCACTTCTTGGACTCCATCTAAAATGCTCTCAAGGCCATGTGGATTTGATGAAGTGAATAACTCTGAGTAAAAGTCAATGAGCATTTTTGAAACAATTCCCTCCTCTGTCTGCCAAACTCCGTCATTGTCCTTCAACCCCTTAATGAAATTTTGTCGCTTCCTTTGGGTGGTTGCCCCATGGAAAAACTTGGTATTCTTGTCACCGAATTTTAACCATTGAACTCTAGATCTTTGATGCCACATTTGTTCTTCTTTTTCACACAGCTTATTTAACTCTGTCTTCAGCCTATCCACCTCCAGACTATTCCCAGTCCTAGTGGATTCCGCCTCAGCCTTCCATAACAACTCCTTTGTTTTCTGTATTTGTGTTTTCACATTTCCAAACTGCTGTCTACTCCAGCCCTTCAATTTCTTCTTACACCATTTCAGTTTTGATACTGCTCTGTGCATTGGAGTGCCTTCAACTTGGTGGCTCCATGCTCTAGAAACGGTATCGCTACATCCCGGGTCAGACATCCACATCGCTTCAAATCTAAAAGGTTTGCGATTCCACCTATGGCTTTCTCCATTCGGATTTAGTTCTAACAAAATCGGTCTATGGTCCGAAGTGAAGCATTGAAGATGCTTTACTCTACCAGCGGGAAACCGATTCAGCCAATCATAATTTGCAACTCCTCTGTCTAAGCGCTCCCACACCAGCTCTCCTCTTCGTTTTCCATGCCACGTAAAATCTGGTCCTGAATATCCCAAGTCGATAAACCCGCAATCGTCTAAGACATCACGGAATGCCTGCATGAGATTGTGTGACCGTGGAGCACCTCCATTCTTATCTTCCACCTCCAAAAGTTCGTTAAAATCACCCATGCAACACCATGGGAGGGCTGGTTTGGAGCCTAACATACGTAGCATACTCCACCCCTCACTCCTCCTACTAGTTTCGAGTTCCCCATAAAACCCCGTCAGACGCCATGCCTTCTCCGAACCTCCATGCACAATAGCGTCAATGTGATAGTTCGAGAAACTATCGACCCAAACTACGTCCTCATCCTTCCATAGTAAAGCCAATCCTCCTCCTCTTCCATTTTTAGGAACCGTGAAACAACCATCGAACTTCAACTGACAACGAACCCATTCCATGTGATCTCGATCTGACCATGTTTCCGACAAAAACACGATCGTGGGACCTTTCGCTTGCACTATATCGACAAGCTCACCAACTGCACGGCGGTTCCCAAGCCCCCGGCAGTTCCACGCTAAGAGATTCATTGTTGCCGGCGGGGCTGGGAACCAGCCTCCACCGATGACATTGAACAGGCCGTAGCCATTTTTTTCTTAACTTTCTCAGACTCCAGTTCTGCGTCTATATCCTCTCTGGTTGTTCTCTTTTTTAACATAGAAGAAGCTTCTCCTTTGGGCTCACTCCTGTTTTGCTCTCTACGAACCCATCCCCTCGGTTTGGGCCTCCCTTGTTCCTGGATTGCATTTTTAAACTTGTCCAAGCCCACCAGTGCAGGCCCAGTAGACTCAAGCTCCACTTCTTGGACCGTAATATTATTAGAAGCACTAGCCGTTGAAACTCCCTTTGAAGAATCTACGTTATCAAACTTTGCCAAATCCTCATCAATGTCCTTCAACTGTGCCGAAAAATCCGCTTCCTTAAGTTCATTTTGTGAATTTGAAAATCCCAGGCTGTTATGAGTTAATCCCATATTTAAAGCGCCATCATTACTGTGATCCAAGAAATTCGGACTTTCCATAACAGCCATGGCTCCGCCCACCGGACTACCGTCGCCTCCCTCCTTGCACCTGTTCCGTCCTGGTACACCCCCATCACTTTCGCCGTCCTCATGCCCTTCACCATCTTCACTCCATTCGTCCTCCTCAAAGCCAGCCACGCGGATCACTGTTCGTCGAGTTGGATTTGGTACCGCAGCACGGAGCCAACTTCCAAATTGTTGATCCTCAGCTTTTAGATTGCCCCTACTCTTTTCCCACAGTGGACATTCTTTGTCACTGTGCGTCAACTTACCACACCAAAAACAAATGTTAGGTAGCCTCTCATATTTGAAACTAACCCAACCCTCCTTACCATCACTCCTAGTAATCTTTCTTCCTCGGCATAAAGGCTTTGATGTGTCTACTGCTACCCTGAGCCGAAGAAAATTAAAGTTGTTCGAAATATCCTCCTCAGGCGCCGTCATAACCACCTGACCCGCTATCGAAACTATCTCCTTTGCTATTCCCATTGTTGAACTTCGGATTGGTAGATCATGAACTTGCACCCAGAAGCTAGTGCGACTAAAGTCCAACTCTCTGATGGCTTCACCTATCTCCATTCTTTTAAGGGCCACCAAATGTTTGTCAAACATCCATGGCTCCCCTTGGAGGACCCTATCAATATCCGTTGCCTCAGGGAATCTAAACAGCACCAAGTGATCGCCCATATCCCGAATCTCGAAGCCCTTTCTCGTCCTCCAAAGGAGTTTGAAGGTCTTTGCAATGGCTTCCATATTCAGCACTCTTCTTGTATGGAATTTGGCTGCTAGGAAAAAATCCCTCACCCTAGACTCTTCTCCAAATGAGAACTTTTTTCCTTCCGACTCTGAAAGAGAGAACTTCTCCCACGAACCCATTAACTTCTCCATCACTCGGAAACAACACTACTCTGCCTTCACAAGTCAACTGACGATATTCTTTCTTCAGAAAACCAGCGAAAACAATATTACAAAGAGACTGGTTTGCCTCCCTTTCTAGTAGGCACTCACTATTCTACTGGCATCTAGGGTTCGGTAAGCCTTACCCTAGGTCAGAGAAACTGACTTTTTGGGTTTTTTTTGACACCGTTACACTATCTCTAACTCTTCAAGGTCGCCATTAACCCTTCTTTTTCATCTATTCTTTGTTTGCCAATATCTGTTTCTTTCTAATGGTCAAGGTTTCAGTGAGTTATTTGTTAAAGTTATATATTGGGTTGATTTTTTTTTTTTTTTTTTGAAAGAAAAGTTTTGCACATCACTTTTTAAAAAAGGTAGCATCCTAAGGTTGTGGAAGGTAATTATAAGAAGCCAATATATATATATATATATATATTGGCAGCGTATGCCTAAGTTTTTGTTGGCTTGGTTCCTTATTTCTTTGCCATAGTCAAACATTCTCTATATTTGTTTTTTCTTTTTATTTTTTTTGCTGGCTTGATGAAGCTGTTGATGTACTATATTACTTTTGAAATGGTGTGCGCTTAATTGCACTACGTATGCTTTTCCCATGGAGTTTAAGTTGCACCACTGCTGTGTTCCTGCTACTGGTGTACAAGTCTATCATTTTAGATTGCCGCATTGTTCAAGAGCTACTGTAGCATTAAGGTTGCATCAGTCAAGTATTGCTATTGTATTTAGTGATGAAATACTCATTGACCTACTGTAATAATTAATCAGTAGTTGAAATTTACTAGAGATGTTTAATGATTCTTCTTTTTTCTTTTTCTTTTTTTCTTTCTACACATTGTATAATGCATTTGATTAATCAAATTTATAATTATTCTTTTTTTTTTTCCTATTATTTCTTCCTTCTCTCTGGTTAAGTTACTTTTTTAGGAAAACATTTAAAGAATATAAGTTGCTTTGTAAGGAATATATTTAAAGATAAAACATAAAAAATAAATAAAATGAAAAATTCCCGCGCATTGCGCGGGTTATAAGCTAGTTTACATAAAAACTGAGTACTTTAATATAAAAGACCCCTTAGGAGAATTACAAGTTCTAGAAGAACTGATCATCCTAAAAGCTCAGTATGACTAAAGTCGCAATAAACTAAAGGTGCAAGTGAGTTAATCTGGCACTTTAAAATTAGCCCACAATTAAAATTATATAATAGAAGCCACATATATCATGTTTCGAATGTGCTCCTGCAGTAGCAATATCGAATGCATATGTTTATAAAGTATTATGAACTAATGTTTAATCTTCTAATGGCTGAATAAAATAATGAGTTGTTGCTGAAAACCATTGAAGGGCCATGAAATTAAGTGTTATTGCTGTGGTATGGAAGGTTATTGGTCATGTACCTGTAGTACTCCTAAACATTTGGTAGATTTGTACCAAGCCTCCATAAAAGAAAAGGGAAAGGGAATTGAAACAAACTTTGTTAATCATAATGATCTTGAAGATCCTATGAATTATTTGGATTTTTCCAAATGGAGTGGATATGACTCATCTTTATGTCTCTGATTTCTTTGAGGATGTTAATGGAAAATTTGATTGGTGATGAAAATGTCCATACCAGTTCATTATTTTCTTTTATTATATTATTGTATTCTAATAAGTATGACTAGTGATGGAAATGTCCATACCAATTAATTATTTTTCTTTCGTTATATTAAAGTTTAATTTATGTTTTGCATATGTGAAGATGCATGGGTCAAACTAGTAAAATCAATTCCAAGATGAATAGGGAAGATTTTTTTTTTTTCTAGCAGACATTGCAACAATTGATACGATCCTTGAAGATAAAAAATATTTTCAAATTTTAAAATTATGCAAAGCCAATGTCAATATCATATCAGGTTCATCAAACTTAATTGAAGGCTTTGGAAGAGCAATTATCATATTGCCAATGGGTACAAAATTTTGTATTATTGATGCTTTGTATTCTTTTAAATCAAGCAGAAATTTACTCAGCTTTAAGGATATACGCTATAATGGTTATCATACTGAAACCAATAACGAAGGTAGTGAAGAATTTTTTTATATTACTTCAATAGTATTAGGCCAGAAGCTCATATTAGAAAAACTGTCTATTTTCTCTTCTGGGTTATATTATACTATAATGAGAATAATTGAAACAAATATTGCAATACACCAGAAATGTTTGGATCCAAAGGTTTTTATGCTTTGGCATGATCGTCTAGGATCAATAATAATGCGTTGAATTATTGAAAACTCCCACGGACATCCCTTAAAGAACCAGAAGATTCTTTTACCTAGTGATTATCCATGTAATGCATGTTTTTAAGGTAAATTAATTACCAAACCATCACATTCAAAAATTGTTGTTGAATGTCCATCTTTCTTCGAAAGAATTTAGGGTGATATATGTGGACCAATACACCCACCTTGTGGTCCATTTAAGTATTTTATGTTTTAATTGGCACATCAGCCAAATGGTCACATGTATGTTTACTCTCTACTAGAAATGTTGCATTTACTAGGCTTCTTGCTCAAATAATTAGGTTGTGAGCACAATTTCCTGATTATCCAATTAGGAAAATTCGTTTAGATAATGCTGGTGAATTCACATCTCAAGCTTTAGATGACTATTGCATGTCAATTGGAATTGATGTTGAACATCCTGTTGCCCATACACATACTCAAAATGGTTTAGCTGAATCACTTATCAAGAGACTTCAAATTATTGCTCGACATTTGCTCATGAAATCAAAATTACCAGTTTCTGCTTGGGGTCATGCTATTTTACACGCTGCATCATTAGTTCGTATTAGGCCAACTGCTTATCATAAATTTTCACCATTGCAAATTATACTTGGCCAACAACCAAATATTTTTCACTTGCGCACATTTGGTTGTGCTGTATATGTACAAAGCATGACTTGTAGCACAAGGTTTCTTGCAGAGACCTGGTATTGATTATGAAGAAACATATGCTCCTGTAATGGACACAATTACATTCAGATTTTTTATTAGTTCGGTAGCAAAAGAAAATTTGGATATGCGATTAATGGATATTATTACAGCATATCTGTATGGATCATTAGATAATGATATCTACATGAAAATCCTTGAAGGATATAAAATGCCTGAAACATTTTCTACATCCCGAAGTATGTATTCTATCAAGCTACAAAGATCCTTAATGGACTAAAGCAATCCGGACGCATGTGGTATAATTGCCTCATTGAATATCTTTTGAAAGAAAGATTTGAGAATAATCCAATTTGTCTATGTGTTTTTATCAAAAAAATCAGAATTCGGATTTATTATTGTTGCAGTATATGTTGATGATTTAAATCTTGTAGGGACTCTAGAAGAGTTAACAAAAACAACAAATTGTTTAAAGAATGAATTTGAGATGAAAGATCTGGGTAAGACAAAATTTTGTCTTGGTCTGCAAATTGAATATCTTCCAAATGGAATTCTTGTTCATCAATCAACATACACAGAAAAAGTCCTGAAGCAATTTTACATGGATAAAGCTCATCCTTTGAGCACTCCAATGGTGGGTCGATCACTTGATGTCAAGAAAGATCCGTTTCGACCACAAAAAGATGACGAAGAAACTCTTGGTCCTAAAGTACCATATCTTAGTGCAATTAGTGCTTTGATGTATCTTGCAAATTACACACGACCTGATGTAGCATTTGCATTAAAATTACTAGCAAGGTATAGTTTTGCACCAACTCGAAGACATTGAAATGGAATTAAACATATTTTACGTTATCTTCGTGAGACTACTGATTTGGGATTATTTTATCCAAAAGGATCAAAACCACAGTTAGTTGGATATGCTGATGCAGGTTATCTTTCTGATCCACACAAAGGCCGATCATAAATAGGATATTTATTTACTTATGGAAATACTGCTATTTCATGGGAATCTGTTAAGCAAACAATTTCTGCTACTTCCTCAAATCATGTAGAGATTATCGCAATTCATGAAGCGAGTCATGAATGAAATTTGTTTGAGATTGGTAATTCAACATATTCATGAGAATTATGGATTATCATCAATCATAAAAAGTCCAACAATATTATATGAAGATAATGCTGCTTGTATCACTCAAATTAGGGGAGGATATATCAAGGGTGATAGAAACAAGCATATTGCACCAAAATTCTTTTATACACATGAGCTCCAGAAGAGTGGCAATATTGATGTCAAGCAGATACGATTATGTGATGATTTGGCCGATATGTTCACTAAGCCATTACCAACTGCGAATTTTAAGAAGATGGTGCACAACATTGGTATGCATCGACTTAAGGATATTTGATACACTCATGAGGGGGAGTAAAGTTTCTAAAGGATGTGTGCTAATTGTACTCTTTTTCCTTTGCTAAGGTTTTTTCTCACTAGGTTTTCCTTTGCAAGGTTTTAATGAGGAAATCCTAAGGTACTAGAAGATATATAAGAATATTGTACTCTTTTTCCTAGACAAAATTTTTTCCCACAGGGTTTTTATTTGGCAAGGTTTTAATGAGGCATATTCTTAGAAAGTGGTCATCCAAGGGGGAGTGTTAGAAATAAAGTTTATTTGAAATATGTAAAGTTTGGGCAATGAAAAGGTTATTTGAGACGTCTAAAGGCTTAAATGTGTAAAGTCTATAGGGGAGATGTATGTCCATAATTATACTCATTATTACAACCTTATCCCATAAAATCTACAAGCATTCTAAGGTCCTATATATATGTGGGATTTCTTTACTATTATTGTACACATCTAAGAGAGGTCAAAAGAATTGTGGATGACCACTTGAATATAAGAGTTTATCAATATACATTTCTTGTTCCTTTTACTTTGTTTTATATATATTTCCATCATTTCACAACAATATATATATATATATATATATATATATATTTCTTTTTTAAGAAAGAAAGTTTCATCTTTAGAATTCTCTTTACTTAGCCTTCTACCTCACCAAACTCTGTATTTGTGTCATAGTATTACTCATTAATTGTCATGTTTAAAGGAAAAATTCATTTACGACCATGCATTAATTATATTTGTGTGTGTATATATATATATACACGTATAAGAGGATTCCCCTCTTTCAACTAGACTTTTTTATGGTTCAAAAATATCCACATTAATGAAGGGTAACTTCATTTAGAAATAGGATTATAAATGTCAAATAACAAATTTCATTTTGAATTCAAAAAGAGAACTCCTAAAATTTAGGATACACGTTCAAAAGAAAAATTACAATTGCTACGCTTATCTCTAAAGTTTATCATTTTTATTTTTTTGAAAAATAAATTATATATTTCTAAATTATAATAAATGCAAATTATTAACCTTTACTCAAAAAAATAGAAAAACCTTAAAGCACGTGCGTGCTGAAAGGCTTGTATAAAAAAAGAGTCATCTATCGGCACCATGTCCTCAATAACTTATTACATGAATTAGACAAATGCATTAGACAAATGCTAATCATTTAAAAATATAAGGTTAAAACTAATACATCAATAAATAGTACTTGGTATTTGGCACAGCCCAAAGTCACACCGTTTATTTATTTATTTTTTAATTTTTTTTTTAAGAGCTTCATTTGTATGTAGGTGTTAAATAATTAAGTTTGTATTTGCGATTTGAAGCTTGCTGGACTTCATGGGAGGATTGCACTAACTTATATAATTTAGAATGCGTGGGGGGAAACGTCAATCTAATACCTTATTGTACCAAATCAGCAAACGCGCGCATCAAGTGGGTTGTTGCAATAAAGTAAAAGCTTGTTATAGTAGAGCCCATAATTTATAAAACCCCTTTTGCCAAGAGATGTAGCAATTGAGAATGCACGGACATAAAACTTATTTTCTTTTCAGATAGAGAGAGAAGGTATCAAAAGTGACGAGGTAAACAAGTACTAATGAAACTATCATGCATGTCCTATGAGGACGAGGCCAGCGATACTGACGAGGACACCCAGTCCATTTAATGCAGTCAACTAGACGGTTACACTTCCAACTGTACGAACCGTTTGGAGACATTGATGCCTCATTACACAGCCCCAAAACGTTACCCAATGGAGCATTAAGACCTCCATAACTCCTCCAATGGCTAGGGACAATGAGAGCATATATAAAACCCGTACACCTCCACGAAGGGGAGAGAGACAAGTAAGAAAGGAGATTGTTTATTTGCTTTTCCGTTCATTCTATATTGCTTTGCTTAAAAAGAGAGTTTCATATTCTAACTTTGGCATCGGAGGCGTTGTGGCAGGCACCACATCGGTGACCATCTCTATAGGTCGAAGAATCAACTCCGTCCGACGAACATCACTGACGAGTTCACACTTATCAGTTTGGCGCCGTATGTGGGGACGACATTTTCTTGTTCAAACTCGAAATAGTGGTTCCTTATTCTTATTCTTTCTAGGATGGAGTCTAATCAAGATTCTGCGGCCCTAGCTCAGCAAGTTCAAGCCCTTGCAGCCACAGTTGAAGAACTGACCAGGCAAAACCAAGAAATGAGGCTACGGCTTCAGCAAGAGGAAAATCGCTCGAAGTGAAATCAGAAGGATGAGGGAGATAGCAACAGAAGAAGTGACCATTGAAGGCTAAACACTCCCGCCGAGCAAAATTTAGATATTCTTCGGGAGATGAGGAGGGAGACGGACGAACTAAGGAATGCCATCAAAGAAAAAACAGAGCGGAGCGTAGATCAGATGGTCCGGGCGACGGATTCACCATTTACAACAGCGGTCCTCGACTGCCCAATGCCGTTAAAATTTCGGTTACCTCAGCTCGAGCCCTTCAATGGATTGAAGGACCCTCAAGACCACCTAAACACCTTCAAGACGACCTTAGGACTTCAACAGCCCCCAGACGAAATATTGTGTCGTTCCTTCCCAACTACACTCAGGGGAGCTGCTCGAGAATGGTTTACAAAGCTGCCAACATCGTCTATCGATACATTCGAGCAGTTGAGCAACGCCTTCCTGCGTCATTTATTAGGGGACAACGACCAAAGAGGACCGCTAACCATCTGCTTACCATTAGGCGGGGGGAAAGGGAAACCCTGAGGTCATATGTAAAACGTTTCACGAGGGAAACATTGGAGGTAGACGAAGCCGACGATATGGTGCAGCTGACGACCTTCAAGACCGGGTTGAGGTCTAGAGATCTCGTCAGCTCACTCGCGAAGAATCCCCCAAAGACGATAGCTAAAATGCTCCTCAAGGCGCAGAAGTACATGAACGCTGAGGACGCATTGGCTGCTATTAAGGACGAGGACAAACCAAGGGACAAAGGAAGAAAAGAAGGCGATCGTAGGGGGCAAAAGCGGGACTGACCAGATCGTCGAACCAATGACGGAGTCAGAAGGAAAGATGATAAAAATCCACGAACGGTAAAATTCACCCCTCTCATTATGCCCGTTGACAAAATTCTGATGCAGATTCAAGATGAACACTACCTTAAATGGCCACGGCCTTTGCATTCGTCCCCTAGCGTCCGTGATAGGAGTAAGTATTGTCGATTCCATAAAGATCATGGCCATTACACTGAAGACTGCAGGGATCTCAAAGAGCAAATAGAGGAGCTAATACGAAAAGGGAAGTTGCAGAAGTTTATAAAGAAGGGAGAATACAGCAAATCCCGAGATGAGAACAAAGGCTAACATAAGTCCTCGTCCAAGAGCGGAAGTCGTCAATCCCGGCCTCCCCAAAATGTGATCGGGGAAATACAGACGATTTCACGGGGGCCGTCACAAGAGGTTCATTTAAGTCACTTAAGAAAGCACATCAACGACAGGTGAATAGCATCCACATGGAGCCCCCACCAAAGTACAGACGAACTGATCAAGATATGACCTTTAATGAGAATGATGCTAAAGGAGTGAAACAGCCTCATAACGACCCTTTGGTCGTAATGCTTACTATAGAAGGGTTCAACACCAAAAGGATCCTCGTGGACAACGGCAGTTCTGCTGACATCATCTACTTTCCTGCATTCCAGCAATTGAAACTGGACCCAGGAAGACTACATCCGTTTGACTCCCCTTTCGTCAGCTTCAGCGGTGACAGGGTATATCCCAAAGGCATAGTGACGCTGGCTGTAACAGTAGGAACATACCCGAAGCAACTGACTCGTCACATAGACTTCTTGGTAGTAGATTGTCCCTCATCATATAACGTCATTATTGGGAGGCTAGTGCTCAACAAGTGGAAGGCATCCACATCTACCTATTTCCTAAAGGTAAAATTCCCAACAGAAAATGGTATCGGTGAAGTTAAAGGAGACCAAATTCTAGCTCGGAAGTGTTACCAGGTTGTGTTTGCAGCCAAGGAAAACCATACATGGACGATAGAAGAGAAAGGGGAAGAAAAAACAGAGACACTAGAAACAGTGGAGCTGATCGAAGGGGAAGCAACAAAAACAACCAGGATAGGCACAACCCTGAGTCTTGAGATGAGAATGAAGCTCATTCAGTTTCTTCGGGAGAACGTAGACGTCTTTGCCTGGAGCCATGACGACATGCCAGGCATATCTCCCGAACTCATCCAACACAGGTTGAATGTGGACCCAAGAAGGAAGCCCGTCAAGCAGAGACGAAGGACCTTTGCACCCGAAAGAGACCAAGCTATCACTGACGAAGTGAGCAAACTATTGGCGGCAGGCTTCATCAGGGAAGTATATTATCCAGATTGGCTTGCAAACGTCGTCCTAGTAAAGAAAGCCAATGGGAAATGGAGGATGTGCGTGGACTTCACGGACCTAAATAAGGCCTACCCGAAGGACAACTTTCCTCTGCCAAGAATAGACTAGCTCGTAGACTCTACGGCTGGACACAAGCTGTTGACGTTCATGGATGCGTTCTCGGGGTACAACCATATAAAAATGGCTGACGAGGACCAGGAGAAAACTGCCTTCATTACCAGTCAAGGGCTCTACTGTTATAAGGTAATGCCGTTTGGACTGAAGAACGCTGGGGCAACTTACCAGAGATTGGTAAATAAAATGTTCGTCAAGCAGATAGGCAGGAACATGGAGGTGTATGTTGACGATATGCTCGTCAAGAGCAAGGAAGAGCTTGCACATTTGGATGACCTAAGGGAGACGTTCAATACCCTCAAACAATACCAGATGAAGCTAAACCCTAGTAAATGCGTTTTTGGTGTTGCCTCTGGAAAATTCCTGGGATTCATGGTGTCGCAAAGAGGAATAGAGGCAAATCCTGAGAAGGTACAGGCAATAATCATCATGGCCTCACCTAAGACCGTCAAGGAGGTCCAGAAGCTCACAAGCTAGATTGCCGCGCTCAACAGGTTCGTCTCTAGAGCAACGGATAGGAAACGGCTCCCAATTTACTACGTCAGCCAAGCCTTCTAAGGGGCTGAGTCCAGGTGCCCAAAGATCGAGAAAATCACATTTGCTTTGATTGTAGCCTCACGCAAGCTTAGGCAATACTTCCAGGCAAATCCAATCTTAGTGATGACGGACCAACCCATCAAAAAGTCTATGAGTAAACCTGAAGCAGCTGGGAGAATAGTCCAATGGGCGATTGAACTCAGCCAATTCAATGTGGAGTACCATCCTAGGACAGCCATTAAAGCACAAGCGTTGGCAGACTTCATCGCCGAGTTTACCTATCCAGACGAGCCCAGCCATGCCAGTGAAAACAAAATATGGACATCGCAAATTGATGGCTCGTCAGCCCAAAAAAGAGGGGGAGTAGGAGTAGTCATAACCACCCCCGACGGAGAAGTATTGAGGTATGGAGTCCAGCTAAAATTCCCTGCCACCAATAACGAGGTTGAGTACGAAGGAATTCTGACGGGCCTAAGACTTGGGAAAGAGCTCGGGGACAGGAACCTGCTAGTCCAGAACGACTCAAAGTTAGTAATTGGGCAGATCAAAAGGGAATACGAAGCAAAAGAAGAAAGAATGCAGAAATACCTCAAGTTGACGAAGCACTTGACGAAAGAATTTGAAAAAGTGGAGTTCATCCAAATTCCGAGAAGCGAGAATAGGGCCGCAGACGAAGTTTCAAAGATAGCCTCGTCGGAAGGAACAAAGATAGACCTGATGATGGAGATACAGAAAAATCCCAGCATAGAAGAAATTTCGACATTCGCAGTCTAGAGCGAAAGTAGTTGGATGACGCCCATTATGTCCTTCCTTCAGGATGGACACTTGCCCCAGGATGCAGACGAAGCTAGGAAGATCAAGAAGAGAGCTGCCAGATTCACGATTCTCAACGACACCTTACACAAAAGAGGTTTCTCCATGCCTTATTTAAGGTGCGTTGACGAAGGAGAGGTAGAGTACGTCTTGAGAGAGGTGCATGAAGGAATTTACGGGGACCATGCAGGACCAAGATCCTTGGTGAGAAAGATTATGCGAGCGGGGTACTTCTGGCCAACCATGCAAGAGGATGCATCAAGGTTCATCAGGAAATGTGACAAATGTTAGAGGTTCGGGAATGTTCAACACCTGCCATCAGAAAAGTTGACGACGATAACATCCCTATGGCCGTTCGCACAATGGGGAATCGACATCGTTGGCCCCCTTCCTCAAGGCAAAGGTCAGGTAAAATTATTGCTAGTTGCTATTGATTATTTTACTAAATGGGTTGAAGCAGAGGCATTGGCGACCATCACCGAGACCAGAATCCAGGGTTTCATCTGGAAGAATATAATCTGCAGGTTCGAGATTCCAAGGACAATCATATCAGACAACGGACAATAGTTCGACTGCCAAGGGTTCAGAGACTTCTGCTCAGGCTTAGGCATTAAGAACCAATTCTCATCACCAGGCCACCCACAAGTGAATGGACAGACAAAAGTGATGAACCGCATGTTGCTCAAGATCATAAAGACCAAGTTGGACGATGCGAAGGGTGCTTGGCCAGAAGAACTGCCCAACGTCCTGTGGGCCTACAGAACCACGGCTAGAACCCTGACGGGAGAAACCCCCTTCAGACTCACCTATGGTACCGAAGCAGTGATCCCTGTCAAAGTGGGAATAACTAGCACCAGGAGAGAAGCGTTTAATAAAGAAGAAAATGACGACCTACTACGAGTTGACCTAGACTGCCTTGGCGAAGTTCGAGACAAAGCCTTCAACAAGATGACGGAATACCAGAAAAAGATGACAGACTACTACAATAGAAGGGTGAAGTTCAGGAGACTCAACATAGGGGACCTTGTCCTACGCAAAGTAACCCAGGCAACCAAAGACCCAGGTCAAGGAAAGCTCGACCCCACGTGGGAGGGGCCATACAAAGTCGTCCATTACTCCAGACAAGGCAGCTACCACCTGGAGACCCTAGAAGAACAAAGGCTCCCAAGACCATGGAACATTGAACACTTGAAGAAATATCATCAATAAATGTAATGAAAAGACGTGTCCGTCATTTACGATCAATAAATAAATTATTCAGCCAATATTTGTGTATAAACATGCCCAAAGAAACTAACGAAAGCCAAAAATATGGCCAAGTAATAAGATTTCGCCTAGACGGATGTAAGTTACTGACGAAGATCACTTGGTGATTAAAAAGTCAAAAATATGGCCAAGTAACAAGATTCCGCCTAGGCGGATGTAAGTTACTGACGAAGATCACTTGGTGATTAAAAAGTCAAAAATATGGCCAAGTAACAAGATTCCGCCTAGACGGATGTAAGTTACTGACGAAGATCACTTGGTGATTAAAAAGCCAAAAATATGGCCAAGTAACAAGATTTCGCCTAGAAGGATGTAAGTTACTGACGAAGATCACTTGGTGATTAAAAAGCAAAAAATATGGCCAAGTAACAAGATTCCGCCTAGACGGATGTAAGTTACTGACAAATATCACTTAGTGATTAAAAAGCCAGAAATGGCTAAGTGATAAAACCCCGCCTAGGTGGAGACAAGTTACAAACATGCATCAAACAAAAAAGAAGAGGGACGGGCAATCACGAATACAAGTAAGAAATAAAATTAAAGGCCAGAGGCTAGTAGGCCAATTGTTTCTATAACTAAAAGCCCATAAACACTGGGCTAAAGATGCTATCCTCGAAATAAATAAGATTGTTTGGCAAATAGATTTACAAAAAAAAAAGAAAAAAAAAGCCCAAAACATTATGGGCACCACAAAAAGAAAGAAATTTTTTCAAAGGAATTTTCTCTGCTAAGTATCAAACTCGTCCAGCCGCGTCGTCGGCAGGGGCGTCCTCGGTACGAGTAGCGTCATCAGTAGCGTCAGCTGGAGCCTTAATTTCAGTGGCAGACAATTGGACAGCCTCGTCAGCCACCATTTCTTGATCCACCTCTTCCAGATCAAGCGCCTCCATGTTTACTCTGGAAGGGTGTTTGACGAGGTATCTCCTTAGAAGCTCAAAACCCTTGAAATACCAACTGAAGAGCACACTATTGTACTCGTCAGTGGTTTGGAAGGCTGCCACTGATCTAGCAGCAATTCTCTTGAGGCTCTCTTTGGCTGCTACAATTTGCTCATCCTTCTCGATGTTCAGCTGACGCTCCACCCTAAGATCGTTTGTAAGTTTCTTTGCCTGCTCTCTCAGGGTATTCGTCGTGCCCATTGACTCAATGAGATCCTTCCTCAAGCCCAAATTCTCTGCCTTCAACGCCTCCACCCTAGAAGTCAGGGATGCCACCTTAGCCTTCTGGGTAAGGTACTCAGAGGAAAGATGAAAACTCTCCCCCAG
The DNA here is from genome assembly GCA_030445155.1 of Quercus variabilis. Lineage (NCBI taxonomy): Eukaryota > Viridiplantae > Streptophyta > Magnoliopsida > Fagales > Fagaceae > Quercus > Quercus variabilis. The sequence goes on along the minus strand of CP129447.1, from coordinate 55,637,937 downwards.
TACCTACAAGAGAGTTAGAATTTTTCAAAAAAAAAAAAAACAAATCGAGGAAGAAGTACCTGGATGATTTTATGGATGTGGGCAGCAACTACCCCACTAAGGGGGACACCAGATAAGGCCTTTAAGTCGGCAACAGTCACTAATTCATGGGCTCGATCCACCGCCATTTTCTTGTCATTCCATATGGTAGATTGACGAGAGTCAGCCTTCTCTTTCTCTTTCCCTTTTTCGGAGAGACGTGGCCTTTTTGAGACAGGAGTGCCACCTATCTCTTCCAGCGATACGGTTGGAGAAGCTGTCCTCATCATCTCCCTCACGGAGACGATCGGGTGGATGGAGGCAGTTGAAGCAACGAGGGCGCCCCTCCCAGTAACATGCACCATTTTCTTGCCGATGTTAGACAGCGGCTCATCTTTTTTCGACCTCATCTTGGCGTAGAGGTCCTTGTTGAACTTCGTCGTCATCTAAGCCAGAGAAGAGAGCAACATAAAAAAAAAATATAAAAATAAAAAAAAAAAATAATAAAAAAAAAAAAAGAAAACCGTCACTAACGGACTCAACACTTACTTTTCTTTCCTTCAATTTCGATGTTGCGCAGAACAAAAGGGGAAGGGTCTGGACCAAGGTTGTAAAAGGCTAACGTCCTCGGGTTTACCAGGTCGTCCCAGTTTTCAATCGTCTGAGCGTATTCAATTGCCTGCTCAACGCGCTCCTTGTACCTGTTCTTGAGCTTAGGCCGTCTCTTCACTGCAAAAAAGGAGGATAACAAAAAGGTTGTGACGACCACAAGCAAATGAATACAACAAAGCTAAAACGACGAGGAGGGAAACTGACGCATCTAAGGTCGGGGTTGCCCACCGACGAAGCTATCTTGGAATTTCACCCCATTCTTGACTGGAGGGAGTCTTAAAGTTGTCCCCGGACAAAAAGAAAAATCTCGACTTCCAATACCTGAAGGACGAAGGCAGCCCTTTAATAATCCTGGTCCTTCTTTCCCAAATGAACCAGCTCATAATATCTGTACTCTTTTGAGTCTTTTAAACGATAAAGGTGGACGAGTTCACCCACCTTAATCATATCCCCATTAGCAGCCAACCATATCTCCATACAGTTGACTACTATTCTCTATGAATTAGGCATTAACTGCCCAGGGGCGATCCCAAAATAGCTCAGGAGCTTCATGAAGAAAGGGAGGACAAGGAATCTAAGTCCACAGGTAAAGGCAGCCTCATAAAAGCACACCTCACCCGGGAAGAAATGACAGGCCCTGTCCTCGTCATTAGGACGACGAACACGAATTCTCTCTGGAAATTGAAACCTATCCATAAACCTACTCACCGTCTTTGCATCTAGACCACAAACCTCTTCAAGGGCATAAAAAGCCCTAACGACCCAGGAAGTAGAAAAAGCTGTATCTCCCTCCACTGGATTGCCGCTGGACGACAACCCAGTCTCGAGATCGCTGGATCTAACCTTGGACATAATGCTCTCCCTTCTCACCTGACCCTCGAACCAATCAACTGATTGCCTAATTAAAGGCAACAATTCAGTCAATACTAAGGCCACTACCTTCAAAAACAAAATCCCCAAAATCAGAGAAAGTGCCTAAAGCCCCTCCTAAACGCGTAAAGATGAAAGAAACTGAGGGACAAACAATTCTAACCTCAGAACTACCAACCATGAAAACCCAACCAAAACACAGAAAAAAAAAAAAAAAAAAAAAAAAAAAAAAAAAAAACAGAACCCAACTGAGTCGCGGGAAAATCAAAGACAAAAAGAAGCAGAAAAAACAAGAAAATCAGGAACAGTACTGCAAGCAAAAACAAGGAAAGAGAAACGGGAGGGAAAGAGAAGCATACCTTAATCAATGGCGGAGTGAGAAAGCTTTGCTTGATCAATGTATCAACTCAGAGAAAAAGTAACAGGAGAGAGCTAGAAGAAGAGTAATGGCTGAAAAGTAAAGTAGAAAAATGAGAAGAGAAGGAAGTTAAAAAGAAAAACTCAAAAAATGGAAAGGTCGGCGGGAAACCCAATAGTCTCATCACCTTGGGCATTAATTGCACCAATCAGCGCGCGCCACGTAGGCCACGATCTGTGAAGTGCTGCCGCTTCGCACTTAATACGAAACGGAACCCCAAGAGTCATTTACAACCTGTAACCCTTTGTATTCTATGATCGTCATTAAAACGACGAACACAAAATTGGGAGGCAAATGACGAGGTAAACAAGTACTGATGAAACTATCATGCATGTCCTATGAGGACGAGGCCAGCGATACTGACGAGGACACCCAGTCCATTTAATGCAGTCAACCAGACGGTTACACTTCCAACTGTACGAACCGTTTGGAGACATTAATGCCTCATTACAGAGCCCCAAAACGTTACCCAATGGAGCATTAAGACCTCCATAACTCCTCCAACGGCTAGGGACAATGAGAGCATATATAAAACCTGTACACCTCCACGAAGGGGAGAGAGACAAGTAAGAAAGGAGATTGTTTATTTGCTTTTCCGTTCATTTTATATTGCTTTGCTTAAAAAGAGAGTTTCATATTCTAACTTTGGCATCGGAGGCGTTGTTGCAGGCACCACACCAGTGACCATCTCTATAGGTCGAAGAATCAACTCCGTCCGATGAACATCACTGACGAGTTCACACTTATCAAAAAGTTTTTATATCAAATCGTAGGGTCATATTTTCTATCTATTGTTTTATCTTTTGACAAAACGTACTTTACTTGTAATTGGATAGATCTAAGTTGGGTTTTACATATCTAGAAGTATGTTGCTTAAATATATCAAGTGGTATAATTAAAAATATGAAAATTAATCTAAGAAACAAGTGAAGAAAAGTTGTTTTATTAAAGCTCGACACTAGCATCTATCGAGAATTAATGAAGAAGCTCGACACAAGCTCAATTTATCGAGACTTACTATTTCAGAATTTTCAAATTTGAAATTCGGCCCATAATGACTTGGATTATTAGGGTTTCTCTCTCTACAACCCTAGACCATATAAAAGCCTTATTTTAAAGTCATCAAAGATATAGAGACTCAATCAAAGAACTCATACACTTTATGAGAAGCTACTAAATTTTGTGCGACTTAGGGTTTTGAAACCAAGTGCATCCTGATCTTTCGCGTGCTTTGAAGTCAATCAGTTGCTTGGAATGAGTTACGTACTGAGATCCATGCAAAAAAAGAAATCCTCTACAAGATCAAGTCTAATTTGAGATTGGAGTAAATATTCAATTGTAAGTTGGTATTTGGGAATAGCCTAAGGTAGTGGTAAGATTCCTTATACTTGTAGCCTCTTATTCTTGATTAGAGGATTGTTGGAAGTGTTGATTTGAAATTCACCCGGTGAGATTTTTGCTTTGTGAGAGGTTTTTCTCATTTTTCAATAAATCATCATGTCATTTAATTTCCACTGCATATTAATTTATTTGATGAATTGTTGATGCCTCCACGATTTGCACATAATTTGACTTAATTAATCAATTTAGGTAATTGAATCTATTAACTGGAGACAATTTATAACCCAACATCGAATAAAAATTATATCTTTATGACCACACTCATTAATTGCACTGATTCTACTTCAAATTTGTGCTTTGAGGTCCAGGGTGAAATACACACATGGGTGAATTGAATCCAATGTCGTATACAAAAGGTAAGGGGGAAAAAAAATAACTTTAAAAAATAAAAAAAATAAAAACTTTTAACCTTTTGAATCCAATAACTTATATAAAAAATTAAAAGAATTAACATTTGGTATCATTATTTGTATTCAATTGCACTAAGCACCGGATATACAACCCAGATTTGTTTACGTTGTTCCTGCTTATACTTACCAAAAAGTTAGTGATTCTACGATTAGTATGATCGAAAAACACATTCATCCCATACATGAAATACAGTGGAATTAAAAACAAGATCTACTTCATATGAATTATAATCACAAGTTCCTCATGAATATGAAATTAATGTTCAAAAGAAAGCTTACCTTGATGCTCTAGGTAGGAAATTTTGGTTTCAATTTATTCTTGAAAAATTTTAGGAACTTAATTCTCTTGAAACTTTTTTGATACTCACCTCAATGGCTATTTGCTTGACCAAGAGTGTGGGCTATTCTTATTGAGAATCCAAACCATGTTGGACTTTGTAGAGCCTAATTGTGTTTCATCCGGATGACAACTCAACCCAAAATGATGTTGTCACTACAAGAATTTTGGTCTTTTGCGACCAATATTTTAGCGACGACTAAAAAGTCGTCCCTATTAGGCATACATTAGCGACGATAATAAATGGTCATCGCTAATAAGTGCATTGTAGCGACAACACTAAGGTTGTCGCTAATAAGTCGTCACTAACGCCATGGAGGGAATTTTATTTACTTTTGGAAAATGGAGGGAAACTTTTAGCAACGACAATAAATTTTATTGTGACAACATTTACGTCGCTAAAATAAGGTTTATTTTAATGACGACATTTATCGTCGCTAATAAACATCTTTAGTGATGACCTTATGTTTCGTCACAGATATGTGGCCAAAAATATATAGTAAGTATATTATATATATGCTTTATTTATCAATGATGACACATTAGTGGTCGCTATTAAAAGGCTATTAGCGATGATACAACATGTCGTCACAAATATATCTAGCTAAATATAATGGAGGGTAAAATTTTCGCTCTAAAAAAGTGGTGGGAATTATTGGAGGGAAGCAGATTATATATTAGTAACGAATTAGGTTGTTGCTATAAGGGATCTTTTAATGAAGACAAAGATTGTCGTCACTAATATGTGGCTTAAACAATTTTGATATAATATGATTTTTTTTTTTTTTTTTTTTTATCAAATCCTCCAAATGCCTCTTAAAATATTTAAAATGACATAAATTCCTTTAAAATATTTGAAATGATTAAAATACCATTAACCTCGTCAAAATGACCAAAATACCCCCAAACGTATATAATGACCAAAATAAACTTGAAACCTCCAAAGTAAATTAAAACTTTCAAATCAGTTAAAAAAAAAAAAAATGAGACAACGAAGGGCTTGTTGCTTCAAAATACTCTCAAATCATAATATTATCCATTTGAAACTTGAAATCAATAAAATAATAAAAATTGAGAAAGTTCTGATTTCACTCAAAATAATGATTAATTCTCATAGTTATCAAAATGTGAATCGTATCATAAATCAATTTTTGATTTTTCTGCATCATGTGTCATATGAAAGGTATTAGTCAATATTTACCAAACTAATAAATTCATTATAAATATATGAAAGGTACATTCATTATAAATTCATAATATATTCAACTAATAACCAATTCAATCATCAATTATGTAATAATATTTACCAAAAGTAAGTAAATAAATCAAATTAAAATATATTTATAACATACATATTTAAATTAATTAAAATCAGAAGTGATAATACATGATATATGAGTGAAAATAATAAAAAATTTCATCATTTTGCCTAATCAACTTTATCTAAGTTAATGTTAATGTTAACATGATGTTCATCATTTTTCAAAATTATTTCTTTATTAAAATTTTTTAACAACTACTCCAATACCCAATAATCCACTGAAAACCTTCCCACTGAACCTAATTTCACAAAGTTTAGTAGTCTCAAGACCATTTATTAAGTTTGACCAACTTTAGCTAAACTTTGACTGTGCCTTTCTCTAAATCAAACAATTTGATTGTGACCATAATTTACTAGAATTAACTTTTCATTACACTCTTCAAATCCAACGGTTAGATTTCAAATCTAAGTATGGCGTGAGATGGACATGTGTTATGTATCTATATGGCTATGTTCTCTCAATTTGACCATCTAATTGGTCTCAAATTTCACCAACATCAATATGTCACCATATTTTTCAATCCCAGTGATCAAGATTTGAATATGAATTTCACTAATTCCAGTAGTCATAGGACCATCTAATAAATTTGATCGGGTTTAACTAACTTTAACTAAACTTTGATCACGCATTTCTCTAAATCCAGTCGTTTAATTGTGATCATAATTTACTAGAATTATCTTTTCATTACACTTTTCAAATCCAACGGTTAGATTTCAAATCTAAGAATGGCGCGTGATGGATATATGTTATGTATCTTTATGACTACGTTCTCTCAATCTAATCATCCAATTATTCTCAAATTTCACCAACACCAATATGTCACCGTACCTTTCAATCCCAATGATCAAGATTCGAATATGAATTTCACAAAGTATAGTGGTCTCGGGACAATCTATTAAGTTTGACCAACTTTAACTAAACTTTGATTGCGCATTTCTCTAAATCTAGCCGTTTGATTGTGACCATAATTTACTAGAATTATCCTTTCATTACACTCTTCAAATCCAACGGTTAGATTTCAAATCTAAGGATGGTGCATGATGGATATATATTATGTACCTTTATGACTATGTTCTCTCAATTTAATCATTCAATTGTTCTCAAATTTCACTAACACCAATATGTCACCATACTTTTCAATCCCAATGATCAAGATTCGAATATGAATTTTACAAAGTCTAGTGGTCTCAGGACAATCTATTAAGTTTGACCAAATTTAACTAAACTTTGATTGCGCCTTTCTCTAAATCTAGCCATTTGATTGTGACCATAATTTACTAGAATTATCCTTCCATTACACTATTCAAATCCAACGGTTAGATTTCAAATCTAAGGATGGAGCGTGATAGATATATGCTATGTACCTTTATGACTATGTTCTCTCAATCTCATCATTCAATTGTTCTCAAATTTCACCAACACCAATATGTCATCATACTTTTTAATCTCAATGATCAAGATTCGAATATGAATTTCACAAAGTCTAGTGGTCTTGGGACCATCTATTAAGTTTGACCGGATTTGACCAATTTGAACTAAACTTTGATCGCGCATTTCTCTAAATCCAGCCGTTTGATTGTGATCATAATTTACTAGAATTATCCTTTTATTACACTCTTCAAATCCAACGGTTAGATGTCAAATCTAAGGATGGCGTGTGATGAATATATGTTATGTACCTTTATGACTATGTTCTCTCAATCTAATCATCTAATTATTCTCAAATTTCACCAACATCAATATGTCACCATACTTTTCAATCCCAATGATCAAGATTCGAATATGAATTTCACAAAGTCTAGTGGTCTCGGAACAATCTATTAAGTTTAACCAACTTTAACTAAACTTTGATTGTGCATTTCTCTAAATCTAGCCGTTTGATTGTGACCATAATTTACTAGAATTATCCTTTCATTACACTCTTCAAATCCAACGGTTAGATTTCAAATCTAAGGATGGCGTGTGATGGATATATGTTATGTACCTTTATGACTATGTTCTCTCAATCTCATCATTCAATTATTCTCAAATTTCACCAACACTAATATGTCACCATACTTTTCAATCCCATTGATTAAGATTCGAATATGAATTTCACAAAGTCTAGTGGTCTCGGGACCATCTATTAAGTTTGACCGGGTTTGACCAACTTTAACTAAACTTTGATCGCGCATTTCTCTAAATCCAGCCGTTTGATTGTGACCATAATTTACTAAAATTATCCTTTTATTACACTCTTCAAATCAAACGGTTAGATTTCAAATCTAAAGATGGTGCATGATGAATGTATGTTATGCACCTTTATGACTATGTTCTCTCAATCTAATTATCCAATTATTTTCAAATTTCACTAACACCAATATGTCACCATACTTTTCAATCCCAATGATTAAGATTCGAATATGAATTTCACAAAGTCTAGTGGTCTCGCGATCATCTATTAAGTTTGATCGGGTTAAACCAACTTTAACTAAACTTTGACCGTGCATTTCTCTAAATCCAGCCATTTAATTATGACCATAATTTACTAGAGTTTCCCTTTTATTACACTTTTCGAATCCAACGTTTAGATTTCAAATCTAAGGATGGCGCGTGATGGACATATATTATGTACCTTTATGGCTATGTTCTCTTAATCTGATCATCCAATTGTTCTCAAATTTCACCAACACAAATATATTACCATATTCTTTAATCCAATTGATCAAGATTCAAATATAAATTTCACAAAGTCTAGTAGTCTCGAGACCATCTATTAAGTTTGACTGAGTTTGACCAATTTTAACTAAACTTTGTCCGTGCATTTCTTTAAATCTAGCCGTTTGATTGTAACCATAATTGACTAGAATTATCCTTTTATTACACTCTTCGAATCCAATAGTTAGATTTCAAATCTAAGGATGGCGCGTGATGGACATAGGTTATGTAACTTTATGGCTATGTTCTTTCAATCTGATCATCTAATTGTTCTCAAATTTCACCAACACCAATATGTCACCATACTCTTCAATCCCAATGATCAAGATTTGAATATAAATTTCACAAAGTCTAGTAGCCTCGAGACCAACTATTAAGTTTGACCGGGTATGACCAACTTTAACTAAATTTTGACCACGCCTTTTTCTAAATTTAGCCGTTTGATTGTGACCATAATTTACTAGAATTAACATTTCATTTCACTCTTTGAATCTAACGGTTAGATTTCAAATCCAAGGATGGCACGTGATGGACGTGTGTTGTGTACTTTTATAGCTATGCTCTCTCAATCTGACCATCCAATTGTTCTCAAATTTCACCAACATTTTTATAACAAATGCTAATTTGTAGGTTATTACTGGTTGCTATTGTTGGAGAAAAAAAAGTAATGTTAGTGTTAGGTTCAAATTTGAACCAATAACAACTAACCACCTATAATTTGTTGTGAAAATATTGTGAATGTAACACTTCTCATAAAAAAATGTGTAAGTGTGTGTTTTTGTTTTTGTTTTTGTTTTTGTTTTTTATTTATTTATTTTTTTTATCTTTGAAAACTTGAAATACATACTAGGTTTGGAATAAATTAATTTAGTTTCTATACGTAGCCTTCTCATTAAAAAAAATTGTGTGTTTTTAATGGCTGTGAAAACTTGAAGTACATACTAGATTTAGAATAAATTAATTTAGTTCCCATTTAGAACAAACATGCCGGCAATAGTATAGTGGTTAGTTCCTAGGTGAGTTAATTTTGCTCATGTGTTCGAATCCCCCTTGTTTCTCATTGATAAGAATTTTTGTCAGCTTCTATTTCTTCTTTTTAGATTTATTTCGTATTTGAAGTTTATTTTTAGTTTTATTTTTTTAAGTAATAAAAAAAAATGTGAAGTTTGTATTTATCTTAGATGTATACAAACAAAACAATAAAGCAAAATATAAAATTATTTTATTCAAAATAAATTAATAAGGAGGTTGAAGTTGGAACTTGAAAAAGATAAATAAGGTAAAGCACGTAAAAAAGCATAAAACCAATGTCAGGTTGGAAAAAAAGGTCTACAAGTAAACAGTCACAAGATAATACAACATTGAAGAAAATGGTAAATAGATTCACAAATTATATAAAAGATTATTATTAGTTTTAATTTAAATTCAACACAAAAAATTAATTTTTTACTTATTAATATTTGTTAATAATAATTTTTAATAATAATTTTTTACTTTTTATATTATTTTGGTTAGCAAAATAGTGATAAATATATTTTTGAAAAACCAATTAGTCAAATGAGGTGATAAAACCCAAAAAAATAACAGCCTACCTTTACTGTTTTTTCACAACTCCCAACCCAGCTTTTTAAGTTCCCTGCTCAGACACGTTAACTAGCTTCTAGTTTTTACTTATCTAATCCTTTTCCATTGTTTAAAATAAAATAAAATCTAAGTCTCTTGCTATCAAGAGTCCACCTTAGTCATCAATGAGTTTGAGACATCCCATCATGGTTTATAGTAGCTCTAGGTTATATAGGCTATATTGTATATAGTACACTTTGGTCATTGCATCCAATTTTCAGGTCTAACTTGTTTTTTTTTTTTAGAAAGAAGGTCTGACTTGTTATGTAAAAGATAAAACTAGTAATCATATAGGCCAGTAATATTAACTATAGGCTTTAACCCAAAAAAAAATAAAAATAAAATAAATAGTAGCTATAGGCTAGTAATACAGCTGGGAAGCATTATAGTTAATATTTTTAAGGAATTTTTTAAGTTCTCACGTCTCATCTTTGCTCCCCAAGTCTGCAAATCTCAAGATTCAAGCATTATATATTCTTTACCTATCTTCTTCTTCATTTTTGCTGCTCAAGTTTGTAAAGCTCTTCTCTTTTTATCTTCTTTTTATTTTTACCACTTAGAGCCATGCAAACAGCAAGGGCAAGAGGCGGATTTGCACATAATTTATCTCATCTTGCTCTTCATTTACCTCGAGAGGTAGAGCTTGCAGGCCCTGTTCAATTTCGCTGGATGTATCCAATTGAAAGGTTTCTTGGTAAATTAAAGCGGTTTGTGCGAAATAGAGCACGTCTAGAAGGCTCAATTGCTGAAGGATATTTATCTATTGAATGTTTGACATTCTGCTCCATGTATCTTCGTGAGATTGAGACAGTTTGGAGTCGTGAGGAGCGGAATAGCGACAGGTGCCAAGGGGAAAGGGACGTAGGCTTGTCTATTTTTTCACAACCAATACGTCCTTTAGGAGTAGCAAAATATGTAAGACTTGATGATACGCATCTCACACGGGCTCGATGGTATGTGCTTAGCAATTGCTTAGAAATTGATTCGTACAAAAGGTAAGTGTTTCATTGAATTTTTTTTTCTAGTTACATGTTACTTAGCAATAAAATGAAGTGCTTATATGTTTTTATTATATAGTAAACGTTATCTGAAGATCCATTGATTTTTTTAAAGAAAATTTTCATGTTACTTGAAAATAAAATGAAGTGTTTTTACATATTTATAATGTAGTGAGCATTATTTGGAGATTCAAGGAGAAGACATCATTGACATTGATCATAAGCATGAAGTTGAATTCGAAAATTGGTTCAAAAATTGTGTATGTGGGAGTAATGCGACAAATGTGTCAAAAGAATTATATAGTCTTGCATGTGGATCTGATGCTCTAGTTGCAGTTTACCAAGGTTGCATTGTGAATGGTGTTAGGTTCCACACAAAAGACCGTGAACATACTCGTCGTACTCAAAATAGCGGTGTCTTTGTTTCGGGTGAAGATGGTGGAACAGAAACTAACTACTATGGTGAGTTGAGGAATGTTTTAGAACTAACCTACTTGGGCAATAATCATGTATATTTATTTGAGTGTGATTGGTGGGACACTAGGGATGGAGCAGGAATGCAAAGGGATGAGTATTGTACAAGTGTGAATACATCTCGTACATGGTATCATTCTGACCCATTTATCTTAGCATGCCAAGCTTCACAAGTTTTTTACTTGAATGATACCAAATTGGGCAGTAGTTGGCGAGTGGTGCAACATATGACGCATAGAAACATGTATGATATTCCCACAGGCATAGAGAAAGTGCACGAAGAAAATGAAGAAGATAATGGTGATGCGGTATACCAAGAAAGTGAATGTATTGGGGTTAATGCAACAGTTCAACAAGAAAATGATGAAGACTCAACTTTGTTACATAGAGACGGTGTGCCAGCAATAGATTTGGGGGACTTAATACCTGTTGATGATGTATATGTGCAACTTGATGAAAGTATGTTCATTAATGATGAATTGTCTAACGAGGAATGGGATACAGATTCCAACAATGAAGAAGAAACATATAGTCATGACGATGTTTCAAGCTCAGATCAGGAAAAAGATTTATCTAGCAATGATGAATCCATTGGAGATCCTGGGGATGAAGATTAAGTTGGGATTTGATGCAGTTTAAGTTTTATTAAATACATAAAGCTTTCATATCTTCTCAGCTATGGTATTTTTGAAAAATAAAAATGTTAAAGTTTTACTTGGATGTTAAAAGTATTTTGTACACATTTTTGTCATCTACTTTAGTACACCTTTACATTGGTTCATTCTTTTTATTTCAGGTTAAAACGTCGCATGCCTTGGGCTACTGATGATGTTGAGGGGAGATACTTTTCATTGCAAACTTGGTTGTATATCTTCTTGAGGAATTTGTTATTATTTTGTTATTATTTGAGAGAGTAGATTTGAATTTAAATTATGTATATAATATAAAAGTTGGGTATTGTTTTTTCCTTATTAGTAATTATTAATTGAGTAATTGTTATGCTTATACGAGTAGTGATTGAAAATTTGTGATGTGTGGAATTATGGTTTATTAAAGTCGGATTATTATAGCAGCAACTTGATTGTCCTTATCATGAGTTCCTCTTTTTTACCCCAATTTAAAACTCCTATTTATAACATGCAAATAACGCCTTGTCTTCTACATCATGGCAATCCATTTGGCAAAATCTAATTCACAAATGGCTAGCATGTGATCCCTGTAGAAGATCCGGTTGCTTGACCGACTCATGCTGTGAAACTTCCTGATTCATCTGCAAAATATACTACACAATTGTCTTGTATTAAAGCACATTGTTTATGTGTCATTCTACATTTTGACAAGTGCATGCACTTTTGGAACTCATTGTTGTATTTGTTTGTTTGGATAGGAGATTGAGATTGAGATTGAGAATGAGAAACTTAATTTGGAACATGTTTAGCATTCAGAGGAGAATAGTGGGTTATGTGTGTAGAATCAAAAATTGGCTGAAGAGGCTTTTTAAACAAAAGAACTGGCTTCTGTTGCTGTTGTGGAGCTGAACAATTTGGCTGGTGAAGTGTCAAAGTCCTCCAACATTTCGGTTTCAGGTCTCTTGGTCTTCAAAGGCTGTGAGTAGTAGTCTCCCTTTCTTTTCCCTCCTTTTGTGTTTACTTCTATAATTCAATGTTATTGTAAATTATTCTGTATAAATCTGAAATTTTATTGGCACCATTCAGAAGCTTTTTTTTCGTCATTGATGAGTCTTAGCAAGATGCATAATTTGGCAAATTCAAGACTTACTAAAATGAGAATTAATTGGCTATACAAAGCCCATGAGTCTTCTTTTTAATTTTCAAGTCCTTTTTCCTTTAATAGTTCTTCTATTTCTTAAGGCCTTAGATAAACAACCAAATTCATATAGAGATTGAGAGTTTACGAAAACGCTAGCAGCTTTTCTTATAGCTTTGTGGGTGTGATTGCAAATTGAGAGTTTAAGAAAATAGATAAACATTTTTGACATCTTTTTATGAAAAATTATATGGAAAAAGGAATGATGGAAAAGACTCTTTGTGATAATTGAACTATCGTAACATTTTAAATTATTACTTTCTTTCACCTTCAGCTTAATTTAATGACTTTTTTGCCTCCAAGCCATTTGCTAAAGAGTTAACTTTTGTTGAGTCTTGTTTTGAAGGTTATGCTGAAAGTACCAGTGGTGGTTCATCTTGAAGGCACAAACGTGATAAAAAAAGAGCACGATCTCACTCTTTTGTTCAACTTGTAAGTCCAAGGTGTTTACTAGACACTATGTGAAAGAAACAAAGTTTTTATTTTTATTTTTTATAGAAGAAGAAACTAAACTCAAAGTCTGACACTTCAACTTTGGGGAGCGTCAAAGTTCACATCTTTCCTAGTTGTGTTAAATTGAGGTACTTTTGATGATCTTTCTTCATTTTTTCTTTTGGGTATTCCTTAATTTTGGTAAACAAGTTATGGGTATCTTTGAAAATCAACAACTGTTTCATGGTTTAGTTGTGGGTCTCTGTGTCTTAGAGTTTCATGGGTTTTGAATGATTTTTGGAGTTTTTGTGTGTTTTGGGTGTAACTGATTGGTGAATTGTAAAAAGGGTCTCAATTTAATTTGAGTTATGAAGTACTTTTCAAAAGGAAACTAGTTTTGAAATACTGAGAAAATTGGATATGGAATTTTAGCGGTTACTTTTCTTTTCTTTTTCTTCTTTGTCTTGTTCCTTGTTGGCTCTTGTTTTGTGTTGTGTTCATTGCAACAAGTTTCAGCTTGGTTGCGTATCTTCATGAGGAATTCGTTATCATTTGATTAGTATTTGAGTGAATAGATTGGAGCTTTAATATGTATATGAAATTGAACTTGGGTATTATTTTCCCTTATTAGTAGTTATTGATTGAGCAATTGTTATGCTTATATGAGTATTTGTGATTGAAAATTTTTTATGTGCATAGGATTGTGCTTTGTTATTTCCCAACAGGTACCCATGTAAAATTCAGAATGTAAATTTTAAAGAAAAAAAAAAGTAAAATATTATTTGCGACGACAATGTCATCGCTAATATTTTATCATATCATTAGTGACGACAAACAATATCATCGATAATATGCAATTTTTAGTGATGACATGTTTGTGGTCACTTATATATCATTATCTATCACGACAGCAAGCGTCGTCGCTAGTAATGACATATTAGCGACAACAAAAATGTCGTCGTTAATAATAATCTACTAGCGACGACAAAACAATCCGTCACTACTAATGAGCTAGTAGCGACGACATTTCATCTTGGGGTCTTGAGTTATTTATGACGACAATTGTCACTATTAGCGATGACTTTGTAGTCGTTAACAGTATTGTATTTGTGACGACATTAATATCGTCACTAAAAAACTTTTCTGTTACCACTTTCGTTTAACGAAAATTAGCGACGACATTTTTCATTGCCAATATAATTAGCGATGATAATTAAAGCATTAGTGACGACTATATGCCGTCGCTAAAGACCAAAATTCTTGTAGTGAGGTGTGGTTTTTAATAGGAGATTTTCTGAGACTTAGTCCATGGGAAAATTTTTTTTTTTGCCCGTTTTGTAGCCCATTGTGAATTCTATGTGCACGATATAAAAACTGTTGTTTTGGTGATCATTAGAGTTTTTTGCTATAGTTTTTGAGAGAGAAAAAAACTGTACGGCCGTACTTTGTATTTTTTTCCTGATAATATTGAAATTTCTGTAACTTCGTGCACGTAAACAAATTGCCGAACCACGTATACTGTCTTGTGCGTGTGATTATTATTATTATTTTTTTGCGTGTATTTTTTTGTATTTTGTTCCTCACAAGTTTGAGAATTTCGTATTAATTCCCTACAAACCCTAGCCTTGGTGTAGAGAAAGATGGAGAAAAATCATTTTTTTTCCTTATTTTCTTTCAACCGTGGGTTTAGCAAGAGAAATGCTGCCCAGCCCCTTTTTTTTCGACTTCTATGCCAAGAGGTCCAAATTGTCCTTTATAAGTTTGAGTTTCAAGGATTCAAAAATTGATGAACCCTTAACTGAAGTCCTTTAACTCAATATCTTCAACATTAATGAAATTGATAGAGGATGTTCTTTCACTTTATTTTAATGGATATCAACTTTTCAAACATCAAACCACCTGCCCCTATAGTTAGAAATTTTGAATTTACACCTAAGACAGGTAGAACTTCCTATACTTATTTTAGTTTGCATTATTTTTGAATGAGTAGTATTTGTTAATTGTTGGGGGATTGACTTGATTGCCTCCAACTTTAGCTTGTTCTCGAGTTCCATCGACTGTGCACCCACGTGTTCCGTTTTCACAAATGGGAAATTGTCCCGGATCACAATTAATTTTGATGCAATCAATATCACGGATACACTTCCTTTTCAACATCATACTTGCTTCAGCTTTTGACATCATTGATGATAATAAATCTGCCATTAGTATTTCATTAGCCTCCATCATTTAAACAACCAAAAATTGAGAGAGAGAGAGAGAGAGAGAGAGAGACTAACAAGCTGCGAAAGCTAGTAGGATGACCAAGAAAGCCATTTTGAAAGAATTCCTCTCCATTATTTTCTTATTTGTTCTATTTTGCGGATTTTGTTATGACTATGCAATTTGATTTGCTTGATGATGGTAATATTGATAATACGACATGCATTATGGTAGGTGCAGTCAATCAATATCTTATATCTTTAAAAAAAGAAAAAAAAAAATCTCATATGAAAGAGGATAAATTCCTACCATGTAGGGCATTTCTTGGATTTCTTTGCATCTTTAATCTTTGACCTCACCAAATTTTGCAATTATGTCAAAGTTTCATTAATTAATGGTCATTGTTTAATGGGATAGATGCATTTATTATCGTGTATTAATGGTCCTCTCTCTCTCTCTCTCTCTCTCTATTTAAATAAAAACATCACCAAACCTTGAAATCTAGCATTGTCCCCTACAGTGAATTACTAAAAGTCCAAAACGAATAAAGCCGATGAGTAGCGGACAAGTTCGATTTCTTTTAAATGAATAATTTTATTGATTTATTTATTTGCTTTTTAGAAGACTTAGTTCCTTGAATAATTAAATTCATTGACTCCATCAGCAACTCTATATATGATTGCATTCCTTCATCCTCTAACAAGAGCCAATATCATTACAGTTTGTTTGATAAATTAACCATGGATATCGAAGTCAAAGTTATCTCCAAGGAAACGATAAAACCTTCCTATCCTACTCCTGGTCACCTCCGTCATTACTCTCTCCTTTCTTGATCAAAGCGCCCCTCAATTTTTCATGCCTTGGGTTCTATTCTACCCCAAAAACACCAACACTGAACTCAATAATCTAGAGCAACGTGAAAGGATTAAGAAATCCTTATCCGAGGCCTTAACACAATTCTATCCACTAGCGGGACGTGTGAAGGAAAATCTCTATATCGAATGCAACGATGAAGGCGTAAACTACGTAGAAGCTGTGGCCAAATGCAACCTTTCTGAGTTTCTTGAGAAGCTAAACCCTTGTGAGCACAAGAAGTTCCTCCCATATGAATTGGACGATGTCAATGATTTAGTTGAGCTGTACAAGTTACCACCTTCAACTGTGGTGGCGTAGTGATCGGTCTGGAATTATCTCACAAGGTAGCAGATGCTTCATCATTTTTCTTGTTCCTGAACAGTTGGGCAGCTACAGCTCGTGGAAGTAGCAGCATAGGTAAGGTAGCACTTCTTTTTACTCAAAGTCAAGTTGCGTTGTTTTTTTTTTTTTTTTTTTTTATTTTTGGTGCCGGTTTTTTTGACTTTTGAGACCAAAAAAATACTGTTTATGACAGTGCGTGCACTGTTTACGCATTGTTTATATACTGTTTACGCAATAAAAAATATTAAAAATAGGTCACACGGTACTATTCACACATTTAAAAATTATTTTGCTACAGTCTTTTCACCAACAATCAATTTTTAGCAACTTTCAACAACAATAAGTGCTATCCAAACGGACCCATAGTGTCTCCTCGTTTCGATGCTGCAACTATATTCCCACCAGCAACTTTATCTGGCTACAATCCAAACATTGGGATGTCAAGGAACGACATTGTGTTAAAGAGAATTGTCTTTGATAGGAATGCTGTAGCAGCTATTCGAGCCAAATTTAGTAGTAGCAACAAAAGCATCGAATACCCACGTCCGACACGCGTGGAAGCCTTATCTGCTTTCATATATAGTCGCTTCATTGCTGCAACTCAACCCGAAGCAGACCCTAATAAGGCTTACATAATGTTTATAGCAGTGGACCTGCGTAAGAGGTTGGATCCACCGCTTCCACAAAATTGTTTTGGAAATCTAAGCCAGTCCACGACCTCTGTAGTCTCCAACAACATTGAGGATGGCTTTAGTGGCACTGTTCTCCCTATGAGAGAAGCGATAAGGACAGTCAACATGGATTATGTTAAAAAACTCCGGGACAGCGACGGGCACTTGAACTTTATCACAGAGAACACAGAAAAATCAAGCAGAGGAGAGGTAGTTACGTTTGGCTTCACCAGCTTGTGCAGGTTTCCTATATATGAAGCCGATTTTGGGTGGGGGAAGCTTGTTTGGGTAGGTTCGACAAAATTGTTGTACCATAATCTTGTTACTTTCTTCGACACCAAATCGGAAGATGGAATAGAAGCATGGATTACCTTGAAAGAGGAAGACATGGCTAAATTTGAAATGGACAAGGAGGTGCCGCCATATGTTTCATTTGCGAAAAATTCTGTGTTTTAGGCTGTCTCTGACTTGGAGATGGTCAGATAGTAATGGTTCTAGTGAATATGACTTTAAGTTCACATGGTTGCTTTGTGTGCAGAACAGTTGCTTTTCATCTTTTACATGTTTCAGACAAGCTTGCTTTGGATTGGAATAAGATCTTTTCGTTTTTCGATTTCCTTTTGCATGTAGGTGTGAAATAATTATGTTTCATTGTAAAAAATGAACAGAAAAAGAAATAAATTTGTTCATTAGAAGCATAAATGAACTTTTTTTTTTGGGGACTGAAAATGAATATATTTCGATCAGTGTAGTTTTTATTATATATAAATTATTTTACACAGTTTTATATATACCGTAAAAGCAATTTAAGTCACAATTTCTAACCTGGAAATCGTGAATTCAACAAGTTTAAACCTTCAAAACAAGATCATACAACTGCAGAGCAACCTCATGCAAAGGGCTTGATCAAATGATTTTTTAAGAGAAATATAAGCTTATACTAGACTCACATTAACAATAAATAAAAATTGTCCGTCCCTATGTTAGTATTTCATTTTTATACTCCAAGGACTGTAGTATGTCATGTTTTAATTTTATTTATTTATTTTAAACTTTGATTAGTTAATATTTTTAAAAAAATGGATGTATGGAAGGCTGTGATTGTTAGAGCACAAAGATTATTTTCATTGCAGGCTGCGTAGCAAGAACATGGATCTGTGATCATCAAATTATCTTGCAAGTGGATTAACCAATCTTTTAATGACTTGAATTATGGTGAGACTCAAATTTTCTGTGATAATAGTTTAGACCAGTATTTCATTTTCATTAATAGTTTTTATATATATGTGTGTGTAAAGTCATCTGTAATAAATAGTTTATATCTTTATTTCATTTTGTTTTTTTTTTTTTTTTAAATCTTTATTTCATTTATTAATAATAGCTTATATGCGTGTGTGTGTGTGTGTGTGTGTGACTATTGGGTTATAACTTACATAAATTTCTGTTAGGTTAGAGATTGACTCCGGTTTATTAATTAAATTATACAAGGTGATTAATTAGATCAAATTATATGCAAATTATAAGGGCACCAAGAAATCACTAAATAAACTAAGTGCAGTAGAAATTAAATAAATACAATAATTTGTTGATGAACGGGGAAAACTTCTCGCAAGGCAAAAATCCCACTAGGTAATTATTTTCAGGTCATTACTTTCAAAAATTTACTAATCAAGAATAAGCAGTTACAAGTATAATAAATCTTACTACCACCCTGGCCTATCTCAAAATACCAACCTACAATTGAACTCTTACTCTAATCCTCAATTGAACTTGCTCTTATAAAGATTTCTTCTTGTATGCACGGATCCTAGTACATGCATGACTTTCCAGCAATTGATTGATTGTTGTTGAACGTAAAGTTCTTCCCTTCAAAGCACGATGAAGATCTGGAAATACTTGGATACAAAACCCTAAGTTGCACAAGGACGCAGTAGTTTCTCATAGAGTGTATGGATTCTCTAATTGAGTCTCTGTGTTTTTAATGACTTTAAAATAAAGCTTTTATATGGGTTGGAGGTTTAGTGAACGAAACCCTAGCAATCTAAGTCATCATGAGCCGAAATTCAAATCTGAAAATTTTGAAATTGCAGAGCTCAATCGATCGAGGGGTGTCGAGCTTGTGTTGAGAATCCTTCATTAAATCTCGATAGATGCTAGTATCAAGACTAGTGTCGAGCTTCACTGAATCAACTTTTCTTCACTTGTTTCTTGGTTCAATCTTCATGTCTTTAATGATACCATTTGTTATGTAAAAGTTACATACATCTTGATATATTAAACCCATCTTAGATCTACCCAATTACATGTGGAGTGCATTTTATCAAAAAAAAAAAAAAAAAGCCAATACATAGAAAATATGACGTAACAATTCCATTACTTTTAACTCTCAGTTGGATTAGTTTAGATTTGATTGATTTTATAGTGGAATTAATTAATTTTAACAAATTAATCAATTATGTAATTGAAATTGATTACTAGTTAAATTCCACCGAGTAAATTAGTCATCAAACATAATAAAGAACTAAAGAAAAGTGAATAATAATATGGTGATGAAGTGGAAAATTCAAGAACAACAATCCAAGGGAAAACACTACAAAGGTTTTGAAACTCCAGGAAGAAATTCACTAATAGAATCAAAGCGCTTAACATTGAAACATACCATTGGAGGTAGCTAATTGGTATCTCCAATAGTGAATAATTCACTTAACCACACACAGCTCCAACCCGGTTGGACTCATCTATTTTGAATTGCTTCACACGAAAATTTTGCCTATGACTCCAAGGAATACCTTGAAGATTTGATTTCCGCAATAACATTGGGATGACTATGAGGCTTCAACCATGAAATACACTATGGTAGTAGCAACAACATAGAATGTCTTTTCTCTTTGCTTTTGAACTCACAGATTGAATAGATGGAGATTGGGGTTTTCTCTTTGAACAACATACGATTTTCTGCCTATATAATCTTGTAAAAGTTGTACATAATAGACATTTATATAGGAACTTTAACCAGAGTTATAAAAACCCACATATACGGTTGACTTAATGTAAAACACATCAAATTAAAAACTAAATCCGCGATTCTCGTTCAGTCAGTTGGGTATCTAGAAGCTGTGAAAAATAATCTCAATCAATTAATCGATTGCGAGGAGGTTTTGGTATTCCAAAATCTTTTTTTTCCTCAAATCGATCTTGGGTCTTCGTTTTGATATTGAAAATACAGCTCAAACTCAAAAGGGCTAAAATTGTTTATCATGGTTTGTCAACATTTAATCACTTGAACCTAAGTACCTGACACTCCTAATCCCCGTGAATAAAGATTTTTGTTAGGTTCTAAAAGTTTAGAACAATTGGCAAACTGTGAGTACAAACTTGTTTATATATAGATATTAGAATCTATAGGATTTATTAGACAATGCTCAAGGTTCTGCAAGTCAGAATGCAAGAAAAAGGAAGCTATAGAAAGAAGAATTTAGAAACATGTCAGGTTCAATCGATCGAGATTTGAATTCTGCAGATTTTAATTTTGGCCCACTACTCATTAAGCCCATAAAGTGATTAGAGTTTCAGATCTATTACATATAGTATTTAAAGGAAACTCTTAGGCACATTTCATGATGACTTTGGAGGTGCTCTTATGAGATCTAAAAGGTATTATGCCTTCTCTTTTCAAAGTCACTACCAGAATTCTATCTACACATTAATAGAACCAATAGATTTGAAGTTGCTATAATAAGGTCGTGCATAGCTGATGATTTAAACCTTCAATGGTGGTCTTGGAGTCACATACTAGAGAGTTTTTGTTGCTAAATCTTTGAGTGGGATCTCAAAGTCACAAACGAGGATTTTGTGTTCAGCAAATCCAAGATAGAAGAGTTTGTTGAGTCGGAGCTGCATGTAATCGTGTTAATAAATTTTACATGAGGTGGCTTTAAATTTAGGGTTTAAATCTATTGTAATCTTTCATTCTATCATAGTGGATTTGTTTACCTTAAGGATAGTTAGGTTAAATCTCTCCTAGGTTTTTTTACCTTGAAACAGTTGGTTTCATTAGTTTCCCTAGGTCATCATTTTACTATCTTCTTTACCTTTCCACACTAAGTAAAATGTTTGCATGTGTTTAACCTAGATCTCATAATTAACCTAAGGCAAAACTTAGTTTTTTTTTTTTTTTTTTTTTTTTTTTTTTTTTTTTTTTTTTTTTTTTAAGAATCAAGCCTGATCGACCAAGCTAAAAAAAATCATTTCATTACTGGAATGTCAGATACAAAGAATCGATAAATATCCATAGGAACGGAGTTCATCCAAACTAAAGTAGGAAAAGACAATCTCACTTGTCTAGCCAACGCATGTGCTAAAACATTGCCTTGCCGACGTGTGTGAGAGAAAGAATAGTACTGAAACATACTGACTGAAGACACAATGTCTTTAATTAAATGGTCCACCATTGGGTGCTGGAAACTGCTTCTTAATAGCTGAAATAGCCTCTTCAGAATCTCCTTCCAAAATTGTGCCATTGAAACTAGTACTTGGTTAATTCATTAGGTTAAACTAATATGTTTTCAAGGGGTCCAAACAAACAAACAATTTTAATCTTAGATATTTAAAGTTACATCCTTTTTGACCTATTCAATGCCAAAGAAAATATATTTTCAAAATTTTTTTGAAAGATGATACTACAAAATTAATGTTAGATATATCAATTTAGTAAATATGCACCGTATCAAGGACGGAAGTTGAACAAGTCATCTATCGGGACCAAACCCTCAATAATTAATGACATAAATTATACAAATGCTTATCTTTGAAAACTATGAGGTTAAAACTAATGCATCAATGAATAGTCCTATGTATAGCCTTTATTTTATTTCAATAACGTGTGTGTATGTATATATACATACACTGGTCAGGATTAAGTAATGTTATTTTAAATAATGTTTCATCATTTAGTAACCTCTTACCAAATTAAATTTTAATAATCTTATCTTTGGATTACATGTTCTTTATATTCTTAATCCACATATCAAATCTTTTATCAATTAGATGTTATTTATTATTTGATCTAAAAACTCATTTTTCATACATAATTTTAAAGTACAAAATTTAAATTTAATCATTTGCTAGATGACATAGTAATTGATCTCTCTAATCATTTTTTAAATTTTGAAAGCATGATAAGCATAAGAAAAAAAAAAAAACTGAATTTGTTAAAATTTATATCCAGTAAAATAAATCTAAATAGTTTAACGTTACTTAAAGTCATACCATGTATAACTTGGTGTGATTCACTAAAGAACTATTGGGTTATAAGCTACATAATGATTCCAAATTCTTCAAACTCTCAAATCCCCAAGTGACAAAGTCAAATCCCATTTTCCCTGTTCAAAATGGAAGCAAATATATTTGTAAGCGTGTTCAATATTTAATACTATAAAATTCCTATTAAATTTGAACCTTAGGTATGAAGGAAGAAAGTTGAACATTAATTGTTTATTTAGGGGATCTGAATCTTCTATAATGTTTCTTTCTAAAATCAAGTCATCTATCGGAACCACGTCCTCAATGGTTTAAAATCAAGTCATCTATCGGAACCACGTTCTCAATGTACATGAATTAGACAAATGCATTAGACAAATGGGATCATTTAAAAATATAAGGTTTAAACTAATGCATCAATAAATAGTACTAGGTACAGCTAGCCTAAAGTCACTCATTTTTTCTTTGGATCAGTATTATATTTGGATATGTTAATGTTGATGAAGTTCCACTCACATGTGAACAGGATCTTTTCCAATTCACGTGAAATTGGAACAATTCATTTGGTGGTTGAGATTTTATTATTTTCTGAATATGGTAATATACAAATTGCCAACAAATCATTTTAAAATTTTAAATGATAAAAGTTAATGGATGCCTTAAGAATATTGTTTTAAAAATATTTTTATGAAAAAATAAAAAAGTAACTCTTTTTTTTTTTTTTTTTTACAAATTTTTATAATCTATATAAAAATGGTATCAAAACTTTCTTTAAATAATCAATTTCCAAATATCTTAAAGGCATCCGTTAACCGGACTCATTTTAAATAATGCAACAATACATACAACCTTAAATTTATATTATTTAATCTAAGCCATGAAATTAATCAATTTAAAATGGAAAATTTTGTAATATGTGATTATGGGGGCTTATGTCATGCCCTAAAAAGGCTAAAATCACTATGTTAAAAGCATAAGAAAATAAACCATCAAGAGACACAATAGGAGATTTGTTTTTGTTGATGATTTTCTAAATATACATGGACTATAAGATAATTTCTTACAAAATAATTTAAAATGCACCGTGCATAATACAGGATATCCGCTAGTTTAACATAAAATCTATAGACATTTTTCCTTGTAAAATAGCCAATGAATGTCCCAGGTCAAAAAGAGTTCATTAATTAAGAGACATACCAAAAGCTTTCAGCCACTTAGGGAAACCTTTGAGAATGGGGCTACCATATCCACATCCCTGGTGTCTTCTTTCACTAGTCTTTTGCTTTTATGGGGGTAGCAAAGGTTTTTTTATTTTATTTTTTTTTAATTATCTTTTTTATGTATTACTCGTGGGCTAGTAATGTGTGTACGCCCAGGTCTTACCATTCTGTTTACGTTTTACTTATAAAAATCCAATCTACGTACCTCCTACCTAATTTGGAGAGATGGCTAATTAAAATAGTCTTGCAATACAAAATTATGTCATACTTAACACGAAAACATATGGACAGGGGACTTTTTTTTTTTTTTTTTTGGAAAATGGATTCATTAATAAAATTAGAGTCCAAATACAAGGCCTCAGGGGCAAGTGGTGGTGATTCTTCCAACCATACAGAATCCTCATCTAGATGACAAGCAAAACGGGCCAAAGAATGGGCAGCAGAGTTAGCACTACGTCTAACGCGGCTGACTGACAGACCCCGAAGCCCCACAGCTAAGCAGCGAACATCCTCATATATATGTCCAAGTCTGGACCTATTAGGCCGTGTACATAAAATAGACTTCATTACAAAAACATTGCCTCCCTTAATTACCAACTCCATGAAACCAGCGTCCCCTGCAAATTCCAGAGCTCTCCGACACGCCAACACTTCTGCTTCCTTGCTGTTTGCCCCCGAAGGTCATTTAGCTGTCAAGGTAGCCACAACCTCTCCCTTATCGACCATTTCGAATATTGCCCCAAAGCCCAAAGCATTTGTGTTAGTGAACACTGCAGCATCAAAGTTTAACTCAAATTTATAATTTTTGGGTGTCAATCATGCATGTCGATAGTTTAGGAGATTAAGATTAATTGTTGGGGAATATTGGGTAGAGCTAACATACTTTTTATTTTTTATTTCCAGGACCCACATCTGGATGTAGCAACACTTTAATTTCCTTGAATATTAATTATGGATTATTTTTTTTTATTTTTTAGTAAGAGTTTGTTTGGATACCGCTTATTTTTGAAAATTAAAAATATTATAACAAAATAATTTTTAAATATGTGAATAGTATCTTGAGACTCAGTTTTAAAGTTGATTTCACTAAATTCTATATTTACAGGTCTCGTAAACAATACAAAAGACTCACAAAAATTAAATGCAAATGCGCAATGCACACTGAAAAACGCTATCCAAATTATTTCTAGATGCTCTAAGGGCAATATATATATTCCAGTCCCTGGACCTTTATGCTCACCCATATACGATTTCCTAAGTCTACCGTTAATGTTGAATTTGTAGGAAGGGGACCCCACTTAGCCGTCTACTTTTCTCTAGGCAATACTCGGACCCTCTAATTTTCATAATCAATAGGGTAACATCAGAAAAATCATCAGCAGTTGAACAACTTATTCAGCAACCAAATTTATTAAAACGAACAAATTCAGTGATTCGTGTCCAGACAGTGATGTGAGATTTAGCACAAGGCTGTGAATTCTTTCACTCTTTCTCGACAACACCTCTATATATTTGTCCCTACCATGGTGACTTTCTATCATCGAATTTCAATTCCAATAACCATTTTAGCCTCACACAGTAACTACTAGTAAAACCACGTTTAGTTGACTTTATACGAGAACAATGAAGTTTGATATCCAAATTGTATCCACAGACATCATCAAACCCTCTTCACCAACCCCTGATCACCTCCGCCATTACACACTATCTTTCATTGATCAAATTATGCCTCAAATTTTCATGCCCTTTGTTCTCTTTTACCCTCAAGATGCCAGTGCTAATCTGAGCAATGAAGAACTCCATGACCAGCTTAAGAAATCCTTATCGGAGGTCTTAACACTATTCTACCCACTAGCAGGACGGGTTAAGGAAAAGCTTTACGTTGATTGCAACGATGAAGGCGTTCACTCTGTGGAAGCCAAGGCCGAATGCAAACTTTCCGAATTCCTTGTCGATCTAATCCCAGATGAGCTTGATAAGTTCCTTCCATTCGAACTGGATGCTGTCAATGGACTAGCTATAGCGGTCCAAGTTACATTCTTCAATTGTGGTGGAATGGTGGTCGGTCTGGTCTTCGATCACAAGGTTATGGACGCTTGCTCTTTCTTTTTTTTCCTCAAAAGTTGGGCTGCTACTGCTCATGGTAGTAGCATCAACATAGCTACTCCTCGATTCGAATCTGTCAGGTTCTTCCCTCCCGAAAACAAAATTTACACTCATCCAAGTGCAGGAAAGGACAAGATTGTGGTAAAGAGATTTGTGTTTGATGCACCTGCAATAGCGGATCTTAGAGCCAAATACAGCACAAACAAGGACATTGAAAACCCACGCCCCACTCGCATGGAGGCCTTAACAACTTTCATATGGAGTCGCTTCCTTGCCGCAACCCAACAAGAAAAAGACCCCAATAAGGTTTACGCAGCACTTCTTATGGCAAACTTACGCACAAGATTGGATCCGCCTCTTTCAGAAGATTATTTTGGAAACATTAGCGCAAGCACAGTTGCCGTATTCCCCTGGGACACTGAGGTTGGGTTTGATGGCATTGTTGTTCCGGTAAGAGATGCCATAAAGCAAGTTAACATGAACTATGTTAAAATACTAAAAGAAAATGGTGGCCGAACGACTTTTTCTCTGGAGAACTTTGAAAAATTCATTAGAGGAGAGGTGGTCTACTTGGTCTTCACCAGTTTGTGCAGGTTCCCTGTATATGAAGCAGATTTTGGGTGGGGAGAGCCAGTATGGGTAGGCTCGGCCAAATTATATCACAAAAACCTAGTTACATTCTTAGACACCAAGTCTGGGAATGGAATAGAGGCATGGATAAACTTGGATGAGGAAGACATGGCTAAATTTGAAATCGACAAGGAGCTTCTGGCATATGTTTCATCGGCATGAAAGTTTTTGCATGACTGTGGTGGTTGAAAATCATAGACTAGCAAAAATTTCTGTGAAGTTGTGTGTTTTTTTTTTAAATGTTTATTATGGTGTGCGTGTAAAAAATTTCTTGTAATGATGTGAATGTAAAAGTAAAAAAAAAAAAAAAAAAAAAACAAAATAAGATAAATTATATTCTGTTGTTTTAATCAATGTATATACTACTAGAATTTTTGGTACCGGAATGCAATACCCACGGAGTTTTTGAATCCCATAGGTAAGGTCGTGTAAAAGGCTTGCTTGGATAAGATATGCTAAGTTCCATAAGAGGCTTGTGACTCATCAATACCAATCCATTATGGCCTCAGTTATTCTATGCTAATATTTTAGTCCAAAATCCACCAAATAAATATTAGTTTTCTTTCTCCAAAGATTCCCAAATATGTGCTACGAATTTATTGGCTGAGTGAGGAATTTCAAGGTGGAGAGACAGGGGCGGCTCCAGGATTTTTGTTTAGGGGGGTCAATAAGAAACATAAATTTCAATACTATACATAACAATATGCAGCATCATTTTCAATACTATATTCCAACCAACTTCCATACTCTTTAAACCATTTAGGATTAAATCGACACATAAGTCCTTCAATTTTCGTTTGAGGAAAATTGTGTTCATGAGGCTGAAAATGTATTTTTTGTAAATAATATCTTCTTAAGTTCATAGTACTAGCAAAAGAATAAAAAATAAATTATAAGTTCATTAACATTTTTTTTTTCCTAATACAATAAACATATTAATTATTGTTGTTAAGTAATTTTTTCACAATACTTTAATTTGTTTACAATTCTTTAAATATAGTAACAGTAAAGACACATAGAGACTCAAAAATTCAATTTAAAAGTTTACAATACAAAACCCCATAAACACAATTTACAGTAACAGTAGACACACGGAGACACAGCCCCACACTACTGCAATTCTTTAATAAGTTTGCAATACAAACACCAGCCCCATGGGCCCCCACACACACGGTCAGAGTACAACCTCAGAGACTCAAAAACTCAACAACAAAAAATCAAAACACCATAAAAAATACACACACACACACACACACAGTGATTCAATGAAAGAGAATATCAAAACACAATAAACAGTGAAAGAAAGAGAGAAAGAGAGAGTTAAAAAACCAGATCAAGCGGCGGCAAATGAAGCGGGGTCGCAGCAAATCAAGGACAGCCCCGGCGGCGGTAACGCAGCAGATTCTTGGGGCTACAGAGGGGCAGATTTTTTTGTGTGTGAAGCAGCCTTTTTCCTTTGGGTTTGGACAGTGAAGAAGAATCGTGGGAGATTTTGGGGGCAGCGTCTATGCAAGTAATGTAGCAGCAGATCTTAGGTTTTATTGGTCCCTTTTTTTTTTTTATGATTTTTCAAAATTTTATTTATGGGCTTTTTATTTCTAAGGTTAAAGACCAAAAATTTGCTGTTGGATTTTTTTATTTCGAAGTTTATGCTGGGCTTAAAAAAAAAAAAGGTCAGGTTCAAGTGAGGGTGTGCAAATTTGTATTGCAAGGGTTCAATTTTTTTTTTAATAATATATATATATATATATATAATTTCAGGTTAGGGGGTTCATTTGAACCCCTTGTAGAGAAGGAAAATTCCCGACCTATCACAAGCTGACACATCACATTATCAAGTCCACAAAATGCAGCCAATTACAAAGCGCCACATATTGCTGCTAGGTTTTGCTATCACTATTCAGAAACCAACAGAAATTTGCCAAGTGTCATGCAAGAACCAATCAAAAATCAGCTCGTGCAAGCGATGACATAAGCAGTCTCGCACGTGTAAGCAATGACCTAAGCAACCTCGCACATGTAAGCGATGACACAATCATTCCAGCCTGTGCAAGCGATGACATAAGCGGACCAATCAAGCTTTGCCATGTGTCACCAATCAGATTCCGCCATGTGTCGCTTACCTACCCCAAAACTCCTATAAATAGAAGCCTTCCTAAGGCATTCAAGAGACCAAAAGAAAAACCATTTTGAAGCACTCAGAAGTCCAGAAGCTCTGCCGGAACCAAGCTCTAAAGCCTCCAAGAACTTCAAGAACTTCAGCTTCGAATACGAAGAGCATTCGAAGAAAAATCGTCCAAATCATCCACCTAGATCCAAAAGTTTGTTGCGGGAATCAAGCCTGAAGTGTCCGAAAACACCAACAAATCACAAATCAGTGAAGTTCTGCGGATTCAAGCCTCTAAAGCACCAAAGAACTTCCACCATAAATCCAAGAACACGAAGAACACACGAAGAACACGAAGAACGTGAAGAACAAAGGATTTCTAACAAGCTCATAGCCAGAAATTCATTGTAATTCCGTTTTAGCAATCTTCGATCCATCTTTCAACTAAATTGAGGGATATTTTGTGTTCAAGTCACAATCACATTACCACAAATCCAAATCAATAAAGTCTTGTAAGGAGATCGAATCAGAGGATAACTCTTTTGTAATCACAGAGAATTATACCACAATCATCAATACAAATTCGCATTTGTGCAACTATTTTTACTTGTTTGATTTATTTCGAACTAGAAATTTAGTCGTCTACATATTCTGGCACGCCCGGTGGGACATCTCTGCCTCTCATCTCTTTCTCCTTCAAAAGAAATTCGACATCATTTTGCTACCACCTTCAATGGCCTCTAGCAAGAATGTTCGAAAATCAACAATTGATGCTTCCAGTACTGATGATTATGCTGGCCCAGTCACTCGCAGTCGATCCAAAGCTTTTGATCGACTTCAACCTCAACCAACCAAAGAGGGTGAACTTTCTACTGTCATCTCTCTAGACTTTCTTGCAAAGAGGAAAGCTACCAATAAGGATTCATCTGTCTCGAAAGATTTGGAGAACAGTAATGAGTTATCCCCAACAAGGACCTTTTCTATCAACTCTTCACCTGTGATGAGAAACTTAAGGAATGAAGTACCTTTGACTCATCCTATTTCATCATTTTCTCCATCATATCTAGAGGTCATGCCAGCAATGATGACTAACACCTCTACCATGGAAGAAAAGATGGCTGAAATGGAACAACGGATCATCCTTCTCACAAAATCACTTGAAGAAAAAGACGTCAAAATTGCAACCCTAATGAACAAGCTGGAGATAGAAGATTCGGGTGAATCAAGTCATGGCCTTGAGCGCCCATCTGGCTTTACCTTGAGGGGAGAAAATGCTAGGGGTGATAAGGGAAAAGGAGGTGAAGGCACTTCCCAACACGGACATTCCGCCTCAATGGCTTCAATATCTCTCCAACAATTGCAGGATATGATAACGAACACTATTCGGGCACAATATAGAGGCTCTTCTACAAGTTCCCTCATATATTCGAAGCCCTATACAAAGCGCATCGATAATATGAGGATGCCAAATGGGTATCAACCCCCCAAGTTCTTACAATTTGATGGCAGAGGAAACCCTAAGCAACATGTGGCTCACTTTGTAGAAACATGTGAGAATGCGGGGACTCAAGGAGGCCTCTTGGTAAAGCAGTTTGTTCATTCACTGAAAGGAAATGCGTTTGATTGGTACACAGACTTAGAACCCGAGTCAATCGATAGCTGGGAACAACTTGAAAGAGAGTTTCTCAACCGATTCTATAGCACACGGCGCACGGTGAGCATGATGGAACTTACCGATACCAAACAATGGAAAGATGAGCCTGTCGTTGATTATATCAATCGATGGCGTTCTTTGAGTCTAGATTGCAAGGATAGACTTTCTGAAATATCTGCTATAGAGATGTGCATCCAAGGCATGCATTGGGGACTTCTTTACATCCTTCAAGGGATAAAGCCCCGAACATTTGAAGAGTTAGCAACTCGTGCGCATGACATGGAATTGAGTATCTCAAACCATGGAAATACAAAACCTCCCGTACCTGACGAAAGGAAAGAGAAACGGGAAATGAGGAAAAATGACAGGAATCTGAAAGGTAATGTCAAAGACTCAATGAATGTCAACCTTGCCCCAGTCAAAATTTCAACAAGAAATGTGAAGGCCAATGAAAAGAGGCCCGATGTAGGCCAACAGCGTGAGACGTGGCGCTCATCACTCAAGGAATGGGAACAAAAAGTGTATCCTTTCCTAGATACCGATATGCCCGAAATGCTAGAACAATTGCTCAAGTTGAAGTTAATTGAATTGCCAGAATGCAAGCGACCGGAGGAGATGGGAAAAGTGGACAACCCGAACTATTGCAACTATCATCGCATCATAATCCATCCAATCCAAAAATGCTTTGTTCTTAAAGAACTCATCATGAAACTCGCCAAGGAAGGGAAAATCGACTTGGATTTTAATGATGTTGCTCAGTCAAACCTTGTAACCTTTGCTTGTGGGTTACCTAGTTGTATGTCTCCAACTACTAAACAGGGGGCAAATACCACTCTCATTCAGTTTGGTTCTCTAGAACCTATTCAAGTTCAGCTCTCACAAAAGGCACCTGATTATGATTCAAATGACGATGAAAGGTCAACAGTGGATGAGGAAGAAGGTTGGACGGTGGTTACTCGCAGGAGATGGAAGAAGAAACGTACATTCCCTCTTCATTTGATCACCCAAGAGTCTAGAAAAGCACAAAACCAGATTCAGCCTTGGTCAAAAAGAAGTGACAAAAGGCAAGAAAAACTGGGAACAAAAATGTCTGACGATTCAGCACGAACCCAAAAACTTCGAAATCTCATCACATTGGAAGAATTCTTCCCTAGAAAATCCTTTCAAAATACCTCGGCTGAGGCCGTTCACACCGTCTCTCATTGCGAAATTCAGGATGAGGAGGAGAATGTTGGCCATGGTGGTCAAAACAAGACTTTGCCATCTCTGGAGGAACTCCAATCTCGAGTTGAGGAAGTAGAACCCTTACAATCTTCCATCTCACCAAGAGAAGCACTCGCTCAAACTCTTGAAAAACCAGAGATATGCCCTCCTTCTACCAACATGCTTCAACAAACCCAGGAATGTTACGCGTGCTCTCCAGACTTAACTTTCACTGATGAGGATCTGTTGTTAGGCTCTAAGCCCCACAATCGTCCACTTTATGTCTCTGGCTATACTCGTGAACAAAAGATCGATCGTATCCTCATTGACGGAGGATCAGCTGTTAATATACTACCAAAAATGACAATGAGACGACTTGGTCTGACTATGGAGGAATTATCGCACAGTCGTTTGGTCATTCAAGGTTTTAACCAAGGAGGACAACGTGTAATCGGCATGATACATTTGGAATTAATCATTGGAGAATTGACAAGTAACGTTTTGTTCCATGTCATCGATGCCAAGACAACCTACAACATGTTGTTAGGGCGTCCGTGAATCCATGGGAATGGAATAGTGCCATCAACTTTGCATCAATGTTTCAAGTATCTTCAAGGTGGAATAAAAAAGGTCAATGCTGATTTAAAGCCTTTTGCTGAGACTGAAGCTCATTTTGCTGACGCAAAATTTTATATAGAAGATAACATTGCCAGTGAAGTTCTCCCAGTTGAGATCCCGCCAATGGAAAGTAAGCAGAGTGAAAAGAAGCATGTTAGATTCATTACTGAAACGAATAATCTTTCCTCAAAGAAAAGTCCAGAATGTGGGAATGATCGTTCTAGTGAATCTACCAGTAATTCAATAAAAGCTAAAACTTCAACACCTTCCAATAATTCTCCAGTCCTCCGTTATGTACCATTGTCACACCGCAAGAATGGACAGTCACCATTTGTGGAATGCCTTCGACCTACAAAAGACATGGAAAAGCCTTTTACAAAACTCACGATGGAGGATGTAGCCATATTGAAAGAAAATCATGTCATGCCTCTAACTTCATCCACAAATCCTTTGCCCTCGAAACCACTAAAGGGATTCGTGAGGCCTTCACAAAGTTTGACAGAGCATGGTAGTCTACCGAGTGAGCGGACGGAAGAAGGGTTCGACCCAAAGGCATATAGGCTGTTGGCCAAGGCGGGCTACGATTTCTCAAAACAAGGAGACTTAGGGGAGCTAATTCCAGAAGCTACCGGGGAAAAGATGCATGGCCTTAGCAAAACACAAAGGAAAATGCGACTTGAAGGGCATAAGATTCCTATCCCAAAGGCCGGATTAGGTTATATTCCAGAGCAACCAGCTCAGATATGGATCAAGAGGAAAACCAATGCTTCAAGTTCCCAATACATAACAGTGGAGGTCGACAAGAATTTGAATCAAAGAAAAGATCACCTTCCATCACGGGTCTCAGTGTTTGATCGCATTGAGGGCTCATCGTCACGAGTTACAGTGTTCGACAAGTTAAACACAACTTGCTTAACACAAAATCATGACACTCTTGCTTGTAAATCAGTCTTTGATAGATTGGGGGCAACAAAAAGGCCTGGTGATAATCATTCTCAAAATTCAATAAACCTTGAGAATCAAAGGGAGAAGAAAGCCAATGATGAGATCCGCAGTAGCATTCCTTCATGCATGAAGCGTAACTTTGCCTTAGATATCAGCATTGAAGGATCGCTCAAGGTCAAAAGACGAACGATTGTACATACAAGTCAGTCACTCGCCCACAATGAGCAAATTGAAGAGGTATCATCCTCGTTTCATATTACAATAGAAGAGGATACAATTTCAGATGCTGAAGATGAAGAGGTCGAGGAAGCTCCTCCAGCCTTGGAAGATGGAGGACAGGCTACAGTTGATGAACTTAAAGAGGTCAATTTAGGGACTGCTGAAGAACCTCGGCCAACTTTCATCAGTGCGCTTCTCACCCCTGAAGAAGAAGAAGAGTACCTCAAGCTCCTAGTAAAATACAAAGATGTGTTTGCTTGGACTTACAAGGAAATGCCCGGGCTCAATCCAAGTATTGCTGTACACCATTTGGCAGTAAAGAAAGGCGTGCGCCCAGTTAAACAAGCCCAAAGACGCTTTCGGCCGGAGCTTATCCCTTAAATAGAAGCTAAGGTCAATAAGCTAATCGAGGCGGGATTCATTCGCGAAGTGCAGTACCCGGAATGGATCGCTAACATCGTCCCGGTCAAAAAGAAGAATGGACAAATCCGAGTGTGCGTTGACTTCTGTGATTTGAACAATGCATGCCCTAAGGATGATTTTCCATTACCCATCACTGAGGTCATGGTTGACGCCACTACTGGTCATGAAGCTTTATCTTTCATGGATGGTTCTTCAGACTACAATCAAATTCGAATGAATCCTAAGGATGAAGAACTCACAGCTTTTCGTACCCCTAAGGGCATTTACTGTTACAAAGTGATGCCTTTTGGATTAAAGAACGCTGGTGTGACTTATCAACGGGCCATGCAAAAGATCTTTGATAATGTACTTCACAAATACGTGGAGTTTTATGTCGATGATTTGGTGGTTAAAACAAAAAGGAGGGAAGACCATTTGATAGATCTGCGATCAGTGTTCAACCGCCTGAGAAAATATCAGCTTAAAATGAACCCACGCAAATGTGCTTTTGGCGTAACATCTGGGAAATTTCTTGGCTTTGTTGTAAGGCACCGCGGTATTGAAATTGACCAGTCCAAAATTGAGGCTATCCAGAAAATGCCAGAGCCCAAGAATCTGCGAGAACTTAGAGGCTTGCAGGGAAAACTAGTTTACATCCGACGATTTATCTCGAACTTGGCTGGTCGATGTCAACCTTTCAATAGATTGATGAAGAAGGATGTGCACTTTGAATGGGATGAGGCTTGTAGCAATGCTTTTGCACGCATCAAAAAATACTTGCTTAATCCTCCAGTTTTGGGTGCTCCTATTCCAGGAAAGCCTTTAATGTTGTACATCGCGGCACAAGAAAGGTCTCTGGGTGCTCTTATGGCGCAAGAAAATGAAGAGGGAAAAGAAAGAGCCCTTTATTATCTAAGTCGAACTCTCAATGGAGCTGAATTAAATTACTCTCCTATTGAAAAGATGTGTCTTGCTCTTTTCTTTGCTATAGATAAACTGGAACACTATATGCAAGCATACACAGTTCGTTTGATAGCAAAAGCGGACCCGGTTAAGTATGTTCTTTCTAGGCCAGTGGTTTCGGGTCGTATAGCTCGATGGGCGGTTTTGCTACAACAATATGACATTACGTATGTCCCACAAAAAGCTGTCAAGGGACAAGCATTGGCAGATTTCTTGGCTGATCACCCAGTTCCATCTGATTGGGAGTTCTCCGATGATTTCCCAGATGAAGACGTGTTCTACATTGAAGTAATGCCACCATGGATGATGTTTTTTGATGGGGCTGCACGTCGAGAAGGAGCGGGGGCAGGTGTAGTGTTTATTTCTCCACAACAACAAATACTTCTATACTTATTCTCATTAAGCGAACTTTGCTCTAATAACGTAGCCGAATATCAAGCATTGATTATTGGTCTACAAATGGCCATTGAAATGAGCATATCGCAACTTGAGATCTTTGGGGACTCCAAATTGGTTATCAACCAGATCTTGGAGCAGTATAACGTCAAAAAGGAAGACCTCATCCCCTATTGCCAATATGCGAAGAAGTTGTTAAAAAATTTTGAGGCCATCACATTGGAGCATATACCAAGAAAGGAGAATAGACAGGCCGATGCTTTAGCTAATTTGGCTACTGCCTTGGCATTATCCCAAGAAGAGACCACCAAAGTTGCTATTTCCCAGAGGTGGGTGGTACCTCTCGTAATTGAAGAAGAAGAAGAAGAGCAAGCCAACATCATTTTGGTATGCCTTGTTGAAAAAGAAGATTGGCGACAAGCGATCATTGAATACCTTCAACATGGAAGACTCCCGGATGATAAACGCCACAAGACTGAAATTCGGCAGAGGGCTGCTCGATTCATTTACTATAAAGACACTCTCTTCCGCCGTTCATTTGATGGATTGTTTCTTCGTTGCTTAGGAGAGGAGGAGGCTAAACAAGCCTTAGAGGAGGCTCATTCTGGAATATGTGGCGCACATCAGTCGGGTCCTAAATTACATTACAGGATCAAACGAATGGGTTACTATTGGCCTACAATGGTGCAAGATTCCATGGAGTGCGCTAAGAAATGCGAAGCTTGTCAGTATCACGCAAACTTCATCCACCAGCCGCCAGAACCTCTACACCCAATTGTAGCTTCTTGGCCTTTTGAGGCATGGGGGCTTGATGCGATAGGACCATTACCAAAGTCATCCGGTGGCCATTTGTATATCTTGGCCGCAACCGATTACTTCTCGAAGTGGGCGGAAGCTGTACTCCTCAGGGAAGTGAAAAAAGAGACAGTAGTCAATTTCATTCGAACTCATTTGATCTATTGGTATGGTGTCCCTCGTTATATCATAACTGATAATGGGAAACCATTCTACAATAGGTTGATGACGGAACTATGTGAGAAGTTTGAGTTTAAACAATACAACTCCTCTATGTACAATGCCCCGGCAAATGGACTAGCTGAAGCGTTTAACAAAACACTTGGCAGTTTGTTGAAAAAGGTAGTCTCCAAGACGAAGCGAGACTGGCATGAAAGAATCGGAGAAGCATTATGGGCATATCGAACAACATTTCGAATGCCCACTCAAGCGACGCCATATTCTCTTGTCTGTGGAGTGGAAGCCGTCCTTCCTTTGGAACGTCAAATCCCATCATTACGGATTGCCATTCAAGAAGGATTGACTGGAGAAGAAAATGCCAAGCTCAGATTGCAAGAATTAGAGGCACTTGACGAGAAAAGGCTCGAGGCCCAACAATGCCTTGAGTGTTACCAAGCTCGTCTTTCAAGCGCCTTCAATAAAAAAGTTAAACCACGATCATTCCAAGTTGGTGACTTAGTCCTCGCTGTCCGAAGACCTATCATCACAACTCATCGTATAGGCAATAAGTTCACTTCAAAATGGGATGGCCCTTATGTTGTGCAAGAAGTCTACACCAATGGAGCTTATAAATTGATTGATAATGATGGTGTAAGGATCGGCCCCATCAATGGGAAGTTTCTCAAACACTTCTATGCCTGAAGGTCGAGGATTGCTCCTCGGCAAGAGCTTAAACTGCCCAATGTAATGCTGCAAGGGTACATGATGTCTTCCCATTACCTTTGAAAGCATACCAATAAAGAGAAATCAATCCCACTCTATGTCACCAATTGCTAGTGTGGCATAGTGGTTGGATGCCCAATTCGCCATTGAAAGGTCTCGGGTTCGATTAGTGGTGATACCCACTATTACACACTGAGCCCCTCTTTTTTGCAAAAAAAAAAAAAAAAAACATTTGAACTATGTGATGACTTGATCCTTCTCAAGGGTATGTAGGCAACTTAGTATTTCTTTTACTGAGTTCAGTCATGCACTAAAAAAAAAAAACAAAACAAAAAAAAAAAAAAAAAAAAAACAAAACAAAAAAAAAACAAAACAAAACAAAACAAAAACAAAGAAATCATCCAAAAGGAAAATATCAAAAAAAAAAAATCATAAAAAAAAAAAACCATTTTGAACTACGTAATGACTTGATCCCTCTCGGGGGTACGTAGGCAGCTTTGTGCTTGTCACTAAGTTCAGTCACATGAAAAGAAGAAGGATTGTCAGTCTGGCTTGAAGAATGTTGCAATAGTTGTCGATATGCTTTTAAGGCCCCTCTGGTCAGCAAGACATTACTTGAAGGTAGTCAACTACTCAACAGGATGATCGAAGATCGTTGTAGTCGAAGATAAAGACTGCAAGGAGCTGATGTTGCTTAGCTATCCTTGAAATGATGATGAACATAAATTGATTCTTGGTTGTGAAGCAAAATAAAATCTTCAACTACTTTTGCAAGAAATGAAGTCTGCATGGCATTGCCTATCTTCCATGGACACTCTCCCACGTTGCTGAAGTATCTTTTGCATTACTTATCTCTTGGGGGCATTTTCTTGTACCTTGCAAGTCTAAGCTACATCGTCCCTCTTCTAAGTTGTGTCACTTCATAGCTCTAGAATTTGAACCACATCATCTCCCTTCCGAGTGGTGTCATTTCACATCATATTTCTGAAATCTGGATGACGTCATCTTCCTCCAGAATAAGGATAGATTATTGGTGTTGCATCACTTTGCTTCTATAGGCATGTTCGTGCAATATTGAGTTGTAGATGGCATTTCCTTGCATCTTCAAAGTCTTGATAAGGACTCTTTGCATCTTCAAGATTTAGTTGGCATCTCCTTGCATCTTCAAAGTCTTGACGGGGACTCCTTGCATCTTTAACGTCTTGAAATCCCGATGTCTAGCTACAGTGCTAAGTATCCTCGATGTCTGAGCTATGTTGCCTCTGAAAATTGATGTTGTTGTAGCTTTATTATAAGGTCAATATTGATGCAACTTCAATGCGACTTAATTGCAAATAAAGTGTTGACATGGCTTCATGACAAAGATGAACGTTGGCACAGCTTCGATATGAAGTGTTGTCGTGGCTTCATGACAAAGATGGACGTCGGTGCAGTTTTGGTGTGAGCGAAGTGTTGACGTAGCTTCATGACAAAGATGAACGTCGGCACAATTTCAATATAAAGTGTTGTCATGGCTTCATGACAAAGATGAATGTTCGCACAGCTTTGATGCCAATGAAGTGTTGACATGGCAAAGATGGATGTTGGTCCAGTTTCAGTGCGAGTGAAGTGTTGATGCAGCTTCACGGCAAAAATGAATATCGACACGACTTCAGTGCAAGTAAAGTGTTGTCATAGCTTCATGAAAAAAAAAAAAAAAAAGGTGTTGGCATGGCTTTGGCATGGATGAAATATTGGCATGACTTCAGTACAAAGACAAATGCTGGCATATCTTCATGGTAAAAACTCTTGATGTGGCTATGTTGCAAAAACTCATGAGATGGCTGCGTGGAAAAGACAAGTGTTGGTGCGGCTTAATTGTTAAAGAAAGCATGCTGCATGACAAAAACAAGCAACAAAAAAAAAAAAAAAACTTGTTAGAAGAAAATCTCACAGCACGTCTAAATAACCTTAAAAAAAAAAGAAAAAAAAAGAAAAAAAAAAAGAAAAGAAATCAGAGAAAGAGAGAGCTTCAATTGTAATCTCTAGCCTGTTAAAAAAAAAAAAGGGTTAGTACAAACTGAGTATGTTAAAAAAAAAAAAAAAAAAAAAAAGAAAGAAAGAAGAGAAGGCATAATTTCTCTACACTTCAGAGTATTATGCTACTCACAGAAACTCTACTTGCATAGATTAGTTCATGCCCGGATGGCCTTATATAGAGAGGTTTATGAAGTTCAAAGTCAGATTTTGCAAACTCAAATGCACTCCAAGTCAAGAAAGGCGGCATGGAATTTTGAAGATATAAGGTGATATTCAGCGCAAAGATGTTCAGTAATTACTTGGAACCATTTTTTGCTGGGTTGTCAAGCAATGTCAGAATGGCCACCAGACCAAAATGGCAATAATTCTAACAATACCAACCATCTGCAGTCCAAATTTCTAAAAAACTCTGACAAGATTTTACAAAATTCAAGCTCACAGAAGTCTTCTGCACACTTCGACATGCCTAAGCTGAAAAATCCATGTTCAGATTGTTGGCCACGCTCCGCCAAAAGCTTCAGAGGACCACGGCCTACTCCTTCATATTTGTACAAATCCAGACTTCATTTCAAGGAGATGGCATTACCACTCGATCCAGAGGCCCTCGATCTACAAAACCCAGAAATAGCATCATCAATGGAGCCACCACGCGCCGCCACGCGCCGCCAAAAACTCGCGATGACCAACGGTTTAATCCTTGAAATCTGTGCAAATCAGGCCAACAATTCAGAAAACAGACCCTACCATGGTCTTCTACGGCCTTTAATCTGCAAAACCCAAAAATTTCAGGCCCAAACGATGATCCACGCGCCGCCAGAAGGTCCTGCCCTCTCTCACGCGCCGACACACGCCACCATCGTCAGGTCACGCGCTTACACGCGCCGGGTATCTCTCACGCGCGTACACGCGCCACGCGCGTACACGCTCCAGCTCTGTGACGTCATGGCTGACGTCATACTCCACTGACTGACCCGTTTGACTAGACCGGATCGGTTCGATCCGAAATCCGACCCGGTTCGAACCGCCTTAAAAAAAAAAAAAAAAAAAAGAGATAAAAAAATACCTTGACCAAGTTTGACCTTTGACTTTGACCAAAAAGTCAAAATTTTCAAAAGGAGCCTGTCTCACTCAGTTTTTCGTGTACATTCCGATTTTGGGATCCGTTTCTTCATTCGAAACTCGGAAATTGTGCAAACGACCAATTTCTAAAAAGTTGACTTTTGCGTAAATGTTGACCAAAAAGTCAAAATTTTGAAGATGGACCTATCTTGCTCAATTTTTCGCGTACATTCTAATTTTGGAGTCCGTTCCATCATTTGAGACTCGAAAATTGCACAAATAACTCAATTCCAAGCTAGTTGATTTTTGTGATTGAATCCAACCCAAAGTCAAGATTTTCGTGCTAAGCTTGTCTTGCATAGTTTTTCAAGACTTGAAGGTCATCCATCTAACCCACATCTCCAAAGTACTGACAATGTCCAAAACTTAAGTTCCCAAGATCAAGATTCGAGATTCATCCGTTTAGTTTGGATCCCCTCAGGGTTATTTTCCAGACTTCATCAAGGCTTCATAAATGAGTTTTGAATTTGAAATTGCATCGGGTTACCTGTCCAACTACCATTTCCCTTTCGGTGCCAAACATTCCAACCTACCATTCCCCTTTCAGTGCCAAACATTCCCACCTACCATTCTCGTTCTCTACCGGTCTCCAACCTACCATTCTCATCCACCAGTCTCACCAAAAATTCACATCCGCCATTCTCAACTATCCATCCACCATTCTTCGTCTCTTCGCTATAAATAGGAGGGCCGGATTCACCAAGAACTCATCCAGAAAAACACTGAGTCATAAATGAAGATTTGCTTCTTTCAAATTCTCAAATCCTCCTTCTCACGGCCATTTCTCACTATGGCTTCATCATTCTCAACACTCAACAACCAATATCACTTCATAATCAGTGAGAAATCAACCCTCCCATGGTTCGGCAGAAACCCTCTTCACAGCATCATTGTAGTTTTGAGATCCAAACAAATTTTGTTTCTCCACGTAATGACCACAGTCGTCCATAAAATTATTCATAACAAGGCCTGCATTGTGGTTCCATGCTTCTTCAGATTTGGTTGGCCAGGAAATCCAAGTCCAGCAGAGACACCTGTTCCTAACCTCAGAGCTTTTGTAGTCTCTCTCCAATTGCTTGGTCTTCCAGCAGAAGCAGCAGTTCAAAACAAATAGCAACTCGGCTGGTTTTTAAGACCAGAATCACAAGTTAGCTCCATCTTCCACTTTGTTGTGCTTTCCCAACAAGTGTCAAGAGGTAAAGGTGGTAAAAAGTGTTGGGGTATCCTACAAATTGTCTTTCATCCAACACTTGAAACGACCTCTGGGGCACCAGCTCATCAGAGTTCAGCCTTTGGGGCTGGTAAAGGGTTGCCAAAGCCATATTCCATGTTCCCATCGGCGTGCAATCCAGAGGTCATCGTTGCTGGTACCTCAAAACACACTTTCTGGAATTACTCCAACTTAAATTCAACTTGAAGTATTTCAGAATGAACTTTTCTGAAATTACTTCAACTTAACGTCTGTCAGTGCAGTCCCATTACACACGCACATTCAAGACCATAAGCAACATACAGCCACCCCATTTTCAAAGGTGTATCTCGCAGAAACACCTATATCGGAAGGTTCCTGACATACAGGATCAGAACCATGGTGATGTATGTTTCACCCATTCGCTTTGCTCCATCCCCGTCTTCTTCACCACCAACACCGTCATCTCCAGAATCCATAAGCTTCCGAAATTACTTCATCCGGGGCAAAACAATGACGCAAGCGCACTCAACCACTTTCCCACATGGCCTCG
Organism: Quercus variabilis; assembly: GCA_030445155.1. Classification (NCBI taxonomy): domain Eukaryota; kingdom Viridiplantae; phylum Streptophyta; class Magnoliopsida; order Fagales; family Fagaceae; genus Quercus; species Quercus variabilis. Next base: position 55,596,149 of record CP129447.1, on the reverse strand, counting down.
TCGTAATCTGAAGTATACTCTTCTGATATAACTTCACCAGTGGTTCTTAAAAACACGAGGCTAGCCCCATGGCTCTGCGCGCTGTACCCATCCACCATCCTCACGTCTTCCCCATCTTCTACACCATGTGATCACCGCCAACAATCCAAAAACACTCTTCTGAAGTTACTTCAACTTAACCTCTGCTAAGAAAGCTCGGTCATGTAAGTACATTCAAATACTTGCAAACCTCTTTCCAGCCTCATCAAAACCTTTCATATGGGTGGGTCTACTCCTCGGAAGTTATCTCATCCTGCTGAAAGCTCCGCCACCTTCAATTACTTCATTTGAAGAACCAGGAGTAAAAGTCTGTTTTCGAAACTCATTCTCACACCACATTCTGAAACTGTGTGTGTGAATGAGTCTCGAGGGGGCATTTGTAGAGAAGGAAAATTCCCGACCTATCACAAGCTGACACGTCACATTATCAAGTCCACAAAATGCAGCCAATTACAAAGCGCCACATATTGCTGCTAGGTTTTGCTATCACTATTCAGAAACCAACAGAAATTTGCCAAGTGTTATGCAAGAACCAATCAAAAATCAGCTCGTGCAAGCGATGACATAAGCAGTCTCGCACGTGTAAGCAATGACCTAAGCAACCTCGCACGTGTAAGCGATGACACAATCATTCCAGCCTGTGCAAGCGATGACATAAGTGGACCAATCAAGCTCTGCCATGTGTCACCAATCAGATTCCGCCATGTGTCGCTTACCTACCCCAAAACTCCTATAAATAGAAGCCTTCCTAAGGCATTCAAGAGACCAAAAGAAAAACCATTTTGAAGCACTCAGAAGTCCAGAAGCTCTGCCGGAACCAAGCTCTAAAGCCTCCAAGAACTTCAAGAACTTCAGCTTCGAATACGAAGAGCATTCGAAGAAAAATCGTCCAAATCATCCACCTAGATCCAAAAGTTTGTTGCGGGAATCAAGCCTGAAGTGTCCGAAAACATCAACAAATCACAAATTAGTGAAGTTCTGCGGATTCAAGCCTCTAAAGCACCAAAGAACTTCCACCATAAATCCAAGAACACGAAGAACACACGAAGAACACGAAGAACGTGAAGAACAAAGGATTTCTAACAAGCTCATAGCCAGAAATTCATTGTAATTCCGTTTTAGCAATCTTCGATCCATCTTTCAACTAAATTGAGGGATATTTTGTGTTCAAGTCACAATCACATTACCACAAATCCAAATCAATAAAGTCTTGTAAGGAGATCGAATCAGAGGATAACTCTTTTGTAATCACAGAGAATTATACCACAATCATCAATACAAATTCGCATTTGTGCAACTATTTTTACTTGTTTGATTTATTTCGAACTAGAAATTTAGTCGTCTACACCCCTTGACTACAATGTAGCGCCGCCCCTGTGGAGAGAAGAATTTCATGAATTTGATGCTCGGTAAATTTGGCCATGGTGGAAGAATTGTCGTGGAGGTTAACTCAATTGATGTCTCTTGTTTTGTAGAATTTAACTCAAGGTGAAGAGTTGTTAGAAATTGTCACAAATTTCTAAGTTGACTTGGTTTTGAAGATTTTTGGGTGGAATTCAAAGTAGAGATTTATTGGACGCAGATTAGAGTTATATTGAATTCTTCACCATAAAGAGATTAACATCATATGATCATTTTCCTAAAATTATTAAGAAATGAATGGGAAATTACCCTCTAAAATATCTATTTATACCTGGGTCGAAACCTGAAGTGATAAAAGTCCTTGAAGCCCACTTAAGAAAGTAAATAGGCCATGGAGGGGCCCAAGTGGCTAACCTTTTGTGTAAGGGGGAGGACCTACTCAAGTGGGCCTTCTACTGCACATACATGCATTGCATGCACTCGGCCTAGGGTTGGGCTGTGTGCAATGTATGTGAGCTGAGATCGTCCAATATTAAATGATTTTTTTATTTCATGTCTGCCAATTATGCCTATCCAAAATGTAGAAACAGACGAGCTGAGATCGTCTATTTGCTTTTGCTCCTTTTTTTTTTAACTGGTGCATGTGTTAGAAATAAAGTGTCTCTCAAGTCATTTAGTTGCTTTTTCATTATCATTTTTATGAATACAAACCTCCAATGCCAGAGAAGTATATAATTCTATTCATTGTGCACACAAGAGGGGGAAATCTTTCTTAAGGACATTTGTCAAATAAAAGCCTTGATAAGATTTTAGTATTTCATTTTGTCTACTTTCTCAGTGAGTTTAATTAGTTTTATTTTATTTATTTACCCGAAATATCAGTCTATTGTTCTTGTTTGCAAAATCATAAAAGTAAATTATTTTATTCATTATACTTGACAAGCTCAACACATATTTCCTTTCTTGAATTTATTTTTGTGATTCACGTGAAAAAAATTATGTTGATGTTCTAAATAATTCAAATTTTCCGGTTGTGAATTAATATTGTTGGACTCAATAAATATAATTCTATTTTTTAATGTTCTAGACAGTTTGTATAGTATATATTTTACTTAATATTAATTTTGTGTACTATAAAATTTAGAATTTTGTCTTTCATTTCATTCAAATTCGTTTAGAATTCTTGGGTCAATTTCATCACATAGTTCATAAATTATAACATGATTTCTCTCTTTCAATTAGAATTTTATGTAATTCAAAAATACTTTCATTAATGAATGGTAACTTTATTTAGAAATAAGATCATAAATATCAAATAAAAAATTTTATTTTGAATTCAAAAAGAGAAATTTTAAAATTTACGATTTTTTGAGCACACATATGAGCATTGAATTTTACCTCGTTTTCAACATTTAAAACAAAAAAATTACCTATACTAAATTTAGCATCTATTAATTTTTTGATATCATGGAAAAATACAACTATTTATTTTAAATCGAGCCGAGAAGATGTTAGAAACTTTAGATAGAGTTAGATTAAAAATTCTGCATGATGTTAATTCCTTAACAGCATAACAGTTTTAAAATAGTCTCTTAATTGTTACTTGTCAAGTCTCCAAGAGGTCTCTTGAGGACTTGAACCCTAACTGTTGCCCCCCAAACCATACAAGAACTTTGTATTTGTAATTAAAGCTAAATTTATCCATCCTAAATAAAGAACTTATTATTATTTATTTATTTATTTTTTCGGGGTTAGGGTTGGGCATGTATTGGTGCAATTGCAAGTGTTTCCTACCAAAAGAGGTAGATCATTCATTTGAGTCTAAAAACCAATTTTTCGAATATATAAATTTTGGGATAAGACTGCCTACTATGACTTCTCTCAATTCTATAGAAATATGAGTTTTATACACTAAGTATGACTTTTTGTGAGTGTGAGTTGGATGATTAATTGATTGTAGATCATGGTATTTCCTAATTATTGTATACCATTTGTGGGTTAACCAAATGAACGGTCCCAGCACCACATATATGATTTTTGATATATTCATTTGCAGAATGCTTGAGAAGGCAGCCTTTGGCTTGGTTGTTGGGTTGATGACGATGTTCCAGCTCCGGAACAAAGTTGCACATGTAGTTTGAGCCGAATTGTACCCTGTAGCTTTGCGATCTTTTTGATTCGGTACACATTATAATATTTGATAGTGTTGTTTTCTATTTCTCAAAAAAAAAAAAAAAAAAAAAAAGAAAAAAAAAAAAAGAAAAGAAAAGATAATGTTGTTTTCTAAAATTAATTCATATTATTTTTTCTTTGCCGGCTGTATGAGGTAAACATTTTTTGTCGTGTGGGTAAAAGCACTTTCCCATGTCAGAAGCATAGCCATAATAAATAAGGAAAAATCTTTGTCTAAATAATCAAATGGAAATTGAAAAAATAAAATAAATAAACGTTTAAAGCAAGATAACGATGGCCAAATTGTTATCTCCGATATATATGTTCATGACCTCCAAAAGATTGAAACATTCAAGTTCAACCTCTCTTTCTCTTGTTTATTTTTCTCATAAAATTTTCTTCTGTTATTTTTTTGGATCCGTATCCAGAAAGCAACATCAGAATTTGCTGAATAAAATTTGTGGATTCTAGAAGCTGTAAGTGCAACTGTGCAAGGTAAAAATGTTTTATTCTTATGGCTTGTGTAACTTGTTTTGACGGTTAATGTTAGTGTATAGATTAGCCCATTGGGCTTAGCTTAGTGTATAGATTAGCCCATTGGGTTTAGCCTAATATATTACTTGTACTATACTTCTATTACTTGTACTATACTTCTATTACTTGTACTGCACACATACCTAGCCTATATAAAGGCTCTCTTTTGTACATTGTTATACACACAATATTATATTGACTATTCAGTCATTCTCTCTCTCTTTATATTGTTAACATGGTATCAGAGCATTTCCTCTGATTTTTTGGTTCCTGTGGACATCTCCGACGTTCTTCCGCTGCCCTCGCCTTCATCCGGTAGTCACTGCCAGAAGCGAGTCACCGCCGTCACGCCCACAACCCTAGAACACTCGGATTTTGTCAATTTGTTGATCAAACTGCCAAAGTAAAGGCATACATTGACAGATCTGACAGTCCCGAGCAAAACCCAACAAAAATCTGCCAGAAACAGTACTCCACGCGCCCCCACGCGCCGCCAGAAGTTTCTGCCTCTCGAGCACGAGCCGCCACGTGCCTCCACGCGCCTCACGCGCCGTTTACGCGCCCTCCACGCGCCTCACGCGCCGTTCACGCGCCTTCCACGCGCCTCACGCGCCGGCCACGCGCCTCACGCGCCCTGCTCCGTTTCTCGGACTGCCACGTCAGCCCTAGGGTGACGTCATCATCCCATGTCATCGTCCCACGTCAGCATCTCACGTCAGCATCCACGTCAGTGTCAGCCGTTGACCGTTGACCGTTGACTTTGACCGTTGACTTTGACCGAGGTCAAAATTTTTCAACAGGACCTGTCTTGCTCAGTTTTTCGTGTAGATTCCGATTTTGGGCTCCGTTTCTGCATTCGAGGTCTCTAAATCTCATTTTTTGGTCATTTTCTTCATTATGGCTCAACAAAATGAACGCGACATCATACATCCGATCACCATTATGTTAGATGGTCCTACTAGCTATCATGCATGGTCTCAGAATATGACTGTTTTTCTCAAGGGTCGTAAACTGTGGAGATATGTGACTGGTTCAATTCCTAAGCCAGTACCAAACCCTAAGTCCAAAGTCATAACCGCTGAAGAGTCTTCCACGACTACTGTTACAACAGATGATTATGAAGATCGCCTAGAGGAATGGGAGAGTATTCAAAGTAAGATCTTGTCTTGGTTTATTAATACCTCTATTCCCTCCATTCATAATCTTCTTCCTCGTCTTGAGACTGCTGAGGCTGCTTGGAAGTTTTTGGCCGATCGCTATAATTGTACTAATGATTCAAGCTTAGAGTTCCACATTGAATCAAAACTTTATCAAATGCGACAAGAGACAGGTCAGTCCATTTCTGATTTTTATTCTCAGACTTCTACTATGTGGGAACAACTCTCTGCTGTAGATCCTCCACTAGTGTGTTCTAAGGACATTGAGCTCTTTGCCAAATATCGAGATCGTCGTAAATTTATGCACTTCATGATGGGTTTGCGTGAGGATTTTGAGCCTACTAGGGCTTCTCTGCTTAGCCGGTTTCCTACTCCTTCTCTTGATGCTGCAGTGAAGGAGCTCATCTCTGAGGAAAACCGTCGGCCTACTTATCACATGTCATCATCTGATCATGTATTGGCTACACCATCTCCACAGCCTCCTATTGCTGCATTCACTGCTCCTCCATGGATAAACTCTGGGCGTCCCACCTCTCAGTCTTCCAAAGGTACTCGTTGTGAGTTTTGCCGTGCTAAAGGCCATGACATCTTAGTTTGTCGCAAACTGCAGAAATTTGTGCAAGAGCAGAATAAAGCTTCTCTTCCTCGGGCAGCTGCTGTATGTCCTTTAGATCCATCAGTTCCTACAGGTCCATCTTTGACTTCCTCACTTACTACGGCTGATATTGAGGCAGTTGTTCAACAGGTTTTATCCCGCACTTCCACTGCCCTTTCTGTCACCTCAGGTAAACAACCTTGGTTTTTTTATACTGCATGTTGTAACCATATGACTCCTGATGAATCCCAATTTTCTGATAAGGCACCCTTAGAACATCCAATCACCATTTACACTGCTGATGGAACTCCTATGCCTGTTAGTCATAAAGGAACAATCTCTTCTCCTTGTTTATCCCTTAGTGACACTTTTCATATCCCAAAGTTATCCCTCAATTTGCTTTCTCTTGGTCAACTTTGTGAATTAGGCGTAGATCTTCTCTTTACTAATCATGGTGTGGATGTGCAGGATCCCCGGACAGGTCAAGTGCTTGGGACAGGCCGTAAGGTTGGTCGCATGTTTGAGGTTCGTGACTTGAAGATTCCTTCACAAGTTGTTTCTGCAGCTACTACCACTACCACCTCCTCACCTGATCTATGGCATGCTCGTCTTGGTCATCCATTCTTATCTCGTCTTCAGTTGTTAGCTTCTCAAGGTCATTTAGGTTCAGTTCAGTTTCAAAAATTTGATTGTACTTCCTGTCATTTTGGCAAACAAACAAAATTACCCTTTAATAATAGTGACTCATTTTCTTCTGCACCCTTTGATCTTATACATTCTGATATTTGGGGTCCTGCACCTGTTCCTACTGAGGGGGGATCTAGATATTTTCTCATATTTGTGGATGATTTTTCTCGACATACTTGGATTTATCTGCTTCATCATAGGTCTGAACTTGTGTCTATTTACCAAACATTTCATAAAATGATTCAAACACAGTTCAATCGCACCGTCAAAGTTTTTCGATCAAATAATGCTCAAGAATATAATGATAAATCTTTCCTATCCTTTTTAGACAATCATGGTACATTTACTCAGCGGTCTTGTCCTTACACCTCTCAACAAAATGGTCGTGCAGAACGAAAACATCGTCACATTCTTGATGTTGTCCGCACCCTTCTCATTTCTGCCTCTCTTCCTGAGCGCTTTTGGGGTGAGGCTGCACTCACTGCTGTATACACCATTAATCGTATCCCTTCACCAACTACACACAACAAATCACCATTTGAGCTTCTCTATGGTCAAACCCCTGACTACTCCTCTCTTCGGGTTTTTGGTTGTGCTTGCTTTGTCTCTCTTCCTCCTCATGAACGAACAAAGCTCCAACCTCGTGCTCGTCTCTGTTGTTTCCTTGGTTATGGTGTATCTCAAAAGGGGTTTCACTGCTATGATCCCATTTCTCATCGTCTTCGTGTCTCCCGTCATGTTGAGTTTTGGGAACATCGTCTCCGGTTCTGTCCCCGGCATATGACCTGCCTGTCTTGGATCCTGTTTAGATCATGAACCAATTATACAAAAAAAAATTTTGTTATTGTGCTTGTCCAAACTAAAGAGACACGGCCTTTCAAAATAAAAATTAAGAGACACGGTAGCTCATGCAAAAAATATATATATATTTCGCAAGAAGAAATGGAAATTTCTCAGAAGAAAGCAGTTCCAAGGTATTGCATTGAGCAGCCTGTCTTTGCCTGTACTCTCCTAGATTCCTTTGATTAGTATACTTTGATTATTGTCCTGATTAGTATGCTCTGTGAATTACAGTTGCCACAATACGTGGATCCTTTGTATCATTCACACCAGAACACTGGATTTGATAATCAAGTAGAACACTAAGGGGTTTGTTCTTCCTCTCCTGAGTCTTCTGATGGTCCTGAACTTCGTCGTTCCACTCGGGTAAGCATTCCTCCCCCTTATCTCTCTGATTATCTTAGTGTATAGATTAGCCCATTGGGTTTAGCCTAGTATATTACTTGTACTATACTTCTATTACTTGTACTGCACACATACCTAGCCTATATAAAGGCTCTCTTTTGTACATTGTTACCCTCTATGAACCTCACACCTATCGTGAGGCCCATACTGACCCTCTTTGGCAACAAGCTATGAATGATGAACTAGATGCCCTTCATAAAAATCACACTTGGGATATGGTTGATTTGCCTCCTGGTCAGTCTGTAGTAGGTTGTAGATGGGTTTACAAGATCAAGACCAAGGCTGATGGATCTGTTGAACGATACAAGGCTCGCCTAGTTGCCAAGGGCTTTACCCAAGAGTATGGCATTGACTATGAGGAAACATTTGCTCCTGTTGCTCGCCTTACATCTGTCAGATGTCTCATTGCTGTGGCTGCTGTTCGCCGTTGGCCTCTTTATCAAATGGATGTGAAGAATGCTTTCCTCAATGGTGACCTTCAAGAAGAAGTGTACATGCAACCACCCCCTGGCTATCCACATTCAGGCAGTCAAGTTTGTCGCCTTCGCTGTGCTCTTTATGGCCTCAAGCAGGCTCCTCGAGCTTGGTTTGAAAAGTTCAGTTCAGTTGTTGCTCAGCAGGGTTTCACTTCGAGTCCTCATGACACTGCTCTCTTCGTCCGAAGATCCTCTGCTGGTATCACTCTTATTCTTCTCTATGTTGATGATATGATTATTACTGGAGATGATTCTGCAGGTATCCGCTCTCTCCAACACTTCCTTAGTCAGCATTTTGAGATGAAAGATTTGGGCACTCTCAGCTATTTTCTTGGGCTTAAGGTTACCTCATCCTCTGATGGATACTATCTTTCCCAAGCTAAATATGCTTCTGATCTTCTCTCCAAAGCCGGTATCACTGACAATAAGACTGTTTCCACTCCTTTGGAATACAATGCCAAGCTCACACCCTTGGATGGTGAACCTCTATCTGATGCTACTCGCTATCGTCAGTTGGTTGGTAGTCTGATCTATCTCACTGTTACTCGTCCAGATATTTCACATGCCGTGGGTATGGTTAGTAAATTCATGGATGCCCCTCGTTCTGTCCACTATGCTGCTGTTCTTCGAATTCTCCGATATGTCAAGGGTACACTTTATCATGGTCTACACTACTCCTCTCGGTCTTCTCTTGAGCTTCATGCTTATTCAGATGCGGACTAGGCCGGTGATCCGACTGATCGATGCTCTATCACAGGTTTCTGTTTCCTGTTAGGTACTTCTCTTGTCTCATGGCGTAGCAAAAAGCAGGATGTTGTTTCCCGTTCAAGTACTGAGGCTGAGTATCGTGCCCTTGCCGACACCACCTGCGAGCTTGTCTGGCTTCGCTGGCTCTTGGCTGACATGGATGCTCCACAGCCCACTGCTACTCCTCTTTATTGTGACAATTGTAATGCTATCTACATTGCTCATAATGATGTCTTCCACGAACGCACCAAGCACATTGAGATCGACTGCCACATTACTCGCCAGCATCTCAAGAAAGGCAATCTCAAGTTATTCTCCATCTCATCTGCTGACCAGCCTACTGATATCTTCACCAAGTCTCACCCACCTGGTCGTCTTCGAGATCTTATATCCAAACTCCAGTTGGCTTCTTCCTTGCCACCTCGAGTTTGAGGGGGGATGTTAGTGTATAGATTAGCCCATTGGGCTTAGCTTAGTGTATAGATTAGCCCATTGGGTTTAGCCTAGTATATTACTTGTACTATACTTCTATTACTTGTACTGCACACATACCTAGCCTATATAAAGGCTCTCTTTTGTACATTGTTATACACACAATATTATACTGACTATTCAGTCATTCTCTCTCTCTTTATATTGTTAACAGTTAATAATAAAATGAATGCATGAAATGCGGCTCAGTTTGGCTAAATTCGTATGACTGACTCAGCCTTTTTTTTTTTTTTTTTTTTTTTTGAGAGTTACGAGTACGTACATAATTTCAATTCCACCTTAAGTAACGAACTCTGTTTTTCACAATTATGAATAACTGATGTTTTCAATTTCAATGCTCTTGTAACACCATGTTATTTCTCTTATTGAAAAAAGAGAATGTATCTAGAGGTTCAATCTATTGTGAGATTCTGAAATTTTTCTACTGCTTGAGGAAGAAAATTAAAGAAGTAACTTTCAAGACAATGATTTGCATGAAGATCCAAATCGAATGGCGATCATCTTATACCATAATTTAGACAATATAAAATCTGTTACATCTCAACCCAACCAAATGAGTTAGGCACATGAGAACGATCATATTATTCAAAAAGCTATGTCTAACAAGTGTACAAAAACCCCATTAAAGTCTAATAATTTTACTTTGTACATTCAGTTGTTTCCTAATATGTAAGCAATTTCATTCCGGTCCATATAAAATGATCATATATGATGTTATGATACAACTCAAACAAATATGACATTCTAAATATTGTTTCATTTCACTATACACATGTTTGATCCAACTTTGAATATGTAGATTTTTTTTTTTAATAAAACCAACTTAATAAAAGAAATGGTAACATTCCAACAAGGATTGAAATTCTGGTTCTTTTGTTAAATAGATGTAGCTAAAATAATTAAATGAAAATTTGTAAGGAAAGAAAAAAAATACTACTTAGCAAATTAAATATTATATTTTAAGAAAAATATAAGTTGCCAAGGAAAAAAGTTAATTACATTTTTTTGATAGGATTAATTATTACTTATTATTATCTCCAATGTAAAGGATTGCTCTGAAAATAAGATATGCGTATATTTGGGTTAATGGAGATATGCGCAAAAAACCTTTGTTACTTCTAAAGCAAATGGAAAGGATTACTCAAAAAATTTCACGAAATAATTATGAGTGCCTATATGAGACTCCCTTTTATTCTTTTAAAGTGGATTTTTCATTTGCTTTCTGACTAGAGGTTATTAACCTCATTTGTTTTTCTTGAAACCCCCTTCAGATCAAGACAGCATACAACTAACCCCATAATATTATTATTATTATTATATCTACTAATCTACGCATATTTATTAAATCTATTTCTCTTTTCGGGTATCACGCAATCAAATTTCCATTTGCAACTCCCATACAACAATTCCAATCCAAGGATATTTATGTTCACCAATAATTGCCTAAGCCTATTCCAAGTTGACTTTGCTTGGAGTAGTAGTATCGAAGGGCACTCCACTTAGACGTGTGGTTTTCTTTCTGCCAATACTCGAATCCTGTACCTTTCATAATCAATAAAATAAGCAAAGATCAAGAAAGATCCACAACCCTGAAAGCTATGCAGCAACCATAACTAACAAAACGAAAAAAATTAATGTTTTTCTTGCTTGATTCTTGTTCTGATATAGATATGAGATATAGTACAAGCTGTGAGTTCTTTGACTGTTTCTCAACAGCAACTCTATATATAACTGTGGTTCTCATGCCTCATGGTTGCTTTTTCCATCATCGTATGCCAACAACCACTTAGGTCCACTTTAGCCTTAGTAACTACGAAAACAATGAAGTTTGATATCTAAATTATATCCACAGACACCATCAATGTAAGGAAAAGCTTTACATTGATTGCAACGATGAAGGCGTTCACTATGTGGAAGCCAAGGCCAGTTGCAAACTGTCTGAATTCCTCGAGGATCCAATCCCAAATCAGTTCAACAAATTCCTTCCATTTGAACTGGACAGTGTCAATGGAGTAGCCATTGCAGTCCAAGTCACCTCCTTCAATTGTGGTGGAATGGTGATCGGTACAGTCTTCGATCACAAGGTTTCAGATGCTTGCTCATTCTTCATGTTCCTCAGAAGTTGGGCTGCTATTGCTTGGGGTTATAATGACATAGCAATTCCACGATTCGAATCTGCCACGTTTTTCCCTTCAGAAACTTCACTTAGCCCTAAGCAAATTATAAAAGATAACAATATTGTGTTAAAGAGATTTGTGTTCGACGCATCTGCTATAGCAGATCTTAGAGCCAAGTACAGCACCAACAACAAGAACATTGAAAACCCACGTGCAACTCGCATGGAGGCCTTATCAACTTTCATATGGAGTCGCTTCCTCGCAACAACCCAACCAGAACGTGACCCCAATAAGGTATACGTAGCATTTCATATAGCGAACCTGCGTACAAGGTTGGATCCACCGCTTTCAGAGGATTAGTTTGGAAACACGAGTGTGCCTGCAGTGGCTGTACTCCCTTGGGACACTGAGGTTGGGTTTCAAGGCATTGTTGTTCCCGTAAGAGACGCCATAAGACAAGTGGACATGAATTATGTTAAAATACTCAAAGAGCATGGTTGGCAGACGAGTTTTATGAAACAGAACATGGAAAAATTTATTCAAGGAGAGGTGGTTTACTTGACCTTCACCAGTTTGTACAGATTCCCTACGTATGACACAGATTTTGGGTGGGGGGAGCCTGCATGGGTAACCTCAGCCAAATGGTTGTACAAAAATCTAGTTGGCTTCTTCGGTACCAAATCAGGGAATGGAATAGAGGCTTGGATTAACTTGGAGGAGGAAGCCATGGATAAATTTGAAGCCAACAAGGAGCTTCAGGCATATGTTTCTTCAGTTAAAGTCTCTGTGTGACTGAGTTGGATTGATAATCATGATCAGAGCATAAACTGGCCTACTATCTGTATTTGCAATTTTGTTTTTTTTTTTAATGTTTATTGTGTGTTTTTTAGATTTCCCTACTAGGGTAGGGGAAGTGAAATAAAGTAATCTTTTTATCCCTTGATATTTTAAGGATGTGTGTAATATATTTGTTAATGGGGCTAAAGGAAGAAATAGAAAGAAAAAATAAGTGTGTAATGTGTTGTAGAAAAAAATTAAATTCATTATAGTTGTTGGGTTATTTCCAGCAGGTTGTTAATGATGAATTAGCAATTCAGAGTTAATCGTTTAAGCAATTCAAGTATATAGCAATTAATATTTCTCAAAAAAAAAAAAAAGTATATAGCAAATAATTATGTCCCCAATTGCATAGGAAACAATAAAAAATAAGGTATGTAATATTTGATTTAACTTGATTTTATCATGTAGTCATGACCAATAGGCATGTAACATTTGTAATAAACCAACACCTACCTTAGAGCATTCATAGCCGGTTTTTATATCTCATCTTATTCTACCATCTCAAAAAACAATTTTATCAATTATATAATACAATTTTACAATTCTCCAGCATCCCAACTTTTATTTTTCTATTCTATTTATTAAAATAATATTTCTCCCCAATAAATATATATATATATATATATATTTCCAATTTTCTCCTACACACGCTACCATCCAAACTCCTCCATTAACTTTACTATTCACCTTCGTCCATAGAACTCCATTCCCTTAATCCTTCATCATCCATATCAAACCAGATTGGCGAAAAAAGAGAAGAAGAAAAAAAACACGCCGCCAACATCACTGCAAAACCCATCACCTTCTTCCACACAACTCCATTCCTTTATCCTCCATCATCCATGTCAACCCAAATTGGCGAAAAAAAAAAGAAAAAAAAAAAAGAAAAAGAAAAACCCCTCTCATCTCGACAAAACCCATCACTGCAAAACCCATTTTTACAGCTCCACGCTGATCTACTGTTAATGATCATAGCTCCACGCCGATTTCCACCACGCCGGATAGCAAGCTCCACACCGTCACCCTCAATCACCCATCCCCACCACCACGGAAACTCTCCACCACATCAAATCCACCACAACAAACCCTTGATTCAAGGGAAAATAGACAGGAAAAAAAAAATGAAAGGGAAGAGAGGGACGAGAGAGGGGGAGGTATTGAATAAGTGATCTGAAAAAGAAGAAAAAGAAAAAAAAAAAAAAAAAGCTAGAGAGAGGAGATGAGAGTGTGACCGGAGAGAGAGAGGAATTGATAAAGTAAAAAAACTGAATAAAATATTACTTTTTTTTTTTTTTTTTACACAATTGTGCTATAGTGCAATTCTAAAGGTAGAATTGCACTATAGCAGTATTGCAATTTTTTTTTTTTTTGCAATACTTGCATTTTACAAGCCCAACTGTGGAGTGTTGTGGGGGCATTTATGCTAAACCCATCTTACATTTGGCATATGCATGCCCAGTTGCAGATGCTCTTAGTCTATAAATCGAGGACTTGTCTTCATTAGGGATAGAGAGAGGAAGAGAATAGGTGAGTAGTTCAAAAAGAAAGCGATAAGAAAACTAGGGCGGGGAGGGGAGCATGGCCCCATCCTAGATTTTGAAAAAAATATATTTTAGTAGATATATTTACAGAGAATTTAAGATTTTGACCCTTAATATCTACTCTTGGCCCCCCTCCCCAAGAAGTTTTAGAAATTGACCCATGAAACTCCAAAAAAAAAAAAAAAAAACTATCTGACCATTCCTTTTTTGCCCAATTACTCTAGGAACACCAAGATAATCCTTTAGATAAACTAAAAGACCAGAAAAATTCAAAAATCTGGATAAGTAAAACATTTAGGCAAACCCAAATTACAAACAATAGATGATAGATCACTTATCCGGTCTATAGCAAAAAAAATAAAAAATAAAATAAAAAAATAAAATAAAATAAAATAAAATGAAAAAAAATAATAAAAAACCAATTACAAATCACAAATCCCAAACCAAATAAATCACACCCCCATGCCCACACCCCGCGCCCCCCAAAAAAAAAACGTTTTACCAAATAATTCTCTTAGTCGAGTTCTCTCTGTCTCTCATAATGCTCACCCTTTCGGCCTTTCCCCTTTGGGTCTGTTGGTGATTCCATAATTTGGAGGTATGGCTTCTTCATCTCTCTCTTCTCTAATCTAATTTCTCTCTCTCTCTAAGATTATTGTGGCTTTAGGGGTGTTTACCGTGTTTCATTTTCTTGTATGAGATCTCCCTATTTTATTATTTTTTTAAGTTGCTGTTGTTGTCTTGCGGCGTTTAGGTTTAGCCTTGTCTTTGACCCTTATATGTGATAACAGATAAGCACTTAAAAAAGAAAAAATCTCTTGCTAAAATGTTGCTAAAAAGCTCTTTTGTGGCTGTTACTAAATTGATGGCAAACATTTATTATATATGGATTGAGTTCAAGTTACACCTGATGTAATTCTAAGTAATATTATACTACTTTTTTTTTTTTTTTTTTAATTAGATGTAAATTTTGATAAATCTACCATTAGATTATATTATCTTTATATATTCTCTATGCTTGCAAAATTTCAAGATGTTCAAAGATTAATAGTCATATCATCATTTAACTGTTTAAATTCAAGTTTTTATGGTTTAAAATAATGTATAAAAAATGAGTTTACAGATTAAATGGTAAATAACATCCAACTGACATAAAAATTGACATGAATGTTAAGTACATATAGAACATGTAATTCAAATGTGAGACTTTCAAAATATAAATTCTATAATAAGTTGTTAAGTGGTGTAACATTATTTAGAGTTACATCAGATGTAACTTAAACCCAACCCATTATATATTTATTTATTTAGTATTACTCTTCCATTATCTTTTGATTTCTCAAGAGCTGTCATTATTATTATTATTATTATATATTAAGAGGATTGATAAAATTAGTTACTAGACTTCCCAATTTTCTTTAACATCCTTAATATTTCATTCAAACAAATAAATAAATGAGGGTATAAAGGTAATTTGAACTTATTATATTTAGGTGGAGTTTAATTTAAAGTTTAAACCCAAATGCGAATACATGTTACAAGTTTGAATTTCACTCTCCCACATTTTAACTCCTAAAAAACTGCTTTATTGATAAATAAAATTTTTTAATTGCTTTACTCACAAATTTTTAATTTTTAATTGTTCTTAACTTCTTTCAAGGAAAATTTGTTATTAACTTCTAATGCTTATCCTCTATCATTTATTTTCAAAATTAACTTCTGATACTTATTCGAGTTTTTTTTGTCCTGTCTAATCACAAAATTTGGCCAATGTAGTTGTGAAGCATAAAAGACCAAACTTCGTTTTTTTTTTTTTTTTTTGGTTAATTAAATAAAAAATAAAAAATCTCTTACTTCATCACCACTTTCACATTACTGGGTAGGATCTCTCTTTCTTTGAATTTTTTTTTCTTCTTCTTTTGTTAATTTTTTTTTTTAATATTAAAAGATAGAATCTCTCTTTGAAGGCTTTTTTTTTTATTGGAATAAATAGTAATACTTATTAAAACACATGTGAAAATAATAATACAAGTATTTTAAACCCGATTTATAATACATTATATAACCAGAGTACAACTACAAAATAGCCTAACTTTTGTAGTTGTAGATTGGGATCATGAACAGTGGACATTAGACACACAACCTATGTGTGGTAAGCATTCTTAAATTTTTTTTTTTTTTGAATAAACAATAATACTTAAAGTATTTTTTTTATTTTTTATTATGAGATACAATAAATTGTATTGCTTTATACTGAATTTACATTCAACTCTATACTACTAGCAATAAATGGTGGTGATGCTTCAACCCATTTAATACTTTGTCCCAGTAATCCATAATTTGCCAATTCTATATCCTTTTTGTATTTATATCTGGGATTTTCTTTCTATATAATGGAATGGAGACCATGCATCTAGGTAGTTATTTTTGGAAAATAACTAGAGTTACACACTTTTTTTAAAAACAATTTACAAATTGTTGATGTTGTGAAGGGTTATTGGTAAGTAAAAAAATTATGGCAGTGATGAGTCCATATGAAAATTCAGCTTGCAAAATTATTATAAATAGTTTGTGGTTGCAATATTGCTCTTACTTTTGTGTTATAAATGATTTCCATGATATTCACGTAAATGTTATTGCAAATTTCCAATCTCTCCTTTTTTTGTTCATCTGATTTTTTTTTTTTTTTTTTTTTGGGTGGGGGGGGGGGGGTTTCTCTCAGTGTTTTATATTTACATTGTAAAAAATCGGGAATGAAAAGTAACCTAGAGCAAGACAAGGGATTTTTAAAAAGTGAAGACAAACGAGAAGATAATGTTCTTTCGCAATAACATCTAGGGGAACATGAAGTCAATCCTTCATATATTGGCTTGCAGTGATATAGTGGCACTGGTGCAAATTATATCTCTGGTGGCGTCCTCAAGATCATCTTGGGGAATGTGATTGGGGATATCCTGCCCTAAATCTACTGCTACCTCATGTAATATGCATATAGCTCCAAATCCACAGATTCTTTTTATTCTGGATTGTTGCACATGAACTCCCTTATTTGTGACTCTAAGATCAACTCCCAAAGATTATAATCAGCAATTTTAGCTAACTGACTGCACACAAACTTTCCTGTTTGTGGCTCCTAGAAGTCCACTTGAAGGTTTAGACCAACAACTATTGTAGACTAGATTGCTCATTTGCTCCATGGCTTCATATAGATCTACAAATATTATAACAGTAGCAACATTGTTTTAATTTTCTCTATATGCTCTCGAACACTCACGAGTTGAATAGTTGGAGGCTTAGATCTACTTTAAATGTCTCTAGTATTGTGAGATTAAGAGAAACATGGTTATATAAACCCTAGCTACACAAACGGTAATTTGTCTCTCAAAAAAAGCCTCTATAAGAATGGCTTATAATGTCCTTTAAATAGCAGAACAAACAGATCACAAATTGGGCTTAAAATGAGCAATTTATGAGCTTTTTTGCATTTTAGATTTTTGCTGATTCGTGAATCTCGATCAATCAAACTATTTGTTGAAATACAATAAAAAATTTCAATTGATCAAGTTTGCAATAAAAATTAAGGAAACTTTGTTTTTCTTGCACTGAACTTGAGTCATTCTTGAGCTGGGCTTGGGTCTTTGTCTTGAACTATAAAATACACATTTAATTAACACACTTAAGACTTACCAAAAACACTATAAATAGATTACATTTGATCACAGTTTGCCAACCCAAAAATATGGACTCTATACCTCTTAAAGCTTTAACCCGCAATAGCAACACTGGAGTAAAATCTTGACTTCAACCTTGATCACCAATCTCCAAAGATAATGTATTTGGATTTACCTCTTGAATTCTAGTACGTCGGTGAACAAGAGAGATTTAGGGTTTGAAACTCTTTTTGTGCTCTCTCTCTCTCTCTCTCTCTCTCGGCTGAATCAACCCTAATGTTACCTCATGCAATCTAGCAAGTAGGGCATGAATATAGGTTTAAAATAGAGTGAGAAGAGCGATATAACAATAGTTAGGTAATAGTGAAGCAATACAGATTTAGTAGTGATTAAAACAAAAGTAAAGTAACTCATATCAAACAATGAAATAACCTACATTGGCCAAGAAATTTGTCTTCTTTTTTCTTTTTTCTTTTTTTTTTTTTTTAATTCTAAGAAATAAGGCTATTGAGATATCTTCGAATACCCAAAAGAAGCTAGGGAGATAAACACATTGGGGTGTCCTTTTGAGTGCTTAGTATAATATATAAAGACACGCTTAACTCAAAAGACCTAACTCAATTGGAATGAGCTGAACTATATTATATTAACTACAATTCTTCTCATGATTCTCAAAAAAAAAAAAAAAAAAAAAAAAAACTATTCTTCTCATCATTATTTAATGTGAGACTTCACTCACATATATTCACTCAACATAAGCTATTTTATAATATTATGAGGATCTATATATTAGTGAGCCTATTCCTGGAAATAGATAAGAGAAACAATGGGGTCATGATTCCTGAGTCTTATTTTGTGAAGTAAACTAAAAAGTAAGGGCATTGAGCCCTATATACGAAGCAAAAGAAATAGGGGTCTTGAGCCATATTTATGATGCATAAGAATGAGAGTCATGAACTAAGCTCGTGATGTAGACATTTTGTGGACCATGAGCCTAATTCATTAACGAAATTTGGGACAAAAGTCCGGCTCATGTAGATGAAGTCGGATTGACATGGGTCCGTACATGGTGTCTAAGTGGGCAATACGGTGCAAATCATGAGATTGAATTTTGTAGCCATGAATATAAAAGAATGGCCTCAACGTTTCCATATCTCAAAACCGAGCTAGGTAAACTTATTGGGTATTGTGACTTAAAATCGAATTCGTATCACGTTATTTAATCACTAAAAGGTTATATTATATGATAATAAAATTATCATTAGACATTCTGTTAGTTCATGAGATGCATTGAATGTGATTTAGGTATAGAAATAAGATTTGCATATAGAAAAAATAAAAATCACAATTCCTTGTAAACTCATAAACTATAGTTGGTGGTTGGTGATTAAATTAGGTATTTAATCAGAAAAGACTCCACCATATCAATCATGATGAAAAATTAACCACTGTGAATTTTTGCTTACTAAATAACTATCACATGAACAAATTAATGATGTCATGACTGCTATATGTAATAAATATCAATTTTGAGAGGAATGTGAACTCAAATGTGAAATTAATGTGTTTTAGTAAAAAAAAATTGAAATTAATGTATGTTACTTTAATGTATATTGGAGTGAGATATTGTATGTCAATACCTTCATACATTGGGTATCGCATATAGCATCTTAGGAACACTATTCCTCACAAAGGAATCCATATTCTCAATAAGTGACAATAAACATCCCACTGAAATAGATTTTGTTTATTCATTTAGACCCCTTAAATCAAATTGTTTAACCTAATTAATTAACTAAGTTATTTATTAGGTTCATTATCTAGATCTAGGTTAAATAAGCATATATCATTCATAAATGCAGAAAAGTAAATGACATCACGATATGATGACTCAATAAAATTGATGAAACGAATCGTTTCAAGGTAAAAACCTGGGAATGATTTGACCTATATATCTTCAAGGTAAAGTAAATCTACTATAAAAGAATCGAAACTTTTACAAAAGATTTAACCCTAAATCTATTGTTATCTCTTGTAGTAACTTACTGACATGACCAATTGCAAACTCCAATTCCACGACTCCTTGTCTCCTTGGATTTACAACAGCACAAGCACCCTTGCTTGTGACTTTGAGATTCCACTCAAAGATTTCAGATTACCAGTAGTAATGATCTTGTAGCAGCAACTATGTTCTACCACCAGTTGATTGTAGATCTCACTCCGATCCGGTAGATTCTTGTATAGTTAGAATGTACAAAACCTTTCAGATTTCACAAAGAATAACACACAAGTCTTCCAAAAGTTTGAAAAACGTAGCTAGGGTTTTCCTTATATGTGAACAAGTTAGAATGAAGCCTTAAATGTTTTCACTGGCTTGGGCTTTGTTTAAAACTTCTGCAGAATCTAATATCTGCGATTCTCAATCGATTGAGTCTAATTTCTCGATCGGTCAAGCTTGATTGAAATTGACTCCATTTATTCTACAGTCAGCTAAACTTGAAGCGTGAAACCTATACTATTAAGCATGGCCTAATACAAAGACTAGACATGTTTTGTTCTTGGTTTGCCAACACATTTAAAATATGATTCTAAATATTTAATCATAAATCTTTAGAACCTAACAATCTCCATCTTTGGAAATCCGTGATAAAACATACATAGACAATGAAATGCTTAAGTTAAATACCAGCCCAAATACAAGATATTGCCCAATACAATTCTAACAAAACTATTAACTATTTGTAGTATAGACAATAGCTGTTGAAAGAATTAACCTGTAAATTCCTGAAACACTGAAAACAAAACCATAAACGCATGTGTGGAAGATACAGTACCAAAATCAAAGTAAAAATCTGATCTTTAATTCACAAAACATATAAAGAGAGACAGTAATATCATAATGAATAACCTCATCATCAATAACTATCATAATCAATAATCACATCAATGTTTATAAAACAAGAACAGAAACATTGAACAAATATGAATAATGACATATAAAGATAAAAGGAAATATAAACATCAAAACCAAAGAAAATACATGAAAATCCCCCTAAGTACAAAAACTTTACTCCACCTAAGTATAAAAGTCTTAAAACCTACTCTCCCTTTTTGTTACGTATTGCCAAACGCAAAAGTAACATCAATCATTAGAGGGAGACTCCATCATGGCACAGAGCGAGAGAGGAGGGGTAACAATAGGATCAACATCATCAGCACCACCAAAAGGATCTACAATAGCAATCGGATCCATAAAAGTCTCCTCAGCAGCAAGCATAACACCAGAGGTAAGAACTGTAGTAAAAGCTTCACCTCGTGATCTCTTTAAAGTCTCAGTGCTCGATTCAGCACTCTTCATCTGAGCCTGTCGCTATCTAAGAAAGGTAGCTCCTATAGGGGCAGTGATGTGAGCTAACTCTGTGGGAGGAAAATCTAACAACCCTAGAAACCTCAAAATCCTATATATTTACATAGGAAAGAACAATTTTTTAGCTTTACTCGTACTCTTATAGATATCAACAATGGTTTGAATAAACATAAAGGAAAAACACATAGAATCATCAGTAACAAGAGCATAAAGGAATGCACACCTATCTATAGGGACAATATGAACATGTGAGATAGGATAAATGTTATGGCAGGAAATCCATAAATAGAAAGAGTTAAGCTCAATAAAATCACAAGAATTAATTCCCGGTTCAGTTCCCCAAGAAATAGACCTGCCACAGGGTAGAGACATGATATCATTAACAGTGTATGGATATGTAGGTTTACAAACTACAGGCACTCCTAAAGCTTCAAAAACTATTTGCTAATTAATAGTGAACTCTTGACCTCTAATCTAGGAAATCAAATAATGACCACCTATTATTTTAGAATAGATAGAGAGATTTTAATAAAACTCTCTAATCAAAGTAGCAAGAGGAGGATGAAACATTTCATACAAAGAAACCCAGTTATTAGAGACAAAGTTCCTATGGATGGATGGATCTAACTCACTCAACACAATCTCCCTTTCAGATCTCACAAAAGAGTAACACACAAGTCTTCCAAAAGTTTGAAAAATATAGCAAGGGTTTCCCTTTTATATGTGGATAAGTTAGAATGAAACCCTAAATGTTTTCGCAGGCTTGGGCCTTGTTTAAAATTTCTGCAGAATTTCATTTCTGCGATTCTCGATCGATCAAGTCTAATTTCTCGACCGGTTGAGCTTGATTGAAATTGGCTCCCTTTCTCTACAATCAGCTGAACTTGAAACTTGAAACCTATACTTTTAAGCATTGCCTAATACATTGATTAGGCATGTTTTGTTCTCGGTCTGCCAACACATTTAAAATATAATTCTAAATATTTAATCATAGATCTTTAGGACCTAATAGATTTAATGGGAATTGATTATTCAGAGTATTACATATGATCATTTCAGCATAAAGTAGTTAAAATTTAGGCAAAAATTGCAATTTACATCCGTTAACTTTTCCTAATTCTCATTTTAGTCCTTTAAGTCTAAAATTTGTTACCTTAATTCAATAACTTTTCTAACCCCACTCAAATCAACATTTTACATGACGTAACAGAATACCCTTAATGACAATGGACAAAATGACTAATTCGAGGGGGTTAGGAAAGTTATTGGACTAAAATGAAAATTTTCAATCTTTAAGGCTTAAAATAAGAATTGGGGAAAGTTAACAGGTATAATTTTATTTTTGTCTAAATTTTTTATTTAATGGAGTTAGATTCCGTAGGAATATTCATCTAAAACTATCCTACTCTATTCGTGTGATATAAATAACACAACCAAATTTTAAAGCATTCTTTTGCAATCTTTCACGGTTCACCAACTCTTAACCGTTGGCCTGCAACATAATAGAATTTGCAGCTTAAGAAACAAGGTCAAGGCCGCGTAGGTAACTATTTCACCAAAGTCACAAATTAATTTGGCTATTAACATGACCAGTGGTGTAAACATAATAGAGATGCATGAAACTATAAAAAAGTGTACAGTGATGCATGGTTCTCCATGCACCCTCACATTGAATCAAATTATATATGTTAGCATATAAATTTATTAAATTGCATCTATAACGATTTTATCAAATAATGTAATTTTGAAAAGTACAATTTTGTCGTAACTTGTCTAGCGTGTAGATTATAAACTTTCATTTTTGGAAACTTATGCGGAGAGTGAGTTAGAAGTCCCATGGTTTTAAGTAATTTTCAAACAAATTCCTAAAATAATTACTTTTTTCCCAAAAATATGTAAGCATCTGGGCTGCCGGAACCACATCCTCAGCTTATCGCATGATTTATATTATGTCAATCTTATCCATTCATACACGTTAATTCTACACAGCATTCATGATACTTCTACAAAATCATAATATTTATTAAACTGATGCATTCATATTAGTTATGAATTTGACAAAGCTCGGTGTTACACCTGAGTGAATTTAATATATTATAATGTGAAAAACAAAACACATTTATACCACACCTTCATAATCTAAACACACACCATCCAACATACCACATAGATAACTTGATGTGTTATATGTATCATTCCTTGAAGATGATAATTTTTATGGGGTAGATAACACACACACATATAATATATATATATATATATAATCAATTTTCCAACAATTGGCTGGCACTCCATACCATTTGTTTTTATTATGAATTCAACATCATAAATTAAAATGTTATCACCTCTAAAAAAATAAAAAAATCACAAAGCCAGCACAGTTATGTCACAACTCACAAGTCACAACTAATTAATCCCTCGTTGAATTAGTTGGGGTGAGAGGTACCACTTTGCCTTCTTTATTTCTTTCCTTTTTATATTTTTAATTTATATAATTAATTTACTCGTACGTCATAGATTCATAATCACTCTTATACAAAAGATTTTTGAACTACAATATATCAGCCACTACTACTTACTGCGAATATAAAAAATCTGTTGACCCATAGACGAAGGCCATTAACCATTTTATTTTCATTCTTTATTTCTTCAATTGCACTCGCGTTTCATAAGTAATTATATATAATCATTAATCATTATAACAAGTAAGAAAAAAACAAAAATAAATAAACAACGTTGAATTTGGCAATGTCCGCAACCACAGCTATACATGAGTTAATACAACCCGCGATTCGCACATGGGAAGTGTTCACATGGATACATGTTGTATTTCATAAGATGAATAATTACATTGTGCAACATTGTATCATTCATTCCTTGAACTCATTGACTTTATGAACAAACTCTCTAACTCTATATATATTGCTCTTTTAAGCATGGTTGTTTTCCATCAATCTTATATTCACTTACTGAATACATAACCATGACTATTGAAGTCGAAGTTTTCTCCAAGGAGACCATCAAACCTTCGTCTCCTACACCTGATCACCTCCGCAATTACCAACTCTCCTTTCTTGATCAAGTTTCACCTCAACAATCTTGAACAAATAGAAAGGATTAAGAAATCCCTATCCGAGGCCTTAACACATTTCTACCCGCTAGCTGGACGGATTAAGGACAATTTTTATATCGAATGCAACGATGAAGGCGTACACTACGTTGAAGCAGTGGCCAAATGCAACCTTTCTGAGTTTCTTGAGAATCCAAACCCTGGTGAGCACAACAAATTCCTACCATATGAATTGGACAATATAAAAGATGCACTTGCAGCTGTACAAGTTACCTCCTTCAATTGTGGAGGGATCGTGATTGGCCTAGAATTATATCACGTCATAGGAGATACTTCATCATTCTTCTTGTTTATCAACAACTGGGCTGCTGTTGCTCGTGGTGGTAGCATCATAGTGTCTCCTCAGTTTGATGCAGCAGCTAAGCTCTTCCCGGCCACCAGCAACTATCTCTGGCTTCAATCAAAATATGGGGATGATAAAAGAAAAGCTAGTGATAAAGAGATTTGTGTTTGATACTTCTACATTAGCGGCTATTAGAGACAAATACACTAGCAGCAACACAGAAATTGAATACCCACGTCCTACACGTGTCGAAGCCTTATCAGCTTTCATACACAGTCGTTTCATTGCTGCTACTCAACCTGAAAAAGACCCCAGTAAGCTCTACCTGGTGTTTCAAACAGTGAACATGCGTACGAGGTTGGATCCACCACTTCCAGAAAATTGTTTTGGAAATATTAGCCAATCCACAGTGTTTGTAGTCCCTAATGAAACTGAGGATGATGGGTTTTCCAGCATTGTTCTCCCAATGAGAGACTCGATAAAGAAAGTCGACCTAGATTATGTCAAAAAACTCCTGGAAAGTGACGGACACTTGAATTTTATGGCAGAGGTCACTGAAAAAGCAAACAAAGGAGAGGTGGTTGCGTTTGCCTTCACCAGCTTGTGCAGGTTTCCTATATATGAAGCGGATTTCAGGTGGGGGAAGCCTATTTGGGGAGGTTCTACAAAAATGTTGTACCCAAATCTAGTTACTTTCTTTGATACCAAATCAGGAGATGGAATAGAGGCATGGATTAATTTGATGGAGGAAGACATGGCTAAATTTGAAGAGGACAAGGAGGTCATGGAGTATGTTTCATTAGTAAAAAATTCTGTGTTATAGGCTGTCTGTCTAGGATAGATAGTCATGGTTTTAGCCAATATGAAGTCAAAAGTTTGGTTAGTTTGCAAAATATGTTTTTAATCTTTCACGTGTTTATATTAGTTTCCCTTATGTGAAATAAGATAACTTTCTGTCCGTGGGGAGAGCTTGTGCAGGGGTGAAAACAACAGTTGAAGATGACTGAACGAAGCCAACAATGGGCAGAGTCTAGGGCATCCCACCATACAGACCCTTTCCTTAATTTGGAGCAGAGACAGGATCGTGAGGGTAGTGCGCACACCGTGCACACTGGGCAAAGCCAGTCACGTGATGGGAGTTATGTATCCCATGCACATAAGAATCGGGATTTGCAGCTGGAGGTTGAAAATTTAAAAAGAGAGCTGCGACATGCAATACGGAAACGGGTTCCTTCATATTACGATGAGGAGTCCGACGACTAACAAGATCCCACTTACCAACAAAGATCGCGAACGCCAGTCAGTGAGTCCTTTTCCTACCAGGAGGAGCGTCTTCATGAGAAGCAACCTCCGAGCCCACCACGTGGAGGTGTAGGGAACGATGCCATGAGCAAGGCCTTGAACTAAATATCTAGATCGCCCTTCACACGCAGGATTGAAGAAGCGAGACTCCCCCCGGCGTTTTAACCAGCCTGCGTTCACCATCTATAATGGTAAAACGGACCCAGTGTCAGTCATTTTAATCAATGAATGGCAGTCTACTCCAGGAACGAAACTTTGATGTGCAAGGTCTTCCACTCTAGTCTCAGACCGGTTGCGATGAGGTGGTTTGACAGCATGAAGGAAGACTCCATCAGCTCCTTCAAAGAGCTCACTCAAGCCTTTGGTTCGCGTTTTGTCACTTGCCGAAGAGTGTCCAGGCCCTTGTCCTTTCTGCTATCCATGAGCATGCAAGAGGGTGAGACTCTAAAGGCGTACTCGGACAGTTACTAGGAGATGTTTAACGATATGGAAGGCAACTTTGATACGATGGCCCTCGACACGTTCAAGCTCGGCCTCCCTACTGACCACGGCTTAAGGACATCTTTGTCTGGCAAGCCAGTCATTAGCATGCGTCAGCTGATGGACCGCATCGAAAAGTATAAAAGAGTTGAGGAAGATCAGCAACAGGGGAAGGGCAAGGAAAAGGTTATCCCCCATGAAAGAAGGGATTTCAGGTCAGATCGATTCAGCTATAGTAAACCGCGAAGGGATTTTTCTGCGACGAGATCAACAAACTCTCAAATAGTCAACACTGTATTCAAAGAGCCAGTACACCAAGTTCTAGAAAAGATTAAGGGTGAACCATTCTTCCGATGGCCGAATAAGATGGTGGGGAACCTCGAAAGGCGCAATCATAATCTCTTCTGCCAGTATCATCAGGACCATGGACATACCACGAAGGATTGCAGGAGCTTGTGGGACCACCTGGACCAACTGGTCCGAGATGGTAAATTAAAACACCTCTTGCACCACTCTAGTGTCCGAGAATCAGACAAGCTCAGAATCTTGAAGAAATGACCCATCTAAGCCTCCGTTAGGAACTATTTATGTCGTCTTTGCCGCACCAGGAAGAACAGGATCCTTGCCATCGAAGGTGATGTTAGTTGCCCGTTCATCCACAGCGGATCCCTGCTAAGATTCGAAGAGAGCTAAGGTGGCAGCTTAACTAGTTATAGGGTTCTTGGATGAGGATAAGATCGGGACCATCCTACCCCATGACAATGCCTTAGTAATTTCTCTCAGAATTGGGGGATACGATGTGAAGAGGGTGATGGTGGACCAGGGCAGTGCCGTGGAGATAATGTACCCCAATCTTTACAAGGGGCTAGGCTTAAAACCTCAGGACTTAACTCCATACAACTCTCCCCTTGCGAGTTTCGAAGGAAGCGTTGTCACCCCGAAAGGCCAGATACGCCTACCTATGCAAATCGATTCTAAAGTGGTGGAGGTGGATTTCGTAGTTATGGATGTGTATTCGCCTTATACGGCAATCGTAGCCAAACCTTGGCTTCATGCACTAGGGGCTGTTTCCTCTACTTTGCATCAGAAAGTCAAATACCCATCCGAAGGACAAGTTTATGAGATCCGAGGGGATCAATCCGCAGCCTGCCAGTGCTTAGTGGCTGCCATTCAACATGAACCCGAAGCCGAGTCCTCGTCAAGGGCCGAAAAGGGTTTATAGCAATTAAAGTCTTGGGAATTGCCTGCCGAGAATCTAGAAGAAGGAGCTAGGTGTGAGGATTTAACAAAAGTCACCATCGGAGACAATTTGTAAAAATTCTTTCAAGTCGGATCTGAGCTGCCTTTTCTGGAAAGGGAAGAGTTAGTAGAGTTCCTCAAGAAAAACCTTGACATATTTGCCTGGGATGCCTATGAAGCCCCAAGGGTGGACCCGGAATTCATTTGTCACCATCTAAGAGTCAACCCACTAGTAACCCCTAAGAAGCAGCCTCCTCGACGCCCATCCAAAGAACACGCTGAGGCAGTAAGGGAAGAAGTAGCGAAGCTCAAACAGGTTAGAGCTATTAAGGAAGTTTTCTACCCCGAGTGGCTAGCGAATACTGTGGTAGTGAAGAAAAAGAATGAGAAATGGCGAGTGTGCGTGGACTTTATCGATTTAAACAAAGCTTGCCCTAAATATCCATTCCCTATGCCAAAGATTGATCAGCTAGTGGATGCCACTGTCGGCCATCCTCGGATGAGCTTCCTGGATGCCTTCCAAGGCTACCACCAGATACCCTTGGCCCTGGACGACCAGGAAAAGACCGCTTTCGTCACCCCTATTGGTAACTACCACTATAAGGTAATGCCATTTGGCCTAAAGAACACAGGATCTACCTATCAGAGGATGATGATGAGGATGTTTGAGCCGTAGCTTGGTAGAAACATCGAGATTTGCATTGACGACATGGTGGTGAAAAGCAAGATTGTTACTGAGCATGTAAAGGACCTTGAAAGTACCTTTGAAGTCCTCAGGGAGTACAAGTTGTGCCTAAATGCTTCCAAGTGCTCATTCAGCGTGGGGTCTGGCAAGTTTTTGGGATACACGATGACCCATAAGGGAATTGAGGTTAACCCCGACCAGATAAAGGCAATCAACAATTTACGAGCTCTTCGGAATCCCAAGGAAGTCCAGAAACTGACTGGAATGACTGCTGCCTTGAACCGATTTATCTCCCAGTCGGCAGACAAGTGTCGGCCCTTTTTCTCTTTGCTCAACAAGTGGAAGGGATTCGAGTGGACTGAAGAATGTGCTGTGGCCTTTCAGCAACTCAAAGATTATCTAGCTCGGCCACCAATTATGTCCAGCCCTGAGCCAGACGAAGTCTTGTTTGCTTACATTGCGGTGGCTCCCTGTGCTATGAGCTTGGTACTGATTCAAGCAGACTGCGGTGTACAAAGACCAGTCTATTACATAAGTAAATCACTGCATGAAGCTGAGATCCGTTACCTGCCACTGGAGAAGGCCATCCTAGCGGTAGTGCTTGGTACACAAAAGCTACCTCACTATTTCCAAGCCCATATGGTTATTGTCCTCACTCAGCTCCCATTCAAGGCTATACTCTGAAGCGCTGAATACACCGAACGGATTGCTAAATGGGGTACGATCTTAGGGGCCTTCGACAT
The DNA here is from genome assembly GCA_030445155.1 of Quercus variabilis. Lineage (NCBI taxonomy): Eukaryota > Viridiplantae > Streptophyta > Magnoliopsida > Fagales > Fagaceae > Quercus > Quercus variabilis. Next base: position 55,567,245 of record CP129447.1, on the reverse strand, counting down.
TAAGTACATGCCTCGCACGTCGGTCAAAGGCCAAATCCTTGCGAATTTAGTGGTCGAGTTCATAGAACCCCATTTAGAAGAAGCAATACCAACGTCGGACATGGATGAAAAATCGGTTGGCATGATCTCTCGACGAAGTCCCTCTCATTGGGAAATGTACATGGATGGCACAGCAAATCAAAAGGGTTCTGGTGTAGGATTAGTATTAATATCTCCAGAGAAGATAGTTATCAAAAAATCGCTAAGACTGAACTTCACAACCACGAATAATGAAGCTGAATACGAAGCCCTGCTGACAGGAATGGCCATGGTTCAGAGAATGGGAGGAAAATCATTAGAAGCGTTCTCGGACTCGAGACTGGTTATAGGTCAAGTGCAAGGTGAATTTGAAGCGAAAGATGAGAGAATGTAGCGATACCTGAGCTGAGTTAAGCGCTTGCGGTCGGGGTTTGGCTTCTTTAATTTGCTGCACATCCCCAGAAACGGTAATGCACATGCCGATTCCCTAGCCACACTTGCCGCCTCCTTGGCGCAAAGTCTACCAAGAGTCATCCTCATCGAGGACCTGCAAGAGCCTATGGAAGCAGGGACAGAGGCAGTGCAGGTTCACCAGATCAGGGCTGAGCCTAGTTGAAGGGATCCTATCATTAACTTCTTGTAGTGTGATATTTTGCCCAAAGAAAAAGGGGAGGCTGATAAAGTCCGAAGGAAAGCAACTAGGTTCTGGCTATCTGAGGTTTAGAGACTGTACAAACGATCCTATACAGGACCATACCTACTATGCATCCATCCTGAAGCCGCTGAATTGCTACTAGAAAAGCTGCATGAAGGGATTTGTGGGAGTCACACTAGGGGTAGATCTTTGGCTCATCAAGCCATTACACAAGGTTATTGGTGGCCGAACATGCAAAAAGAAGCCCAGGAATATGTAAAGAAGTGCAATCAATGTCAACGATTTGCACCAAATATACACCAGCCAGGTGGGACCCTTAACCCACCATCCAGCCCGTGGCCATTCGCTCAATGGGGCTTGGATATCGTGGGGCCATTCCCCAAGGCCGTGGGGAACAAGAAATACCTGTTAGTCGGCACTGACTACTTCACCAAATGGGTCGAAGCGGAAGCTCTTGCCAACATCCGAGATGTAGACGTACAAAAGTTCATGTGGAAGAGCATCGTCACTCGTTTCGGGATTCCTCATACTCTCATCTCGGATAATGGTCTAAAGTTCGATAGCAAAGCGTTCATAGCGAATTAGGAATCACTAACAAATATTCCACCCCAGCTTATCCTCAAGGTAATGGCCAAGCAGAAGCCTTCTACAAGGTCATTGTAAATGGCCTAAAGAAGAGATTGGACGATGCAAAGGGCAAATGGGTAGAAGAATTGCCGCATGTACTTTGGGCCTACAGAACTATACCTCGTAGATTTACTGGGGAAACCCCTTTTTCAATGATGTATAGGGCTGAAGCTGTAATACCTTTGGAGAATGGGTTCCCGACTTTGAGAACCACTTCGTTCAATCTGATCGACAACAATGAGCAGCTAGAGAAGAGTTTGGACCTAGTTGAGGAAAAAAGGGAAAGTGCAACGGTTCATTTGGCACATTATCAACAAAAGCTCAGGCAAGGCTCCGACACCAACGTAAGGCCAAGACCTTTGGAACCTGGTGATTTAGTGCTGAGGAAAGTCGTCGGCACTGCAAAGAACCTCGCTTGGGGAAAATTAGGGCCTAATTGGGAAGGGCCATATCGTATTACTTCAGGGGCTGGCATAGGAGCGTATTTCCTTGAAGATCTAGATAGCCATGTGATACCCCACCCTTGGAATGTAAACAAACTCAAAAGGTACTATTATTAATCGAACCTTTCCTTTAATCAGCATGCCGACTCGTCATTTGAAGCGCATTTTTCTTTTAAGTGTTTAAACTTAAACTCATTCATGCCTGTAGTCCTCGGATCAGATGATTTGGGTTAGTTAACACTCCGTTACAATTTCTCTAAGTGTTTAAACTTAAACTCATTCATGCCTGTAGTCCTCGGACCAGATGATTTGGGTTAGTTAACACTCCGTTACAATTTCTCTAAGTGTTTAAACTTAAACTCATTCATGCTTGTAGTCCTCAGACCAAATGATTTGGGTTAGTTAACATTCCGTTACAATTTCTAAGTGTTTAAACTTAAACTCATTCGTGTCTGTAGTCTTTGCACTAGATGATTTGGGTTAGTTAACACTCCGTTAAAATTTCTAAGTGTTTAAACTTAAACTCATTCACGCCTGTAGTCCTCGGACCAGATGATTTGGGTTAGTTAACACTCTGTTACAATTTCTCTAAGTGTTTAAACTTAAACTCATTCATGTCCGTAGTCCTCAGACTAGATAATTTGGGTTAGTTAACACTCCGTACGATTTCTAAGTGGTTAAACTTAAACTCATTCATGCCTGTAGTCCTCGGACCAGATGATTTGGGTTAGTTAACACTCCATTACAATTTCTAAGTGTTTAAACTTAAACTCATTCGTGCCTATAGTCCTCGGACCAGATGATTTGGTTTAGTTAACACTTCGTTACAATTTCTAAGTGTTTAAACTTAAACTCATTCATGCCTGTAGTCCTCGGACCAGATGATTTGGGTTAGTTAACACTCCGTTACAATTTCTCTAAGTGTTTAAACTTAAACTCATTCATGCCTGTAGTCCTCGGACCAGATGATTTGGGTTAGTTAACACTCCGTTACAATTTCTAAGTGTTTAAACTTAAACTCATTCATGCCTGTAGTCCTCGGACCAGATGATTTGGGTTAGTTAACACTCCGTTACAATTTCTCTAAGTGTTTAAACTTAAACTCATTCATGTCCGTAGTCCTCAGACTAGATGATTTGGGTTAGTTAACACTCCGTACGATTTCTAAGTGGTTAAACTTAAACTCATTCATGCCTGTAGTCCTCGGACCAGATGATTTGGGTTAGTTAACACTCCGTTACAATTTCTCTAAGTGTTTAAACTTAAACTCATTCATGCCTGTAGTCCTCGGACCAGATGATTTGGGTTAGTTAACACTCCGTTACAATTTCTAAGTGTTTAAATTTAAACTCATTCATGCCTGTAGTCCTCGGACCAGATGATTTGGGTTAGTTAACACTCCGTTACAATTTCTCTAAGTGTTTAAACTTAAACTCATTCATGTCCGTAGTCCTCAGACTAGATGATTTGGGTTAGTTAACACTCCGTACGATTTCTAAGTGGTTAAACTTAAACTCATTCATGCCTGTAGTCCTCGGACCAGATGATTTGGGTTAGTTAACACTCCGTTACAATTTCTCTAAGTGTTTAACTTTAAAGTCATTCATGCCTGTAGTCCTCGAACCAGATGATTTGGGTTAGTTAACACTCCATTACAATTTCTAAGTGTTTAAACTTAAACTCATTCGTGCCTATAGTCCTCGGACCAGATGATTTGGTTTAGTTAACACTTCGTTACAATTTCTCTAAGTGTTTAAACTTAAACTGATTCATGCCTGTAGTCCTCGGACCAAATGATTTGGGTTAATTAACACTCCGTTACAATTTCTAAGTGGTTAAACTTAAAATTGTTCATGCCTGTAGTCGTCGGACCAGATGATTTGAGTTAGTTGACACTCCGTTACAATCTCTATGTGTTTAAACTTAAACTCATTTGTGGCTTGTTGGTAGGCTTTATACTAACTGTTCTTCTTAGTACCAATTTTAACTACTTACGTCATGTACATGACATGATGGATGAGTTTAGCTATATTGTTACCTCAATTAAAAGGGACGGTTACTTGCAACAATAACAAGTCATAAGAAATATAACGGAGACATAAGAAATAAAAGCAAAAAAGTTTCATTAATTAAAGAGAAAAGAAAGTTTACAAAATCTTTGCATAACAGAAGAAAATATCATAAGTACAAAATAGAAACCCCTAAATTTCTAGGCCTTCTTCTGAGAGAACGAGGGATCAGCAGCTTGGTCCTTGGATTCTAGGAGGGTCTTCGGATTCTAGGAGGGTCTTCTTCTTCTCCGCCAAAACTTTGCCCTTGTCCTGGGGAGTCTCAACAGGCTTGTTCGGATCATCGGGTCGACCAGATTCCTTGGAAGCCTCGAGGCTGGCTGGTAGGAGTTGGCCAATTAGGGACTGCTCCGAAGCCTCAGGGAGCTGTGTAGGAGGAGGGGGATCAGACCCTGGAGCTCTCGGATTTCAGGATCATAGTATACACTCCCAGGTAACCTTAGGTCAGATTCAGGGGGGACTCCAGCAGCATCCAACACCTTTTGCCAAGTTATGTCGCAGTAGTCTTGACCAACTAAGGCAAATTGCTCCGAAAGCTGGGTCCTGGTCTCATCTACCCCCAGTTGGTAAGCTGCCTTCCTTTCAGCCTCAACTGCCTCCTGGGCCAGTCGAGCATTCTGCTCGGCTACTCGGGCGCTCTCCTTGGCCTTTTGAAGTTTGGCCTTGAGACCCTTCACCAGCTCCCTCTCAGTTGCCAGGTTGATCTCTGCCATGTGCAGCCTTTTACGATGATCTTCGGCCTGAGCCTCAGTGTTTTTGAGTCCAGCGTTGAGGCTGTTCCTCTGGTTGGTCATCTCTTTTAACTGCTCAGAGAGTAGAGAATAATTCTCCTTAAGGCTGCCTAGAGATCTTTCTGCCTCCAATTGAGATTGGGTTGCAACCTGGGCTTCGAGGTGGGCTTTCTTGTTCCACTCCTCGGCCACATATATCTGCTGGGTAACCTTCATGACAAGAATTTTCAACATAGAGTAAAGGTAGGAGGTAAAAAAAAAAAAAAAAAAAAAAAAAAAAAGGTACCTGAACTAAGAGGATCAGTTCACTCACCATGGCAATATCCCTCTTGAGGGACAGGAAGAGTTCGTACTGGTTGAAGCGCCGATACGAATCCATGTCCTTTGGGAGAAGAAGAGGCTACTCTAGAGCCTCGACAACAACACCTGCCCTCCCCCCGTCGTAGTTTCTGAGGGAGGTGTCCTAGGGGAGAAGGGCGTCATCTAACTTCAACCTGGGGGACCAAGTGCGGGGCCCTCGACGCACCTCGGCCACATGGACATCTTCTTGGCTCTCAGTAGAAGAGGCCCTCTTATCCTGGTGACCTTTTGTCACCTTTAGCTGCTTGGTTCCTCTTGGGGGAGGCTACCTCCCTTTCCTCAATGTCAACGATAGGTCTCTTCTTTTCCAGATCTGGCACTTGCTTAGTGCCAAGATCTAGAGGAATCTGAGGGGGTGGCAGTGGAAGGTTCGCAGCCGGTTGGGACATTCCAATCCCTTTAGTCTTTGCCTTTTTGCCCCTTTTTTTCATCAAACTTTTCAAGTCCACCATATCGTCGTCTGAAGAGTCTTTGGGAAGGGCAGTTATCAAGACGGGATGGATACTGGACTGCCTGTCACCTTCTTCCTCGGCGTCTGAGAGCTCTATCACTCGTTCCCCTCCTGAAGCTTCTCCCCCGAATGCAAATTTATCTATCTGGTCCTCTAGCGACGAGGTAGAGGAACCAACCCTTTCGCCTACTACCGTCGGTTCAAGGGGAATTTGCTGAATCAGCTGGGCGAGCGGGAGTACACCTTCAGGGTTTGGATGGGGAACGGGGGCGAGGTCGTATGGTGCCAAGAAACCTTTCCGGGCAACGTCTATGCGGTTGAGACGATAATCTCCCTGAGTTATTGCGTTGCTGATCGGTTGATAGTCCTTCGGTTTCGCTGTATACCCAAGGATAAGCGGAACCGATCTGAGTTGCCAGTCCACGCTTACGAAAATCTCTGATCTTAACAGGTGGTTGAGGACGGCAGTGTTCTTAAGGGTCAGCCGAGGAGTAACCTGGTCTCTATCTATTAAAAATCAAAGCAGAATTCAGTCAGAGACTTGAAAATAGTAGTACAAAGAGAATTAAAAATTGCTACAAGTCGAAGACCTTAAGCCTACTGTTAGTGAACCTAAGTCTAGCATGTCCCACCTAGCTCTCTTGGCGTGGTCGGACAGTGATGACCATCGTGCCATGTGCCTGAGACGATCACATAGTCATCCTTCATCCCCTTGTTGAATTTAGGAAGACAGGAGACAAGCCTAACAATATCGGACCGGGATTTTAAATAATATCCCGCCTCTTGTTGGCTGTGACACTCGTACATGTATACCATGTCCAGCCAGGTGAGCCCCAATCCTAGGTGACGGTCAAGATCCTCAACTGCCCCTAAGATCCTAAACATGTTGGGCGCACACTGGTCGGGACTAAACCTATGGTTTCGAAGGTAATTAGTGGTGATAGGGCCCATGGGGATGGTCATCCCCCCTTCTAAGAAAGCAATAACGGGGATTACGACTTCGCCTGTTCTCCGATCCATTAGTATTTTCTCTAGAGGGCAATACCTCACACCCACATTTGGGGGTATGCGATAGGTGGCCCTAAATTCCTTCAATCGGGCAGGACTGTCCACCAGATATTGGAGTTTGCCCATCACGCTTAAACGGAAAGATGGAAGCACTGAGCGTAGTGACCAGGGAAGGATTGTTCAAAAGTCGAGGCAACTGGCCGAAGAGAAAATTGAAGGATCGAAAAGATGAAAACTTACAGGAACTGAACTGGAGAGTGATCTTCGAACTCGTACAAGGATCCTCAAAGGCTCTGGAAAAGACTGGGATCGATGACTGAAAGAGCGTGGTGAAGTCATGCGCTTGTTCTTGTTGGGAAGTCTGATAGTTTGCAAAGTGAAGAAGAAGTGCCTTTTCCTGAGATTTTATACGGGGTCAAATGAAGAGGCAGGAGTTATTTCACTCAAATCCTGGGGAAGAGCCACGCCCGTTGGATCAACAGCCCACCGTTGGATGCAAAGGACAAGGCGCTGCCTGGAGTAATTAATGTAGCGCCTTGGAAATACGAAAACAAACATTGGCAATAATGAAGCGCTTCTATCTAGGCCTACACGCGTGCTAGTTCAAATATTTGTCTCTCCTCAAATTTCTCACCTCATGACAAGTCAAAATCCTACCTTTTCTCTTCGGATGCGAGGAAAAAATTAGGATTTTGAGGGGCTATTGTGGGGAGTAAAAGCCTAGACATACCTATTGGGCTGGGGGCCCTATCTTGAGGAGTACTGTATGTCCGAAGAGTAATAGTGGGTCAGGGTAGAATTCATCTGAACGCAACCAACCTAGAAGTGTAGGAAGAGTAGCATCTGAAGAAGTCTCCTTTTGTCCGAAGAAGTTATACTCCTCGAACGCAAATAGTCTTGACCCAGCCAACGAATGGAAGGTCCGAATGGACTCTCTGGCAATCCCAACAACAAAGATAAGCTCTGGGCATGTCTAGGGATGATTAGAACGAGAAAATATCTCAAGGAAAAGCTGCCACCACCGCATTAAATGCACTGCAGCTGCTTTTCTGGCCGCATTAATGTGGAGAAGACCCCTGAATAGTGTAATCTCAGCTACTACCACTCACGGCGAGGTAAAGAGAATACCTGATGGGACATGCACTCAAGTGGATGCTTAGATGAAGAACAAGTGAACGATGAAGATGATGGGAGAGGGTGCTATATAAGCAGAAGAGGTCTTTGATAACAGGGATCGAAAAAATAGGGGAGAAAAGAAGGAGATAATTTTATTGTGGCTCCAAGAGTTGTAATCATCTTTCATTCAATAACATATCTCTTCGGACACACATTTGTCAGGGAAGATGAGCATGATTTTGTGTCAATGAATCCTTAAACATGATAACCAATCATTGTTTAATTCGCAATTAGCCCAGCTCTTTCGCCCACTCTCTATAAATTCATTGTCTTGGGTTCATTGGGCTCGTAACCCATCCTTTTTGGGCCTGGGCCACCAAATCAGACCCTACAATAGATATATAGGAAAATATGATTATAGTGAACTAACAAGCATTTAATTATTTTTTTAATAATCAAGTGCATGTATTATTAAAATTTGCTTTTGTCTCACAATGGTTTTTATTAATTGTTGGTAAAGCAACTAAACATGAGGAAGAGTGTAATATTCCAAATCCACTAATCTTTTTTTTATTTATTTTTTTTATAGTAATTAATATTCCAATTAAATTATTTTAATATAAATAATTAATAAATATAATCATGTAAATTCATTTTATATAAATTACATGCACTACGCATGTGTCTATAGACTCTTATTTTTAAGTTCAAGTATTGTATGTGTATCCTAATTTTACGAACTTTGAACTCGAATTTTAACTTTATGTCCTTAACTTTGCTTATTGTCTTAATTTTTTAGAATTTGATTTTACATTTTACACTTTTTAATTTATCTTTATATGCTTAATTTGTCTTATTATCAAATCATTTTGAATTATTTAGTAGATTTAATTTTCTAAGTATGGAAAAGTAAAAACCAAAAGAAAAAGTATTTATATACGAAAATAATTAATGCATGATAATAAATGCATTTATCATAGTAAAACATGACCATATTATCAAACGCTATAAAGATTACTATCAGACACTGTAAAGATTACCATCATCAGGGAAATCAATTTGCATAGTCAGAACAAACTCCTCGACTAGAACAACAACAAAATAATGGAGGCAACTTCTTCCAAAATGACTTTCTTGGTCATCCTATTGCTTTTGCAACTTCTCTCTCTCTCTCTCTCTCTCTCTCTCTCTCTCTCTCTCTCTCTCTCTCTCTCATTATTTGATTTTTTATAAGATGCTGCCTAATGAAATACTGATGGCAGGTTTATCATTACCAAGAATATCAAATGCTGTGACTAAATGTTCCCGTGATATTGATTGTGAACTCAAAATCAAATGCAAGTGCTTGGCCTTCTGTGTAAATGGAACATGTAAGTGCACATGTGCTGCGACCCACAAACAAGCTCTGGTTGAAGGCAATGAAGACAATCTCCCAACAATTAGCAAACACTACTCATTCAAAAATAATGCAAACCAAAATGAGTACAAAAGGTCGGACCTGTCTTAGGTATAATAATTTCTAACTAAGGGCAGGTGGTGTAATGTTTCTAAAAAGAAAAAAGATCCTTTATCAATTTCATTAATGTTGAAATAGAAAGGACACTTTGGACTTCTTGGCATAGAAAAATAATAATTGTGATACCAAATGAAGGAATTGCGAATTTCTCTAACATTATGTTAAGATCCATGTCCTAGATTCCAATTTTACCATTTTATCTTAATAGAAGTATTTTATTTGCAGAGAATATTTAATATGATCATTAGAAATGTTGATGTGTTTGGAAAAGATTAAACTTCTCTTGCCCCAACTCTTCATTGGCAATATATTGTCTTCTTTGGGAATAAGATATAGTTTAACCCCTCAAGGTTTTAAATGGCCTATTTCTCATGATTTTAAAAGTCGAAACAGTCAAAAAAGGAAAAAAAGACAGGCTTTCGGTTTTTAATGGTTTTTAATTGGTTTGACTAGACCGATTCTAGATTTAGTTCAGTTTTTTAAATAGTGCTCTTACTAATTAGAGTTCAAGGCCCTCCATATAGAGCTAATTAAGACCTTCCCTTAGACAATGTGAGACTTAGCCAAGATTTGACTCTCTCTCACTTCATCACCCAACTTAAGAGTTATTTTGGCATTTTGGGTTCTATCTATGCCCTCTAAAGGGCCAAACGTCCTCGTGTGAGACCTACACACCATCCTGTCATTAGGATTTCATTCTGATACCATTTGTCATACCTTAATTCTTCATTGACAAGATATTGTTATCTTTGGGAGTGACACAAAGCCTCATGTCTCGAGGTTTTAAAAACTTAAATGGTCTCTTCCTAATTTGAGTCCAAAGCCCTCCATATAATGCTTAGGAGATGAAGGTTTAGTGGTCTCCTTGGAGATTAGTTTGACTTTAATTGTCTTGATTTTATCTAGTAACTGATACTGATAATGATTATTAGTATACGTAGGAATAGGATGATGGAAAACAACCATGGCTAGAAAGAGCAATATACATTGAGTTGCTGGTGGAGTCCATGAATTCAAGGAAGTAGTGATTTCAAATTGCACATTGTGGTTATTCATCCAAAAGAAATTGCCCATGTAGGCAACTTGTTGGTCTTATTTGTTTTAGTTATTCATACTTGGGGATACTGAGGCTGCAGGATTTCCACGTTATCGATTTTTTTTTTTTTCTATAATGATTAATGTGTATATATAATTTATGAAGTAAGAGTGACATTAAAATAAACGATGAAGACAATAAGCCATGAACTTTGGGTCAAATGATCTTTAATTAGATACAAGGGGTAGAAGTTGATAGCAAGTTTCCAAACTCTGACATACAAATAAATATTAATTTTTTATATAAAAATTGGAAGCGAAGTATTAATTAATTTTGGGAAGTATTTGTTAAATCAAAAACGGGTTCTGTCAGGGGCAGACCCCTTCATACTTTTGTTTTGTTTTTTGTTTTTTGTTTTTTTTTTTTGTTTTTTTGGTTTTTTGTTTTTGTTTTTTTTTTTTTTTTCTACATTTTTATGTAGGTTTTGTTCATATATCTTTTCTATGTGGAAATTTGAAAAAATAGAAGTAAAATGAACTAGGATTGAGATAATAATAAAGCCAAAGACTTTGTAACTGAATTGATATGTCTGCTTATGTACAAAGTGTTTGGGAGTCTTGGAGGAAAGGATTTGTGTTGCAGAGTTAGCAATATATTGTAATTATTTCTTAAAAAATAATAAATAAATAAAAAGATAATAACTAAGGTCTTGAATAAGATAATAAAAGACTTGGACATTGATTAAGATAATACAATGAGCTTAGGTCTTGATATTTATAACAATTTTCTTAAATATATATTATTGTTAAATTGCATAACTAAACGTGGTTTATCCACTAATTGAGGCTAAAGTGGCTATCAAAATTCGATGATTTACGCTAAGCCACCATGGCTGGCATAGTTATATTACTTGCCGTAGAGAAATAATGTTCCTTTAAATAACTCTGGTCAATACATAATGTTGCTGATTTTTACAAAAAATTATATAATATTTTAGGAGTATAATATTGTTGTACTCTTTTTTATTTTTTTGATAATTCAAAAAAAAAAAAAAAAATTATTGTTCGACACGATGGCCTATAGCATAGCATTTGACATTTGATTAGTAATGCAACACGCGAGTCTGTATAATATGTTAACCTATAATCTAATAACTAGTAGCATGACACTTGGGTTTATGTGGCACATTCATCTGCAATCTTATTCATCAATTAGTACGACACAATAACTTGACACCTTAAGAGAACTTTGTTAATAAGATAACTTACTTTTTTGTAATCTCCCTTATTTGTTATAAAAAAAAAAAAAAAAAAAAAAAAAAAAAAAAAAAAAGAAGAAGAAGATAACTTACACTAGAGTTTGATATATCACGGATACACTTCCTTTTCAACATCATACTTACTTCAGCTTTTGACATCATTGATGATGATAAATCTGCCATTAGTATTTCATTAGTCACCATCATTTAAACAACCAAAAATTTTGAGAGAGAGAGACTAACAAGCGAATTCCTCTCCATTATTTTCTTATTTGTTCTATTTTGCGGATTTTGTTATGACTATGCAATTTGATTTGCTTGGTAATGGTAATATTGATAATACGACATGCATTATGGTAGGTGCAGTCAATCAATATCTTATATCTTTAAAAAAAGAAGAAAAGAAAATAAAAAATCTCACATGAAAGGGCATGAATTCCAACCATGTAAGACATTTCTTGGATTTCTTTGCATTTAATCTTTGACCTCACCAAATTTTGCAATTATGTCAAAGTTTCATTAATTAATGATCATTGTTTAATGGGATAGATGCATTTATTATAATGTATTAATGGTCCTCTCTCTCTCTATGTGTATATATATATATATATATATAAACATCACCAAACATTGAAATCTAGCATTGTCCCCTGCAGTGAATTACTAAAAGTCCAAAACGAATAAAGCCGATGAGTAGCGGACAAGTTCAATTTCTTTTAAATGAATAATGCATAATATTTTCTTGATTTATTTATTTATTTTTTTGAAGACTTAGGGATTCGGCTGAAAGCCAGCGCATTTGTGTTTGACATTTATTTTTTTCTTGGCAGGCGTTTGGGAGACAAACACATGAATAGTAGTTGCAATGTTTGATTTCTTCACTATTTTTAGCACATTAGTGGGTATCGTGCACTGTTCACGGGACTCACAAATCTCACTTTTCAGTAATTTTTTTTATTAAAAATTGGTCTTACGGTATTATTCATACATTTTAAAATTATTTTATTACAGTGTTTTTTAGTTTCAGCTGTATCCAAACGGACCTTAGTTCCTTAAATAGTTAAATTCATTGACTCCATCAGCAACTCTATATATGATTGCATTCCCTCATCCTCTAACAATAGCCAACATCATTACAGTTTGTTTGATAAATTAACCATGGATATCGAAGTCAAAGTTATCTCCAAGGAAACGATAAAACCTTCCTATCCTACTCCTGGTCACCTCCGTCATTACTCTCTCTCCTTTCTTGATCAAAGTGCACCTCAATTTTTCATGCCTTGGGTTCTATTCTACCCCAAAGACACCAACACTGAACTCAAAAATCTAGAGCAACGTGAAAGGATTAAGAAATCCTTATCCGTGGCCTTAACACAATTCTACCCACTAGCGGGACGTGTGAAGGAAAATCTTTATATTGAATGCAACGACGAAGGCATAAACTATATAGAAGCTGTGGCCAAATGCAACCTTTCTGAGTTTCTTGAGAATCTAAACCCTTGTGAGCACAAGAAGTTCCTCCCATATGAATTGGACGATGTCAATGATTTAGTTGCAGCTGTACAAGTTACCACCTTCAACTGTGGTGGCGTAGTGATCGGTCTGGAATTATCTCACAAGGTAGCAGACGCTTCATCATTTTTCTTGTTCCTGAACAGTTGGGCAGCTACAGCTCGTGGAAGTAGCAGCATAGTGTCTCCTCGTCTCGATGCTGCAACGATATTCCCACCAGCAACTTTATCTGGCTACAATCCAAACATTGGGATGTCAAGGAACAACATTGTGTTAAAGAGAATTGTCTTTGATAGGAATGCTGTAGCAGCTATTCGAGCCAAATTTAGTAGTAGCAACAAAAGCATCGAATACCCACGTCCGACACGCGTGGAAGCCTTATCTGCTTTCATATATAGTCGCTTCATTGCTGCAACTCAACCCGAAGCAGACCCCAATAAGGCTTACATAATGTTTATAGCAGTGGACCTGCGTAAGAGGTTGGATCCACCGCTTCCACAAAATTGTTTTGGAAATCTAAGCCAGTCCACAGCCTCTGTAGTCTCCAACAACATTGAGGATGGCTTTAATGGCGCTGTTCTCCCTATGAGAGAAGCGATAAGGACAGTCAACATGGATTATGTTAAAAAACTCCGGGACAGCGACGGGCACTTGAACTTTATCACAGAGAACACAGAAAAATCAAGCAGAGGAGAGGTAGTTACGTTTGGCTTCACCAGCTTGTGCAGGTTTCCTATATATGAAGCCGATTTTGGGTGGGGGAAGCCTGTTTGGGTAGGTTCGACAAAATTGTTGTACCATAATCTTGTTACTTTCTTCGACACCAAATCGGAAGATGGAATAGAGGCATGGATTACCTTGAAAGAGGAAGACATGGCTAAATTTGAAATGGACAAGGAGGTGCTGCCATATGTTTCATTTGCGAAAAATTCTGTGTTTTAGGCTGTCTCTGACTTGGAGATGGTCAGATAGTAATGGTTCTAGTGAATATGACTTTAAGTTCACATGTTTGCTTTGTGTGCAGAACAGTTGCTTTTAATCTTTTACATGTTTCAGACAAGCTTGCTTTGGATTGGAATAAGATCTTTTCGTTTTTCGATTTCCTTTTGCATGTAGGTGTGAAATAATTAAGTATGTTTCATTGTAAAAAATGAACAGAAAAAGAAATAAATTTGTTCATTAGAAGCATAAATGAACATTTTTTTTTTTGGGGGACTGAAAATGAATATATTTCGATCAGTGTAGTTTTTATTATATATAAATTATTTTACACAGTTTTATATATACCGTAAAAGCAATTTAAGTCACAATTTCTAACCTGGAAATCGTGAATTCAACAAGTTTAAACCTTCAAAACAAGATCATACAACTGCAGAGCAAACTCATGCAAAGGGCTTGATCAAATGATTTTTTAAGAGAAATATAAGCCTATACTAGACTCACATTAACAATAAATAAAAATTGTCCGTCCCTATGTTAGTATTTCATTTTTATACTCCAAGGACTGTAGTATGTCATGTTTTAATTTTATTTGTTTATTTTAAACTTTGATCAGTTAATATTTAAAAAAAATGGATGTATGGAAGGCTGTGATTGTTAGAGCACAAAGATTATTTTTATTGCAGGCTGCATAGCAAGAACATGGATCTTTGATCATCAAATTATCTTGCAAGTGGATTAACCAATCTTTTAATGACTTGAATTATGGTGAGACTCAAATTTTCTGTGATAATAGTTTAGACCAGTATTTTATTTTGATTAATAGTTTATATATATATATATATGTGTGTGTGTGTGTGTGTGTGTAAAGTCATCTGTAATAAATAGTTTATATCTTTATTTCATTTTGTTTTATTTTTTTTTAAAAAATCTTTATTTCATTTATTAATAATAGCTTATATGCGTGTGTGTGTGCGCGTGTGTGTGACTATTGGGTTATAGCTTACATAAATTTCTGTTAGGTAATAGATTGACTCCGTTTAATTAATTAAATTATCCAAGTTGATTAATTAGGTCAAATTATATGCAAATTATAAGGGCACCAAGAAATCACTAAATAAACTAAGTACAGTGGAAATTAAATAAACACAGTAATTTGTTGACGAATGGGGAAAACTTCTCACAAGGCAAAAATCCCACTAGGTAATTATTTTCAGGTCATTACTTCCAAAAATTTACTAATCAAGAACAAGCAATTACAAGTATAATAAATCTTACTACCACCCTGGCCTATCTTAAAATACCAACCTACAATTGAACCCTTACTCTAATCTTCAATTGAACTTGCTCTTATAAAGATTTCTTCTTGTATGCACGGATCCCAGTACATGCATCACTTTCCAGCAATTGATTGATTGTTGTTAAACGTAAAGTTCTTCACTTCAAAGCACGATGAAGATTTGAAAATACTTGGATACAAAACCCTAAGGTGCATAAGGGCGCAATAGTTTCTCATAGAGTGTATGGATTCTCTAATTGAGTCTCTGTGTCTTTAATAACTTTAAAATAAAGCTTTTATATAGGTTGGAGGTTTAGTGAATGAAACCCTAGTAATCTAAGTCATCATAAGCCGAAATTTAGATCTGAAAATTCTGAAATTGCAGAGCTCAATCGATTGAGGGGTGTTGAGCTTGTGTCGAGAATCCTTCATTAAATCTAGATAGATGCTAGTATCGAGACTAGTGTCGAGCTTCACTGAATCAGCTTTTCTTCACTTGTTTCTTGGTTCAATTTTCATGTCTTTAATGATACGTTATATAAAAGTTACATACATCTTGATATATTAAAACCATCTTAGATCTACCTAATTACACGTGGAGTGCATTTTGTAAAAAAAAAAAAAAAAAAAAAAAAAAGCTAATACATAGAAAATATGACGTAAAAATTCCATTCCTTTTAACCCTCAGTTGGATTAGTTTAGATTTGATTGATTTTATAGTGGAATTAATTAATTTTAAGAAATTAATCAATTATGTAATTGAAATTGATTACTAGTTAAATTCCACAAGTAAATTAGTCATCAAACATAATAAAAGCACTAAAGAAAAGTGCATAATAATATGGTGATGAAGTGGAAAACTCAAGAACAACAATCCAAGGGAAAACACTACAAAGGTTTTGAAACTCCAAGAAGAAATTCACTAATAGAATCAAAGCGCTTAACATTGAAACATACCATTGGAGGTAGCTAATTGGTATCTCCAATAGTGAATTATTCACGTAACCACACACAGCTTCAACCCGGTTGGACTAATCTATTTTGAATTGCTTCACACGAAATTTTTGCCTCTGACTCCAAGGAATACCTTGAAGATTTGATTTCCGCAATAACATTGGGATGACTATGAGGCTTCAACCATGAACTACACTATGGTAGTAGCAACACCATAGAATGTCTTTTCTCTTTGCTTTTGAACTCACAGACTGAATAGATGGAGATTGGGGTTTCCTCTTTGAACAACATACGATTTTCTGCCTATATAATCTTGTAAAAGTTGTACATAATGGACATTTATATAGGAACTTTAACCAGAGTTATAAAAACCCACATATACGGTTGACTTAATGTAAAACACATCAAATTAAAAACTAAATCCGCGATTCTCGTTCAGTCAATTGGGTATAAGCTGTGAAAAATAATCTCAATCAATTAATTGATTGCGACGAGGTTTTGGTAATCCAAAATATTTTTTTTTCCTCAAATCGATCTTGGGTCTTCGTTTTGATATTGAAAATACAGCTCAAACTGAAAAGGACTAAAATTGTTTATCATGGTTTGTCAACATTTAATCACTTGAACCTAAGTACATGACTCTTCTAATCCCCGTGAATAAAGATTTTTGTTAGGTTCTAAAAGTTTAGAACAATTAGCAAACCGTGAGTACAAACTTGTTTAGATATAGATATTAGAATCTATAGGATTTATTAGACAATGCTCAAGGTCCTGCAAGTCAGAATGCAAGAAAAAGGAAGCTGTAGAAAGAAGAATTTAGAAACATGCCAGGCTCGATCGATCAGGATTTGAATTCTGAAGATTTTAATTTCGGCCCACTACTCATTAAGCCCATAAAGTGATTAGAGTTTCAGATCTATTACACATAGTATTTAAAGGAAACTCTTAGGCACGTTTCGTGATGACTTTGGAGATGCTCTTATGAGATCTAAAAGGTATTATGCATTCTTCTTTCAAAGTCACTACCGGAATTCTATTTACACATTAATAGAACTAGTAGATCTAAAGTTGCTGTAATAAGGTCGTGCATAGCTGATGATTTAAACCTTCAACGATGGTTTTGGAGTCACAAACTGGAGAGTTTTTGTTGCTAAATCTTTGAGAGGGATCTCAAAATCACAAACGAGGAGTTTGTGTTCAGCAAATCCAAAATAGAAGAGTTTGTTGAGTTAGAGCTGCACGTAATCATGTTAGTAAATTTTACATGAGGTAACTTTAAATTTAGGGTTTAAATCTATTGTAATCTTTCATTCTATCATAGCGGATTTGTTTACCTTAAGGATAGTTAGGTTAAATCCCCCCTAGGTTTTTTTACCTTGAAACAGTTGGTTTCATTAGTTCCCCTGAGTCATCATTTTACTATCTTCTTTACCTTTTCACACTAAGTAAAATGTTTGCATGTGTTTAACCTAGATCTCATAATTAACCTAAGTAAAAACTTGGTTTTTTTTTTTTTTTTTTTTTTTTTTTTTGGAGAATCAGGCCTGATTGACCAAGCTGAAAAAAATCATTTCATTACTGGAATGTTAGATACAAAGAATTGATAAATATCTATAGGAACGGAGTTCATCCAAACTAAAGTAGGAAAAGACTATCTCACTTGTCTAGCCAACGCATGTGCTAAAACATTACCTTGCCGACGTGTGTGAGAGAAAGAATAGTATTGAAACATACTGACTGAAGACACAATGTCTTTAACTAAATGGCCCACCATTGGGTGCTGGAAACTGCTTCTTAATAGTTGAAATAGCCTCTTCAGAATCTCCTTCCAAAATTGTGCCACTGAAACTAGTACTTGGTTAATTCATTAGGTTAAACTAATATGTTTTCAAGGGGTCCAAACAAACAAACAATTTTAATCTCAGATATTTAAAGTTACATCCTTTTTGACCTATTCAATGTTAAAGAAAATATATTTTTAAAATTTTTTTGAAAGATGATACTACAAAATTAATGTTAGATATATCAATTTAGTAAATATGCACCGTATCAAGGACGGAAGTTGAACAAGTCATCTATCGGGACCAAACCCTCAATAATTAATAACATAAATTATACAAATGCTTATCTTTGAAAACTATGAGGTTAAAACTAATGCATCAATGAATAGTCCTATGTATAGCCTTTATTTTATTTCAATAACGTGTGTGTGTGTATATATATATATATATACACTGGTCAGGATTAGGTAATGTTATTTTAAATAATGTTTCATCATTTAGTAACTTCTTACCAAATTAAATTTTAATAATCTTATCTTTGGATTACATGTTCTTTATATTCTTAATCCACATATCAAATCTTTTATCAATTAGATGTTATTTATTATTTGATCTAAAAACTCATTTTTCATACATAATTTTAAAGTACAAAATTTAAATTTAATCATTTGCTATATGACATAGTAATTGATCTCTCTAATCGTTTTTTAAATTTTGCAAGCATGATAAGCATAAGAAAAAAAAAAAAAAACACTGAATTTGTTAAAATTTATATCCAGTAAAATAAATCTAAATAGTTTAACATTACTTAAAGTCATACGATGTATAACTTGGTGTGATTCACTAAAGAACTCTTGGGTTATAAGCTACATAATGATTCCAAATTCTTCAAACTCTCAAATCCCCAAGTGACAAAGTCAAATCCCATTTTACCTGTTCAAAATGGAAGCAAATATATTTGTAAGCGTGTTCAATATTTAATACTATAAAATTCCTATTAAATTTGAACCTTAGGTATGAAGGAAGAAAGTTGAACATTAATTGTTTATTTAGGGGATCTGAATCTTCTATCATGTTTCTTTCTAAAATCAAGTCATCTATCGGAACCACGTCCTCAATGGTTTAAAATCAAGTCATCTATCGGAACCACGTTCTCAATGTACATGAATTAGACAAATGCATTAGACAAATGGGATCATTTAAAAATATAAGGTTTAAACTAATGCATCAATAAATAGTACTAGGAACAGCTAGCCCAAAGTCACTCATTTTTTCTTTGGATCAGTATCATATTTGGATATGTTAATGTTGATGAAGTTCCACTCTCATGTCTACAGGATCTTTTCCAATTCACGTGAAATTGGAACATTTCATTTGGTGGTTGAGATTTTATTATTTTCTGAATATGGTAATATACAAATTGCCAACAAATCATTTTAAAATTTTAAATGATAAAAGTTAATGGATGCCTTAAGAATATTGTTTAAAAAAATATTTTTATGAAAAAGTAAAAAAGTAACTTTTTTTTTTTTTTTACAAATTTTTATAATCTATATAAAAATAGTATCAAAACTTTTTTTAAATAATCAATTTCCAAATATCTTAAAGGCATCTGTTAACCGGACTCATTTTAAATAATGTGACAATACATACAACCTTACATTTATATTATTTAATCTAAGCCATGAAATTAATCAATTTAAAATGAAAAATTTTGTAATATGTGATTATGGGGGCTTGTCATGCCCTAAAAAGGCTAAAATCACTATGTTAAAAGCATAAGAAAATAAACCATCAAGAGACACAATAGGAGATTTGTTTTTGTTGATGATTTTCTAAATATACATGGACTATAAGATAATTTCTTACAAAATAATTTAAAATGCACCGTGCATAATACTGGATATCCGCTAGTTTAACTTAAAATCTATAGACATTTTTCCTTGTAAAATAGCCAATGAATGTCCCAGGTCAAAAAGAGTTCATTAATTAAGAGACATACCAAAAGCTTTCAGCCACTTAGGGAAACCTTTGAGAATGGGGCTACCATATCCACATCCCTGGTGTCTTCTTTCACTAGTCTTTTACTTTTATGGGGGTAGCAAAGGGTTTTTTTTTTTTTTTTTTAATTATCTTTTTTATGTATTACTCGTGGGCTAGTAATGTGTGTACGCCCAGGTCTTACCTTTCTGTTTACGTTTTACTTATAAAAATCCAATCTACGTACCTCCTACCTAATTTGGAGAGATGGCTAATTAAATTGGTCTTGCAATACAAAATTATGTCATACTTAACACGAAAACATATGGACGGGACTTTTTTTTTTTTTTTGGTGGAAAATGGATTCATTAATAAAATTAGAGTCCAAAAACAAGGCCTCAAGGGCAAGTGGTGTTGATTCTTCCAACCATACAAAATCCTCATCTAGATGACAAGCAAAACGGGCCAAAGAATGGGCAGCAGAGTTAGCACTACGTCTAACTCAGCTGACTGACAGACCCCGAGGCCCCACAGCTAAGCAGCGAACATCCTCATATATATGTCCAAGTCTGGACCTATTAGGCCGTGTACATAAAATAGACTTCATTACAAAAACATTGCCTCCCTTAATTACCAACTCCATGAAACCAGCGTCCCCTGCAAATTCCAGAGCTCTCCGACACGCCAACACTTCTGCTTCCTTGCTGTTTGCCACCGAAGGTCATTTAGCTGTCAAGGTAGCCACAACCTCTCCCTAATCGATCATTTCGAATATTGCCCTAAAGCCCAAAGCATTTGTGTTAGTGAACACTGCAGCATCAAAGTTTAACTCAAATTTATAATTTTTGGGTGTCAATCATGCATGTCGATAGTTTAGGAGATTAAGATTAATTGTTGGGGAATATTGGGTAGAGCGAACATACTTTTTTTATTTTTTATTTTCCAGGACTCACATCTGGATGTAGCAACACTTTAATTTCCTTGAATATTAATTATGGATTTTTTTTTTATTAAGTGTTTATTTAGATACCGCATATTTTTGAAAACTAAAAATATTATAGCAAAATAATTTTTAAATGTGTGAATAGTATCTTGAGACTTAGTTTTAAAGTTGATTTCACTAAATTCTGTACTTACAGGTTTCGTAAACAATACAAGAGACTCACAAAAATTAAATGCAAATGCGCAATGCACACTGAAAAACGCTATCCAAATTATTTCTAGATGCTCTAAGGACAATATATATATTCCAGTCCCTGGACCTTTATGCTCACCCATATACGATTTCCTAAGTCTACCGTTAATGTTGAATTTGTAGGAAGGGGACCCCACTTAGCCGTGTACTTTTCTCTAGGCAATACTCGGACCGTCTAATTTTCATAATCAACAGGGTAACATCAGAAAAATCATCAGCAGTTGAACAACTTATTCAGCAACCAAATTTATTAAAACGAACAAATTCAGTGATTCGTGTCCAGACAGTGATGTGAGATTTAGCACAAGGCAGTGAATTCTTTCACTCTTTCTCGACAACACCTCTATATATTTGTCCCTACCATGGTGACTTTCTATCATCGAATTTCAATTCCAATAACCATTTTAGCCTCACACAGTAACTACTAGTAAAACCACGTTTAGTTGACTTTATACGAGAACAATGAAGTTTGATATCCAAATTGTATCCACAGACATCATCAAACCCTCTTCACCAACCCCTGATCACCTCCGCCATTACACACTATCTTTCATTGATCAAATTATGCCTCAAATTTTCATGCCCTTTGTTCTCTTTTACCCTCAAGATGCCAGTGCTAATCTGAGCAATGAAGAACTCCATGACCAGCTTAAGAAATCCTTATCGGAGGTCTTAACACTATTCTACCCACTAGCAGGACGGGTTAAGGAAAAGCTTTACGTTGATTGCAACGATGAAGGCGTTCACTCTGTGGAAGCCAAGGCCGAATGCAAACTTTCCGAATTCCTTGTCGATCTAATCCCAGATGAGCTTGATAAGTTCCTTCCATTCGAACTGGATGCTGTCAATGGACTAGCTATAGCGGTCCAAGTTACATTCTTCAATTGTGGTGGAATGGTGGTCGGTCTGGTCTTCGATCACAAGGTTATGGACGCTTGCTCTTTCTTTTTTTTCCTCAAAAGTTGGGCTGCTACTGCTCATGGTAGTAGCATCAACATAGCTACTCCTCGATTCGAATCTGTCAGGTTCTTCCCTCCCGAAAACAAAATTTACACTCATCCAAGTGCAGGAAAGGACAAGATTGTGGTAAAGAGATTTGTGTTTGATGCACCTGCAATAGCGGATCTTAGAGCCAAATACAGCACAAACAAGGACATTGAAAACCCACGCCCCACTCGCATGGAGGCCTTAACAACTTTCATATGGAGTCGCTTCCTTGCCGCAACCCAACAAGAAAAAGACCCCAATAAGGTTTACGCAGCACTTCTTATGGCAAACTTACGCACAAGATTGGATCCGCCTCTTTCAGAAGATTATTTTGGAAACATTAGCGCAAGCACAGTTGCCGCATTCCCCTGGGACACTGAGGTTGGGTTTGATGGCATTGTTGTTCCGGTAAGAGATGCCATAAAGCAAGCTAACATGAACTATGTTAAAATGCTAAAAGAAAATGGTGGCCGAACGACTTTTTCTCTGGAGAACTTTGAAAAATTCATTAGAGGAGAGGTGGTCTACTTGGTCTTCACCAGTTTGTGCAGGTTCCCTGTATATGAAGCAGATTTTGGGTGGGGAGAGCCAGTATGGGTAGGCTCAGCCAAATTATATTACAAAAACCTAGTTACATTCTTAGACACCAAGTCTGGGAATGGAATAGAGGCATGGATAAACTTGGATGAGGAAGACATGGCTAAATTTGAAATCGACAAGGAGCTTCTGGCATATGTTTCATCGGCATGAAAGTTTTTGCATGACTGTGGTGGTTGAAAATCATAGACTAGCAAAAAATTTCTTACTTTCGTATTTGTGAAGTTGTGTGTGTTTTTTTAAATGTTTATTATGGTGTGCGTGTAAAAAATTTCTTGTAATGATGCGAATGTAAAAGTAAAAAAAAAAAAAAAAAAAACAAAAAACAAAAAACAAAATAAGATAAATTATATTCTGTTGTTTTAATCAATGTATATACTACTAGAATCTTTGGTACCGGAATGCAATACCCACGGAGGTTTTGAATCCCATAGGTAAGGTCGTGTAAAAGGCTTGCTTGGATAAGATATGCTAAGTTCCATAAGAGGCTTGTGACTCATCAATACCAATCCATTATGGCCTCAGTTATTCTATGCTAATATTTTAGTCCAAAATCCACCAAATAAATATTAGTTTTCTTTCTCCAAAGATTCCCAAATATGTGCTACGAATTTATTGGCTGAGTGAGGAATTTCAAGGTGGAGAGAAGAATTTCATGAATTTGATGCCCGGTAAATTTGGCCATGGTGGAAGAATTGTCGTGGAGGTTAACTCAATTGATGTCTCTTGTTTTGTAGAATTTAACTCAAGGTAAAGAGTTGTTAGAAATTGTTACAAATTTCTAAGTTGACTTGGTTTTGAAGATTTTTGGGTAGAATTCAAAGTAGAGATTTATTGGACGCAAATTAGAGTTATATTGAATTCTTCACCATGAAGAGATTAACATCATATGATCATTTTCCTAAAATTATTAAGAAATGAATGGAAAATTACCCTCTAAAATATAAATTTATACCTGGGTCGAAATTTGAAGTGCTAAAAGTCCTTGAAGCCCACTTAAGAAAGTAAATAGGCCATGGAGGGGCCCAAGTGGCTAACCTTTTGTGAAAGGGGGAGGACCTACTCAAGTGGGCCTTCTACTGCACATACATGCATTGCATGCACTAGGCCTAGGGTTGGGCTGTGTGCTGGTGTATGTATGTAAGCTGAGATCGTCCAATATTAAATGATTTTTTATTTCATGTCTGCTAATTATGCCTATCCAAAATGTAGAAATAGACGAGCTGAGATCGTCTATTTGCTTTTGCTCCTTTTTTTTAACTGGTGCATGTGTTAGAAATAAAGTGTCTCTCAAGTCATTTAGTTGCTTTTTCATTATCATTTTTATGAATACAAACCTCCAATGCCAGAGAAGTATATAATTCTATTCATTGTGCACACAAGAGGGGGAAATCTTTCTTAAGGAAATTTGTCAAATAAAAGCCTTGATAAGATTTTAGTATTTCATTTTGTCTACTTTCTCAGTGAGTTTAATTAGTTTTATTTTATTTATTTACCCGAAATATCAGTCTATTGTTCTTGTTTGCAAAATCATAAAAGTAAATTATTTTATTCATTATACTTGACAATCTCAACACATATTTCCTTTCTTGAATTTATTTTTGTGATTCACGTGAAAAAAATTATGTTGATGTTCTAAATAATTCAAATTTTCCGGTTGTGAATTAATATTGTTGGACTCAATAAATATAATGTTCTAGACAGTTTGTATAGTATATATTTTCTTAATATTAATTTTGTGTACTATAAAATTTAGAATTTTGTCTTTCATTTCATTCAAATTCGTTTAGAATTCTTGGGTCAATTTCATCACATAGTTCATAAATTATAACATGATTTCTCTCTTTCAATTAGAATTTTATGTAGTTCAAAAATACCTTCATTAATGAATGGTAACTTTATTTAGAAATAAGATCATAAATGTCAAATAAAAAATTTTATTTTGAATTCAAAAAGAGAAATTTTAAAATTTAGGATTTTTTGAGCACACATATGAGCATTGAATTTTACCTCGTTTTCAACATTTAAAAATAAAATTACCTATACTAAATTTAGCGTCTATTAATTTTTTGATATCATGGGAAAATACAACTATTTATTTTAAATTGAGCGGAGAAGATGTTAGAAACTTTATATAGAGTTAGATTAAAAATTCTGCATGATCTTAATTCCTTAAGAGCATAACAGTTTTAAAATAGTCTCTTAATTGTTACTTGTCAAGTCTCCAGGAGGTCTCTTGGGGACTTGAATCTTAACCATTGCCCCTTAAACCATACAAGAACTTTGTACTTGTAATTAAAGCTAAATTTATCCATCCTAAATAAAGGAGTTATTATTATTGTTTTTTATTTATTTATTTATTTTTTCGGGGTTAGGGTTGGGCATGTATTGGTGCAATTGCAAGTGTTTTCTACCAAAAGCGGTAGATCATTCATTTGAGTCTAAAAACCAATTTTTCGAATATATAAATTTTGGGATAAGACTACCTACTATGACTTCTCTCAATTCTATAGAAATATGAGTTTTATACACTAAGTATGACTTTTTGTGAGTGTGAGTTGGATGATTAATTGATTGTAGATCATGGTACTTCCTAATTATTGTATACTATTTGTGGGTTAACCAAATGAACGGTCCCAGCACCACATATATGATTTTTGATATATTCATTGGCAGAATGCTTGAGAAGGCAGCCTTTGGCTTGGTTGTTGGGTTGGTGACGATGTTCCAGCTCCGGAACAAAGTTGCACATGTAGTTTGAGCCGAATTGTACCCTGTAGCTTTGCGATCTTTTTGATTTGGTACACATTATAATATTTGATAGTGTTGTTTTCTATTCTCAAAAAAAAAAAAAAAAAAAGAAAAGAAAAGAAAAGAAAAGATAATGTTGTTTTCTAAAATTAATTCATATCATTTTTTCTTTGCCGGCTGTATGAGGTAAACATTTTTTGTCGTGTGGGTAAAAGCACTTTCCCAGCCGTTATGCTTGTGTAACTTGTTTTGACGGTTAATAATAAAATGAATGCATGAAATGCGGCTCAGTTTGGCTAAATTCGTATGACTGACTCAGCTGTTTTTTTTTTTTTTTGGGAGTTACGAGTACGTACATAATTTCAATTCCACCTTAAGTAACGGACTCCATTTTTCACAATTATGAATAACTGATGTTTTCAATTTCAATGCTCTTGTAACACCATGTTATTTCTCTTATTGAAAAAAGAGAATGTATCTAGAGGTTCAATCTATTGTGAGATTCTGAAATTTTTCTACTGCTTGAGGAAGAAAATTAAAGAAGTAACTTTCAAGACAATGATTTGCATGAAGATCCAAATCGAATGGCGATCATCTTATACCATAATTTAGACAATATAAAATCTGTTACATCTCAACCCAACCAAATGAGTTAGGCACATGAGAACGATCACATTATTCAAAAAGCTATGTCTAACAAGTGTACAAAAACCCGATTAAAGTCTAATAATTTTACTTTGTACATTCAGTTGTTTCCTAATATGTAAGCAATTTCATTCCGGTCCATATAAAAAGATCATATATGATGTTATGATACAACTCAAACAAATATGACATTCTAAATATTGTTTCATTTCACTATACACATGTTTGATCCAACTTTGAATATGTAGATTTTTTTTTTTTTTTAATAAAACCAACTTAATAAAAGAAATGGTAACATTCCAACAAGGATTGAAATTCTGGTTCTTTTGTTAAATAGATGTAGCTAAAATAATTAAATGAAAATTTGTAAGGAAAGAAAAAAAATACTACTTAGCAAATTAAATATTATATTTTAAGAAAAATATAAGTTGCCAAGGAAAAAAGTTAATTACATTTTTTTGATAGGATTAATTATTACTTATTATTATCTCCAATGTAAAGGATTGCTCTGAAAATAAGATATGCGTATATTTGGGTTAATGGAGATATGCGCAAAAAACCTTTGTTACTTCTAAAGCAAATGGAAAGGATTACTCTAAAAATTTCACGAAATAATTATGAGTGCCTATATGAGACTCCCTTTTATTCTTTTAAAGTGGATTTTTCATTTTTCTTTATTCTTTTTTATTTCTAATTTTCAAGATATTTCATTCTATATATATATTTTTTCTTTTTCTTTTTTTTCTTTTTTATAACTCCTTTTCATGAATTAAGTCAAGTTTCCCCACGAATTTTTTTTAGTAAGTAGAACTCCAATACGAAATTATTTTAATGAAATTCTAATGTTTAAATCACTTTACGGTTGATTGGATAACTAATCTCCATAATAATAATAAAATAAATAAATAAATTGGATCCTTCCAATTCAATAAAATTACACTCACTTTGACCCTTCTAATCTTGAAAGTTCCCCAACTAGCTTCCAAAACTCTAGAATTAACGTGAATTTTTTTTCTTTTTCTTTTTTTTTTTTTTGGGGGGGGGGGGGGGGGGGGAAAATAACATTAGAAATGCTCAAACCACCTTCTTCTTTTTTTTTTCTTTTTTTTTTTCTTTTTTTTTTTTTTTTTTGAGTACAAGGAATGCTCTGCCTAAAACACCCTATGCCAACTTGCCTTAATATGTTTAGTCTATTAACTGACTAGAGGTTATTAACCTAATTTGTTTTTCTTGAAACCCCCTTCAGATCAAGACAGCATACAACTAACCCCATAATATTATTATTATTATTATTATATCTACTAATCTACGCATATTTATTAAATCTATTTCTCTTTTCGGGTATCACGCAATCAAATTTCCATTTGCAACTCCCATACAACAATTCCAATCCAAGGATATTTATGTTCACCAATAATTGCCTAAGCCTATTCCAAGTTGACTTTGCTTGGAGTAGTAGTATCGAAGGGCACTCCACTTAGACGTGTGGTTTTCTTTCTGCCAATACTCGAATCCTGTACCTTTCATAATCAATAAAATAAGCAAAGATCAAGAAAGATCCACAACCCTGAAAGCTATGCAGCAACCATAACTAACAAAACGAAAAAAATTAATGTTTTTCTTGCTTGATTCTTGTTCTGATATAGATATGAGATATAGTACAAGCTGTGAGTTCTTTGACTGTTTCTCAACAGCAACTCTATATATAACTGTGGTTCTCATGCCTCATGGTTGCTTTTTCCATCATCGTATGCCAACAACCACTTAGGTCCACTTTAGCCTTAGTAACTACGAAAACAATGAAGTTTGATATCTAAATTATATCCACAGACACCATCAATGTAAGGAAAAGCTTTACATTGATTGCAACGATGAAGGCGTTCACTATGTGGAAGCCAAGGCCAGTTGCAAACTGTCTGAATTCCTCGAGGATCCAATCCCAAATCAGTTCAACAAATTCCTTCCATTTGAACTGGACAGTGTCAATGGAGTAGCCATTGCAGTCCAAGTCACCTCCTTCAATTGTGGTGGAATGGTGATCGGTACAGTCTTCGATCACAAGGTTTCAGATGCTTGCTCATTCTTCATGTTCCTCAGAAGTTGGGCTGCTATTGCTCGGGGTTATAATGACATAGCAATTCCACGATTCGAATCTGCCACGTTTTTCCCTCCAGAAACTTCACTTAGCCCTAAGCAAATTATAAAAGATAACAATATTGTGTTAAAGAGATTTGTGTTCGACGCATCTGCTATAGCAGATCTTAGAGCCAAGTACAGCACCAACAACAAGAACATTGAAAACCCACGTGCAACTCGCATGGAGGCCTTATCAACTTTCATATGGAGTCGCTTCCTTGCAACAACCCAACCAGAACATGACCCCAATAAGGTATACGTAGCATTTCATATAGCAAACCTGCGTACAAGGTTGGATCCACCGCTTTCAGAGGATTATTTTGGAAACATGAGTGTGCCTGCAGTGGCTGTACTCCCTTGGGACACTGAGGTTGGGTTTCAAGGCATTGTTGTTCCCGTAAGAGACGCCATAAGACAAGTGGACATGAATTATGTTAAAATACTCAAAGAGCATGGTTGGCAGACGAGTTTTATGAAACAGAACATGGAAAAATTTATTCAAGGAGAGGTGGTTTACTTGACCTTCACCAGTTTGTACAGATTCCCTACGTATGACACAGATTTTGGGTGGGGGGAGCCTGCATGGGTAACCTCAGCCAAATGGTTGTACAAAAATCTAGTTGGCTTCTTCGGTACCAAATCAGGGAATGGAATAGAGGCTTGGATTAACTTGGAGGAGGAAGCCATGGATAAATTTGAAGCCAACAAGGAGCTTCAGGCATATGTTTCTTCAGTTAAAGTCTCTGTGTGACTGAGTTGGATTGATAATCATGATCAGAGCATAAACTGGCCTACTATCTGTATTTGCAATTTTTTTTTTTAATGTTTATTGTGTGTTTTTTAGATTTCCGTACTAGGGTAGGGGAAGTGAAATAAAGTACTCTTTTTATCCCTTGATATTTTAAGGATGTGTGTAATATATTTGTTAATGGGGCTAAAGGAAGAAATAGAAAGAAAAAATAAGTGTGTAATGTGTTGTAGAAAAAAATTAAATTCATTATAGTTGTTGGGTTATTTCCAGCAGGTTGTTAATGATGAATTAGCAATTCAGAGTTAATCGTTTAAGCAATTCAAGTATATAGCAATTAATATTTCTCAAAAAAAAAAAAAAAGTATATAGCAAATAATTATGTCCCCAATTGCATAGGAAACAATAAAAAATAAGGTATGTAATATTTGATTTAACTTGATTTTATCATGTAGTCATGACCAATAGGCATGTAACATTTGTAATAAACCAACACCTACCTTAGAGCATCCATAGCCGGTTTTTATATCTCATCTTATTCTACCATTTCAAAAAACAATTTTATCAATTATATAATACAATTTTACAATTCTCCAGCATCCCAACTTTTATTTTTCTATTCTATTTATTAAAATAATATTTCTCCCCAATAAATATATATATATATATTTTTTCCCAATTTTCTCCTACACACACTACCATCCAAACTCCTCCATTAACTTTACTATTCACCTTCTTCCATAGAACTCCATTCCCTTAATCCTTCATCATCCATATCAAACCAGATTGGCGAAAAAAGAGAAGAAGAAAAAAAACACGCCGCCAACATCACTGCAAAACCCATCACCTTCTTCCACACAACTCCATTCCTTTATCCTCCATCATCCATGTCAACCTAGATCGGCGAAACAGAAGAAAAAAAAAAAAAAAAAAAAAAAAAAAAAAAAAACTAAACCCTTTCATCTCGACAAAACCCATCACTGCAAAACCCATTTTTACAGCTCCACGCTGATCTACTGTTAATGATCATAGCTCCACGCTGATTTCCACCACGCCAGATAGCAAGCTCCACACCGTCACCCTCAATCACCCATCTCCACCACCACGGAAACTCTCCACCACATCAAATCCACCACAACAAACCCTTGATTCAAGGGAAAATAGAGAGGAAAAAAAAATGAAAGGGAAGAGAGGGACGAGAGAGGGGGAGGTATTGAATAAGTGATCTGAAAAAGAAGAAAAAGAAAAAAAAAAAAAGCTAGAGAGAGGAGATGAGAGTGTGACCGGAGAGAGAGAGGAATTGATAAAGTAAAAAAACTGAATAAAATATTACTTTTTTTTTTTTTTTTACACAATTGTGCTATAGTGCAATTCTAAAGGTAGAATTGCACTATAGCAGTATTGCAATTTTTTTTTTTTTGCAATACTTGCATTTTACAAGCCCAACTGTGGAGTGTTGTGGGGGCATTTATGCTAAACCCATCTTACATTTGGCATATGCATGCCCAGCTGCAGATGCTCTTAGTCTATAAATCGAGAACTTGTCTTCATTAGGGATAGAGAGAGGAAGAGAATAGGTGAGTAGTTCAAAAAGAAAGCGATAAGAAAACTAGGGCGGGGAGGGGAGCATGGCCCCATCCTAGATTTTGAAAAAAATATATTTTAGTAGATATATTTACAGAGAATTTAAGATTTTGACCCTTAATATCTACTCTTGGCCCCCCTCCCCAAGAAGTTTTAGAAATTGACCCATGAAATTCCAAAAAAAAAAAACTATCTGACCATTCCTTTTGCCCAATTACTCTAGGAACACCAAGATAATCCTTTAGATAAACTAAAAGACCAGAAAAATTCAAAAATCCAGATAAGTAAAACATTTAGGCAAACCCAAATTACAAACAATAGATGATAGATCACTTATCCGGTCTATAGCAAAAAAATAAAATAAAATAAAAAATAAAAAAATAAAAAAAAATGAAAAAAATAAAAATAAAAAACCAATTACAAATCACAAATCCCAAACCAAATAAATCACACCCCCGCACCCACACCCCGCGCCCCCAAAAAAAAAAAAACGTTTTACCAAATAATTCTCTTAGTCGAGTTCTCTCTGTCTCTCATAATGCTCACCCTTTCGGCCTTTCCCCTTTGGGTCTGTTGGTGATTCCATAACTTGGAGGTATGGCTTCTTCATCTCTCTCTTCTCTAATCTAATTTCTCTCTCTCTCTCTAAGATTATTGTGGCTTTAGGGGTGTATACCGTGTTTCATTTTCTTGTATGAGATCTCCCTATTTTATTATTTTTTTAGGTTGCTGTTGTTGTCTTGCGGCGTTTAGGTTTAGCCTTGTCTTTGACCCTTATATGTGATAACAGATAAGCACTGAAAAAAGAAAAAATCTCTTGCTAAAATGTTGCTAAAAAGCTCTTTTGTGGCTGTTACTAAATTGATGGTAAACATTTATTATATATGGATTGAGTTCAAGTTACACCTGATGTAACTCTAAGTAATATTATACTACTCATTTTTTTTTTTTTTAATTGGATGTAAATTTTGATAAATCTACCATTAGATTATATTATCTTTATATATTCTTTATGCTTGCAAAATTTCAAGATGTTCAAAGATTAATAGTCATATCATCAATTAACTGTTTAAATTCAAGTTTTTATGGTTTAAAATAATGTATAAAAAATGAGTTTACGGATTAAATGGTAAATAACATCCAACTGACATAAAAATTGACATGAATGTTAAGTACATGTAGAACATGTAATTCAAATGTGAGACTTTCAAAATATAAATTCTATAACAAGTTATTAAGTGGTGTAACATTATTTAGAGTTACATCAGATGTAACTTAAACCCAACCCATTATATATTTATTTATTTAGTATTACTCTTCCATTATCTTTTGATTTCTCAAGAGCTGTCATTATTATTATTATTATTATATATTAAGAGGATTGATAAAATTAGTTACTAGACTTCTCAATTTTCTTTAACATCCTTAATATTTCATTCAAACAAATAAATAAATGAGGGTATAAAGGTAATTTGAACTTATTATATTTAGGTGGAGTTTAATTTAAAGTTTAAACCCAAATGCGAATACATGTTACAAGTTTGAATTTCACTCTCCCACATTTTAACTCCTAAAAAACTGCTTTATCGATAAATAAATTTTTTTAATTGCTTTACTCACAAATTTTTAATTTTTAATTGTTCTTAACTTCTTTCAAGGAAAATTTGTTATTAACTTCTGATGCTTATCCTCTATCATTTATTTTCAAAATTAACTTCTGATACTTATTCGGGTTTTTTTTGTCCTGTCTAATCACAAAATTTGGCCAATGTAGTTGTGAAGCATAAAAGACCAAACTTCGTTTTTTTTTTTTTTTTGGTTAATTAAATAAAAAATAAAAAATCTCTTACTTCATCGCCACTTTCACATTACTGGGTAGGATCTCTCTTTCTTTGAATTTTTTTTTTCTTCTTCTTTTGTTAATTTTTTTTTTAATATTAAAAGATAGAATCTCTCTTTGAAGGCTTTTTTTTTTTATTGGAATAAATAGTAATACTTATTAAAACACATGTGAAAATAATAATACAAGTATTTTAAACCCGATTTATAATACATTATATAACCAGAGTACAACTACAAAATAGCCTAACTTTTGTAGTTGTAGATTGGGATCATGAACAGTGGACATTAGACACACAACCTATGTGTGGTAAACATTCTTAAATTTTTTTTTTTTTTGAATAAACAATAATACTTAAAGTATTTTTTTTATTTTTTATTATGAGATACAATAAATTGTATTGCTTTATACTGAATTTACATTCAACTCTATACTACTAGCAATAAATGGTGGTGATGCTTCAACCCATTTAATACTTTGTCCCAGTAATCCATAATTTGCCAATTCTATATCCTTTTTGTATTTATATCTGGGATTTTCTTTCTATATAATGGAATGGAGACCATGCATAGGTAGTTATTTTTGGAAAATAACTAGAGTTACACACTTTTTTAAAAAACAATTTACAAATTGTTGATGTTGTGAAGGGTTATTGGTAAGTAAAAAAATTATGGCAGTGATGAGTCCATATGAAAATTCAGCTTGCAAAATTATTATAAATAGTTTGTGGTTGCAATATTGCTCTTACTTTTGTGTTATAAATGATTTCCATGATATTCACGTAAATGTTATTGCAAATTTCCAATCTCTCCTTTTTTTGTTCATCTGAAATTTTTTTTTTTTTTTTGGGGGGGGGGGGGGGGGTTCTCTCAGTGTTTTATATTTACATTGTAAAAAATCGGGAATGAAAAGTAACCTAGAGCAAGACAAGGGATTTTTAAAAAGTGAAGACAAACGAGAAGATAATGTTCTTTCGCAATAACATCTAGGGGAACATGAAGTCAATCCTTCATATATTGGCTTGCAGTGATATAGTGGCACTGGTGCAAATTATATCTCTGGTGGCGTCCTCAAGATCATCTTGGGGAATGTGATTGGGGATATCCTACCCTAAATCTACTGCTACCTCATGTAGTATGCATATAGCTCCAAATCCACAGATTCTTTTATTCTGGATTGTTGCACATGAACTCCCTTATTTGTGACTCTAAGATCGACTCCCAAAGATTATAATCAGCAATTTTAGCTAACTGACTGCACACAAACTTTCCTGTTTGTGGCTCCTAGAAGTCCACTTGAAGGTTTAGACCAACAACTATTGTAGACTAGATTGCTCATTTGCTCCATGGCTTCATATAGATCTACAAATATTATAACAGTAGCAACATTGTTTTAATTTTCTCTATATGCTCTCGAACACTCATGAGTTGAATAGTTGGAGGCTTAGATCTACTTTAAATGTCTCTAGTATTGTGAGATTAAGAGAAACATGGTTATATAAACCCTAGCTACACAAACGGTAATTTGTCTCTCAAAAAAAGCCTCTATAAGAATGGCTTATAATGTCCTTTAAATAGCAGAACAAACAGATCACAAATTGGGCTTAAAATGAGCAATTTATGAGCTTTTTTGCATTTTAGATTTTTGTTGATTCGTGAATCTCGATCAATCAAACTATTTGTTGAAATACAATAAAAAATTTCAATTGATCAAGTTTGCAATAAAAATTAAGGAAACTTTGTTTTTCTTGCACTGAACTTGAGTCATTCTTGAGCTGGGCTTGGGTCTTTGTCTTAAACTATAAAATACACATTTAATTAACACACTTAAGACTCACCAAAAACACTATAAATAGATTACATTTGATCACAGTTTGCCAACCCAAAAATATGGACTCTATACCTCTTAAAGCTTTAACCCGCAATAGCAACATTGGAATAAAATCTTGACTTCAACCTTGATCACCAATCTCCAAAGATAATGTATTTGGATTTACCTCTTGAATTCTAGTACGTCGGTGAACAAGATAGATTTAGGGTTTGAAACTCTTTTTGTGCTCTCTCTCTCTCTCTCTCTCTCTCTCTGTCTCGGCTGAATCAACCCTATTGTTACCTCATGCAATCTAGCAAGTAGGGCATGAATATAGGTTTAAAATAGAGTGAGAAGAGCGATAAAACAATAGTTAGGTAATAGTGAAGCAATACAAATTTAGTAGTGATTAAAACAAAAGTAAAGTAACTCATATCAAACAATGAAATAACCTACATTGGCCAAGAAATTTGTCTTCTTTTTTTTTTTTTTTTTTTTTTTTTTTTTTTTTTTTTTTTTAATTCTAAGAAATAAGGCTATTGAGATATCTTCGAATACCCAAAAGAAGCTAGGGAGATAAACACATTGGGGTGTCCTTTTGAGTGCTTAATATAATATATAAAGACACTCTTAACTCAAAAGACCTAACTCAATTGGAATGAGCTGAACTATATTATATTAACTACAATTCTTCTCATGATTCTCAAAAAAAAAAAAAAAAAAAAAAAAAAAAAAAACAAATATTCTTCTCATCATTATTTAATGTGAGACTTCACTCACATATATTCACTCAACATAAGCTATTTTATAATATTATGAGGATCTATATATTAGTGAGCCTATTCCTGGAAATAGATAAGAGAAACAATGGGGTCATGATTCCTGAGTCTTATTTTGTGAAGTAAACTAAAAAGTAAGGGCATTGAGCCCTATATACGAAGCAAAAGAAATAGGGGTCTTGAGCCATATTTGTGATGCATAAGAATGAGAGTCATGAACTAAGCTCGTGATGTAGACATTTTGTGGACCATGAGCCTAATTCATTAACGAAATTTGGGACAAAAAGTCCGGCTCATGTAGATGAAGTCGGATTGACATGGGTCCGTACATGGTGTCTAAGTGGGCAATACGGTGCAAATCATGAGATTGAATTTTGTAGCCATGAATATAAAAGAATGACCTCAACGTTTCCATATCTCAAAACCGAGCTAGGTAAACTTATTGGGTATTGTGACTTAAAATCGAATTCGTATCACGTTATTTAATCACTAAAAGGTTATATTATATGATAATAAAATTATCATTAGACATTCTGTTAGTTCATGAGATGCATTGAATGTGATTTAGGTATAGAAATAAGATTCGCATATAGAAAAAATAAAAATCACAATTCCTTGTAAACTCATAAACTATAGTTGATGGTCGGTGATTAAATTAGGTATTTAATCAGAAAAGACTCCACCATATCAATCATGATGAAAAATTAACCACTGTGAATTTTTGTTTACTAAATAACTATCACATGAACAAATTAATGATGTCATGACTGCTATATGTAATAAATATCAATTTTGAGAGGAATGTGAACTCAAACGTGAAATTAATGTGTTTTAGTAAAAAAAAAATTGAAATTAATGCATGTTACTTTAATGTATATTGGAGTGAGATATTGTATGTCAATACCTTCATACATTGGGTATCGCATATAGCGTCTTAGGAACACTATTCCTCACAAAGGAATCCATATTCTCAATAAGTGACAATAAACATCCCACTGAAATAGATTTTGTTTATTCATTTAGACCCCTTAAATCAAATTGTTTAACCTAATTAATTAACTAAGTTATTTATTAGGTTCATTATCTAGATCTAGGTTAAATAAGCATATATCATTCATAAATGCAGAAAAGTAAATGACATCACGATATGATGACTCAATAAAATTGATGAAACGAACCGTTTCAAGGTAAAAACCTGGGAATGATTTAACCTATATATCTTCAAGGTAAAGTAAATCTACTATAAAAGAATCGAAACTTTTACAAAAGATTTAACCCTAAATCTATTGTTATCTCTTGTAGTAACTTACTGACACGACCAATTGCAAACTCCAATTCCACGACTCCTTATCTCCTTGGATTTACAACAGCACAAGCACCCTTGCTTGTGACTTTGAGATTCCACTCAAAGATTTCAGATTATCAGTAGTAATGATCTTGTAGCAGTAACTATGTTCTACCACCAGTTGATTGTAGATCTCACTCCGATCCGGTAGATTCTTGTATAGTTAGAATGTACAAAACCTTTCAAATTTCACAAAGAATAACACACAAGTCTTCCAAAAGTTTGAAAAACGTAGCTAGGGTTTCCCTTATATGTGAACAAGTTAGAATGAAGCCTTAAATGTTTTCACTGGCTTGGGCTTTGTTTAAAACTTCTGCAGAATCTAATAATTGCGATTCTCAATCGATTGAGTCTAATTTCTCGATCGGTCAAGCTTGATTGAAATTGACTCCATTTTTTCTACAGTCAGCTAAACTTGAAGCGTGAAACCTATACTATTAAGCATGGCCTAATACAAAGACTAGACATGTTTTGTTCTTGGTTTGCCAACACATTTAAAATATGATTCTAAATATTTAATCATAAATCTTTAGAACCTAACAATCTCCCTCTTTAGAAATCCGTGATAAAACATACATAGACAATGAAATGCTTAAGTTAAATACCAGCCCAAATACAAGATATTGCCCAATACAATTCTAACAAAACTATTAACTATTTGTAGTATAGACAATAGCTGTTGAAAGAATTAACCTGTAAATTCATGAAACACTGAAAACAAAACCATAAATGCATGTGTGGAAGATACAGTACCAAAATCAAAGTAAAAATCTGATCTTTAATTCACAAAACATATAAAGAGAGACAGTAATATCATAATGAATAACCTCATCATCAATAACTATCATAATCAATAATCACATCAATGTTTATAAAACAAGAACAGAAACATTGAACAAATATGAATAATGACATATAAAGATAAAAGGAAATATAAACATCAAAACCAAAGAAAATACATGAAAATCCCCCTAAGTACAAAAACTTTACTCCACCTAAGTATAAAAGTCCTAAAACCTACTCTCCCTTTTTGTTACGTATTGCCAAACGCAAAAGTAACATCAATCATTAGAGGGTGGAGGAGGTGGAAACATACTCCTATAGTCGGCAAAATAAGCTCATAAGGCAGCAACCTCAGTCAACAACTCATCCAAAAGCTGTCCATAAGCTACTTGAATAGTTATGAAAGACTCCATCATGGCACAGAGTGAGAGAGGAGGGGTAACAATAGGATCAACATCACCAGTACCACCAAAAGGATCTACAATAGCAATCGGATCCATAAAAGTCTCCTCAGCAGCAAGCATAACACCAGAGGTAAGAACTGTAGTAAAAGCTTCACCTCGTGATCTCTTTAAAGTCTCAGTGCTCGATTCAGCACTCTTCATCTGAGCCTGTCGCTATCTAAGAAAGGTACTACAACAAAAGTGGACTATGGTGACGAAACCTTTCGTCACAATATGTCCTTATTTCGTCACCGAATACATATGGTGACGAAACAACATTCGTCACCTAAGCTCCGTCACAGAATGTATTGGTGACGAAAATGTTTCATCACCAATAAAAAAATGATAGGTGACGAAATTTTTTTGTCACCAATAAAAAATGATAGCTAACGAAAGTTTTTCGTCACCAAATATTTTCGTCACTAAACCTTATTTTTAGTGACAGAATATTTCGTCACCAAATGTATTTTTTTTTTCCAATTTCAATAGATTAGGTGACGAAGTTTTGCGTCACCAAATTTTTTTTTTTTTTAATTTTATAATTTCAATAGATCAAGTGACGAATTATTTCGTCACCAATTTCTGCTTATAGTCAGATATGGCAACATAAATTATCATCACCAATTTTATTTTTTTTATTAATATTCTTTACATTTACTTGCCATTATATTAACCTGTTCATTTCTAACCAATACATAAAAAAAAAATTAAAAATTAAAAATTAAAAAAAATTAAAAAAATTCATTCATTTCTAACCAAATCCATTAAAAAAAAATCCATAAAATCTAAAAATGTAATAAAGATGTTCACAAAGTTACAACCATTTATATACAAATGATGCCTTAGCTTCCAAAGTTTATAGAAAATTATTTGAGTTCAAGTAGTCCCACAAAAGCTATCTTTCTGCCACCAATCCCATATCTGCACAAGTATAAACGAAAATATATTAATAACAAACTAGACTGCAAACCTATATTCCTGATAAGATGTACTACAAAAAAAAAAGGATTATTATTAGTAAAACAATGCAAAAAATGTCCACAGAATACTTAATAACAAACTAGACAAAATAATCATAATGCAACATCATATGAAGCCAAACTGTCAAAGAAAGAAGACCCACAACATTCTAATCAAATAAAAACCAAACCTACATTACAAACCATGGAGAAATCATAAAGAATGCAGGAAAAATCCCAATTTAAAACAAAACAAATAAAGTAAAATCCAAAACAAAAACCCAGATACCATCATGAACACAAACCCACCCACCACAACGAATTAAAAAATCCAATCAACACTATTGAAAAAAAAAACAACAACAAAACAACAACAACTAGCCACCACCATAAACAAAAAACCCACTACCACCATTAAACAAAAATCATAGTCACCACCAATAACACAAAAACCCAGCCACTACCATAAACAGAAAACCTAACCATCACAATAAACAAAAAACCCAACAACCACCATTTAACAAAAAGCACAGCCACCACCATTAAACAAAAAACCCACAACCACCATTAAACAAAAAACACAGCCACCACCATTAACACAAAAACTCAGCTACTACATAAACAAAAAACCCAACCATCACAAAAAGCAAAAAACTCACCACCAACATTAAACAAAAAACCTACAACCACCACTAAACAAAAAACACAGTCACCACCATTAACACAAAAACACAGTCATTACCATAAACAAAAAACACAACCACTACCATAAACACAAAAACCCAACCACACAATAAAGAAAAAATCCAGCCACCATCATTAACACAAAACCCACCACCAACATTAGACAAAAACTCCAACTACCATCACAAACAAAAAAGTCACCACCACCATTAAACAAAAAACACAATTGTAGCACAATTGTGCTATAGTACCCTTATACATATAAGAGGTTACTATAGTACAATTGTAAAAATGTTTACAATTGAGAGATTGGGTAAGGCTTGTTTTTGTGTGTTTTTATGCTAAAATATAGCAACATATACCATATATAAGCCCCAATACTAATGCTCTTAGGCAGGAAAATAAAACACTAACCAATGTGTGTTCTAGTTAGTAGATGAGCTCCCCCTACTGCCACAAATGTCACTGTCACCCTTGCTCCTCAAATATTGTATGATGCAATCCATCTTCTCCTCCAGCTTGAAGTTTGCATCCTGAAGCTCTTCTACTCGACCCTCCAGCTTGTAGTTTGCATCTTGGAGCTCTTCTACTCGACCCTCGAGTTGTTGAGTATACTGAGTTGAGGAAGATGAGGCAAAAGTCCTAAGAGATGAAGAAGGCCTCATGCCAAGTCCCTTTACATAGCCAGATCTCGGCTTAAGAACCATTATAGATATCTCCTCTTCGGTCAAAGGCTGTGCTTCAGGAGTGCTACAGTGCTCATCTTGTACTCTCAACATCTCTTGCTGTCATTTCAAATAATAAAAACCATCAAAAATATATATGTTCTAGTTTTGCAAACATATATAGAATAAAAATACTTATATTCTAGTTTTGCAAACTCAAGGTATGTACTGATATACATACATATGTATGTTCGCAATCAGGGTGTACCCACTATTTTGTCTTTGAATTGAAATGGGTATCATAGTAGACTTGTGCCAGCTTAGGAATATGACCTCCATTTTTCCGTCTCTAATTATATGCTTTTCAACGTTAGAAGACAAGTTAATTAATTACAACAAGTAATATACTAGGCTTTTGAAAAATTGAAATAACACACCGCCTCATCCACCCTAACTGCAAGCGACTTGTTTCCACATCTATGAATGTGTTTATCAACCGTTCCCTCTTTATTTTTGTTTCTAGCATTTCTTGTTGAGATTTTCTATAAAGAATAAAGACCAAGAAAATATTAGAGTTTTGACTTAAGTTTTATATATATATATATATATATATATATTACAATATAAATCTACTCCACCTTCCAAATAAGTATTAATCCAACAAATTTGATAGAATAAATAATCTAGTAGACATGACACCATAATAAGATTTACATAAAACATTAATCCAATGCATATATAGGTAGGTATTATCTAGGTGAAAGGTGAGAACATACTTCACTTGTAATTAAAATTTTCAAAGTATTAATTACCAGCCAATCTTCATCACTCCACTTTCCATCAATTAGTTCAATCCATTTGTCTCGTGTAACATTTTTTGGTGGGTGGTTTCTTGCATACGTGCTTCCTTCATCCTTTACAAGTTTTTTATATTTTGTAAACAACCTGTTGTAGTGGCTGCTCAATAATCTACCACACTTTGTATTTAGAGATTTGTTGACAAGTACAGATTCTCCTTGTATATCAAATTGATCCTGCAAAGTGAGGTATGTATGAAGAAAATATTATTCCTTGAATTCAATATGCTTAGTGAAACATTAACAATACACTATAAAATACAATATAAAGTATAAAGCAATGTAATGAAAACAACAAAATCAAGCTCATGGACAACTATAAACATTTAAAGTACCGCCACATTTTGAATGATCGCCTCTTTTTCACTGCTATCAACATTCTTCCAACTATAAGCATTCATAGTGGATAAGTTCGTACGCACTTGTACACCAATTTGGCTAGCAAACTTCCCTGCATGTTCACCAACAGGAGCACAAAACTCTGGGGCAATATGGACCGGTAGCTTCCCATGTTTCTCAACAAGTCCTCGTACTCCTAATCCACGCGTCATGCCACGGGCACGTCTACCAGTCGATGCTACAAGGGCATAATATAAATTAAATCAACAAGTGAACCAAATATAGTATAATTACAAAATCAAGTAATGGAACTTAAATATCTCACCATCCGTGGTAGACGGTGTGCCCACAAGCTGTGCCTCTACATTAGTAGAAATTTGGGCAAGAGAATCTCCACCAAGATGCGTGCTTGATAATGGGCCAGTATGCTCGACTGTTGGGGTAGATTTCTCACGCCTATAACGAGCCATCTGTATCATGCAAAAGTATATAAAGACATCTAAATTCATTACAAGTTAAAATATAAACAAGTTATTTCATCATTTAAAATATCTTCAATCGATGATTTTCATTGATAATTCCAAGCATAATATTACAAAGTATCTCAGGCACCAAATCATGCATATAGTACCTCAGAATCTCCACCGCGAAGTAGGCTCGATAATGGGCCCTTATGCTGGACTGTTGGGGTAAATTCTTCACGGCGTGAACGAGTGCTACGTCTTGGTGCCATCTGTATCATACCAAAATATGTATAGATTTTTAAATTCATAAAAAAGAAAAAAAGAAAAAAGAACAAGTTATTTCATCACAATATTACAAAATACAAATTATTGCATGCACCAAATCATATATATATAGTACCTCATTATTTAAAGAACTAGATAACTCATCATCACCAATAGCTGGTGCATGGTCGTTGTCATCTACCTGAGCACTTACTCTCTTTCTTCCCACATTTGCACAAGTAGGCGGAAAAGTTGACAGACGCTTCAATCCCAGAGCATTTATTTTCTCTTGAATTTGCTTGATTCTTTGTGCTCTTTCCATCTCATATTTCGTTATATTATTATTAGTGTCTTTGCCCTTTTTGGCCATTTTTGCAACTATAGATTTACATAGAAAATAAAATATAATGTTTATTCATTACAAATTCTTCCCAAGTATGAAATATAAATTGGAACATCAAATAGATTTATATACATGAACAAATATATTAATTTGGTACAAATAAAAAAAATTAACTAAGACAGTCCAATTAAAACTATAAATCTATATTTTAGTTAATATATAATAATTTATCAATGTCAAGCCCATTTACATAATATTAATAACCATTTTAAAAATATATATCAAAAGCATCAATATGCACAAATGAAAAAAAAAAAAAAAAAAAAAAAAAAAAAAAAAAAAAAAAAAAACTACAATAGTCCAATTAAAACTATAAATCTATATTTTAGTTAATATCTAATAATTTATCAATGTCAAGCCCATATACATAATAATAATAATAATAATAATAATAATAATAACCATTTTAAAAATATATATCAAAAGCATCAATATGCATAAATGAAAAAAAAAATGATATGATGATACAAATTAAGAATAATTTGAATTATATAACTCACATGTTCTTAATGGTCACAGCTTCTTCCAATTGCTTCCCCTTGACCCACTCAACAGCTGAAAATTATGACAGAGAGCAATTAAAACAATCCCTTGCAATAACAAAGGCCACAATGCCATGAAAAATGGATAATAAGCTAAAGCAAAACACAAACTGCAACTTCCAAAAACTTGACAAATCAGTTAAAAGACAAATATTTAATAGCAATTTCTAACTCTAGACCAAGTTTCAGATGAAGTTCAATCCATTTCTGTGGGTTTATGAATAGGCCATTTGAGTTCTCTAAAATGCAAAATTAACCCCATACATTAAGAAAACTCGTTGAAAAAAAAACCCCAGCTACATAAAAATTATCTATTTTATCTCAATCCCTTTTTCAACTTCTATCAATATTAAATATTTGTTAATCCCATTTTTGATTCAGTGATGGCTTTGAAGCTTTACTCAAATTTCTCTCCTCGTAAAAATGTGC
This sequence comes from Quercus variabilis, assembly GCA_030445155.1. Taxonomy (NCBI): domain Eukaryota; kingdom Viridiplantae; phylum Streptophyta; class Magnoliopsida; order Fagales; family Fagaceae; genus Quercus; species Quercus variabilis. The sequence continues at coordinate 55,524,264 of CP129447.1, read as the reverse complement.
TTTTGTACCAATTTTACTCACACATCCTTGTTTGTCCCTGGTTGACTACATAATACCGCTTTCCTTATGGACTCCATTCCATTCTGTTATGAGCATCACTTGCTAAAACACACCCACACCATCACAAGATTCTCTTGGTTTCATTTGAAATAGAAAGAGTCTATTTCACAGTTTTTTATTTATTTATTATTTATTTTTAATTTTTTTTAATCTGAAAATGTACATCAAGGCCAGTTAAGCTTGGTTGAAGTTGGTGGTAAAGTTCTTCAGCTTCTGAGGTTGCCATCCTAATCAAGAAAATTTGATTCTACTGAAGACTGGAATGCAGTTAGTTTGAAGAAGCAAGAAACTCCATATTGGGAAGTAGTCTAGTTTCCTTTAGTTGTGTGCAAGCATGCGGTTATTGGTTGGCTTCTGTTCAACAATAGTTTGTCTACTTGGGACAAATTGTTGCAATGGGACTACAATAGGGGCTCCTAGTGTGTTTTTGTTGCATAATCTAATTGGAAAGCAGAGCTCATCTAAGTGATGATCTACTGCCCCTTTAATAATCCTAAGTCTTGTTGGGATGTAGTCAACTAGGTAGTGGCGGAGTCAGAAATTTTTCCTAAAGGGGGCCAAGCTAAGTATGAAAAAAGTTTCATAACTAAAAAATAGTTTTATTTAAAAAATTAAAATTAACTCTAAAGTTTTGGCTTATGTTTTTGGGTGCTATACCAAAATAATTTATAATTGGTTCTTTATAATTTGGTGATTCAATAGTTGGGGACGAAAGATTTGAGTTTTAGACTGCGTTGAAAACACTAACAAATATTAATTGAACTATAAGATTTTTTGACGATTTATAATTGATTCTAAGTGTTTTTTAGTGATCTCCTTATGTGCAGTCAGACAAAACCAAACAACTAATGTGTAAATTCGTATCTATAAAATAATTAGACTGCTACTTGTTCAAATATAATTATATATATACAAATACTCAAACAATTTTATCAAATAAACCATAACAAGCCAGCCACCATTATGAAATTTAAAAAATAAAAAATAAAATTGTAAATTATAAATGATGCTAGCTGCTAACCACTCTGTAAACATAATAAAATATATCAATATATTACAAATATCAATAAAGTAGTCCCATCAAAAACAAAAACAAAAATCAATAAAGTAGTCAATAAACAACTAAACATAAAATCCTAAACTAACCACAGTAACGGGAAACCCAGAAGGGCCAAAACAGACCAACAGAGAGAGATACTACCGTTGGGCACACTCGTCGAGTCTAGCTACGGCTCAGCCACAATTGAGGTCACAAAACAGCAGCCTGTGGAGGCAAAGTGTTGAAACTTTGCAGTGTGGAGACAATGGCAACGGCATAAGGGATTTATTTATTTATTTTTCTTTTCTAGTAACTGCAGATATGTATTAGAAATATATATATATATATATATATATATATATATTCTTTTTCTTTTTCCTTGTTGATTTGGGTTTCTTTTTTTCTTTTTCTTTTTTTAATATTTATTATGGAGCTTTTTAAGGAGTTAGATTTGGGAATTTGTTATAGGCGGATAGGCCAAAACTTTTATTTCATTGGGTTGTTTCAAATAATTTTTTTTTTTGGATATTTTCTAATCTCAAAATCCTTGGGGGGGGGGGGGGGGGGGCGGGTATTTAAATTTCCATAAAATTTATCATTTTTTCCCATTTTATCAATATTATAAGTGGAAAATTTGAAAAGTCAGGGGGCCATGGCACTGAAAATTGGGCATGGCGCTGAAAATTGGCGCTGAAAATTGGTCATGGTGCTGAAAATTGGCGCTGAGTGGGCATGGCGCTGAAAAAAAAAGAAAAAGAAAAAAAAAGCTGAAAATTATGTTGGTGCTGATAATTGAACCATTGAGGGAGTGTTACTCGGTTACTCCACAAAGAAGTGCTACCAGTGGACTACTAAACAACGTGGTGGTTGTACGTGGAACTAATTTAATTTATTCTAACACTGTAGATATTTAAAGCAAAAAAAGAAAAACACACACACATTATTTGTTGTGGTTTATTTTCTTTAACATATTGTGATTGGTTATTTGCGATATTGAGATATACTTTAATTTTGAATGATTATTTATGATGCAATTCCTCATTAGTTTTGAATTTTATATTAAAAATAAATATTTGCTTGTTTATATATATATATATATATATAAATATATATATTCATTTTGATAAAATCTAATAAGGTCAACACAATTGACTTATTTAATAAATGAGTTGTGTTAGGGTAAATGAATTTTAACTCATTTAATAAACATGTCGAGTTAGTGTCGACCCATATAGTCGGATATTCATGAGTTGACATGACACAAACCCGACATGCGAACAAGAATTGCCACCCTTAATGTAACTCATGTTTACGCACAAGATTGATCAATTAAAGTGGTACTATTGATGTTAGCTTGAGTAATTATACATAAGTCATTAGTTCAATTAGGATATTTAGATGTGCTAAAATGGGTTTTCCTCAATTTTCATGATATTAGTTATGTCAAGTTTCTCATTATATTACTATTATTTGTACAACTAGTGTGTAACCCCATACATAAGCATGTGTACATTTAAAACTAATTACAGTTACACACACACCCAATTAATATTAATGTTTATTGGGTTCTAATTGGGTATCCTATTAGACCCAATTATGATCTAAATATCATTTTTACAAACCACCCATCTCTAAAATACTCCAAAACTACTAAAAATGACCAAAATACCCCCCAAACTACTAAAAAAAACCAAAATACCCTTAAAACCTAAAAAATGACCAAAATACCACTAAAACCCAAAAAAATGACCAAAATACTCCAAAACCTTAAAATGACCAAAATACCCCCTAAAACCTAAAAAATGACCAAAATACCCCCAAAACCCAAAAAATTATCAAAATACCCCTGAAACTTGAAAATTATCAAAATACATTTGAAACCTAAAAAATGACCAAAATACCCCCAAAACCCCAAAAAAATGACCAAAATACAACTGAAACCCAAAAAAAAAAAAAAAAAAAAAAACCAAAACACCATTGAAACCTAAAAAAATGACTAAAATACCCCAAAAACCAATTAACAAAATACTCTCGAAACCCAAAAAATTACCAAAATATTCCCAAAACTTAAATATTACTAAAATACCCCTAAAACCCAAAAAATGACCAAAATATTTCCGAAACTTAAAAAATGACCAAAATACCCACATACCTATAAAGTGACAAAAATACCCGTAAAATTTTAAAATGACCCAGATAAACCCAAAACCTCTAAAATGGCCACAAACTACCAAAAACCTCTAAAATTACCAAAAATACCCCGAAACCTCTTAAACAACCAAAATAGGTCTAAACCTATAAAACGACCAAAATAGCCCATTTTTAGGGTATTTTAATAATTTTTTAGGTTATGGGGTATTTTGGTTAATTATTAGATTTAGGGGGTAATTTGGTCATTTTTATGTTTATGGGGGTATTTTGGTCATTTTTAGGTTTCTAGGTAATTTTGGTCAATTTTTAGGTTTCGGGGTTATTTTGGCCATTTTTTTAGATTTTGGGAGTATTTTGGTTATTTTTTGGGTTTTGGGGGATATTTTGGTCATTTTCTGGTTTAAGGAGTATTTTGGTAATTTTTTAGGTTTTGGGGGTATTTTGGTAATTTTTATGTTTTAGGGGTATTTTGATCATTTCTGGGTTTCGGGGGGTATTTTGGTCATTTTTTGGGTTTCTGGAGTATTTTTGTCATTTCATAGGTTTTTGGGTTATTTTGGTAATTTTTAGGTTTTTAGAGTATTTTGGTAATTTTTTAAAATTTTAGAGTATTTTGGTCATTTTCACTTTAGGGGCATTTTGGTAATTTTGATATTGGGGTAATTTGGTGGGTTGGAGTTTACCCATAATAATTTGGTTGGGTTGGGTTTGGGTTAGAAGTAATTAGTTAAATGGATTTTAATGGGTAAATAGTTTTTATATACCCAACCCAATTATGCCCACCCAAACCCACCCATTGGACACTCCTAATTTTGATCAATTCTTAGGTTTCAGAGATATTTTGGTCATTTTTTTAGGTTTTGGGGGAATTTGGTCTCTCTTTTTTCTTTTTTCTTTTTTTTATTATTTTTTTTTACACTTGAAATATCTACTAGTTTTAGAATAAAAATTTAAATTCACATAAATAGAACATACTGTGCTACGATCTACTGGTTAGGTCTTAGGTGGAATAACCCTTGCTCATGGGTTTGATCCCCCTTGTCGTGCTTAACTCTTTTAAAAATAAAAAGAAACCTCATTATTTGTAGTAATAGGTGACAAAAATTTATTTTGTCACTGAAAACACCTAAATCTTAATATTAGGTGATGAATATAGAATTTCATCACCCAAGATAGGCCTTTGGTGATGCAAATATTTCGTCTCCTTACATTTGTATTTTTTTTATGACCTATAGTGAGGAAATAAATATTTTGTCACCAATTTGAACATCTTTAGTGACAAAATATTGATTTCATCACCAATTTGAACATCTATAGTGACGAAATATTGATTTCGTCACCTATTTTAAATTTTTGGTGACGAAATCTTCTTTTCCTCACCGAATGCTAACAGTCAGTGACGAAATTGTTTATCCTCACTAGATTTCGTCACTATAGCCCACTTTTGTTGTAGTCTCCTATAGGGGCAGTGATGTGAACTAACTCTGTGGGAGGAAAATCTAACAACCCTAGAAACCTCAAAATCCTATATATTTACATAGGAAAGAACAATTTTTTAGCTTTACTCGTATTCTTATAGATATCAACAATGGTTTGAATAAACATAAAGGGAAAACACACAGAATCATCAGTAACAAGAGCATAAAGGAATGCACACCTATCTATAGGGACAATATGAACATGTGAGATAGGATAAATGTTATGGCAGGAAATCCATAAATAGAAAGAGTTAAGCTCAATAAAATCACAAGAATTAATTCCCGGTTCAGTTCCCCAAGAAATAGACCTGCCACAGGGTAGAGACATGATATCATTAACAGTATATGGATATGTAGGTTTACAAACTACAGGCACTCCTAAAGCTTCAAAAACTATTTGCTAATTAATAGTGAACTCTTGACCTCTAATCCAGGAAATCAAATAATGACCACCTATTATTTCAGAATAGATAGAGAGATTTTAATAAAACTCTCTAATCAAAGTAGCAAGAGGAGGATGAAACACTTCATACAAAGAAACCTAGTTATTAGAGACAAAGTTCCTATGGATGGATGGATCTAACTCACTCAACACAATCTCCCTTTCAAATCTCACAAAGAGTAACACACAAGTCTTCCAAAAGTTTGAAAAATATAGCAAGGGTTTCCCTTTTATATGTGGACAAGTTAGAATGAAACCCTAAATGTTTTCGCAGGCTTGGGCCTTGTTTAAAATTTCTGTAGAATTTCATTTCTGCGATTCTCGATCGATCAAGTCTAGTTTCTCGATCGGTTGAGCTTGATTGAAATTGGCTCCCTTTCTCTACAATCAGCTGAACTTGAAACTTGAAACCTATACTTTTAAGCATTGCCTAATACATAGATTAGGCATGTTTTGTTCTCGGTCTGCCAACACATTTAAAATATAATTCTAAATATTTAATCATAGATCTTTAGAACCTAACAGATTTAATGGGAATTGATTATTCAGAGTATTACATATGATCATTTCAGCATAAAGTAGTTAAAATTTAGGCAAAAATTGCAATTTACATCCGTTAACTTTTCCTAATTCTCATTTTAGTCTTTTAAGTCTAAAATTTGTTACCTTAATTCAATAACTTTTCTAACCCCACTCAAATCAACATTTTACATGATGTAATGGAATACCCTTAATGACAATGGACAAAATGACTAATTCGAGGGGGTTAGGAAAGTTATTGGACTAAAATGAAAATTTTCAATCTTTAAGGCTTAAAATAAGAATTGGGGAAAGTTAACAGGTATAATTTTATTTTTGTCTAAATTTTTTATTTAATGGAGTTAGATTCCGTAGGAATATTCATCTAAAACTATCCTACTCTATTCGTGTGATATAAATAACACAACCAAATTTTAAAGCATTCTTTTGCAATCTTTCACGGTTCACCAACTCTTAACCCTTGGCCTGCAACATAATAGAATTTGCAGCTTAAGAAACAAGGTCAAGGCCGCGTAGGTAACTATTTCACCAAAGTCACAAATTAATTTGGCTATTAACATGACCAGTGGTGTAAACATAATAGAGATGCATGAAACTATAAAAAAGTGTACAGTGATGCATGGTTCTCCATGCACCCTCACATTGAATCAAATTATATATGTTAGCATATAAATTTATTAAATTGCATCTATAACGATTTTATCAAATAATGTAATATTGAAAAGTACAATTTTGTCGTAACTTGTCTAGCGTGTAGATTATAAACTTTCATTTTTGGAAACTTATGTGGAGAGTGAGTTAGAAGTCCCATGGTTTTAAGTAATTTTCAAACAAATTCCTAAAATAATTACTTTTTTCCCAAAAATATGTAAGCATCTGGGCTGCCGGAACCACATCCTCAGCTTATCGCATGATTTATGTTATGTCAATCTTATCCATTCATACACGTTAATTCTACACAGCATTCATGATACTTCTACAAAATCATAATATTTATTAAACTGATGCATTCATATTAGTTATGAATTTGACAAAGCTCGGTGTTACACCTGAGTGAATTTAATATATTATAATGTGAAAAACAAAACACATTTATACCACACCTTCATAATCTAAACACACACCATCCAACATACCACATAGATAACTTGATGTGTTATATGTATCATTCCTTGAAGATGATAATTTTTATGGGGTAGATAACACACACATATAATATATATATATATATATATATAATCAATTTTCCAACAATTGGCTGGCACTCCATACCATTTGTTTTTATTATGAATTCAACATCATAAATTAAAATGTTATCACCTCTAAAAAAATAAAAAATCACAAAGCCAGCACGGTTATGTCACAACTCACAAGTCACAACTAATTAATCCCTCGTTGAATTAGTTGGGGTGAGAGGTACCACTTTGTCTTCTTTATTTCTTTCCTTTTTATATTTTTAATTTATATAATTAATTTACTCGTACGTCATAGATTCATAATCACTCTTATACAAAAGATTTTTGAACTACAATATATCAGCCACTACTACTTACTGCGAATATAAAAAATCTGTTGACCCATAGACGAAGGCCATTAACCATTTTATTTTCATTCTTTATTTCTTCAATTGCACTCGCGTTTCATAAGTAATTATATATAATCATTAATCATTATAACAAGTAAGAAAAAAACAAAAATAAATAAACAACGTTGAATTTGGCAATGTCCGCAACCACAGCTATACATTAGTTAATACAACCCGCGATTCGCACATGGGAAGTGTTCACATGGATACATGTTGTATTTCATAAGATGAATAATTACATTGTGCAACATTGTATCATTCATTCCTTGAACTCATTGACTTTATGAACAAACTCTCTAACTCTATATATATTGCTCTTTTAAGCATGGTTGTTTTCCATCAATCTTATATTCACTTACTGAATACATAACCATGACTATTGAAGTCGAAGTTTTCTCCAAGGAGACCATCAAACCTTCGTCTCCTACACCTGATCACCTCCGCAATTACCAACTCTCCTTTCTTGATCAAGTTTCACCTCAATTTTACATGCCTTGGGTTCTATTCTATCCCAAAGACACCAATTCTAATCTCAACAATCTTGAACAAATTGAAAGGATTAAGAAATCCCTATCCGAGGCCTTAACACATTTCTACCCGCTAGCTGGACGGATTAAGGACAATTTTTATATCGAATGCAACGATGAAGGCGTACACTACGTTGAAGCAGTGGCCAAATGCAACCTTTCTGAGTTTCTTGAGAATCCAAACCCTGGTGAGCACAACAAATTCCTACCATATGAATTGGACAATATAAAAGATGCACTTGCAGCTGTACAAGTTACCTCCTTCAATTGTGGAGGGATCGTGATTGGCCTAGAATTATATCACGTCATAGGAGATGCTTCATCATTCTTCTTGTTTATCAACAACTGGGCTGCTGTTGCTCGTGGTGGTAGCATCATAGTGTCTCCTCAGTTTGATGCAGCAGCTAAGCTCTTCCCACCAGCAACTATCTCTGGCTTCAATCAAAATATGAGGATGATAAAAGAAAAGCTAGTGATAAAGAGATTTGTGTTTGATACTTCTACATTAGCGGCTATTAGAGACAAATACACTAGCAGCAACACAGAAATTGAATACCCACGTCCTACACGTGTCGAAGCCTTATCCGCTTTCATACACAGTCGTTTCATTGCTGCTACTCAACCTGAAAAAGACCCCAGTAAGCTCTACCTGGTGTTTCAAACAGTGAACATGCGTACGAGGTTGGATCCACCACTTCCAGAAAATTGTTTTGGAAATATTAGCCAATCCACAGTGTCTGTAGTCCCTAATGAAACTGAGGATGATGGGTTTTCCAGCATTGTTCTCCCAATGAGAGACTCGATAAAGAAAGTCGACCTAGATTATGTCAAAAAACTCCTGGAAAGTGACGGACACTTGAATTTTATGGCAGAGGTCACTGAAAAAGCAAACAAAGGAGAGGTGGTTGCGTTTGCCTTCACCAGCTTGTGCAGGTTTCCTATATATGAAGCGGATTTCAGGTGGGGGAAGCCTATTTGGGGAGGTTCTACAAAAATGTTGTACCCAAATCTAGTTACTTTCTTTGATACCAAATCAGGAGATGGAATAGAGGCATGGATTAATTTGATGGAGGAAGACATGGCTAAATTTGAAGAGGACAAGGAGGTCATGGAGTATGTTTCATTAGTAAAAAATTCTATGTTATAGGCTGTCTGTCTAGGATAGATAGTCATGGTTTTAGCCAATATGAAGTCAAAAGTTTGGTTAGTTTGCAAAATATGTTTTTAATCTTTCACATGTTTATATTAGTTTCCCTTATGTGAAATAAGATAACTTTCTGTCCGTGGGGAGAGCTTGTGCAGGGGTGAAAACAACAGTTGAAGATGACTGAACGAAGCCAACAACGGGCAGAGTCTAGGGCATCCCAGCATGCAGACCCTTTCCTTAATTTGGAGCAGAGACAGGATCGTGAGGGCAGTGCGCATACCGTGCACACCAGGCAAAGCCAGTCACGTGATGGGAGTTATCTATCCCATGCACATAAGAATCGGGATTTGCAGCTGGAGGTTGAAAATTTAAAAAGAGAGCTACGACATGCAATACGGAAACGGGTTCCTTCATATTACGATGAGGAGTCCGACGACCAACAGGATCCCACTTACCAACAAAGATTGCGAACGCCAGTCAGTGAGTCCTTTTCCTACCAGGAGGAGCGTCGTCATGAGAAGCAACCTCCGAGCCCACCACGTGGAGGTGTAGGGAACGATGCCATGAACAAGGCCTTGAACTAAATCTCTAGATTGCCCTTCACATGCAGGATTGAAGAAGCGAGACTCCCCCGGTGTTTTAACCAGCCTGCGCTCACCATCTATAATGGTAAAACGGACCCAGTGTCAGTCATTTTAATCAACGAATGGCAGTCTACTCTAGGAATGAAGCTTTGATGTGCAAGGTCTTCCCCTCTAGTCTCAGACTGGTTGCGATGAGGTGGTTTGACAGCATGAAGGAAGACTCCATCAGCTCCTTCAAAGAGCTCACTCAAGCCTTTGGTTCGCGTTTTGTCACTTGCCGAAGAATGTCCAGGCCCTTGTCCTTTCTGCTATCCATGAGCATGCAAGAGGGTGAGACTTTAAAGGCGTACTCGGACAGGTACTAGGAGATGTTTAACAATGTGGAAGGCAACTTTGATACGATGGCCCTCGACACGTTCAAGCTTGGCTTCCCTACTGACCACGGCTTAAGGACATCTTTGTCTGGCAAGCCAGTCATTAGCATGCGTCAGCTGATGGACCGCATCGAAAAGTATAAAAGAGTTGAGGAAGATCAGCAACAGGGGAAGGGCAAGGAAAAGGTTATCCCCCATGAAAGAAGGGATTTCAGGTCAGATCGATTCAGCTATAGTAAACTGCGAAGGGATTTTTCTGCGACGGGATCAACAAACTCTCAAATAGTCAACACTATATTCAAAGAGCCAGTACACCAAGTTTTAGAAAAGATTAAGGGTGAACCATTCTTCCGATGGCCGAATAAGATGGTGGGGAACCTCGAAAGGCGCAATCATAATCTCTTCTGCCAGTATCATCAGGACCATGGACATACCACGGAGGATTGCAGGAGCTTGTGGGACCACCTGGACCAACTGGTCCGAGATGGTAAATTAAAACACCTCTTGCACCACTCTAGTGGCCGAGAATCAGACAAGCTCAGAATCTTGAAGAAATGACCCATCCAAGCCTCCGTTAGGAACTATTAATGTCGTCTTTGCCGCACCAGGAAGAACAGGATCCTTGCCATCGAAGGTGATGTCAGTTGCCCGTTCATCCACAACGGATCCCTGCCAAGATTCGAAGAGAGCTAAGGTGGCAGCTTAACTAGTTATAGGGTTCTCGGATGAGGATAAGATCGGGACCATCCAACCCCATGACAATGCCTTAGTAATTTCCCTCAGAATTGGGGGATACGACGTGAAGAGGGTGATGGTGGACCAGGGCAGTGCCGTGGAAATAATGTACCCCAATCTTTACAAGGGGCTAGGCCTAAAACCTCAGGACTTAACTCCATACAACTCTCCCCTTGCGAGTTTCGAAGGAAGAGTTGTCACCCCGAAAGGCCAGATACACCTACCTGTGCAAATCGGTTCTAAAGTGGTGGAGGTGGATTTCGTAGTTATGGATGTGTATTCGCCTTATATGGCAATCGTAGCCAAACATTGGCTTCATGCACTAGGGGCTGTTTCCTCTACTTTGCATCAGAAAGTCAAATACCCATCCGAAGGACAAGTTTATGAGATCCGAGGGGATCAGTCCGCAGCCCACTAGTGCTTAGTGGCTACCATTCAACATGAACCCGAAGCCGAGTCCTCGTCAAGGGCCGAAAAGGGTTTATAGCAATTAAAGTCTTGGGAATTGCCTGCCGAGAATCTAGAAGAAGGAGCTAGGTGTGAGGATTTGACAAAAGTCACCATCGGAGACAATCTGGAAAAATTATTTCAAGTCGGATCCGAGCTGCCTTTTCCGGAAAGGGAAGAGTTAGTTGAGTTCCTCAAGAAAAACATTGACATATTTGCCTGGGATGCCTATGAAGCCCCAGGGGTGGACCCGGAATTCATTTGTCACCATCTAAGAGTCAACCCACTAGTAACCCCTAAGAAGCAGCCTCCTCGGCGCCCATCCAAAGAACACGCTAAGGCAGTAAAGGAAGAAGTAGCGAAGCTCAAACAGGTTGGAGCTATTAAGGAAGTTTTCTACCCTGAGTGGCTAGCGAATACTGTGGTAGTGAAGAAAAAGAATGAGAAATGGCAAGTGTGCGTGGACTTTATCGATTTAAACAAGGCTTGCCTTAAAGATCCATTCCCTATGCCAAAGATCGATCAGCTAGTGGATGCCACTGTCGGCCATCCTCGGATGGGCTTCCTGGATGCCTTCCAAGGCTACCACCAGATACCCTTGGCCCTGGACGACTAGGAAAAGACTGCTTTCGTCACCCCTATTGGTAACTATCACTATAAGGTAATGCCATTTGGCCTAAAGAACGCAGGATCTACCTATCAGAGGATGATGATGAGGATGTTTGAGCCACAGCTCGGTAGAAACATCGAGATTTGCATTGACGACATGGTGGTGAAAAGCAAGATTGTTGCTGAGCATGTAAAGGACCTTGAAAGGACCTTGAAAGTACCTTTGAAGTCCTCAGAGAGTACAAGCTGTGCCTAAATGCTTCCAAGTGCTCATTCAGCGTGGGGTCTGGCAAGTTTTTGGGATACACGGTGACCCATAAGGGAATTAAGGTTAACCTCGACCAGATAAAGGCAATTAACAATTTATGAGCTCTTCGGAATCCCAAGGAAGTCCAGAAACTGACTGGAATGACTGCTGCCTTGAACCGATTTATCTCCCGATCGGCAGACAGGTGTCGGCCCTTTTTCTCTTTGCTCAATAAGTTGAAGGGATTCGAGTGGACTGAAGAATGTGCTGTGGCCTTTCAGCAACTCAAAGATTATCTAGCTCGGCCACCAATTATGTCTAGCCCTGAGCCAGAGGAAGTCTTGTTTGCTTACATTGCGGTGGCTCCCTGTGCTATGAGCTTGGTACTGATCCAAGCAGACTGCGGTGTACAAAGACGAGTCTATTATGTAAGTAAATCACTGCATGAAGCCGAGATCCGTTACCTGCCACTGGAGAAGGCCATCCTAGTGGTAGTGCTTGGTACACAAAAGCTACCTCACTATTTCCAGGCCCATATGGTCATTGTCCTCACTCAGCTCCCATTCAAGGCTATACTCTGAAGCACTGAATACACCGAACGGATTGCTAGATGGGGTACGATCTTAGGGACCTTCAACATTAAGTACATGCCTTGCACGTCGGTCAAAGGCCAAATCCTTGCGAATTTAGTGGCCGAGTTCACAGAACCCCATTTAGAAGAAGCAATACCAACGTCAGACATGGATGAAAAATTGGTTGACATGATCTCTCGACGAAGTCCCTCTCATTGGGAAATGTACATGGATGGCGCAGCAAATCAAAAGGGTTCTGGTGTAGGATTAGTATTAATATCTCCAGAGAAGATAGTTATCGAAAAATCGCTAAGACTGAACTTCACAGCCACGAATAATGAAGCCAAATACGAAGCCCTGCTGACAGGAATGACTATGGTTCGGAGAATAGGAGGAAAATCATTGGAAGCGTTCTCGGACTCGAGACTGGTTGTAGGTCAAGTGCAAGGTGAATTTGAAGCGAAAGATGAGAGAATGTAGCGATACCTGAGCTGAGTTAAGCGCTTGCGGTCGGGGTTTGGCTTCTTTAATTTGCTGCACATCCCCAGAAACGGTAATGCACATGCCGATTCCCTAGCCACACTTGCCGCCTCCTCGGTGCAAAGTCTACCGAGAGTCATCCTCATCGAAGACTTGCAAGAGCCTACGGAAGCAGGGACAGAGGCAGTGCAGGTTCACCAGATCAGGGCTGAACCTAGTTGGAGGGATCCTATCATTAACTTCTTATAGTGTGATATTTTGCCCAAAGAAAAAGGGGAGGCTGATAAAGTCCGAAGGAAAGCAACCAGGTTCTGGCTATTTGAGGTCTAGAGACTGTACAAACGACCCTATACAGGACCATACCTACTATGCATCCATCCTGAAGCCGCTGAATTGCTACTAGAAGAGCTGCATGAAGGGATTTGTGGGAGTCACACTGGGGGTAGATCTTTGGCTCATCAAGCCATTACACAAGGTTATTGGTGGCCGAACATGCAAAAAGAAGCCCAGGAATATGTAAAGAAGTGCAATCAATGTCAACGATTTGCACCAAATATACACCAGCCAGGTGGGACCCTCAACCCACTATCCAGCCCGTGGCCATTCGCTCAATGGGGCTTGGATATCGTGGGGCCATTCCATAAGGCCGTGGGGAACAAGAAATACCTGCTAGTCGGCACTGACTACTTCACCAAATGGGTTGAAGCGGAAGCTCTTTCCAACATCCGAGATGTAGACGTACAAAAGTTCATGTGGAAGAGCATCGTCACTCGTTTCGGGATTCCTCATACTCTCATCTCGGACAATGGTCTGCAGTTTGATAGCAAAGCATTCATAGCGAATTGGGAATCACTAACAAATATTCCACCCCAGCTTATCCTCAGGGTAATGGCCAAGCAGAAGTCGTCAATAAGGTCATTGTAAATGGCCTAAAGAAGAGATTGGACGACGCAAAGGGTAAATAGGTAGAAGAATTGCCGCATGTACTTTGGGCCTACAGAACTATACCTCGTAGATTTACCGGGGAAACCCCTTTTTCAATGATGTATAGGGCTGAAGCTGTAATACCTTTGAAGAATGGGTTCCCGACTTTGAGAACCACTTCGTTCAATCTGATCGACAACAATGAGCAGCTAGAGAAGAGTTTGGACCTAGTTGAGGAAAAAAGGGAAAGTGCAACGGTTCATTTGGCACATTATCAACAAAAGCTCAGGCAGGGCTCCGACACCAACGTAAGGCCAAGACCTTTGGAACCTGGTGATTTAGTGTTGAGGAAAGTCGTCGGCACTGCAAAGAACCCCGCTTGGGGAAAATTAGGGCTTAATTGGGAAAGGCCATATCGTATTACTTCAGGGGCTGGCATAAGAGCGTATTTCCTTGAAGATCTAGATAGTCATGTGATACCCCACCCTTGGAATGTAAACAAACTCAAAAGGTACTATTATTAATCGAGCCTTTCCTTTAATTAGCATGCCGACTCGTCATTTGAATCGCATTTTTCTTTTAAGTGTTTAAACTTAAACTCATTCATGCCTGTAGTCCTTGGATCAGATGATTTGGGTTAGTTAACACTCCATTACAATTTCTCTAAATGTTTAAACTTAAACTCATTCATGCCTGTAGTCCTCGGACCAGATGATTTGGGTTAGTTAACACTCCGTTACAATTTCTCTAAGTGTTTAAACTTAAACTCATTCATGCTTGTAGTCCTCAGACCAGATGATTTGAGTTAGTTAACATTCCGTTACAATTTCTAAGTGTTTAAACTTAAACTCATTCGTGTCTGTTGTCTTTGCACTAGATGATTTGGGTTAGTTAACACTCCATTAAAATTTCTAAGTGTTTAAACTTAAACTCATTCATGCCTGTAGTCCTCGGACCAGATGATTTGGGTTAGTTAACACTCCGTTACAATTTCTCTAAGTGTTTAAACTTAAACTCATTCATGCCTGTAGTCCTCGGACCAGATGATTTGGGTTAGTTAACACTCCGTACGATTTCTAAGTGGTTAAACTTAAACTCATTCATGCCTGTAGTCCTTAGACCAGATGATTTGGGTTAGTTAACACTCCGTTACAATTTCTCTAAGTGTTTAACTTTAAACTCATTCATGCCTGTAGTCCTCGAACCAGATGATTTGGGTTAATTAACACTCCATTACAATTTCTAAGTGTTTAAACTTAAACTCATTCGTGCCTGTAGTCCTCGGACCAGATGATTTGGTTTAGTTAACACTCCGTTACAATTTCTAAGTGTTTAAACTTAAACTCATTCATGCCTGTAGTCCTCGGACCAGATGATTTGGGTTAGTTAACACTCCGTTACAATTTCTAAGTGGTTAAACTTAAACTCGTTCATGCCTGTAGTCGTCGGACCAGATGATTTGGGTTAGTTGACACTCCGTTACAATCTCTAAGTGTTTAAACTTAAACTCATTCGTGGCTTGTTGGTAGGCCTTATACTAACTGTTCTTCTTAGTACCAATTTTAACTACTTACGTCATGTACATGACATGATGGATGAGTTTAGCTATATTGTTACCTCAATTAAAAGGGACAGTTACTTGCAACAATAACAAGTCATAAGAAATATAACGGAGACATAAGAAATAAAAGCAAAAAAGTTTCATTAATTAAAGAGAAAAGAAAGTTTACAAAATCTTTGCATAACAGAAGAAAATATCATAAGTACAAAATAGAAACCCCTAAATTTCTAGGCCTTCTTCTGAGAGACCGAGGGATCAGCAGCTTGGTCCTTGGATTCTAGGAGGGTCTTCGGATTCTAGGAGGGTCTTCTTCTTCTCCGCCAAAACTTTGCCCTTGTCCTGGGGAGTCTCAACAGGCTTGTTCGGATCATCGGGCCGACCAGATTCCTTGGAAGCCTCGAGGCTGGCTGGTAGGAGTTGGCCAATTAGGGACTGCTCCAAAGCCTCAGGGAGCTATGTAGAAGGAGGGGGATTAGACCCTGGAGCTCTCGGATTTCAGGATCATAGTATACACTCCCAAGTAACCTTAGGTCAGATTCAGGGGGGACTCCAGCAGCATCCAACACCTTTTGCCAAGTTATGTCGCAGTAGTCTCGACCAACTGAGGCAAATTGCTCCGAAAGCTGGGTCCTGGTCTCATCTACCCCCAGTTGGTAAGCTGCCTTCCTCTCAGCCTCAACTGCCTCCTGGGCTAGTCGAGCATTCTGCTCGGCTACTCAGGCGCTCTCCTTGGCCTTTTGAAGTTTGGCCTTGAGACCCTTCACCAGCTCCCTCTCAGTTGCCAGGTTGATCTTTGCCATGTGCAGCCTTTTACGCTGATCTTCGGCCTGAGCCTCAACGTTTTTGAGTCCAGCGTCGAGGCTGTTCCTCTGGTTGGTCATCTCTTTTAACTACTCAGAGAGTAGAGAATAATTCTCCTTAAGGCTGCCCAGAGATCTTTTTGCCTCCGATTGAGATTGGGTTGCAACCTGGGCTTCGAGGTGGGCTTTCTTGTTCCACTCCTTGGCCACATATATCTGCTGGGTAACCTGCATGACAAGAATTTTCAACATAGAGTAAAGGTAGGAGGTAAAAAAAAAAAAAAAAAAGTGTACCGGAACTAAGAGGATCAGTTTACTCACCATGGCAATATCCCTCTTGAGGGACAGGAAGAGTTCGTACTGGTTGAAGCGCCGATATGAATCCATGTCCTTTGGGAGAAGAAGAGGCTACTCTAGAGCCTCAACAACAACACCTGCCCTCCCCCCGTCGTAGTTTCTGAGGGAGGTGTCCTAGGGGAGAAGGGCACCATCTAACTTCAACCTGGGGGACCAAGTGTGGGGCCCTAGGCGCACCTCGGCCACATGGACATCTTCTCGGCTCTCAATAGAAGAGGCCCTCTTATCCTGGTGACTTTTTGTCACCTTTTGCTGCTTGGTTCCTCTTGGGGAGGGCCACCTCCCTTTCCTCAATGTCAACGATAGGTCTCTTCTTTTCTGGATTTGGCACTTGCTTAGTGCCAAGATCTAGAGGAATCTGAGGGGGTGGCAGTGGAAGGTTCGCAGCTGGTTGGGACATTCCAATCCCTTTAGTCTTTGCCTTTTTGCCCCTTTTTTTCATAAGACTTTTCAAGTCCACCATATCGTCGTCTGAAGAGTCTTTGGGAAGGGCAGTTATTAAGAAGGGATGGATACTGGACTGCCTGTCACCTTCTTCCTCGGCGTCCGAGAGCTCTATCACTCGTTCCCCTCCTGAAGCTTCTCCCCCGAACGCAAATTTATCTATCTGCTCCTCTAGCGACGAGGTAGAGGAACCAACCCTTTCGCCTACTGCCGTCAGTTCAAGGGGAATTTGCTGAATCAGCTGGGCGAGCGGGAGTACACCTTGAGGGTTTGGATAGGGAACGGGGGCGAGGTCATATGGTGCCAAGAAACCTTTCCAGGCAACGTCTATGCGGTTGAGACGATAATCTCCCTGAGTTATTGCGTTGTCGATCGGTTGATAGTCCTTCGATTTCGCTGTATACCCAAGGATAAGCGGAACCGATCTGAGCTGCCCGTCCTCGCTTACGAAAATCTCCGATCTTAACAGGTGGTTGAGGATGGCAGTGTTCGTAAGGGTCAGTCGAGGAGTAACCTGGTCTCTATCTGTTAAAAATCAAAGCAGAATTCAGTCAAAGACTTGAAAATAGTAGTACAAAGAGAATTAAAAATTGCTACAAGTCGAAGACCCTAAGCCTACTGTTAGTGAACCTAAGTCTAGCTCCCACCTGGCTCTCTTGGTGTGGTCGGATAGTGATGACCATCGTACCATGCGCCCGAGACGATCACATAGTCATCCTTCATCCCCTTGTTGGATTTAGGAAGACAGGAGACAAGCCTAACAATATCGGACTGGGATTTTAAATAATATCCTGCCTTTTTTTGGCTGTGACACTCGTACATGTATACCATGTCCAGCCAGGTGAGCCCCAATCCTAGGTGACGGTCAAGATCCTCAACTGCCCCTAAGATCCTAAACATGTTGGGCGCACACTGGTCGGGACTAAGCCTATGGTTTTGAAGGTAATTAGTGGTGATAGGGCCCATGGGGATGGTCATCCCCCCTTCTAAGAAAGCAATAACGGGGATTACGACTTCGCCCGTTCTCCGATCCATTAGTATTTTCTCTAGAGGGCAATACCTCACACCCACATTTGGGGGTATGCGATAGGTGGCCCTAAATTCCTTCAACCAGGCAGGACTGTCCACCAGATATTGGAGTTTGCCCATCACGCTTAAACAGAAAGATGGAAGCACTGAGCGTAGTGACCAGGGAAGGATTGTTCAAAAGTCGAGGCAACTGGCCGAAGAGAAAATTGAAGGATCGAAAAGATGAAAACTTACAGGAACTGAGCTGGAGAGTGATCTTCGAACTCGTACAAGGATCCTCAAAGGCTCTGGAAAAGACTGGGATCGATGACTGAAAGAGCGTGGTGAAGTCATGCACTTGTTCTTGCTGGGAAGTCTGATAGTTTGCAAAGTGAAGAAGAAGTGCCTTTTTTTGAGATTTTATACGGGGTCAAATGAAGAGGCAGGAGTTATTTCACTCAAATCCTGGGGAAGAGCCACGCTCGTTGGATCAACAGCCCACCGTTGGATGCAAAGGACAAGGCGCTGCCTGGAGTAATTAATGCAGCGCCTTGGAAATACGAAAACAAACACTGGCAATAATGAAGCGCTTCTATCTAGGCCTACATGCGTGCCAGTTCAAATATTTGTCTCTCCTCAAATTTCTCACCTCATGAGAAGTCAAAATCCTACATTTTCTCTTCGGATGCGAGGGAAAAATTAGGATTTTGAGGGGCTATTGTGGAGAGTAAAAGCCTAGACATACCTATTAGGTTGGGGGCCCTATCTTGAGGAGTACTGTACGTCCGAAGAGTAATAGTGGGTCAGGGTAGAATTCATCTGAACGCAACCAACCTAGAAGTGTAGGAAGAGTAGCATCTGAAGAAGTCTCCTTTTGTCCGAAGAAGTTATACTCCTCGAATGCAAATAGTCTTGACCCAGCCAACGAATGGAAGGTCCGAATGGACTCTCTGGCAATCCCAACAATAAAGATAAGCTCTGGGCATGTCTGAGGATGATTAGAACGAAAAAATATCTCAAGGAAAAGCTGCCACCACCGCATTAAATGCACTGCAGCTACTTTTCTGGCAGCATTAATGTGGAGAAGACTCCTGAATAGTGTAATCTCAGTTACTACCACTCACGGCGAGGTAAAGAGAATACCTGATGGGACATGCACTCAAGTGGATGCTTAGATGAAGAACAAGTGAACGATGAAGATGATGTGAGAGGGTGCTATATAAGCAGAAGAGGTCTCTAATAATAGGGATCGAAAAAATAGGGGAGAAAAGAAGGAGATAATTTTATTGTGGCTCCAAGAGTTGTAATCATCTTTCATTCAATAACATATCTCTTCCGACACATATTTGTCAGGGAAGATGAGCATAATTTTGTGTCAATGAATCCTTAAACATGATAACCAATCATTGTTTAATTCGCAATTAGCCCAGCTCTTTCGCCCACTCTCTATAAATTCATTGTCTTGGATTCATTGGGCTCGTAACCCATCCTTTTTGGGCCTAGGCCACCAAATCAGACCCTACAATAGATATATAGGAAAATATGATTATAGTGAACTAACAAGCATTTAATTATTTTTTTAATAATCAAGTGCATGTATTATTAAAATTTGCTTTTGTCTCACAATGGTTTTTATTAATTGTTGGTAAAGCAACTAAACATGAGGAAGAGTGTAATATTCCAAATCCACTAATCTTTTTTTTATTTATTTTTTTATAGTAATTAATATTCCAATTAAATTATTTTAATATAAATAATTAATAAATATAATCATGTAAATTCATTTTATATAAATTACATGCACTACGCATGTGTCTATAGACTCTTATTTTTAAGTTCAAGCATTGTATGTGTATCCTAATTTTACGAACTTTGAACTCGAATTTTAACTTTATGTCCTTAACTTTGCTTATTGTCTTAATTTTTTAGAATTTGATTTTACACTTTAAACTTTTTAATTTATCTTTATATGCTTAATTTGTCTTATTATCAAATCATTTTGAATTATTTAGTAGATTTAATTTTCTAAGTATGGAAAAGTAAAAACCAAAAGAAAAAGTATTTATATACGAAAATAATTAATGCATGATAATAAATGCATTTATCATAGTAAAACATGACCATATTATCAAACACTATAAAGATTACTATCAGACACTGTAAAGATTACCATCATCAGGGAAATCAATTTGCATAGTCAGAACAAACTCCTCGACTAGAACAACAACAAAATAATGGAGGCAACTTCTTCCAAAATGACTTTCTTGGTCATCCTATTGCTTTTGCAACTTCTCTCTCTCTCTCTCTCTCTCTCTCTCTCTCTCTCATTATTTGATTTTTTATATGATGCTGCCTAATGAAATACTGATGGCAGGTTTATCATTACCAAGAATATCAAATGCTGTGACTAAATGTTCCCGTGATATTGATTGTGAACTCAAAATCAAATGCAAGTGCTTGGCCCTCTGTGTAAATGGAACATGTAAGTGCACATGTGCTGCGACCCACAAACAAGCTCTGGTTGAAGGCAATGAAGACAATCTCCCAACAATTAGCAAACACTACTCATTCAAAAATAATGCAAACCAAAATGAGTACAAAAGGTCGGACCTGTCTTAGGTATAATAATTTCTAACTAAGGGCAGGTGGTGTAATGTTTCTAAAAAGAAAAAAGATCCTTTATCAATTTCATTAATGTTGAAATAGAAAGGACACTTTGGACTTCTTGGCATAGCAAATAATAATTGTGATACCAAATGAAGGAATTGCAAATTTCTCTAACATTATGTTAAGATCCATGTCCTAGATTCCAATTTTACCATTTTATCTTAATAGAAGTATTTTATTTGCAGAGAATATTTAATATGATCATTAGAAATGTTGATGTGTTTGGAAAAGATTAAACTTCTCTTGCCCCAACTCTTCATTGGCAATATATTGTCTTCTTTGGGAATAAGATATAGTTTAACCCCTCAAGGTTTTAAATGGCCTATTTCTCATGATTTTAAAAGCCGAAACAGTCAAAAAAGGAAAAAAAGACAGGCTTTCGGTTTTTAATGGTTTTTAATTGGTTTGACTAGACCGATTCTAGATTTAGTTCAGTTTTTTAAATAGTGCTCTTACTAATTAGAGTTCAAGGCCCTCCATATAGAGCTAATTAAGACCTTCCCTTAGACAATGTGAGACTTAGCTAAGATTTGACTCTCTCTCACTTCATCACCCAACTTAAGAGTTATTTTGGCATTTTGGGTTCTATCTATGCCCTCTAAAGGGCCAAACGTCCTCGTGTGAGACCTACACACCATCTTGTCATTAGGATTTCATTCTGATACCATTTGTCATACCTTAATTCTTCATTGACAAGATATTGTTATCCTTGGGATCGAGTGACACAAAGCCTCATGTCTCGAGGTTTTAAAAACTTAAATGGTCTCTTCCTAATTTGAGTCCAAAGCCCTCCATATAATGCTTAGGAGATGAAGGTTTAGTGGTCTCCTTGGAGATTAGTTTGACTTTAATTGTCTTGATTTTATCTAGTAACTGATACTGATAATGATTAATAGTATACGTAGGAATAGGATGATGGAAAACAACCATGGCTAGAAAGAGCAATATACATTGAGTTGCTGGTGGAGTCCATGAATTCAAGGAAGTAGTGATTTCAAATTGCACATTGTGGTTATTCATCCAAAAGAAATTGCCCATGTAGGCAACTTGTTGGTCTTATTTGTTTTAGTTATTCATACTTGGGGATACTGAGGCTGCAGGATTTCCACGTTATCGATTTTTTTTTTTTTTTTTTTTTCTATAATGATTAATGTGTATATATAATTTATGAAGTAAGAGTGACATTAAAATAAACGATGAAGACAATAAGCCATGAACTTTGGGTCAAATGATCTTTAATTAGATACAAGGGGTAGAAGTTGATAGCAAGTTTCCAAACTCTGACATACAAATAAATATTAATTTTTTATATAAAAATTGGAAGCAAAGTATTAATTAATTTTGGGAAGTATTTGTTAAATCAAAAACGGGTTCTGTCAGGGGCAGACCCCTTCATACTTTTGTTTTGTTTTGTTTTTGTTTTTGTTTTTTTGTTTTTTGTTTTTTGTTTTTTTTTGTTTTTTTGGTTTTTTGTTTTTGTTTTTGTTTTTGTTTTTGTTTTTTTTTTTCTACATTTTTATGTAGGTTTTGTTCATATATCTTTTCTATGTGGAAATTTGAAAAAATAGAAGTAAAATGAACTAGGATTGAGATAATAATAAAGCCAAAGACCTTGTAACTGAATTGATATGTCTGTTTATGTACAAAGTGTTTGGGAGTCTTGGAGGAAAGGATTCGTGTTGCAGAGTTAGCAATATATTGTAATTATTTCTTAAAAAATAATAAATAAATAAAAAGATAATAACTAAGGTCTTGAATAAGATAATAAAAGACTTGGACATTGATTAAGATAATACAATGAGCTTAGGTCTTGATATTTATAACAATTTTCTTAAATATATATTATTGTTAAATTGCATAACTAAACGTGGTTTATCCACTAATTGAGGCTAAAGTGGCTATCAACATTCGATGATTTACGCTAAGCCACCATGGCTGGCATAGTTATATTACTTGCCGTAGAGAAATAATGTTCCTTTAAATAACTCTGGTCAATACATAATGTTGCTGATTTTTACAAAAAATTATATAATATTTTAGGAGTATAATATTGTTGTACTGTTTTTTATTTTTTTGATAATTCAAAAAAAAAAAAATTTATTGTTCGACACGATGGCCTATAGCATAGCATTTGACATTTGATTAGTAATGCAACACGCGAGTCTGTATAATATGTTAACCTATAATCTAATAACTAGTAGCATGACACTTGGGTTTATGTGGCCCATTCATCTGCAATCTTATTCATTAATTAGTACGACACAATAACTTGACACCTTAAGAGAACTTTGTTAATAAGATAACTTACTTTTTTGTAATCTCCCTTATTTGGTATCAAAAAAAAAAAAAAAAAAAAATGATAACTTACACTAGAGTTTGATATATCACGGATACACTTCTTTTTCAACATCATACTTACTTCAGCTTTTGACATCATTGATGATGATAAATCTGCCATTAGTATTTCATTAGTCACCATCATTTAAACAACCAAAAATTTTGAGAGAGAGAGAGAGACTAACAAGCGAATTCCTCTCCATTATTTTCTTATTTGTTCTATTTTGCGGATTTTGTTATGACTATGCAATTTGATTTGCTTGGTAATGGTAATATTGATAATACGACATGCATTATGGTAGGTGCAGTCAATCAATATCTTATATCTTTAAAAAAAGAAGAAAAGAAGATAAAAAATCTCACATGAAAGGGCATGAATTCCAACCATGTAAGACATTTCTTGGATTTCTTTGCATTTAATCTTTGACCTCACCAAATTTTGCAATTATGTCAAAGTTTCATTAATTAATGATCATTGTTTAATGGGATAGATGATTTATTATAATGTATTAATGGTCCTCTCTCTCTCTATGTGTGTATATATATATATATATAAACATCACCAAACATTGAAATCTAGCATTGTCCCCTGCAGTGAATTACTAAAAGTCCAAAACGAATAAAGCCGATCAGTAGCGGACAAGTTCAATTTCTTTTAAATGAATAATGCATAATATTTTCTTGATTTATTTATTTATTTTTTTGAAGACTTAGGGATTCGGCTGAAAGCCAGAGCATTTGTGTTTGACATTTTTTTTTTCTTGGCAGGCGTTTGGGAGACAAACACATGAATAGTAGTTGCAATGTTTGACTTCTTCACCATTTTTAGCACATTAGTGAGTATCATGCACTGTTCATGAGACTCACAAATTTTACTTTTCAGCAATTTTTTTTATTAAAAATTGGTCTTACGGTATTATTCATACATTTTAAAATTATTTTATTATAGTGTTTTTTAGTTTTAGCTGTATCCAAACAGACCTTAGTTCCTTAAATAGTTAAATTCATTGACTCCATCAGCAACTCTATATATGATTGCATTCCCTCATCCTCTAACAATAGCCAACATCATTACAGTTTGTTTGATAAATTAACCATGGATATCGAAGTCAAAGTTATCTCCAAGGAAACGATAAAACCTTCCTATCCTACTCCTGGTCACCTCCGTCATTACTCTCTCTCCTTTCTTGATCAAAGTGCACCTCAATTTTTCATGCCTTGGGTTCTATTCTACCCCAAAGACACCAACACTGAACTCAAAAATCTAGAGCAACGTGAAAGGATTAAGAAATCCTTATCCGTGGCCTTAACACAATTCTACCCACTAGCGGGACGTGTGAAGGAAAATCTTTATATTGAATGCAACGACGAAGGCATAAACTATGTAGAAGCTGTGGCCAAATGCAACCTTTCTGAGTTTCTTGAGAATCTAAACCCTTGTGAGCACAAGAAGTTCCTCCCATATGAATTGGACGATGTCAATGATTTAGTTGCAGCTGTACAAGTTACCACCTTCAACTGTGGTGGCGTAGTGATCGGTCTGGAATTATCTCACAAGGTAGCAGACGCTTCATCATTTTTCTTGTTCCTGAACAGTTGGGCAGCTACAGCTCGTGGAAGTAGCAGCATAGTGTCTCCTCGTCTCGATGCTGCAACGATATTCCCACCAGCAACTTTATCTGGCTACAATCCAAACATTGGGATGTCAAGGAACAACATTGTGTTAAAGAGAATTGTCTTTGATAGGAATGCTGTAGCAGCTATTCGAGCCAAATTTAGTAGTAGCAACAAAAGCATTGAATACCCACGTCCGACACGCGTGGAAGCCTTATCTGCTTTCATATATAGTCGCTTCATTGCTGCAACTCAACCCGAAGCAGACCCCAATAAGGCTTACATAATGTTTATAGCAGTGGACCTGCGTAAGAGGTTGGATCCACCGCTTCCACAAAATTGTTTTGGAAATCTAAGCCTGTCCACAGCCTCTGTAGTCTCCAACAACATTGAGGATGGCTTTAATGGCGCTGTTCCCCCTATGAGAGAAGCGATAAGGACAGTCAACATGGATTATGTTAAAAAACTCCGGGACAGCGACGGGCACTTGAACTTTATCACAGAGAACACAGGAAAATCAAGCAGAGGAGAGGTAGTTACGTTTGGCTTCACCAGCTTGTGCAGGTTTCCTATATATGAAGCCGATTTTGGGTGGGGGAAGCCTGTTTGGGTAGGTTCGACAAAATTGTTGTACCATAATCTTGTTACTTTCTTCGACACCAAATCGGAAGATGGAATAGAAGCATGGATTACCTTGAAAGAGGAAGACATGGCTAAATTTGAAATGGACAAGGAGGTGCTGCCATATGTTTCATTTGCGAAAAATTCTGTGTTTTAGGCTGTCTCTGACTTGGAGATGGCCAGATAGTAATGGTTCTAGTGAATATGACTTTAAGTTCACATGTTTGCTTTGTGTGCAGAACAGTTGCTTTTAATCTTTTACATGTTTCAGACAAGCTTGCTTTGGATTGGAATAAGATCTTTTCGTTTTTCGATTTCCTTTTGCATGTAGGTGTGAAATAATTAAGTATGTTTCATTGTAAAAAATGAACAGAAAAAGAAATAAATTTGTTCATTAGAAGCATAAATGAACATTTTTTTTTTTTGGGGGACTGAAAATGAATATATTTCGATCAGTGTAGTTTTTATTATATATAAATTATTTTACACAGTTTTATATATACCGTAAAAGCAATTTAAGTCACAATTTCTAACCTGGAAATCGTGAATTCAACAAGTTTAAACCTTCAAAACAAGATCATACAACTGCAGAGCAAACTCATACAAAGGGCTTGATCAAATGATTTTTTAAGAGAAATATAAGCCTATACTAGACTCACATTAACAATAAATAAAAATTGTCCGTCCCTATGTTAGTATTTCATTTTTATACTCCAAGGACTGTAGTATGTCATGTTTTAATTTTATTTGTTTATTTTAAACTTTGATCAGTTAATATTTAAAAAAAATGGATGTATGGAAGGCTGTGATTGTTAGAGCACAAAGATTATTTTTATTGCAGGCTGCATAGCAAGAACATGGATCTTTGATCATCAAATTATCTTGCAAGTGGATTAACCAATCTTTTAATGACTTGAATTATGGTGAGACTCAAATTTTCTGTGATAATAGTTTAGACCAGTATTTTATTTTGATTAATAGTTTATATATATATATATGTGTGTGTGTGTGTAAAGTCATCTGTAATAAATAGTTTATATCTTTATTTCATTTTGTTTTATTTTTTAAAAAAAAATCTTTATTTCATTTATTAATAATTGCTTATATGCGTGTGTGTGTGTGTGTGACTATTGGGTTATAGCTTACATAAATTTCTGTTAGGTAATAGATTGACTCCGTTTAATTAATTAAATTATCCAAGTTGATTAATTAGGTCAAATGATATGCAAATTATAAGGGCACCAAGAAATCACTAAATATACTAAGTACAGTGGAAATTAAATAAACATAGTAATTTGTTGACGAATGGGGAAAGCTTCTCACAAGGCAAAAATCCCACTAGGTAATTATTTTCAAGTCATTACTTCCAAAAATTTACTAATCAAGAACAAGCAATTACAAGTATAATAAATCTTACTACCACCCTGGCCTATCTTAAAATACCAACCTACAATTGAACCCTTACTCTAATCCTCAATTGAACTTGCTCTTATAAAGATTTCTTCTTGTATGCACAGATCCCAGTACATGCATCACTTTCCAGCAATTGATTGATTGTTGTTGAACGTAAAGTTTTTCACTTCAAAGCACGATGAAGATTTGAAAATACTTGGATACAAAACCCTAAGGTGCATAAGGGCGCAATAGTTTCTCATAGAGTGTATGGATTCTCTAATTGAGTCTCTGTGTCTTTAATAACTTTAAAATAAAACTTTTATATAGGTTGGAGGTTTAGTGAACGAAACCCTAGTAATCTAAGTCATCATAAGCCGAAATTTAGATCTAAAAATTCTGAAATTGCAGAGCTCAGTCGATTGAGGGGTGTCGAGCTTGTGTCGAGAATCCTTCATTAAGTCTAGATAGATGCTAGTATCGAGACTAGTGTCGAGCTTCACTGAATCAGCTTTTCTTCACTCGTTTCTTGGTTCAATTTTCATGTCTTTAATGATACCATTTGTTATATAAAAGTTACATACATCTTGATATATTAAAACCATCTTAGATCTACCTAATTACACGTGGAGTGCATTCTGTAAAAAAAAAAAAAAAAAAAAGCTAATACATAGAAAATATGACGTAAAAATTTCATTCCTTTTAACCCTCAGTTGGATTAGTTTAGATTTGATTGATTTTATAGTGGAATTAATTAATTTTAAGAAATTAATCAATTATGTAATTGAAATTGATTACTAGTTAAATTCCACAAGTAAATTAGTCATCAAACATAATAAAAGCACTAAAGAAAAGTGCATAATAATATGGTGATGAAATGGAAAACTCAAGAACAACAATCCAAGGGAAAACACTACAAAGGTTTTGAAACTCCAAGAAGAAATTCACTAATAGAATCAAAGCGCTTAACATTGAAATATACCATTGGAGGTAGCTAATTGGTATCTCCAATAGTGAATTATTCACGTAACCACACATAGCTCCAACCCGGTTGGACTAATCTATTTTGAATTGCTTCACACGAAATTTTTGCCTTTGACTCCAAGGAATACCTTGAAGATTTGATTTCCGCAATAACATTGGGATGACTATGAGGCTTCAACCATGAACTACACTATGGTAGTAGCAACACCATAGAATGTCTTTTCTCTTTGCTTTTGAACTCACAGACTGAATAGATGGAGATTGGGGTTTCCTCTTTGAACAACATACGATTTTCTGCCTATATAATCTTGTAAAAGTTGTACATAATGGACATTTATATAGGAACTTTAACCAGAGTTATAAAAACCCACATATACGGTTGACTTAATGTAAAACACATCAAATTAAAAACTAAATCCGCGATTCTCGTTCAGTCAATTGGGTATAAGCTGTGAAAAATAATCTCAATCAATTAATCGATTGCGACGAGGTTTTGGTAATCCAAAATATTTTTTTTCCTCAAATCGATCTTGGGTCTTTGTTTTGATATTGAAAATACAGCTTAAACTGAAAAGGACTAAAATTGTTTATCATGGTTTGTCAACATTTAATCACTTGAACCTAAGTACCTGACTCTTCTAATCCCCGTGAATAAAGATATTTGTTAGGTTCTAAAAGATTAGAACAATTAGCAAACCGTGAGTACAAACTTGTTTAGATATAGATATTAGAATCTATAGGATTTATTAGACAATGCTCAAGGTCCTGCAAGTCAGAATGCAAGAAAAAGGAAGCTGTAGAAAGAAGAATTTAGAAACATGCTAGGCTCGATCGATCAAGATTTGAATTCTGAAGATTTTAATTTCGGCCCACTACTCATTAAGCCCATAAAGTGATTAGAGTTTCAGATCTATTACACATAGTATTTAAAGGAAACTCTTAGGCATGTTTCGTGATGACTTTGGAGATGCTCTTATGAGATCTAAAAGGTATTATGCATTCTCCTTTCAAAGTCACTACCGGAATTCTATTTACACATTAATAGAACTAGTAGATCTGAAGTTGCTGTAATAAGGTCGTGCATAGCTGATGATTTAAACCCTCAACAATGGTTTTGGAGTCACAAACTGGAGAGTTTTTGTTGCTAAATCTTTGAGAGGGATCTCAAAATCACAAACGAGGAGTTTGTGTTCAGCAAATCCAAAATAGAAGAGTTTGTTGAGTTAGAGCTGCACGTAATCATGTTAGTAAATTTTACATGAGGTAACTTTAAATTTAGGGTTTAAATCTATTGTAATCTTTCATTCTATCATAGCAGATTTGTTTACCTTAAGGATAGTTAGGTTAAATCCCCTCTAGGTTTTTTTACCTTGAAACAGTTGGTTTCATTAGTTCCCCTGAGTCGTCATTTTACTATCTTCTTTACCTTTTCACACTAAGTAAAATGTTTGCATGTGTTTAACCCTAGATCTCATAATTAACCTAAGTAAAAACTTGGTTTTTTTTTTTTTTTTTTTTTTTTTTTTTTTGGAGAATCAGGCCTGATTGACCAAGCTGAAAAAAATCATTTCATTACTGGAATGTTAGATACAAAGAATCGATAAATATCTACAGGAACAGAGTTCATCCAAACTAAAGTAGGAAAAGACTATCTCACTTGTCTAGCCAACGCATGTGCTAAAACATTACCTTGCCAACGTGTGTGAGAGAAAGAATAGTATTGAAACATACTGACTGAAGACACAATGTCTTTAACTAAATGGCCCACCATTGGGTGCTGGAAACTGCTTCTTAATAGTTGAAATAGCCTCTTCAGAATCTCCTTCCAAAATTGTGCCACTGAAACTAGTACTTGGTTAATTCATTAGGTTAAACTAATATGTTTTCAAGGGGTCCAAACAAATAAACAATTTTAATCTCAGATATTTAAAGTTACATCCTTTTTGACCTATTCAATGTTAAAGAAAATATATTTTCAAAATTTTTTTGAAAGATGATACTACAAAATTAATGTTAGATATATCAATTTAGTAAATATGCACCGTATCAAGGACGGAAGTTGAACAAGTCATCTATCGGGACCAAACCCTCAATAATTAATAACATAAATTATACAAATGCTTATCTTTGAAAACTATGTGGTTAAAACTAATGCATCAATGAATAGTCCTATGTATAGCCTTTATTTTATTTCAATAACGTGTGTGTGTGTATATATATATATATACACTGGTCAGGATTAGGTAATGTTATTTTAAATAATGTTTCATCATTTAGTAACTTCTTACCAAATTAAATTTTAATAATCTTATCTTTGGATTACATGTTCTTTATATTCTTAATCCACATATCAAATCTTTTATCAATTAGATGTTATTTATTATTTGATCTAAAAACTCATTTTTCATACATAATTTTAAAGTACAAAATTTAAATTTAATCATTTGCTATATGACATAGTAATTGATCTCTCTAATCATTTTTTAAATTTTGCAAGCATGATAAGCATAAGAAAAAAAAAAAAAAAAACACTGAATTTGTTAAAATTTATATCCAGTAAAATAAATCTAAATAGTTTAACATTACTTAAAGTCATACGATGTATAACTTGGTGTGATTCACTAAAGAACTCTTGGGTTATAAGCTACATAATGATTCCAAATTCTTCAAACTCTCAAATCCCCAAGTGACAAAGTCAAATCCCATTTTACCTGTTCAAAATGGAAGCAAATATATTTGTAAGCGTGTTCAATATTTAATACTATAAAATTCCTATTAAATTTGAACCTTAGGCATAAAGGAAGAAAGTTGAACATTAATTGTTTATTTAGGGGATCTGAATCTTCTCTCATGTTTCTTTCTAAAATCAAGTCATCTATCGGAATCACGTCCTCAATGGTTTAAAATCAAGTCATCTATCGGAACCACGTTCTCAATGTACATGAATTAGACAAATGCATTAGACAAATGGGATCATTTAAAAATATAAGGTTTAAACTAATGCATCAATAAATAGTACTAGGAAGAGCTAGCCCAAAGTCACTCATTTTTTCTTTGGATCAGTATCATATTTGGATATGTTAATGTTGATGAAGTTCCACTCTCATGTCTACAGGATCTTTTCCAATTAACGTGAAATTGGAACATTTCATTTGGTGGTTAAGATTTTATTATTTTCTGAATATGGTAATATACAAATTGCCAACAAATCATTTTAAAATTTTAAATGATAGAAGTTAATGGATGCCTTAAGAATATTGTTTAAAAAAATATTTTTATGAAAAAGTAAAAAAGTAACTTTTTTTTTTTTTTTTTACAAATTTTTATAATCTATATAAAAATAGTATCAAAACTTTTTTTAAATAATCAATTTCCAAATATCTTAAAGGCATCTGTTAACCGGACTCATTTTAAATAATGTGACAATACATACAACCTTACATTTATATTATTTAATCTAAGCCATGAAATTAATCAATTTAAAATGAAAAATTTTGTAATATGTGATTATGGGGGCTTGTCATGCCCTAAAAAGGCTAAAATCACTATGTTAAAAGCATAAGAAAATAAACCATCAAGAGACACAATAGGAGATTTGTTTTTGTTGATGATTTTCTAAATATACATGGACTATAAGATAATTTCTTACAAAATAATTTAAAATGCACCGTGCATAATACAGGATATCCGCTAGTTTAACTTAAAATCTATAGACATTTTTCCTTGTAAAATAGCCAATGAATGTCCCAGGTCAAAAAGAGTTCATTAATTAAGAGACATACCAAAAGCTTTCAGCCACTTAGGGAAACCTTTGAGAATGGGGCTACCATATCCACATCCCTGGTGTCTTCTTTCACTAGTCTTTTACTTTTATGGGGGTAGCAAAGGTTTTTTTTTTTTTTTTTTTTTAATTTTTTAATTTTTTTTTTATTATTTATTTATATTTTTTTATGTATTACTCGTGGGCTAGTAATGTGTGTACGCCCGGGTCTTACCTTTCTGCTTACGTTTTACTTATAAAAATCCAATCTACGTACCTCCTACCTAATTTGGATAGATGGCTAATTAAAATGGTCTTGCAATACAAAATTATGTCATACTTAACACGAAAACATATGGACAGGGACTTTTTTTTTTTTTTTTTTTTGAAAATGGATTCATTAATAAAATTAGAGTCCAAATACAAGGCCTGAGGGGCAAGTGGTGGTGATTCTTCCAACCATACAGAATCCTCATCTAGATGACAAGCAAAACGGGCCAAAGAATGGGCAGTAGAGTTAGCACTACGTCTAACGCAGCTGACTGACAGACCCCGAAGCCCCACAGCTAAGCAGCGAACATCCTCATATATATGTCCAAGTCTGGACCTATTAGGCCGTGTACATAAAATAGACTTCATTACAAAAACATTGCCTACCTTAATGACCAACTCCGTGAAACCAACGTCCCCTGCAAATTCCAGAGCTCTCCGACACGCCAACACTTCTGCTTCCTTGCTGTTTGCCACCGAAGGTCATTTAGCTGTCAAGGTAGCCACAACCTCTCCCTTATCGACCATTTCGAATATTGCCCCAAAGCCCAAAGCATTTGTGTTAGTGAACACTGCAGCATCAAAGTTTAACTCAAATTTATAATTTTTGGGTGTCAATCATGCATGTCGATAGTTTAGGAGATTAAGATTAATTGTTGGGGAATATTGGGTAGAGCTAACATACTTTTTTATTTTTTATTTTCCAGGACCCACATCTGGATGTAGCAACACTTTAATTTCCTTGAATATTAATTATGGATTTTTTTTTTCTAAGTAAGAGTTTGTTTGGATACTGCTTATTTTTGAAAACTAAAAATATTATAACAAAATAATTTTTAAATGTGTGAATAGTACCTTGAGACCCAATTTTAAAATTGATTTTACTAAATTCTGTACTTACAGGTCTTGTAAACAATACAAGAGACTCACAAAAATTAAATGCAAATGCGCAATGCACACAAAAAAACGCTATCCAAATTATTTCTAGATGCTCTAAGGACAATATATATATTCCAGTCCCTGGAGCTTTATGCTCACCCATATACGATTTCCTAAGTCTACCGTTAATGTTGAATTTGTAGGAAGGGGACCCCACTTAGCCGTCTACTTTTCTCTAGGCAATACTCGGACCGTCTAATTTTCATAATCGATAGGGTAACATCAGAAAAATCATCAGCAGTTGAACAGCTTATTCAGCAACCAAATTTATTAAAACGAACAAATTCAGTGATTCGTGTCCAGACAGTGATGTGAGATTTAGCACAAGGCTGTGAATTCTTTCACTCTTTCTCGACAACACCTCTATATAATTGTCCCTACCATGGTGACTTTCTATCATCGAATTTCAATTCCGATAACCACTTTAGCCTCACACAGTAACTATTAGTAAAACCACGTTTAGTTGACTTTATACGAGAACAATGAAGTTTGATATCCAAATTGTATCCACAGACATCATCAAACCCTCTTCACCAACCCCTGATCACCTCCGCCATTACACACTATCTTTCATTGATCAAATTATGCCTCAAATTTTCATGCCCTTTGTTCTCTTTTACCCTCATGATGCCAGTGCTAATCTGAGCAATGAAGAACTCCATGACCAGCTTAAGAAATCCTTATCGGAGGTCTTAACACTATTCTACCCACTAGCAGGACGGGTTAAGGAAAAGCTTTACGTTGATTGCAACGATGAAGGCGTTCACTCTGTGGAAGCCAAGGCCGAATGCAAACTTTCCGAATTCCTTGTCGATCTAATCCCAGATGAGCTTGATAAGTTCCTTCCATTTGCACTGGATGCTGTCAATGGACTAGCTATAGCGGTCCAAGTTACATTCTTCAATTGTGGTGGAATGGTGGTCGGTCTGGTCTTCGATCACAAGGTTATGGACGCTTGCTCTTTCTTTTTTTTCCTCAAAAGTTGGGCTGCTACTGCTCATGGTAGTAGCATCAACATAGCTACTCCTCGATTCGAATCTGTCAGGTTCTTCCCTCCCGAAAACAAAATTTACACTCATCCAAGTGCAGGAAAGGACAAGATTGTGGTAAAGAGATTTGTGTTTGATGCACCTGCAATAGCGGATCTTAGAGCCAAATACAGCACAAACAAGGACATTGAAAACCCACGCCCCACTCGCATGGAGGCCTTAACAACTTTCATATGGAGTCGCTTCCTTGCCGCAACCCAACAAGAAAAAGAACCCAATAAGGTTTACGCAGCACTTCTTATGGCAAACTTACGCACAAGATTGGATCCGCCTCTTTCAGAAGATTATTTTGGAAACATTAGCGTAAACACAGTTGCCGTATTCCCCTGGGACACTGAGGTTGGGTTTGATGGCATTGTTGTTCCGGTAAGAGATGCCATAAAGCAAGTTAACATGAACTATGTTAAAATACTAAAAGAAAATGGTGGCCGAACGACTTTTTCTCTGGAGAACTTTGAAAATTCACTAGAGGAGAGGTGGTCTACTTGGCCGTCACCAGTTTGTGCAGGTTCCCTGTATATGAAGCAGATTTTGGGTGGGGAGAGCCAGTATGGGTAGGCTCGGCCAAATTATGTTACAAAAACCTAGTTACATTCTTAGACACCAAGACTGGGAATGGAATAGAGGCATGGATAAACTTGGATGAGGAAGACATGGCTAAATTTGAAATCGACAAGGAGCTTCTGGCATATGTTTCATTGGCATGAAAGTTTTTGCATGACTGGTGGTTGAAAATCATAGACTAGCAAAAAATTTCTTACTTTCGTATTTGTGAAGTTGTGTTTTTTTTTTTTTAAATGTTTATTATGGTGTGCGTGTAAAAAATTTCTTGTAATGATGTGAATGTAAAAGTAAAAAAAAAAAAAACAAAAAAAAAATAAGATAAATTATATTCTGTTGTTTTAATCAATGTATATACTACTAGAATTTTTGGTACCGGAATGCAATACCCACGGAGGTTTTGAATCCCATAGGTAAGGTCGTGTAAAAGGCTTGCTTGGATAAGATATGCTAAGTTCCATAAGAGGCTTGTGACTCATCAATACCAATCCATTATGGCCTCAGTTATTCTATGATAATATTTTAGTCCAAAATCCACCAAATAAATATTAGTTTTCTTTCTCCAAAGATTCCCAAATATGTGCTACGAATTTATTGGCTGAGTGAGGAATTTAAAGGTGGAGAGAAGAATTTCATGAATTTGATGCTCCGTAAATTTGGCCATGGTAGAAGAATTGTCGTGGAGGTTAACTCAATTGATGTCTCTTGTTTTGTAGAATTTAACTCAAGGTGAAGATTTGTTAGAAATTGTCACAAATTTCTAAGTTGACTTGGTTTTGAAGATTTTTGGGTGGAATTCAAAGTAGAGATTTATTGGACGCAGATTAGAGTTATATTGACTTCTTCACCATGAAGAGATTAACATCATATGATCATTTTCCTAAAATTATTAAGAAATGAATGAGAAATTATCCTCTAAAATATCTATTTATACCTGGGTCGAAACTTGAAGTGATAAAAGTCCTTGAAGCCCACTTAAGAAAGTAAATAGGCCATGGAGGGGCCCAAGTGGCTAACCTTTTGTGTAAGTGGGAGGACCTACTCAAGTGGGCCTTCTACTGCACATACATGCATTGCATGCACTAGGCCTAGGGTTGGGCTGTGTGCTGGTGTATGTATGTGAGCTGAGATCGTCCAATATTAAATGATTTTTTATTTCGTGTCTGCTAATTATGCCTATCCAAAATGTAGAAATAGACGAGCTGAGATCGTCTATTTGCTTTTGCTCCTTTTTTTTAACTGGTGCATGTGTTAGAAATAAAGTGTCTCTCAAGTCATTTAGTTGCTTTTTCATTATCATTTTTATGAATACAAACCTCCAATGCCAGAGAAGTATATAATTCTATTCATTGTGCACACAAGAGGGGGAAATCTTTCTTAAGGAAATTTGTCAAATAAAAGCCTTGATAAGATTTTAGTATTTCATTTTGTCTACTTTCTCAGTGAGTTTAATTAGTTTTATTTTATTTATTTACCCGAAATATCAGTCTATTGTTCTTGTTTGCAAAATCATAAAAGTAAATTATTTTATTCATTATACTTGACAATCTCAACACATATTTCCTTTCTTGAATTTATTTTTGTGATTCACGTGAAAAAAATTATGTTGATGTTCTAAATAATTCAAATTTTCCGGTTGTGAATTAATATTGTTGGACTCAATAAATATAATTCTATTTTTTAATGTTCTAGACAATTTGTATAGTATATATTTTACTTAATATTAATTTTGTGTACTATAAAATTTAGAATTTTGTCTTTCATTTCATTCAAATTCGTTTAGAATTCTTGGGTCAATTTCATCACATAGTTCATAAATTCCTATCTATACTATATATAACATGATTTCTCTCTTTCAATTAGAATTTTATGTAGTTCAAAAATACCTTCATTAATGAATGGTAACTTTATTTAGAAATAAAATTATAAATGTCAAATAACAAATTTTATTTTGAATTCAAAAAGAGAAATTTTAAAATTTAGGATTTTTTGAGCACGCATATGAGCATTGAATTTTACCTCGTTTTCAACATTTTAAAAAAAATTACCTATATTGGATTTTGCGTCTATTCATTTTTTGATATCATGGATAAATACAACTATTTATTATAAATCAAGCAGAGAAGATGTTAGAAACTTTAGATAGAGTTAGCTTAAAAATTCTGCATGATCTTAATTCCTTAAAAGCATAATAGTTTTAAAATAGTCTCTTAATTGTTACTTGTCAAGTCTCTAGGAGGTCTCTTGGAGACTTGAACCCTAGCTATTGCCCCTCAAACCCTACAAGAACTCTGTATTTGTAATTAAAGCTAAATTTATCCATCCTAAATGAAGAACTTATTATTATTGTTATTTATTTATTTATTTATTTGTTCGGGGTTAGGATTGGGCATGTATTGGTGCAATTGCAAGTGTTTTCTACCAAAAGCGGTAGATCATTCGTTTGAGTCTAAAAACCAATTTTTGGAATATATAAATTTTGGGATAAGACTACCTACTATGACTTCTCTCAATTCTACAAAAATATGAGTTTTATACACTAAGTATGACTTTTTGTGAGTGTGAGTTGGATGATTAATTGATTGTAGATCATGGTATTTCCTAATTATTGTATACTATTTGTGGGTTAACCAAATCAACAATCAGCATATATGATTTTTGATATATTCATTTGCAGAATGCTTGAGAAGGCAGCCTTTGGTTTGGTTGTTGGGTTGATGACGATGTTCCAGCTCCGGAACAAAGTTGCACATGTAGTTTGAGCCGAATTGTACCCTGTAGCTTTGCGATCTTTTTGATTCGGTACACATTATAATATTTGACAGTGTTGTTTTCTATTTTTCAAAAAAAGAAAAAAAAAAAAAGATAATGTTGTTTTCTAAAATTAATTCATATCATTTTTTCTTTGCCGGCTGTATGAGGCAAACATTTTTTGTCGTGTGGGTAAAAGCACTTTCCCATGTCAGAAGCATAACCATAATAAATAAGGAAAAATCTTTGTCTAAATAATCAAATGAAAATTGAAAAAATAAAATAAATAAACGTTTAACGCAAGATAACGATGGCCAAATTGTTATCTCCGATATATATGTTCATAACCTCCAAAAGATTGAAACATTCAAGTTCAACCTCTCTTTTTCTTGTTTATTTTTCTCATAAAATTTTCTTCTGTTGTTTTTTTGGATCCGTATCCAGAAAGCAACATCAGAATTTGCTGAATAAAATTTGTGGATTCTAGGAGCTGTAAGTGCAACTGTGCAAGGAAAAAATGTTTTATTCTTATGGCTTGTGTAACTTGTTTTGAAGGTTAATAATAAAATGAATGCATGAAATGCGGCTCAGTTTGAGAGTTATGAATGCATGAATGTTTTTTTTTTTTTTTTTGAGAGTTACGAGTACATAATTTCAATTCCACCTTAAGTAACGAACTCTATTTTTCACAATTATGAATAACTGATGTTTTCAATTTCAATGCTCTTGTAACACCATGTTATTTCTCTTATTGAAAAAAGAGAATGTATCTAGAGGTTCAATCTATTGTGAGATTCTGAAATTTTTCTACTGCTTGAGGAAGAAAATTAAAGAAGTAACTTTCAAGACAATGATTTGCATGAAGATCCAAATCGAATGGCGATCATCTTATACCATAATTTAGACAACATAAAATCTGTTACATCCCAACCCAACCAAATGAGTTAGGCACATGAGAACGATCATATTATTCAAAAAGCTATGTCTAACAAGTGTAGAAAACCCCCATTAAAGTCTAATAATTTTACTTTGTACATCCAGTTTTTTTCCTAATATGTAAGCAATTTCATTCCGGTCCATATAAAAAGATCATATATGATGTTATGATACATCTCAAACAAATATGACATTCTAAATATTGTTTCATTTCACTATACACATGTTTGATCCAACTTTGAATATGTAGATTTTTTATTTTATTTTTAATAAAACCAACTTAATAAAAGAAATGATAACATTCCAACAAGGATTGAAATTCTGGTTTTTTTGTTAAATAGATGTAGCTAAAATAATTAAATGAAAATTTGTAAGGAAAGAAAAAATACTACTTAGCAAATTAAATATTATATTTTAAGAAAAATATAAGTTGCCAACGAAAAAAGTTAATTACATTTTTTTGATAGGATTAATTATTACTTATTATTATCTCCAATGTAAAGGATTGCTCTGAAAATAAGATATGCATATATTTGGGTTAATTGAGATATGCGCAAAAAACCTTTGTTACTTCTAAACCAAATGGAAAGGATTACTCTAAAAATTTCATGTAATAATTATGAGAGTGCCTATATGAGACTCCCTTTTATTCTTTTAAAGTGGATTTTTCATTTTTCTTTATTCTTTTTTATTTCTAATTTTCAAGATATTTCATTCTATATATTTTTTTCTTTTTCTTTTTTTATAACTCCTTTCCATGAATTAAGTCAAGTTTCCCCGCGAATTTTTTTTAGTACGTAGAACTCCAATACGAAATTATTTTAATGAAATTCTAATGTTTAAATCACTTTAATTACGGTTGATTGGATAACTAATCTCCTTCCAAAAAAAAAAAAAAAAAAAAATCATGTTATTAATATCCTATAGTCATTATTCTAACACTAATTAAATTGGATCCTTCCAATTCAATAAAATTACACTCACTTGGACCCTTCTAATCTTGAAAGTTCCCCAACTTCCAAAACTCTAGAATTAACATGAATTTTTTTTTTTTTTTTTTGTTTTTGGGGGTGGGGCGGGCGACGGGGTGGAATATGACATTAGAAATGATGTCTTACTTTTAAGGATGACTAAATCTTTGCACCAGAATTCAACTTCTATATTTTTTGCTTTCGAGATTTGAGAAACGCTCAAACCCTTATTTATTTATTTATTTTATTTTATTTTATTTTATTTTATTGAGAACAAGGAATGCTCTGCCTAAAACACCCTATGCCAACTTGCCTTAATATGTTTAGTCTATTAACTGACTAGAGGTTATTAACCTAATTTGTTTTTCTTGAAACCCCCCTTCAGATCAAGACAACATACAACTAACCCCATAATATTATTATTATTATATCTACTAATCTACGCATATTTATTAAATCTATTTCTCTTTTCGGGTATCACACAATCAAATTTCCATTTGCAACTCCCATACAACAATTCCAATCCAAGGATATTTATGTTCACCAATAATTGCCTAAACCTATTCCAAGTTGACTTTGCTTGGAGTAGTAGTATCGAAGGGCACTCCACTTAGACTAGACGTGTGGTTTTCTTTCTGCCAATACTCGAATCCTGTACCTTTCATAATCAATAAAATAAGCAAAGATCAAGAAAGATCCACAACCCTGAAAGCTATGCAGCAACCATAACTAACAAAACGAAAAAAATTAATGTTTTTCTTGCTTGATTCTTGTTCTGATATAGATATGAGATATAGTACAAGCTGTGAGTTCTTTGACTGTTTCTCAACAGCAACTCTATATATAACTGCGGTTCTCATGCCTCATGGTTGCTTTTTCCATCATCGTATGCCAGCAACCACTTAGGTCCACTTTAGCCTTAGTAACTACGAAAACAATGAAGTTTGATATCTAAATTACATCCACAGACACCATCAAACCCTCTTCGCCAACCCCTGAACACCTCCGCCATTACACACTCTCTTTCATTGATCAAATTACAACTCAAATTTTTATGCCGTTTGTTCTCTTTTACCCTCATGATGCCAGTGCTAATCTTAGCAACATAGAACACCATGAAAGGCTTAAGGAATCATTATCAAAGGTATTAACATGATTCTACCCGCTAGCGGGACGGGTTAAGGAAAAGCTTTACATTGATTGCAACGATGAAGGCGTTCACTATGTGGAAGCCAAGGCCAGTTGCAAACTGTCTGAATTCCTCGAGGATCCAATCCCAAATCAGTTCAACAAATTCCTTCCATTTGAACTGGACAGTGTCAATGGAGTAGCCATTGCAGTCCAAGTCACCTCCTTCAATTGTGGTGGAATGGTGATCGGTACAGTCTTCGATCACAAGGTTTCAGATGCTTGCTCATTCTTCATGTTCCTCAGAAGTTGGGCTGCTATTGCTTGGGGTTATAATGACATAGCAATTCCATGATTCGAATCTGCCACGTTTTTCCCTCCAGAAACTTCACTTAGCCCTAAGCAAATTATAAAAGATAACAATATTGTGTTAAAGAGACTTGTGTTCGACGCATCTGCCATAGCAGATCGTAGAGCCAAGTACAGCACCAACAACAAGAACATTGAAAACCCACGTCCAACTCGCATGGAGGCCTTATCAACTTTCATATGGAGTCGCTTCCTTGCAACAACCCAACCAGAACATGACCCCAATAAGGTATACGTAGCATTTCATATAGCAAACCTGCGTACAAGGTTGGATCCACCGCTTTCAGAGGATTATTTTGGAAACATGAGTGTGCCTGCAGTGGCTGTACTCCCTTGGGACACTGAGGTTGGGTTTGAAGGCATTGTTGTTCCCGTAAGAGACGCCATAAGACAAGTGGACATGAATTATGTTAAAATACTCAAAGAGCATGGTTGGCAGACGAGTTTTATGAAACAGAACATGGAAAAATTTATTAAAGGAGAGGTGGTTTACTTGACCTTCACCAGTTTGTACAGATTCCCTACGTATGACACAGATTTTGGGTGGGGGGAGCCTGCATGGGTAACCTCAGCCAAATGGTTGTACAAAAATCTAGTTGGCTTCTTCGATACCAAATCAGGGAATGGAATAGAGGCTTGGATTAACTTGGAGGAGGAAGCCATGGATAAATTTGAAGCCGACAAGGAGCTTCAGGCATATGTTTCTTCAGTTAAAGTCTCTGTGTGACTGAGTTGGATTGATAATCATGATCAGAGCATAAACTGGCCTACTATCTGTATTTGCAATTTTTTTTTTTTTAATGTTTATTGTGTGTTTTTTAGATTTCCCTACTAGCGTAGGGGAAGTGAAATAAAGTACTCTTTTTATCCCTTGATATTTTAAGGATGTGTGTAATATATTTGTTAATGGGGCTAAAGGAAGAAATAGAAAGAAAAAATAAGTGTGTAATGTGTTGTAGAAAAAAATTAAATTCATTACAGTTGTTGGGTTATTTCCAGCAGGTTGTTAATGATGAATTAGCAATTCAGAGTTAATCGTTTAAGCAATTCAAGTATATAGCAATTAATATTTCTCAAAAAAAAAAAAGTATATAGCAAATAATTATGTCCCCAATTGCATAGGAAACAATAAAAAATAAGGTATGTAATATTTGATTTAACTTGATTTTATCATGTAGTCATGACCAATAGGCATGTAACATTTGTAATAAACCAACACCTACCTTAGAGCATTCACAGCCGACTTCTATATCTCATCTTATTCTACCATCTTAAAAAATAATTTTATCAATTATATAATACAATTTTACAATTCTCCAGCATCCCAACTTTTATTTTTTTTATTCTATTCATTAAAATAATATTTCTCCCCAATAAATATATATATATATATATATATTTCCCAAATTTCTCCTACACACGCTACCATCCAGACTCCTCCATTAACTTTACTATTCATCACCTTCTTCCATAGAACTCCATTCCCTTAATCCTTCATCATCCATATCAAACCAGATCGGCGAAAAAAGAGAAGAAGAAAAAAAACACGCCACCAACATTGCTGCAAAACCCATCACCTTCTTCCACACAACTCCATTCCTTTATCCTCCATCATCCATATCAACCCAGATCAAAAAAAAAAAAAAAAAAAAAAAAAAAAAACCCTCTCATCTTGACAAAACCCATCACTGCAAAACCCATTTTTACAGCTCACGATGATCTACTGTTAATGATCATAGCTCCACGTCGATTTCCACCATGCTGGACAGCAAGCTCCACACCGTCACCCTCAATCACTCATCCCCACCACCACAGAAACTCTCCGCCACATCAAATCCACCATAACAAACCCTTGATTCAAGGGAAAATAGAGGGGGAAAAAAATGAAAGGGAAGAGAGGGACGAGAGAGGGGGAGGTATTGAATAAGTGATCTAAAAAAGAAAAAAAAGCTAGAGAGAGGGGATGAGAGTGTGACCGGAGAGAGAGAGGAATTGATAAAGTAAAAAACTGAATAAAATATTAGTTTTTTTTTTTTTTTACAAGCCCAACTGTGGAGTGTTGTGGGGGCATTTATGCTAAACCCATCTTACATTTGGCATATGCATGCCCAGCTGCAGATGCTCTTAGTCTATAAATCGAGGACTTGTCTTCATTAGGGATAGAGAGAGGAAGAGAATAGGTGAGTAGTTCAAAAAGAAAGCGATAAAAAAACTAGGGCGGGGAGGGGAGCATGGCCCCACCCTAGATTTTGAAAAAAATATATTTTAGTAGATATATTTACAGAGAATTTAAGATTTTGACCCTTAATATCTATTCTTGGCCCCCCTCCCCAAGAACTTTTACAAATTGACCCATGAAACTCCAAAAAACAAAAAAACAAAAAACAAAAAACTATCTGACCATTCCTTTTGCCCAATTACTCTAGGAATACCAAAATAATCCTTTAGATAAACTAAAAGACCAGACAAATTCAAAAATCCGGATAATTAAAACATTTAGGCAAACCCAAATTACAAACAATAGATGATAGATCACTTATCCGGTCTATAGCAAAAAAAAAAAAAAAAAAAAAAAAAACCCAATTACAAATCCCAAATCCCAAAAACACCCCGTGCCCCCCCAAAAAAAAAAAAAAAAAAAACGTTTTACCAAATAATTCTCTTAGTCGAGTTCTCTCTGTCTCTCATAATGCTCACCCTTTCGGCCTTTCCCCTTTGGGTCTGTTGGTGATTCCATAATTTGGAGGTATGGCTTCTTCATCTCT
This sequence comes from Quercus variabilis, assembly GCA_030445155.1. Taxonomy (NCBI): domain Eukaryota; kingdom Viridiplantae; phylum Streptophyta; class Magnoliopsida; order Fagales; family Fagaceae; genus Quercus; species Quercus variabilis. The sequence continues at coordinate 55,481,039 of CP129447.1, read as the reverse complement.
TTCTTCTCTAATCTAATTTCTCTCTCTCTAAGATTATTGTGGCTTTAGGGGTGTATACCGTGTTTCATTTTCTTGTATGAGATCTCCCTATTTTATTATTTTTTTAAGTTGCTGTTGTTGTCTTGCGGCGTTTAGGTTTAGCCTTGTCTTTGACCCTTATACGTGATAACAGATAAGCACTTAAAAAAGAAAAAATCTCTTGCTAAAATGTTGCTAAAAAGCTCTTTTGTGGCTGTTACTAAATTGATGGTAAACATTTTATTATATATGGATTGGGTTCAAGTTACACCCGATGTAACTCTAAGTAATATTATACTACTCATTTTTTTTTTTAATTGGATGTAAATTTTGACAAATCTACCATTAGATTATATTATCTTTATATATTCTTTATGCTTGCAAAATTTCAAGATGTTCAAAGATTAATAGTCATATCATCAATTAACTGTTTAAATTCAAGTTTTTGTGGTTTAAAATAATGTATAAAAAATGAGTTTACGGATTTAATGGTAAATAACATCCAACTGACATAAAAATTGACATGAATATTAAGTACATATAGAACATGTAATTCAAATGTGAGACTTTCAAAATATAAATTCTATAACAAGTTGTTAAGTGGTGTAACATTACTTAAAGTTACATCAGATGTAACTTAAACCCAACCCATTATATATTTATTTATTTAGTATTACTCTTCCATTATCTTTTGATTTCTCGGTCATTATTATTATTATTATATATTAAGAGGATTCATAAAATTAGTTACCAGACTTCTCAATTTTCTTTAACATCCTTAATATTTCATTCAAACAAATAAATAAATGAGGGTATAAAGGTAATTTGAACTTATTATATTTAGGTGGAGTTTAATTTAAAGTTTAAACCCAAATGCGAATACATGTTACAAGTTTGAATTTCACTCTCCCACATTTTAACTCCTAAAAAACTGCTTTATTGATAAATAAAATTTTTTAATTGCTTTACTCACAAATTTTTAATTTTTAATTGTTCTTAACTTCTTTCAAGGAAAATTTGCTATTAACTTCTGATGCTTATCCTCTATCATTTATTTTCAAAATTAACTTCTGATACTTATTCGGGTTTTTTTGTCCTGTCTAATCACAAAATTTGGTCAATGTAGTTGTGAAGCATAAAAGACCAAACTTCGTTTTTTTTTTTTTTTTTTTGGTTAATTAAATAAAAAATAAAAAATCTCTTACTTCATCGCCACTTTCACATTACTGGGTAGGATCTCTCTTTCTTTGAATTTTTTTTTTCTTCTTCTTTTGTTAATTTTTTTTTTTTTAATATTAAAAGATAGAGTCTCTCTTCGAAGGCTTTTTTTTTTTTTTTTTTTTTTTTTTATTGGAATAAATAGTAATACTTATTAAAACATATGTGAAAATAATAATACAAGTATTTTAAACCCGATTTATAATACATTATATAACTAGAGTACAACTATAAAATAGCCTAACTTTTGTAGTTGTAGATTGGGATCATGAACAGTGGACATTAGACACACAACTTATATGTGGTAAACATTCTTATTTTTTCTTTTTTTTGAATAAACAATAATACTTAAAGTTTTTATTTATTTATTTTTTATTTTTTTTATTATGAGATACAATAAATTGTATTGCTTTATACTGAATTTACATTCAACTCTATACTACTAGCAATAAATGGTGGTGATGCTTCAACCCATTTAATACTTTGTCCCAGTAATCCATAATTTGCCAATTCTATATCCTTTTTGTATTTATATCTGGGATTTTCTTTCTATATAATGGAATGGAGACCATGCATCTAGGTAGTTATTTTTGGAAAATAACTAGAGTTACACACTTTTTTTAAAAACAATTTACAAATTGTTGATGTTGTGAAGGGTTATTAGTAAGTAAAAAAATTATGGCAGTGATGAGTCCATATGAAAATTCAGCTTGCAAAATTATTATAAATAGTTTGTGGTTGCAATATTGCTCTTACTTTTGTGTTATAAATGATTTCCATGATATTCACGTAAATGTTATTGCAAATTTCCAATCTCTCCTTTTTTTTTTGTTCATCTGATTTTTTTTTTTTTTTTGGGGGGGGGGGGGGGGGTTTCTCTCAGTGTTTTATATTTACATTGTAAAAAATCGGGAATGAAAAGTAACCTAGAGCAAGACAAGGGATTTTTAAAAAGTGAAGACAAATGAGATGGTAATGTTCTTTTGCAATAACATCTAGGGGAACATGAAGTCAATCCTTCATATATTGGCTTGCAGTGATATACTGGCACTGGTGTAAATTATATCTCTGGTGGCGTCCTCAAGATCATCTTGGGGAATGTGATTGGGGATATCCTACCCTAAATCTACTGCTACCTCATGTAGTATGCATATAGCTCCAAATCCACAGATTCTTTTATTCTGGATTGTTGCACATGAACTCCCTTATTTGTGACTCTAAGATCGACTCCCAAAGATTATAATCAGCAATTTTAGCTAACTGACTGCACACAAACTTTCCTGTTTGTGGCTCCTAGAAGTCCACTTGAAGGTTTAGACCAACAACTATTGTAGACTAGATTGCTCATTTGCTCCATGGCTTCATATAGATCTACAAATATTATAATAGTAGCAACATTGTTTTAATTTTCTCTATATGCTCTCGAACACTCACGAGTTGAATAGTTGGAGGCTTAGATCTACTTTAAATGTCTCTAGTATTGTGAGATTAAGAGAAACATGGTTATACAAACCCTAGCTACACAAACGGTAATTTGTCTCTCAAAAAAAGCCTCTATAAGAATGGCTTATAATGTCCTTTAAATAGCACAACAAACAAATCACAAATTGGGCTTAAAATGAGCAATTTATGAGCTTTTTTGCATTTTAGATTTTTGTTGATTCGTGAATCTCGATCAATCAAACTATTTGTTGAAATACAATAAAAAATTTCAATCGATCAAGTTTGCAATAAAAATTAAGGAAACTTTGTTTTTCTTGCACTGAACTTGAGTCATTCTTGAGCTGGGCTTGGGTCTTTGTCTGGAACTATAAAATACACATTTAATTAACACACTTAAGACTCACCAAAAACACTATAAATAGATTACATTTGATCACAGTTTGCCAACCCAAAAATATGGACTCTATACCTCTTAAAGCTTTAACCCGCAATAGCAACACTAGAATAAAATCTTGACTTCAACCTTGATCACCAATCTCCAAAGATAATGTATTTGGATTTACCTCTTGAATTCTAGTACGGCAGTGAACAAGTTAGGGTTTGAAACTCTTTTTGTGCTCTCTCTCTCTCTCTCTCTCTCTCTCTCAACCCTAATGTTACCTCATGCAATCTAGTAAGTAGGGCATGAATATAGGTTTAAAATAGAGTGAGAAGAGCGATATAACAATAATTAGGTAATAGTGAAGCAATACAGATTTAGTAGTGATTAAAACAAAAGTAAAGTAACTCATATCAAACAATGAAATAACCTACATTGGCCAAGAAATTTGTCTCTCTTTTTCTTTCTTTTTTTTCTTTTTTTTTTCTTTTTTTTTTTAATTCTAAGAAATATGGCTATTGAGATATCTTCGAATACCCAAAAGAAGCTAGGGAGATAAACACATTGGGGTGTCCTTTTGAGTGCTTAATATAATATATAAAGACATGCTTAACTCAAAAGACCTAACTCAATTGGAATGAGCTGAACTATATTATATTAACTACTATTCTTCTCATTATATTAACTACTATTCTTCTCATGATTCTCAAAAAAAAAAAAAAAAAAAAAAAACTATTCTTCTCATCATTATTTAATGTGAGACTTCACTCACATATATTCACTCAACATAAGCTATTTTATAATATTATGAGGATCTATTAGTGAGCCTATTCCTGGGAATAGATAAGAGAAACAATGGGGTCATGATTCCTGAGTCTTATTTTGTGAAGTAAACTAAAAAGTAAGGGCATTGAGCCCTATATACGAAGCAAAAGAAATAGGGGTCTTGAGCCATATTTATGATGCATAAGAATGAGAGTCATGAACTAAGCTCGTGATGTAGACATTTTGTGGACCATGAGCCTAATTCATTAACGAAATTTGGGACAAAAAGTCCGGCTCATGTAGATGAAGTCGGATTGACATGGGTCCGTACATGGTGTCTAAGTGGGCAATACGATGCAAATCATGAGATTGAATTTTGTAGCCATGAATATAAAAGAATGGCCTCAACGTTTCCATATCTCAAAACCGAGCTAGGTAAACTTATTGGGTATTGTGACTTAAAATCGAATTCGTATCACGTTATTTAATCACTAAAAGGTTATATTATATGATAATAAAATTATCATTAGACATTCTGTTAGTTCATGAGATGCATTGAATGTGATTTAGATATAGAAATAAGATTCGCATATAGAAAAAATAAAAATTACAATTCCTTGTAAACTCATAAACTATAGTTGGTGGTCGGTGATTAAATTAGGTATTTAATCAGAAAAGACTCCACCATATCAATCATGATGAAAAATTAACCAATGTGAATTTTTGTTTACTAAATAACTATCACATGAACAAATTAATGATGTCATGACTGCTATATGTAATAAATATCAATTTTGAGAGAAATGTGAACTCAAACGTGAAATTAATGTGTTTTAGTAAAAAAAAAATGAAATTAATGTATGTTACTTTAATGTATATTGGAGTGAGATATAATATGTCAATACCTTCATACATTGGGTATCGCATATAGCGTCTTAGGAACACTATTCCTCACAAAGGAATCCATATTCTCAATAAGTGACAATAAACATCCCTCTGAAATAGATTTTGTTTATTCATTTAGACCCCTTAAATCAAATTGTTTAACCTAATTAATTAACTAAGTTATTTATTAGGGTCATTATCTAGATCTAGGTTAAATAAGCATATATCATTCATAAATGCGAAAAAGTAAATGACATCACGATATGATGACTCAGTAAAATTGATGAAATGAACCGTTTCAAGGTAAAAACCTGGGAATGATTTGACCTATATATCTTCAAGGTAAAGTAAATCTACTATAAGAGAATCGAAACTTTTGCAAAATATTTAACCCTAAATCTATTGTTAACTCTTATAGTAATTTATTGACACGACCAATTGCAAACTCCAATTCCACGACTCCTTATCACCTTGGATTTACAGCAGCATAAGCACACTTGCTTGTAACTTTGAGATCCCACTCAAAGATTTCAGATTACCAGTAGTAATGATCTTGTAGCAGCAACTATGTTCTACCACCAGTTGATTGTAGATCTCACTCCGATCCGGTAGATTCTTGTATAGTTAGAATGTACAAAACCTTTCAGATTTCACAAAGAATAACACACAAGTCTTCCAAAAGTTTGAAAAACGTAGCTAGGGTTTCCCTTATATGTGAACAAGTTAGAATGAAGCCTTAAATGTTTTCACTGGCTTGGGCTTTGTTTAAAACTTTTGCAGAATCTGATATCTGCGATTCTCAATCGATTGAGTCTAATTTCTCGATCGGTCGAGCTTGATTGAAATTGACTCCATTTTTTCTACAATCAGCTAAACTTGAAGCGTGAAACCTATACTGTTAAGCATGGCCTAATACAAAGACTAGATATGTTTTGTTCTCGATTTGCCAACACATTTAAAATATGATTCTAAATATTTAATCATAAATCTTTAGAACCTAACAATCTCCCCCTTTGAAAATCCGTGATAAAACATACATAGACAATGAAATGCTTAAGTTAAATACTAGGCCAAATACAAGATATTGCCCAATACAATTCTAACACAACTATTAACTATTTGTAGTATAGACAATAGCTATTGAAAGAATTAACCTATAAATTCCTAAAATACTGAAAACAAAACCATAAACGCATGTGTGGAAGATACAGTACCAAAATCAAAGTAAAAATCTGATCTTTAATTTACAAAACATATAAAGAGAGACAGTAATATCATAATGAATAACCTCATCATTAGTAACTATCATAATCAATAATCACATCAATGTTTATAAAACAAGAACAGAAACATTGAACAAATATGAATAATGACATATAAAGATAAAAGGAAATATAAACATCAAAACCAAAGAAAATACATGAAAATCCCCCTAAGTACAAAAACTCTACTCTCCCTAAGTATAAAAGTCCTAAAACCTACTCTCCCTTTTTGTTATGTATTGCCAAACGCAAAAGTAACATCAATCATTAGAGGGTGGAAGAGGTGGAAACACACCTATAGTCGGCAAAATAAGCTCGTAAGGCAACAACCTCAGTCAGCAACTCATCCAAAAGCTGTCCATAAGCTACTTGAGTAGTTATGAAAGACTCCATCATGGCACAGAGCGAGAGAGGAGGGGTAACAATAGGATCAACACCATCAGCACCACCAGAAGGATCTACAATAGCAATTGGATCCATAAAAGTCTCCTCAGCAGCAAGCATAACACCAGAGGTAAGAACTGTAGTAGAAGCTTCACCTCGTGATCTCTTTAAAGTCTCAATGCTCGATTCAGCACTCTTCATCTGAGCCTATCGCTATCTAAGAAAGGTGGCTCCTATAGGGGCAGTGATGTGAACTAACTCTGTGGGAGGAAAATCTAACAACCCTAGAAACCTCAAAATCCTATATATTTACATAGGAAAGAACAATTTTTTAGCTTTACTCGTACTCCTATAGATATCAACAATAGTTTGAATAAACATAAAGGGAAAACACATAGAATCATTAGTAACAAGAGCATAAAGGAATGCACACCTATCTATAGGGACAATATGAACATGTGAGATAGGATAAATGTTATGGCAGGAAATCCATAAATACAAAGAGTTAAGCTTAATAAAATCACAAGAATTAATTCCCGGTTCAGTTCTCCAAGAAATAGACCTGCCACAGAGTAGAGACATGATATCATTAACAGTGTATGGATATGTAGGTTTACAAACTACAGGCACTCCTAAAGCTTCAAAAACTATTTGCTAATTAATAGTGAACTCTTGACCTCTAATCCAGGAAATCAAATAATGACCACCTATTATTTCAAAATAGATAGAGGGATTTTAATAAAACTCTCTAATCAAAGTAGCAAGAGGAGGATGAAACACTTCACACAAAGAAACCCAGTTATTAGAGACAAAGTTCCTGTGGATGGATGGATCTAACTCACTCAACACAATCTCCCTTTCAGATCTCACAAAGAGTAACACACAAGTCTTCCAAAAGTTTGAAAAATATAGCAAGAGTTTCCCTTTTATATGTGGACAAGTTAGAATGAAACCCTAAATGTTTTCGCAGGCTTGGGCCTTGTTTAAAATTTCTGCAAAATTTCATTTCTGTGATTCTCGATTGATTAAGTCTAATTTCTCGACCGGTTGAGCTTGATTGAAATTGGCTCCCTTTCTCTACAATCAGCTGAACTTGAAACTTGAAACCTATACTTTTAAGCATTGCCTAATACATAGATTAGACTTGTTTTGTTCTCGGTCTGCCAACACATTTAAAATATAATTCTAAATATTTAATCATAGATCTTTAGAACCTAACAGATTTAATGGGAATTGATTATTCAGAGTATTACATATGATCATTTTAGCATAAAGTAGTTAAAATTTAGGCAAAAATTGCAATTTACATCCGTTAACTTTTCCTAATTCTCATTTTAGTCATTTAAGTCTAAAATTTGTTACCTTAATTCAATAACTTTTCTAACCCCACTCAAATCACCATTTTACATGACGTAACGGAATACCCTTAATGACAATGGACAAAATGACTAATTCGAGGGGGTTAGGAAAGTTATTGGACTAAAATGAAAATTTTCAATCTTTAAGGCTTAAAATAAGAATTGGGGAAAGTTAACAGGTATAATTTTATTTTTGTCTAAATTTTTTATTTAATGGAGTTAGGTTCCGTAGGAATATTCATCTAAAACTATCCTACTCTATTCGTGTGATATAAATAACACAGCCAAATTTTAAAGCATTCTTTTGCAATCTTTCACGGTTCACCAACTCTTAACCGTTGGCCTGCAACATAATAGAATTTGCAGCTTAAGAAACAAGGTCAAGGCCGCGTAAGTAACTATTTCACCAAAGTCACAAATTAATTTGGCTATTAACATGACCAGTGGTGTAAATATAATAGAGATGCATGAAACTATAAAAAAGTGTACAGTGATGCATGGTTCTCCATGCACCCTCACATTGAATCAAATTATATATGTTAGCATATAAATTTATTAAATTGCATCTATAACGATTTTATCAAATAATGTAATATTGAAAAGTACAATTTTGTCGTAACTTGTCTAGCGTGTAGATTATAAACTTTCATTTTTGGAAACTTATGTGGAGAGTGAGTTAGAAGTCCCATGGTTTTAAGTAATTTTCAAACAAATTCCTAAAATAATTACTTTTTTCCCAAAAATATGTAAGCATCTGGGCTGCCGGAACCACATCCTCAGCTTATCGCATGATTTATATTATGTCAATCTTATCCATTCATACACGTTAATTCTACACAGCATTCATGATACTTCTACAAAATCATAATATTTATTAAACTGATGCATTCATATTAGTTATGAATTTGACAAAGCTCGGTGTTACACCTGAGTGAATTTAATATATTATAATGTGAAAAACAAAACACATTTATACCACACCTTCATAATCTAAACACACACTATCCAACATACCACATAGATAACTTGATGTGTTATATGTATCATTCCTTGAAGATGATAATTTTTATGGGGTAGATAACACACACACACATATAATATATATATATATATATATAATCAATTTTCCAACAATTGGCTGGCACTCCATACCATTTGTTTTTATTATGAATTCAACATCATAAATTAAAATGTTATCACCTCCAAAAAAATAAAAAAATCACAAAGCCAGCACAGTTATGTCACAACTCACAAGTCACAACTAATTAATCCCTCGTTGAATTAGTTGGGGTGAGAGGTACCACTTTGCCTTCTTTATTTCTTTCCTTTTTATATTTTTAATTTATATAATTAATTTACTCGTACGTCATAGATTCATAATCACTCTTATACAAAAGATTTTTGAATTACAATATATCAGTCACTACTACTTACTGCGAATATAAAAAATCTGTTGACCCATAGACGAAGGCCATTAACCATTTTATTTTCATTCTTTATTTCTTCAATTGCACTCGCGTTTCATAAGTAATTATATATAATCACTAATCATTATAACAAGTAAGAAAAAAACAAAAATAAATAAACAACGTTGAATTTGACAATGTCCGCAACCACAGCTATACATGAGTTAATACAACCCGCGATTCGCACATGGGAAGTATTCACATGGATACATGTTGTATTTCATAAGATGAATAATTACATTGTGCAACATTGTATCATTCATTCCTTGAACTCATTGACTTTATGAACAAACTCTCTAACTCTATATATATATTGCTCCTTTAAGCATGGTTGTTTTCCATCAATCTTATATTCACTTACTGAATACATAACCATGACTATTGAAGTCGAAGTTTTCTCCAAGGAGACCATCAAACCTTCGTCTCCTACACCTGATCACCTCCGCAATTACCAACTCTCCTTTCTTGATCAAGTTTCACCTCAATTTTACATGCCTTGGGTTCTATTCTATCCCAAAGACACCAATTCTAATCTCAACAATCTTGAACAAATTGAAAGAATTAAGAAATCCCTATCCGAGGCCTTAACACATTTCTACCCGCTAGCTGGACGGATTAAGGACAATTTTTATATCGAATGCAACGATGAAGGCGTACACTACGTTGAAGCAGTGGCCAAATGCAACCTTTCTGAGTTTCTTGAGAATCCAAACCCTGGTGAGCACAACAAATTCCTACCATATGAATTGGACAATATAAAAGATGCACTTGCAGCTGTACAAGTTACCTCCTTCAATTGTGGAGGGATCGTGATTGGCCTAGAATTATATCACGTCATAGGAGATGCTTCATCATTCTTCTTGTTTATCAACAACTGGGCTGCTGTTGCTCGTGGTGGTAGCATCATAGTGTCTCCTCAGTTTGATGCAGCAGCTAAGCTCTTCCCACCAGCAACTATCTCTGGCTTCAATCAAAATATGAGGATGATAAAAGAAAAGCTAGTGATAAAGAGATTTGTGTTTGATACTTCTACATTAGCGGCTATTAGAGACAAATACACTAGCAGCAACACAGAAATTGAATACCCACGTCCTACACGTGTCGAAGCCTTATCCGCTTTCATACACAGTCGTTTCATTGCTGCTACTCAACCTGAAAAAGACCCCAGTAAGCTCTACCTGGTGTTTCAAACAGTGAACATGCGTACGAGGTTGGATCCACCACTTCCAGAAAATTGTTTTGGAAATATTAGCCAATCCACAGTGTCTGTAGTCCCTAATGAAACTGAGGATGATGGGTTTTCCAGCATTGTTCTCCCAATGAGAGACTCGATAAAGAAAGTCGACCTAGATTATGTCAAAAAACTCCTGGAAAGTGACGGACACTTGAATTTTATGGCAGAGGTCACTGAAAAAGCAAACAAAGGAGAGGTGGTTGCGTTTGCCTTCACCAGCTTGTGCAGGTTTCCTATATATGAAGCGGATTTCAGGTGGGGGAAGCCTATTTGGGGAGGTTCTACAAAAATGTTGTACCCAAATCTAGTTACTTTCTTTGATACCAAATCAGGAGATGGAATAGAGGCATGGATTAATTTGATGGAGGAAGACATGGCTAAATTTGAAGAGGACAAGGAGGTCATGGAGTATGTTTCATTAGTAAAAAATTCTGTGTTATAGGCTGTCTGTCTAGGATAGATAGTCATGGTTTTAGCCAATATGAAGTCAAAAGTTTGGTTAGCTTGCAAAATATGTTTTTAATCTTTCACATGTTTATATTAGTTTCCCTTATGTGAAATAAGATAACTTTCTGTCCGTGGGGAGAGCTTGTGCAGGGGTGAAAACAACAGTTGAAGATGACTGAACGAAGCCAACAACAGGCAGAGTTTAGGGCATCCCAGCATGCAGACCCTTTCCTTAATTTGGAGCACAGACAGGATCGTGAGGGCAGTGCGCATACCGTGCACACCAGGCAAAGCCAGTCACGTGATGGGAGTTATCTATCCCATGCACATAAGAATCGGGATTTGCAGCTGGAGGTTGAAAATTTAAAAAGAGAGCTACGACATGCAATACGGAAACGGGTTCCTTCATATTACGATGAGGAGTCCGACGACCAACAAGATCCCACTTACCAACAAAGATTGCGAACACCAGTCAGTGAGTCCTTTTCCTACCAGGAGGAGCGTCGTCATGAGAAGCAACCTCCGAGCCCACCACGTGGAGGTGTAGGGAACGATGCCATGAACAAGGCCTTGAACTAAATCTCTAGATCGCCCTTCACATGCAGGATTGAAGAAGCGAGACTCCCCCGGTGTTTTAACCAGCCTGCGTTCACCATCTATAATGGTAAAACGGACCCAGTGTCAGTCATTTTAATCAACGAATGGCAGTCTACTCTAGGAATGAAGCTTTGATGTGCAAGGTCTTCCCCTCTAGTCTCAGACTGGTTGCGATGAGGTGGTTTGACAGCATGAAGGAAGACTCCATCAGCTCCTTCAAAGAGCTCACTCAAGCCTTTGGTTCGCGTTTTGTCACTTGCCGAAGAATGTCCAGGCCCTTGTCCTTTCTGCTATCCATGAGCATGCAAGAGGGTGAGACTTTAAAGGCGTACTCAGACAGGTACTAGGAGATGTTTAACGATGTGGAAGGCAACTTTGATACGATGGCCCTCGACACGTTCAAGCTCGGCCTCCCTACTGACCACGGCTTAAGGACATCTTTGTCTGGCAAGCCAGTCATTAGCATGCGTCAGCTGATGGACCGCATCGAAAAGTATAAAAGAGTTGAGGAAGATCAGCAACAGGGGAAGGGCAAGGAAAAGGTTATCCCCCATGAAAGAAGGGATTTCAGGTCAGATCGATTCAGCTATAGTAAACCGCGAAGGGATTTTTCTGCGACGGGATCAACAAACTCTCAAATAGTCAACACTGTATTCAAAGAGCCAGTACACCAAGTTTTAGAAAAGATTAAGGGTGAACCATTCTTCCGATGGCCGAATAAGATGGTGGGGAACCTCGAAAGGCGCAATCATAATCTCTTCTGCCAGTATCATCAGGACCATGGACATACCACGGAGGATTGCAGGAGCTTGTGGGACCACCTGGACCAACTGGTCCGAGATGGTAAATTAAAACACCTCTTGCACCACTCTAGTGGCCGAGAATCAGACAAGCTCAGAATCTTGAAGAAATGACCCATCCAAGCCTCCGTTAGGAACTATTAATGTCGTCTTTGCCGCACCAGGAAGAACAGGATCCTTGCCATCGAAGGTGATGTCAGTTGCCCGTTCATCCACAACGGATCCCTGCCAAGATTCGAAGAGAGCTAAGGTGGCAGCTTAACTAGTTATAGGGTTCTCGGATGAGGATAAGATCGGGACCATCCAACCCCATGACAATGCCTTAGTAATTTCCCTCAGAATTGGGGGATACGACGTGAAGAGGGTGATGGTGGACCAGGGCAGTGCCGTGGAGATAATGTACCCCAATCTTTACAAGGGGCTAGGCCTAAAACCTCAGGACTTAACTCCATACAACTCTCCTCTTGCGAGTTTCGAAGGAAGAGTTGTCACCCCGAAAGGCCAGATACACCTACCTGTGCAAATCGGTTCTAAAGTGGTGGAGGTGGATTTCCTAGTTATGGATGTGTATTCGCCTTATATGGCAATCGTAGCCAAACCTTGGCTTCATGCACTAGGGGCTGTTTCCTCTACTTTGCATCAGAAAGTCAAATACCCATCCGAAGGACAAGTTTATGAGATCCGAGGGGATCAGTCCGCAGCCCACTAGTGCTTAGTGGCTACCATTCAACATGAACCCGAAGCCGAGTCCTCGTCAAGGGCCGAAAAGGGTTTATAGCAATTAAAGTCTTAGGAATTGCCTGCCGAGAATCTAGAAGAAGGAGCTAGGTGTGAGGATTTGACAAAAGTCACCATCGGAGACAATCTGGAAAAATTCTTTCAAGTCGGATCCGAGCTGCCTTTTCCGGAAAGGGAAAAGTTAGTAGAGTTCCTCAAGAAAAACATTGACATATTTGCCTGGGATGCCTATGAAGCCCCAGGGGTGGACCCGGAATTCATTTGTCACCATCTAAGAGTCAACCCACTAGTAACCCCTAAGAAGCAGCCTCCTCGGCGCCCATCCAAAGAACACGCTAAGGCAGTAAAGGAAGAAGTAGCGAAGCTCAAACAGGTTGGAGCTATTAAGGAAGTTTTCTACCCTGAGTGGCTAGCGAATACTGTGGTAGTGAAGAAAAAGAATGAGAAATGGCAAGTGTGCGTGGACTTTACCGATTTAAACAAGGCTTGCCTTAAAGATCCATTCCCTATGCCAAAGATCGATCAGCTAGTGGATGCCACTGTCGGCCATCCTCGGATGGGCTTCCTGGATGCCTTCCAAGGCTACCACCAGATACCCTTGGCCCTGGACGACTAGGAAAAGACCGCTTTCCTCACCCCTATTGGTAACTACCACTATAAGGTAATGCCATTTGGCCTAAAGAACGCAGGATCTACCTATTAGAGGATGATGATGAGGATGTTTGAGCCACAGCTCGATAGAAACATCGAGATTTGCATTGACGACATGGTGGTGAAAAGCAAGATTGTTGCTGAGCATGTAAAGGACCTTGAAAGTACCTTTGAAGTCCTCAGGGAGTACAAGTTGTGCCTAAATGCTTCCAAGTGCTCATTCAGCGTGGGGTCTGGCAAGTTTTTGGGATACACGGTGACCCATAAGGGAATTAAGGTTAACCTCGACCAGATAAAGGCAATTAACAATTTATGAGCTCTTCGGAATCCCAAGGAAGTCCAGAAACTGACTGGAATGACTGCTGCCTTGAACCGATTTATCTCCCGATCGGTAGACAGGTGTCGGCCCTTTTTCTCTTTGCTCAACAAGTTGAAGGGATTCGAGTGGACTGAAGAATGTGCTGTGGCCTTTCAGCAACTCAAAGATTATCTAGCTCGGCCACCAATTATGTCTAGCCCTGAGCCAGAGGAAGTCTTGTTTGCTTACATTGCGGTGGCTCCCTGTGCTATGAGCTTGGTACTGATCCAAGCAGACTGCGGTGTACAAAGACCAGTCTATTACGTAAGTAAATCACTGCATGAAGCCGAGATCCGTTACCTGCCACTGGAGAAGGCCATCCTAGTGGTAGTGCTTGGTACACAAAAGCTACCTCACTATTTCTAGGCCCATATGGTCATTGTCCTCACTCAGCTCCCATTCAAGGCTATACTCTGAAGCATTGAATACACCGAACGGATTGCTAGATGGGGTACAATCTTAGGGGCCTTCAACATTAAGTACATGCCTTGCACGTCGGTCAAAGGCCAAATCCTTGCGAATTTAGTGGCCGAGTTCACAGAACCCCATTTAGAAGAAGCAATACCAACGTCAGACATGGATGAAAAATTGGTTGACATGATCTCTCGACGAAGTCCCTCTCATTGGGAAATGTACATGGATGGCGCAGCAAATCAAAAGGGTTCTGGTGTAGGATTAGTATTAATATCTCCAGAGAAGATAGTTATCGAAAAATCGCTAAGACTGAACTTCACAGCCACGAATAATGAAGCCAAATACGAAGCCCTGCTGACAGGAATGACTATGGTTCGGAGAATGGGAGGAAAATCATTGGAAGCATTCTCGGACTCGAGACTGGTTGTAGGTCAAGTGCAAGGTGAATTTGAAGCGAAAGATGAGAGAATGTAGCGATACCTGAGCTGAGTTAAGCGCTTGCGGTCGGGGTTTGGCTTCTTTAATTTGCTGCACATCCCCAGAAACGGTAATGCACATGCCGATTCCTTAGCCACACTTGCCGCCTCCTCGGTGCAAAGTCTACCGAGAGTCATCCTCATCGAAGACCTGCAAGAGCCTACGGAAGCAGGGACAGAGGCAGTGCAGGTTCACCAAATCAGGGCTGAACCTAGTTGGAGGGATCCTATCATTAACTTCTTATAGTGTGATATTTTGCCCAAAGAAAAAGGGGAGGCTGATAAAGTCCGAAGGAAAGCAACCAGGTTCTGGCTATTTGAGGTCTAGAGACTGTACAAACGACCCTATACAGGACCATACCTACTATGCATCCATCCTGAAGCCGCTGAATTGCTACTAGAAGAGCTGCATGAAGGGATTTGTGGGAGTCACACTGGGGGTAGATCTTTGGCTCATCAAGCCATTACACAAGGTTATTGGTGGCCGAACATGCAAAAAGAAGCCCAGGAATATGTAAAGAAGTGCAATCAATGTCAACGATTTGCACCAAATATACACCAGCCAGGTGGGACCCTCAACCCACTATCCAGCCCGTGGCCATTCGCTCAATGGGGCTTGGATATCGTAGGGCCATTCCCTTAGGCCGTGGGGAACAAGAAATACCTACTAGTCGGCACTGACTACTTCACCAAATGGGTCGAAGCGGAAGCTTTTTCCAACATCCGAGATGTAGACGTACAAAAGTTCATGTGGAAGAGCATCGTCACTCGTTTCGGGATTCGTCATACTCTCATCTCGGACAATGGTCTGCAGTTTGATAGCAAAGCATTCATAGCGAATTGGGAATCACTAACAAATATTCCACCCCAGCTTATCCTCAGGGTAATGGCCAAGCAGAAGTCGTCAATAAGGTCATTGTAAATGGCCTAAAGAAGAGATTGGACGACGCAAAGGGCAAATAGGTAGAAGAATTGCCGCATGTACTTTGGGCCTACAGAACTATACCTCGTAGATTTACCGGGGAAACCCCTTTTTCAATGATGTATAGGGCTGAAGCTGTAATACCTTTGGAGAATGGGTTCCCGACTTTGAGAACCACTTCGTTCAATCTGATCGACAACAATGAGCAGCTAGAGAAGAGTTTGGACCTAGTTGAGGAAAAAAGGGAAAGTGCAACGGTTCATTTGGCACATTATCAACAAAAGCTCAGGCAGGGCTTCGACACCAACGTAAGGCCAAGACCTTTGGAACCTGGTGATTTAGTGCTGAGGAAAGTCGTCGGCACTGCAAAGAACCCCGCTTGGGGAAAATTAGGGCTTAATTGGGAAGGGCCATATCGTATTACTTCAGGGGCTGGCATAGGAGCGTATTTCCTTGAAAATCTAGATAGTCATGTGATACCCCACCCTTGGAATGTAAACAAACTCAAAAGGTACTATTATTAATCGAGCGTTTCCTTTAATTAGCATGCCGACTCGTCATTTGAATCGCATTTTTCTTTTAAGTGTTTAAACTTAAACTCATTCATGCCTGTAGTCCTTGGATCAGATGATTTGGGTTAGTTAACACTCCATTACAATTTCTCTAAATGTTTAAACTTAAACTCATTCATGTCTGTAGTCCTCGGACCAGATGATTTGGGTTAGTTAACACTCCGTTACAATTTCTCTAAGTGTTTAAACTTAAACTCAATCATGCTTGTAGTCCTCAGACCAGATGATTTGGGTTAGTTAACATTCCGTTACAATTTCTAAGTGTTTAAACTTAAACTCATTCGTGTCTGTAGTCTTTGCACTAGATGATTTGGGTTAGTTAACACTCCGTTAAAGTTTCTAAGTGTTTAAACTTAAACTCATTCATGCCTGTAGTTCTCGGACCAGATGATTTGAGTTAGTTAACACTCCGTTACAATTTCTCTAAGTGTTTAAACTTAAACTCATTCATGTCCGTAGTCCTCAGACTAGATGATTTGGGTTAGTTAACACTCCGTACGATTTCTAAGTGGTTAAACTTAAACTCATTCATGCCTGTAGTCCTTAGACCAGATGATTTGGGTTAGTTAACACTCCGTTACAATTTCTCTAAGTGTTTAACTTTAAACTCATTCATGCCTGTAGTCCTCGAACCAGATGATTTGGGTTAATTAACACTCCATTACAATTTCTAAGTGTTTAAACTTAAACTCATTCGTGCCTGTAGTCCTCGAACCAGATGATTTGGTTTAGTTAACACTCCGTTACAATTTCTAAGTGTTTAAACTTAAACTCATTCATGCCTGTAGTCCTCGGACCAGATGATTTGGGTTAGTTAACACTCCGTTACAATTTCTAAGTGGTTAAACTTAAACTCGTTCATGCCTGTAGTCGTCGGACCAGATGATTTGGGTTAGTTAACACTCCGTTACAATCTCTAAGTGTTTAAACTTAAACTCATTCGTGGCTTGTTGGTAGGCCTTATACTAACTGTTCTTCTTAGTACCAATTTTAACTACTTACGTCATGTACATGACATGATGGATGAGTTTAGCTATATTGTTACCTCAATTAAAAGGGACAGTTACTTGCAACAATAACAAGTCATAAGAAATATAACGGAGACATAAGAAATAAAAGCAAAAAAGTTTCATTAATTAAAGAGAAAAGAAAGTTTACAAAATCTTTGCATAACAGAAGAAAATATCATAAGTACAAAATAGAAACCCCTAAATTTCTAGGCCTTCTTCTGAGAGACCGAGGGATCAGCAGCTTGGTCCTTGGATTCTAGGAGGGTCTTCGGATTCTAGGAGGGTCTTCTTCTTCTCCGCCAAAACTTTGCCCTTGTCTTGGGGAGTCTCAACAGGCTTGTTCGGATCATCAGGCCGACCAGATTTCTTGGAAGCCTCGAGGCTGGCTGGTAGGAGTTGGCCAATTAGGGACTGCTCCAAAGCCTCAGGGAGCTATGTAGAAGGAGGGGGATTAGACCCTGGAGCTCTCGGATTTCAAGATCATAGTATACACTCCCAAGTAACCTTAGGTCAGATTCAGGGGGGACTCCAGCAACATCCAACGCCTTTTGCCAAGTTATGTCGCAGTAGTCTCGACCAACTGAGGCAAATTGCTCTGAAAGCTGGGTCTTGGTCTCATCTACCCCCAGTTGGTAAGCTGCCTTCCTCTCAGCCTCAACTGCCTCCTGGGCTAGTCGAGCATTCTGCTTGGCTACTCGGGCGCTCTCCTTGGCCTTTTGAAGTTTGGCCTTGAGACCCTTCACCAGCTCCCTCTCAGTTGCCAGGTTGATCTTTGCCATGTGCAGCCTTTTACGCTGATCTTCGGCCTGAGCCCCAACGTTTTTGAGTCCAGCATCGAGGCTGTTCCTCTGGTTGGTCATCTCTTTTAACTACTCAGAGAGTAGAGAATAATTCTTCTTAAGGCTGCCCAGAGATCTTTTTGCCTCCGATTGAGATTGGGTTGCAACCTGGGCTTCGAGGTGGGCTTTCTTGTTCCACTCCTTGGCCACATATATCTGCTGGGTAACCTGCATGACAAGAATTTTCAACATAGAGTAAAGGTAGGAGGTAAAAAAAAAAAAAAAAAAAGTAACGGAACTAAGAGGATCAGTTTACTCACCATGGCAATATCCCTCTTGAGGGACAGGAAGAGTTCGTACTGGTTGAAGCGCCGATATGAATCCATGTCCTTTGGGAGAAGAAGAGGCTACTCTAGAGCCTCGACAACAACACCTGCCCTCCCCCCGTCGTAGTTTCTGAGGGAGGTGTCCTAGGGGAGAAGGGCGCCATCTAACTTCAACCTGGGGGACCAAGTGTGGGGCCCTAGGCGCACCTCGGCCACATGGACATCTTCTCGGCTCTCAATAGAAGAGGCCCTCTTATCCTGGTGACTTTTTGTCACCTTTTGCTGCTTGGTTTCTCTTGGGGAGGGCCACTTCCCTTTCCTCAATGTCAACGATAGGTCTCTTCTTTTCTGGATTTGGCACTTGCTTAGTGCCAAGATCTAGAGGAATCTGAGGGGTTGGCAGTGGAAGGTTCGCAGCTGGTTGGGACATTCCAATCCCTTTAGTCTTTGCCTTTTTGCCCCTTTTTTTCATAAGACTTTTCAAGTCCACCATATCGTCGTCTGAAGAGTCTTTGGGAAGGGCAGTTATTAAGAAGGGATGGATACTGGACTGCCTGTCACCTTCTTCCTCGGCGACCGAGAGCTCTATCACTCGTTCCCCTCCTGAAGCTTCTCCCCTGAACGCAAATTTATCTATCTGCTCTTCTAGCGACGAGGTAGAGGAACCAACCCTTTCACCTACTGTCGTCGATTCCAGGGGAATTTGCTGAATCAGCTGGGCAAGCGGGAGTACACCTTGAGGGTTTGGATGGGGAACGGGGGCGAGGTCGTATGGTGCCAAGAAACCTTTCCGGGCAACGTCTATGCGGTTGAGACGATAATCTCCCTGAGTTATTGCGTTGTCGATCGGCTGATAGTCCTTCGGTTTCGCTGTATACCCAAGGATAAGCGGAACCGATCTGAGCTGCCCGTCCTCGCTTACGAAAATCTCCGATCTTAACAGGTGGTTGAGGATGGCAGTGTTCGTAAGGGTCAGTCGAGGAGTAACCTGGTCTCTATCTGTTAAAAATCAAAGCAAAATTCAGTCAAAGACTTGAAAATAGTAGTACAAAGAGAATTAAAAATTGCTACAAGTCGAAGACCCTAAGCCTACTGTTAGTGAACCTAAGTCTAGCTCCCACCTGGCTCTCTTGGTGTGGTCGGATAGTGATGACCATCGTGCCATGCGCCCAAGACGATCACATAGTCATCCTTCATCCCCTTGTTGGATTTAGGAAGACAGGAGACAAGCCTAACAATATCGGACCGGGATTTTAAATAATATCCTGCCTTTTTTTGGCTGTGACACTCGTACATGTATACCATGTCCAGCCAGGTGAGCCCCAATCCTAGGTGACGGTCAAGATCCTCAACTGCCCCTAAGATCCTAAACATGTTGGGCGCACACTGGTCGGGACTAAGCCTATGGTTTCGAAGGTAATTAGTGGTGATAGGGCCCATGGGGATGGTCATCCCCCCTTCTAAGAAAGCAATAACGGGGATTACGACTTCGCCCGTTCTCCGATCCATTAGTATTTTCTCTAGAGGGCAATACCTCACACCCACATTTGGACGTATGCGATAGGTGGCCCTAAATTCCTTCAACCGGGCAGGACTGTCCACCAGATATTGGAGTTTGCCCATCACGCTTAAACAGAAAGATGGAAGCACTGAGCGTAGTGACCAGGGAAGGATTGTTCAAAAGTCGAGGCAATTGGCCGAAGAGAAAATTGAAGGATCGAAAAGATGAAAACTTACAGGAACTGAGCTGGAGAGTGATCTTCGAACTCGTACAAGGATCCTCAAAGGCTCTGGAAAAGACTGGGATCGATGACTGAAAGAGCGTGGTGAAGTCATGCACTTGTTCTTGCTGGGAAGTCTGATAGTTTGCAAAGTGAAGAAGAAGTGCCTTTTTTTGAGATTTTATACGGGGTCAAATGAAGAGGCAGGAGTTATTTCACTCAAATCCTAGGAAAGAGCCACGCTCGTTGGATCAACAGCCCACCGTTGGATGCAAAGGACAAGGCACTGCCTGGAGTAATTAATGCAGCGCCTTGGAAATACGAAAACAAACACTGGCAATAATGAAGCGCTTCTATCTAGGCCTACATGCGTGCCAGTTCAAATATTTGTCTCTCCTCAAATTTCTCACCTCATGAGAAGTCAAAATCCTACCTTTTCTCTTCGGATGCGAGGGAAAAATTAGGATTTTGAGGGGCTATTGTGGGGAGTAAAAGCCTAGACATACCTATTAGGTTGGGGGCTCTACCTTGAGGAGTACTGTACGTCCGAAGAGTAATAGTGGGTCGGGGTAGAATTCATCTGAACGCAACCAACCTAGAAGTGTAGGAAGAGTAGCATCTGAAGAAGTCTCCTTTTGTCCGAAGAAGTTATACTCCTCGAATGCAAATAGCCTTGACCCAGCCAACGAATGGAAGGTCCGAATGGACTCTCTGGCAATCCCAACAATAAAGATAAGCTCTGGGCATGTCTGAGGATGATTAGAACGAAAAAATATCTCAAGGAAAAGCTGCCACCACCGCATTAAATGCACTGCAGCTGCTTTTCTAGCCGAATTATTGTGGAGAAGACTCCTGAATAGTGTAATCTTAGCTACTACCACTCACGGCGAGGTAAAGAGAATACCTGATGGGACATGCACTCAAGTGGATGCTTAGATAAAGAACAAGTGAACGATGAAAATGATGGGAGAGGGTGCTAATGGACTCTCTGGCAATGGGAGAGTAGCATCTGAAGAAGTCTCCTTTTGTCCGAAGAAGTTATACTCCTCGAATGCAAATAGCCTTGACCCAGCCAACGAATGGAAGGTCCGAATGGACTCTCTGGCAATCCCAACAATAAAGATAAGCTCTGGACATGTCTGAGGATGATTAGAACGAAAAAATATCTCAAGGAAAAGCTGCCACCACCGCATTAAATGCACTGCAGCTGCTTTTCTAGCCGCATTAATGTGGAGAAGACTCCTGAATAGTGTAATCTTAGCTACTACCACTCACGGCGAGGTAAAGAGAATACCTGATGGGACATGCATTCAAGTGGATGCTTAGATGAAGAACAAGTGAACGATGAAAATGATGGGAGAGGGTGCTATATAAGCAGAAGAGGTCTCTAATAATAGGGATCGAAAAAATAGGGGAGAAAAGAAGGAGATAATTTTATTGTGGCTCCAAGAGTTGTAATCATCTTTCATTCAATAACATATCTCTTCGGACACATATTTGTCAGGGAAGATGAGCATGATTTTGTGTCAATGAATCCTTAAACATGATAACCAATCATTGTTTAATTCGCAATTAGCCCAGCTCTTTCGCCCACTCTCTATAAATTCATTGTCTTGGATTCATTGGGCTCGTAACCCATCCTTTTTGGGCCTAGGCCACCAAATCAGACCCTACAATAGATATATAGGAAAATATGATTATAGTGAACTAACAAGCATTTAATTATTTTTTTAATAATCAAGTGCATGTATTATTAAAATTTGCTTTTGTCTCACAATGGTTTTTATTAATTGTTGGTAAAGCAACTAAACATGAGGAAGAGTGTAATATTCCAAATCCACTAATCTTTTTTTTATTTATTTTTTTATAGTAATTAATATTCCAATTAAATTATTTTAATATAAATAATTAATAAATATAATCATGTAAATTCATTTTATATAAATTACATGCACTACGCATGTGTCTATAGACTCTTATTTTTAAGTTCAAGCATTGTATGTGTATCCTAATTTTACGAACTTTGAACTCGAATTTTAACTTTATGTCCTTAACTTTGCTTATTGTCTTAATTTTTTAGAATTTGATTTTACATTTTAAACTTTTTAATTTATCTTTATATGCTTAATTTGTCTTATTATCAAATCATTTTGAATTATTTAGTAGATTTAATTTTCTAAGTATGGAAAAGTAAAAACCAAAAGAAAAAGTATTTATATACGAAAATAATTAATGCATGATAATAAATGCATTTATCATAGTAAAACATGACCATATTATCAAACACTATAAAGATTACTATCAGACACTGTAAAGATTACCATCATCAGGGAAATCAATTTGCATAGTCAGAACAAACTCCTCGACTAGAACAACAACAAAATAATGGAGGCAACTTCTTCCAAAATGACTTTCTTGGTCATCCTATTGCTTTTGCAACTTCTCTCTCTCTCTCTCTCTCTCTCTCATTATTTGATTTTTTATATGATGCTGCCTAATGAAATACTGATGGCAGGTTTATCATTACCAAGAATATCAAATGCTGTGACTAAATGTTCCCGTGATATTGATTGTGAACTCAAAATCAAATGCAAGTGCTTGGCCCTCTGTGTAAATGGAACATGTAAGTGCACATGTGCTGCGACCCACAAACAAGCTCTGGTTGAAGGCAATGAAGACAATCTCCCAACAATTAGCAAACACTACTCATTCAAAAATAATGCAAACCAAAATGAGTACAAAAGGTCGGACCTGTCTTAGGTATAATAATTTCTAACTAAGGGCAGGTGGTGTAATGTTTCTAAAAAGAAAAAAGATCCTTTATCAATTTCATTAATGTTGAAATAGAAAGGACACTTTGGACTTCTTGGCATAGCAAATAATAATTGTGATACCAAATGAAGGAATTGCAAATTTCTCTAACATTATGTTAAGATCCATGTCCTAGATTCCAATTTTACCATTTTATCTTAATAGAAGTATTTTATTTGCAGAGAATATTTAATATGATCATTAGAAATGTTGATGTGTTTGGAAAAGATTAAACTTCTCTTGCCCCAACTCTTCATTGGCAATATATTGTCTTCTTTGGGAATAAGATATAGTTTAACCCCTCAAGGTTTTAAATGGCATATTTCTCATGATTTTAAAAGCCGAAACAGTCAAAAAAGGAAAAAAAGACAGGCTTTCGGTTTTTAATGGTTTTTAATTGGTTTGACTAGACCGATTCTAGATTTAGTTCAGTTTTTTAAATAGTACTCTTACTAATTAGAGTTCAAGGCCCTCCATATAGAGCTAATTAAGACCTTCCCTTAGACAATGTGAGACTTAGCCAAGATTTGACTCTCTCTCACTTCATCACCCAACTTAAGAGTTATTTTGGCATTTTGGGTTCTATCTATGCCCTCTAAAGGGCCAAACGTCCTCGTGTGAGACCTACACACCATCTTGTCATTAGGATTTCATTCTGATACCATTTGTCATACCTTAATTCTTCATTGACAAGATATTGTTATCCTTGGGATCGAGTGACACAAAGCCTCATGTCTCGAGGTTTTAAAAACTTAAATGGTCTCTTCCTAATTTGAGTCCAAAGCCCTCCATATAATGCTTAGGAGATGAAGGTTTAGTGGTCTCCTTGGAGATTAGTTTGACTTTAATTGTCTTGATTTTATCTAGTAACTGATACTGATAATGATTAATAGTATACGTAGGAATAGGATGATGGAAAACAACCATGGCTAGAAAGAGCAATATACATTGAGTTGCTGGTGGAGTCCATGAATTCAAGGAAGTAGTGATTTCAAATTGCACATTGTGGTTATTCATCCAAAAGAAATTGCCCATGTAGGCAACTTGTTGGTCTTATTTGTTTTAGTTATTCATACTTGGGGATACTGAGGCTGCAGGATTTCCACGTTATCGATTTTTTTTTTTTTTTTTTTTTTTCTATAATGATTAATGTGTATATATAATTTATGAAGTAAGAGTGACATTAAAATAAACGATGAAGACAATAAGCCATGAACTTTGGGTCAAATGATCTTTAATTAGATACAAGGGGTAGAAGTTGATAGCAAGTTTCCAAACTCTGACATACAAATAAATATTAATTTTTTGTATAAAAATTGGAAGCAAAGAATTAATTAATTTTGGGAAGTATTTGTTAAATCAAAAACGGGTTCTGTCAGGGGCAGACCCCTTCATACTTTTGTTTTGTTTTGTTTTTGTTTTTGTTTTTGTTTTTTTTTTTTGTTTTTTGTTTTTTTTTTTTTGTTTTTTTGGTTTTTTGTTTTTGTTTTTGTTTTTGTTTTTGTTTTTGTTTTTTTTTTTCTACATTTTTATGTAGGTTTTGTTCATATATCTTTTCTATGTGGAAATTTGAAAAAATAGAAGTAAAATGAACTAGGATTGAGATAATAATAAAGCCAAAGACCTTGTAACTGAATTGATATGTTTGTTTATGTACAAAGTGTTTGGGAGTCTTGGAGGAAAGGATTCGTGTTGCAGAGTTAGCAATATATTGTAATTATCTCTTAAAAAATAATAAATAAATAAAAAGATAATAACTAAGGTCTTGAATAAGATAATAAAAGACTTGGACATTGATTAAGATAATACAATGAGCTTAGGTCTTGATATTTATAACAATTTTCTTAAATATATATTATTGTTAAATTGCATAACTAAACGTGGTTTATCCACTAATTGAGGCTAAAGTGGCTATCAACATTCGATGATTTACGCTAAGCCACCATGGCTGGCATAGTTATATTACTTGCCGTAGAGAAATAATGTTCCTTTAAATAACTCTGGTCAATACATAATGTTGCTGATTTTTACAAAAAATTATATAATATTTTAGGAGTATAATACTGTTGTACTCTTTTTTATTTTTTTGATAATTCAAAAAAAAAAAAAAATTTATTGTTCGACACGATGGCCTATAGCATAGCATTTGACATTTGATTAGTAATGCAACACGCGAGTCTGTATAATATGTTAACCTATAATCTAATAACTAGTAGCATGACACTTGGGTTTATGTGGCCCATTCATCTGCAATCTTATTCATTAATTAGTACGACACAATAACTTGACACCTTAAGAGAACTTTGTTAATAAGATAACTTACTTTTTTGTAATCTCCCTTATTTGGTATAAAAAAAAAAAAAAAATGATAACTTACACTAGAGTTTGATATATCACGGATACACTTCTTTTTCAACATCATACTTACTTCAGCTTTTGACATCATTGATGATGATAAATCTGCCATTAGTATTTCATTAGTCACCATCATTTAAACAACCAAAAATTTTGAGAGAGAGAGAGACTAACAAGCGAATTCCTCTCCATTATTTTCTTATTTGTTCTATTTTGCGGATTTTGTTATGACTATGCAATTTGATTTGCTTGGTAATGGTAATATTGATAATACGACATGCATTATGGTAGGTGCAGTCAATCAATATCTTATATCTTTAAAAAAAGAAGAAAAGAAAATAAAAAATCTCACATGAAAGGGCATGAATTCCAACCATGTAAGACATTTCTTGGATTTCTTTGCATTTAATCTTTGACCTCACCAAATTTTGCAATTATGTCAAAGTTTCATTAATTAATGATCATTGTTTAATGGGATAGATGATTTATTATAATGTATTAATGGTCCTCTCTCTCTCTATGTGTGTGTATATATATATATATAAACATCACCAAACATTGAAATCTAGCATTGTCCCCTGCAGTGAATTACTAAAAGTCCAAAACGAATAAAGCCGATCAGTAGCGGACAAGTTCAATTTCTTTTAAATGAATAATGCATAATATTTTCTTGATTTATTTATTTATTTTTTTGAAGACTTAGGGATTCGGCTGAAAGCCAGCGCATTTGTGTTTGACATTTTTTTTTTTCTTGGCAGGCGTTTGGGAGACAAACACATGAATAGTAGTTGCAATGTTTGACTTTTTCACCATTTTTAGCACGCACTGTTCATGAGACTCACAAATTTTACTTTTCAGCAATCTTTTATATTAAAAATTGGTCTTACGGTATTATTCATACATTTTAAAATTATTTTATTATAATATTTTTTAGTTTTAGCTGTATTCAAACAGACCTTAATTCCTTAAATAGTTAAATTCATTGACTCCATCAGCAACTCTATATATGATTGCATTCCCTCATCCTCTAACAATAGCCAACATCATTACAGTTTGTTTGATAAATTAACCATGGATATCGAAGTCAAAGTTATCTCCAAGGAAACGATAAAACCTTCCTATCCTACTCCTGGTCACCTCCGTCATTACTCTCTCTCCTTTCTTGATCAAAGTGCACCTCATTTTTTCATGCCTTGGGTTCTATTCTACCCCAAAGACACCAACACTGAACTCAAAAATCTAGAGCAACGTGAAAGGATTAAGAAATCCTTATCCGTGGCCTTAACACAATTCTACCCACTAGCGGGACGTGTGAAGGAAAATCTTTATATTGAATGCAACGACGAAGGCATAAACTATGTAGAAGCTGTGGCCAAATGCAACCTTTCTGAGTTTCTTGAGAATCTAAACCCTTGTGAGCACAAGAAGTTCCTCCCATATGAATTGGACGATGTCAATGATTTAGTTGCAGCTGTACAAGTTACCACCTTCAACTGTGGTGGCGTAGTGATCGGTCTGGAATTATCTCACAAGGTAGCAGACGCTTCATCATTTTTCTTGTTCCTGAACAGTTGGGCAGCTACAGCGCGTGGAAGTAGCAGCATAGTGTCTCCTCGTCTCGATGCTGCAACGATATTCCCACCAGCAACTTTATCTGGCTACAATCCAAACATTGGGATGTCAAGGAACAACATTGTATTAAAGAGAATTGTCTTTGATAGGAATGCTGTAGCAGCTATTCGAGCCAAATTTAGTAGTAGCAACAAAAGCATCGAATACCCACGTCCGACACGCGTGGAAGCCTTATCTGCTTTCATATATAGTCGCTTCATTGCTGCAACTCAACCCGAAGCAGACCCCAATAAGGCTTACATAATGTTTATGGCAGTGGACCTGCGTAAGAGGTTGGATCCACCGCTTCCACAAAATTGTTTTGGAAATCTAAGCCTGTCCACAGCCTCTGTAGTCTCCAACAACATTGAGGATGGCTTTAATGGCGCTGTTCTCCCTATGAGAGAAGCGATAAGGACAGTCAACATGGATTATGTTAAAAAACTCCGGGACAGCGACGGGCACTTGAACTTTATCACAGAGAACACAGAAAAATCAAGCAGAGGAGAGGTAGTTACGTTTGGCTTCACCAGCTTGTGCAGGTTTCCTATATATGAAGCCGATTTTGGGTGGGGGAAGCCTGTTTGGGTAGGTTCGACAAAATTGTTGTACCATAATCTTGTTACTTTCTTCGACACCAAATCGGAAGATGGAATAGAAGCATGGATTACCTTGAAAGAGGAAGACATGGCTAAATTTGAAATGGACAAGGAGGTGCTGCCATATGTTTCATTTGCGAAAAATTCTGTGTTTTAGGCTGTCTCTGACTTGGAGATGGTCAGATAGTAATGGTTCTAGTGAATATGACTTTAAGTTCACATGTTTGCTTTGTGTGCAGAACAGTTGCTTTTAATCTTTTACATGTTTCAGACAAGCTTGCTTTGGATTGGAATAAGATCTTTTCGTTTTTCGATTTCCTTTTGCATGTAGGTGTGAAATAATTATGTTTCATTGTAAAAAATGAACAGAAAAAGAAATAAATTTGTTCATTAGAAGCATAAATGAACATTTTTTTTTTTTTTGGGGACTGAAAATGAATATATTTCGATCAGTGTAGTTTTTATTATATATAAATTATTTTACACAGTTTTATATATACCGTAAAAGCAATTTAAGTCACAATTTCTAACTTGGAAATCGTGAATTCAACAAGTTTAAACCTTCAAAACAAGATCATACAACTGCAGAGCAAACTCATACAAAGGGCTTGATCAAATGATTTTTTAAGAGAAATATAAGCCTATACTAGACTCACATTAACAATAAATAAAAATTGTCCGTCCCTATGTTAGTATTTCATTTTTATACTCCAAGGACTGTAGTATGTCATGTTTTAATTTTATTTGTTTATTTTAAACTTTGATCAGTTAATATTTTAAAAAAATGGATGTATGGAAGGCTGTGATTGTTAGAGCACAAAGATTATTTTTATTGCAGGCTGCATAGCAAGAACATGGATCTTTGATCATCAAATTATCTTGCAAGTGGATTAACCAATCTTTTAATGACTTGAATTATGGTGAGACTCAAATTTTCTGTGATAATAGTTTAGACCAGTATTTTATTTTGATTAATAGTTTATATATATATATGTGTGTGTGTGTAAAGTCATCTGTAATAAATAGTTTATATCTTTATTTCATTTTGTTTTATTTTTTTTAAAAAAATCTTTATTTCATTTATTAATAATAGCTTATATGCATGTGTGTGTGTGTGACTATTGGGTTATAGCTTACATAAATTTCTGTTAGGTAATAGATTGACTCCGTTTAATTAATTAAATTATCCAAGTTGATTAATTAGGTCAAATGATATGCAAATTATAAGGGCACCAAGAAATCACTAAATATACTAAGTACAGTGGAAATTAAATAAACATAGTAATTTGTTGACGAATGGGGAAAGCTTCTCACAAGGCAAAAATCCCACTAGGTAATTATTTTCAGGTCATTACTTCCAAAAATTTACTAATCAAGAACAAGCAATTACAAGTATAATAAATCTTACTACCACCCTGGCCTATCTTAAAATACCAACCTACAATTGAACCCTTACTCTAATCCTCAATTGAACTTGCTCTTATAAAGATTTCTTCTTGTATGCACAGATCCCAGTACATGCATCACTTTCCAGCAATTGATTGATTGTTGTTGAACGTAAAGTTTTTCACTTCAAAGCACGATGAAGATTTGAAAATACTTGGATACAAAACCCTAAGGTGCATAAGGGCGCAATAGTTTCTCATAGAGTGTATGGATTCTCTAATTGAGTCTCTGTGTCTTTAATAACTTTAAAATAAAGCTTTTATATAGGTTGGAGGTTTAGTGAACGAAACCCTAGTAATCTAAGTCATCATAAGCCGAAATTTAGATCTGAAAATTCTGAAATTGCAGAGCTCAATCGATTGAGGGGTGTCGAGCTTGTGTCGAAAATCCTTCATTAAATCTAGATAGATGCTAGTATCGAGACTAGTGTCGAGCTTCACTGAATTAGCTTTTCTTCACTTGTTTCTTGGTTCAATTTTCATGTCTTTAATGATACCATTTGTTATATAAAAGTTACATACATCTTGATATATTAAAACCATCTTAAATCTACCTAATTACACGTGGAGTGCATTCTGTAAAAAAAAAAAAAAAAAAAAAAAGCTAATACATAGAAAATATGACGTAAAAATTCCATTCCTTTTAACCCTCAGTTGGATTAGTTTAGATTTGATTGATTTTATAGTGGAATTAATTAATTTTAAGAAATTAAACAATTATGTAGTTGAAATTGATTACTAGTTAAATTCCACAAGTAAATTAGTCATCAAACATAATAAAAGCACTAAAGAAAAGTGCATAATAATATGGTGATGAAGTGGAAAACTCAAGAACAACAATCCAAGGGAAAACACTACAATGGTTTTGAAACTCCAAGAAGAAATTCACTAATAGAATCAAAGCGCTTAACATTGAAATATACCATTGGAGGTAGCTAATTGGTATCTCCAATAGTGAATTATTCACGTAACCACACACAGCTCCAACCCGGTTGGACTAATCTATTTTGAATTGCTTCACACGAAATTTTTGCCTTTGACTCCAAGGAATACCTTGAAGATTTGATTTCCGCAATAACATTGGGATGACTATGAGGCTTCAACCATGAACTACACTATGGTAGTAGCAACACCATAGAATGTCTTTTCTCTTTGCTTTTGAACTCACAGACTGAATAGATGGAGATTGGGGTTTCCTCTTTGAACAACATACGATTTTCTGCCTATATAATCTTGTAAAAGTTGTACATAATGGACATTTATATAGGAACTTTAACCAGAGTTATAAAAACCCACATATACGGTTGACTTAATGTAAAACACATCAAATTAAAAACTAAATCCGCGATTCTCGTTCAGTCAATTGGGTATAAGCTGTGAAAAATAATCTCAATCAATTAATCGATTGCGACGAGGTTTTGGTAATCCAAAATATTTTTTTTCCTCAAATCGATCTTGGGTCTTCGTTTTGATATTGAAAATACAGCTCAAACTGAAAAGGACTAAAATTGTTTATCATGGTTTGTCAACATTTAATCACTTGAACCTAAGTACCTGACTCTTCTAATCCCCGTGAATAAAGATATTTGTTAGGTTCTAAAAGTTTAGAACAATTAGCAAACCGTGAGTACAAACTTGTTTAGATATAGATATTAGAATCTATAGGATTTATTAGACAATGCTCAAGGTCCTGCAAGTCAGAATGCAAGAAAAAGGAAGCTGTAGAAAGAAGAATTTAGAAACATGCTAGGCTCGATCGATCAAGATTTGAATTCTGAAGATTTGAATTTCGGCCCACTACTCATTAAGCCCATAAAGTGATTAGAGTTTCAGATCTATTACACATAATATTTAAAGGAAAATCTTAGGCATGTTTCGGGATGACTTTGGAGATGCTCTTATGAGATCTAAAAGGTATTATGCATTCTCCTTTCAAAGTCACTACCGGAATTCTATTTACACATTAATAGAACTAGTAGATCTAAAGTTGCTGTAATAAGGTCGTGCATAGCTGATGATTTAAACCCTCAACGATGGTTTTGGAGTCACAAACTAGAGAGTTTTTGTTGCTAAATCTTTGAAAGGGATCTCAAAATCACAAACGAGGAGTTTGTGTTCAGCAAATCCAAAATAGAAGAGTTTGTTGAGTTAGAGCTGCACGTAATCATGTTAGTAAATTTTACATGAGGTAACTTTAAATTTAGGGTTTAAATCTATTGTAATCTTTCATTCTATCATAGCAGATTTGTTTACCTTAAGGATAGTTAGGTTAAATCCCCTCTAGGTTTTTTTTACCTTGAAACAGTTGGTTTTATTAGTTCCCCTGAGTCGTCATTTTACTATCTTCTTTACCTTTTCACACTAAGTAAAATGTTTGCATGTGTTTAACCTAGATCTCATAATTAACCTAAGTAAAAACTTGGGTTTTTTTTTTTTTTTTTTTTTTTTTTTTTTTTTTTGGAGAATCAGGCCTGATTGACCAAGCTGAAAAAAATCATTTCATTACTGGAATGTTAGATACAAAGAATCGATAAATATCTACAGGAACAGAGTTCATCCAAACTAAAGTAGGAAAAGACTATCTCACTTGTCTAGCCAACGCATGTGCTAAAACATTACCTTGCCGACGTGTGTGAGAGAAAGAATAGTATTGAAACATACTGACTGAAGACACAATGTCTTTAACTAAATGGCCCACCATTGGGTGCTGGAAACTGCTTCTTAATAGTTGAAATAGCCTCTTCAGAATCTCCTTCCAAAATTGTGCCACTGAAACTAGTACTTGGTTAATTCATTAGGTTAAACTAATATGTTTTCAAGGGGTCCAAACAAACAAACAATTTTAATCTCAGATATTTAAAGTTACATCCTTTTTGACCTATTCAATGTTAAAGAAAATATATTTTCAAAATTTTTTTGAAAGATGATACTACAAAATTAATGTTAGTTATATCAATTTAGTAAATATGCACCGTATCAAGGACGGAAGTTGAACAAGTCATCTATCGGGACCAAACCCTCAATAATTAATAACATAAATTATACAAATGCTTATCTTTGAAAACTATGTGGTTAAAACTAATGCATCAATGAATAGTCCTATGTATAGCCTTTATTTTATTTCAATAACGTGTGTGTGTGTATATATATATATATATATATACACTGGTCAGGATTAGGTAATGTTATTTTGAATAATGTTTCATCATTTAGTAACTTCTTACCAAATTAAATTTTAATAATCTTATCTTTGGATTACATGTTCTTTATATTCTTAATCCACATATCAAATCTTTTATCAATTAGATGTTATTTATTATTTGATCTAAAAACTCATTTTTCATACATAATTTTAAAGTACAAAATTTAAATTTAATCATTTGCTATATGACATAGTAATTGATCTCTCTAATCATTTTTTAAATTTTGCAAGCATGATAAGCATAAGAAAAAAAAAAAAAAAAACACTGAATTTGTTAAAATTTATATCCAGTAAAATAAATCTAAATAGTTTAACATTACTTAAAGTCATACGATGTATAACTTGGTGTGATTCACTAAAGAACTCTTGGGTTATAAGCTACATAATGATTCCAAATTCTTCAAACTCTCAAATCCCCAAGTGACAAAGTCAAATCCCATTTTACCTGTTCAAAATGGAAGCAAATATATTTGTAAGCGTGTTCAATATTTAATACTATAAAATTCCTATTAAATTTGAACCTTAGGCATAAAGGAAGAAAGTTGAACATTAATTGTTTATTTAGGGGATCTGAATCTTCTCTCATGTTTCTTTCTAAAATCAAGTCATCTATCGGAATCACGTCCTCAATGGTTTAAAATCAAGTCATCTATCGGAACCACGTTCTCAATGTACATGAATTAGACAAATGCATTAGACAAATGGGATCATTTAAAAATATAAGGTTTAAACTAATGCATCAATAAATAGTACTAGGAACAGCTAGCCCAAAGTCACTCATTTTTTCTTTGGATCAGTATCATATTTGGATATGTTAATGTTGATGAAGTTCCACTCTCATGTCTACAGGATCTTTTCCAATTCACGTGAAATTGGAACATTTCATTTGGTGGTTAAGATTTTATTATTTTCTGAATATGGTAATATACAAATTGCCAACAAATCATTTTAAAATTTTAAATGATAGAAGTTAATGAATGCCTTAAGAATATTGTTTAAAAAAATATTTTTATGAAAAAGTAAAAAAGTAACTTTTTTTTTTTTTTACAAATTTTTATAATCTATATAAAAATAGTATCAAAACTTTTTTTAAATAATCAATTTCCAAATATCTTAAAGGCATCTGTTAACCGGACTCATTTTAAATAATGTGACAATACATACAACCTTACATTTATATTATTTAATCTAAGCCATGAAATTAATCAATTTAAAATGAAAAATTTTGTAATATGTGATTATGGGGGCTTGTCATGCCCTAAAAAGGCTAAAATCACTATGTTAAAAGCATAAGAAAATAAACCATCAAGAGACACAATAGGAGATTTGTTTTTGTTGATGATTTTCTAAATATACATGGACTATAAGATAATTTCTTACAAAATAATTTAAAATGCACCGTGCATAATACAGGATATCCGCTAGTTTAACTTAAAATCTATAGACATTTTTCCTTGTAAAATAGCCAATGAATGTCCCAGGTCAAAAAGAGTTCATTAATTAAGAGACATACCAAAAGCTTTCAGCCACTTAGGGAAACCTTTGAGAATGGGGCTACCATATCCACATCCCTGGTGTCTTCTTTCACTAGTCTTTTACTTTTATGGGGGTAGCAAAGGTATTTTTTTTTTTTATTTTTTTTTATTATTTATTTATATTTTTTTATGTATTACTCGTGGGCTAGTAATGTGTGTACGCCCAGGTCTTACCTTTCTGCTTACGTTTTACTTATAAAAATCCAATCTACGTACCTCCTACCTAATTTGGATAGATGGCTAATTAAAATGGTCTTGCAATACAAAATTATGTCATACTTAACACGAAAACATATGGACAGGGACTTTTTTTTTTTTTTTTTTTTGAAAATGGATTCATTAATAAAATTAGAGTCCAAATACAAGGCCTCAGGGGCAAGTGGTGGTGATTCTTCCAACCATGCAGAATCCTCATCTAGATGACAAGCAAAACGGGCCAAAGAATGGGCAGCAGAGTTAGCACTACGTCTAACGCAGCTGACTGACAGACCCCGAAGCCCCACAGCTAAGCAGCGAACATCCTCATATATATGTCCAAGTCTGGACCTATTAGGCCGTGTACATAAAATAGACTTCATTACAAAAACATTGCCTACCTTAATGACCAACTCCGTGAAACCAACGTCCCCTGCAAATTCCAGAGCTGTCAAGGTAGCCACAACCTCTCCCTTATCGACCATTTCGAATATTGCCCCAAAGCCCAAAGCATTTGTGTTAGTGAACACTGCAGCATCAAAGTTTAACTCAAATTTATAATTTTTGGGTGTCAATCATGCATGTCGATAGTCTAGGAGATTAAGATTAATTGTAGGAGAATATTGGGTAGAGCTAACATACTTTTTTATTTTTTATTTTCCAGGACCCACATCTGGATGTAGCAACACTTTAATTTCCTTGAATATTAATTATGGATTTTTTTTTTCTAAGTAAGAGTTTGTTTGGATACCGCTTATTTTTGAAAACTAAAAATATTATAACAAAATAATTTTTAAATGTATGAATAGTACCTTGAGACCCAATTTTAAAGTTGATTTCACTAAATTCTGTACTTACAGGTCTTGTAAACAATACAAGAGACTCACAAAAATTAAATGCAAATGCATAATGCACACTAAAAAACGCTATCCAAATTATTTCTAGATGCTCTAAGGACAATATATATATTCCAGTCCCTGGACCTTTATGCTCACCCATATACGATTTCCTAAGTCTACCGTTAATGTTGAATTTGTAGGAAGGGGACCCCACTTAGCCGTGTACTTTTCTCTAGGCAATAGTCTCGGACCGTCTAATTTTCATAATCAATAGGGTAACATCAGAAAAATCATCAGCAGTTGAACAGCTTATTCAGCAACCAAATTTATTAAAACGAACAAATTCAGTGATTCGTGTCCAGACAGTGATGTGAGATTTAGCACAAGGCTGTGAATTCTTTCACTCTTTCTCGACAACACCTCTATATATTTGTCCCTACCATGGTGACTTTCTATCATCGAATTTCAATCCCAATAACCACCTTAGCCTCACACAGTAAATAGGCCATGGAGGGGCCCAAGTGGCTAACCTTTTGTGAAAGGGGGAGGACCTCCTCAAGTGGGCCTTCTACTGCACATACATGCATTGCATGCACTAGGCCTAGGGTTGGGCTGTGTGCTGGTGTATGTATGTAAGCTGAGATCGTCCAATATTAAATGATTTTTTATTTCATGTCTGCTAATTATGCCTATCCAAAATGTAGAAATAGACGAGCTGAGATCGTCTATTTGCTTTTGCTCCTTTTTTTTAACTGGTGCATGTGTTAGAAATAAAGTGTCTCTCAAGTCATTTAGTTGCTTTTTCATTATCATTTTTATGAATACAAACCTCCAATGCCAGAGAAGTATATAATTCTATTCATTGTGCACACAAGAGGGGGAAATCTTTCTTAAGGAAATTTGTCAAATAAAAGCCTTGATGAGATTTTAGTATTTCATTTTGTCTACTTTCTCAGTGAGTTTAATTAGTTTTATTTTATTTATTTACCCGAAATATCAGTCTATTGTTCTTGTTTGCAAAATCATAAAAGTAAATTATTTTATTCATTATACTTGACAATCTCAACACATATTTCCTTTCTTGAATTTATTTTTGTGATTCACGTGAAAAAAATTATGTTGATGTTCTAAATAATTCAAATTTTCCGGTTGTGAATTAATATTGTTGGACTCAATAAATATAATGTTCTAGACAGTTTGTATAGTATATATTTTCTTAATATTAATTTTGTGTACTATAAAATTTAGAATTTTGTCTTTCATTTCATTCAAATTCGTTTAGAATTCTTGGGTCAATTTCATCACATAGTTCATAAATTATAACATGATTTCTCTCTTTCAATTAGAATTTTATGTAGTTCAAAAATACCTTCATTAATGAATGGTAACTTTATTTAGAAATAAGATCATAAATGTCAAATAAAAAATTTTATTTTGAATTCAAAAAGAGAAATTTTAAAATTTTGAATTTTTTGAGCACACATATGAGCATTGAATTTTACCTCGTTTTCAACATTTAAAAAAAAAATTACCTATACTAAATTTAGCGTCTATTAATTTTTTGATATCATTGGAAAATACAACTATTTATTTTAAATTGAGCGGAGAAGATGTTAGAAACTTTAGATAGAGTTAGATTAAAAATTCTGCATGATCTTAATTCCTTAAGAGCATAACAGTTTTAAAATAGTCTCTTAATTGTTACTTGTCAAGTCTCCAGGAGGTCTCTTGGGGACTTGAATCTTAACTATTGCCCCCTAAACTATACAAGAACTTTGTACTTGTAATTAAAGCTAAATTTATCCATCCTAAATAAAGAACTTATTATTATTGTTTTTTATTTATTTATTTATTTTTTCGGGGTTAGGGTTGGGCATGTATTGGTGCAATTGCAAGTGTTTTCTACCAAAAGCGGTAGATCATTCATTTGAGTCTAAAAACCAATTTTTCAAATATATAAATTTTGGGATAAGACTACCTACTATGACTTCTCTTAATTCTATAGAAATATGAGTTTTATACACTAAGTATGACTTTTTGTGAGTGTGAATTGGATGTTTAATTGATTGTAGATCATGGTACTTCCTAATTATTGTATACTATTTGTGGGTTAACCAAATGAACGGTCCCAGCACCACATATATGATTTTTGATATATTCATTTGCAGAATGCTTGAGAAGGCAGCCTTTGGCTTGGTTGTTGGGTTGGTGACGATGTTCCAGCTCCGGAACAAAGTTGCACATGTAGTTTGAGCCGAATTGTACCCTGTAGCTTTGCGATCTTTTTGATTTGGTACACATTATAATATTTGATAGTGTTGTTTTCTATTTCTCAAAAAGCTATGTCTAACAAGTGTACAAAAACCCCATTAAAGTCTAATAATTTTACTTTGTACATTCAGTTGTTTCCTAATATGTAAGCAATTTCATTCCGGTCCATATAAAAAGATCATATATGATGTTATGATACAACTCAAACAAATATGACATTCTAAATATTGTTTCATTTCACTATACACATGTTTGATCCAACTTTGAATATGTAGATTTTTTTTTTTTAATAAAACCAACTTAATAAAAGAAATGGTAACATTCCAACAAGGATTGAAATTCTGGTTCTTCTGTTAAATAGATGCAGCTAAAATAATTAAATGAAAATTTGTAAGGAAAGAAAAAAAAATACTACTTAGCAAATTAAATATTATATTTTAAGAAAAATATAAGTTGACAAGGAAAAAAGTTAATTACATTTTTTTGATAGGATTAATTATTACTTATTATTATCTCCAATGTAAAGGATTGCTCTGAAAATAAGATATGCGTATATTTGGGTTAATGGAGATATGCGCAAAAAACCTTTGTTACTTCTAAAGCAAATGGAAAGGATTACTCTAAAAATTTCACGAAATAATTATGAGTGCCTATATGAGACTCCCTTTTATTCTTTTAAAGTGGATTTTTCATTTTTCTTTATTCTTTTTTATTTCTAATTTTCAAGATATTTCATTCTACATATATATTTTTTCTTTTTCTTTTTTTTTTTTTATAACTCCTTTTCATTAAGTCAAGTTTCCCCACGAATTTTTTTTTAGTAAGTAGAACTCCAATACGAAATTATTTTAATGAAATTCTAATGTTTAAATCACTTTACGGTTGATTGGATAACTAATCTCCATAATAATAATAAAATAAATAAATAAATTGGATCCTTCCAATTCAATAAAATTACACTCACTTTGACCCTTCTAATCTTGAAAGTTCCCCAACTAGCTTCCAAAACTCTAGAATTAACGTGAATTTTTTTTCTTTTTCTTTTTCTTTTTTTGGGGGGGGGGGGGGGGGGGGGGGGGAATATAACATTAGAAATGCTCAAACCACCTTTTTTTTTTTTTTGAGTACAAGGAATGCTCTGCCTAAAACACCCTATGCCAACTTGCCTTAATATGTTTAGTCTATTAACTGACTAGAGGTTATTAACCTAATTTGTTTTTCTTGAAACCCCCTTCAGATCAAGACAGCATACAACTAACCCCATAATATTATTATTATTATTATTATTATTATTATTATATCTACTAATCTACGCATATTTATTAAATCTATTTCTCTTTTCGGGTATCACGCAATCAAATTTCCATTTGCAACTCCCATACAACAATTCCAATCCAAGGATATTTATGTTCACCAATAATTGCCTAAGCCTATTCCAAGTTGACTTTGCTTGGAGTAGTAGTATCGAAGTGCACTCCACTTAGACGTGTGGTTTTCTTTCTGCCAATACTCGAATCCTGTACCTTTCATAATCAATAAAATAAGCAAAGATCAAGAAGGATCCACAACCCTGAAAGCTATGCAGCAACCATAACTAACAAAACGAAAAAAATTAATGTTTTTCTTGCTTGATTCTTGTTCTGATATAGATATGAGATATAGTACAAGCTGTGAGTTCTTTGACTGTCTCAACAGCAACTCTATATATAAATGTGGTTCTCATGCCTCATGGTTGCTTTTTCCATCATCGTATGCCAACAACCACTTAGGTCCACTTTAGCCTTAGTAACTGTTGGGAAAATAATAGTGAATAAACAAGTTTTGATACAAAAACAATATCTCAAATAATTATCAAGAATGTCAATAAGCAATAATAAAATAAATTTAAGTAAATTTAGGAACAATCTCACAGTGCTATAGAATCACGCTACGAAAGCGTTGTCCTTAAAGGTTGATTCGTGCCACCCAAAGTAAAACTTGGTGCGATTGGTTCTCTTGGCCAAACAACCCCCCAGGATTAGACTATAGCGTCGACCTTTGTGATGTACGCACTTCCACTCACAAAAGGTTTAAGAACAACCTTCTATTTCCTTTCCTTATAACAAATATTTTTTTTAGAAAAATATGTGAGAGAGAAAGATAGTAGTGTTGCGTATCTAAAACATAGAGTAGTAAAAAGACTCTCTGGAAAATATGTTATGATGAGTATTATATAGGCTATCTATGATCTTTTTGCTTTTTTTTTTTTTTTTTTGAGAGTTACGAGTACATAATTTCAATTCCACCTTAAGTAACGAACTCTATTTTTCACAATTATGAATAACTGATGTTTTCAATTTCAATGCTCTTGTAACACCATGTTATTTCTCTTATTGAAAAAAGAGAATGTATCTAGAGGTTCAATCTATTGTGAGATTCTGAAATTTTTCTACTGCTTGAGGAAGAAAATTAAAGAAGTAACTTTCAAGACAATGATTTGCATGAAGATCCAAATCGAATGGCGATCATCTTATACCATAATTTAGACAATATAAAATCTGTTACATCCCAACCCAACCAAATGAGTTAGGCACATGAGAACGATCATATTATTCAAAAAGCTATGTCTAACAAGTGTAGAAAACCCCCATTAAAGTCTAATAATTTTACTTTGTACATCCAGTTTTTTTCCTAATATGTAAGCAATTTCATTCCGGTCCATATAAAAAGATCATATATGATGTTATGATACAACTCAAACAAATATGACATTCTAAATATTGTTTCATTTCACTATACACATGTTTGATCCAACTTTGAATATGTAGATTTTTTATTTTATTTTTAATAAAACCAACTTAATAAAAGAAATGATAACATTCCAACAAGGATTGAAATTCTGGTTTTTTTGTTAAATAGATGTAGCTAAAATAATTAAATGAAAATTTGTAAGGAAAGAAAAAATACTACTTAGCAAATTAAATATTATATTTTAAGAAAAATATAAGTTGCCAAGGAAAAAAGTTAATTACATTTTTTTGATAGGATTAATTATTACTTATTATTATCTCCAATGTAAAGGATTGCTCTGAAAATAAGATATGCATATATTTGGGTTAATTGAGATATGCGCAAAAAACCTTTGTTACTTCTAAACCAAATGGAAAGGATTACTCTAAAAATTTCATGTAATAATTATGAGAGTGCCTATATGAGACTCCCTTTTATTCTTTTAAAGTGGATTTTTCATTTTTCTTTATTCTTTTTTATTTCTAATTTTCAAGATATTTCATTCTATATATTTTTTTCTTTTTCTTTTTTTATAACTCCTTTCCATGAATTAAGTCAAGTTTCCCCGCGAATTTTTTTTAGTACGTAGAACTCCAATACGAAATTATTTTAATGAAATTCTAATGTTTAAATCACTTTAATTACGGTTGATTGGATAACTAATCTCCATCAAAAAAAAAAAAAAAATCATGTTATTAATATCCTATAGTCATTATTCTAACACTAATTAAATTGGATCCTTCCAATTCAATAAAATTACACTCACTTGGACCCTTCTAATCTTGAAAGTTCCCCAACTTCCAAAACTCTAGAATTAACATGAATTTTTTTTTTTTTTGTTTTTTGTTTTTTTTGGGGGGGGGGGGGGGGGGGGCGTGGGGGTGGAATATGACATTAGAAATGATTTCTTACTTTTAAGGATGACTTAATCTTTGCACCAGAATTCAACTTCTATATTTTTTGCTTTCGAGATTTGAGAAACGTTCAAACCCTTATTTTTTTATTTTATTTTATTTTATTTTATTTTATTTTTTTGAGAACAAGGAATGCTCTGCCTAAAACACCCTATGCCAACTTGCCTTAATATGTTTAGTCTATTAACTGACTAGAGGTTATTAACCTAATTTGTTTTTCTTGAAACCCCCCTTCAGATCAAGACAACATACAACTAACCCCATAATATTATTATTATTATATCTACTAATCTACGCATATTTATTAAATCTATTTCTCTTTTCGGGTATCACACAATCAAATTTCCATTTGCAACTCCCATACAACAATTCCAATCCAAGGATATTTATGTTCACCAATAATTGCCTAAGCCTATTCCAAGTTGACTTTGCTTGGAGTAGTAGTATCGAAGGGCACTCCACTTAGACTAGACGTGTGGTTTTCTTTCTGCCAATACTCGAATCCTGTACCTTTCATAATCAATAAAATAAGCAAAGATCAAGAAAGATCCACAACCCTGAAAGCTATGCAGCAACCATAACTAACAAAACGAAAAAAATTAATGTTTTTCTTGCTTGATTCTTGTTCTGATATAGATATGAGATATAGTACAAGCTGTGAGTTCTTTGACTGTTTCTCAACAGCAACTCTATATATAACTGCGGTTCTCATGCCTCATGGTTGCTTTTTCCATCATCGTATGCCAACAACCACTTAGGTCCACTTTAGCCTTAGTAACTACGAAAACAATGAAGTTTGATATCTAAATTACATCCACAGACACCATCAAACCCTCTTCGCCAACCCCTGAACACCTCCGCCATTACACACTCTCTTTCATTGATCAAATTACAACTCAAATTTTTATGCCGTTTGTTCTCTTTTACCCTCATGATGCCAGTGCTAATCTTAGCAACATAGAACACCATGAAAGGCTTAAGGAATCATTATCAAAGGTATTAACACGATTCTACCCGCTAGCGGGACGGGTTAAGGAAAAGCTTTACATTGATTGCAACGATGAAGGCGTTCACTATGTGGAAGCCAAGGCCAGTTGCAAACTGTCTGAATTCCTCGAGGATCCAATCCCAAATCAGTTCAACAAATTCCTTCCATTTGAACTGGACAGTGTCAATGGAGTAGCCATTGCAGTCCAAGTCACCTCCTTCAATTGTGGTGGAATGGTGATCGGTACAGTCTTCGATCACAAGGTTTCAGATGCTTGCTCATTCTTCATGTTCCTCAGAAGTTGGGCTGCTATTGCTTGGGGTTATAATGACATAGCAATTCCATGATTCGAATCTGCCACGTTTTTCCCTCCAGAAACTTCACTTAGCCCTAAGCAAATTATAAAAGATAACAATATTGTGTTAAAGAGACTTGTGTTCGACGCATCTGCCATAGCAGATCGTAGAGCCAAGTACAGCACCAACAACAAGAACATTGAAAACCCACGTCCAACTCGCATGGAGGCCTTATCAACTTTCATATGGAGTCGCTTCCTTGCAACAACCCAACCAGAACATGACCCCAATAAGGTATACGTAGCATTTCATATAGCAAACCTGCGTACAAGGTTGGATCCACCGCTTTCAGAGGATTATTTTGGAAACATGAGTGTGCCTGCAGTGGCTGTACTCCCTTGGGACACTGAGGTTGGGTTTGAAGGCATTGTTGTTCCCGTAAGAGACGCCATAAGAGAAGTGGACATGAATTATGTTAAAATACTCAAAGAGCATGGTTGGCAGACGAGTTTTATGAAACAGAACATGGAAAAATTTATTAAAGGAGAGGTGGTTTACTTGACCTTCACCAGTTTGTACAGATTCCCTACGTATGACACAGATTTTGGGTGGGGGGAGCCTGCATGGGTAACCTCAGCCAAATGGTTGTACAAAAATCTAGTTGGCTTCTTCGATACCAAATCAGGGAATGGAATAGAGGCTTGGATTAACTTGGAGGAGGAAGCCATGGATAAATTTGAAGCCGACAAGGAGCTTCAGGCATATGTTTCTTCAGTTAAAGTCTCTGTGTGACTGAGTTGGATTGATAATCATGATCAGAGCATAAACTGGCCTACTATCTGTATTTGCAATTTTTTTTTTTTTAATGTTTATTGTGTGTTTTTTAGATTTCCCTACTAGGGTAGGGGAAGTGAAATAAAGTACTCTTTTTATCCCTTGATATTTTAAGGATGTGTGTAATATATTTGTTAATGGGGCTAAAGGAAGAAATAGAAAGAAAAAATAAGTGTGTAATGTGTTGTAGAAAAAAAATAAATTCATTACAGTTGTTGGGTTATTTCCAGCAGGTTGTTAATGATGAATTAGCAATTCAGATCGTTTAAGCAATTCAAGTATATAGCAATTAATATTTCTCAAAAAAAAAAAAAAAAAAGTATATAGCAAATAATTATGTCCCCAATTGCATAGGAAACAATAAAAAATAAGGTATGTAATATTTGATTTAACTTGATTTTATCATGTAGTCATGACCAATAGGCATGTAACATTTGTAATAAACCAACACCTACCTTAGAGCATTCACAGCCAGCTTCTATATCTCATCTTATTCTACCATCTCAAAAAACAATTTTATCAATTATATAATACAATTTTACAATTCTCTAGCATCCCAACTTTTATTTATTTTTTTATTCTATTCATTAAAATAATATTTCTCCCCAATAAATATATATATATATATATATTTCCCAAATTTCTCCTACACACGCTACCATCCAGACACCTCCATTAACTTTACTATTCATCACCATCTTCCATAGAACTCCATTCCCTTAATCCTTCATCATCCATATCAAACCAGATCGGCGAAAAAAGAGAAGAAGAAAAAAAACACGCCGCCAACATCGCTGCAAAACCCATCACTGCAAAACCCATCACCTTCTTCCACACAACTCCATTCCTTTATCCTCCATCATCCATATCAACCTAGATTAGCGAAACAAAAAAAAAAAAAAAAAAAAAAAAAAAAAAAAAAAAACCCTCTCATCTTTAC
This sequence comes from Quercus variabilis, assembly GCA_030445155.1. Lineage (NCBI taxonomy): Eukaryota > Viridiplantae > Streptophyta > Magnoliopsida > Fagales > Fagaceae > Quercus > Quercus variabilis. The sequence continues at coordinate 55,437,212 of CP129447.1, read as the reverse complement.
AAAACCCATCACTGCAAAACCCATTTTTACAGCTCACTCTGATCTACTGTTAATGATCATAGCTCCACGTAGATTTCCACCATGCTGGACAGCAAGCTCCACACCGTCACCCTCAATCACTCATCCCCACCACCACGGAAACTCTTCGCCACATCAAATCCACCACAACAAACCCTTGATTCAAGGGAAAATAGAGGGGGAAAAAAAAATGAAAGGGAAGAGAGGGACGAGAGAGGGGGAGGTATTGAATAAGTGATATAAAAAAGAAAAAAAAAGCTAGAGAGAGGGGATGAGAGTGTGACCGGAGAGAGAGAGAGGAATTGATAAAGTAAAAAACTGAATAAAATATTAGTTTTTTTTTTTTTTTACAAGCCCAACTGTGGAGTGTTGTGGGGGCATTTATGCTAAACCCATCTTACATTTGGCATATGCATGCCCAGCTGCAGATGCTCTTAGTCTATAAATCGAGGACTTGTCTTCATTAGGGATAGAGAGAAGAAGAGAATAGGTGAGTAGTTCAAAAAGAAAGCGATAAAAAAACTAGGGCGGGGAGGGGAGCATGGCCCCACCCTAGATTTTGAAAAAAATATATTTTAGTAGATATATTTACAGAGAATTTAAGATTTTGACCCTTAATATCTATTCTTGCCCCCCCTCCCCAAGAACTTTTACAAATTGACCCATGAAACTCCAAAAAACAAAAAAACAAAAAACAAAAAACTATCTGACCATTCCTTTTGCCCAATTACTCTAGGAATACCAAGATAATCCTTTAGATAAACTAAAAGACCAAAAAAATTCAAAAATCCGGATAAGTAAAACATTTAGGCAAACCCAAATTACAAACAATAGATGATAGATCACTTATCCGGTCTATAGCAAAAAAAAAAAAGAAAAAAAAAAAAAAAAAACCAATTACAAATCCCAAATCCCAAAAACACCCCGCGCCCCCCCAAAAAAAAAAAAAAAACGTTTTACCAAATAATTCTCTTAGTCGAGTTCTCTCTGTCTCTCATAATGCTCACCCTTTCAGCCTTTCCCCTTTGGGTCTGTTGGTGATTCCATAATTTGGAGGTATGGCTTCTTCATCTCTCTCTTCTCTAATCTAATTTCTCTCTCTCTAAGATTATTGTGGCTTTAGGGGTGTATACCATGTTTCATTTTCTTGTATGAGATCTCCCTATTTTATTATTTTTTTAAGTTGCTGTTGTTGTCTTGCGGCGTTTAGGTTTAGCCTTGTCTTTGACCCTTATACGTGATAACAGATAAGCACTTAAAAAAGAAAAAATCTCTTGCTAAAATGTTGCTAAAAAGCTCTTTTGTGGCTGTTACTAAATTGATGGTAAACATTTTATTATATATGGATTGAGTTCAAGTTACACTCGATGTAACTCTAAGTAATATTATACTACTCATTTTTTTTTTAATTGGATGTAAATTTTGACAAATCTACCATTAGATTATATTATCTTTATATATTCTTTATGCTTGCAAAATTTCAAGATGTTCAAAGATTAATAGTCATATCATCAATTAACTGTTTAAATTCAAGTTTTTGTGGTTTAAAATAATGTATAAAAAATGATTTAATGGTAAATAACATCCAACTGACATAAAAATTGACATGAATATTAAGTACATATAGAACATGTAATTCAAATGTGAGACTTTCAAAATATAAATTCTATAACAAGTTGTTAAGTGGTGTAACATTACTTAAAATTACATCAGATGTAACTTAAACCCAACCCATTATATATTTATTTATTTAGTATTACTCTTCCATTATCTTTTGATTTCTCGGTCATTATTATTATTATTATTATTATATATTAAGAGGATTCATAAAATTAGTTACCAGACTTCTCAATTTTCTTTAACATCCTTAATATTTCATTCAAACAAATAAATAAATGAGGGTATAAAGGTAATTTGAACTTATTATATTTAGGTGGAGTTTAATTTAAAGTTTAAACCCAAATGCGAATACATGTTACAAGTTTGAATTTCACTCTCCCACATTTTAACTCCTAAAAAACTGCTTTATTGATAAATAAAATTTTTTAATTGCTTTACTCACAAATTTTTAATTTTTAATTGTTCTTAACTTCTTTCAAGGAAAATTTGTTATTAACTTCTGATGCTTATCCTCTATCATTTATTTTCAAAATTAAGTTTTGATACTTATTCGGGTTTTTTTGTCCTGTCTAATCACAAAATTTGGCCAATGTAGTTGTGAAGCATAAAAGACCAAACTTCGTTTTTTTCTTTTTTGGTTAATTAAATAAAAAATAAAAAATCTCTTACTTCATCACCACTTTCACATTACTGGGTAGGATCTCTCTTTCTTTGAATTTTTTTTTTCTTCTTCTTTTGTTAATTTTTTTTTTTTTAATATTAAAAGATAGAGTCTCTCTTCGAAGGCTTTTTTTTTTTTTTTTTTTTATTTATTGGAATAAATAGTAATACTTATTAAAACACATGTGAAAATAATAATACAAGTATTTTAAACCCGATTTATAATACATTATATAACCAGAGTACAACTATAAAATAGCCTAACTTTTGTAGTTGTAGATTGGGATCATGAACAGTGGACATTAGACACACAACTTATATGTGGTAAACATTCTTAATTTTTTTTTTTGAATAAACAATAATACTTAAAGTTTTTTTATTTTTTTTTTATTATAAGATACAATAAATTGTATTGCTTTATACTGAATTTACATTCAACTCTATACTACTAGCAATAAATGGTGGTGATGCTTCAACCCATTTAATACTTTGTCCCAGTAATCCATAATTTGCCAATTCTATATCCTTTTTGTATTTATATCTGGGATTTTCTTTCTATATAATGGAATGGAGACCATGCATCTAGGTAGTTATTTTTGGAAAATAACTAGAGTTACACACTTTTTTTAAAAACAATTTACAAATTGTTGATGTTGTGAAGGGTTATTAGTAAGTAAAAAAATTATGGCAGTGATGAGTCCATATGAAAATTCAGCTTGCAAAATTATTATAAATAGTTTGTGGTTGCAATATTGCTCTTACTTTTGTGTTATAAATGATTTCCATGATATTCACGTAAATGTTATTGCAAATTTCCAATCTCTCCTTTTTTTTTGTTCATCTGATTTTTTTTTTTTTTTTTTTTTGGGGGGGGTGAGGTGGGGGGGGGGGGTTTCTCTCAGTGTTTTATATTTACATTGTAAAAAATCGGGAATGAAAAGTAACCTAGAGCAAGACAAGGGATTTTTAAAAAGTGAAGACAAATGAGATGGTAATGTTCTTTTGCAATAACATCTAGGGGAACATGAAGTCAATCCTTCATATATTGGCTTGCAGTGATATACTGGCACTGGTGCAAATTATATCTCTGGTGGCGTCCTCAAGATCATCTTGGGGAATGTGATTGGGGATATCCTACCCTAAATCTAATGCTACCTCATGTAGTATGCATATAGCTCCAAATCCACAGATTCTTTTATTCTGGATTGTTGCACATGAACTCCCTTATTTGTGACTCTAAGATCGACTCCCAAAGATTATAATCAGCAATTTTAGCTAACTGACTGCACACAAACTTTCCTGTTTGTGGCTCCTAGAAGTCCACTTGAAGGTTTAGACCAACAACTATTGTAGACTAGATTGCTCATTTGCTCCATGGCTTCATATAGATCTACAAATATTATAATAGTAGCAACATTGTTTTAATTTTCTCTATATGCTCTCGAACACTCACGAGTTGAATAGTTGGAGGCTTAGATCTACTTTAAATGTCTCTAGTATTGTGAGATTAAGAGAAACATGGTTATACAAACCCTAGCTACACAAACGGTAATTTGTCTCTCAAAAAAGGCCTCTATAAGAATGGCTTATAATGTCCTTTAAATAGCACAACAAAAAAATCACAAATTGGGCTTAAAATGAGCAATTTATGAGCTTTTTTGCATTTTAGATTTTTGTTGATTTGTGAATCTCGATCAATCAAACTATTTGTTGAAATACAATAAAAAATTTCAATCGATCAAGTTTGCAATAAAAATTAAGGAAACTTTGTTCTTCTTGCACTGAACTTGAGTCATTCTTGAGCTGGGCTTGGGTCTTTGTCTGGAACTATAAAATACACATTTAATTAACACACTTAAGACTCACCAAAAACACTATAAATAGATTACATTTGATCACAGTTTGCCAACCCAAAAATATGGACTCTATACCTCTTAAAGCTTTAACCCGCAATAGCAACACTAGAATAAAATCTTGACTTCAACCTTGATCACCAATCTCCAAAGATAATGTATTTGGATTTACCTCTTGAATTCTAGTACGACAGTGAACAAGTTAGGGTTTGAAACTCTTTTTGTGCTCTCTCTCTCTCTCTCTCTCTCTCTCTCTCTCTCTCTCTCTCTCTCTCTCTCTCTCTCTCTCTCTCTCTCTCTCTCTCTCTCTCTCTCTCTCTCTCGCCTGAATCAACCCTAATGTTACCTCATGCAATCTAGTAAGTAGGGCATGAATATAGGTTTAAAATAGAGTGAGAAGAGTGATATGACAATAATTAGGTAATAGTGAAGCAATACAGATTTAGTAGTGATTAAAACAAAAGTAAAGTAACTCATATCAAACAATGAAATAACCTACATTGGCCAAGAAATTTGTCTCTCTTTTTCTTTTCTTTTTTTTTTTTTTTTCTTTTTTTTTTAAATTCTAAGAAATAAGGCTATTGAGATATCTTCGAATACCCAAAAGAAGCTAGGGAGATAAACACATTGGGGTGTCCTTTTGAGTGCTTAATATAATATATAAAGACATGCTTAACTCAAAAGACCTAACTCAATTGGAATGAGCTGAACTATATTATATTAACTACTATTCTTCTCATGATTCTCAAAAAAAAAAAAAAAAAAAAATTATTCTTCTCATCATTATTTAATGTGAGACTTCACTCACATATATTCACTCAACATAAGCTATTTTATAATATTATGAGGATCTATTAGTGAGCCTATTCCTGGGAATAGATAAGAGAAACAATGGGGTCATGATTCCTGAGTCTTATTTTGTGAAGTAAACTAAAAAGTAAGGGCATTGAGCCCTATATACGAAGCAAAAGAAATAGGGGTCTTGAGCCATATTTATGATGCATAAGAATGAGAGTCATGAACAAAGCTCGTGATGTAGACATTTTGTGGACCATGAGCCTAATTCATTAACGAAATTTGGGACAAAAAGTCCGGCTCATGTAGATGAAGTCGGATTGACATGGGTCCGTACATGGTGTCTAAGTGGGCAATACAATGCAAATCATGAGATTGAATTTTGTAGCCATGAATATAAAAGAATGGCGTCAACATTTCCATATCTCAAAACCGAGCTAGGTAAACTTATTGGGTATTGTGACTTAAAATCGAATTCGTATCACGTTATTTAATCACTAAAAGGTTATATTATATGATAATAAAATTATCATTAGACATTCTGTTAGTTCATGAGATGCATTGAATGTGATTTAGATATAGAAATAAGATTCGCATATAGAAAAAATAAAAATTACAATTCCTTGTAAACTCATAAACTATAGTTGGTGGTCGGTGATTAAATTAGGTATTTAATCAAAAAAGACTCCACCATATCAATCATGATGAAAAATTAACCAATGTGAATTTTTGTTTACTAAATAACTATCACATGAACAAATTAATGATGTCATGACTGCTATATGTAATAAATACCAATTTTGAGAGAAATGTGAACTCAAACGTGAAATTAATGTGTTTTAGTAAAAAAAAATTGAAATTAATGTATGTTACTTTAATGTATATTGGAGTGAGATACAGTATGTCAATACCTTCATACATTGGGTATCGCATATAGCGTCTTAGGAACACTATTCCTCACAAAGGAATCCATATTCTCAATAAGTGACAATAAACATCCCTCTGAAATAGATTTTGTTTATTCATTTAGACCCCTTAAATCAAATTGTTTAACCTAATTAATTAACTAAGTTATTTATTAGGGTCATTATCTAGATCTAGGTTAAATAAGCATATATCATTCATAAATGCGAAAAAGTAAATGACATCACGATATGATGACTCAATAAAATTGATGAAATGAACCGTTTCAAGGTAAAAACCTGGGAATGATTTGACCTATATATCTTCAAGGTAAAGTAAATCTACTATAAGAGAATCGAAACTTTTGCGAAATATTTAACCCTAAATCTATTGTTAACTCTTGTAGTAACTTATTGACACGACCAATTGCAAACTCCAATTCCACGACTCCTTATCACCTTGGATTTACAGCAGCATAAGCACACTTGCTTGTGACTTTGAGATCCCACTCAAAGATTTCAGATTACCAGTAGTAATGATCTTGTAGCAGCAACTATGTTCTACCACCAGTTGATTGTAGATCTCACTCCGATCCGGTAGATTCTTGTATAGTTAGAATGTACAAAACCTTTCAGATTTCACAAAGAATAACACACAAGTCTTCCAAAAGTTTGAAAAACGTAGCTAGGGTTTCCCTTATATGTGAACAAGTTAGAATGAAGCCTTAAATGTTTTCACTGGCTTGGGCTTTGTTTAAAACTTTTGCAGAATCTGATATCTGCGATTCTCAATCGATTGAGTCTAATTTCTCGATCGATCGAGCTTGATTGAAATTGACTCCATTTTTTCTACAGTCAGCTAAACTTGAAGCGTGAAACCTATACTGTTAAGCATGGCCTAATACAAAGACTAGACATGTTTTGTTCTCGATTTGCCAACACATTTAAAATATGATTCTAAATATTTAATCATAAATCTTTAGAACCTAACAATCTCCCCCTTTGAAAATCCGTGATAAAACATACATAGACAATGAAATGCTTAAGTTAAATACTAGCCCAAATACAAGATATTGCCCAATACAATTCTAACACAACTATTAACTATTTGTAGTATAGACAATAGCTATTGAAAGAATTAACCTGTAAATTCCTAAAATACTGAAAACAAAACCATAAACGCATGTGTGGAAGATACAATACCAAAATCAAAGTAAAAATCTGATCTTTAATTTACAAAACATATAAAGAGAGACAGTAATATCATAATGAATAACCTCATCATTAGTAACTATCATAATCAATAATCACATCAATGTTTATAAAACAAGAACAGAAACATTGAACAAATATGAATAATGACATATAAAGATAAAAGGAAATATAAACATCAAAACCAAAGAAAATACATGAAAATCCCCCTAAGTACAAAAACTCTACTCCCCCTAAGTATAAAAGTCCTAAAACCTACTCTCCCTTTTTGTTACGTATTGCCAAACGCAAAAGTAACATCAATCATTAGAGGGTGGAAAAGGTGGAAACACACTCCTATAGTCAGCAAAATAAGCTCGTAAGGCAACAACCTCAGTCAGCAACTCATCCAAAAGCTGTCCATAAGCTACTTGAGTAGTTATGAAAGACTCCATCATAGCACAAAGCGAGAGAGGAGGGGTAACAATAGGATCAACACCATCAGCACCACCAGAAGGATCTACAATAGCAATTGGATCCATAAAAGTCTCCTCAGCAGCAAGCATAACACCAGAGGTAAGAACTGTAGTAGAAGCTTCACCTCGTGATCTCTTTAAAGTCTCAATGCTCGATTCAACACTCTTCATCTGAGCCTGTCGCTATCTAAGAAAGGTGGCTCCTATAGGGGCAGTGATGTGAACTAACTCTGTGGGAGGAAAATCTAACAACTCTAGAAACCTCAAAATCCTATATATTTACATAGGAAAGAACAATTTTTTAGCTTTACTCGTACTCCTATAGATATCAACAATAGTTTGAATAAACATAAAGGGAAAACACATAGAATCATCAGTAACAAGAGCATAAAGGAATGCACACCTATCTATAGGGACAATATGAACATGTGAGATAGGATAAATGTTATGGCAGGAAATCCATAAATACAAAGAGTTAAGCTTAATAAAATCACAAGAATTAATTCCCGGTTCAGTTCCCCAAGAAATAGACCTGCCATAGAGTAGAGACATGATATCATTAACAGTGTATGGATATGTAGGTTTACAAACTACAGGCACTCCTAAAGCTTCAAAAACTATTTGATAATTAATAGTGAACTCTTGACCTCTAATCCAGGAAATCAAATAATGACCACCTATTATTTCAAAATAGATAGAGAGAATCAAAGTAGCAAGAGGAGGATGAAACACTTCACACAAAGAAACCCAGTTATTAGAGACAAAGTTCCTGTGGATGGATGGATCTAACTCACTCAACACAATCTCCCTTTCAGATCTCACAAAGAGTAACACACAAGTCTTCCAAAAGTTTGAAAAATATAGCAAGAGTTTCCCTTTTATATGTGGACAAGTTAGAATGAAACCCTAAATGTTTTCGCAGGCTTGGGCCTTGTTTAAAATTTCTGCAAAATTTCATTTCTGTGATTCTCGATCGATTAAGTCTAATTTCTCGACCGGTTGAGCTTGATTGAAATTGGCTCCCTTTCTCTACAATCAGCTGAACTTGAAACTTGAAACCTATACTTTTAAGCATTGCCTAATACATAGATTAGGCTTGTTTTGTTCTCGGTCTGCCAACACATTTAAAATATAATTCTAAATATTTAATCATAGATCTTTAGAACCTAACAGATTTAATGGGAATTGATTATTCAGAGTATTACATATGATCATTTTAGCATAAAGTAGTTAAAATTTAGGCAAAAATTGCAATTTACATCCGTTAACTTTTCCTAATTCTCATTTTAGTCCTTTAAGTCTAAAATTTGTTACCTTAATTCAATAACTTTTCTAACCCCACTCAAATCACCATTTTACATGACGTAATGGAATACCCTTAATGACAATGGACAAAATGACTAATTCGAGGGGGTTAGGAAAGTTATTGGACTAAAATGAAAATTTTCAATCTTTAAGGCTTAAAATAAGAATTGGGGAAAGTTAACAGGTATAATTTTATTTTTGTCTAAATTTTTTATTTAATGGAGTTAGATTCCGTAGGAATATTCATCTAAAACTATCCTACTCTATTCGTGTGATATAAATAACACAGCCAAATTTTAAAGCATTCTTTTGCAATCTTTCACGGTTCACCAACTCTTAACCGTTGGCCTGCAACATAATAGAATTTGCAGCTTAAGAAACAAGGTCAAGGCCGCGTAGGTAACTATTTCACCAAAGTCACAAATTAATTTGGCTATTAACATGACCAGTGGTGTAAATATAATAGAGATGCATGAAACTATAAAAAAGTGTACAGTGATGCATGGTTCTCCATGCACCCTCACATTGAATCAAATTATATATGTTAGCATATAAATTTATTAAATTGCATCTATAACGATTTTATCAAATAATGTAATATTGAAAAGTACAATTTTGTCGTAACTTGTCTAGCGTGTAGATTATAAACTTTCATTTTTGGAAACTTATGTGGAGAGTGAGTTAGAAGTCCCATGGTTTTAAGTAATTTTCAAACAAATTCCTAAAATAATTACTTTTTTCCCAAAAATATGTAAGCATCTGGGCTGCCGGAACCACATCCTCAGCTTATCGCATGATTTATATTATGTCAATCTTATCCATTCATACACGTTAATTCTACACAGCATTCATGATACTTCTACAAAATCATAATATTTATTAAACTGATGCATTCATATTAGTTATGAATTTGACAAAGCTCGGTGTTACACCTGAGTGAATTTAATATATTATAATGTGAAAAACAAAACACATTTATACCACACCTTCATAATCTAAACACACACTATCCAACATACCACATAGATAACTTGATGTGTTATATGTATCATTCCTTGAAGATGATAATTTTTATGGGGTAGATAACACACACACATATAATATATATATATATATATAATCAATTTTCCAACAATTGGCTGGCACTCCATACCATTTGTTTTTATTATGAATTCAACATCATAAATTAAAATGTTATCACCTCTAAAAAAATAAAAAAATCACAAAGCCAGCACAGTTATGTCACAACTCACAAATCACAACTAATTAATCCCTCGTTGAATTAGTTGGGGTGAGAGGTACCACTTTGCCTTCTTTATTTCTTTCCTTTTTATATTTTTAATTTATATAATTAATTTACTCGTACGTCATAGATTCATAATCACTCTTATACAAAAGATTTTTGAATTACAATATATCAGCCACTACTACTTACTGCGATTATAAAAAATCTGTTGACCCATAGACGAAGGCCATTAACCATTTTATTTTCATTCTTTATTTCTTCAATTGCACTCGCGTTTCATAAGTAATTATATATAATCTCTAATCATTATAACAAGTAAGAAAAAACAAAAATAAATAAACAACGTTGAATTTGACAATGTCCGCAACTACAGCTATACATGAGTTAATACAACCCGCGATTCGCACATGGGAAGTGTTCACATGGATACATGTTGTATTTCATAAGATGAATAATTACATTGTGCAACATTGTATCATTCATTCCTTGAACTCATTGACTTTATGAACAAACTCTCTAACTCTATATATATATTGCTCCTTTAAGCATGGTTGTTTTCCATCAATCTTATATTCACTTACTGAATACATAACTATGACTATTGAAGTCGAAGTTTTCTCCAAGGAGACCATCAAACCTTCGTCTCCTACACCTGATCACCTCCGCAATTACCAACTCTCCTTTCTTGATCAAGTTTCACCTCAATTTTACATGCCTTGGGTTCTATTCTATCCCAAAGACACCAATTCTAATCTCAACAATCTTGAACAAATTGAAAGAATTAAGAAATCCCTATCCGAGGCCTTAACACATTTCTACCCGCTAGCTGGACGGATTAAGGACAATTTTTATATCGAATGCAACGATGAAGGCGTACACTACGTTGAAGCAGTGGCCAAATGCAACCTTTCTGAGTTTCTTGAGAATCCAAACCCTGGTGAGCACAACAAATTCCTACCATATGAATTGGACAATATAAAAGATGCACTTGCAGCTGTACAAGTTACCTCCTTCAATTGTGGAGGGATCGTGATTGGCCTAGAATTATATCACGTCATAGGAGATGCTTCATCATTCTTCTTGTTTATCAACAACTGGGCTGCTGTTGCTCGTGGTGGTAGCATCATAGTGTCTCCTCAGTTTGATGCAGCAGCTAAGCTCTTCCCACCAGCAACTATCTCTGGCTTCAATCAAAATATGGGGATGATAAAAGAAAAGCTAGTGATAAAGAGATTTGTGTTTGATACTTCTACATTAGCGGCTATTAGAGACAAATACACTAGCAGCAACACAGAAATTGAATACCCACGTCCTACACGTGTCGAAGCCTTATCAGCTTTCATACACAGTCGTTTCATTGCTGCTACTCAACCTGAAAAAGACCCCAGTAAGCTCTACCTGGTGTTTCAAACAGTGAACATGCGTACGAGGTTGGATCCACCACTTCCAGAAAATTGTTTTGGAAATATTAGCCAATCCACAGTGTTTGTAGTCCCTAATGAAACTGAGGATGATGGGTTTTCCAGCATTGTTCTCCCAATGAGAGACTCGATAAAGAAAGTCGACCTAGATTATGTCAAAAAACTCCTGGAAAGTGACGGACACTTGAATTTTATGGCAGAGGTCACTGAAAAAGCAAACAAAGGAGAGGTGGTTGCGTTTGCCTTCACCAGCTTGTGCAGGTTTCCTATATATGAAGCGGATTTCGGGTGGGGGAAGCCTATTTGGGGAGGTTCTACAAAAATGTTGTACCCAAATCTAGTTACTTTCTTTGATACCAAATCAGGAGATGGAATAGAGGCATGGATTAATTTGATGGAGGAAGACATGGCTAAATTTGAAGAGGACAAGGAGGTCATGGAGTATGTTTCATTAGTAAAAAATTCTGTGTTATAGGCTGTCTGTCTAGGATAGATAGTCATGGTTTTAGCCAATATGAAGTCAAAAGTTTGGTTAGTTTGCAAAATATGTTTTTAATCTTTCACGTGTTTATATTAGTTTCCCTTATGTGAAATAAGATAATTTTCTTCCTTCTTTCTTTCTTTTTAATTTTAATAAGAAATGCTATATCCATAATATTTTTATAATAATTTCACAACAAAGTTTAATTGAGAAGCTATTACAAATAAATATTATTTAAGTGATATATAAATATAAATGACCCATTTGAAGTATCACCATTGGGCTCCAAATGTGTTGAGTTGGTCCTAATATTGACCTTAAATTTTTTTATATATCTTTCAAATAGTAAATGGTCAAAATTGCATCCGTGAACATACTATATAAGCAAAATACTTTGGGTAAATTGCAAAATACACTTCTAAAGTTTAGCATAGTTTGGATTTTACAACTTGAAGTTGGCTCTATTAGCAAAGCCAATCCCTCCGTTAGTGGACTCATCTACATGGCCATCAAGTGACATGCTAGTGTCTAACATGTAATTGAAGGTTTACTTTTGCTAAAAGAGATAATCTTCAGGGTGTAAAATCTAATTTTTCAAATTTGAGAGAGTAAAATCTAAAAAATCTCAAACTTTAGGAGTATACTTTACAATTTGACAAAATGCCCTACATGTAAAGATATTTTGCATTCTTCTGATCAATGACTTACTTTATGTAAAAATGATAAATTCAAGTTATATTTGATCAAATTTCTTATGACATTAATGTTACATCATCCTTTTTTTTGTTTAGGAATATTTCGACAAAACAACCTTTTAATTACATTGTTTTGTTATGCTCTTCGTACATACAAATATCAAGATGATCAGAGATCAATAACTAATTCATCATAAAAAAAAAAATTGAATTTCAAATATTTTTAATTGTAAAATTATATGCAAAAAATGATTTTATGGATTCAAGAATAACTAATATCCAATTAGTGTGAAATTTATGAGGTGAGATTTAAGCTACACCCAGGGTAAATTTATGCAACATTACACTCTTCTGATACCCTTCATGTATGAAAAATATCTATAATTATCTCAAGTGTAAAATTTTTAAATTTCAATTTTTTTAGCTTTTAGTTTTTATGTATTGCTTTTTAAAATCTCATTTTTTCTCCCCACATTTTCTTACTTTTTCCATTTCAGAAAAAAGCTAGATAAGCTATTCCTAAATAGACATTACGTTTCTAGAATTTACCATGTGTCAATCCCAAATCAGCATAGTGCAGCATGAAAGAGAAGGCTTTGCTTGTGTCACATTTGGTTCCACTCTCACACATTTATTATTTACACACACACACACACACACACACACAAACCCTAATGGATACACTAATATATCATTGGTGCTGAAACACATCTTTGGTGTGATGGTAACCCACAAATACAAGTTCTTGTTGGATGGGAGGAAGCAAGAGCCAGTGTTCAAGTATCTAGAAAAAAGCTTTACACACATTCATTTAGATTTGGCTAGCGTATGATTTCTATCTCAAACAAATATATATATATATATATATATATCATTGGTCAACTTTGATTTATCAAGTAAACATCTCACTTAAATATAAGCACAAATATATTAGGGATAGTCAAACAAAAAAAGAAGTTAAGATATATATTGCTCCTTATATATTTAACTATTAATAAGATCACATATTACATACGCAAACTTATCAAGATTAGCGATTATTCTGCCACGAAAGCATGCAAGAAAGGAATAAGAAATAGATCAAGCAAAAAATTTAGCAATAAGATTTTTTCAGTAGAGCCCTTCGAAGTTATTTGAATGAAACTCTAATGTTAAAATCACTTTAAGGCTGATTTGATAACTAATCTCCATAAAAAAAAAAAATAAAAAAAAAAATAAAAAAAAAAAATCGTGTTATCAATATCCTATAGTCAATATTTTAACACTAAAACAAAAATTCAACAAAATTACACCCACTCAATGGAACAACCTTACTTCCGGGGCCATAATTTATTTATTTATTATTATTATTATTATTATTTTTTTATGTTTATTACTATCAAAATTCTCTAGTAAAAAATGAAGAATTTAGTGATTTGGAAAGCTAATTGAATTTTGTTTTGATATTTGTGTTTTGGTATAATATAAATTTCGTAATATGTGGTTTTTTGAAGTAAATGTGCATGGTTGTGGGTTCTTTTTTTTTAAGAGAAAAACCTTATTTTGAGAGTTGGGAGACACTAAAAAAAATGTTACTATACTTTTATTTATTTTTGAACTTTTCGAGGGTTTTCAATCCTTCATAAAAATAAAAAAAAATAAAAAAAAATGATTCAAGAGTCATGTAGGTGTCAAAATTTCTACTTCAAGGGTCACATAGGTCACCAAAATTTTTGCTTCGATGAAATTTGTTTCAAAGGTTATCGAGAGTCATATAGACCCTGAAAATAATCTTTTTTGAGGGCTTTTAATACTTATTTTTTAAGGGTTTTGACCCTTGTAAAAAACCAGCTTTGTTGTTGTGCCATACAGGCTTTCCCCACCTAAAATCCGCTTCATATATAGGAAACCTAGACAGACTAGCGAAGGCAAAGGTGACACCCTCTCCTTTTTTCAATTTCTCCTTGTTCTCTTTTAAAAACTTCATCTGCCCACCATTCTCTTGTGAAAGTTCAATATGTGTGTAAAACATCCTTGAACGTTTAGACTCCAAAATACAAAAAAAAATAAAATAAAATTCAATTCAAACTTATTGTCAAACAATTAATGTGCAGAACATGAACATAAGCCAAACACAGAATTGATAAACAATCTAAGCCAAATATAATCACATCCACAACATAAATAAATGGCAAAGATAAAGGAAGAGAAACACAAATACAATGACAACACTCGATGTGTTATCAAAGAGGAAACCGAAGCTTTGGGTGTAAAACTTCTCCGTCGCCCTCTAAGTGGTAAATAATTCACTAAAGAATGTAGTTGAGATACATGAACAGCAGAAGACCCTCTAAGCCTAATTTGCCCAGTGTACCTAAGCTCTCAAAGCTTTTTGCTCCAATGAGGTTGCGTCGAACCTATTTCTTCTTTAGTTTACTGGATTCCGTTATACACCATAGCATCAACCAATAATCATTAGTCCCTTCCAAACTGCTTCCCTTAGCATAAAATGAACCTTCTTACAGATGTGGGTATGATGAGAAAAGGAATTGGTCAAGAACCTCTCAAAGATGAATCAATGGAGAGGAAGAGAGTAGAGGAATTTTAAGAGTCTCTGAGTAAAGATTGGGGATGAGGCAATCTTATTTTTCTCTAGGGTTTCTCTCACAAAATTCTCTTTAGAAGCTCTCTGCATTTCGTGGTTATAAGGGTCTATATATAGTGGTGTGTGTTTGGAATACAAAGAGTTAGTTTTTGTCAAATAGGGCAGGTTGGCAGCTTGGCCTCGTGGCTTGTCCAAGTCGCGAGTTCAAGTCCCGAGGTAACGGCTTGGCCAGCCTGGGACCTTTGTCTTGTAGTGCGACAGCTGGCGTGACCCTACACCTTCCCACATGTTTCTCACGTGCACAGCGTTTGGCAGCTTGCAAGCTGCAAGTCAATTGTGAGTCCTAGCCTCAAGTCTCTGCATCTTTGCACAAAGGTGAGCAATTCTTCACACTCTCTTCACACACTACCCTTACATGAATCCTACCTAAATACAAGGTTACTAAGTGCTAAATTACAAGCAAATTGATACAGAATAAATCCAACAAGATGGTTGATAAATTTCAACCTTACAATCTTCCCCTTTGGCTATTTCGTGACAAAATCCTATAACAAACTCTAGACTTAACGCATAAGTTGGGAATAGTTGGAAAACTCATTCACACCTAACTCTAGAATCAATGAAGCTTTTGAATCATAAGAACAAGAACTCCTGAAACACAACAACACAATAAGTTCATTGTATACAAAAAACTTGTAATGCATATGAAGCAAGCACAATGTGATCAAGTACAATGGAATAAAGTAATAAATCATGGCAATACCAAAACAAGCAATCACTATAAACAAGTGATCACAATACTTATTCACACTTGGAATGAACATTCGGACATTCAAGCTGACAAACACAAGACAAATCACTTGAATGACTAACACTCAACCAATGCATTGTACATGAAGTATATGCATCTAGGAATAAAGTCCTACAATGGCACAAGAGTGACAGTACTTAGAAAGAAATGCATAACATTTAATTATAAGTACTGATTTAGCAAAGTACACAGGCTGCATAAAGCAAGGTACAAACCATAAAGCCTACAAAGTGCAAAGAAACAAACCCTAAAAGCTTACAAAAGTAATATGGGTACAAACATAAACAGAAACCTTAAAAACCTACAAAGATACCAGGTACAAACATAAACACATAAAGTAAAGAGTACTAAAAAAAATGGATACAGAAATATGCTAAAGATAGACAAAAGCGATAAACAAAGGGCTGTCTGCAGAAATCTCCCCCTTTCATTGAACTCCCTCTGCCAACATCATCTCCCCCTTTTTGTCATGGAATGGCTAGTCCTCATCATCTTCTAGTTTTCTTTGAATTTGATCCAATTGGGCTTGGATAGAGGTGAACTTTATATTCCATCGATTGTTGAGATGGTGCAAGATGGATGTAAGTCCGGACATCTTCGTACTCAGCTCATGGACAGATGCTACAATAGAGTCTAGCTTCTCGTCGACGGGGAATGAGCAAGAGTGTGAACCACTGTGGGATGCTGAAGATTCTGTCTTGATTCCCTTCTTACTATGACTAATGCTAGCGTTGAATGTGCGCATGTTGATTGGACTTGGTTTTGTGCAGGGAAATTCATTTTCTAAAGGATGAAGTCCTTTAAGCTTCAAAATCCTTGAAATGAGACAGCAAAAAGGAATGCATATCATTGAGTTGATTCGTAGAACAGTTTTGCGAAGGACATGAAAGATATAAGCATAAATGTCAATCTCTACATCAGAGATTAGATCATGAAGGAACATTGCACGCCCGAGGTTCATATATTGTGTGCTGGATAGGGGGTATAGGTTGTGAAACATGATGATCGTAAGCACCCATAATTTCGGAGGAAGAGATGAAACACTGACTGAGTTCCCATTTGAGGAAAATTCCAAGTCTTTTCCAAGAACTTCCCGAAGTAAGTCCTCATCTGGATATAGATCATCATAGACCAGTGAGTTCCCAAGTATTGGCCGGTTGATGTGAAGACTCTCTGCCAGGTATGTAGGAGAGACCGAAAAACTTTTGCCTCTAATCCAGCACTTAAGTTCGTCCCCTTCAACAATTGCATTGGCATAAAATTCTTTTACCAGATTCTCATATGCATCATCATGGTCGGAGAGAAGATAATTTCAATCTTTATGAGCAAACCATTAAGGAATGTTAGTGTCAAAAAGGGAAGGTTGATCAACAACCTTTTCGAGAAGCGTTGTAGCACTTTTGAAAAAGTTTTCATGATTCTGAAAGGCAGCATAAGATCTGAATTTGTTGGGATCGAACACTCCAATTGATGAGCAGGTCCTTTTTGCTCTAGGTGAGAGTTTATCGACATTAATGACATGTTCTTTCCTTTTGTTGTTTCCCCCCTTTACAGCTGATCTCTTGAATGGAGACATTTTGGCACTACAATCATGATTTATCACACACAGGAGAAACCAAACAAGACACCAAACATTATTAGCAAAGTGCCAAATTCACACCGTGGATGATGAAGAAAACCCTAAAAACTTGAGATTTAGGTTCAAACCATGACAATGAGTTTGAATAAACAACCAAAACCACAAAAGGTATACAAGATAGAGAAATAACAGTATATAAACCATCACAAACACACAACAAAACCAGAAAAACAGAAACCCATATTCAAATAAGATAAATCACAAACCACAATAACAACCTGAAAAACAACAAAATGCTCAAATCATAAAGTATGAAGTGAAAAAGAGAAAAGCCCATACCTGTTTGTTAAAGATTTGAGAAGAAATGATACAGAAATGAAAGATTTTCAAAAAAATACTCGGAGTGTTTATGAGAGTGAAATGGAGAAGACAGTGAACAATCACAAAAGTATGACGGAAAAACTAAAAGGATTTTAAAACTGTCCTAAAAATGCAAAACACGTGTTTTTTGCGACTAGATTAAGCGCCGCCAGGGTAAGCCGTGAAACACTGTGAAACAAGACTTTAAAAAAAATCTTCTAAGTGTTTTTCGTGACTGGAAGGTCTACCCTCAATATAGTCGCGAAATGAGCCGCAAAAATTTCTGTGTACCCCTCGCAACTGGACCTTCCACCTGCGAACAAGTTGCCACACTGAGCCACGAAAATCATAAAAACTCAAATTTTGAAAAATTTTCTATGTATTTTTCGCGACTGAGACCTTAACTCGCCAGTGAGCTGTGAAAAGTCTCAAAGTGAGCTTGTGACTGGAGCATGCGACTGGTTCTACCTGCGACTAAGTCGCTAAAACAAGGTAACACTGTTTTGGAAAATTTTGACATTTTTGAAAAAGAAAAAAAACTTTTCCGAAAACAAATTAAAACACTCAAAAATCTTTTTGTGTTTGATCAACAAAGATTGAGCTTGTGAAAACACATTTAAACAAGTACAATCACACAAATGAATATGACATTTATTGAACATAAACTTGTATATTGTGTGTGGATATCAAACATTAGATAGTTCTTAGTCTAATGTGAAACTTCAATGATCAATTCAATCAAGGCATACACAACTAGTACTAGATAATATGACCATCTCAATTATAGAAGTATGCATATATCTCACTGTGACCATCTCAATAATGTGACCATCTCATTTGGCTTCATTTTTAACATATCATTTGATATTTTTGAATAAACATATCTCATTATGAGATTGATGCCTGAAATTTTGAATAGTTCAACTTAATGAGTTAGCCTTTGACTTTTTAGGCATCTAACAATTTATTTTGGTCGTTTTTCCTTTTTCCTAGTCAAATACTAGTATGTGCGACAGGCTTTTGCAACTCAATATCTCTTTTTATTTGAAGATTTACATTTGGTGAGCTCTTTGAAAAAAATAATAAAATCTTTTGACAAGAGATTTTGCAGAGGAGCTCATGGGAGTAGAAATATGTTTCTTAGAATCCAAGCCAAATCCTTTGACAAGATTTTTGGCATACTTTTCTTGAGAAATGAATATTCCATCTTTTCATTGTTTCACTTGAAGCCCTAAGAAGTAGTTCAACTCTCTCACCATGCTCATTTTAAATTCCCTTTTCATTGCTTCCAAAAATTCATGAGCTAGTTGATCAATTGTGGCTCCAAACAATATCATCCACGTACACTTGAGCGACAAGGAGGGATTTCTCATCCCGTTTAACAAACAATGTTCAATTTGCTTGACCTCTTTTAAACCCACGATCCAATAGGTAAGTGGTGAGACGATCATACCATGCTCTTGGTGCTTGCTACAACCCATACAAAGCTTTCTTCAGTCTTAGCACATGACCTGAAAAGTAAGGATCTTTAAATCCCTTTGGTTGCTCAACAAAGACTTCTTCATTTAGAAAACCATTTAAGAATGCACTCTTCACATCCATATGATACAACTTGAAATCCATGATAAATGCTATGGACAAGAGAATTCGAATGGCTTTAGTCTTGCTACTAGAGCAAACAATTCATCGAAGTCTATGCCTTCCACTTGAGTATACCCCTGAGCCACCAATCTAGACTTATTTCAGACAGCTTCACCATCTTCATCTGTTTTGTTCTTAAATATCCACTTCATTCTGATCACATGTGTATCTTTAGGCCTTGGAACCAATTCCTATACATCATTTCTCACTAATTGATGTAGCTCCTGGTGCATAGACTCTAACCAATTCTCATCTTTCAGAGCTTCTTCTACCTTTTTGGTTTCAAATTAAGCAAGATAACAGTTGTATGTCACATGATTAGCACTATACCTTGGTCCTTTTCTCAAACGAAGTCCTTCGCTTACATCACCAATAATATTACTTGATGGGTGATTGAGAGTCACTCTTGATGAAGGTTTCTTGGAAGTTGAAAGTTCCTCATCACGAGAAATTGGGGGTTGAACTTCTAGAGATGTAAGTGGACTTGAGACTTCTTGTGTTGATCTAGTCTCTCTTCTCGATATAGAGGGTGTAGACTCCTTTCGGGTGTTTCTTTCTCACCATCATCACTTAGGCACATATTATCATCATCCTTATACTTTTTGAGTTTGAGCCCTTTCCCATCATCCTCAATTTCCTTTTCTGATATGGTGTCATCTATGACCACATTGATTGTTTTCATCACCATCTTAGTTCGCTTGTTGTACACTTTATAGGCTCGGCTATTTATGGAGTAACCTATGAATATTCCTTCATCACTTTTACCATCAAATTTTCTCGAATTTTTCCTGTCATTTAGAATGTAACACGTGCTCCCAAATAGTCTGAAATACTTCACCTTGGGTTTCTTTTCTTTCTATATTTCATATGACGTCTTCTTTGTCCCTGCTCAGAAATAGATTCTGTTACAAATGTGACATGATGTGTTCACAGCTTCAACCTAGAATCTTTGTAATATGTTTTTGTTGAGTAGCATGACTCTTGCCATCTCTTGGATCACCCAGTTCTTTCTTTCAACCACCCCATTCTGTTGTGGAGCTGAGAATTCCTTCTTAATACCATGCTTTTCACAAAAAGCTTCAAATTTAGCATTCTCAAATTCCTTCCCATGATCACTTCTGATTTTGACTATGGGAATTCCTTTTTCATTCTGTAGTCTCTTGCATAGTCTTTGCATTTTATCACATGCTTCAGACTTCTCTCTAAGGAATTCCACCCAAAAGTACCTTGAGAAAACATCAACTACCACCATAATGTATCTTTTTCCTCCTAGGCTTTCAGTTCTTGTAGGCCTCATTAGATCAACGTGAAGAAGCTCTAAACACCATGAGGTAGCAATCACATTCACCTTATGATGGCTTGCCTTTATTTGTTTTCCCATTTGTCATGCTTTGAATATAGTCTTCTCCACCTTTCCAAACTTTGGAAGTCCCTTAACTACCTCAAGTTTAAAGACTTTAGATACGTGTTTGAAATTTGCATGTCCAAATCTGTGATGCCAAAGTTTCAGCATATCAACACGAGCACTTCTACACAAAATAGGTGCCGTAGGAACTACTCTATAGCAATTATCAGTAGTCTTATTTCCCTCCAAGACTTGAATTCTTTTTTCATCAATGATTATGCACCCCTTCTTTGAGAATTGGACAAGAAAGTCTTTATCATAGATTTAACTGATGCTTAAGAGATTTGCCTTCAATCCTTTGATGTATAGCACTTCTTTCAATAGAGGTAATCCCAATATTTCAACCATCCCTTTGCCGAGAACTTGAGCATGGCTTCCATCACCAAAAGTCACATAATCACAGGCTTTCACTTTAAGAGTCTTAAAGAGTGATTTATCTTCTGTCATATGACGAAAGCATCCACTGTCAAGATACCATGAGCATGAGTTAAAAACCTTCAATGAGATGTGCACAAACAGACAAGCATTCTTGAGCATCAAACATAACTTCATCTTTATTTTCCATGCTTCTGCCAGATTGAATTTTCTTTTTCAGAGCCTTTTCACGCAATGTTCTATTTCTTCTTTTGTACTTTTCAATTAAAGAGTTAGACTCACATAGACTATTGAGTAAGATGTGGTTCTTATTTTCAAAGTATTTTAGCATGTAAACGAACATCCTAGCATGTTTCCTGGATCTAATTAACACTAGGAGTTCATTTTTAGAGCATCCTTCAAACATACTCATAGTGTCATTATCACAAACATCTAAACCACAATTCATTAAGACCTTTTTCACAGCTGCATCCATAGCCAAGGGGTCTAGGATCGCACTTAGGTAATCAAACTACAAAGAGTGCACTCGCTCTGATACCAATTGAAAGTTCAATATATGTGTAAAACACCCTTGAACGTTTAGACCACAAAATACAAAAAAAAAAAAAAAAAAAAAAAAAAAAAAAAAAAATCGAGCTTATTGTCAAACAATTAATGTGCGGAACATGAACATAAGCCAAACACAAAATTGATAAACAATCTAAACCAAATATAATCACATCCACAGCATAAAATAAATGGCAAAGATAAAGGAAGAGAGATGCAAACACAAGGATAACACTCGATGTGTTATCAAAGAGGAAACTGAAGCCCTCGGCATAAAACCTCTCCGCCGCCCTTCAAGCGGTAAATAATCTACTAAGGAATGTAGTTGGGATACATGAACAACAGAAGACCCTCTAACCCTAATATACCCAGTGTACCTAAACTCTCCAAGCTTCTTACTCCAACGAGGTTGCGCCAAACCTATTTCTTCTTTAGCTTACCGGATTCTGCTATACACCATAGCATCAACTAATAGTCATTGGTCCTTTCCAAACTGCTTCCCTTAGCACCAAATGAACCTTCTCATAGACGTGGGTGTGATAAGAAAATGATTTAGTCAAGAATATCTCAAGGATGTATCAATAGAGAGAAAGAGAATAGAGGAATTTGAAGAGTCTCTTAGTGAAGATTGGGGATGAGGCAATATTGTTTTTTTCTAGAGTTTCTCTCACAGAATTCTATCTAGAAGCTCTCTACATTTCATGGGATAAGGATCTATATATAGTGGTATGTGTTTGGAATACGAAGAGTCAGTTTTTGCTAAACAGGGCTAGTTGGCGGCTTGGCCTCGCGGCTTGTCCAAGTTGCAAGTTCAAGTCGCGAGGTAATGACCTAACCAATTTGGGGCTTTTGTCCTGTAGTGCAACAACTGGCGTGACCTTTCACCTTCCTACATGCTTCTCATGTGCACAGCATTTGACAGCTTGCAAGTCGCAAGTCAATCGCGAGTCCTAGCCGCGAGTCTCTGCTTCTTTGCACAAAGGTGAGAAATTCTTCACACTTTTTTCATACACTACCCTTACATGAATCCCACTTAAATACAAGGTTACCAAGTGCTAAATTACATGCAAATTGGCACAGAATAAAGCCAACAAGATGGTTGATAAATTTCAACCTTACATCTTGGAATTCTTTCACACGGTACATGCTGGAATAATAATACCGTCTAACCCTATCTCATTGTCCCAAGAGACTACGGAGGCTGTGGACAGGCTCATGTTTCCAAAATATTGCCCTGATAGTGAAGGATCCAACCTTTTACGTAGGTCCACTGCATGAAATACTGCGTAAATCTTATTAGGGTCTTGTTCTGGTTATGTTGCGCAGCAAGGTAGTGACTCCATATGAAAGCTGATAACACCTCCACACGAGAGGGACGTGGGTTTGCAATGTTGCTATTGTCTGTGCTATATTTGGCTCGAAGAGCGACTATGGAAGATGCATTAAAGACAAATCTCTTTATCACAATTTTGTGCTTTCCATTTGTTGGATCAAATATAGGTAAAGTTTCAGGTGGGAATAACGTGGCAAATTCGAATCACGGTATCTGTGTGCCGGTTTGGATAGGGATTAATTTAGCGTTGAGTTTTGTACTGTAACGTGTTTTAGCCTTTTTCTTTTCTTTTTTCCCAATTGTAGCTGTTGACCAAGTCTTGTGAACAGTGCTCCCGTGCACTGTTCACGGGTCCCACAAATTGTACTTTTCAGTAACTTTTTCATTAAAAATGAGTCCAACAGCACTATTCACACATTTAAAAATTATTTTGCTACAGTGTTTTCAGCTTTCAGTTTCAGCAATTTTCAGTTTCAGCAACAATAAGTTGTATCCAAACAGACCCTGTATATCACTAATACCACGAGCAATAACAGCCTAGCTGTTGAGAAAGAAGAAGAAACCTTGTGACTAAAGATCAAACCAATCACCATTTGATGTAGGACAGAATCTACAATTTAATTATTGTAATTTATTAATTTGGTATTTAATTTATAATTTTTGTTATTTTAGGTTTAGCATTATTATTTCATTGTCTTTAGGTGTATTTAATGTTTTTTAGATCAAATTTGGTTCCCGTTATGATTTGATATTAATTAGAAGTTATTTTAGAATATATTTTTTTGTCTGTCAACTTTTATGGAGCTCTTAAATAGGCTCCAAAGTCTGTATATGTTTTTGAACAATTATTCAATCAATAATATTTAGACTTTTTTCTTTCTATTCTCTGGTGGATTTCAGATCCCTTGTGGATTCAAAGAACTCTCGTGGATAGGTTATTTTCAAGGACAAACATGTTTTGTTTCTTGTTTTTTAGAGGTAGACGTATTTTGTTTCTTCAAGTTTCATGACATCAACTGGTATCAGAGCTTTGACTTACCTTGGTCTGATTGCTAATCGGCAAGATGGTAACCACCACCATAACAACAACAAATAAATTAGCAAGTATTATGTGATGTACAACAAGCACTCGCAAATATCTATACTAGGATGGCGTCGTAGAAGAATGGGTACAATGGGGATAACTGCAGTGGAGACATAACTCACGGGCAACCTATTGGTAAGCAAATTTCATATAGACCTTATAGAATAATTGCAAGTTTTAATGGATATTGTTTAGAAGAAGATTTTCTTGATTGGTTACTTGATATAGAGGATTTATTTGACTATGAGAATTTTTGTTATGAGAAAAAGGTTGGACTTGCTTTGTATAAACTTAGTAAGTATGCCTTATATTGGTGAGAACGAACACAGTCAGATAGAGTCCAACAACATAAAGACAAAATTTGTTCATGGCCAAGGATGAAAAAGATGCTTGCTATCAAATTTTATCCTTTGGATTATGAAGAAATCCTGTCATATACAATACAAGATTATTATTGGCCAAGAAGGTCATACTTGAATTATTTTGAAGAGCCAAATATTCCACCATTAAAAGAAGAGTTGCATGTTGAAGAAAATATTGTTCTTGAAGAATACGTAGAAGTCAAAGAAGAAAATATAGAGATTTTTGGGGAAATTGATGAAGGCCTTGTTTTAGAGGAAGAACTTGAAATCAAGATTGTGGATAAGATTAATGAACACCCTATTATAGAGAAAGATCTTGAAGTCAAGATAGTAAAAACCATTAAAGAAGAAGTTATAGAGGAAGTTGTCAACGATCTCAATGAAGTCAAGTTAGTTGATTGCAACGTTCAAGCTCCTATTATTTTGGTGGGAGACACCAAAACAAAGTTTATTGATTTTATTGGGGAGGAAAGATTTGATTTGATTATTGACTCTTATTTTGCGAATGTTTTCAATTGCATAAAAATTAAGGGACAAGAAGTTTAAGTTGCTTAGTTGGTGACTTTCAAGTTTATAAAAAAGACAAGAAAGATGAAATATTCAAAGTATTTGTTCTCTTGGCATGTAAGATTTCAGATTTCAAAGATGACCTCGAGAACGAGTTTGCTTCAAGTGAAAAGGTCTGATAATGGAAAGAATCTACAATTTAATTATTGTAATTTATTAATTTTGGTATTTAATTTGTAATTTTCGTTATTTTATGTTTAGAGTTATTATTTCATTGTTTTTAGCTGCATTTAATGCTTTTTAGTTCAAATTTGGTATTAATTAGGAGTTATTTAAGAATATATTTTCTTGTCTGTCAAGTTTTATGAAGCCTTTAAATAGACCCCGAAGTTTATACACGTTTTTGAACAATTATTCAATCAATAAAATTTAGACTTTTGTCTTTCTATTCTCTAGTTGATTCTAGATCCTTTTTCCTTGTGGGTTCAAGGACCTTTGTGGATTCAAGGAACCCTCATGGATTTGAGGAACCCTCATGAATTTGAGATTATTTTCAGGAGCAAATATGTTCTGTTTCTTGTTTTCTAGAGGCATACGTGTTCTGCTTCTTGATGCTTTTGTATCTCATCACAATCCTTCCACAGTTGAAGGTGGTTACTTGTATGGCTAAAGCCTGTATGGGTAGGAATTTGTCGAGCTCAGCTGGGATAGGATTCTCAAGGAATTCAGAAAGTTGGCAATTGGCCTTGGATTCCACATAGAGAACACTCTCATCATTGCAATCAATGTAAAGATTTACCTTAACCCATCCTGCTAGCGAGTAGAATAGTGTTAAGACCTTAGATAAGGATTTCTTAATTTGGTCACAATGTTCTAAGTTCTTGAGATTTGCACAGCGATCTTGCGGATAAAAGAGACAAAATGGCATGAATATTTGAGGTGTAATCTGATCAATTACAGACAGTGTGTAATGACCGATGACGGAGGTGGTTAGGGGTTGGAGAAGCAAGTTTGATAGTTTGCTATTAAAAGTTCAATGTGTATAAAACACCCTTGAACGTTTAAACCCCAGATTACAAATTATCAATTCAAGCTTATAATCAAATAATTAATGTGCGGAACATGAACATAAGCCAAACACAGAATTGATAAACAATCTAAGCCAATTATAATCACATCCACAGTAGAAAATAAAAGGTAAAGATAAAGGAAGAGAGATGCAAACACAAGGATAACATGCAATGTGTTATCGAAGAGGAAACTGAAACCCTTGGCGTAAAACCTCTCCGCCGCCCTCCATGTTAGGACATATATGTTTTAACTTGTTTAAGAACATATGTCACTTAATTATGTAAATTGGCTAATCCTTTGACAAAACGCACTCTGCTTGTAATTGGGTAGTTCTAGGTGTTTTTAATACTTCAAGAAACAATGTTTCAAGGTCAAGTGTTGAAGTCATCAACTCTGTCCAAGAGAAAGCAAGTTGAAGTGTAGAATTTTTAAAGCTCGACACCTCTCGATAGCTACCTCGACACCTGCTATTTGTCGAGATTTAAAAAGTCAGATTTCTAATCTGATTTTCTTAGGATCCGTGAATATGTTTTTGGGATTTCTTTTCTTCTAACCCTAAACATATAAAAGGATTATTTTAAAAGCCGTTTTGGGTGACACAAGTTGCATATTCATTAAGCAATCTCTGTTTAAGCAAATTGTGATCAACAGACGAAGTTCTTGACCTAGTTCATCTTTCATCAACAAGTTGCTGTGTATTTGTACCATAGGGTTTTATAACCAAGCTTCTTCCTGCTATTCATCAGAAAGGATGATCTGAAGAACTTTGCAGCAAACCATTCTTCCTCAGTTGGTGTTCTGAAGTCACGTACTTGGATCCGCGCAATTGGTTAGTCGCGTACTTGGGATCAAAGGTGGAGACTGTCACTACAGATCAAGTCCAATTGGGTATTGGGGTAAGGGTTCAACTGTAGGTTGGTAAGGTACTTGGGATTCCTTTACTTGTAACTGCTTGATTTGATAATAATGAAGTTTCGGGAGTGGTGACCTGAAAATCACCCGGTGGGGTTTTTGCCATTAGGGTTTTCCCCATTCGTAAACAAATCACCGTGTTATTTATTTTTCCCTGCTTATTTAGTTGATTGGTGATTTGTTTGTGCTTCCATAAAATTGCATGATTAATTGATTAATTAATTACTTGGCTAAATTAATTAATTAGGGTTAATCACAAGGGGTCATTCAGATTGTGACCTATCAAGTGGTATCAGAGCAGGCACACTCTAATTAGGTTTTAATCTTTGCTGTGTTGATCCATTGACCCCTGTTTGTCATGGATAGAGGACAATCTTTGATTATACCTCCTTTATTTGATGGCACTAACTATGCATATTGGAAAGTACGCATGAGAGCTTTCTTGCAGTCTTTAGATGAAAAGGTGTGGCAAGCTGTAGAGATTGGCTGGACTAAGCCAACAGAAGATCCGGCCGATTGGGATGATTCTAAGATGAAGGCAGCTAACTTCAACAGCAGAGCGTTAAATGCCCTATTTAGCGCAGTCACAAATGAGGAGTTCAAAAAGATATCCTCAACTGAAACTGCCAAGGAGGCTTGGACCATCCTCCAGACTACTTATGAAGGCACAAAGGCTGTAAAAGACTCAAAGCTTCAGAGGCTAACTACAAGTTTTGAAGAAATTAAGATAGAGGAGGATGAGTCATTTGATGAGTTCTATGCCAAGCTCAAGGACATAGTGAACTCAGCCTTCAATCTTGGGGAAACCATCCCTGAACCCAAGATTGTAAGAAAGGTGCTCAGATCCCTACCTGAGAGATTCCATGCCAAGATTACGGCGATAGAAGAATCAAAGGACATTGACAAGATTCCTTTGACTGAGCTGGTAGTAAACTTGCAAACCTATGAGATAGGACTATCTAGGATTGGCAAGTCGAGTAAAGGTAAAAGCATGGTCTTGAAGGCAAAGAACAGTGATACAGATGAGTCTTCCGATGATGAAGATTCTAAGATGAAGTCCTACATCACTCGGCAGTTCAAGAAGTTTATGAAGAATGCCAATGGAAGGAGCTTCGACAAGGACCGAAGGTAGTTCAGTTCTTCACAGTTTAAAAGCCAAGACAAAGGGAAGAAGGATGCTAAGGATGGAAGTCAGTACACTGTTCCTACAGGACCAAAATGATTTGGATGTCATAGGTTTGGACACATGAAACATGAGTGTCCTACGTATCTCAAGAGCATTGGGAAAAGCAAGGCACTTGCTGTAACTCTAAGTGACACTGAGCCTAAAGATGATTCCGACAGTGAGGATGATGGAATCTTAAATGCTTTTACCGCCACAATCAATCATACTGAAGGGATTGTTGAAGAAGTGGATGAAGAAGAAGAACTGGTGGAATCAAAATTTGAGAAAATGGATGATCAAGATGATATCCATTCAGCCTATGAGAAGCTTTATAAGCTCTCTGAAAAGCATGAGAAATTATATATGCTGGCCACTAAGAAGCGCAGTGATGTGGAATTTGATCGTGAAGAGTTGTCCACAAAGGTTGATGAGGCGAATCAAACTATTGGAGCGCTGAGATTTGAAAACACCTTTTTGGCCGAGAAGACCAAGAAGCTTGAAGCAGAGTTGTTTCAAGTCAGAGCTCAACTAGAGAGGACTTTAAGTGCAAGGCTTGATGAGATGCTGAGCAATCAGAAATCTGCTTCGGATAGAACTGGTTTGGGGTATGGTATTTCTTTCTTAAATACTGCTTCTACTAGCAATACTGTTTTTGTTCCTCCTGCTAATAATACTGAAATTGAGAATATTGATGTCAAAACTGAATTAGCTAGTGAGAACTTAGACAAGGGTAAATCTATCTTAGGAGCATCCCCTAAACAAGATAAGAAAGATGATAAAAACCTTAGGGCTAAGAAGGCAAACTCTCAAAAGTCTAAACAAAAGAAGCAGCATCTCTGTCATCATTGTGGAGCTGCTGGTCATACTAGACCAAATTGCTATAAGTGGTTAGCCACTCAATAGAGCAAGGGCATGATAACATCTGGAAACCATAATCAGCTTCAATCCTCTCTTGCTCCTCTTGGAGATCTTCTGAAAGCCCTCATGTTCCTTTCGAACTTGAACGGGTTAAATTCTTCCCCCTCACATCCAGTTCAAGGATTTAATCAAAGGAAAGGTTCTTCCAAGGTGTGGAAGAAAAAGGACTTTAAGTGATTTCATCACTTTCTTCTTTCTTTTTGTCTTTCTGTGTTTTGCATTGCTTGTGTGTTTTGTTTTTCTGCTGAGTCAGTCTAGTTTTTCCATTATTTTGTGTGTGTTTGGGAGTGGCATTTGCGTTTTGTGTTTGGTGTGTTCTACGTTGTTTTTTTTTTTTTTTTTTTTTTTTTTTGGTTTTCAAGAATATCAACTGTAATGCGGCTACTGTTCAATGAACAGTAGCCGCATTATTTGACTTTCAGCCCGTGAACAGTGCACCGAGCACTGTTTATGGGTCCCACAATTCTCAATTTTTATCAACTTTTTCATTAAAAATGGGTTCCACGGTACTATTTACACATTTAAATATTATTTTGCGACAGTGTTTTCAGTTTTCAGTTTTCAGTTTCAGTAACAATAAGTTCAATCCAAACGGACCCTTTGTTTAACATGTTTTGTGTGTTTACTTTCAGTTTTGTTTATTTTTTTTTATTGAAAAAAAAACGTTGAAAAAAAAAAATACAAAAACAGTGTGTGTTATGTGTACTTTGGTACTTGTGTACCTTGGATGGCCAATGAATCAAAGTTTTCTAAACTTTGTATCACTTGTAGCTTAGATGAGTATCTCTATGCACAACTAAGCAAGTGAGCTTTGTGGCTCTTGTTTGTGATGAGTAAGATTAGATTATATCTTAAAACTTAATACTCATATCACTCTTTTTGACGGGTAGGACTAAAAAATCCTAAGAGAAAGGCATAAATAACCATCTCACCACTGGTGCCCGCCAATCATAATATGACACCTGTATGCTTCGGCATAGCAAAAGTGCAGTATCAAAGACATTCGGATGCTTCGGCATAGCATAAGTGCGATGTCAAATGCTTAAAATCTTGGGTATTTCTTTTCTCTCTTTTATATACCCATGTATGATATGCTAAAATAAAAGAAAACATGCAAAGAAAAATAAAAAGCAAAAAGATTAAAAATGCTTTACATATGGTTGCAAGTGTGTATTCTAGGAGATGTGGGAGTTATAGAATGTACCTCAAAGGTGATAGTCCCCATCAAACCGTTATGATTGTGTGTGAGTTGAAAGTTATTTTCTCATATCTCAGATCATCATAACATCTATACACATATGCAATCTTGCGATGTTTTTCACACACAACACGCAATATTCTTTGCTACTTTTGATACATGTGCAGGTACAATGTGATTTGACCATCACAAATGTTTTACATGTGCTAATGTATGCTCAGTAAACTGTCATAACTTGTTTTTTAAATATCAAATTGGTTAGACTTGTTTATTGTGTGTGTGTTTTTGCATGATCCTTGTGCATATTTTCTTGTTGAGAGATGTTTTAAGAGGTTTATCACTTAAGTGGATCTTTGGTTGAGATGTGTGTTAGATTGCATTCATGTCTGTGTTTTTTCCTTCTCGAAAAACTGCATTTTTCTGATGGCTCGACACCTCCCTCGACACCTCCTCGATACCTGGTCATCTGTCGAGCTTCTCATGTTGTTTCTTATTGCAATCTCGATACCTCTTTGACACCTGATGGATCGATCGAAAAAGTCTCTGTCTCCTCGATAGATTCTCGACACCTGTTGGATCGATCGAGATTCACTTGTGATGTTTTGAGTCTTCTTTCTCGACACCTTGTGGATCGATCGAGATTTCTTCTGTCCTCTCGTCAGCTTCTCGATACCTTGTCGATCGATCGAGATTCATGTATCTGCAATTGGCCTTGTTCCTCGATACCTGCATCTGTCGAAGGCACATTTCCTCGATACCTTCCTCGTCAGCTTCCTCGATACCTCTCAACACCTCAGCTGTCGAGAATTATTGAGGTGCTTATTTAAGTGCAGATCGCGATTTTTCTCTCATTTCTCTCGATCTCACTCGATCTGTCCGAGACTCTTCAATTTCCTTACTTGTTTTTCTCACTCAATCTTTAACCCCACTTGGATCTTGCTCATTCCTTGCTTCAATCTCTTGGTAAGATCACTTTTCCCTTTCATTTTCATGCATTTCATGTTTGAAAACCTAGTTTTTGGGATTTTTCATAAAAATTTGGGGTTTTTCAAAATTGTTGAGTTTTTCTTCAAATTTTGGGTTGGGTTTGTACTTAAATGATTTCAAAATGTCATACATTGCATTTCATTTGCATTATAATGATATTTACATGCATTTAGATGTGTGCCTTATGTTTGTGTGCTGCTAGGATTGGATTGGGCTGAGCCCATGATGTTTTTTTCTTTACATGTCACATGTCCATGCATTCCCATGCATACGTACTTGTTGTTCAACATATTTGATATTTGAACTGTGTTTGGGACTTTTCTGATTGTTTCCCCCTCTATCTTTTTCTCATTCTTTTACGTTAGTAGTGTCTATGGCACCCAAACATAAATCTACTCCTGCTCGGAACCCTCTGCGTTCTAGAGCTTCTTCCTCTTCAGATAATACTCCTTTTAACATCCGGTTCCATGATGGAGATTCTCATAAGGCATTTTCGGAGAACTTTTCTAAACGAGGTGTTCATTCGGGACGCCACGTTATACTGGCGGACTTCGCCGATACTGACCTTCCCGCTGTCATTAACAGTAGAAGATGGGGGTCACTGTGTGACATCCCAGTCACTTGCCCTCTCGTGCTGATACAGGAATTCTACTCCAACATGCATGAGATTGATCTTTCAGTACCTCACTTTGTCACTCGCGTTCGAGGTACGCGCATTCCTGTCACACCGCAACTTGTTGCGGATGTGCTTAGGGTACCTAGGATAGAGTTTCCTGATTACCCCTCTTGTAAGCGTCTGAGGACTGTGTCCAAAGATGAGCTCATCTCTGCTTTTTGTGAGCGCCCTACTGATTGGGGTGAGCATCAGTTCACATCATGTAGGCCTTTTGCTAAAGGTCCTAGATTCATTAACATGGTAATGACGTTTGTTCTCTATCCTCTTTCTCATTATAACTCTATCACAGAGCCTCGTGCTCGATTTTTGCTTTCCCTGCTTGAGCATCTTACTATAGACTTCTCTTCTCACTTCATCCGGTCTATCATAGAGGTCTATCTTGACTCGGCGTCCCATGATAAGCTCATCTTTCCTTCTACTATCACGCGGATTCTACGCCATTTTTTCTGTTCCCTTTCCTGTGTCCGACCACTTCACACACATATCTTCCATAGACGTTGTTACTGTAAAACGTAGTGAGGTGCAGTTCAGGTCGAGACAGCCAGGTGCCACTCCTCCCTCCCGTTCGGGGCCTTTTAGATCCGCTCCATCTACATCTGCTCCTTCTTCCTCTTCGAGCAATGTATCCCTTAGTGATATTATGGCGCAGCTGCAGCGCATGGACACTCGCCTTGATACACTCTCTGCTGAGTTGTATCAGGTGAATGTTCATGTGGGTCGTATTGCACAACGGCAGGCGATCATGGGTGGATTTTCTCTAGAGGCTACTCCTTCACCATCTACTCCAGCAGCGTCAAATTCTGAGGATGATGAGGATAATGATGATGATGATGATGGGGATGCTAGCTCTGCCGATGAGATGTCTACATGACACTCTACCCTTTGTCACTCGTGACAAAAAGGGGGAATAGTTTTGGGCTATGAGAGTAGTCATCTTAGGGGGAGAGTTACTATAGGACATTTTCGACAGGGGGAGTGTTATTATACTTGAGGGATGTAGTAAGGCTATATGTATTTTTTTCTTATCTTTTAGATACATTGGTCTTATATATGAGGTCCTTTGACCATTTTTACATACATTGTACTTATCTTATCTTTTATATATGTTGATGTATATTTCTTTCATCTCTATCTTCATGTGTTGTTTCTTTTCTATCTTTATACATATGTTCTTTATACTTGTACGCAATCTATTTATCTCTGTTTCACACAAGATGCCTTGATGAGTTTTGTTTAAAGTGTTTCAGAAATACAGGTTGTCAAAGTCTACTTATTATAAGCTCTCTTCTTGCAAAGTTTTTCAAGAATTTGTGTTAGGATAGATTTTATTGTATTCAACAAGTGAATATGAGTTGAGTGATTTATGACTCCTCTCATATGCTCATTTGTTTGTTGCGGTTTTGTCACGGATTGCCAAAGGGGGAGATTGTTAGGACATATATGTTTTAACTTGTTTAAGAACATATATCACTTAATTATGTAAATTGGCTAATCCTTTGACAAAATGCACTCTGCTTGTAATTGGGTAGTTCTAGGTTTTTTTAATACTTCAAGAAACAATGTTTCAAGGTCAAGTGTTGAAGTCATCAAGTCTGTCCAAGAGAAAGCAAGTTGAAGTTCAGAATTTTTAAAGCTCGACACCTTTCGATAGCTACCTCGACACCTGCTATCTGTCGAGATTTAAAAAGTCAGATTTCCAATCTGATTTTCTTGGGATCCGTGAATATGTTTTTGGGCTTTCTTTTCTTCTAACCCTAAACATATAAAAGGATTATTTTAAGAGCCGTTTTGGGTGACACAAGTTGCATATTCATTAAGCAATCTCTGTTTAAGCAAATTGTGATCAACAGACGAAGTTCTTGACCTAGTTCATCTTTTATCAAGAAGTTGCTGTATATTTGCACCATAGGATTTTGTAACCAAGCATCTTCCTGCTATTCATCAGAAAGGATGATCTGAAGAACTTTGCAGCCAACCATTCTTCCTCAGCTGGTGTTCTGAAGTCGCGTACTTGGATCCGCGCAATTGGTTAGTCATGTACTTGGGAGCCGTGCATCAAAGGTGGAGACTGTCACTACAGATCAAGTCCAATTGGGTATTGGGGTAAGGGTTCAACTGTAGGTTGGTAAGGTGCTTGGGATTCCTTTACTTGTAACCGCTTGATTTGATAATAGTGGAGTTTCGGGAGTGGTGACCTGAAAATCACTTGGTGGGGTTTTTGCCATTAGGGTTTTCCTCATTCGTAAACAAATCACCGTGTTATTTATTTTCCGCTGCTTATTTAGTTGATTGGTGATTTGTTTGTGCTTCCATAAAATTGCATGATTAATTGATTAATTAATTACTTAGTTAAATTAATTAATTAGGGTTAATCACAAGGGGTCATTCAGATTGTGACCTATCACTCCAAGCAGTAAATAATCCACTAAAGAATGTAGTTGGGATACATGAACAATAGAAGACCCTCCAAGCCTAATCTACCCAATGTACCTAAGCCCTCTAAGCTTCTTACTCCAACGAGGTTGCGCCAAACCTATTTCTTCTTTAACTTACCGGATTCCGCAATACACCATAGCATCAACCAATATTCATTGGTTCCTTGCAAACTACTTCCCTTAGCACCAAATGTGCCTTCTCACAGACATGGGTGTGATGAGAAAAGGATTTGGTCAATAACCTCTCAAGGATGTATCAATAGAGAGGAAGAGAGTAGAGGAATTTGTAGAGTTTCTTAGTGAAGATTAGGGATGAGGCAATCTTGTTTTTTTTCTAGGGTTTATCTTGTAAAATTCTCTCTAGAAGCTCTCTTGATTTCGTGAGTATAAGGATCTATATATAGTGGTGTGTGTTTGGAATACAAGAGTTAGTTTTTGCCAAATAGGGTAAGTTGGCGGCTTGGCCTCGCTACTTGTCCAAGTCCCGAGGTAACAGCCTGATCAACCTGGGACTTTTGTCCTATAGTGCAACAACTGGCGTGACCCTTCACCTTCCTGCATGCTTCTCATGTGCACAACATTTGGTGGCTTGCAAGCCGCGAGTTAGTTGTGAGTCCTAGCTATGAGTCTCTACTTCTATGCACAAAGATGAGTAATTCTTCACACTCTCTTCACACACTACCCTTACATGAATTCCACCTAAATACAGGGTTACTAAGTGCTAAATTACAAGCAAATTGGCACAAAATAAAGCCAATAAGACGGTTGACAAATTTGAACCTTACAATCTCCCCCTTTGGCTATTCCGTGACAAAACCCTAAAACAAACTCTAGACTTAACACGTGAGTTGGGAACAGTTGGAAAATTCACTCACACCTAACTCTAGAATCTGTGAAACTTTTAAACTATAAGAAAAAAAACTCTTGAAGTACAACAACACAATAAGTTCATTGTATACAGAAAACTTATAAAGCATATAGAGCAAGCACAATGCGATCATGCACAATGGAATAAAGTAATAAACTATGACAAGACCAAAACAAGCAATCACTATAAACAAGTGATCACAATGCTCATTCACACTTGGAATGAACATCTGGACATTCAAGTTGACAAACACAGGGCAAATCACTTGAATGACCAACACTCAACCAATGCACAGTACAAGAAGTATATGCATCTAGGAAAAATCCTACAGGAGCACAAGAGTGACAGTACTTAGAAGGAAAAGCATAGCACTTAGTTATAAGTACTGATTTAGCAAAGTACATAGGTTGCATAAAGCAAGGTACAAACCACAAATCCTACATGGTGCATAAAAACAAACCCTCAAAGCTTACAAAAGCAACATGAGTATAGACCATAAATAGAAACCTTAAAAACCTACAAAGGTACCAGGTACAAACACATAAACTTATAAAGTAAAAATAAAGTACTGAAAAATACAATATGAAAACAGAAATATGCTAAAGTTAGACAAAAGCGATAAACAGAAGCCTATTTGCTAAAATCTCCCCCTTTCGTTGAACTACCCCTGCCAACATCATCTCCCCCTTTTTGTTAAGGAATAACTAGTTCTCGTCGTCTTCTAGCTTTCTTTGGATTTGATCCAATTGGTTTTGGATAGAGGTGAATTTCATATCTTATCGAATGTTGAGGTGGTGCAAGATGGATGAAAGTCTAGACATCTTTGAACTCAACTCATGGACAGATGCTACAATAGAGTCTAGCTTCTCATCGACGGGGAATGAGCGCGAACCACTGTAGGACGCTGAAGATTCTATCTTGGTTCCCTTCTTACTATGACCAATGCTAGCGTTGAATGTGTGCATGTTGATTGGGCTTGGTTTTGAGTAGGGAAATTCATTTTCTGAAGGATGGATTCCTTTGAGTTTCAAAATCCTTGAAATGAGACAGTAGAAAGGTATGCATATCCTTGACTCAGTTCGTAGAACAGTTTTGTGAAGAACATGAAAGATATGAGCACAAATGTCTATATCTACATCAAAGATCAGATCATGAAGGAACAGTGCATGCCCGAGGTTCATATATCCTACGCTGAATAGGGGGTACAGGTTGTAAAACATGACGACCGTAAGCACCCTCAATTTTGGAGGAAGAGATGAAACACTGACAGAGTTGCCATTTGAGGAAATTTCAAATCTTTTCTAGGAACTTACCGAAGTAAGTCCTCATCTGGATATAAATCATCATACACCGGTGAGTTTCCAAGTATTGGCCGGTTGATGTGAAGAATCTTTGCCAGGTATGTGGGAGATACCGAGTTGGTTTCTCTTGAAAGCCCTAAGTTTTGTGTAAAGGAAGTCTTCTCAAAGATCTCACACGAGATTCACACAAAACAGCAATGTATGAGCAACAAAGCAATATGGACCATCATCTCAGGTGGTCCATATTGCTTTGTTGCTCATACATTGCTGTTTTGTGTGAATCTCGTGTGAGATCTTTGAGGAGACTTCCTTTACACAAAACTTAGGGTTTTCAAGGTAGAGATGATTTCAACATCTTGAAGATCATTATTGTTGCAACCATTGGAACTTAAAAGAAAAGCAAGCGGGGAGCTTGTAGCTGATTGAAGAATTCAAGAAAGAAGTAGTCCGTGGATTCGGAGCCTACGCGTGGTCGTGTCAGGAAGTTTTACTGGTGGGTAGCATTAGGAAGTCGAGCGGGGAGCTTGTAGTCATTCCGTAAGAACTTCAATTCTTTCATAGTGAATTCTGTTATGCCTTGAGGATCGGTGGGTCAAATCCTCCCCAGGTTTTTACAAAGTGGTTTCCTGGGTGATCATATCTTGTGTTCATTTATTTTTCGCTGCTTTATATCTTGATATGATTATTTGATTGCTTTAACCTAGAATTGCATAATTTGACTAAGTAACAGCTTGGCTAATTAATCTAGGCTACGCAATCTGTGTGTTTAAGGGGTCTAAATTTCCAACAAGTGGTATCAGAGCGGGTAGCTCTTCTTGTTGTAAATCTTTTGATCTAAGAGTTGATCCTTGACCCTTGTTGTCATGGATAATTTGAAGTGTCTTTCTGATCATGTTTCTGCTCATACTTCTGCTGATTTTATTGATGCCTGTGATGTTTTGAATAAAAAGGACACTATTGTTTCTATTGATTTTTTTGATGCTTTTGAAACGCTTCGTAAGGAATTATCTAAATCGTTGAAAATTGCTAAGAAATTTAAAGAAGAGTTAAAATTGGCTAATCTTGAAAAAGAGGATTTGATTGTGAGATTAGATGAGTCTAATAAAAAGAATGAATTTTTGAGAAATCAAATTTCCTCTCAAGATGAGAAGATGAAAAGCTTGGAACAAGAGTTAGTTGAGTCTCAAACTAAACTTGAAAATTTGACTAGTACCAAGCATGCTATTGATAACAGAAGTGTTTCTGTTTCTCTTAAACCTAAAACTGAGAAAGTTTATATCTCTCATTTCAAGAGGAATAATAAAGAAAAGGCTTATTTTGCTAGGTTAGACAAAGGTAAAAGTTCTAATGTAGATGCTGAAGTTTCTAAACCTAAGTCTAATCCTACTGTTAAAGAGCATAATAAATCTGTTTTTGTACTTACTTGTCACCTTTGTGGTGTTGTTGGTCATATTAAACCAAATTGTTCTTTGTTGAGGCAAAAACCAAAATCTGAGAATAGATTTGTTATTAGGAATACTGATGTTCCTAAATTTGTTCTTGTTTATCACTTTTGTGGTGTCTCCGGTCACATTCATCCTAATTGTCATAAATTAAAATTTAAGCATTCTATGTTTCAATCTAGGATATGTGATGATATTTCTCCTGCCATAGGTTCAAATAAATTATTTTATATGCTTTTGAAAAATTTGAGCTTGTTGGTTTGTGAAAGGAATTTGCAGGATTTCAGTCTCTCTCAAAAGATTGGTGTAATTCCTCAAATGCACTCTACTTCTCATGGATTTTCACCTACAAAGCCGAATACTTGTGCTAAATGGGTGAGAAAAGATTCTCCAAGGTGAGTGTTGCTAACTTGTCCTTGATTTAATTCTTTCAATTATTTGTGGACATGTTTTGTATTTTGTTTTTGGTTGTTTTGTTTTTTTTAGGTTGTTTTTTATTTAAAAAAAAAAATCCAAAAACATTGAAAAATTCTCAAAAAGACAAAAATATTTTATTTTGTGTCTTGTTTTATTTTTCTTGAGGATTACATGAGTTTTAATATCTCTCTTGATTTAGAACATGCCTGACATTGTGGAGAAACTTGAATAGTTTGTGCTAAGCTTTTTTTTTTTTTTTTTTTGAATGAGTATGTACTAGTTTGTACATGTACTCAAGGGTTAATTAAGAAATTGATATTTCTTGTTTGTGTACCCTTTATAACTTAGTTTTGCACTGTCATGCATTTTATTTGCATTGTTCATTTAGCATAATATGTGTTTTTTTGTTTTTGGCTATAAAGTTTGTTAAAACCAAAAAGATTTTTGTGTTTTGTATTTCACATCTTGGATGTATAATCAAGGATTGGCCATATTATCTTTACATAACAAGCTTATGTACCTTGTTTAGCTTAGATGAGCTTATTTTATTGCACTTGACTAGTTTGAGCTTTGTAGTGCATGTTGTGTGAGAAAGATGTTTATGGTTTATCACTGTGTCTTAATCTTGAAGTCACATGTTATTTGATTGTTGAACTTGATCCTTTTGAGAAAGGCATAAATAACCATCTCACCACTGTTCACTAGCCAATCATGAACACCTTAGTGCATATCATAAGATTCTGTGCTCGAGAAAGTGTAGCACATGCACAAAAAGAACATAAGGTGTAGCCTCAAATTAAATTAAAACTGGTGTGTACTATTAGGCTTGATGTCAATTCACTTAATTCAAACCGGTGTGTACTATTAGGCTGAATGCCATCTCATACAAACAAGAGGCAAAAATACAAGAAATTTACATGATTGCAAGCTTTTGTTTTAGGAGATGTGGGAGTTATAAGATGTAACTCTTTAGGTGATAGTCTCTTTTAAATTCTATACGATGAATTGTGTAGACTTTGTGTTTGATTACCATTCACATATCACCTCACATGTATCTCAAGTTTTTGCTAGTATCACACACTACACAAGTTACTCTTTGTTAAACACTGTACATACAAGTGTGTGTGTTTATGGTCTGATCAACCAAGTTTGAAAATATCTTGAGATTTGTGCACAACATTTTTGTTGCTTGAGAAAATTCATGGGAGAATGATTGAAACGTGTTTTTGACATAATTTGGGTTTAAAAAAATTTAGGTTTTTGAAAAAGCATTTCATCTCATACTCATGCATTTTTTTTTTTACAATTTAATGCTTTGAGGAGTTGTTTTAAAAATTTTGGTTTGTGTCTTTCAAAACTGGATTTTTTCTCAAAATTTAGTGAGTCTCTGCCCATTTCAATCGATCTAGCCTGTTTTTCGATCGATAAAAAAAGTGCTCTCGTTTGTTCTAAAATGACTGATTCATTCGATCGATCGAATGTATTTTTCAATCGATTGAATATCGTGAAAAAGATTTTTTTTAAAAGGTTCTTTTCTGACTCTTTCAAAGTTACTATTCAAAACTTTTCAAACTTTTTTTCTCTCTCTCCGAGTTGGCTGGCTCCACATCAAGAATTTTTGTCGTTTTCGTCCGTTATTTTTGCAAAATCTCTCTCTCCTCAAGCCGGTAAGTCATTTTTACCCTTCCTTTTGATTTATTTTTCATCATTTCATGCATAAATTCATGCATTTAAGGGGCGATTTTCGCACTTTGATATTTTGGTTTTTTCATTTGATTCAAGCCATGTTTTATGCAATTGATCATTGGGTTTTTGTGGAGACACATCATAAACATGATCCTTGGTAGTTAATTTGATCAATTTTGAGCTTGGTAAAAAATTGAAAATTCTAGGGTTTCTAATTGATCCGAATTGGGGATTTTGTTGAATTGAGTAGAATTTGATGAAATTGGCTTGTTGTTTTGATGAAATTAAGCATTATAATCTATGTGTTGTGTTTTATAATGTTCAATTCATCATTTTGTTATAAAAATTTCCAGTTGATGTTAAATTTTTGGGGTTTTTGTTAAGAAAATCCCCTGCTCAAGCCAATTTTGTCAATTTGATCACAATTAAACTTAATTGCTCACTGCATTAGTACATGCATCATGGCATTGTATTTGCTCATGCATCATATAGATTTTAATTATATTTTTTTTGTGCTAACTTGCAGTCTACCTTTGGTTTTGTTTTTCTTCTATTTTCTTTTGGTTTTCTCTTTGTGTCTCTGTCCTTTCCTTAGCATCATGCCTCGGAAAACTAGAGCCCATAGGTCCCTTCCTTCTTCCTCTCCATCCCCTCCCTCCTTTGACCATGAGAGGTTTCCGAGTGAGAAAAATCAAGATCTTTTTAAGAAGCTTAACCTTAAGAGGAAGATTTGGGCTGAGCGTTCTGTTGTGTTAGATGAGCTAGATCCTGCCATTAGGGCAAACTTTGAGCGTCAGGGCTGGTTACCTTTGTTAGACATTTCTGATCCTCCTCCACCATCTGCCTTGATTAGAGAGTTCTATTCGAACATCTCTATCCACATCTATGATTCCAACACTTTGGTAAAGAGTTGGATACGAGGTGTTGAGTACACCATTACTCCTCAGGTAGTGGCTGCTGCTCTAGGGGTACCGTTGGTTAGGGATCCTGTCTATCCTTATGATGAGTCTCCCGAGCTGAGCGATGTTTTGTCTTTCATCACTGGTACTTCTGTCCAGTGGGGTTCTGATCCTAGGATCACTTCTGCTGAGCTCTCCGAGTTACATTATCTTTTCTTTAGGATAGCCTGCCATTCCATCTGGCCTATCTCTCATGTGCACACCATTCCTCTTGAGAGGTGTGTATTTTTGTACACTCTTGTTACTGATGCTCCTATCAGTTTTCCCCATCTTTTTCTTCGTTCTTTGAACGAAGTTTATAGGAGTTCATCCACTTCACATGCCCTTGTTCATCCTATTTTCATTCATAGGATTCTTCTTCATCTTGATCTTAGTGGCTTTCCTTCCTCTGAGCCTATTCATGTGATTGCTCCTATCAGTGCGTCTTTTCTTAGACAGAGGGCCGCTCATCTTTGAGCTGGTTCTAAACACCCTAGGTCTGAGCCCTCTAGTAGCGTACCTCTTCCTCCTTCTTGTTCTGTAGGTCTTGCTGGTGAGGATATTCCTGATCCAGTTAGTGCTGAGACTGCTGTTGCTGATGTTCCTCCACCTCCTTCGGCCGACTTTGATGTTCATCGTACTTTGGAGACTGTCATGACTGTTCAGCAGGCTCATGGTTAGATTTTGGTGGACTTGCTGGAAGAGATTCGTGCTCTCCGAGTTGATTTAGCACGTCTTCATTCTTTCTCATCGCCTCCTTTTGATGGCGACTCATGAGTGCTCTTTGGCATTCCGTCACAAAAAGGGGGAGTGGAGTTTTGGCTTGTAGAGACTTTTGTAGTTAGGGGGAGATATTGTTTTTAGATTGTATCTAGGTGCTTCACTATGTATATCATTTTTGAGATATTCATGTTAAGGGGAGTAACATTGATTGATATACATTTATTTTTTATTGATTCTTGTTGATTTATGATTCACTGCGTATTGATTTATATTTATGACTTGATCATTCTTATATGTCTTTATTTTGTGTTGTGTGAATCTTACAAGAATGTTATACCTGTTGTTTTTACTCTTTTCTGTCACACATGCGTTTATGCGTTTGTTGAGTATTTCAGGAATATACAGGTTGATTCAACTAAGCTGCTGTCTACACTTGCAACTGATGGATAGTAGTTAGGCTGAATTTGATTTTATGAGCATTACCTTTGTAAAAGGCTTTTTATTTGTAAAACTTTGAGCTGTTAATTAGGGTTTTGTCACGGATTGCCAAAGGGGGAGTTTGTTAGGTTCTAAGGTCTTAGGAATTTATGTATTTAGAACTCTAATTTGTAATGTTGGCAAACCATGATCAAAACATTGTATTTAGTCTTGTTTAGAATTGCTCAAAGTTGGTTTAATATTGTAAAGTTGGAATCGAATGGCTGCAGAAGTACTTGGGACTTTTGGCCTGGTTCGATCGATCGAAGAATAGACTCGATCGATCGAAAATCGCACAGGTTGAATTTTTTGCAGATTTTCCAACTCAGCCCTACTTCATTAAACATTTAGGGTTTTGTGTTTTTACCCTAGGTATATAAACTAAACCCTAGCCACGTTTTTGGAGGTGGTCCATATTGCTTTGTTGCTTATACATTGCTGTTTTGTGTGAATCTCGTGTGAGATCTTTGAGGAGACTTCCTTTACACAAAACTTAGGGTTTTCAAGGTAGAGATGATTTCAACATCTTGAAGATCATTATTGTTGCAACTATTGGAACTTGAAAGAAAAGCAAGCGGGGAGCTTGTAGCTGATTGAAGAATTCAAGAAAGAAGTAGTCCGTA
Organism: Quercus variabilis; assembly: GCA_030445155.1. Classification (NCBI taxonomy): domain Eukaryota; kingdom Viridiplantae; phylum Streptophyta; class Magnoliopsida; order Fagales; family Fagaceae; genus Quercus; species Quercus variabilis. The sequence continues at coordinate 55,394,125 of CP129447.1, read as the reverse complement.
GATTCGGAGGCTGCGCGTGGTCATGTCAGGAAGTTTTACTGGTGGGTAGCATTAGGAAGTCGAGCGGGGAGCTTGTAGTCCTTCTGTAAGAACTTCAATTCTTTCATAGTGAATTCTGTTATGCCTTGAGGATCGGTGGGTCAAATCCTCCCCAGGTTTTTACGAAGTGGTTTCCTGGGTGATCATATCTTGTGTTCATTTATTTTCCGCTGCTTTATATCTTGATATGATTATTTGATTGCTTTAACCTAGAATTGCATAATTTGACTATGTAACAGCTTGGCTAATTAATCTAGGCTACGCAATCTGTGTGTTTAAGGGGTCTAAATTTCCAACAAGAGTGAAATGGAGAAGACAATGAACAGTCACAAAAGGACGTGGGAAAACTGAAAAACAATTTTTAAAAACTGTTCATAAAATGCAAAACAGGTGTTTTTCACGACTAAATTAAGTCGTCAGCCAGTCGTCAAGGTAAGCTGCAAAACATTGTGAAGCTAATAAACTTGAAAATTTTCTTTAAGTGTTTTTCGTGACTGAAAGGTTTACCCGCGAGATAGTTGCTAGGAGAGCCGTGAAAATCTCTGTGTACCCCTCGCAACTGGACCTTCCATCTACGAACAAGTCACCACACTGAGCCGCGAAAATCATAAAAACTCAAGTTTTAAAAATTTTTCTAAGTATTTTTTGTGATTGCAACCTTGACTCGCCAGTGAGCCGCAAAAAATCTCTGAGTGAGCTTGTGACTGGACTTACCCGCGTCTGAGTCGCCAAAATAGGGCAACACTGTTTTTGAAAATTTTGACATTTTTGTAAAAACAAAATACTTTCCAAAAATAAATTAAAACACTCAAAGATCTTTTTGTATTTGATCAACAAAGATTGAGCTTGTGAAAACACATTTAAACAAGTACAATTACACAAATGAATATGGCATTCATTGAACATAGACTTGTATGTTGTGTGTGAATATCAAAAATGAGATAGTCCTTAGTCTAATGTGAAGCTTCAATGATCAATTCAATCAAAGTATACACAACTAGTACTAGATAATGTGACCCACCTCAATTATAGAAATGTGCATATATGACCTCCCACATAAACTTGAGTACATTTTTTTTGAAACTTTTCATTTGGCTCCATATACATCATATCATTTGATTATTTTGAATCAACATATCTCATTGTGAGATAGATGCCTAAAATTTTTAAGATTTCAAATTGATGAGTTAGCCTTTGGCTTTAGAGGCATCAAAAATTTTATTTTGGTCACTTTCCCTTTTTTCTAGTCAAATACTAGTATGTGCTACAGGCTTTTGCAGCTCAGTATCTCTTTTCATTTGGAGATTTACATTTGGTGAGCTCTTTAATTGAAAGCAGTAAAAATAAAAGTGGGAAGATATATAGGCACAAGTCTATGCATGTCTTAAGATCAACAAAACCATTCACTAATCATCCATGATAAGGTTGAAAATCTATTTACAACAGTCACATAGAGTTTAGAATTTCTTCCATAATGATATGTGTGCATAAGGGACAAGCGAAGCTCGTTAAATGCATAAAGCCATTAGTACAAAGGTACTAGGCAAAACATTATTTGAGACAACACTCAACAAAGTTGATCAAACTTTTTAGATTTTCCAATTTTTATTTTTTTTGGATTTTTGACACAGAAGAAGAAAAGATTGATCAAAAATAGAACAACAAACAAAAACTAACAAAAACAAGGGTGACAAAAATAAGAAACACAATGCAAACAAAACACAAAGAGATTTTATGGAAAATAGAGTTCAAGGAATGATACCAATACTAATGGTCTTACGCAAGGATTCAAAACTCGGGCCATCAAAAGGTTTGGTGAATATGTCTGCCTTTTGATTGTCAGTATTTATGAACTTTAGACAAACTATCTTGTCCTCTACCAAGTCCCAAATGAAGTGATAACGAATCTCAATATGCTTTGATTTGGAGTGTTAAACTGGATTCTTTGACAGGTTTATGGCACTAGTGTTATCACAGAACACACATATAGTGTCTTGAGAAATTCCATAATCATGCAGTAGCTTTTTCATCCATAACAATCGTGCACAACAACTCCCAGTTGCAATGTATTCAACTTCGGCTGTTGAAAGGGATACTGAATTTTGCTTTTTGCTCATCCATGAAACCAAGTTATTTCTAAGATAGAAGCACTCACCAGACATGCTTTTCTTATCATCAATGCACCTTGCCCAGTCAGCATCTAAATATCCCGCTAAACACTCATTCGAATCTTTTGTATACCAAATCCCATAGTCAAACGTGCCATTGACATAGCGAATGATTTGCTTTATTGTTGTTAAGTGAGATTCTTTAGGAGCAACTTGGAACTGTGCACATACCCCGACACTGAATGCAATATCTAGTCTACTTGTTGTGAGATAGAGAAGACTGCCAATCATACTACAATAAAGTGTTGGATCGATGTCAACACAAGTTGTATCTATGCTTAGTTTTGCAGAGGAGCTCATGGGAGTAGAAGTATGTTTCTTAGAATCTAGGCCAAATCTTTTGACAAGATTTTTGGCATACTGCTCTTGAGAAATGAATATTCCATCTTTCCGTTGTTTCACTTGAAGCCCTAGGAAGTAGTTCAACTCTCCCACCATGCTTATTTCAAATTCCCTTTTCGTTTCTTCTGAAAATTCATGAGCTAGTTGATCAATTGTGGCTTCAAAAACAATATCATCCACGTACACTTGAGAGACAAGAAGGGATTTTTCATCCCTTTTAACAAACAATGTTTGATCTGCTTGACCTCTTTTGAACCCATGGTCCAATAGGTAAGTGGTGAGACGATCATACCATATTCTTGCTGCTTGCTTCAACCCATACAAAGCTTTCTTCAATCATAGCACATGACTCGAAAAGTGAGGATCTTCAAACCCCTTTGGTTGCTCAACGAAGACTTCTTCATTTAGAAAACCATTTAAGAAGGCACACTTCACATACATTTGGTACAACTTGAAATCCATGATGCATGCTATGGACAAGAGAATTTGAATGGAATATAGTCTTGCTACCGGAGCAAACGATTCATCGAAATTTATGCCTTCCATTTGAGTATACCCTTGAGCTACCAATCTAGACTTATTTCGAACAATTTCACCATCTTCTTTTGTTTTTTTCTTAAAAATCCAATTGGTGCCGATCACATGTGTATCTTCAGGCCTTGGAACCAATTCCCACACATCATTTCTAACAAATTGATGTAGCTCCTAGTGCATAGACTCTACCCAATTCTCATCTTTCAGAGGTTCGTCTACCTTTTTGGGTTCAAATTAAGCAAGATAACAGTTGTATGCCACATGGTTAGCACTATATCTTGGTCCTTTTCTCAAATGAAGTCCCTCGTTTACATCACCAATAATATTACTTGATGGGTGATTAAGAGTCACTCTTGATGAAGGTTTCTTGGAAGTTAAGAGTTCCTCATCACCAAAAATTGGGGGTTGAACTATTGGAGATGTGAGTGGACTTGAGACTTCTTGTGTTGATCTAGTCTCTCTTCTCGATATAGAGGGTGTAGACTCCTTTCTGGGTGTTTCTTTCTCAGCATCATCACTTAGGAACATATCATCATCATCCTCATTCTTCTTGAGTTTGAGCCATTTTCCATCATCCTCAATTTCCTTTTGTAATATGGTGTCGTCTATGACCATATTGATTGATTCCATCACCATCTTAGTTCGCTTGTTGTACACTCTATAGGCTCGGCTATTTGTGAAGTAACCTAGAAATATTCCTTCATCACTCTTAGCATTAAATTTACCCAGATTTTCCCTGTCATTCAGAATGTAACACGTGCTCCCAAATATTCTGAAGTACTTCACCTTGGGTTTCTTTTCTTTCCATATTTCATATGACGTCTTCTTTGTCGTTGCTTGAAAATAGATTCTATTACCAATATGACATGATGTGTTCACAACTTCAGCCCAGAATTTTTGTGGTATGTTTTTGTTAAGAAGCATGACTCTTGCCATCTCTTAGATCACCCGGTTCTTTCTTTCAACCACCTTAATCTGTTTTGGAGTCTTTGGAGCTGAGAATTCCTTCTTGATACCATGCTCTTCACAGAAGGCTTCAAATTTAGCATTCTTGAATTCTTTCCCACAATCACTTCTAATTTTAACTATGGGAACTCCTTTTCATTTTGCAGTCTCTTGCATAGTCTTTGCATTTTATCACATGCGTCGAACTTCTCTCTAAGGAATTCCACCCAAGAGTACTTTAAGAAATCATCAACTACCACCATAATATATCTCTTTCCTCCTAGGCTTTCAGTTCTTATAGGCCCCATTAGATCAACATGAAGTAATTCTAAACATCGTGTGGTAGCAATCTCATTCACCTTGTGTTGGCTTGCCTTTGCTTGTTTTCCCATTTAGCATGCTCCATATATAGTCTTCTCCACCTTTCCAAACTTTGGAAGAAGCTCAACTGCCTCAAGTTTAGATACTTTAGATACTTGTTTGAAATTTGCATGTCCAAGCTTGTGATGCCAAAGTTTCAGCATATCAACACGAGCACTTCTACATGAAATAGGTGCCGTAGGGACTACTCCATAGCAATTATCAGTAGTCCTATTTCCCTCAAAGACTTGAATCCCTTTTTCATCAATGATTATGTACCCTTTCTTTGAGAATTAGACAAGAAAATCTTCATCACAGATTTGAGTGATGCTTAAGAGATTTGCCTTCAATCCTTTGATGTATAGCACATCTTTCAATAGAGGTAATCTTGATATTTCAACTGTCCCTTTGCCGAGAACTTGAGCATGGCTCCCATCACCAAAAATCACATAATCACAGGCTTTCTCTGTAAGAGTCTTTAAGAGTGATTTATCTCCTGTCATATGACAAGCACATCCACTGTCAAGTTACCATAAACATGAGTTGAAAACCTTCAATGAGGTGTGCACAAACAGACAAGCATTCTTGACCATCAAACATAACTTTATCTTTATTTTCCATGCTTCTGCTAGATTGAATTTTCGTTTTTAGATTATCAATCTTTTCACACAATGTTCTATTTCTTCTTTTATACTTTTCAATCAAAGAGTTAGACTCACGTAAACTATTGTGTAAGATGTGGTTCTTAGTTTCAAAGTATTTCAACATGTGAACAAATATCCTAGCATGTTTCTTGGATTTAATTAACTCTAAAAGTTCATTTTTAGAACGTCCTTCAAACATACTCATAGAGTCATTATCACAAACATCTAAGTCACAATTCAACAAGACCTTTTTCACAACAGCATCCATAGCCAAGAGGTCTAGGATAGCGGTCAGGTAATCAAACCACAAAGAGTGCACCTACTCTGATACCAATTAAAAGTTCAATATGTGTATAAAACACCGTTGAACGTTTAAACCCCAGATTACAAATGATCAATTCAAGCTTATAATCAAACAATTAATATGTGGAACATAAACATAAGCCAAACACAGAATTGATAAACAATCTAAGCCAATTATAATCACATTCACAGTAGAAAATAAAAGGTAAAGATAAAGGAAGAGAGATGTAAATACAAAGACAACACATGATGTGTTATCGAAGAGGAAATCGAAACCCTCAATGTAAAACCTCTCCCCCGCCCTCCAAGCGGTAAATAATCTACTAAAGAATGTAGTTGGGATACATGAATAGCAAAAGACCATCAAAGCCTAATCTACCCAGTGTACCTAAGCCCTCCAAGCTTCTTGCTCCAACGAGGTTGCGCCGAACCTATTTCTTCTTTAGCTTATCGGATTCTGCTATACACCATAGCATCAACCAATATTTATTGGTTCCTTCTAAACTGCTTCCCTTAGCACCAATTATACCTTCTCACAGATGTGAGTGTGATGAAAAAAGGATTTGGTCAATAACCTCTCAAGGATGTATCAATAGAGAGGAAGAGAGTAGAGGAATTTGTAGAGTCTTTTAGTGAAGATTGGGGATGAGACAATCTTGTTTTTCTCTAAGGTTTCTCTCACAAAATTCTCTTTGGAAGCTCTCCTGATTTCGTGGGTATAAGGGTCTATATAGAGTGATATGTGTTTGGAATATGAAGAGTCAGTTTTTGCCAAACAGGTTAAGTTGGCGGCTTGGCCTCATGGCTTGTCCAAGTCGTGAGTTCAAGTCGCGAGGTAATAGCCTGGCTAGTTTAAGACTTTTGTCCTGTAGTACGACAATTAGTATGACCCTTCATCTTCCTACATGCTTCTCATGTGCACAGCATTTGGCGGCTTTCAAGCTACGAGTCTGTCTTGAGTCCTAGCCGCAAGTCTCTACTTCTTTGCACAAAGATGAGCAATTCTTCACACTCTCTTCACACACTACCCTTACATGAATCTCACCTAAATACATGGTTACTAAGTACTAAATTACAAGCAAATTGGTACGGAATAAAACCAACAAGATGGTTGATAAATTTCAACCTTACAGCTATAAGATAATTTCAGTATCAACCTTCATTGTATTCATAGGAAATTAATTTCAAGCTTAACTAAACGAGTTTTATCTAGTAATTTAGTAAAGCTATTGGCATTGGATGATGGAAATCCAACATGCATGGCTGGTATATATAGTTATATAGAGGTTTTGCAGAGAAAGAGTCAACGAATCCATAGATTATAATAGATTAATTTCACATCCATCTGGCTGCATAATTTTGAAAGTTGCTGATGTTTCTGATGTCTCTACAATAGTTTAATTAGGATAAAGGATACGTGGGTATTACCAAATGAATGACGGTAAACTAGTCCAACAGTGCTATGAGGAACTGGATTTATCCTGAGAATGGAGAAGTGTAATGTTTGGGAATGCAAGTGAAAATTTAATTGTAGCCCCATCATTCATAAATCCGATTGCATAATCCATGGCAATTATGTTTAGAGAAGCTGGTTTGATAGTTTCCTGGTAGACAATTTCAGCATCAACCTTCATTGTTTTCGTAGCAAATTAATTTCAAGCTTGTTTAGTAAACGAGATTTATCTAGTAATTGAAGTGAGGCTATTGGCATTGGATGATGGAAATCCAACATGCTTGGCCGGCATATATAGTTTATTTTATTTTATTTTATATTTTTAGGAAAAGTGGTGAAACGAATATATTCATAGCTTATAATAGATTAATTTCACATCCATCTGGGTCCATGATTTCGAAAGTTACTGATGTTTCTGATGTCTCCAAAGTTGCTGTTGTTTCTGATGTCTCTAAAGTTGCTGTTGTCTTTTATGTCTCTATTATGTTCTAAATATTTAGGATTAAATGTCTATAATTTCAACTTGTATGTGTTGGCAACTTAAGAACAAAAACATGTCTAGAATAGGTGTTAGACATTGCTCAAAATTGTATAGGTCAAAACTCAAGAATGTACAGACTGTAAGAAAAATGTTTATTTTTCTGTGAAGCTCGACCAATCGAATGGTGAAGCTCAATCGATCGAAAATCGCAGAAAAATAATTTATGTAGAATTTTAAACAGACCAAAGCCTGTGAAAATGTTTAGAGTTTTAGTCTAACACTCCTACGTATAAAAGGAAAACCCTAGCCAGGTTTTAAAGACTCTTGGTAGAGTAGTGAGTTACTCCCGTGAGATCTAAGAGGTTTTGTACTTCTAACTCTATAAGCATTTACCGAAAGAAGAATTAAAATCAAGTGCTAGTGGAATCTAGTTGTTGCATAGATTAACAAGCCATGATCTGAAACCTTGGAGTGGAATCTCAAAGTCACAAGTGTGGGTGCTTGTGTGTTGCAAATCCAAGAGAGAATAAGTTCGTGGTCTCGAAGTTTACACGTGGTTGTGTCAGTAAGTTACTACTGCAAGTAACAATAGATTTACGGTTAAATCTAATTGTAAAAACTTCGATTCTCTATAGTGGATTTGTTTTATCTTAAGGATAGTTAGGTCAAATCCTCCCTAGATTTTTACCTCGAAATTGTTGGCTTCATTGGTTTTCCTAGATCATCATATTGTGGTGTTCTTTATTTTCCGTTGCTTTGCATTATATGATTTATTCTTGTTTAACCTAGATCTGAATAATTAACCTAAGTAACTACTTGGCTAATATATTAGGTTAAACGATCTGCATTAAGGGGTCTAAACCAACAAACAAGGGGCATCGGAGTAGGTTAGCTTTTGTTTGAGTAGTTTACCTTGAGTTGATCCTTGACCCCTGCTATCAAAGAACTTGGTCACTCTCTTGTGATTCCTCCCCATTTTGATAGGAATAACCATGCTTACTGGAAGGTTAGGAAGAAAACCTTCTTGAAATCTCTAGATGAGAGAGTATGGCTCTTTGTTAAGAATGTTTGGGAGAGACCTACCACTGCTGTTAGTGAATGGAACACTGCATAGAAGGAAGCAACAAGCTTTAATAGAAAGGTTATGAATGCTATATTCAATGTTGTTTCTATGGAAGAATTTAAAAGGATCTCTAATGTAGAGGTTGCTCATATTGCCTGGAATATTTTGCAAGAGGTGCATGAAGGCACTAAGGCAATAAAAATTAATAAGCTGCAGCAATTGACGTCCAGGTTTGAAAGTATCAAGATGTCTAATAATGAGATTTTTGATGAATTCTATACCAAACTAAATGACATAGTGAACTATGCTTTTAATTTGGGTGAAGTATATGATCAATCTAAAGTGGATAGGAAGATTCTTAGATCCTTAATTGAGGATTTTAGACTCAAAGTCACTACTATAATAGAAAGTAAGGATGTGAACACCATCCCTATTGATGAACTTGTAGGATCTCTACAATCTTATGAGTATGACCTACCTAAAACCAACAAATCCAAGTCCATGGCTTTAAAATCTGTTGATGATGTAGATGATAGTGGATTTGATGATTAAATCTCTTCTATAGAGATAGCTTATCTTGTCAAGAACTTTAGAAACTTTTTTAGGAACAATAATAGAAGGGCAAGAAATTGAAACATGTTGACACAAAGAATGTGAAGAAGTATGAAACAACCAAAAATTAAAATTCTAAAAAATCAAAAGATAAGGTTGTTCAACCCTTTAACAATTCTTTAGGTCAACAGTGTTTTGGTTGTCAAGGTTGTGGTCACCTTAGGTCAAAATGTCCTACTTACTTTGGATATAAGGGAAAGATTATGGTTGTTACCCTTAGTGATAATGAAGTTTTTGATCATGAGTCTAAAAGTGGAGAGTCCTTCTGAAATAAGATATGACATCTATAAGGGAAAGATTATGGCTTTCACTGCTACTGCTGAAATAAGTGAGCCTGAAATTGTTATGGAGAATCCTTCTGATAGGGAACTTTCTGAGAATGCTGACTTGCAAGAAACTTACAACAAGCTTTGCAAGATTGTAACAAAGGATGCCATGAATGTTGACATAGGTTTGAGGAAGATAAACACTCTTGAACAAGAAAAGAAAAATCTGTTGGTTAAACTCTTTGATGCTAACGAACTCATAACCTCTATTAAGATTGAGAACATGTCTTTGATTGAGAAAGTTAAAAGTTTAGAATCTGAATTATCTGTTGCAAGAGAACAACTTGATAGGACTTCTACTTCTAAACTGGATTATATGTTAAATGTTCCAAAATCTTTTTCTGATAAGACAAGGCTAGGGTTTGTAAAGAGTGTTTCTACTTCTATTGTTCATCCTCCTAAGTTTGCTCCTGCTACATCTATTTCTACTCTTGAAGTTAAGGTACCTAAAGAAGAAATTCAAGCTACTAGGAGAACTAGGGTAGATCTAAGTGAGTGAAAACCCAAGAAACCCAACCATCCTAGAAGCAAGACACAACACAAACCTCAATGGTTTCATCATTTTTATGGTGGAGCTAGGCATACACACCTAAATTGTTTTAAGTTGCAAGCTTCAAAGCAAGTAACCAAACAAAAAGTGTGTGCCAAAAGCACAAGATCCTATGACACTTATTCATGAATTGGTAAAGGTTCTTAACATTTATGCCAATATTGCAGCTGAAATTAGGTCTAATTCATTTATAAACTCCAATTCCAAGTTTTCATCTAAGAGAGTGTGGATGCAAAAGACTTAGTCTCAGTAAGTCTACTGACATGGTCCTTGTACTAATTCTTTCAATCTCTTATGACCAAAATGTTTTTCATTAGGATTTGCATTTGCATTACATTCTAGGTTTGTTTATGATTTCTTTTAATAATAAAAAAAAATTGTTTTGTATTACACATCTTCAAGTGTGTAAATGAGGTTGCCTATGAAATTTTCATTTCATGACTTTATACCTTGTTTAGCTTTGATGAGCTATTTTTCTGCACTTTGCTAGTTTGTGCTATGTAGTCACATTCTTTGTTTTGGAAGTCACATTCTTTTGATTGTAAGGACTAAAAAATCCAAGGAGAAAAGCATAAATAACTATCTCACCACTGTTACTCGCCAATCATAAACATCTGTTTGCAAGTTATAAAAGTCATGCTCGGTAAGGTGTAGCACTTGCACAGCAAGATTAAATGAGGTGTTAATTGTGAAAAGAAGTGAAAATAAAAAGAAAAATAAAAACATTATTCAAAAGAAAAAAGGAAAAGAAAAAGAAAAAGAAAAGAAAAAAAAAATAAAAAAAAGGCATCAAAAGAAAAAGAATAAAAAAAAAAATTGTTTTTACATGATTGCAAGGGTGTTTTTTTAGGAGATGTGAGAATTATATAATGTAACTCTTTAAGTGATATTCACTTTCAAACTTATGTGTTGATAATGTAGAAATTGTGTTTAATTTCTATATATAAATCATCTTTTGTATATCTCATTCACTTACTAGTTGCTCACACCACAAGCAAATCTTTGTTAAACTCTGTACATGTGATTGTGTGTTAATTTTTGTGGCCATCCAAAATTGTGATTCTTGAAATGTCTAGTACTTTATAGGGTTTTGGAATAAAAATTTTGTGAGGAAATTTTTTGAATGATAAAAGTTGATTTGATTGGAAGGAAAGAGTTTTTGAAAACATTTGAAATCATTGACATGCATTTCATATCATAAAAATTGGTTTTAAAAATGTTTCGGCAAAAAATTTCCAAGTTTCCAAAAGTTTCTGATTTTTCAGGACTTGATCAATCGAACCTGTTTTTCAACTGATCAAAAATTAAGTTTTTAAGGCTAAAACTCTCAGGTTGACTCGATTATTCCTTCGATTCCTTTCGATCAGTCGAACCTGATTTTAAAATATTTTTGATTCCTAGCTTGATTCCTCCAATCAATCGAAAATCATTTTTTAAAATGAAATAAGAGGAATCTGAACCTTGTTCTTCATTCTTTTGTCTTCCTTTTCAATCCCTCTCTCGATTCCTCTTAGTCAATTTTTTTTTTTAATCTTTTTTTGAGTCAAAGCTTCAAAGGTTTTCCTCCTAAACATCTGGTAAGACTCTTTTACCCCTCCTATTTTTTTTATATTACATGCATTCAAGCTTTTCATCAAAAAAATTTCAAAATTTTGAACCAAAAGGATTTTAGGGTTTTTGATGATTTTGATTGTTTTGATCCAAATTGTTGGATAGGTTTTTGTTCATGCATCATATAAACATGATTCACATGCTTTGATTTCAAAATTTTCATGATTTCTACAAAAATTCAAAATTAGAGTTCATGTGTTCTTGAGGAATTTGGGGATTTCATTCATTTGGATGAAATTGAGTGAAATTGGCTTATGATATTTTTTAATTGAGTAATTATAACATGTTTTATACTTGATGTGTTGTTCAATTAGTCAATATGAAGATTTTTGGAAAATTAGGGTTTCAAAAATGGGGATTATGCTTAATTTCTAATAATCTTGGTTAGTTTTCAAAATTGAGATAAAATTGAACTGTTTTTTGTGCATTAGATCATGCATCATATGTGTCCTTGCATCATGCATCATATAGTTTTTAAAATTTCATGTTATTTTGTGTTCTAACTCTATCTGATGCAATTAGCCCTTGGTTTTTGTTTTTGTTTTTGTTCTATTGTTTTTTTTTTTTTTTTTTTTTTTTTTTTTTTTTTTTTTTGGTACACTAGTCATGGCTCTTAAGGTTGTAGAAAGTTTAAAACCAAAGCTAATAGGAACACAGGATCCTCATCCTCTTTTGCTCTGGTTGAAAGGTTAGGTTTCCTACAGCCAAAACTGAGGAAATTTTTGAGACTTTGACTAAGTATAGGTCTATCTGGGGTGAAAGACAATTAGTTCTAGATGAGTTGGATCCTTCCATCTGTAGGAATCTAGTGTCTAGGAACTGGGGTCCTTTGTGTGAAGTTTCTTATCCCCCTCCTACTATAATGATCAGAAAATTCTACTCGAATCTCTTTGTATATTCTGAGGTTACTAGTGGTCATTATTTGACTTCCTGGATTAGAGGCAAAGAGTATAAGATAATTGAGTGTGTAGTTTTTGAAGCTCTAGGTGTCCCTCTAGTTCGTAGACCCACTTTCCCATACACTAAGTCTCCTCCTCTTGATGATGTGATGTCTTTACTTTGTGGCAAATCAGTCTCTGGGGGATCTAAACCAAGAATAAACTCAAGTTAGTTGATTGAGGTTAACTATCTTTTCTTTAGGATAACTTGTCATAATATCTTTGCTATTTCTCACATTCGCACTATCCCTTTAGATAGATGTGCTTTTTTATATGCCTTTATCACAGATGGGTACATGTATAGAAGTAAATCTAAGTTACACAATTTGTCCTTTCCAGTCTTTATCTATAGGGTTTTACACTTTTTAAGATTAGACAATTTTCATTCCCTTGAGTTAATACATATTACTGCCCTTATAGAAGCAACCTTTCTTAGATAGCGACAGGCTCAAATGAAGAGTTCTAATCCAAGCACTAGGACTTCAAAGAGACCAAGAGATTAAGCATTTATTGTTGCTCTTGCCTCTAGTGATCAACCTACTACTGAGGTGATACCTATGGATCCTACTACTGCTGTGGATCCTACTATTGATGATACTACTACTCCTATTATTACTCCTCCTCTCTCACTCCATGCCATGATGGAGACGTTCATGACCACTTAGGCAGCTCATGGATAGCTGCCTTGAGAGCATATTTTGCTGAGTATAGGAGTGCTTTTCCACCTCCTCCACCCTTTGACTTTTGATGGTGTCCTTTGGCAATGTGTAACAAAAAAGGGGGAGTAGGATTTATGATAGGTTCTTGTACTTAGGGGGAGAGTAGAGAGATTTTGTATTCAGGGGGACTAGTTGAGTAGTTTAGTTGTTTTGTTGATGAGAGTCTTTTATGTATATTTTTTTTCTCAATGATGTTATTTTTATTGTACTTGTTTCACAAATTTTGTTGGTTTATTGACTATGATAGTTTATTTGATGTTTATTTATTTGATATTTTGTCTATCACTTATGTTTTGTGAATTCAAGTTCAGTTTTTATATTTTGGATTTATACTATAATTTCCACACATTCATTTATGGTTTGTTTTGAGTGTTTCAGGAATTTACAGGTTAATTCTTTCTCATCTGCTACCTATTCTAGCAACTAATAGTTAGTGGATTGTGATGGAATTGTAAGTGGGCAAAAATGTGTAAGTTAGGCTAATTCTTGAGTGAGCAAATATTTTTAAGTGTGTTTTGTCACAAATTGCCAAAGAGGGAGATTGTTAGGTTTTAAAGATTTAGGATTAAATGTTTAGAATTTCAACTTGTATTTGTTGGCAACTTGAGAACAAAAACATGTCTAGAATAGGTGTTAGACATTGCTCAAAGCTGTATAGTTCAAAACTCAAGAATGTACAAATTGTAGGAAAGATGTTTATTTTTCTATGAAGCTCGACCAGTTGAATGGTGAAGCTCAATCGATCGAAAATCGCAGAAAAATAATTTTTACAGAATTTTAAATAGGCCCAAACCCACAAAAGCATTTATGGTTTTAGTCTAGCACTCCTATGTAAAAAAGGAAACCCCTAGCCAGGTTTTGAAGACTCTTGGAAGGCTTGTGAGTTACTCCTATGAGATCTGATAGGTTCTGTACCTTCTAACTCTACAAGCATCTGCCAGAACAAGATCTATAATAAAGTGCTGATGGAATCTAGTTGCTGCATAGATCAACAAGCTGTGATTTGAAACCTTTGAGTGGAATTTCAAAGTCGCAAGCATGAGTGCTTATGTGCTACAAATCCAGAGAGAATGAGTCTATGGATTCGGAGCTTGCACGTGGTTGTATTAGTAAGTTACTACTGGAAGTAGTAATAGATTTATGGTTAAATCTAATTGCAAAAATTTCAATTCTCTATAGTGGGTTTGTTTTACCTTGAGGATAATTAGGTGAAATCCTCCCAAGTTTTTACCTTGAAACTGTTGGTTTCATTAGTTTTCCTAGGTCATCATATCGTGGTGTTATTTATTTTTCATTGCTTTGCATGATATGATTTATTATTGTTTAATTTAGTTCTGAATAATTAGCATAAGTAACTATTTGGCTAATATATTAGATTAAACAATCTGCATTGAGGGGTCTAAACCAACAAACAGTCTCGACAATGATTATTTGAGGGTATTGCCAAGTGTTTGGGAATGCAAGTGGAAATTTAATTTTTGCTCCATCATTTATAAATCCGTTTGCAAAATCCTGGCAATTATGGTATAAGGTGGTCGCCAAATTGCATGAGATTTGGATCTTCATGCAAGCCATTGATATATATATTTTGAATCGTCATTGATAAAGACATCAAATATCAAAAGTACGAACTATATATATATATATATAGAGAGAGAGAGAGAGAGAGAGAGAGAGAGAGAGAGAGAGAGAGAGGAGTTCAAGTTACACCTAGTGTAACTTTAAAGAGTTACACATTTTTTAAACCATTGGATTTAAGTAGATTCAACGGTTAAAAAAAGACTATAATTATTACAAATATTCTGATTAGAATCTAATTAATTACCTTTATTTATTACCTTCTAAACCTATCTCTAAATCCAAAAAAAGTTTGACTTCTAACTCTCTCTCTTCGAAAACTTGCTCTAATTTTTTTATGATTCTCATCAAATGTTTTCTTAAGCTTTGTATGATGCTATACTTGTCTTTTATGAAAATGCCCATGGGCTTTACAACGGAGCAACATGTGCGAACCTTCTTCAATTGCTACTTGTATGCTTTATAATTTTTGTATGCCATTTTTGTTTTTGTTTATGTTTATGTTTTTTTTTTTTTTTTTTTTTTTTTTTTTTTTTTTTTTTTTTTTTTCCTTCTGCTAGCAACCTATGGAGGTGGTGGAGGAGAAAGAGAGAGAAAAACGTAGAGAGAGAGAAATGTAAATGAGAGAGAGAGTCAAAAGTCAAACTTTTTTTCTGGTTTAGAGATAGGTTTAGAAGATAATAAATGAGGGTAATTAATTAGATTCTAATCAAAATATTTATAATAATTATAGTCTTTTTTTAATCGTTAGATCTACTTAATAAATGTGTAACTCTTAAGAGTTACACCAGGTGTAACTTAAACCCATCTCATATATATATATATATATATTAGGGCTATTTAGATTCATCCGATTACCCAACCCACCTGAAGAACCAACCAGATCTGACCCAAAACTAGCCGACCCGACTACTCTGACGCGTCGGCAGTGGGTCTACACCACAAGAAAAAATTCTGGCAGGTCAGTTTTAGTTTTCCTCCCCTAAAACCCAAACTAACAGAAAGATTTCCAGATTCTAGCCAAAATTTCCATATCCCGACCAAAGTTTCCAGATTCTAGCCAAAATTTTCTAGAATCCGACCAAAAAAATCGAGATTCCGGTGATAGTTTTCTAGATTTCGATGCTATTTCCCTTTGATCCAATGAGATTTTGACCAGATCTAGAGAAATCTCATCAAATCTAGTGATATTTTCACTATATCTAGCGAAATCTCATAGAATCTGATGAGATTTTCGCTAGATCTGTACTTTTTCCACCATTTTCTCGCCATCTTGAGTCTGACCGACCCACCCGCCACCCATTGATGGTCTAAACTGCCTAACCCAATTAGTCTAGCGGGTCGCGCGGGTGTATTATTTTCCCACCCGATTCTGGCAGGTCGGTTTCGGGTTAGGCATAAACTTAACCCAGACCGACCCATGGACAACCTTAATATATATAAATCGTGGTATTAAATTTTTGTTCTGACATATTGTTTGAAGAGTGGTGTCTATTATACACACCAACAATGACTCCACATTGAAGGCAAGGTGGTCATAGGATCACCAGAGACGGACCCAGGATTTTAAGTTAGCAGGGGTCGGACTATAAAGGAAAAAAAAAAAAAAAAACTCTAAATTGACATCTATATAGTATTAAAAAAATTATAAATACTCAAAATCGTTATTTTTAAATACATTAAGACACAATCATTTACTAACAAAGACAAAAGCAAAAACAAAATAATATATTTTTTTAATACTAGGCTGGCTAGGTTTTTTTTTTTTTTTTTTTTTTTTTTTTTTTTGGCTGAAGTTAGAGCATTCATTAAAAATTTTAGTTTTTAGCACCTCAAAAAATTACTTTATCTATTTTATCACCTTACTTTACAATACATCTAATATCAAATGTTCTATTTTTTTTTTAATCACTACATCTAAAATAATATAAACAACTCATTAATAAAATAAAGGAAGAGAGAGAACTTGCATATAATCTTAATAAAATATTTCATTTTATTTTTAACAACTAGCTATAGTCGACTAGTATTTATACTAGTTTACTGTATTTGCAAAAAATTTAGCTTTAACTTCTCCAATAACACATGATTTTTTGGTTCTTTGGTGGTAAAGTAGCTTTTTTTTTTTTTTGGGGGGGGGGGGGGGGGGGGTAAAATACAATCATTATTGTGAATGTTTTTGTAAGGTTAAATTTAATCAAACCATTTTGTTGACTTTATTCTATATCAAATTTGCTTGTATTTTAGCATTTAATAACCCTGTATTTAGGTAAGAATCTTGTAAGGGTAGTAAGTGAGAGAGTGTGAAGAAATGCTCAAGATTGTGCAAAGAAATAGGGACTCACGACTGGATCTCGCAGGTGGCTTGTGGCTTGCGAGTCGCCAGAAGTTGCACATGTGCCAAGCATGCTAGAAGTTGAAGAGTCATGACAGTTGTTGCACTACATGACAAAAGTCCTAAGCTGGTTAGGTCGTTAGCTCGCAGCTTGAACTCACGACTCAACCCAGTCGTGAGGTCAAGTCGCCAGAACATCCTGTTTTGAAAAACCTGACGTTTCACATTCCATTCTCACCCTAGTATAAATACCCCTCATTCCCACAAAATGTAGAGAGATTCCAAAGAGAATTTTGAGAGAGAAACCCTAGAGAAAAATAAAATTGCATCATTCACAATCTTCACCTAAGAGACTCTTCAAATTCCTCTACTCTCTTCCTCTCCATTGATACATCCTTGAGAGGTTCTTGACCAAATCTTTTTCTTACCATACCCATGACTGTGAAAAGGTTCTTTTGGTGCTAAGGGAAGCAGTTTGGAAGGGACCAATGATTATTGGTTGATGCTATGGTTTATAGCGGAATCTAGTAAACTATAAAAAAAAAAAAAAAAAAAAAAAAGGCTCGGCGCAACCTTGTTGAAGTAAGAAGGTTGGAGGACTTAGGTACCTAGGTAGATTAGGCTTGAAGGGTCTATTGTTGTTCATGTACCCAACTACATTTTTTAGTGAATTATTAACTGCTTGGAGGGCGGCAGAGAGGTTTTACGCAGAGGGCTTCGATTTCCTGTTTGATAACATATCGTGTGTTGTCCTTGTGTTTGAATCTCTCTTCCCTTTATCCTTACCATTTAATTACTGTTGTGTTTGTGATTATTTATGGTTTAGTTTATTTATCAATTTTGTTATAAGCTTATTATCATTTTCCGCACATACATTGTATGATATAATGCTTGAATTGGTAATTTGTTGTTTGGGGGTCTAAATGTTCATAGTGTTTTTAACGCTATTTGAACTTTCAATTGGTATCTGAGCAGGTGCATTTGTTGTGGTTTAAATACCTAAATGCGATCCTAGACCCCTTTGGTTATGGATGTTGCCATGGAAAAAACCATGCTAAATTGTGGTTTAAATGTTTGTGATAATGACTCTATGAGTATGTTTGAAGGGTGTCCTAAACAATGAACTCTTAGAGTTTTTAAAAACTAAGAAACATGCTAGGATGTTTGCTAGCATGTTGAAATATTTTGAAAATAAGAATCACATATTACACAATAGTCTATGTGAGTGTAACTCTTTGATTAAGAAGTACAAAAGAGGAAATAGAATATTGTGTGAAAAAGTTGATAATCTAACAAAGAAGATTCAATCTAACAGATGCATGAATGATGTAAATAAATTTCTGCTTCATGGTTAAGAATGCTTGTCTCATGCATGTTTATTTGTGCACACCTCATTAAAGGTGTTTAACTCATGCTTATGATATCTTGATAGCGGTTGTTCTCGTCACATGACAGGAGATAAATCACTCTTTAAGACTCTCAAAGAGAAAGTTGATGACTATCTGACATTTAGTGATGGGAGTCATGCTCAAGTTCTTGGCAAAGGGATTGTTGAAATACTGGGATTACCGTTATTGAAAAATGCGTTATACATCAAAGGGTTGAAGGAAAATCTCTTAAGTATCACTTAAATATGTGATGAGGATTTTCTTGTTCAGTTCTCAAAGAAGGGGTGCTTAATCATTAACGAAGAAGGGATTCAAATCTTGTAGGGAAATAGGACTACCGATAATTGCTATGGAGTAGTTCCCACAATACCTATTTCGTGTAAAAGTGCTCGTGTTAACGTGCTAGAACTTTGGCATCACAGATTTGGGCATGCAAATTTCAAACAAGTAGCTAAAGTTTCTAAACTCGAAGCAGTTGAGGGACTTCCAAAGTTTGGAAAGGTGGAGAAGACTATTTGTGGAGCATACCAAATGGGAAAACAAACAAAGGCAAGCCATCATAAGGTGAATGTAAATGCTACCTCACGGTGTTTAGAGCTTCTCCATGTTGATCTAATGGGGCCTACAAGAATGGAAAGTTTAGGAGGAAAGAGATACATTATGGTCATTGTTGATGATTTCTCAAGATAAACTTGGGTTGAATTTCTTAGAGAAAAATTAGAATCATGTGAAAAATTGGAAATTCTTTGCAAGAGGTTACAAAACGAGAAAGGTGTTCCCATTGTCAAGATAAGGAGTGATCATGGAAAGGAGTTTGAGAATGCACGATTTGAGTCATTTTGTGAAAAGAATGGAATCAAAAGAGAATTTTTAGCTCCCAAAACTCCTCAACAAAATGGAGTGGTTGAAAGGAAGAATCGAGTGATTCAAGAAATGGCTAAAGTGATATTACTCAACAAGCAAATTCCTCAAAAGTTTTGGGGAGAAGCCGTGAACACTTCATGTCACATTGGTAATAGAATATTCTTCCAAGTGGGAAGAAAGAAAACCGCTTATGAGATTTTGAATGGAAAGAAGCCAAAAGTAAAGTACTTTTGAATGTTTGGAAACAAGTGCTACATTCTAAATGATTGGGAGAACATTCGGAAATTTGATGCTAAAAGTGATAAAGGAATTTTTCTTGGGTATTCTACTATTAGCCAAGCATATAAGGTCTTCAACAAGAGAACTAAGACGGTAATGGAGTCTATCAATGTGAAAATTGATGATGCTATAACCAAGGTAGAAATGGTTGATGATGGGGAAGGATAGCACATCAAAGAACCCATTGTTGAGGCCGAAGCTCTTGATATAGAAGCTGAAGGAACTACACCAGAAAAGGAATCAACTCCATTGAACACAAGAATGGAAACAAGATCAATGTCTAGAACATCAAGTCCTCTTACTCCTCCAAAAGTTCATCCTTCCATCTCCCGTAATGATGAAGTCTCCACATCCAAGAAGCCATCATCAACAGTGATTAAGAATCATCCTGATAGCAACATCATTGGATCTTTAGATGAAGGTCTTCGTCTGAGAAAAGGAAACATACTCCTGGCCAATCATGTAACATATCATTGTTACCTCGCCCAATTTGAGCCAAAAAGGGTAGAAGAAGCTCTCTAGGGTAGAATCAATGCATGAAGAGCTGAATCAATTTGTGAGAAATGATGTATGGGAACTTGCTCGTAGGCCTAAAATGTTCATGTCATCGGCACTAAATAGATATTCAAAAACAAGACAGATGAAGATGGAGAGATAATCAGGAATAAATCTCAGTTGATGGCACAAGGATACACTCAAGTAGAAAGAGTAGATTTTGATGAATCCTTCGCTCTTATTGAAGAGCTGAATCAATTTGTGAGAAATGATGTATGGGAACTTGCTTGTAGACCTGAAAATGTTCATGTCATTGGCACTAAATAGATATTCAAAAACAAGACAAATGAAGATGGAGAGTTAATCAAGAATAAATCTCGGTTGGTGGCACAATGATACACTTAAGTAGAAGGAGTAGATTTTGATGAATCCTTTGCTCTTTTGGCAAGACTTGAGTCTATTCAAATTCTTATGTCCATCGCATGCACCATGAACTTCAAACTCTACCAAACGGATGTAAAATGTGCATTTCTAAATGGATATCTGAATGAAGAAGTGTTTGTTAAACAACCTAAAGGTTTTAAGGATCCTCACTTTCCTAATCATGTGTTGAGATTGAAGAAAACCCTCTATGGCTTAAAATAAGCCCCTAGAGCTTGGTATGATCGACTTACCCATTAACTCTTGGAGAGAGGGCTCAAAAAAGGTTATGCTGATCGAAATTTGTTCATTTAAAAAAGATGAAGATTACCTTCTGGTGGCTCAAGTATATGTTGATGACATAGTATTTGGAGCTACAATCGATGATCGGGCTGTAGAATTTTTTGAGGAGATGAAGAAAGAATTTGAGATAAGTATGGTAGGGGAGCTTACATTTTTCTTGGGTCTTCATGTCAAACAAAAGAAGGAAGGCATTTTTGTTTCACAAGAAAAGTATGCTAGGAATATTGTCAAAAAGTGTGGACTAGACTCCAAAAAGCATGCCTTCACTCCCATGAGTTCCTTCACAAAGCTGAATGCTGATTCTTCTAGGGTGAAAGTGAGTCCAACCTTGTATAGGATCATTATTGGAAGTTTACTCTATCTCACTGCAAGTAAACCGGATATTGCATTCAGTGTTGGTGTTTGTGCTAGATATCAAGCTGCTCCAAAGCAGTCTCACCTGACTGTGGTAAAGAGAATTATACAGTATATCAATGGTACTCCAGATTATGGATTGTGGTATTCCAAGGATTCAAATGCTTGTCTTGCTGGTTATTCAGATGCAGACTAGGCTGGGAGTGTGGATGATCGAAAGAGTACCTAAGGAGGTTGCTTCTACCTTGGTAACAATCTAGTCTCTTGGATGAGCAAGAAACAAAATTCTGTGTCTCTCTCTATAACTGAAGCTGAATACATAGCTGCTGGAAGTTGTTGCACACAACACCTTTGGATGAAAAAGCTACTTCATGATTACAGGATTCCTCAAGATACAATGTGTGTCTTCTATGAAAACACTAGTGCCATAAATTTCTCTAAGAATCCAGTTCAACATTCAAAGTCGAAACACATGGAAATACGCTATCATTTTATCAGGGACTTGGTGGAAGAAAAAAGTTGTATGTCTTGAATTCATACACATAGACAATCAAAAGGCAGACATCTTCGCCAAACCTCTCGATGGTCCATGGTTTGAATCTCTCCGTAAGACCATTGGTGTTGGTACAATCTCTTGAATCTCATGTGTGTTGTGTATTTTACCTCTTTATGATGTATCATCTTGGTTGTAGGGCACACATTATTTTATTGGTTTATTGCATAGCATTTTTTTTTTTTTTTAAATTTTACATTTTTTTCTTGATCAATCTTTTCTTGCTTTTATGTCAAAAATCCAAAAACACATAAAAAGTAGAAAATCCAAAAAGTTTGATCGACTTTGTTGAGTGTTGTCTTAAAGCATGTTTTGTCTTGTACCTTTGTATTAATGGCTTTGTGCATCTACGAGCTTAGCTTGTCTCATATGCACTCATATCTTTGCGGGAAAAATCATGAAATCTATGTGATTGTTGTAAATAGATCTTCAACCGTGTCATGAATAATTAGTGAATGGTTTTGTTGATCTTGAGACATGTATAGGCTTGTGCCTATATATCTTACCACTTTTATTTTTATTGCTTTTAATTAAAGAGCTTATCAAATGTAAATCTCCAAATCAAAAAAGATTTTGAGTTGCAAAAGCCTGTCGCACATACTAGTATTTGACTAAGAAAAAGAGAAAGCGACCAAAATAAAATATATGATGCCCAAAAAGCCAAAGTCTAACTTATCTAATTGAAATATTGAAAATTTCAGGCATTGATCTCACATTGAGATGTTTTGATTCAAAATGATCAAATGATATGTTGTATATGGAGCCAAATGTAAAGTTTAAAATAATTGTTCTCAAGTTTTTGTGGGAGGTCATATATGCATATTTTTATAATTGGGATGGATCACATTACCTAGTGCTAGTTGTGTATGCCTTGATTGAATTGATCATTAAAGCTTCACTTTAGACTAAAGACTATCTCATTTTTTATACCCACACACAACACACTAGTTTATGTTCAATGGATGCCATATTCATTTGTGTGATTGTATTTGTTTAAATGTATTTTCACAAGCTCAATCTTTATTAATCGAACACAAAAAGATTTTTGAGTGTTTTAGCTTGTTTTTGGAAAGCATTTTGCTTTTACAAAAATGTCAAAAATTTCAAAAACAGTGTTGCCCTGTTTTGGTGACTCAGTTGCAGGTTGGTCTAATCGCATGCCCCAGTCGCAAGCTTACTCTGAGAGTTTTTGTGGCTCACTAAAGAGTCAAGGTCTCAGTCACGAAAAATACTTAAATTTTTTTTCAAAACTTGAGTTTTTATGATTTTTGCGACTTAGTGTGGCAATTTATTCCCGGGTGGAAGGTCTAGTCGCGAGGGTTACACAGAGATTTTTGCGGCTCCCCTGGCAACTCTCTCACAGGTAGACCTTCCAATCCTGAAAAACACTTAGAAAATTTTTCAGGAATCTTAACTTCTGTGTTTCGCGGCTTATCTGGCGACTGACTGGCGACTTGATCCAATCACGAAAAACGCGTGTTTTGTGTTTTAAGGACAGTTTTTAAAATCATTTCAGTTTTTCCTCAATCTATTGTGACTGTTCATTATCTTCATCATTTGAACTACTCTCATTTTCATCGTGTTTGTGCATACATCACCATTGTTGTCCATCATTTCTAATTCGATCCTTAAGACAAGGTATGGGCTCTGTCTCTTTCACAGTATTGGTCACAGTTACAACTTATTCCTCATGATTTGTATGGTTTAAAGATATTTTTATATCTCCTATTTGATCTTGTCTTTGATCTCATGTTTTGAAATTGCTTTGTCTTGTTGGTGGTTATGTATGGATCTTCTTTATCTTGAGTACACATTGTGATGTTTGTGGCACACACACACTCATTTTCATGTTTGGAACCTAAATCCTAATTTTTTTAGGGTTTCCCTCATTACCCATGTTTTGGAACTTTCCCAATGCTAATAGTGTTTAGTACCTTGTTTGGTTTTCCCTTTTGTTAAAACATGACACAGGGCGAAAATGTCTCCATTCAAGAAAGCAGCTATAAAAGGGGGAAACAACAAAGCGAAGGAACATGTCATTGATGTTAATGAACTCTCACCTAAAGCAAAAATGACTTGCTCATCATCTGGAGTGTTTGATCCCAAAAAGTTCAGATCCTATGCTGCCTTTCAGAATCATGAAATTTTTTTCAAAAATGCTACATCGTTACTCGAAAGGGTCGTGGATCAACCTTCCCTTTTTGACACTGGCATTCCTCAATGGTTTGCTCACAAAGATTGGAATTACCTTCTTTCTGATATTGATGACGCATATGAGGACTTGGTCAAAGAGTTTTATGCCAATGCAGTTGTTGAAGGCAAAGAACTCAAATGCTGGGTTAGATGAAAGAGTTTCTCAGTCTCTCCAACATATTTGGTTGAGATTCTTTACATCAATTGATCGATGTTTAAACAATCATTGATTTACGATGATTTATATTCAGGCGAGGACTTACTCCGGGATGCTCTTGGAAAAGACTTGGAATTCTCATCAAATGGGAACTCAGTTAGTGTTTCCTTTCTTCCTCCAAAATTGAGGGTGCTTACAATCATCATGTTTCACAACTTGTACCCATTATCTAGCACAGGGTACATAAACCTTGGTCGTGCCCTATTTCTTCACGATCTGGTCTCTGATGTTGAAATTGACATTTGTGCACACATCTTTCATGTCTTACGCAAAACGGTTCTTCAAATTGAATCACGGATATGCATTCCGTTTTGCTGCCTTATTTCTAGGATTCTAAAGCTCAATGGTATTCATCCTTCACTAGATGAATCTCCTTGCATAAAACTGGCACCAATCAACATGCGTACGTACAACGCCAACATTGGTCATAGTCGGAAGGGAATCAAACAGAGCCTTCAACCTCTTACAATGGTTCGTTCTCTAGCACCTCCACATCTGATGAGCAAATAGACAACATTGTGAAATCTGTTAACGAGTTGAGTGCCAAGATGTCCAACCTTTCATCTATCTTACACCATCTCAACATTCGATAGGATATAAAGTTCACCTCTATCCAAACTTAATTGGATCAAATTCAAAGAAAGCTAGAAGATGATACAGACTAGCTATTCCATGACAAAAAGGGGGAGATAATGTTGGCAGGAGGAGTACAATGATAAGGGGAGAAACAACTGGATCAAAGGAGGAGATTTCAACAAGAAGGATTCTGTTTACTTTGAGTTTTATATTAACTTTGTTTTGTTTATTCAGTATTTTATTTACTGTGTTTGTACATGTTATCTTTGTAGGTTTTTAAGGTTCTTAGTTTAAGTTTTGTACCCATGTTGCTTTTGTAAGCTTTTAGGGTTTGTTTTTATGCTATTTTGTAGACTTTTATGGTCTGTACCATGCTTATGTAGCCTTTATGCTTTGTTGCCTTGTACTTCAAGTTAAATGTTATGCATTTTTCTTAAGTACTCCCACTCTTGTGTCTTTGTAAGATTTTATTCCTAGATGCATAAACTTCATGTATTGTGCATTGGTTGAGTGTTGGTCATTCAAGTGTTTTGCTTTGTACTTATCAGCTTGAATGTCCTGATGTTCATTCCAAGTGAGAATGAGCATTGTGGTCACTATCTTACAGTGATTGCTTGTTTGGTCAAGTCATGGTTTATTACTTATTTCATTTTGCTTGATTGCATTATGCTTGTTCGATATGCATTACAAGTTTTCTGCATACAATGAACTTATTGTGTTATTGTGCTTTAGGAGATGTTTTGGTTTTATGCTTCAAGAGCTTCATAGATTCTAGAGTTAGGTGTAAGTGAGTTTTTCAAGTATTCTCAACTTACACATTAAGTCTAGAGTTTGTTTTAGGGTTTTGTCATAGAATAGCCAAAGGAGGAGATTGTAAGGTTGAATTTTATCAACCATCTTGTTGGCTTTATTCTGTACCAAATTTTCTTGTATTTTAGCATTTAGTAACCCTGTATTTAGGTGAGAATCTTGTAAGGGTAGTGAATGAGAGAGTGTGAAGAAATGCTCAAAATTGTGCAAAGAAACAGGGACTTTGACTAGATCTCGCGGGTGGCTCATGGCTTGCGAGTTGCCAGAAGTTACACATGTGCCAAGCATGCAAAAAGCTAAAGAGTCACACCAGCTATTGCATTACAGGACAAAAGTCCCAGGCTGGCCAGGCCGTTAGCTCACGGCTTGAACTCGCAACTCAACCTAGTCGCGAGATCAAGTCGCTAGAACACCTTGTTTTGAAAAACCTGACGTTTCACATTCCATTCTCACCCTAGTATAAATGCCCCTCATTCCCATGAAATGTAGAGAGCTTCTAGAGAGAATTTTGAGAAAGAAACCCTAAAGAAAAACAAGATTGCCTCATTCACAATCTTCACCTAAGAGATTCTTCAAATTCCTCTACTCTCTTCCTCTCCATTGATACATCCTTGAAAGATTCTTGACCAAATCCTTTTCCCACCATATTCACGACTGTGAGAAGGTTCTTTTGGTGCTAAGAGAAGCAGTTTAGAAGGGACCAATGATTATTGGTTGATGCTATGGTTTATAGCAGAATCTGGTAAGTTAGAAAAGAAAAAGGTTCGGCCCAACCTCGTTAGAGCAAGAAGGTTTGAAGGCTTAGGTACCTGGGTAGATTAGGCTTGGAGGGTCTGTTAGGTTCTAAAGATTTAGGAATTTATGTATTTAGAACTCTAATTTGTATTGTTGGCAAACCATGATCAAAACAAGTTGTTTAGTCTTGTTTAGGCTTGCTCAAAGTATGTTTATTTGTAAAACTGGAATCGAGTGATTGCAGATGTATTGGACTAAATCTGTAAGGCTCGATCGATCGAAAATTAGACTCGATCGATCGAACCACGTATAGATTTATTTTTCTGCAGAGTTCCAGTTCAGCCCAAACTCTATTTAAACGTCTTGGGGATCAAGTAAAACACTCCTATATATAAGGAAAACCCTAGAACGTTTTTGGGACTTTTGAGAGAGAGATTAGAGTGCCTCTTGTGCCTCCTTTTATTTTTAGGGTTTTGTACCCAAACCTCTCTAAGTCTTTGTTGCTCATATTTGCTGTTTATGTGAATCTCTTGTGAGATCTTAGAGGAGCTTTCTTTCACATAAACTTAGGGTTTTCAAGGTAGAGATATTTTCTACATCTTGATGATCAACAAGGTTGCTGCCATTGAAGATTAAAAGAAAAGCAAGCGGGGAGCTTGTAGCTGATTGAAGAATTCAAGAAAGAAGTAGTCCGTGGATTCAGAGCCTGCGCGTGGTCGTGTCAGGAAGTTTTACTGGTGGGTAGCATTAGGAAGTCGAGCGGGGAGCTTGTAGTCCTTCTGTAAGAACTTCAATTCTTTCATAGTGAATTCTGTTATGCCTTGAGGATCAGTGGGTCAAATCCTCCCCAGGTTTTTACCGAGTGGTTTCCTAGGTGATCATATCTTGTGTTATTTATTATTCCGCTTCTTTATATCTTGATATGATTATTTGATTGCTTTAACCTAGAATTGCATAATTTGACTAAGTAACAACTTGGCTAATTAATCTAGGCTACGCAATCTGTGTATTTAAGGGGTCTAAATTTCCAACAGGGTCTATTGTTGTTCATGTATCCCAACTACATTTTCTAGTGGATTATTGACCACTTGGAGGGTGGCAGAGAGGTTTTACGCCGAGGGCTTCAGTTTCCTCTTCGATAACACATCGTGTGTTGTTCTTATGTTTACATCTCTCTTCCCTTTATCTTTACCATTTAATTACTATTGTGTTTGTGATTATTTATGGTTTAGTTTATTTATCAATTTTGTTATAAGCTTGTTATCATTTTTCGCACATACATTGTATGATATAATGCTTGAATTGGTAATTGTTGTTTGGGGTCTAAACGCTCATAGTGTTTTTAATGCTATTTGAATTCTTAGTT
Source organism: Quercus variabilis (assembly GCA_030445155.1). Classification (NCBI taxonomy): domain Eukaryota; kingdom Viridiplantae; phylum Streptophyta; class Magnoliopsida; order Fagales; family Fagaceae; genus Quercus; species Quercus variabilis. Next base: position 55,366,571 of record CP129447.1, on the reverse strand, counting down.
TTTATTATTTTTATTAAGTTTTTAGGTTGGATAATTGCTATTTGGATGAAGCTAGCTAAACTTAATGAGGAGAAGGAAGACCTAAGGTTTTGGAAGGGGGCTTACTTGCAAAAATTAAACATATAATAAATATAAATGAAAAAGTTTTTGTACCCAAGGGAGGCCTAGGCCCCCTTGGATCCCCACCTAAATCTGTCCCTGAGGACCATGATGACCTCGAAAAAAAAAAAATTATATATATATATATATATAAGTGCATATAAATTTTAAAAAGTTTAAGATTTGCTATCCTTTAAAAAAATGGTGACAACCCTATATCTTTTTAGACCTAACAAAATTAAATTTTGGTCCCTTAACAAGAAATTAGGCCCTTTTAAGGAAAAATAAAATTTTTATTTACTAAAATTTGAAAAAGTTGTAGCTTGCATATGAAAAGTCATACAAGGAAATTTTAAAACTTTATATATTTGTGTTTTTTTTTTTTTTTTTTTTTTTATTGTCAATATATGAAGTTCTATTTTATTAAATTTTGTATAATTTAAAGTTTTTTAATGGTCATCCTTAAAAAATTTCTTAAGCCCCCCACTCTCCCTTGACACACACACACTGTACACATAGTACATTAGGGTAAATTGTGACTTTGACTTGTGTGTACTGTGTCCACTAGTAATTATCCTTATTTGAAATGGGATAAAGTACAACGGAAAAACTTATGAGAGAAGTAATCAAGAAAGGAAGAGCTTACACTTAAAGCTCGATCTTAGTCTTCCGAGGGTGATGAAGATAACAGTAATAGCAATTTTGCAGTTTTATCTTTCCTAGAACTTTTGTGTTCGCGTTATTTTGTTTTTATAATTAATTTCCATTGATTTTTTTAGTCTTTTTTTTTTTTTTAACATATGATTAAGGTTTGGACTAGGGACCGCTTTCTTCGGCATGACAAACATGTTCATCTCATTCACCCAGAAAATCTAAAAAATATTGGTTATATTGAAATGGGATTCAAAGCTAGCAAAGCAACAGGGAAAAGCCAGCTCAAACTTAAATGCAAGTTTGGGTCAACACCCCTTTGTTGTAAATTGCCCATGTATTTCAGCCACACGTTTTATCATGTTTTTACGATGTGTGTATAGAATATATATATATATATATATATATATGCATATGTATATATAGTTTAACGATTGTCATCAAAGCAATTACTGATACTTAATATCATGTAGTGAAGTGGGTAGGGACTGTTTAATTAGTTGGCCAAGGAAGAAGGTTTGGTGTATAAGGTAACCAAAAACCAAAAGCCCATGTAATTTTTTTATTTTCGAAAAAATTCAAGTGTCTACTTTGGTTCACAAGGATTGTACATTAATGATGATAGGCCAAAAATATATTGACCCCTTGTGATTAAATTAATTAATTAATTAGTCAATAAGTTATTAATTAATCAATTTAACATGCAAACGTGTGGTAGTACAAACAAATCACTAATAAACTAATTATGCTGCGGAAAATAAATAATACGGTGATTTATTTACGAATGGAGAAAACTTGACGGCAAAAACCCCACCAAGTGATTTTTAGGTCACCACTCTCGAAACTTCACTATTATCACAACAAGCGGTTACGAGTAAAGGAATCTCAAGTACCTTACCAACTTATAGTTGAACCCTTACCCCAATACCCAATTAAACTTGTTCTATAGTAACAATTTTCCCTTTTGATGTATGGCTCCCAAGTACGTGACTAGCCAATTGCATGGATCCTAGTATGCAACTTCAATCACAAACTAGAAAAAGTTTGTTGGTTGCAAAGTTCTTCAGTTCATTTACAATAAAGACCAGGAAGATGTTTGGTCACAAAACCCAAAAGTGCACATTCATAGCAACTTCTTCAGAAGAGATGAACTAGGAAAAAATATTTTTTCCGGTCACAATTTGCTTGAACAGAGTTTGCTTAATACTTATGCAACTTGTGTACACTTTGACAGCCCTTAAAACAATCATTTTATGTGCCTAGGATTAGGAGAAAAGAAGGCCCAAAGACACATCCACAGATCCCAAGAAATCAGATTAGAAATTCTGATTTTATAAACGTCGACAGATAGAAGCTGTCGAGCATCTGTCGAGATAGTAATCGAGCCATAGGTAAAATAGTTTCCTTAAATCTCAACACATGCTAGCTGTCGAGCTTTAATAACTTTGCTCTTTTAGCTTGTTTTCTTGAACAGACTTGAAGACTTCAACACTTAATCTTGAAACATGGTTTCTTGAAGTAGTTAAACATATCCTAGATCTATCCAAATACAAGTAAAATGTGTTTTGTCAAAGGATTAGCCAATTACATAAAAGAATGACATATGTTCTTAACAAGTGAATAACATATGTTCTAATAAATGATTAAACCCTCAAATATTCCACACACAAAAAAAAAAAAAAGAAAAAAAAAAGAAAAGAAAAAGAAGAAGGTCAGAGCTCTAAGAACAATATTAGAGACTACGGGCTGCAACCCTAACATGGTTACTATCAACACCTGCTTCTAATTTACGCTACATGTCCTCTAGGGAGTATAGTTGTAGGGACTACGGGCTACAACTAAAGTAATAGTTCCTATCAACATCTTCTAAAAAAGGGATAAAGGCCATCCATAATCACTTTTAAACCAATGTCCTCTAGGATGTGCAATCCCTACTAGAAGAATCTGTATCTCACAAACATAAGGTTTACAATTGCAAAAGTCCAATCTCCGAGAGTAGTTGTCTAACCACTGTGAGCGACAAAAGTCATCTCAAAAGAGAGTTGTTGCCTACTTTAAAAAACTTTAGTTAAAAAGAAATGATACATAGCTTAGTAAGTAGCATAAATAATAGGAGTGAGGAAATACGAGTTTCATGATAATCAACGTTTTACAAAACAGGCAATAATATAATAGAAGTGAGTAGTACTCCAATCACAACTAATAAATGAAGTTATATGTCTAAGGAAGGGCTAATTGATCTGAAAAAATTGGATAAATAAAAAGAGTGAGTTAAAACTCTGTAAATAATATAAATAATAGGATTACAAAAAATGCAAGATTCATACAAATGAACATTTTGCAAACATGTATAATTTGGCAATTGTCATAATTAAAGTTCTATAGTCATCATTTTCTTTGTGAAAATATAGAAAGAATTAATGAAACAATGTAGCATAAATTTAACTTCTTAAAATAACATCATAAATCTACATAATTTTTTGTAAGCAATATTAATAAACAAATATCCAATATCATTTCAAAATAGGAGAACTTCATCAAAGGTCACATGACAAACCGTAATCATCACAAAGACGAAGTCATTATAAAGTTAGAGTTGTAACAAAGACATAATAGGCATATGTTGAAGGACAGAGAGAACCTTACAACTAAGAGAATCGACAGCGCACACCACCAATGGGAATGATCAAAGTCAATGCCATTGATCCTCAACACTCTTTAACTATCCATCCTAGATCTCAATTAGATTTTGATGAGTTACATATGTGTTTGAGTCAGGCTTTTAATAAGCTTAAGGCTCAATGTAGCCTATTAGAGACAAGGTCTATACCAAGTCCCTCGCCAAGAAGTTACAACCCTAATGTACATTGCCAATATCATCAAGGGGCAAGCTACCATACCGTTAAGTCTATTACATTAAGATATGTCACCCAAGAGATTATTGCTCAAAAATTAATTAATCACTCCACCTACTTCAATGATCAACTCCAATACTCCATTCCCAACCAATATTTGTTTTGAACAACAATTCCACATTCTACTTTTGTGAGTAGAAATTCTTACATACTTTTAGAATACAAAGAAATTGTGTTCATTTTTCTTACATTTATAGTGGATCCTATTATAAATTTAATGAATAAATTCTACCATGAATATGAAAAGAGAGAGTACAATTCTCCATACTTTAAAAGTATCTAAGAATTAGTCTTTATGAGCATTGATTTTGGAACGCATGACATAATTTTGAACCTTTTTAATAATTATAAATATATATTCTAGTCTAGGTATTTCTAGGTTTTAGTTTTTTTCCATATCCATTACACATGTCCTTATTTTATATTTCTCCTCTTCTTACCATTCTTTAAAATTTTGAATCTTATGTATCCCACCATTTGTCCTACATAGGGATTGAAACTAAGTTACACTACTTCTAATAAAATATATAAGTTATAACTACATCTAAATATAAATGAAAAGTAAACCTACGGAAATAATATTTAACACTTTATTTGAATAGTCATCTTTCTTTTCAAGACAACGAGATAATAACTTAATAAGCCATTTAGGCCATGACGGTGATTATCACCCAATCCGTTCATGCAGAAACTTTTGATGATATAAATGAAAAGTAAACCTATGGAAATAATACTTAACACTTTATTTGAATAGTCATGTTTCTTTTAAAGACAACGAGATAATAACTTAATAAGCCATTTAGGCCATGACGGTGATTATTACCCAATCCATTCATGCAGAAACTTTTGCTGATGAAACATAAGCCAGAAGCTCATTGTCAACTTCAAATTTAGCCATGTCTTCCTCCTCTAAGTTGATCCATACCTCTATTCCGTTCCCTACTTTGGTGTCGAAGAAAGTAACTAGATTCTTGTACAACAATTTTGCCGAGCCAACCCATACAGGCTTCCCCCACCCAAAATCAGCTTCATATACTGGAAACCTGCACAAACTTGTGAAGGCCAAGGAGACCACCTCCCCTCTGATGAGCTTTTGCCTGTGCTCCTTTATAAAATCCATATGCCCACCATTCTCTAGGAGATTTTTCACATAGTTCTTGTTAACTTTCTTTATGGCATCTCTTACTGGAGTAATCACACTGTAAAACCCATCCTCGCTGTCCCAGGGGACTGCGGAGGCTGTAGGCAAGCCCATGTTTCCGAAATTATATTCTGAAAGAGGGGGATCCATCCTCGTGCGCAGGTTCGCGATGTGAAATACTGCGTAAATCTTATTGGGGTCCTTCTCTGGTTGAGTTGCAGCAAGGAAACGACTCCATATGAAAGTTGATAAGGCCTCCACGCGAGTTGTACGTGGGTATTCAATGTTCTTGTTGTCTGTGTTGTATTTGGCTCTAAAAGCCGCTATGGCTGTTGCATCAAAGACAAATCTTTTTATCACAATCTTATTCTTTCCCGTCCCTCTACTTGCACCAAAGCTAGGTAAAGTCTCAGGTGGAAAGAACTTGGCAGAATCAAATTGTGGAGGCGGTATGTCATCGCCACAACCACGAGCAATAGCAGCCCAACTGTTGAGGAACAAGAAGAACGAGGAAGCATCGGAAACCTTGTGAGCAAAGAGCAGACCGAGCACCATGCCACCACAGTTGAAGGTGGTGACTTGAACAGCTAAAGCAAGATCATTGACATCATCCAGCTCAAATGGAAGGAATTTGTTGTCCTCGGCAGGTGACAGATCCTCAAGAAACTCAGAAAGTTTGCAATTGCACTCGGCTTCAACATAGTGAACGCCCTCATCGTTGCAATCAACGTAAAGATTTTCCTTAACCCGTCCTGCTAAAGGATAGAATCGTGTTAAGGTCTCTGACAATGATTTCTTAATCACGTCATGGCGCTCTAGATTGCTATAATTAGCAGTGCCATCTTTCGGGTAAAAGAGAACGAAAGGCATGAAAATTTTGGGTGTAATTTGGTCAATGCAAGAGAGTTTGTAATGGCGGAGGTGTTCAGGGGTTGGAAAATCGGGTTTGATGGAGTCCTTGGAGATAACTTCCACTTCAACCTTCATTGTTTTAGTAGAAATTGATCTCAAGCTGTTCAGCAAAACAAGGGGAGAGCTAGCTAGGCAGAAGTAGCTGCAGGGATTCAGTGATGAAAAGCCACCTTGGCCTTCATGGTTATATAGCAAAAATGTTATTAAAGTGTCCCAATTTCACAGCTGGGTTTATTGGTTTTTCTTTGTTTAACATTGATTAAGGGTACACGATACGTGAGGATTACCTGCCGCAAGAAAAGGAGACGGCCAGGTAGTCCCTGGAAATCAACTTGAATGGAATAAAATAAGTTATCTCAGGGTTATACAAATTCTTTTATCATGTCAACCTTAGAATTATTTGTATCAACTCATGAATAGAAATTAAACAATGTCTGAATGTTTATCAACAAATAAACAACGTTTGAATTACCTTTTAAATAATACTTGAGATAATATAAATCCTACCATGATGTAAACATTATTATTACAATATACTTTTTTAAAAAAAAAAGGGAATTAGCATTTATCTATTCATTAAAATTGAATCCTGATACACAGAGTCCACAGCAACTTGAGGCACCTCCTCCATCCAATACATGTCCTCATTTAACCCTCTAGCAAACTTAGCTAACCCATGAGCTACCCGGTTCCCATCCCTTCTAACACAACTGATAGATACCCCCACTAACCCACAAAGAATACAATGGATATCAGCTATTACATTACCAAGCATAGAAAAGTTCCTGGTTGACGCAGACACAGCTCTCATAATGTTTATATTATCTCCTTCTACTATCAGCTCTGAGAAGCCCACATCAACAGCAAATTCCAATGCCTTCCTACACGCTAGTGTCTCAGCTTCCTCACTGTATGAAACCAGTGGTCCCCTAGCAGCCATAGCAGCCATTACTTCTCCTTGGTTGTTCCGTATCACTGCACCAAATCCAGAATTGTTCTGCTCGTCAAAAATTGCTGCATCGAAGTTCAATTTGAACCATGACTGATCAAGTGGGCGCCAAATATTTCCATCAACTTGCAACGGAACCGCTAGGTGCTGTTGAACTTGCTGAAATTCTTCTAAAAATTCTGCAGCACGTTTGTTCAGCCAACCAGGGTCCTTGATTTTACCTCCATGCACAATATAGTTTCTTTGGTTCCAAATAACCCAAGCTTGTGTTAAGAACAGCTCCACTTCCTCATTATTCAGTCTGTCAAGCAAGTACTTAAATAACTGAACCATGTCGTGTTGACCAAGGATGCATTTCTGAAAACTGATCCGACTCCCAGCCCACACATCCTGGGCAGCAAGGCACTCCCAACACACATGAAGCTCAGTCTCTGGAAACCGAAAACAAATTGGACATTCACTATCACGGACAATCTTCTTTTTCACTAAATTAACCCGTGTAGGCAATATCCTATGAAGGAATCTCCACCCAAAAATCTTAATCTTGTTTGGCACTCTCATCTTCCACAAGGCTTTCCATACCTGCTGCATATCACCTCTACTAGAGCATTCAGCCCACCCTTCATGCTTAATAACCTCACGTGCCACATGATACCCAGACTTGACAGAATAACCACCATTCCTAGTATGCACCCAAAAAATGGAATCACCAACCTGTCTTCGGCTTAGAGGAATTCTGCAAATAGCATCCACATCCTCCTTATGAAAAATTGTACTCATCAAATCTCTTTTCCACCAATGCAAGTCTTGATCAATCAACTCAGATACAAACCAGTCATCTACATCTACATCTTCATTGACCGAGTGGAGAACCCTGTTAGCTGGATAGTTTGGAATCCACCTGTCAGCTTTAATTTTAATGGATGACCCATCACCAACTCGCCAACAACATCCAGCCTTTAAGATAGGTAGAGCAGCCACAATACTCCTCCATACGTAGGAACAGTTAGGCGACTCCACAGCATCTAAGAAGTGAGATCTAGGAAAGTATCGGGCTGAGAAGCACTTGTAAAATAACGACTCCTTTTCTTGCATTAATCTCCATCCTTGCTTGGCGAGCATAGCAAAGTTGAAAGCTCTTAAATCTCTAAAGCCCATACCACCCTTATTCTTTGCATCGGTCAGTTTATTCCAACTTCTCTAGTGGATCTTCTTCTCATCTCCCACTTACCCCCACCAAAACTTTGCACACATAGAATTTAGCTCCTCACATAATTTAATTGGGAGTTGGAACACACCCATAGTGTAGGTCGGAATAGATTGAGCCACCGCTTTGATGAGCACTTCCTTTCCAGCCCTAGATAACATCATGCCTTTCCATCCCTGTAATTTTTTCCACACCCGATCCTTAACATAGGAAAAAGTCTGGTACTTTGCCCGCCCAATGAGTGTAGGCAGCCCCAAATATGTCTCAAATTTGTCCACCTCCTTTACCCCCAAAATTTCTTTAATTTCTTCCTTCTTCTCACAGGGAGTATTGGTACTGAAAAGCATTGAGGATTTCTCCAAATTTATACTCTGACCTAAAGCCTTTGCATAAATCTGAAGAATATTAGCAATCTCCTTAGCTTCATCATTAATTGCCCTGCAAAATAATAAAGAATCATCTGCAAACAATAGGTTAGAAATTTGAGGAGCTCTTCTACATATGGCCACACCATGAATTCTTCCTTCCAATTCGGCCTTGGCTAGCAGAGAAGTAAAACCCTCTGCACATAAGAGAAACAGATATGGGGAAAGAGGGTCTCCTTGACGAATTCCTCTGGATGGTTGAATATGCCCATATGGTGTGCCATTAATGAGGACAGAAAAAGTTGGTGTAGTCACACACCCCATCACTCTCCTTATCCACCCTTCCGGAAAACCCAGCCTCTGCATAATACCCTGTAAAAAAGGCCACTCAACTCTATCATAAGCCTTACTGATATCCAGTTTCAACGCTAAGGACCCCTTTTTTCCTTTCCTCCTATTTTGCATCGTATGTAGAGTCTCATAGGCCACTAGAACATTATCTGTGATAAGACGCCCAGGCACAAATGCACTTTGGGTAGGAGAAATAATCTGAGGGAGGACCTGCTTCAATCTATTAGCCAGAACCTTTGAAATAATTTTATAAATGACATTACATAGGCTAATAGGTCTAAATTCAGTCATCTTTTCAGGATTTTTCACTTTAGGTATAAGAACAATATTAATATGGTTAATGCCAGGAACCATAGTGCCATTATTCAAAAAATCTAAAACAGCAGAAATAACACTATCACCCACAATATTCCAAAATTTTTGATAGAATAAAGCATTCAGACCATCGGGTCCAGGGGCTTTTGTTGGACCCATTTGGAACAAAGCTACTCTGACCTCGTCTGCATTAAACTCACTAGACAAAATATTCTGCATATCAGGGGTTACCTTACAAGGGACTGCCTCAAGGCATTCATCCATCTGATCACACGGTCCTGCACTGAACAACTCCTCAAAATAATCTGATGCCACTTTGGATATATCCTCCATATCATCCACCCATTGGTTGTGAATATCCCTGATCCCTTGAATATGGTTCCGTCTCCGCCGTTGGGATGCTTTAGAGTGAAAGAATTTTGTATTCTTATCACCATGCTTTAACCAAGAGATCCTGGATCTCTGCCCCCAATACATCTCTTGCTTGAGTAGCAGTTCATCCAGCCGTTTACTTACGCCTAAAAATTCTTCTCTATTTTCAAGTGTAAACTCATCGACAATTAGCCCTTCAATCTGTTTCTGTAAGCTTTTAATCTCCTCCACATTCGGCTCAGTTTTAGTTGACCCCCAAGCTAACAAGTCATCACCACAACACCTTATTTTTTCTTTAACTGAATCCAAACCAGCCTCTTCTACCCCAACCCGGTTCCAAGCTTCCTTAATCACATCTTCACAATCCTCCCACAAAAGCCAAGACTCCTCAAATTTGAATTTTCGGACATTCCTGCCTCTTTTCTGACTGAAGCTTCTAATTTGAAGAAGAATAGGCAGGTGGTCGGAAGCATGGGAAGATAAATGTGTAACTGAACTTAACTGAAATTTTTCCTTCCATCCCTTTGTTGCTACTGCTCTGTCAAGTCTGATCTTTGTGTTTGCTTCCCCAGGTCGCTTATTGTTCCACGTGAATGGATAACCCTTATATCCCAAGTCCGCCAACTGACATACTTCCAAAGCCTCTCGGAATGCTTCAATCTGTCCATAATTAGGTGGGCGCTTGCTAAGCTTTTCTGAAGAGCTGAGAAAAGCATTAAAGTCTCCAATACAGAGCCACGGTCCATCAATAAAATCTTTCAAGTGATACAACAATTTCCATGATTTCTCTTTCTGAGCTGCTTCTGGCCACCCATAAAAACCTGTCAAAAACCATTCAAATCCATCCACTTCCTTTACTTTAGCCAAAACATGATTAGCTGTAAAATTTATTACCTCCATCTTTACATCGTTCTTCCAAATCAATGCCAAACCACCTCCAGAGTCTAGGTGCTTCACAATAATCCGATTAGGAAAAGGTAGATTTTCGTACAGTTTCTGAAAACCTTCCTTATCCAACTGAGTTTCCATGAGAAAGCACACCGTGGGAGCTTGTTCCCTCACAATCCTGCGAAGGTCACGACCTGTCCAAGGGTTCCTAAGCCCTTGGCAGTTCCAACTTAAGAGCCTCATTGTTCTCGGCAGAGGTGGTCCACCACCCCCGCCGCTGTATCATCATCCTCATTATTGTCACTGTTAAACCTTCCTTTCTTTGTAAGTTGTACTTCCTGCGTAACATTGATACCAGTAGCCTTGCTTGGTTCCAGCCCTATCTTTCCAAGTGTAGGTAAGTATAGGGCCTTAGTAATTCCACTTAAGCCAAAATCCATACGATTGAAACGAGTCCATTTAGCTTGTGTCTTCAATGCATTTGGCCCATTGCATTCAAAAGCCCAATTAGCCTTCAGCCCCGTGCCCTCCATGCTACCCACTATAGTTAGGTTTGTATCATCATTAGTTTCACCCACACTATTCATATCAACTCCCCTAGTCACGCTAGCAACCACTCCTTTATTTTCGAGACCAACTTGCTGAGAATCTGGGATATCCCATGCAACACGGCATGCTGAGAAATAGGTGCAATCCCTTTATTCTCGTTCTGCATCAAATCCGCTGCTATCCCTGAATTTACGGCATTATCTCCATCCTTCTCGGTAGGTAATTCTGCAGCTACCTCCTCCACCGTCAAACACTTCTCCACCACCAATGTATGCCGTGAATTCTCAACACTATCATCATCGGATTCATTCCTCTGGCTGTTCTCACGTCTCGGAGGAGATCTAGGACGCCCGCCTGATGACTTCAGCCAGTCCCCATACTGGTATTCTACTGTATTTCCAGTCTTCACTATCACAAAGTGCTTTGCACAATGGTGCAAATCATGACCCAATAATCCACAGTAATGGCAGAAAAGGGGAAGGCGCTTATACTTGAACTTCACCCATGACCGTATTCCATCTGACCCAGCTATGAAACTGCCCCTTCGCAATGGCTTTTCAAGTGGTAAAGCCACTCGCACTCTCATAAATAAATTTTTTTCTGCTTGTCTACGACTCCTCTCCACTTCCTCCACTTCCTCCACACCTCCCAACCTACTTCCCACCTCCGATGCAACCCTAGGAGAGATCATATCAAACGGCGCACCCCAGATTTGAACCCATAAAGATGCGTGGGTCCATTTAATATTGCTCCCAGTCATCCCTTTCTGCCACCGTTGAAGCATTAAAAGTTGATTATCAAAGGTCCAAGGCCCCCCCTTGAGTACGCTATTCATCTCAAATTCTGATTGGAATTTGAACTGAAACAAATTTAACCCCACTTCTATAATCTACATACGATCATCCATACCCCATGCTCGTCGTAACACCGTCTTCGCTGCCCTCCTATTAAACGCTTTACACGTTAGGAATTTGCCAATGAGACTAAGACTGCAGCTTTCTATGGCTTCCACACGTCCTTCATCAGAAATTGCTATAACCTCTTCTTCATCCGCAGTCAATTTCATGTTCTCCAATCCATCAATTACATCCTCAGCCATGACAGCTATGATTCAATGTAACAAAATAACGCAGAAAAAACAAGCAAACAAAACCCTCAGGGCTAGCCTAAGGGAGGGAGGGACTCGCTTTGGGCGAGAGAGAGAGCTCCAACTCGGGAGAGGAAAACATTTTATTACAATATACATAAAAGATAGAGATTCAAATATATAGTATAATTCTTACATATATATATATATATATATATATATATAATTTAAATATTATTGATATATATATATATATATATTTAACTTTTTAAAAAGTCTTATAAGAATATTATTACGTAGAAAATATAAATTGTTCATTTTATTTTTATTTTTTAGTGTTTATTAATTTTAGATTCTTTGGTTTTGGTTAGTAATAACTCACTTGAATGGATATTTATGACATGGTCTCATATTTGACTTCAAAATTAAGAAATAAAACTCTCTAAAAATAAATAATTTATGATACATATGTGCAAAATTGGACTTAAATTGTAGAATCTAATTGAATTTTCTATAAGCTTTACCCTTTTTTCTTTTTATTTTTTTTTTTAAAAAAAGTTATAAGCTTTACCTATTAATATATATATATATATATATGTAGATGTGTTACCAACTATAAAAATAATGATTTAGATATGCATCTATATTCTATATAAAATGGAAGATATTTGACTTTTTAATGACCTAATATATATATATATATATATATATATAGGAAATAGTAGTACTAATTAAAACACATGAACATGAAAGTAATATTCTACTAAGCTTTTGGAGTCTCACAATTTTATACGTCATTATTCTTGTATATATTTTTAACTTAATTTAAATTGAATTCTATAATTAAAATCTCCATTAAAATCATGTTAAATCTCTTCACCCAAAAATAAATAAATAAATCAGGGTGTATCTTATTTTTTATGATAAAACTTGGCAACAATTTCACTCAATTCCACTCAATATCTTTTATTGTATGTGAATTTAAACAAATATACTATTGGATTACATTTTCTTCTTATATCATCAATCCATGCAAACAAAATTTCAAAAAAAAAAAAAAAATCAATAGATATGTCATCCATAAAATGTTTAAATTTCAAGTTTTTGTAATCTAAAAATATACATAAATAATAAGTTTATGGGTCATAATTTAAATAACATCCAATTTGTAAAATATTTGACATATTTGTTAAGAATATAAAGAATATGCAATTTGTTAATGCTCACTTTGGAAGCCCAATAGTAGGAAAAAGCCCAATAATATGGGTAGAAAAAGTTAGCGGATTGATAAAAAAAACCATTAACCTCGAATGGTAGGAACAATAGATCATAGGCCCATAAAGTCAATAAATGGGCCTTGGGGAAAGTAAATGGGCCTAGAGGAGACCAAAAAAAGAATGGTAAACTCATGGGCATTATGTGATGTAGAAAAGTAAGAGTGAGTCATGGCAGGCCCGAGTAATGAATTAAGAAAGTAAGGAGTTGGTGGAAAGCCCATGAACCCCAAGAATGAAGGATATTGTAATTGAGCTAGGGAAGCCCAAAAGAGTTAGTAGAAGTCCATGGAGATGCAGAATTAGAAAATGGGCTGAGGATGCCTAAGGTGAAAGAAATGGGCCAAAGAAGCCCACAAGTAATGTAATGGGTCAAGAAAGCCTAAAGTAGCATGAGTATAAATTCAATGGCCATACTAGGTCACTATAACCAATTGAGAGAAGAACATGTAGCAGACCCAAAAGAGGCCCAATGGCAACAAGATTACGAAAGAAGCAAAGAATGGGTTAAAAAGAGGAAAACTCACAATCAAGCAAGGCCCTGCCCTTGAAAGGAGCAAGCTAATAAAGAATGGAAGATCAAAAAATAGTTCACGCGATAAGAGGTCAAGGATGAGTGGCAGAATGCACAAATGAACCTCCAGACCATGGCAAACGCATAAGCAGTGGACAAGCTTTTGACGTACACGGAAATAGAGCATATGCAAGACCTAGACACTACCAACATGTACCCAGCCAATACAAGAGTGGTGGGTCATAGGTCAGAGGTAAGAGAGGGCATGGTTTGACAGTGGGGAGAAGGGCAAGCCTATTGGGGGGTTCCCGCTCAAATTCTTTTGGGGGAGATTTCCTACTAGGATGACATACCACCCAAAATAAGGAAAGATGAGTTGGAACTACTAGGTACATGCCATAAGGGATAGTAAGAGAGAATACCCATAGTATGGTGGATAAGAATGCCATGGTGAACAAGCAAATAAAACAGTTCTTTTTTCTAGTAATGGGAAATGGCACAACCAACAAAGGTAAATGGTGGTGGCTAAGCAGTTGACAAACTAGTAGGTAGTCGAGAAGGACACCTTAATCCAAATAAAAGTAGTTAAAGCCTAAAATGGTAAAAACCAGTCATGGTAGATGCATATAAAGGGTCCTTGCCATGCACAGTAGGGGGATCAAAATAGTAGCAACCACTGGGGGAAAATTACAGTCTGACCATCATAATACACGAGTAAGCACTAAGAAAGAAAGAAAAGAGCGGGAGAGAAATCAAAGTAACAAAGAGTAGAGAAAAAAAAATGGAGGATCAGGAAGAGAAATAGAAAGTGTGGAATGGTAGGCATACACCGATAGGCTAATCCCTTCTCTTTCTCTAAAAGCCTACCTTCTGTTGAGGACAAAGGATTTGTTTGAGCACAAGCCATTCAGGCCTGTTCCCTCAAAGTGGATAATTTCTATAGCAAGATCCTCATGTGAGGCCCTTCTTAGTATTAGCCCTGTAACACAACTGAACACGGTAGACTAACCCTTTCGTTCTTTGATTTTATTACTTATCGTTATTTTTTTTCCCTTTATCGTCTTTGCAATTTCACTTGTCACGTGTTCCCTGTTCCTACATTATTCTTTTCCTTATTTTAATATATTTATCTATCATAACTATTTTGCAATAGTTTTGGTTCGTTTAACAGTAAGTGTGTTGCATTTATTATTGTTCCATTGTATCTTCTTGCCATAACTCTATTGTAACATCTATGCCTACTATGGGCAATTGATCAAAGTTTCAGCAAAAAGGGGGCATAGTTTGTGCATAAGCCAAACTAAGGTGAGTTGTAATTGGACTGGTCCTAACTCTCCTACCCAGAACACTTGGGCCTCAGTTCAGCAGGAGGCAGCTCAAACATCTCAAAAAGGCCCACCACACAATTCAACGGATAGATTTTTAAAATTTATGGCCATATTAATTTTTATACAAAGTTTGGCTACAAACTTGGTTGAGCCTAAGGTTGCGATTTCATTCAATATCTTTTTATTAGATATGAATTTTGACAAATCTACCATTTGATTACATTTCTTCTTATATCCTCCACACTTACAAAATTTTCAAAAGATCAAAAATCCCTCCATACTTACAAAATTTTTAAAAGATCAAAAATCATTAGCTATGTCATCAATCAAATGTTTAAATTTAAAACTTTTGTAGTCTAAAATCATGCATAAAAAATAAATTTACAAATTGTATAGTAAATAACATATGATAGGCGCAAAATCTGACATGTATGTTAAGAACATTGTAGCGGGCCTTTTTGTTAGATTGGGTTGTGCTGCCTCCTGTGGTACTAGGCCCAAATGTTTTGAGTAAAGGAGTTAAGACTGGTCCAACTGCAACTCAACTTGGTCCGGCTTGTGCGCAAATTATGCCTTGTCTGCCAGGAACATGCTTACGACAGGCAGAGCTATTCTAGATGAGCTATGGCAGGCAGACATGATAATAAAACAAAAAGAGAATACTTCGACTTCTCAATTAAAGTAAACAATTAATTCTTAATTAAAAGAGATAATCACAATAATGATAATTACTTTTATAAATAAAGCAAGTTAATAAGTGGTCAACATATGGGTAAGTCAAGAGAAGAATGAAAATCAGAGCAAATCGAGTCTGTAGGACCAAAACCAAAGAGGGAAGAATGCTTCTTCTCAACACAATCAACCTCCCAGGGAAATCCTACCGTGGAAATTAATTACTTTGAGGGAAACAGATCTGAATGATTGGTACCCGAAGGAAAACCCTTTTTGCTTTTAGCAAAGAGCAGGATTTTGAGAGGGAGAAAAGGAATCAACCTATTGGTGCATGCTTGCCGATCTAACTCTCTGTTTTTTTTCCTTACTTCTTTCTTTGTTTTTAGTTTTCCTCTTAACTTTTCTTTCTTTTCTTTTACACTTGTTTTCTATTTCGTGGTTCCTAAGAGACGGTTCTTACTATGATCCTTCGATCCCCCCACTCTCTAGGCATAGTAAAGGTCTCCTTTTATAGTGCCTACCGTAACCAAATTTTACTATTTTAGCCTTTAACCACCTTTTTTTGGTTTGGGTATACTTGCCGACCACCACTGGTCCATCTGTATGCCACTCCCCCATTTCCAGACAAAGGAAAGCTATTTTATTTATTGGTTTGCTATGGCACTCTTTCATACCATGGTGTGAGTGCTCTTTCTCTCTCTATCCCTCATGGCATGCACCTAGTGGTTCCAACTCAACCTTACTTTTTTTGGGTATTATGTCATCTTAGCAGGAGGTATTCCCTAAAAGAGCTTGAGTAGGAACTGCAAAATAGGTTTTCTCCTCTCCCCACCGCCAAACCATGCCTTCTTACCTCTGACCCATGATCCCACCACGTCCTATATTGGTTGCGTACAGGCTGGTAGTGCCTAGGCCTTGTGTGTGCCTCCCTTTCATGTATGTCCAAAATCTGCCTACTGCTCATGTGTTCACTGCGGTCTGGAGGTTTGCCTGCATAGTCTGCCGTCCTTCCTTGACCTTTTATGTGGGTTGCTTTATGATTTCCCGCTCCCCTTAGGTGTTGGGCTTTGTTTGATGTTGGGTTCAATCTGCCCCTTTTACTATTATCATTTTCTACCATGTCACTCTGTTATTCCTGCTGTGACATTTATTTGATTCAATCCTACTAGACCTCTTTGGGCCTATCATTTATTCTTTCCCTAGTGACTTAGTATGGACATTGGTTTTTCATCACATTACTTGCGGGCTCCTGTGTCCCATTTGTCTTCTCTTGGGCATCCTTGGGCCATTTGCTTTCCTTGGACTTACTTGGCCCTTTTTCTAACTCTGTGTTCCCATGAGCTTTTACTAACTTCATTAGGCTTCCCTGACCCAATATCTTGTCCTCATCTTTGGGGTTTAAGGGCTTGCCATCAACCCCTTACTTTCTTTGCTTGCATTACTTCAGGCCTGCTATGGTCCATTTTTACTTTTCTACATCATATACTGCTCATGGATTTACTATTTCTCTTTTTCTGGGCTCCTTTAAGCTCATTTGCTTCCTCAAGACTCATTTGTTTATTTTATGGACCTGTGACCCATTATTCTTGCCGCTTGGGCTTAATTGTTTTTTCTATCTGTTTACCAACTCCTTTTCTGCCCGTGTCTTTAGGCTCCTTCCTCATTTTTCTTTCAAAATGACCATCAACATTTAGCCTTTTGAACATATGACCATCAACATTTCTTGCCTGTTGTCAACCAGAAAAAAGTGGTTTTTGCTTTACTTATTTTGAACTTCGTAGATGAAATACTATTTCTCAGTTTTTGTAGCATTTGAAATCTTCAATAGCTTAAATAATTGCTGAAATCTTCAATACTATTTAGACCCCCAAATTCAATTATGGCTTGATTGATTTTACTATAACTTAATACTAAGTGCGAAATAGAGTAAATGCGAGTGGATAAACAAACAAACTACTCTAACCAATAATCATAATAACATAGCAATAAAATGAAAGGTAAGAGAGTAGGGAAGACGAATGACACAAGATAACATGCCGATGTGTTATCGAAAAGGAAACCGAAGAACGCGGTGAAAAACCTCTCTACTGCCCTCCAAGTGATAATCGATCCATTAAACAATCAGTTGGGATACATAGGTTAGCAAGAGACCCTCCAAGCCTAAACTACTCGATGCACCTAAGCCCTCCAAGTTCCTACTCCAACAAGACTTCTCAAAACTGTGTCTTGTCTAGCTCTCCGGATCTCATAATATGACCGATTGCATTTGCCAAAGCCTGGCTTCTTCTAATGCTTCCTAGCAACACCAAAACCTCACTGAATACTCTAAAATAGTGTGGTAAGTGTTTGGGCTATCAACCTCTCAATGGTATGAAAATGGAGAGGTAGAAGTTGAGAAAAATCTACAAGTTATTGTGTAGAGAAATGTGAGTATAAAAATCACTAACTTTCAAGGTTTGTGACTAGGGTTTTCTCTTAAAAGCACTCCTCAACATATGTGGGTAATGTGGGTATATATAGTGTGGGTATAAAAAGTGTATATCAGATAGCACAATCTAGCAAAATAGAATGTTTCACGGGTGTCTCGTGGGAAGGCCTTACCCGTGAGATACTAGCAAAAACCAGCTACCTCCATCCTGTCCTAACTCTTCACATTCTAGTCATGTGCAAGGCACATGCTTCACTTCGTGGTGAAAGCTTGAAAATGTGTTGAAAACACAAGAATTGTTTAGACCCTGAAATTAAAGTTATGGCTCAGTATATTTTACACAAATTTAATACTAAGTGCGGAATAGTGTAAATGTAAGCGGATAAACAAACAAGCTACTCTAATCCATAATCATGACAACACAACAGTAAAATGGAATGCAAAAGAGTAGAGATGAGATATGCAAACACAAGAGAACATGCCGATGTGTTATTAAAGAAGAAACTGAAGAACTCGGCCAAAAATCACTCTACCGCCCTACAAAAGGTAATCGATCCACTAGACAATCAGTTAGGATAAATGAGTTAGCAAAAGACCCTCCAAGCCTAATCTACCCGATGCACCTAAGCCCTCCAAGTTCCTACTCCAATCTTCTAATGCTATCCAGCAGCACCAAAACCTCACTGAATACTCTGAAAAGGAGTCATAAGTGTTTGAGCTATCAACCTCTCAATGGTATGGAAATGGAGAGGTAGGAGTTATGAAAAATCTACAAGTTAGTGTAGAGAAATGTGAGTATAAAAATCTCTAACTTTCAAGGTTTGTGACTAAGGTTTTCTCTCAGAAGCACTATTCAACATATGTGGGTAATGTGGGTATATATAGTGTCGGTACAGAAAGTATGTATCAGATAGGACAATTTGACAAAACAGAATGTTTCATGAGTGTCTCGCGGGAAGGCCTTACTCACAAGATACTCGGAAAAACCAGCTACCTCCATCCTGTCCTAACTCTTCGCATTCTAGTCATGTGCAGGGCACATGCTTCACTTCGTGGTGAAAGCTTGAAAATGTGTTGAAAACACAAGAGCCGTTTAGACCCCGAAATTAATGTTACGACTTAATATATTTTACACTAACTTAATACTAAGTGCGGAATAGTGTAAATGCAAGCAGATAAACAAACAAGCTACTCTAATCCATAATCATGACAACACAACAGTAAAATGGATGTAAATGAGTAGAGATCAGATATGCAAACACAAGATAACATGCCGATGTGTTATTGAAGAAGAAACCGAAGAACTCGGCGAAAAACCTCTCTGCCGCCCTCCAAGAGGTAATCGATCCACTAGACAATCAATTAGGATACATAGGTCAGCAAAAGACTCTTCAGGCCTAATCTACCTGATGCACCTAAGCCCTCCAAGTTCCTGCTCCAACAAGGCCTCTCAAAGCCGTGTCTTGTCTAGCTCTCTAGATCTCGTAATACGCCCGATTTCATTCGCCAAAGCCTAACTTCTTCTAATGCTTTGTAGCAGCACCAAAACCTCACTAAATACTCTGAAAATGTGTGGTAAGTGTTTGGCTATCAACCTATCAATGGTATGAAAATGGAGAGGAAGGAGATGTAGAAAATCCATAAGTTGGTATAGAGATATGTGAGTATAACAATCTCTAACTTTCAAGGTTTGTGACTAGAGTTTTCTCTCAGAAGCACTCCTCAACATATGTGGGTAATGTGGGTATATCTAGTATGTGTATAGAAAGTGTGTATCAGATAGGACAATCTGGCAAAACAGAATGTTTCACGAGTGTCTTGAGAGAATATCTTACCCGCAAAATACTCACAAAAACCAGCTATCTCCATCCTCTCCTAACTCTACGCATTCCAGTCTTGTACAAGGCACATGCTTCACTTCATGCTGAAAGCTTGAAAATGTGATGAAAATACAAGAGCTATTTAGACCCCCAAATTAAAGTTACGGCTTAATATATTTTATACTAACTTAATACTAAGTGCGGAATAGTGGAAATGCAAGTGAATAAACAACAAGCTACTCTAATCCATAATCATGACAAGACAATAGTAAAATGGAAAGTAAAAGACTAGAGAAGAGATATGCAAACACAAGATAACATACCGATGTGTTGTCAAAGAAGAAACTGAAGAACTCGGCGAAAAACCTCTCTACCGCCGTACAAGAGGTGATTGATCCACTAGATAATCAGTTAGGATACATGAGTTAGCAAAATACCCTCCAAGCCTAATCTACCCGATGCACCTAAGCCCTCCAAGTTCCTACTCCAATATGGCTTCTCAAAATAGTGTCTTGTCTAGCTCTCCGGATCTCGTAATACGCCCGATTGCATTTGCCAAAGCCTAACTTCCTCTAATGCTTCCCAGCAGCACCAAAACCTCACTGAATACTCTGAAAAGGTGTGGTAAGTATTTGGGCTATCAACCTCTTAATGGTATGGAAGTGGAGAGGTAGGAGTTGTGGAAAATCTACAAGTTTATGTAGAGAAATGTGAGTATAACAATCTCTAACTTTCAAGGTTTGTGACTAAGGTTTTCTCTCTGAAGCACTCCTTAACATATGTGGGTAATGTGGGTATATATAGTGTGGGTACAAAAAATATGTATCAGATAGGAAAATTTGGCAAAACAGAATATTACACTAGTGTCTTGCGAAAAGGCCTTACTCGCAAGATACTCGCAAAAACCAGCTACCTCCATCCTGTCCTAACTTTTCGTATTCTAGTCATGTGTAGGGCAAATGCTTCACTTCGTGGTGAAAGCTTGAAAATGTGTTGAAAACACAAGAGATATTTAGACCCTGAAATTAAAGTTACGGCTTGATGTATTTTACACTAACTTAGTACTAAGTGCAGAATAGTGTAAATGCAAGCGAATAAACAAACAAGCTAATAAACAAACAAGCTACTCTAATCCATAATCATGACAACACAATAGTAAAATGGAATATAAAAGATTAGAGATGAGATATGCAAACACAAGATAACATGCTGATGTGTTATCGAAGAAGAAGCCGAAGAACTCAGCGAAAAACCTCTCTGCTGCCCTTCAAGAGGTAATCGATCCAGTAGACAATCAATTAGGATACGTAGGTCAGCAAGAGACTCTCCAAGCCTAATCTACCTGATGCACCTAAGCCCTCCAAGTTCCTACTCCAATAAGGCTTCTCAAAACCGTGTATTGTCTAGCTTTCTAGATCTCGTAATACGCCCGATTGCATTCGCTAAAGCCTAACTTCTTCTAATGCTTCCCACCAACACCAAAACCTCACTAAATACTCTGAAAATGTGTGGTAAGTATTTGGACTATCAACCTCTCAATGGTATGAAAATAGATAGGTAGGAGTTGTAGAAAATCCATAAGTTAGTATAGAGAAATGTGAGTATAACAATTACTAACTTTCAAGGTTTGTGACTAGAGTTTTCTCTTAGAAGCACTGCTCCACATATGTGAGTAATGTGGGTATATCTAGTGTGGGTATAGAAAGTGTGTATCAGATAGGATAATCTGGCAAAACAGAATGTTTCACGAGTGTCTCGTGGGATGGCCTTACCCGCGAATACTCACAAGAACCAGCTGTCTCCATCCTGTCCTAACTCTACGCATTCTAGTCATGTACAGGGCATATGCTTCACTTCATGCTGAAAGCTTGAAAATGTGTTGAAAATGCAAGAGATATTTAGACCCCCAAATTAAAGTTATAGCTTGATATATTTTACACTAACTTAATACTAAGTGCGAAATAGTATAAATGCAAGCAAATAAACAAACAAGCTACTCTAATCCATAATCATGACAAGACAACAGTAAAATGGGAAGTAAGAGAGCAGAGAAGAGATATGCAAGCACAAGATAACATGCCAATGTGTTATCAAAGAAGAAACAGAAGAACTCGGCGAAAAACCTGTCTGTTGCCCCCCAAGCGGTAATCGATCCCCTAGACAATCAGTTGGGATACATAGGTTAACAAGAGACCCTCCAAACCTAATTTGCCCAATGTAACTAAGCCCTCCAAGCTTCTACTCTAACAAAGCTTCTCGGAACTGTGTCTTGTCAAGCTCTTCGGATCCCATAACATGCTCCATGTTGCATTTACTATCCTTGGCTTCTTCCTATGCTTCCCAGCAGCACCAAAATCTCATTTGACACTCTGAAAGGGTGTGGTAAGTGTTTGGGCTATCAACCTCTCAATGGTATGGAAATGGTGAGGTAGGAGTTGAGGAAAATCCATAAGAAATTAATTGTGTAGAGAAATGTGGGTATGACAATCTCTAACTCTCAAGGTTTGTGGCTAAGGTTTTTTCTTAGAAGCACTCTTCAACATTTGTGGGTAATGTGGGTATAAATAGTGTAGGCACAGAAAGTGTGTATCAGAATTGACAATCTGACAAAACAGAATGTTTTGCAGGTGTCTCACGGGAAAGTCTTATACGCCAACTACTCATGAAAAATAACTGTCTCCATCCTATCTTGACTCTTCGCATTCCAGCATGTGCAAGTCACATGGATCATTTCATAGTATGCTAAGTCGCGATCTACCTGCAAAAACCTCTTCAGTCTTCAATAGCTTGAGTCTTCACACACTCTCTCTCTATCACACAACCCTTACAAATAAATCCCATAATAAATACAAGGTACAAAAGATTGAATAAAATTACAATCAAATTTGGTACGCAATAAAAGCCAACAAAACACATAGTTGTAAATTAAAACTTTACACGCAAGATGCTTAGTCGCGAGCTACTTGCGAAAATAGCTTTAGTCTTTATGCCTTGAGTTTTCACACACTTTCTCTCACACAACCCTTACAATGAAATCCCACAAATAATATAGGGTACAAAAGAATGAACATAATTACAATCAAATTTGGCACAGAATAAAAGCTAACAAAAGACATAGTTATAAATTACAACTTTACAATTGTTTTAGATAATGAAGTTACAGTCTATGACACGTAAACATCACTTAAAAATCTCCCAAAATCTTAATTTACAAACGCTAAATTATTAATTGAATTTTTTATAAAACAAATCATTCCCCAAGCTGTTGTTTAATTAAACCAGAAAACTTATGAATTGTTTAGCAATAGTCTCATTCGACAAGTAATTGTCGAATACTAATGAGTACTATATGTTAGGTTGTAGACCCCTTAGCACAATATGTTTAACCTAATATTAAACCAACTTGATTAAAAAGTTTGTTAATTAAATCTAGGTTAAATAAATATGTGTAAAACAAATATAATGGGGAAAGTAAAAATCACACAAATTTGATGACTTAGGAAAACCAAACTGGTAAAAACCTGGGGAGGATTTAACCTAGCTATCCTCAAGGCAAAAACATATCTACTATGAAAGAATTGAAGTTTGTACAATAATACTTAGACCACTAACATCTTATTGCTATCTCGTGTAGAAAACTTACTACCACAACCACGTGACAGCTCCAAGTCCATGGACTACATCTTTCCTTGATTTGCAGCAACCACAAGTTCTCCTACTTGTGACTTTGAGACTCCACTCAAAGGTTTTACGTCTTATTGAAAGTTATTTATGCAGCCATTGAAACAACCATCAAGTTCTTGATGTAAATCTTGATCTTGATAGCTCTATGTGTGTGTTTGAAGGTAAACACCTTTCAGATCTCACAAAAGATTCAACATATAACTCAATAAAGACTTCTAAAACGTAGTTAGGGTTTTTCCTTTTATACTTGGAATGAAACACTTAACCCTACACGTCATATGGGCTTGGGCTAGTTTGAGAATTCTGCAGAAAATTCCAAATCCATGATTCTTAATTGATCAAGTCTAATTTTCAATCGATTGAGCCTTGCAGAAATTGAATAGTAATTTCCTGAAATTACTTTATTCCAAACTTACATTAAACCAAACTTTAAGCAAGTGTAAACCTAGAGTAAATGTTTTGATCTTAGTTTTCCAACATATATAAATTAAAGTTCTAATACATTAGTTCCTAAAGTCTTAGAAACTAACACTATAAATACATATTCCTTCTTCTTAGATAATTATGGGTCACACTAATTAAATTTATGTTAAGATCCACAATTCTTGTGACAAGAGGAGTATGCATTTATAATACTCTCGGAGTATTCAATAATTTTCCTTGTTCTACATACCTTTGGATTAACAAAGTAAAATGAAACAACTTGCAACAATTACATGCTCACAATCATGTGTTTTCCCCACATAATAGAATTTCATACCAACTAATTCTTTTAAGTCTTTTCAACACTCAACTACACCCTATATAACTTTGTTGGCCACTTTGGTTTTCCATTCAATCTTCATTAGTTCACAGCCATTTTCAGTATTAGATTAACCACTAAACCTCATTGATTGCTTTGAGTAGTAAGCAATGATGCTTGAAGTACAAGTTATCTCGAAAGAGACCGTCAAACCCTCATCTCCAACCCTTCAACATCTCTACCACTACCAGCTTTCCTTCCTCAATTAGCTTCAACCTCTAGTTTTCAAGCCTCTAATTTTTTACTACCCAAATCATAGGGAAGCTAATCTCCACAATGTAGAACAAACTGACCAGATTAAGAAATCCTTAGTGGATGCTTTAACCCAATTCCACATGTTAGCGGGACAGGTTAAGGACAATCTTTATATAGATTGCAACAATGAGGGCATCAACTATGTGGAAGCCGAGGTTAAATGCAATCTTTCTGAATTTCTTAAGAGTCCAACCCCTTCTATGCTCAATAAGTTTCTGCCATTTGAATTGGATGAAGTCAATGAGTTACCCATAACAATCCAAGTCACCTTCTTCAACTAGGGCTTGCAATTGGTGTACTCATGTCCCACTGAATTGTAGATGCCTTATCTTTTGCGTTAGGATATATGTGTTTTTACTTGTGAAGAACATATGTCATTTATTTATGTAAATTGGCTAATCCTTTGACAAAACGTATTCTACTTGTAATTGGGTAGTTCTAGGTGGTTTTTAATACTTCAAGAAACAAGGTTTCAAGATCAAATGTTGAAATCATCAAGTTTGTCCAAGAAAAACAAGCTAAAGTGCAATTTCATTAAAGATTGACACCTGCGCGATAGCTCCTCAACACTTGCTATCTGTCGAGATTTATAAAATCAAATTTTCTGATATGATTTCTTGGGATCTATGAATATGCTTTTGGGCCTTCTTTTCTCCAAAACCTAAACATATAAAAGGATTGTTTTAAGAGCTGTCAAGATACACACAAGTTGCAATAACATTGAGCAGACTCTGTTCAAGCAATTTGTGATCAAAGATGAAGTTCTTGACCTAGTTCATCTTCTCTGAAGAAGTTGCTGTGTATTTGCACCAAAGGGTTTTATGACCAAGCATCTTCCTAATCTTCATCATGTAGGATGAACTGAAGAACTTTGTAGCAAACCTTTCTTTCTAAGTTGGTGTTTGTAGTCGTATACTGGGATCCGCGTATTGGTTAGTCACGTACTTAAGAGCCGTGCATCAAAAGGGAGAACTGTCACTATAGATCAAGTCTAATTGGGTATTTGGGTAAGGGTTCAACTGTAGGTTAGTAAGGTACTTGGGATTCCTTTACTTGTAACAACTTGATTTGATAATATTGGAGTTTCAGGAGTGATGTCTTGAAAATCTGATGGAAATAAAGATAAATGCAGCGGGAAAATAAGTTTTAAACGGATCTACTTCATTCGATATTGATAACACATATTAAGTAAATTGCAGAATTTAAGAACAAGAGATCGTACCTTGAAGTGGTGAATTTCAAAATAAAGATTGAAGCACTTGGGACTACTTTTAATCTTCACTCCAATTCCACTCACATGCACATCATTTCACAATGATGTTTTCTCACACACAGAAAAATCTGAACGTTTTTCCCTTTGTATCTAACCAAATTATCTAATTGTGTTGGCCTTTTAGGCCTTACCAATTAGGCTTAAGTATGTGGCTTGGAGTGGGACCAAAAGGGACCAATAAGACACTAGCTCCAATGAGCCTTAGGCTTTTCTGTCAACTCTTGACAAGTCCAAAGTTACCATTAACTATATTTAATACCACTATATAAATATAGTTGTACTCTAGGTCTTATCTATAAATTATATCCCAAGACTTTATTATACATGCAACCCCTTCATAAAATATTCGTAGTAGTACAAAGTCATTAATGTAGACTGCCACTTTGTAAATTACTACATCTTGATCCTTAAGTACCCAGTTTAATCCTTTAAGTTATTCATCATATATTTATGAAAACTAATTTCATAAATATATACTTTAGTAACTACTTTCTAAAGTGGTTAGGCCTAACTCTCTGAATAACAAACCCATTAAACTTATCTCAAGAGAATATTTTATATCTCCGTTAAGAGACTATGAATTCTATCTTGAGAATATATGTTCCATCAACACTAAATGTGGCTGCCTAATATACTAAAGTTTTGACCGTTACTTTAGATCTCACTCCTGATATATCAAAGCAACCTACACCTTATGATCAAGTCCATTATTCTCTCAGGATTAAGAGTTCATGCAAATGTAAGTCGTGAGATTTATTATTCATTTAACAGTCTTTAGGAGAATAATAAATCTCACAGCAGTCCAGTTCAATATGTCTTAACTCTTAAAACATATTAACACATCAACCAGAAGTCACTACTTTCATGATCAAGACAAATCATCATGATTGATATGTTATAGTCTTCGCAGATGAAAAGCCCAATTTCATCACCGACTATAAACTATAATTCTGAGTTTACAAAGAACTTGTGATTTATATCTTTTGTGACTTTTCACATAAATCACATACTATGCATCTCATGGACTAAATGATAATGTCTTAATATTCATGTTACCATTATTTCAGATAATAATAAAACAAATTCATTAAACACAATATTAAGTCATACATAATGTCATACACAATGTCACACTTAATATCATACATAACATCATACATTAAGATTTAAGGGCATTAATCCTAACAAAATACCCAATGGGGTTTTCGCTGTAAGGGTTTTTCCCATTCGTAAACAAATCACCGTGTCATTTAATTTCCACTGCATATTTAGTTTATTAGTGATTTTTTTGTGCTTCCACACATTTGCATGATTAATTGATTAAGTAATAACTTGGCTAATTAATTAATTGGTTTAATCACAAAGGGTTATTCAGTTTGTGGCTTATCAAGTGGTATCACAGTAGGCACACTCTGATTAGAGTTTAATCTTTGCTGTGTTTGATCCATTGACCCCTGTTTGTCATGGATAGAGGACAATCGTTAATTATACCTTATTTATTTGATAGGACTAACTACACATACTGGAAAGTACGCATTAGATCTTTTTTGTAGTCCTTAGATGAAAAGGTGTGGCAAGCTGTAGAGATTGGTTGGACCAAGCCAAAGGAAGTTCCGGCCGATTGGGATGAAGCCAAGATCAAGGCAACAAAGTTCAATAGCAGGGCATTGAATGCGTTGTTCAGTGCAGTCACCAATAAGGAGTTCAAGAAGATATCCTTAATTAAAACTACTAAGGAGGCATGGACCATCCTCTAGACAACCTATGAAGGAACAAAGGCTGTCAAAGATTCAAAGTTTCAGAAGCTCATTACAAGTTTTGAAGAGATTAAGCTAGATGAGGATGAGTTGAAAAGATTAAGATGGAGGAGGATGAGTCGTTTGATGAGTTTTATGTCAAGCTCAAGGACATAGCAAACTCAGCCTTCAATCTTGGGGAAACCATTCCTGAACCCAAGATTGTGAGGAAAGTGCTCAAATCTCTACCTGAGAGATTCCATGTCAAGATTACAGCTATAGAGGAATCAAAAGATATTGATAAGATTTCTTTGACTGAGCTAGTTGGAAACTTGTAAAGCTATGAGATAGGGTTATCTAGGACTGGTAAGTCAAGTAAAGCCAAGAGCATGGCCTTGAAGGCAAAGAGCAGTGATATAGATGAGTCTTCCGATGATGAAGATTCCAAGATAAAGTCCTACATCACTTGATAGTTCAAGAAGTTTATGAAGAATGCCAATAGAAGGAGCTTCGATAAGGATTGCAGGCAGTCCAGTTCTTCTCAGTTTAAGAGTCAAGACAAAGGGAAGAAGGATGTTAAGGATGGTAGTCAATACACTGTTCCTGAAAGACCAAAGTGCTTTGGTTGTCATGGATTCAGTCACATGAAGCATGAATGCCCCACATATCTCAAAAGCATTAGGAAGAACAAGGCATTTACTGCAACCTTGAGTGACACTGAGCCTGAAGATGATTCCAACAATGAGGACGATGGAATCTTAAATGCCTTCACTGCCACAATCAATCCTACTGAAGGTATTGTTGAACAAATGGATGAAGAAGAAGAACCGGTGGAGTCAAAATTCGAGAAGATGTATGATTAAGATGATATCCATTCAACCTATGAGAAGCTTTACAAGCTCTCTGAGAACCATGAGAAATTGTATAGGTTGGCCGCTAAGAAGCTCAGTGATGTGGAACTTGATCGTGAAGAGTTGTCCACAAAGTTTGATAAGGCAAATCAAACTATTAGTGCACTGAGGTTTGAGAACAACTTCTTAGCTGAAAAAACCAAGAAGCTTGAAGCGGAGCTGTTTCAAGTTAGAGCTCAATTGGAGAGGACTTTAAGTGTAAATCTTGATGAGATGATTAACATTCAAAAATCTGTTTCGGATCGAACAGGTTTAGGGTATGATCTTTCTTCCTCTCATATTGCTTCTACTAGTGCTACTGTTTTTGTTTCTCCTGCTAATAACACTGAAATTGAGAACACTAATGTTAAAACTGAATTAGCTAATGAGAATTTAGAAAAAAGTAAATCTATCTTAAGAGCACCCCCAAGCAAGATAAGAAAGACATTAAAAGTCCTAGGGCTAAGAAGGCTAACTCTCAAATGCCTAAAAAAAAAGAAGCAGCATCTTTGTCATCATTGTGGAGCTGCCGGTCATACTCGACCAAATTGTTACAAGTGGCTAGCCATTCAACAGAGCAACAGTATGATAGCATCTAGAAGCCAAAATCAGCTTCAATCCTCTCTTGCTCCTCTTGGAGATCTTTTGAAGGCCCTCATGTTCCTTTCGAACTTGAATGGTTTTAGTTATCTGTCGAGCTTCTCAAGCCTTTTTCTTATTGCAATCTCAACACCTCTTCGATGCCTAATGGATCGATCGAGAAAGTTCCTATCTCCTCGATACCTTATCGATATCTTATCGATCGATCGAGCTTTTGTTCTTTGAAACTGGTTGTTGTTCCTTAATACCTCTCGACACCTACATCTGTCGACATTCATTTTCTCGACACCTACCT
This sequence comes from Quercus variabilis, assembly GCA_030445155.1. NCBI lineage: Eukaryota > Viridiplantae > Streptophyta > Magnoliopsida > Fagales > Fagaceae > Quercus > Quercus variabilis. Next base: position 55,337,199 of record CP129447.1, on the reverse strand, counting down.
CAATAGCTGTCTCGACACCTCTCGATACCTCAATTGTCGAGAATTACTGAAGGTTCTATATAAGCTCCTATCGCGATCTACACTTCATTTCCTCGATCTCTCTCATCTATTCGTGGCTATTCATCTCCCCAACCATTTTTCTCACTCAAAATCTCCAACCCATGTGATTTTTGGCCTTTCCTTGCTTCAAATCACATGGTAAGATCTCTTTTTCCTTCCTTTTTCATGCATTTCATGTTTTGAATCTTAGGTTTTGGGGTTCTTAAAAATTTTTAGGGTTTTTCAAAATTATTGAGATATTTTTTGAAATTTTGGGTTGGGTTTTCAATTACATGTGTTCAAAATGTCATACATTACATTTCATGTGCATTAGAATGGTATTTCATGTATTTAGATGTGTGTTTTCTGCTTGTGTGCTAGCAGGCTTGGATTGGGCTGAGTTCACGATGGTTTTAAATTTGCATGTCACATGTTCATGCATTCCCCATGAATATGTACTTTTTGTTAAATATATTTGATATATGTGAACTATTTTGGGACTTTTCTGATTGTCTCCTTCTCTATCTCTTTCTCATTTTGTTTATGTTAGTAGTGTCTATGGCACTTAAGCATAAATCCACTCTTGTTCGAAACCCTCCGCTTTTTGGAGCTTCTTCATCTTCTGATTTTGCTCCCCTAAATCTTCGGTTTTGTGATGGTGATGCTCACAAGGCATTTTTGAAGAACTTTTCTAGACGAGGTGTTTATTCGGAACGCCAAGTCATTTTAGCAGACTTCACTAACATTGACCTTCCCTCTGTCATTCAAAGTAGGGGATGGGAGTCACTGTGTGCCATCTCAATCACTTGTCCTCTCGTGCTTATTCAGGAGTTTTACTCTAACATTCACGGGATTTATCGTTCAGTACCTCTCTTTTTCACTTGTGTTCAAGGTACGCACATTCCTGTCATACCGCAGCTAGTTGCGAATGTGCTTAGGGTTCCTAGGATAGAGTTTCCTGACTATCCTTCTTGTTAGCGTCTAAGGACTATGTCTAAAGATGAGCTCATTTATTCTTTTTTTTAGTGCCCTGCTGATTGGGGTGAGCATCAGTATACATCATGTAGACATTTTGCTAAAGGACCTAGATTCCTAAACATGGTGATGACTTTTGTACTCCATCCACTCTCTCACTACAATTCCATCATAGAGTCTTGTGCTCGATTTTTGTTATCTCTTCTTGAGCATCTTACTATAGATTTTTCTTCTCATTTCATTCTTTCTATCATAGATGTTCATTTAGATTCGGCGTCTCATGATAAGCTCATCTTTCCTTCTGTTGTTACGAGGATCCTACGCCATTTTTCTATCCCTTTTCTTGCGTCCGACCACTTCACACAGATATATGCCATAGATTCCGCTACCATAAAATGTAGTGAGGCTCAATATAGGTTGAGATAGACGGATTCCACTCCTCCCTCCGGTTCAGCTCCATTCAGATCTGCTCCATCTACATCTGCTCCTTCTTCCTCTATAAGCGATGTATCTCTCGAAGACATCAAGGCGCAACTGCAGTGAATGGATGCTCGCCTTAATACACTCTCCTCTGAGTTGTATCAAGTGAATGTTCGTGTTGGTCGTATTACATGACGGCAGGCGACCATGGGTGGTTTTTCTCCTAAGGCTACTCCTTCACCACCTCCACTAGCAGCTTCTGACTCTGAGGATGATGATGATGATGGTAATTGTTATAACATATGTGTTTTCACTTGTTAAGAACATATGTCACTTATTTATGTAAATTGACTAATCCTTTGACAAAACGCACTCTACTTATAATTGGGTAGTTCTAGGTGTTTTTATTACTTCAAGAAACAATGTTCCAAGATCAAGTGTTAAAGTCATCAAGTCTATCCAAGAATTCTAAACACCTGCTATCTATCGAGAATTATAAAATCAGATTTTCTGATCTGATTTCTTGGGATCCATAAATATGCTTTTGGGCTTTCTTTTCTCCAAACCCTATACATATAAAAGGATTGTTTTCAGAGCCGTCAAATTGTACACAAGTTGTAATAGCATTGAGCAATCTCTGTTCAAGCAAATTGTAATCAAAGACAAAGTTCTTGACCTAGTTCATCTTCTTTAAAGAAGTTGTTGTATATTTTGCACCAAAGGGTTTTGTGACCAAGCATCTTCCTGATCTTCATCGTGTAGGATGAACTGAAGAACTTTGCAGCCATCCTCTCCTTCTAAGTTGGTGTTTGAAGTCACGTACTAGGATCCGCACATTGGTTAATCACATACTTGGGAGCCGTGCATCAAAAGTGGGAACTGTCACTACAGATCAAGTCCAATTGGGTATTAAGGTAGAGGATTCAACTGTAGGTTGGTGGTAATTGGGATTCCTTTACTTGTAACCGCTTGATTTGATAATAGTGAAATTTCAGGAGTGGTGACTTGAAAATTACTCGGTGGGGTTTTTGCCGCAAGGGTTTTCCCCATTCATAAACAAATCACCGTGTTATTTATTGTCCACTGCTTACTTAGTTTATTGGTGATTTGTTTGTGCTTCCACACGTTTTCATGATTAATTGATTAATTAACAACTTGGCTAATTGATTAATTGGTTTAAATCACAAGGGGTCATTCAATTTGTGGCCTATCAAGTAGTATTAGAGCAGGTACACTCTGATTAGGTTTAATCTTTACTATGTTGATCCATTGATCCCTATTTGTCATGGATAGAGGATAGTCATTAATCATACCTCCTTTATTTGATGATACTAACTATGCATACTAGAAAGTACGCATGCGAGTTTTCTTGCAGTCTTTAGATGAGAAGGTATGGCAAGATGTAGAGATTGGCTGGACCAAGCTAAAAGAAGAACCGACCGATTGGGATGACGCCAAGATCAAGGTGGCACACTTCAACAGCAAAGCGTTAAATGCCCTATTTAGCGTGGTCACCAATGAGAAGTTCAAGAAGATATCCTCAACTGAAACTGTTAAGGAGGCGTGGACCATCCTCCAGACAAACTATGAAGGAATAAAAGATGTCAAAGATTTAAAACTTTAAAGGCTCACTACAAGCTTTGAAGAGATTGAGATGGAGGAGGATGGGTCATTTGATAAGTTCTATGCCAAGCTTCAAGGACATAGTGAACTCAGCCTTCAATCTTGGGGAAACCATCCCTGAACCCAAAGTTGTAAGGAAGGTGCTCAGATCTCTACCTGAGAGATTCCATGTCAAGATTACGACAATAGAAGAATCAAAGGATATTGACAAAATTCCTTTGACTGAGCTGGTTGGAAACTTGCAGAACTATGAGCTAGGACTATCTAGGATTGGCAAAACGGGTAAAAGCAAGAGCATGGCCTTGAAGGCATAGAGTAGTGATACAGATGAGTCTTTCGATGATGAATATTCCAAGATGAAGTCCTACATTACAAGGCAGCTTAAGAAGTTTATGAAGAATGTCAATGGGAGGAACTTCGACAAGGACCGCAAGCAGTCCAGTTCTTCTCTGTTTAAGAGTTAAGACAAAAGGAAGAAGGATGCTAAGGATGGCAGTCAGTACACTGTTCTGGCATGAAAAAATGTTTTGGATGTCATGGTTTTAGTCGCATGAAGCATGAATGCCCTACGTATCTCAAGAGTATTGGGAAGAGTAAGGCATTTGCGGCAACCTTGAGTAACATTGAACCTGAAGATGATTTCGATAATGAGGATGACGGAATCTTAAATGCCTTCACTGCTATAGTCAATCCTATTGAAGGGATTGTTGAAAATGTGGACAAAGAAGAAGAACTAGTGGAGTCAAAATTCCAGAAGATGGATGATCAAGACAATATCCATTCAGCCTATGAGAAGCTTTACAAGCTCTTTGAGAAGCATGAAAAATTGTATAGGTTGGCCACCAAGAAGCTCAGTGATGTAGAACTTGATCGTGAAGAGTTGTCCACAAAGTTTGATGAGGCGAATCAAACTATTGGAGCATGAGGTTTGAGAACAACTTTTTGGCTGAGAAGACCAAGAAGCTTGAAGCAGAGTTATTTCAAGTTAGAACTCAATTGGAGAGGACTTCAAGTGCAAAGCTTGATGAGATGCTCAACAATCAAAAATCAACTTCGGATCGAACAGGCTTAGGGTATGGTCTTTTTTCCTCTAATACTGCTTTTACTAGTAATATTGTTTTTGTTTCTCCTGTTAAAATTGAATTTGCTAGTGAGAACTTAGACAAGGGTAAATCTATCTTAGGAGCACCTTAAGCAAGATAAGAAAGATGCTAATAACTTTAAGTCTAAGAAGGTTAACTCTTCAAAGCCTAAACAAAAGAAGCAGCATCTCTATCATCATTGTGTAGCTGCTGGTCATACCTGACCAAATTGCTATAAGTGGCTAGCCACTCAACAGAGAAACAGCATGATAGCATCTGGAAGCTAAAATCAGCTTCAATCCTCTCTTGCTCCTCTTGGAGATCTTCTATGATAGGCTACAAACTAAATGACCCATTGTGATTAAACCAATTAATTAATTAGTCAAGTTATTAATTAATCAATTTATCATGTAATTGCAGAGAAGCACAAACAAATCACCAAATAACTAAATATGCAGCGAAAATTAAATAACACGGTGATATGTTTACGAATGGGGAAAAACCTCGCGGCAAAAACCCCACCGGGTGATTTTCAGGTCACTACTCCCGAAACTCCACTATTATCAAATCAAGCGGTTACAAGTAAAGGAATCCCAAGTACCTTACCAACCTACAGTTGAACCCTTACCCCAATACCCAATTGGACTTGATCTATAGTGACAATTTTCCTTTTGATGCATGGCTCCCAAGTACGTGACTAACCAATGCACGGATCCCAATGCGCTACTTCAAAACACCAACTAAGGAGGAGAGGTTGGCTATAAAATTCTTCAGTTCATCCTACACGATGAAGATCAAGAAGATGCTTGGTCACAAAACCCTTTGGTGCAAATACACAACAACTTCTTCAAAGAAGATGAACTAGGTCAAGAACTTTTTCTTTGATCACAATTTGCTTGGACAGAGATTGCTCAATGCTTTTACAACGTGAGTTCAATTTAAGGGCTCTTAAAACAATCATTTTATATGTTTAGTGTTAGAAGAAAAGAAGGCCTAAAAGCATATTCATGGATCTCAAGAAAATCATATCAGAAAATCTGAAATTATAAATCTTAACAGATAGCAGGTGTCGAGGTAGCTATCGAGCAGGTGTCAAGCTTTAATGAATTTGCACTTCAGCTTGATTTTTCTTGGACAGACTTGATGACTTCAACACTTGACCTTGAAACTTTGTTTCTTGAAGTATTAAAAACACCTAGAACTATCCAATTACAAGTAGAGTGCATTTTGTCAAAAGATTTAGCCAATTTATATAAATAAGTAACATATGTTCTTAACAAGTGAAAACACATATGTCCTAACAGTCTCCCCCTTTGGTAATCCATAACAAAACCACAACAAACAAATGAACGTATGAGAGAAGTCATAAATCACTCAACTCATATTCACTTGTTGAATACAAGAAAATCTATCCTAATACAAACTCTTGAAAAACTTTGCAAGAAGAGAGTTTATGATAAGTAGACTTTGACAAACTGTATTTCTAAAAGATTTTAAACAAAACTCATCAAGGCATCTTATGTGAAACAGAAATAATAGATTGCATACAAGTATAAAGAATATGTGTATAAAGATAGAGAAGAAACAACACATGAAGAGAAAGGTGAAAGAAACATACATTCACATATAGAGAAAATAAATACAATGTATGTAAAACTAGTCAAAAGACCTCATATACAAGATCAATATATCTATAAAGAATAGGAAAAAAAAAAAAAGATACATCAAAACCTCACTACATCCCTCAAAAATATCAACACTCCCCCTATCAAAAATGTCCTATACTAACTCTCCCCTTAAGATGACTACTCTTATAGCCCAAAACTTCCCTCCCTTTTTGTCACAAGTGACAAAGGGTAGAGTGTCATGTAGACATCTTATCAATAGAGCTAACATCTTCATCATCATAATTCTTAGAGTCTGAAGCCGCTGGAGAAGGTGGTGAAAGAGTAGCCTCTGGAGCAAAACCACCCATGGTTGCCTGTTGTTGTGCAATACGACAAACACAAACATTCACCTGATACAACTCAGAGGAAAGTGTATTAAGGTGAGTATCCATGCGCTGTAGCTGCACCATAATGTCTCCAAGAGATACATCGCCCGTAGAGGAAGAAGGAGCTGATGTAGATGAAGCTAATCTGGATGGAGCTGAATAGGAGGAAGGAGTGGAATCCATCTGTCGCGACCTAAACTGAACCTCATTACATTTTACGATAGCAGCATCTATGACACATATGTGTGTGAAGTGGTCGGACACAAGAAAGGGAATAGAGAAATGGCGTAAGATCCTCGTGATAACGGAAGGAAAGATGAGCTTATCACGGGACGCTGAATCTAGATAAACATCTATAATAGAAAGAATAAAATGAAAAGGAAAATCTATAGTAAGATGCTCTAAAAGAGATAACAAAAATCGAGCACGAGGCTCTGTGATGGAGTTGTAGTGAGAGAGTGGATAGAGTACAAAAGTCATCACTATGTTAAAAAATCTAGGACCTTTAGCAAAAGGCCTACATGGTGTGTATTAATGCTCACCCCAATCAACTGGGCCCTGACAAAAAGAAAAAATGAGCTCATCTTTGGACACAGTCCTCCGACACTCATAGGAAGGATGGTCAAGAAAATTTATCCTAGGAATCCTAAACACATCCGTAACTAACTGCGGTGTGACAAGGATGCGCATACCTCGAACGCGATTGAAAAAGAAAGGTACTGAATGATCTATGCCGTGTATGTTGGAGTAAAACTCTTGAATCAGTACAAGAGGACAAGTGACCGGGACGTCACATAGTGATTCCCATCCCCTACTGTAAATGACAAAGGGATGGTCAGTGTTGGCGATGTCTGCCAAAATGACTTGGCATTCTGAATGAATACCTCGTCGAGAAAAGTTCTCCGAAAATGCCTTGTGGGCATCTCCATCACGGAACCGAAGGTTAAGAGGAGCAGCATCAAAGGAAGAAGAAGCTCCAAAATGCAGAGGGTTCCAAGCCGGAGTGGATTTACGTTTGGGTGCTATAGACACTACTAATGTAAAAGAATGAGAAAGAGATAGAGAGGGATACAATCAGAAAAGACCCAACATAGTTCACATATATCAAATATATTGAACAAGAGGTATGTATGCATGGGAATGCATGAACATGTGACATGCAAATTGAAAACATCATGGGCTCAGCCCAATCCAATTCTACCGGGACACAAACATAGAGCACACATCTAAATGCATGTAAATATCATTCTAATACACATGAAATGCAATGTATGACATTTTGAAAAAATTTAAGTGAAAACCCAACCCAAAATTTCTATAAAAACTCATTAATTTTGAAAAATCCCAAAAATTTCCAAAAATCCCAAAACCTAAGTTTCAAAACATGAGATGCATGAGAAAGGAAGGGAAATAGATCTTACCAATTGATTGAAACCAAGGGAAGACCGAAATCAAGTGGGTTTGAAGATTTCAGTGAGAAAAGGGTGTTTGGGAAAGGAACCGCCTCGAACAAATCGATAGAGATTGAGTGAAATAAGAGAAAAAAATTGCGACTAAGCTTATATAGACACCTCAATAAATCTTGACAGTTTAGGTGTAGAGTGGTATTAAGGATGCTGTTGAGTAAGGTGTCAAGTAAATGGTCGTCGATAGCTAAAGGTATCGAGAGGTGTCGAGGTATAAGAACCAGTTTCAAAGAACAGAAGCTCGATCGATCAACCAGGTATCGAGGAGGTATCGAGGAGACAGGGACTTTTTCGATCGATCATCAGGTGTCGAGACAGGTGTTGAGATTGTGATAAGAAAAGGCTTGAGAAGCTCGACAGATAACCAAGTATCGAGGAGGTGTCAAGGAGGTGTCAAGCCAATAGTTAAAAGCAATTTTTTGAGAAGTGAAAAACACAGCCATGAATGCAATCCAACATACACCTCAACCATTGATCCAATCAATATAAAAAGCTCTTAAAATCATCTCTCAACAAAGAATTAAGCACATGGATCCTCAAAAACACAAACACACTAAACAAGTCTAACCAATTTTATTTTCCAAAAACAAGTCAAGACAGTTTAGAGAGCATACATTAGCACATGTAAAACCTGTGATGGCCAAATCACATTGTACCTACACATGTATCAATAGTAGCAAAAAATATTACGTGTTGTGTGTGAATAACATCGCAAGATTCCATATGTGTATACATGTTATGATGATCTGAAATATGAAAAAATAACTTTAACTCACACACAATCATAACTGTTTAATGGGGACTATCACCTTTGAAATACATCCTATAACTCCCACATCTCCTAGAATACACACTTGCAACCATATTTAAAGCATTTTTTTTTTTTTATCTTTTTTCTTTTTATTTTCTTTGCATATTTTATTTTAAGCATATCATGCATAGGCATATAAAAAGAAAAAAGAAATACCCAAGATGTTAAGCATTTAACACTACACTTTTGCTATGCCAAAGCATACAGGTGTCTTAGACATTGCACTTTTTCTATACCGAAACATACAGGTGTTATATTATGATTGGCGGGCAACAGTGGTGAGATGATTATTTATACCTTTCTCTTAGGATTTTCTAGTCCTATCCGTCAAAAAGAGTGATATGAGTGTTAATCTTTAAGAGATAACTTAATCTTACTCATCACAAATAAGAGCCACAAAGGTCACTTGCTTAGTTGTGCATAGAGATGCTCATCTAAGGTACAAGAGATACAAAGTTTAGAAAACTTTGTTTCAATAACCATCCCAGGAACACAAGTACCAATGTATACAAAACACATACTGTTTTTGTATTTTTCTGATTTTTCAAAAAAAAGAATTATTTTTATATTAAAAACAAAATAAACAAAACTAAATGTAAACACACAAAAACATGTTAAATAAAACAAAGTATAAAACTAGACTAACTCAAAAAATGCAAAACACACAAGCAATGCAAAAAAAAAAAAAAAAAAAAAAAAAAAAGGGAAAGAAAGTGATGAAATCACTTAGAGTCTTTTTTCTTCCACACCTTGGAAGAGCCTTTCCTTTGATTAAAATTTTGAATCGACGGTGAGGGGGAAGAGTTGAACCCGTTCAAGTTCAAAAAGAACATGAGGGCTTTTAGAAAATCTCCAAGAGAAGCAAGAGAGGATTGAAGTTGATTTTGGCTTCCAGATGCTATCATGTCATTGCTCTGTTGAGTAGCTAGCCACTTATAGCAATTTGGTCGAGTATAACTGATAGCTCCACAATGATGACAGAGATGCTGCTTCTTTTGTTTAGGCTTTTGAGAGTTAGCCTTCTTTGCCCTAGGGTTTCTAGCATCTTTCTTATATTACTTAGGGGGTGCTCCTAAGATAGATTTATCCTTACCTAAGTTCTCACTAGCTAATTCAGTTTTAACATTAGTGTTCTCAAGTTCAGTGTTATTAGCAGGAGAAACAAAAACAGTATTACTAGCAGAAATAGTATTAGAAAAAGAAAGACCATGCCCTAAGCCTGTTCGATCCGAAGCAGATTTCTGATTGTTGAGCATCTCATCAAGCTTTGTACTTGAAGTCCTCTCCAATTGAATTCTAACTTGAAACAGCTCCGTTTCAAGCTTCTTGGTCTTCTCAGCCAAAAAGTTATTCTCAAATATCAATACTCCAATAGTTTGATTCACCTCATCAAACTTTATAGACAACTCTATACGATCAAGTTCCACATCACTGAGCTTCTTGGTGGCCAGTCTATACAATTTCTCATTCTTTTCAGAGAGCTTGTAAAGCTTCTCATAGGCTGAATGGATATCATTTTGATCATCCATCTTCTCAAGTTTAGACTCTACCAGTTCTTCTTCTTCATCCACTTCTTCAACAATCCTTTCAGTAGGATTGACTATGGCAATGAAGGCATTTAAGATTCTATCATCCTCATTGTCAGAATCATCTTCGGGCTCAGTGTCACTCAAAGTTACAGCAAGTGCCTTACTTTTCCTAATGCTCTTGAGATATGTCGAGCATTCATGCTTCATGTGACCGAATCCACGACATCCAAAACACTTTGGTCCTTCAAGAACAGTGTACTGACTACCATCCTTAGCATCCTTCTTCCCTTTGTTTTGACTCTTAAACTGAGAAGAATTGAATTGTCTGCGGTCCTTGTCGAAGTTCCTCCCATTGGAATTCTTCATAAACTTTGTGAATTGCCTTGTAATGTAGGACTTCATCTTGGAATCTTCATCATTGGAAGACTCATCTGTATCACTGCTCTTTGCCTTCAAGGCCATGCTCTTGCTTTTACCCATTTTGCCAATCCTAGATAGTCCTAGCTTGTAGGTCTATAAGTTTCCAACCAGCTCAGTCAAAGAAATTTTGTCAATATCCTTTGACTCTTCTATTGCCGTAATCTTAGCATGGAATCTCTCATGTAGAGATTTGAGCACCTTCCTTACAACCTTGGGTTTAGGATAGTTTTCCCAAGATTGAAGGCTGAGTTCACTATGTCCTTGAGCTTGGCATAGAACTCATCAAACGACTTATCATCCTCCATTTTAATTTCTTCAAAGCTTGTAATGAGCCTCTGAAACTTTGAATCTTTGACAGCCTTTGTTCCTTCATAGGTTGTTTAGAGGATGGTCCAAGCCTCCTTAGCAGTTTCAGTTGAGGATATCTTCTTAAACTCCTCATTAGTGACTGTGCTAAATAGGGCATTTATCGCTCTGCTATTGAAGTTAGCCATCTTGATCTTTGCATCATCCCAATCAGCCGGTTCTTCTTTTGGCTTAGTCCAGCCAATCTCTAAAGCTTGCCACACCTTCTTATCTAAAGATTACAAGAAAGCTCTCATGCATACTTTTTAGCATGCATAGTTAGTGCCATTAAATAAAAGAGGTATGATTAATGACTGTCCTCTATCCATGACAAACAGGGGTCAATGGATCAACACAGCAAAAATTAAACCTAATCAGAGTGTGCTTGCTCTGATACCACTTGATAGGCCATAAATTGAATGACCTCTTGTGATTAAACCAATTAATTAATTAGCCAAGTTATTAATTAATCAATTTATCATGCAATTGCGTGGAAGCACAAACAAATTACTAAATAACTAAATATGCAGCGAAAATTAAATAACACAATGATTTGTTTACGAATGGGGAAAAACCTCATGGCAAAAACCCACTGGGTGATTTTCAAGTCACCACTCCCAAAACTCCACTATTATCAAATCAAGCGATTACAAGTAAAGTAATCCCAAGTACCTTACGAACCTACAGTTGAACCCTTACCCCAATACCCAATTGGACTTAATCTGTAATGAAAATTTTCCTTTTGATGCACGACTCCCAAGTACGTGATCAACCAATACACGGATCCCAGCACGTAACTTCAAAATACCAACTAAAGAGGAGAGGTTGGCTGCAAAGTTCTTCAGTTCATCCTACACGATGAGGATCAGGAAGATGTTTGGTCACAAAACCCTTTGGTGCAAATACACAGCAACTTCTTCAAAGAAGATGAACTAGGTCAAGACTTTGTCTTTGATCACAATTTGCTTGAATAGAGATTGTTCAGTGCTTTTGCAACTTGTGTTCAATTTGACGGCTCTTAAAACAATCCTTTTATATGTTTAGGGTTAGAAGAAAAGAAGGCCCAAAAGCATATTCACGGATCCCAAGAAAATTAGATCAGAAAATCAAAAATTATAAATCTCGACAAATAGCAGGTATCGAGGTAGCTATCGAGCAGTTGTCGAGCTTTAATGAATTTGCGCTTCAGCTTGCTTTTTCTTGGACAAACTTGATAACTTCAATACTTGACCTTGAAACCTTGTTTCTTGAAGAATTAAAAACATCTAGAACTGCCCAATTACAAGTAGAGTGCGTTTTGTCTAAGGATTTAACCAATTTACATAAATAAGTGACATATGTTCTTAACAAGTGAAAACACATATGTCCTAATATTCTGAAAGCCCTCATGTTCCTTTCAAACTTAAACGGTTTCAATTCTTCCCTCTCACTGCCGGTTTAAGGGTTCAATCAAAGGAAAGGTTCTTCCAAGGTGTGGAAGGAAAAGGACTCTAAGTGATTTTATCACTTTCTTCTATCTTCTTATTTTTGTTTGTTGCATTGCTTGTGTGTTTTGCATTTTTGTTGAGTTAGTCTAGTTTTATACTTTGCTTTGTCTAACATATTTTTATGTGTTTACTTTCAGTTTTGTTTATTTTTTTAATATAAAAATAAAAATAATTGAAAAATCAGAAAAATACAAAAACAGTGTGTGTTCTGTGTACTTTGTTACTTGTGTACCTTGGATAGCCAATGAAATAGAGTTTTCTAAACTTTGTATCTCTTGTAACTTAGATGAGCATTTCTATGCACAACTAAGCAAGTGAGCTTTGTGACTCTTATTTGTGATGAATAAGATTAAGTTATCTCTTGAACTTAACACTCATATCACTCTTTTTGACAAGTAGGACTAGAAAACCCTAAGAGAAAGGCATAAATAACCATCTCACCAGTATTGTTCACCAATCATAATAAGACATATGTATGCTTCAGCATAGCAAAAGTACGATGTCAATTGCTTAACATCTTAGGTATTTCTTTTTTCTCTTTTTATGCCTATGCATGATATGCTTAAAAGAAAATATGCAAAGAAAATAAAATGCAAAAAGATTAAAAATGCATTAAATATGGTTGCAAGCGTGTATTCTAGGAGATGTAGGAGTTATAGGATGTACCTCGAAGGTGGTAGTCCCCATCAAACAATTATGATTGTGTGTGAGTTAAAATTATTTTCTCATATTTCAGATCGTCATAACATGTATACACATATGCAATCTTGCTATGTTTTTCACACAAAACACACAATATTCTTTGCTACTTTTGATACACGTGCAGATACAATGTGATTTAGCCATCACAAGTGTTTACATGTACTAATGTATGCTCACTAAACTATCTTGACTTGTTTTTGAAAATAAAATTGGTTAGACTTGTTTAGTGTGTGTATGTGTGTGTGTGTGTGTTTTTAAGGATCCTTATGCTTAATTATTTGTCGAGAGATGATTTTGAGACCTTTGTATGTTGATTGGATCAATGGTTGAGGTGTATATTGGATTGCATTCATGTTTGTGTTTTTCACTTCTCGAAAAACTGCTTTTAACTACTTTCTCGACACCTCCTCGATACCTTATTATTTGTCGAGCTCTTCAGCTGATTCTTATCACAATTTTGATAGCTCCTCGATAGCTAGTCGATCGATTGAGAAAGCTTTTGTCTCTTCGACACATGCTTGACACCTTCTCGATAGCTGTATTGTTAAGATTCATTAAACCTCGACACCTCATCGATAGCTGTTATCTGTTGAGGTTACGAGAATTCAAATTTGTTTTTGGGCCAGGCTTATGTATTTGTGTAGGGTTTCTTTTCTCACAACCCTAGACCTATTTAAGGCTTATTTTAAAGGCCGTCACATAAGAGAATACAAGGAGAACTTATACAAAAGGTAACCGATACCTTATTCTTTCTGGAAGAAGCTACTGCGTCTTTATGCCTTAGGGTTTTGTAACCAAGTGCTTCTTGATCTTTATTGTTGATGAAGTGGAGAACTTTGTAGCCAACATTCTTCTTCCTTAAGTTGGTGAGTGAGTCACGTACTAAGATTTGTGTAAAGGAGTTAGTCACATATTGGGATCCGTGCAACAAAAAAAGTGGCGTTCATATATTGAAGAGTTCAAAGGTTTTATACTAGATTTGAAACTTCTCTTTACTATAGTGGATTGCTTTTTGGGAAGGTTTTTTACTGTGATACCACTTGTTGGAAAATTTAGACCCTAATTAATAGAATTAACAAGTTTTAAACCCAAGTTGTTAATTAGATTAATTATGAATAAACCTTTTTAATAACAAACAAACATCAATATTATGTCAAAATCATGCAATGAAAAAATAAAGAAGATAAGATATGATGACCCAGGAAAACCAACGAAACCAACTAGTTTCACAGTAAAAAACCTTGAGGGGCGGGAATCCTTCCCGAAAAGTAATCCACTATAGTAAAGAGAAGTTTCAAATCTATTACAAAACTTTTATCCCTAGACTCTACAATCCCCGTAGATGAAATCACAGCAGAAACCTTCTACCATTTCAAAACCTCTGAACTCTTCAATATATGAACGCTACCCTTTTTGTTGCACAGATCCTAGTACGTGACTAACTCCTTTGCACGAATCCTAGTACGTGACTCACTCACCAACTCAAGGAAGAAGAATGTTGACTAACTCCTTTGATATATGTGAACTGTTTTGGGACTTTTCTGATTGTCTCCTTCTCTATCTCTTTCTCATTCTGTTTACGTTAGTAGTGTCTATGGCACCCAAACGTAAATCCACTCTGACCCAGAACCCTCTGCGTTCTGGAGTTTCTTCATTTTCTGATTCTGCTTCTCTAAATCTTCAATTCCATGATGGAGATGCCTATAAGGCATTTTTGGAGAACTTTTCTAGACGAGGTGTTCATTCGGAACCCCAAGTCATTTTGGCAGACTTCGTCGACACTAACCTTCCCTCTGTCATTCACAATAAGAGATGGGAGTCACTATGTGCCATCCCGGTCACTTGTCCTCTTGTACTTATTCAGGAGTTTTACTCCAACATGCACAGGATTGATCGTTTAGTACCTCTCTTTTTTACTCGTGTTTGAGGCACGCGTATTCCTATCACACCGCAGCAAGTTGCGGATGTGCTTAGGGTTCCTAAGATAGAGTTTCCTGACTATCCTTCTTGTGAGTGTTTGAGAACTGTGTCCAAAGATGAGCTCATTTCTACTTTTTGTCAATGCCCAGCTGATTGGGGTGAGCATCAGTACACATCATGTAGACCTTTTGCTAAAGGTCTTAGATTCCTAAACATGGTGATGACTTTTGTACTCCATCCACTCTCTCACTATAACTCCATCACAGAGCCCTGTGCTTGACTTTTGTTATCTCTTCTTGAGCATTTTACTATAGATTTTTCTTCTCATTTTATCCTTTCTATCATAGATGTTCATCTAGATTCGGCATCCTGTGATAAGCTTATCTTTCCTTCCGTTATCATGAGGATCTTACGCCATTTTTCTATCTCTTTTCCTGTGTCTAACCACTTCACACACATCTATGCCATAGGTGCCGCTACCGTAAAACATAGTGAGGTTCAGTTTAGGTCGTAATAGACGGATTCCACTCCTCCCTCCCATTCAGCTCCATCCAGATCTGCGCCTTCTTCCTCTACGGCTGATGTATCTCTTGGAGATATCATGACGTAGCTGTAGCGCATGGATGCTAGCCTCAATACACTCTTCTCTAAGTTTTATCAGGTAAATATTCGTGTTAGTCGTATTGCACAATGGCAAGCGACCATGGGTGGTTTTGCTCCTGACACTACTCCTTCACCACCTTCTCTAGCGGCTTCAGACTTTGAGGATGATGATGATGATGATGATGATGCTTTGGATGGTGATGATGGAGATGCTAGCTCTACTGATGAGATGTCTACATGACACTCTACCCTTTGTCACTTGTGACAAAAAGGGGAAGTATTTTTAGGTTATAAGAATAGTCATCTTAGGGAGAAAGTTAGTATAAGACATTTTTGATAGAGGGAGTGTTGATATTTTGAGGGATGTAGTGAGGTTTTGATGTATCTTTTTCTTTTCTATTCTTTATAAATACATTGATTTTGTATATGAGGCATTGTGACTAATTTTACATACATTGTACTTATTTTCTCTATATGTGGATATATGTTTCTTTCACCTCTCTCTTAATGTATTGTTTCTTCTGTATCTTTATACACATGTTCATTATACTTGTATACAATCTATTATTTTTGTTTCACACAAGATGCCTAGATGAGTTTTATTTAAAGTGTTTCAGAAATACAGGTTGTTAAAGTCTACTTGCTATAAACTCTCTTCTTACAAAGTTTTTCAAGAGTTTGTGTTAGGATAGATTTTATTGTATTTAACAAGTGAATATGAGTTGAGTGATTTATGACTTCTATCATATACTCATTTGTTTGTTGTGGTTTTATCACGGATTGCCAAAAGGGAAGATTGTTAAGACATATGTGTTTTCACTTGTTAAGAACATATGTCACTTATTTATGTAAATTGGTTAATCCTTTGACAAAATGCATTGTACTTGTAATTGGGTAGTTCTAGGTGTTTTTAATACTTCAAGAAACAAGGTTTGAAGATCAAATGTTGAAGTCATCAAGTATATCCAAGAAAAACAAGCTGAAGTGCAAAATCATTAAATCTCGACACCTTCTCGATAGCTCCTCGACACCTGCTATCTGTCGAGAATTATAAAATCAAATTTTCTGATCTAATTTCTTGGGATCCATGAATATGCTTTTGGGCCTTCTTTTCTCCAAACCCTAAACATATAAAAGGATTATTTTAAGAGCTGTCAAATTGTGCACAAGTTGCAAAAGCATTGAGCAATCTCTATTCAAGTGAATTGTGGTCAAAAATGAAATTCTTGACCTCGTTCATCTTCTTTGAAGAAGTTGCTGTGTATTTTGCACCAAAGGGTTTTGTGACCAAGCATCTTCCTGATCTTTATTATGTAGGATGAACTGAAAAACTTTGCAGCCAACCTCTCCTTCTAAGTTAGTGTTTGAAGTCACGTACTGGGATCCGTGCATTAGTTAGTCACATACTTGGAAGCCGTGCATCAAAGGTGGGAATGTCACTACAGATCAAGTCCAATTGAGTATTGGAGTAAGAGTTCAACTGTAGATTGGTAAGGTACTTGGGATTCTTTTACTTGTAACCGCTTGATTTGATAATAGTGGAGTTTCGGGAGTGGTGACCTGAAAATCACTCGATGGGGTTTTTGCCGCAAGGGTTTTCCACATTCATAAACAAATCGCTGTATTATTTATTTTCGGCTGCTTACTTAGTTTATTGCTAATTTGTTTATGCGTCCACGCATTTACATGATTAATTGATTAATTAACAACTTGGCTAATTAATTAATTGATTTAAATCACTAGGGGTCATTCTATTTGTGGCCTATCAGTGATGACAATGATGCTTCAGATGATGATGATGGAGATGCTAGCTTTACTGATGAGATGTCTAGATGACACTTTACCCTTTGTCACTCGTGACAAAAAGGGGGAGTAGTGTTGGATTATGAGAGTGGTCATCTTAAGGGGAGAGTTAGTATAGGACATTTTTTATAGGGGGAGTGTTGATATTTGAGGGATATAGTGAGGTTTTGATGTATTTTTCTTTTCTATTCGTTATAGATACATTGATCTTGTATACAAGGTTTTGTAACCGGTTTTACATACATTGTACTTATTTTCTCTCTATATGTGGATGTATGTTTCTTTCACCTCTCTCTTCATGTGTTGTTTCTTCTCTATCTTTATATACATGTTCATTATAACTTGTATGCAATCTATTATTTCTATTTCACACAAGATACCTTGATGAGTTTTGTTTAAAGTGTTTCAGAAATATAGGTTGTCAAAGTCTACTTGCCATAAACTCTCTTCTTGCAAAGTTTTTCAAGAGTTTGTGTTAGGATAGATTTTATTATATTCGACAAGTGAGTATAAGTTGAGTAATCTATGACATCTCTCATATGTTTATTTGTTTATTGTGATTTTGTCACTGATTGCCAAAGGAGGAGATTGTTAGGACATATGTGTTTTTACTTGTTAGGAACATATGTCACTTATTTAGGTAAATTGGCTAACCCTTTGACAGAACGCACTCTACTTGTAATTGGGTAGTTCTAGGTGGTTTTTAACACTTCAAGAAATAAGGTTTCAAGATCAAGTGTTGAAGTCATCAAGTCTGTCCAAGAAAAACAAGCTAAAGTGTAATTTCATTAAAGCTCGACACCTGCTCGATAGCTCCTTGACATCTGCTATCAATTAAGATTTATAAAATCAGGTTTTCTGATCTAATTTCTTGGGATCCGTGAATATGATTCTGGGCCTTCTTTTCTCCAAACCCTAAACATATAAAATGATTGTTTTAAGAGCCGTCAAGATACACATAATTTGCAAAAGAATTGAGCAAACTTTGTTCAAGTAATTTGTGATCAATGACGAAGTTCTTGACCTAGTTTATCTTCTCTGAAGAAGTTGCTATGTATTTGCACCAAAGGGTTTTGTGACCAAGCATTTTCCTGATCGTCATCGTGTAGGATGAACTGAAGAACTTTGCAACGAACCTCTCCTTCTAAGTTGGTGTTTGAAGTCACATACTGGGATCTGCGCATTGGTTAGTCATGTACTTGGGAGTCATGCATCAAAAGGGGAAACTGTCACTACAGATCAAGTCCAATTGAATATTGGGGTAAGGGTTCAACTATAGGTTGGTAAGATACTTGAGATTCCTTTACTTGTAAACGCTTGATTTGATAATAGTGGAGTTTCAAGAGTGGTGACCTGAAAATCACCCGGTGGGGTTTTTGCCGTAAGGATTTTCCCCATTCGAAAACAAATCACCGGGTTATTTAATTTCCACTGCATATTTAGTTTATTGGTGATTTGTTTGTGCTTCCATGCATTTGCATGATTAATTGATTAATTAATAATTTGACTAATTAATTAATTAGTTTAATCACAAGGTGTCGTTCAGTTTGTAGCCTATCATTTTGATGATGCCAAAATCATCAGTTAGGTCACTCGTTCAATCTGGAGCATTAGACGATCTTGTAGGACATGCAAAATAAAGGAGAGAAAGATCGAAGAGACCACCGGGTTGTGCTCGATGGGGGAGCCTTCGATGTTTAAGTTAGTATCAATCCACATCTTTTGTATATAAATAGTGTTTTGTAGTAGTTTTTGACATATCTTAGCTAGTGAGACAGATTGTCCCTTTTATAGGTAAGTTAGGTAGCTGTTGTATATAAATTAGATTGATTATTACCTTGATTGTAACGTTCTTTGTTTTGATGAGAGTTTAAGACCTTTGATAGTCGTTATTAAATGTGTTGAGCGGTTATCTTTGATGTCCTACTAATGATGCAAGGTCGTCCATATTAATGGACGACCTTAATGATTTTTCTAGAGTCGTCATTTTTCATCTTGTTTCTCAACAGTTGGGCAGCTATTGCTCATGGTGATGGCAACATAGTGAGTCCTCCAATGGATTCTATCACACTATTTCCGCCACAAGAGTTATCTGACTTCAATCCAAAACTTAGGATCACCAAGGATAAAATTTTGACCATAAGACTTGTCTTTGATGCTTCTGCTATAGCATAAATTAGAGAGAAATACAGCTATGATGACAAGACCATTGAGTACCCACATTCAAGTCGCGTTGAGGCCTTATCAACTTTCATATGGAGCCACTTCATGGCTTTACTCAACCAAAACCAAACCCGGATAAGATATATAGCATTCTTCATGCTGTGAACTTGCGTACCAAGATAGAGCCGTCTCTTCCATATGAGTACTTCAGTATTATTAGCTGATATGTTGTGTCAATACCATCCAGGGACATTGAGGGAGGATTTTGTGGCATTATAAAACCAATGAAAGAAGCCATTAAGAAAATCGACTGGGATTTTGTTAAAATACTCCAATAAGGTGATGTGTACTTAAAATATGCCAATGAGAATAACTCTAGACGTAAAAGGGGAGAAGCTTAAGCTTTCCTTCACTAGCTTGTGCTGAAAAACTTTGAACTAAGCTCGTAAAGGCTACAACAATGGAGTAAGCAAGGTTTCACAGTAAACACTCAGAGAGAAAATGAGAGAACCAGAGATAAGAAGTTTGAGAGAGACGAAGAGAGAATTGAAAATTTCTAGAAAAATACTCGCTTAAACTTTTCATTACACTAAATGATCTATATATACAGTCTAAGCTAATTAAAATTGCCTAACTAACTATCCTTAAAACCAGGGATTGATCCGTAAAGTTTGGAGCAAAATCAGGGACAATTAACAGAAGTAACGGCCTTATTAAGCTAAGAAAATATCTAACAAACTCTATGAAAATGACAGCGTTTGGACTCAATTACAAAACTCATCAATGCTTAAATAGAATGACATCGTTTAGCTTTAGTACATTAAAAGTCTTTCCTAGCCGTTGGATGAGAAACTAGCCATTATACCTTGATTGCTTTGTGATTTTTCTTATGCGCTGTGATAATTCTTGAACTCTCTTAACATCCCCCTCAAACATGAGGTGGAATTAGCCAAAAGTTTCCACACAGAAGCAAGAAATGTGGACCAGGCAACGGCTTGGTGAAAAGATCAACAAAATTATCATGGCTAGAGATGAATTTGATGCCCAAAACACAATGAAGCACACAACCCCAAATATAGTGATAATCCATTTCAATGTGTTTGATTTTGGAATGGAAGATAGGATTAGAAGCCAAAGCAATAATAGAATTATTGTCATACTAGAGAATAGGAATGTGAGGTAAAAACAATCTGAGCTCTCTGAAGAGAGTGCGAAGCCAAGCCAACTCTGCAAATGTGGAAGCCAAGGCATGGTATTTAGCCTCTATGGAAGAGCATGAGACAATGGGCTACTTCTTTGAAGACCAAGAAATTGGGCTTGAACCAAGGAAGACTAACAGCCCTGTAGTGGATTTACAATCTGTTGGGTCACAAGCCCAGTTTGCGTCAGAGAAAGCAAAGAAAGTAAGGGGGCCAAGTGCAAGATGAATACCAAAATGCAAGGTCCCTCTCACATAGCGAAGAACACATTTAGCTGTTTCTAAATAAGAGGTAGTAGGATGTTGCATAAACTAGCATAGCTAGAGTACACTAAAGGCTAAACCTGGGCATGTGAAGGTTAAGTATTGGAGGGCACTTACCATACCCCTATTCTCAGAAGGATCAAGCAAAGTAGGCCCATCAAAAGGAGTGAGACGAGTGTTGGGCCAGCTTGGAGTTTTAGCAGGCTTGGAATTCTCTATCTTAAATCTATGGAGAACATCAGATGCATATTTGGATTGACACAAGGTAAGGCCAAACCTGGTGGGCAAGATTTGAATGCCCAAGAAATAAGAGAGAGCTCCTAAATCCTTGAGTTCAAAAGCAATGCTGAGAGTAGTGACAAGATGATCAACTTGAGAAGTGGAATTGCTAGTGATGATGATATCATCAACATATAAAATAAGGTAGATGATGATCTGATGAGAATGAAATACAAATAGTGAGGAATCAACTAGAGAAGCCTCAAAACTAAGATGTAGAAGCTAAGAAGTGAATCTATCAAACCAAGCCCTTGGGCCTTGTTTTAAGCCATATAAGGATTTGTACAATCTCCATACATGGTTAGGAAATTGATGATCCACATAACCTGCAGGTTGTTGCATATAAACCTCCTCTTTTAGACAGCCATGGAGGGAGGCATTGGAAACATCTAGTTGCCAGAGAGACCAATGAAAGCTCACTACTATAGAAAGAACAAGCCTCATTTGTTGCCGGTTTAACAACTAGACTAAATGTCTTAGTATAGTCTATACCAGCCTGTTACGAGTTGAAACAAAAGAAGTAGTAGAAGAAAAAAGGAACTCGGTTTCATTGAACAACACATTCCTACAAGTATACAATTTGTTAGAGTAAATCGAGACATAAGTAACCTTTAGACACTTTGGAATAGCCTAAGAATAGACATTGTGTGGTCCTGTGATCTAGCTTGTGTTTAGTGTATAGTCTGAGGAAAGGGTACCAAGCACAGCCAAAAATCTTGAGGGAAGTGATATCAGGATTTTGGCCATAAAGTTTGAACCAAGAAGATAAAAAACCTAAAGTAGCAGTTGGAAAGAGATTGATTAGTGTCATAGTAGATTAAACAGCAAAGGACCAGTATGTGGAAGGTAAAGCAACTTGAGAAAGAAAGGTAATAGTAGTCTTAATCAAGTGCCTATGTTTTTTCTCTACCAAACCATTCTCTTAAGGTGTATAAGGACAAGAAATCTGATGATGAATCCCATTTGAAGACAGAAAAGACTCAAAGGACTTAGAAGTATACTCACCTCCTCCATCTGATCTAAGAGTTTTGATGGTTGTAGAGAATTGTGTTTTAACCATGGCATGGAACATAACAAATTTAGAATAAACTTCTGATTTGTTAGTGAGAAAGTATAGCCATGTAAAACAAGTGAAATGATCAATAAAAATGACATAATATTTGTAGCCATTTATTGAATCAAGAGGTGCTGGACCCTACAAATCAATATGTATAAGTTCAAAAGGAGAAGTTGCTACAAATCTTGAACTAGGAAATGGCAGTCTATGCAGTTTGCCATGAAGACAGTGAATACATGAGTTGACAAAATTAGCACTATTATTAAAAGCGAAACCATTATTTTGTAACAAAAGCCTAAGAACTTGAGCATTAGGATGGCTAAGCCTGTTGTGCCATAAATGCCAACTAGAAGAAGAAAGCTTGATAGAATTGCACAATTTATTAGGAAGAAGAAGCTTAGTGGCCTTGTGAGAATAGATGGGATAAACACCACCTTCACTCCTGCCTATGTAGAGTACTATCCCTATGGCCAAGGCATGAATTGACAAGGTATTTTCATCAAAATAATACCAACAATTATTATCGTGGCATATTTTGTGAACTAAAGCATGATTATAAGCAATGGAAGGGACTCTTAACACATTTCTAAGTTGAATAGCAAAATTAGGAGAAGGGATTAGAGAGTTACCTATATGAGTGATAGGTAAATTCTGTCCATTGCCCATTGTGAAGTGCTCTTGGCCAGTGTAAGGCTTGGGAATGCTTAAGTGGTTGAGGCTAGAGGTGACATGGTTAGTGGCTGCACTATCTATCAGCCAAGGTTGCTCCTGAGTCATCATATAGTTGGAAGAAGTAGCCATAGCAACCAACTTTGTGGTTGGATGTTTACCTTGGTAGGCATAATCCATTTTGTGGTAGCAGTCAATAGCTAGATGACTCGCTTTACCATGAATCTGACAAATTAGCCTTTCTAATCTTCCATTAGAACTTTGAGATTGTGATTTTGAAAACTGATTTGTTAGGTTCCAAGGAATTAGGAACTAATGTATTAGAACTTCATTTTGTAATGTTGGCAAACTATAATCAAAACATTTTAGTTGTGTTTAGACTTGCTCAAAGTATGTGTTTTTATGTAAAGTTAGAATCGAGTTACTACAGAATTTACTGTGTAAATCTGCTTGGCTTAATTGATTGGGAATTAGACTTGATCGATCGAAAGTCGTGTAGATTTTTTTTTTTTTTTTGTTTTTTGCAGAATTTCCAACTTAGCCCAAGCCTGTTTGACGTGTAAGGTTTTATGTTTTGTCTTAAGTATAAAAAGGAAAACCCTAGCCACATTTTGAGGTTGCTCTTTATGTTATGTGTGTGAATCTTCTGTGAGATCTAGAAATATTTACCTTCACACATACTTAGGGTTTCCAAGATTCAAGATTATGTCAAGAACTTGGTGATCATTCAGTTGCAAATTCAAGAACTTAAAGATACACAAGCGGGAGTACTTGTACTTGCTGGGAATCCAAGGAAGAAGTAGTCTATGGACTTTGAGCTGTCATGTGGTCGTGGTAGTAAGTTTCCTACTCAAGGTAGCAATAGGATGTTAGTGGTCTAAGTCGCTATTATGTAAACTTCAATTCTTTCATAGTGGATTCGATTTACCTTGAGGATAGCTAGGTTAAATCCTCCCTACGTTTTTTACCAGTTTGGTTTTCTAGGTCATCATATCTTTGTGTTTTTTATTTTCCGCACTTTACATTAATATGATAAATTTGTATTAACCTAGATTTGATAATTTGACTAAGCAATTACTTGGCTAATTAACTAGGTTAATCTGGTTGTATTTTAAGGGGTCTAAAAATATACAAGTGGTATTAGAGCGGGTAGCTCTCTTGTTCTAGATCCTTTGATCTTAGAGCTAATCTTTGACCCAGGTTGTCATGGAACACGGAAACTCTCTGGTTATTCCACCTCCCTTTGATGGGAATAACTATGCTTATTGGAAAGTAAGGATGAAAATATATCCTTGAAATCTATTGACGAGAGAGTTTGGAACTCTGTTGAATACAAATGGGAGAAGCCCACTACTCTTGTGAGTGAGTGGCAAACTTCTCAGAAAGAAGCAGCTGCTTTCAATAGAAAAGATATGAATGTTATCTTTAATACTGTTTTTATGGAGGAATTTAAGAAAATCTCTAATGTTGAGATTGCTCATACTACTTGGAATATCATCCAAACTGTTCATGAAGGCACAAAGGCAATTAAAATTAATAAGTTATAGTAATTAACAACTAGATTTGAAAGCATTAAGATGTCTAATGATGAGTCTTTTGATGAATTCTATGCTAAGTTTAATGATATTGTTAATTCTACTTCTAATTTGGGTGAAATCTATGATCAACCAAAAATTGTTAGGAAGATTCTTAGATCTTTGACTAAAGATTTTAGACCCAAAATGACTGCCATCACTGAAAGTAAGGAAGTGGACTCCATCCTTGTCGATGAACTTATAGGACCTCTTCAGTCCTATGAGTTAGACCTACCTAAGACTAGAAAATTCAAATCAAGGGCTCTTAAGTCTGTTAATGATGTTAATGTGAGTAGATTTGATGATGAACTCTCTGCTACAGAGATTGCTTACCTTGTCAAGAACTTTAGAAATTTTCCAAAGAACAATAATAGAAGGGCAAGAGGTAAGAACATTGTTGAACTTAGAAATTTTAGAATGAATAATCCCACTAAGGTTAATAACACTAAAAAACCTAAAGAAAAAGTAGGTCAACCTTCAAATAATTCTGTGGGTCAATAATGTTTTGGGTGTCAAGGGTATGGTCAAATGAAATCTAAACGTCCTACATTCTTGAGGTCTAAGGGTAAGGCTATATCTGTAACCTTCAGTGATGATGAAGTTTCTGACGATGAGTCTGATAGTGATGAGGATGGAAACTTCATTGCTTTCACTGCTACTGCTGTAGTTGATGAAAGTATTGCTGTTAAAGAGAACCTTTTTGATGGAGAACTCTCTGAGGATGCAAATTTACAAGAAGTCTATAATAAACTTTTCAAAGTTACTGTAAAAGATGCTATGAGTGTTGATTTAGGCTTAAAGAAAATTGCATCTTTTGAACTTGAAAAGAAAAATTTACTTGTGAAACTGTTTGATGCTAATGAATTGTTGAATAATGTGAAGACTGAGAACATGCTTTTGCTTGATAAAGTTAAGAATTTGGAACTTGAATTATCTATTACTAGAGGATAATCTAATAGGTTTGCAAGCTCCAAACTTGATCACATGCTACGTGTTCAAAAGTCTCCCTTTGACAAAACTAGCTTAGGTTTTGTAGAAAGCATCTTTGTGCCCTATTCTACAAATTTTGTTCCTTCTACTAAACCCCCTATAAGTGAGACTGCTAAATCTGTAGAAGTTACACCTCTTAGGAAGATTAGGGTTGATCTTCAAGAGTTTAAACCTAAGGCTCCTAATCCTCCTAAGAGCAAGTTGCAAGATAAGCCTACATGAGTTTGTCATTTTTATGGAAAGTCTGGACACATTCATCCAAACTATTTCAAGCTACAAGCTCCTATGCGAGCAAACAAACCAAAAGTACCTATGCCTCAAGCACAAGATCCTATGGTACTTATTGGTGAATTGGTAAAAACTCTAAACCTTTATTCCAATCCTAGAGTTGCTCAAAATTCTAATGTGAAGAATAACTCCAATGTAAGAGTTGCATCTAAAACGTTTTGGATGCAAAATGCTTGATCTAATTGAGTCTTTTTGATATGGTCCTTGTACTTCATTGCTCTACTTTTTGTGACTATTGTTCTTTGTTGTTTTGTTTTCTTTATTTTTCTAGGATTTTTATTACATAACATTCATGCATTTCATTCTAGGATTTTTTAAAAAAAAAAATTAAAAAAAAAGGAAAAAAGGAAAAAGGAAGTAAAATGTGTTTTGCATTATTTTTCTTGGATTTGAAATCAAGGTTGGCTAATTTGTCTTTACATAACATGTTTATGTACCTTATTTAGCTTGGATGAGCTTATTTATTGCACTTTACTAGTTTGAGCTTTGTAGTGTATGTTTTGTGAGAAGATGTTTATAGTTTTTTATCACATGATCATAATCTTGAAGTCACATGCCTTTGATTGTCGAACTTGAACTTATTGAGAAAGGCATAACTAACCATCTCACCACTGTTTACTAGCCAATCATGAATGCCTTAGTGCATATCGTAAGATTTTATACTTGAGAAAGTGTAGCACAAGCACAAAAAAAAACATAAGGTGTAGTCTTGGTTTAAATGCTAAAATTGGTGTGTACATTATTGGGCTATAATAACTTTAAATCAAATAAAATTGGTGTGTACATTATACCAGCTATTACTAATAAGTTTCTGATCAAATAAAATTGATGTGTACATTATAAGGCAAATCAAGAAACTTACATGATCGCAAACTTTTATTCTAGGAGATATGGGAGTTATATGATGTAACTCTTTGGGTGATAGTCTCTTTCAAACTCTATGTAATGAATTTTGTAGAGATTGTGATTGATTATTTTTCACATATCACCTCACATGTATCTCAAGTTTTTAGTAGTTGCACATACTATACAAGTTACTCTTTGCTAAACTTTGTACATGTTATTATATGTGATTTTGGTTTGGCTAACCAAGTTTGAAAATTCCTTGAGTTTTATGCAAAACATATCTGTTGTTTGAGAATTTAAGGTGAATTCATTGAAAATCTTAATTTTGGGAAAACTGGGCTCAAAACAAGTTTTTTTTTTTTTTTTTTTTTAAAGCATTTCATCTCATACTCATGCATTTTATTCACAATATTCAATGCTTTGAGAAGTTTCTGTATAAAATTGCTTTGTTTTTTAAAAAATTGTTTTTTTTGGAATTTCGATCGATCGAATCTGTTTCTCGACCGATCGAAATTACAATTAAAATTTTGGTTAGCCTTTGTCTATTTTGATCGGTGCTCGATTGATGTTGGATGAATCGAAGCATTTTCGATCGATCGAACCTATTTTTTGATCAATCAAAAGTCGTATAGAGAGTTTTTTAAAACCTTTGTTTTTCACATGTTCTATAACTTTCAAACTTTTTCAAACACACTTTTCTCTCTCTACTTGATCGGTCAAGTCATCCAACCAATTTTTTGTCATTTTCCTCTGATCTTTTTGCAAGGTTTTTCTCTCCCAAGGCCGGTAAGACCATATTACCCCTCCTTTTTCATTTATTTTCATGTTTCATGCATTTAAGGCTGATTTTCGAACCTAAGAAAATTGGGGTCCTTGTTGATTTCAATCATTTCTTTCAAAATTGATCATTGGGTTTCTGTGTTGGGATGTTTTTAAACTGATCTTTGATGATTAATTTGGTCAATTTGATGATTTGAGAAAATTTTGAATTTCTAGGGCTTAAAACTACTCGAATTAGGGATTTTGTTCAATTATGTTTAATTTGATGAAATTGGCTGTTAAATTGATTCATATGATCATTATATTGTGTTATCTATCTTGATTAATGATCAATTTCGTCAATTTCTTGAAAATTGTACAAGTTTTTTTTTCCCGAATTTTGGAGTTTTGATATAAACCTTATGCTCAAACCAATTTTGTGAATTTAAAGTTAATTTGAACTTATTCTCACTACATTAGAGCATGCATCATTTGCTTATACTATTCATGCATCATATAGAATTGTTATTTCTATATTTTTGTGCTAACTTGCAGTCTGCCCTTGGTTTTTTCTTTCTTTGTCTCTTTTTGGTTCTTTTCTGTGTATCTTGCCTTTTCCTTAGCACCATGCCTAGGAATAGTAGAGCCAATAGGAATGTCTCCTCCTCTTTTGTCCCTTCTTTTAAGAGCAAGAGGTTTTCGAGTGAGAAAAACAAAGAGATGTATGAGAAGGTTAATCTTAAAAGGAACATTTGGGCTAAAAGAAAGGTTTCGTTAGATGAGCTTGATCCTAAGATTAGGCATAACTTTGAGCGTAGGGGCTGGTTGCATTATTGGATATTTCTCATCCACATCCGACTACCCTGATTAGAGAGTTCTACTCGAACCTTTCTATCTGATAGGTCACAATCTCAATGACCCTTTGTGATTAACCATAATTAATTAATTCAGCCAAGTAATTAATTAATCAATTAATCATGCAATTTTATGGAAGCACAAACAAATCACCAACAACTAAATAAACAGCGGAAAATAAATAACACGGTGATTTGTTTACGAATGGGGAAAACCCTAATGGCAAAAACCCCACCGAGTGATTTTCAGGTTACCACTCCCGAAACTCCACTATTATCAAATCAAGCGATTACAAGTAAAGGAATCCCAAGTACCTTACCAACCTACAGTTGAACCCTTACCCCAATACCCAATTGGACTTGATCTGTAATGACAGTCTCCACCTTTGATGCACGACTCCCAAGTACGTGACTAACCAATACGCGGATCCAAGTACGCGACTTCAGAACACCAACTGAGGAAGAATGGTTGACTGCAAAGTTCTTCAGTTCATCCTTTATGATGAATAGCAGGAAGATGCTTGGTTACAAAACCCTATGGTGCAAATACACAGCAACTTCTTGATGGAAGATGAACTAGATCAAGAACTTCGTTTGTTG
The DNA here is from genome assembly GCA_030445155.1 of Quercus variabilis. Lineage (NCBI taxonomy): Eukaryota > Viridiplantae > Streptophyta > Magnoliopsida > Fagales > Fagaceae > Quercus > Quercus variabilis. The sequence goes on along the minus strand of CP129447.1, from coordinate 55,308,440 downwards.
ATCAAAATTTGCTTAAACAGAGATTGCTCAATGATAATGCAACTTGTGTCCCCCTAGACGGCTCTTAAAATAATCATTTTATATGTTTAGGATTACAAGAAAAGAAGGCCCAAAAACACATTCACGAATCCCAAGGAAATCAGATTGGAAATCTGACTTTTTAAATCTCGACAGATAGCAGGTGTCGAGGTAGGTGTCGAGCAGGTGTCGAGCAGGTGTTGAGCTTTAAAAACTTTGCACTTCAGCTTGCTTTCTCTTGGATAGACTTGATGACTTCAACACTTGACCTTGAAACATTGTTTCTTGAAGTATTAAAAACACCTAGAACTACCCAATTACAAGCAGAGTGCATTTTGTCAAAGGATTAGCCAATTTACATAACTAAGTGACATATGTTCTTAAACAAGTTAAGACATATATGTCCTAACAATCTCCCCCTTTGGCAATCCGTGACAAAACTACAACAAACAAATGAGTATATGAGAGAAGTCATAAATCACTCAACTCATATTCACTTATTGAATACAATAAAATCTATCCTAACATAAACTCTTGAAAAACTTTGCAAGAAGAGAGCTTATGATAAGTAGACTTTGATAACCTGTATTTCTGAAACACTTTAAACAAAACTCATCAAGGCATCTTGTGTGAAACAGAAATAAATAGATTGCATACAAGTATAAAGAACATGTGTATAAAGATAGAAAAGAAACAACACATGAAGAGAGAGGTGAAAGAATCATACATCAACATATATAAGAGATAAGATAAGTACAATGTATGTAAAAATGGTCAAAGGACCTCATATACAAGACCAATGTATCTAAGAGATAAGAAAAAAATACATATAGCCTCACTACATCCCTCAAAAATATGACAACACTCCCCCTATCAAAAAAAATGTCCTATACTAACTCTCCCCCTAAGATGACTACTCTCATAGCCTCTCCCCCTAAGATGACTACTCTCATAGCCCAAAACTACTCCCCCTTTTTGTCACGAGTGACAAAGGGTAGAGTGTCATGTAGACATCTCATTGGCAGAGCTAGCATCTCCATCATCATCCTCATCATCCTCAGAATCTGACAGTACTAGAGTAGATGGTGAAGGAGTAGCCTCTAGAGCAAATCCACCCATGATCACCTGCCGTTGTGCAATACGACTCACACGAACATTCACCTGATACAACTCAGCAGAGAGTGTTTCAAGACGAGTGTCCATGCGCTGCAGCTGCGCCATAATATCACCAAGGGATACATCACTCGAAGAGGAAGAAGGAGCGGATGTAGATGGAGCGGATCTGGATGGCGCTGAACGGGAGGAAGGAGTGGCACCTGGCTGTCTCGACCTGAACTGTGCCTCACTACGTTTTACGATAGCGGCATCTATGGCAGATATGTGTGTGAAGTGGTCGGACACAGGAAAGGGAACGGAAAAATGGCGTAGAATCCGCATGATAGCAGAAGGAAAGATGAGCTTATCACAGGACGCCGAATCAAGATAGACCTCTATGATAGACCGGATAAAGTGAGAAGGGAAGTCTATGGTAAGATGCTCAAGCAAAGAAAGCAAAAATCGAGCACGAGGCTCTATGATAGAGTTATAGTGAGAAAAAGGATGGAGAACAAACGTCATCACTATGTTAATGAATCTAGGACCTTTAGCAAAAGGCCTATATGATGTGAACTGATGCTCACTCCAATCAGCAAGGTGTTCACAAAAGGAAGAGATGAGCTCATCTTTGGACACAGTCCTCAGACACTCACAAAAGGGGTAATTTGGAAACTCTATCCTAGGTACCCTAAGCACATCCGTAACAAGTTGCAGTGTGACAAGAATGCGCATACCTCGAACGCGAGTGAGAAAATGAGGTACTGAAAGATCAATCCCGTGCATGTTGGAGTAGAACTCCTGTATTAGCATGAGAGGGCAAGTGACCGGGATGTCACATAGTGACCCCCATCCCCTACTGTGAATGACAGAGGGAAGGTCAGTATCAGCGAAGTCCGCTAGAATAACTTGGCGTTCCGAATGAACACCTCGTTTAGAAAAGTTCTCCGAAAATGCCTTATGGGCATCTATATCATGGAACCGAATGTTAAAGGGAGTAGAATCTGAAGAAGTAGAAGCTCCAGAACGCAGAGGGTTCCGAGCAGGAGTAGATTTACGTTTGGGTGCCATAGACACTACTAACGTAAAAGAATGAGAAAAAGATAGAGAGGGAAACAATCAGAAAAGTCTTAACATAGTTCAAGTATATCAAATATGTTGAAAAACAAGTACGTATGCATGGGAATGCATGGGCATGTGTCATGCAAAGGAAAAAACATCATGGGCTCAGCCCAATCCAATCCTAGCAGCACACAAACATAAAACACACATCTAAATGCATGTAAATATCATTATAATGCAAATGAAATGCAATGTATGACATTTTGAAATCATTTAAGTACAAATTCAACCCAAAATTTGAAGAAAAACTCAACAATTTTGAAAAACCCCAAATTTTTATGAAAAATCCCAAAAACTAGGTTTTCAAACACGAAATGCATGAAAATGAAAGGGAAAAGTGATCTTACCAAGAGATTGAAGCAAGGAATGAGCAAGATCCAAGTGGGGTTGAAGATTTGAGTGAGAAAATCAAGTTTGGGAGATGAAAAGCCACGGACAAATCGAGAGAGAACGAGAGAAATTAGTGAAAATCGCGATCTGCCCTTAAATAGGCACCTCAGTAATTCTCGACAGCTGAGGTGTTGAGAGGTATCGAGGAAGGTATCGAGGAAAATGCCTTCGACAGATACAGGTATCGAAAGGTATCGAAGTACAAGGCCAAATGCAAATGCAAGAATCTCGATCAATCGACCAGGTATCGAGAAGCTATCGAGAAGACAAAAGAATTCTCGATCGATCCACAAGGTATCGAGATAGGTGTCGAGAAAGAAGACTCAAACAGCATAGGTGAATCTCGATCGATCCATCAGGTGTCGAGAATCTATCGAGAGGACAGAGACTTTCTTGATCGATCCATCAGGTGTCGAAGAGGTGTCGAGATTGCGATAAGAAACAACATGAGAAGCTCGACAAATGACCAGGTATCGAGGAGGTGTCGAGCCATCAGAAAAAGGCATTTTTTCGAGAAGGGAAAAACACAGACATGAATGCAATCTAACACACATCTCAACCAAAGATCCACTCGACATATAAACCTCTCAAAAACATCTCTCAACAAGAAAATAAGCACAAGGATCATGCAAAAACACACACACACACAACAAGTCTAACCAATTTTATATTTCAAAAAAAGTTATGACAGTTTAGTGAGCATACATTAGCACATATAAAACCTTTGTAATGGCCAAATCACATTGTACTTGCACATGTATCAAAAGTAGCAAAGAATGTTGCGTGTTGTGTGTGAAAAAATATCGCAAGATTGCATATGTATATAGATGTTATGATGATCTGAGATATGAGAAAATAACTTTTGACTCACACACAATCATAATTGTTTGATAGGGACTATCACCTTCGAGGTACATCCTATAACTCCCACATCTCCTAGAATACACGCTTGCAACCATATTTAAAGCCTTTTTAATCTTTTTGCTTTTTATTTTCTTTGCATGTTTTCTTTTATTTTAGCATATCATACATGGGTATATAAAAGAGAGAAAAGAAATACCCAAGATGTTAAGCATTTGACATCGCACTTTTGCTATACCGAAGCATATGAATGTCTTTGACACTGCACTTTTGCTATGCCGAAGCATACATGTGTCATATTATGATTGGCAGGCAACAGTGGTGAGATGGTTATTTATGCCTTTCTCTTAGGATTTTCTAGTCATACCCGTCAAAAAGAGTGATATGAGTGTTAAGTTTTAAGAGATAATCTAATCTTACTCATCACAAACAAAAGCCACAAAGCTCACTTGCTTAGTTGTGCATAGAGATGCTCATCTAAGCTACAAGAGATACAAAGTTTAGAAAACTTTGTTTCATTGGCCATCCAAGGTACGCAAGTACCAAAGTACACAAAACATACACTGTTTTTGTATTTTTCTGATTTTTCAATTTTTTTAATTTTTATTTTAAATCAAAAACAAAATAAACAAAACTGAAAGTAAACACACAAAAACATGTTAAACAAAATAATGCAAAAACTAGATGCATACGCATGAAGAAGAGGAGCAAGAGAAGGATATCAATCCATGGAGATGACACCAATGTTTTGACGAATAAATTCAAAACGTTTGCTATCAAGAGGTTTGGTAAACAGGTTAGCCTTCTGATCATCAGTGTGAATAAATTCAAGGGTGAGAGTACCATTTTTGACAAGCTCCCTAATGAAGTGATGTCGAATCTCTATGTGTTTGGTTTGAGAATGTTGAACTGGGTTCTTAGAGAGATTAATGGCACTGGTATTGTCACAATAGATAGTGAGATGCTCTTGACTAATACCATAATCATGAAGGAGTTTTTGCATCCAGAGGAGTTGTGTGCAGCAACTACCAGCAGCAATGTATTCAGCTTCCGCAGTGGATAATGAGATGGAGTTCTGCTTTTTGCTCATCCAAGAGACAAGATTGTTACCCATATAAAAACAACCCCTCGAAGTACTCTTTCATCAGCATTACCAGCCCAATCAGCATCAGAGTACCTAGCTAAGACACCATTAGTGTCTTTGCTATACCACACACCAAACTCAATAGTGGTATTAACGTACTTTATGATTCTTTTTAAAGCGGTCATGTGGGATTCCTTAGGATTAGCTTGATATCTAGCATACACTCCAACACTGTAACTAATGTCAGGTCTACTGGCAGTGAGGTAAAGAAGACTACCTATCATACCTCTATAAAGAGAGGGGTCAACACTTTTACCTAACAAGTCTACAGTGAGTTTCACATTAGGGCTCATAGGAGTTCTAACAGAACTAGCAAATTCCAAACCAAACTTTTTCACAAGATTTTTAGCATATTTAGATTGAGAAAGAAATATACCTGAATCTTTTTGATGAATTTGTAATCCTAGGAAGTGAGTTAGCTCTCCAATCATGCTCATCTCGAACTCGGCTTGCATGAGTTTTGAGAAGTCGTGAGCAAATTCATCCTTAGTCGACCCAAAGATGATATCATCAACATAGACTTGAGCAACTATCAACTCGTCGTCTTCCCTTCTAATGAAGAGAGTTTGATCAGCGTTTCCTCTTGTGAACCCATGTGACACCAGATATTGTGTGAGTCTATCATACCACGCTCTTGGAGCTTACTTCAACCCATAAAGTGCCTTTTTAAGGTATAGCACATGATCCGAGAAGTGTGGATCAATGAATCCTTTTGGTTGAGCCACATAGACATCCCCTTTGAGCAACCCATTCAAGAAGTCAGTCTTTACATCCATCTGATAGAGTTTGAAATTCAGCTGATATGCTAGGGCAAGCAGAATTCTGATTGACTCCATTCGGGCAACTGGGGCAAATGTTTCATCATAGTCTACTCCCTCCATTTGCGAGTATCCTTGAGCTACAAGATAGGCCTTGTTGCGAATCACATTGCCTTCTTCATCAGTCTTGTTGCGGAATATCCACTTTGTACCGATGATGTGCTCACCTTCTAGTCTGGGAACTAGAGTCCAAACATCATTCCTCTGAAATTGGAGTAGTTCATCATGCATTGCTTCTACCCAAATTTCATCTTGTAGTGCTTCCTCAACTTTCTTGGGTTCAACCTGTGATAAAGAACAAGAATAAGACACAAAGTTAGCAACACATTTGTTAACTGTGCGTTTCCTTAGTGTGAGTTCATTCATGTTTCCCACAATATCTTCGGGAGGATGATTTAATTTGATTCTAGAGGAGGGTCCTTTTTCTTTATGAAACACAGAATCTGGTGAAGTAGGAGCATCTGTAGAGTTTTCAACAATACTAGGAGTACTTGGAGACACAGGTTCTGTTTCAACAATGTCTTGAACTTCATTAGGCTCAGGAGGAAGAATTTCTTTAGAGAGTTCCTCAATGCCTTTCTTAGTGCCGGAATCTGAAGACTCATCAATAACCACGTTTATTGTTTCCATTACTTTCAGAGTTCTCTTGTTGAATACCCGATAAGCCTTGCTTGTGGATGAGTATCCCAGAAATATGCCTTCATCACTTCGAGAGTCAAATTTTCCCACATTCTCTCTATCCTTAAGGATGAAGCAAGTGCTTCCAAATATCCTGAAATACTTCACATTTGGCTTTCTTCCTTTCCACAACTCATAGGAGGTCTTTTTGGTACCGGGTCTGAAGTACACCCTATTAACCTTATGACAGGCAGTGTTTACGGCTTTTCCCCATAAGTTTCAAGCCACATTTTTGTTATGCAATATGGCTCTGGCCATCTCTTGAATAACTCTATTCTTTCTTTCTACCACACCATTTTGCTGAGGAGTAATAAGAGCAGAGAACCCTTGAGATATACCTGATCTTGTGCAGAAAGACTTCATGTATGAGTTTTCAAATTCTTTACCATGGTCACTTCGAATTCTATCAATCTCTAAGCTCTTCTCATTCTGCAGTCTTGTGCACAAAGCCTCAATGTGCTTAGGAGCATCAGACTTGGATCGGAGTAAGATGACCCAAGTGTATCTAATGAAGTCGTCTACCACAACTACGATATACCGTTTTCCACCAAGAGACTCGGTTCTGGTTGGACCCATAAGATCTAAGTGTAAAAGCTCCAATGGTCTGGAAGTAACTGAAGTTTGAGTGCTCAGATGCTTAGCTTTTGTCTGTTTCCCAAGTTGACATGGTCCACACATTACATTGTTCATTCTGCTAAGTTTTGGTATTCCCAAGACAGATTCATGCTGAGATACAATGGATAGATGCTTGTAACTAGCATGTCCCATTCGTTGATGCCATAGTTCTTCATTTGGCAAACGAATACTATTGCACACTACATCAGCATCAAGAACCAATCCATAGTAGTTGTCCAGAGTGCGAACGCCACTAATAAGCTTCTTTCTAGACTCATTCATGACAAGACACTTTCCCTTTAAGAACAGCACCATGAAGTCTTGATCACATATTTGACTTATGCTCAATGGGTTAACCCTTAGACCTTCTACATACAGAACATTTGCGATGTCGGCAGTCCTGGTAAAGATACGATTCCTTTCCCCTTAATTTGTGACTTGCTTCCATCACCGAAAGTCACATTGCCACCCCTTTTTGGCTCAAAGATCTTGAAGAGAGATCGATCACCAATCATATGTCTTAAGCAACCACTATCAAGATACCATAGACATGTATCCATTACTTTGAAGGCAGACTTCATCATGAAACACACTTCATGCTTGGATGACAGATCAGAGGGAATGGTTCTTTCACTCAACTGCCTTTGATAAGCTAGGCCTTTAACTTTTACTCTTCTCAGGCGAACTCCTTTACACATTTTTACTCTGAGACAGTCTAGTTTCCTTTTAGCTAAACTGAGATCCTTTCCATTATTCATTATAAAGAAATTCAAATAACTTTTAGACTTGTGCTTTCTGAAACACTTAAACAAATAATGATTAGAAAACCAAGATGTATTTAAAAACAAAGATCTTTTCAAACCAGTTATAGCCATGACAATAGGGGTCAATGGATCACACAGTAAAGATTAAATCCTAATCAGAGTGTGCCTGCTCTGATACTACTTGATAGGTCACAATCTGAATGACCCCTTGTGATTAACCCTAATTAATTAATTCAGCCAAGTAATTAATTAATCAATTAATCATGAAATTTTATGGAAGCACAAACAAATCACCAACAACTAAATAAGCAGCGGAAAATAAATAACACGGTGATTTGTTTACGAATGGGGAAAACCCTAATGGCAAAAACCCCACCAGGTGATTTTCAAGTCACCACTCCCGAAACTCCACTATTATCAAATCAAGTGGTTACAAGTAAAGGAATCCCAAGTACCTTACCAACCTACAGTTGAACCCTTACCCCAATACCCAATTAGACTTGATCTGTAGTGACAGTCTTCACATTTGATGCACGGCTCCCAAGTACGTGACTAACCAATGCGCGGATCTAAGTACGCGACTTCAGAACACCAACTGAGGAAAAATGGTTGGCTGCAAAGTTCTTCAGTTCATCCTTTATGATGAATAGTAGGAAGATGCTCGGTTACAAAACCCTATAGTGCAAATACACAGCAACTTCTTGATGGAAGATGAACTAGGTCAAGAACTTCGTCTGTTAATCACAATTTGCTTAAACAGAGATTGCTCAATGATAATGCAACTTGTGTCCCCCGAGACGGCTCTTAAAATAATCCTTTTATATGTTTAGTGTTAGAAGAAAAGAAGGCCCAAAAACACATTCACAAATCCCAAGAAAATCAGATTGGAAATCTGACTTTTTAAATCTCGACAGATAGCAGGTGTCGAGGTAACTGTCGAGCAGGTGTCGAGCTTTAAAAACTTTGCACTTCAGCTTGCTTTCTCTTAGACAGACTTGATGACTTCAACACTTGACCTTGAAACATTGTTTCTTGAAGTATTAAAAACACCTAGAACTACCCAATTACAAGCAGAGTGCGTTTTGTTAAAAGATTAGCCAATTTACATAACCAAGTGACATATGTTCTTAAACAAGTTAAAACATATATGTCCTAACACTATCCACACCTACGATTCCAACACTCAAGTTAAGAGTTGGATACGAGGTATAAAATACACCATTGCTACTTCAGTAATGGCTAATACTCTTGGGGTATCTGTGGTCCAGCATCCTATCTATCCTTATGATTAGTCTCCTCCTCTGGATGAGATCATGTCTTACATTACTGGGTTTTCTATCCAGTGAGGTTATGATCCTCAGACCACTACTGTTGAGCTCACTGAGATTTACTATCTTTTCTTTCGGATTGCTTGTCATTTCTTGTAGCCTATCTTTCACTCGCACACCATTCCTGTGGAGTGTTGTGCATTTTTTATGCCTTTGTAACTGATGCTCCTATGAGCTTTGCTCATCTTTTCATTCATTCTTTGACTGAGGTTCATAAAAGTAGTTCTACTACTCATGCTCTTTTCTTCCTTGTTTTTATTCATCGAATTCTTTTGCATCTAGGATTAGATGAGTTTCTGGCATCAGAGCCTGTTCACATCCCATAGGTGCCACCTTTCTTAGGCAGAGGGCTGCTCAAATGAGAGCAAGCTCTAAATATCCTAGGGTTGAGTCTTTTGGTGTCATACCTCCTCCTCCCTCTTCTACATGTGCTACTACGACTGAGGAGTCTATTGATCCTACTATTACTATTGCTGTTCCTCCACCTTCTACCTTGGAAGTTATTTTGTTTTACTTGTATTTTTCACACATGCGTTTATGCATTTGTTGAGTGTTTCAGAAAATATATAGGTTAATTCAGTCGTGCTACTGTCTACACTTACAACTAATAGATAATAGTTAGATTAGATTTGTTGTGTTAGGCAATATTTTTGTAATAGGCTGTTTTTATGTCAACTTTGAGCATTTTGTTAAGTTTGTGTTTTCTCACAAATTGCCAAAGAGGGAGTTTGTTAGGTTCTAAGGAATTAGGAATTAATGTATTAGAACTTCATTTTGTAATGTTAGCAAACCATGATTAAAACGTTTTAGTCGTGTTTAGACTTGCTCAAAGTATGTGTTTTTATGTAAAGTTAGAATCGAGTTATAGCAGGATTTACTGTGTAAATCTACTTGACTCGATTGATTGAAAGTATTGCAAATTGGTTTTTTTTTTTTTGCAAAATTTCCAACTCAGCCCAAGCTTGTTTAACATGTAGGGTTTTATGCTTTGTCTTAAGTATAAGTGGGAAAACCCTAGCCATGTTTTGAGGTTGCTCTTTATGCTATGTGTGTGAATCTTCTGTGAGATCTAGAGGTGTTTACCTTCACACATACTTAGGGATTTCAAGATTCAAGATTATGTCAAGAACTTGCTGATCATTCAATTGCAGATTCAAGAGCTTAAAGATACACAAGCAGGAGTGCTTGTATTTGCTGGGAATCCAAGAAAGAAGTAGTTCATGGACTTGGAGCTGCTACGTGGTCATGGTAGTAAGTTTCCTACTCGAGATAACAATAAGATGTTAGTGGTCTAAGTCGCTATTGTGTAAACTTCAATTCTTTCATAGTGAATTCAGTTTACCTTAAGGATGGCTAGGTTAAATCCTCCCTAGGTTTTTTACCGATTTGGTTTTCCTGGGTCATAATATCTTTGTGTTCTTTATTTTCTGCACTTTACATTGATATGATATATTTGTGTTAACCTAGATCTGATAATTTGACTATGTAATCACTTGGCTAATTAACTAGGTTATTCTGGTTGTGTTTTAAGGGGTCTAAAAATGTACATGATTGAATTGATTAGATGATGGACCTTTACCTCTGCCTCTTGCATTATTCCCTCTTCCTCCTCCTCTATTATTAGACTTATTAAAGTTATTATAACCACCAGTGTTGTTGAATCTTAGTGTGGTATTTACTGCCATTACAAATGTGGAGTCTTTAACCTTCCTACCTTCATTCAATGACTCTTCTTCTACATTCAATAGAGTAGCTAACTCATCAAAGCTTAATTTTGTGCTTCTAGTTCTAATTGCAAACCTAAATGCTTTGAAATCTTTTAGAAGACCTTTAATTGCTACATGAAGTAGCTCTTCATCATCCAAGAGAACACCTACTGCCATAAGCTTTTCTTTTATCACTTTAATTTTCTGCAGATGTGCATCCACAAAGTCAAATCCTTTCTTCACATTATGCAGTTCTCCTTTGAGGTTCGTCACATGTGACCATGAAATTGAAGAAAATCTGTTTTCAAGAACCTTCCAAACTTCTTGAGCAGATGAACATCCAACAGTTTTAGCTAAAACTGAAGGAGTGAGGATAAAACTAATAAAGGTGAGTAGTGCCTTTTCCTTTGATTTCCAGATGAGATAATCTGGATTAAGCACTAAAGTAACAATGCCAGTGAGATCCTTGAGGAATTTCTTAGCAACGAGTTGAAATTCATCAAGAAGCTCAAACATAGAGTATGTTTTCAATACCATGGAAATCTAATGCTTCCAAACAATGTAATTGGAAGAGTCAAGTTTGACTATCATCATATTTGATATATTTGACAGTAGTAGCAGAGGCTGATTGGTGAGATTGATGGAAGTGGATGTAGAAGTTGAAGGCATGGTTGTGGAGGTTAAAGGCATAGTTGTAGAGGTTGATGTTGAAGTAGTTTCTACCATTGTTGAATCTATATAGCTTTGGATCAAGGGTGCTTTGATACCATGAAAAAACTTTGAACTAAGCTTGTAAAGGCTACAACAACAATGGAGTAAGTGAGGTTTCATAGTAAACACTCAGAGAGAAAAAGAGAGAACCAGAGATAAGAAGTTTAAGAGAGACGAAGAGAGAATTGGAACTTTCTAGAAAAATACTTGCATAAACTTTTCATTACACTCAATGATCTATATATAGTCCAAGCTAATTACAACTGCCTAACTAACTGTCCTTAAAACTTGGGATTGATCTGTAAAGTTTGGAGCAAAATTAGGGATAATCAACAGAAGTAACAGCCTAATTATGCTAAGAAACTATCTAACAAACTTAGTAAAAATGACAATGTTTGGACTTAATTACAAAACTCATCAATGCTTAAATAGAACAACACCGTTTAGATTAAGTCCATTAAGGGCATCTCCAATAGCTTCTCTAATTTTTTTGTACTGTTTGGAGAATAAACAGTGACTTTTACATTTTAACTACCCACTCTTTCAAATCCACTTTCCAACATATTCTTTATCCCATTCTTTATCTCATTTAAATATTATTTCTTCATTTTTTTTTATTCTTTCTTTAAACTTTTTTAGAGCATCTCCAGCAGATTAGGCAAATTTTTGTACTATTTAAAGAATGAATAGTGACTTTTACATTTTAATTACCCACTTTTTCAAATACACTTTCCAACAAATTCTCTATCACATTCACTATCTCATTTAAATATTATTTCTTCATTCATTATTTATTCTTTTTTTAATAACTACATATCTTCCAACATTTTTTTTTATTCAATACCTGATTATTATAATAACTAGCTTTTAACCCGTGTAAATGCACAGGATTTTTATTTAAAATTTTTTATAATTTTTTTGTTGTATTTTTATAGCATCTCAAAAGTATTTTTCTTTTTTATTTAACATTATCAAAAGTAAATCAAATCATACTTCATCATAGTAATATATATTAACACACTTTAAATATGGGGAAAAAATTAAACTCAAAGTAGTGGAAAAACAAATACCTTTCTTCATAACATCATACAAATTTAGATTCATAGCTCAAAATAACATTTATAATTCTAAAATAAATCAAAAGTCAAATAGTCTAATCCCTTGTTTATGGACTTCATGCTCTCTCTCTTGAAAGACTTATGGGTCTAATGTTGTGAGCATCCAAGCCATTGATGATCTTTTTGCATACCTGGACATATCAGAAGTCTAAAAAAGTATATGTTAAATTGATTCCAAACAAATAACACATACAAATGCAAAATTAGTTCTACCATTTTCTTGCCCACTTATCCAATCTGACAATAGGTAAATTATCACATTTTATATTTCCCAAATATCATCATGATTTTAATTGCCTCATTTGCAACAAACAAATGTCCAAACACCTCCAACAAACCAATTTCCTAACACCCAAACACAAACCCACAACTACCCAAAGTATACCAACCACAAACCAACATAAATTCATTGGAAAAATGTTAATAATAATAATCAAAGAAAAACTAACCTTAGGACTATAACCGACTTAAGTAACATCTAGGATTGTTTTGGGAAGTCGAACACAAATAGATAAACCAAGATTTTGAATCATGAATTTAACAAAAAACCAAAAACATGAATTTAAAAAATGCCCATTACCAGAAATAAATAAATAAACAATAAAAGAAATCACAAATTAAAAGTCAGACTTTCAAAATATAGTAATTAAAAATACTCAATTGAATTCTACAAAGTTAATGATTGTTCACAGAGATAAAAAAAATTACCAAATTATGCAACTTCGTTTTTCTTCACTACTAGCTAACCTAACTATTAAGTTTCATTCGTTGACTAAACTCACTTGATGTAAGATCTTAATAACCTTAGCATTAGTAAATAACACTGAATAAAGTTACAGCAAAGTACCATACACACTCCCTCTCACTTATATTTCAAAGATGATTTGACTTAAATCCAATTATTGTAGCCAAATCCAAATCTAACTCCAATACATAAATCCAAACATATCCAACCAAATGACTAAACATAAAAATAAAGTTATGGCATAATTTAAAAATGAATTAAAAAAACCTTTACCTATAGCAGTTTTGTTTACATGACATATTCTCTAATTGTCTCCTCAACTTATTGAAATTTCATGATATTTAAATATCAGAAGTAATCTACAATTAGCAAAGTAAACATAGAGATATGTTGCTGAATTACATGCTCTTTCTAATGATAGCTCCATCATTGCCCAACCTTTCATTAAGCTTTGACCTATATCACATTAAGAGTAAATCCCTCTCTCCTACCCTTAGTTTCACAATGATTATAAAATTAACACAATTATCATATAATAATAAGTATATTACTGATTCCATACAAACAAAAAGAAACTATAAAATAAACTGATACAAACCCGAAGGAGAAAGAAGCCAATGATTTGAAATATTGACCATGGCCAATGTAGATAGTTAACACTTTAGGTAATCAAGTCATTTAGGTACTATTAGAGTTATACACATCATAAACCTTAAATTATAAACAATAAAAATAAATTTTAGAATAAAAAAAAAACAACAGAATTTTATGAAACAATTTGTGAGCATATTGCTAAAATGTAGTTACCATTACCATTAACCATTACCATTAGTGGAATCTTTCTAACATGGAGACCATCAATTACATACAGTTGGGTCAATGATTGGGTAGGAAATGGCAGAGTTTTTCGGAGGACTACCAACACATACTTATTTATCTTCAAAAGGCTAAAAGTGAGTGATTTGTATGACTCAATCTATAATGACCTTTCTCTTCTAATACCAATGAATAACAGATGCAACAACTTACTTGTCTTCCAAAACAGCAAGCATCATTATTTGATTTAAAAAATCTGATGTTCGATAACACAGGATAATTATCTAATGTTCAATAACACAATATTATCCATCAGAGAGATTATATAAGCCATTCATATACTGAATGTGATAGGCAAAGAATGTTCATTAGTTTAGATAACTATAATTAAAATGGGCACAAGAAAAATGTTATCTTTTACCTTCAATGACTAATACATTCAAAGAACTTGAATTTGATGAGAACAGCAACAAATCCCAAAAAAATAAATCATACCAATAATAAACACTCCTATAAGACATTTATCAAACAGGTAATATGTACATAGTACAAATCTTTTTTTTTTTTTTTTTGGTGATGATTGCAAGCATTAGCAAAGTATCCACGACCTTCCTTCTTTGGAATTCACAAAGCTACTCCAAAGAGAAATTGTTAAACAATGGTATACCACCCTACACATGTATTTACTTTCTTTAAAAAAAAATATATATATATATATATATATTAGAAAAATAAAAAATAAAAATAAAAAAGAGAGAAGAAGCATAAGACAGCAAAAAGAAATAAAATCTAACTTATATAGAACACAACCTCCACTGCATCCTTAAATATTGCAAGAGGCACATAACCCCATTTTCGTATCTTATCATCTAATGAGAAAAAGATTAACAAATGTAAATGTAACCAAGCCTGTTATTGGATGTAACTATCAAACTAATGATTAAAAAAAAAAAAACTGTTAAACTAATAGTTCAATAGAGACAAATAGAAATGCTTATCACTGATATTGACCAATGCCAAATTCTAGTTGGTTCATTAGTCCAATTGTGGGTCACATATTTTTTTAAAGCTTCACATCAAGACTCCTAGAAATTCCTGAATCAGTTGTAGATATTTCATCAGTCACACTTCTACATTTGTGAATAATAATAATAACACCATCAAAACTAATTGAACTTTTACTTTGCTACATTTTTTTTCACCAACTTAATACCCAAATAGATTCTCAACTAAAATAGAATATAACATGAAAAATATATAAAAATCCAATACGTCATCCAATATAGCCACTTGTAATAAGCACTCTAAATAGCAAATATACAACAAAAGACTATTAAATTACATAACTCATCCTCATTAGGAATATACCTACTTTTCTTTATGCACAAATGCAAGTGCAAGTTCTGTAATAAATTGAAACAAACAAAAAAATCAATAACAAAAATATAAATTGACCTTTTTATATTAGAAGGAAACTCCCACTTCTTTTCTGTGATAACATACAAAGCCTAAGAGGCTTTAGAGAGCTGATATTGAAACGACTTCATGTTTCGAATTGCAGAAATATTTGTAGATTTCATAAGGTTTTTTTGGCCCCATGTAAAGCATATGATCATGAAAATTTTCTCCTATTAGTTTTGTTAATTAATTCTTTAAACTATAAAACTTATACAAAAAATGCAATAAAGATGCATTGGTATGGAAAATTTCTTATAAAAGAATTGTTTATACATAAAAGCTTTCTAATTTTAAACGAACTATCATAACTTCAATTATAATTGTAAAAAAAAAAAAAAAAAGTGAATAGTCTACACTGTATGAATACTATATTCAAAAAGTTATTATAACATATTATAATTCCAAAGGTTGAAAAAGAGAACTTGAGTTAATTATTTCAATGATTGTTTTGGCTTTTTCCACCAAACAATAGATAATAATGTTTCACCAAGGACAATAAAAGACCCTATTTAACTTCAGGTGAGTTGGTTGCTTCTTTTAATTTCAATGACAATTAAGGACTGCTCATAAGATTTGAGTTTCAAGTTTAACACTTTTACTATTGCTTTGGTATCAGTTTATGGATTTTTGGCTTTCTTTCTTGGTTGTGGTGAGCACTTTTGTATAACTATTTTTAGTAAAACTGCAAAGAGGACAATCTATATAGTTGCAGCCATTATTTCTGATTGCTTAAAAAATAAATCATAGCAATTTTAAATTGCAGCAGAGAAAAATAAAATAAATACTGCAAAAGAAGCCTAAGAAAACATTGAAAATATGGGTTGAAATGTCAACAACACACCATTTAACCAAATCTTTGTCATTTATTTCTATGTTTCTATCTTAAAGAAGGCAGTAAATAATCGAAGAAAACAATAATTTCAATTAGATGAACTATATCTATGACGTTATATAGCAATTTGTTATTCTTTTCCTCTCCCTTTTAATTGAACTTATAGATTGACTAACATTAGTACATTACTTTTAAAATCTTGTACTGTTAACCATTACTTTGTTCGACTTAGTGAATGGTTATAAACATCAGAAAAATGATAATGTACAACCATCAGACTATATAGATATATATATATATATATATATTAACGTCTAATGATTTGTTGAAATAAGAAAACTATGAATATGACATCACTCACATCTACAGTATCAAGCTTCCCTAATATGCCCCCATTCATTCTCAGATGTTCCATCACCACAGAGAAAATCATCCTTTCCCTAAATTAAATAAACATATCAATAATAAAACAAACAACATAAAAATCTGAAATCTACAAACCGTAACAGAAAATCCCAAAGCATCAAAGAAAATACTAAATCTATACCTATCCAACCATAACACCTAAAAACTAAGTCATATTTCATACCCAGATCTAAGAAAGGGGAAAAAAATTACCGGTGGCAGTTTCGGCGATCTAATGATGGCAGGTAAATGGCCTGATCGACAGAGTTAATGGCACATAGATTTCTCTTCCTCAATCTCAATTCCTGTGTGTGCCTGCGGCATTGTTAATCAAAAAGTCAAAAGAAGAAGGAAGAATTTTTGAAAGGAACGGGGAAAAGATTCACTTTTTTCTCAAAACAAAAGCAAATATCTACTAACATTTTGATTGAAAACCCTAAAACCCAAAACAAAAATGAATCAAATCTAAACCTATCCAAAAAAAAAAACTCAATTAAAAGTAAAATTTCATACCCAGATCTTAAAAATGGAAAAAAAATTTACTGGTGCTAGTTCCGACGATTCGGGTGGTTGATACATGACCTAACGGTTTCTTTTTGTGTTTGCTATCCGATGGTCTAAGTCTGGCTAGGGAATGGACAATGGCCAGCCTTGGATCTTTCGCTCTTTCTCTTTGGGTCTGGCAAACAACTTTGTTCTCTCTCTTTCTCCGTATACGGGCAGGCCTTCTGAATGTAATTTACCCATTTAAGCAGTTAGTGTTGTATTTATACTCAAAAACCATACTATTTTAACGTTGTAATAGGAAGCCTCTCCAAACAATGCATCGTATGATTTTTTAAAGATTAAACTGTATACGTGTTTGAATTTTAGATAGGTCAGTTATCCTATTTGTCAACACGTCCTTAATTGTAGGAACCCACTTTCTCTCAGCTTCTCCTATTATATACAACACAAAGAAAACTTTGGAATTCTAGGCCTTTTAGATTTTATACTTCTCTCTTCATACCATAACACCGCACTACAATGGTTACATACGTAAGAAGGCGGGCAAAAATTCTAGGGTTCAATAACATTTTCATGATTGACTACCATTTTGTCTCTCTTTTTTCTTTTATTTTGTCTACAATGACCATTTTTCTGTATTTTCTACTTTCAACAACAACCATTTTTCTGTATTTTCTACTTTCAGCAACTTTATTTTGTAAAGTATTTTGTATTTCATTCTATTTTCTTTTGAATCGCTTTTCAAACATTATCCTCCGTTTTTTCTGTCATTCTAATCTTGCATTTTCCATTTTCTCTTTTACTATTATAAGATGGAAAAACGATAGTAAAATTAGCATCTGTTTTAAAAGTGAAAGAGGACATATTTAATAATTTTCTCAAAGCTACTTTTGTTCAAATATTTTTTTTTAATCAAACATCAACAAATGATAAAAAGATACAAATCTAAATAAAACCACAATGGAGAAATTTGGTTGTACTAACCTCTTAATTTAATTCAATAGTTCTTCTTGAATAGTAAAAAGGGTCTTAAAATCCAAAGCAGATATGATAAAACTACAATTGCACATGAGTATGTAAATGCCCTTAAAAATACAAAACATGGCAGGTTTATTTGAAGTAAACAACAAAAAAAATATAAGTTTACTGAAATAATTAAAAATACAGTAATTAATACTAAGAATGTGACATATACAATTAAAACAAATGAATAAACAAAATAAGCAAAGCTTATAACAACAACAATGTAAGGTTGAAATTTATCAACCATCTTGTTGGCTTTATTCTATGCCAATTTGCTTGTAATTTAAGCACTTAGTAACCCTGTATTTAGGTGTGATTATTGTAAGGATAGCGTGTGAGAAGTTGTGAAGAAAAGCTCAAGTATGTGCAAAAAAGCAGAGTTTCGCGGCTAGGACTCGTGGGTGGCTTGCGGCTGCAAGTTGCCAACTTCAGGCACGTGAGATGCACGCAGGGAAGCTGAAGGGTCACGCCAACTGTCGCACTACAGGACAAAAGTCCCAGGCTGGCCAGGGCGTTATGTCGCGACTTGATTTCATGACTTGGACAAGCCGTGAGACCAAGCCGCCAATTTACCCTATTTGGCAAAAATCTGTCTCTTCGTATTCTCATCTCACCTCACTATATATAGACCCTTATACCCACTAAATGTAGAGAGCTTCCAGAGAGAATTTTATGAAAGAAAACCTTAGAGAAAAATAAGATTGCCTTATCCCCAATCTTCATCTAAGAAACTCTACAAATTCCTCTGCTCTCTTCCTCTCTATTGTCATACCCTTGAGAGGTCTGTTACCAAATTCTTATCTCACCACACCCATGTTTGTAAGAAGGTTTATTTGGTGCTGAGGAAAGCAGTTTGGAAGGAATTAATATACATTGGTTGATGCTATGGTCAAGTAGCAGAATCTGGTAAGCTAGAAAAAAAAAAAAAAAAGGTTCGACGCAACCTCGTTGGAGCAAGAAGCTTGGAGGGCTTAGGTACCTAGGTAGATTAGGCTTAGAGAGTTTATTGTTGTTTATGTATCCCAACTATATTTTCTAATGGATTATTAATCGTTTGGAGGGCGGCAGAGAGGCTTTACCCCGAGGACTTCGATTTCCTCTTCGATAACACATCGTGTGTTGTCCATGTGTTTGCATCGTTCTTCCCTTTATCTTTGCATTATATTTATTGCTGTGGATGTGTTTATATTTGGTTTAGATTGTCTATTAATTCTGTTATTAGCTTATTATTATATTCCGCACATTAATTGTTTGATATAAAGCTTAAATTGGTATTTTTATAATTTGGGGTCTAAACGTTCAAGGGTGTTTCATACCCATATTGAACTTTCAATTGGTATCAGAGTAGGTATACTTGGTGTGGTTTTAATACCTAAGTGTGATCCTTGACCCCTTGTTGAGATGGATAGGTCTTAATCCCTCACTGTTCCACCATTTTTTTATGGTAATAATTATGCATTTTGAAAAGTCCAAATTAGAGCATTTTTATGCTCTATAGATGATACCGTTTGGGATGTGGTTGAGATTAGTTGGACCAAGCCGACGGATCCTAAGTCCACTTGGGATAAGGTAGCTCTCGCAGCAGCCAATGCTAATAGTAAAGTGTTAAATGCTATTTTTTGTGGTGTGTCTCTTGATGAATTCCACAGGATCTCTCATATGACGGTAGCCAAGGAAGCTTGGGAGATTTTGGAGACGACATATGAGGGTACAAAGAAAGTTAAGAACACAAAACTTCAGATGCTTATCACCAAATTTGAAGAGCTCAAGATGGGGGATGATGAACCATTTGATTTATTCTATGGGAAGCTCAATGAAATTGTAATTGCTAAATTCAATCTTGGGGAGAAGATTGAAGATAATAAGGTGGTGAGAAAAATTTTGAGGTCCTTACCGGAGAGCTTTCGGGCAAAAGTCACAGCCATAGAGGGAAGCAAGGATTTGGATGAAATTAATATCCAAGAGCTCATTGGGTCACTTCAAATGTATGAGCTTGGACTACCTTCCCACAAGATGAGTAAATCGCTTGCTTTTAAAACCTTCACTGAAAGAATGGATAATCCTTCCGAAGAAGATGGAGTGGAGAAAGAAGTAGTATATCTTGCGAAAAACTTCCAAAAATTCTTGAAAATGAAGAACAGTGGAAAACCATTCAATAGCGAGAAATTTTCATCTTCAAGAGATGGTAGGAAAGAGTTTATGAGGAAAGAAGGGAAGGATTCTCAACCTTCTTCAGACATTGTGTGCTATGAGTGCAATGGCCATGGACATCTAAAGAAGGAGTGTCCAAATTTTCTGAGAGGAAAAGGCAAGGCTTATGCCACGACACTCAGTGATTTAGAATCTTCTAATTCTGACTCGGAAGAGAGCTGTGACGGAGAGGAAAACTACTTTGCCTTCATGACCATTGCTCATGTGAAGTCATCGGATGATTTTGGTGCACTTGTGAAGGAGCTTGGTGAGCATTCTGATTCAGAGTCTATTGGGATTGTGAAAGAATCAAATGCTGAAGATGAAGAGAATACAGCTAATCTTCAAGAAAATTACACCTTACTTCTTGAGAAGTCGGGAAAGTATTCCAGAGTAGCCAAGGCAGTTGTAAGGAAAATGAAAAATGCTGAGGAAGATTACAGAAGTCTCTTGATCAGATATAAAGAGGCTAAGTGTGAGATTGAGACACTAAATGGTGAGCTGTCTAAAGCATATACAAAGGTGAGATTTCTTAAACAAGAGGTTGTGCAAGCTCATGCTAAGATAGAGAGAGTCTCCTCTCAGAAGTTAGAAGATGTTATATCATTTCAAAAACCTTCTTTAGATAAGTCTGGGTTGGGATACACCGAAGGAAGCTGCTCATCAGCCAAAGTCACCAAAGGAGTAAAGTTTGTGAAGGCAAACGAGATGGTTGTTGAAGGGTCCATTTATGAGAAAGATGAGGACGTAAAAAGGTAGAATGTGGCTGAGCAACAAATGGTGAATAAGCCCCGAAATCAGTCTATGGCTAGAAATGAAACTAGAGGAAGATCTCTCCCAAGATCACAACGAAGTCCTAGAACAGATTATATGTGTCATTATTGCGGATTGCAAGGACATACCAAACCCAATTGTCAAAAGCTAAGATCAGACAACAATGCAAGCACACCTCCATCACGAGGAAGGAGAAATGACATGAGATCTTGGGGTGGTAAGCAACCAAGAAGTTAAAATTGTGATCCCAGTATAACGGATGTGATGAAAATGATCGGTGCCTTCACCACTTGCTTGGAGAGTTTCACCAGAAGGTTAGAAAGTCCTAACTCTCGTACCCAATCCATCAAGGATATCACCCCAAGCGCATGTGACGTGTGGGAGATGAAGGGTACTCATGCATAAGCATTACAACGTGTCCATGCATCAATACTTCCCATGTGTGTGTATATGCTTGTTTGTGTGCTTCTTGCTAGTTTTTAGGTTTTTGTTTGCCTTTGGTTCAAATGTTTTACATTGTTCTTTATGTTATGTTTTTGATCAATCTTTTACTGTTTTTGTGTCAAAAATCCAAAAACACATAAAAAGTAGAAAATCCAAAATTTTTGATCACTTTGTTGAGTTTTTGTCTCAAAGCAGGTTTTGCCTTGTACCTTTGTACTTATGGCTTTGTGCATTTAATGGGCTTAGCTTGTCTCTCATACACTCATCTCATTATGGAAGAAATTCTGAAATCTATGTGACTGTTGTAAATAGATCTTCAACCTTGTCATGAATAACTAGTGAATGGTTTTGTTGATCTTGAGACATGCATAGACTCATGCCTATATATCTTTCCACTTTTTTATTTTATTTTTTTCCTAAAAGAGCTCTCTAAATGTAAATCTCCAAATGAAAAGAGATATAGAGCTACAAAATCCTATCGCACAAACTAGTATTCGACTAGGAAAAAGGGAAAGCGACCAAAATAAAATGTATGAATGATGCCCAAAAGGCCAAAAGCTAACATATCAATTGAAATATCAAAAATTTTAGGCATCTATCTCTCAATGAGATTTTCTTTGCTCAAAAATTGCAAATGATATGCTGAATATGGAGCCAAATGTAAAGCTTCAAAGAGTTGTTATCAAGTACTTGTGGGAGGTCATATATCCATGTTTCTATAATTGAGATAGATCACACTATCTAGTACTAGTTGTGTATGCCTTGATTGAATTGATCATTTAAGCTTCGCATTGGACTAAGGACTATCTCATTTTTGATATCCACACACAACACACAAGTTTATGTTCAATGAATGTCATATTCATTTGTGTGATTGTACTTGATTAAATGTGTTTTCACATGCACAATCTTTGTTGGTCAAACACAAAAAGATTTTTGAGTGTTTTGATTTGTTTTTGGAAAGTACTTTGTTTTTACAAAAATGTCAAAAATTTCAAAAACAATGTTGCCCTGTTTTGGCGACTAAGTCGCAGGTTGGCCCAATCGCATGTCCCAGTCCAAGAAAGCTTTTTAACAATTCACTTCACATTCAAAAAGAAATTACCCATCACGTGAGGGGTTACTAGAATCAGACTCATGGCAATCAAAGCGGGTGGAAGGTCCCTCCTCTCAATAACTTACTAGATTAGCGTCGATCACGTCGCTTTCTCAATATTCATGCATCTTTGTCACCTTCATTTTGTTGATCTATCTCCCTTCTTCGTTGTCATCCCCTTCTTATTCATTTGGTCTGCTCCTTTGGTTTTTTTTCTTCTTTATTTTTGTTTTAGACGGGTCTTAATTTATGTGCTACCTATCGTGTGAGTGTGTGATTGTCGTGAGTCTAATTCTACTAACCCCTCACGTGATGGGTAATTTTTTTTGAATGTGAAGTGAATTGTTAAAAAGCTTTCTTGGAACTATGGTCTGTTTGGCAGCCTTACTCAAACATAAAACTACATATTTTAAATAACATTATACACATTTTCATACACTTATTCACTCACACATATATCAAAAAAACTTAAACATCATTATTCAAACTAACTCACCAAAAATTGTACAAGTAGTCAAATATTACACTAATAGCTGTCTACCACTCTTGTTTCATGGGAAATTGTATATCATTTAATAATAATAAATAGCAATATTGTAGGCTTGTGCTCTCAAAGTTTTATTGGGTAGTCAAATAAAATATTGGGCTTGGATAGAGGTTTAAAATAGCTTGGGCATGGCCTAGTACCATAAACCAAAAAAAGAAAAAGAAAAAGGAATTTAAGTTCTAATAAAATATATTATGTTTCAAGATTAATAAGTTCTAATTATTTATATAAATATATATATATATATATATGTGTGTGTGTGTATATATATATATATAAATTGCGGTAAACCCATAATGGTACACTAGTATTGACCGGTACTGAAATATATTGTTTTATTTGTCAAACCGGTACAATCTCTAGTACAAAACTGACTCCCTTGGCTCAAGTCAAATATTAAAGACAAGAAGACTAACCCAAGAAACAAATGAAGAAAAATTGTTCATTAAGTCTCGATAGATAGCTCGACAAATGCCTATTATCGAGATTTAATGTGAAGCTCAATAGATAGCTCAATCTATCGAGATTTATGATTTTCAGTTTTCCAAATTTGAATTTTGGCCCAGGCTTGAGTAGTTTTTTAGGGTTTCTTTTCTCACAACTCTAGACACATATAAGGCTTATTTTAAGAGCCGTCATATACGGATACAAAAACCAAGAGACTTGTTTTCTCTGTGTGAAGCTATTGTGTTTGTACGCCATAGGATTTTGTGACCAAGTGTTTTTTGATCTTCATTGTTATTGAAGTGAAGAACTTTACAGTCAACAACATCTATTTAAGTTGTTGGAATTAGTCACGTACTGGCATCCGTGCAAAGGGTTAGTCACAAATTGAAGATTTGTGCATCGAAGGAAAAAAGGATTCTACAAAATCAAGTCCAATTGGGTATTAGAGGAAAGGTTCAACTGTAGGTTGGTATTTCGGGATAGGCCAAGGTAGTTGGCAAGATTCCTTATACTCGTAACCACTTGATTGTTGATTTGTGGATTCTTGGGAGTGGTAACCGTAAAATCACTCGATGGGGTTTTTGCCTTGCAAGGTTTTCCCAATTTGTCAACAAATCACCATTTTTAATTTATTTTCCACCACACTTAGTATTTTTAGTGATTTGTTGGTGCCTTCACATTTTGCATGCAATTAAACTTAATTAATAAACTTGGGTAACTGAATAATTAACTGGGGTCAAACTATCTTAACCTAACATTAATTATTCATACCCACGTTGTGTTTGTTTTTGTTTCTGAGAATTTAGCCCCTTTGCATGCTTTTGCTCTACAATCTAAATGGCTTAACTAGTTGCATGTGATTTGCTCTGCAGTTTAATCAATTTCCTTATAGTTTATGTGAAAACCAAACAATGTTGTAAATTCTTGTTCAACATTTACATTGACATTACTGAATAATTGGACATCATAATTTATATGGGAGGAATTTGTTATGCTCAGTAGGGTTTGGATTCTCAAGAAACTTAGAAAGGTTGCAGTTGACCATAGCTTCTAGGTAGTGTATGCCATTATAATTGCCTTAGATATAAATAATGATTGTGCTTAAACCATCCCTCTAGCTGGTTGATTGTGTCATTTGCATGAAAAATTGAGGTGTAACTTGGTCGAGAAGGGAGAGCTCATAACTGTGGAGATGGTAACTTGGTTGAAAAAGAAGAGCTCGCACTAGCCAACGCTAGTCAAATATGTTGAGCTTTGTGGAGTCTAGTTGTGTATTTGATTCGGATTATGACCCGATTTGAAATAATATTGTTATAATTTTTAATAGGAGATTTTTTGTGCCTTAGTCCATGGAGCAGAGGCTTGGGCCGATAGGACTAAGCCGTAGTGCTCATTGTAACCCGTTTTGTAGCCCATTGTGAATCCTGTGCGTAAGATAGAAAGGCTGTTATTTTGGAGGTTAGGGTTTTATGTAGTTTTTTAGAAAGAAAACTGTACTACTGCACATTGTATTTTTCCTTGAGAACATTGAAATACCTGCAACTTTGTGGACGTAGGCAAATTGCCAAACTACATAAATATTGTTTTACGTGATTGTTTTCTTTAGTGCATATTTTTCTATATATTTGCATCTCACCGATTTGAGAATTTGAAAGTTCAAAAAGGGTATAAAACACCTTTGAACGTTTAGACTCCAAATAACAAAAATACCAATTCAAGCTTTATATCAAACAATTTATGTGCGGAATATGATAACAAGCTTATAACTAAATTGATAGAACAATCTAAGCCAAATATAAACACATCCACAACAGTAAATATAAGGCAAAGGTAAAGGGAAAGAAGATGCAAACACACGGACAACACACGATGTGTTATCGAAGAGGAAACCGAAGTCCTCGGTGTAAAACCTCTCCGCCGCCCTCCAAGCGGTCAAATAATCCACTAAAGAATGTAGTTGGGATACATGAATAGTAGAAGACCCTCCAAGCCTAATCTATCCAAGTACCTAAGCCCTCCAAGCTTCTTGCTCCAACGAGATTACACCGAACCTATTTCTTCTCTAACTTCCCGGATTCCGCTACTTGACCATAGCATCAACCAATGTATATTGGTTCCTTTCCAAACTACTTCCCAAAACATCAAATGGACCTTCTCACAGACGTGGGTGTGGTGAGACAAGGGTTTGGTAAATGACCTCTCAAGGGTATGACAATGGAGAGGAAGAGAATAGAGGAATTTGTAGAGTCTCTTTAGATGAAGATTGGAAATGAATCAATCTTGTATTTCTCTAGGGTTTTCTCTCAAAAAATTCTCTATGGAAGCTCTCTCAATATGATGGGTATAAGAGTGTATATATAGTAGGGTGAGAAGGAAATGCAAAATGTCAGTTTTTGCCAAATAAGGCAAGTTAGCGACTTGATCTCGCGGCTTGTCCAAGTCGCGAAATCAAGTCGCAACGTAACGGCCTGGCTAGATTGAAACTTTTGTCCTGTAGCGTGATAGCTGGCGCGACCCTTCAGCTTCCCAGTGTGCCTCTCACGTAACTGCCTTTCGCGGCTTGCCAGTCGCGAACCACTCGCGAGTCCTAGTCGTGAGACTCTGTTTTTCTTGCACACTCTTAAGCTTTTCTTCACATCTTCTCACACACTACCCTTACAATTTTCCCACCTAAATACAGGGTTACTAAGTACTAAATTGCAAGCAAATTGGTCACGGAATAAAACCAATTAGATGGTTGATTAAATTCAACCTTACAGAATTTCATGTAAATTCCCTTCAAAACATAGCAAAACTTGACAAATTTGGGGATTTTGAACTCTCAATTTGTTAAAATGATTTATCCAACATCTGATCGGGATAAAAATACATTTTTCATGGCTTAAACTGATATTTTGGCACATTAATTGAGGTCAAGCAAAATATGGTATCAACAATACCAAAAAAAAAAAAAAAAAAAAGTGACAGAAATAAAACTAAGAGTTGCAAAATGTGGTTTCTATCGGTTATCTAAGCTATTTATTCTATTACTTAAAAAAAATTATGATGTAGAAATATTCTAATGGGGAGTAAATATATAAGATGTTATATCAAATCTTTAATTCTAAACTCAATTACAAAAAAGATTATAATGATTACATTAAAAGAAATAAAAGAAAATTTAAAACTTTTTTATTTTATTTTATATATTAATAGTTAGTAATTTGTGAAAACTTTAACAAATAATATTCTTCTCTCCATTTTTTTTTTCCTTAATAAGGAATTTGATAATTATGTAAATTGTGGTAACAAAATTATATCTATTCTATTATTTAATAAAAAATGATATGACAAGATTTTAACAAATAATGTAAATATCGGACGTTTTATATAAAATCCTTATTATATTTACAAATCAATTAAAGACTATATATTAAAGATGTGAAAAATTTAGGCATTCAAAAGTAAGTCTATATAAAACAATGAGGAGAAATTAACAAAAAGTCAAATGACTTTTATATATATACATAAATATATACTAGGTTTGGCCCTAGGCCGAGGCCACTTAGGTCATGGTCCCTTGATCCCATACTAGAGAATGACCCCCCAAATTTGGGGGCAACAAGTGAGTTTTTTTAAAATATATATTTTTTGACATTTAAAAAAATTATGTTGTATATATTCTTTCACTTGTGTGTGTGTGTGTGTGTGTACACTAGGTTTGGACATAGGCCAAGGCCACTTAGGCCATGGCATTGGGCCCTCTACTAGGAGAAATTATACAGTTTTTTGGTGGACCACGTTACTTATCCACCATTCCAATAAAAGGCTTCCACTTGTTTAAAATTACTGAGTCAGTAATCAGATTATGTTTAATTTTTTTTTTCTAACTTAGCAATTTTAAACAGGTGGAAATTTTTTAATGAAATGGTGAACCACATCACTTGTCTTCCATGAGAAACTTATAATTTCTCCTCCACTAAAGAATGACCTCTCCAAATTTGGGGGCAACAAGTGATTTAAAAAAAAAATTGAGATTTAAAAAAAAAAAATGTATTGTATATATTCCTTCACTTTTAAGAAGACCTAAAAAATTGTGTAATTCTAGAGAAAATACAAATTCAAATACATAGGCCTTACAAATAGATATTGTAACGCCCTAGCCCATTATATATATATATATATATATATATGTATGTATATATAAAAGATCAGACTTTATGGAGTCACACGTGCCCCACCTGCCCATTTGTTACCCACCATGTATCCTTACAAAATATCTCCCTCACACTTTGGCTGGCCATCTCTCTACCTCTCACTTTGCTCTCTTTTATTTCCTTTTCATACAACACTCCTCTTTCATACTCCCTCACTCTCCCACCAGTACACACTTCGCCACCACCTCCACCATCATTTTTCCGGCAAGGTTTACTAGAAAACTCTATAGGAAAAAGTTAAGGCTCACTCATCTCTATTATTTGAGGTAAAAATTTCTAATCTTTTTAGTAGGTTTATATGCTTTTGCTAGATGCTTTCTTTATCTAAGTTTTGATAATGATAACCATGTGATTTATCAACTTTGGAAGTGATATTCATGTGTTTATATGTATGAGTTTTGTGTTGATGAAATTATTTGATTAGTGAGTTTATAGTTTTTACAATGGTGACTACCTAAGTGGTGAAGATTTGGTTTTTTTTTTTTTTTTTTTTTTTTTTTTTTAATGTGGAATAAATGGTAAATATATTTTTTATTGATTATTTGGATCTAGAGGAGGATTTACATTTGGGGTTTGTAATGGTGGATATTGTTATATATGTTGTTGTTTCATGGGTCTTAAAAATAGTATGTATATATTGTGGAAGAAATTCATAAAGTGTTAGGATCTCTTATGATAAAGGGGAAGGGTTTGAATGACATGATTTAATTCTATAAATTGGGGTTTATGCCTTGTAAATTAATTTGTTGAGAAAATTTGGAAGTAGAATATATTCTTTGTGAGGTTAAATATTAGACTTGCCTAATCAAGTGCTTATTTGAAAATTCCTTTTGTAGCTAGATACAATTTCAAGTGTTATGCTTATTATGATAGATTTGCTTAATATTGTTTAGGTTTTAGCCAATCTCCTTTGGAGATTGGAGAATTAGGCTTTTGTGAGTTGCAAGGTAAATAGCTTTTTAATGAGATTTTTTTTGGAAAATAACCATGTTGCATAAACGTTATTTTATTATATATATATTTTTTTTGGTCAAACACATTTTGTAAAATTATTTGTGCGATTATGTTTTCTTAAAAAGTATTGTGTTGTGACCTTATTATATGACTATTTACGAAAAATGCATCATATTTGGTAATGCATATAGGGAAATGCATGATTTGGCACAGAAAAGATTAGCATCTTTGATTTAATTCTTGAAAATAGATTTTATGGATTTACTATATTATTTGAAAGATTTAACGATGCTTTATCTTGACTTGTGATATTTTGAAAAACTGATACAAAATCTTCTTCACAAGAAACGAGTTTGAAGGCTTTGAGAACCTTGTGAATATATTAGGTATTTCAAAGGTTTTTGTGAAATTACTTGAAATTAAAATATGTTTTAATTTCATGTAAACTGTGAGCTCTTTATGTTTTTACCCTAGGGCTATGACATGTGATTACCCAACTAGATACTATAGTCTATGTGACATTGGTATCTTAACGCTCATCTTTGTGATGGTTATTAGTTCTAGCTTTGTGTCGGCCATGAGTTCTAGCTTTGTGTTGACAGATTAGTTCCGACTTTGTTTCGGCAACTGTCATGTGACCTTAGGTTGGATTTTCTAGTTTTTGAAATGTGTTATTATTACTCACAGTATATAGTATGTAGTTCCACATTGAGATATTTAAAAAAAAAAAAAAATTGTGTTATACTTTTTTAATCATTCTTGTCATATTATAATTGGAAATACTCTTACGGCATTCAGTTAGAAATTTCCCAAATTAAAACATGATTTGTAAACTGTTTATCATTATGAAACTTGCATTTCCCTCACCCCATTAATTATACTATTTACTAGACTCAGTCGCATCTCATTATTTTATAAACTTTTCAAAGTAGGCAACAATCATTTTGAGATAGCTTTTTGGAGGCTCGCAGTAGTTAGATGAACTACTGGCGGAGGCTGAACTTTTGTAATAGAGATATTTAGATGATGTACATCATAGGGTAGACTTGACTCATTTTTTTGAATATTATAGTGGTTATGACTTTATTCTCACTGATGGAACAAGTTGATAGTATGTAATTATATTTATTCAAACCTCCATTCTTTTGTGACCAATATGGTCCTTGTAATTATTGTATATAGCTCTGACTTACTTTGGGAGTATATTTAATGGAATTATTATAATAATTTTTGATATTGGTACTTGATATGATTTATTTGGATTGAATTATCAAAAAGGAAAAATCTATAGGCGCTTTTGAGATGTCTTTCTCATGCTTTGAACCCTTTGAGGTTTGGGGCGTGACAGATATCACCAATCACAAGAACTATTTCAAATCGGAAAATGCTAGAAATTCAATAAATTTTATTACTTAGCCTTTACAAATGGCAATGAATATGATAGTGGAATTCAACAATCTAATAAAATATAGCCCTACTATAATGGAAAAAGTGTCTTATGAGATAGCTTCTTGAAACTTCTTGCTTGTAACATGAGTAGATTCTACATGTTGTGTGAGGATGATTTTATGAGATCATTGATCTATAGAGATATATCGTTGCATTATGTAAAGCCCAATGTCAAATTCTTTTTTCTTTGGATGAGTAATAGGATATGGTCATATTACTATTTTTGTGTAACCTGGTTTGGCTTAATTTCAGTGCTCTAATGTATTGAACATGACAAGGGTAATAGTAAATTTCTAAAATGTACCATGTGTCCAATCTTAAGTCAATCTAGTGCAACACAAAATGACGTCTTTGCTCATGTAGCATTTGGTTCCACTCTCACGCGTTTATTATTTATGCAAAAAACTGAAAAATAAACAGAAAAATAAAATGAAAACAAAATAAAAAATAAAATAAAAACAAACAAATGAACAAACCCGAACATATCATATTCGTTAGTGCCGAATTGTTGTAAAGCCTTGTACCCTTTTGCACAATTGCACTGGTACATGAAAAGGAGTTAACAGGCATTTCCTGCCTGTCGTCAACCAGAAAATAGTGGTTTTTGTTTTACTTACTTTGAAGTTTATAGATGCTATACTTTTTCTCAGTCTTCCTACCATTTGAAGTCTTTAATGGCTTAAATAATTGTTTTAGACAACGAAGTTACAGCCCGTAACACGTAAACGTCACTTAAAAATCTTGGATAAAATAGAATTACTTAAAAACCTCATAGACCGACTTAAGCTATGAACGCTAAATTATTAATTTACTTTTTTTATAAAATAGATCATTAATTCTGCCAGCTGTGGTTTAATTATACAAAAAAACTTAAGTGTTCTATAATTAATTATAAAATATTCTCAGATTACCATAAATACATATTTTTTTATCTTATATAATAGTGAGTCTCTCATTAATCTATATATATATATAAAACCGAAGCTTTTGAAGCTCCCACAATTTTCCACGTCAACACTATTTTCTTTTTATTTTTATTTTAGGTTTTATTTTAAACTAAAAACTTGGGCCTTGGTTCTCAAAAACTTGGGCCTTTCTTCGTTAAGCAAAAGCACTGAAAATAATTTGAAGCACTGAAAATAACCCTAACCTTCCTCCAAATCCTTAACCTCATGCACGCAGTCTCTTCCATTAAAAAAAAAAAATCCTAACGCTAATGCAAAAAAAGACCTAATGCAGAAGCACTCCCTCTCTCACTCTAAATCTCTAACCTCTATGGGCTATGGCGTTCCTGCTACAACGTTTTCAAATATATTGATTGGAATGGCTCAATATATACCGAGAATGTTCAAGATCGATAGCCCTCATGGACTGGCTTGAATCCCCTTATTCCCACATCTTCAAGATTAACGTCCCAGGTAACACCTGACTCTCTAATTTCATTTGGGTATTAAGCAAAATTGAATTATTTTTGTTTTCTGATTTATAGTTAGTTGTAACTAAATTACACCCTTACGTTCTGTAATTTTTAATAGAAAATAGTTGATTGGCTTGCTGAAAACTTTAAGATAGATGAAGGAGCGAATCGATAATGCAATTATGTTAGCCTCTATTGAAAAAATCAGTGGTAAATCTTTTTTTTTTTTTTTCCTTTCATTTATATGCTTATTTTTGTATGTTCTCAAACTTATATCTGATAGTTTGGCATGGATAAAAATCACAACAAGGTGTTAGCAGAAGAGTTGCTCCTTTTCAAGAATGGCTTCATTGTGGGCACAGCTGATTCCTTGGATATTTGACGATT
Organism: Quercus variabilis; assembly: GCA_030445155.1. NCBI lineage: Eukaryota > Viridiplantae > Streptophyta > Magnoliopsida > Fagales > Fagaceae > Quercus > Quercus variabilis. Next base: position 55,276,388 of record CP129447.1, on the reverse strand, counting down.
TTTTAGTGAAGTTATTGAAAATTTTCAAACCTCAATAGGTAATTATTTTAATTCACTATATTTATTTTCTTTATGCTTATTTTTGTATGTTTTCAAACTTATATCTGATAGTTTGGCATGGATAAAAATCACAACAAGGTGTTAGTCGAAGAGTTGCTTCTTTTCAAGAATGGCTTCATTGTGGGTGCAGCTGATTCCTATATTTATTTATTTGTTAAAATAGGTTGGCCATGGTTCGTAGTTTGTGGCTTTAGATTCTGTAACCATATGAATCATAAAATGAGTAATAAAAATCATGTTTTTCTAGCTTTGGTTAAATAAAGAATAAAATTCGAGTGCATTAGCTTTCCACCGTATTGAATAGGGTATATTTATGTACAAAATGTGAATTGTGACACTAACAAGTAACGTGATTTAGAGGCATTAATTTTGATGGTAAGAATGATACATTGCTAAAGATCAGCAAGTAACATGATTTAGAGGCATTAAAACCATATATTATAGCAACATGACCAAGCCTCCTTTTTCCTGTCAATTCTTTTTAGTAGAATCTTGGGAAACATTATCAAAAAAAATTAAATTCTACATGGGCTTTAAAGAATGGTTAGCGATTTTTTTACTTTAATTTTAGTATTTTCCCCTTACTAGATATCTTTATTTGTTAGTGGGAATGAAATTGTGGTTTTTACGTCCAATTGGCACTTTGGTTTACTAATATTTTTAAATTGTGTTCTTTTAATTCAAAACTTTTGAATAAGGTTCTAGATAGATAATATATTTTTGGGTGTCAATGTCAGTTAGTTACTGTTTTGTTATATTAGATGTTGCCCATAGGATAATTATACACAAGCTATGAGTTTTCCATCTTTGAAAGATTAAATCTTCATCAAAACATATAGAGGCTTAAAAAGTAAAATTTTATTTTAAATTTGGGGGTTTAATAGGATTTAGTTTTTGGTATCTTGATTAGTTGGTTTGATTTAAGTGATTAGGTTAGACCATTAGATTTTGTTTTAATTAAGGTTTTGATTTAGAACTATTCCTCTTCATTTGCTATAATTTCAAAAGGTTGTTTATTCATTTGAATGAAATTGTTGACTCTTTTTGGTTGTTTAATTATTCTAATATTGATTGAGTTTGTTTCTTTGTTTGGTGTTTTCAGGTTCACAAAGCAGTTTATTTAGGCTATTATCAGATTGACCTCAATCTTGGACTCATGATTTGAGCTTTTTCACAAAGACAATGCTCGATGAAGGCGTTACACGCTAAGTCAAAACATAACGATTTGATGGCCCTTGGTGAGTGCAAAAGTTTGAGTTTTTAAAATGTTTGATTTATTTATTTATTTATTTTCACAAAGTCTTTATCTTTTTCAATCATTTTTATTATTTTAATGATTTAATTTAAAAGATATTTCATTAAACAACTTCATTTTAATAAGTTGGGTATATTTGGTGTTTGAGAAGGTGTAGAAGTGGTGGAGAAAGTAGAGCAGCCTTAAGTTGCACATTGTTATGGTGGATATCAAACTATTGTCCTTATTAGTTTATGTAGTTTGATGATATGGTTCCTTATGCTCTGAAGAGTGAAGGAGGTTGTGTAAGGGCTTGCAAAAGATGGGTATGTGCAGAGTGATTTCTTAGCTTAAGGTTCCTGTCAATGACTTGATATGAGAATAATTTGTGCTTGACATATTGTTCTTTGTAACTTTTGTTACTTTTGCTGTATGTGAATGGACAAGTACCTAGGATTGTATTTAAAAGTTTTATTTGAAGTCTTTTGTATATGTGTTGTTGTAGTTTAAACTTGATATTTGAATTGTTAAATTGTTAATTCACTGTTTCATTGTTCATCTATTAACTATGAATAATAATATTGTTATTTGCAACCATCTTGATATGGTATCAATGATGTGATCATTCCGAATGCTTTCTTTTAGAGTTTAGATAGAGTCTATTTTATGATTAAAAAAATATACAATTAAAAGACTTTTGAAATTAATATTTTTTTTAAAAAAAATTATTGGATACATTGGATCTTAAATGACTTCTATTAAACTCCATCCTTTATGGAATCGTTAAAAAGAAAGCTCATATAAATAGGTATTAGGATATTATTTGGAACTATCATAACAAACTAACATATTATACATGGTATGAAGCTAACTATAACATCCTATACTATAAAATAAAAATTGGACTTGTGGCTATCTTCACTTTTAGGTAAAATAGAAACTCTATTAACTAAGTTTTAAGACATTTAAAATCATGTTTCAAAAAACTTCCCGAACATTAGATTTTATTTTAATCATCTATCATAATAATTTTATATTGTAAAATAATATTGAGACAAACAAATTTAATTTTGTGCAACACTTAAAGAAATGAAATCATTTTGAGTTCAAGCCTAAGGTAGACTTGGCCGTGTATGAAAATGGAGAAATGCCTTGATTTGGTTGGATGAAAGTTTCTGATTTAGCTGAGTGATTTTTTTATATTTTTATTGTTGATTTTTTTTCCTTCGTATAAATAGTAATATTGCTACAATAATTTGATGATTTGGAGATGATCTTATATTGGGGACTTTATAGCTTTCAATAATTAAAATTAGAGAAATGTTTAAGCTTGAACATGTTAACATTTGATTTAAAATAATCCCGTGCATCGCACGGGTTAGCGACTAGTTAAATTTATAATGAAACCCACAATTCTTGTAAGAAGAGGATTACATACAATCGTCCTCATTCTACATGCTTCAGATTAACTAAGTGAAATGGAAAAACTTGCACCAATTATGTGCTCTCATGCCTGTGTTCATCCAGCGCAACAGAATTTTGTAGCAATTAATTCTTTCATGTCTTAGCAACCGCACTCTATATAACTCTGCTAGCCACAATGGTTTTCCATTCATTCTTCATAAGCTCACAGCCATTTTCAGTTCTAGATTAACCACTAAACCTCGTTGATCTCTTTGAGCTGTAAACAATGAAGCTTGAAGTCCAAGTTATCTCGGAGGACACTGTCAAACCTTCATCTCCAACCCCTCAACATCTCCACCACTACCAGCTTTCCTTCCTCGATCAACTTCAACCTCTAGTTTTCATGCCCCTGGTTTTCAACTACCCAAATTACAGTGAAGCTAATCTCAGCAATGTAGAACAAAGTGACAGGATTAAGAAATCCTTAGCAGATGCTTTAACCCGATTCCACATGCTAGCGGGACGGGTTAAGGACAATCTTTGTATAGATTGCAACGATGAGGGCGTCCACTACGTGGAAGCCAAAGTTAAGTGCAGTCTTTCTGAATTTCTTCTGAGTCCAACCCCTTGTGAGATCAATAAGTTTCTGCCATTTGAATTGGACGAGGTCAATGAGCTACCCACAGCAATCCAAGTCACCTTTTTCAACTGTGGTGGTCTTGCGATTGGTATACTCATGTCCCACAGAATTATGGATGCCTTATCTTTCATCTTGTTTCTCAAGAGTTGGTCTGCTATTGCTCGTGGTGATGGCAACATAGTGAGTCCTCCAATGGATTCTGCCAAGCTATTCCCACCACATGATTTATCTGGCGTCAATCCGAATATTGGGATCACAAAGGATAAAATTGTGACAAAAAGGTTTGTCTTTGATGCATCGGCTATAGCAGAAATTAGAGGCAAATGCAGTTCTGACGATAAGAGCATTGAATATCCACGTCCGACGCGCGTTGAGGCCTTATCTGCTTTCATATGGAGCCGCTTCATGGCTGCTACTCAACCAAAACCAGATCCAAATAAGATCTACAGTATTATTCATGCTGTGAACTTGCGAACTAAGACAGACCCGCCTCTTCCATATGATTACTTTGGTAATATTTGCCGGATTGCTATGTCAGTACCATCCAGAGACATCGAGGAGGGCTTTCATGGCATTATTAAACCAATAAGAGAAGCGATTAAGAAAATCGATGGGAATTTTGTTAAAATGCTCCAACAAGGTGATTTATACTTAAAATATGTCAAAGAGAACTCCTCTATCTTCCTAAAAGGGGAGCTGCTTACGCTTTCCTTCACCAGCTTGTGCAAGTTTCCTCTATATGAGGTTGATTTTGGGTGGGGGAAACCTGCATGGGTTAGCTCATCTAAATTAACGTACAAGAATTTAGTTAGTTTCATTGACACTAAATCGGGGGATGGAATAGAGGCATGGTTAAACTTGAAAGAGGAAGATATGGCTAAATTAGAAACCGATGAGGAGCTCCTTGCCTATGTTTCTCCATTGAATCTCGTCTAGGCAAAAACGGCATCTACTGTTCTTTTCTTTTCTGTTATTTGTTTTCCTCATTGAATTTCAGTTTCAAAGTGTAAAAATAAATGTTTCTCTTGTTCTCACATTTATCTCAAGTTTGACACTCATATTAAATTTCAATAATTTCTCACCTTACCTACAACTTCTACCTCTACTCTTGTAGGAGAACACACATGTATACATTGAATAATAGTACTTAAGTTTGGAGCATCCAGAATTTAAACTTATGTCTAGAATTTGGTCTGTTTGTAGTAGTTAATAGAGGAGTAATTAAGGTGTGGAATGATAGGATGGAGTATCATGTTACTGTACTCTGAGTGTATCCAATAATTTTCTTTAAAGAAAAAAACATATTTCTTGCGTTATTTGTCTTGTCTCCAGTGGTGACTACAGCCTACAGGTTTATATTAGGGTGTTCTTGACTTGCAAAATAATATATATATGACGTCCGCTCCTAATGATAGCTTTTTATCGCAAAATCAAAACATCCTAATAAAAATATTAAACACCCTCACTTGAGAATTTCAAGAATTTTGGTTCAACAAAATTAAGAGTAATACTACATCCGCAACATTTTTACAATAATTTTACAATAAATCTCATTTGGTCAAGCTATTATTGATTTTAATTATGGCCTAATACTGGCATCATTTTTTTTTTTTTACTTATCATTAATAGCTTGTTGTATAAGATTTATTGTGAAATTTTTAACATAGCTTTACTCCAAAAATGATTTTGGCTCCCTAAACATAATCCTTATCTGTTAGAAAAAAAAAAAAGTTTTAAATAACAATGATAAAAATTTGCCAAAAGAACAACAAAAATAATCCAAAAACAAAAAGACTAGACCAAACAAAAGCTTATTCAAAAACAAAAAAGATTAAAATATATATATATATATATATATATATAATCATTCAAATTATAAGTCGTTCAACCCATTTCATAAAAATAATCTCTAATTTTATTTGGCTTTGTAATTTCAACATTACGACTCAACTCGGTTGTAGCAAATGTCATTTGTTTGTTTCTTTCACTTTATTACTCTAATCTCAGTAGTTTTAGTTTTCACTTTATTATTATCATTGTCAGTAAAAAGAAATTGTAATGAACAAGCTAAGTGTATATCCTATCCTACAGATGTCATTTCTGTTAATAAATATCATCATTCCATAGAATAACTACGATCTCAGGTACTACTCCTTAGTCCTTGCAGCGAATAGAATAATCCGCTGACCCATAGGCCATTAACAATTTCATCTTCTTTATTGCTACTAATTAACGCCAACCTCGCTTCATAAATTATATATGATCATTAATCATTACAGAATGTTTGAATAGAAAGAGTCAACGACGTTATTTTGGCATTGTGATTATAAATCCAACTAGTTGGATACAAGAAAACTCATTGGATGAACAAAGACAATGTAATTTTAATTTTAATTAAAGCCTCACTGGACACGGCAGCTAGCTTGAACTTGAAGTTATCTCACTGATGGACACCGTCAAACCCTCATTTCCAATGAAATCTTTTTTTAAATAAGTTCGACATTTGAATGAAGGTTTGAAGAAAACATACTAACAGTACCACTAAAATTTAGAAAGTATATTTTCTCCAAATTTTTAATTATTCATACTTTATCCTATGATAAAGTTTTGGCTCCATCAGGATCCCCACCTTGTTTTCGTTTTCGTTTCTGTGAATTTAGACCCTTTGCATGCTTTTGCTGCAGTCTAAATGGCTTAACTAGCCGCATGTGATTTGCTCTAAAGTCTAAATGCCTTATAGTTCACATGAAAACCAATCAATGTTGTAAATTCTTGTTCAACATTTGCATTGACATTACTGAATAATTTGACATCATAATTCATATGGGAGGAATTTGTTATGCTCAGCAGGTTGAGCATAATGATTGATCGTGCCATTTGCATTACATATAAATAAAGATTGTGCTTAAACCATCCCACTAGCTTTTGATTGTGTGATTTGCATGAAAATTTGAGGTGCAACTTGGTCTAAAAAGGACAGCCCGTAACTGCGGAGCTGGTAATGAGAACAAATCATTATACTAAAAGTTTGGAACCTTAAGAAATAGCTTAGATTGATGAGTTAATTACCTAAGAATGGGTCCAGGCCAGGCGATGATGACTACATATTGTCATGCTTATTTATCGATTAAGAGATTTAAATAATGGCTGCTGGTTTGCGTAAGATAATAGAAAAGAACCATGACTGGAAGAGTTATATTATATATGGAGTTCACAAAGTCAATGAAATTATTGGTACAAGGGATTTTGTTTTTGTTCTTAGTAAACTATTGGTACCATTCATAATTCATATTAAGAAGTCACACATAAATTAATGTGAAGATGTGAACGTATACCATACACAAGTCACAACTTGCTGGCTGTATTAACTCATATATATAGCCGGAAATGCAGGGCATTGCCCAATTCAACGAACGTTGTTGATTTTTTCTTTTTTCTTTTTCTTCTTTTTTTGTGCATCTGCTATAGTGATTAATCATTAAATATTTTTTAACTTTAAATATATATTTTCTTAGAGAGTTTTAATCGATAGCATCCATTCTTGATGATAATTCTTTATCATTAAGCTAAAATACTAATCAATTTTTAATATATGCAGAGATTGAATCCCAGATTTCTGATTCAATTATCATAAACTTAATTGGTTGATTAGACATAATATCTGAAAGGCAAGTGTGACAAAAGATATAAAGAAGAAAATGATTGGTCTTTGGCTTTTGGTCAACTTATTAGGAGTAGAAGCTAATGTTGCGTGTGCATGTGTGTGTTTATATATATAAAATAGAGGTTCAAGTTACATCTATCATGTAGCTTTAATTACTATTGCACTATTTAATATCATTTTAATAGAGATAAATTTTGAAAAATTTACTATTAAATCACATTTTCATTTATACCATCCATGCTTGCAAAATTTCACAAGGATCATAAATCAATAATCATCTCATTTATAGCATGTTAAAATTTTATGTTTTTATACTATAAAATTTGCATAAAATATGAGTTTATTGATCTAATAGTAAATAAGATATTATTGATATGAAATTTGGTATGCATGTTGAAAAAATAATTATTATATTTTCAAAATATTGATCCTAAATATAGTTAATAGTTTATAATCTCATATATATATGCACAAAAACAACTAAAAACAATAGCAGTTTACACACACAAACACACACGTATATTACATATATATATATATATATATTTCTATCTAGTTAGCAAAGGATTGTACATATTCATAGTATTACATATATAAATGACTTATAACGTTTAATTATTTTTAGTTACACAAACAAATGGCTCATAAACGTAAAATTATTCAAACCCTCACTTTATCTAATTTTATAAATAGAGTTAGATATATGATTAGATTTTTTATGACATATTTATATTGAACTCCTCATTTTCTACATTAATTCTGTTAGGTTCTTTATGTGTATAGGGTTGTTGGCAAATACATGAACATAAAATTATCGAGATATAGATCATAGACTCTATAGGTATGATTAAACAATGCCCAATGTGCTACTTGTCAATGTGCAAGAACAAGAAAGTTAACTGATTCAGGAACAGAAATTTCATTGGTTTCGATTGATTGAAACTTAAGTTCTACTGATTAAAATGCGTATATGCAGCATCAGAAATTCAGTCCATCAGCCTATCAAACATTTAGGGTTTCAGACTTACTTTACTATGAATTCAAAGAAAACCCTAAGGCTTGTTTAATTTTCCGCGCTTGCATTATATTTATGCTTGTTTGATTAACCTATGGCTTTCATAATAGATCTAATTAAAAAAATTGGCCTTAAAATTGGTTAAACACTGTTTGTCTTAGGGGTCTAAAACTAATAGACTTAACTCACTTGATACAAAGATTAAAAAACTTAGATGAGGTACATGGTACAAAATTAAACTAATTGAAAGTCTATTTAAAAGCTAATTGGATTTTTTTTTTTTTTTTCAGTACAATGAAAAAAATACACAAACACACACACTCACACACACACACACATGGATAGAGGTGTATATGGGGCAATGGCCAAACCCAAATTATAAAAAAAATTAAAAATTAAAAAAAAAATGATTTTAGTATATACCTAGATACTAATTTTTAGCAGTTTTATTCTATCAAATTACACTTTGCCCCCTTAATAATATCATTGACTTTTTTTTTAAGAGTAATGCTATAGCCTCAAAGATTTCTACAATATTTTTATAAACTGTTGAAGTAACAAATTTTTATTGGTTCACATATGGGCCTAGCACTTATAACATTTTTTACTTATCGATAATCACTAATCATATCAACAGTTGGTAATAAAGTTTATAACCCTAGTATTTTCCTCCTTTTAAAAGACATAAAAAAATCATAGATCTAAAATCTAAAACAAAATATACAAGCCCATAAAAATTATGCTCAATCAACCTATGTAAAATCTATATTTTTAAATTGGCAACCATGAACAATTGTAACCTTGTAGACTTAGTTTTTTCTAGTTGTTTAGTGTAGAATTAGTTAGTTAAACAAGACAAATGAAGTTCAACACAATTGAAGACTCAATCGATTGAGATTCATGCATACTGCAAATCTGATTTTTCCTCTTAGTCGTTTAATCTAGGGTTTTGATGGAAGTTAAGTATATTTAAATAAAAACCTTATAAAGCAAAAACTAAGCAAAAAATCCAATTACAATCCAAATAGTATTTCAATTGAATATAGAGTAGAGCAAAAAAAATGAGACAAAAGTTTTGTACTCTATAGGACATGTAATCCAACAGTTAAATTTTCAAAATATGAATTCAATAACAAGTTATTAGGTGATATAATATTGTTTAAAGTTATATATGATCTATTTTGAGTGAGCTAAGTATCCTGCTGGTAAGTATCATTACTGTTAACAAACACTAGCTTATGATCTTATGTATATGTATATATACACTTAAAGATATACAATAAAATGCATAACATAATTCACACACATATATATATAATTTAAATACTATTTGTGGGGGGTAAAAGCCCAGAGCTACATAATGGGCCCGAGACCCCCCGTTAAGGACTATTATATTTCCGAGGAGCAATAGGTGGTTGGGACAGCCCATCTGAAGACAGGAAACCCAAAAGTAAAGAGGGAATACCGCCCGAAGAGGTCTCTACTGGTCCAAAGACGTCTCACTCCTCAACCACAAATGGTCTTGATCAAACAAACGTGTGGAAGGTTCGAATGACCTTCTTAACAATCTCAACGATAAAGATAAGCTCTGGGCGGATCCAGAGATGATTAGAGCCAAAAAATATCTGAAGGAAAAGCTGTTACCACTGCATTTAATGCACTACAACAGCTTTTCTGGCCGCATTTATGTGGAGAAGACCCCTAAACAGTGCAACCTCAGCTACCGCCACTCACTAAGAGCTAAAGCAGACACCTGACATGACATGCACTTAAATGGATACGCAGATGAAGAACAGGTGGACGGTGGAGATGATGAGAAGGGATACTATATAAAGAAGAAAGGTCCCTAATAAAAGAGAGAGGAGAAAGAGAAAGCGAGAGGGAGAAGCTTTACTATAACTCTGAATGCTGTAATCATTGTCTCACTTAATAATACATCTCTTCGGACATTCATTTATGGAGTTGTTCAGGCATCATTTCATGTTATCATCACTACAATCAACCTAGCCCACTGTCGTTTACTTCAAAACCAGCCCAGCTTTTGCGCCCACTCTCTATAAATTCATTGTTCTGGGTTCGTTGGGCCTTCGACCTATATATTTTGGGTTTGGGCTATAAAAACAGACCCTACACTATTAATAGTCATTTTATATTTTGTTAACTCTTTAAAATTTCTTATAAGAATATTATTAGGTATAAAATGCAAAGTGTCCATGTCTATTTATTTACTTATTATTATTTTTTTATTAATTTTAAATTTATGTTATTGTAAAGCAATTTTTTTTTTCTTTTTTACAATTCATTTATTCTAGAATATTTAGTTTTTGTACTCAATAACTCACTTGGATGAATATTTATGATGTGGTCTCACATTTGATTCTAAAATTAAGAAATAAAACTCTCTCTAAAAATAAATAATTTAAGACACATGGTGCAAAATGGAATTGTGAAATAAAATTCTAATTGGACTTTCTCTGAGTTTTGCCTAATATTGATAGTCATTCTTATATATATATATATATATATATATATATAAAACTCTTTAAAAAGTCCTATAAGAATATTATTATGTAAAAACTGTAAATTGTTCATATTTAAAAATAATAAAAAAATTATGTTCATTAATTTTAGATTTTTTGGTTTTTGTACACAATAAATCACTTGAATAGATATTTATGATGTGGTCCTACATTTGACTCCAAAATTAAGAAATAAAATTCACTCTAAAAGTAAATAATTTAGAACACATGGCGCAAAATTGGACTTCAATTGTAGAATCTAATTAGGTTTTCTCTAAGATTTACCTATTATTGTATACAAGTTTGTAACTCCATGCATATGCATGGATACATTTTTTTTTTTGAGAGTTTCATTAGCTTATGGCGTCTGCTCTTAATAATAACTCTTTTATTATTAGACCAAAACACTAGTCAATTTTTAGTGTAGGTGGGAATGCATGGATACATTTAAAGATATACAATAAAATGTATAATATAATTCCTATATATATAATTTAAATATTATTGATAGTCATATTAATATTTCGTTAACTCTTTAAAAAAAATTGGTAAAGATATTATTAGGTATAAATGTAAATTGCCTATGTTATTTATTTATTTATTATTGTGAAGCACTTTTTTTCTTTTAACGATTCATTTACTATATACTTTTTGGCTTTTATACTTCATAACTCATTTGGATGAATATTTATGATGTGGTCCTACATTTTATTCTAAAATTAAAAAATAAAACTTCTTAAGAATAAATAATTTATGACACATAGCGCAAAATTAGAACTCTAATTTAAAATTAAAATTTGAGTTTCTCTCAGTTTCACTTATTATTATTATTATTATTATTATTATTATTATTATATATAAACTAGTGTGTAACCCTGTGCATATGCACGGGTACAATTAAAACAACCCATATATAAGAATTAATATTAGATTTACCTATTAAAGTTACACTACCCAATAACTTGTTATTAAATTAATATTTTGAAAATATAACTGTTGAATTACATATTCTATATGTTCTTAATATGCATGCCAATTTTAATATCAATCAAATACTATTTACCATTAGGTCCATAAATTCATCTTTTATGCATTATTTTAAATTATAAAAATTTTAATTTTAATAATTAATTAATGACATAATTATTAATCTTTAATTACCTTGAAATTTTGCAAGCATAAAAAATGTATGAAGATAATGTAATCTAACAATGAATTTATCAATATTTACATCCAATTAAAAAATATTGAGTGGTATAACATTATTTAAAGTTATACTAGGTGTAACTTGAACTCAACTCATATATATATATATATATATATATATATATAGGTTGTATTCAAGTTATATTTGGTGTAACTTTAAGTAATGTTTCACTACCTAATAACTTATTATTGAATTTATATTTTAGAAATCTTACCATTGAATTAAATGTTTTATATGTTTTTAATATGCATGCCAATTTTCATGCTAATCGGATATTATTTATCATTTCATCCATAAATACATCTTTTATGCATTATTTTAAACTACAAAAATTTAAATTTAAACACTTAATTGATGATATGACTATTGTTATTCGATCATTTTAAAATTTTGCAAGCATAGAGCATATATGAAGATAATGTAATCCAAGATAAATTTGTCAAAATTGGCATCTTATCAAAAATAATAAGTGGTGTAACATTACACAGAGTTACACCGAGTGTAACTTGAGCTCAATCCTAAATATATATATATATATATATATTAATTATCAATCCATAGAATAACTTCAATATCAAGTAATATGGATGACCAAAAAAAAAAATATATATATATATATATATATATCAAGTAATATGCAGAGAATTCAATAATATGTTGACCCAAACGCCATTAACAATTTTATCTTCTTTCTTGCTTCTAACGGAAATCTAGCATCATAAATTATATATAATCATTGAATTGAAAGTCTCACCATCCCCAGCTTTGAATTACATTAATAAATCCAATTAGTGGCATGTGTTCATATGGATACAAGAAAATACGTCGAATGAATAATGACAACGAAACAGATCGAATTTTATATAATAAGCCTTGCTCTATATATAGAGGCTGGTAGCCATTGTGGCTTTACATCATCATATTCCAACAACCATTTCGGCACTAGATTAACCATTTCCACTTTGTTGATCACCTTGAGCCATAATTTTTACTACAACAATGAAGCTTGAAGTCGAAGCTATCTCACAGGACACTGTCAAACCCTCATTTCCAACCCCTCCACATCTCCACCACTACCAGCTTTCCTTCCTCGATCAACTTCAACCTCTCGTATTCATGCCTCTTGTTCATTTCTACCCGAAATACAGCGACACTAATCTCACCAATATAGAACAAAGTGACCGGATTAAGAAATCTTTATCGGATGCCTTAACCCGATTTTACATGCTAGCAGGACGAGTTAAGGACAATCGTTATGTAGATTGCAACGATGAGGGTGTCCACTACGTTGAAGCAAAGGCAAATTGCAAACTTTCTGAATTTCTTGAGGATCCAATTCCTGGTGAGATCAACAAATTTCTACCATTTGAATTGGACGAAGTCAATGAGTTAGCCGCAGCAGTGCAAGTCACCTTCTTCAACTGTGGTGGGCTTGTGATTGGAGTTCTCATGTCCCACAGAATTACAGATGCTTTATCTTTCATCTTGTTTCTCAACAGTTGGGCTGCTATTGCTCGTGGTCATGGCAACATAGTTACTCCTCCAATGGATTCCGCCACGCTATTCCCACCACAAGAATTATCTGGCTTAAATATGAATATTGGGATCACAAAGGATAATATTGTGACCAAGAGGTTTGTCTTCGATGCAACTGCTATAGGTTCCATTAGAGAAAAATACAGTTCTGATGACAAGAGCATTGAATACCCACGTCCGACTCGCGTTGAGGCCTTATCTGCTTTCATATGGAGCCGCTTCATGGCTTCTACTCAATCAAAACCAGATCCAAATAAGATCTACAAAATTGTTCAAGCTCTGAACCTACGTACCAGGACTGACCCTCCTCTTTCATATGATTACTTTGGTAATATTACCCGTTTCGCTATGTCAGTACCACCCAGGGACACTGAAGAGGGCTTTTACGGCATTATCAAACCAATGAGAGAAGCGATGCAGAAAATTGATGGAGATTTTGTGAAAATGCTCCAACAAGGTGATGTGTACTTAAAATATTTGAAAGAGAACCTCGCTAACTTCGTAAAAGGGGAGCTGGTTACGCTTTCCTTCACCAGCTTGTGCAGGTTTCCTCTATATGAGGTTGATTTTGGGTGGGGCAAGCCTGCATGGGTTACTTCAGCAAAATTCACGTTCAAGAATTTAATTACCTTTATTGACACAAAATCAGGAGATGGAATTGAGGTATGGATTAACCTGAAAGCGGAAGACATGGCTAAATTCGAAACAGACAACGAGCTCCTTGCCTTTGTTTCACCGAAGAACTTCGTACTCGGCTAGGCAAAAACGGCTTGTACTAGTTCTGTTTGTTTGTTGTGTGTGTGTGTCTGTTTTTTTTTTTTTTTTTTTTTTTTTACTGAATTTCAGTTTAAAACTTTGTTCGGCTTGGGTGAAAAAAAATTTCTCAAGTCTTCACATTTATGTCAACTAGCTTATAACCCGCGCAATGCGCGGGAATTTTTCATTTTATTTATTTTTTATGTTTTATCTTTAAATATATTCCTTACAAAGCAACTTATATTCTTTAAATGTTTTCCTAAAAAAGTAACTTAACCATAGAGAAGGAAGAAATAATAAGAAAAAAAAAATAATAATTATAAATTTGATTAATCAAATGTATTATACAATGTGTAGAAAGAAAAAAAGAAAAAGAAAAAAGAAGAATCATTAAACATCTCTAGTAAATTTCAACTACTGATTAATTATTACAGTACGTCAATGAGTATTTCATCACTAAATACAATAGCAATACTTGACTGATGCAACCTTAATGCTACAGTAGCTCCTGAACAATGCAGCAATCTAAAATGATAGACTTGTACACCAGTAGCAGGAACACAGCAGTGGTGCAACTTAAACTCCATGGGAAAAGCATACGTAGTGCCATTAAGCGCACACCATTTCAAAAGTAATATAGTACATCAACAGCTTCATCAAGCCAGCAAAAAAAATAAAAAGAAAAAACAAATATAGAGAATGTTTGACTATGGCAAAGAAATAAGGAACCAAGCCAACAAAAACTTAGGCATACGCTGCCAAAATATATATATATATATATATATATATTGGCTTCTTATAATTACCTTCCACAGCCTTAGGATGCTACCTTTTTTAAAAAGTGATGTGCAAAACTTTTCTTTCAAAAAAAAAAAAAAATCAACACAATATATAACTTTAACAAATAACTCACTGAAACCTTGACCATTAGAAAGAAACAGATATTGGCAAACAAAGAATAGATGAAAAAAATATTTTTAGAAACTAAGTAGGAAAAAAATAAATGTATAAAAAGTTCTTAAGAAGCACTTTAATTTATCAATCACAGTACCTTATACCTTTTAGGTTGATGACACGATCAAAAGTGACAACATCACTGAGAAAAATTTATTAGGTTATCAATATTTTGCATATTCAAACTTCCTAACAACAGGGAAATAAAGATTTAGGCCTCTTATAAACTTCATTTTCCTCTTTTTGTAACAATGACATCACCACCTTAACAAAAATAGTTCCAATGAATTAAAATTCTTAAGAAAATCAAAATATCCTCATAAAGTAATCTCCAAAAGGATTATAAGCAGAGCACTTACCTATAGTACTGCTATATTATCAATGGTATACTTAGGCTTCCCAGGCATTAGTGGTATACTTTTTCCTTATTCCCATATCTACATCAGATTGGCTGAAATTACATACATGAATTCTACTTGATGCAAATTCACTGCAAAATGGTATTGGGAGTGGACCATGATTTCCTTAGTACAACAAATCAATATGAGTCACATAATTACAGGAGAAACATTAGTATATACATAAAGTACAATATTACAAATAGAACTCAATTTAGAAGTTGCTTTTTGGCTCATTTAAAAATTTGCCAAAAAGAATAACTTGCCTTGCGATCAGCCTTATCTTCAGCTGAATAACATACTACATATCCTTTTGTCTTTCTCTATTAATATTTTTATGTGACTAAGCATTTGTAGCAGTTGCATTACTTCAAATTCAAAATATATATGATAAATCATTGTTAGATACTTTTGCAACATAAAACCATGTTATCACCCAACTAACCTGACATTATAAATCCAATCATTAATAGAATTAATGATTGGCCAACCAACTGCAAAGGGGGAGGTTTCTCAACAACAAAAAAATTAAACCTGCAAAGAGGGAGAGATTATTATCAAAAGCAAATATGTGTTGGCCATCTTTTTAAAATGGGCTGCTCAATTTATTTGTAATCTTCATCTCAATTGAACATAGATCATAATTTTCTTAAACACCTAGAAATGTAATGATTTGTAAACACAATTTGACTAATGGAAATGTAATGATTCATATATCATTATTTTCAGCCTCCTTGAAACTTTCAATATACGGGATTTCTGTGGTTTTGAAGTGCTTATTGAGATTGTGCAACGAAGAAGAAGAAATATGGGTTTTAAGAGAGTGGTGTTTGAAGCAATGAATTAATATGAACGCTTAAGGGAAGTTATTTAGCTTTGATTGAAGTGTTGTTAGTTTAGGCAGCATCTTTTGGGATGAAAAGTTATGTGGGTTAGAAACATATATACTGAAATTGTTCAATCTGCCAAATGAACAGGCACTATTGTTTGGAAACTAAATAAGTAAACCACTGAAAAAGGAACAATTATGAGAAATGAGAAAAAGTCACATGGTGCAATGAGAAATGGTCAATAAAAAATCAAACCCAAAGTACCAATCCATTAAAACTACAAACTTTGAAACACAAATTGAAAGAGGGTTAAAAAATTGAACGAATCTCACCTAGATTCTTCAGTTGGGATATGATTCCAATATCTTCAATCACCTATCCCGGTGATTGCTAACCCTTTTGAAGCAATGGACAAACAAACACCATCCGTTCTTTTATGCAGCCAATCTCTCTGCATAAAGCCAATTTTTCAACAAATCCATTAGAAACAGATCCATATCAAGAATATCATATAATATGAATAATCGAAACAGGAAATAAGCCAAAGAACCATATCAGGGAGGTACCAAAACTTTATTACAACAAAACCAAATAAAAAATTTATTTTCTACCCCTCATTTTCTCAAAACCTAATAAACGAAAACCCGATCACAGGGCCGTATTTATTTCCTAATAAACAAAAACCCCATCACAACCAATCAAAAACCATATCTAAAAACTCAAAACTTTTAATTTTCACATACTTTCTCAGCACACAAACTGAAAACAAACACACACACATAGAGATAGAGAGGGCAATACCTTAGTGCAATCAACGAACACTTTTCGAAGAAGAACTTCATAATTCGAGGGCAACTTCAATTCCTAGAATCAAAGACCCTAGAAGGAAAAAAAAAAAAAAAAAAACATATTAACGCAGATATTAGAAAACAGGGAAAGGCTTAGTGATTTCTGTAATCCAAAATAGGGAAAAAAAAAATCAAAAAAATTGAGAAAACAAACATTTTCATGGAGAACCCAAAAACCCAGAACAAAAAGGAATCAAAACCAAAATGAAAAGCCAAAACTAAAATCAATATTTTTTTTTGTAATTGCTGTAAGTTATAAAACAGGAAAAAGAAAAAGAAAAAAACCTATCCTATCAAAGAATTTAAAAAAAAAAAATCAAATTTATAACTAAATGTTATTAAAAAAAATTCATACCTAAATCTAAAAAGAGAGAAAGAATGTACCGGCGCCAGTCTTTTCGGCTGGTTTAACTACAATCGGACAATACAGTATTCAAGAAATTGTAAAAATAAATGAGAAATTAGGAAAAAGAGGGTGGAAATGCCTACTTTCGACTATACCTTTTCGCTTTGCCTGGAAAACCTCGGAAAACCTCGAAACGGCAATTGAATAGGGGGGAAAAAAGGTGGGAAAATGTCTACCGCCTGAATTGCTTGTTGTTGAAGGGCAAGGAATCGTCGGCCTGGGTGGGTCTGATTTGCGATCGGGGAAAACAGGTTGGGTTTTAGGTTTTTCTGTTTTTTTTTTGTTCTTGTTATAAGCGGCCGGTCTTGTAATAAGGGTTTCTATTTGCGTTTTTTTTGTATTTATATATATATTTTTTTAAAAGGGATAAGCGGTGTGTTTTTTTCTGAAAGTGTGTCTTGGAGACGCACCGAGCGAATTTTTTAAGAAAGAATTGTACACGTGTCACAATTTTAAGTGGCCATTTTTGCTAACGTGTCAGAACCTCATTAAAAGCTTCTGCTTTTATATATAGTATTAGATGTGTGATATCTTTTCAAATTTATTTCAAGTGTGACACATGAATTCCATCAATGTTAATTATATTTTTGTGAAATATTTGGACATTCGGAAAAATTTGTTGTGTGGACTTTGTACAAGGTCGGCTCAATATATTTTGGGTGTCTAAGACAATAAATTTATGTGAAAGTATTTTCTTATATTTATAGACGAGGATATTCCGTTCTACAAGCAACATCTAATTTTTCTATAGAGATATCTACATATAGTGTAAAAGGGTCAAAGTCAAAAGGTCAGTAGACTATATAAAAACTAATCTTACTTTTGCAGAATAGATAAAACGTAGAAGGGAGAAAATCTATAGGCTAAATAAAAAAGCTTTATTTTATTTTATGCCCTTTTAGGCAATACATAAGCGGCAAGAGGGAGATAGTAAAGTACTACATAGTGAAAAGATTAAACTCTTCATTCATCCAATTAGCGATAACAAAAATAAAAGGAAGAACGCTTTGCAAAAGTATTACCTCCAACAACAAAAGTTTAGTGAAAGCAACAGGAAGAACAGAAAGAAAATGAGAAAATAAATGCCTGAAATAAAGATGAAAAAGAGCAGGCCACACACCGTACACTGTTTGATGAAAAAAAAAAAAAAACTAAGATGGAGAGCAGAAACAAAGAGCAGATGGGTTTTGATTTCTTCAAGAATCAAAATGGAGAGAAAGTGTATGTGTGTGTCTTGTTTTGCCTTTTGTTTTTAGAGTTAGTCACTATCTCTCAGTTAGTAGATTTCAATTCAGGTATTCAACATTGAATTTCGTCAATGAATTTGTCTATGAAACTATTAGTTCTAATTTTAATTTAGATATTGAGAAAATGAAGAGTTTATTAACCTGTTGTGTGTTTAGAAGAGTGAAGACTTCTAAACCTCCGAAAATAAACTAAAAAAACATTAAGAATTTCAAGAGTGTACAACATTCAAAGAGAGGATTTTTTTTTAATGATTAAAATTTTTGGGACAATGCATTCTAGGGGCCTCAAAATATTTTTTTCCCTAGGTGAGGGGTCTTCTTCCATTTGGTAGACTCAAGTGATTGCCTAAGTAGACTAATGGTTGAAACGACCTGCTAAGTAACCACGGCTTATATTCTTTCTCCCTTACTCTACTAACAACTTCTCCCTCTACACTTGTGGGGGAACACATACATCGCACAATGGCACTAAGGGTTAGGGGCATCCAACATCTAAGGTTGTGTCTAGAGTTATCTCTAAGTTTGATCTTCATGTAATAGCTAATATATAAGGAACACATCTCTTGCCTTGCTTGTATAGTCTCCAAATGCAAATAACTGTCTCCAAATGCAAATAACTACTTTTGCGCTTGTGCTCCGCCTATGGAAACAACCTACTCTAAGTTTGTTTTATTTTAAGAGATAGTAGGAAGAATGGCAAGAGATAGATAAGTACTTTTGGCTACATTAATTATCAATATGTCAATAAAGCAATATCACAGATAACTTAATCGGTCAAGGGATTTTATTATCTTTGGAGTACTTACTTCAGTAAGAAAACTACAATTCTTAAATTAAAGATACTAATAAAGTGAGCTACTTGAACCTGCAAATTATATGTTGTCCAACTGGAAGACCCAATACTGAAGTAGGTTTAGGAAGAGCAAATTTAAACTTTGCAGTATTGTGGCTTAGCTGAGTTTTCTTAACAAGTTTGAAGTCGGTAAACTTCTCAGGATTTAAGGAACCTGAAAAGACATCACTCTAAGAATTCATTTTTCGCAGTCAAACAAGTAGTCTCTTAACTTACACAATCATACGGGGCCCTTCTCCAATTTATTCTAATTTCTAATAATGATTTTACATATTATGTTTCGTTTCTAAATGCTCTAACAAATACACTAGCCTTTTTCCAAGGACTTATCAAAATGACGCTATTACAACAATATCTTGATTTATTAAATTTCCAAAACATTTTGAACGTCAACTAATCTGATTATAAAATAAACATTATTCAAATTGATTGGGGTGGTGAATTTTATACTATTCATAAACTGGTTCACACACTCAATATTTTTATTGTTTATCATGTTCTCGTACACACCAACAAAATGGGTGCATTGAGCACAAACCGGGATAAAGCTAGATGTTTTTTTTTTCCCAAGAGGGCTAAAGTAATATATGATAAAATTTTAAATCTTAATATTTTTAGAGCATTAATCAATTTATATATAATATCACAGTGTAACATCTTAATATTTTTATTAGCCAAGTTTCAGGTATTTTTCATTCAAACTTCATAATTTTGGTTAAGTGTCTTGACTTTAACCAAACTATCCTTCGACTGATCAAGTTTCACTGAATTTTAATTCTTTTCCTGCAGTTTGAATGTTCTTGATGTCTAACACCTATTCTAGACATATTTTTGTTCTCAATTTGCAAATATAAACAAATTAGGATTTTAAACATCTAATCCTAAATCTTTAGAACCTAACATAGTTTATCCAAGTTTGTATTTACATACTTGGCCTATGATAAAATATTGGCTCCATCCGGACTCCCCCTTCCCTTTTTTTTTTTAAAGTGAATTGAGCCCCTTTGCGTGCTTTTGCTCTGCAATCTAAATGGCTTAAATAGTTGCATGTGATTGCTCTGCAGTTTTACAATTGAGGAAGGCTTAATTAATTTCCTTATAGTTTACGTGAAAACCAAACAATGTTATAAAACATTTACATTGACATTACTAATTAATTGAATCGCTACGGGTGAATCATTGACATCGTCCAATTGATATATGGGTGGAATTTGGCTCTGAGTCAGAAGTCATAAGGGTTTGAATTCTCAAGAAACTCAGAAATTTGGTTGCATTTGTGATTGGCCACAACTTGTACGTAATGTATATATGACATACAGATTGTGCTTAAACCATCCATCTAGCTGGTTGATTATGTACGTAATGAATTTTTTTTCACGTTTGCTCTAGATTGTTGACTTTTCTGTAGTTGTCATTTGGATAGAACAGAATCTAGGGCATAACTTCGTCAAGAAACTTTGATTATCTCCTTGGAGATTGACTTCAATTGTCATTGTTGTTTATTTATTAAGTGATGTAGATATGTAATGGCCTTTTGTATTCGTACAATGATGGAAAACATCCATGGCTGCTGGAAGACATATACATAGGGAGTTCACAAACTCAATGAAACTATTGATGCAAGGTTTTTTATTTATTTATATAGTAAAGTATTGATACGATGTTGCACATTAATTGTTAATATTCATCTTAAGAAATCGCACATAAATTAATGTGAACATATACCATTTACAACCCGTTGGTTTTATTAAATCGTACGTATATAGCAGGAAATGCAAGCATATTGCCCAATTCAACGTAACCAACGTTGTTGATTTCTTTTGTTATTTCCTCCATAATGATTAATAATCATACTCTAGCTTTTTAATTTATAGATGTGCGGGGTATATATGCTATGTACCATTTCACCTCTTTTTAGCCTTATATATGGAGGGTCAGCTATCACCCAATGGAGTGTTGACAATATAGGGGTCAGCACCTCTAATGCTTGCCCTCAGCACGTACAGATACGAGGCTTTGTGCCCCTTGAAGACTAAAGTGCGCGCGCTCCTTCCCAACAATATTTGATTTTAGGAGCAGTGGTAAGCATCACGGTCCTAACATTTATTTTCTAAACTCCTATGTACATTCATAAATGCTCACACTTTACTTCAAGAACCCTCCAATGAATTCACTCTAATCTTTTTTATTTTATAAGAAAAAAGTTAATAAATACCTTAAGAACACTTATTAGAGAAGAATTTTAGGAAGATTTTTATAGTAATAGAAAAAGAAAAAGAAAAAGAAAAAGAAAAAAACAAAGAGTAATTAATGAGTAGGTGCTCTATTCAGCAATATGGGGCGTCCCTAAATAACTTCTTGAAGTATTTCTCATATAAATGACTCTTTTTCCCAAATTTGACTCTCTTTTTTTTTTAAGTTTTTTTTTTTTTTTAATTTCCCATAAGAGTTATATTAAAACTTTCCTAAAATAATATATTAATAAGGATAAAACTTAGGTACAATATCTTAAGTGTTGTTCTTTAGATTCTTCTCTTAAAATTTAGCCATATGACTATTTAACTAAAAAATATATTTTTATCTTTACAGAAAAAATATATTTTTATCTTTACAGAAAAAATTCACATAATAAAATCTTAAAAATAATTAAAGAACATCATCTAAATACTTTACATAAGTCTTGCTCTATTACTAAATACTCTAAGAGCATTAGTTAACAAAACTCATTTTATAAGGCTAATTCCTATATATTAATAGCAATTTAATTAAAAACCAGTTTAAATAATTAATCCTAACTGCTGTGAATAGAATAATCTGTTGACCCAAATACCATTAACAGTTTTATCTTCTTCATTGCTTCTAACGGCAATCTAGATTCATAAATTATATATAAACATTAATCAATACAGAATGTACGAATAGAAAGTCTCAACAACGTTCTTAAGTTTGGCATTGTCGCCATCCGCAGCCATGAATTAATAAATCCAACTAGTTGCACATTGTATGTATTCACGCGGATAAAAAAAATTCATTGGTTGAGCAAAGTCAATGTAGTTAAGAGTTTAAAATAAGGCCTAACTGGACACCGTGATCAGCTAGCTCGAATTTGAAGTTACCTAATGGACATCGTCAAACCCTCATTTCCAATGAAATCTTTTTCTTTTCTTTTCTTTTCTTTTAATTTTGACATTTAAATGAAGATTTAAAGAAAATATACTAAAACCACTAAAATTTTAGAAGTAGTTTATCCAAGTTTTGAATTTAACCCTTTTGTTTACCACCAAAAAAAAATAAATAAATAAAAAATAAATAAAATATGAAGAAGAAGAATTTAACCCTTTTGCATGTTTTTGCTCGGCAGTCTAAAATCTAAATGGCTTAAATAGTTGCATGTGATTGCTCTGCAGTTCTATGATATGGAAAGGCTTAATTAATTGGCTTATAGTTTACGTTAAAACCAAACAATGCTGTAAATTCTTGTTCAACATTTACATTTACATAGCTGAATGGACTTCGTAATTCATATGGGAGGAATTTGTTATGCTCTACAGGGTTTGGATTCTCAACAAACTCAGAAAAGTTGCATTTGAGAACAGCTTCTACGTAGTGTATGCTTACTATGCTATCATCATTGTACTAGCTGGTTGATTGTGTTAAGGACTCAGATAAGGATTTCTTAATCAGTTCACGTTGCTCTAGATTATTGAGTTTACTGTTGTTGTTATTAGGATAGAATCAAATAGAAAATAGAACCTACGGCATGAAAAATTGAGGTGCACATAAATTAATAACCACTCATCCAGTGGTGGAGCCAGAATTTTAATTTAGGGGGGCAAAATTAAAAAGCAAGAATGAAAGTAAAACTAATTTAAATATTATTAATCAATGTTAATAACAAAATAGATATAGAGTTATATACTATTAATGCAATTGTTGTACAAAATCTAATATAATATAAACTCCAATTTATTTTTTCATACATAATTTAATTTGTTCAATTGGAAGATTAGTAAAATACACCTTGATATGAGTTTGTTTAGAATTTGAATCTAAATCATTATTATAATTTTGGCTTCTCCATAATCTCAATTGATTATAAGTATATATTTCATATTATTAAAATAAATAAAACAAAAAAAAAATCATTGTTAATAACAATCAAATTAAGAGATTATTCTAAATATATAGAATTTAAACATGTAATTTGATTCCTTAAAATAAATTGAGAAAATAAATCAATATAAAAGAATTATAAGGTTGTATTTTCATTCATGCAAAATTCAGTATTTTTTTACTCTATTCTTTAAGTAGTAAGTAGTTAAAATTGGTTGATTTGGTTCTATAGTAAAAATAAAGTGTTTCAAAATTGAAATTATGAAAAAGTTAGAGTAGAAGAGAAAAAGATTAGGGAACGCTAAGGTTTTGGTTTGATGTATAAGGACCTAAATATATTTTTTTATTATGATTATGTGGGAATACCTTATTTGAAGAACAAATTGCCCTAAGAAAAGCACCGGGAAAAAATATTTCCACTGCTTGAGCACATGTGGCAAGGAAAAAAAGCATGGGTGTTAAGTAGGACCCACAGAACTTTGTTTTGTTTGGAAAAAGACAAAATAATGTTATGAAGTTTGCACCTAATATTGCTTTCTTCTCTAGTCTCTAGGCATGTGGAACGTTTGTGTCAAGGTCAAAATACTTGATAAGGTATTGGGTTTGCTATTTTGGATTTTTTTTAGGAGGTCGGGGGGGCACTTGCCCCCTCTCGCCACCTCTTGCCTCCGCCTCTGCACTCATCATATTAATAATTTGTAAAAAAATAAAATAAAACTGATTAGGTTTTAGTAAGTCAACCCAGGAGATTTGATAAACATTTTGTTGCGATTCAACGGTACGAAAAAAGATATGGAGGTTCGTGATTCATTCTTTGATTTGATACCTTTTTGGGTTCAAGTATATGAAATTCCGATTATATTCATGAATAGAGAGGTGGCTGAAGGCATCTGTTCTGGTATTGAAAAAGTCTATCGTGCGGAAAAATTAGAGATGGAAGCTTAATTAAAAAAAAAAATGAATAAGTAATACTAACTGCTGCAAATAGAATAATAGGTTGACCCAAAGACCCTTAACAATATTATCTTCTTTAGGCCCCATTTGGGTGGAGGGGGAAAAGAGGAGGAGTAAAGTATAGTTAGCTGAAAATATGCTAATTTTAAACTAAGTCTACTCTATTTTACTCTACTCTTCCTCTCTCCGCTCAATCCAAATGGACCATTATTTCTTCTAACGACAATCTCGCTTCATAAATTATATATAATGATTAATAATTACAGAATGTAAGAATAGAAAGTATCAACAACGTTATTAATTTTGGCATTGTCGCCATCCCCGGCCATGAATTAATAAATCCAACTAGTTGCGCATTGTATGTTATCGCGTGGATACAAAAAAATTCATTGGTTAAACAAAGACAAAGTAATAATAAT
This sequence comes from Quercus variabilis, assembly GCA_030445155.1. NCBI lineage: Eukaryota > Viridiplantae > Streptophyta > Magnoliopsida > Fagales > Fagaceae > Quercus > Quercus variabilis. The sequence continues at coordinate 55,251,331 of CP129447.1, read as the reverse complement.
TTTAATATAAGCCTCACTGCATGGATTGGACACCGTCAGCTAGCTTGAGGTTGAAGTTATCTCACTGGACATCGTCAAACCCTCATTTCCAATGAAATCTTTTATATATATATATATATATATATATTTCGACATTTAAATGAAGGTTTAAAGAAAACATACTAAAAACACTAAAATTTTAAAAGCTGTTTATCCAAATTTTGAATTATTCATAGTTTAACCTATGATAAAGTTGTAATATGTTTCTGTGAATTTAGCCCCTTTGCATAGTTGCATGCGATTGCTATGCAGTTCTATGATATGGAAAGGCTTAATTAGTTGCCTTATAGTCTACATGAAAACCAAACAATGTTGTAAATTCTTGTTCAACATTTACATTGAAATTACTGAATAATTGGACATCGTAATTCATAAGGGAGGAATCTGTTATGCTCAGCAGAGTTTGGATTCTCAAGAAACTCACAAAGGTTGCATTCATGGACGGAGCTATTCTTGTGCATGGTCATTGCCCTGCCTCTCAAATATTTTTTTAAAAAAAAAATACTAGTATATATTTATATACTAACTTTAGCAATTTGATTGAATAAAATTACACTTAGTCCCTCTTAACACTATTATTGACCCTTTTAAATGCCAGAAAAAAGTTATAAATCTAAAATCTAGAAAAAAATTAACAAACTCAAAAAAATTAGCCTAACAACAAAAATTACAAATACCAAAGCTAAAAATAATTAAATTCAATCAACTAATTTTATCCAAAACAAATAACCTAATCTTTTAAGATATTTTAACAAAATAATTTTTCCTTACCCAGCAGCAAAGGCACACGTCAAAGACACACACAAACATAAACATTTAAAAAAAAAAAAAAAAAACCAAGAAAAACAAAAACAACCAGCAGCAGACATACTTCAAGTTCCATTTTTATAAATAATTACATTGTAATGTATTAAAAACAATAATTTTGTGTCTTTATCTTCTTTGATTTTTTTTAATACTAAATAAATGTTTTCTTTTTTTTAAATAGATACTTATTTAAAATTTCATAATAATTTTTTTTTATACACTTTCGCTCTCTAATCCTTAGTCTTGGCTTATTCCTGATTGCATTTGACCACAGCTTCTATATCGAGATATGCAATCATCATTGCATTAAATATAGAATCGGTCCTGGAGGTGATGACGACGACTTCGGAGTAGGTGACAACAGTTTAGAGATAAACATTGACTTCAATTGTCATGCATTATCTATTAAGAGATATAAATAATTTCCGCTGGTTTAGGTACGATTATTGAAAAATAACCATGGCTGAAAGAGTCATATATATATATATATATAGAGAGAGAGAGAGAGAGAGAGAGAGAGAGAGAGAGAGAGAGAGAGAGAGAGATCAAAGTCAATGAAACTATTGATATATATATATATATATATATATGATACGAGGGATTTTTTTATTTTTTTAAGTAAGCTATTGATACGAAGTTCCGCATTGTTATTATTCATCTTAAGAAATCGCACACAAATTAATGTGAACATATATAATTTATGCAACTCATTGGCTGCATTAAATCATATTCTCTCCGTTCTAATTTTTTTGTCTTATTTGAAAAGTCAAACTTTTTAAAGGAACATCATTTATTGACATATTTGCCTTATAAAAATGTATAAGATTACAAAACTACCTTTAAATAAATTTTATCAATTTTTTAAAAAAGATTTATTCTTAATGTGACAACTAAATAGGTGCCCCAATTAAATTTATTTTTTTAAATATTAGTTAGTTTTCTTTTCAAATAGTTTTGAAAATAAAGTAGGTGTATGATAGGAACATTAGTAAACTAATAATTTTTACTTTTAGAAACAAAATAACATTTTTGGACATCCCAAAATGGAATAGAGGACAAACAAACTAGGACGGAGGTAGTATATAACTGCAAATGCAAGGTATTGCCCAATTCAACGACCGTTGTTGATTTTTTTTTTTTTTTTTTTTTTATAGAATCTACTATAATGATTAAGTTTTAAAATTTCTCCAACCGTTTCTTAAATTTCATTTGGCATAACTTCTCAACCTCGAGTGCGACAAAGAAGTAAAGAACAAAATTGGATCGGCTTTGGATTTTGGTTAACTTATATGGAGATGAATTGGCATATCTTATGACAAAATTCAATTTATTTACTTATTTTTTTGTCATTGTTTTCCATATGATGCACATAATATATTTTTTAAGTGTTTTCAGGAAAGATAGGTATAAAGCCAATCTAAACAATCAATCCTATGGTTTCTCAGGGTTGGTTGTTTTTAGGTGGGTTAGTGTATTTGAATATGAGTTCATTTATTGTATTTGGGTTATTATTGTATTGGGCTTACTTTTGTATTTGAGGATTCGTTATAGATTAACAAAAGAGGAGATTGTTAGGGCTATATGTTTTGGTATTGCCAACCATGCCAAATTATGTGTTTTTTTTATTAAGTTTTGATGTGTCTTAAAGTTGTAATTGAAAACCTAGTTGAAGGCACAAAGTTTTCTCAAGAAAAGCTCAAGAAAAAACATATTTTTAGCACTTTTTTAGCATGTACCTCGATAATAGCTCAACACCTCTTGATAGAAGCTAAAACTTATTGTCTCCTCGATAGCAGCTTGATAGATCGAGCTTTGTAGAATAGAAAAAATCAACAATGCGAAAAAAGTCCATAACTTATTCATTTGAAGCCTGAATTGAGATCCATTTGAATTGGTATTTAAAGGACATCATAAGCTATCTATAAGAAGGTTTTTCAGAGAGAGAAACACTTCATTTATGTGGCTAGGGTTTTGTAACCAAGTTTTCTCTATTTCACCAAACCAAAGAGTTTCAAAGTAGATATGAAGATTCCATTGGTGAAGAAATCGAAGTCATAGCAACCACCACAAACTTGCTACTATAAGGAAAATCTTCAAGAGGTTTTTGAAGTCAGTTGGAGGTTCCAATTATGATTATGGGTGGAGAGTTTATATATTGAAGAGTTCAGAAGTTCTAAAATAGTCAAAAGTTTCCGCTGTAAGTTCATCTATTAGGATTGTAGAGTCTAAGGACAAAAGTTTTGTACTAGATCTGAAACTTCTTTTTATTATAGTGGATTGCTTTTTAGGAAGGTTTCTCCCTAGAAATTTTATTGTGAAACTAGTTTGTTTCATTAATGTTTATGGGTCATTATATTTTATCTTATTTACTATTCCATTGTACATAATATTGATGTTTGTTTGTTTGAACAAGAATTATTCATAATATATCTAATTAACACCTTGAGTTTAAAACTTATTAATTCTATCAACCGAGGTCTAAATTTCTCAACAAATGTTATTAGAGTAGGTACACTCTATTGGATTAATTTTTTGAGTATGATCCTTGACTCTTGTTGTCATGCATTGTAGACAATCTCTTTTAATTCCTCCTTTATTTGATGGTACTAACTATGCGTACTAAAAAATTCGTATAACTATGATCGATGGCAATATCAAAACTACAAATTTCGATAGTAGGGCTTTAAATACTTTGTTTAGTGGTGTGACCAATAATAAAGAGTTCAAGAAAATATCATTCACTAAAATTATGTGGATGATACTGCTTACTATTACGTGGCATTTAAGTCAATAAACAAGTGGGTATCACACTCACACTTTAATTCATTGCCAAAAAAAAGTTGATCAAGGTAACAATTCAATATATTTTTGGCCTAATTTGGCAAAAAATAATCCTAATGACTCTTTCTCCTCTTAAGCAATGTGGCATATACAACATTTGTTACACAGATTTCTTCCCCAAAAAAAAAAAAATCTTCTTTTTTTCCCTTTAAAAATAAATTTTCATTTTATTTATTTAATTTTGTTACAAAACATAAAAGTAATATAATATTTTTGGCCTAATTTTGCAAAAGATATTTCTAATGACCCTTCATTTCATTGCTTTATAAAACGGCCCAAGCACACATGGTCTTTTCAATTGCACAAAGCACTGTAAAAGAGAGAGAGAGCAATGGCTACTCTTAAAGTACCAGAATTGGTTCCTTCACCAGCCGAGGACGCTGAGCAACAACGAAAGGCTTTCCAAGGTTGTTGTCTACTAATTCTGATATTACTCTAATGTCATTTCTTGAATTTTGTTCTAATTGTCAGATCATTTTGATCACCTACGTTTGATAATTTTATCTGCCTTTAACTGAATTAGCTGTTTTTATAACTTTATAATCCTTGATTTTTAACATGGATTTTGAAATACTAATTTATTAATTAAACCTCGTTGATCACGTTGAGCCATTTTTTTTACTACAGCAATGAAGCTTGAAGTCGAAGCTATCTCACAGGACACCATCAAACCCTCATTTCCAACTCCTCCACATCTCCACCACTACCAGCTTTCCTTCCTCGATCAACTTCATCCTCTAGTTTTCATGCCTCTGATTTTTTACTACCCAAATTACGGTGAAGCTAATCTCAGCAATATAGAACAAAGTGACCAGATTAAGAAATCTTTATCGGCTTCCTTAACCCGATTTTACATGCTAGCGGGCAGAGTTAAGGACAATCTTTATGTAGATTGCAACGATGAGGGTGTCAACTATGTTGAAGCAAAAGCAAATTGCAGACTTTCTGAATTTCTTGAGAATCCAATTCCTGGTGAACTCAACAAATTTCTACCATTTGAATTGGACGAAGTCAATGAGTTACCCGCAGCAGTGCAAGTCACCTTCTTCAACTGTGGTGGGCTTGCGATTGGTGTACTCATGTCCCACAGAATTATAGATGCCTTATCTTTCATCATGTTTCTCAACAGTTGGTCTGCTATTGCTCGTGGTCATGGCAACATAGTGAGTCCTCCAATGGATTCTGCCAAGCTATTCCCACCACAAGATTTATCTGGCTTCAATCCGAATATTGGGATTACAAAGGATAAAATTGTGACAAAAAGGTTTGTCTTTGATGCATCGGCTATAGCAGAAATTAGAGGCAAATACAGTTCCGACGACAAGAGCATTGAATATCCACGTCCGACTCGCGTTGAGGCCTTATCCGCTTTCATATGGAGCCGCTTCATGGCTGCTACTCAACCAAAACCTGACCCAAATAAGATCTACAGTATTATTCATGCTGTGAACTTGCGAACCAAGACAGACCCGCCTCTTCCATATGATTACTTTGGTAATATTAGCCGGTTTGCAATGTCAGTACCATCCAGAGACATCGAGGAGGGCTTTCATGGCATTATTAAACCAATAAGAGAAGGGATTAAGAAAATCGATGGGAATTTTGTTAAAATGCTCCAACAAGGTGATTTGTACTTAAACTATGTCAAAGAGAACTCCTCTATCTTCCTAAAAGGGGAGCTGCTTACGCTTTCCTTCACCAGCTTGTGCAAGTTTCCTCTATATGAGGTTGATTTTGGGTGGGGGAAGCCTGCATGGGTTAGCTCATCTAAATTTACATTCAAGAATTTAGTTGGTTTCATTGACACTAAATCGGGGGATGGAATTGAGGCATGGTTTCACTTGAAAGAAGAAGATATGGATAAGCTCGAAACCGATAAGGAGCTGCTTTCCTTTGTTTCACCAAAGAATTTCGTACGTAACTAGGCAAAAACAGCTTGTAGTACTTGTTCTAGATTACTTGTTTGTTTGTTTGTTTTTTTTTTTAATGAATAAATTTCAATCTAAAACTTTAATTGTTTGGTTTGAGTGAAAAAAAGTTGATACATTTTCAAAATTTTCAAGTGTGACACCTATCATGAATTCCATTGATATTAATTATATTCTTGTGAAATATTAAGCCATTTGAAAAGAAATCCTGAGTGGTGGGTAATATGATTGACTCAATATATTTTGAGGTTTACGGCAATATCTTTAAGTGAAATATTTTCTTATATTTATCAATGAGATCTATTCCGGCCTAAAACAAAAATCTAATTTTGCCGTAGACATATGTACATAAAGTGTAATAGGGTTAAAGTCAAAAGGTCAGTGGACTAAATAAAAACCTAATCTTGCTTTTTGTACAAAAGATAACGTGTAGATGGGAGAAAAGCTATATAACTTCTTTTTCTTTTTCTTTTTTTCCCTTCTTCTTTCTGGCTTCTATTCTATGCAATACATAAGATGTACGAGGGAGAAAAACTATAACTTAGATTAAAAATTATTAAAAAAAAAAAAAACCCACTAACTATTAGACTAAATAAAAGGATAAGTATTAAGTAGATACTAATAAAGAAAAGGAACTATTCAAAAAAAAAAAAACAAAAAACAAAAAAAAAAAAAAGGAAAAGAAAAAAGGACTAGATAGTACATAAACTTAAACTCTTTCATTATCCAACAAGGAAGAGCAATAATAAAGGAGAAAACTTTGCAATAGTATTACAATAAAAGCTTTGTGAAAACAACAAGAAAGAACAACAAAAAGAAAATGAGAGTACGTAAAGGTCAACTTGAAATGAAGATGAAAGAGAGCAGTAAACAAATCGTACACCAATTGATGGGCAACAAAAAAGAAAGCTAAAAAAAATTATAATCATAATAATATGGTCCAAGATGGAACGCAGCAAGTGAAGCAATGAGCAGATGAGTTTCAATTTCTTCAAGAATCAAGATAGAGAAAATGTGTGGATGTGTGCATGTGTGTGTGTTTTGCCTTTCGTTTTTAGAGTTAGTCATTGTCTTTTTCTTAGTAGATTTTGATTCAGGTATATATATTAATTCTAATTTTGATTTGAAAAGAGAGAAAATGAAGAGTCTCTTTACCTTTTGTGTGGCAAAAAAACTAAAACGCATTAAAAATTTCAAGAGAGTGCACATCCTTCAAAGAGATGATATTTTTAGAAAAAATATTTTGTTAGGTTTACACCCCGGTCAAAACACTATATTTAACTGATTTTAAGATCAACTAGATAATTAAATAAATTATGGAAGCCTTAGGTTAAATAAACAATCATCAAATCATGCAAGTGCGTAAATATAAATAAGAAAATATATGGTGACCCAAAAATTCAATGAAACAAATCTTCATAGGAAAAACCTATGGGAACCTGACCTTATACATGAAGCACCACAAAAATTTGTTTTTATCACTTTACTATTACTTGAATCTCAAATAAGTTTCATTTGTTTTAATCATTGACATCATCAAATTCATATAGGTGGAATTTGTTAAATGCTCAGCAGTCAGCAGGGTTCGAATTCTCATGAAACTCCAAAATTTGGTTGCATTTGTGATTTGGCCCAACTTCTACGTAGTGTATGTGAGCTAGCTGGTTGACAGTATTAAGGCCTCAGAATTCAGATAAGTATTTCTTAATTCTTTCACGTTGCTCTAGATTGTTGAGTTTATAGTTCTTGTCATTTGGATAGAATAGAACCTATGGCATGAAAAATTGAGGTGCAACTTCGTCAAGAAGGTTTGATGATCTCCTTGGAGATAACTTTGAATTTAGGGTTGACTCAACAACTTTTAGGGTTTTAGGCAAAAATTTTAAGTGAGACATTTTTTATATTTAAATATTAATCAAATAATTAATATATATATATATATATATATATATATTTAAAATCTATTTTTCTTGCTTTTGAGATGCAAAATTGCTAATTAATTTTTTGTATTTAAGTTCCTCTAACATTTCTTTTTTCAATTGATAATATAGTTAATTTACTAAATCTTTCTTGTGACATAATAGACTTTAAATAAGATTTTATTAATTTTAATTTTGAATTTTTGATCAATTTATAATTAAAAATGATAATTTAACTAAAAATAAAATTTAAAGTATAGAATAATAAAACCTGGTTATTGCAATTTTTCTAAATTCGTGGCCACTTTAAAGTCTAAACCTGCACAAATAAAAATTAATTTATTACATGGTTAAACAAATTAGTGTCACTATAATACAAATGAATTGATATGATACACATCAAATTATTAATTGGTATGATAATTTATAATAATTGATAAAATAAGAAAACATGTTGTCCTATTACTATGGGCTGTGCAGCCTATGTAGCCTGTGCAGTGTGCAATGCACAACTGTGCAGCCTGTGCTGCTGTGCAATGTGCACTACACAGTTGCACACTGCACACTACATATGCTACAATGGAGCCTTTTGAATTAAAATATATAGATAAATATTATATATATATATATATATATATATATTTTTTTACAAGTGGTGACCTTATTTTATTTGGAGGACTTAAACGATTGCATCAATTACATCACCTATTGAGCCGGGGCTACTTATATATACAGGGAGTTAATAAAGTCAATGTGAAACAATTGATACGAAACAATTGATACGACGGGTTCTTTTTTAAATGTTTTTTTTTAGTAAACTATTGATACGATGTTACACATGAATTGTTAACATTCAACTGATTAAGAAATCTGCACATAAATTTGATGTGAACGTATACCATTTACAACTCGTTGGTTGTATTAAATAATATATATATATATATATATATATATAGTAGGAAATGCAGTAATTGCCCAATTCAACGAAAGTTGTTGATTGCTTTCTTTTTTGGGTATCTGCCATAATGATTAATGATTATATATATATATATATATATATATATATATATATATTTTCTAACCTTATCTTAAAATTGATTATAGGCAACTTTTGAAAAATGAGTGCGACAGAAGAAATAAGGACGCACTTTGAATCACTATATACACACACACACAACAAATTTTATAATTGTCTAAGATGATAAGTTTAATGATGGATAACAAAATGGTATAAGTTGTGTGAAATTTATTGAATAGATTTGTTTTGCAGTTACCATTGTTTGTGAGGGATTCTCTTCTATATATGATTTAGTAAACTAAAAAAGAGAAAGAGATAAAGAATGGCAAGGTGGTAAAATAAAGAAGGCAAAGCGGTCCCTCACACCACCAATTCAACGAGGCAATATTATTTGGAACAGAAATACAGAATAGTACCAGGTTTATTTCTCAAAACAAAAAAAAAAAACAAAAAAAAAACAAAAAAAAAAACAAAAAAAAAAAGAGAGAAAAAGAAAAAGAAAAGAAAAGAATAGTACTAGTTTTGGAACTTTGGACTTTGAAGTTTGCTTAGGATGCAAGTGGCAATTTTTATTGCACTACACTCCTCATGTTAAAAAAACAAAGGCGTGGGATGAAAGGGATATGCTGACAATATATATAGAGAGAGAGAGAGAGAGAGAAATAACGTCCAAAATAGGGTTTCATTTGTGAGACCAATTCAAGTCAAGTAGTTGGCTATTTGTGATATGGCTTGAATATAGAGCCTTCAGAGTTGGTAGCTTAAGCCTTGTATTCCTTTCGTGCACTGAAAAAGTTGTTTTCGACGTGGTTGAATGGCATTAAGTAACCACTTGACCGATTTTCAGGCATCAATATTTTGATGCAACTTGCTCTTTGTTTTTAAAGAGAGATCAGTGCTGTAATTAGGCCAGAGAAACTATAAATATATATTTACTAGTATTTGATTGTTGTAAGAGAGTGATTATGTCTTTTTTCTTTTTTTCTTTTTTCTTTTTTTTTCCCTTTTGTGTTTTCTTTGTCTATTTTTGATTTTGCAGATTTTTTCAACTTGATTCATAATCAATTTTGTATGTGTGTATTTGGAGTCCTAACCTCCATCGTCTCCGCCAAGGGCTAACTCAAAATAAACAATAAAATATATATAAGGACAGACCACAAATAGGCAAACAAAAAATTGCAAATATAAAATAATAATTTGTTGTTAAGATTAATTTTTTATGTCCAGCAATGCACTTTTATCTCTTTCATAAAATTATCAGATGCTAAAGAAAAAACAAACATAACAATGTCAACAAACAGCACTGTATTAATTGAGTGATACGCTGTATAAAAGCTTATAAATTGGTGTTATTGATTAAAAAAAATTAAAATATTTATTTACTAGTTGGTTGTAGGCTCGAAGCCAACCAATTGTATTTAGAACAATGTTACTTTCATGACATTTACATAACAAATTTTAAGTTATAAGTTGTTGTTGACTGTTACTTTTAAACAAAAAAAGTACTTTAAGTGATGGTTTCAAATTAGTAGCAGTAACACAACTTAAAAGTTTTGTTTAAAATATTGTAGATATAGAATTTCTCTTGTATCTATGGCCATATCAATTTGTAAAATATGTATTAGCTTTAACTTTTTCCATATTGAGAAAGTTTAGAGACACGAAAATTTTGACAAAAATTTAACACTTATGTAAAAGATTATTAATAATAAATAAAAAAGTGACTGTGGATTTAAATGAGAATCATTAAAAACTGAGTAACTCAACACAGGGGCGGAGGGAGGGAGGGTCGAGGGGGGGCACGTGCCCCCCTCCAGGCCTTCTCAAAATTTCTCAAGCAGTAGTAGTGTAACATGCAATAAAAGTCCCCACTTGACAATTGACACAAAAGGCAATCTACTTTTTCTTGTTATTTATATTTATTAGCTTGTCAACAATTGTTAGACAATTTTACATTTACATGGCAACACTTTTTTTACATAATTGGTCCATCTAATAGTACTTTTCTTTTTTTGCACACTACTTTGCCAACTATGACTGAAAATATATATATATATATATATATATATATACTAAATTAGACTTTGAAAGAAAAAATCTATGTTTATGTGTAATGTGCCTACTTCAGTGCCTCACCAGTTGGTTTCCAGCTTACAATTTTTTCTCTAGTTATCAATATTTTCAATATCAAACTTGAGCTTTTGCTATAAACTCAAATTTTAACGAGATAAAAAAAGTAAAAGTGTCTATCTGAAATTTGAGAAGCATTTATGGCATTGAGTTACGGATAGCCGAATAGAACTTCATAATTATATTGTTTTATTCTTAGTATTTTTACATTGCTTTATTTTTCCAATTTATTTTAAAGATCCAAATTGCATGTTTAAATTGTGTGTATTTAGTATCTATTAATTTATCTTAGATTAATTCTACCTTCAATCTTTTCTTTTAATCTTGCCCCCTCCCCCTAACTTGAAAATCTAGCTCTGCCACTGACTCAACATGTGTGAAAGAAGTTGTCAATTTGAGAGAGAGAGAGAGAGATAACTAATCATACAAAAACATATGAATTGTCAGGCCAAATACATAGCATACATAAGATTTCCAACCAAACTTGCATACGAGACATGAGCCATGTACTCGTACTCCTCGTCAATGTGAAGTGAAAACAAAGCACAAATCATCAAAGTTAGGGGCCAAAGGAGTACTACTCTGAGACTTGGTCATAGAATGTATATCAAAATCTCTTAGCACGTTAGTCAAATGTACTGTTTTTGTGTCAAATGAATATACACTTTTCACTATATTTTCTTGCAATGTCCATGCCACGGTATCTTCTTCGCCTCTCCAAGGTCTATTTCAAATTCTAAACTCATCTAATTTTTAAACGATCAATTTCTACCTTGTTTTTACGTCCCACTAGCATATCATCAACAATAAAATTAAGTAGATATTGGACCGTCATAAAGCTTATGAAAATACACACGAAGATCAAATTGGCTTCTAGTATACTTTTGCACTATCATTTAACTAAATCTTCAATAAAGAAGAATTAACTAACTTTTGTTGATTCTTTCTCAAAAAAAAAAATAAATAAATAAATATTTACTTTCGTTGATGGATAGTATTTTTTTTTGTTTGGTTTGCATGTTAGTTTGTCGAGCCTAATATTGCATCACCATTTTAATAGGTTTTAGTCAAATTTTTGTTAATGCTTCAGCTGAGAGTATGAGATAACTATTCAACATTTAATTTTTCTAAAAGATAGGTGACCCTTAACCCTAGATTAGCTATTTTTCTTGATTAAAATATATTTTTATGTCTTATTAATAGATATTTATCTCTTTTTATTATGAATATATTGTCTAATTATTTTAATTAAACTTTTTGAAAGAGAAAAATCAGAATCACTCTTTGTTGAAATGATAGAGTTTTAATTTAGTCTTATAATCTCATTTAGCAAGCCGATGTGTTTTTCAAAAACCTTGGATCAAATATATAAAACGTCTAATGGAAAGAACCTAATGTTTGATTGTTTTGAATTAGATTTTTTTTTTTTTTTTTGGAAAATTTTTTAATTTGAATGATACAGTTATATGACTTTGTTTTCATTAAACTAGTTAAATTTTTTTTTTTTTTTTTTTTTGTTGAATTTGTTAAATATGATTCGGATATGGCGTGTAATGGGTTGATTATTTTTTAAGAACTGTACTATTAGTTTTGATTTGATTTGACCCATAATGGGGATAATGTAAGGTTTTGATTTGACCCGTAACGGGGATAAATATTTGGGCTTACCACTGGCCCATCATTGGTTTGAACATGTTAGAAGATGAGCATTGCAATAATCACAAAAGGCCGCTAGCGCTGAGGAGTGAGGACATCAAATATTATACAATCTATATAGTGTGGTTTCATGTTAAAATGAATATTTGATATTATGGCATCCTTTCAACTATAACTTACTTTCCAAAAAAATGGTGAGTTTCAATAATTAGCTCAATTAGTAAAATTTTTTGTGGTTAAATAAGAGATTTGTGATTTAATCATTTGTCTCTTACACCAAAAATCGATTTGTGATATCTTGGTCTAATGATAAAGAACATAATTATCTGAAATGGACTTCATAGACTGAAATTCTAAAATAAAAAAACATAAAAAATCTGAAAATTGATACAAAAATGGTTTTCAAAGTTTATGAAATGCTATTCCCTTAATTATTTTTTATTAATTATATGTTTGGTCCATCTAGTTGAAGATATATATTAGTTATTACCTTATTATTACCTTTTACTTTGTACCAGTACTAGTATTATGTATGTGCAATACACAATTTATCAAGAGTTATATGTAAATTAATAACAAAATATTTTTAAATGTTAAATATATTATAAATTAAAGGAAAATGTTATTTTAAATATAGAATCATATGTAAAAGGAAATTTTTAATTTACATTTATTTAAAATACAAATTAAAAGGTGCAGCACATGTAGCAATATAATTATGAGTTTAGGTATCCACTTAGCATAACCATAGTTTCTAGGACCAAACTTGTATTATATTAGTATGTGATATATGTCTCTTTTACAGGAGCTCTGCTTTTTTTTTGAAAAGGGAATTAGCATTTATTTATTCATTAAAATTGAATCCTGATACACAGAGTCCATAGCAACTTGAGGCACCTCCTCCATCCAATACATGTCCTCATTTAACCCTCTAGCAGACTTAGCTAACCCATGAGCTACCCGGTTCCCATCCCTTCTAACACAATTGATAGATACCCCCACTAACCCACAAAGAATACAATGGATATCAGCTATTACATTACCAAGCAAAGAAAAGTTCCTGGTTGACGCAGACACAGCTCTCATAACGTTTATATTATCTCCTTCTACTATCAGCTCCGAGAAGCCCACATCCACAGCAAATTCCAAAGCCTTCCTACACGCTAATGTCTCAGCTTCTTCACTGCATGAAACCGGTGGTCCCCTAGCAGCCATAGCAGCCATTACTTCTCCTTGGTTGTTCCGTATCACTGCACCAAATCCAGAACTGTTCTGCTCGTCAAAAATTGCTGCATCGAAGTTCAATTTGAACCATGATTGATCAGGTGGACGCCAAATATTTCCATCAACTCGCAACGGAACCGTTAAGTGCTGTTGGACTTGCTGAAATTCTTCTAAAAACTCTGCAGCACGTTTGTTCAGCCAGCCAGGGTCCTTGATTTTACCTCCATGCACAATATCGTTTCTTTGGTTCCAAATAACCCAAGCTTGTGTTAAGAACAGCTCCACTTCCTCATTATTCAGTCTGTCAAGCAAGTACTTAAATAATTGAGCCATGTCGTATTGACCAAGGATGCATTTCTGAAAACTGATCCGACTCCCAGCCCACACGTCCTGGGCAGCAGGGCACTCCCAACACACATGAAGCTCAGTCTCTGGAAACCGAAAACAAATTGGACATTCACTATCACGGATAATCTTCTTCCTCACTAAATTAACCCGTGTAGGCAATATCCCATGAATGACTCTCCACCCAAAGATCTTAATCTTATTTGGCACTCTCATCTTCCACAAAGCTTTCCATACCTGCTGCATATCACCTCTACTAGAGCATTCAGCCCACCCTTCATGCTTAATAACCTCCCGTGCCACATGATACCCAGACTTAACAGAATAAGCACCATTCCTAGTATGCACCCAAAAAATGGAATCACCAACCTGTCTTCGGCTTAGAGGAATTCTGCAAATAGCATCCACATCCTCCTTATGAAAAATTGTACTCATCAAATCTCTTTTCCACCAATGCAAGTCTTGATCAATCAACTCAGATACAAACCAGTCATCTACATCTACATCTTCATTGACCGAGTGGAGTAACCTGTTAGCTGGATAGTTTGGAATCCACCTGTCAGCTTTAATTTTAATGGATGACCCATCACCAACTTGCCAACAACATCCAGCCTTTAAGATAGGTAGAGCAGCCACAATACTCCTCCATACGTAGGAACAGTTAGGCGACTCCACAGCATCTAAGAAGTGAGATCTAGGAAAGTATCGGGCTGAGAAGCACTTGTAAAATAACGACTCCTTTTCTTGCATCAATCTCCATCCTTGCTTGGCGAGCATAGCTAAGTTGAAAGCTCTTAAATCTCTAAAGCCCATACCACCCTTATTCTTTGCATCGGTCAGTTTATTCCAACTTCTCTAGTGGATCTTCCTCTCATCTCCCACTTGCCCCCACCAAAACTTTGAGCACATAGAATTTAGCTCCTCACATAATTTAATTGGGAGTTGGAACACACCCATAGTGTAGGTCGGAATAGATTGAGCCACCGCTTTGATGAGCACTTCCTTTCCAGCCCTAGATAACATCATGCCTTTCCATCCCTGTAATTTTTTCCACACCCGATCCTTAACATAGGAAAAGGTCTGGTACTTTGCCCGCCCAATGAGTGTAGGCAGCCCCAAATATGTCTCAAATTTGTCCACCTCCTTTACCCCCAAAATTTCTTTAATTTCTTCCTTCTTCTCACAAGGAGTATTCGTACTGAAAATCATTGAGGATTTCTCCAAATTTATACTCTGACCTGAAGCCTTTGCATAAATCTGAAGAATATTAGCAATCTCCTTAGCTTCATCATTACTTACCCTGCAAAATAATAAAGAATCATCTGCAAACAATAGGTTAGAAATTTGAGGAGCTCTTCTACAGATGGCCACACCATGAATTCTTCCTTCCAATTCGGCCTTGGCTAGCAGAGAAGTAAAACCCTCTGCACATAAGAGAAACAGATATGGGGAAAGAGGGTCTCCTTGACGAATTCCTCTAGATGGTTGAATATGCCCATATGGTGTGCCATTAATAAGGACAGAAAAAGTTGGTGTAGTCACACACCCCATCACTCTACTTATCCGCCCTTCCGGAAAACCCATCCTCTGCATAATACCCTGTAAAAAAGGCCACTCAACTCTATCATAAGCCTTACTGATATCCAGTTTCAACGCTAAGGACCCCTTTTTTCCTTTCCTCCTATTGTGCATCGTATGTAGAGTCTCATAGGCCACTAGAACATTATCTGTGATAAGACGCCCAGGCACAAATGCACTTTGGGTAGGAGAAATAATCTGAGGGAGGATCTGCTTCAATCTATTAGCCAGAACCTTTGAAATAATTTTATAAATGACATTACATAGGCTGATAGGTCTAAATTCAGTCATCTTTTCAGGATTTTTCACTTTAGGTATAAGAACAATATTAGTATGGTTAATGCCAGGAACCATAGTGCCATTATTCAAAAAGTCTAGAACAGCAGAAATAACACTATCACCCACAATATTCCAAAATTTTTGATAGAATAAAGCATTCATACCATCGGGTCCAGGGGCCTTTGTTGGACCCATTTGGAACAAAGCTACTCTGATCTCATCTGCATTAAACTCACTAGACAAAGTATTCTGCATATCAGGGGTTACCTTACAAGGGACTGCCTCAAGGCATTCATCCATCTGATCACACGGTCCTGCACTGAACAACTCCTCAAAATAATCTGATGCCACTTTGGATATGTCTTCCATATCATCCACCCATTGGTTGTGAATATCCCTGATCCCTTGAATATGGTTCCGTCTCCGCCGTTGGGATGCTTTAGAGTGAAAGAATTTTGTATTCTTATCACCATGCTTTAACCAAGAGATCCTGGATCTCTGCGCCCAAAACATCTCTTGCTTGAGTAGCAGTTCATCCAGCCATTTACTTACGCCCAAAAATTATTCTCTATTTTCAGGTGTAAACTCATCGACAATTAGCCCTTCAATCCGTTTTTGTAAGCTTTTAATCTCCTCCACATTCGGCTCAGTTTTAGTTGACCCCCAAGCTAACAAGTCATCACCACAACACCTTATTTTTTCTTTAACTGAGTCCAAACCAGCCTCTTCTACCCCAACCCGGTTCCAAGCTTCCTTAATCACATCTTCACAATCCTCCCACAAAAGCCAAGACTCCTCAAATTTGAATTTTCGGACATTCCTGCCTCTTTTCTGACTGAAGCTTCTAATTTGAAGAATAATAGGCAGGTGGTCTGAAGCATGGGAATATAAGTGTGTAACTGAACTTAGCTGAAATTTTTCCTTCCATCCCTTTGTTGCTACTGCTCTGTCAAGTCTGATCTTTGTGTTTGCTTCCCCAGGTCGCTTATTGTTCCACGTGAAGGGATAACCTTTATATCCCAAGTCCGCCAACTGACATACTTCCAAAGCCTCCCGGAATGCTTCAATCTGTCCATAATTAGGTGGGCGCTTGCTAAGCTTTTCTGAAGAGCTGAGAAAAGCATTAAAGTCTCCAATACAGAGCCACGGTCCATCAATAAAATCTTTCAAGTGATATAACAATTTCCATGATTTCTCTTTCTGAGCTGCTTCTGGCCACCCATAAAAACCTGTCAAAAACCATTCAAATCCATCCACTTCCTTTACTTTAGCCAAAACATGATTAGCTGTAAAATTTATTACCTCCATCTTTACATCATTCTTCCAAATCAATGCCAAACCACCTCCAGAGTCCGGGTGCTTCACAATTATCCGATTAGGAAAAGGTAGATTTTCGTACAGTTTCTGAAATCCTTCCTTATCCAACCGAGTTTCCATGAGAAAGCACACCGTGGGAGCTTGTTCCCTCACAATCCTGCGAAGGTCACGACCTGTCCAAGGGTTCCCAAGCCCTTGGCAGTTCCAACTTAAGAGCCTCATTGTTCTCGGCAGAGGTGGTCCACCACCCCCGCCGCTGCATCATCATCCTCATTATTGTCACTGTTAAACCTTCCTTTCTTTGTAAGCTGTGCATCCTGCGTAACATTGATACCAGTGGCCTTGCTTGGTTCCAGCCCTCTCTTTCCAAGCGTAGGTAAGTATAGGGCCTTAGTAATACTACTTAAGCCAAAGTCCATACGGTTGAAACGAGTCCATTTAGCTTGTGTCTTCAATTCATTTGGCCCATTGCATTCAAAAGCCCAATTAGCCTTCAGCCCCGTGCCCTCCATGCTACCCACTATAGCTGGGTTTGTATCATCATTAGTTTCACCCACACTATTCATATTAAATCCCCTAGTCATGCTAGCAGCCACTCCTTTATTTTCGAGACCAACTTGCTGAGAATCTGGGATACTCCCATGCAACACGGCATGCAGAGAAATAGGTGCAATCCCTTTATTCTCGTTCTGCATCAAATCCGCTGCTATCCCTGAATTTACGGCATTATCTCCATCCTTCTCGGTAGGTAATTCTGCAGCTACCTCCTCCGCCGTCAAACACTTCTCCACCACCAATGTATGCCGTGAATTCTCACCACTATCATCCTCGGATTCATTCCTCTGGCTGTTCTCACGTCTCGGAGGGGATCTAGGACGCCCACCTGATGACTTCAGCCAGTCCCCATACTGGTATTCTACTGTATTTCCAGTCTTCACCATCGCAAAGTGCTTTGCACAATGGTGCAAATTGTGACCCAATAATCCACAGTAATGGCAAAACAGGGGAAGGCGCTCATACTTGAACTTCACCCATGACCGTATTCCATCTGACCCAGCTATGAAACTGCCCCTTCGCAATGGCTTTTCAAGTGGTAAAGCCACTCGCACTCTCATAAATAAATTTTGTTCTGCTTGTCTACGACTCCTCTCCACTTCCTCCACACCTCCCAACCTACTTCCCACCTCCGACGCAACCCTAGGAGAGATCATATCAAACGGCGCACCCCAGATTTGAACCCATAAAGATGCGTGGGTCCATTTAATATTGCTCCCAGTCATCCCTTTCTGCCACCGTTGAAGCATTAAGAGTTGATTATCAAAGGTCCAAGGCCCCCCCTTGAGTAAGCTATTCATCTCAAATTCTGATTGGAATTTGAACTGAAACAAATTTAACCCCACTTCAATAATCTGCATCCGATCATCCATACCCCATGCTCGTCGTAACACTGTCTTCGCTGCCCTCCTATTAAACGCTTTACACGTTAGGAATTTGCCAATGAGACTAAGACTGCAGCTTTCTATGGCTTCCACACGCCCTTCATCAGAGATTGCTATAACCTCTTCTTCATCCGCAGTCAATTTCATGTTCTCCAATCCATCAATAACATCCTCAGCCATGATAGCTATGATTCAATGTAACAAAATAACGCAGAAAAAACAAAGCAAAACCCTCAGGGCTAGCCTAAGGGAGAGATGGACTCGCTTTGGGCGAGAGAGAGAGCTCCAACTCGGGAGAGAAAAGAAGAGGACTGTCAATTACTTCTCTTACAGGAGCTCTGCTTGAATATACAATAATTGATCTTTTAACTTTTGAGAATATATGACAAAAAATTGATCATGTATAATAATAATATATAATTCATAATCGACCTGGCCGATCAGTAATTAAATGTAACACAAACTGTGATAACGAAACAATCCTGACAAAAAATGTTTGATGAAATTTTTTACCTATGATGGGAGATAAATTTGATTAGAATGAAGAGATAATTTACCTGATAAGGATATATAGATACTAAAGTTGTGTGCATTATCTTTTCTCTTTTCTTTTTTAAATAAATTTTATAACTTTTATTGGAATATAATTTTAATTTCTTGAAACTTAGATAGTAGAGTTTAACCTAAATTAAACTATACTTGAATCTTATCATTTAATTGGAGGAAATATATTAGTTAATAAGAAAAACCAATTTAATAATTAATGAGTGTGTAACTATTTGTGGTAGAGATGAGGAAATAGTCACTCGGTGCAACCACAACTTCTAAAAGCCAACTTTTATTATTAGTCCGTTTGGATAGAACATATTTTGCTGAAATTGAAAACTAAAAACTAAAAACACTGTAGCAAAATAATTTTTAAATATGTAAATAATACCGTAGAACCCATTTTTAATGAAAAAGTTATTGAAAATTGAAGTTTGTGAGTCCCGTGAACAGTGCATGGGACTCACTGATATATCTGAAAATTTGTTGAAAAGTCAAATAGGGCGGTTGAAAAAAAAAAAAAAAAAAAAAAAAAAAGAAGGCTGAAAACGCAAACTTCAGTCGTAACCTCGTGGATCCAAACCCCACCTATATAGTATATAATCAAAACCAACATGAAGGATATATACTTGATTAATTTGGTGTGGGTGTCATTCCCCAACTCTTTATTAGCAAGATATTTTCCTATTTGGGAGTGACATATAATCTTATCCCTTAAGGTTTTAACTTTTAAAAGGCCTCTTGTGAGTTAAGGGTTATGCAATGAAACTAGACCCCACCCTGCTTTCGATGCGTAATCCTTAACTCACAGGTGGCCATTTAAAATCTTAACGAATGAGGCTGTGTTACTCTTAAAAAAGGAAATATTTTGCTAATGAAGAGTTAGAACGTAACAGAATGGTATTAGAGTGAACCCCAATGTGTCAAAATAGTGGGTAGTAGAGGACCACAAAAGCCAAAAGAGCTCTTAAGTAGGGTGAGGTGAGAGAGAATCAAATTTTGACTAAATCCCGCATTGCCAAGGTTAAGGGAAATCCTAAGCCTTATAGGGAATGCCTTTGACTCTGATTCGTAAGAGCCATTTTAAAATCATGGGGGTTAAGGCTATGTATTACTCCTAAAGAGAACCATATCTTGCCAAGGAAGAGTTGGGTAGTCCAATGCATCAATATGAAGCTTAGAACCTCCCCTACCTAGGCAACATAGGGTTTAGTCAAGATTTGGTTCTCCTTTACCTCACTGACTTAAGAGGCTTTTTAAAACCTTGAGGAATGAGATTTTATGAGAGTTTGCCCATCTCCGACTGTACGAAACAATGTGTGCAAACTCTCACCACTTTTATGAAAGCACATGTGAAACACTGCAAGACGATGAAATCACTAGGACTAACTTCCTTTTGGACTGATGTTTTTGAAATAAGAGAATAAGAATGTAATATATTTAGGGTCAAATATATACAAAAATTCCTCCATGAAGCTTGTGCAAATGCTAAATACAGAAAACTTTTAAAATAAACTTTTGGGGAAAAAAAAAAAAAAAAAAAAAAAAACAGAAGACTTGGAGAATTAGAGAACTTTCAAATGCTATTAAGTGTTGTTTGTATTTAGAGAAAAAATTGGTCATTCTAAAAAATTTGTGGTAGTATTTAGTATATCAATCCAAATCTTAGGGTCGGTTTTAATATTTTACAATATATTTTTTAAAATCTTTAATATAAGGACAAAATTTTCTTCAAATTAGTTTAAAGGAATCTTCTTTAACTCATTATATTGTAACTCATAAAACCATTAACATGTATAGTTTAAACAAATTAGACGACTTATTAAATATATTATGTGATTAAAGATACATAATATATGGTTTATGATTTTTATCAATTGCCACAAAATGGGTAGGAGGAATTTTCCTTCAAACCAAGTTGGAGATAAAATTTTTCCTTAATATTATGTAGAAAATTTTTCTCTCCAAACCGTTTTGGAAAAACACCTTTCAAACACTTTTTATATTTTTTTATTAGATGTGAATTTTGAAAATCTAACCGTTAGATTATATGTTCTTATTATATCCTTCATATTAGCAAAATTTCAAGAAGATTAAAAATTAATAGTTATATCATCAATTAAATGTTTAAATTTTAAGGTTTTTTTTTTTTTTGGTCTAAATTTATGCATGAAAAATAAGTTTATATATCAAATAGTAAATAACATCTAATTTGAACAAAATTTGATATGTATATTAAGAATACAAAGAAAATGCAATCAGACGATTAGATCTTCAAAATTCATACTCAATAAAAAAATAAATTTAAGAGAAGTTTAAATAATTTTTATCGAACTAGTTTGGAGATAAACTTTATTTATATTATATTGAAATGCGATGTTATTAACAGAGTATGAACTCACTACTATTATTACATTTTTTCTCCACCAATCATATCTTATCATTTCAACGTATTACGGAAAAATGTGATATAAATTATGTAAATAAAGTTACTTATTTTTAACACCAGTTTTCGTGTGTATAATGCATTTAGTTACACGGCCTTCGTTGTCTCGCACTACCGATAAACAATCCCTCTGTATGTGGTGTGGAGACCAATTACTCAACGGCAATGTGCATTGTGGGAGTGTGAAACAATAGCTTTACTTGGTCAAAAAAGTATGCCAGCTGTCACACACAAAATTCAACACTTTTTCATGTGTGATCCAAATTTGCAAAACCTGTACCACCGTATTCTTTGACTTCAGTTCGGTCATCACATCTATATAACTCTCCAGGCCCTAGCTGAATTCCCATCATATTTGTCAACATCTATCTGCATGTTAAAAATCACTCTACACAGAAAATGAAGGTTCACATCGAAGTTATTCACAACGAGACCATCAAACCTTCTTCTCCAACTCCACACCATCTTCGCCACTACAAGCTTTCCTTTCTTGATCAAATATCGCCCCCAGTTTTCATGCCCTTGGTTCTCTTCTACCCTAAAGAAGATTGCACTAATCTGACTGACTCATCAGAGCAAAGTAATCGGATTAAGAAATCCTTGTCCGATGCTTTAACCCGATTCTATCCACTAGCAGGACGGGTTAAGAGCAATCTTTACATTGATTGTAATGATGAGGGTGTGTACTATGTGGAAGCCAAGGTTGATTGCCAGCTTCTTGAATTTCTTGAGGATCCAACCCCTGCTGAGCTCAATAAATTTCTACCATGTGCACTAGACGATGGGAATGAATTACCTGTAATCGTCCAAGTCACTTTGTTCAGCTGTGGAGGGATTGCCGTTGGTCTTGGCATATCTCACAAAGTTGCGGACGGCTTGTCATTCTTCGTGTTTCTCAACACTTGGGCTGCTATTGCACGCGGCGATAGCAATATAGCTAGCCCTCTATTCGATTCGGCAAAGCTTTTTCCTCCGAAAGCTTTGACTGGCTTCGAACCAAGGACCGGGATTGTGAAGGAAAACATTGTGGCAAAGAGGTTTGTCTTCGATGCCTCTGCCATAGCAGCTCTTAGAGCCAAATACACTGACAACACAAGCATCGAATGTGCAATACGGCCTACTCGCATTGAAGCCTTATCAGCTTTCATATGGAGCCGCTTCATGGCTTCTACTCAACCTAAATCAGACCCAAATAAGATCTACACAGTTCTCCATGCTATCAACCTGCGTACTAGGCTTGACCCTCCTCTTCCTAATAACTATTTTGGGAACATAAGCCGAATAGCAATCTCAGTGCCATCCATGGATGCAGATAATAGGTGCTCTGACATTGTTAACCAAGTGAGGAATTCAATAAGGAACGTGAACGTGGATTACGTGAAGAAACTTCAAGAAAGTGAGGATCATTTGAATTTCATGAAAGAGCGCGCTGCAAGCATCTCAAAGGGAGAGGTAGTACCCTTCAGCTTCACCAGCTTGTGCAGGTTCCCAATATATGAGGCTGATTTTGGGTGGGGGAAGCCAGTCTGGGTTGGCTCGGCTAGGTTGACGTTCAAGAATCTTGTTACTTTCTTTGACACTAACTCCGGGAATGGAATAGAGGCATGGGTTAACTTGAAAGAGGACGACATGGCTAAATTTGAAAGGGATGAGGAGTTCCTCACGCATGTTTCATCGACCCCAAATGTGAAAACTACAGTGCTATAATAGTATTTTACGAGACGATCTCATGAGATATCAAAGTGTGTTATAATCTTATAGACTCTAACTATACAGAGCGAATCCTGCTACATGGTCTTTAGTTCACTTCTTTTTTCTTTTTTTGAGAAGGTGGCCTTTAGTTCACTAGTTGTTTTATTTGGGAGTCTTTGTAAGAGAGCTTAAAAGTTATTTATTTATTACTTTCAATCTTTTGGCTTGGGTGTTAAATAAGTTTGTTCATAATCTAAATTTAGGACAAACAATTGTGACTTATAAGATTTTTCTTTGTAATTAATTTTGCTGTTGTTATTTTCTTAAATATAAACAACAATTGTTTAACCAGTAGATTAGCTTTTAAATTATTACTAATTGTCGTAATTTGCTATGGAGTCAATGAAACCACACAATGACCTTTTTTTTTTTTATTCAGCTAAAAAAGAAAAAGAAAAAGGTAGTCTATAAAATAAACTGAGTATGAAGAGAATTCTAATTTTGATTAATAAGCCCGTCGGAATTTAGACTTTTTGAACTTCAAAATCTGGGTCATATACTCGTCATGCGTTTTTGTCAGTAGAGATGACAGGTGTATGCAATCATACATAGTCACCATATTGTGGGCGCAGCCCAGCTCTTTCTCATGTGAACTGTACAAGAATGAGCAGAATCGACTTACTATAGGCTCTAAAAGATTACTGCATGAAGCGATATATATTCACAATTTATTGTCATTTTTTCTAACTTTGAGCACTAGCTCGGACAAGTCCAATAAAATGACTAGCTTAAAATAATCCAAAAGTGGGTCTTCCAAACAGGGAAGTTAGGATTTCATGGACATTTTCTATCCTTTTCCTCTCAGTCATTGACTAGCAATGGGATGATTGATAGAAATAATTGATCCCACTTAAAAGTGTTCCACCTTTTATTTATTTATTTATTTATTTTTAAGAAGATACCTATTTCATTTTATACTTCATCAATTATAATTTATCATATACAATTTATTTATTTTATTTTTAAAATTTTTACTACTTTATAATAAATGAAAAAAAAAAAGTATTAATAAATTGTGATTAGTAGAGTATAAAGTTGAATGCTAAGATTTGAACTAAGAATCTTTATACATTTCATACTTGACATATCAAAAGATCAACAAATATATATATATATATATATATTATGTAAAATTGAAGTATTGCGAGCTTGAACAATCAACATTTTAAGTGATGCAACTTGGAGCAATTAGAAAGTGGAAGAGAGTAGAGTCATTTTGTGAAATTGAAAAAGGGTATAATTTAGATACAATGTCTTAAAGGCAATATATTAGATTTTTCAATCAAATTTAAAGGTTGTCTAATTAAATTCAAACATATGCTTACATTAATTAATGAAGTATAAAAATGTTAACTTTTTCAAGGATACTAAATTCAATACAGTTGTGTGTTTAAATTTGATTAAAAAACCTAATATATTGTAAAAAAAAGTATGGAATCTAAGATTTATGCATTGAAGATTAACATTTTAAACTTTATGACCGTCCACTACATGTTATTCTTGAAGTTTCTTATTCTTTCTTATGGGTTTATACAATGAGAAAACATTGGGTCAGGCGGTGGCGTAAAACCAGTGTTTTATGCCACCCAATAGAATATTGCCACATCACTTTTTTTTTTCTTTTTTCGGTACTTAAGCCCCTAATCAAAACAAAACAGAACGACCTAAGAAAAAAGAAGCAGCCTACCACCACACAGCTACTTCCTCCGACTGCAAGAGTGAGGAAAATGACAAAACTGCCCTCAAAGACAACACTGAAACCTCCATCACACTTGTGCCAGCCCAGCAGTGACATCTTATCTGCAAACTCATACTGCAATCAATCAAACAATTGAAATCCCAAACACACCAAGTTGAGTTTGGTACCTAGTTCTAATCAACTCCATTAATCTCAACTTAATCCCCACACCTTCATTACTCAGAGACATCTTATCTGCAAACTCATACTACAATCAATCAAAAAATGAAAATCCCAAACACACCAAGTTGAGTTTGGTACCAAGTTCTAATCAACTCCATTAATCTCAACTTAATCCCCACACCTTCATTACTCTCTCTCTCTCTCTCTCTCTCTCTCTCTCTTGTATTTATCATTTTTTGTACCTTGAATTTCACAACTTTCACCTTTCCACTCTTTTTCTCCAATCCCAAATTCTCGATCCTAAGAAGAAAGAATACCGGGCCTTGTCTCTGTTAAAACTCCACCAAAACTCCACCACTCCGAATCTCCGTCCTTGAAACTCCAACCCAAGCCCAGGCCCAAACTCTGACCCAACGAAGATCCAAACTCGTAAACTTTGTTTCGAACTCCAAACCAACCTCTTCGTTTTCGAGACGACCGCCTTCCCTATCTCCATCACGATCCAAATTCTTGTCGAGAAAACCTCCCTCAGATAATCCAAACTCCGAAGCAACTCTCAACAACCCGGATCTCGGCCCATTTCTCCTCAAACTTGCTCGCGACATTATCGCCTCCAGCGAGGGACCGAACAAGGCTCTCAACTATGCAGTCCGAGCTTCGAAGTCATTCAAGCAATGCTCCGATGGAGCTGAAGGCAAGCCAAGTCTAGACTTGGCAATGACCCTTTACGTTTTGGCGGCGATCTTGAGGAGGTGATTCCAGCTCTGGAGCTAGCCATTTAGGTTCTGGTTCCTCCAAGAGGCACCGATCATGTGCTCGCGGCGTTTTCTAGTCATATGCAACTCGATGACACATTTTTGATGCTTGGACAAGTGGATCGCTCAATCACTTGCTATAAAGAAGGGCTTAATCCCAAAAGTCTTCCTCTTTTTTCTTTTTCTTTTTTCTTAGGTCGTTCTATTTTGTTTTGATTAGGGGCTTAAGTACCCAAAAAAAAAAAAAAAAATGGTGACGTGGCAAGATTCTATTGGGTGGCGTAAAACACTAGTTTTATGCCACTATCTGACCCAATGTTTTCTATTATACGATTATGTAACAAACTTGCATTGGAGGAACCACATAATGGTCTGGGTCCCATGGCCCAATAAACTTATTACTCTATATATATAAAGATCTTAAACATGTGTATAAATTTTTCAATTTTAAAAAATTGTATACATATGAAATGGGAAATTAGTTAAGCTGATAATTAACACTTTAAATAGCAATTAAAAATTATATATTTATACATATAATTATTTTCTAAAAGTATTTAAATTTAAAGAAAGTACAAGACTAATTTAAAAAAAAAAAAAAAATAGAATCACAATCTCATTGAACATATAAAATTATAATGAACACATAATTATTTTAATAATTATCTCTAATACTCAAAGGAAAACAATTAAAGGTTTTAGTCCTCACACTTTATGCCATGCAATTTAAATAAAGATACCTAACTTTCGTTAAAAATAAAATGTATGCTAGGTTGCCATTAGTCAAATTTCTATTAAATTTTTGGGAGGAAAAGAAAATTTTCGTTCAAAGTTTTAAGCTCCTATCTGATACAACTATATTTAAATGCAATGCAACTAATGCAAAAGTATGTACCTAGTTTTTTTTTTTTTTTTTTTTTTTTTTTTTTTTTTTTTTTGCGATAAAAGTATGTATCTATTTGTTTGGTAGAAATATTTTTTTGTTTAGTCAAATAGTTGATAACATATAAAATATTTCAATTTGTTATTTAGATTCAATCAGACAAAACACAAAGACAAAAAAAAGGGTTAATGTTTTTTTTTTTTTTTACCACCCCCCCCCCCCCCCCCCTGTAGGTATCCTGTGTTTGGACATCGCTATGCCTATATAAATGTCTCGCGGCCGCCACAATACAGGATCCATGAATTCCCAAGAAATTTTTAGTATTAGAGCATTCTTATTTGTTTATCAAAATTTTATGCCTATTTTAATATATAATCCTATTTTTTCTATACATTCACTTTTCAAAACAGTCTACTATACATAAATGTATCTATTTTACACTATATTTTATTAAAATATTAATTTTTCTTAATTTTTTTTATTGTTTTTCTTTTTCAAAACATAACAACTATTATTTACTCATCTCTTTATTCATTCTGAAGATACTAAAATAAAAAATAAAAAATTAAATGCAAAACGAATAGTGTAAGTGTAAATTTACATGATTACTTAACTTCTATATATTTTTAGATAACTTTATATGACTTGATGTGAGTGAATTTTGGTCTTAATCGAATGTGATATTTTTTATATTATACAAGTATTAGTGCAAGTGCTATTATCGCTCCTCTTCTTTAATTATTAGTCAACCTGCATCCCTCTCGAATTGTTTGAAGTGATCAAACTCATCAAAGTCATCACTAATGGTACTAAATGTCTATATCTGAGACGGACGTTTCCTTGTTCATCGCTGCATCAATTTCTCAATACAGATCAGATGGTATCTTTGCACTTATCCTAAAAAACTATAAAGATATCTAAGGTGTTGTTGACTCTCTGTACTTATAAGTTGTAACTAGCTTGTAAGTCTTGCGGTGACTGTTGATCAATCAAATCCAGAAATTCGACAAATATATATACAGTACTTGTG
Organism: Quercus variabilis; assembly: GCA_030445155.1. Lineage (NCBI taxonomy): Eukaryota > Viridiplantae > Streptophyta > Magnoliopsida > Fagales > Fagaceae > Quercus > Quercus variabilis. The sequence continues at coordinate 55,223,538 of CP129447.1, read as the reverse complement.
TTAGCTTATTAGGCTATGAAGCTGAAAGCGGGGCACACTTTAAGGGGAGGCGAATCAATGTGCTGACTTTCTAGATATCACATAAATCTCAAAACCAAAATTTCATACAGTTGGCACTCAACCCACTGGTTTAAGTTCTCACTATTTCTCACTTATTTTTTTCAGAGAAATTTGGTAATTTCATACGTAAGATACGTTGTAATGTAACCTTCTTGGATAGATTATTAATAAAAGAAAATAGATAATCAAAACTACACTATATGTCAAGCAAACATCAAGCTGAAGGCAATCGATAAGCTTAATAATTAGCAGATTTTGATAATTAAACTTAATAGGTCTTATATATATTATGTCAACTTAGTAGGTATTTGGTAGGACGGAGACTGTGACACATTTGGTTAATAATTTATAAAGAAAGTTAATGAATACTTTAAGGATATTAATTTAGGAAATACATTTAAAAGCTTTTTATGAAAAAAAAAAAAAAAAAAAAAAAAGTAAGTAATTATTTTAACAACTTTTTATATTTTTTATGAAAATGGTATCAAAACTTTTCTAAAATAATTTATTAACAATTTTTCTAAAGAAATTTGTTAACATGAACCTTATTTAAAATATGAATTCTTCAAGCAAAAACAAAAATGCATTCTATGACCCGTAACAATTTTTGGCGGTGGAAACATTTAATTCATTTGGAGTAAAGAAAACCTTTTGTTGGCCCTTTTAAGTCTCAACCCCTATGTTTTCTCAAATTTAAAAATAAAAAAATAAAAAAAAATTTAAAAAAAGTTTCAACCCACCATATGTCAAAATAATTTTAAAATTTAACATGTGATCAATATTTTATAAAAGATATTATAGTATGTAGCAACGACCATGTCTTATTCTTTTGTTTTATTTTTACTTTTCACTCATTCTCAAACGCACATGATAATGACTTGTTGTGTGTCATCGGAGTCGTGTCTTAATTTGCTAACCTCAGCCTGTCGTAGAGGTGAGCTTGGATTAATTACAAGTTATTTACAATTTTTATTTTTTATTTTTAAATATAATTTATTTTTTTAATTCTCAAAAAATTAAAAAACCCAAAAAGCTTATTCAAGGAAAAAAAATTTAGCTTTTAGCTTTTTTTTTTTTTTTTTTTTTGTCTCAATTTTTTTTTTTTTTACAAAAATAAAATTAACAAAACGTACTTCTTAAAAACTAAACTATCTTTTAGATTTTTGTAACCATAAAAGCTACCAAAATATAAATTTTTTTTGTATTATATTTATAGTAGATAAGTTATGAAAAACTATTTGATACCTAAACGCATGAGAAAAATATGACTTGCTCCAAGTATTCCCGAAGACACTGTGCAAAGTGCTCTACCTAGTGGCCTAGTTGCACCTGAATATATACCTAACCTATTCCTTTGTTTTGTGGACCAGAGGGACCATCCCTATCCCATTTCTGTCTTCACGTTTAGAAAAAATGATAATACTCTCAGGTGCATGTATTAGTGCAATATTTCATGACTAAAACCGCGTCGACTGCTCAACTTTTGAATTGGAAAAAACGAATGAAATCTTAGCGTGGTTTTTTGAGTTATGATTATGATACAGTGGTACACCGCCCGTAGACTTCACATTATTGGATTTCGTTTTCTAGATAGAGGTTCAACATTCTTCACCAACTTTCATTTTTTGGTCATAGCATCATGTTCAACTTGCATGATTGCAAAAAAGTAGAGCAACTCATTGCTTATAAAATGGCATTGGCATGTGGAAATGGCAGAAATAGCCGTGACTGAATAACCTTCTACTCCTTACTAGAGCAAAAATACAAACACCCCTTTTCATAATAGGAAGCAAAGATGAAAGTTGTAGTGTTAGAGAGTGATACCATTAAACCATTGTCTCCAACCCCACACCATCTTCGTAATCTCCAACTCTCCTTTCTTGACCAAATTGCCACACCAGTTTTCATGCCTATGATCCTTTTTTACCCAAGTGATAACAATCCCATCAATGCCGACAGATTGACCAGGCTCAAGAAATCCCTGTCTGAAACCTTGACAAACTTTTACCCACTAGCCGGTAGGGTTAAAGACAACTCCTTTATAAACTGTAACGATGAGGGTGTCCACTATTTTGAAGCCCAAGCCAAGTGCCAAATCTCCCAAGTTATTCAGCAACCTGAACCAGCCCAACTCAATAAACTACTCCCATATGAGCTAGATAATGTAGGGGAGTTAGTTTTGGCAATTCAGGTCAATGTTTTTGACTGTGGTGGAATAGCTATTGGAGTTTGCATTTCCCACAAGGTTGCTGATGCATTATCTCTAGCGATGTTTCTTAATAGTTGGGCTGCTACAGCTCGTGGTGTTAGCAATACAATCTGTCCACGATTTGATTTGGCCACCCTCTTTCCACCTAGAAACATTTCTGGGTTTAAACCAAGCACTGGAATCATGAAGGACAAGATTGTGACAAAGAGGTTTGTGTTCAACGCCTCCATGATTGCAGCTCTTAAAGCTGAATACACTGACAATGCGAGCGTGGAGTGCAAAAGGTGCCCCACACGTATTGAGGCCTTATCGGCTTTCATATGGAGCCGATTTGTGGCCGCCACCACACAAGGGAAATTGGACCCAGAGAGGTTGTACACAGTGCTTCATGCAGTCAATCTACGCACAAGAATGGACCCTCCATTGTCAGAATGTTACTTCGGAAATATTAGCCGATTTTCCATAGCCACACCTTGCATGGACTCGAAAGGGGAGTGTCATGGCCTCGTGAACCAAATGAGAGATGCGATTAAGACAATAGATGGGGAGTATGTGAAAAAACTACAGGAAGGCAATGGGCACTTGAATTTTATGAAAGAGCGTGCTGAAAAAGTTACAAAAGGAGATGTGCTTTCATTTAGCTTTACTAGTCTGTGCAGATTTCCTCTCTATGAAACTAATTTTGGGTGGGGAAAGCCTTTGTGGGTTGGTTCTTGCAGCCTGACCTTCAAAAATTTAGTTGTTTTCATGGATACCGCATCAGGTAATGGAATAGAAGCATGGGTTAATTTAAAAGAGGCCGACATGGCTACCTTTGAAGGTGATGAGGAGTTGCTTGCCTTCGCTACACCAGCTCGATACTAAAAGAATAGAGTTTGGCTCCAAATTGTTTGAAGGATAATACTTCGCTCCAATCTATTAAAGGGTGACTTATATGACCATTCACATATTTTTAATACATTATCTTCATAGTTGTATATCTAGTGTGGCTATAGTCCGTACCAAATGTGACGATTTGTTTGGATTTTATTTTTCCCCAAAGTGTGGTTCTAAAGTACAAATGCTTCCTTTTCTTTATGATTTCTAGGCAGGGTGTAATAAGATATGAATATGTACTTGAGATGAAATCAAACTTGTTGATCAATTATATAATTAAGTATAGTTGATATGGAAGAATCATAGCAAGTACCATGGGCTTAACCCGTCAGCTTCTGCTCAGGCTGACGGGCCAGTCACGACAGACATTAAGGACTCTAATATGCTGACGGAAAGAGACACGTTGACGGTTAGGGAGATCCGAGAAAAGCTCAAGGGCCAATTATGTTCAAAAAGGCTGACGGGCCCCTTATCGACGTAGGGAACGAGACAAGCCGACGGGTAAGAGACCGACGGTTCCAATAAAACCTTTACTTGGCCACCACGCTCAATGATAGATTCCTATAAGGAAAGGACTCCGCAATCTACGCTCAAAAGGATTCCTATATGGAAAAGACTTCTGCTCCAAGGAAGAAACGTCAACCCCTACTACTATAAAAGTCCCAATACTCTCATAAATCGAGGTACGCACAATTAACCCCTCTCTAGCACTCTAGAGTTGAAAGAAGTTCTAACTTGACCTTCGGAGGGTATTTGGCCGGCACCACACCGGTGCTCTCTGTTAGGTCTTCTCTTTTTTTTAGTTGTGCAGGTGTCATTTTGAGGGTACAAGCATTGTGCAACTCACTGTTGATATTTTCAGCATCATCAGTTGGCACCGTCTGTGGGAAACTCGTAATTAAGCTATACTATCGTTTCTCAGACTAAAGGGTTGCATGGTACTCACTCGCTCAATGGCAACTACTAATGACGTACAAGGAGAGGAACCACCCACGACTGCCCTCGAGAGACAAGTTCGGACTCTCGGTGCCGCCGTAGAGCGTCTCACCAAACGGAACCTCGACTTGGAAGAACAGCTGCGCCAGAAGGATGCAGCACCAAATGACCAACCAGAAGATCAGGAAGGGACTAGCGCTCCAAGGAGGAATCAGGAGAGACCTGAGGGCAGCCACGCCCCAAGCAGGCCGGAGAGGCAGCACGTGAGCATGCCATCCCTCACGGATGTGACTCCACCACATATTGCCGCCGAGATGCAGGCAATGAGGGAACAGATAGGGGTCATGATGAACGCCCTCAAGGGGCGAATCTCTAGTGATCTTGACGATCTAGTCAACCGTACCGACTCGCCCTTCACTGTGGCCGTGAACTCCTTCCCCCTACCCTACAAGTTTCGCATGCCGAATATAGATAGCTATGATGGGGTGAAGGATCCTCTGGACCACCTGGAAACTTTCAAAACCCTAATGCATCTTCAAGGGGTAGCAGATGAGATTATGTATAGGGCCTTCCCCACAACACTCAAAGGCCCCGCAAGGGTATGGTTCAGCCGGCTGACGCCCAACTCTATCAGCACCTTCAAGGAGCTAAGCGCTCAATTCACTACACACTTCATTGGGGGACATAGGTATAAGAAGTCCACGGCATGCTTGATGAGTATCAAGCAAAGAGAGGACGAGACATTAAGATCCTACATAACGCACTTTAATAAGGAAGCGCTATCGGTTGACGAAGCCGACGACAAAATACTTGTAGCAGCCTTCACAAATGGGTTACGAAAGGGCAAGTTTTTGTTCTCCCTATACAAAAACGACCCGAAGACCATATCGGAAGTACTCTACAGGGCTACTAAGTATATGAATGCTGAGGACATGTTGCAAGCCCGAGAAGAGAAGCCGAGAAAAAGGGAGAGGCAGGAAGATGCACGACCAGACCAAGGGAGAAAGAGGCCCAGAACAGGAGATCGAAAAGACGAAAGGCGTTCTAAACCTCCAAGAGGGAGATTCACAAGCTTCACCCCGCTGACCGCCCCAATAGATCAAGTCTTAATGCAAATTAAGGACGAAGGGGCTCTGACCTTCCTTGGAAAGCTGAAGGGGGATCCTAGCAGGCGTTCCAGAGACAAGTACTGCCGCTTTCACCGAGATCACGGCCATGACACAGCCGACTGTTACGACTTGAAGCAACAAATCGAGGCCCTTATAAGGCAAGGGAAATTGTAGAAATTCGTAAGCAAGGAAAGAACGAATCTAGCGCCGCTAGAGCACCCCCCCCCCCCCTCCGACGAGATAATGACCATCCAAGACCTCCCGTTGGTGACATACGAAAGATTGTAGGAGGGATGCCTACCGGGCCATCCAAAAAGGATCGAAAGACATACCTCCGGATGGTCCAAAACGTCCAGCTGACAGGTCCAGTGCAAAAAGTAGCCCGAAGGGAAAGCCCCGTTATCGAGTTCTCGGAAGAAGACGCGCGACGTCTTCACCACCCGCACAACGATGCGCTTGTTGTCAGCCTACAAGTTGGGGACTACAACTTGCATCAGGTGTTGGTCGACAATGACAGCTCGACAAACATCTTGTACTACCTGGCATGCCAGCAGATGAAAATCAGCAGGAAACAACTGGTTCCAACGAATGCCCCACTTGTCGATTTTGGAAGTGTAAAGGTGTTTCCGCTGGGCGTGATCACGTTAGCGGTGACAGCAGGCGACTATCTGCAGCAAATCACAAAGGACGTAACGTTCCTCGTGGTCAACCATTCATCTGCCTATAATGCTATCCTAGGGCGACCCACCTTCAACGCGTGGAAGGCGGCAACTTCAACTTATCATTTGATGATCAAGTTCCCAACAGAATACGGAGTCAGAGGACTACGTGGAAACCAGATTGCCGCACGTAAATGCTACGTGGCCATGATGGAAATGGATGATCACCTCCAAACCATGAGCATAGAAGAGCACCGGAGCACGACAGAGCCAGTCAAGAAGCTTGAAGAAATACCCCTGGACGACTCCAGACCTGACCAGACAACGAGGATTGGAACCCTTGCAAGTCCCGCAATCCGACAAACACTTACAGCATTCCTCAAAGAGAATCAGGACATATTCGCCTGGAGTCATGAGGACATGCCAGGAATAGACCCTTCCGTCATGGTGCATAAGCTGAATGTATCACCATCCTTTCTGACCATCTGGCAGAAGAAGCGAGTCTTCGCCCCAGAACGGGATCAAGCCATAGCCGAAGAAGTCCGCAAGCTACGAGAGACAAATTTTATTAGAGAAGTCTACTACCCCGACTGGCTAGCAAACGTAGTGATGGTCAAGAAAGCTTCCGGGAAATAGAGGATGTGTGTAGACTTCACCGATCTAAACAAGGCATACCCTAAAGACAGCTACCCTCTCCCGAGAGTCGACACTCTAGTAGACTTTATGGCTCAACACCAGCTGTTAAGCTTCATGGACGCTTTCTCCAGCTACAACCAAATCAAGATGCACGATGATGATCAAGAAAAAACTTCCTTCATAACCAGCCAAGGCCTATTCCGCTACAAGGTAATGCCGTTTGGTCTAAAGAATGCGGACGCAACATATCAAAGGCTTATGAACAAGATGTTCGCACAACAGATCGAGAGAAACATCCAGGTGTATGTAGATGATATGCTGGTTAAAAGTTGAAGGGAAGAAGATCATTTAGAAGACCTTAGGGAAACGTTCAACACTCTTCGCTCTTACAACATGAAGCTTAATCCAGGGAAGTGTGCCTTTGGGGTAACGGCAGGAAAATTCTTAGGATTCATGGTTTCCCAGAGAGGCATCGAGGCCAATCCAGACAAGATCCGGGCTATAATGGAGATGGCACCACCAAAGAATGTGAAGGAAGTACAAAGCCTCAACAGCAAGATAGCAGCGCTAAACAGGTTCGTCTCTAAGGCAACAGACAAATACTTACCCTTCTTTCGCACGCTAAAAAGGTCTTTCGAGTGAACCACTGAATGTCAACAAGCGTTTGAGGAGTTGAAAACTTACCTCTCTTCTCCACCACTGCTGAGTCCCTCGCAACCAGGAGAAGAACTCTTTCTCTATCTTGCTGTCTCCCCAGCCGCCGTGAGTGCCGCCTTGATCAGAGAAGAAGAGAAAGTACAGAAACCTGTGTATTACACTAGTCGGGCGTTACGCGGAGCTGAAGAAAGATATCCACCCATGGAAAAACTTGCTTTCGCGCTGGTTACAGCAGCACGCAAACTGAAGCCGTACTTTCAAGCCCACACGATTATTGTCTTGACTGGTAAGCCTTTGCGACAGGCAATGAGCAACCCAGAGGCTGCCGGGCGCTTGGCACTTTGGGCCATAGAATTAAGCGAGTTTGACATCCAATATCGCCCACGCACCACTGTTAAAGGCCAGGTCGTTGCAAATTTCATAGCAGAATTCACAAATGGTGAGGACAGGGAGGCAGAAGAATCCCCGCAATGGAGCATACATGTAGATGGATCCTCCAATAGGTAGGCCGGCGGAGCCGGCGTCGTACTACAGTCACCCGAAGGAGATACGGTAGAGTGTATGGTCCGCCTTGAATTCCCTACCACCAATAACGAGGCGGAGTACGGAGCTCTGATAGCAGGGCTTAACCTCGTAAAAGCAGCGGAAGCCGAAAAAGTGATCGTTTACTGTGACTCCCAAGTCATAGTCAACCAGATAAGTAGGGAATATGAATGCAAAGGCGAAAGAATGAAGAAGTATCTGGACCAAGCAAGAAGGAGGATGAACGAGCTGAAGGTCAAAATTATGCAGATTCCCCGGGAAGAAAACGAACAAGCCGACCGCTTGGCCAAAGCCGCCTCAGCCGAACACATGGCCACCATTAGTAATACACTCTCCTTCACACAGCTCTCTCCACTCATAAATGCTGTCGACGTACTGGAGCTCGGTCCCCAAAACGATTGGACTATGCCGTTAACCTCTTTCTTGAAGAACGGCATATTGCCAAATAAGAAGGAGGCGGCAAGAAAACTAAAGGTTCAAGTAGCAAGGTTCGTGCTAATAAGAGATGTTTTGTATAAGAGAGGTTTCTCCCGCCCCTACCTAGGATGCTTAGGTTTTGAAGAAGCAGATTACGTCATGAGAGAAGTGCACGAAGGAATCTGCGGAAACCACTCAGGATCAAGATCGCTAGTACACAAGCTAGTACGAACTGGGTACTTTTGGCCAACAATGCAGAAGGATACCGAGGCTTATGTGAAGGCCTGCGACAAATGCCAAAGGTTCAGCAATGTCATCAGGCAACCACCTGAAGAACTCACCTCGATGACGGCACCGTGGCCGTTTGCTTAGTGGGGGTTGGACATCATGGGGCTATTCCCTACGGCAATACGACAATTGAAGTTTCTGATTGTCGGCATTGACTACTTTACGAAATGAGTGGAAGCTGAAGCCTTGGCCACCATTACAGAAAAAAAACGTACGGAGCTTCGTTTGGCGATGCATCATATGCAGGTTTGGCATTCCAAGAATCTTAGTCTCGGACAACGGGAAGCAATTCGACAACGACTCCTTCAGGGACTTCTGCTCGCAGTTGGGGGTACGGAACCATTACTCCTCCCCCGCCCACCCCCAAGCCAATGGACAGGTCGAAGTCACAAACCAGTCCTTGTTAAAAATTATCAAGACCCGGCTCAAGGGGGCAAAGGGCATATGGGCTGAAGAGTTGCCAAGCATACTATGGGCCTACAGGACAACAGCAAGGACACCAACAGGAGAGACACCATTCCGACTAACGTACGGGAACGAAGCAGTCATCCCAGCCGAAATCGTCCTTACAAGCTACAGGGTGCACAACCATGACGAAAAGAGGAATGACGAGGCCATACGTCTACAACTTGATCTGGTGGACGAAGTCAGGATGGCAGCAGAACAAAGGCTTGCACGGTACCAGGACCGCATGGCCAAGCATTACAACTCCCGGGTCAGGCACAGAGGCTTCCAGGTGGGAGACCTCATTCTAAGAAAAGTTATGGGCACGGCAAGGGACCCCACCCAAGGAAAGCTCGGCCCAAATTGGGAAGGACCCTACCGAGTTACGGCATGGCAAAGGAATGGCACCTACCATCTAGAGGCATTGGACGGACGAAAGCTACCACATCCATGGAACGCCGAACACTTACGGAAGTATTACCAGTAGGGGCAGCGACACGAAAAGCAACAACACCTTTTTTGAGTACACTAAGACTTGTCAGTTACCTTTTTAAGTATTTGCTACAATAAGCCCAAAGGGCAGTTTTTTTTTAAGTATTTGCTACAATAAGCCCAATGGGCAGTTTCTTCTACTCATGTTTTTGCTACGCCCAAAAGGGGCAGAATTTGCTTTCGAACTACTTTTTATATAGATGCATGGCAATAAGAGGAATTTACTCAGAACTACTGAAGTTCCTACTTACAAATATGAGGTCATTAAAGACTAAGAAATGACCAAGTCCACAAAATGGACGAGCAAAAAGCTGACGGTCTAAGAAGTGACCAAGTCCACAAAATGGACGAGCAAAAAAGCTGACGGTCTAAGAAATGACCGAGTCCACAAAATGGACGAGCAAAAAAGCTGATGGTCTAAGAAATGACCAAGTCCACAAAATGGACGAGCCAAAAAGCTAACGGTCTAAGAAATGACCAAGTCCATAACATGGACAAGCCGAAAAGCTGACGGTCTAAAAAATGACCAAGTCCCAAAGCGGACGAGCCAAATAACCGATGGTCTAAGAAATGACCAAGTCCACAAAGTGGACGAACCAAATTCCTGGCAGTCTAAAAAATGGCAAAGTCCACACAAACGGACGAGACAAAAAAAACTGACGACCGAGTCCGCAAAGCGAACGAACCAAATAGCCGACAGTCTAAAAAATGACCAGGTTCAAAAATTAACAAATCAATTAAACCGACGGTATAAAAATGACCGGGTCCACAAGATGGACAAGGCGACCAAAATTGACGGTCTAAATAAAATACTGACGGAGTGCGTGAACCAATAAACTCAGCCATTAGACTGACGGTCTAAAAAAGGCTGAATCCGTCAGTCCACAAATGGACAAGTCCATAAGGCAGATGACCTCGTCACGAGATAGTAGGATTTTGCTAAAACTTTCTACAATCATTAAAGCGAAATGATCAAAAAACTGACGAATTTATTAAGCAAACTTACACTAGAAAGCTCAAAGTTTGAAACCAACGGTTTAGTGAAACTGACGGTACACTAAACTGAAAGGGCCCACAATCTTGGTTTCGAAACATGCAAGTTAAATAAACCAAGCAAAAGTAGCTACATACAAGTAATCAAGAGCGACGGCGTTATAAACAAATCCAAGCCCAAAAGGGCATTGAAAAAGCTGTCAAAATATTACACATTGGTGCCCAAGGGGCACTTAATAAAGCTGTTTGCTACATAGATAAAAAAGAAAAAAAAAAAAAAACATGAGCAACAAAAATAAAAAACCGTCACTTAAAAAATTCTCTATTTAACAGAAGGGTCCTCTCCGTCAAGCAGCACCACAGGAGGAGTCGCGGCAGTTGTTGGAAGGTTCGCTGCAGGTTGGGCCAAGACAACTCCACTACCTCCATGAGGGGGAGAATCAACCAAGTCGTCAACACTAGCAATGACGGCATCAGTTGCAGGCGTCATAGGCTGAGCATCGTCTAGGGTAATTCCAGATAGGTCCAATTCAGGGAAAGCTGACGCGACTTGTTTGAGACAGTCATCGAATCCCGTGCCATAATAGCCACCACAAGAATCGATGAAAGAGTCTGACGACTTGAATTTCTCAACGGCGTCAGCCCCTGCCGTCTCCAACTGTCCACGAAGGGTCGACAGCTCTCCTTCTAGTTCGTCCCTCTGACGGCTCGCCTCTTCCAGCTTCCCCTTTACCTCTTTCAGCTTGAGGTTAAGTGTGCGCACCGCCTCCTTATACTGAGCCTGCTGGTCTTACATGTTAGCATTATGCTTGTTAACATGAGTGACGACCCCCTCCTTGGCCACGCACCGATCTTGCAGCGTCTTCACACGAACCAAGGCCTAGAAAAAGATATAACCGTCAGTTATCAAAAAAGAAAAGATTAGGCACGTTAGTCAGAAAAGCTGACGGCTTACCAGCGAGAGACCAAACGAGGCTGACGACCCCAGTTCTTCTGTCCCCAGCTGAGTGCAAGGATCTATATCCGCCAGTCTTATGAGTGCTCCAATAGCCTCGATGGCAAAATCCTTATGCGTCAACAGGCTATGGGGTCCCTGCAGGACGGGACCAAAAGAGGTCATAACACCCTTCCCAGCTCCATGGCCCGACGTGGGGGGCGACTTCCCAGGAGTGACGGTTGGCTTTTTCGACGGACGAATGACTACCCCGTCAGTTTTCCTCTTCTGGGAACCCTTAGCGACGGTTTGGGGGGCAGACGTAGACGTCGCCTCCCCCTTCGCCTTCTTTTCCTCCTTCTGACGGGCAGTGGCAGCCCTGATCCGTTCCTTAGCTACGTCCATTTCTGCAAAAAAAGCATAAGGGAAGCTGACGACTAAAAGTACAAAGAGTGACGTAACAAATAGGTCAAGGAACTTACGGTGACGAGAAAACTCTTCCAATCTACAAGCTTCAAGCATCGGTTCGGGACCCCTGCAGTACGTATGAAGAGTGTCGAGGGTAATCAAGTCCCAGCACGATCGCTCTTCTATAGGTATCTCCAAAACCCGACAGATAAAATCTTCCTACTCGTCGGTTATTGATGGACGAGTGAAAGCTGAAAAAGAATAATTTGGCTACGTTAGTACCTTTTCAAAAATAAATTGAAATAAGTAGCAAACTGACGAGGGTAAAAGTTGACGATTAAAACCTGACTCCCTAACGAACTCCCAAGTATTGTCAAAACAACCAAAGGGAATCGTTTCCCACTCTTCCTGATGGCACACCCAGTCCCTCCCTTCCACAAAAAAGAACCTACTCTTCCAGGCTCTATTAGAGTCTGGCATCTCAGACACCAGCCTCAACTCCTTCTCCCTAACGGCAAAATGATACATCCCCTTTGAAGAAGAAAGGTGCCGGGTCTGTAGCAGTAGAAAAATTCATCCAAGGAAAGCTGATGGTGGCCTCCACTTAGACGACCCCACAGTACCTTAGCACTAATAAAGATTCTCCACAAGTTTGGAGCAATCTGACTGACGGATATATCAAGGAAATCAGCCAGCTGACGGTGTAAAGCCGTCAGAGGCAGTCTCAACCCGACAGCAAACATGGCATCATACATGCCAACATCTGCAGTTCTTCCCGTATAACATTTCTCACCCTCCCTAGGTAGACGGATGGGAATATGGTCGGGGATTTGGTAACGGGTGCGTAATTCGTTAAAAATTTTAAGTGTCATCTTTGGAAGGAACTTATTCACAGCCCAGTCCTTGGGAAGGATGAAGGGACGACTACCTCCAGGACTTTCAGAATCCCCTTCACAAGACTCCTCGTTACCTTCATCACCGTCACTATTTCCCTCTCCTAATCCAACTTCACCCTCCTCGCCTACTTCTTCCTCCTGGCCGCCGTTTCCCTGACTTCCTACTTCCTCGACGGGAGCATGGGCTGACGTCTCCCTCCCTGACGACCAGGAGGAACTCTCAGACTCACTACCTGAGTCTGAACCAAACACCTCGTCGTAGCCCGCTCCTTCGCGGACCGACGACTGGTCACTCGACGCGTCACTCGACATCTACCTACAAGTGACGGGTGTAAACTAAGTACCTAGGTTGACGACCTCACTTTAAAGAAAATAATTGAAAGTTTGCGAGGAAAGAGAGGAAACTTACAAGTTTTCCAAAAGTAACGGTTGAAGAAGTGACGACAAAAATGTTGATAGTGCTGACGGAATATAGGCGACGGATGTGCTCTCCAGGAATCAGTGAAAGTGAAATAGTGAAAATAGGGAGAGGTGGGCCATATATATATATATATATATATATAAGGGAAACGCACGGAAGACAAAGCGACGCCCTCATCCAGACACGGAGACAACCCGAGCACGCCATGTGTCCTAGCATTTAATACTGGGGTGTTAGCTTTAATTATTTTCTCTCCCCTAGTCAAAGCAGCAGGTAATGACGAATGAAAACTCCATAACCAGTCAAGTATAGCTGACAGAGATATGAAGTAGGGGGCAACTGATATGGAAGAATCATAGCAAGTACCATGGGCTTAACCCATCAGCTTCTGCTCAGGCTGACGGGCCAGTCATGACGGACGTTAAGGACTCTAATACGCTGATGGAAAGAGACACGCTGACGGTTAGGGAGATCCGAGAAAAGCTCAAGGGCCAATTATGTTCAAAAAGGCTGACGGGCCCCTTATCGACGTAGGGAACGAGACAAGCCGACAAGTAAGAGGCCGACGATTCCAATAAAACCTTTACTTGGCCACCACGCTCAATGATAGATTCCTATAAGGAAAGGACTCCGCAATCTACGCTCAAAAGGATTCCTATATGGAAAAGACTTCTGCTCCAAGGAAGAAAGGTCAACCCCCTACTACTATAAAAGCCCCAATACTCTCATAAATCGAGGTACGCACAATTAACCCCTCTCTAGCACTCTAGAGTTGAAAGAAGTTCTAACTTGACCTTCGGAGGGTATTTGGCCGGCACCACACCGGTGCTCTCTGTTAGGTCTTCTCTTTTTTTTAGTTGTGCAGGTGTCGTTTTGAGGGTACGAGCATTGTGCAACTCACTGTTGATATTTTCGGCATCATCAATAGTTTACCGGTAGAATCAAGAAATCTTTCTTAGGAGCCAAGGTTACATATTGATTGAAGAAATATAACTCTTTGTTTAGAAACAATGAAAAAAAAAAACACTTATAGTGTCGATCTTATGTTAACCTATGAAGTAGAGCTTTTTGTTGTAAAATTATTACGATAAAAAGCTTTAACTAAGAAAAGTTTTAATGTTTTGAGAGTCCGAAAAATTATAGGAAATAATGCTTTAAAATTGTAGATTTATAAAATATAAACAGTAAATTGTAGCTCTTTAAAGTACTTAATGCTCTTTTATAATTGTGCTAATGCAATACAGGCCCAAAATCTAATTGTAACCCACTTTAATTTATTTATTTTCCACATAACTATCCCTTATATGATGTTATTCAACGGCAAATTATAATGAATAGTTATAATTCAAGATTTAATAAAAACAATTGTTGACAGCGTTTGAGCAAAAATTCCACTTTTCTTGCTTTCATTAGTTTGAAAAAAATCTCTTGGAATTTTCATGTTCATGGCCCTTCAAATTTTCATACACTTTCCAACGATACATCATTTGCTTAAACTCGATGTTGTTTAATCCAAATTGACCACCTCAAACTAGTGTTGCACATTTTTCACGTTTAATGCAAAAAAAGGGAAAGATTATGGGTCCGTTTGGATACAGCTGAAAACTGAAAACACTGTAGCAAAATAATTTTTAAATGTGTGAATAGTGATGTGGGACCCATTTTTAATATTTTTAATGCGTAAACAGTACATAATCAGTGTGTAAACAGTGCTTACAGTACTTTTTGTCTACCAAAGTCAAACAGTGCGGCGAAAAAAAAAAAAAAAAAAAGGGAAAATGCGTGAACAAAATGCAGACGCAGGAAAACTCAGAATCCAAACACTCACTGTGCATCTAACCAATAAATTGATTTTCTAATATCTTACCATATTCAAAGTTGATTTTAACATGAGAATTATCTAATCAAAGAGAATTTCACCCTCTTCACTATGAATTTACTGCAATATAAAACATGGCCTAATTTTCAGTCCAATATGGTGGAAATTAACATTCTCAAAATATTTTCATGAAATTTAATGATTTGACATCCGGTCGGTGTGAATGGTTAGTCAACTTAATTTCTAGCAACCAAGGCATCGTTGGGTCCCGAATAATTATCCACTAATATTATCAATCTCAAATAGCAATCACACACAACAATACAAAATTTTTACGTGGAAATTCATTTCTCTTTGAAAGGATAAACCACAGGACAAATTCCAAATCAATTTCATTAGATGAAGTAAATGTCTTGAATGTATACTGTTTTATTCATGATCTAATAAATATCTTGAATGTTCTTTATTAGGAAAAATCAAGAATTAACTCTGAAAATAGAAGCAAAAATTCAGGCAAACATAGATGTGAGACAAAGGCACTTGCTATTAGAGTTGATGAAGAGGTGCATGTTTTTTCATTTTCTTAAACCTTAGTAATTACATGTTGTGATTAATTAATTATAAATAACTAACACTCGAATGTTAATTAATTAGACAAATAATAATAGCGGTCAAGTTCCTGAATTGGCAAAAGTCTACAAAGATGTTCATTTTAATCCAAATACAAATAAGTGGATACACTATGAGGATGAAGCTACATATGTATGTGTATCATTTCATCCCTATTATTCCATCATTATCATGTTTGTAAAGCTATTACATATGTAGTATTAATGTTGTGATTGCTTTTTTTTTCTCTCTCTCTCTCTCTCTCTTTCAAATGGTAGGAAACTATTCTCAAAGTGCAAGAGGATCTTGAGTCAAGATCCTAATACAATTCCCCTTACATAAGAGGAGATCTCAAACTTGGTTTTTAAGAAAAAATCCGGTATTGTAAAAGGACTTGGCATGAGACCTTCCTCTTCTCTAGTAACCACTGCCTCATCTTATTCCTCGGTAGAGTATATTCATCGATTAGAAAATGAGATAATTAAGCTCAAAGAGGCAAGAGTTAGGGACGAAGAGGAACGAGCTAAGGAGCAAGAGGCACGAGCTAAGCAAGATGAGATCCAAAAGAACGTTCTTAATTTTTTGAGGAGCAAGGGTTATGATGACAGTTTTAACTATAGGGGTGGTTCATCTTCAAGTTAAATCACTTATTTGTTAGTACTTTATCTTTAAGCTAAAACACTTCATTTTTTATGTATCATTTGAAACTAATTGTTAGAAATGTTTTTTATAACATAGTTAATGTTTTTACTTTACGATTTTAATGTAGTAGTATTTTTATATTTGTTCAGATTTTTTATTGGTGGCTTTAGGGGATTTACTTTTGGAATTATTTGAAGACATATGAGGACATCTTTTGGCTTTAGGGGGTTCTAATTATATTATGCTACATTTTTTGTATTATTATAAAACATCTTAAGTTATTATATGTGTTGCAAACAATTATTGTATGGAAGGAGTTTGAATTTAATACTTGTTTTAATTTTAACTTGTGGAATGAATGGATCAATTTTTTATAAATGGGTTGTTGAAATAAATGTGTTAATCAAATGTGAGGTTTTAATAATGTAATAACAGATTACATGTTAAGATCAACGTCATGAAAATAATAAAAATAGAAAATAAGTTTTAGTGACGAATTTTTTTGTCACAAATATAGCAACAAAAAATTGTTTTAGTGACGAAATATTTCGTCACTAAATGCAGTGGAATTTTGTAAGAAATGGTTTTAGTGACGAAAATTTTTGTCGCTAGATGTGCATGGATTTTCTTATGTTAGGACATATTTGGTTCACTTGTTAAGAACATATGTCAATATATTTTATGTAGTTGGCTAATCTTTTGACAAAACGCATTTTACTTATAATGGGTAGATCTAGGATGTGTTTAATACTTCAAGAAACCTTGTTTCAAGTTCAAGTGTTAAAGTCATGCAAGTCTGTCCAAGAATCAAGTGAGAAAGTGCTGAATTTTAAAGCTCGATAGCTTCTCGACACCTCCTCGACACCTGGCTATCTGTCGAGCTCTTCAACTAATTCTTATCGCAATCTCGATAGCTTCTCGATCGATCGAGAAAAATTCTGTCCCCTCGACACCTTCTCGATAGCTGTATCTGTTGAGATTCATTAAACCTCAACACCTCCTCGATAGCTGCTATCTGTCGAGGTTACGGAAATTCAGATTTCTATTTTTGGGCCAAGCTTATGTATTTGAGTATGGTTTCTTTTCTCACAACCCTAGACCTATATAAGGTTTATTTTAGAGGTCGTCACATAAGAGAATACAAGGAGAACATATGCAAAAAGTGACCGATACTTTATTCTCTCTGAAAGAAGCTACTGCGTCTTTGCGCCTTAGGGTTTTGTAACCAAGTGCTTCTTGATCTTCATTATTGATGAAGTGAAGAACTTTGCAGCCAACATTCGTCTTCTTCAAGTTGGTGAATGAGTCACGTATTGGAATTCGTGCAAAGGAGTTAGTCACGTATTGGGATCCGTGCAAAATCAAAGGGTGGCGTTCATATATTGAAGAGTTCAGAGGTTCTGAAGCGGTAGAAGGTTTCTGCTGTGAGTTCATTTACGGGATTGTAGAGTCTAAGAACAAAGGTTTTGTACTAGATCTGAAACTTCTCTTTACTATAGTGGATTTTTTTTCGGGAAGGTTTTCCCCCCAAGTTTTTTACTGTGAAACTGGTTGGTTTCATTGGTTTTTCTGGGTCATCATATCTTATCTTCTTTATTTTTTCGCTACATGATTTTGACATGATATTGATGTTTGTTTGTTTGTTATTAACAAGGTTTATTCATAATTATTCTAATTAACAACTTGAGTTTAAAACTTGTTAATTTTATCAACCGGGGTCTAAATTTTCCAACATCTTAAAAATAGTTTTAGTGAGGAATTTTTTTGTCACTATATGTACCCGAAAATAGTTTTAGTGACGAAATTGTTCGTCACTAAATATGATTTAATAAATTGAAATGGTTTTAGTGACGAAATATTTTCGTCACTAAATACTGTTTTTAACGAGAAAAACATTTAGCGACGAAACATTTTCGTCGCTAAATTTTTTTTTTTTTTTTTATTAAATCGAACTTTTAGTGACGAAATTTTTCGTCGCCAAGACTTTTAGCAACAGGGCTATAGCGACGAAACGAATTTCATCACTAAATGTCCAATTTCGTCACTAAAGGTTCTTAGTGACGAAAACCTGGACTTTTAGTGACGAATTTTTTCATCACTAAAAATACATTTTCTTGTAGTGCTTGTTTATCGAGAAGGTTCCATTCTTCATCTTTCATAATATCAAGTTTTTTCCCCGAATAGGAGATGCAACTTCTTCCTATAAAGATAATCTTCAATCTACATCCTCCAATATCCAAAGTCTATTCCATCAAACTTTTTTATTTCTGAAGCCTTGCTTCTTCTCCAACCATCACATCTACTCTAACCTTAGCTTTGATATCATTGTTGGGTCTTGAATAATATTATCTACCAATATTATCAATCTCAAATAGCAATTGCACACAAGAACAAAAATATTTACGTGGAAAACCCTTTCTCCTTGAAGGGAAAAAACCATGGGACAAATTTTGAATCAATTTCACTATTTCCAAATCAATTACAATATCTCTTGTGTATATCTCACGACTAAAGAAAAATTTCTATTATTTTTCTTTGCTCTCACATACACTCTCTTTGTGTCTCACTGCTAAAGAAAAACCTTCTTGTTTTTATTTGCTCACACACACACTTTCTTTGTGTGTCGAATGTGGTAACACTTTGCTCTTTCCTCCTTGGCTATCTCATCAAATGTGGTGACCCTTTGCTCTCTCCTCCTTGGCTATCTCCTCAAAGGCGGCAATACCTTGCTCTCTCCTCCTTAGCTATCTTTTGAAAGGCAGCAACACTTTTCTCTCTCCTCCTTAACTACCTTCTCAAATGCGGCAACACTTTGCTCTCTCCTCCTTAAATATCTTCTCGAATATGGCAACACATTGCTCTCTCCTCCTTGGCTATCTCCTTGAAGGTGGCAACCCTTTGCTCTCTCCTCCTTAGCTCTCTTCTTGAAGGCAACAACCCTTTTCTCTCTCCTCCTTGATTTTTCCCAAGTGAAAATTCACTTTTTCTCTCTTGGTTTCACACTCTATTATCCCTCTACCCACAGGGAGGGCCCTTAATCCAAAGCTATCAAATTCTTTGTAGCATTGTCTATTTATAAGACTCTTTTTTTATTCCCTCTTGAACTAGGAACACATTACTTATTTAACAATGAATAGACTTTTCTTCCACACCAAGGATTAGTCTTTCCTTTCACACAAGGGAATAAACTTTCCTTCTACACCAAGAAATAGTCCTTTCTTCACCACAAAGGAAACCCAAATTAAGTTTTCCTTCTTTAATTAGGAAATTTAATTGAATTTCCAAGTCACAATTGCATTTGAGGCAATTTCAAAACAATATATTTTTGGGTGTACACGTGTAAGTGAAGTCCCACATTGAATAATGATAAGAATAATGAGTAGTTAATATGTCACGCTGCAAACCCCAAAGGGTCCAAAGCAAGAGAAAGATGTCTCAAAGTACCTGTAGATTTTTCCTTTTTGACAATCCAATCCACATAAATCATATCAAGTACCAACATCAAGAATTATCGTTATAATTCCATTGAATATATTCTCAAAATAAGTCAAAACTCTAAGTAATAATTATAAGGACCATTGGCCACAAAAGAATAGAGGTCTGAATAAATAATCTAACTTCCACAAAGTTTGTAAGGTTTTCAACTTCATTCTTATCAAAAAAGTTTCTACCAATTTCCCACATAACAAGACAAGATAAGCATCTTTAAATTTTATAATATACCATAAAATTCATGATTTCCTTATCAAAAATTAAATAAAAGATGCTCATTTTTTCATATCAACAATTCCTACATTTCCCCAAATGCAATACCAAATATGATGCATTTTCATATATAATCATACATATATTAAGGTTATGACACAATAATTTTTAGGAAAATATAATTTTCATAGGTAGTTTCCAAAAGTGTGTCTAACCCAAAAACATCATTTATGCAACATGTTTATTTTTCAAAAATCCTATTAAAAAGCTACTTACCTTACAACCTACAAAAGCCAAATTTTCCAAGCTCCAAAAGAGATTAGCTAGAACCTAAATAATATCAAGTAAACCTATCACAATAAGCATAGAGCTTGAAATTGTATCTAACTACAATTTAGGAATTGCCAGATAAGCACTTAATTAAGCAAGCCTAGTATTTAACCTCATCAATAATAATATATTCCACTTCCAAAGTTTCTCAACAAATTAATTCATAAGGCATAGACTCCAATTTATAAAGTTAACCCATTTAATAGCATCTCCAACATTATGACTAGCTTCCATAAAATTTACACTACATCAATAAGAGACCCATGAAAGCAAAATCAAAATATCCTCCAAGACAAGAAATTTATAACTTCAACTAACTCCAAATAAACCCAATAGCAATGGAAAAATTAGATTTACCAACCATCACATGTTATAACTCAAAACTCCTAAATTTCCACCATAAATAAACCTTAGATAGTCATCATTAACACAAACCATAAAGTCAATACCGTACCGGTGGCTGTACCGATTTGGCCAGCGGTACGATATATTTCGGATATCGGTCAATACCGGTGTACCGTTTCGGGTTTACCACTATTTTTTATATTTATGAATAAATAAATAAATATATATATATATATATATATATGTATATGTATGTATGTATGTATGTGTGTGTGTATATTATAATAAATATAAAAGTTTACCATAAAACATTTCCTCAATTTAGAACTAATTATTCATGGTTTTAGACTTTAGTATCAATTAAAAAAAAAACACAATATAAAAAATAGAAAGCTTAAAAGTTACCATTGCATGCTAAGAAAACAAATAATACTAATAAGTTAATGCAAATAAGTTACCATTCTGCCCTAACAAAAATTCAAAAATTGCAAAACTTAAAAAAAAAAAAAAAAAAAAAAAAAAAAAAAAAAAAACATTTTTCTGTACCAGCCGGTACACCTGGTACTGGCCGGTATTGTCCGAAATTGGCCGGTACACCCGGTATTTCTTCCCATACGAAACAGGGGGGTTACATGTACCGATATGCTTGCCGGTATAGTATATACAGGCCGGTACGCCCGGTACAGTACAGAATCGACTACCTTGCCATAAACCCACTCATTAAATAATTCCACCAATACAAAACTCATACATATAAACACATAAATATCACTTCCAATGCTCATAAATCACATGAGTATCATTATTAAAGCTTAGATAAAAATATAACCTCAAGCAAAATATAAAACTCACCAAAAGGATTAGAAATTTTACCTTAAATAAAAGATAAAGATGCTTAGAGATTCCTAAGGATTTTCTAGTAACATTGCCGGAAAAATGATGGTAGAGATGGTGGCATGGAGGTACCAGTGGGAGAGTGTGAGGGAGTGTGAGAGGACCCTTGTTGACCGGCCAAAAGAGAGAAAAGAGATAGTGTGAAAATGAGTGGTGGAGAATGGTGGGTAGGTGGGAGCACGTGAGACACTTAAAATATTTGACCCTTTTTTTTCTTTTTCTTATTCTTTTTCTCTTTTTCTTTTTTTGTGTGTGACTGGAACGTTACATAATATAAAATAATTGAGCACATACTCATTGGGCTTAAACCTTTTGAGTTAAAGTGTGTCTCTATATGTTACACTAATTACTTAAGAAAGCTTTCCAAGGTATTTATCTCCCCAACAAGTGCTATTAGAGCCCATAGTGGTGTGGGGCAAAAGTGGAAAAATTATCAAGGTTCCTTTCGTAGTTGGAGTAGGGTACTTGAAACCCTTTCGCAAATAAAGTAGGATGGGTCCCTTTCGCAATTGAAGTAGGGACGGAATATTGCACCAAGCATGTCCACAAATGCTACACAAATGATCTTGGAAAACGCCCTACAAAGGATTATTATTGCCCGATGGTGCTAGTCAACGATAAGGTGTGAGGTTTCCCATGGAGGATGTTGGGAAATTTAGACCCCGTTTGATAGAATTACCAAGTTTTTAAATCCAAGTTGTTAATTAGATTTATTATGAATAAACTTGTTAAAACAAACAAACATCAATATCATGTCAAAATCATGTAACGGAAAAATAAATAAGACAAGATATGATGACCCAGGAAAACCAACGAAACCAACCAGTTTCACTAATAAAAACCTGGGGGAAAACCTTCCCGAAAGCAATTCACTATAGTAAAGAGAAGTTTCAGATCTAGTACAAAACTTTTGTCTCTAGACTCTACAATCCCCGTAGATGAACTAACAGCAGAAACCTTCTACAGCTTCAGAATTTCTGAACTCTTCAATATATGAACGCCACCCTTTAATGTTGCACGGATCCCAATACGTGACTAACTCCTTTGCACGAATCCTAGTACGTGACTCACTCACCAACTTGAGGAAGAAAAATGTTGGCTGTAAAGTTCTTCACTTCATCAACAATGAAGATCAAGAAGCACTTGGTTACAAAACCCTAAGACGCAAAGACGCAGTAGCTTCTTTCAGAGAGAATAAGATATAGGTCACCTTTTGAATGTGTTCTCCTTGTATTCTTTTATGTGACAGCCTCTAAAATAAGCCTTATATAGGTCTAGGGTTATGAGAAAAGAAACCCTACTCAAATACATAAGCCTGGCTCAAAAACAAAAATCTGAATTCTCGTAACCTCGACAGATAGCAGCTATCGAGGAAGTGTCGAGCAGATGTCAAGATTTTATGAATCTTGACAGATAGCAGCTATCGAGAAGGTGTCGAGAAGGTGCCGAGGGGACAGAAACTTTCTCAATCAATCGACCAGCTATCGAGAAGCTATCGAGATTACGATAAGAATTAGCTAAAGAGCTCGACAGATAGCCAGGTGTCGAGGAGATGTCGAGAAGCTATCGAGCTTTAAAATTCAGTACTTTCTCACTTGATTCTTAGACAGACTTGCATGGCTTTAACACTTGAACTTGAAACAAGGTTTCTTGAAGTATTGAACACTACCTACATCTACCCAAATACAAGTAAGGTGTGTTTTGTCAAAGGATTAGCCAACTATATAAAATAGTGACATATGTTCTTAACATATGAATCACATATGTCCTAACAATCTCCCCCCTTTAGCAATCCGTGACAAAACCACAACAAACAAATGAACATATGAGAGAAGTCATAAATCACTCAACTCATATTCACTTGTTAAATACAATAAAATCTATCCTAACACAAACTCTTAAAAAACTTTGCAAGAAGAAAGTTTATGGCATGGAAGACTTTGACAACCTGTATTTCTGAAACACTTAAACAAAACTCATCAAAGCATCTTAATGTGAAATAGAAATAATAGATTGCATACAAGTAATACGAAAAATGTATATAAAAATAGAAAAGAAACAACACATGTAGAGATAGGTGAAAGAAACATACATCAGCATATAAAGAAGATAAGCACAATGTATGTAAACATGGTCACAAGACCCAAGGTACAAGAAAAAGGAAGTAAGCACTCCCCTTAACAAGATGAAACACATCTCCCCCTTTCAAAAGAATGTATTTCTCCCTCTAACATGTAGAATCTTAAAAAGAAACCACATATTCTCCCCCTTTTTGTCATGATTGACAAAGGGTACAAAAAGCTAGAAAGCTTCACCCGAGAGACATAAAGATGATCAAAGATGATCAAGGGGGCACAAAGAATCCATATAAATGCATGAATGTAATGAAACAAGATGCTATGGACGACAAGATAAAAGAAAGATGCACACCACGTGAAAAACAAATCTCTCAACAAGAAAAATGTTAAGCACATAGATCCCAAAACACACACACACTAAACAAGTCTAACCAATTTTATATTTCAAAAACAAGTGAAGACAGTTTAATGAGTATACAATAACACATGTAAAACCTTGTGATAACCAAATCACATTGTACCTGCATATATATTAAAAGTAGCAAAGAATATTGGGTGTTATGTGTGAAAAATATCGCAAGATTGCATATGTGTATACATGTTATGATGATTTGAGATACGAGAAAATAACTTTAACTCACATACAATCATAACTGTTTGATGGGGACAATCACCTTTAAGGTACATCCTATAACTCCCACATCTCCTAGAATACACGCTTGCAACCATATTTAAAGCATTTTTAATCTTTTTGCTTTTTATTTTCTTTGCATATTTTCTTTTATTTTTAGCATATCATACATAGGCATAAAAAGAGAGAAAAGAAATACCCAAGATGTTAAGCATTTGACATCGCATTTTTGCTATGCCAAAGCATACAAATGCCTCTGACACTACACTTTTGCTATACCGAAGCATACAGATGTCTTTGACACTGCACTTTTGCTATGCCGAAGCATACAGGTGTCATATTATGATTGGCGGGTAACAGTGATAAGATAGTTATTTATGCCTTTCTCTTAGGATTTTCTAGTCCTACCCGTCAAAAAGAGTGATACGAGTGATAAGTTTAAGAGATAACTTAATCTTACTCATCACAAACAAAAGCCACAAAGCTCACTTGTTTAGTTATGCATAGAGATGCTCATCTAAGATACAAGAGATACAAAATTTAAAAATTTTGTTTCAATGGCCATCCAAGGTACACAAGTACCAAAGTACACAAAACACATACTGTTTTTATATTTTTCTGATTTTTCAATTTTTTTTTTATTTTGAAAACAAAACAAAGTAAAAACTAAACAACCAAACAAAAACAGAAAAATAATATGAGAGCATGAAAGAAGGATGCATATGCATGAAGGCGTGATAGAAAAATGCAGATGCATGAAAGCATGATTTCAAAAACAGATAAGAAATCAAGCAAAGAGAGTCCTACTTTAGATAGACAGAATTAAAGCAGAGGACAAACAGAAAAGACAATTAAGTCTTAGACTCCTTTCTCACCCACACAACACGAGACTTTGGCTGTGAAAATGAAAAAGCTCGTGTCCTAGTATGTCTACTAAAGGACATAGAAGAATTAAGATTCTCCTAAAATTGAGTTAAAAAGCTCAAGGCTTTTAATAACTCTCCAAACAAAGATGCAGGTCCTTGAGAGGAAACTTGTGACCGTTTGGACAATTGCTTATGAGAATACAACTTAAATCAATTAGGACGAATATGTCCAGCAACACCACAATGATGACAAATATGAGGTCTAATAAAGGATTTAGAATTAGACAAATCAGTTTTAAATTTCATACCTTTAATGTTTCTCAGATTGTGGCAAAAAGACAGTCTTTGATCCAGAAGCCGTGAAAGAGGAGGGGCTAGAGGAAACAGCATATCCTACGCCAGTCTTATCAGAACTAGACCTTTGAGCACTCAAGACCTCATCAAGTTTTGCACTAGACATCCTCTCTTTTTGAGTTCTAGCTTGACTAAGCTCAACCTCAAGATTCTTAACCTTCTCTTCTAATGAGGTGTTCTCTACAACAAGAGTCTCAACTAACCTTGTAGTCTCATCTAACTTGACTAATAGATCAGCTTTTTCAGTTTTTACCTCATTAAGCTCTTTTCTACAAAGATGAGAAGTCTTTTCAGATTTTATAAACTCAATGCATAGCATATCATAGGCTTCCTGAAGGGTCATCTTCTTAGGTACTTCATCATCAGAAGAATCTTCACTGTTACTAGCACTCTTCACAATCACTTTATCGGTTGTGGCAGCAAAAGCCATAACTTGACGACATTCACCCACAAACTCATCAGAAGAGTCATCCTCAGTATCACTCCAGGTAGCAATCAACCCTTTATCTTTTGACTCCTTAATCTCTTCTTTCATGAAGTAGTTTGCGCACTCTATCCTCATATGACCAAAACCTTTGCACTCATGGCATTGGATGAGGGGTTTCTCATTCTTGCCCTTCCTTAAGGATTTAAGTTCCCTAAGAGGTTTGCCCTTATCCTTTTTCCTAAACTAAAGAAGCTTGATAATCTCATCAGTTATGAAAGTCAGATCCTCATCCTCATCTTTATCCTCATCTTCACTTTCAGAGTCCTCAATCTCTTCCTCTATACCTTTAAGAGCCAAGTTTTTACTCTTTCCACCTTTTCCCATTGAGCCCAATTCCATCTCATAGGTTTGAAGGTTCCCTACAAGCTCAGTCAAAGGAATTTGATCACGTCCTTTGCTTCTTCAATGGCAGTGATCTTGGCATGGAATCTTTCAGGTAAAGACCTAAGAATTTTCCTAACAATTTTGGATTCTGCAATACATTCTCCAATGTTGAAGGTAGAATTCACAATATCCTTGAGTTTGGCATAAAACTCACCAAATGTCTAATCCTCCTCCATTCTTATTTCTTCAAAACTGCCAGTGAGTTGTTCAAGCTTCGCAGTCTTTACTGTCTTGGTACCTTCATAGGTGGTCTCAAGAATGGTCTAAGCTTCCTTGGCAACTTCCGTGGATGATATTTTCTTGAATTCCTCATTAGTCACCCCACAAAACAAAGCATTCAAGGCTCTATTATTGAAATTTGCAGCTATGATCATTGCATCGTCCCAATCCACCAACACTTCCTTTGGCTTAATCCAGCCAACTTCAATAGCTTGCCATACCTGTTCACCAAGTGCCTGTAAAAAGACTTTCATACGAACTTTCCAGTACGCATAATTAGTGCCATCAAATAAATGAGGTATAAACAAAAATTGTCCTCTATCCATGACAATAGGGATCAAGGATCACACTCAAGAAATTAATCCAATCAGAGTGAACCCGCTCTGATACCACTTGTTGGGAAATTTAGACCCTGGTTGATAGAATTAACAAGTTTTTAAATCCAAGTTGTTAATTAGATTTATTATGAATAAACTTGTTAAAACAAACAAACATCAATATCATGTCAAAATCATGCAGCGAAAAAATAAATAAGACAAGATATGATGACCCAGGAAAACCAATGAAACCAACCAGTTTCACAATAAAAACCTGGGGGGAAACCTTCTCGAAAAGCAATCCACTATAGTAAAGAGAAGTTTCAGATCTAGTACAAAACCTTTGTCCCTAGACTCTACAATCCCCATAGATGAACTCACAGCAAAAACCTTCTACTGCTTCAGAACCTCTGAACTCTTCAATATATTAACGCCACCCTTTAATGTTGCACAGATCCCAATACGTGACTAACTCCTTTGCACGAATCCTAGTACGTGACTCGCTCACCAACTTGAGGAAGAAGAATGTTGGCTGCAAAGTTCTTCACTTCATCAACAATGAAGATCAAGAAGCACTTGGTTAAAAAACCCTAAGGCACAAAGACGCAGTAGCTTCTTTCAGAGAGAATAAGGTATAGGTCACCTTTTGAATATGCTCTCCTTGTATTCTTTTATGTGACGGCCTCTAAAATAAGTCTTATATAGGTTTAGGGTTGTGAGAAAAGAAACCCTACTTAAATACATAAGCCTGGCCCAAAACAGAAATCTGAATTCTCATAACCTCGACAGATAGTAGCTATCGAGGAAGTGTCAAGCAAGTGTCAAAATTTAATGAATCTTGATAGATAGCAGCTATCGAGGAGGTGTCGAGAAGGTGTCGAGGGGACAGAAACTTTCTCGATCGATCGAGAAACTATCAAGATTAAAATTAAAAATCAGCTGAAGAGCTCAACAGATAGCCAGATGTCAAGGAGGTGTCGAGAAGCTATCAAGGTTTAAAATTCAGCACTTTCTCACTTGATTCTTGGACAGACTTGCATGGTTTTAACACTTGAACTTGAAACAAGGTTTCTTGAAGTATTAAACACATCCTAAATCTACCCAAATACAAGTAAGGTGTGTTTTGTCAAAGGATTAGCCAATTACATAAAATAGTGACATATGTTTCTAACATGTGAATCACATATATCCTAACAAAGGATAAAAACGCGTGGGGTTGACACGTGGAGGCCCATGGATGATGCACTTGTAAAGGAAAAAGCCCATTAGGCAAGGGGAAGCGAGTAGGACTTGTTTACGGCCCCTTGAGAGGTCTTGAAACCCACAAAGAGACAAATACTTACACGTGAGGGGAAGATTGTTGGGTATACATATACAAGTAAAGTTTCAAATTGAATAATGATAAAAAAAAAAAAAAAAAAAAAAAAAAAAGAGTAGTTTATAATATAACAAAATTGATCACCTACCCATTGGGCTTAGGTCTTTTGGGTTAAAGTGTGTTTCTATATGTTATATTAATTACTCAAGAAAACTCTCCAAAGTATTTATCTTCCCATCAAGCACCACAAAGGGTAAAACAGTGATTTTGTAGAGAAAACCAGTTTATACTACGTAAATATTTTCTATTTTGTAAAAAATTTGTCTTCAAGGTGCTTTTGGTCTTTAGGGACTTGCTTTAGGTCTAAGGTGAACCAAAGGGTTATAAAGCTTAACGCAAGGTCAATTTTGAACTTAAAACCATTGAACTTCACCAAATTTGGTCTTTGTGTATGCTTGAACTTTGTTGAAGTCGAAGACAGAGCAATCTGGCTAAGCCAATGCAAATCGAGCCTCAATGATGGGAAAAAAATCTTTAAAAAAATGTAAGGTGTACAAAAGTACAGATTGTGTGTTCGCATTACCATGGAAAGACTTGTCATCTACCCTCTTTTTTTTTCTTTTTTCTTTTTTCTTTTTTAACTCTTCTTGCTCGTTTATATATTTGGCACATTTCAAGCCAGTCTCTCGTCGATTTTTGTGTCCTTCAACGTTTTTATTGGACATCTACTAGTTGTTTTTCTAAATTTTCACCATCCTTGAAGATGCATTCCCTCTTATGTTTCTCTACAAGTCCTACGCTGAGACTCAACTATGCTGTGGTTGCAAATATCGTGGTATAATCTTGAATGCAATTCTAATGATCTTAATGCAAAATTTAGAATTTGCATGCCAATTGGAAGTTATCACTATATCCATTATCTATTTATAAATATTACTATTGTTTTAGATCATTTAAGTGTGTAGTTCCTGCAAAAGCAATAACAATCAAAGCCGTAGGCGGGTATTCAAATAAAGGGGAGCACCTTGCTATCATGAAAACGCCAGCTGTTATCGTAGTAGCTGCATGAATCGAAGCGGATACTGGATTGGGACCCTCCATAGCATCGGGTGACCAAGTATGCGATCCTATCTGTGCAGATTTCCCAACAGGACAAATAAGAAGTAAAATACAAATAAGAGTTATGGCATTCAATCTCATATTGCAAGAAATCCAAGAATTTCTGGGGGCCCTAGCACAAGCAAAAATGGTTGAAAAGTCTACTATTTGAAAGAGAGTTAAGTAACTTTTGGTGATTGTGAGTGCATGAGAAATAAACATTGGAGTACTGCATAGCTAAACCATAGCACCATGTGGACAAATGTGTCACGGATTGGATAACACTAAATATATCTGGTAATTAATTTCTAGCAATTGAAGATTTTGACAGTCCCGAGTGAGTGCATGAGTTGTGTCTGGTAATACAAACTAAGTTAGAGGAGTTAAAGGTTTACGGTAGTCTCTAACATTAGATTGCACTTGATGTTTTCGATGGTTCCAACTTCCAATTGAACGTGTGAAATGGGCATGGGCAACATGGACACAGGTGCAGGGGCGTAGCCAGGATTTTTAACTTGGGGGGATCGAATTACATGTTAGTACATTAGTCATAACTCATATATTTATGTGTACGTATGTGTGAGATAGATAAAGTTAAAAGAAATAAAGAAGTGAAGCTTAATGACTAAGAATGCTACCAAAAAAAAATCACTAGTTTAAGCAAAACAATAAACTTTTAGCAACTTTCACATTTGAACACGCACAAACATGGTGCATTTTTGTTTACTTAAAAAAAATAGCATCTTGACAACTTTCTTTTTTTTTTTTTTTTTTTTTTTTGGGGTTTGAGTAAACATGTGTTTTGTTGTGTGAAGTCCACTTGAGAAACTAAAATATTGTAATTGTAAAAATGGTCATATTTCAAAAGGAATGCTATAAAGAAATTAACATTGTATGATGCATGAGACCCACAACAAAATAAAGCATATGACAATTGCTTCAGTCACTTGTTGAAACAAAGGCTAATGACTAAAGGGTAAATAATACTTTTACTTTGTTTTAGTCAATTTATATGCCATAATTTGCTAGACAACCCCACTTATCTAATTATTTTCATTACTTCCATATTCTTCCTTTAATCCTAATAGTTCCATCCTCTAAATACGTCCAATCATCAACCAATAAGATTTGAGACATACTTATGGTATCAAATATTTTTTATCACTCGTGCTAGTGTGTCATTCTATGTAGTTTTGAGAGATAATTGCTAACGAGTACTGGCACAAAGGTCGTCTAGATGATAGACGACCCTATACATGTTCGTGACAAAAGTTAAGAACAAGATTCCAACAACATACATCTTCTGCATGGACGAAGGAAACCACCATTCATTAAAGAGTGGATAAATGCCCACAAGACAGCTAATGACTAATGACTGCGACGGAACAGTTACCAAACTTAATGATTGACCAACGGCTATCCGTTGCACCATTAAGGAGATCATTAGAGTCAATCAATGTTACGTTACTCTTAGGAGAAAAACATAGAACCAGCATTAATAGGCATAATTACACCCACCCATAACAAGCTATAAAAGGGAAAGAAGAACCCAGGTAAGGGTAAGCAACAAAACGCCAGAGAAAAGTGAACTGTGAGCAAGTTAAGTTTGGGATTGTGTAATCTGACTTAAGCATCGAAGTATTCCTAGTTGGCCTCACGCCGACGAAGGTACCCCTTTTTGCTTTCTTCTTATGTTGACAGCAGGTCCCAGAGGTCGTCCATCGTTTTGACGAGGAACATACTGACGAGGCACATTTTCAGCTTCATCAGTTTGGCACCGTCTGTGGGGACCTGACCATCGTGCTCCTACTGATAAAGCTCCGGTCTAGAGATGGACAATGAAGCAATAACACCTCCAGATCCTGTGGTAATGGTTCAACAAATTCAGGCTTTGACAGCAAATGTACAAGAGTTAATGAAGCAAAATGAAGAACTGAAAGGACGAGCCCGTCCAGAGGGAAGCAACACTTCGCTTCATCGACGAAGTCGAAGCAGGCATGACGAAGTAGCCGGCAGCCCTGCGAATAGCAAGGGAAAGGATGCGATGGAGTACACTGGACAGTCTGCACTTGGCAATGGCAATTTGATGCAAAATCTAAGGAAAGAGCTCGATGAAGTGAAAAACACTATAAACAGAAAGACAGTAATGAACTTGGATGGTATGCTGAAACGGATGGATTCGCCCTTTACGCTCAGTGTCTTGGAGTGCCCCCTACCTCCAAAATTTCGTTTGCCATAGCTAGAATTCTATGATGGTACAAAAGACCCCCTTGACCATATAGGAGCCTTCAAAACCATCCTAAATTTTTAGCAAACCCCGAACAAGGTTATCTGTAGGTCGTTCCCAGCCACCATTAGAGGGGCCACAAGAGTTTGGTTTAGCAAGTTGCTAGTGTCTTCCATCAAGAACTTCGAGTAACTCAGTGACTCCTTCATTCACCATTTTATTGGCGGACAACGGCACAAAAGGCCAACCTCTTACTTACTGATGGTAAGACAACAAAAAGGGGAGAGCTTGAGGGATTATGTGAAGCGATTCAATAAGACAATATTGGAGATCAACGAAGCTGACAATCAGGTCATCACGACGACCTTCCAAGCGGGGCTCAATAATCCCGTCCTTATCTTTTCATTGGGCAAGATGCCACCAACCTTCATGACTGATCTGCTGTTCAAAGCCCCAGAAGTATATGAATAAGGAGGATGCCCTTACGACCAAAGGCTTAATGGGAAAACGAAAGAAGGACGAGACTAGTGAGTCTCATGGTAAGAAAAGGGATCACAAGGACTCGTATTCGGAAACAAAGGTCGGCAAGAGCAGTCCTGACGACCCGAGGAAAAAGACAAATTTCACTCTGTTGGTTATGCCTACAGACAAAATACTAATGCAGATAAAGGACGAGCCAGGGTTGAAGTGGCCTAAACCACTAAGCACGTCCTCAAGGAATCGTGACCCAAAGAAGTATTGTCATTTTCATAAGGATCATGGTTATTATACTGATGAATGCCACGATCTGAAAGAACAAACAGAGGAATTGATCCAATGTGGAAAACTTCAAAAGTTCGTTAAAAGGGACCATCAGCCTCAACCAAGGGCTAAGGATAAGAATCATGACAATGCGAAGGATGATAGATGAGATCATCCAAAGCAAGTCATGGAAGAAATACGGACAATAGCTGGAGGGCCAGTATCAGGAGGCTTATACAAGTCTTTAAAGAAGACGTACTGCAGACAGGTCAACAGTGTTCATATGAAACATCTGTCCCAGAAGTATCGACGGTCATATGATGACGACATCACATTTTCTGAGCAAAATGCGAGTGGAACAAAGCAACCTCATGATAATCCACTCGTCATCACTTTGGAGATGGAAGGATTTGCCATGAGGAGGGTGCTAGTGGACAATGGAAGCTTGGCAGATATAATGTCTATGAGGGCCTACCAACAATTGAAATTGGATCCTAAGAGGCTTAGATCCTTTAATTCTCCACTAGTCAGTTTCAGCGGAGATAAAATTTACCCAAGGGGAATCGTCACGTTATCCGTTACAGCTGGAACATACCCAACGTAGGTGACAGTTCAAGTAGACTTTTTGGTCGTTGATTGCCCGTCATCCTACAATGTCATCTTGGGACGACCCACACTGAACAGGCTTAAAGCAGTAACGTCGACTTACTGCTTGAAGGTGAAGTTTTCGACTCCAAACGGGGTAAGTCAGATATGTGGAGATCAACTATTGGCTAGGGAATGTTACTAAACAGTCCTGGCTTTAAAAGAAAACCACGCATGGGTAGTAGAAGAGGAATCAATAGAATCATCCCAAGAGCTAGAAGAAGTGCACCTAGTAGATGAGGACACGACAAAAGTGGCGAAGGTAAGGACATGACTTAGCATCGCATTGAAAAGCAAAGTTGTGAAGTTCCTCAAGCAAAATCTAGATGTCTTCGCTTGGACCCATGAAAATATGCAGGGGATAGAAAACAAGGTCATAGAGCACAAGCTGAATGTTGACCCTGCCAAAAAACCCATCCAGCAGAAACGACGAGTTTTCACCCCAGACTAGAACAAAGCAATTATGGAGGAAGTAGAGAAACTTTTGACAGCTGGATTCATTAGAGAAGTATATTATCCCGAGTGGTTGGCCAACGTCTTCATTTTGAAAAAGTCCAATGGGAAATGGCGCATGTTCGTGGATTTTATAGATCTTAACCGAGCCTGCCCTAAGGATAGCTTTCCCCTCCCTAGGATTGATCAGCTGGTGGACTCAACAGCAGGCCACGAGTTACTAACTTTCATGGATGCATTCTCAGGCTATAACCAAATCCGCGTAAGTGAGGAAAACCAGGAGAAAATCGCATTTGTTACCAACCAAGGGTTATATTGCTACAAGGTCATGCCTTTCGATCTGAAGAACGCAGGAGCTACATACCAAAGGTTAGTAAACCAGATGTTCTCAAGATTGATCAGGAGAAATATGAAAGTTTACGTCAACAACATGCTAGTGAAGAGTAGAAAAGCCGAGCAACATCTGGACGACCTCAGGGAAGCTTTTGATGTGTTAAGGAAGTATCAAATGAGGTTGAATCCAGCCAAGTGTGTGTTTGGGGTGTCATCTGGTAAGTTCTTGGGCTTCATGGTCTCACAGAGGGGCATAGAAGCTAACCCCGAAAAGGTCAAAGCCATATTGGATTTGACGTCACCAAGGAGTGTGAAAAAAGTTCAAAGGTTGACAGGACACATAGCAGCCTTGAATAGGTTTATGTCTAGAGCGACGGACAAATGTCTCCCATTCTTCAAGACTTTGAAGCAGGCTTTCCATTGGACAGACGAGTGCGAAACAGCTTTCCAGGCTCTCAAAAGTTACTTGTCCAAACCACCATTGTTCAACCCGTCCATCGAGGGGGAAGATTTATTCTTGTACCTAGCCGTCTCTGAAATAGCACTGAGCTCGGCACTTATCAGAGAAGAAGTCCAAGTTTAAAGACCAGTTTACTACACAAGCCAAGCTTTCTAGGGGGCAGAAGCAAAATATCCCAAAATAGAGAAGCTAGCCTTTGCTTTGATTATTGCGTCGATGAAGCTCTGTCCTTACTTCCAAGTGCACACAATACTGGTAATGACGGACCAACCACTACGAAAGGCCATGAGTAGGCCAGACGCAGCAGGAAGAATGGTTCAATGGGCAGTAGAGTTGAGCCAGTCCGATGTTGACTACAGGCCTAAGACAGCAATCAAGGCCTAAGCACTGGCAGATTTCATTGCTGAATTCACCATGGCCGAGCAAGATCCAAAATCAGAACACTAGATGATACACACAGACAGATCAGCAACATCAGGCATGGGTAGAGTAGGTGTGATTCTCTCCTCCCCAGAGAATGATGTCATCAAGTATGGGATGAGACTCCAATTCCCTGCGACAAATAATGAAGCAAAACATGAAGCCGTCTTGACGGGCCTGCGAGTGGCAAGGGCTCTTGGAGTAAGGAGCCTGATATTGAACTTTGATTCAAAACTTGTGACCGGACAACTGAATAATGAGTACGAAGCAAAGGAGGACAGAATGAAGAGGTACTTGGCTTTGGCTAATCAATTAATTTCTAACTTTAATGATGTTAAGATTATCCAAGTGCCCCGGGAGGAAAATTCTGAAGCAGACGAGGTTGCTAGGCTGGCATCGTCAGATACAAGAAAGGGACGACCAGATTTGCTATTGGAAGTACAATATCTCCCAAGTATCGAAAGGCTTGAAGTAAGTTACGTATAGTCAAGGGAAAGCTGGATGGATCCAATAGTCACTTACATCAAGACTGTGAACCTTCCGTCAAACCCAGCTGAAGCTCATCAAGTCAAGATCAGATCGTCCAGGTTTACGATTTTAAATGACGAGCTATACAAAAAGGGATTCTCCCAACCCTATTTGAAGTGCCTTATCCCAAGAGATGCTGAATATGTCCTAAGGGAAATCCACGAAGGAGTATGTGGGAACCATTCCGGACCACATTCACTCATTAGTCAAGTTGTCCGTGCAGGATACTTCTAGCCAACAATGCAGAAGGATGCAGCTCAAATCGTCCAGACATGCGACAAATGCCAACGATTTGGGAACGTGCAGCATGTCCCAGCCGAGCATTTGACAAGCATAACTTCGCCTTGGCCATTCTCCACGTGGGGAATCGACATAATGGGCCCTCTACCTCGCAGTAAGAAACAGGTAAAATTTTTGGTCGTTGCCATTGATTATTTTACAAAGTAGGTAGAAGCAGAGCCTCTTGCAGTTATAACAGAGGCGAAGATACAATACTTTGTGTGGAAGAATATTGTTTGCCGATTTGGAATCCCTCGCATTATCATCTCTGACAACGAACGACAGTTTGACAACAGAAAGTTCAGAGACTTCTGTAGAGAGTTAGGGATAAAGAACCATTACTCTTCACCCAGTCATCCTCAGGCCAATGGTCAGACAGAAGTCACAAATCGAACCTTGCTCAAACTGATCAAAACCATTACTTGATGGGGCAAATGGGGCATGGCCTAACAAGCTCCCAGTAGTTTTATAGGCATACAGAACAACGGCAAGGACCCCGACGGGCGAAACTCCTTTCAAGATGACTTTTGGAACTGAAGCGATGATCCCTGTGGAGATTGGAATATCAAGCATTCGAAAAGCGTGGTATGATGAGCAAAGAAATGACGAAGGCCTCAAGTTAGCCTTGGATTGTTTACCAGAAGTCAGAGACAATGCTACACAGAGAATGACACTATACCAAGAGAGGATGGTGAAGTACTACAACTAGAGAGTCAAGCTAAAGTGTTTCAACCCAGAAGACATGGTCCTAAGGAAGGTTTCACAAACCACCTAGGATCCAAGTGACGGGAAACTAGGCCCCAACTAGGAAGGCCCATACAAGATCGTCCATCACTCAAAAAAAGGTAGTTACTACTTAAAAGACGAGAAGGGAAAACCTTTTCCTCGTCCATGGAATGCAGAACATCTCAAGAAATATCATCAGAAAGGAGAACAAAGATTCAGCCTTAATAAGTTCCGAGATTCGAAACATCTCGTTTATTTACATACAGATAAGCGAGAAATCAGTTTTTCATTATGCACTTGTTTTGTTTTTTATTCAGTATTGATTTATTATTCAGTACTTTACATGTAGCACTTTTGTGTTTCCACAAGTTTATGTCCTTGTAACTCATCTTTATGAGCAAGGACGAATAAAACAGACCACATGTTTTCAGAATTACTTTCGTTGTATATCATGACAAATGCCTCAAGGCAAACAACTTTCGTTGAAACAAAAAGTGGAGGGAAGGATAAAAACCTCCATCAGAATTAATGATGAGGTTAGAAATCCAAATTTAAGTGATAAAAACTCTAAGTTTAAATCACAAGGATAAAAACCTCCGTCAGAATTAATGATGAGGTTAGAAATCCAAATTTAAGTGATAAAAACTCTAAGTTTAAATCACAAAGATAGAAATCCCGTCAATAAGAATGATGAGATTAAAATCCGAACTTAAGTGATAAAAACTTAAAGTTTAAGTCACAAGGGTAAAAACCCCCGTCAAAACTAATGACGAGGTCAAAAATCCCAACATAGCGGTAAAATTACAAGTATAATCACAGGATAAAAATCCCTCAGTGGTGAAATTCACCTCATGTGACGAGATCAAAACAAGTGATAGAAGTACTAACTCTATGACCAAATCAAGCTCAGACTTCAACGGGTATCAAAAAGGTTACAAGAATGAAAGATTTAGCAAGAGAAGCTATAGCATGTGATGGCATAGACAAAGTAATAAATAGTTTAATAGACGGCTCCAAAACCTAGGGGAAACGTCACTTCCAAAAAGAAAGAACCACCTCAAAACATGAGGTAACTAGTATTTGTTAGCAAAAGAAACCCCCAAACATAGAAGGGGAAAGTATATTGTCTTCAAAATAAATAAACAGTTATGAAGGCAGGGTTGAAGGTTCGTCAACAACTTTGTCTCCAGCTGCTTTATCCTTCTCCGGTACACCAGATTCAGCTTCCTCCAATTCCTTCACTTCATCTTCCAAGACTTCAGTGTCAATTTTCTCAAAGTCCAGTCTAGAAAAATCCACAGCCAGGCTATGATGTTTCATGGTCCAGCGACGTAAAAGTTCAAATCCCTTGAAGTATTACAAGAATTGGAGGTCTGAGAATTCCTCTGATTGCTTAAATTTTTGAATAACTTTCTCCCTCTCATCGTCAGTCTTCAGCAGGGCGGCTTGGATCTCCTCGTCTTTTTGACTGACGAGTGCCTTCTCCACACGCAAGGATTCAGTGAGCTCCTTTACTCTCTGATTTGCTTCGTTCTTTTCGTTCATCGCAGCGATCAGATCTTTCTTCAACTGAGAACATTCAGCCTCAACAGATTCTACTTTTGACGTGGCCATCACAACCTTCTCCTCCACATTTAGATAGTCTGTCGTGATGCGCAAAAACTCTCCAAGTACCTACAAAAGAAAAGAGGGAAAAAAGAGTCGTACACATCCATACGAAATAAGTAAGACAAGGAGATCAAGATGACATACCTGCACCAACTTATGAATGTGTCGACTGACGAGCTCGTGCGAAGTAATAAACGACAAACTCTTCAGTTTGTCACTTGTGATGACGTTATGCGCACAGCCTAAAGCTGTGGGGAGATCGTCCCATACATTCATCCCAATTTTACTCTTACCCCTGGTATGAGTCACGAGAGGAGTGGCAGCAGTCACTTCCAAAGATGGAGTTGGAGAGGGAGGAGTAACATGAACAGAAGGATTTGGAAAAGAAACTTCAGCCTTCTCATCACCTAACTTCCTCTTCTTTGAGTCCAAAGTCAAGTTGGCTTGAGGTTCATTCTTCAAGTTCTTAATACGAGCATATTTGTCTTTGCTATATCAAGTTGCCATTTCTGCTAAAAAAGAAAGACGATATGGAAAGAAGTCACCCCCAATTAGACAACAAACGAAGTCAGAGGAAATAAAGTAGTTGACAGACGAACTTACTTTTTTCTTCTCAACGAATTTTTTCCAGAACGTATTTTGACGGCTCAGGGGCTAAGCAGCAATCATATAAGTGATGAGGATCAAGTAGATCGTCAAAATCCTCTATTTCACGAGCATAAGCAAAAGCAGCTCGAACTCGGTGACGATATTGGTCTTCGAGATCAAGACGATCAAGATTTGCAAACCAAAATATAAACGATGTCAGACAAGCAATCAAGGTATGGAAAAGAGTAGAAGGAGATCACAAGAATACGCACCAAGCGCTGGAACCTCCCATTTTCGGAGCAATCTTGGGACTTCCCCTCATAAATCGTCAGATAAGGTTTCCTAACCAGATCCAGAGTCGAAAAAGTACCGTGATTTCTAATCACGGAAGGACGAAGGGAAATCCCTCACAATCTTGGATTTCCTATCCTAGGGTAGAAGCTCAAAATACCCGTAATGGTTATACGACTTTAGATGATACAAAAACAAAAACTCGTTGACCGTAATCATTTCTCCATCACAGGCCGATACCCAGATGACCATACAACTTATTTCCGTCCTCCAGGCATTAGGGATAAGTTGACTAGGGGCAATCTGAAGGGCATTCAAAAGGTGTAAAATGAATGGGTGAACTGGGAATCGAAGGCCACACAAAAACTGAGCCTCATAAAAACAAACCTCCCTGTGAGCAAAGTTGCAAGCTTTCTCACCCAGGCGAGGCAACCTGACAGAAGTGCTTTTGGGAAACTGAAACCTCTTCCTAAAACCCTTCAAATGACTCTCCTTCAGGCAACAAGACTCAGAAAGGGCATGAAAGGGACGTGAAGAAGAAGATGAAGGTAGCTTAGAAACTGCTGTGTCAATCACTTGATTCAGAGACTCAATGTTAGAAGACAACCCAGTCTCCAATTCGCTGGACCTAACGTCATCTGCCCTATACTCAATAGGATCCATCTCAAAGTGGTACCTAACTAAAGATTGGTGAATAAAAGGATAAAGGGTGAACAAAACATGCCTAAGTGCTGAATAACGAGACACAAACAAACCCACTTGGGGATGGTGACCCGAGGAATGTTCTAAGAAAACTCCTAATCGAGCAAAGAAAAAAGAGACAGAGGGGCACTCTTGGCTAAGAAAATCAAAACCAACCATGAAAGTATAAAGAGATAGAACCTTACCAGGAACTGTTTTTGAAGAAGAAGATCACTTGGCGCTTCAGAAATTAGACCAAATAGGGTGTAGGAAGGGGAACGGTTTTCTCTAAAAAGGAAAACCCAAAAAAACGCTCCAAAATCTAGGAAAGCTCGCACGAACTGCAAACGAAAAACCGGCACGTGTCCTTTTCCTTGAAGATCAGTCACCTCACATTTAAAGCAAAACACTGAATTTCAGAAAAAGCAAAGTGTGGAAACCATTCACATTCCAAAGATCGTCCAAGATAATGACGACCATGGAATGAGGGGGCAACTGATGAATATCGACACAAAGGTCGTCTAGATGATGGATGACCCCATACATGTTCATGACAAAAGTTGAGAACAAGATTCCAACAACATACATCTTCTGCATGGACGAAGGAAACCACCATTCATTAAAGAGTGGATAAATGCCTACAAGACAGCAAATGACTAATGATTACGCCGGAACAGTTACCAAACTTAATGATTGCCCAACGACTATCTGTTGCACCATTAAGGAGATCATTAGAGTCAATCAATGTTACATTACTCATAGGAGAAAAACGTATAGAACCAGCATTAACAGGCATAATTACACCCATCCATAACAAGCTATAAAAGGGAAAAAAGAACCCAAGTAAGGGTAAGCAACAAAACACCAGAGGAAAGTGAACTGTGAGCAAGTTAAGTTTGGGATTGTGTAATCTGACTTAAGCATCAGAGTATTCCCAGTTAGCCTCACGCTGGTGAAGGTACCCCTTTTTGCTTTCTTCTAATGTTGACAGCAGGTCCCGAAGGTCGTCCATCGTTTTGACGAGGAACATACTGACGAGGCACATTTTCAACTTCATCAATTGCCTTAGCCATTTGATCGATCATACAACCACGACATATTTCAAAGGGGAAACCACTAAAACTAACATTGGACTAGGTATGTGAATTTTTTTGGAGGGGCCAATTAATACATATGCAAGACCAACTTGTTTTTATATAGTATTATATATGGGTTTCAAAAGCTTTGTGGGGGCCATGGCCCCACAAGATTATGTGTGCCTCTTCCCCTGCACAAGTGGTTTCTAGCATATTGGTTTAATAATCAAATATATGATAGGAGCAAGAGAAATTTTACTCTTATAAATAAGGTGAATTGTTATTAGGTAGTTATTAATAAAAGTTTGTTTTAAAGGGTTTTTCTATTATTTTGCGCATTTTTGGCGTGATGGTCATTCTACAACACAAAGTTCTTGTACGTGGAGTGGAGGGCAAGGGTTAGAGTTCAAGTCTCCAAGAGAGAGTTTTACACACCTATGTACTTAGATTAGGCAAGAGATG
Source organism: Quercus variabilis (assembly GCA_030445155.1). Lineage (NCBI taxonomy): Eukaryota > Viridiplantae > Streptophyta > Magnoliopsida > Fagales > Fagaceae > Quercus > Quercus variabilis. The sequence continues at coordinate 55,182,946 of CP129447.1, read as the reverse complement.
TAGTATTTGTAGTAAAATACAACCCTTATAAGTTATAACATTTTATTCACAAAGTTCTTGTACGTGGAGTGAAGGGCAAGGGTTAGAGTTTAAGTCTCCAAGAGAGAGTTTTACACACCTATATGCTTAGATTAGGCAAGAGATGTAGTATTTGTAGTAAAATACAACACTAATAAGTTATAACATTTTATTTTAACACATGAATTTAGTTAACAATTTTAAACCTTACATAAGTCACATCTATTTTGCCATAAGTTCAAACAAGCTCAATTCCATCCAAAACAATAAAGCTACATTTCATTATATATATATATATATATATATATATATATATTCAATTAATCTCCGAAACATATTTTTAGCCTTTCTTTAGGCGGATGGAAAGAAGTAATATTAATCCTTTAGTCCATTCTCCATAGTTCATTGAAAAAAAATAAAAATAAAAATAAAACGCTACTTTCAAAAGAAGAGAGGATTCCCTCTTTATTACTTTTCCGTTTTCACATCTGATTTAACTCAAACCTATATGGCGCTCACAAGTCACAAGTTATGAGACTGTTGAATAAGAAATTTGTTCCAACTTTTTTTTTTTACCGACAATCCTGATACTTTAGAGTTTGTTTTTGCTTTTAATTTTTTCTTCCTTTTATTTTCTTGTACGGTGAATTCCATGCTACAATTGCTCTCTCTTTTTTCTTATCAAGGTACGTAGAGAGAGAGAGATATAAATTATAGTATTCTTATTATTTTATAAGATAATTATTTGAAAAAAAAAAAACTCTGGAAAGAGAGGAGCAAGAAGCAAATTTTCATAATCACTTTTGATTTATGAATTACATTAAACCAATATGTTTGAAAAAATATATTTTTTAAATTAAACCAATATATTTTACACGAAAAAAATAAAAATAAAAACTCTGAAAAGAGAGAAAAGAGAAAGAAACAAATTTTCATAATCACTTTTGATTTATGAATTAAATTAAACCAATATGTTTTCACAAGTTTATCTTTTTGGTGGAATAAGTAAAGCATACTTTAGCCTCAAGATTACAGCCTTTTGCGTTTTGTTATTAAACTCATTTAAAGCAGCAATAAGTCTCCGTGATCATGGTGTTATTGGGAAAACCCTTAAATACTCTTGAGCAGTATTTTAGGCTCACAGAAAGAAATGCGCATATACATGAGACTCATCCTGAGGCCCACGCTTATGAGAGCCCGAAACATTACTCTGAGAGTACGTAAATATTGCCTAGGTGTTGCATGCACCAGCTCACCAACTCCAACCAAATTACCATTCTTTGCTAAATGCTCCCACCAATGCATTAAATATTAGCCATCATAGTTGGCCGTAGTTTTGAGGTGGAGGAGACAAGACTGCGGTGTACTCCCATCAATGCGCAGAACCTATTTCTGTGGTTGGCTTGTTCAAAAATCGATCACATATTGGCTTTTGTTATTGCTTGTAATAATGTTATCTGATACGAACAAAGGAGTTCTGTCCACTAGTATTGCAAAACTGTTATCGGGTATAAAAATATGGCTCGTGTATTCAGTCGATAATAACTAACAACATTGCAATAAAATAAATAAAAAAATAAAACTGCGGTGTAGTAAGATAGAATAAAATAAGTTAAGAAAAAAAAAAGAGGAGATAAGATAAAATCAAAGAAAAGTTGCTATAAACTGTTGGAAAATTTAGACCCTAGTTAATAGAATTAATAAGTTTTAAATCTAAGTTGTTAATTAGATTTATTATGAATAAAACTTGTTAAAACAAACAAACATCAATATCATGTCAATAAATAATGCAGCGGAAAAGTAAATAAGACAAGATATGATAACTCAGGAAAATCAATGAAACCAACTAGTTTCATAGTAAAAAATTTGGGGGGAAACCTTCCCAAAAAACAATGCACTATAGTAAAGAGAAGTAGTACAAAACCTTTGTCCCTAGACTCTACAATCCTCATAGATGAACTTACAGCAGAAACCTTCTACCACTTCAGAACCTCTAAACTCTTCAATATATGAACACCACCCTTTGATGCACAAATTCCAGTACGTGACTAACCAATTGCGCGGATCCCAGTACATGACTAACCTTTTGCATATGTTCTCCTTGTATTCTCTTATGTGACGGCCTCTAAAATAAGCCTTATATAGGTCTAGAGTTGTGAGAAAAGAAACACTACACAAATACATAAGCCTAGGGTGAAAATCAGAAATCTGAATTCCCGTAACCTCGACAGATAGCAGGTGTCGAGCAAGTGTCGAGAAGGTGTCGAGTTTTAATGAATCTCAATAGATACAGCTATCAAGGAGGTGTCGAGAAGGTGTCGAGGGGACAAAAAATTTCTCGATCAATCAACCAGCTGTCAAGAAGCTATCGAGATTGTGATAAGAATCAGCTGAAGAGCTCGACAAATAGCCAGGTGTCGAGAAGGTGTCGAGCAGCTACCGAGCTTTAAAATTCAGCACTTTCTCACTTAATTCTTGGACAAACTTGCATGGCTTTAACACTAGACTTGAACAACACGTTTCTTGAAGTATTAAACACATCCTAGATCTACCCAATTACAAGTAAAGTACGTTTTGTCAAAGGATTAGCCAACTACATAAAATATTGACATATGTTCCTAACAAGTGAATCACATAAGTCCTAACATAAACAATTAAGCTCTTGAATTTATATTAAAAAGTACATTCACTTGTTATAACTAGGAATTTTAAACCTAATTTTTATTATATAGTATATAATATAATTTTTTTGTGGTCACTAAATAAATTATATTTATAATCTTATATAACTCTTGTGTAAAATCATAGTATATTTATTAATATCCTAATTTTGGGATTCTATTTCTTTTTTGTATAGTATTGATTGCACAAACTGTTTTACACAATTTTATACACACCTTCAAAAGTAAAAGTTACAATTTTAGTTACTTGCGAGGGAATTAATAAAATTGTGTACAATAATTTGTATGCAACAAATTTCCTTTTTTTTTTTTTTTTAAGTATAACAAGTAGCCTATTATTAAGATCGTATTATGAAACATATCACAAATAATCTACAAAAATTGGTTGGGTTGGTTTTTGAGATAAAAGGAATTTGTTGTCTTTAAGTGTATTGAAATTTGTCAAGATAGATTAAAACTATAATATCACTATTTCCTTATGGGTAAGTTTAAGCCATTGAATAATGTCCTATTAACTTTGGGATTCCGTTTCTTATCTTAGCCGCATGTTCAACCTATTATTAGAATCTCTACGTATCACACCTCATCTTAGGCTACAGAAACTCGTTATTTGTAAAACTTGTTAGGGTCATAGCTGTTGCAATTGGCTAAACCTTAGACAAAATGCACTCTACTTGTAATTGGGTAAATCTAAGAAAGGTTTAGTACTTCAAGAAACATGTTGTTCAAGTTAAGTATTAAAGACATGAAGATTGGTCCAAGAAACAAGTGAAGAAAAGTTGTTTATTAAGTCTTGATAGATAGCTCGACAGATGCCTACTATCAAGAATTAATGTGAAGCTCGATAGATAGCTCGACAGTAGCTCGATCTATTGAGAATTACGATTTCAGAATTTCCAGATCTGAAATTTGGCCAAGTCTTGTATATTTGTTTGGGGTTTCTTTTCTTATAATCCTAAACATATATAAGGATTATTTTAAAGGCCGTCACACATGGATATAGAGACCAAGAGACTTATTTTCTCTGTGAGAAGTTACTACGTTTGTACACCATAAGGTTTTGTAACCAAGTGTTTCTAGATCTTCATTGTTGATAAAGTAAAGAACTTTGCAACCAATAACATCTATTCAAGTTGCTGGAGTTAGTTATGTACGTGGGATCCGTGCAAAAGGTTAGTCACAAATTGGAGGTTTGTGCATCAAAGGAAAAAAGGCTACTACAAGATCAAGTCCAATTGGGTATTGAAGCAAAGGTTCAATTGTAGGTTGGTATTTCAGGATAGGCCAGTGTAGTTGGTAAGATTCCTTATACTTGTAACCGCTTGATTGTTGATTAGTGGATTCTTGAGACTGGTAACCTTAAAATCACCCGGTCGGATTTTTGTCTTGCGAGGTTTTTCCCATTTGTCAACAAATCACCATGTCAATTTATTTTCCACTGCATTTAGTTTATTTGGTAATTTGTTGGTGCCTCCACGATTTGCATATAATTTGACATAATTAATCAACTTGGGTAATTGAATTAATTAACCGAGGTCAAGCTATCTTAACCCAACAAGCGGTATCAAAGCATGCACACTCTGATTAAGTTTTAATCTCTGCTGTGTGATCAATTGATCCCTGTTGTTATGGATTGTGGAAAATCTTTGATTATTCCTCCTTTATTTGATGGTACTAACTATGAATACTGGAAAGCACACATGAAAGCTTTTTTGCAGTCCTTAGATGAAAAAGTCTGGCTAACAGTTGAAGTAGGTTGGATAAAGCCTGAAAAGCCACCTGCAACATGAGATGATACTAAGATCAAAGCTACCAACTTTAATAGTAGGGCACTGAATGCTTGTTTTAGTGTTTTATAACGAATGAAGAATTCAAGAAGATCTCTTTTACTAACAATGCCAAGGAAGCTTGGACTATTCTTTCGAATACTTATGAGGGCACCAAAGCTGTTAAGAACTCTAAGCTTCAAAGGCTCACTACCAGTTTTGAGGAAATTAGGATAGATAAGGATGAATCATTTGATGAATTCTATGCCAAGCTCAAGGACACAGTGAATTTGGTATTCAATCTTGGAGACCAAATTCCAGTCTCTTCTACTGACAATGTCAAGGAAGCTTGGACTATTCTTCAGAATATTTATAAAGGCACCAAAGCTATTAAGAACTCTATGCTTCAAAGGCTCGCTACCAATTTTAAGGAAATTAGGATGGATAATGATGAATCATTTGATGAATTCTATGCCAAGTTTAAGGACATAGTGAATTCGGCATTCAATCTTGAAGAACAGATTCCAATGCTTAAAATTGTTAGGAAGATTCTCAAATCTCTTCCAGGGAGATTCCATGCCAAGATTACTGCCATTGAAGAATCAAAGGACCTTGACTCTATTCCTTTGACTAAACTGATTGAGAACTTGCAAACCTATGAACTAGGGTTAACAAGGGTTGGCAAAAGTGGCAAAGGCAAGAACATGGTCTTGAAGACGAAGAATGATGACAATGATGAGTCATCTAATGATGAGGATACCAAGCTAAAGTCATGTATCATCAGACAATTCAAGAAGTTCATTAAAAATACGAATGCCAAAGCTGGCAATAAGGATCGCAAATAGACTTCTTTCTCTTAATATAAGTCCCAAACAAGGGCAAGAGAGAATCCAAGGATGCTGATCAAGGCAATGGTGTTCCTGCTAGACCAAAGTGCTATGGGTGTCATGGATTTGGACACATGAAGCAAAAGTGTCCCATATATCTCAAATCCATTGGCAAAAGCAAAAACTTAGCTGCCACCTTAAGTGACTCAGAACCAGAAGTAGATTCTAATGAAAGTGACCAAGAAGGGATTCTAAGTGCTTTTACAGCCACTGTTAAGTCTACTAAGGAAGTAGTAGACGTAATTGATGACAAAGAAGAGCTAATGGAATCAAAATTTAAGAAGATGGATGATCAGGATGACATCCACACTGCCTATGCTAAGCTATACAAGGTCTCTGAGAAGCATGAGAAGCTCTGCAGGTTGGCCACGAGAAAGCTCAGTGAAGTGGAGTTAGAACGTGAGGAACTCTCCACCCAAGGTTAATGAAGCTAATCAGACCATTAGAGTACTAAGATTTGAGAACAACTCTCTTGTTGAAAAGGCCAAAAAACTGGATGCTGAACTCTTTCAGGTTAGAGCACAATTGGAATGGACTTCAAGTGCCAAATTGGATGAAATTCTGAATGTTCAAAAGTTTGCATCTGAAAGAACAAGTCTTGGGTATGATCACTCTCTCTCTTATTGTAGTACCTCTTCTAATGTTTTAAATAGAGTTATTTTTGTTCCTCCTGCTAATAATGATAACTCTAACAATACTAAGGTAACTAAGATTAAAACTGAAAATGTGAATAAGGATAGGAGTGATAAGGGAAAATCCATTTTAGGAGCACCCCCTAAGGTTGGTAAGAAAGAGACTAAGTAGAAAAATCATCGCTCCACCAACAAGAAGTCTCCACCAAAGAAGCCTCATTTCTGTCACTACTATGGAGCATCTGAGCACACTAGTCCAAATTACTATAAGTGGTTAGCCACTCAACAAAGCAATAGTATGTCATCCCTGGGGAACTAAAATCAACTGCAACTCTCTTCAGCCCCTCTTAGGGAACTTCTTAAGGTAGTCATGTTTCTGTCAAACCTTAATGGTTTCAACTCTCCTCCTTATTCATCTGGACAAAAGTTCATGCAAAAAAAAAAAAAAAAAAAAAAAAGATCTCCATCCAGGTCTCTCGTCTGGAAGGAAAAAGATTCTAAGTGATTTCTCCATTTTTTCTGATCTCTTGCATGGTTCGTGGTGTGGTTTGAGTCAGTCTAGTTTTGATGCCTTGTTTGTTTGCTTGTTTATTTATTTGATTTTGCTTTGGTTTAAGGCTTTTTTTTTTAAATGAAAAAATCAGAAAAATACAAAAATAGTGTGTGTTTGTGTATACTGGTACTTTTGTACCTTTGGATGGCCATTGAAACAAGGTTTCTTAACTTTGTATCTCTTGTAGCTTAGATGACCATCTTTATGCACAACAAAGCAATGTAAGCTTTATGGCTCGTTTTATGTGATTTTTATGATTTGGTTGATCTCTTATCTTTCATATCTTAAATCACTCTTATTGACGAGAATGACTAAAAAATCTTAAGAGAAAGGCATAAATAACCATCTCACCATTAAAACTCATCAATCATAAAACATCTGTGTGCAATTCTTAAAAGCCGTACTCGGTAAGGTGTAGCACTTGCACAACAAAATTAGGATGTTCAAGCTTACATAATTAGGTACTTTCTTTTCTCTCTTATATGCCCATGCATGATATGCTTAAAAGAAAAATAAGCAATTAACATGAAAAGAAAAAAGAATCAAAATGCTTTTAATATGGTTGCAAGCGTGTTTCTAGGAGATGTGAGAGTTATATGATGTACCTTGAAGGTGATAGTCCCCATCAAATAGTTATGATTGTGTGTGAATGTATTTGATCCTCCTATATCATTACTTTTCACATAATTATGTACTTATGTTCTCTTGCAAAAGTTACACACACAACATGCATTCTCTTTGCTACCTTTGGTACTATTGTACAAGTATAATGTAATTTAGCCTTCACAAGGAATACATGTGGTAGTATATGCTCTCTAAATTATCCAAACTTATTTTGAAATAAAATTTGGTTATACATGTTTAGTGTGTTTTGATCTAGGAATGCTTTGCATCTAGAATTGATGTTGTGCTTCTATGCTTAACATTCTCTTTGAATGCTTGCTTTAATGGTTATCTTGGTTGCATTCATCTTATGTTGTTTCTCCTCCTCAAAATCTCTTCTTCAGGGCTCTTGATAGATACCTCGACACCTCCTTGATACAAGCTCTTTTATCGAGATTTCTAGATTTCTGCTTGATACTTCTCGATAGATAGCCTAATCCATCGAGCCAAATTCTTTGGAGTCTCTATCTGCTCGATAGCTCCTCGATACCTTCCTAAATCTATCAAGATCTTTTGCTGTCAACACCTCCTTGATACCTCTATATCTATCGAGCTTTTGTTCTCAATAGAAGCTCGATACCTCCTTGATCTATCGAACTTCATTTTCTATATATACTTTGAGGTCCAACCCAGTTTTGTGAAAAATCAAATATCTCAATCTCTCTCTCTTTTCTCTCGACCCAAAAACCCTTTTCTCTCCAAAATCCTTCTTCCCCCTTCATTTTCGGCCTAATCCAAGTTCATTTTCATTGGTAAGTGCTCTCAATCTTTCTTTTCCTCTTTCCTCATGTATTTTCATGCATTTAGACCTAGGTTTTCAAGTTTTTGAGAATTTTTTAGGGTTTTTGTGTTTTTGTCAAATTTTGTGGAATGGGTTTCGTTAATTTGATCTCACATGCTCATGCATTGCGTTCTATGTGCATTATAATAATGTTCCATGCATTCTAGGATTGTGTGACTAATTGAACATGTTAGGACATATGTGATTCACTTGTTAGAAACATATGTCACTATTTTATGTAATTGGCTAATCCTTTGACAAAACGCACTTTACTTGTATTTGGGTAGATCTAGGATGTGTTTAATACTTCAAGAAACAGTGTTTCAAGATCAAGTGTTGAAGACATGCAAGTCTGTCTAAGATTCATGCTGAAGAAGTGTCTATCATTAAAGCTCGACAGCTAGCCATCTATCAAGCTTAAGAAGTTGTTTCAGGTTCGTGGCTCGACAGCAACTTGACAAATAGGGATCTATCAAGGTTTATGAAAAACAGAATTTCAAATCTGTTTTGACTCTAATCCGTGATTATGTGTTTGGGCTTTCTTTTCTCACAACCCTAGACATATAAAAAGATTATTTTAAGGGCCGTAAAAGTGGACACAAGTTGCACAAGTGTTAAGTAAAGTTTGTTCAAGTCAATTGTGACCGAAGAAAGAGTTTCGCCCTAGTTCATCATTCTTGTGGAGAAGTTGCTATGTTTGTGCACCATAGGGTTTTGTAACCAAGCATCTTCTTAATCTTCATCGTGGATGAACTGAAGAACTTTGTAGCCAACAACCTTCTCTAGTTGGTGATTAAAGTCCCATACTGGGATCTGCGCAATTAGTTAGTCACGTATTGGGAGCCATAGACATCTATAAGGGAGAGTATGAAGTGAGAAGGAAGTCAACAAAAATATCCTCAATGAGGGATAACAAAAATCGAGCATGAGGCTTTGTGATAGTGTTGTAGTGAGACAATGGATGGAAAACAAATGGCATCACCATGTTGAGGATTCTTGGACCTTTAGCAAAGGCCAAGCATAAGGTGTTTTGATGATCACCCCAAGAAGAAGGTGTCTCACAGAATAGAGACAAGAGTTCGTCTATGGACACTGTCTGTAAATGCTCACAGCTAGGGTAGTCAGGATGCACTATCCTAGGGACGTGTAGTACCTCGAATACAATACCCGGAGTAACTACCATGTGTATACCCCGAACGCGAGTGACAATCTAGGGTATAGAGTAATTAAATCTATGCATATTAGAGTAAAACTCTTGAATGATCATGGAAGGGCACGTGACCAGGGTGCCACACAGTGACTTCTAACCCCTATTATAGAAGATAGTGGGCAAGTCAGTGTCAGAAAAGTTTGACAGAACGAATTGGTATTCCAAGTGAATGCCTCATCGTGAAAAGTTCTCCAACAAGTCTGATTTGGCTTTCTCATCATGGAACCGAACATGAGATAGAGTGGGGTCAGAAGAAGAAGAAGATGCCCCAGGACGAAAAGGGTTTCGGGATGAAGTGTATTTACGTTTAGATGCCATGACACAACTAACATAAGAAAGAGAGAGAGAGGGAGAGAAAGAGACAATCAGAAAAGAACCAACAAGATACAATATAACAAATATAAAAACTTGAAGGTACATATAAATGAAAGTGCATGAACATGTGACATGCAAATATAAATGCATCATGGGCTCAGCCTAATACAAACCTACCAGCACATAACATCGCAACAAAGTAAACACATATCGAAAATGCATGAAACATTGTTATAATGCACATGTGATGCAATGCATGAAGTTTTAAACTCATTTAAGCAACACCCATCCCAAAAATTTCACAACAACTTCAACAATTTTGAAAAACTCCAAAAAAATTTCAAAAACCCAAAACCTATACCTAAATGCATGAAATGCATGAAGAATGAGAGATAAAGATCATAACAGATGAAAGAAGATGATCTTTAGGCCAAAAATATCTTAGGAATGAAGTTTGGAATGAATGAGGTGTTTGGGAGGTGAAAAGACTTAAAGCGATCGAGAGAGATTGAGGAAATGAGATATAAAATTGCGAGGCGCGTATATATAGAGATTTCATGAACCTCAATCGATCGAGAGCTATCGAGGTTTAAAAACATACCTTTTAGCTACCAAACCAGCTATCGAGGATCTAACGAAAGGTTTTCTCAACAATGAAGCTTGATGGATTGAGGTAGCTATCAAGAAGTTAAAGAGGAGACAGAAAGTTTCTCGATTGATCAAACTAGCTATTGAGAGCTATTGAGAATGCGATAAGAAAAGGCTGAAGGGTCTTGATAGATAGCCTAGCTGTCGAAAGCTATCAAGAAGCTATTGAGATTGCTTAAAAAAAGTTTTTCAAGGAGGAGAAAAATACATATATGAATGCAATCAAGCATGCTACTCAAAAAAAAGATCCAAACAATATTTTAAGCTCTCAAAAACATCTTTCAACTCAAAAAATGTTAAGCACATAGATCCCAAAACACACACACACACACACACTAAACAAATCTAACCAATTTTATATTTTAAAAACAAGTTAAGACAGTTTAGTGAGCATACATTAACACAAGTATTCCTTGTGATGGCTAAATCACATTGTACCTGCACAAGTATCAAAAGTAGCAAAGAATATTGCATGTCGTGTGTGAAAAATATCGCAAGATTGCATAAGTGACTACATGTTATGACGATTTGAGACATGAGAAAATAACTTTAACTCACACACAATTATAACTATTTGATAAGGACTATCACCTTCAAGGTACATCTTATAACTCTCATATTTCCTAGAATACACACTTTCAATCATATATAAAGCATTTTGATCTTTTTTGCTTTTATTTTTCTTTACATTTTTTTTTTAAGCAAACCATGCATAGGCATATATGAGAGAGAAAAGAAATACCCAATGATGTTAAGCATTTGACATTTCACTTTTGCTATGTTGAAGCATACAAATGCCATTTAATGATTGGCGAGCAACAGTGGTGAGATGTTTATTTATGCTTTTCTCTTAGAATTTTCTAGTCCTTCCCATCAAAAAGAGTAATACGAGTGTTAAGTACAAAAGATCACTTAAACTTACTCATCACAAACACGAGCCACAAAACTCACTTACTTAGTTGTGCATAGAGATGCTCATCTAAACTACAAAAGATACAAAATTTAGAAAATTTTGTTTCAATGGCCATCCAAAGTACACAAGTACCAATGTACACATACACACACTGTTTTTGTATTTTTCTGATTTTTCAATTTTTTTATATGAAAAAAATAAAGTAAAACTAAAAAATAACTAAGCAAAAACATGTTAAACAAAGCAATGCATAAAACTAGATGCAAATGCATGAGGAAGAAGGAGGAGAAGGAGAGATCAATCCATAGAGATGACACCAATGTTTGGGCGAAGAAATTCAAACTGTTTACTGTCAAGAGGTTTGGTAAACAAATTAGCCTTCTAATCATCAGTGTGAATAAACTTAAGAGTAAGAGTACCATCTTTGACAAGCTCCCTAATAAAGTGATGTCGAATCTCTATGTGTTTAGTTCGAGAATGTTGAATAGGATTCTTATAGATGTTGATAGCACTGGTATTGTCACAATAGATGGTAAGATACTCTTGACAAATACAATAATCATGGAGGAGTTTTTGCATCCATAGAAGTTGGGTGCAACAGCTACTGGTAGTGATGTACTCAGCTTCTGCAGTGGATAATGAGATGGAATTATACTTTTTGCTCATCTAAGAGACAAGATTATTACCCACATAGAAACAACCACTCGATGTACTCTTTCCATCATCAGCATTCCCAACCCAATCAGCGTCAGAATACCTAACTAAGACATCATTTGTGTCCTTGCTGTACCACACACCAAAGTCGGTAGTGGTTTTGACATACTTTATGATTCTTTTCAAAGCAATCATATGAGACTCTTTGGGATTAGCCTGATATCTAGCACACACTCCCACACTGTAACTAATGTCAGGTCTACTAATAGTAAGGTAAAGAAGACTACCTATCATGCTTCTATAAAGAGATGAATCTACACTTTTACCTAACAAGTCAACAGTGAGTTTAACATTTGGACTCATAGGAATTCTAACAGAACTAGCAGATTCCAAACCAAACTCCTTCACAAGATTTTTAGCATATTTAGATTGTGATATGAATATACCTGAATCTTGTTGATAAATCTGCAATCCAAGGAAGTGAGTTAGCTCTCCAATCATACTCATCTCGAACTCGACCTACATGAGTTTTGAGAAGCTATGAGTAAGTTCATCCTTAGTTGACCCAAAGATGATATCATCAACACAGACTTGAGCAACTATCAACTCGCCATCTTCCCTTTTTATGAAGAGAGTTTGATCTGCTTTTCCTCTTGTAAACTCATGTGACACCAAGTATTGTGTGAGCAAATCATACCAAGCTCTAGGGGCTTGCTTTAACCCATAAAGTGCCTTCTTAAGGTACAGCACATGATTCAGAAAATATGGATCAATGAATCCTTTAAGGAGCCATATAGACATCTTCTTTAAGGAGCCCATTCAAGAAAGCAGTCTTCACGTCCATTTGATAGAGCTTGAACCTCAAGTGACATGCCAGGGCTAAGAGAATTTTGATGGACTCCATACGGGCTACCGATGCAAATGTCTCATCATAGTCTATTCCTTCCATTTGTGAGTATTCTTGAGCTACAAGATGAACCTTGTTGCGGATCATATTACCCTTCTCATCAATTTTATTGCGGAATATCCACTTTGTGCCGATAATGTGCTCACCTTCCAGTCTAGGTACCAAAGTCCAGACATCATTCCTCTGAAACTGAAGCAGTTCATCATGCATAGCTTCAACCTAACTTTCATCCTGAAGAACTTCCTCAACCTTAATGGGTTCAACCTGTAACAAGTAACTAGAATAAAACACAAAGTTAGCAACACATTTATCAACTGTACACTTCCTTAGTGTAAGTTCATTCATGTATCCCACAATAACTTCAGGAGGATGATTTAATTTGATCTTGGAGGAAGGTCCTTTCTCCTCATGAGATTCAGAATCAAGTGAAATAGATATGTTAGCTAAATCTTCTACAACACTTAGAGTATCGGGAGTACTTGAAGATGCAGGTTCTTGTTTAACAATTTCTTGAACTTCCTTGGGCTCAAGAGGAAGAATTTCTTTGGGGATTTCCTCACTAAATTTATCAAAACCAAATTTTGAGGATTCATCAATGACAACATTCACTGTTTCCATTACCTTCATGGTTCTTTTATTGTACATCTGATAAGCCTTGCTTGTAGAGAAGCATCCCAGAAATATTCATTCATCACTTCGGGAGTCAAATTTTTCCACATTCTCTCTATCCTTGAGAATGAAACAAGTACTTCCAAAGATTCTGAAATACTTAACATTTGGCTTCCTTCCCTTCCATGACTCATATGGAGTCTTCTTCGTACCAAGTCTAAAATACACCCTATTAACTATATGACAAGCAATATTAACAACTTCTCCCCACAAGTTTCTAGCCACATCCTTGTTGTGCAACATGGCTCTAGCCATCTCTTGAATAACCTCGTTTTTCCTTTCTACTACACCATTCTACTGAGGAGTAATAGGAGTAAAGAATTCTTAAGAGATACCTGATTTTGTACAAAAGGACTCCATATATGAGTTCTCTAATTTGATCAATCTTCAGGCTCTTCTCATTCTACAATCTTGTGCACAAAAATTCTATGTGCTCAGAAGCATCAGACTTGGATCGTAGAAGTATGACCCAAGTGTACCAAGTGAAGTCGTCTACCACAACCATGATGTGTCTCTTTCCACCAAGAGACTCAGTTCTAGTTGTACCCATAAGATCCAAATGTAGTAGCTCCAATGGTCTGGATGTAACAAATGTCTGAGTGCCTAGATGTTTAGCTTTCATCTGTTTCCTAAGCTGACATGGTCCACACACCACATTACTTACTCTACTAAGTTTTGGTATCCCCAACACTAACTCATGCTTAGATACAATTGAAAGATGTTTATAACTAGCATGTCCCATCCTTTGATGCCATGGATCTTCATTTGGTAAACAAATGCTATTGCACACAATATCAGCATCAGGAACCAAGCCATAACAATTGTCTAAAGTGCGAACACCACTTATGAGCTTCTTTCCAAACTCATCCATGACAAGGCATTTTCCCTTTAAGAATAGTACCATGAAGTCTTGATCATATATTTGACTTATGCTCAACAGGTTCACTCTTAGACCTTCTACATATAGAACATTTGCAATGTCTGGCAGTCTAGGTAAAGAGATGATTCCCTTTCCTTTAATCTATGATTTACTTCTATCACCAAAAGTGACATTATCCCCTTTTTAGACTCAAAAACCTTGAGGAGAGATTGGTCTCCAGTCATGTGTCTTAAGCAACCGCTGTCACGGTACCACAAGCACGTGCCCATAACCTTAAATGCGGACTTCATCATTGTTGGGAAATTTAGACCCAATTGATAGAATTAACAAGTTTTAAACCCAAGTTGTTAATTAGATTTATTATGAATCAAACTTGTTAAAACAAACAAATATCAATATCATGTCAAAATCATGCAGCGGAAATAATAAATAAGACAAAATATGATAACCCAGGAAAACCAATGAAACCAACCAGTTTCACAGTAAAAAACCTGGGGGGAAACCTTCCCGAAAAGTAATCCACTATAGTAAAGAGAAGTTTCAGATCTAGTACAAAACCTTTGTCCCTAGACTCTACAATTCTCGTAGATAAACTCATAGCAGAAACCTTCTACCGCTTCAGAACCTCTGAACTCTTCAATATATGAACGCCACCCTTTTTGTTGCACGGATCCCAGTACGTGACTAACTCCTTTGCACGAATCCCAGTACGTAACTCACTCACCAACTTAAGGAAGAAGAATGTTGGCTGCAAAGTTCTTCACTTCATCAACAATAAAGATCAAGAAGCATTTGGTTACAAAACCCTAAGGCATAAAAGACGCAGTAGCTTCTTTCAGAGAGAATAAGGCATCAAACACCTTTTTGCATATGTTCTCCTTGTATTTTCTTATATGACGGCTTCTAAAACAAGCCTTATATAGGTCTAGGGTTGTGAGAAAAGAAACCCTACTCAAATACATAGGCCTGGCCCAAAAATAGAAATCTGAATTTTCTTAACCTCGACAGATAGCAACTATCGAGGAGGTGTCGAGCAGGTGTCGAGGTTTAATGAATCTTGACAGATAGCAGCTATCGAGGAGGTGTCGAGAAGGTGTCGAGGGGATAGAAACTTTCTCGATCGATTGACCAGCTATCAAGATTACGATAAGAATCAGCTGAAGATTTCGACAGATAACCAGGTGTCAAGGAGGTGTCAAGAAGCTATCGAGCTTTAAAATTCAGCACTTTCTCACTTGATTCTTGGACAGACTTGCATGGCTTTAACACTTGAACTTGAAATAAGGTTTCTTAAAGTATTAAACACATCCTAAATCTATCCAAATACAAGTAAAATGCGTTTTGTCAAAGGATTAACCAACTATACAAAATAGTGACATATGTTCTTAACAAGTGAACCACATATGTCCTAACAATCATGAAGCACACTTCGTGCTTAGATGACAGATCAATAGGAATGGTGTTTTCTCTCATCTACCTTTTATGAACTAAACCTTTGACTTTCACTCTTCTCAGACGAACTCCTTTGCACATTTTCATTTTGAGACAGTCTAATTTCTTCTTTGTCAAGCTAAGATCTTTTCCAATAGTCATCATAATAGAATTCAAATAACTTTTAGACTTACATTTTCTAATACACTCAAACAAGTAGAGATTAGAAAAACAATATATATTTGAAGGCAAAGATCTCTTCAAGCCGGTTGAAGCCATGACAACAAGGGTAAATGAATCACACAGTAAATATTCAAACCTAATCAAAGTGTGTCTACTCTAATACCACTTAACAGCTACGAATGTATTGATAGGCTAAGAATGTATTGACAGGCTAAGAATGTATTGACCCCTTGTGATATATTAATTGATTAATTAGCCAAGTTTATTGATTAATCAAATTAACATGCAAAGCGCACGGTAGCACAAAAAAAATCACCAATTAACTAAAGTATGCAGCGGAAAATAAATTGACATGATGAATTGTTTACGAATGGGAAAAATTCTACATGGCAAAAATCATACCAGGTGATTTTAAGGTCACCACTCCCGAGAATCCACTATTATCAAAACTAGCGGTTACAAGTAAAGGAATCCTAGTACCTTATACCAACCTAGAGTTGAACTCTTACTCCAATACCCAGTTAGACTTGTTCTATAGTGACAATCTCTCCTTTTCAATACACGGCTTCCAGTACATGACTAAGCAATAGATGCGCAGATCTCAGTATGCGACTTAATCATCAACTTGAGAAGGATGTTGGCTGCAAAATTCTTCAGTTCATCCAGACGATGAAAATCAAGAAGCTCCTTGGTCACAAAACCCTACAGTGTACAAACACAATAGCTTCTTTAAGAGAGAGATGAATTAGGACAAATTCTGTCTCCGATCACAATTTACATGAACAAGACTTTGCTCTATACTTGTGCAACTGTGCAACCTTTTACGGCCTTTAAAATAATCCTTATATATGTTTAGGAATGTGAAAAAAGAAAGTCTAAACACATACTCACGGATTGGATGCAAAACAGCTCTGAAAAACTGAGTTTCATAAACCTCTATAGATAGTCATCTATCAAGCTAGCTGTCGAGCCACGGGCTTCAGCAGCTTTTAAATCTTAATAGATGCTAGCTGTCAAGTGTCGAGCTTTAAAATACAGCACTTCATTACTTGATTCTTGGACAGACTTGCATAGCTTTAACACTTGAACTTGAAGTTCCTTAAAGTATTAAACACATCTTAGATCTACCCAATTACAAATAAAGTGCGTTTTGTCAAAAGATTAGCTAATTACATAAAATATTGGCATATGTTCCTCACATTGAATCACATATGTTCTAACACTCCACAACTCTGCCTAAGTAATTCATGTGGGCTAGCTCTTTGATTTAGATATGATATGAGGTTGGGCACTAATTCTTAAGTCAAAAATCTAAATGCTGAAGTTTTAAATATTTGAAGTTTCATTTAGATATTGTTTTTCAAAATCCACTAATTTATACACTGTAAAAGCAAAGCCAAGCAAAGCAAAAGGTATCAAACGAAACAATTGATAAAGCTACATCAAATCAACAATGAGAAGAGAAGGATTTTTTTTTTTTTTTTTTATCCAATTAGTTCAGAATCTTACATCATGATACCAAGCTGATCATTATTGGGTATCAGTAACAACTGTATCCAGTAAATATGAAGCTAGATATTCAAAGATTGAAAAGACAGAAAATTGAAAAGAAGTTGAGAAAGAAAGGGTCTAAAACAGAGAAACCAAAAAGAGAGAGAAAAAGTCTCATATTAACTGAATCATTTATTTGAAACTACGTTTTTGGCTACCTTATTAAATACCAAGAGAGTTTGATTGACTTTTTTTTTCTTTAATCATATAGGCGAGTTTTCCCCGATTTAATTAGTACCTAAACAGCACAAAATCAAATCAAAATCCAAAAACTTTCTAAAAAATTTAGGCTGAAATCTCATATTTGATATGACTTACAAAGAAACAAAGATTAGAAACAAGACGTATTAAAAATAAAAATCAAAGAGTTTGAAGGGCGGCAACTAACCTTAGAGAGAAACCTGAGCAATTTATAGCAGTGGAAGAAGATCTTTCTTTATCTCCCGTTTCTCTCTCTTGGTCTGAAAACACAGGGTAGGTATTGTGCTCCCTCTCCACCTCCCACCACTCTCTTCAAGTTTTGTTTTGCTTTTGCTTTTGCGTTTGCTCACGAATAAAAATGCACCGTTTTGGCTCACAATAAAGACAAAACTTGACTAAACCAAAAGTACTGTAGAGAAGGCATCCACACTTTTTATATAGTTAGTAGAGGTAGAAGTAGGGCTACCTCTTGAGTGAGAAAATTAAAATAAAATTTCTATTTGAAGAAGTACGAAATTATATACATAAAAAATATATGTCATACAAAGTTAATCTTATTCGTTTATTAATTTTAATAGTTAATCAAATACAAAATTATGGTAGCTATTTAACATATAAATATCTATTTTACTATACTAGTTTCTTAGAACTCATTTGCTAAATGCAATATTCACTCACTAAAAACTTCTAAGAATGAAAATGAATATCATCATTTTCGAACAATAAGCAACTAAGTTTTGCTAAGATATTATCACAATATTTAAATTTTTGTAATGAATGATGTCATATGCTACAATTGAAGTTTTTCATCAAATACCTTCAACCATACACAATAAAAACATTTTCACTCTTACTTTCTTCTTTATCATTCTACATGAGTCTAGGTGCAATATTTAGCTTACTTATTTTTTAATGAACACCCATTCCAGGCAAGAAAAGAAGGGGAGGGGGGGATAGCAAAAGACATGTATTATCGAATTTCCCATTAGATGAATTGTAAGTTTCAAAGCTTTAAACCTAGAAAATCAATATACTTTAGGTAATAAATAAAACACCTTATATCACCATTCCAACTTTCTAAGCATTACTACTATCAAAAACTCAAAATACGTAAAGAAATTTTTGGGATGTTAAAATTTAGTGGTAGTATTTTAGACATTACACAATGTAATATTTTAATAATCATAAGCTTTGATTAGGATTTAACTGAGAGAATAACAATATGACATATTTGCTCTTTTCCAAAATATTAAGGGCAAAATTGCTTGATTTTAATATTTAAGAAGGAATTGTGAACTATCTCAAATATAAATGATGAAAAGTTTTTTATCCTTATTTTTGTGTGTGTGTGTGTGTGTGTGTGTGTGTAAAACTATGTGTTTTTACTTAAAATGGTGCATAAAGATAAAAATACAATAAAAAATATAAAAATTCAACTCAAAAAAACTATATATGAAATAGTAAATTTTGGCTCAACAAAATTAACTAAACCAAAAAAAAAAAAAAAAAAAAATTGTAGAAACGCAACATAATTGTACAACATGTTTGTAATACCTTTATAATTTTATTATATTTTAATTTGACTTGTAAAAAATTGTCACTTTAGTAGTTGTAAAAATATTATAATGACAACAAAATGTATTAATATTTTCATAATAAATCATAAAGTAGTAGGTTGTTACAAGTTGTTGTTGATAGGCAAAAAAGTAATTTCATTGGTAAGTTTGATTTAGAATCAATAACAATTACCACCAATGATTAGTTATGAAAGTGTTGTGAAAAATATTATGGATGTTACTACTTTTTTTTTCACAATACCTTTATTTTTAATTGTGATTGGTTCTAGTATGATATTTTTTTTTAAGCCTATAAAAAATTAACACCTCAACAATTGTGACAAAATTGTGGCAAAAGTGTGTTCAATAGGCAATATTCTCCCCCCCCCCCCCCCCCCCCAAAAAAAATAAAAACTAGTTTTCACAAAAGAAAAGCTATATTCATAGCATTTCACAATAAATTATAAAGTAATAGGTTGTTAGGGGTTGTTATTGGTAGGCAAAAACGTATTTTAATTGGTAAGTTTAAATTAGAACTAATAACATTTTACCACCTATGATTTGTTATAAAAGTATTTTTAAAAATGTTGTGGATATCACACTTTTTTTTAACCTTTACTTTTGGTTGCAATTGGTTCCGATATGATTCTTTTTTTTAGCCTATAAAGAATTAATACCTCAACAATTTTGAAATTATTGTGGCAATTTGTTGTGATAATATTTTATTCTTTTAGGGTAACAGATCATGTGCAAATAAAAAAAAAATAAAAATAAAAAGTTTGTTCAATAGGCGAAATTTCCAAAGAAAAAAAAAGTCAGTGAAACATTTTGGATTGAATAAACCAAACTACTGTAGCTTTGAGCTTTGACCCTTTTTATATATAAAAGTTTAAATTATAACCAATAACAATTCACCACATATAATTTGCTATGAAAATGTTGTGAAAAATATTGTAGATGTAGCACTTCTTTTTCCACAATACCTTTATTTTTAGTTGTGGTTGGTCCCAGTATGATAATTTTATTATTTTATTTTGACCTATAAAGACTTAACACCTCTAACAATTGTGACAATTTGTTCTTTTAATAGAGTTCAACAGGCGATATTAACCCCAAAAAAAAAAAAAAAATAGAAAGGACTAGCAAAATAGTGCCACTTGAACAAACCAAATGCACAGTTGCTTTGCTCATTTACACTTTTTCCACTTTTTATAATTGAAACTAATAACACTTTACCACTATGATTTGTTATAAAAATGTTGTGAAAAATATTGTAAATGGAGTACTTTTTTTTCTACAATACCTTTATTTTTAGTTGTAGTTAGTCCCAGTATAATTTTTTTTATTTTGACGTATAAGGACTCTAACAATTGTGAAAATATTATGACAATTTTGTTGTTTTAATAGAGTTCAATAGGCGATATTAACAAACAAACAAAAAAGGCAACGGAACAGTGCCACTTGAATAAACCAAATGCATTGCTGCTTTACTCATTCACACTTTTTATGTATAGAAGTATGTATATATATATATATATATCAGGAACACTTGCTAAAAAGTGTGACCTATGTGAAAGTAAACAAAATTTTAGTGATCAAAAAGTGAAATAATGTTAGAGAATTTGATTAATAATACCAACATCATCACCCAAAAGAAAAATAGACAACCGAATAGTCATATATCATTTATTTTCCTATAGAAAAAAAAATTATGGTAGTAATTCCATGTTTAATATTTTTGGTTCTATGAGCAATGTTATTGAAACTTTACAAACACAAAAGACTGTTGCTATTATCTTGACAATATTTATCAATCTTCTTATATTGATTGTCTCCATTCTAATCAATTCAAGAACTTCTAGAACTTGTAGAAAGATTATTACAAAACATTAAAACAAATAGAAGATCAAAATTATAGAGAAATCTAAATGTGAAAGAGAGAGAGAGAGAGAGAGGTACCTTTGATAGTAGATATCAAAAACAAACATGCAGTGGTAATTAAAAATTTTCCATCACAAATACTAAGCTTATTGGTTTTAAGAGATAAAAAAGAACATATATAAATATGAAAAATATGTAGGGGAAGGGAAAAAGGTATATAACTATATATGATATATAAGTGTCAAGAGAGGAGAAATGTTCAGGAAGAGGAAGAGACCTTGTATGTTTTGGTAATTGAAAATTGTATCTATAATTGATAAGTTACATATCTAATTGATGAGATATATATATATATATATATATAGCAAATTTGAATAGAGCACTTTTAGACTACCATATAGGTTTATGGAAAATATGACTTTTTATATTCATTATTTTTTTTTTTTCCCAAAACTTTTTATAGGATAAAATAATTGCTTTCATAAATGAGAATTTTATAATGGATTTTTCCCCAATTAGAACAAAAGGGAAATTGTATGTAGTATTAATCGTTTTAACTATTCCTTTTAGGTTACTCTCCTCCCCCCGCCCACCCCAAAAAAAAAAGCCTTTTCAATTAAAAAATAAAAACTATATACCTCCTAAGAATAATTTAAGAGGAAAATAATACCTGCTTTAGGGGAGAAAAGGAAAAAAAATTTATGGAAAATATTTGAAAACATATTATTTAAGAATTATTATTATGGTGGAATTTATAGTAAAAGACCTTTTTTTTTTTTTTTAAGTACAATAGAAAGGCCTAGTTACTTTCCTATTTTATTTATCAATTAGATTTCTTATGTTATTTCTATCATATTTTTGTATATTTAAATAGTATCATGGATTTGAAGTGCAACATATCATAGCCAAATTAAACTAATTAGAATTAGAGATAAGTTTTTTTTTTTTTTCTTTTGAGAATGAGATAAGTTTAAGCTAACTTAGGTAATATATATGATTTAATTTGTGTTGGACTATACAAAATCATTCTATTTAGTTAGCATGATTTGAATTAGGTTGCAAAATTTCCTAAGAATGAGACCACATCAAGTTAGATGCTTCAATTGAAAGAATTTTTTTTAATGCAAAAGTAATGGATATTAATATTTACAATGGAACACATAAAGCAATACTACATGCATGTCCATAGTCATAAAATGGATGCAATAGTTGATCATTCTAATTTTGTTTTATCTTAATTTGTGCCTAATATCTATGACCAACGTTGGCTTAGATATGGAAAAGAATTTCAATCTTGAATACAGTGGGTTCATACAAGTTTAGCAGTGACAGATTAATCAAAGAATATGCCAAACGCAAGGAACTTTGTGTTAAAATTGGAATGACATAAAGCAGAGGATCTCAACAATGGAGTTTGGATACGAGAAAAGTGATGGATTTTCTCATTAGCTACTGGACTAATACACATTCTGCTCTTATATACAATAGCAGGGACTATAACAAAAATATTAACTAATCCTGAGTAACCAATTAAAAAATACGAGTGTCAAACCTAGTTGATTAAAGCTAAACTACCTATATACAGTAGTCGAAACAAAACTTCCTGTGATTTGCTATATCTGCCACATTGCTGGAACTAAACCAGTGAAGAGCTTGCACTTAGACTTGTATCTTGACACATTGAAGCTATCAAATTGTGGTACTAGTGAGTGGTAGAAATGGTCTTCGCACATGACTACTTGGCTTTCTGAAAAGCCGTTTTCTTTTCTCTTTTCTGCACAAATTAACCTGAAATTAAATACTTTAATTAACAAATTAGCTTTTCATATGATAATTCCGATTAGACCATTATGGAAAGGACAAAATGTATATAAACATTGACCACTTCAATTAAAATGGTAAAAACTCTGACCACATAAAATTGAGTCCATATATATATATATATATATAATGAGTAATGATCAACAAATTTTATTTTTTATTTTTTTTTTTTTTTTTTGATGGAAAGACTGAGACTTTTATTAATAGATCTCAAAAAGAAGCTACATCATAAAGAAGAGCTTGCTCTAGGAAGCAAGGGTTCTCTTCTATCCAAGTCACATAATCCTCAATACTTAATGCATGTTTTGCTAACAAGTGAGCAAGTCTATTGCCTTGCCTTTTTACATGGGAAAATTCAACCCTACCTATGGACCCACGTGATAACAACACTCCCCTAACTACAGCAGCTATCGTGGAAGGTGGTTCAGACAAACCACAAAGACCATTGTATAGCAACAAAGAGTCACCCTTAATAATAAAATCATGAACTCCAGTGTCCTTAGCAAACTCCAAGCCCGCTGCAACCGCCTTGGCTTCCACTTCCAACGCACCCAAAGGAGCATTGATTTTCTTACTTAAAGCTGCTATTACCTGACCCTCGAAGTCTCTGATCAGCACACCCACACCAGCGGACTTTAAAGTTGAAAAAACTGCACCATCTACATTGATTTTATATCTCGGCCTTGCTGGAGGAGACCACCTAACCACTTGCGGTATTATTGGTGTATCGTTCACCCGAGTTGCTTCTTGATACTCCTATAGGTACTGCCGAGACCAGTGAGCCAATGCCAGAGCATTCTTTCTATTTCTGCCATGCCGAACCTCGTTTCGATTGAACCATATGGCCCATCTAGAGTTACCACTATCTCCGCATCCCTTTCATCATAAGAATCTGACATTAATAGAAGCCATAGCAGATCAACGAAAGAATTTACTTGGGTCTGATCAAAGTTGAACTTGAGCTTTGTGCATTGCCATACATCTCTTGCACGCTGACATGACCAAAACAGGTGACCCGAAGATTCAACGACCACTCCATATTCATCACAACAAGCATCCACCTGCAAACCTCTCCGCAATAGATTTTCCTTTGTAGGCAGAATACCATGACATGCTCTCCATGCAAAATGGTGTCCTTTGTGAGGTACCTGTAAACTCCAAAGAAGCTTCCAAAACCTACGGTTCCTGCTGGAATCCGAGCTGGTTCCTGTATAGCTTGGCCGAGACACCTCCACTGCCAACTTATATGCACTACGGACACTAAATAAACCATTAGAAGTACAAGCCCACACTAGCTTGTCATTAGGCAAATGTAAACTCAGAGGAATGCTTTTAATCAAATCTACTTCATAAGGCAAAAAATGGCATCAATTATCGGTGTTTTCCAGGTTGCCGAATCTTGTGAAATAAGCTCACTAACCCAAGTCTCATCATGCAGAAACAGTCTTGGAGAGCTAACTTTGAAAGTGGAGGGAGATGGGAGCCATTTATCCCCCCACACCCGAATAGATTCACCATTACCCACTGCCCACCGAATACCCTTTTGTACCAGGTGTTGTGCAGCCATTAAACTTCTCCAGGTGTATGATGGATTTTTACCAAGGGATGCATGAATGAAGTCAATGTTTGGGAAATATTTGGCCTTGTATACCCGATATACCAAAGATTCATGTTGTGTTTGAAGTTGCCAACCCTGTTTAGCAAGTAAAGCTAGATTGAACTCCTTCAATTGACGAAAACCCATACCACCCTCTTCCTTAGGCGCACACAATTTTTCCCAACTAAGCCATGCCATTCTCCTCTCATCCCTTTTCTGGCCCCACAAAAAATTCCGAATCATGCTAGTCATGTTATCACAAAGAGACTCTAGTATTTTGAAACAATCCATTGTGTAAGTAGGTATGGCTTGAGCTACTGCATTTATGAGCACCTCTTTACCTATCTTAGAGAGCAATTTCTCTTTCCAACCCGCTAATTTTTTACTAAGCTTTTCCTTAATGGCATTAAAGGAATTCCTCTTGTTTCTGCCTACCAATGAAGGAAGGCCCAAATACTTTTCAGGTTGTTTAATCACTTGTGCCCCAAGCCTGCATTTTATCTCCTGTTGAATGCCATCCTGTGTATTGCTACTAAAAAAATAGCGAGGTTTTTGCTTGATTCAACTGCTGCCCTGAAGCTTCTTCATATACTGTGAGAATTCTCTGTAGGGAATTACACTCTTCAATTGATGCCTTGCAAAAAATGAGACTATCATCAGCAAAAAATAAATGAGAAAGTCTAGGGCCCCTACGACAAACTACTAAACCTTCCATGATACCATCATCCACAGCCTTCTTTATCAGAGAAGAAAGACCTTCAGCATATAAAAGAAAAAGATATGGTGATAAAGGATCACCCTATCGTATACCCCTAGTTGGGATGATATGCCCTTTAGGCTTCCCATTTACCCTTACTGAATATGTAACCGATGTAACACACTGCATTATAAGCTTCCTCCATTTCCCATTAAATCCCAATTTGCACATTATATTCTCCAACCACACCACTTCACTCTATCATAGGCCTTGCTCATGTCTAATTTCAAAGCCATGGTGCCCATCTTTCCCCCTTTCTTCTGATTAATATGGTGCATTGGCTTTAAAAGCCAACAGCACATTATCAGTAATTAACCTTCCATGCACAAAAGAATTTTGGGGCTTGGGCATCACAAATAATAGCTGGGAGAAATTTCTTCAATCTATTTACAATTGCTTTTGAAGAAATTTTGAATACCACATTGCACAAGCTAATAGGCCTATAATCCGTCACCTTCTCTGGTTCCTTTATTTTTGGAATAAGGATTATGTGAGTCTCATTAAAATTAGGTGGAACTAAACCAAGATTTAAAAAATCCAGGATAGCTTTAGTGACTACCTCCCTTATGTGTGGCCAAAAATGCTGAAAAAATAAAGGAAGCATACCATCTGGTACTGGTGCCTTAAGAGGTTACATCTGCTTCAAAGCCAATCTAACTTCATCTGCTGTAAAATCCATTGTGAGCTTCTGGTTCATACTAGTAGTGACCCTTGGTTGCACTACTTCAAGTATCTCAACAAAGTCTGTCGGGTTTTTAATGGTGAAGAGCTCTCTATAATACTCCACAACCATTTCATCCATCACCTCTTCATCTTCCTGCCACACGCCATGTTCATCCATTAGCCCCTCCATCTAATTTTTCTTCTATCTTGATGATGCTTTGGCATGGAAAAAACCCGTGTTCCTGTCACCATGTTGATACCAATTAATTCTAGACCATTGGTGCAACTTTGCATCTTCTTTCTCATGCCAAAAGTTTAGTTCCACTCTTATATTCCGCATGTCCTGAATAATGCTTGGAGAGCTCGGTTGCATTTCAAGCCACTCCAAATGTTTCTGTAATTCAGCAATCTTTCTCCCTACATGACCAGATTCTGCCTTGTTCCAAACTTCCAGGCGAGACCTGCAAGCATTCAATCAAGAAATCAACAGGAAATTTGTTAGAGCAAACAATCCTTCAGTCCAAGCATCCATGACCACCTTCTCACATTGCGAATCCTTGAGTCACATTGACTCAAATCTAAACAACTTCTTTGGTCTCCTTACATTTTTTTTTTCCTCACAAACCGCAAAGATAGAGGAGAGTGATCGGATGCTAAGGAAGTTAGGTGATGCAAACATGCCGTAGGAAATAGATTCACCCAATCAGTAGTTGCAAAGGCTTTATCCAATCTTTCTCTGATTTGAAGACCATCACTCCGTTCATACAACCATGTAAATTTTAGGCCAACAAAACCAATGTCCCTAAGACCACACCAGTTAACAGTGTCAACAAAGTTTATCATCTGTTGCCTCAGTCTACTACTACCACCTTCCTTCTCAGACATCCCCATAATCTCATTAAAATCCCCAATAACCAACCATGGTAGAGAAGAAGTAGTATGCAAATGTTTTAGCTTTGCCCATGATTCCGGTCTCCTCGTAGTTTCTGGATTCCCATAAAATCCAGTTAGATGCCACCAACCAACCTCAGATCCACCATCCATCCATGCATCAATATGAGACTTAGAGAACGTTTGGACATGCAGTACAACATTTTCCTTCCACAACATTGCTAATCCACCACTAGAGCCATCACTCAGAACAAATAAACCATGCTTAAATCCACATTTATCACGAACCATAACCATCCACTCATCATTTGATTTTGTCTCCATTAAGAAGACAATGTTGGGATCTTCTCTTTTAACCACCTCTTTCAAGGCATTAACTGACCGGAGGTTCCCAAGCCCCGCTGTTCCAGATTAAGAGACTCATTGGGCTCGGCAGGGTTGCTCAGCAACCTCCGTCGATCTAAATTCTAATGCCAAAAGTAAACCCAACTATTTAGACTCCACATCAATTTTAATTCTTTTCTCCTTCTCCCTTGAATCCATGTCCACCCCTGCATTACTTGTGCTTCTTTTTAGTCCCTCTTTTCCTCCTAGAGGCTCCTCGAAAAAGCCAATTTGTGGTCTGCCAATTCTAACCCAAATTCCTTTCCTCTAAGTGTCTGCAATCTCTACTTCACGGGTTAGACTTTTTGAGCTTTGCTGGGCTTTATCTTTACTCACCAATACCAAGACTTTTTTGGACTTCCTAACTGTGGGCTTTTTAATCCAACCCGGGTTGAACAAAATATTTGAGTCCACATGTACTACAATCTGCTTGGATAGGATAAGCTCCTCCCTATTCGAGTTTTGAGACCCCGAAGCTACCTTCAGCATATCAAAACCCTTTAAATCCGCTACTTTCCTATCTTGGTTCAAAAAAATCTCCGTATCATTATTTCTTGAAGTTTGAAAAACAATATCTCCGTGGATTGCCTCATCAATATCCTGAAGAGCCGCTTGAAAATCTGCTTGTGATTGAGCATGACCCGCAATTTCCGTATTCACTGTATCAGCAACTCTCCCCGCTTGTTCACCGGAAGCCGTCATCGTTTCAACTTCATGTGGCCTAGACTTCACCGGTCTTAACTTTTGTTTGTCATAACCCTGAACTTCTACCACCATTTTCCTCGACTGATTGAACTGGTTCACTCTAAGCCACGACCTGAATTACTGCTCACTACTTGACAACATACCTTTACTCTAAGCCAGAAAGTACAATCCTTGTCGTCGTGGGTTAAGTGTCCACACCAATAACAAATATTAGGTATTCTCTCATACTTAAAAGACACCCAACCCTCATTCTCATCATCAAACGCCACTCTTCTTCCTCGGCAAAGTGGTTCAAATATATCAATGGCCACTCTTACACGTAGGAAATTCCCTCCTCTCAATTTTGGCTTGTCCCTCGACTCCTCAACCGGACCAGAAGACTCTCCCAAACTAAGTGCAACCTCCGTTGATAAATGGGAATAAGGCAAATTATGAATCTGAATCCAAAACCAAACTCTGCCAAACTTAAGTTCTTCGATAGGAGTTGAAGTTTTGTAGCACTGGAACACTACAATGTGTCTATCAAACAACCATTGTTCCCCCATCAGGAATTTCTCAATATCCTCATCCGATTGAAACGCAAAGAGAAGACAATTATTTCTAGTGTCACTAACTTCAAAATTATCCCTCGTACGCCATAAAGGTCTGAACGTCTTTGCCACTGCTTCGATATTCAGTGAGCAACAAGTGAAGAACTTTGCTGCTAAAATGAACCTCTAATCTTTCTTCTTCTTTTTCAAGTCACGTTTATCACCTTCTTTCTCCGACAAAGAAAGTTTTCTCCAACTATTAGCTAAATCCTCCATGTTGAATAGTGTAGAGAAAAGATTTTTCTCCATCCTAGAAATCTTCAAGTCTCCAAGTCACCAAGTTCAATGGCCTCAAAGAAGTCTCAGATTCCCATGAATGCTACCAAAAGCATTGGGGGGTCAACAAGCAGCAATACTTCCATAGGTCCCATGACTCAAAACAAATCCAAGGCAATAAGGCTCCTCACATCATAAGAAGTTGAGGGAAAGGCTCATATAACCAAACTCATAGTGCCCCAGCCCAACCAAAGACTGTCATCTCCTTGAACACTTTGAGGACAAGCAAGCATACTTCCTCTAGGGGCAAAGATTCAGCATTCGCTCCAGAGGACTCAACAATAGGGAGCGAATATCACTATTCTGCATCAGATGCTGGGTCGAGTACTCCTTCATAGGTAGGTTCTTCCCAAGGATCCCCCCGAGAAGTCACTTCATCTATCTTCTCAAATAATTCTTCTTGTACAATAGCTATGGCAGCCATGATGACAGAGACTGCCACCATTGATGAAAAGATTGCTGAAATGGGACATGCTATAGCTAAGCTTACCAAGACCGTGGAGGAGAAGGACCTTCAAATCACCAAGCTTATGAACAAGCTTGATTTTCATAATCGAGGGAAGTCTAGTAAAGGCCATTCTCACACACATCAACATACATCCCAAGATGCTCACACATCTTCTCCAAAGAAGGCTGGTGGTCCACAAGGGAGCTCTACCTCAATTTCATCTCTATCGGTCCAGCAGTTACAGGACATGATAACGAACACCATTCGAGCTCAATATGGTGGGGCACCACAAAACTCTCTGATATATTCAAAACCATACCTCAAGAGGATTGACATTTTAGAGATGCCTGCACGTTACCAAACTCCTAAGTTTCAACAGTTCGATGGGAAAGGGAATCCTAAGCAACATATTGCTCATTTCATTGAGACTTGCAATAACGCTGGTACGGATGGGGACTTGCTCACAAAGCAATTTGTGCGTACTCTTCGAGGAAATGCTTTTGATTGGTACACGGATCTTGAACCAAAGTCCATTGATAGCTGGGAGCAAATGGAAAGGGAATTCTTGAACTGTTTCTACAATACTCGATGTACCATAAGCATGCTAGAATTAACCAACACGAAGCAATGGAAAGATGAACCAGTGGTAGACTACATCAATCGTTGGTGCTCATTGAGTCTCGAATGCAAAGATCGCCTTTCTGAGTCTTCAGGAGTGGTGATGTGCATCCAAGGTATGCACTAGGGGTTGCTTTACATCCTCCAAGGAATCAAACCTCACACCTTTGAGGAGCCTGCTACCCAAGCCCATGACATGGAGCTTAGTCTATCTAGCCATGAAGAAAAGGGCTTACTTGTTAACCAGTAGCGTTAAGAGAAGAAAGATACAAAGAGGGGGGATAAGTCTTCCAGATCCATGGTTAAGGAATCTATGGCCATTGTTGTGGAGCCGATGAAGATTTCCAGTAAAGAGAATAAGAGAATGGAGAAAAGGGCCGGTCCAATGCAAGAGTGGGAGAAGGGTCGATTGACTTTGAAGGAGATGGAAGAAAAGACGTATCCATTTCCAGATACCAACGTTCAAGGCATGCTTGAGGACTTATTAGAGAAGAATGTGATCAAGATTCCATAATGCAAGTGTCTAGAGGAAATGGGGCATACCAACGACCCAAAATACTGCGTATACCATCGAGTTATAAGTCACCCTATGGAAAAATGTTTTGTTTTGAAGGACCTTATCTTAAGACTTGCAAAGGAGGATAAAATTATCTTAGACCTATGTATGTTTTTTGACCCCTTAAAACATAACCGAATTAACCTAGTAAATTAGCCAAGTGATTACATAGTCCAAATTTCAGATCTAGGTTAACACAATCATAAAATCATATCATGCATTGCAGCGGAAAAATAAATAACGCAATGATATGATCACCCAGGAAAACCAAACTAGTAAAAAACCTAGAGAGGATTTAACCTAGCTATCCTCAAGGTAAACTTGAATCCACTATAGAAAGAATTGAAGTTTTACAATAGAATTTAGACCACTAACATTCTATTGCTACCCACTAGTAGAAACTTACTGATACGACCATGTGCATGCTCCAAGACCACAGACTCCTTCTTTCTTGGATTCTCTAGCAAGTACAAGCACCCCCGCTTACGTATCTTTAAGCTTCTTAGTGCAGCAATTAAATGATCATCAAGTTCTTGAAGAAATCTCCTCCTTGATAATCCTAAGCTTGTGTGAAGGAAAACTCCTCACAAATCTCACAAGAGATTCACACAAACAGCAATATAAGCAACCTCTAAAACGTGGCTAGGGTTTGCCTTATATACCTAGGGCAAAAACATAAAACCCTAAACGTTTTAGGAGTTAGGGCTGAGTTGGAATTATGCAGTAAAAACGCATTCTGCCCGATTTTCGATTGATCGAGCCTAAACTTCGATCAATCGAGCCAGGCCGAAATGCATAGTGAATTCTACATCAGCTCAATTCCAACTTTACATAAAAGACACAACTTTGAGCAAGCTTAAATAAGACTAAACAACCTGTTTTGATCATGGTTTACCAACATTACACATTAGAGTTCTAAATACATAAATTCCTAAATCTTTAGAACCTAACAACCTAGATGAAACTGCTGAGGCAAATCATGCTACGTTTGCTGTTGGATCCCCAATCTCTATAAAGTCACCAACTCCAACGGAAGTGCGAATTGGTAGGTGACAAAGAAGGTTGGACTTTTGTGACCTATAAGAGACATCGAAAACAGCGTAACCCAAAAAACCATGTTCCTTACAAGAAAAGGTAACTTCGAGCAAGCGATTCAAAATTTGCTCCCAAAGGGAAGGGAACAAATGGTCTGAAGAAACAAAGAAAGGGAGCTCGTCCAAATGAAGGCCCCCGATCAGTCACACTATATGAGTTTTTCCCTAAAAGCTTTCTTACAGAGGGCCTAATGACAACCACTTACATGGTCTCTTGCCATGATGCTGGTGATCAAAAAGACCTCACCGAAAAGGAGGAAAAAGTGAACCTAGAAGAAACTAGAGAAACAAAGGAAGAGGAAAGTGAAACCTAAGCCTCGGAAGAAATAGTTGCTATATGTGTTCACTGCCGCGACAAGATGACATTCGCTGATGAGGATCTCCTATTGGGCTCCAAACCACACAATCGACCACTTTTTGTCTCAGGTTATACACAGAAGGAAAAAGTAAGCCACATCCTCATAGACGATGGGTCTGCCGTCAACATAATGCCCAAAGGAACAATGAGGCGCCTAGGCATATCCACAGAAGAGTTATCCAAAAGTCGACTCGTCATCCAAGGCTTTAACCAAAAAGGACAAAGGGCAATCAGCATGAATCGGTTAGATGTGACTATTGATGAGTTGAAAGCAAGATCTCTCTTCCATGTGATCAATTCGAAGACCTCTTATAACTTGTTGTTAGGACGACCATGGATTCATGGGAATGGTGTTGTACCTTCTACATTGCATCAATGCTTCAAGTATTGTGATGGCAAGCAAGTAAAGGTGGTGACAGCAGATTTGCAACCATTTACAGCTGCAGAATCTCACTTTGCAAACACCAAGTTTTACTTGGACTACAACATAACCAACGATGTACCACAAGAAGAGTCTGCGAAAAAGAAGGCAAAACGTAAGGAAGGAGGCGAGCCCCTCATGGAAGGACCAAAACCTAACTTTGAAGTAAGACAGAAGTTTCATGAAGAGGAGAAAGAGGCACCCATGGTCTTACGATATGTGCCCGCGTCTAAGGTTAGAGAGCGCCACCACCCTAACCCTAGAGAGAACTCCAATTCCCAGTGTTTAAGGCAATTGAAATTATTATGACAAAAAGCAAAACAAAAGGCAAACTTTGTGCTGAAAAAGAAGGTAAACTATGATTTAAATTTCTTACAACAAAACAACCAATTAATAATAATTGATATATCTATCAAAAATTATAATTGATATGTTTTTATTTTTAATCATTGTTTTGTTGGATTTTACTTTCAAATGTTTTTTTCTTGAATTTATAAAATTCTGTAATACATTATGTATTATAAGTATTATTAAGAGAAAATTTGAATTTTGATGTGACTTTTTTCCCCTCTCTTTTTGGATTGAATTGTGGTTTTGTTGGGTTTTAGGTCCTAAAAATGTTTGTTTCATCTTTTTTTTTCTTTCTTTTCATTGATTTAAAAATATTTTAGATACATTTTCAGTGTTTTACATATTAAGGAGAAATATATTTTGTTGGGTTTTAGCATATTTTGATGATGAACAAAATTTTTTAAATAAATGTTATATAGGAATGGATATATTTTCCTACTTTACCTTTTAACTTCTTGAGAAAGATTTTTTTTTGCTTTTCATTTTCATATATATCTTATATTAAACTTTCTTGTGCATCATGTAGGTAAGTTTAGATCTAAAATGCAAGCATATATCTTATTCTCAATTTCTTTTGTTACTTCATTTCAATCTAAACACATGATCATAGTTTTTTTTGTTTTTTTGCATAGCAACCCATCCACCTCCCCAATCATACTGCTTGAAAGAAAGAAAAAATCATTAATTTTAAAATAATTGATATATATTTATTAGGGTAGGCTTTAAAATAAAAATAATGATGTTACATTTGTCCCTACGTTCATGTATTTCCAGAAATAAGATTATTTGAGATACTTTGGTAAATTGAACTGAGCTATAGATGAGATTATGCCGAACCCAAAACATCCATTACTAAATTTTAAAAAGAATATTAACATATTAAGGTTATGGTTTTAATGTAGGAGATCAATTGCCCAATAGGAATCAAAACTAAATACACTATAATTAACACACCTCAATCATTGTGGAGAAAAACCTTGCAATACTTATTGTGGAAGTCATTATTGAGATTTCCATGCCCATTCTAATTTGTATAATTCATCCAATGACAATATATCTAGGATCTTGAGCAACGACAATAGTGAGGACACCCACAATATAGAAAAACAAAATTAGAACAAATTATTGACATTTTCCATACAAGTATATATATCATTCAACTAAATATCCAACAAAGCACCAAATATGGCTCCTACTAGCATTGCGGTTATGAACAATTTTTGAAGCCATTGATGCATGTCAATTGTTGGAAAATATTGGCACATGTAAAATAACACTATTAAGATTATATCTATAATCATGAAATATGTGTAATCTATAATCATGAGATTATGCCTATAATCATGGAATATGTTTAAACATATGTTTGATCTGAAATTAATTTTTCTAAACTCTACACCTTATAATTTTTTTTCTATCATATGAGAAAGGGAAAAATTTTAAGAATCAAATTTTGGTATAAAAATATTGATTACCTTAAAAAAAGATTGTTATTTATATTTTTATTAACATGTTTATATAGTAAGTGAAAAATCTTACTCCAAATTTGAAAGATCGGGTTTAATGACATCTCTTCCTTTGCATTATGAGTTGCTATGATTAATTTGATATACTGCTCTTACCCAATCATACTGCATGAAAGAAAGGAAAATTCTTTAACTTTAAGGATATTGGTATAGATGCATTATGGTAGAGTTTTAAATGAAAAGAATGATAGTACAATGTTCCTTACATTAATGTGTTGCAAAAAAGATGATTATATGAAATACTTTATTAAAATTAATTGTGCTACATATGGGATTATGCTAAACCCAAACATCCACTCTGCGTACCAGGAAGCTGCAAGGGAATTAATTTAATATTTCATAAAAAACTGCATGCCTATATTGTAGAACATCATAGTAAGATTACATAAATTAAAAAATGTGGATATTTATAATCATAAATATAGAGGATTAGGTGGAACAGTAGCAACTGTGGTAAAATGGAGTGCAAATTTTCTTGTGACGGTAACTTTCTTAGCAATCATGAAGCAAATAGAAGATTTGAGAATATTTTTCCCTTTGCGTGACAATGCTTGTTTGGCTTTAGTGATCAAGTTTGTGGTCCTAGAAATTAACAATTTTCCTCCCGTGGAAATGGATAAGGTAAATAGTTAAGGTCAGCTCAAACGTACTAGAGAAAAGATTGTAGACTATATGGGTGTCTTTTAAATTTACTATGAGAGAAAGTAATTGGGATAAGGTGCACTCTCCCCTACTAGTCGCTTTGGATCATTCTTTTGATGGGCTTTCAACAGTTTAAATGAATTCTTTCAATTTTTAATTTTACTATGTTCAACTTTATGTATTTCACTTTTTTTTTTTTTTTTTGAAACCATATGTTCGATTACAAATTAATTTTTCTCAACTCTACTCTTAATTGTTTATCTATCATATGAGAGGGGAGGAAGTTAAGAATTAAATTTGGTATGGAAATAGTGTTAACCTTAAATAAATATTGTTATTTATATGTTTATTAACATATTTAGTACATGGTAGGCAAAATATTTTACTCCAAAATTGAGAGAGTGAGTTTAATGACATCTCCTCCTCTGCATTATGAGCTATTGGGATTAATTTGATATTGCTATGATTCTCTTTATGAGGACCTTCTTGTGGATATTTTGATGGCTCAAACAGCTAGAAATTTTTCTCTAATCTTACATCATTAGTTTTGGAAACATGGATGCAAATATAAATCATAAATAAAAAATCGCACAACGTCGGCCAAACATATTTGCATCAGCAATTGTGCCTAAAATCATACAAAAATAAAAATTGCCACCCAATTGATAATTGCACCCACGGGCCACGCCTCCACCTATGACCCTAAAACCGTTAACTTATTTGCCGTGGAGAAAGCTGTAGGCCCATTGCTCAATGAAATTTAAATTTGCTTATTAAATCCCTCCATGCGCCCAGTTTGATTGAAGCACACATAAGAAGGAGCAATTCCCCCATAGTGATGGTGTGTTATTTGCCACAGAAATATCATACATAATAAGGTTCCCTTTGTGAAGTGTTTCATGCTTGGTGCTATGATTACATAACAGGAGGAAAGAGTTTTTTTTTATGCAATGGAAGTCACAAATCCCGAATGGGTAAGGCACTAGAACATCCCCACATCTTTCAAAGCAACCAGGATTTCCAACTGAGCTTGGCACTGCCACCAATCCCCGTTATGTAAGGGCATAGGAATAAGACCCACAATTTTCCTTGATGCATTATCATCTTCTTTTCTTCGAAGTCTCTTCTTCTTTTCTTTTGCACTTTTTCTTTTTTTTTTTTCTTTTTTTTTTCTTTTTTTGGTGAAGCTAATGTTCTTATTACCTCGCTTCCTTCTCTTTGACGATGGAGGTTCCTAACTGCATTCAAACATAGACACAATCAAAACATTTTAATAATTTATATTTTTTCAGTATTTTAGTGTTGTAAAACAAAATTCAATTAATTCCACACCTACTTTCCCTAATAATTGTGGAATGTTAGAAATCAGTTATAGTTGTGAAACAGGAGTGCAACATCCACAATATTTTCACAACAAATCAAACTAATCATAGGTGATAAGTTGTTATTGACTCTAATTTGAATCCACGATTGAAATTATTTTTTTATCCACTAGTAATTACCAATAACAACCTGCCACTTAAGATATGTTGTTAAAGTATGAAAATGTTGTGAAAGTATGAAAATGTTGTGAATATAGCATTTCTCATTGTGAAATCACACCACCCCTCAAAAAGAGAAAAAAAAAACACCTAGTTACAAATTACGTACACTTAATTATAATGGTGAAATAGTAAATGTCTGACAATCATTAGTTCATTACTACTATATAATAATAATAGCATCTATAATTTTCTATCTAACAAAAATCTCTTAAAAATTTCCCTGTCGAGGAAATGGATAAGGTTAACAATAAAGGTTGGCTCAAATGTACAAGAGAAAATATTGTAGACCGAGTGTTTTTTAAATTGACTATGGGAGAAAGTAATGGGATAAGGTACACTCTCCCCTACTAGTCTCTTTGGATCATTCATTTGATGGGCTTTCAACAATTTCAACAAATTCTTTCAATTTCTTATTTTACTATGTTCAACTTTATGTATTCCACATTTGTTTTTATTTGAAACCATATGTTCGACTCCAAATTAATTTTTCTCAACCCTACTCTTTATTTTTTATCAATCATATGAGAAGGAAGTTAAAAATTAAATTTACTATGGAAAAGTGTTAACCTTAAACAATATTGTTATTTATATGTTTATTAGCATATTTAGTATATGATAAGTGGAAAATTTTACTCCAAAGTTGAGAGAGTGAGTTTAGTGACATCTCCTCCTCTGCATTATGAGCTATTGTGATTAATTTGATATTATTGCTACCATTCTTTTTATGAGAACCTTCCTATGGATATTTTGATGGCTCAAACAACTCGAAAACTTTCTCTAATCTTACATCATTAGTTTTGGAAACATAGATGCAAATATAAATCATAAAAATATATATCACAATGTTGGCCAAACATATTTGCATCACCAATTGTGTCTAAAATCATACAAAAATAAAGAAATTTCCACCAATTGATAATTGCACCCATGCCTCCCACATATGACCCTATACCTCGTTAGATAATACTTGGAGCTCATTATCCACAAAACAGTTCATAAGCTAGGTGAATATTAATATATGTTTATGTTTATGGGTAATGTCACACCCCAAACCCCAAAGGGTCCAAAGCATGAGAAAGACATCTCAAAGTACCTATAGATTTTTTCTTTAAGACAATCCAATCCACAAAAATCATATCAAGTACCAACATCAAGAATTATCATAATAATTCCATTGAATATACTCTCAAAGTAAGTCAGAGCTCTAAACAATAATTACAAGGACCTTTGGCCACAAAAAAATAAAGGTCTGAATAATTAATTACATATCATTAGCTTGTCCCATTAGCGGGAATAACGTCACAACCACTATAACATCAAAAGAATGAGTCAAGCCTATTCTAAGATGTACATTATCTAATATCTCCATTACAAAAGTTCATCATCCATCAGTAGTTAGTCTAATTACTATTAGCCACCAAAAAGAGCTATCTCAAAAGATTGTTGCCTACTCTGAAAAGTTTATAAATAATGGAATGAGACAGAGCCTAGTAAGTAGCATAATTAATAGAGGTAGGGGAAATGCAAGTTTCATCTTCAATAATAATAATATGACAAGAATGATTAAATAATGAAACACAAAGTTTCACAAAGTAAATACCTTGAAATCATATACTATAATCTGTGAGCACTAATAATATAATTCCAAAGCCATAAAATCTAACATATGGTAATTTATCTCAAATATACCACATTACCATATAAACCGGTCAGGGGATCCACCCATTCACAATTGGCATGATATTGTCCTCTCTGGTATGCAGACTTTTAACCCCATGGACAACAACCTCACCCATACCCTTAAAGTTTTACTCTCCCCCCATGGGCAACAAAAAGAGCACGTCAAATAGGACCTCTCTTGTATGTGGCCTCTTGACCCCATGGGCAACAACTTCACCCACACACAACTAAGAAACCTCTTCCCCCCATGGGCAGCAGGCAAGAACACGTCATCTAAAGTGAAAAAGCACTGGCCTAGATTTGATTTCGTTGTTACAAAGACTAGGGAAACCAAATCAGGTGATGATCGAGAAATCACACATGGCATGGTGTTAAAACCACATAAGCTCACAAGTTATATTATTTTGAAACACATAGTTCACATCCAGGTAGTTGCAGAAAAACCTTAAATAATCTAACTTCTAGAAAGTTTGTAAGATTTTCAACTTCATTCTTGTCAAGAGATTTTCTATCAATTTCCCAAATAATACAAGACAAGATAAGCATCTTTAAATTTTTCAATATACCATAAAATCAATGATTTTCTAATCAAAGATTAAATAAAAGATGCTCATTTTTCCATATCAACAATTCATGAATTTCCCCAAATGCAATACCAAAATGATGCATTTTCATATATAATCATATATATATTAAGGTTACCACACAATAGTTTTTAGGAAAAATATATTTCCCATAGGTAGTTTCCAAAAGCGTGTCTAACCCAAAAACAACATTCATGCAACATGGTTATTTTTCAAAAATCCCACTAAAAGCTACTTACCTCGCAACCGCAAAATCTTAATTCCCCAAGCTCCAAGGAGATTAGCTAGAATCTAAACAATATCAAGTAAACCTATCACAATAAGCATAGAGCTTGAAATTGCATCTAGTTACAATTTAGGAATTGCCAAAAGAGCACTTAATTAGGCAAGCCTAGTATTTAACCCCATCAATAATAATATATATCACTTCCAAAGTTTCTCAACAAATTGATTCACAAGGCAAACACTCCAATTTATAAAGTTAGCCCATTTAATATCATCTCCAACATCATGACTAGCTTCCATAAAATTTACACTACATCAATAAGAGACCCATGAAAGCAAAATCAAAATAGCCTCTAAGACAAGAAATTTAGAATTTCAACTAACTCCAAATAGACCTAATGGCAATGGAAAAATTAGATTTACCAACCATCACATGTATACTCAAAACCCCTATTTTCCACCATAAATAAACCTTAAGTAGTCATCATTAGCACAAACCATATACCCACTCATCAAATAATTCCACCAATACAAAACCCATACATACAAACACATAAATATCACTTCCAATGCTCATAAATCACATGGGTATCATTATTAAAACTTAGATAAAAATAACCTCAAGCAAAAGTATAAAACCCACCAAAAAAATTAGAAATTTTTACATCAAAAAAAGGATGTGAAGGTGTTTATGGGTTCCCAAGAATTTTCCGGTAATCTTGCCGGAAAATGATGGTGGAAATGGTGGTTGTGGTGGTGTGGAAGTGCCGGTAGAGAGGATGAGAGTAAAGAGGAGCGTATGAGAGAAAACACACACACACACACACACACAAAAAAAAAAAAAAAAAAAAAAGGGGGGGGGGTGGAAGAGTGAGCCGACCAAAGAAGAGATAAGATGGAGTGAATTGTGTGTTGGGTCGTGGGGTTAAGTGGGGCACGTGGGAACCCAAAAATCTGATCTTGACTTTTCCTTTTTTTTTCTTTTTTTTTTTTTTAAATTGACGGGACGTTACAAGTAAGACTCATTGAACCTCTCTTCCTTGTAGTCAAAACCCAAGATAAAAATTGAATCTTTTTCATTATTCATTATGCTATGAAATGACTCACTATTCACTCGGTTTTGGGGCCATAATCATTATGTGGGAAAGATGGCCAAGTGGTTGAAGGCATAGCATTGGAACTACTACGTAGGCTTTTGTTTACCAAGGGTTCAATTCCCTATCTTTCCATACATTTCAACTAATTCACCGATCTTATTAACAGCAATGGATCAAAGCAAATAACAATTAATACCATTATTTCTTGGATCAAGCACCATATTAACTAATATATATGTCCAATAATACTCATTGACACCACCACGCACCCTTGTCGTGATAATCACTCTACAAGTATTAAGTGCTTATGGGATGTGGAAAGCAAAGGTCAGGATTCATGTATTCAGAAGAGAATTTCACGTACATATACACTTAGATTAAGTTAAAGTAGAATTTTCATCTTGTATAAAAATAAAAATAAATTAAATTAAATTAATAATAATACTCATTGATAAATCCATAAAGGATTAAACTCCAAGGGGTTAATCAATGCTGAAAATGGTATAGACAAAAACAAAGTCCAACTCCATTCTATCCTTAATATAATCTTTATTTCATCACATCTTATTATGATTTTATTCTTTTTTACTTGTACCTATTACGTGCTAGGTCCATCACCTGGTAAGGAAATCGCATGAGCTGGAAGTGTGAGGAAGCTTTTTATTAATTTTATGTTATCTTATTATGATCTTTTTTTTTTTTTTCACCTGGAACATAATGGCAGACATAATCAACGAGAGCGGGATAGCTTTTTTTTTTTTTTTAAGTTTGTTTTAAGGAGTCAATGATGTTTTAAAAGATCCCATATCATATATAGTTGGCTGATCAAACGTCAGTTTAGAAGATGGCTTTCACGAAACTAGCATTCACTCAGTTTTTTGTATCAAGGAAGACAGCTCAACTACCATGAATTGAAACATCTATCCTTCCAATAATTTTGTTTTATTAATCATTAGGAATCCTAAATGTGATATTATAGATCATTATCATTTAATTCTCTTTGGTATGATCTATAAATGTTTTTTTTTAATCTTAAATGTGATATTATAGATCATTATCATTTAATAAAGATATAACAAGAATTTAAAATTCTTTGAGAGGACCAAATTTTATTTTTATTAAAAGTGACAACTGGATATAGGTAGATATTAGAGTGCAAAAATTATATTTATATAATTAAAATTATATCTTAAACTATGATTGTACCAAGTAAATGTCCTGTACTATTTTCATAATACTTTTATTCATTTTTCAGATATTACACGCCATGCTTAATTACTCCATGTGTTTAAAGTCTATGTTACATGTCATACGACATATTTTTTTTCTCCTGCGTTGTATTAGAAGTACATTAACATAGTTTATCTTAAGTAAAACTCTATTATTAAAGTTTGAGCAATGAGCACACTTGTTTTTAACTGAAGTCGTTACTTCAACCCGCAATTTCAGTTAAAAACAAACATGCGTCTATGGTGTATGTCAGATCTTTTTATATTGAAAGAAGTTTAAAAATACAGCTTTAGTTAAAATTCTATTGCCAGATCTTTTTAATATTTTGAAAGAAGTTTCACTGACATCTTTAAATTACTTTATTCAAATACCATTATTTTTTTTTTTTTTAATTATAGTAAAATGAAGTTTTTACAGACACTTAATGTAAGTGTTACACATCATACAAGGTACTTTCATTAATGAATTAAAATAATATTATAATGAAATACATTAGAACTAAAACTCAGGGGGTGTTTGGTAGAAGAGTTTGAGTAATGTTGTTTGAGTGTTTTTTATATACGTGTAGGTGAAAATATGTGTGGAAATATGTGTAAGTGTGTTTAAAATGTGAAAAATATTGCTCAAAATTGGTACAAAATTTTAAAAGATGTTTTATTATCTCTATATATTAAGAGAATTCAGAAAATTAGTTATGGTTTCAAAAAATGTAAATAATACTTATAATCTAATTAGATAATCTTTATTCTTAAAAAAATTTTAAAAATGATTAAATTTTAATTCAACAAAATTCAAAAAAAAAAATACCAGATAAATTTTTTTTTCTAAAAATTAGCACACTCTCTATTTGAATATATCCCACACATTTAATACATTTTTTCCTAAAAATTAGCACACACTAAAACCTAGTAGTTTACTTATTTTCAAATCCTAAATTTTAATTGCTTAAAAACACATTCATGTGTAACCTCACTAACAATAAATAAATTCAAATTAAAAAATTACATTAAACTCAAAATAAATAAATAAATTAAAAAAAAAAAAAGCATCATCGCACGAGCAGAGCGTGTGTGATGAGGTTAGTTTATTTTGAATGATTCTAATGATATATTATAGATTCTTTTGACAAAAATTCAATCTTACCTTCTTCTTTTTTATATATATAGAAGGTAGATAGTGTGGTTTGAACATTAGTTATAACATCAGGATTCAGGCAGCATAAAGGGTGTCAATATCACTAGCTATTATTTGAACAACAAAACTCGATTTTACTTCATATAGTTTCATCAGGTAACCTAAAGTAAATTATTTTATTTTATTCTTATAATTTATTTTAATAACAATTTCATTTATATTATTAAATATTTTCTTTATATGCTTTTTTGTTAATTATCTTTTGGCCTTGTGACACAATATACATATATTAAAATTGTTAACATAATTTTACTTTAAACGATATTCTATTGACAAAATTTTAAGAAAATTAAAAATATTATTGTACGTAAAATTCTGGTGCCAAATGTTTCTAAAATTTTTTAAAAGAAGTTTCATTGATTGTTCTAAATTATTGTAGTCATTAACCATAACCATGGTCTTATAATTTTTTAATTATAAAAGTTTTTTTTAATTGAATTTAATTATAAAAGTTGAGTATTACTTTAGGTGACTCAAATTACTCAAAGTAAGTATTAAACATTATTAGGGCTCGTTTGATAATGTTATTCTAACAACGTTATTTGTATTTTTTGAAAATATGTGTAGATAAAAAAGTGTTTAAAAATACATCTAATATTGTTTAAAAACTAAAAAAAAAATGCATTTAAACACATATACCAAACAAGCCCTTAAGCTTCCATATTAGGTGAATTAATGTAAGTATTAAACATTATAATATACCTACTTTCGCAGTATAACACACTAGAAGTATATTGATATTATTAGTATAGTTTTTACAAGTGAAACCTCGTTATCAAAGCTTCGAAAAAATTAAAATAAATTCATTGCTTATACTTTAAATTATTGTTCCCCCCCCCCCCCCCAAAAAAAAAAACTTTTAAGTTATTTTAATAATTTATTTTAAGAGCTATATTAACCTAGTTTCACACCGGGCTTTCACTACATAAAACCTCCCCTGATGCATATGCAATTGTTTTTAACAACTCGGAATTGGATTAACTATATTTTATCTATATTTAATTAATTATAATGATTGATATAGTCCTCACGTTTGACATAAGACTTAACATGTATGACGTCTCTCTCTCTCTCTCTCTCTCTCTCTCTCTCTCTCTCTCTCTCTCTCTCTCTCTCTCTCTCTCTCTCTCTCTCTCTCTCTCTCTCTCTCTCTCTCTCTCTCTCTCTCTCTCCAATGTGTGGTCGATGCAGTTGCAGTTCTTGGAATTTTGTTTAGGGGGGTCAATAAAAAATTTTAACAAAAAAAAAACTTGAATATATCGAATTATCGACAAATAATAATAATACTACATAAAGTTTTACAATTTTATTCTACAAGTTTTTAAATTTTGAATGTTAAATGATAGTTCATTTTGAATTTTTATTGCCAATATGTATAGTTATGAACCTATGACCATTTTATTTTGTTAAGTTTATCTAACATTTTTATTTTTATACAGTTGTTATTATCTATTTGACTTTATTTTTATAAAAATATTTGACTAAATGACTAATCTCAACTCATTGGCTTTGTATTAATTATTGACGCACGCAGTCATACTCATTCATACATAAAATTATACATTACATGTCTACTTAACCAATCAAATGCTTGAACAGTCGCTAACTTTACAATTTTGTTCTTGAATTTTACTAACTTTATAACAAAAAGTTATTATAATATGATAACAATACACACATATGTAAAAAAATAATAATAATAAAAATAAAATAATAAAAAAAATAAAAACCTCTCTATTTCCTAATTATTAAATTATATAAAGTTATATTATATTTATATTGTACACAAAAACATTCACACGCATCATAATTACACTTACTCTTTACTCTTGGGGTCGAAAATACTTGTAATAAGAGAGTGTGAGATTTAAGTCAAAGTGTACAAAAAAATATTTTTAAAAATAAATTAAAGTATTAAACTAAAAAATATTTTATATATATATATATATATATATATATTTTTTTTTTTTTTTTTGAAGTCGGCTGTAGCACCGCCCCTGGGTCGATGTCGTGCTTTTATATATATGTATATATATATACTCAACTTGACCTTGAGATTATAATACATTGTGGTCGATGTCGTGCTTCTATTCTATGTCTATTATAGTGTAAAGTTTAAATTATAGGACAGTTGGAATAGGACAGTTTTCTTAAAACCAAAGATCTGGGCTACAACAAAATTCGATGAGTGAAACTTGCACCCAACCCCTAATGAATGAGATGCAATCTGAAATACTGTAATCTAGTTCGTGTATTAAGGAGGGCCATTAAAAGTCATATCAATGGTCTTATTAAATTCTTAATTTGATTCATTTCCAAGTAAAAAGTAACAACCGAGAAAAATGATTGAAACAGCTGGCAAATGATTAAGAAAAGTCTTGCAATAAACTTGAAGTGAATCAACTTGACCTTGAGA
Organism: Quercus variabilis; assembly: GCA_030445155.1. Lineage (NCBI taxonomy): Eukaryota > Viridiplantae > Streptophyta > Magnoliopsida > Fagales > Fagaceae > Quercus > Quercus variabilis. Next base: position 55,138,298 of record CP129447.1, on the reverse strand, counting down.
TTATAATACATTGTGGTCGATGTCGTGCTTCTATTCTATGTCTATTATAGTGTAAAGTTTAAATTATAGGACAGTTTTCTTAAAACCAAAGATCTGGGCTACAACAAAATTCGATGAGTGAAACTTGCACCCAACCCCTAATGAATGAGATGCAATCTGAAATACTGTAATCTAGTTCGTGTATTAAGGAGGGCCATTAAAAGTCATATCAATGGTCTTATTAAATTCTTAATTTGATTCATTTCCAAGTAAAAAGTAACAACCGAGAAAAATGATTGAAACAGCTGGCAAATGATTAAGAAAAGTCTTGCAATAAACTTGAGTCAATCGTATGATTATTCTATGTAAAAAAAAAAATGTTAAATTGCAAACTATACTCCTAAATTTTTAAGAGTATTTAGATTTTACAGTCTTATATAAGTTAGAATTTAGATCTTTGCCTCTTGAAATTCAAATCCGTTTATATCAGCAATTTTTCTGTTCAAATTTTCTGTTAAGTGTCACATAAATTTACCACACGTATTTAGTTTGTTTAATAAGATAATACCATATCATTTTTGTTGCTTAAAAATATTTAAATAATTATATAATTAAAAGGATATTGTATAATAAACATGCATGTCAAACTTTTGTAATACTTAACGACAACATAGATGGAGGGGCTACTAATGCAATGGAATAAAACTTAAAATCTAAATTTTGAAATTTCAAGATTTTAAATTCAAAAACTTCCAAACTTTAATTAAGAGAATAATTTGCAATTTAGCACCCAAAAAAAAAATTGATAACTTCAATTAATACGATATGAGCTGGAAGTTTGAGGTAATGCTTTGTTTAATTTCATTTTTGTTTTCATTTCATTGGACCCATTAGGCCTGCAAGCTCTATTTTAAGACTACTGTAACTGAACAAAAAATTGCACACATACACACAATCAAACAATTAGAATAAGCAGCCTAGTTGTTTGAATTGGTTTTCATTATGGCAATATTGAGCATTGAAGTAATCTCTAAAGAGATAATTAAGCCTTCTTCTCCAACACCTGACCACCTTACACATTACAGACTCTCCTTCAATGATCAACTATCTCCTCCAGTCTATAATCCTATGGTCCTCTTCTTTGCACCAGATCATTCTGACATCGAATTCAACATCAATGACATATCCAACCGCCTTAAGAACTCTCTCTCAGAGGTCTTAACCAAATACTATCCACTAGCTGGACGCTTCAAAGAGAACCGTTTCATATACTGCAACGATGAAGGGATTCCTTATGTGAAAACACAAGTGAAGTGCAAACTCTCTGATGTTATCAACAATCCAATTCCTGGTGAACTCAACAAGTTAGTCCCTTTTGAACTCGATGCTCTCACTGATACAACATTCGGAGTCCAACTCAACGAGTTTGAGTGCGGTGCAATTGGTATTGGAGCTTGCATGTCGCATAAGATTGCAGACGCGTTATCATTCTTCGTGTTCCTCAAGATTTGGGCAGCTACTACATTTGGAGATGATAACATTGAGTCTCCGCATTTTGAAGCGGCTACACTCTTCCCACCAAAGGACTTATCCGGATATGATTCTGGTTTCGGCATCATAAAGGAGAATATAATAACAAAGAGGTATGTGTTTGATGCTTCCATGATAGAAACTCTTAGAGCAAAATATGCAGACAATGAAGGCCTTGAGAATCAGAAACAACCTTCACGCGTTGAAGCCTTATCAACCTTCATATGGACACGCTTTGTTGCTGCAACTAAGGATGAATCAGGACCAGAGAAGCTATACACAGTGAATCATGCAGTGAATCTGCGTCCAAGAACCGACCCACCACAACCACAATCATCTTTCGGAAATCTTTTTTCCATTGCCATAACAATTCCGATTTTGAAAAATGGGGACGAAGGGCAAGGTATCGTGCGCCAGGTTCGAGAGGGAATAAGTAAAATCGACAAAGATTACGTGAAGAAACTCGGAGAAGGAAGCCAACACTTGAGTTTCATGAGAGACCGTGCTTCAAGATTCACCAAAGGAGAGATGGTTACATTTAGTTTCACCAGTTTGTGCAGGTTTCCTCTGTATGAAACTGATTTTGGTTGGGGAAGGCCTATCTGGGTTGGCTCACCTGCCCTTACTTTCAAAAACTTGGTTTTCTTCATAGATACTCCTTCAGGTGATGGAATAGAAGCATATGTTAGCTTGAAGAAGGAAGAAATGGCTAAATTTGAAAGCGATGAGGAGTTCCTCACCTTTGTTTCTCTACCAGGTATTCATCTGAAGAATTAACGCGTGGGAGTAAACGAGTAAAAGATAACATTTCCCTTCCTGTTTAATGTCCATCAAACTGAAAATCTTACTCTCTTTGGTTTTTTCTCTCGAGTCAAATGGATTGAAAAGCGACTATAAATCATTTTCTACCTTCTTCTCTTTTTTTTCTTTTTTATTATTGTACACAGTATGTGTATACACGCATACTGCGTGCAAACAAACGATATTCTATGATTTCAAGTTAAAATCGTAAATTGAAAATCACGATTTCAATTGTTTGAATGCAGTATGTGTGTGTACGTACACACTATGTACAACAGAAATTACCGAATCAAATGTGTATTCCATAGTAGTTATGTCAACTCGATGTACTACTATGTTTATGTTAATTATTCAGGTGTGTGAGATATGTATTATCTTTATAAACATTGGATAAGGGTCAGCATAATTTAATATGACCACATTGTTTGTCCCTCAGCACATAAAACAAGGAAATAAATATTCTAAACCTAAATTTTTGAAAATTAAATTCCAAAACTAATTAATAACAAAGTTTACTTGTAGATCATGTACTACATCAGACCTATCCACTTGAAAAAAAAAAACTCGTCCTTGAGTTAATAGTTGAGACCTAAAATCTTTCATGCCAAAAAAGCAAATACTTTGAGCACTTCATCTTCTTTATTTTCTTGCCAAACTTAAAACTCAGCTATTGAGAAAATTAAGGTCCTGTTTGGTACACTATTTTAAATACATGTTTTCAATTTTTAACGACATTATACATATTTCCAAAAAAACTAAAAACTGTTATTTAAACATATGTACCAAACAAGCCCTAAAATTCTTTTTCCACAGTCTTCATGCAATTGACAAAACTTATCAAATAAGAGTTGATAATTGAATCAAATCTTTCAACCCCGACAAAATCAATAAACTTTGGTTCGATGTCTCCCACCAAAAGAATAGGAGCTTTAACTTTGAAAATATCTAACTTGACTTCATTGAGATCGTTGACAACTTCCTCTATAATTTCTTCCTCAATGGTTTTTACCATCTTGACTTCAAGATCTCTATGTATTCTAGGATATTCATTAATCTCCTCCACATTAATCTTTGTGGACGCTCGGCAATTTTCCATTCCTCTTGAAATGTCCTTTGCTCGAAGTTTCACACATTGGCTACTCTAGTGACATATTTTATTTATGCATGTGTTTCTACAGTGAGATGTGGGTGTGTGTCAGTCTCTTTTCTTGGTTTTATTTTTATGAGTCACCACCAACCGCTAGCTTTGAATTAGGTTTGATTGGTCACCTATTTATCGAATTTGTTTTACCTAATTAACTAAAAAATCAATTCAAGGGTTATTAATTAATTAAAGTAAATCGACATCTCGAACCAAAGATTTTTAGACTCTAGAGTTTAGTTACAGGTGTGTGTTATGTATCCCACACCACCTATGCAAAGAATAGTACATTATTTTAATTTAACCACAATATACAGATTTTAGGAAAACAAACTAAATACTTTTTATTTTTTAAAAGGGTTTTGTACAAAACAAATATATATACAAATCCTATCAGTACTTATTTATGTATAACGTATCATGTTAATGTTTAGAAAAATACTACGTTCACAACATTTTCACAACAAATCATAGGTGGTTAGTTGTTATTGGTTCAAATTTAAACCTATCACTGAGATTATTTTTTTTCCCTAACAATAACAGCCAGTAATAACCTATCACTTAAGATTTGTTGTGAAAATGTTATGGACATAACATTTCTCTAATATTTATGGCAAGAAATATATACAAACAAAACATGTAAATAATATATACATAACATGTGAGAGAGATATTACAAGAAACGAATATGTATAGTTATCATGTGAATATATATTTAATACATCCACAACATTTTCATAATATTTTCACAACAAATCATAGATGGTTAGTTGTTATTAGTTCAAATTTGAACCTATCACTGAGATTACTTTTTTATCCCAACAATAACAACCAATAATAACCTACCACTTAGGATTTGTTGTGAAAATATTATAGACATAGCATTTCTCTAATATTTATGGCAAGAAATATATACAAACAAAACATGTAAATAAGATATACATAACATGTGAGAGAGCTATTGCAAGAAAAGAATATGCATAGTTATCATGTGAATATATATTTAATACGCATGTAACATGTGAATGTGTACAAAATAAAATAAAAAGAGAAAAGATAAAAAGATGTCACCTTTTGGACTCAGGTCCATTTTATTCTCCAAGTTTCATTCTCATGCACAACACAACAAAAGCAAAGATGATTACGAGAAGAGGGGAGCGCGTAAGCTTGATAATAGTCTATTGATTCAATGGAAGTGAATGACAAGCACAAACCTCAACAAAACTGTGTCATTTTAAAAGATTCAAAGCAACTTGCATAAAAAGAACCCTCTAATTTTCTTTTGAAAAGATGAGCGTTTTCTTTTGTGGAAATCCCATTACTTTTGGAAAAAAAAAAAAGTTTACTTTAAAACTAACGTTTAAGCTTTGTTGGAAGAGAACCTAATAACGGGCTTCTCTTGGAGGGAAAAGGGAATTTTAGGAAACCCTATTTCGCATGAACCTATCCCAATTCTCGAAAGCATTCCCATATTTAAGGCTTGGAAACAAGTTTAAGATTCATTTAAGGAGAACCCACCTATGTCAAATCTTCATTTTCCCACTCAGATTAGTCGTGCACAAGAATATTTTTTCACATACCATCTAGTTAGGAAGACGAAGGTTTACCAAAAATGTTTGAGTTGTTTTCTTCCTTTAAATCCAAGGGATTTAAAGGGAGAAGACATCAAATGAAAAAGGGTGAGAAAGAAAAGCAAGTTGTATAACAAGTATATAATGCTTGGAAAGAAAAGAGCACAAACATAAAGAGTGTAAGGTTGAATTTAATCAATCATTTTGTTGGCTTTATTTCATGCCAGTTTACTTGTAATTCAGCATTTAGAAACCTTGTATTTAGGTGGGAATCAAGTAAGGGTAGTGTGTGAGAGAGTGTGAAAAAAAACTCAAAAGTGTGCAATTTAGCAGGGCCTCACGACTGGATCTCACGACTGGCTTGCGACTTGCAAGTTGGCAAAAAAGGCACACGTGTGAAGCATGCACGGAAACTAAAGAGCCACGCCAGCTAGAGCACTATAGGACAAAACTTCCAATCTAGCTAGGCTGTTAACTAGCGACTTAGACTTGCGACTCAATCAAGTCACGATGCTAAGTCACCAGACCACTCTGTTTGGGAAAAACTGACTCTTCGCATTCCAAACACACACCAGTATAAATACCCCTTATACCCATGAAATGTTAAGAGCTTCTAGAGAGAATTTTGAGAGAAAAACCCTAGAGAAAAACAAAATTGACTCATCCATAATCTCCATCCTTTGATTTTCCAAATTCCTCTACTCTCACCCTCTCCATCGTTACATCCTTGAGAGGTACATTTAGCCAAATCATTTTCTTACCATACCTATATCTGTGAGAATGTTATTTGGTACTTAGACAGCAATTAGGAAGGAACCAATTGATATTGGTTGATATAATAGGCTATAGCAAAATCCAGTAAGCTAGAGAAAACAAAGATTCGACGCAACCTCATTGAAGCAAGAAGTTTGGAGGGCTTAGGTACACTGGATAGGTTAGGCTTGGAGGGTCTTCTACTATTCACATATCCCAACTTAATTCTCTAGTGGATTATTGACCGCTTGGAGGGCGGCGGAGAGGTTTTACATCGAGAACTTCAGTTTCCTCTTCGATAACACATTATTGTGTTGTTTTTTTGTTTGCATCTCTCTTCCATTAATCTTTGCCATTTAATTTTTGCTGTGGTAATGGTTTTATTTGGTTTAGATTGTTTTATCAATTCTATTTTAGCTTATTCTCATATTCCACACATACATTGTTTGATAATAAGCTTGAATTGGTAATTTGTAATTTTGGGGTCTAAACTTTCAAGGTGTTTTACACACATATTTGAACATTCAAAGAGACATAAATATAATGGCACAAATATAAAGACATAATATAAAAAATAAATAAATAAATAAAAGAGAGATGTTCATAGATGAATAGTATTATTTACAACACAAAAAGGGAAGATGGTGTAGCTAGAGGAGGAACTACACCATTCTACCGTTCACAAATAGCTTTGGAAGCTCCCCTATGGGTCTTTGAAGGTGAAAAAATCGGAAGAAAAGAGGCTTGAGTTTTTGGTTTAGGGGTTTTCTAAGAAGGAGAGGGAAAATATGTCTAAAGAAAAGCCTAAAGAAAAAGAGGGAGAAATGAATTTTTGGGAATTTTTGTGCATGATTTTTCCAGATGAGGGGGGTATTTATTTATATATATAGAGGTGAGGAGGGGACATATCCCCCTTTGCACCCCCTCACACCAGGCGGTTACAGGGGTGTGCTCCCTCCACATCAACCTGTAAACACAAAATTTCTTAAGTTTGAAAATCAAACAATTGAAAGTTCTTTGCAAATATAATTTGAATTAATTGAATAGTGAATACAATTCTTTGTTTTTTATTCTTTTACAAAAGAATAATCCTCTAATTCTATCTTCTTTGTAATCTTAACTCGAACACGAAACCTTCTTCACTTTGGTTGGAAGATGGATTAAACGATCTTCACAACGAATCTCTAGGTTTGAGCTTGTTAGAAATTTGTTATACTTCAAGTTCTTTGAATGTTCTTCGGAGACTCTTCGAATTTGAAGGAGTTTGGGTTGAAATTCTTCGAGGTTTTGTAGGCTTAATCATTTGCACTTCAATGATTAGGGATTTTTTAAGTTTATGAAGGCTTTTGAGCTTAAATCCAATAGAACTTCAAGTCTTGGAAGAAAGATTCAAAAGAATTTCTTTGAATGTTCTTCCTGTGTTCTTGAGGGAGAATTTCTCTAGAGTTTTGACGTCTTGAAAAAGTTGTATGGAATGAGAGGAGGTATGCCCTCTATTTATAGTGGTTTTTGTAAAGTTGTAATTTTCAATTATATTTTGTTGGCATTAATTTCGTGTCAAAATTGATTGTATTTCCTCAATCATTTCCCTATATGTTTGTAGGATTTAATGTAAAAGTTGAGTGTGTGAAATTGGTGAAAAACTGTGAAGAATAGGGCAACTCATGACTGGCTTTCGAGTAGATAACTTGCGAAAGGTCACGTGAAAAGCACATATTGGAAGCTGAAGAGTCAAGAGCTAGAAGTCATCTCACGACTCATCTCACGACTTGGCCAACCTATGAGATGACCTGCAAGATGCACTACCAATCTGTTTTAGTGTGCTTTCCTCATTTTTTTACCCACACTATAAAAGCCCACATTACCCATGAAATTGTAAGGAGAATATCAGAGCGAAAATCCAAGAAACCCATTTTGAGAGTTAGACATTGAACACCCACAATCCTCTACACAATTCTCTTAGTTTTTCTCTACTCTTGCCTCTCTAAATTCCATACTCATTGAGAGGTTCTTAGCCCAAATACATACCACACCCAATTTGAGTGTTGTAAGTTGTTTTGGTGCCTTTAGGAAGCATTGGATGAAGCCATTCTTTGGTGGATGCAATTAGAGCTAATTGCGGGATCTAGATAATTAGTGAAGATATGACTCAGTGAAGTCCATTGGGAGTTAGAACTTGGAGGGTTCAAGTACAGTGGGTAGATTAGGCTTGAAGGGTCTTTTTGATATTCTTGTACTCCAACTTTATTCACTAGTGGATCATTTCGGTTCGGAGGGCTGCGAAAGATTTTTACACCGAGTACTTTGGTTTTCCTTTTCAATAACATATCGTGATGTTATCTGTGTTTACATCTTTCTTCCCTTACTTCTTGTGCTTTATAATTACTTGTTAATTGAGCTTTCAATTTCAAATGATGAATCCCACTTTAAATTAATCTCAATAAAGATAAGTAGTAGATTCTTATTGGCTTAAAGTTGAAGAGTCCCACTAGAACTTGTTACTTGTAGATAATTATCTCTATTTTTTATTTATGTTAATATAGATAATTATTAAATATTATCATTCCAATTTAATTAGGATATTTATCTCTATTTAATTAAGATAATTATCACCCTAAATGACACATTTCAGCACTTGATTTATTTAATTTAATGACATATATATACATATATAGAATTTGTCACTAAATTTTGATGTGGCATTTTATAATTGGCCTAATTAAATAGAGATATATATCCTGATTAAATTGGAATGATAATAGTTAATTTTCATCTCTATTAAAATAAATAAATAAAAAATAGAGATAATTATCTGCAAGTAACAAGTTCTAGCGGGACTCTTTAACTTTGAGCCAATAAGAATCTACTACTTATCTTTAATGAGATCAATTTAAAGTGGGATTCATCCTTTCAAACCACTATAAATAGAGGGCATACCTCCTCTAATTCCACACAATTGTTTCAAAGCGTCAAAGGTTGTTTCAAAGCGTCAAAGGTCTGGAGAAGTTCTGTCTCAAGAACACACAAAGAACATTCAAAGAAGTTCATTTGAATCTTTCTTCCAAGACTTAAAGCTCCAATGGAATTAAGCTCAAAAGCCTCCATAAACTTCAAAAAACCCTAAATCATTGAAGTTCAACAGATCAAGTCTCTAAAGCCCCGAAAAACTTAAACCCAAAAGCCTTCACATTCAAAGAACTTGAAGGACAACAAATCTCTTACAAGCTCAGAGCCAAAGATTCGTTTTGAAGATCATTCGATCCATCTTTTGATCAAAGTGAAGAAGATTTCATGTTTGAGTCAAGATTACAAAGAATATAGAATCAAAGGATTATTCTTTTGAAAAGGGATCAAAAACAGAGAATTGTACTCATTATTCAATCAATACAAATTTATATTGCAAAGCACTTTCAATTGTTTGATTATCCTCTTATCCACTTACTTTAATGTTTTTCAATTTATGGCTTTTTCCTCTTTTCCAACCCTTTTTTTGGGCCATTGTTCAAAGGTTTTTGGAAGCTCTAATTTCTTCCAACTTGGTTTCCATGAAGTGGTCTAGATGTATAGTTTCCATAAACTCTGACCTCATGCAATTCGAAGTTACTGTTTTGAGATATTGCATCTAGAAGAGATGTGAAGTAGTGTATAAATTTATTAGCACTATTCTTGAAAAAATCATTTCTCCCAATCTAGAGAAGATATAGTCATGCCTTTTTACGAAAGGTAGCTAACCCATCAAGCTTCAATCTAGTTCAGGAAGATCATACTATTTGTGGGTAGATTAGTACAATTGTTTGCATGAAAACATCCAAAAAACAGCCCTTTACCCGAAAAATAATACATTTAATTATGATTTTTTTTTCTTGATATTTTATCCATTTTGCTCCGATTTTGGCCCATAAAATGTAATTTTAAAGGGATTTTGATAATCTTTAAGATGAATAAGAATTTACTCCAATTAGATGATTTGATCAAAAAGTCAATATTTTGACTAGTCTCAATTAAGGTTAGGCAACATTGGTCAAACATAGCCAAAAATGGCAAGTTTGAGATTTTGAACTCTTGAATCATTAGATTGATTGATCAAGGGCCTGATCAAAATAAAAAGTTTTTTTTCCATACATTTCCCTATTTTCTTACGTTTTAAAAGCATGATTTTTGCTTTTTAGGGCTAGAACTGACATTTTGACATGCTAACCAAGACCAAACAAAATATGGCATCAACAATCTTGATTTTAGGATTTTCGTCCATAATGAGGCCTTCATTAATTTCCACAAAAATCTTTATACTTTTCTTCTTTGACTTCTACATAATCTTTAAGAAAATTATTTTCTTCAACGTACAACTCCTCCCTTAATGGTGAAATGTATGGCTATTTAAAATAATTCAAGTATAAACTTCTTGGCCAATAATCTTGCTTTGTATATGACAATAGTTCATCACAACCCAAATGATAAAATTTGATAGCAAACATCTTTTTCACCCTTGGACATGAACGAATTTTGTCTTTACCTTATCAAATTCTATCAAACTATATTTTTTCCCACTAACACAAGGTAAGGTTTACTCACTAAGTTTGTACAAAGCGAGTCTAATTTTTCTCTCATCATGAATATTACTATAGTCAAATAAATTCTCTAGATCAAATAACCAATGAAGATAATATTTTTTTTATAAAATTAACCATTAAAAGTTATCGAAGAGGAAAAACCCAACTGAAAAACCCATTCGCAGCTCGACAACTCGAAACAATCCACTAACAAATCAGTTTAAGGACATGAATACACAAAGACTCTTCAAGGCTAAGCTACACAAAGTACTTGAGCCCTCCAAGCTATAGTTGCCAATGGACTTCATCAAGTCTTGTCTTTATTGCTACATCATTTGTAAGTTTTTTATGGTAAAATTTGTTATAGTTTTACCATTTCTTCAAGCAAACAAAAAACATATTACAAGACAAAAAGAATGAATTTTTGTTATAAAAAATTTTGATATTAAAAACTAGTTAAATATTATTTAGATAATAACAAAAATGCTTCATTTAAATATATCACCTTAGGCCTCAAAGTTTGTTGGTCCTATTGACACCAAAAACCTATAAAGTAAAACCCAAGTCATGACTTTATTAAGATGGATTCACTAGTGATAATCCTACGAGTCCAAAATTCACAAAAAGCAAAACCGAAAGGTACAAGAGGCATAATTGCTTTCGATAGTGCTACAATGCAATAAATTTCATACACAAGTCACAACTTAATACTTCAACACAAAATTGTAAATAAAAAAATGAAGTTTGTTACATTGAATTTGAATTGCTTTACACATGGTGTGTCTGCGAGGTTTAGGAAACTAGTGCAAGTCCTCAAGCATTACATGGGATTGTACAGCTTGCCAGAATCCTGATGAAAACGCAATGCTATATATACTATAATTTTCACAAAGAAATAATATTATGCTCCATTTGTTTTGAAGAAAAAAAAAAATTAAAAAGTTTTAACCTATGACGTCTGTTCCTAATAATAACTCTTTATCATTAAACGAAAATACCGATCAGTTTTTAATGTAGGCAAAAATTAAACTCAAAATCTCATATTCAACCATAAGATACTTTTAAACAACAAAAAGGTGAAAATTTTTTAACAAGAAAGAAGACAAGGAAAAGTAGTGACTGAGGAAAGTCATGAGGGGAATTTTGGGCTTTTTGAAAAAGTTGGCAGAAGGGCTCATTTGCTCGTTGAATTTGAACCAGGCCGAAAAGAGTTATGGGCCCAAACTATAATCTCGCATTAACCCAGCCTAAAATTGATGTAAGCGCAAGTTCGTAAAAATAAGTTTTGTCCAATTTCTTCCACTTTGACGAACTTGCTTTGTGGCCTTCTGGACAACGATTTGGGTCAAATAAGATATCGTTGGAAAGCTTGTGAGCTAAATTTTCAAAATATTCTTACTTTGTAGCACTTGGTTTTGAATTTGGCAAGCTATATAGGCTTTGAAAGAATCCTAATCACAAGTTTTTATCCAAAAATCCCATTTTGGTATTTCTTGTAAATTCTCTTTATTTTTTGTGAATTCTTTTGGGCTCCAAGCAAGTCAAATTAAATTTTATCACTAGAACTTTCCAATGACACCTCATTTTTTCCAATGCAACGTTGTTTGATTATGATTTAATATTACTTAAACCATAATCAAGTTTTATGACACTATCAAAAATGGCCAAGTCTTTTGGTTATATTTTCACTATTTTTGCATTATCTTGCCCATTTCAACTCCAATTTGGGCTCATGCACAGTCATTTTAAAAGGAAATTTCATGAGCTTTCACATTAGCACAAATATGTAACAATCGAATAGTCAAATCTCGATAAAGGTTGGATAAACTTGGTCAAATAGTTTTAAAAGGTGGATTTAGTTAAATTGATGTGGAATTTGGTGGTCGAATGAATTTTTTAGTTCATTTGGCTATTGATTATATATTAGTTTGGTCAAAGTTAGGTCTACAAGGGTATTAATTATGGAATATTGGGCTTCTAAATCATCAAGTTGGTGCATCCAACATTTGATCCAGACATATTAATGTATTTCATGCAATTCCTAATTTTCCAAATGAGAAATATAATTTTGGGAATTTTTAATGCTCAAACTGAAATCTTTGCATATGAATCAAAGGCCAAACAAAATACAGTATTGACAATTAAGACTAAGACCATGAATTCTTGGATTGTATCAAGGACCAAAACTTTGTAATTTTCTACTTGATGTAAAATTCAAGTTTTAAATTATACAATAAAATCATTTTTTTTATTTTAATAAAATAAGTTGTGATTCCATGTAAATCCATTGATCCAAGGGGGAAGATATAATTGGTTGAATCATCAATTTGGGAAGCACTAACACAATGTAACCCATTCATGTGGGTTTGGCCCAATTAAACCAAAGAAACAAGGAGCTAATGTTGCAATCCCTCACAGATTGGTCACCTAAATTTAAAACTTGGTTATTCCCAAGTTTAGCTCCTATAACGTTGTAAAGTTGTGGTTTACAATTATGTTTTATGTTGGCTTTATTCCATGACAAAAAGTGTTGTATTTGCTTTAATTTTGTTCCTTGTATTTTGTGAGTTTTATTGTATTGGGTTTAGTATTAAGTTGGTGAAGAATCGAGCATGCATTGGATGAACAAGTGGATTTCGCGAGTTTCTCACGAGAAGCCTACCCGCAAAAAAGCCACATGAAAAGCACATGCTGAAAGCTAAAGAGTCGTGTCAAGCTATCTGTTTTGCGAGTATCTCGCGAGAAGGGCTAACCCGAAAGATACTCGTGAAACTCTCTGCCTAGAGGATTTTTAAGTGTGACTTTCTTACCCTTCACCCATACTATTTATACCCTCATTACCCACAAAAGTATGAGAGGCTATTCAGAGAAAAATCCTAGATAGGTTTTCTACAACACAACACACCCATCTTTTAGGGAGAAAGCTATTCATCCTTAGTGATAATTCATTGTAGCCTCTTCTCCTTCCCTTTCTCATTGTCATACCTTGAGAGGAGAATTGTACACAAACACAACTTAAATCTATTCAGAGTGTAAATAGTGTTTTAGAGTTTGGAAAGCTTTGGGGATTTGCCAAAAGAAGCCGGTGAGGCTTAGTGGATGTAATCGGGCATATTGCGAGGTTCGAAATGTTAAAGAAGACATGACTCCGAGAAGTTTATTGGTAGCAGGAGCTTGGAGGGATCAAGTACATTGGGTAGACTAGGCTTTGAGGGTCTTTTATTATTCGTGTACTCCAACTTTATTCTCTAGTGGATCGATTTCAACTTGGAGAGTCGCAGAGAAGTTTTTTGCCAAGTTCTTCGATTTCCTCTTCGATAACACGTCTTGGTGTTATCTTGTGTTTGCATCTCTCTTCCCTTACTCTTGTGCTTTACTTTTAGTGTTTGTTGTTCATGTTTAGCTCTTGTATTTTCACTCAAATTTGAGTTTTCAATTGGTATCAAAGCGGGTACACTTGTTTTGGTTTCATTACCTAAGTGTAATTCTTAACCCCTTATGTATTTTGCTACGGATAGTATTTTGTATGCTTTTATGGATGTTTTGGATGTTGTTGAGTGTAACATGCCATGTTTTTTTTTTAAATGACTCTATGAGTGTTAATCCTCATAATTGTGATGACATGTTACATGAATCTATGGGTGTTATTGATATTCCCAATGTCAAACTCTTGCAGAAAATTGCTAATAAGTTTCATGAGAATTTTAGCATGTTCATTTGTGAAAATGATGATTTGATTATTAAGCTCAATGAATCCAATAAATTGGTTGAAAAGTATAAGAAACTTGCTGAACATTCTCTTGAAAAACTAAAGGAGTTTGAATGTTTGAATATGGACTTGGATGTTAAACTTGTTTTGTCTAACAAACTAGTTGATGAGCTAAAATGTGAAAATGAATCTTTTAAGATGCATGTCAAGTGTTTGATTGCTGAACCTATTGCTAAAAATGATGATAATATTTGTTGCAATCATGTTGTGGTACCCCATTTTATGCCTATTGTGTATCAGTGTACATTCCTCCACACAAAAAAAAAAATCAAAAGGTGGAGAGAAAGGTTCTTAAGCCAAAGCCTCTATTTAGGTCTCAACCCAAGGTTTTGGATAGATCTAATTTTGTTCCAACTTGCCACCATTATGGTGTGATTGGTCATATAAGACCTCAATGTCCAAAGTTGAAAAGACAAAATCATGTTGCTAGATCCCTCCCCAAAAAGCCTAGTGGACCTAAACACATTGTCTATCACCATTATGGTGCCTTTGGTCATCTTAGACCTCATTGCTCTAAGTTTCAAGCTCTTAAAAGAATCAAAAGAAAAGAGAAACTTGAGCTTCTTGGAAGCTGTGCTATGTAAGCAAAACCGGTTTTAGGGAAACTTGAACTGTGTCATGAACTTGAACATATATTCAAGGGGCTTGATTACATGTGAAAAGCTATTGGACACCCCTACAATGCCCGATCGTAATGGATACCAAATTTGATTATCCTTTGGTATTTGCGTGAAATGCAATATAAATAGAATATTCAACCAATTTTGGGTTAATATGTCTGAGATTGGTACATGAGATAAGGTATCAATTGTTTTAATTTAGAGGAAAAGGCAAAACAGTTTTAGGATAGATGTAAAGTTGTGATTTACAACTATTTTGTGTTGGCTTTAATTTCGTACCAAATTTGATTGTAATTTTGTTCAATCTTATGTACCATGTATTGTATGTAGGATTTCTTTATAAGGGTTGTGTGTGTGAGAAAGAGCGTGAAGCCTCAAGGCAAATTGAAGTTCAAAGATGTTTTCGCGGGTAGCTCGTGAGTTGCCTTCCCGTGAAGTGAAACATATGCTCAGCAAATGACCGGAATGCGAAAAGTCATGGCAGGATTGTGACAGCTAGTTTTTGCGAGTGTCTCGCGGGTAAGGCCTTCCCGTGAGATACTTGCGAAATATTCTGTTTTGCTATTTTGTCATATCTGCTCCACTACATCCTCACCCACACTATATATACCATCATTACCCACATATGTTGAGAAGTGCTTTCAGAGGGAAAACCCTAGCCACAAAACCTTTGAGAGTTAGAGATTGTCATACTCACAATTCTCTACATAATCCATATGGTTTTCCTCAACTCCTACCTCTCCATTTCCAAATCCTTGAAAGGTTGATAGCCCAAACACTTACCACACCCATTCTGAGTGTAAAGTGAGGTTTTGGTACCGCTAGGAAGCATTGGAAGAAGCCATTTGTTTGGTGGATGCAATTAGGCTAAATTACGTGATCCAGAAAGCTAAAGAAGACAAGCCTTGGCGAAGTCAATTGGTAGTAGGAGCTTAAAGGGCTCGAGTACATGGGGTAGACTAGGCTTGGAGGGTCTTTTGTTATTCGTGTACTCCAACTTATTCTCTAGTGGATTGATTTACCACTTAGAGGGCGACGGAGAGGTTTTTCATCGAGTACTTCAGTTTCCTCTTTAATAACACATCGGCGTGCTATCTTGTGTTTGCACTCTTCTTCCCTACAAACTTTGACTATAAACTTAGTTGTAGCTTAAGACTACAACTTTCACCAAACAAATTAACATGGCTACATATTTTGAAAATCTAACTATTAAATTGTATGTTCTTTATGTTCTTAAAACATATGTTAAATTTCATATCAATCGGATATTGTTTACTATTTGATCTATAAACTTATTTTTTGCGTATAATTTTAAACTACAAAAACTCAAAATTTAAACATTTGATTGATGGCATAAACTATTTGTAAGGTTGAAATTTATCAACCATCTTGTTGGCTTTATTCCGTGTTAATTTGCTTGTAATTTAAGCACTTAGTAACGCTGTATTTAGGTGGGATTATTGTAAGGGTAGTGTGTGAGAAGTTGTGAAGAAAAGCTCAAGTATGTACAAAGAACCAGATCTTTGCGGCTAGGACTCGTGGGTGGCTCGCGGCTGCAAGTCGCCAACTTCAGGCACGTGAGATGCACGCAGGAAAGCTGAAGGGTCATGCCAGCTGTTGCACTACAGGACAAAAGTCCCAGGCTGGCCAGGCCGTTACGTCGTGACTTGATTTCGCGACTTGGATAAGCCACGAGACCAAGCCGCCAATTTACCCTGTTTGGCAACAATCTATCTCTTCGTATTCTCATATCACCTCACTATATATATACCCTTATACCCACTAAATGTAGAGAGCTTTCAGAGAGAATTTTGTGAGAGAAAACCCTAGAGAAAAACAAGATTGCCTCATCCCCAATCTTCATCTAAGAAACTCTACAAATTCCTCTACTCTCTTCGTCTCCATTGTCATACCCTTGAGAGGTCTTTTACCAAATCCTTATTTTACCACACCCACATTTGTGAGAAGGTTTATTTGGTGCTAAGGGAAGAAGTTTGGAAGGAATCAATATACATTGGTTGATACTATGGTCAAGTAGCGGAATCCGGGAAGCTAAAGAAGAAATAGGTTCGATGTAACCTCGTTGGAGCAAGAAGCTTGGAGGACTTAGGTACCTGGGTAGATTAGGCTTGGAGGGTCTTCTGCTATTCATGTATCCCAACTACATTCTTTAATGGATTTTATCACCACTTGGAGGGCGGCGGAAAGGTTTTACGCTGAAGACTTTGGTTTCCTCTTCGATAACACATCGTGTGTTGTCCATGTGTTTACATCGTTCTTTCCTTTCTCTTTGCCTTATATTTGCTGCTGTGGATGTGTTTATATTTGGCTTAGATCGTCTATCAATTCTGTTATTGGCTTATTATCATGTTCTGCACATTAATTATTTGATATAAAGCTTGAATTGATATTTTTATAATTTGGGGTCTAAATGTTCAAGAGTGTTTCATACCCATATTGAACTTTCACTATTGATCTTTGATCTTCTTGAAGTTTTGCAAGCATAGATAATATAAGAAAAAAATGTAATTTAGTTGTGAATTTGTCAAAATTCGTATCCATTAACATTTAATATATATATATATATATATCGAGTGGAGTTGTAGCCTTAATCTACAACCAAGTTAATTTGTTGCTAAACTTTGTCCAAAGTTTAATTATATTCAACTTAAAAAAAATTTAGGGTGGTCACACATTTTTTGAGGGTAGAAAAATCATAAAATTTTTAAATTTTGTACATAATAATGATTTTTTTTTTCCAAGTCAGGGTGATCCTGTGACTAACCTAGCTCTAACGTGGAGCCAGCAGTGAATAGAAGTGCATGTGCACAAAATATACGCAATATATCATATTCTTTTTGTTAGTTAGGTTCCCCTCAAAAAACAAAATTTGTTAGTTAAGTCTAAAGCCTCATGGTGTAATTCATTTGTCATGGCATGAGGAAGGATTAGCCATATCTATGTTATTGTTGTGAAAGCAAAAACTCAAATACTAACTAATTTATAAGAAAGAGCCACCAGATAATATTCTCATATATGAATGATAGTAAAAATATATAATAGCTTTAGAAAGATTTCCAAAATAAACAATATGTACAAAGAAAAAAAAATTAAAAGAAAAATAGGCACAAACGCATAAAAAAACTTGAAAATACAAATATGATGTAGAAACATTCTCACGACTCAAAATTTGTCAATTAAGGCCATAACCAACTTAAACAGGATTTAAATTCTAGCCACGGGCGGACAATTATACCCTAAAATGAGTTGTTATTAAAGTTCCTTACAATCACTTATATAATCAAGTTCAAAATAGTAAATACTTGATATGGGACTTAGTATATATATCTACATAACACACACTTAAATAATGTAATCAACTCGGAGCATCACAACAATGATTTTATTCCCTTAGAAGATATTTTTTTAAATAAACTTCTCCTTAAGAATTAAGATAGTGCAATGGATGTTACTCCTATAGTCCTATTAGTTATAAGTCCTAACCATATCTTATCAAATTAATCATGCTAAATGACATTCAACTCACATGCTTTTGTATGATTCTAACTTCCATGCTTTTGTCATAGGCCTTATAATTGAATTAGCACATTCCCATGCACAAAGTGCTTAGGGGTAAGGCTGTCCATAGGGTTGGGTCGGATTAGGTTTCAGGTTAACCCACACCCAACCCAATTGAATCAGGTGTAAGAATAATGGACCCATTTCCAACCAAATAATCAGGTCGGACCCCATGGCTCAAGTTATCGGTTGGGTGGTTGAAGTCGTCGGGTGACTTTGAATTTGAAGGAAAAACGCAGAGAAATCAAATAAAAAACACTGAAAGTCTAACTATGCATAGAGTCACAATCATAAACCCAAAGAAGTGAAGAACACAAACAGAAGCACATAGAGAAATATAGCAGCAAACATCCACAATCCAAAGACCCATGAGACTAAAACGACAAAATCGGAAACAAATAGCACCAACAAGACAACAAATCCAGAGATCTATGATGAAAGTTCAAAAATGTGTTGAAAATACAAGAGCAATTTAGACCCCCAATTAAAATTACGGCTCGATAGATTTTACACTAACTTAATACTAAGTGCGGAATAGTGTAAATACGAGCGAATGAACAAATAAGCTACTCCAATCCATAAACTAAACAACACAACAGTATAATGGAATATAAAAGAGTAGGGAAGAAGGATGCAAACACAAAAAACACCAAAACGTGTTTTCAAAGAGGAAACCGAAGAACTTGGCGAAAAACCTCTCCGCCGCCTTCCAAGCGGAAATCGATCCACTAGACAATCAATTGGAATACATGGATTAGCAAGAGACCCTCCAAGTCTAATCTACCCGATGTACCTAAGCCCTCCAAGCTCCTACTCCAACAAGACTTCTCGGAACTGTGTCTTGTCTTAGTTTTCCGAAGCCTGCAACAAGCTCCATGTTGCATCTGCCATCCTTGGCTTCTTCTAATACTTCCCAGCAACTCCAAAACACTCTCTACACTCTGAATAGGTGTGGGTTGTGTTTGAGTACAAATCTCCTCTCAAGCTATGATAATGGGAGAGGAATAGAGAAGAGACTACAATGATTTCTCACTAAGGATGAGTAGCTCTCTCTCAAAAGATGGGTGTGTGTGTTTTAGAAAACCTCTCTAGGGTTTTTTCTCTCTGAATAGCCTCAACAACATTTGTGGGTAATGAGGGTATATATAGTATGGATGAAGGGTAAGAAAGTCACTCATTAAAATCCTTCAAGTAGAATGTTTCACGACTATCTCACGGAAAGGCCTTACTCGTGAGACACTCGCGAAAACAACAGCCTGACACAACTCTTCAATTTCCAATCATGTGCTTCTCACATGGCTCTTTTGTGAATTTGCTTCAAGCGACACACCCGCGAGATCTACTAATCTTCAATAAAGCTTGAGTCTTCACTAACTTGATACTAAACCCAATACAATTAAATCCCACAAAATACAAGAAAATGAATTAAAGTAATTACAACACATTTTGTCATGGAATAAAGCCAATATAAAACATAGTTGTAAATCACAACTTTACATATGAGATTGAAAGCCTGAAACAAAGAAAGAAGGAGAGATGAAAATGAAAATCAAACCATGAGAAAGAGAAAAGTAAGAACCCATTACGCCACAATGAGCGGTAACAAAGGCGAATCAGCATTGGAGGTGAGCTAGAGACGCTACTACTACGACGATGGTAAATCGGGCCTAAGAACTATAGAAGAAGTACCGTGAAGCCTGAGAAACGATAATTTGAGATGGTTGACTTGAATAATATAGATCTAATCTAAAGGGAGCTGAATGGGTTTTATTCCATTTTGATAAATATTTCGGTCAAATCGGGTCCTTCAGGTCAGGAATCTTGAGGCCTGAACTCGAACCAAATACCCGATTTTTCAAAGTAGCAAACCCGCCACCCGACCTGGATAGGTATCGGATCCACCCATGGAAATTCGAGTCAAATCAGGTGGGTCGGGTTTTTTGGGTTGCTAGACAACCCTACTTGGGGGTCTAGGGAGAAAGGGTTTGAATTGCAGAGTTAGCAACATATTGTAATTATCTTTATGAAAATAACTCGCATTCTTTTGTATGATTGAACATGGACACATAAAAAAGAAGTATTGTATAGTTATTTCCAATTGATATTAACTAGTGAAGGACCCACGCGGTGCGCAAATAATGTTGCAAGCTACTATATAATAATGTTATGTAGAATGTGGAACATATGTTTAAGTAATAACATGAAGTAACATATTTTTATCTACTCAAAAAAAATTGCAATTAAATTTTCAATTAGAATTATACCAATGGGCATTTGCTAATTAGTTACATGTTGCATCAATACAATTTTTCATTTAACATAACATTTATCCACAACTCCACAAATTGTAGATGACTACAAATGGATAAAACAAAACTCACTTGAAGTTAAATAGGGGCACCATTAATTGTCCTTGAGTGAAACAAATTGAAGTTACATGCTACATCAAAACAATTTTTCATTAACGTAACATTTATCTTCAACTCCACAAATTGCAAATAACTTCAATAAAAACAAAAAACAAAAAACAAAAAAAAATGAAGTACCAACTCACTTTTAGTTTAATAGGGATGACACTAAATGTCACTAAACAAAATAGAAAAAAAGAAATTGTTGGACTTAGGAAAGTACTAATTGCATATGGCACTTTTGCTTAGTTTTTTCTAAGTACAAAACTAAAGTTGTGTGCTTTCAAAGAAACTAACTATCACAACTTGATATATAAAAAATTAGAAGCCTTGATATCAAAGACACGTACCTCAAAATCTTTGTCTGAGATCCCAACATCACCATTCACATCCAGTGGAGCAATATCCCTCTACTTGTGAACAACAAACACAAACATCAAAACACATCAAATTGTGCCCACAACTAAAACAATAGTACCTATACTAAATAAGTTTGACATTAAGGCCTTAACATTGACACAGTAAGCAACAAAAAATAAATAACTCAGAGAGCTTTAAAAAAAAACCATGCATTCCACTCTCACTGCTTCCATCACTACTTAGAACCAACCCAGCTTCTTCCTCGGTGAGACTTTGTTCCATGTGGAGATTTATATAACAGTAAACTAAAATCACAAAAGTTAAAGTTAAAGGGTAATTTCATCCTATTATTCGTTTCTAGCTATTAGTGGCTGGCTAAATGAAATAGGAGGTATGTTATCAAAATCAAATTCTAAAAAAAGAATATAAAATAAAAATAAAAAAATAGAGCTAAATATTTAGACATTTTAACAAACACTATGTGTGCAAATACCCATTTAATATTCAAGTAGACAATACAACTATTTAAATAATAAAAATGAGAGAAAAAAATAGAAGGCAAAAAATACCTTGAGTTTAGCCAAAAAGGAATGAAGTTTGAATCTGATACATAGCTATCAGAGGAAGATGTAAAAGCAAATTGGCATCTATGGAGGAAGCAAAGGCAAAGTGGGAGAATAAAATCAGAGGTATATAATGGCGTTTGGGTTTTTTTTTCAAAAAATAATACACCGGCTCACTTTTCTTTGTCCAATGAGCTATAAGCCTATAACAGGTTTTTATAACATGCAACTAATGAGAGAAACTCTTTAGTTTTAGAAAAAATAAATAAATACATAAATTAGTAGTGAAAGAGTCCATTGCTGAAGTCCAAAAGACTAAAAACGTTGAAATCTTTCAATCTTCATAATTGATTTGACTAAATCCATCACTACATTAAGGCTACAAATCCTAGTTTTGAAATGAGCTAAACGTGGGAACAATCAATTACTATCACCCAAATGTGGGGATAATCAATAAAGTTACACTTGGGCTGTAATTTGCTCTAATTTATCATCTTAATGGGCTTCTTGCCTTTAGGAAAGGAATATTTTGCAAAAGCAAAAATTTCAATCAATTTAGCTACGGTTTGTGACAAGATAGGGAAATTTGACCTAGCTAGCTTGTAGCCTTCTGATTAAGGAGGTGAATTAAGAACTTTTGGTCAAGGATTCCCATCTTGGTTAGGGGAAATTTGACCAATTAAAAAGTAGTTCAACAATTAGGACGAGTTTCTGATATGTAAGGACACTGCAAAGTCTCAATATCCATAATCCAAGAGAAAAGAAAGGTACACAGATATGTCAACAAATAATTCAGATTCACTTAGAAAACATAAATTAGCTTCATTTTCTTTATTGAAAAAACTAAACCAAACTAATTACAATCAATTAACTGAAATAGGCTTCAAATCAGAGTCCAAAGCACTCGGATTAGAAGAAGCAAATTCAAGAAGCTCTGCATCACGGTCAAATACAGCCATGTCTTGCTCTTCCAAAGTGACAAATACTTCAACCCCATTCCCACTTCTTGCATCCATCAAGAGAATAGCACCATTGATCACACACCTAGCAACAGTCACCCATATTGGCTTTCCCCACCCAAAATCAGCTTCATATAATGGGAAATTACACCAACTGCTACTTGTATATACAACTTGATTACCACCAATGAATAATGTTCTTGACTCTTTCAAATTCTCTTTTATGGTTGACAACCATTCTTCCCCCCTAAACTTTTTCGCATAAGTGTTGCAAAAATTTTCCATGCTTTCTTTCATTTGACCCACCAAACCATGCAACTCTATATCACTCTCCCCCTTCATTGTTGATACTGCAAAACTGGAAGCCACGTTTCCCATAGTATTTTCCAGCAAAGGTGGTTCCACCCTTTTACGCATGTTAATTGTTTGGAGTAACAGGGTTGGTTTTGTGGAACCAGAACTTGATCTAGATGCAGAAATTGCACATTTATAAAAAAGTGCAGTCACAACTTCAACACGTGTGGGATTTTTCACTTTGTCACCAACTATGGCCTTGAGGGCAGCTATCTTAGAGGCATCAAATACGAACCTTTTGGAGAAACTGTTTCCTTCTTTAGTAACAGCTTCTGGTAGAATTGGTAGGTCACCTTGTGGGAACATAGAAGCCAAGTTGAACTCAGGAGACAATTTCCCATCTGGGTTACGAGTCATAGTGGCCCAATCATTGATGAACGAGGCCATTGTGGCTGCATCTCCAACCTTGTGTGACAAGCACACGCCAATGGCCATACCTCCACAGTCAACAGTAGCTTATCTGAACAGCCACTAAGCTTCTCAACTTTGAATCTTCCCACTGCAAATCATCTGGAAATAACAGGTTTATTGTCTCAGCTTTTGGATTCTCGAGGATTTCAGATAGCATACATTTGATTCGAGCTTCTAAAAACACCCCTCCTTCATCGTTACAGTCAATAGAAACTGTCTCTCTAACTCTACCGGCAAATGGGTAGTAAAAAGAAAGAGTTTTAGATAGGGAATTCTTAAGCTGACTTGATGTATCAGAGCAACACTTTAGGTAGATATAAACAATTGGAACATAAAGATAAGGAGAGCGCTGATCAAACAAAGAGAAGCTGTGAGTTCTGAGGTGAGGCGGGGTTGGAGAAGAGGGTTTGATGGTTCCCCTTGATATAATTTCAGGCTGCATGTTTTTCAGACCTTTTCTTTTTTCTTTTTTCTTTTTTTTCTTTTTTTTGTATACGCTAATGTACAAATCTTATCTGAAGAAAATACTAGACTCTATTGGTTTATATCACTGCCTGTAATTTCCCTCTACATTAAAGATAAACACATAAGGTTATATAAATCATTTTCCTTTCTAACAAAAAAAATCATTTTCCAAATATATTATAACTAACGTACGTACGAATGTTATTTAATACCCTGTTGTTTTTTTTAAAAAATATTCAGGGTACAATTGACAAAGCCCACGAAGAAGGGAATCTTTTTTGTACTACTCTTGGGAACATTTGGAGTCAAACAAACAGAGGGGCTACACTGTTCGATTTGCAAGCCCCAGTAACATGTCAAGTGCAACTATAAGCCAACAGAGTCAGACAACAAAAGGCAATAGTTTCATGCAGGCTTAGACCAAAATGTGATTCCTTTTGCGCAAACTAAAATGTGTCGGAGGCTTGGGTGTAAGAAGAATGAGTTATTTTAATGCAGCACTCTCAGAAATATTAATTAGGTTACTTTAATAGAGAGCAATAGTTTCATGCAGGCTAGACCAACCAGTTCTTGCTTCCCCTTTGTTGAGTACAATTTTTCCACCACCATGTGACACGATTCTATTGGTAACCAACGCCACCTCAAGATTATGGGCTAACTCTCTTTCAAGCCCAAAAAGCCTTGGTTTTTATACAATTACATGAATTATACAATTACATGAATTAGACTTTCTTTCGAAGAATCCATGTATTTTTAGATTGGACTTGATTATGTCAAAAATTATCAGTTAAGTCACTCGTCCAATTCAGAGTTTTGGACGATCTTGTAAAATCTGCAAGATAAAGAAAGTTAATCGAAGAGACAACCAAGTTATGCCTAAAAGGAGAGCCTCCGATACTTAAGTTAGTATTAGCCTATATATTTTGCATATAGATAGTAGTTTTGTATTATATTTTGACGATCCTTATCAAATGAGACAGATTGTCCCTTTTATAGGTGACTTGTATAGCTATTGTGTACATAAATGTTTCCATGTACATAATTGCAAGTAATTATTTCCCTGTGTGTGACGGTTTTTGTTTTAATAAAAGTTTAAGGTTGATAAGTAACGGTCGTCATTAACTAGGCTTTATTGCTAACCTCATGGTTGATAACCTCTCCACTTCACCGAATGGGTTCATGTCCTCATTTATTTATTTTTTTAATTGAAAGATAGTGCACATCTTCTCTACAAATTACTCTTTAAATGTAGGTATATACCTCTTTTATGCTTCCGGTTTTAGAAAGCATTCCATGAATCTTCAATGGCATTTCTCAAATCTCATTCAGTCATTATATATGTACAGGTCTCAATCTTTTAGCTTGGCCAACAAATTCAACGTTGAGAGATATCGTCACGGGTGACACACTGAATATGAAACAACCAACTCATGAAGTTGAAATTTACTCTCTTAATAGTAAACAGCATGCAACAGAAACAACATGTATTTTCTCCTCTTTCTTGGTAGGCCTGTCCACGGGTCGGTCCGGGTCGGGTTTGTGCCCAACCTGGAACTGACCCGACCAAATCGGATGGCCAGAATTTCAACCCGCCACCGACCGAAGGGCTGATTGGATCGGGCAAATCTAATGTTCAACTGATGGCAGTCAATTCGGTCGGAGTTGGAGATCTCAAAATCGGCCAAAATCCGGCCACTTAACATCGAAATGGGCAAAAAATTGGTGATATTTTCGCCAGATTTTTGTTGGGTTATCGTCGAATTTGGCAAAATCTCACCAAATTCAGTGAGATCTCGCCAGATCTAGTGAGATCTCACCAAATCCGATGGAGATTCCATGGATCTAGCTGAGATCTCACTGGATCTAGAAAATTTCGTTGGAAATTGCTCTTTTGATCGGTTTAGTCAGGTTTCTTCGGGTTTTGGGCAAAAAAACCCACCAACCAACCCGTGGTTTTCAGATTCTGAAGGCAGAGACCCACCGCCAACCATCATCAGCATTGAGTCAATCGATTCTCAGGCCGGGTTGGCCAGGTGGGTCGGGTATCAGTTGCTGTTGGACACCCCTATTTCTTGATGACTTCCATGCCCTTTTTAATAGTAATAATCATAATATATTTTACAGTTGATCAACTACTTCTTGAACTTGGCATTTTTTTTAGGTAAAATAAGACTGAACTTTCTTCAACCCTGAGACCGGTCTAATTCTCTTATAGCAATTGGACTTGGACAACGGTTTTATCAATCTCTCTAGATGATTTCATGACTTGAGAGAGTGATTTAATTGTACTTTCGTGTCCAACTGAGTATAAATCAAAATAATCACGACCAGCTTCTAAAATTATTGCACAACTAAAACCTAAAATTATTTTGTAATGGAACTCTGGAACTACAAAATAATATATATAAAATCTGCAAGCCTTTCACAAACTAAATACATTAAGAAAAAAAAAAAGAGTATGAGATTTCTTTAGCAATCATGGAGATCAATATCATTTCTATAGAAAACATCAAACCATCTTCTCCTACTCCTGATCACCTTAGAAGCTTCAAAGTTTCCCTCTTAGATCAATTAGCTCTACACTTTTACGTGCCCCTTGTTCTATTCTACTCCGCTGATGAATTCAGAAGCAAAAGCATAGATCGTATCCAAATATGTGATCAACTAAAGAAATCTTTATCAAAACCCTTACCCACTTCTACCCTCTAGCGGGAAGCCTTAAAGGAAATTCCTTTGTGGAGTGTGATGATGAAGGTGCTAGCTATGTGGAAGCTAGAGTCAACATTGATCCCTCAGAGATTCTACAAAACCCAGATATGAATATACTGATGCAGTTTCTTCCTCTTAACCCTTACAAGGTGAATGATAAGGGAGTTCCTATGACGGCCTTTCTAGCTAATATCTTCAATTGTGGTAGTATAGTCTTTGGGTTATGCATTTCACATAGGATTGTTGATGGTGCAACGTTTGCAACTATCCTCAATGCATGGTCCGAGGCTTCAAAGGGTGCAATACAAACCATCGTTCCCTCTTTTGATTTGGCTTCATTATTCCCACCAAAAGATATAAATGTGCAAGTGCCTCATGGTGTGATCAGTGAAGAGAAAACGGTAACAAAGAGATTTGTATTTGATGCAAGAAGCTTGGGTCTTCTTAAAGCCAAGGTTGGCCTCAGTGGCGGCCATGCCAACCCATCACGTGTCGAAGCAGTAACCTCTCTTATATGGAAAACCGCCTTGTCTGTAACTATAGAAAAGCTAAGGAAGACTAGTATATCATCTACTTTGTCCCATATGGTGGACTTAAGAGGAAGGATGGTCCAACGTTTGCCGGAGCATTGTTGTGCTAACCTTTGGCAATTGGCTATTGCATCATTGACTAAGGAGGAAAGCAACATAGATTTACATGACCTGGTAGGTCACATAAGGAAAGTAATAAAAAAGATTGACAGTGATTACATAGAGAAACTTCAAGATGCATTATTGGAGGCCTTTGAATTGAGATTGGAAATAGTGGCCAAACAAGAGGTGGAGATGTACAGGTTTAGTAGTTGGATTAGGTTCCCATTCTACAATATTGACTTTGGATTTGGAAAGCCAATCTAGGTTTGCGCTACTAATGTGCCCATCAAGAATTGTTGTTTTGATGAGTACCAGATCAGGTGATGGAATTGAGGCATGGGTGACCCTAGCTGAGTAAGCGATGGCCAAATTTGAATGTCACCATGAGCTTCTGGAATTTGTTTCCTCTACGTAATTCTAAAACCACATATCCAGTTGTTTGACTCAGATGCTTCGTATTTTTAAGCCCCATTGTATGTTTTGATTTCCTAAAATCCTAGACAAACATGTTGGTTTGTCAATGGTCGTGTTTCATTGTTTTTTTATCTAGTTTTCCCTCGTTGCTTTATATTAATTTGAACTAGTATGTAACCCATGCGTAAATTTTAGTGGTGTCATTGATATTAGCTTGAGGTTTTTTTTTTTTTTTTGCAACATAAAAAATGATAAACCCTATCTATATCATTAAATTAAAGTTACTTTATGACGTTAAGTTAATACAACGAACTGCTGATTACCTGAAAGCTGAACATTTTTTTTTAATAGAAAAAACCTGAAAGTTGAACATGAATTGTCTTATTTTATTGCTTGTCATTTGGGTGAGATTGAAGCCTCTCATACATCAATGGAGCCTTGTTAGACCTATCAATCATTACAGCTATAAAGAATACCAATAACAAAAAGTTAGCATAAATGAGCACTTACCCTTTGTGAGTCAAGAGGCTACACATACAATGTAACATACATCATTACCCAACAATGTTTCAACTCACCCCATAGCAAAATAATCAAGCAAATGAACTTTGATCTATTTGGTGTTACGATCGATGGTACGTAGATTTTAAGAAAAAATATGTAGTAGTGATAAATTAAACAACAATACTATTTAACTACTCAGATTTATTACAGTATGAGGAGAACATGAATAGATTATGGACCCCCTTGTTCCTTATATTACTACTAATTTTTAATTATAATGGTTTAGATGGCTTAATTTGTACGTTCCACAAACTTTCAAAAGATTAAAAACATAGACGAGCCAAATGCTTGTTGTTTTATGGTAAATTTCTGTAAGTTTTTGTTAGGATATATGTGTTTAATGTTAGGAACATATGTCACTATTTTGTATAGTTGGCTAATCCTTTAACAAAACACACTTTACTTGTAATTGGATAGATCTAGGATATGTTTAATGTTTCAAGAAATAAGGTTTCAGGTTCAAGTGTTAAAGTCATGCAAGTCTATCCAAGAATCAAGTCAGAAAGTGCTATTCACTAAAGCTCGACAGCTAGCATTTATCGAGATTTAAAGAGAGTTGTTTTAGCCCGTGACTCGACAGCTACTCAACAAATAGGGTATCTATCGAGGTTTATGAAGTTCAGTTTTCTAGAACTGTTTTTCATCCAATCCGTGAATGTATGTTAGGGCTTTCTTTTCTCACAACCCTAAACATGTATAAGGATTATTTTAAGAGCCGTCTAAAGTTGTACAAGTGTGAAGCAAAGTCTTGTTCATGCAAATTGTAACTGGAGACAAAATTTGCCCTAATTTATCTTTCTCTTTAAGAAGCTCCTGTGTTTGTAAACCGTAGAGTTTTGTGACCAAGCAACTTCATGATCTTCATCGTTTGGATGAGCTGAATAACTTTGCAGCCAACATCCTTCTCAAGTTAGTGATCAAGTCGCGTACTGAAATCTGCACAATTGGTTAGTCACGTATTGGGAGTCGTGCATTAGAAATGAGAAATTGTCACTACAGAACAAGTCCAATTGGGTATTGGGGTAAGGGTTCAACTGTAAGTTGGTATAAGATACTGGTATTCCTTTACTTGTAACCGTTTGTTTTGATAATAGTAGATTCTCCGAAGTGATGACCTTAAAATCACCCAATGGGATTTTTGTCGTGTAGGTTTTCCCCATTCGTAAACAAATCACCGTGTCAATTTATTTTCCACTGCATATTTATTTTTCGCTGCATACTTAGTTTAATTAGTGATTTGTTTGTGCTACCACATACTTTGCATGTTAATTTGATTAATTAATAAACTTAGCTAATTAATCAATTAATTCATCACAAAGGGTCAATATATTTTTGGCCTATCAGTTTCTCTCACACAACTTTTAAAGAACAATATATAACTTAGAGGAGTCAATCCCTATAAAGCAAATTATTGTAGGATTTATTTTACTTTGATTTTATTTTTCATATAAATTGCTCAATAGAATCCATGACTCATACAAAATTTAAACGGTTGGAACTAAGAAGAAATAGGTATCTAAATATATAAATAGATCAGTTTTTATTATAAGTCAATCATTTATTAACTTCATATTGATCACAACATGAGGAGAGAGAGAAAAAATCAAATGAAAAGATTACATATCAAGTCTAAAAGGAATTTCATAGAACATATGCCATGTTGTACAAAAATAACATAAATAGAACAACTGAACAAATTAATTCTTTTCTCAAAAAAAAAAAAAAAAAAAAAAGAGGAAGAACAGATTAATTCAAAGCAACCCAAACTGAGATTTCAAAGAAAAACACATGTTATTAATAAAATCTTCTTTTTTTTTTTTTTTTTTTTACCTACATTCAAATCAAAAAAATTTAAGTCTGATACTATTATTGGTATATTTCAACTTGCTAGATCTTCACAGTGAGGATGACGTTTTCAGTTTGGCTTAGGCCCAAACCCCAAACCTATTCACGGTGAGAACTTGGTGATTATGCAGATAGGGTGAGACAATACAAAATTTGAATTAAAAAAAAAAAAAAAAAAAAAAAATCACCATCAGGAACATGGGAGGTCCCCTCTACTTAAGTGCCTAATCTTCCCTGACATTTGTGAGAAAAGTCACCCTCCCATCCTTGGCCCAAACCAACTATGTCCCATCTGCAAGCAAAGGCCGACTCTTCCACTAGGCCAATTAGGCAATTGCCTAAGGCCCCCAAAGTGGAAGGGAGGCCCCAAAATTTTAGAAAAGAATGGGTAGTAAGGGAAAAAAATAATTTTGGTTTCAGATGAATCTAAAAATATCCAGCGCATCCTTCTGGCCAAAAAACAAATTTTTTGTTATGCCCAATTAAACATTGGTAGCACAAAAAATAAAATAAAAAAATTGGTCTAAATGAAATCAATTGTCCCAAAAATAATATCATTATCCTCTAAACAAACCAAAATTCATCAAGATAAACTATAAATCCGGTCTAAGAAATTAACCACAAAACAATCAATAATCAAAACAAATAAAAAACCCCAAATCCCTAAAATTTTTACCGTCTCTTTCTCATTCTTGCTCTGCTTTTTTCTCTCAACCCTTGCTCTCCGCCTCTCTCATTCTTTCTCTCCACTGTTGCTGGGCCTGGCTACCTGGCTCAAGCTTCTTTTCCTCCGATCTAAATCATCTGATCGCATCTGACTACCAAGCCGACTGCCTTTTTTTTTTTTCATTGCTATCGTACTACGTTTTGATTTTGGCATTCTACATAATGGGTTTTGACTTTTGAGCTTGAGGTATAACTTATAAGGCTTGCTGTCTTGGCTTTCTTGTTTCTACTTTAGATTTGTTGAGAGGGTTGGGTTGTGGCTAGACATTTCACGTTTGGGCCTTCAAGTTTTTTTTTTTTTTTTTTTTTTTTTTTTTTTTTTTAGGTGGTGTAATAGGATTTTTTTTATGTTTTTTGTGGGTGGGTCTGGGCAGGCATCTTCTTGGCTAGGCTGGGCTTGTTTGGCTGTGCTTAATTTTTTTTTTTTAATTTTAATCTTGTGTTTATATATATTAGTTATTGGTAATATAATGAATAAATCTTTATTTATGCAGGTTGGAATTGCTAAAAAATTGTTATTATTCAGTGAAACTATAATAATACTTTTATATAAATCAAGTTCTATTTCTCATTTGCTCTACACTTGAAAGTTATTTTTTATTTTAGTCTTTATAAATATATTGTTTGATTAGAAATTTCTACTAGAAAATATGCATCTGGATATGAAAAAATTTTAAAAAATAAAATAAAAAAAGAAGAAAAATTAATTGAGTCTCAAAAAGGATCAATGGATATTATCAATTGAAAAGGAGATGTTAGAAGAACTTGAATATAAAAATTTAATTAGTCAATTTGCATCTCAAAAGGCAAGAAAAATAGATTTTAAATGAAATATATTATAATATAAAAATATTAAATAAATATTAATTTAATTAATACATAAGTATAAAAAATGTCCCATTTTAGTTCTCATCTTAGGCCCCAAAATGTCTAGGGCCAACCCAAGCTCTTCTATGCCATCAAAACTAAAACCAGAATAAACTCCAACCTAGTCAACCTCATAAACCAAATCAGACAAACAAAAATCATTTAAAAAAAAAAAAAAAAAGGACCTCGAGGATTACAAAACTTATCTCTCTTAAAAAGGGTGATGCATTGACATGTTTGACATACGTGGCTTTAAGGAACAAAGTTATAGTCTGGGATGTTGCTCTAAACAGAGCTTTTTTGGCAAAATCTAAATCCAAAACCTTTCCCCTTCCAGTTGAGAGAGAAAGGACTTCTAATCATCTGATTAGCTATTTGATGTTATAGGAGTAGAGGGAACTGAACAGACATGAATAATTGGAGAAAGGAAGAGTCATATAGTTGAGAGAGAGAGAGAGAGAGAGAGAGAGAGAGAGAGAGAGAGAGAGAGAGAGAGAGAGAGAGAGAGAGAGAGAGAGAGAGAACTTCCAAATCGGGTTTGTACCTTAGGTATATTTATGACGTAGTCTCCATTTTTATCACCAAAATTAAGAGATAATTTAGGAACAAATGACACAAAATTAGCAATCCAATTTATAGTCTAATTGGATTATCTCAATTTTGACTTTTAATATTTTAGATTCTAATTAAATGCCTTGAAATATAATTATAGTGTGGTTCCCACATAAATTTGGACACGTGGCACAAAAGTGAGCTCTAATTTAAAATTCTAATTAGACTTCTCTAAGTTTTAACTATAAAAAATATATATAGATACTAGTATTATACCCGTGCGATATACGACTTAAATCAAACAATTTATTTCAATAATATAATTAAATTACTTAGCTAAAAAAAATAGATTAAAAACTTTGAACTTATAAAGGAGATTTGAACAAAAATAAAACTATAATAAGCACAAATAAACATAACACAATATATAATGGATTTCATGGATTTTAAATTGTCTTTAAGACTCATAAGCAAAACCTTAAGTATATATACACACACAAAACACAAAAATGAAGAAGAGAAATACATATTTGTAATAGTGTGGATGGTAGGTTTGATACAGCGTGGATGGTAGGTTTGACAAAGCGTTCCAATATGGATTTCACAAATTATGAGAGAAGTAGAATTATTGGTGCCGGAGGAGAAAATTGATTAGAATAATAAGTAGTGTTTCTACTTTAAATCAAAAAATAAAAAAGAAGCCGTAAAAAAAAAAAAAAATACACTGAATAAAATCTCTCTCTCTCTCTCTCTCTCTCTCTCTCTCTCTCTCTCTCTCTCTCTCTCTCTCTCTATATATATATATTAGAAATCCTAACTCAATTAGGATTCTAAAGTCTTCATCTAATAGATAATCTCAAAAAATAATAATAATTATAATAATAATTTTTCAATTCATGTAAATGGCACCCATAATTCTAACTTGATAATTTCAAAGGGTCCTAGCCGTGAATATTTCTCTCTAGTTGGTCTGTCTCTATAGGAAAAAAACTTGAGTTATCAGAAATACAAAAAATCGGATAATGAATTTATATTTTTTTTGTTATAAATAAACAAATGACATTATGGGGTTACCAAGTAGACTTGGATGTGCATGTATATTCCAATACATATGTAACTCTTTCTATTCACATAAGAAGGAAAAGAAAAAAAAAAGTAACCATGTGTGAAGAGGAAAAAATCACAATGAAGATTGGTTTATCTCAATAATCAAATAGATATAAGTTATAACTCTCCAACTCATGCACATGTCTTACTCTTCCTAACTATGTGCGTTGGTTTTTTTTTTTTTTTTCCTTAATCCAAAGAAAAAAAAATGTAACCATGTATGACCTTGAAGAGGAAAAAAAATAGTAAAAAATAAATTAATAATAAAATGATTAAAATTTAGATTGTAATCACTTTAAGATTTTTTTTCAACTTAGAAATTATAGAAGAAGAATATAAGATAAAAATAAAAAATAAAAAATAATTATATCTATTTTCTTAAAAATCTAAAAAAAAAAAAAAATCTGCAATTTGGTGAAACCACTTAGCGTAATCACGGCTTAATTAAGAATCATGTATAAACTAAATAAAATAGGAAAACATTTTTGAATTTAAGTTGTGGGATCTCAATTTGTAGCCCAGGCCCAAAAGATATGGGATATAAGCCCAACAAGCCCAATACAATGAATTTGTAGAGAGTGGGTGAAAGAGCTAAACTGAGTGATCTGAGCAACGTCCCGTGCAGATTACAAAGGATGAACAAGTATAAAAACCCATGTAAAATTCAAATAAATTGATGTCCGAAGAGGGAAATTAGTGTTTGAAAGGCTAATACAATTATCAGAGCTACAGTCACTCTTCTTCTTTTTTCTTCCTTCGCTTCCCCCCCCCCCCCTTTGTAAGAGGACTTTTACACTTATATAGTTCTCTCCTAGACTATCCTAATCGTCCACCTGTTCTTCATCTAAACACTCACTTGAGTATATGTCTCATCATGTATCTTCGTCGGTTCTCCATGAGTGGGGATAGTGAGACTGCACTATTCAGATGTCTTCTCCACATTAATGCGGCTAGAAAAGTTGCTGCAGTGCATTTAATGCGGTGGTAGCAACTTTTACTTTAGATATTTCTCTGTTCTAATCATCTTTATGCGTGTCTGAAGTTTATCCTTATCATTAGAACTGCTATGAAGGTCACTCAAAACTCCCAGGTACTTGCTTGATCGATATTCTTCATATCCGAAGAGGACACACTCCTCGGACTAATGTCACACTCTTCGAACTATACTCTTTGATCATTTCCGTACATATTTCTCCCACCTGGGGTTCTTCTCAATCATTTACTCCTCTTCAGACATGCCTTAGTCTTCACATAGGGCCCTAGGCCTAATACACAAATTTGGGCCTTTATCCCCACATAAGTAAAGTTAAATAATAAAATAGATAGAACAATTTATCATCAAATTTATTAATAATTGATTCTCAAACCATAACCATATGAATCAAATAAAACTTAATAAATTTAGGTTAAACAAAAGACAAAAATACACAAAACCTATTCAATTTTATGAAAGAAATTAGAGTAAACAAATATATAAAAAAAAAAAATTAGTGTAAACAAATACACACCTAAAAATTAATGTTGATATGAACAATTAGTGTGAAACCAAAATTCTAGAACTTATAAATCATAAATGAAGTAGATCTCCTATTTTAAATAAACCACTTTGAAATTATAGATAAATCAATAATAAAATGATTAGATGAAGAATTTAGATTGTATTCAAATTGAAATTTTTATCAACTTAGAAGTTATAGGAGAAGAAGATAAGAACAAAAAAAAAATTATATATATTTTTAAAAATCTAACAAATTTTCTGTAATTTGGTGGAGTCATATGGCGCAATTACTGCTTCTAAACCCAACTTTTATTATATAGTATATGATATAGATATTTAGATTTCATTGTTAGATAAAATCAAATAAAAGTTGGGATTATTGAGTGCACGTGTATGTTTTTACATCCCATAATCTTGGGGTAATATTTCACTAAGCAATTACATTTACCCATAGAAAAGCGTTTCTGTCACCGTTAATGCAAAATATTTATCGGTCCAATCCGAAGAGTAAATGTTGGTTCAACTTTCAGCCCATCTCTTTCTCAAATAAAAATAATAATAATAATTTCAGCCCATATAACTATATATTAATATTTAAAAACTAAAATGTAGTATTTATTGTTACTACGCCATTGTTGAGCTATATCAATGTCGCACTTCAGTCAATTTGGTCCACATATTCTATCCATTTTGGTCCAATTTGATCCATTTGGTTTACTTTAGTCTATTTTTATTATTGTTACGCTTTTATTGAGCTACATCAGTTTAGCATTTCGATCCAATCTAGTTCATTTTGGTCCACTTGGTCTACTTCAGTCTATTTGTACATTTTGGTCTAATTGGTCCACTTTGGTCCTATTGGGTCCACTTTAGTCCATTCTGGTCCACTTCGGTCCATATTTTCCAATTTGGTCATTTTGGTCCATTTCGCTCTAATTCTGTCTTTTTAGTCCACTTCAGTTCAATTTGGTCAACACTTTTCATACTGTTACACATGGACATACATGAATATATATATATATATATATATATATGGCAATCTGTTATTAGATCTAATCTAAGCCTATCACTGACGCCACTTTTTTACCTATCTATAATAGCTTATCACTTAAAATTTGTAATGATAATCATTCGAAATTAAGAAATTTGAAAACTTATCAACTTGTCACCTATAATTTATTGTGATACTCATTTGCCTATTTTTGTTATCATTTTTTTTCAATTTTGATATGTATCTTGGAGTAATTTTGATATGGTATCTTGGAGTTGGGTATATGTTTTGGGTTGAGTAAAATTTGATTATATTTTATATTCAATTGAATGAAATCACTTTATTTAAAACTTGATTAAAACTATTTTTGGGCTAAACCGATTATGGGGTTCAGTGTTGTTAGCATGGTTGTCAAAATCGAGATCCTACGTAAGATCATGAGAGGTAGGTGGAATCGTGGATCGTAGGATCGGATCGTGAATCGTAAAATCTTACATTATTTGAGAAAAAAACAAAAAAAACAAAACAAATTGGTATGTTAAATAATCACATAAATTATACATTCATAAAAAATAAAAAATTTGCATCCATTTGATGTAATTACCATGCATCATTACATCTATTTGTAAGCATTTTTTCAGATGTCAAAAATCTCAAAACGTAACACTCTATTGGAATGTTATTTTTTGTTTATTTTCAACTAACACTCTATCTCACTACAATAGAAAAGAAAAACTTAATCTATTGGAATATTATTTTTCATTTGGGTCAAATTGAACCTTCTGTTAAGTTAAAAAAAATTACAAGAAGCCAAAATCATTTGGAATCGTTAGAATCGTACGATCCTGAACAATTGTTAAGATCCTTGAAAGATTTAGATCGTTTTAGGCAAGTGAGATCGTAAAATCGTAAGATCGGAGGATCCAGATCAGAATTTTGACAACCATGGTTGTTAGTCTATTTTGAATATTCTTCCTATATATTATTTCTCCCGTGTGTAATATTTTTTTTATAAATATATATATATATATATATATATATAAGTTAATGCAAAATTTCAACACATCACGCAGGTTAGTGAGCTTTAAAATCCCAGCACTCCAAGTCAGGTAGGGCACATTGGCGAAGAGAAGAAAATATTTAAGAGTGAGCAAGATTTTTCCCATTTAAGTGATAATGCATCGTCAAAAATACTTGGTCCAATCTAATGATAGCGATAGTATTGGACTAAATAAGCTTGTTATATTGAGTAATGAAAAATGCTACGCTAACAATATTTTCACAATACTTTCACAACAAATTCTAAATGGCAACTTATCAAAAAAAAAAAATTTCTAAGTGACAAATTATTACTGGCTATTATTAGTAAATAAAAAAGTAAATTCAATAATGAGTTCAAATTATAACCAATAATAACTTACCATCTATAATTTGTTGTAAAATTTTTATAACATATCACTTCTCATTAAGTAATTGATAATTTCAAGAATCACACTAGAACAAGGCACGAGGGTTTTCATGGGGTTGGAAGATAAGTTTCACAAACAAAAATGACACTATCCTTTTGTATCAGTGCTTTCAAATGGGGGGGCACACACTAAATCACCCATAGTCCGAACCTTCATATCACCTATTCCAACAAAGCTTTAGAGTTCTATTTCTGTGTGGGAAGATCTCATTAGTTGAAGGAGAAAATAGCTGTCCCAATATTCTGGGTTAAGCCTCCTGCTGGTTGGTACGAATTAAATACTGATGATTGATGCGTCTCAAGGCAACCCAGGTAAAGCAGGTGGAGGGGGTTTGAGAACAGGCTCCCTTTGGGAATTGGATCAAAGGCTCTTCTAGGTCCATTGGAGTTTCTGCTAGTGTGATGGAAGAATTTTCTAAGACTGAGAGGGCTTGTTCCCCCCATTTGAATGATTGCATTGTAGGTCATTGCTCAGCAAACTTCAACAAATAAGCGTTATGTATGTCTACCATGAAGCAAATCAATGTGCAGATGGGTTTGCAAGAGGGTTTGTTCTCAACCAAGATGATTTTGTAATTTTAGATAACCCCCTCTTCTGAATTATCTAGTATTTTAAGCTTTAATGCTTCTGCTCTGTACTCTTATAGGCTCTCAGCCTCTACTTTGCCTGCTTTGGCTAGCTAGTTCATATATATATATATATATATATGACACACTATCTGCCCACGTGGATTGGAGGAAAACCATTTGGTGTTCTTAAAGACCAAGCAGAATGCAAAGGAGCTCCATAAACCTATCAAGTGCTTTTGGTATAGCTTAGCAAAACAAACAAAAAAACAAACAAAATAAATGTCATTGACTAAAAAAAGGAATGCAGAGAAAACTTTAGAGCTATCCTGAATTCTTCAGTTTGTGGCAGCTGAAGAAATAAACCAAAACAGAATGGTAAAATTGGTGAGCAGATGAAAAGGAAGACTGTAATAATGAGTTTAGGAACTCCTAGAATGGGAGTCATTAGCAGGACATCTGGAATGAAGCTGGAAGATTTGTAAGAAAAACGGAAATGGTAAGTATTTTGATGTTCAAGCCTCTAGAAGTTCTGAATCCAGACAATGCATGCATAAACATAGGATGAACAAACAAACGGATGGAATTCTAACAGCAAAAGTGAAACGGGAGGAATACCCTTTGTGGTTTCATATTCACCCTGAGCATCTTGCTTTAGAACAAATCAGTGAAATCACCCCAATATTCTAATACACTTACTGCTAAACTCTAAAACATACCTTTAGAT
Source organism: Quercus variabilis (assembly GCA_030445155.1). Lineage (NCBI taxonomy): Eukaryota > Viridiplantae > Streptophyta > Magnoliopsida > Fagales > Fagaceae > Quercus > Quercus variabilis. The sequence goes on along the minus strand of CP129447.1, from coordinate 55,099,818 downwards.
TGAGAATATACTACAGAGAGAACAAATGTTTGTCAGACCAAAAAATAAAAATACAAAGGTTTCTTCCAATTGAGATCACTTAAATATATCAACATCTATGTAATCAACAATTCACACTGAAAAAAGGGTTCTCTAAGATCAATCAATAAATAATATTAATACATACACATACACAAATGAAATTTAGTTCAATAAGTATTTCAGAACTCATTGAAATCAAGTCCAGATGTGTAAATTACCTTTGATCAGCAACTTCCTCGTCTCAACAATTTAAATATCAATGAAAAGGCCATAAATATCAACTATGTCTTCTTTCTCACAGACGTGGAGTGGAGTTTCCGACTTAATTTTGCAGTGTATCCCCGTATACAGAATCTGTGTGAATTCCAGATTACAAACTTCAGTGCTGCATAGAGGTGTCATGTGCAGTTGATCTTTGTGGCACTAACAGCCCTGAAAGCGGCATGAGCAGCTACAAGTTTAGACAACCATCCATGTGCATTCAACCCCTTAAAGCACCATTAACCATCTAATGCTCCTATTAACCAAAAAATTGAGGCCTTCACATTAGTTTGAAGATGTTTCAGTGGTTATACTGTGCGGATTGAGAAGTGCTTCACTACTTGCAGCTTTGGATGCAGCAATCTCTTCTAAACGCTTCCATATCGCCTCCTGTTTTGTTTTGATCTCCTCCACTTTTGCTTCATCTTCCTGGAACTGGTGCAAGCATTCCTCAAATAGCTCAGGATCAACATCAGAGAAGATCTTGCGGACGTTAATCGTCAAGCTTTGAACCACCTGATTCCAGTGGTTACGACCATTTTTCTCCAGAGCAGGGAAGATGATTGGCAGTATAACTTTACGGTTTTGTCTGATTAAGTTTTCAATGTGGTCATTGTTCCACAAGTACAAAGCTCTCTCTGCCACCTGTAAGAGAAAGTATCCATTAAAATATTCAAGTTCTTTCTTTTTTTTTAAACATCCAAGTATTCAAACTTCAGGAAACACATATGATGTATTATCATCATCTATTAGAGTTTAAACTAGGATTAGGATCCCAATATGAGTAGATGACCAAGGTATGGAAGTCCTAAACCAGAATCTCATGTCAAATCTTGACGCACAAAAGAATTTTTAACCAACATCAGCCTGTATGCCAAAGGCAACTGAATATACTTTGACATTTGATCAAGTCAAACAAAATCAAAATGATTGTAAAAGGGCACAAATTTCAGTTGCAACCATTATGGGATACTCACTCCATAAGCAATTGGAAACAGTTAGTACATAGAACAATATTGAACCACAACCTATAAGATGGGAGAGCACTGTAGCACCTGATCCTCCAATCTCCCTTGACAAAGAACAGTGCAACTAGAAAATGCACCAAAGGAAAATATCATACAAACATCTGATCAAACTTAGCTAAGTTTCGATAGATGTATTATGCCCAACATAAACATATACATCAATGCATTAAATAAGCCTTCATACCAATTCCAAGCTCTTTTCCTGGAATATGCCCCTATGACTAAGAAGTCCTCTCAATGCTTACTACTTAAATTGAATGGTAACTTAGAACAAGCTAAATTTTCTTTTTCTAAGTACATGAATCAAATATACTCAATGTTTTAGAAACCAGACCATACAAAGAACCAGAAAAGGAAGAAATTCAAGATTTTAGGTAGAACTAGAATTCAACCAAAGGTCAGACCATGATCACATCATAAATAATTGAATAATTAATTAAAATGTAAATAAATAGAAGAAAAAAAATTGTAAAAACTTAGCTATTTTGAATTAAAAAAAAGTCTAAAGAAATCTAAAAAACTTCGAAGCATATTTCATGACTTATATAAGAAAACTAGAAAACAATAAAGCCTAAACGATAGAAATTATTTTAGAATAATAATAAATCTTAAAGTAAAAAGCATAAACAAACAAATAGTTTCCTATATCGCATTGTAACATCATAAAAATAATATCCATTCACCAAATATATATATATATATATATATATAATGACTTTAATGACTCATGAACTACAATGGTTCAAAAAAAGAGATCTGTGTAATCCATTTTGGAGATTCTAGCTAGACTGCTAGTATTGCATACATTTATTGGATTTTTTTACTACACAGGGAACACTTCACTGCAGAGGAAAACTCATCATGCTAAGCAATAAGTAGGCCAGGCTAGAGGTCTAAATGTGCCTAAATTAACAATACAAACATGCAAACTAGCAAACACCTTCTCATCCTGGGATAAATCTATCCTTGGTGGAAAAAGATATGGCCTCATCTTTCCATCAAATCAATCATAATCACATTACTCTGGCAATCTCCTTCTACTTGGGCTCTTCATGTTGCTGTCACTCCAAGTCAAAAATTCCCCATCGCATCACTAGTAAGATAGATGCTAGCAATGGTGACTCACATTTCTCCCCCTAGTCTGGTACCAGACATTCCAATTGATCTCTGGCTGGTCACCACTTAGATTTACTTTCGGCAATATCTTATTCATGCCTCATTGAGCTCTAGGTCACAATCTATTGGAAAACGTGAGAATTGCTCCTGAAAGGCCACCTCAACCCACAAATGGTTTTGTGAGTCAAACAGTCCAATCATGACATGTACAGTTATAAACAGAAATGTAAAATTATCTGGTTTTGAGAGTTTATAAAAACAGCTGAACTCCTGGTTCACAGTCAATCCGGTTGGATCATCCTGTCAGTGGTTCAGATTTTAACACACTGATTATACTACTTCAATTCATAATTATTGTTTATTGAAAAATAACCCAGGCTATCAAATGATTTGAACAAGAAAGAGCGATTTACTCACTATAACTGGTTCACATTCATTTATTAAAAAATAAAAAATCATGAGCTAAGAACAATTCATCTAATCCACAGCACTGATATAAACAACCACAACCACCTTCACTCCCATGACAAAACAACACCATCACCCCACCACCAGCCAGCTACTACAGCCACCACATCACCATTGCCACCACCCTAACACTCAACAACACCATCAACTTCATCACTAAATTGCATTGCCATCCATACCACCAGATCAGACCACAACTGCTACCCTAACATCTTAACTACTGTCATACTTTTAACCTGTTTCCACCCCTGATGCTGCCGCAACACCATCACACTTCAACCTCTCTCCACCTCCCATTTTTTATGTAAAACAGGAAAATTTTGCAAATTAAGGTAGACCACTTGCCTGGTCAAACCAGTGTCAGACATCAAATAACACTAAATCAAGTCTGTCTCATCCACTCTTGTCCATCATTTTTTCCTTCAGTTCATGTAACAGTGGGATCTACAAATGACTGGCAACCATTTGCATTATAACTTCAAGCTCAATACTCATTTGGGCAATCATGAACTTTTTCAATCATTATTTCTCAGTGGCACACAAGTAACCATGACTTTTCAATCATTAATCATGTCCAGCGCAATACATGCTGAACAACTATGTTAAGCTTTGAAACTCAAAGTAGACAAAAAGATTCGTCAGTAGTTCTTAACACCCAAGGATCAAGCTGCCAGTAAAGCAATTTATAAATCAGATAAAGAGAAGACTCTAGCTTAAAATCAAACCTAATAAGTTAATAATTTATCATAATAAATGAGCAATGCAGCAACCTCACTATATGCAAGCAGTCACGTCCCTACCTAGAGCCTCTATCTAGCAAGCCAGCAATAATAGAGGTTTACATATTAGCCAACCAGTTGCTTCAACAGACAGACCCAACAGGACAGATTGCACGTCCAGCAACCCTTCACCCAGCCATCCCTACACTTCCGATTGAACCATAGGCAGCATTTGTTTCCTCTCAATGTTAAATACAAATTTTACCTCTCCCAATACAAGAACATAAAAAAATTTATTAAACAGCAAATATAAACTAGCATCTTTTAGCTTACCATCACTGATAGTTTGCACCGAAAACATAAGCAACTGAAATTCATATCCCTATATGCCCTGAGAAAAGCTGAAAAGTTTTAAAACATTCCCAAGCACCATAATCAGATGTTCAATCATGATAGATAAAAAATTATTTAACAAGTTTGTAAGAACATCATGTTAACTAATTTTTCACAGTTCACAACACTAAAAATGAAAAAAAAAATATTAAGAATAAATAAAGAGGAGAGAGAGACTGGATGTAGCTACACAGGATTAACATGGTTCAACCTTAGTGGCATACATCTACAACATAAAGCCCTAAATGACTACATCTTCACTGTTCACCACTCTATTCGTATTATAATGTACTTATTGACAGGTATATACAGTAAACTAACCCTCAACTAACCCTATGGTCACAATAGTATAATTAGGACAACTTTTACAATTACAACTAGAGTTCCTAGCACAACTTGGACTAGGATAATATAATGGGCTTGGGCCTTAACTAGGATAATACAATGGACTTGAGCCTTGAACCCATGTCTTTACAATACAAGAATCAAGGAATGGCTTATGGGAAATGAACTTTTTGAGGGGCTAAATACTCCATAGTAAACGCAAATCACTAGTGCCTTTTGTGGCCTGCCCAATATTTTCTTTAATATTCTTTTTTAATAGTTATTTTCTTTTATACTTTTTTACTTTTTCCAGTTTCAGAGATCCTTTTTTAAGCCATCCTGTTTAGACTTGATATATATAATTAGTAATTACTGAAGAGTTGTAACCAATCATAAGAAATGAAAGAATAACATGACGAGAATAGGTCCTCAAAGCAGTCACAAAAATGTTGGTGTTGTGACACCAGTGTCAACAGAGGCATCACGATTGCTACTATCATATATATATAAACAGTATTTCAAGCTACTAATGAAATCCCACATATCCCTAGGAAGACTAACGTAGGGGAAGGTACCAATGTTTTACAACCCTAAGTAAGATATACACATCCAAATCTATACCCTATGCTCAGATGAGATTTTTTTTTTTTTTTTTTTTTTTTGGGGGGCATAGGAAGGAGGAGAGGAGAGAGGAGAGAGGAGGAAAGGCAAAGGTTGTCAAAATATACTAAAAATTGCATGCTCCAGCCACCTCCTCTCCTCACTCCCCATCTCCCTCAATTACAAAATATAAATTAGGGGTCAGCTATGGATCCTCAATAGGTTAATCAAGGTCGGCCACATGTATTATTTTCCAGCATTCTATTTTATCCGAATTCATACTCTCTATTACCTCCATAATTTACCTGCCCTTTTTTACAACTAATGTTATTTTAGGTCTTCCTCTACCTTTTACATTCCCTTAACAGGAATCAACTCTCTTTCTCACTAGTGCATTAACTGCTCTCCTGTGTACATGACCAAATATTCACAAGTGATTCTCCCTCATATTTTCATCAATAAGGGTCACCCCTATTTTTAAGCAAATTTTCTCATTTAAAATCCTATCTTTCCTTTTGTTATCCATCTTAACATTCTCATTTCAACTACACTCATTTTATGAAAATGTTGTTCATCAACAGCCCAACATTCAGTAAGCTAAGCTGGTTTTTTTTATAAGTAACGATTTTTTATTGAAAAAATGACCACTCCGTGTACATGTATCATGAACACAGAAGCCTATAGAATTAAAAAGAAAAGGTGTTATGTAACATGTATCATGAACACAGAAGCCTATAGAATTTAAAAGAAAAGGTACTATGTACAAAAGTGTTGTGACTCTTGAAATTCAACCCCACACAGAAGACTAATCAAACAAAGATTTAATAAAAAATTGTTGTCAATTGAGTTGCAGAACTTTTTGTATCCTCAAAAGTACGACGATTTTGTTCCCTCCACAATGTCCACATTAAACATAACAGGACTGTGTTCTAAGTATCTGAGGAATGTTTGCCAACCTAATTCCTCCAACCAAACAAGAGATCAACGACCTATTCCAATAACAACTATTGAATCCCGAAAGATCTAAAGACTACACTCCACAATGTAACAGTAACTGTTATGAGTTAGTATAATGTTTGGGGCAGAACCGTAATTTTTGTACTGTACCCATATATATATATATATATATAGCGTTAGGGTTATTAACTAATAAACCTGAAAATACTTTTTCATCCAAACAACATGGTATTAGAGCTTTTAGTCTGCTGCACTGACACATACAGCACCAACCTACTAACATGTAGCCTCCCTTAATGAGATTATCACATGTTAGGTTCTTGATCTTCCCACATGTTGTCCATACGAAGCCTCTTTGGGGCCTTCACACAACAAATACCATTCCATGGGAAATCATAAGCAACAGTGCAATGTAACAGTAATGATCCACCACATCCCCACGACCAACACATACAGCACTATCCTACTAACGTGTACCCTCTCTTGATGATTCTATCAAATGTTAGGATCTTCCCCCATGTTGTTGTCCATACGAAGGAATCGACCCTCCTTGGGGCCTTTACACATCAAATACTATTCCATGAGAAAGACAGGGCACATGGACCTCGTAAGACATTGTTAAAAGTACAAACACCAAAGTCCCCTCTCCCTTTCAATCTACAACTCATTGTCACAACCATTTCTTCTAGGGATGTTTAAGTAACGAACATTTAGAAAGGAGTCTACTGACTCCAACTCCCAATCATTATAATCTGTATGAAACCTTACATTCTAGCTCCACATCTCCCCATCTATCTTTCTAACCAATACAAATCAACTGACGCTTCTCTAGCTATGGAATGTGCGTACAAATTGGCAAACACCATCTTCAAATGATGATCCCCACGCCATATGTCATGCCAGAACTGTAATGGAAGCTCATCCATCACTAATGCAAGGAGATAATTGACTGAAATGTTGATCCTTGATATAAACCTATAGTAATGGAAACTCGTTTAAAATCTTCATGGGCTTCTCTAGGGAGCCTATTCTCCAGGTCAACAAAAACCATATGAAAATCTTCATGGGCTTCTCAGTATTTTTCCATTAGGTGTCTAAGTAAGAAAATAGTTTCCATGGTAGATCTCCCTAGAAAACAACATCCTTGGATTCTCTGATATTGTTGTTTCGTGTCTTAACCTATAATCAATCACTCTCTCCCAAAGTTTCATAGTGTGACTCGTAAGCTGGATTCCATGACAACTTATAAAATTTTGAATATCTCCCTGTTTTTGTAAATAGGTATCAGAATATTTCTCCACCATTTCACTCGGCATTTTGTTAAAACCTCAGATCTTATTGAAAGGTTTGTCAAGCAGCATACATCCACTCACCAAAGCACTTCCAAACTTCAATGGGAATTTCATCAAGTCCTGTAGCTTTTCTTGTTTTCATGTTCCTCAATGTGCCTTATACCTTGGTCAACCTAATTCTTCGAACAAACCTACAGTTTCTATCCTCAACTGGGTTACTCAATTCACTCCAATCCATTGCTCTCATTAAAAATTTTATCAAAATAACTTTTCCATCTCTCTTTAATCTCCCATTCCTTTACTAACACTCTCTGATCTTCATATTTAATGCACTTGACACCATTCAAGTCTCTTGTTTTCATTTCACTTGTCTTAGCAAGTTTATAAATATTCTTCTCTATCCTTTGCCCCCAGCTTGCTATATAGTTCCTCATAAGCCTCACATTTAGCCTCTTGGACAGCCTTTTATGATTTTCATAAGCAGCATTGTCCCTACATCTAGGTAGGCTTCTATAACTCTCTCTTTAATCTAATTGCTGCTTTACCTCCTTATTCCACCACTAAGTCTCCTTAGTCAATCGCCCATGTCCTTTAGATTCTCCAAGTACATTCCAAGCATACCTTAAGAAAATCAGAATCCCAAGAAATGTGCAGGAATGCCATGAAGAAATCTACCCACTATTTCAAGAAATTTTATTTATGGACCGGAAAAATTACCCTACCAATTGAGCTCAAAACTCATTAATTAATTTAATTTTTTTTGCTAGGGGTCCTCAACTCATCATCTCAATATTTAATCCTGTCCAACAATTCTAGTCAATTAATAACATTCCTAGGGATAAAATATAGGAGTTTGATTCAGTTACCAAATAATAAAAAAAAATACAAAAGATTAGTTTATACTAAATCTAGCACTGATTAAGTAGTTCTTTTCATCACAAAATTAATGGAAATGGATAAGCACAAATAACTAACACAAATTACCACTGTCCACAATTTAATCTAAATTTATCAATAACATTGACCAAGTTTAAAGTATTTATTTAAATTGACTAAAACAAACATGTCAAAATCAATGTTTATGATTTTAACAAAGATCAAAATTGCATATGCACATTATCATCTAAAACTAAAAGTAATGATACACCAACTCAGAAAAGAAGTGACACAGGCAAAGATATTTGCAAAATCACAACAATCTTAGATTTCTTATATAAAGTCATTGCTTTATAAACTGGATAGAGAAATTAGTGCAATAAAACCAACCAGAGGTAAGTACCAGCAAGTGAGAAAGCCAACTATACATTTCAGATTTCACTGTTAAATTTGCCATAAGGCACCCTTCTTCCTACTTAGAAAGGAAAGAAACTAATCATCATTATTCAACATAACCAGGCATGTCACCAGATTCAAACTGCGATTACTACAGGAAAGAACCAGAAAAATAGCAAGTGGGAACACCAAATATTTCAAAGCAAGCTTCAAGATGGGAAGTGTAAGCTGAAGTAGATTAAGATCAAACTTTAAAGGGCTCACTACCTGAAAATGTGAGCTGCTCAAGCAACGGGCAATTTGCCGGAACAGGGGTACCATACACCTTTGAAATTCTGCTGGCTGAGTTGCTTCTAAAACTTCCTCCAGCTCACTTAGAAACATGACTTCCTTTGAACTATTTGTGATCGGCCAATACTTCAGTAAACCCCTTATGACTGTGTCAGCAAGCTTGCAGTCTTTTTCCACAAATTGCGTAATGCAGTACGATAACTGCTGATGGTACATTGGTAAGCATCTTGGTTTGTGAAGAGGGATTAGAGCCCGAACAAGGAATAACTTGTGTTCTTCTTTTAGTGGCAGAGCAAACCCATTGATTATACTGCCCAAAACTTCTAAAAGCTCAGCAATCCCATTATGCTTCTCTGTTTCAAAAATAAAATGGAAGAAGATGTTGTTGATTGCTTTCCTAATAAATGGCCGATGCACCATAAACTTCCCGTAGATGCGATGTAGAATTGTTTTCAGATACTCCCTCTCTCTGGGATCCTCAGAATCAAAGAGATCTAGCAATTTTAGAACAAAAGAGTGATCAATGTACCTCTTGGCCAACTTTGCATCCGTCTCAGGAGATGCAACGAACCTCAGAAGAAATTCGTACACAATTTGCAAGTGAGGCCATGCAGGGTCCATTGAAGGCTCCTCCTCTTCCAAATCAAAAGCTTCTAAAACCTTGTTCTCACGGGGCTGTGGAGTAAATGACCTAAATAAGTTCACAGACACCATCTTTATAGCCTCTAGCATGATAGTTTCGGTAAACTTCCCATTTGCAGAAGTAACATAATCCACCAGCTCAAGCAACGTCTGCCGCTTGATGTCCTTTTCTTTCAGGTTCTTTGTTGGATCAGTGAAGTCAAAGACAACACAGCACAAGTTCAGCTTTTTGATAAACAAGTTCTGCTTCTCAGAGCCGGGGACATCCCTGAATCCTGGCAATGCTTCATAAGGACCATTTACCAGATTACCATTGAGTTTTGGATTAACAACTTGGGGAATTTTACTTCCATAACTATATCCTGAATTTGGAGCAAAGTCAGGGCCTGAAAGCGTTGCACTATTCGAGATTACGTCATTGTTTCTCGAATTGATGGAAGTATTTGATGAAGGGTCAGATGATCCAGCGAATTCACGATTATCACCCGACTTAGATGGCTTCCGGGGAAGCCTACCAAATATTTGTTTGATCATAACTTGAAGAAAATTAATGATATTAAACACAAGTCCAATCAAACCCAGCTGTTTCTAGACTTCAGAGGCTCTCTCAAAGTAGAACCCAATCCATCAAAGAGACAAGAGTCTCACCATCAGGGAAGAAAGCCCAGATGCAAAAAATCCATTTTAAACCAGTGAACAACAAAACAGACCCACTTGTATTAATCTCAGATACAAACACCCACTCCCATATACAGATTACACAAACCCCAATGCATTAGTCAAAAAGCATCAAATGAGAAACACTTGTTTTGATTTTTATCATACCATCCCCAAAATTCAACAATTTGGCAAACTTATCTCCATGATTTGACACCCTTTGACTCAAACTCAGACACCCAGATAAAACCAAACAAAAACGACAAGGACACTTCAAACAGAACCCAGTAACAACTTCCAAAATTAGATACAAACACCAAAAGCTCCAGTCTTTTAACTAAGTTCTTCTAGCTAAGAACTGGGTTGAAGAGAAAATTCACCTTCTTGCCCCTTTTTTTCCTTCAAAATTAGCAGCTAACTCGGCTTGGCTCAGACGATGGCAGGATCTGGTTCGATCTATAACACCAAGACATCATTTTTTTTTATCAAACTAGTATTCAAAAACAATTCTTGAAAAACTAAAAAAGAATGAATGATAAAGAAATAAAGTACACAACTTACATAGTAGGAACGAAAAAAAAAAAAAAGCAAAAGAACATTGAAGGTGAAGCAAACCCAGATAAGATTAAGTTAAGAAAAAGGAGCAGAAGAATGTTTTTTTTATAGTAAAAGAGGTAATGACTTCATAGAGAAGCAGTGCAAGAGAAGTTTAGATATTATTCTCTTCCTTTTTCTCAATTCCATTGGGCCACAGACACAGAGAGAGAGAGAGGATACTGACCAAAATAGTCATTAGAACATTCACAGTCCGTCAATGGAACCTTTGAGAGTAAGATAAAATAAAGTTGACAATAGCTGCTGCTGATGAAAAGAGAAACTCTCTCTCTCTCTCTCTCTCTCTCTGTCCCTTCGTGCGGAAAGGTCTAAACTAAAGGATCATATTAGTTACTGTTGAAAAACACGCTTAAGGAGAGCATGGATGTTATTTGATCCTACTATGAGATGCTAACAAAGTTGTCAATTCCATTTTAGTACCTCTTTCAGTCAATAGAAAGTAAAATTATTATTAATACTATGGATTTTTATAATTTTTTATTCGGGTACCATTTTAGGATTAGAGCTAACTTTATTCTTATATAATAAAAAATACCAAATCCTTATTACACTATGTTATATCATATTAAATTATTAATTAATTCAAAATTAAATCAGGGTTATTCTGAAAATCATCTTTACAAAACATATCATATTAGCTAAAATTTAGCGGAGTCGTCTAAAATTGAGGCCAAGATAAAATAGGGTGGGTAATTTTCAACAAGAATGGATTGGAATTGACCATATTAGATAATAACATTTGCCCATTTTGAATTAGTTAGAAAAAATCCGCCCCATGGAAAGGATGATGCAAGGTGGAGATTTAATTTTTCACCCAAACATGGGATAGGGGCATGCATTGGGAGAGAAAACCACATAGTTATAAATAGTATCGTAACAATAGTACTAGTAGAAATATTCCTTACTCACCAGTAATCTAGTACACTTAAACCCTTGAAATCTATTTTGTTATATATGGGTTGTTTTGGATTGTACAGGTTATTTTGATCAGCTCCAACTATTTCGGTCAGTACAAAATCATCCATTTTTTGGATTTTTTTAAACCTGGGAGAATAATTTCTCAAAAAAAATGATATTGGGTTTTTCTAAATTCAATGATGAGTTCGAAGAAGTTATTTTGAGTTAGTGACGAAATATATACATACATGATGAGTTAAATGAAGTTATTTTTTGAGTTCTTGGAAACATATATATATAGAGGAAATTTTGAAAAAGTACACTAATATTGACCGGTACTGAAATATTTTATTTCTCTATTCAAGTTAAGACAACCTTCGATATATTATTTATGAAATTTGAGAAAATCCCACCTACCCCTAAAACAAGTGTAGGAGCAAGAGTAGGTAATGAGATCTCTACCCGGTTATCATTCCTACAGTACATGGTATGCAATTATTATGCTTACCTAGATACTCTATCATTATATACCTAGCTTATAAATCTCTTTCACTTATTTTTACGTGAATTTTATCTTCTTTAATGTATAAAAGTCACTATTGAACCAGTGCAACTTTCACTGTACAGTTTGTAAAACTTTTCTCCTCCCCCCACCCCCCCCCCCCCCCCCCCCCCCCGGTGGGCGGTGCCACGTTAAACAAAGAAGAACCACCACCCATCTAGGAGTCAAGTGACTTTGCAACTTCAAAGGAAGCCAAGCTTGTGATGGTCTTGCCGGCATTGTCAGGGCGGATGATAACCTATCAAAAATAAAAGTAAATTGAAATGGGGAAGTTATCCTTTCCTCATAGGCCTTAAGGGATTTGCAAGAATCTTTGAAACAATTTTATATAAAAAATTACAAAGGCTAATTGGTCTAAATGTTTGTTTGCCTCCAACTTATTTAACAAGTTTTTTGCTTTTAACTTTTATACACATCTTTTTAAAGGGTAATTATTGAGCACTCTCGGAATACTATAAATGCGTACACCCTCCTCTCACGTAACTATGAGTCCTACAAATTAAATTTATGGTGGGACACACAATTCATGTGAGATGAGGGGGTACGCGTTTTTGGTACTACCAGAGTATTCAATAATTTTTCTTTTTTAAAATCTCTTTTTTCTTTTTCTCACTTTTTTAAGTACGAATATATTTTAGTATAATTTCAGCAAAAAGCTATATAAGCTGATACTAAACACAAACAAGTGTAACATCCTTTAGAGATATTGAGAACAATATTGAGAACAATCCACTAGAAAAGTAAGGTTTGGAGAAGCTTTGAAAACTAAAGATCTAAGAGACAATTAAGCTTTTAACATGGAAAATCGCTTGAGAAATATCCCAACAAGGTCAATGATTAGGAAAAGAATCAATACAAGGAAAAGGACAAGGAATCGATATTCTAGAAGTACGAGAAAGAAATCCTTGAAAACTTCTTCGCTAAATTGGTCAATAGCAAACATTATTTGGGTCAATTTCCCTTGGCCTTCCAAATTTTTTGAAATGCAATTTAACTCAATATCAAAATGGGTGAGGTTCATGACACAATCAAAATTCAAGCCACAACTATCAAGGAAGGAGTAAGAAAATTCATACTATTTGCGGCAATTTGTTGTGATACAATATGGTCGACAAGAAACCACATCATAAGACAAATAGTACATCAAATGCTTTTATTAAGACAAATTAATAAGATATATTCTGATCATATAAAGTATTGGGATTTGCTTGTGAATTGTGATGTATCGAAGAGAAGTAGCTCTTGGGATCGCCACCACCACCTTTTGTGAAAGTTAATTTTGACGTGGCCGTTAGTGAAGACAAAGGTTGTATAACAAGTAACAACAGTTGGAAGAAATCATAAAGGGGAGTAGATCTTTGCATGGAAAGAATTGATAGATGACCATTACAGCAAAATCAAAAGCATTATTACTAGCAGTAACCAAAGTAAGTAACTAAACTAGGCCTCAAGTTTGTAATTTGTGAGGGCGACGCATTGAATTTGAATGTTATACTCCTGCTTCAGAAAGTCTCGCCTCCCCTCGTTGTTCTATAGAAAATATTATTGCTAGAATTTTGCTGATCAAATTCTTTTATTGAATGGTACTCCACAAGTCACACTTTTAGATATACTAATTTTGTTCCCATAATATTCGACCTGTCAAAATTAGACGACCCAACCAGAATCCAAAAGTTTTAACCCAGAGTAAAAACAGATTAACTCATGAACTAACCCATTTTTTCCAAATCAGGTCAGATCAACCTGCCTAACCTGTGACCCAACCTATTTTTTGAACATATTATTTTTTAATCATACCATATAAGCTAAACCATGTAAAGATACCATGAAGTCACCCATCCAAATGTAATGACTTCGTTGAATCAAATAATAGCCACTAAAAAGTCTTCTTTCTAGTTTGACCTTAAGGCAACAAGATTTAGAGAAATTGAGTTTACAATATATGTTTTGAGAGTATCAAAGTAGCTTAAATTGAAACAACATCTCTACATCCTCAGGTGTGATAAAAGCCTCAATGCATTGGTCTAGATCCTAAATTTCTGCAATAAAACTTGTAAGATCCATGACATTATCAGTCTCATTTGCTGCAAATGCACTAACATCTCTTTTTTTTTTTCTTTTCTTTTTTTCCAATTTTATGGATTTTTTTAATGTAAGACTTTTTTTCTTAAGAAAATAAAAAAAATTACATCATTTTGGGCATTTTATGGCAAATCACCTAACTTTTATGGTGATTATATTATTAGGAAAATTTATGTGTACATGATAATTAGGTCTCAAAAAGAAGTCCAAATCTTTTGTCCCACTCTTCCTGCTCCACTATATACTTCACAAATAAAAATATGTCACATGTCCATCTAATTTATTAAATGCTAAATTTATGCTTTTTATTATTTCAATTACCTAAATATAATGGGTTACTTATTTATTTATTTTAAGAAATTGAAATAATAAAAGGCATAAATTTAGCATTTAATAAATTAGATGAACATATAGCATGTTTTTATTTATGGAATATATAATGGAGCAGGAAAAGTGGGACAGAATATTTGGACTCCTCAAAAAGGGTAATTTAGAGGCAATGATTGCTTAACTCACACTATCTATACATTTGAGCACCATTAAATTTTATTAAAGGCTAACTTTTGAATATTGGGCACCCTATTTATGAATATGGAAATTGAAACCATCCAAAGTCAGTAGTTTACGTAGAAAACTCCATGTAATCTAGGCTGGAGCAAGGGATGTTCCTTGCTCCTGAAACTGATGCTTATAGAATATAAATACTCCTATATTTTACCAAGTTCTCTCCTACCAACCTATTGGTCACAGATACATTACAAAATTGATACAAGAATCCCTTGTCCACTAATGCTGCACCATTACGATTCTCAAAAAAAAAAAAAATGCTGCACCATTACCACCGGGTAAATCAAACAACGAACAAATTGGCTGGCATAGGTACAGGTGATTATTCTCTGTAGTAGGGTTATTCAGCTAATGGGATTGGATTGTGGTGCTCCATTCTTTGTATGTGCGAGTACATTCGGTGTCCTTTTGCATGGGCATGCCTATTGAACCCATTAATGACCATTGCACCGAGCATGTCATTACATCCTAAAAAATTATTTAGTATTCTAAGAGTATACTCTCTCCCGCTCGCATAAGAGGGCTCACTCTTGTTGAAAGGAAGGGAGTATACTTACGGAGTATCCAATAACAACTCTTGCAACCCTTGCTTGGGGTGTCTCCCATTGATTTAATGATTCTACCCTCAGCCTTTGGAATATTTATGCTCGTCCTGCACGTGTGGATGGCCAGAATGGATTTGATGATTTTTAAGGGAAATACCCATCATGTCCCCCATGTTTTGGCCTTGTGACCATACAAATACAGTATGTATTGTATTATTTAGCTTTTATTTTTGAGTATTTTGTTATTTTTGACATTTAATTTTTTTTTTTTTTTGTTTAGTTATTTATTTATTTATTTTTGCATAGGAAAAAATACGAATCTACCAGCAACCCAATTGACTCAATCCACTTGCAACCCATTTAAGATAACTCATTTTTTTATCCAAATCCAATAAGCCCGACCCAAACTGTTTGCTAGGTCTACATAATATAGCTAGATAGGCCCTTTTTTTAAGGAAAAATTATCTTATCCACCCATCCTATAGAGCAGGCCTCAGGCCTCTCACAAGCATGTGAGTCCCATGCATGCTGAATTCTCCATGGAATTGTCAATTGTTGGGATGTTATAGGCGCAGTTGATTAAGGTGGCAGGTGCCAAAAACTTTGGTCAATTTAGACCAATTAGCTTCCCTCCAAAAAGAAAAAAAAAAGAAAAAAAAAAAAAAGGACCAATTGCCTCCGTAATTTTTGATACAAAATTGTTTCAAAGATTCTTGCAAATCCCTTAAGGCCTTTGAGGAAAGGATAACTTCCCAATTTCAATTTGCTTTTATCTTTGATAGGTTATCATCCGCCCTGACAATGCCGGCAAGACCATCACAAGCTCGGCTTCCTTGGAAGTTGTAAAGTCACTTGACTCCTAGATGAGTGGTGGCTCTTCTTTGTTCAACGGAGAGAGAAAGAGAGGAATAAAACACAAAAAAAGTTTTACAAACGCTACAGTGATTAGCTTTCGCAAATTTTCAATTAGTAATGGCTAACTGGGCGTGAGCTTTTTTGGGGCATTTTAGGTACAATACTATCTATTTTAGAAAAAATTCCATTTTAGCCTACTAGGTGTGAATACACTTATATGCCATGTCCAGACTTCAAATGAATGGTATAAAGTCTTGCATATGTTGTTTCAAGCTATAAAAGGATTAGATACATAAAAGTTTAAGAATAAAAAAATAACTGTAAAAATGCTTGCTTGTCTATGGTTATGGATAAGAACCACTCTACATTATCTTGTCTTGAACCTCTCTACAAACCCAAAAATGCTTGTTGGATTAGATGGATACACTCTTGTCTTGAACTTTTTCTGTAGTATATTAGAGTTAACAAGATATCCAACAAATACCTCTTATTTTCGCTAACCTGAAAAGCTGGGAACCGATGCTTTCCGAAGAACAAGCACAGCTTCATTACTGGCAGCTTTTTTTGCAGCGAGTTCCTCTAGACGTTTCCATGCGGCCTCCCGTCTTGCTTTGACCTCATCTTCCTTCAATTCATTTTCCTGAAACTCTTGTAAGCATTCCTGAAACAGCTCAGGATCAAGATCATAGAAAATCTTGCGGACATTTATGGTCAGACCATGCACAGCCTGATTCCAATGATTTCTAGCATTTCTCTCCAATGCAGGAAAGATAATGGGCAGTATGACCTCGCAATTTTGTTTGATTAAGTTCTCAATGTGATCATTGTTCCACAAGAAAAAAGCTCTCTCTGCCACCTAAGGAAAGAAGAATCAACAGCATTATGTGAGATTAATGTATCAAGGACTGGAATGGAAGGACGTTATGCTCTCATAAAAGCAACATGAGAAGAAAGTATCAATGTGCTCTATCCATTTCTGTAGAGGATATTCCAGCCAAAAAAATACGTGTTCAGTCAGCTAAAGCTCATTACAGAACAAAAACAAAAACAAAAATTAAAAAAGCAAGGGGGGAGGTGGGGGGTGGCTAACGACTGATGTCAAGTATATGTAAATTAATTCCACCTAGTTTCATGTAGACTTAAAAACATATGCATCATCAATGCATATGTTGTTCAGATAAAATTTCAAGTTGAGAATCCATTAGGTTCAGGTAGCAGATCCTGCAATTAGCATAGGAAGCCTCCTTAACTGCTCAGGCAATATGGTTAAAATAGAGAACCCCTCAACCACACTTTTCTTGAGTAACTTCAAGTTGATAGAAAAGTTGTATTACTGAAGTTCTGGGATGCTAATTTTCAGGACATAAGATAGGGAAAGAGCTTTTTTCCATATTATGTGAGATTTTTAATTATATATCTGATGGATAGAAATAGCCATTTTTGTATCCTGCACTGAGATTGTGGAAAGATGGTAAAAATCTGTTTCAATCAATCATAACTTAAGCAACATTATAGAACTTGTTACAACTTTAACAGCATTATAAAATCACCGACATTTCAGAATATTATAACATGGGACAGTTTGATAAAAACATGCTAAGGCACTGAGCTCACCTACGAAATAAGTATATAACAACCAATGCTGAGGTATTGATTAGGAGGTAAAGCCTTGATTGCCAGGCAAAAGATATAGTAAGCTGGAATGTTCGATTACTCAGGGACCCAAATGATTGGGAGTCAAGTGAGGTGGAGGCTTTCTTTCGAACCTTGGGCTCTAATTTACCTAAATCAGAGCACGGAGATCGTATGAGGTGGAAGTTGTCGAAGAAGGGGGATTTTGACATCCGTTCTTTTTATGATAAGTTTCGGAGTCCCTCGCCTATTATCTTTCCTTGGAAAGGTATTTGGAAGGTTAAGGCCCCTCCGCGCATCTCTTTCTTTGTTTGGACTGCAGTTTGGGAGAAGATCCGTACAGGGGACAATATGCGGGGTAGAGGCTTTGATTCTGTTGACTGGTGCATTATGTGTCGATGTAGCAGGGAGACGGTGAATCATTTGCTACTCCATTGTGTCAAAGCTCATCAGCTGTGGAGCTTGGTTTTCAGATCTTTTGGGATCTCTTGGGTTATGCCAAGATCAGTTGCAAATACGCTTTTTGGTTGGTGGAATTGGTTGGGAAAGCACTCCTCTAGCATTTGGAATTTAGTTCTTCTATGTCTAATGTGGTGTATCTAGAGGGAGCGAAACTGGCGAACCTTTGAAGACAAGGATAAAACCGATGACCAGTTGCTAGCTTTCTTCAGTGGCTCTCTTTTTGATTGGTCTAGGGCTTGGGACTCACCTCTAGTGACTCTCTCCCTTTGTTCCTCAGTTCTCTTCTTTGTTCTTAGTTTTTATTGGTTGTTGTTTGTTTTGTTGTTTTTCTGTTTGTTTCCTCCCCTGTATCCTTTGCCGGCCCTATGTTGTTTTCATGAGGTAGTTTCTTGAATATACATCTTTATTACTTATCAAAAAAAAAAAACATCAACACATTCCTACAAAAACCAAACTGAAATATCCAATTAAAATCCAAATTTTCTCTAGGTTTGTCACTAGGTGCTCCGAACATTACTCTACAATACAAACTCCAATTAACTTCCAGATGTGTAGACTAGATTACCTAACAGTTGTTATTACAGAACAAAACTTAGGCGCAAATAGACATTTGGCACCAAATCTGTAGAAGGGAACTAGTTCAATCATGTGTCTATGAAATTTATAAATAAATAAAAATAGTAATAATATTTCATTTAGTAAAATTAGTTAAAAAAGAATAAATCAATTAAGGAAATAACAGAGAAATTACTTTGGATAGAATAAATGGCAGAAAAGAATACATGTGACCAGTTCCAACTAATTTGTTGAGGATCCGTAACCGACCTAAAAAAAATTTGGAGTAAGGCTTGGTGGTCGTTTTTGTTGTTGTGGTGGTGGTGGTGGTGGTGGTAAGTTATACAAGTACCCACGACCTCACTCTTTATCTTGATCTTGCAAGAGGAGGAGATGCCATTTAACTACTCCATTGGACAAAAATCTATTGCATGTGTTGGGATCCAAAGCTTATAATGCAGGGAGACTAGGAGCAGGTGAAGATAAAGAAAGAAAACCATAGCAAATATATTGACCATCTATTGGCTTAACTAAATCAACAGTCAACAGAGCAAGATACCATATTAACTCATATCTGTATTTTTTCTGTTCATTTTTTGGTGGGACACTGCTTTATTGTATTAAGTTATACACACACCCAGTGAGTCTTGAACCCACAATCTCATTCTTCACCCTTGCACTTACAAAGGGAGAAGGTGACATTTGCGTTAAAGCCAACACTGTGGTAACCATTTCATACCGGCTGGTACATGTGGTATTTGCCATACCAGTGCCCTGGTACAAGTAGACCCCCTTGTTTCAACTTACCTCAAATATTAGAACAACATTCCAGATTGTTCTGGCCAACACAGGCCATTCCGAGTAAAAAATACATTTCAGCCTGGAATATTCTTTTAATTTTTTATAAATAAAAAATATAAAATACAATTTCCTTTCTCGCTTCAAATCAAGACCCATGCTATGGTATGGATAAAAATCACAAAGAAACAGTATTGATTGGCCTAGTAATTACTAAAAGAAAATATTAGTCTAGTAAGAATTTATTTTGTACGAGTTCATACAACTAAAATTGTTTGTTTTATATTGGAATGCAAATAACTATTATATACATACATATATATATATATATATAGCAGTAATCTTGAAACAGTACCCTGGGACCAACAGCACCAAAATATTTCGTTTCTTCGGTAAATCAGAAACAGTCATCAGTATGATATTCACAACTTTGGTTAGAGCTCATTGGCACTTTCTAGCAATACTATTTTCATATCCACTCTTTTCAGTCCAGATCCTCCATTTGCATCAACATTAATCTCTCATAAAAACTGAACATACTTGAGTTTTCCAGACAGAAAATTCTAGTAGTATAATTAATAAGAAGGTAAGATACACCAAAAGTAAACAACAAACTGCAGGTAGTCAGGAACTAAAGTGTATTGGACTTGATCAGCTTCAGCACTCAACAGTGAATAACCCATATGAAGAGAATTGCTGTATTCCCAATTGTCTCCAATAATTCACACATGGGAACATAACATAAGTGATCACAGTGTAGGAAATGGCGGAAACATGGAAAGAACAATTTGAATGAATGATACTTCTAAACTTACTTTAAAGCAGAGATGAAGAAAAAGACGTAACAGAAAATTAGGGATGATCCAGAATAAAAGGTAGAATGGAATAAATTGCACTTCCAATATAAAGCAGAGAATGCATCTAGGTAAAAATTAAATAAGTGCTGAACATGGATATCTCTCATGTTGCAAATATCAATCATGTTCCAAAAACGAAAGTGAAGTTTGCATAGATATAAATGAACAAAAGCAAAGTGGTTGCTACCTGAAAGTGTGAACTGCTCAGACAACGAGCAATCTGGTGAAACAAGGGAACCATACAACGCTGAAATTCTGAAGGTTGAGTTGCTTCTAAGACTTCTTCCAACTCACTTAGGAACATGACTTCCTTTGAACTATTTGTGATTGGCCAGTACTTCAATAAACCCCTTATGACAGTATCAGCAAGCTTGCAATCTTTCTCTACAAATTGCATAATGCAGTAAGATAACTGCTGATGGTACATTGGCAAGCATTTTGGTTTGTGCAGGGGAATCAGTGCCCGAATTAGGAACAATTTATGCTCTTCTTTCAGTGGCAGAGCAAACCCATTAATAACACTGCCTAAAATTTCTAGAAGCTCAGCTATCCCATTATGCTTCTCAGTCTCAAAAACGAAAATATAAAATATGTTGTTGGTAGCTTTCCTGATAAAAGGACGATGAACCATAAATTTTCCATAGATGCGGTGCAAAATCGTTTTCAAGTATTCTCTTTCTCTAGGATCTTCAGAGTCAAATAGATCCAGCAACTTCAGAATAAAGGAATGATCAATGTACCTTTTGGCCAATTTTGCATCCAGCTCAGGCGATGCAACAAACCTTAAGAAAAACTCGTACACAATTTGCAAATGAGGCCATGCAGGATCCATGGAAGGCTCCTCTTCTTCTACATCAAAAGCTTCTATGATTTTGTTCTCACGTGGTTGAGGATTGAAAGTTCTAAATAAATTTGCAGATACCATTGTTATGACTTCTTGCATCACAGTTTCAGTATATTTGCCATTCACTGAAGTCACATAATCCACAAGCTCTAACAATGTGTTTCGCTTGATTTCCTTTTCCTTGATAGACTTTGTTGGGTCAGTGAAGTCAAATATGACACAGCACATGTTAAGCTTTTTTATAAATAAGCTCTGCTTCTCAGAGCTTGGAACATCCCTAAATCCAGGCAATGCATCATAAAAAGAAGCCACTGGAATCCCATTCGGCTTTGGGTTTGCACCTCGAGCAAACTTTTTATCATAATATGGTCCAATATCCGAAGCATAATTAAGGGCCACATGAGATGTAATAGAATTTCCAGACTTGCTTGTCCCTAAATCACTGCTTGTAGAACTGGTAGAAGAATTCAAAAATGTTGTATGGCTTCCACCATGTTCACGATTATCGGCATTCTTAGATGGCTTTCTAGGAAGCTTACTAAGTATCTGCTTCAACATAGTTCACATAAATAAAAACAAAACGCCACCCTCCAAAAAACCAGAATACTTATTTACCAAAACCTTCACAAACCCTGTCCAACAATAATGCCACACCAGAAAACCCAGAACAAAAAGGGGGGGCAAAACCCCCTTCTCATCTGAAAGTAAAAAACCAAAAAACTTTATATCTCAGTCTCAAAAACCCAACATAAAAACCCACATGAAGCTTTATGCCCTCATTAAAAACCTACAAAATCCCTCACTTTCATCAAAACCCACCATCCATTAAAAAAAAAAATCGAACTTTTATACTATACTCAAAAAAACCCAGATACCCAAAGCCACTATAAACCCAAAAAATAATCCCCAACCAACTTTCCAAAATCAATTCACAAACCCCTTTTTTTTCTTGTCTGTGTTTCCCACTTAAAAAGCAAGGAAAATACACAACATGCACCCCATTTCCTTTTCCCTAAACCTATCAGAATATGATTATTCAGCAAGAAAATGAATCAAATGAAAGACTAATGATTATGAAAGATGAAAAAAACAAAAAATAAAAAATAAAAGCAAGAAAGGGCAAAGAGAGAGTTCCAATAAAGAGAAACCCAGATCAAGAAACGTGAGAAGTGACAACAGAACTTGAAAAGAAAGGCTTTTTGTTTTGAGTTTTGATATCACTTACAGTTTACAGCCAGAGAAAAGGCTTGAGTTTGGTCTAGTTGTTGTTTGCTGACTTTAGAAAAGTGTTTTTTTTTTTCCTACTAGTGTTTCCGTGTGTCCGTTATTTATAATTTACTTTTCTTGAATTCCAGTCAATCTTTGCTTTTCTACTTACTTCTTCTGGGCTGATTTTGAGTTGAAACTTCAAATTCAAGACAAAACAAAACGGGCAGTGAAAACCCAATGCCAGCTGAGTCTGTCCAGTAATTACTAATCAGTAATTACATACCAAAGTGTGATATGAGATGCACTTGCCAAAACAAAAAGAAGTAATTAAGGAAAGGGTTTTAGTAACGAATGGCTTTAGGATATATGTTAAGAAATTTTTTATAAGAAAGTGAAAAAAGTGATTAACTTTTTTCGACAATTTTTTCCATTTTTTATAATAAAAAAAATTTAAAATAAATAATTAATATATGCAGGATATATTAACCGAACCCTTGAAGTAAAATCTGTTGATCACATTTGTTGATATCACCTTAAATTGTAAAAGTTATAAAAACAATTTGTAATATCTTTTACTATTTTTCAAACAAAAATTACTGTTAAACTGCTACTAGTGTTTTTTTGTTTTTTTTCCTGATAGTAATGTGCCAATGTCTACCCAAAAGGAACTTTTTTTTTTTTTTGCTTTTTAATAATCTTTCCATTTCCTTTCTTGTGTTGGAGAAGTTACCAAGAAGGTAGTCTTTTGCTTTTTGTTCACCCAAAAAAAAAAGTCTTTTGCCTTTTTGTTTGGCTGCCTTAAGCATTGTCTCACCATTCTTCTAATTTCTAATTATTCATGAGTCATGACATCTAATATCGAGATAGGGTGAAAAATGATATGCTGCATCCACTTTATACATTATGTCACTCATTTAATGTAAACTTCATTAGTATATAAGACTCGCATACAATGAGAGACACGCTACATATACCTTCTCAAATGAAACGCTCTTTTCAAATAAAGCGTACTTCTCGATGCAGCTACTGTAGAAGATACCCCTCATATTGTAGAGGATCATCATCATCCTGTCCATTTGCTAATGTTAGTGCATACCTAAAACCTAACCCATAAAACAAGGAAACCAAATAGAATGAGAAGGGAATTTCTACCTACAAAGTTTGGTAACAAAATGTATCCTTATAATTATATTTATCAACTTATTTATTAGTCTTAAAAACATATAGGGTCCCATTCAGCTTTTTCCATTTTGCCTTGTGTTGGACTTGCCGTGTATTGGATCCACAAAGTCTCGCGGTGGAGTGCCAAACTGGGAAATTAAATGTATGTGCTGTCTTCGCCTTCACCAAGGGACTAAGATCAGAATTGAGTGCAGGCCTGCGTTTATTTGACCAAAAAATATGCTTCAAAAATGTCCTAGTCACTAAAATATCTTGTTTTACATATTGTTTGATATTATAATTAATATTATTTGACCGTCAAGATGGGAAATTTATGTGATATTTTTTTAGACCGAGTACAGAACGTGTTTAGTGATTATTGTTGACTTTGACAAAAGATAAAAATAAAAATCACAAACAGAAATCAACCAGCGATCATGGGTTTGTAATTGGAATTAAAATAAATATATCCTCAAAGCCAAAAGATTTTTTTTCAAAGGCACATGTAGCAATAGAATTGTACAATGAATAAACCAAAGCAATCATATCCTATTCCGGGCGGCATGAGCTTATTGGACCAGCGAAGTTCGGCTTGTTGGCCCATGTTATTGTACTTTTCAAAACATTGTTGTCCTCCAAATACAGCAGATTTTGCAATCTTCATAATATGTCTGAAAACATCAACTTGATACAATGCATGTGACCACAAGGAAAAGAATATGACACAATGCGCATTTGGTAAGTTGGTTGAATGAAACAATAATAGGTTTCTTAATTTTCTTCTGCACTATTGAGTCCTTTTTTTTTCTTTTTCCGGGTGAACTGGTATTGTTGGAGGTACTGTAGTCTCTCATTATTCAACTAGGTTGTCCCACGCCCGTATCCCATGTATATAGCAATGTCGATGAGCTAATGCAAGAATTCAAGACTAAGGCAATGAGTGGAAGACACCATCATAATGACCAGACAATACAACCCAATTTGATAGTCTCTACAATGCAGCATTCCATAACCTAAGTCCATGACAGAAGCCTATATTCGCAAACATGATTGACAGAAGCCTATAACTTCAAGTCCATGACAGAAGCCTATATTAAAGTGGCTGAAAGCATATTGTGGCAACCAAATGATCAGTCTCACTGATTATTCTTTGACAAGCAGCAATGTGAATATTTAGAGATGAAATCATCATGCAGGTCAACCTTGCCAACTTACTACAATCAAAGCAGATAAGTGGGACTGTTCAAAACAATAATGGGATGCCCAAGATGACACATCTGCACCATGGGGTGAAACTTTGTTCATAGCATTGTTCCATTGACACTCCACTAACAAAGTTCATAATGCAATTTGAAACATAATTCTAGCAATAGCTTTCATTTAGCATTCAATGTTTGAATACATAAGTTATATAAGCATTACAGAAACAGTGAAATGTATCATTCTGAGAAGAAGGCTTATCTACAAAACATAAATACAACAAAAATTTTCTGGCAATTGAAACTGTAGGATGCTCATCTGTTAATCATTCATCCTACTAGTGCTTGCTAAGATCGATTGCTGCTTTAAATATATAATCGTTACAAGAGCGAGAACAAGATGTGATAATCAAATTGAACATGAAAGTTCAATGATTAAATAGTTGAAAGTAGAAACTATAGTTTCCGCTGACAACAAAATTTCAGGATGCTGAGTGAATTTTATCTCACAGAAGCGGGGGGGGGGGGGGGGGGGGGGGGGGGGGGGGGGACATTACCTAAATTCATTTGCATTACAAACTATATTCGGATTTACTGTCAACAAAAGCTTGGATTGATGGTTCTCTTCCAAGAAAGTCTGAAAGAACTTCAATAGGTTCCTTTGCTCCTCCCGGGCCAAATACCTGCCATATTATTAATATATATATATATATATATATATATAATTTAAAAAAAAAAATTAAATCGAAATACAAACCAAAAAAAAGAGACCTTAACAATTGTAAATTTTAAGCCCAGACAGATTTTAGAGTGAGACAACTGCCAATAAAAGGCAAGAAATGACCCCAAAGGCACACTTCCTGAGGTCCTTAATAACAAATGAATTCAACTGAATGCTTCAAAATGTTATATAGCCAATGGTTGATTAAGTTACGTAATTTATTCACCTTGTTCCTGAACTGCATGCCAACATATTGGTTCAAAGGATCACCATGAAACTTTGAGGCAAATACATCAGACGCAAAAACCTATTGGCATATGTGAGGCATCAGTAATGATCATTAGATTCAAAGAAAATGTGGACAGAAGTCCTTCAAGTTAACCATTTTTGCAACTCTTGGACATAAATTACAGCATTTTTGAGCAAAGTAACTAAAAAGTCAATAATTGTAAAACAATAATAATGATCAATACAATTAGAGAAAATTTGTTGCTCTACAGTAGTTGCACACAACAAGAACTTGTGATAAATAGGAGATCCACACCTCACTCCAAATACGACTGTAACAAGCAGCTTCATAACCAATAGCAGAACGTGGAAAGCATGAAGCTGGATTGGTTCCTTCCAACACTGGCAAACCTAACATCACCTGGAGGAACAAAGGGTTATTACATATCTATGAACACCACTTGATAAAGGAACTAGTGTAATTGTTACTTGCCTTTGGATGAAGATGTTTGAATAACTCAACAACATCAATATTGTCAGCAGAATGTATAATTTGATCAAAAAGGCCTGAGAAGACAAACATTATAAAAGAAATTATCTGCAGATCCTGATCGTTCATAATCTGTTCTCCAAAAATGTCCATCTCTCAAGCAGTAAAGCGAAACATTCCTTAGTCTTAATTAAGCAAGTTGAATAATAAGAGAACTTACAATAAAGAATTTCCTGCTTCAATTTAAGTGCAGAAAAGGAATGTCGCCATCTTTTAAGTGATTTACATATATCATCCTTGATGGGCTTTGTGATATCCTACAATTCAGACAAGTCATGGTAATTAAATGAAAAAGTTATATAATAGGGTCACTTTTGTATGTGTGGAGTGAAGAAGAGAAGGGGGGAACAGATTAACAGGCCAAGCATTTCTTGTAACAAATCAATTGGAAGCATGTATCACCTGATGGAATCCAGATATCAACTTCAGTACAAAGCTCTCATAGCACCTAAAATTCCATGATTATTGAAAGGTGAGTTTGTGTTTTATCTAATCAGAACATGGAACAACATGATTTATTACTTACAAGTTTTCTAGAACCTGAGCAGGGATCTCCACAAAGTCAGGATCTATACGCAGCCCAGAAAATCTGGCAAATGATGCACGGTTGCAAATATGTTGGACCTAAAGTTCAAAAAAAGACAGTTAGAAACATCATATCACAGTGGACATTATAATTTATCACATCTGCTATAAAAACAGTTATTTGCCAAGAGAATACATCGAGTGAAAAGACATTGACTGAAGTGGATCTTGTTATTAATTACTAAGTAGTGTGGAAAAACCATTGCATATTAAAAGCTAGGTTCCACACATAAAAGCAACCACACACCCATGGTCTAAAGAACATTATTTTCCACTGTCAAAAATGTTTGGGTCTGTTAGCCACGGAAATGGGGACTCATTCTATTTCTGAAAAGTGTTACATCCTTGAGAGAATGGTTATCTGAAGTATAGAGTAAATCAGTCTGCCATTACTCAGACCTCTTTCTAGAATTCATTACACCAAACAAATACAGTTCATTTTTAATACAATTTCTAATGCTAAAATAGATACAGTGAAGGAGAACGCAAGTTCTGATTGCAGATAAAGAGTAAAATCAAAGAAAACATACCACATGTCCGAATTCATGGAAAAGATTAACCACTTCAGAGAATCGTAACAACCCAGGATGGCCACTGATGTCCTTCTCAAATTGAGAAATAAGTAGTGCCACTGGTACCTAATTGCAGAAACCTAGGTTTAATAATTTACGTTATACAAATTCATTTATTCAGATAACATGAAGGGATGAAGCACAGGAAAACCATAAGCATAAGTGCAATAATTGGAAATTATTTTAATAAAAAAATAGAAAGAACGCCTATGGAAAGAAAGAGCAGGCTCCACAAAGGGTTCTAATAAGTTCCCCAAGAGACACACAGTAATTCCAAATTGTAGACCTTTGATAGTTCAATTTGTAGACTTATCTTTCTGCCTTGTCATGCATATTTATTTATCATTATTACCCCAAATCTACATTAAAGCCATGGAACAGACACATGCTCCCATCTGAATATGCTAAAGTTAATTAAATTGCCTGAGGTTAAAAAGGCAATAAGAAATCATTTGGAAAACAAGGGCATTAGGTATGCACACAGAAAACACATCCAGAATTATACAGTTTCTCTACTTCCACAGAAAAATTTATATATTTCTTTTGTGGAAATATTCATCATTTGATTCCATCTTTCCAAACAGATGCAGTGCATTACATGATAAATACTTGAGAAGTCCAATCCAACACCATTAGACTTGACTTCACATATTATAAAGCTTTTAGTTCCACAAAAGTAAAGCAGAGCCATTAGGGTTATAATAATCACCTGCCGTGCACCATTTGATGATAATGCACCATTTTGCAGAGCCACCACACAGGTCTGACCATATTTTCCTTCCCTATCCAAGTTACAACATATGTCCATTTCTTTCAAACTCAAACAAACCAGTAATAAATTAAGAACTGAAAATTAGATTTTAGAAAAACATATTTAAGTAAAACCAACCTTGTGTATATATCTTGGTAGAAATAACCGAAGAGTTCACGAGAACTTAAATCAAAAACTGAAAATACACGAACATCACCATGCCAAACCTCAGCATCCAAAATTTCCTCAAACCTTAAACCTGTATGAAGCAAAGATATAGGGGTGAGTATCACTACTTACTGAAATTGAAATGAATAATTAAACTGGACAACATAAAATATATAAAGATAAAGGGGTGAGAATATTATAAAGACACTCCAAATCTCATCCAAAGTGAAAATATATAAATACCAAAAAGGTCTTGGAATGTTTTGAAGACCCCAGATAAGACCAAATTGACAGGAAAGTATTGCTTAAGAGCTCCAAAGTCAATATCAAACTTCTGTTCTTCAACTCTCTTTGCATAGTATAATAAATCCTCAATTCCAAATGGAACCTCCCCTTCCTCTTTCTTCTGATGAACCATCAGAAAGAAAACCGATCAGACAAGAAACAAACTGTCGCAGAGGAGAACATATTACAAGCACATTCTATTCTTTAAGTATAAATACACAGGGAAAAATAATAACCTTTAAGTCTTTCAACAGATTAAGTTCTTTAGTCGCCAAGTCTGTTAAATTGATGGAGATGTCCTCTAAGAACTCAAATACCTGGAAGAAGATTCACAGAAAGTCAATGCAAGCTTCATCTAAAAAAATATTGAGCAAAAAAGTACACACTACAATGCATTATTTGAATCTGGACTCGAGTAAAATTGCACATTATCACTAAAAACCAAGAGCCTTGTAGCTCGATTGGCACCCCCTGGTGTTTTTAACAAAGACATCCAAGGTTCAAATCCCCATCCCCCATTATTGTAACTATTGAACTGTGAAAAATAAAGAATAATAATAAATCTGGCCTTAAGAGTAATATTGTACATTATCACTTTTTAATCAACATTATTTAAACCTTTGATGTTGTCTTTGCCATTCTAAGATCCACGGCATAGTCTGCATAGTTTGAATAGCCAAGTAATCGGGCATATTTATGGCGCAGTTGGACCTGAATCATAAGAAAATAATATCAATGCATAACAGCCAAAAAAATATTAGTAGAAGGCAGAAAGAAAAACTCAAGCCTCAAGCAGAAAATCCTGCTCTCTTATTTAAATTTTTGAAGATATTCCAACAAGAATCCTGTTTAGTAAAACAGTTACCATTGAGCATAAGTAATATGCATACAACACCTGATAGGAATCATCTAATAACATTCAAATACCAAAGCCAATCAGAACTTTGACAATAAGAGATTTCCTAGAGTTGCCAACCAAAAGCTAAACTTGTGGCATGCTATTTAGAAGTTTTCCTCAAAACAACCACAATGTCTTGGTTTTCAAAGAAGCCCATTGTGATTTCTTTTACAATTAATACATTCAATAAACATTCATGGCAAATAATTGAAAAGTCTTGGAAATAAATAATTTTGGTGCTGAAAGACAGGATTAAGTCACAAGTTGATCTACATATGCTCATCTAATAAAATCTACTTGTTGATTGCATTTAACAATAATAAACAAAACATTAGTCCCAAAATTTTGGAGTCCGCTATGAATCCTCAACAAGCTAGTTAGGGTCCGCCATATTTATTCTAACTTGTTGATTGCATTTAAGAAACTCAGAAAAAAGTCGTTAAAAAAGGGGCTCGGTTTCAGCTTTATATATCTTATAAACTTACAACTGATCTAATGGATTCATACCAAATTTTCTAAGACGGAAAGATTGACATCTCCGCATCTCTTCCCATATGCCACAGCTACCATCCTCCTTGTCCTTCCTACCTTCACAGGCTCAAAATTGATTTTGTTAACAAAATAAATACATGTCCCAAACATTCAAAGCAAGAATTAAATATAAAATAATTACAGGCCAAAACAACAAAACATAAAAATGATTTAAGTTTCTTCTCAGAGATATATATATATATATATATATATTTATAGGTATGTTTTCTTTCAGATATGATTATTATAATTATGCATTTAACATGGAAATGCATCAAAGATTCAATAACCAAAAAGCACAGTATGCCAGTAAATGCATTTGTTGATTCCATTAACATATGCAGATTGACATATCATAGTAAATTTGGTACCAGCACAGAGCAGAGCACAATTAATGATACCAGAATGTACTACCTTGCAGAGTTCCAGCACTGCAGCAACAAAATTACTTCTCAGGTTGACCTTGAATTTACCATTTTCAGCTTTGTCTAAGCCCTGCCCAGGAAAAAAGTCATTTCAGCACACAATACATTACAGTGAAAATACATTGACTTCCTTATAGCGTGAAGAGATTATGCAGTAATGAGCTTTCACACACCCCTTTATTTGGACATGGTTTGCTTGAGTTAAGGTTTAAATTAAAAATCATATTTCGCTGAGAAGAGTATCAACAACATTTAAACCATAGGTCAGTCTTGATATGATTGAGCATCGGCAGTACATACCATATTCAATAAATATTTAATATTTAGATCTTTCTTTAAATCTTCAATTTGCCTTTATTTCTGCTGTGGCCATTCTCATATTAAATTATTTAAGAAAATATTTCGTTCAACATCTTCAAGTGGTTAGCTTGCATCAGGCATTGTCCAATATCACATAATTGAACAAATATGCAGGGTCTGATCCCTATCAACCGATCCCTTTCAACACAAGCAGAGGTATGTTTCTTGATAATCTTGACATAGAATTGTAAATTACTTCAGACCATTATTATAAAAGAATTTACTAGTTACAAGCACACACCTAAAAAGAAAATTAACACTGCCTGAAATATTATTTGGATAAGGCAAAGGGCAAGGAATCTATTCATTAGTTCCATTACTAAGTAGAAGAAAAGCATATCTGGAATAGTGGAAAATAGATGAGGAAAGAATAAACATATCAAACCTTAAAGAACTCTGGCGGTAACCCAGCTAACTCAGCCTCACTGAAGAGAAGAATAGTACTTTTATCATTCAGATTTTTTATATATTGCAAGCTTAGCTCATCCATTTGAGTTCTCAAGCGCTGCACTTCTTCTCTCTTGGTTACAGTAAGGTTCAAACCATTCTGCTCAAATTCTCTCACCTGTCACTGATCAGGAAAGAATCAACATCCAGAACTAACTTTTGATGCAGATTATTAAAATCTTTTGACATTTATCAACCAAACATATATATTATGTCCATTCAGATTCAAGATGGTGCTCGTGTTCCATGGATGATATTGAGTAATTATCCATTTCAAGTACCATAAAGCAAGTACTAACTAAACGAGAAGTCCAAACAACTTTTACAAAATCAATACATTTGACCAACAAAAGTAATACACATGTATGGGATCACACGTGCACCAACATAGAAGCTGAGCATGCAAATGTGGCTGTGTCCTTACCAGACTCTGAATATAGCATTTAGCTTCAGCGCTTGTCCATTCCCCCCTTGCAGCAACAGCTTTCATGACAAGGTATACATCTTCACGCATGCTGATTAAATTGCATGAAATAGCAGAGATTTATTTCCATACTAAAAAAAGTGAGCAAAAAAGTAAAAATCCTTATTTTTTTTCTTTTCAAAAACAATGTAAGGATTAGTGTTAGATGTTGGGCCTTGGTACAACAGCAAATTCTTTCCACCCAAAGAGAAGTGCTTTGTGCACTTGAAACAACTTTTTAATGTAAGTTTTAGTCATTAAATTTTTAATTTTCAGATTACACCCAGACCCAATTGGTCTTAAACCATTGACCAGATCCTCCATCCCATTCTTGAGAGGGGAAGTGGAACTACTTGAGCTAGACTGCTAGAGTTCATTTTAGCATAAGTTTAGTATTTTCTCTCACAATCTTCCATTGATATCACATTTCTCAATCAAATGGTTCTGGCGGGTGGTGTCAATTGCCCATTAACGTTCTAGTGGCTAAACGCAAGTCCAAATGTCTCTTCTTTATAAAGATTTCCTACATTATCAAAAAGAATTAAAAATCACATTTCTAATCAGCTTAAGTTAAGTATGTCAAGGTGCAGTCTTTTTTTTTGTTTTCGAGCTAAAGCACCCATAGGATATATAATATATATGGTATTATGGAAATGTCACACAACTTAAAAAGCCTTATCATATTGCACCAATTCGATGAAAATTGAAAAAGCAAAACAAATTAATAAACAAAACCTGCACATGAGAGCATGAGCATCTAGTCTCCGCTCAGCTTCAGCACTGGCTTTGCGCACTTCATCTGAAGTGGAAACAAACTTCGGAAACACGCAAGACTGTATCAGCGGAAATTGCTCCGCCTCTAATTCCGCCAGAGGAGAAACTACGTTCACATACGAAACCTGCACTTTTCAAAACCAGCACTACAGTCAAACTTGAAAAACGAGAAATTTCGCAAATCAAAATGTGGAAAACAAGCTTCGAGTTTGTGAATACCTTGTCAAGAGGAACAGAAGCAACTTTATCGTGAACCGCTTTAGAGTTCGCGATGATTCGGTCCGCCAATCGGAGAATCTCCGATGGCGAAAGATTAACACGGACATTCGAGCCCGGAAGATCTGGAACCAAAACGAAAATTTTTAATTAGAGAATCAAACAGTAACAGTATAAAAAAAAAAACTAGTGTAGTTTGTGTTTGGTTAGGTGGAAAATTTGAGTGAAAGAAAGAGAGAAAAAAGAGAGGACCTTTTTTCTTTGTCTTTTTCCTGTGAGAGTTGAAGGCTGAGAAAGCGAGGTTGGCGGCGAGAGCGAGAAGAGCAGCGGCTCCGGTGAGAGCTAGTAGGTTTCGTTCTTTGTTGTGCTTTCCTTCACTTTCTTTCATTTTTTTTTTTTTTTTTCTGTCTCACCAAACATCAATTTGGGAGGGAAATTTGTGTCTGAATTGAGTGAGAAAGGTCATTGACCCATTTTTAAGCCAAGGCGGATAATTTATACATTTGAAATTTTTGAACAAATGAAAATTTAAATTAAAAAAAAAAAAAAAAATAGGGGCGAGAATGGGGCCTTGATTTAATTTTGTTAATAAATGTAGGAGTAATTTATTTGGTGGGTAAGGTAAGAGCACAACACGACATCCCCGTTTTTGTCACAACACATCATGGCCGGCCCTTGATTGCGCCAGTCGCTTCTAATCTTCGGTTAAAGCATTCGCATTCAATTCTCAAAAAATTTGCGATTCAAAAAATCATTTTATCCCAAAAAAAAATTTTATTTTATCTATTTTAACAACATATTTTACAATATACTCTACATTAAAAGTTTTATTTTTACATTCATCCCATTAAAATAAGGAAAATGCTACTCGTTGATAATCTATTTAAAAAAAGTTTCTATGAGGAATGAAAAAAAAGTAATTAATATTTTGACAGTTTTTTTCATTTTCCATAAAAGTGGTATTTAAATTTTCTTGAAATAGACTATTAATGAGTGTCTTAAGGGTACTCGTTAGCATGACATTTAAAATAAATATAAACAACTTATTAAAATAAAATAAATTGCCACCACAATCACGCATATATGTTGTTTTGAGTTTAAACTACAGTGAGCTTAGTATTGGTTGCTAAATTGAGTTTTTAGTTAATCTAACAACCTTATTGTAAATGCTCTTATGAGTTCCAAGATTGAATTTACGGGTCTATTCTATAATTGTTGTTCTTTATTATCAGACCAAGATTCTAATTGGTTATTAGTGTAGGTAAAACTATAGAGCTTGAACCCTAAATCTCATATTCAACAATAAAATATTTTACCAGTTGAGCTAATGGAAACCTACTTATGATTATTGTTCTTAATCATCATGTTATGGCACAAATTGATTTTTAGTGTAAGTAGAGCCACAAAGTTGGGATACTAAATCTCATATTCAACAATAAGAGATTTTACCAGTGGAGTTAGCTGGAACCTACCCATGATTATTGTTCTTTATCATTAGGCCATACACCAATTAGTTTTTGGTATATGCAAAGTCGCAAAGTTTGGGCCCTATATCTCAAATTCGATCGCAGGAGATTTTACTAGTTGAGTTAATGGAAACTTGTCCATGATTATTGTTCTTTATCATCAGACTAAGGCATCAATTGAATATTTGTGTAAATAGAACCGCAAAGTTTGGACCCTAGATCTCATATTCAATGACAAAAAATTTTACCAATTAAACTAATGAGAACCCACCCATGATTATTGTTCTTTATAATTATGCCAAGATACCAATAATTTTTTTGTATGGGCAGAGCCGCAAAGAGATTTGATGGGTTGAGCTAACAATAAAATACCCCTAACAAATACATGAATGATATGTTTGGGATTTGCTTACTTTGTTGAAATTAAAAAAATTTTACTGAAAATACGATAAATAAAGGTAAAAGTTAGCTAAAATAGTACAGTAGAACCTATAAATAGTACAAAAAAAATGCAGTGGAACTTATGAATAATAGCAAAAATAAACTAAATAATAAAATAAGTTGACTTTTTAAATTGGAGTCAAACACACACGAATTGAACCAATTGGTGGATTACATTAAACAGAAAATGTTATCTTTTTCAAGTAAGAATTTTTTTTTTTCTTAAGAAAATAATTGACTACGACAGTGTTCAATACTCACCTGCCTTAACTTTTGATTCGCATGGATCAGCAAGGGGTGGTTATGAATGGACTATATATTACGTGTTTGCAAATTGCAATGTTTGGTGACAGGTAGTTGACAGGCCACATTGTTTTTTTGGTGGAAGGGCAGAACAAAACTGCACCGCACAGGCCACAGTGTTTTATTATGTCCTCCCTGGATCAAAATTTTATGATATGCAGGCTCAGACGCCACCTAGCAGCCCATCAACAGTGCTTTAAAGTTTATGTTTTTACATTTCATAGTCTATTTTAGTCCACAAGATGTTTTAGATGGGCTGTGTTTCATTTACGATTCATGTGTAATAAGAAAATAAATTTTTTTTTTTTGGTAGAAAAGGAAATAAAACACAAGAAACTAAACAGCAAAAGCAGGGGCAGGGCAGAGTCTGTTACAATACAGACCACGGGCATCTGCCTCCCACAAGCTCAAAAGGTCCACAGGCGGACTTGAAAAAACATTAAAATCAACCTCAAGGGAGGCACCTAGTTTAGCAAGAAAGTCTGCACACTTATTCACTTCTCTGTAGACATGGTTGAACCTTACTTGGGGGATTTGAGCAACCAGCTGCTTGCAGTCTTCCATAATAGCAGAACTGATAGTGCTAGCTGCAGCATGAGTAGAGAGGTTATCAACAATATCTTTGGAATCCATCTCAACTATGACAGCTTGGGCATGGGATTGAAGACATAGGAGAAGACCATCACGAAGGGCCCACAGTTCAGCCATAAAGCTGCTAGCAACCCCAATTCTCCTAGCAAAACCAACTACCCAATCACCATTTTCATCTCTAATTAGGCCCCCTCCACCAGCTAAGCCTGGGTTTCCTAAAGACGAACCATCCGTATTAAGTTTAAACCATCCACTACATGGTTTCTCCCATCGGATGCTCATCATAATCCTCCTTTTCTTTTCCAGAGTAGTACAAGCACAGTGAGTGAATTCAAAGGCACGGTCTAAAATCTCATTGACAATATTGGGATTTGGGTTTTTGTTATTGAACAAGCATTGATTTCTACTTTTCCAAATAAACCAAATTGCAAAAAGGAAAACTTGATACCACGGGCACTGACCTGGGCCTTGGTGATGCATAGCTTGAGAGTTGGCATTAGCTATAAGCCAATCATGTAGATTAGCAGAGAAGAAGGAAGAGTCTGTAGATTGCTTCCCAGCTTGACCCAGGCACTCTTACTTATTGGACAGTCACGGAGGGCATGTAAGATAGTCTCAGGTTCTCCTTGGCAGCAGGGACACCTGGGATCAGTTGGAATTCCTCTTGCCAAGAGACACAGATTGACCCCAATACTTTGGTGCATACATCTCCACACAAAGGCTTGGATTCTCGGCAAAGTCTTCAGCTTCCAAACCCACTTCCCCTTGAAGGGCACTTCCACCGTGGGCTCTAAGGTTAACTGGTAGGCACTTTTAAGACCAAAGTCTCCTTTGCTAGAAAATTTCCAGGCCAGTCTATCCTCTATTCTGGCAGTAATGGGAATCGGAGTGGCTTGAAGCTCCCTTATGATATCAACAGGGAGGTCCATTTGAATGATTGGCCAATTCCAGCTTCCTGAGACTCTCACATCCTTAACTTTTAACTTGGAGGAACTACAGGTTAGGGGGCCTTGAATGACATTCCTCAATGGACCAAAATTGGACCAGTTATCATTCCAGAAATCAAGGTTGCTTTCATAACCCGGAGTCCATTTAACCCCTTTCTTAAAGATGACTTCTCCCGTTTTTAAGCTTTTCCAAGTTCTGGAGCTAGGCAGCATGTTCTCATTCCTGGCATTGAGACGTTGGCGATTGCAATATTTCAGTTTCAAGACCTTTGCCCAAGAAGCATTACTTTCCGTGTGGAATCTCCAATTTAATTTAGCAAGGAGTGCTGTGTTCCTCCCTTTTGCTGTTTGAAGCCCCAGTCCACCATCCTCCTTCGGTCTGGTTACCTTCTTCCATCCTACCCAATGCATCTTTTTGCTGTTCTCCGTAGATCCCCACAAAAAGTTTCTGTTAACTCTATCAATTCCTTCCAGAACCTTCTCAGGTAGTAAATTGCTTTGCATGACGTAGGCGGGAATGGTTGAGGAAGATGCTTGAATAAGGACTGCTCTACCCGCCATGGACAGCAGATTTGCCTTCCAACCCGCAAGCTTCCTCTTCACCCTATCCAAGACAAAATTGAAATCCTGGTTCACCCTTCCTTGGTGCTTAATGGGAAATCCAAGGTACCTCCCTAAGCAAGATGTCTGTTGGAATCCGAGTATGTCGCTTAAGACCTCTCTGTTATCTTGGCTGACATTTGGGGAGAAGAATACTCTAGATTTAGTTACACTCAAGGATTGTCCTGAACATTTGCAGAACGTATCTAGGACCTCCCTGATGGCTAAACAGTTGTCGGAGTTGGCCTTGGCAAAAAGAACAAGATCGTCGGCGAAGAATAGGTGAGAGAAAGAAGGGCCGCTCCTTGAAGCTTTCACTGGACACCATTTCTTAGCCTCGCATTTCTCTTGGATCAGCTGACCAAGGAAGTCCGTACAGAGGATAAAGATATAAGGAGAGATAGGATCACCTTGTCTTATACCTCTAGATGGGCAAAAGGAGTCTAAATTACCCCCATTAAAGAGAATAGAAGTTGAGATTGTTGAAATACAGCTCATAATTAGCTCAATAAGATTATTTGGCAGATTGTATCTTCTTAACATTCCCCTTATAAAACTCCATTCGAGCCTGTCATAGGCTTTTTCCAAATCAATCTTCACAGCCATGTATCCCACTCTCCCTTTTGTTTTGCCAATAGTGTGAATAATTTCTTGCACGATAATCGCGTTGTCCACATAAGAAAATAAATTCATTAGTCGGCCAGCTTGTTTAAATCAAAAGTTGTTGCAATTTAATTCAGCAAAAAAAAAAAAAAAAAGTTGTTGCAATTTAATTGTCTATAAACTATATGAGATTTGTATGTTCTAGTTAGCTCTACTGGTAAAAACTCTGGTAGTTGAATAAGAGATATGGGTTCAATATCTACCTACACTAATGGCACGTTTAGTAGACTGTAACGGTAATTATATAGGAATAAAAATAGATATTACAAGAAATATAAAATGTTGTAATGTAATGCTTATTACTATTCATTTGTTTGGTGACAACACAATACTAGAACTTTGAAAATAATGAAATGAGAGCATTTTAAATCAAACTTAAGGTATATTTTAGGAAATATTTTACTCATATAATTATATTTCCTAAAAAATAACATTTTTTTTCAATTTGAAAAATAGATTAGTTATTTTTTATGATTTTTTATTTTCATAATTATTATGTGCATACGGAAAATTTGTTTATTTAAAAATATATTAATTGTAAAAATTAATACACCTACTAAGGAATAGCTATAACATCACTTTTAGAGATAAATAGTTATTCCTTATTTTAAAAAAATAACTATTCATAAGAAATTATTATTCCTTGTAATAAAAACATAACAAAAATATTGAATAGCTAAACTATAGAAATAACTATTACATTACAATGCCTATTACAGTCTACCAAACATACTCTAAAAATCGATTGGTGTCTTAGTCTGATGATAAAGAGCTATTATCAGAAACAGATGTCATAAGTTAAAACTCTCTGACCTATATGAGATTTTTTTTTTTTTTTTTTTAATTTGAGAATCATATATGAGAAGTTGTTGAATAAGAGATCTCATGTGTTAAACCCAGATGTTTCTCAAAAAAATAAAAAAATGTTCAAACCCTACCCACACTAAAACTGTATTGATATTTGAGCTTAATGATAATAAAATAAAATAAATAAAATAAAACATTTATTACAAAACGTACGTCATACGTGGAAAAAAAACAAATAGTCAAAATAATAAATAAGAAGCTAATATCTTAAATAGTTAGATAGTGTGGGCATCAAAAACACCAAAAAGTGAATTTGGATGGAAGTTTTTGATCAACACAACTAATTTTTAAAACATTGGAAACAGAAATCCACAATTGGAAGATTAGTAAGATAGTTGAAGATAAAAAGCAGCTGAATCAAATATTTATATATGAAAAAAGTGTATTCTCAAGGTACAAAGAATTCCTAACTTTCTCTCTCTTGTTCTTCTTTAGGTCTTTTTTCTTGATCCCCCTTTCTGTTGCTATCCTTCTCCTTTTATAGTCATCTCCCTTCCTCTTCCAGTTGTCTAGCTCTTAGTTGGATTTAGGGGGAAACTTGTCCCATCAACCCCTTATCCTACTATTTCTTGATCATAAAGGACTTTTTGGGGTATTTATATTGTTCAAGTTAGTCATTCAACATTTAATATAGCTGACATTAGGTAAGAAGAGCTCATTAATATGGAGGTGACAAATTACATTGGGCTTTGTGTTTTCTTTAACGTGTTCCCCAGGAAAAATGTGAATAAGGGTGTCCTCAACTTAAGAGAGAGGTCACTTCTGAACTAGTCTACTTTTCCTCAAGAAAAAAAGGTTTAACGAATGTTAGGGTACCCTTTTTTTCACACATAATTTTATTTAAGTACCACCTATTTATTCTCAAATACAACTAATAAGTTATTAGGTTTTTCCAAATATCTTTTTCTCTATTATTATGTTAATCACAAGTATTTCATATCTCATTGTCTAAATTGGGCAATGATATAAACTATCACAAAAAGCCCAAAAAACTCACGTTTTATCTAATTTTATTATCATTATTTAGCTAAGCCCAAAACCGGCCCTATGAGCCCAATACACACATCCTATTCTATTTAAAGCCCAAGAATACTTATACTTGGCAATATTTGAAAAGCTCATGATTCAAGTCCATGGCAAAACAATTTTATCAATGGAATTCAAATCCATAAAAGCCCATGATTTAAACTCATAACAATTTTATCAAAGGAATTCAAATCCATAATCAAAGCCAATCCATAAAAGCCCATGATTTAAACTCATGACAATTTTACGAATGTAATTCAAATCCATAATCAAAACTCATGCTTTAAACCCATGACAATTTATTTATCTAAAACCCAATTCACATTGGCAATATCAAAGCTCAATTCTTATTAGCAATATCAAAACTTAATTTTCATTGGCAACATCAAAAACTAGTTTTCATTGGCAATATCAAAACCTAGTTCTCGCTAGTAATATTTAAAACCTAATTTTCATTGGCAATATCAAAGCCCAATTATCATTGGTAATATCAAAAACTCAACTTACGTTGACACTACTAAAATCCCAAGCTAACTACTTGACACTATTTTATCAAAAGCATAAGGTTATTAATACTTGACAAAATACTATATCATAATTATTTCACTTAAAAGTCCAATAATGAACAATACTTTAGATTCTTAAACCTATTACTACAATATTACAAGCTCATTAAATTTATGAATTATCTATTCTTGAGACCCATGACAATAATCTTATAAAAGTCCATAGAAAGTTATGATTATTCATCTTAGACCCATGACATTTGTTTATTTTATATCATAATATAAACTCATGTTTATTATCTATCTTACATCACAATATTTATAATATTTATTTCCAAAACTCATGACAATTATTCACCTTACAAGCATATTATGATTAAAAAA
Source organism: Quercus variabilis (assembly GCA_030445155.1). Classification (NCBI taxonomy): domain Eukaryota; kingdom Viridiplantae; phylum Streptophyta; class Magnoliopsida; order Fagales; family Fagaceae; genus Quercus; species Quercus variabilis. Next base: position 55,059,169 of record CP129447.1, on the reverse strand, counting down.
AAACCACGAGAATATCACATTATTCCACTATAGTGGTTGTTATCATATTTGAAACCCATATATATTGCCTCTATTTAAAACCCATGGTAAATAGTTTTCTCAAGAAATATTGGAGATCATTATTTAAAAGCCCAAAGAAAATATCATTTACAAAAATAATTCATAGCAAAAATTATGAGAAACTATACAAGTTGTTATTTAAAGCCCATGAAAATTATTATCCAAAACCTATCATAAATATTTATTAAAATTCATGGATTCATTTTATTTCTACTAAAAACTAAAACTCATGTGGAATAAAAATCCATGGTAGGGGTGTGCATGGGTTGGGTTGGGTCAGGTTGAGAGGATTTTTTGACCCAACCCGCCGTGATGGGTCAAAAAAAATTTAACCCAACCCACATGGGCCGGGTTGGGTCAAGTTGAACACATGGGTTTGACAAATATTTTTATTATTATTATTAAATTGAGTAGAAAAAAATATAAATTTTAATATATTAAAAAAAACCCAAAGATTAGTATCAATGTAACTCTTTAAAGGCAAACAACACTAATGACTAAACAACAATAGTAATTTACTAGGGTTTGTGTGAAGTAATTGGCTTTTATATGGGGTAGGAAGAGCTGGTTATTTTTAAAAATTTATAAATGATATAATATTTTATATATATATATATATATTAAATTATTATTAGTAGGAGGAACTAAGGAAGTGTTGCTCTATAGCTGGTTTTTTTTTTTTTTTTTTAATTATTAAATATATAGTGCCGGTTTGGATAGCTAGTAAAGTTGCGTTGTGTTTCACTTGTTGCGTTTTCTCCCCTTTTTTTTTTTTTGCCGTCTTTTTTGACTTTGGGGGACAAAATTTACTATGCGTGAACAGTGCGTGCACTGTTCACGCACTGTTTATGTATTAAAAAATATTAAAAATAGGTCTCACGATACTATTCATACATTTAGAAATTATTTTGCTACAGTGTTTTCAGCAACAATCAATTTTCAGCAACTTTCAGTAACAATAAGTTGTATCCAAACAGACCCATAATATATATTTAAAATATATATATGTAAGATCAGGATTTGTAGCCCAAACCCAAAACAATGAATTTGTAGAGAGTGGATGAAAGAGCTGGGTTAGCTGTGAATTTAGCAATTGTTAACTATACTAACGAGGAATGAACTAACGTAAAAACACACCTAACAACTAAACAAAATGATGTCCAAAGAAAAGTATTATTGATTGAACAGTGAATACAGTTCTTAGAGCTACAGTAAAATCTTTCTTCCTCTTTTATTCTCTTTTTTCCCATCCGCCTTTCTTTAGAGACCTTTCTTGTTTATATAGCCTTCTTCTAAAACATCTTCATCGTCCATTTGTTCTTCATCTACGTATCTACTTGAGTATATGTCACATCAAGTACCTTCTTTAGATCTCTTTAAGTGGTGGTAGCTAAGATTACACTGTTAAGGGGTCTTCTCCACATAAATGCGGCTAGGAAAGTTGTTGCAGTGCATTAAATACAGTGGTATCAGCTTTTTCTTTTAGATATTTATCTGTTCTTATCATCTCCAGGCATGCTCAAAACTTATCCTTCTCATTGAAGTTGTTAGGAAGATCACTCGAACTTTCCAGATATTTGCTTGATTGAGACTTTTTGTATCCAAGGAGAATAAACTCTTCGGACCACTAGCGATCTCTTCGGACTATATTCCTCTTTCATTTCTAGGTATATCTCTTCCACATGGATTCCTTCTTAACCACTTTCTTCTCTTCGGACGCACATTAATCTTCAAGTAGGGCCTTAGGCCCAATACATAAGGTTGGGTTTTTACCCCCCACAATATATATATATATATATATATATATATATAAGTGCCCTACAGCTAGTTTAAAAAAAAATTATTAAATATATAATATATTTTAAATATATATTAAATATGGGTGGGTCGGGTCGGTTTGGCGGGTTTGTAATTTTATGACCCAAACCCAACCTGACCCACTATAAAAATAATTTTTGTAACCCAACCCAACCCACCAAGCTCTAAAAACCGACCCAACCCGGTGAGTCAGGTTAGGTCGGGTTTGGCAGGTCAATGGGTTTTCTGCACATCCCTAATCCATGACAATATATGGTAGCTTTGTCCATTTTGTAGGGTTCACAATGAGAAAGCAAAAGAATAGGCCCAAGTGAAGAGAACCACCAAGTCAGAGGCCCACCAAAATACTCAGCATTCATGGCCAAGCCTAACATGAAATCTTAGCCAAAACAGCCAATGTGTGCAAACTAACCCCATTGGAGAACTCCATTCAGTTCTACCTTCTGTTGGAGGTCACCTCAAGAAACAACCAAACTCCCAAACCAAATTAGGAGCTGGCTACCTGTCCCACTGCCAACTCTGATGTGAATAATACCAGAGGCTGACACTTAAAAGGCTAATGGACAATAAATACCCTTCTTCCCCAAGTTTTGGCCACAACTCAAGGAAGTCATAACTAAGACCTCCAAGCTCATGAAATCATCAACCAAATAGTTTATTTTATTACTAAAAATGTATGTATTTGGTTCATGAACCAAGCCCATGAATCCTAAAGGGGAAATTTTGGGAATATGTGGTTTGGAGGGCATAAAGGGATCTTCAGCGAAATTCTCTAAAGTGCACTTAAACTTTGACACTTGGCTTGGGGTGTTGAGTCCTACTTCCAAGGGTTCAAATCTCAGTTATAGTACTATGATTCCTCCTTAATACCTGACTTAATCCCATTGGCTTAACACAATCTCATAATTCTTAGCATTTAATGCAAGATTATACTGATTTTTACCCATGTGTGACATTGCCTAAAGAAGCAAAACAACTCCAAAAGCAAATATCCAATTTTAGGCCAAATCCTAGGATAATTAAGTCTGTTGTCCTATCCCTAATCAGTCCTTCATTTTTGGACTTTTGCTAATCAATCCCTTAAGCTTCACTGTAAAAGGGAAATACCATCAACTCATGGAGGACAACAAATCTTATCATAAAATTTCTCAACCATCATGCTATTTTCAGCCCATAAGTTAGTACCTTAGTTCAGAAACTAGCCTTTAGTCCATAAATGCTCATATGCATTTACCCATAAACATCACATTCCATCTTCTTAAAAAACCCTAGCACCTTAAAATAGACAAGGTTTGGCCAAAATTGGGAATTAGCAGTGTTTTTCAAACAATATAATTAATAGACACCGTTACAAAACTATATTTTTTACTAATATCTCGAGTTTAAAAGACTCGATTTTGAGCTTATAAATTGAGTCTTTGAGACTTGATTTCCATGGTCTGATCAAGCCTGATTTGGTGTATTTTTCACGTGGCGTCAACTTGGAAACCGAGAGACTCGATTTATAAGCCAAAAAAAATTGTCTAAGTCTCTCGTGTACAAGCCATTCCCAAAAATACCAAAAAAAAAAAAAAAAAAAGAAAAAGAAATCAACTTAACAATCCTAGCACAATGAAACCTCCTTACACACATGTTCAGCTTTATCACCATCACCATTCACCACCCACATCAAAACCCGCCCACCACCATGGGGTTTCTAGAAGATCATGACTACGCAAACCCACCACCAAAAAAAAAAAAAAAAACCCAAGGCAAGCAAGCCCAAATCCATGGCGAGCAAAACTCAAATCTACGACGAGTAAAACATAGAACCACGGTGGCAAACCCAAAAATGATCCAGCCACCACTCCAAGGAGACCCAAATCAGATAGGAGAGAGAGCTAACCTCACCTCACCGGGTTGTTCACCAAATCCAAAGAATCTAGAGACCTAAACCCAGATCATCGTTGGCTATGCGATTGAATGAAGAGGAAAGCGATGACGGAGTTTAATCGGGGGCAACCACTATTATTGGAGAAATGGGAAAGAGAGGTGGTGAATTGTGGAGGAGGTAGCGGATTGTGGAGGAGGTAGCGGAACGGCAGCGGAGGAGGTAGTCTTTCTCAATCTTCGATTGATCTAGGTTTAAAATGGGGATTTCTTTTTTTTCTTTTTTTTTTTTTTTTTCTCTCTCTTTCTTCTCTAATGATAAGGTGTAAAAGGTGTGCAATATTATACTTGTTTATAAATCGAGTCTCTAAGACTCGATTCCCAGGTGGTTGCCACATGGAAAAAATGCCACATTAAACGTGATCAGATCATGGAAACCGAGTCTGTGAGACTCGATTTATAGGCCCTAAATCGAGTCTTTTAGACTTGAGATGCTAGTAAAAAATATAGTTTAAAAATAATGCCTACTAATTATATTGTTTGAAAAAAACTGTTAATTCCCAATTTTGGCCCACCAAACCCCTCTAAAATTTCTGACTTTTTTGTCACTTTGTTTGTGGTTCAACTCTCCCCAAGCTCATAAATCATTCCCCTTAGCCCACACTCACTTAGCCTCAGACATTCCTTTTCTTTTTTTCTACATATTCACAGCCCATAAATGTTTCCTAATCAATCACAAACAACTCTTTACCCATAAAAGCCTTAGCCTCGACATTAACTCCATCACACTACAACAAGCTTAAATACCCATTTACTCAAAAATAGCCTACACTAAACCATTCATGCCCCACATATAGATATTCCAAAAATCTGAATTCAATATATGCTGCACTGAGCGGGAATCTCTATCTCCTTTCATTCCATCCTATTTTTTTCTCTTTTACTTGTAATTGTGAAACCTTTAATCCTTATTTATTGTTATTTTGATGAAAACTATAATGTTTTGGATACTATGAAAGTTTTCCCTCATGATAACTTGATAATAATAAAAAAAAAACTATATGATTTTTATCATGTAAACACATTTATTGACTAATCAAACGTTACTGCTGGAGGTCTGCCATATTCACTGCTGGACCGTTTTTCCTCTTATGTACTTGTTATAATGGGCCAATTTTTATATTAACCAACTATGAAGGAAATACATAATTTTTACCATGCAAATACATTTATTGATTTTTCAAACATATACTATTGGACGTTTCTCTTGCTTACCGTTAGACTATTATTAGAACACTTGTTGTGGTGGGCCATCATTTGTGCTAGCTTATCTTTTCAAGAGGTATTTTTGGGGCCTTATTATAATCTTTGTTGGATGCAACCTAGACTTTGAGCAAAATGGGCCTTTCACACTTCATCGATAGCCTTTGGGCCATGTTCTAAGCCTAAAGTCGAGTCCAGTTTTGACTCCTCTAACATCATGCGGACGACGAAAAACACCCCCAACAATGAATTACCTCAGTAGTAGGCTCAAATGGTCCTTGGGAAAGATGGGTTTCATGAATTACCTTAGCAATGAGCCCAAATGGTCTCTTCTCTACATAAGTTCCTTTTAAGTTTTATCTTTTATTGGACCCCAGGCCGGGCCCACTTTGCGAATTTCCTTTTCAGGCTAAAGTCTTCAAGGTAGATTTAGGTCTACTCCCTCACAAATAGGATTTAAACATATAATATCTATTTCATGATTATTATTGCACATAATTTAAGCTCTAATTGTTTTAACATTAACATTTTTTTTTTATGGAAAATGAATCATTTTTCAAAAATCATTTTTTTTTTAAAAACTATGGGGCTGTTTGGTTTTTGTGTTTCTATCACCCATAACTCTGTTTCCATCACCCATAACTCAAAATATGTAGGTCCCACGACTGAGAAGTGTGTTTGGCATTGTTTTTAGTTTTTGTTTCTACCATTTAATTCTCTGATTTTTGAGTGATCGGTTATAGAAACTGAAAACTCATTTTAGGTGTTTTCAAGTTATGAAAATAGAGTTTTGATGGCATTTTTGAAAATACACACACATTTAGAGATCCACAGTCAAACCTTTTGCTCTCTTCAACACACGTTACCTTCTTTTCTTTTTTTTGTCTTTCACGCTGGGTCTAGGACACATCTTTCTCTATTCTCTTCTTTTTTCTTTTTTCTTTTCCTTCTTTTCTTTCCTTTTCACATTGATTTCTAGGTTTGCTTGCAAATTTTTTTTTTCTTTTTTTTCCATTCCTTTTCATTGGGTTTCTGGGTTTGGGTTCTCCCTTTTCTTGTTCTCCCTTTTCTTTTCTTTTCTTTTTTTTTTTTTTTTATTACATTGGTTTCTAGGTTTGGTTGCAATTTTTTTTTCTTTTTTTCTTTCCTTTTCACGTTGGTTTCTGGGTTTAGTTGCAATTTTTTTCTTTTTCTTTTCACCGGATTGGAAAATCAATGAATCAAAGAGGAAATTACAAGCACCAAACCCATACACCCATAGATTACAAGCACCAAACCCATTCAAAAGAAACCCATATACCCACAAATTACAGGCACCAAACCCATTCAAAGATTACAAACACCAAGCCGATATACCCACAAATTGGCACTAAACAGAGTTATGGGTGATGAGTGGGTATTGCTGTTTTTCTTCTCCATTTTCCCTGTCGGCATTGCTATGTCAGTCTTAGACCCATTAAAAAAAAATAAAAATAAATCAAGAACCAAACTTTTCAAACAAAACAATACCCACAAAAAATCTTTACAAATTTCACCAATAAAACTTAAGGGATCTATGAAAAATCAAGCCTTGGTGACGGTGGGTTGAGAATGTGAGAGATCGACACCGTTGGGTTGAGAAGGCGGGAGATCAATGCCGCCGCTACATGTCGAAGGAGATCAGTGTCATCTTCTATCTTAGCTGGGTTCGGGTTTGTGTTGGGAGAGTAACAGGGCAATGGTGACTGAAGGGGAAGAAATTGAAATGAAAAGAGTAAGGGTGAGACGGGTAGGTTAACAGAACATATGACATGGTGCTCAACTATGGGTCCCACAAAAAGTAGAAAAAATTGAGTGATGAGAAGTTGAAAATAATGTGCCAAACGAGTGGGTTTAGGAAATTGGGGTATTTTAAGTGATGAATGATAAATGATGAGTGATGAATGATGAGTGACAAAAATTGAGTGAGGAATGATTAGTGATTGTTTTCAAAAAACCAAACAGCCCCTATATCATTTTCTTATGTTTGGTATCAACCTTAAAATGAGTTGGAAACTATTTTTTTGACTTCCTTTAATTGACACCTCTCCATGCACAAAGTGCTTGAGGGTCCAGGCGAAAAGAGTTCAAGTTGTAAAGTTAGCAAAATATTATAATTATCTAAATAAAAAAAGCTTTACATGAGATAGTATTGTTTTTCTTATTTAGTTTCGCGTGATATAAATTTTTTTTCCAAACAAATTTAGTAGAAAACAACTCTATCTCACCCAAACTATATTAGGGAAATTAAAAATAGTTTTCTCTCTATTTTTATTTTATATACGATACTACCAAATATAGGAAAATGCTAAAAACTATCTTCACATAAAGTATTCCAATGAAGCAAAATGAAATTTTTTATTCGACAACAAAATATTTTATCAATTTAAATAATTAAAATTGACTGACATCACATAGATTTAAAGAATCACTAAAAAAATCATAAACTTTTTTTGAGTAATGCTAGAGTTATGAAAAAAAAAATTACAATATAAGGGTATGTTTGGTAACTGTTTTTTCCCCTCATTTTCTGTTTCCAAAAATAATTTTCTATTTTTGAGACTAAAAAACTTGTTTGGCAACTCAAAATGGATAGAAAACAAAAACTGCATTCAAAACTCAATTTGTGAAGGAAATTGAAAATATGCAAAAGGCTGTTTTCAGTTTTTAATTTTCAAAAGTCAATGAAAACACGCATTTAATTAAATGAATTCATCTCATTTAATGAGTTAACATTAGAGTTCAAATCCCAGTAGCAATATATTTTAGTATTTTCTATTTTTTTCTTCAAAAAACTATCTTTTTAATTTCAACTAACCAAACATGTTTTTGATTTCAAAAATACAAGAAATTTGTTTTTTCTTTATATTTCCAAAAACAAGTTTTTGAAAATAAAAAACAAAAACTATTACCAAACATAACCTAAGATTTACATATTAACATATCATTAATCACAAAGAAATAATTCAAAACATTCATTTCATAGTTTTGTTTAAGCGACAACAATCATATCACCATATCAATTTGTAAAGCTCATTGTAATAAAATTTATAATAATTTTAGTTCTTTTTTTCAAAACGATATTAGGGATACTAGAAATTTTCTTATATAAAACTTACGCCCAAAAATTGTAGTAGTATTAATATATTTTTTTTCTCTCTTTTCTTTGAGAGTAAATACATTCCCTAGTCTGATTAAAAGGGGAAAAAAATTATTCATTAGGAGCAAAAGAGGGTGAGGACCATGGTCCATTTGGACCATTTCTACCTAAGTTCTCAAAAGGGCTTAAAAACTTTTAACCCATCACACAAGGTAAAATTTGCGAAATAGTAGTTTTTTAGAAAAAATTTTGGTGCATCGCATGCGTTTGAAACTATTTTGTAAGTTAGACTGTTTTTGGAACTCAAATTTGGGCTGAAACTTGAGTTTGACAAACTCAAGTTCCAAGTAGTGGGCAACAATATTGAATGGAACTCAAGTTCTAAAAACAATCTAACTTACAAAATAATTTCATCAATGTGTTGCTTTTCTAAAATTTTTCTAAGATTATGCTATCTAGCAAATTTTTCCCATCACTCAAAGCTCACAGAACGATGGGCCCAGCTTAACCCGGATCTTCGGGTCAACCGGTTACGTCCCGACCCGCTTCCATTTTCCCGAGAAAGGAAAACAGTGAAAAAAAGGGAAAAAGAGTGGAAACTGTGAAAACGAGAAGAGATCACAATCAAAACCCCAGCAGCCATCTCTGCTTATCTATATTCTCACTCCAAAACCTTCGTCTCAATCCAATTCTCACTCATTTTAAATTATTATTTTTCCTAACATCTGTTTGGCAACCGAGAAAATCACAATCAAAGCTCTCGCGTCCGGGAAAATTCAATGGCTCCGAAGCCCAAAGATAAACCAAAACCCTCTCATTCGCCGTCACAGCCTCCTCCGCCAATCGAAGATCTCTTCGCTTCCCTTAGCAAACACATCGAAAGATCCGATTTCGAACAAGCCGCCAAAGTCACAGATCAAGGTCCATTTCTCGGTTTCATCACCTTCTCCGAATTCCTAAATTTATTTTTCCTATTAAATTTCATTTTTTTATTTTTGTTTTTTTTTTCTTTGGGGGTTTGTTTTTAGTTCTAAGAGTAGCACCAGGAGATGAGGATGCGATTCGATGCAAGGTTGTGGCTTTGATCAAGGCGGATAGGATCGACGATGCTCTCTCGACGATTCAATCCACAAAGAAGGTCCCGATCGATTTCACTTTCTTTAAGGTACGTAATTTCAAGCATTTATACCATTATTATGAAATTATCTTAAATTTAATTTTGTGCCAGTCTCTTTCTCTGCTTGAATTCGAAGTACATTGCATTTACATGCTTTGATAGGTGAATTTTCTTATCAAAATGCTTCAGAGAAATTTAATCACTAGGCATTGCCTTCAAATTAAGCGTTTTCATAAAATTTATAAAAAAAAAAAATCCTAATGTTCTTGCGATAGTGTGCCGGGATTACTTGGAAACTGGTTATGGTGTTTGGGGTCAGCTGCTCGTAGGTTTTACTGGCAAGAGGAGCGTCCAAAGGGCCCTTCTTTGGAGTTCTCGTGTTAGAGCACACTTTGTGATATGCCTATTGATTTACCTGGAAACTAGAGGCATGTCCAAATGGTTCTTCTTTAGAGTTCTTGTGTTAGAGCACACTTTGCGATATGCCTATTAATTTATCTAGAAACTGGTTATGGCGTGTAGGGGTTAGCTGCTCATATATTTTACTAGCTAGAGGCACGTCCAAAGGGCTCTTATTTAGAGTTCTTATGTTAGAGCACATTTTGTGATATGCCTTTTTGTTTTGTGGACACTTGTTTCTCAATGATTGTATAAAAGAATTAGGGAGAAATTAAATGGAAAAGAATAAAAAAAATTTGGCAAGTTTGGTGCTTATTGATAGGTGATATCAAATTCTGCTGCACTTGGGTATTTCTTTTATTTGTGAGCAAATGCTAAATTCAAGGGTTTTTTTTTTTTTTTTTTTTTTGTCTCCTTTGTCATTTGTTAATTTTTCACACTAGTTGAATAGGTCCCCTTCTCTAGATTTGGATTGGTCTACTATTTGAACTTAATGTCAGATGGTGCATCTAATTTGCATGTTTTTAAGAATGTGGTCCATATATGAGCTTAATCAACCAAAAATGGCCCATATGCATTATATATTTATATATATTAATAGTTAGCTTAGATTTTCTTCATCAAACCCTTCTGAGTGTTTCAATTGTATATTTGGCTATATACATTATGCATTGTTGATGTTCTTATTTTTGCTTTTGCTATCTCTAAATAGGCATACTGCTTATACAGACAAAACAAGCTAGATGAAGCATTAGAGTCCTTGAAAACCCAAGAGACAAATTCTGCAACCATGCTGTTAGAGTCACAGATTCTGTATCGTCTTGGAAAAATGGATGCTTGTGTGGATATCTATCAGAAGCTTCAAAAATCAAAGATTGACTCCTTAGAAATAAACTCTGTTGCTGGTTTGGTTTCCTCTGGGAGAGCTTCTGAAGTACAAGGAATGCTAGATGCACTTAGGGTCAAAGCAACAAGCAATTTTGAGTTGGCATACAACACCGCGTGTTCTTTGATTGAAAGGAACAAGTACAAAGATGCAGAACAACTCTTGCTGTCAGCCCGAAGGTAATGTACTATGTTGGTTGCAAACATTGCCATTGGTTATGATAAACAAGTTGATTTGAACTGTATTGAATAATGTTGTGATTCCTGACTTAAGTCTAATATTATTTTGATGCTTTGTATTGTGTTTACTGCATTATTTGTCAAGCTTAAGGGTACGTTTGGTACAATGAATGTAGATTACATTAGGAATAGAAGACATTGTAATTGAATAACTATTACTATTTATAAGTTTAGTTGTTACATATGGAAAACTTGTAAAAAATGATGTGTAAGTAAACTTTATATTTTTGGAAATATATTAATTTTAAAACCTATTATATAGACTAAGGAATAGCTATCACATTCATTTTAAAGAGGAATAGTTATTCTTCAATTTAAAAAATAGTTATTTCAATGTAATGACTAATCCATGTAATAAAGATGCAACTAAATGACTGAATTGATATTACACATGAATAACTATTCAATTATATGAGCTATTACAGCATACCAAACATACCCTAAGTTGGTAAATCTATAGCTTGCTTGAATTTGGCTGGTAAGTATGTTCAGAGAAATTTCATACGAGCATGACCATGCGAAGAAACGTCTTTTTTTTCTCTATGGCTAGAACCCTAATCTCTTTTGATAACTGACTAGAATCCTAATCTTAGATAACCACTGCAGCAGTCTTCGATGCAAAAAACCATCTATTTGGTGTTGTATATGGAAGTTCTTTATAATGAAATTTGTTAGGGGCAAGAAAAATTACTATTATTTAACATTTTAAAATTCCAGAATGAAACTATTAAAAAAAAAAAAAAATCCTGAATGGTTCTTTTTTAGAATCTGGTATTCTGTCTTCTGAATCATGTTTGTGCCTTACCTTTTGTTAAGTTTTCTCTATTTGCTGCTTATCAGAAAAAAAGAAAAGAAAAAGTTCTCTCTATTTTCCATTTGCATCACATCCTTTAAATTGGTTTCTCTCTCTTTAGGTAGTAAGTATAAATGGTACTTGGGGAGGTTGACATTCAAAAGGAAATCACTTTGATTGGGAAGGGGTTTACATATTGGTTAATGTAAGTTCTGTTTTGAAGTCTGGAAGTCTTGTTTTGCATTTTAACATCATCACTTTTAATCTATATTTGTTAGTGGCTGTGGAGTTAATCCATGCTAATAATTCGTAGACATTTTTTTGGTTTTGCTCTGAATATGAAGTAAATGAGGATTGAAGTGTGGAATGAATTGATATGCTCTGAACTGTAAGCACTTGCATGTACTTAAAAAAATGAGGGGGGATTGGGGGCAGAGCAGGGGGAAACTTCTGTAGGAAAAGTGGTAATATTTCCACCAGATGCTAATGTGCTTGTTGTTGTCAGAATTGGTCAGGAAGCACTAATGGAAGACAGCTTGCTTGATGATGACATAGAGATTGAATTGGCTCCTATAGCTGTCCAGTTGGCCTATGTTCAGCAGGTAAAATTATTACATTATGTATATATTCAATTGTTTCTTGTTTTGGTGATGGAGGCAGCAAGTGATGCAAATTAGCTTTATTCATCAGCTCCTTGGGCACACACAAGAGGCCTTTGAAGCTTACACAGACATTATTAATCGAGATCTGGCAGATGAGTCATCACTGGCAGTGGCAGTGAACAACCTCATTGCATTGAAAGGTCCAAAAGATGTTTCTGATGGCCTAAGGAAACTTGATAGGCTGAAAGAGAAAGATTCACAGAACTTCCAGCTTGCTCATGGACTTAACTTGAAGCTTTCACCAAAACAAAGGGAAGCAGTATATGCGAATCGAGTTCTTTTACTTCTCCACGCAAATAGGCTGGATCAGGTTTTGCACTCTTTATTTTTAATCTTTCTAATTTCAATTTAAGCATGACAAAGTGAGTCACTGTTGGTGAGCTGATTTTCTGGATCAACTCTATCTCTTCTGGATTCTTTACAGGCTCGAGAACTTGTTGCTGCACTGTCTGACATGTTTGCTGATAGTGTGATGCCTGTACTGCTTCAAGCTGCTGTCTTTGTGAGAGAGAACAAGGCTGTGAGAGCTGAAGAAGTTCTAGGACAGTTTGCTGAAAAGTTCCCTGATAAGTCCAAGGTTGTTCTCCTAGCTAGGGCACAGGTTGCTGCTGCTGCTGGTCATCCCCAAATTGCAGCTGAGTCCTTGGCTAAGATACCTGATATCCAGCACATGCCCGCCACTGTTGCAACCCTTGTGTCTCTTAAGGAGCGTGCTGGAGATATTGACGGTGCGGCTGCTGTGCTTGACTCTGCAATCAAATGGTGGTCCAATGCTATGACTGAGGACAATAAGCTCAATATCATAATGCAAGAGGCTGCTTCCTTTAAGCTGAGGCATGGCCATGAAGAGGATGCTGCCCGTTTATACGAGGAGCTTGTGAAAAGCCATGGAAACATGGAAGCATTGGTTGGACTGGTAACAACAGTTGCTCGTGTGGATGTTAATAAGGCAGAAACCTATGAGAAGCAGCTGAAGCCGTTACCAGGTCTGAGGGGGGTGGACGTGGATAGCTTAGAGAAGACTTCTGGGGCGAAACATGTTGATGGTAGTGCTCCTCATGTTGGGGTTACTGAGGCTTATGAAGAAGGGAAGAGTAAAGCCAAATCAAAGAAGAAGAGAAAGAGAAAGCCAAGGTACCCTAAAGGGTTTGACCCTGCTAACCCAGGTCCTCCACCAGATCCAGAAAGGTGGCTCCCCAAGAGAGAGAGGTCGAGTTACAGGCCCAAGAGGAAGGATAAGAGAGCAGCTCAGGTGAGAGGATCTCAGGGTGCAGTTGTCAGAGAAAAGCAAGAAGCTGGGACTTCTGGTGCGAGTTCTAACTCTTCAAATTCAAAATCAAACCAAGTGAGTACCTCCAAAGGAACCTCACAGAATGCAGCTGCAGAGCAATCCAAGCCTTCATCCAAGTCATCCAGAAAGAAGTCTAGGAACTAACTAGAAAGGATCCATAATTTTTGGTTGAAAATTTTGAATTGCTGCATGTTTTTGGAAATTTTTTTGGCCATTGTGCCATTCGGATTTAATTTAGGACATTCAAAACATACTGGCCTTGTCGTGATGCCTTTATATTTTGCCGTTGCTTCTTGTTATTTTCTTGTATTCTGCTCTGTCCAATCTTAAAGCTTTGTTTGGTTGAGAGGATAGAAAAGAGATTTTAGTTTTTTTCATTTGTGTTTAAATAACTCATATATCCTTATTAAAAAAAAAAAAAAAAAAAAAGAGCAACCAACTAAAAATAAATAAAGAAGGCAATCACCTAAGTTTATTAAAAAAGAAAAATCATAACTAGTAAATTAAAAATGAAGAAAGTATTAAAAAAAAAATTCACATCCAGGTAAACTAAAAAAAAAAGAACTGAGATGAGGGATAGTTTAATTTTTTGACTGCAACTACTCTTTTCTTTTTTATTTTTTCCAAAATGGAGAGACAGCATTTTGGTGGGCTTGGGCACACCACCCGTTTTTCTTCTTAAAATTCACCCAATCAAACACTAAAAAAAAAAAAAAACTCTTATCCCAACTCCTTACTCAAAGTCATAAAAGTCATAGAGAGTGGGACTTAACATAAACTTATTCAACGCGCTGACTGTTAAAGCTATTCAGAAAAATACCCATTTTATTGCACTCACAAGCAGACAAGTAGATATGTACCACTACTAGCAATGGACAAAACTCAATAAAATTAACTTATTCTTTGCGGCAGTGGGAATCCACCTGCTAGTCAAGATGCATCACACGGACAAATCTGGAAAACCAAGATTTATGAGACTATGATAGGCTAGAAATACATCTATGGAGGATGGCAACGAATTGTTTCCCTACTAAATCCTTTCTGGCAGGATTTATGAACATTGGGGATTCTTTCTATCCATTTTATGGAAGAAGAGACTAGCATCCATCTATTTGTTTTGTGCTTTCTGATGAAAGCCATTTGGTTTAACAGCCATTATGGTTTAAGGTTTGATGGTTTGGGTCTCTCTTCTTCTTCTTCCTAATTCATCCAAACCTTAATCTCTTGTCCAGATATGGTCGGATTGAACTCAAACAATAAGGCACATTTTTTTACTTTATGGTGCAGTGCAGTGATCCGTGATGTGGCCTAGAAACTAAGAAACCAAGTACAATTTGAGGGATTGACTCCAAAGTTGGATGAGATTATGTTAAAAGTATTCAGTTTTGTTGTAGAATTTATTAAGGTCTTGGACCATCCAATATGGCCATCAAGCAATCGTGCTCAGTTAGTTTGGTCTAAACCTGATAAGGAACCTATTAAAATCAATGTAAATGCGGCTTGTAACCTTGAGAGTTCATCCATTGTAGTTGTAGCAAGAGATTAGAGAGAGGAAGTGGTATTTGCTTGCTCGAAAAGAGTGAACACCACACTTCCTTTCCAAGCAGAGGTTGAAGCTATAATCTAGGCTCTCAACTTGGCATTAAACCTTGACATTGATTCCATCTGCATTGAGAGTGACTTAAAGTCTTGTGTTGATGCGTTGATTTTTTCCAACCTAGGAGTCCCTTGGAGAATTGGAATTGATGAGTCCAATAAAATCATTAAGGTCATCCATTAATATGGATGACCTTGCATCATTAGTAGGCCATCAAAGATAACCGCTTAGCACATTCAATAACGACGAACATTACAATCAAGGTAATAATCACTATAATTTATGTACAACAGCTACTTAAGTTACCTATAAAAAGGGGCAATCTGTCTCACTAGCTAAGGTATGTCAAAAAACTACTACAAAACATTATCTATATATGGGTTGATACAAACTTAAGTATTGGAGGCTCCCACACCGAACACAACCCAATGGTTTCTTTGATCTATCTCTCCTTTATCTTGTAGGTTCTACAAGATCGTCTAATGCTTCAGATTGAATGAGTGTCCTAACTGACGATTTTGGCATCATTAGGAACCATCTGCTTTGATGTTTTAGACTTACAAACTTAAATCTCAAATTGTTGTATTTGCTGGGTAGCCTGAGATGCAAATGTTGTTGCCTGTCCTAGTTAAGTGGTCTTTGTTGAACAATTCTTTTGGTTTTTTTTTTTTTTTATGTAGGATTGGGGCCTTCTTGTTTTGTTTATGTAATTAGATCTAAGGCTTGTAGTCCTTTTTTGTAGTTGCTATTTTTTTGTCTTAATAAAATTTACCTCCAGTTCATTAAAAAAAATAAAAAAAGCATTTTGTCTTCTCTTTTCTCTCTCCAATTTTTCATCCACTTAAAATTCACCCAACCAAACGGACGTTAAGGAAGCATATGATAACTTGGGATGCACGGTCGCAGCGCTAGAGGAGCCGCACCTGTGTCCGACACGGCGCGACACGGTGACGCGCAAGGGACGCTGCTACCCGTGCGTCAGTGTCGCTGCTTGCGCGTCGTTGCCGTGTCGAGCCACGTGTTTTTTTCCCCCAACTTGCGCCAACGTGGCTTAGACTCGAGCCGTATCAGGCAAACCCGACGAAACTGCTGAAATGGTCAATTCAGGTCGAAATTCAAAAAAAAAAAAAAAAAAAGGTGCAAAACGCATCATTTGAACTTAATAACAAACCCTAAAACTCTCACATGCATTCTCACTTCATCCAAACACCAAAATTTAGCTCTCTCTCACTCCGTCACTCATCTCTATGTGCTCTTTGCAGTGTGCTCACTTTGGCTTTTCTTTGCCTTCACTAAATCTCTCTCTGCCTCTCTATCTTTGCTCTTCGTCTCCCCTATAAGACACTTAGCCACTCAGTCACTTCATTCAAACTTCAACTCTCTCTCACGCATTCTCAACTCGAGTATTGATATAAAGCTTTCAATTTTAGTTTGATTTGTGATTTGTGATTTGTGAATCTGTGATTTATGAATCTTAGTTTCTCTTCAATCTTAGTTTTATTTAGTTAATAGTTATTACTCATTGTGATTTGTGAATCTGTGAACTTGTGTTTGATTTATTATTAATTTATTTAGTTAATAGTTATTATTTGTAGCCATTGTAGGTTAAATTGAATCTATTGAATTTGCAATGGATGAAGTTACTAGCACAGAAACTGCACCTTCATCTAATCAAGAAGTGCCAAATGATGATTCTCCTCTTTGGTAGTATGTGAATAAAGTAGAAAAACCACCTGGTGCTTCTATTAAATCAGGTGGAAACACATACTTTAAGTGCAACTATTGTGTTGTAGTTTATATGGGATCCTATTCTAGGGTTAAGGCTCATTTATTAAAAATTCCTAATAAAGGTATTAAACCATGCCCTAAGGTGACACTAAGCCATAGGCTAGAAATGCAGCGAATGCATGATCAAGTTGAGAATGATAAGTTAGAGAGAGAATGGAGAAGTCAAATTCCCTTACCCCCACCTCCCTCAGGCCATGGGCCTATACCTATTTCCCCATTTCGGAGACAGGAAGGGAGTGATAGTACAAATCCAGTTGATGGTAAGAGGAGGAAGGTGACTATGAATTCTCCTTTGGAGAAAGCATTCCAGAATAATGCTAGACATGATTTGGATAGCGGAATTACTAGGATGTTTTACACTGGTGGACTTCCATTTAACTTTGCAAGGAACCCATATTATTGTAGTTCTTATGCATATGCTGCTACCCATAGCATTTCAGGTTATCTTCCTCCTGGATACAATGCCTTGAGAACAACACTTTTGCAAAAAAAAAAAAAAAAAAAAAAAGCTCATGTTGAAAGACTTTTGAAACGAATTAAGGACTTTTGATTTGAAAATAATGTAAGTATAGTTTCTAATGGATGGTCAGATCCACAAAGGAGGCCTCTTATTAATATTATGATTGTATCAGATGGGGGTTTAGTGTTTATAAAGGCAATTGATGGGCTAGGTGAGTTCAAAGACAAACATTATATTGCTGGGGTGTTGAAGGATGCTATAAAAGAGATTGGACATGAAAAAGTTGTCCGAATTATCACTAATAATGCTAGTGTGATGAAGTCTACTGGAACTCTTATTGAAGGTGAGTATCCTAAAATATTTTAGACACCCTATGTTGTCCACACTCTCAATCTAGCTTTGAAGAATATTTGTGCAGCAAAAAACACCAAAAAGAATGAAGTTGCATATGAGGAATGTAGTTGGATTACATGTATTGCAGATGATGCATTCTTTATACGTGTTTTTGTCATGAACCATTCAATGAGGTTGTCAATGTTTAATGAATTTTGTCCATTAAAACTGCTCCAAGTTGCTGATACTAGATTTGTTTTGGTTGTTGTAATGCTAAAAAGGTTGAAGTTGATAAAAAGATGCCTTCAAGCCATGGCTATTAGTGACCAATGGGCTTCTTATAGAGGATGATGTTGGAAAAGCTCAAAAGGTGAAAGATATGATTCTAAGTGATCTTTGGTGGGATAAAATTGATTATATCCTTGAATTTACAGCACCTATTTAGGATATGCTACGAGTAGTCGACACAGATAAGTCTTGTCTTCATCTTGTGTATGAGATGTGAGATTCAATGATAAAAAATGTGAAGGCAGCAATATATTGGCATGAAGGCTTGGAAGATGATCAGTATATCTCATTTTGGGGTGTGGTGTATGATATACTCATTGATCGATGGACTAAAAATTGTACACCCCTACATTGCTTGGCTCATTCCTTAAATTCTAAGTAAGTACATTTATTTTCTATTTTCCTTAGTTCACCCTTCTAGTAAAACACACATTTCTTCTATATTTGTTTTTTAATCTTTAACTAGGTATTACTCCATTGAATGGCTATCGGAGAATCCAAAATGCATCTCTCCACATTGGGACCATGGAATTTCAATGGAAAGAAGCAAGTGTTTGAATCGATACTCTAAAGATGAGAATGAATTAAAGGTGGTGAAGTTTGAGTTTGCTGCATTTTCATGAGGGAGGTTTCCTTCACCAGATGCCTTGACAGATAGGTGGGCCTTACAACCTTTGGTTTGGTGACAATACCACAGTTCCGCATTTCCAACTCTTCAAATCCTTGTCCTTAAACTTCCTGGACAACCTTGTTCATCCTCATGCGTTTAGAGGAATTGGAGCACATACAAATTCATTCATTCCTTAAAAAGAAACAAAATGGCTCCTGCACGCGCTGAAGATTTGGTATATGTGCATTCTAATCTTTAACTCTTGTCAAGGCGCAATGAGAAGTACGTAAATACAGCAACAAAGATGTGGGATATTGTAGGAGACTCTTGGAATGAGAGTGATATACATGGAGGAGCTGGAATTCTTGAGAATGCAGCCCTTACACTTGATGAGCTAGAGTTGGAGGCCATGGTTTTTAGGAATGCTAACACTAGTGTTACTACTAGTGAAAGTGAAGTTTGAAGTGAAGCTATTGATCTTGATGATGATGATGTTGGTGCTTGATTGTCTTATTGATTATCTTTTATTTTATTTTAGTTTCAAACTTGTGAGTTGTATTCTAATTTCCGAACATCATGAAATGTTTTAGTTTCAATCTTGTGGGTTGTATTTAATTTATGAATATCATATTTTAGTTATTATCTACTATTGCTTTTAAATTTGGTATATGTTTATATAATGTGAACAAATATGCTTAGTAATATATTAAAAATATAAATAAATATATTTTTAATAATTTTTTAATCGCCGAATCCCGCCGCACCCGCACCCACATTTTTGAAAAATTGTCGAGTCCCGCATCGGCACCCAAGTCCCGAAACGCACCCATGCTTCATAGATGTTAACTTGAGACCAAGCTCAAGGGAACTTTGATATTGGTTAGAGAGCCTAGTACAGTGATGCTCAATTTTGCACCATTGGTATACTTCTGAAAGTCACATAAAATAGCGCTTCGAGCACTATCAAAAATTTCCAAACCAACTCCTAAAAACCACTAACATATTAGCATAATACGTTGTGCAAAATTCATTTTTGCTTTAGTACGTTGGGCAAATATTAGGGGTGGCAAATTAAGCCCAAACTCATTTGTCCGCCCAAACCTACCCACTCTAATTAAACCCAAATTCACCCAATTATTAATTGGGTTAAATGGGCATCAACCCAATTAGACCCAGTGATTATTGGGTTTTAACTAAAAACCCATTAAAACTCATTTAAGCCAAAAACAATATACCCAAACTCACCCTTCTCATAATAACTTAAAAAAAAAAAAAAAAAAAACCCAGCCCAAAACTTTGAGAATTTTTTATTGTGGTTTCTGTATAATCAAACAAAGAAGAATAACCAAATTTTGCTCAAGAAAAACACTACCTAATAATATTAGCTCATTCTCACTTCTTCTTCTTCATTGCTTGGAATTGGAATTGGAATTCTCCTTTCTTGTTTGTTTCTCGGGAATCCATTTTCCATGGAATCTCCTTCCACCTCGACTAGAAGATTTTGATTCCGAGACATGGAAAACCAAATGTAGTCTCACACCAGCCTTGACTTCTCCTCCATCTCCATCGACCGTGACGATGAGGATGACATCAACTACTCCGAACTCCAATCCATGACTAGAAAGGTCTAAATCTAATCATACACCACTGCTTGTTGCATGAAAAGAAAGAAAAAAAATGTGAATGATTAGTTTTCTTTGTTTGTTTGTTGCATTTTCGGTTTTTTTAGGGCATTATGCATCTTTGTTCGCAGCTAAATGAACTAAAGGTAGCGTCGAATGAAGAGTTTCAAAGAAACATCATTTCTAATTATTCAACCTTTGTTGGGTAACATTCTTGAGCAAAATCTGGTTATTCTTCGTTGTTTGATTATACAGAAACAACAATAAAGAATTTTCAAAGTTTTGGGGTGGACCAAGTTTTTAGGGTTGTTCTGTATTTTTCTTATTTTTGGTAGATTTCAACTGTTTGGTAGGTGAGAAAGTGTGGGAAAGTACAAGAAATTTGTTTAATATTTTGGTCATTTTTTAAGATTTTAGAGTACTTTGGTCATTTTCACTTTAATGGCATTTTGGTAATTGGGTAATTGGGTGAGTTAGGGTTTACTTATAATAATTGGGTTAGGTTGGATTTGGATTAAAAGCAATTAGTTAAATGAGTTTTAAATGAGTAAATGAGTTTTATATACCTAGCCCAATTATGTCCACCCCAAACCCATCAAACCCATCCATTTGACACCCTTAGCAAATATGCACAAACATAGTTATTATACATTTCAATTTTTAATTTTTAATTTTTTTTGCATTTTTGGAGAAAAAAAGAAAGAAAGAAAATTGGAAGCATGTGAAAAGCGATAAACACATTTAATGCACGAATTTAGAATAAACAATATGTGGATGTTTTGAAAACTAATTAGATAAAACAGAAAATAATAGTTGTTAAAATATGTAGAAATTTTTATACGAAGTTGACTTGAATGGCCTTACTCTCCAAGCAAAACCATTTCTTCTGCTTATTAATTGTTTTGAGTGTGACGTTTCATTTATTTTCTACTTTATTTTTTGGGTGGATTGGGGTGTCTCTGTATGGTAGAAAGTTAAACATCGTTTTAGGGATGCACTGCATGGCCCTCCAAGAGTGGGCCTATGTGATTTGGGTTTGGCCTTCACAGGATGGCTTTGTTCCAACTTTCTTTCTATTTTGGACAATGGGTTTTATTCCACTTGAAAATATGTTTGCTTCTTTGGCAAGTAGATGTTGAGATCTAGCTGAGAAGGTATCCTAGTCCAACTTTTCCACAGACTTCTTTTAGTGGAGACAAATCAATTTAATTATTTTTTGTTCCACTTGAGAAACTATGTTGCTTTTTATTTGTTTTTAGTTGGAGATTGGACTAGGGGTTTTGCTCCACAAAAAAATAAGTTTGCTTCTTTGGTACGTAGAAGACTAGTCCTTGTGATAGAAGGTGACTGTATCTATATCCTGGTCCAACTTTCCATGGAAAACTTTCCATGGCTTGTCTTCAAGTGGATGGCTTGATAGATGCTTTGGAATTTTGGTGAACATCTTTGAGAACTTCAAGTTATTTAAGGATTCCTTGGGCATCAACTAGTGTAAAAAAGGAACCAACTCTGCCTTGCTGAGATAGATATAGGATCAATAAAACTTTCGCATCTGTTTGTACAAAAATTTATGTATATTATAGCATAAAAATTTGTTTATTTATTTTTATTTTATATATTCACTTTTCAAAACATCACACATCAGATTATTTATTTTACACTACATTTTATTAAGATATCAATTTTTTAAAAATATTTTTAATTGTTTATCTTTCTTCATATACAATAATTGCCATTTACGCTCTTCCTTCATACCCGGCATACGTAAAGAAAGAATAAAAAATTAAATTCAAAATAATAATATCAATGTAAATTTACATGATTTATTGTAGTAAATTGTAAATTTACATAATTTTACACTCATTAATATTGATCATTTTTGGGTAAAAATGTATAAATTTTACAAAATTTTCTATCATACACGTTGATGTGAGTTCTCTTAATATTTGCACTGCAAATTTCCTATTAGATGTCTTCCCTTGATAATATATTTTCATTTTTAAAACCCAAAAAAGGGGTATTTATACTTCCTTCCCTTATGGCTTGAAGAAATTAACACTTCTCCCCCTCATTCTCTTCCTTTTTGCCTATATTAGTAATGAAGTATTCTAAATTTTTATAAGAATCTCTTTACAAAATTTAAATCATGGTTAGTAAAAAAATAACTAATAACTTTAGAATAAAAATATAAAATCTATCAAGTACCAAAACACTTATAATGACAAATCTCTCCATACTCATTAAAAAAATTAATAAGCAAAATTCATGCTTAATATTTTAAAATACACTTTAATTAAGAATTTAAAACAATAAATTTTAATTACAGAATAAGATAATTTGAAAACTTGACAGGTTAGTATACAATATTTTTAATATGAATTTCACAAAATTTGGTCAATCAGATGTCAAGGAGGGAAAGTGTTTTTTTCTTTCAAAATTGTGGTGAAGTGTTATTTCTCCAAATCTCAAGGGAGGAGACTATAATTACAAAAAATAATAATAAAGAATAAATTAAATCAACTTTATTGAGGTTTATCCAAATGATACTTCCAAAATGAATTTTTTTTTTTTTTTAAATGCTACATATAAATCTATCCTTTACTTTCTTGTCAAAATATTTCATTATTAAAAAAAAAAAAATGATTCTCACCTAAATTATAGATTAGATGATATCCCATTAAATTAATATTAATATGTAAATGATACTTCTGACTTTCCTTTTCTAAGAATTTTCCTTTTATATACGTTATAATCTGTTTTAAAAAAATAAAATATTTTATAAAAAAATTTATGGTGCAAGAAGAAATACATAGTTATCTGTTATATTAAAAATACACCCTTTCACCTTACTAAAAAAAATAAAAATAAAATAAAAACCTTGTAATGGCAATCAAATCAATGCATCAAAGTGTGTTTCGGTAGGTACACAAACGCTACCACCAAACCAACTTATTTGCCTCAACAAACACCCTTGCCCCCATCACGCACCCAAAGAAAGCCAAAAAAAGAAAAAAGAAGAAAAAAAAACAAGGGTCGTTTAGTTTAGGTTATGGTATGGACGAGTTGGTCAAAGGGCACTTCCAGCTAAGAGATCCAGTTCTGACTTCTCATCGCACAAACACCACTCGATTTACCAAAGTTTAAGGATCCAATTATCAATAAACCCACCAAATAAATGTGACCACACGGTTTAACCCCTTCAAAAAAAGAAAAAAGAAAAAAAAGTAAGATCTATTTGGATAAAATCTTAGCCAACCCTAATCAATCCACGCACTTAGAGTCCGTTTTCAAGGTTAGAAGTCCAAGTTTAACTTGGAAGCTTCTTCTTCTTCTAAAAAAACAAGGAAACTTCAAATAACCTAAACAAAACTTTGACTCATTGACATACGTTACAACCATTTCACAATTATCTTATAGTCGATTAATTATTAGATACTTTTAAAATGCAGTAATACAATGTTCCACTTTCTCATAATTATAATAATTTATATTATGAAAGGAGAGACTATCATGTTATTGTAAGGTCTATTATCTAGTTGTATTGACATATGTCCAAAAGTTGTTATGTGTCATAATCTTGACAAATCTAATACAACTTTTGATTATTTGTCATTATCTTGACAGTTAAAGTGCAATTGAACACTAAACCCAAGCTTTCAAGAGTACCTAAATAATTACCTTTATCCTAAAACCATCCAATTTTAGTCGTCCACTCTATAAACTAAACATGAAATTCCCATCCATCAACAATTGCAAAAACCATCATCAACGGTGTAGAATTTAGTTGCCTTGAACTTGTCAAAATAATAATAAGTGTCTTAAATTAGACATGTGTCATCATTTTATCAAGTGCAATTGGACACTAGATTTAAACCAAGTCCCTTTTAAAAGTATTTAAATAATACTCTTTATCCTAAAACCATCCAATCTCAGCCATCCACTCCACAATCCAACACTCCACAATCCAACACTCCACAAAATACAAACACACACAATCAACGATGTAGAAACAAAGAGAGTAAAAAAAATAGTTGAAAAACCAGAATAGAGGAGGGAATCCCAATTCCAATTCCAATTCCAATTTCCAATTCCCACTTTTTTTTCCTCCTTCCCCTCCCGCCACATCTAGTTTTGCGTAGAAAGAGAAAAAAAAGAAAGAAAGAGTAAACCCAAAACATTTCCACCCGACACGTGTCCGTCTCCCCCTCCCCACCCATCTCTCCTAAATTGGACAATTCACCGTTACCCTTCACTTCTCTCTCTCTCTCCCTAAAAAAAAAAAAAAATTTCTTTTATTATATTTCTCTCTCTCTCCCCTTTCTCTCCTTGACAGCACGATCGACAGCGCTCGGATCGAATTCCGACCAGAGAAACAAAACCCTAAAATCTCTCCATCTCTCTCTCCAAATTCAATTCCTCCCAAACCCAAAAAAAAAAAAAAACCCACAAAAGCTTTTTGCTTTTTCTGCAAGAATTCGATACCAAAGCAAAACGCACACTTCGTTCTTCGCCGTCGATTGCGTTCGTCCCCAAAAAAACACTAGGGTTTTCACGCCGTCGTAATAATCACCTCGATTATTTTCCATTTCGTTTCGTCGCCGATTCAGGTTCTGTGTTTTTTTTTTTCTTTTTTCTCAAAATTCCTATCCATTTTCTTTGATCCCTGTTTTGCAAACCCTAGTTTTTTTTTATTAGCTTAGCTTAGAATCCCCAAAAAATAAAAAAATAAAAAAAAGAGAGACAAAATTTGATTGATTCTTTTATCTTTGTAGATATATTCGATTAACGGCGTCGTTTTTTTTATTATTCCATTTTTAGCTGATTTGTAGGTTCCTTACAAGAAACTCTGTGAAATTTTTGGTGCGTTGTTTTAGTTTGTCATCTAAAATCGAGGGTTTCGTTGTTAGATTAGAATTAGATCTTCCACTTCACAAAGCTTTGATTTTGATTTTGAATTTTTTTTTTGTTTCTCTGAAAAGAAAAAAAAAAGAAAAGGAAATCTAGGGTCTGCTTTTGCTTTGTTGGATTTGTAGAGAGAGAGAGAGAGAGAGAGATTGGGTTTAGGTTGTGTGAGTATATACAATGGCCTTGAACTTTTCACATCGACCAATCTTTCCGGCGCATCTGGCTGAGGACAATTTGGTTGCGCCAATGAGGATTGCTAATGGGTATCTTGTTGAGGGAGTTTCGGAGAGGAATGGAGATGGGTTTGGGAGGTCGTGGATTTCTAGCCGGGATGTTGAGGATCGATTTGATTATGGAAGGGATAGGTGTGATAGGAGTGGGTCGCAGGAGTCTGTTTCGAATGATGTTCTTGATCTGTTGCCTTCGGATCCGTTTGGTATGGACATAAGTACCACTTTTACGGCCATCACGGGTTGGCTAGAGGATTTTCAAGCTGATTATGGTGGGTATGGTGGGAATGAGGTTGGGACAAGTGATGGGAGTTATCAGTTATTCGCGGGGTTGAATTTTATTTGGAATAATGCTTTGAAGTACCAGAGTTTTTCAGGGAATATGGGGGTTGATTATAGGTTTGATGTAGCGGGTGGAATTGGGGGGTGTTTTGGGAAGATGGAAGTTGGTGATACATCTTGCTGTGGCAGTTTTGGATCAGATTGTAACGTGGATGGTATTCTGGGTCTGGGCAATGAAACTCCGGGAGTTTCTGGCCAACAAAGTGAAGCTTGTCCTAAAGGTAATGGGATTTGTTCTGTTGGAGATAGCAGAGCTCCTCATGGGGCTTTGAACTTTGCCCTTGGTTATCTGGGTTTGCGGGATCTTCTTGTTGTTGAAACTGTTTGCAGATCTCTTCGATCTACGGTTCGAGGCGACCCTCTTTTGTGGAGGAGTGTACACATTGATCAACCTTTGAATGAGAAGATTACTGATGAAGTTCTTTTGCAATTGACTAATAGGGCTCAAGGTAGTCTTCAATGCCTGAGCCTGGTGGAGTGCCCAAGGATCACTGATGATGGTTTGAAACGTGTGCTTGATAGTAACCGTAGGCTAACCAAGGTCAGTGTGACTTTATTTTATAAATGTCAGCTGTCAGATTGATTCCTGAATTTTTTCTTTGTTAAATGTGTTTATGCATGCATTTTTGGAAGTATATATCCTTACTATTAAAATTCTCTAAAAGGATTGTCCCTTTTTTAGATCATTTAAATTTAAATACCATGACCATGTGCTAAAAATTTTACTGCTATAACAAAGATAAAGACTCGCCAAGAGCCTTGTAGCTCAATTGGCACCTCTTGGTGTTTCCAATGGAGATGTTCAAAGGTTCAAATCCCCCGGTCCCCATTGTTGTAACTATGAATTATTATTAAAAAAAATAGATAAAGATAATTTGAATTGTCATTCACAGCTTGGATCCTTGCTTGATGTTCTGCCTTCTCTTTAAAGTTGTTCTTTTCTGCTTCTGGAGGTGCTCTTGACCTCACTTTTCAAAAGGTTCTTGGTATAAAAAGCAAATTTGTAGTTATAGGATTGGAAGGTGCTTTTAGAATGTCTTGAAAGTTGATTCAACATCTTACCTGCAGGTTTATATTTTACCAGTTGCTTTTAAAATGGATTAATTCATACAAAAGTGTCCGTATGTTTATCTACATGCATCTACAAGTACATCTGGAGATGCGAATCTACTTTTGACTTGGTAGTTTTAATTCTGTGAAATTGGGTTAGAAATCAAGCGTGATTTGAACCAACTTTAGCCAAATCCAAGCTGAAACCGGGTTGATGTCAGGATTGTGAGGTCTAAAGTTGACCTTTTGCATCCCATTCTGTTTATTTAGTCACAATGACCAAATTATAAGGTCTAATTCCAATCACCAATTGATAACTTTATAATGGATTGTGTCCTTATGAGAACATAGAATATACCTATGATAAGCTTGAGTTTTATTTATTAAAAAAAGGAAAAAAAGGAGGGGGAGGGGAAGTGTAATAGCTTGATGATGCGAGGTTGGGTTAGGTTGGGTGGATTATTGGTGGCACCAAACTGAGTTGCAGAGTCCTACCTTTCTTGCTATGTTGACACTTTCTGG
Organism: Quercus variabilis; assembly: GCA_030445155.1. NCBI lineage: Eukaryota > Viridiplantae > Streptophyta > Magnoliopsida > Fagales > Fagaceae > Quercus > Quercus variabilis. The sequence goes on along the minus strand of CP129447.1, from coordinate 55,031,907 downwards.
GGGATATATAATTGAAATTTTATTAAAATAGAAAATAATCAATATTCAAGATGCTTATAAGATATCATCTTTAAAAATTACAACTGAAAACTTGAAAGAGAAAAGATCACAATGTGTGCTGCCCAAAGTGTGCATCCATTCATATAATAAATGTAAGAAAATGGTTTTGAGTAACCCGGGTTTACACACATTCACACGTGTTATTGATCCTTTTATGCTCTGGCCACCATAGCCACTCTAGACTATTCATTGGAATTTGTTGAAACAACAGGTTTTTTAAATACTTGACGTGGGGATGCCCTTTCTCTTTTCTCAACTTGTTACTGTATCAATTTCTATATGCAATAGTCTGTTTGAGCTCCATATAGTATGTCATGTCGCATGTTGAATTGACAAACTGCTAAAATTTATCTTCCTTTGTGCAGTTGAGTGTGCCTGGGTGTACAAGACTCAGCATTGAGGGCATTGTGAGTTGCCTAAAGGCTTTCAAGTCTGTGGGCACTCTAGGAGTGAAGCATTTACGAATTGGTGGACTTTATGGTGTAACACAGAAGCATTTTGAAGATTTGAAGTTTTTGTTGGGCCTGAATGATAATATGCAGCAGAATGCCCGCAAGCCACATTTCTATCACAGAGGAAATTTTTATCTGTCCTGTGATGATGATCGTTCAATTGATATTGAAATGTGCCCAAGATGTCAGAACCTGAGGCTTGTTTATGATTGCCCCGCTCCGGGTTGTCAAGGGAAAGAACATGCAACTCAGGTATGCAGGGCATGCACGCTTTGCATACCACGGTGTGTGCAGTGTGGTCGGTGCATTAATGACAGTGAATATGAGGAAACATTTTGTTTGGAGTTGCTTTGCTCAGATTGTTTGAACCAGCTACCAAAGTGTCAGGAGAGGCATGATAGAAAGTTTGGCCCCTCTAAGCCTGCTCTTCTACATGAACAGAGCCATAGCTTTTCTCTTCATGGCTAGAGACAGATATCTGTGTATGTCTGCTGGTTTCACATTGTGGATGAGATATAGCAAGAGTGGTCATCTGGATTGCTACCATGAATATATGTAAGGCAGCTTAGAAGAGTATGTTTCCATTTCTTTCTCAGTTGACTGTCGGGTTCTGCCTGTGGGTGGACTTCAACGTTGGCTGGATGCATTTGGTATATTCTGAGTATGGAGTTAATGTCTGTATTGATATGGAGGGAAAGGGTGAAAAAAGTGAAAGGAAAGAAATGAATAGAAAATGTATAGAATATTATGAAGAAATTCTCTGCACGAATTACAAGATGATCTTATTGTTGTTGGTGGTTCTCGTGAATAAATCTGACTAGTGCATTGATTTGTACTTGGATATTCAGAAGTGTCAGTGAGTAGGTGCAGAAGTGGGATTTGATATTTCAGCGCCGTCTTGCAGGGAGTACGAGAGATGATGTAGAGAACAAAGTAAAAAGAAAGATGACTCGTCTGTTATATGATATTGGTAGTCATTCTTCAATAACTTGTATGCTGCATCGGGGAAGGAAGCAGTGATATTTAACTGATAGCAGTGAAATGGGATGACCTTTGGTCTCTCAGTCACCCAAGGATGTTTAATGGTTATTCTTCCTGCCATGCTTATGTATGTGATACAGACCGATGTTGGAGCTGTATTTTCTGTGACAAACGGCTATGAATAATGGAGCCTCTTTTTTGCAGGAGGATATTTCTTGTTTGAGCTGGGAAGTCTTAACAAACTCTGTGCTTTGGGCTCTAATATATCTCCATTCTCATTTATTATTATTTTCTGGCTCCTAGTCCTGGGTTCCTTCCTCGATTGTAGAAGTAACAGTTAATTTTTACCTTCCACGGTGATTGTTATTTTTCATTACAGATGGCCATTGTACTTTATGTTTCTTCCTATTGGATGAAGATTTTTGTCGGGCTCAGTTATAGTTGTCAAACTGTGTAAGTTTAGATTCTCATGCCAAAAGTGCTCTTGCTTCTTTCTCTTGAAAGATGTCAGTTTTTGGCATGTAGCTAGAAGAAGTATTGAACACTAGTCATTTATTAAATTGAATGTTTAACAATTCTACTTAAGCAATAAGCATCTATTATTGACAGATCTCTCTTACATTTTAAGTTCTGATTCTTTAGGCTGCTCTAGTTGAAAATTCCATGCTTATGACTTCTTTACCTCTCTTTTTAATTTTAATTTTAATTTTTTTAAAATTTTATCTGAGATAAAATTTTGCTCTTAACCTATTCCACAAGCATTCATCCTAAGGGTGCGTGATGGTTTACTTCTTTAGAGCAACTAGTATTGCACATGGTTTACTTCTTTAGAGCAACAACTATTGCACATTGTCATTTAGTGATTTTCCTTCGGCCTTTTGGCCTTCACATTCACTATAAACCTTTTCCTCATCCCTTGGTAGGAAAAATAAGCATTTTTTCCTAATTTACAAACCATATAGTACAATGTCTTTGTTTTTAAATTATTTAGCAAAATGCCTTTGTTTTTTAAACTCGATTTTGACAAAATTGAGTTACAAATGAAATTTGATATTACTAATGTTGAGTTTTATGCAATTATACCACTTCAATTTTTTTGAAAATTTAAGTGAAATTAGACATTCTATTTAAAAATATACATATAACTCGATTTTGAGAGTATCGAGTTTTACACAACTAGATTTTGTCCAAATCGATTTTCAAAAATAGTGGTATTTTGCTAAATAATTTCAAAATAAAAGCATTTTATTACATAGTTTGTAAATTAGGGACAAATATCCATTTTCTCCCTCTCTTTCCTTGGCACTGTTATGGAAATGGAAATAACGAGTACTTTTTAGTTTTTACTACTTAAAAAGCAGAAAGTACTGAAAAACTGATTGAATATTGCGTTCGTTTAGTGTGATAATTACCATTTGGATTGGCTCACTTCAGTTGGGGCAAGTTGACCGTTGCCCTGTGACTAGTGTTTTAAATTTTGCAATGAATGCTGAAGCAATCATGTGAGGATGCACAATAGATTTTAGAGCCCCACATTGAATACGAATAACTTTAATCGATTAAAATGGATTAAACTTCTTTGTTTTATAGTACGACATTCGATCTTTGGGTGCCACATTGAATCAACACATTGTGAGAGCCACCAAAGCAATATAATAAAGGCATGAAAATTTTGTGATTAGAAAGATACTAATTCCACAATTTTATTTCATGAACAAAATCAATTATGTACGAACATGATTTTTTATGCTTGAGAATCTAACTTGATGATATAACTTGAGGTGGTCTGTTGAATATATAAATATCCTATGTGCATGATGCTAATTTATGTATCAGATTCCGAATTTAACAATGAAACACTTATTCCTCTAGGTGGTGCATGGGAATGTTTACATTAATTAATACATGGTCTTATTACCAATTTTTTTTTTTAAATAAATTAAAATCGAAGGTTAGCTCACTATTTAATAACTATTACCCTTCTCATGAGCTAATCAAAATCAATTAATTTTAATTCCATGCATTCATACTTACTTTGAAATCATATTTCAACTAATGGAAATTCTCTCATATGACAGTCAAAAATTTCAAATTTTCACATATAATAATAAAATTTCACATATAATCATAAAATGAACAATTTGTTATTGAACTCCATAACGACCTATTATGATGTCAAATTTTACTTTATGTTAAATATGGCATTTTATGAACATGTAAAATAATGACTTTACCCTTATATCTCAAAAATGACCATCTCTTCTCTTGGGTATTTTTTTGACCTAAAATGAGAATTTTCGCATAATTACAAAAATGAGATATTTATACAAAGAAGAGGTAATCGTGGAGTTGACTACCCTAAGAAATCTCCTTCAAGTAAGAAAAGATCAGATAGAACTCACCACATCCTCCTTATAATATGTTAGGTCTTCTTAAAAATACAAGTTGTAAACACATCTAAAGTTTAGATTTGGAGATTTATTGTCATCCAATCAGATGTCTGGATCTACAATTTGATCATTTCACAAATGGGCAAGGTTTAGATACAGTTCTTTAAGTATTATTTCATAAATTCTTCAATTAAATTCAAACACATTGTTGCATTGACCAATCACCCAAAATGATTAAATCTAATTTAGACATGAGATTCTCAAAAGCAATAATTTAATTTAGACATGTATACAGTATGCGTTTGGATCTTGATTATAAGTCAGTTTATTGCTTTTTTTCCCTCTACAATTTGCGAGTCTCACATTAATTTCCTACTTATTTTATTTAGCTTTTACTATTTATTTATAGCACTTAAAAAAAAAAAAAAAAAAGAACTAGATAATTTGTTCTTAAATGGACACCAAAATAAGTGAAGATGATGCGCATCGCTTCAAAAACTATATCTAAAATTTGCCCTTTGCATATTATAATTAACCCTTTTATTTTATCCCATCAAAAAAAAAAAAAAAACCCCCTTTTATTTTAAGAAATTTGAAACATTCAACAATTGGATATACTACTGGCCAAAGCTGCCAAGAAAATTATCATAAATATTTACAGCCCAAGCCTTTTCCAGGCCATCCACCTCATTCCAGTCATTGTCACACAGCGAAGCAAGTTTCAATCTTGCATCTGTTTGTCACGTTGCCTTTATGACCTTGTAGTACATAGATGATAGAACAACTGATGTCAATAAAAGCCAGATTTAACTCTTTGAGGCTCTAAGCTGACTACAAGTACAAGATGTTTTGCGTGTTACCATTCAACTCTGAGTGCTGAATGAGTTTTCAAAGTACATAAAAAGATAGACATTTCCCATTGCTACAAAAATCTTTATAGTTTCTTTTCATGTGAAAAACATTTATAGTCCTCAATTTTTGATTATCTCCCTGTCAAGGACAGGCCTAGAAAAAATCTAAGAAAACATAGAAGAGAAAAAGAAAGATAGAGAGAATGATAAAAGAATCATAAATATAAATATAGATCTATTGGTTGTAACAGTGGTGTACTTTTTTGTTGACGAAGAAGAAAAGTGCAGAAAAAAACAACTTTATTCTACTATCAATGGAAAAGTAAGCCAAAGTCCTAGATTTTTTTTTAATCAAATGAGCAAAAATTTGAAACATTTTTTTTCTTTCTTATAAAATAAATATTTTAAGAATAGTGCTATTGACACAGCAATTTCACAAAAAAATCTAGGTGGCAAGTTGTTAAAGGTAGAAAAAAAGTGATCTTAGTTGTGGGTTTTGATAAAAATCAGTTAGAACTTACCACTTAACATTTATTGTTAAATTATTGTGAAAATATTGTGAAAGTAGCATTAAAATGATTATATTCAAACTTATATCAGCTGGGTTTAAACAAAATTTAGGGTCGGGGGTTCAAAATTTTATTTTAAGGGCTCAAAAATGTTTTTTTATTAAAAATCATATATATATATATATATATAATTGGCCAAAGTCAAGAAAAATTATTGCTAAATTTAGTGCATGATCAATCATAGATGATTTTTAGAATTAAAGAAAAATTTTGAGCTACATAAATTGATAGGTGGTTAAGTTGAAACTTGAAATATATTAAGAAATAATAATAATTTTTTATTTATATTTTGTAAACACTAAATGAAAATTAGTTTTATTTTTAATTTAATGTTGAATATGAATGTAATTCTCTTTCTTAAATGGTGTTTTTTTTTTCTTCTTTGTGCTTTAGCCCCAAAGATGAAATTCTGATTTCGTCCCTTAGAAGATTTTTTTTTTTTTTTTTTGAAAATGAGGAAGCGAGGAAGAGGGATTCAAACCCTAAATCTCCTAATAAAAAAGAGCATGTTATGCTATTGAATTATAGTGCTCTTAACCTAGTGGGTTCTAGTTAGTTTAATTAGTAAAGTTTCTTGTCATTAAATAAGAGATCCGAGGTTTGAACCCCGTTTACCCCAAAAACCAATTGATGCCCTAAAATAATGATAAGAGCAATCATTATAAGCTTAACCCTCACACGAGGGTCTTGCATCTTACATACGGTAATTTATGACATTAATGATCGTGAATATGAGGAACAAGAACAACAATACTATGAATATAATAATATTTATACTCAATTTCATAACTTGTTGACTTATGTGATTGTAAGTGGTTAATGAAAAATGATGGCTCTATATTGGCAGAAAGAATCCACCACTCATAGCCACATAAGTCAACAAGTTGTAAAATTGGGTGTGCGATTGGGTTTGTCTCCATAATTATTCCGTGAGGATTGTTTTGTTTTGGAGTTGATTAGTTCAGATTGTAGGAAACAGCTACTTATGTGACAAGAGAGGCGTGATAGAAAAGTGGGTCCGTCCAACTCTAAGCATGGCTCTTCTCCATGAACAAAGTTATAGCTAATAGCTTCGTCTTTATTATGAAGGAAAAAGTTAATTATCCAAGTCATTCGAAACCCATTATTCATGTTTTTAATGCCAATCACGGAATATCTTTGAAATTTTTTGAACGTAATCATGGTAACACACATATAAGAGGGCTTTGTAAGCAGTGACAACATGTGCACATACCTTGCTTGTGCCACCCTTTAAGAAAGTCCAAGCAAGCAAATGAACAAAGAGAAAAGAAAACACGAATGGTTGAGTAATGATGAAAGCTAGAGATAATTGAGGTAATCAGCTCTATAAAGTATAATCTATATATGTAGTTGTCTATCATTTGGCTTTTAACAATGTAACTCATGATACAAACAAAATTAAAACGAAAAAGAAATTGGAAAAAAATAAAGAATGTCTTATCTCATTATTCTTCACAAAATGAATGGAGGATAGATTATAGTTAAATATTATGGAATCATATATGAAGTGACAGAGACCCCGGAAGCAATATGGGAGGGTGAAGCCTATAGAATGTATTTTCTTTTGTAGCAAAAGAGGCCTTCATAATCACAAGCAGTCCTCATTGTTTCTGAGATTTCTTGCGGATATCTTTCACCCATTTGAAATTTAATATTGACTTCCCAATCTTGCTCCCTTTAGACCCATCCTTGTTCTTCTTCTTGTCATTCTCTGATGCTGCTGCTGATGATGGTGGCGGGGGATCGGGGTGATCGTCCCATTGATCAGCCCATGAAAGTCCAGAATCCATCTCTCCTTATTATTATTTTTTTTCCCCCTAACACTCTTTGAATTTCCTGAATTGGAACCTTTTTAGATAAACAGCTTTAGAAGTTTGTTTTAAAATTCATTTGCTTATTTTAGGCTCATGTTGGCTTAGCCCTTAATTGGACGGACGCAAGGAATAAATTTGTTGGATGGTGGTTATTTTGGATGAACAGCCATCGAAATTTGCTTAAGCTACCAGTTGCTTAATCAAAGTTGCTTTACTCAATTTGATTCTTAACGTGGTCAAATCCTTTTCTTTTGACTAAAGGAATGAATTTGGTTATTTTGGTGAACAAGGGATGTCCCTTCGTGTAGCCTTTTTGACTGGGTCTCTATTGCTCAAGGCAATGATCAAATCTACATTTATGCCAAACCTTACATTTGCCTAATCATCTCAGCCACTAACTCACTGGCTAAATTAGGAGAAAATACACCATGCATCCAGAGCAGGTTTCCTTCCTCTTACATGGAGGTGGACCCCACACGTGTTGGGTCCACCCCAATGTGAGATGAGAGATACTTGCTTCAGATGCATGGTATACCTCCACGCTAAATTTTAGGATAGGTTTTTGTTCTTAAAGTGAGATTCCTTTCAACTGTTTTAGAAAGCAAAGATTATACTTATTAACTTGTTTGCTCAAACAAACAACTCATCCTCCAGATAACAGGTTCTAACACCTCCAACATCATGAACAACAAAACTAACTGCAAATCATGGACCCTGTATTCCAATTTGTTTGCGACATAATGAAAAGAAAAAAAATATCTTATCAATAAGATTTATAAGTTTACAATGAGAGCCGATAAACAAATACATGAAGAACCAATGGAATACAGATTAAAAATAGGGAGCACCAAAATAGGAGTCATTTGCTTAGCCTTTTTACTTGGGAATACATTATCACCTATAAAATTCAATATGACCGGCAATCTCCCTACAAAACAACTTTGACTCACTAGCCAACTTCAGGCTCTTGACAATGGCAAGTCCTGTTTGTTTGTGTGTAGATGATGGCTTATATGACATGGCAGCTTCTTTGCTCCCCAGCGACAGAGCCCCCCTGGCAGGAATCACATTTTCCCACCAAAATTCACGTAAAATGGCATGTATCATATCCCAATAAGAACGGTCTCGATGTACACGGAATATTGTGCTTCCATTTGGCGTCCAGCAATACAAATCAACCCATTCTCTGTCCATTATCTCCATTTGACCCTGCACTTGAGGCATGTAATAGAATGGCATAGTTGACCAGGGCAGACCAGTCTCGGGCTTACCCTTGTTATATGGGCACTTTACTTCCAGGATCCCACCTCCTGGAACGCAACCAAGAAGACCATCAGGGGAAGCACCCATCCAACCAAAACGCTCCTCTGAATGAGTTGCAAACCCTAATGAGCTCACCTCACGACCTGTGATGCTTCTGTACCGGGCTACAGCCTCTGCTTCATTGAGCACACCCCACTCCATGGCACACTTTTTAGAAGTTTTCACAATTTCTACTTCTGATTCAAAGACTTTCTCATGCCAGAGCTCAAAGCGACGGGTTCCTTTCCAAAAGCCCAAGGCAGTGCTGAAAGTGCTTGTGGTCAGCTTGTCCTTGCGAAGGGCAAACCATTCTTCTGAACGTTGGGGAGCCTCAGATGGAGTAAGTTGTGCAGCCAACACCAAAGATGAGGGTGGACGGCCAATGAGAGGAGCAGTTGGAGAGATCAACGTTGACTTGCATGTGGAAATGATTCTCAGGATTCCGTTTCCATGCTTTTCTTTTGGAGACAGCAACAAAACTGATTGATGGTGAGTGCCATATGGCCTAGAGACACAAATATTGCTCATTGCTGAGATAATCATACAGTTGATAGCAACTTTATTTCGATGAAGGATCCTACAAAGGCCACATACTGCTTGAAAGTTTAGTTGAAGAGTTTAGCAAAAAATATTTTAGGCAAAATCTTCCTATACAAGATAATATTGTTGGAGTACAACATACTGAGAGAAATAGAGAAATGACTTTATAAAATAAAAACAAATAATTGATCTATAATAAATATGAAAGGAAGCATTATATGCCACTGCTAAACCGCTAACAAGGGGTGTCAATGAAATCAACAGGCTGGACAAATGTCTTTTTATTTCTTCACTCAAGCAGCCTTCCATCGAAATAAGCATATTTGATAAGCAAGGATTTGCAAAAGATTTTTTTGTTGAAGTAAAGAATTGAATACTCATTCCTTATCCTACAGCAGCATTATGCAATTCCTTTTCTGGGAGTAGAACAGTCTAAAACAATGAATGCGTATACTTGACTAAGCTATATTGATACAGGCCAAAACTATGAATCTGAACCTTTCCCGTTCCAAAGGAAAGAGCCTCTAATTTTAGTCACATATGGCCCAAGCAAAATACAGTCAACACTTGGCAATGACAGGCAAAAATTGATCATTTCATGTCAATTCACCTAACCTTTTCTCAAACATGAATTTTATCACGTAACTTGATGCGCTTATCAACTACTTGACTCTAACAGTGACATTTCCAGGACTTGTCAAGCAACTAATTTTTGCAGATAAACATTGCAAAATAGATAAGAATGACTTATTGAAATTTGCTGAAAATAATCCTCAACCCTCAATAGTTAGAAACAAATTATTCACCCCCCAAAATAACAACTTTCTTACCCATAGCTAAGTTAATCTAATTGAATGTTTTCACAAAATATAGCCCACAGACCAAAAAGCAATAAGATAAATTAACCAAGCAATTACTTCCCTTGTTTCCATTAGTGCTAATCACAGGTTAATACATCATACAAACTAAAATGGGCATGAGCACAAAAGCAAAAAAAAAAAAAAACCAATCCCTAACAATCAAACAACACTAATTATTAAGCAGATAAGAGCAAAAAACAAAAAACATAAAGAACCCAAGGTGTTTGATTTAATACCTGAGAGAGACCTAGAGTTAAAGGAATTAACTTTGGGGTATGAAAAGGCCGACGGCGGGCTCAGAATGCAAGTGGGTCCTCCATTATTCAGCCAAAAATGGGAAGCTTTGGGTTGAGTGGAGGCGGCTTGAATGAGCTTCATCGCTTAAAGTTTGCACATAATCATGACCAAAGCCATGAAAGAATAAGAAGATCAAGTTAACAAATTACTGTAAGTTCAAGTTTTTGGGCAGCTAAGTTTGAGGCTATGGCGGTAGTTGAATAAGGGGTTTTGCTGCAATTCATGGATGAAGAGAGAGAGAGAGAGAGTCTGAGTGAGCCTATCAAATAGTTTCAGATGCGCAACGTTTTGGATACTCATGCAATACGCCGTCGTTGCGATTTTTTTATTTTTATTTTTTTATACTCTTTTTCAGTTTTTCCAATAGGATAAAGATTTTTTTTTTTGGGTGTAAATTATTACAGTATTTTTTTTTTTTCGAAATGGTAAATTACTTTTTAGATTTTTGAATTTTGAGTATTTTTCATTTCAACATATAGTATTTTATTCTAACCTCAAAGTTAGAAATTTTTATTTAAACTTTCTATCATATATACTCATTTTTTCTATTAACACTATTGAATATCACATTACTAACTTGTTTCAATGAAATTTAATTTGAAGTTTAATTGAAACTTACTCTGATATCAAAAATAAAAATAAAAATAAACTTACCGAATATTTTAGGATTTAATTAAACTAAATAAAAATCAAAGTATATTAAAGGAAAATGGCTAAAATATACTATTAAATTAATTCAAAACTAAAAACCTCATATAGGTCATTTTATGGCTAAGTGGTATGTGTGTATATATATACATATTTTTTTTTCTCTCATACACTTGGATATTTAAATTTTAATCCATTTTCAGTGTTATATTGTAGAATTAGGTTTATATTATTATTATTCTATCTTTTATCTCAAAAAAGGTTTATATTATCATTTAAAACTAATATGCTAGTAGTAAAAAAAAAAATGCTCATAATAGTTTTAATTAATAACTTTTTAAAAGACAAAGCTACAAGGATGATTTGTATATAAAAACTAGACCATAAAAAAAAAAAAAAATTCACTTACAAAACCAGTCAAAAAAAAAAAAAAGAAGAAGCAAAATTTCACTCACTTTATTATTATTATTTTTTACAACGAGAAACAAACAAATTTTGATTTTTAGTCTGAGTAGACCTTTGCATTTTATTGCACTAAAACCTGTATGACCAACTGGCTCCAACATGTACAGCGCCACAACTCATTTTTCAATTGGCATTTCGTGGACTTCTTTTGAAGGAGCCATTTCTGGATTTTAGTATGAGTTTTGTTGAAGTTTGAACAAATATGATTTCTTTGGATCCAGATTTGCCGCAATAAAGAATCAATTGAAAGTTAAAAATTCTTTTTTAACCTTTAACCTTTCAAATTTTTTTTCATCTCATAACTACAAGGTAATTTGACTGTGCAATCATTGCATGAGATCCAAATCTGACTAGTTTTTATTTTAAAAGATAATAAATTTGAAGTCAAAAGTCTTGTAATTTGATAGAATTATCTAAACAACTCGAGTTAAAATTCTCCTCTTCCATTTGTAGTTAAAAAAAGTTTTTTTTATTTTTTTATTTTTTTATTTTTTATTTTTAAGAGCAAAATGGAAATTGTGTCATCAAATTGATTTCAAATTCCTAATGCTTTCACAACCAGCTTATTAATCATCTCAACATCATTATTTATTCTAAACATTAAAAATTGACATAAACTTTAGTGCAATTTAAAAAAAAAAAATGTTTAGTGCGTTCTTAATTGTTCTATTTTCTCAAATATTTTAAGTGTATTAGATGAAAACGTTCATATTCAAATTCTCTCCCTCCATCTATCGAATTAATGAAAAAAAAAACGATAAGATATTTACTTGATATTTGCAACATATTAATTATCTAAATGATATAATTTCTTAAAAAAATTAAAACTTCCCCTAGTCTAACCCTAAGAATCTTGGATGTTAGATCCCTCAACCTCAGGATAAAGTAAACCACCCCCCCCCCACCCCCCCAAAAAAAAAAAAAAAAAAAAAAACCAAATCATTTTGAACAACAATTCTTTTCTTTTGGCAAGTGGTAATTATTTTATTTAGTAATATTGGTACACAAATAAGGGTTTTACTTAAAAAAAGTATATACATCTTTTATTCCTAAACTACAAATGAGATAAAAATCTCTTTCTTTTATAGTAAAGACATTTATAGTTTTCCTTAAAAGAAGTATTCATATTCTTTTGGCAAGTTGATGTGTGCCTTTAGCTCTTTTATCGTGGAGACATTTATAGTTTTCCTTAAAGTATCCATAATTAAAAATTATCTATATTCTTTTGGCAAGCAGATGTGCCCTTTTAGCTCAATTACATTATGTGTTTTCACCGATGATATTCAAATTTCAAATCTCTCATTGCATTGCAAGTTTTGTAACTATCAAATTATTAAAACACACACACACACATATATATATATATATACATATTTATATGAGTTGAGTTCAAGTTACACCTTATGTAACTCTAAGTAATGTTATACTACCCAATAACTTGTTATAGAATTCATATTTTAAAAATCCTATCGTTAAATTACATATTCTATATGTTCTTAACAAGCATGCTAATTTTCATGTCAATTGGATGTTATTTACCATTTGACCTATAAACTCATATTTTATGCATTATTTTAAACTATAAAAACTTGATTTAAAAAATTGATTGATAACATGGCTATTAATCTTTGATTACCTTAAAATTTTTCAAGCATAGAGAACATACGAAAATAATGTAATCTAACAGTAAATTTGTCAAAATTTACATCCAATTAAAAGATACTTAGTGGTATAATATTATTTAGAATTACACTAGGTATAACTTGAATTCATCTATATATATATATATATATATTTATAGGATCCTGTTAATGGGGTTTTAAAGATTTATAAAAAAAAATATATATATTTTTTTACTAGAAAAAAGTTTGAGTAATGCGCCAAGTATAAACTATTTTACAATATTTTTATAAACTATAGATATAGCAAATTCTTATTAGTACTTATATGGGCCCACCACTAATGTCACTTTTTTGCTTATTAACAATCACTTATTACATTACGAGTAATGATACAGACACAAACTATTTTACAAAATTTTTACAAATTATTGATGTGATAAACTTTTACTAGTTCTAATCAGGTTATTATTAATATCACATTTTTATTTACCAATAATTATTTGGTAAATGCAGCCACATAGCCGTTTGTAAAAATATTGTAAAATATTTTGTGTTTATAACATTAGTCTTATATTAATAATTTGTAAAAAAGTTTATAAAATAGTTTACTCAAAAAATTTCTAAAAATATTTTCTAAACTAATGCGGTTAGGACACCCTTTAACTTTTGCCATTATATATATATATATATATATATAATGAATGGTCTTAAAACATTTATTATTAGACTATTTTAAAAAGATTTTGATATCATTTTATGGTAAAAAATATAAAAAATTGTCAAAAAATTGATTAATTTTATATTTCTCTCGTAGAAAATTTCAATTATTATTATTATTATTTTTTTAAATAAAAACTTTTTTCACATATATATTTTGGATAGTTCTTCCTTGCGGCTCTATGCCTAAAATCGTCCAATAAAAATTAATAGAGTTTGAGTGCAAAATTCCAGGATAGGACAGGGGAGGAGCAGAAATGAACAGTTGAACGCAAGATAGAAAGAAAGAGAGGAGTCCATATCAAGTTCAATCGATTCCCCCATTTCTCCGCTAATCAAACACAAAGCTTTTACTTCACGCACTTCTCTCTCTCTCTCTCTCTCTCTCTCTCTCTCCCTTAACTCACAAGGACACACTTGTTTGCTAAAACCCCAAAATTACCGTTTGCAATAAAGTGAAACCAAATCCAAAAAAAAAAAAAAAAAAAGAGAAAAGAACCGCACTCAACTTCCTCATCTCAATCCCCTTATTACACCAACAAAATGAACTTTTTTTAACTCTCACTGCCACTTCCTCATCACAATCTAATTCTCTCTCTTTGTCTGAGGCATTTTCACAAACACCTACATCAGAGAAAAAAACAAAAGCCCACCACTATGTACTTGTCCGAGAAGCCTCGCCCCATAGACTTCTACAAAGAAGAAGGCGCACGCGACATGATGATCGAGGTCGTCTCCAATGGCGGCGGCGGCGGCGACCTGCCACCTCACCACGCTCCTCAACCTCACCCTCACGCGCACGCCCACTCTCACCACCAGCACCAGCAAATGATTCTCGGCGACAGCAGCGGCGGCGACGAGGACCATGAAGTCGAAGTCGAAGTCAAGGCTCCCAAGAAGCGAGCAGAGACGTGGGTCCAAGACGAGACTCGTAGCTTAATCTCTCTGCGAAGAGAAATGGACGGGCTGTTCAACACTTCGAAGTCGAACAAGCACTTGTGGGAGCAGATTTCATCGAAGATGAGAGAAAAAGGGTTCGATCGATCGCCCACTATGTGCACCGACAAGTGGAGGAACTTGCTTAAAGAGTTCAAGAAGGCTAAGCACCAAGATAGAGGTAGTGGGTCTGCTAAGATGTCTTATTACAAAGAGATTGAAGAGATTTTGAGAGATAGGAGTAAGAATGCACAGTACAAGAGCCCCACTCCACCTAAGGTGGATACCTACATGCAATTCTCTGATAAAGGTATAGTTTTTGAGCTTTGTTTTTGGCAGAATTGGAAGTGAATATTGACCAAATTTTAGTTTTTCTTTTTTTGGTAAAGGTATTTGATTTGAATAGGTGTTTCTGGATGTGGGTTTTAATGGGTCATGCCTGATTTATGTTATCTGGGTGTATATGATTGGGATAGCTTACAATATTTTTTGTGTTAATTGAGATTGCCATGTGTAGTGCTTGCTGTCTTATGGAATGATTCTATTTGAAGCTATATTTAGAGGCCTCGGAAATGGGTATAAGTATAACAGATTAAGTTGAAAAAGCAAATCTACCTTATCAAAACATGCTCTTGAAATTGCTATTTTTAGTTATTCCTCATTTTGCAAATATATATTGATAGTCACATGTTCAATCTTTTGCAATGTTATAGTGCTTACTTTGAGTTTTCTGTACACCGCTTACCTTGGTTTTCATATTTGGGGGGGGGGGGGGGGGAGTGGGTGGGTCGTTGGGTACTGGGTGTGGGGGTATGTATCTCAGTTTGTGGTGCTGTATGTTCTAGTTCTGTTTAGAAACCAGATATCTCATCAATGGTACTGGGTGTAGGGGTATGTAGCTCACTTTGTAGTGCGAATATCATGTTCTAGTTCTGTTTAGAAACAGGATATCTCATCAACCAGTTAAGGGATTCATAGATCAATTTACTTGAATGAATATAATTTTCTTCCCAGTTTCATACGCATGTCAAGAAGGGAAGTCCATGCTAATGACCATTTATTTGCCTTGGCTTCTTGACTAGACTTGTCCCTTTTACTGTATTTTTCCCTAAAAGCTTACATTTGATTGGATTTCAAACCACTAGGTCTCAATTTATCTACAGGAAAGAAGTTCCTTTTGAATCTTGAAATTAAGTTTTTTAGTTTTAAATCCTGCCTGTTTGCAATTGTCTGATCTGAATGGAAAATGAGTGGGGACTATTTTTTTCTGATAACCCACATATCTTGTCCTTTCAATTTCCTTCCACTCGATGATTATGACGATTTTCTCTTCTGTCTTTTTAAGAGTAAAAAATACATGGACAGTTTTAGAGCTTTTTTCATCAATAGCCTATATGTTACCGATTAGTCTATTTTAAATGTTAGTATTTGTGTATCATAAATGATTCTTTCTGCAAAATGGTTCTTTTAGGTAAAAAATGTCCAGAAGATTCTCACTCCTGTGATTGTGTATTCTTACAATCCTCGTGCCTTATTTGGCTCTCTGATTATCTGTAGTGAACATGTGAGACTGGATGATGCAGAGCATTCTGTGATTTTAATTGTTTCCAAATGTCATATGCTCCTGGGTATTGAGAGCATCTGTGGCCTCATCATGTAGATTATTGAATATACATCTATGGATATTAGGATAATGGATAGATGACAGTAACCACGTTGGATAACTTTCATACTGACTGATGCAAAATTTCTTATATTTTTGGATTTGGAATATCTAAACCCCTTTATCCTTACCTTTCAGATCAAGTGCTTAGTTATTCTTCTTATGCCCTTACAATTTCAATATATTATAAGCTGCTCTGGCTGTTCTCGCTCCCATTCCAATCCACAGTTGAGATTGTTAACCTCTGCAAAATAGTGAAAATACATCTTCTATACAAGACCAATTTTCTAACAAAAAATTTCAGTAGTATCTGTGATGGATTGCCTATATAAAAAAAAGGTAGCATCTGTGATGGATTAGTGGACTTGATTGCCTAAGTTTCTTTTAATCCTTCTGACACCATGGTCACGACATTAACAGATAGTTGATATTCTGGCTATGCGGGTTAACTTTCTTCAATTCTTCTCCATAATGGAAGATGTAACATCTCTTCTTTTTGAAGTAACCATGGCTCATCCTGTTAAGCTTAACTCTTATCATTGGTAATAGTTGAGAGGGGATTACAAAGGCTAAGATTAAACTTGGAACTGATAGCTACAGTGCTTTGAGTTGGATATTACTGGAAGTTACAAAACAGTTAGAAAAGCCGTTTTGCATCTCAGTTGAGCTGACAACCCTAAGGGGTGTACATATGAAGGAGACTTAGATGCACTTTTCTATAATTTAGTTCTTGATTTAGTATTTCTGTCATTTATACTTCTGGTGAAGACCAATATAATGTGACACAGAAGTGTGATCTCCAAGCAGTCGTATATAAATGTTTGCGCGAAAGACATTCCTCCTGGTCAGGAAGTCAGGAATCTATTGTGAAGTCTAGCTGAGCTTGTTAATTTTTTTGCTATTACTTGTTAGATTAACGTTTTTGTTAACCCAGTTCTCGTGATTTATGGATTTGGAGTACTGTGCTCATATAAGTCTGTCTGATTTATTCTCCTGAATGCTCCTGGTGACCCAATATCATAAATTATTAACTGAAATTTTCTGAATGGGGAGCCAAACTTTATGAAATCTGGTTTCTGTAGTTGGTTATCTTTAATAAAATCTGAACAAGGTCTCATGCTTTTGAATTGTGCCATTCTAATGTTCGTTGAAGCATCACATGGCACGTCAACAAAGTTCTCTATGTAACGAGAAAAATACAAAAGCATGTTCTTATAAAAACAAAGTTATTGATAATTGGAGGACATTGAGATCTTGTTGTGTGGGAGGGATAGAGCTCCTAGAGTTGCTGCAATATATATGGACGATGCAATTGAAGTTACGACTGAGGGAGCTCCTATTACACAATAGCACGTCAACATTTGGTATCAATAAGTTATGCAATTGAGCCTTGCCAAAGAAGCATCACATGGCATTTTGGGATGTCCTGTGCATGATTTAGTTGAGCATCCTTTTTTGCCTTTGTCTTTTATTTTTTTTTAAACATTAGTTGAGCATCCTTTTATGTTCTACTTCATTAGTTTATTGCTCACTTGCATATATGATTTACATATTTCCGCTGCTTGGGCATCCATTAACTAGTGTACTAAATGTTCTTTACAATTGGTTTCTTGAATTTCGCAGCACCTTACCTCCTGGTTTAAACTGCAGTTTATATGGTTGTTTATTTATATTCAGTTTTTTCTTGTAATAATATAATAGGCAACATGGATAAATCTTTTAATTGTATGATCTGACATGATTTGAAAACATGTATAAATCTTTTAATTTTATTATATGACATGGTTCTGTTATTATGAACTGGTGCCAATATGACAAACTGCTTAACTCATTTTGTGCTCACCCAGGTATTGAGGATGCTGGCATTTCTTTTGGACCAGTGGAAGGTATGGAAATATTTGATTGCCATTCTTTGATTTACATTTTATGTTTCTTTCTATCCTATTTACTGGCTTTCTGGATTTTCTATTTATTTTTTATTTATTTTTGGTTGGGTTGCTCACGACTAGTGTGGATCTTTAAGTTTAGTGGTTTTTGTTTTATTATGTTTTTAGTTGCGCAGAAAAAGGAAATAGAAAAGGAAATTGCATACCATTCTTGTTGCATGGGACATGCATGTTCACATGCTCATTGTTTTTTGAATTTTAGTCTACAATAAAATATGGCTATATATTGGGTGGAATCGCCAATGACCTCTGAGGTCAAGTGGCATTTCCGAGTATTTTCAACGGAAACGTCTAGCATTTGAATTCCCCCTCCCTCACTTAAAATATATTAGAAAATATATATTGGATGAAATCACCAGCACTACCATAAACAATCATTTAGCTTTGAATTATATTATTTTATTGTGGATGCCGTGCTTTTCATGTTAAAGGAAGTGTGAAGTATTCTCTACCCATTGCCAAGATACAGAACTCTTTTAAAGTTGTGATTACAAATAATTGTAATGAATCAACTATCATTGAAGAATTAGTCGCATGTTGAGACAAGAAATCTGTGTTTTGGAAGTTTAGTTTATAAAAGAGCTCATTTTATATCAGCCACTTATTCTTTTGTCTACCATTGTCACTTGATGACAGCTACACATAATGCTGATCTGAGTTTTTACAGAAAAAGTTTCTTTGTCATCATTGGCTGCTGCTTTTGTTTTTTCAACTCTATAAATGAGTGAGTTGGTATAATAGCGATTGAAGCTCCTTATGCCCGGTTCCGTTCTCCCCCAAAAACAAATACCCTTATAAATGAAAATGGAAGAAATTGAGAAATGAGAGCAATGAGGATAAGAATTAGCTATATTGGGGTAAATGATTTATGGACTTAACACTTACCTAGTTTGATATTGAGTGAACTTGATTTTCTGCATGGATATACAGATGCAATACCACTATTTGTAATCGGCATTTCTGTTGTCTTTCCTCAATGCGAACACCATTTTCCATTTCCTGACTTGAGACAAACTTTATTGGAGGGTAGTTAAAATGTATTGCGAAAGTTCTCTTGATTATCTCCTCGTTCTTCTCTCTATGTTTCTCTAAGTTTTGAGTAGATAATTTCTTTACTTGTATTGATTTGTTCTTTAGGTCTAGTCCACTTCAATAATCCATAGAACAGTCTATTAAGGTCCAATAGATAGGACAGAGGCTTGATGATACTACTGCCTACTTCAGAGTTCAGTATTTTGTTGATACTTACCTAAGTATATCATACAGCTGAGACCTGAATACTTTGACACAAAGCAATCATCTGAATTATATGCATCTCTGGTCGTTTAGATACTTTTGCACAGCCTTTTATTTATTTATTATTTTATAATAATAATTATTATGTACTTTTTCTGTTTTGGGAGAGAGAGAGTTTTCCTTGTTATCTATGTATCTCAAAGAAAAATGTTTTCCCCTCCCATTTAAGTTCCTTCATGTGCAGCTACTGGCAGGCCAACACTCAATCTTGAGAGACGTTTGGATCATGATGGACATCCTCTTGCCATTACCACAGCTGATGCAGTTGCAGCAAGTGGTGTTCCTCCTTGGAATTGGAGAGAAACCCCTGGAAATGGTAACTTTGCAGTTAATCTGACTGTTTTGAAATTATCTTAACAGACATCTTTATTTGTGGCTTCTCCTTCAAGTTGTGTTCCGTGGATGAGTACCATTTTGTTAATAGTAAGAGCATTTTGTTTATGGGTGGAATGTCCTCTGTATGACCTGCCTAAGTGAGTGAGATCAAGGCCACTACTATGGTTCATGAGCCTTTTGGCTTCTTTTTTTTTTTTTTTTTTTTTTTTTGAGAGGACAATTAGTAAATGATTTCTTTATGTTGACTTTATAGTTCTCTATTCCCTTATTTGCAGGTGGGGAGAGTCAGTCATATTGTGGGAGGGTAATATCAGTCAAGTGGGGTGATTACACTAGAAGGATAGGTATTGATGGCAGCACAGATGCCATCAAGGAGGCAATAAGATGCGCTTTCAGGTTGAGAACCAAACGTGCATTTTGGTTGGAGGATGAGGATCAGATAATCCGAAGCCTTGACCGGGATATGCCTTTGGGGAATTATATGCTTCATCTTGATGAAGGTACAATTATATGTGGTTTTCATAAAGGTCATTATGATTCTAAATATTTCTTAAGAAAAGGATCGCCCCAAAAAAATAAAAGTTGAAAGGTAGCAGCTTTTATTGATGGGATTAATTATCACATTTCTTTTTGTTTCACCTTTTCAAGAGCTGTAGTGCTGTTACGAAATTGGATCTTTCTAATGAAGTATGTTCCCTATAGCCGCATTCCCTAACCAGCATAATAACTTTAACAGGTCGACAATAACCTGGAAGAGTTGTAAATATCTTTTTCCCCTTATGCTGAGAAATTTTTTTGGCTGGGGCTAAGCAGAAATGTTGAACTCCTAATTGCAGGATTGGCCATTAAAGTGTGTCTTTATGATGAGTCCGATCACATACCAGCAATGCATACTGAAGATAAGATTTTTTACACTGAAGATGATTACCGTAATTTTCTGTCTCAACGAGCCTGGTCATGTCTAAGGGAGCTTGATGGGTATCGAAACATTGATAGCATGGATGATCTTCGACCTGGTGCAATATACCGTGGTGTGAGTTGAAGACAGCTCATCATTGTCCGGATGGAGGGACCTCATTCTGTTTTCTTCTTGATATGAGTGCGACTGGCTTGGAACCGTCTAGCTCAGTTGTGTATAATGCTGTTCTCCAATACTTACACTGGAGGGACTTTGTTATTCTGTTTACCATACCTACTGATCAGGTTCCATGTTGCTTAGTTGTGTATAATTCAGTATTATATAGTAGCACATGGAAGAAAGCCTGTTGCACAAATTCTGATCTCAACGTATAGTGGCCTGAACAGCTTGTGTGTAAATATGTATTTCCAATGACAACAAAGGGTTTGCAAGTCATTACCAGTAAAATCATTTTTCCCACTATGGATTTGCTGCTATTTGCTTTGCCGATTCTGGGCTAATGTATTTGTTGCTATTTGCGTTGGTGTGTTTCTGAGCATGCGGTATAACTGGTTCTTGAAAATGAGCACGTTACTAATCCTGTTTCTTGAAACCCGTCATTAATGTTCAAAACTATTCATTAACAAGTTTATTATGTACACACAGGTACAACATGCCTGGGAAGAAATACATTAAAATTGCTTCAATAAGACAGGTACAATGTGCCTGGGGAGAAATACAATAAAATTGCTTCAATAAGACAGGTACAATATGCCTGGGGAGAAATGCATTCACAGTGAAGGTTCTAAATTTTTTGCCTTCTAGTAACTCAAAAAGTTACTTTATCTATTTTAACACTTGAGAATGAGAAAGAGAAAGAGGATAGTGAAAGAGTGGAGAGAGTGAGAGAACAGAGTTGAGAGAGAGAAATTAATTAAAAAAAAATTGTAGCAAGCTACATTACTAGCAACTTCCTGTATGCTTAAATTTTTTAAGTTTGGCACTACTAATAAAGAACAGTTTTTTGGTGTTTGAGTTGTTAAAATAGCTTATTTATAGCTTAAGAGCGCATTCATAGTCGAGGTGTTAAAAAGCTATTTTAACACACCAAAAAATGTTCTCTATCAGTGGTGCCCAAACTACAGTAAGTTGCTAGTAACACCTCTACTGTGAGTGCTCTTAAAGACTCAATTGCCCTTTTTAAACGTGCAGCCTACATTTTAGTGTTTTGGTTGCTAAAACATTGTCTAGATTCATTCAAAACTATTCATAGAAAACTAAAAAAAAAATCGTTCAAAACTTTAAGCACAGCACCATTTTTGTTCTACAGTTCTACAATGATTAAAATGCAAGAAATATTTTTTACTTATTCTCATGTTTATTCCCTTAACATAACAAAAAGGCTTAAAATGCAAAACGGATTTACTTATATATCACAATGGGGGAACAGATTCCAATTCAATTCAAGACACTCATATTTCTTCTTCACTCCATGTTTTCATCAGCCACTACAAAATGTGAATAAAAGATTCACAATGACCACACTCTCAAGAGAAGAAGGAGCCACACAAAGAGGTAAAAAAGAAACAAATGCCAATTTGACCGTCTGTGGCCTTCTCTCTACTGCTCATGTAAAAAAGCAGCCTTCTCTCTACTGCTCGTCCCATTCGTCATTCTTGTATGACACAAGAGTGTCAATCTTGTGAATCTGCATAACCCAAGCAAACACATCACATCAACTACAGCTAACCAGAGTTTATCACTTCAACCAAATCAAAAATACCATTGCAGACTCACCTTGGTATCAAAAGAATGCAATTTGACCATCTGTGGATTAGCAATAAGTTTGGGGTCACTCTCGATCCAAGTGAATGGGACTGCAACATCTTTGTCAGTGTAGGCCAACACATCAAATACACCTAAAAGGAAGTAGGCACAAACAAAGGGTTGATTAAAATCAACACCAAGCACAATTGACATAATTGGAGAATGATGAATGGTTCTTACAGGCTTCGTCGAGGCATGGCAAGTAGGTAATGCTCGAAGCAATCTGTCGCATGATAGCTTGTATCTCTCTCATGATTTCCTTGTCACTCTTTTCCCTAGACAAACTGAAACCAGAAAAAAAAAAAATGAAAACAATGTGAGATCTTACCCACAATTGGAACATTTCAGTAACTTCATAGTAAGAAGCATACTAGGAAGAAGAAAT
The DNA here is from genome assembly GCA_030445155.1 of Quercus variabilis. Taxonomy (NCBI): domain Eukaryota; kingdom Viridiplantae; phylum Streptophyta; class Magnoliopsida; order Fagales; family Fagaceae; genus Quercus; species Quercus variabilis. Next base: position 55,009,031 of record CP129447.1, on the reverse strand, counting down.
TAATATTTGGTTCATTACCCCTTCTCAACGACCTCGCTATCAGTCTCAATGGTAAAGTTCCACCTCTCTAGGACCTCATTGGTAGCCTTACTCATTATCACAAGAACAATCCTTTGTAACTGTCCAGCTTCCAGCCATTCTTTATAAGAAAACCAAAACATTTCAGTCACGAACATTGTACACAAATGCATCAAACATAAAATCTAGTACGGTTTCTCAGTAATTGGAAGAGAAGACAACCCAAACAAATGAATAAAAATCTTTGTTTTTCTTGTTTTCTATACTAGGAAATTGAAAAACAGAAGTGAGCAAGTAAAGCCAATTCTTTCTAAATCCAAATGAAATAAATGACACATTCTTTTCTCCTCCTTTTTCATGTACATTTAAATCGACCCATATCATGCTAATCACATAAAGCCAACAAACAAATTTGTGTCCCATGACTTCTATTGATATATTTCATGATAAAAAGAGAAACTGACCTCAATAGAGCCGTGAAACTGTTCTAGATCCACTAAATAATTTCCCGATTCTTTACTTCTTGGATTTTTATACCAGAAAACCTCTTAGTATCCAAACAGAATAGAAAATGCTTATTCTAAAAGGCAACACTTACCAGAAAGCTGAGAGTTTAGGTTGGCAATGAAGGATTTAACACCCTCATCCTGAGTAAGCAACATAGGAAGCCCATATTTCTTCACCTTCACAAAACTTTCTTCCGGATAAACTCCGCGATTGTAAAGAATACTAAACAATGTTCAATCAACATTAATTTTCAAAACCCATCAACAACAACATTCCAATAAAACAAAACAAAAAAAGAAAAGAAAGAGAAAATTAACATCCAATCTTACCTATTCGCAGCATACCCTGAAAGAGGAATTGCAAAGAAATAAAAAGATCAGACAAGATTTTCTTCAAAACCCAACAAAGAAAATAGAACACTGAATTTCAAAAGAGGGTTTATCTAAGAAGTCTATAACGCACAATAACATACCAAAAAATTCGCTGACAATCGCCGCTGAACCACGAAGAGTGATGATATCTTTAGCCACTGTTTTTGAAGCCATAATCTCTCACCTTCTCTTCTCCAAGCCAAGAAAATCAAGATTCGTTCAAAGAAATATCAAACAAACGCACAGAATGATGGGATTTCGTGAAATCGAAGGAAAACGAAAATGGGATGTGGGTTTTGTTCAATAACCGAAGAGGAAAAATGGGTTTGGGTTTTTTATTTGCAAAAAATAAGGGTTTCACTATCGAGCAATAGCAAATATATGATGGATTAGGGACAAAGTTGTGTAACGGCTAGTTTTTTATTTGGCCGGGAGTGGAGGTCCAACGGTAGCATTTTAAATTGGTGCTTTTTAAAATTAAACGCGAAGAAAGTGGGACCGGACCAATGGGGTGTTTACTAGATTTCTTTAGATTGGACGACGTATATGTTGCACACGAGGTTGTAGTAGTCTTGAAAAGCTGTCACGCAAGAGCATTCACAATATCAAAACATTCCTATTAAGTGTGTCAAATACTAAATATTTGGCATTTGATACGCCAAATATCAAAAAATCATTCATATCAGGTGTTATAAATGCCAAAATATTTGGCATGGATGAATAGTGCAATCTCAAATTTGGATGTGTCCTATTCACGAATTGCAAAACTTTTATTATTGTTTTATTTGTCGGTGGGCCCAAACAGATGTGGGAATTTTTTTTTCTTTTTTTATTCCTCTCTTCCCTCTCTCCTTTCTCCACTCTCCTCTCACACCTCTAAAGCTCTTTCTCCTGTTTGCCTTCGTTTCTCCCCCTTCACTCTCATTATCTTCCTTTCTCATCCTTAATCTACTTTGCCCACCTTGAGCCGCTGCCGTGCTACTGATCTCGGCTGAAGTCACCTTGCCTGGAGCTACTGATCTCGCTTGAAGCTGTCTCGCCTGGAGTTGCCTTGCCTAAAGCTGCCGACCTCTCCTCTCTCTACCTCGCCGATCTCTCTCTCTCTCTCTCTCTCTCTCTCTCTCTCTCGGTGCTTGTGGCAATGTTTGTAATAGTGGCTAGTTGATTTTGGTTGTTGTTGGTTGGTTGATTTTGGTTGGTGGTGATGGGTTTGTAACAATGGTGGGATGTGGTGATGGGTTTGTAACAATGGTTGGTTGTGGTGGGGTGGGTTGTGATGGGTAGGGCTGTCCAAAACCATTCGGTGACTTGACCCACCCGGAGAACTCGACCAGAATTGATCCGACCCGACTATTCCGGTGGTTGGCGGTGGATCTTCTCCACCAGAAACCAACTCCGATGGGTTGGTTTGGGTTTCTCTCCCCCTAAAACCTGAAAAACTCGAATTGACCGGCGAAAAACCCATAATCCGGCAAAAAACCCAGATTTCGACAAGAAACCTAGATTCCGGCAAAAAATTTCTAGATCTCGGCAAAAAAACCTAGATTCAGGCAATACTTCATGTAGATTTGATGAAATTTTGATTTGATCTAGCAAAATCTCATCGAATCTGGAGAGATTATCGTTGGATCTGGCGAAATCTCATAGATTTCAATGAAATTTTCACCGGATTTGAGTTTTTCTCACTTTTTCTCGTAGTTTCCTTGCCGTTTTCTCAAATCTATGACGCCGATCGACCCGTCCGCCACTCGTTGAAGTCTGATGGGGGTGGCAGTGAGCTATTGAAATGAGTTTTTTATTTTTTATTTCTTTATATTTATATTGTTGGTTTTTTTAATGTTATTTTAATATTTGCATATATTATTTTACTGTATAGAATTGAAGAATAGAAGATGTGATGTATGGTAAATTGTAAAATGATGTGTTAAAATAATAAAGTAGCATTTTTTATGTGTTAAAATGACATTCTTTTACAACTCCTGATGGGAATGCTTTAAGGTTCTTAAAAAAAAAAAAAAAGTTAAATTGCAAATTACACCCTAAAGTTTAGGGGTGTTTGAATTTTACATCCTGAAATTTCAGAATTTAGATTTTATTCTCTGAAGTTTGGGGTGTTTGGATTTTACACTATGATGTTTCAAAATTTGGATTTTACCCCCCTAAAGTTTGGAAGTGTTTGGATTTTACACCATGACATTTCAAAATTTGGATTTTACCCTATAAAGTTTGGAAGTGTTTGGATTTTACACTACAAATTCTAAAAATTTAGGGTGTAAAATCTAAACACTTACAAACCTTAAGGAGTAAAAATCTAAACAACCATAAAATTTAGGGGGTAAAATCTAAACAGCAATAAAATTTAGGAGGTAAAATCCAAATTTTGAAACGTCAAGGCATAAAATTCAAACCCTCCAAACTTCAGGGGGGTAAAATCGAAATTCTGAAACTTTAGAGTGTAAAATTCAAACATCCCCAAATGTTAAAGGTGTAATTTGCAATTTACCAAATAAAAAAATATAGCTTTTAGCAACTCAAAAATGTACTTTATCTATTTTAACAACTCATTTTACAAAACACCAAACATCAATGATTTTATTTTAGCATTCAATACAATAAAAAAAAATATTCAACACAATAAACAATAGCTACAACCATCATTGCCATAGCCACAACCACCCATAACAACCACCACCATAGCCACACTGGCTGAAACTCAGCCAAAATCAAATCACAACAAAAACCCATGAACCTATCAAATCACAAAATCAAATTACACCCACCGAAATCAAATCATAAAACACACTAAAACAACCCAAAATCAAAATACAAACCATAAACACACTTGCCAAACCACCACAAATTTAATGGTACAACCCATCAAACCCAGAAAAATCCATCAAAAACCAATAGCCATCAACCAATGAGACCCATCATCTAGCACAATGAGATCCATTAGCCACCAATTGGCAAAACCCATCATCCACTAGCCATCAACCACTGAGACCCACGATTTGCTAGCCATCAACCAATGAGAAGGGGCTACGCAAAGAGAAAGCTGGGTTGGGCGGAGAAAAGGCAGGAGCTGTGGTGGGCTTGTTTGCTTGTGAGAGGGCAGGAGTTGTGGTGGGTGAAGGGGAGAGTTGAAGTGGAGAATGCGTGAGAGAAAATTATGGGAGAAAGAGAGGAAGGGCTGGGCTGGGTGAAGGGGAGAGAGAGGGGGGACTGGGTTGCGTGGGTGAGAGAACACATGAGAAAAAATTAGGGGAGAAAGAGAAAGAGAGGCAAGTACGGGTGTAATGAATAAAAAATTATTTTTTCTTTTGAGTTTCAGTTACAGTGAGCTGCTAAAGATAGCAGTTCACTGTAGCTCAAACTCAAGAATTTTTAGCAATAGCTTCTTTGATGTAGTAGGTGTTTTTAGGGTGTTGGTTACTAAAATGACTTTTTAGTCATTTTAGCAACCTTGATGTGAATGCTCTAATGGAGCCAAATTTTTTAGCTTTTAGCATCTCAAAAACTCTATTTATTTTAACACACAACTTTATAACATACCCAACATCAATGGTTCTATTTTTTTAGCACTTCATTTAAATATATATATATATATATATATATATTATTCTTACTCTTTCCTCTTTCTCTATCTTCTTTTCCATCTCTTTCTCTTCTCACCCACACTACTACCACCATCTCTTCTTTGCCGCCCATGCCCACATCGACACCGACACCGACATTGACACCCACACCCACACCCACTGCCAACAGCCACCACCACTGGTTAAAAAATAAAAAATAAAAAAATAAAACAAGAACCCACAACCCACTGCCAGCCATCACCATTGGAAAGAAAAAAAACCCTCCTAAAACTTCAACCATAAACAAGAACCTAGTAGCCTACAACCCACAGCCAGCCACCACTACCACCAGAAAAAAACCCACAAAATCCATCAAAACCACACCCATAAAACCCACCACACAAAAAATTACAACCCAGACAAAACCTTATCCACAATTGGTCACAAAACCCATCACCACCACAAAAGAAAGAGCCAAGAGAGAAAAAAAGATTTCATTCTGAGGAGAAGAAGCGAGGAGAAGAAGAGAGAGAAAAAAAAAGATAAAAGAAAGAGAGAGAGAAGCGGTTGGGATTTGGAGAAAAAGAAAGGAGAAAAAGAGAGAGTGAGAAAAAAAAAGATAAAAGAAAGAGAGAGAAGCGGCTAGGATTTGGAGACGAAGAGAGGAGAAAGAGAGAGAGAGAGAAAAAAAAAAGGATAAAAGAAATAGAAAGAAGCAGTTAGGAAAGAAGAGAAAGAATTGGAATAAAATTTTAAAATTTTTTTTTATAACTTTGTAGCTATAGTAAATTGTCATCTTTGGCAGTTTACTATAGCTTAAATGCCAAATTTTGTTGCTAAAAATAGCAATTTAACCTTTAGGCACCACCATTGTGAGTGCTTTAACAATACCAAGAAGGAAGGACATTTCTAAGTGCATTACGTGGCAGTTTGGTATAGGGTGTTTGAGAACAAGTGCATTCAACCCACCTATGCAACGGTACCAAACAATTCTAATCCAACTCAGCCTGATGCCTCAGGTTAGTTTTTGTGAATTTGTGATAGTTTTGAGTTGATAGTTTTTTCAATTACTTGGTCCAATTCGATCTACCAAATACATATATTTGAATTTTTTTGTCTACCATAAATAAAAAATAACATCCTAAAATATAGTTACAAAAACCAATATGTTAACAACAAAAATAATATTGTGGACACAACAATAATGCAAAAAAAAATCGAGTTGAGTTAAATTGTTAATAGAGTAACACTATAGACAAAATATAAATTATAATATTAAGAAATATTCTTTTCAATAGAGTAATATTGCAACAACAAAAATTAAAGTTGAGTTGAATTGAATTTTGATAGAAAGAAATTGTAATACTTCATGTATGTGTGTGTGTGTTTATTTTATATTTTTGATGATGCCAATATATTCAAGTTATCCTTTTACTAGATTTTATATAACTTAAGTCCCTTAGAGCATTTGCATCAATGCAAAATCTTTCCGCCCACTTCAACCCATTTCGGTCCACTTTGATGATATTTTGGGATTAGAGGTTTGTGTAAAAGGGGGAGATGATTCATTAACAATTATGTCACATTCTCAATATAATTTAGGAGGTTCTTGATAAAATTACATTTTTCTTACATTATTAAACTTATTCTATTTTATTTTTAATATAAGTGATAGATTTACTTATATCTCTGCTTCCTCTTTAAACCATTCAAGACATATAGAGGATAAAACATTTGCAAGGAGCATTATAAACAAATTCAAACCATATATGACATTATTTACAAAAGATCTCGTCTTGTATGATAATTGAATGTAAAACGCAATATGTTTCTTGAAAAGAAAAATTACTAAATTTTAAAACACTTTCAAATAACAAATATAAATAGCTTAATTTAAAAAATCTAATATATTATATCAATTATACTTTATTCGAAAATAATCACATCATTTTAAGAAGGTTTGAGACTATTAAGTCCCATCTACTATTTTCATTTTTCACTTTAAAAACAAATTGTCAAATGTGTGAGTATGCGACTAGTACATATAAAATTTCAAGCTAAGATATAATTGATACAATATGTACTTAATTTATATTACTCCTTATCACCATTTTAGTATCTTTTAATTTCTTTAGGATTGGATAATATTTATGATCACATTGAAAGTCTAAAATGTTTTATGTCGCTTGTTAAGGTGTAGCCTAGTGGTGGGAGGCTTGGAATAAACTATTAACTTGGATATTTTAGGTTTGAATCCCCATTAGCAGTTCTATTAGCACTTTCACTAAAACCGTAATAACTAATGTACATATCTTTTGATCCTTACATGCTTTGACAAACTCAATCCTTAAATCTCAAAAATCAACTTCCAAAACTTATTAGAAACATTGGATTGGATAGTGGGACACCCAAAAATTTATCAAAACAATGTCTCACTAAACCAATACATATATGTTAGGAGCCTAATCTATGCTTTATGCTTTGCATTGTGTGAAATAAGGCCAAATAGTGCAACCAAGCCCAAACCATTATGTACATTGTTTGGTTCTATATGTATAGGATAATTGGTAAATAGGTGAACACAAACTTGTGCAAGTATAGATTATACTGTCTATAAGATAGATTAGACAATGCTCAAGATGTTACAAGTCAGAATACAAGAACAAGAAAGTTGCAAATGCAAGAAATCAAATTATGAAAATTTCAATTGATTGAAGTTGTTGTTCGACCAATCAAAACACAATTCTGCAAATTTTAAATTCAGTTCATTAAGCCTACTAAGTGATTACGGTTTTAGTCTATATTCACTAAGTATATAAAGAAAATCCTAATGCATGTTTTTCAAGACTTAGAGAGCTATTCTTTTGAGATTTGAGAGGTTTTGTGCCTTCTACTCTTTCAAGCATCTACCAGAGATCACATTTAGACTCTTAGTATAGGTGGAATCAAGTTGTAACCCAAGCTTTAGCTATCAAGTGTATGGAGATCTAAAGCATGAACTAGAGGTTCATGTGAGAATAGATCCATATCAAAGAAGTTTGTGAGATTTAAAGCTAAGTTTGTTAACTCTAGTTAGGTTTACTATGAGTTAAATATTCTGATTGTAAACTTCTATCTGATAGTGGATTGTTTTTCTTGGGATTGGTCCCCCCAGGTTTTTTCTTTGGAATAGGTTGTTTCATAAGGTTTCCTGAGTTATATCATTGTATTATTTACTTTTTCGCTATGCATGATATGTTTGATTATTTGTTTAACCTAAGGCTTGCATAATTGACCTAATTAATAACTTGGCCTTAAAATTGGTTACATCATAATTTTTCTCAGGGGTTTAAATCTAACATATATTCAAGCCCAACCTGTGTGTCATGTGTAACCAAGTCAAAAGCCAAGTGAAGAGATGTGTGAAAGTGGTAACATCATCATGTGTAAGGAATTATGACATTTGAGGAAAGCGGGCAACGATGCTAAAGATTGATTGTCATTAAGTAGTTAGTTAGAGAAATTTTGAAGCTAGTTCAGGCTAATCTTGAGCGTATCTTGATTAAGGCTTTGTAAAAGAGCATAAGTATGAATGGAACCGTGTACTTGTAATTGCTCATTATGAGAATATTAAGCAATTTCTCTAGATTCTCTTGGAGGCCTGGCTACCTCAAATTTTGCCTTCCTTTTCTAATGTATAAACCTTTTGAACAGGCACTTTGATTGCGACCACAATTAGAGGTGTGCAAAACTTCACTGGAGTCGACCCAACCGACCGGCGCCGACAACATCGTCCCGATTGTAGCATTGACCAAATGAGCCAAGGCCGGCGTTCAAACTTCGCCCTCCGTTCTGATGCCGGTGCGGTGAAATCACAGGATTGAGAAATTCGAAATCGAGACTGTGGTCGAACCGAACCAAACCGATACAGGATCTGTCGTTCTAATTTTTTATTTTTTATTTTTATGAAGTTGATAAAACGACGTTGTATGTATGGGTGTTATTAAAAAAATAAAGCAAAACGATGCATTTTATGCTAGGTTTTCAGATTCTCAAGGGTATAAGTTCATATTTTTCTCTCAGAAACTTTTAACTCTCTCTTTTGCTCTCGCCTCTCAAGTCTCGCTTGACGCAGAATAATGGTAGGCTTCTTCATGTTTTCAGTTTTGTTTGTCTTCGTGTTTTACTATTTTTTTCCTTTTCATTTGTTTGGGAAAGCTGAAAGCATGAATGATTAAGTATTTAAGTTGGTTTTAATGTTTGATTAAGTTTGGAAGTTTGGGAAAGCATGATTTATATGTTAAGTGTTAACCCCGAGACTTACTGAGTCACTGTACCAAAGCTTCCTTTGCCTACACACTTCCCTCTAACCTGAGAAAGTAGAAACCATGGTGATTTGTTTGAGTAAAGCTTTAGCAGCTAACCCAATACTATTGCTTTTAGTACCTTTTAAAATCTCTCAATGCAAAGCTTGTGTGACTGTGTCTATGTCTTTCTATTTTGTGGGGGGTCTAACTCCAAGTAGCTGCTAGCTTGCTTACATAAATAAATATAATATTATATTAAGGTTGGATGCTTACATATATAATATTAACGATTAAGGTCGGATGTCTGTGGTTGCTTACATATATAATATTATATATACACGGATGCTTACATATATAATATTAAGGTTGGCTGTTTGATTAAGGTTGTGATTTATTGATTTTTATATAAGAAATTAATAATGGACTCTAAACTGCTGGAAAGACTATTATATTATATAGTCTAATAAGTATCCAGTTAGCCCCCAAAAAATAATATAATATAAAATAACTATGTCATTAGTCTATGTCGTTACTTTAGTAAGTTTATAGTAACAGTATAAACTATGTCTTAACTATGTCATTAGTCTTAGTTGTTACTTTAGTAAGTTTATAGTAACTGTTAGTCTACTAAGTACTAACCTTTTTTTTTTTCTTCAACATTTTAATTTTTGAGGGAGACAGAGATTGAGAGGGTTCACGCTTTCAATCATTCACGAAGAGGTAATCACTAATCACTCACTATATTTAGCATTTTGATTTTAAATTTTTAGTACTTAGTAACAACCGCTTTAAGTTTATATATATAAAGTTAGATTTTATTTCATATTTATATTGGGAACAATATAATAAATTCCTTGTTAATATTAGTGACATAAATTGTTTAGTAATGACTAATGATTGTTAATTTGTTAGTTTGTTATTGTTGTAACTAAATTGATTAATTATATTTTGATATTGTTGTGGAAATTTTGTTTTTTTGTTGGTTGAAATTTTTTTTATTAGATGGATGTCAATGCTCCACCTAGATTTGGTGTACCTGGAGACCCTAACTCACCTCCTCCTAGTCCTGGTAGTGTTAACCCTAACCCACCTGAACTTGCAGCACCAATTGGACTTGGTGCATCACTTCCCTTACTATCACCTAAACAAGGTGATAAGGACCCGTCTATAGTATGGGAGCACTTCATTAAGTTGGCGGGTTCTGATCCCAATAATCCTAGGTTTGAATGCAAGTATTGTAAAAATCAATATAAGTGTCATGGTAAGAAAAATGGTATTTCGGGCATGTTGCAACACATGAAGGTGTGTACGAAGTGGCCTCTTCCTCGTGATAATAAGCAAAAAACTTTGTCTTTCCAAGCCAACAGAGAAGGGGAAAGTGGTTCAAATGTGTTAGTGGTTGCAAATTATAGTGAAGAGAGGATACGGTTGGTGTTGGCAAGGATGATTGTCATTGATGAATTGCTTTTTAAATTTGTGGAGCATCAAGGCTTTCAAGAATTTATGGAAATAGTTGATTCTAGGTTTCCTATTCCCCATCGCACTACCGTTGCAAGGGCTTATATGAAGATTTATTCTAGTGAGGTGGATATTTTGAGAAGGACTTTTGTTGGGCAACGAGTTTGTGTGACAACGGATACTTGGACATCCATACAAAACTTGAATTAAATGGTAGTCACCGCACACTTCATTGATAGGGATTGGACTTACCAAAAGAAAATCTTAAACTTTTGCCCTATAGCTAATCACAAAAGGGACACCATAGGTAGAGCGGTTAAGTCATGTTTGTTGAAGTGGGGAATAGACCGGTTGTTTACAATTACCATGGACAATGCTAGTTCTAATGACGTGGCAATTGATTATGTGAAGAAGAAAACAAAAGAAAGAGATAGTAGCATATTGGGTGGTGAGTTCATGCATATGTGTTGTTGTGCGCATATCTTGAATTTGATAGTGTAAAGTGGGTTGAAGTCCATTCATGAATCAATTGCCAAAATTTAGAATGCGGTGCAATATGTGAGAGCTTCTCCTGTAAGGTTTGAGAAGTTTCAAGAATGTGTTGAAAATGAGAAAATCAAAACCAAATGTTTGTTGTCCCTTGATGTGCCAACAAGGTGGAATTCCACTTATCTTATGTTAGATTGTGCTTTGAAATTTGTGAGAGCATTTGATAGGTTGGAAGAGGAGGATGGGCATTACAAAATTTATTTTTGTGAAGCGGATAGGAATGGGAAAAAGCCCATTGGTCCTTCTAACTATCTTGATTGGGAAAATGTCAAGACCTTTGTGAAATTTCTTTACATATTTTATGAGGCGACACTTAGATTTTTTGGGTCCTTGTTTGTCACTTCTAATACATACTTCCATGAGCTAATTTGCATTGAAGATCAATTGCAACAGTTGTGTAGTGTTGATGGGGATCTATTTTTGAAGAGTATGGCGGTAGAGATGAAAAAAAAATATGATTAGTATTGGGGAAGTATAGATAATAGCAATTTGATGTTTTTTGTTGTTGTTGTCCTTGACCCAAGGTATAGATTGAAGTATGTAAAGTTTTGGTTTAGGGAGTGGTATGGAAAGGATAAGGGGGATGTGATGAGCTCAAAGGTTCGGGATGCAATGAAGAGATTGTATGTGGAGAGAGTGGGTCAAAATGGAGTTTCAAGTTCTAGTGGTAGTAGTGCTTCATTGTCTAAGGACTCCAGGCCAAATGTTGGTAATGCTTTATTGTCTGATCCCATTAAAAGTTATAACAATAGGTTTAAGTAACACTTGGCGGACGAGGACAGTGTGGAAAGAAAATCTGAGTTGGATACGTATTTGTTGGAATCTTCTAAGGACCCTGATGTGGAAGATTTTGATATGTAAATTTGGTAATTGTGGTCCACAATTACCAAATTTACATATCTTTTAACCCTTACATGCTTCTAAGATTAATTTGAAAATTTGGATTGGATAGTAGGATACCCAAAATTTTGTAGAATTACAGTGTTGGATCACAACTTGTTAGGTTTCTAGTGTGTTGGTATATTCCGTACCAAAGTTTTCTCATAATTAAAGATGTGAAATATTCTGTAATTTTGTATTTTGTGGGCCTATGTGTAATTGGGTTGAAGTTTCAAGTGCTAAAATTGAAGTTGTAAAAGTTGGAGTTTTGGTCGAGCAAAGTGAAGAAGTTGTCTAGCAAAATGGCAGGTGATAGCATTTTGAAAAGCAGTTAAGGCAATGATCTCATGGGACACTTATTCGATTGAAATCGCAAAAATTGTAGAGAATTTTGTAATGAACACTCATGCTGTTCTAGACTCTGCTCAACTTATAATACCTAATTTCCCACAAAATTAAAAAAAAATTCCCATCAAAAGATGGAGAGAAATCCAACAAAAATTGAGAGCCAAACACTATCCATTTTCTCTACCTTCTACTTCTCACCATTGCCAAATTTCAAGAGAGGAGATCATACCCATCACACCTGTCGCTACCTCTAAGTTATGAGTATTGATTGGAGTTTTGGGAAGCATTGGAGTCACCATAGAATAAGTCATGGAAGTTTGAAGTTTCAATTGAGGCTCAGTTGCAAATCTAGATGCAAAAGTAGAGAAAGGACTTGAGGAGTCAGTTGCGAGCAGGAGTTTCGGCTTTGAGCACATCTTTGCTACATTACTTGGAGGGTTTTGTGAGTAAATTGTACTACAAATGTCTACTATAATGGATTGGTTTCAGTGGTGAGTCTAGGGAGAGGTTTTTACACTCGGTAATCGGGTTTTCCTTTTCATGAACACTTTGATGTCTTTGTGAGTGTTTATTTTTCTTTAGTTGTGTTGATTTTTTTTTTTTTTTTGTTTTTTTTGTTTTTTGGTTTTTGTTTTTGCTTTTTAAATGTTTTTACAAGCATGCTTATGTTAATTGATTAATCATGTACACAATTGGACCTTAAATTGATAGATTAGCCTAAAAATAACAATAGTCATAATTGTAACTGGGGGTTCTAAATCATAATCAAGTTGAATTTGATTGTTCTCACAACTAAATATGCTACAATACATTAGATGCTATTAGACTGATTCAATTTCAAAACTTGGTGGTGAAGGTCCTCCTTTTGTTTGGGGGTTGTGGGAATGGCACATGGTTCAGATTGGCATGTGTTTGGCAGTCATGACAACACCTGACATAGTTCATGCAATCGGTCTCCATTGTAATCCAATAATACCTCATTTTTAGGAGCTTCTTTGTTAAAATCCTCCCTTTCAGGTGAGAGCGACAAATTTCTTCGTGGACTTCTTCCATGATTCTTTTAGTCTCACCTCTCTTCAAAAAATGAAGGTGTTTGCAAAAGTAGGATCTCTTATAAAGTTGACCTCCACATAGGATACAATGCATTGCCATCATCCTTATTGAACGTTACTTCTTGTCAACCTTCTTGGGATAAATTCCTAATTCTAAGAATTTCAGGATGTCATGGTACCAAGGAATCTCCTATTCTTCTATGGCTAGTATGACTAGGTCTTCCTTCTTCTTGTGCACCACTTGGTATTTCTATTCAATCTCCAAAGGACATGTTCACACTCCATTGGGTATTTCAACAATGGAGGCTAAAGTAGCCAAAACATTTGCAAATTTATTTTGAACTCTTGGGATGATGGTTTACTAAATCCTACTGATGTGCATGAAATATATACAATAAAGTATCCTCATATTTGCATCTTTAGCCTCATTATTATGCTATTTTGTGATTGATTATTAATAATCTTTGTTTCATAGGTGATAAAGGCTTACATGATAAAGGAAATTAGTGGATGAGAAGGAACAGAAAAATCATTGAAGAAGCAATTCACGTGGAAGTTAAATGCTACAAGATGGGCCCAAAGTCAAGCCGAACCTTGAAGAAATCCAATGAAGCAAAGAAAATGAAAAAGAAAAGAAAAGAATGAAAGAAAGCCCAAGCCTAATGTTGAGGTGTGAGGTGTAGAAAGAACAAAAGAAAAGAAAGATGAAAAATTAAAGAAAGAGAATGGAGGCCCAAGTCTAATGTCCCGGACGTGGCCTACAATTAATAAAAAAGTTCGGGACGTGTGGCTACAACTAATAAACTCCTTGTCCGACTTGTACTAGGAATATGTCAGGCGACTTCTCCCTTTTAAGTGCCATAGGTTGGTGTGTTTTTGGGATAATATATATATATATATATATATATTACCAAATAGAAAACTTGTAATGGAGATAGAGGTGGATTGCTAGGAGAGGGAATTGTGTGTTTCGAGTGTATGTTTTTTCACCCTCACATAAGGGTGGACCCCACAAGGGTGGACCCCACAAGAGGGTATTGTGTGTTTCGAGTGTGGGGTCCACCCTTATGTGAGGGTGAAGAAACATACACCTGAAACATATAGAAGTTTTTCGATTGCTAGGGGTTGAACGTGCAGCATGTAGAGGCAGCTTAGCAGCTGCATGTGGCTTCTATGTAACTTTTTTTCATGATAGCACTATGACTATTATTTATTTATTTATTTATTTATCTAGTTTAATGCTTAATATTTTATTTTTGTGTTTTATTTCAATTACTATGAGAAGCTAAATTTATAATTAAGGTTGATGATGAAACCTTATTAAAGATTATCAGTATTATTTATGTGATTTAATTTTTCCCCTAGTAATTGTTCTTTAATGATTTAAATTTTTCTTTCTTTATATCAATTGACTAGGATAGGATTCTTAATATGAGTCCAATCATGTTTTTCTCATGATTTTGGATTGATCTAAATTGATTGAATGCTTGGTTTATTATTTTTTGATTTTAAAATTGGATATCTCGTGATTTGTTTGTCAATGGATACAATTGATAGTTTGATTTTATACCTAAAAAGCGAAGAAGAACATGTTTTAGATTTTTAAAATAGAGGTTTTAATGATAATATTTTCCATGATAGCAAGATTGATTTCTAGATTATCATGCAGTGGTTGGGAAAAATTAATGATCATGAATATATGTTGATATGAATTAACAAGGTGGATTCCAAAACCTTAATTCATTTCTCTTGATTGTTTACAACCTTTTACTTCTTCAATAATATCTTTGCTTATTAATTCTTACTTAGCTTTATTTAATTTCAAAACAACCAATTTTTATTAAACTAGACCAGGATTAATTTGGTTAAGATTTGATTAATTTTCCTTCGTTCATACAAGTCCTTGAGGGTTCGAACTCGTTCTTGTCAAACTATACTTTGGTATGGTTCGTGCACTTGCGAGTACATTAAAATTTCACAATACCTATCAAAGGTTTCTGTCAATTTTTCCAAGTACTATTGGTATGGTTTGAGATGCTCTTCCTTCACCTTCCATAACTTTTGGGCTTGAGCTATAACCAACGTTATATCCCCATAAACTTTAGCTTCCTTTGCCCCTAGCTCATGCAGAGCTTTCATTCTGGCACTTCATATTATGCCATGTTGTTGGTTGCCTTAAAGTTCAACTCAACAGCCATGGTATGTGTGATCCATCAAGGATAATAAAAAACACTCCTATCCCATTCCCATATTGATTTACTGCTCCATCAAAGTACATCTTCCATGCTTCAAGTTCTATGTTCAATATATCCTCATCTGGAAAGTCTTCTCTACTACCTTTTCATTCCACGGGGTTTTCGGCACAAAAGTCTGATATGGCACTCCCTTTGATAGTTTTCCTTGCCACATACTTCAAATTGAACTTAACTAATAGGATTAGCCATCTTGACAATCTTCCAATTAAGGCGGGTTTCTCAAAAAAATACTTTAAGGGGTCCATTCTGGGTAGAATCCACACTTGGAAAGGTAGGATAACATGTCTTAATTTCTATACGGTCCGCACAAGAGCAAAGAAAGACTTTTCTATTGGTGTGTACCTATTCTCATATTAATGTAGCCTTTTGCTTAGGTAATACACGACTTTCTCATTCTTGCCATTGTCCTCTTGGGCTAACATACTCCTTACAACATCTTCTATGATGGATAGGTAGAGGAGCAAAGTTTCCAAGGCTCTAGAGGTACTAGGATAGGTGAGTTGAGGAGGTCTCAAGGGCCTTCTGACATTCCTCATTCTATGTGTGGGGTTCATTCTTTCTTAATAGCTTGAAGATGGGTTCACAAGTAATAGTGAGCTTGACATGAATCAGCTAATGTACTGTAGTTGACCTAGAAATCCTTTTATCTCCTTCTCACTCTTGGGTTGAGGCATGTCCAAAATAACTTTGATCTTTGATGGATCAAAACTTTGATCCCTGTATCGCTCACTAAAAATCCTAGTAACTACCCTTCGGTTACTCCAAAGGTACACTTTTGAGGGTTCAATTTGAACTTGTATTCTTTGATCCTTTCGAAAAACTTCCTCAAGTTGACAATGTGGCCTTCTCTATCTCTTGACTTCACTATAATGTCATGTAACAAGGTTGTGACCATCTTTTGCTAAGTTTCCCTTGCATTCTTCAATTCGAACGACATTACTGTGTAGCAATAGATCCCCCATTTAGTGGTGAAGGTGGTCTTGGTCATGTCCTCAGGAACCATTTTGATTTGGTTATATCTGGAGAAACCATCAATGACGGCGGTGTTATCTACTAAGACATTTATATGGGAGAAGGGGTAGTCATCCTTAGTACATGCTTTGTTTTGGTCTTTGAAGTCTGCACACATCCTAACCTTTTCATCCTTCTTAGGTACGGGTATAACATTGGCCATCCATTTAGCTTGGTGCATAGGTTTGATGAACCCTACTTCAATTGCTTGGTAAATTCTTCTTTGATCTTAATGAGTCATTTGGTTCTCATGTGTCTCAACTTTTGCTTGATAGGCATTGTATGGGAGTGAGGGTTAATATGGTGCTATGATATCTGGATTGATCCCTTGCATATCTTCATAGGACTATGCAAACACTTCTTGGAATTCAATGAATAGTTCTTTGAGATCTTTCTTTTCTTGTTCATTAAAAGTGGAGCCAATTTTAATTAAGCATGGATTCTCATTGCCCAATTTAAGAGTTTCAAGCATTAGTTCCATAGGTTCAATTTTCTTTTTCAATTGTTTATTAATTTCATTTTCAAATTCATTGGAATCATTTAAGTGCAGAATTTCAATATTATATGACACATCAAAATAAGTCAAATCAAAATTCATTTTATTAAAAGTACATCAGAACTTGCATTACATGACATTTTCCCAATGACTTTAGAAAAATCGACCCAAGTACAAATGCTAAGGTGCCCATCAATAGGTATAATGAATGTAGATGGATCACTTTGCTCTTTATTATGCTCCTCTTCCTCCTAAGCGTTGGTAGCGTCGCCCTTGCTCCCTTCCTTGAACAAGGTCTTCAACTCCATGGATCAGTCTTCATCTTCCATAGGACTCCACATGCGTATTGCTACAACTAAGTTTTCTTGAGTGTCTTCTTGATCGAAAAAGGTGTAATCTTCTTCTCTAATGGACCAATCGTGGTCACTATCAGTCTAGTGCTTATGTTGTCGCCTTTCTCGTCCTCGTCATCATCAACTAAGACAAAGTATCGCCCTTCATCGGTGGGTCAATTGGGGTCTTGCACATCCAAATGTGAGTTGGGGAGCACCTAACTTGTCCTTTTTCATTGGTCCACTCATGATCCTCCCAAGATCCATCACTTCCTTCCTCAGGGAAGTTGTTAACTCTTGCGATGGTCCATGGACCTAGAGCATCCCTTAATGTGGGAAAAAGCAAGCGAACCACTCCTTCGATCGAAGCGTGGTCAGTCTCCTCTTGAGTTGGGTAGTTAGACATCGTGGCATATGGAAAATGTCCTCATAGACATTCTCAAGATAAGAACAAGTCCCAAATTAAAAGCTTTTGTCCATAAGATAATCTTTAAGTTCATTTTAACGAAGGCCCAATTACAAAATCCATTCCATTTTCCCTTATGGGCCTTGCCCCTTATTTCATAGGGCTTGGTCCATTTACAATATGCTCTCATCTTACACTCATGAGCTTATATTAGAATGTGCTTATAAATTTCCAATCATTTGTCTCAAATATGGGCCTATAATGCATTCATCACTTATGGGCTTTTTTTTTTTCATTTATTTCAATAAAATTATTTTTTGAAGTAGCATTCTAGCTATAATACATTATGACCTTCCTCTCAAGGTCCATGAGGCTTACATCATCTTGGCCTTTACATACAACAAAGAGGCCTAAGATTAGAGAGGTTCATCAACTTTGTAGAATCTTGGATGCTAGGTCCATAGTATATTTGTTACCTTAGGCTCAAGAATTATTATTATTATTTTTTTAAATTAATTTTTTTTTTCTTTCTAAAAAAAGGCTTTGATTTGGGCATATGATGACAAATGGCTTATGGCCTTATGAACATTTCAAGTTAAGACATACATTTGGGCTTTGAGATAAGCCTCTTATATGTGAGATACTTATTGTATTTTCATCCCAAAATCTTACGGTATGCCATAACTTTTAGGTTATCCTTCCAATTTTAATATTTTATTTGTCCTTTAGAATTAGGTGATCATAAGATATATGATTGAACAAATACGGGAATGGAAAGGTGTTAGGCACCTAACCCTACCTGACACATAGGTCGGCCTCCACTCATTGTGTTTCAAATCTTAATTCATTCTAATTCATTTATCCAAGGGCAGCAAGTATATCAAGGCAGTAGTATGGCATTTATAAATAAATAAATAAATGAATAAATATGTATATATTCGGTTGGTTATGTTTGGTTTCAAGTGAAAAAATCTAGCACCGAAACTGAAACCGAAAATTTTGGTTTTTAAAAAATGAAACCGAAACTGAACAAAATCGAAAATTTGGCAACGGTTCGGTCGGTTTCGGTTAGTTTGTTCGGTTCGTCAGTTTTTTGCACACTCGTAGGATGGTAATTGATTCAATTGATGTTGTAAAAGCATTTTATAGAAAGTATATGTTGATACCCAAAATATTAAAGGAATAGATCCAGCCCAAGGAACCAAACCATGGGCCTTGCATGGATATAAGGGACCCATGGCTCATGAAAACGCTCTTACAAAAGAGGCAAAGGAACTAAGTAGAATGGGGCCAAAGCCCAACAATGAAAGAAAGAAGAAACAGGGCCTTGAAAATAAGGTGCAAAAGACCCATAAAGGGGTGCAAGTGAAGAGGTCCTTGAATGAGACTAGCCTAGCAAATGTAGGAGCCCAAAAAGGTTCACTAGAGAAGGGGCCATGAAAGGCCAAGTTCCCAAAAAAAAAAAAAAAAAAAAAAGAACTGAAAGGGACAAATGATCCCACCAAACCTTGGGACCTAGAGGTGAAAACCAACCAGTCCACAAAGGAGAAACTCGAGGTACCTTAGCAAGAAAGAGAATGTTGGAAAAAGTAAGATGCTTGGGGGCTTTAGAAGTTCTCTCACCAAACCTTGAGAAGAGATCCTTGTCATTGACCCTTGAGAAGAGATCCTTGTCATTGACCTTGGTTGACACCTGGGTTGCCTGGAAAAGTTAACTTCCATGAATGGAAATTAATTAGAATACTTTCAAGCATGGCTTCCTGGGAAAACAAAATAAGAACAAAGAAGAGAAAGGAAGCACATAGAGACTCAATCCAAGGGAAAATGGCAAGATCACGAAGAAAGGAGGAAATAGTAATTTTAGGCCCTCTAAGACTAGTATAAAAGGGGAGGAATCGACCATGGAAGAACAACAAGAAGCAAAGAACGAAAAAGAGAAACATTAGAAAGAGAAGGGGAAGAGAGAAAATTGGCAATTATATTGAGAATATAGAGCTTAGGTCAAGTTCCGAGAAAGTAGTGAGCCTTGTTTGTAGTATTGCTTGGGGCTATAAATTGATCCAGGGATCCAACCTTTGCAAGTCTTTGTGAACCTTAGGATCCACCTAAGTCTTTGGTGTTTAGGACTTATGGGCTTTGCACCATTCCCTTAAAGGATTTGTATTTGGGGTTCTTTGACTTATTAATAAGATTTCATTGAATATATTTATGTTTGTCAATATTGCTTTGCTTCTATAGTTCTTGCAAATATATGTCTATATTGTTGTATTTCTTGGACTTGCTTGTGTTCAGATCAGTTTATTAAAACAGCTCAATTGGCTGTGGTGGGACCCAGGGACGGAACCACCATTGGACTAGTGGGGGCAATGACCTCCACTAAATTGTTTTCTTAAAAAAATATTATATATATATATGTGTGTGTACTAATTTTAGTAATTTTGTTTTATAAAATTACATTTTGTTTTCCTTTAACAATATTATTGATTCTTGTAAGAGTAATGCTTACTCACAGACTTTTTTATAAAATTTTTATAAATTGTTTTGGTAATAAATTCTTATTGGTTCGCATATGGGCCCACTACTCACATTATTTTTTTACTTACCAGTAATCACTTAACACATCAATCATTTATAAAAATGCTTATAACTCTAGCATTTTTCTCGTTTAGTGACCATAAAAGAATTTATTGATCTAAAATCTAAAAGAAAATATATATGCCAAAAAAAAAAAAAAAAAAGCTCAACAGCAAAAATTACCAGTAAGACAAAATAAATTAAGCTCATTTAACTAATTTTATACAAAATAAATAACCTTGCCTTTAAAAAAAATCTAAACAAAAATAATTTGTTCTTACCCTCAAGCAGAGTCAGAGGCTGAAACCGCCGCACACAGTTAATAGTAAAGTCACCCCCCCTAACTCAAAGTTTTGGCTCTATCCCTAGTGGGATCGAGCCCAATTAATCACTCAACATCTCACAACTTCTCTTGCCCTTCAACAGACCTATAAATTTGCATTGGGCTTGCACTTAAGAAACCTTTCAAAAAAGGTTCCTACAATATGCATACCATAGAGAGTACGTGCTAATGTGAAGATATATATATATATATATATATACTGCTAACTTCGCAGCTTGAACATTTTCTTCCTAAATCTCCAAATATTTTATGGATGGAGAGATGCCAATTCAGTTACATGGCCCTTGGCCAATGAAGAGAAATTTAATGAAAGATCATGATGCGCATTCGAACTATACTAACTTAAGTAGTAATAATCAAGTGGAAACATATAGATTCAAAAATTATGATGCTTCTTTGCACTATAAAAAAAATAACTTAACTGCCTAGCCCACATCAATTCTAGCCTTTTAATCATGTCTTACTTGAAATTAGAGGGTTTTTTTTTGGGTTTTGCGTACAAGTTGAAATTAGCTTGAGAGCCTCCACAAGTGGTAATTAGCTTGAGGGCGAAATAAGGTAGCAACAATTTTTATCACAATAATATACTAATTTTAAGTCAATAAATTTTTGTAAATGACTCATTACATATTTAAGTATAAAAATAATTTAAAAACTTATATATGAAACATAGAAAAATTTAAATGATGTTAAACAAATTAAATAACAATGTTTGTTCACATGACTAGTACACGAGAACCTACTAGGCAAACTGGAAGTGTTTTCCAACAAACTATACATTGACTCACATGCATATACATATATGGATTCTCAGAATCCTTATAGGAAGTAATATAACATATCCACTGCAGAACGGAGAAAAGAAAGTAGGGAAAAAATACTAGAGGAATGCGAATGGGGATATAAGTGAAAAAGAGAACATCTGAAATGAAACACACTGCCACTGCCACGATTCAGGGGGTGAGATTACTACCGTGGCTAGCTATCAGCAGCGGCGGTTATAATCATTGGGTTTTACGCACCCAATGATGCAGTTTTTATATCGTTTTGGATCTGTATTTCTCCCACAGGGAATGGCTGGCATGTCACGATTGCGGGTGCCACTAGTACGACCATTGCCTTGGAGCATGCGACTTCTTATGTAAGGATCCACAAGGAACTCCAAGTCATCCTCAATCACGCATTCTCCAAGGCTGCCTTTGCACGAGGAACTGGTGTTGTTCTCAACAAGGATAGTAGAAGCACAACTATATGCACTAAAAGTGAAAATCAGGAGGGCAAAGAATGCCAGAGGATAGATCCTATTATAAGCTTCCATTTCAGTATATTAGTATTATTGTCACTCTAACTCGCCGCTAGCTACAAACGGGTCTCACATGCATCGTCCACCATGAGTGATACACATATTTATAGTTAATAAAAAGATGGGTGTAATTAAAAGAAAGGACGATTGTAATGACCCCGCCCTACGCGCGAGGACGCGTGTGCTTGTAAGGAGGGTGGATTGTAGTGACCCAAAAGGGGGTCTTGCATTTTATGGAATCCCACATCGCCTAGGGAAGCACATGAAGATGTGTTTATAAAGAGTGACCTTTCTTTAATGTGTAAAGGTCTTTTCCCCAGCGCAACCTGGGAAAGAACAAAACTGTGAGGGGTATGGGTTTCCAAAGCAGACAATATTTACACAGATGGGGTGGGGTCGTTACAACGATACCCACAAAAAAGTGGGTGATCTCCCTCCACAAATTGAATCACATACATTGTAGTGCACATGAAAAGTATCTTGGATTTAAGAGTTTTCATCCCTCATAATTCTATTTACCTCCCTCATAATTCAAAAATAGTGGGTCCCACAGAGGCAAGGCTTGTTTGGATGGGTTTTCTGAATTTGTTTCCAGCACTCAATTCTCACCAAAGTGAGTAATGAGTTACAAAAACTGGAAACAAGTTTTAGGTGTTTTTGAGTTATGAGGATAGATTTATGATGACACTTTCGTAATTTAACTCAACTAATGGGCCCTACGTTTTGTGTGTTGTCAAATCCATGCCAGCCCACTCTCCAATAGTTCTTTTCTCTCTCATTACTAGACTTTTTCTTTTCTGCTTTGTTCTTTGATTTTCTTTGCTCTTCTTCTTCCCAAGCCATTCATCATAACTTTGTCTCATTCTTTTTTTTCTTTTTATTTTTTTTCTTTCCTTTTCACCACTTTGTCTTCTTCCTTTTTTTTTTTTTACTCTCTCTCTCTCTCTTATTTTATTTTATTTTATTTTTCATGCTAGGTCTGGGCTTGGTTTCTCTATTTTTTTTTTTTTTTTTTTCATATTGGGTTTCTGAGTTTGGTTTCTATTTTTTTTCTTTCTCTTTTATTTCCTTTTCACATTGGGTTTTTGGGTTTGGTTTCTATTATTATTATTTTTTCTCTTTTCTTTCATTTTCACTAGGTTTCTGGGCTTGGTTTCTCTTTTCTTTCCTTGGGTGTTGGGTTCGAGTGGATGATGATGGAGGTGATGATAGCTTTTGGGTTCTGTGAGAGGTGATGAGAGCTTCTGGGTTTGGTGAGGGTATTGGGGGTGAAGGAAAATAT
The DNA here is from genome assembly GCA_030445155.1 of Quercus variabilis. NCBI lineage: Eukaryota > Viridiplantae > Streptophyta > Magnoliopsida > Fagales > Fagaceae > Quercus > Quercus variabilis. Next base: position 54,985,986 of record CP129447.1, on the reverse strand, counting down.
GGTAATAACAAAGTAGAGAAAAATGGAGGGGTTCCTTTCCATGCGGGGAGTCATTCTACTTTCATAGCACCAAGTCAGTTCATGGGTCCCATATAAAGTTGAGATTTTTGAGTTTTAGAATGAAAACTCAACCACGTTTAAGGGCCAAACAGAGCTGGTTATAAGTTGAGGATTTTCAAGTGATAAAAAATGAGTTACAGGGTGATGAGTTTTGAGTGTTGATTTTTAGGTGATGAGTGATGAGATTCAATCACTCATCATCCAAACAGGGCCTTATCTTTCTTATTTGTTGTTGTAATTATTGTTAATATATGGACCCCCCGGGTTCTTGCAAATTGCATTGCACGATTAGATCCTTTTATTTTTTTTATTTTCTTTTTTCCTGAATAACATGATTAGATCTTGGAGTAAAGCAATTTATCCTTTCTTATATTATTACCTAGCCATTTGAACCGTGTTTAAAAGCGATTGGGCTCTCACATTACCTTACACCAGTACGCCACTATATGCCTGTTTTAAATTTCAAGGAAAATAAAAAGATATTAAAATTTTCAATTTGTTCTAGGCTCTAGTACGTAAAGAGTAAGATATTGGTGTGGAAGTCACAAGGAATAGAACACATCTATTTCTAGAAAGTAAGAACATGTCCCTTTTTCTTAATTTTATTTTAGGAGTCGCCATCATCCATTAGTTTTGTATTAGGTGTGATTAGTCACCTATGGGTCTAATTAATTTTAATTTACCTAATTAACTAAACCAATATTAAGGGTTTATTAATTAAGGTAAACTAAAAATCTCGAACCAAAAATCTTGGACTCGGAAGTTCGGTTATGTGTGGGGAAGATGTTAGGTACCCCACAAATCCTATCCAATGGATAGTACCTCATTTTAATTTATTTCAAGCATTATTTTTTGATGAAAAAAAATAAGATACTTGGCATTTTGATTTTTGAAAAAGGTTGTGAACAAACAACACACACACACACACACATGTGAGTATTTATTTACTTATAATATACAATATGAATATTAAAGTCAAAGAATAATATTTACAATCAAAGCACGTGGGATATATGCAAAAATATCATGTGAGGAGGCATGCAAAATAGAGGAATAATATACAATAGCATGTGAGTAAAATATTTATTAAATATCATCCACAATTTTCTCATTTTTATCATGCAAAAAAAAGATGACAATAAAAATATGTTAGTGCCAAAGCAAAGAAAGGGGCTATGTATGCTTGACGGGCGCCTGTGATTTCAATGGAGATTGAACCATAGGCACAAATTCTCAACAATGCTATTCTAAGGAAAAGTTTTAAATTACAATGCATGAACAATTTTTACAAAGTTAACTATAATTTCATTTTTGGAAGAAAAGTTTGATAGAAAACACATATCTTTGAAGAAAAATTTTATGGTTTTAAGAGAATTTTCAAAAACCATTTTCAACATTTTTTAAGGAAAAGATCTCTTTTGAACAAGCAAAGTTTGCAAAGAGGGAAATAAGTTTTCATCTTTTAGAATAAATATTTTTTGAAAATGCCATTTTTTTAGAGGAACCAGAAAATTTGGGAGGAAGACTTGAAGTTTTAAAAAAAAATCATTTTAGAAAAAAAGAAATGTTAGTTTTAAGAAAACAAAGATTCATGGGTTTATTTTTAGAAAGAGAAGATTTAACTTTGAAAAATCCCATGATTTTTATGGTGAGAGGAAGTTTGTGTAATTTTTGTTGTTGTTGTTGTCGTTGTGGAAGATTTGAAAAGATTTTAAGAAACAAAGTTCATGGATTTTCATTTTTGAAAGAAAAAGTTTGGATTCCGAGAAAAATCCCAGGATTTTTTTTTTTTTTAATGAAAAGGAGTATTTCCTTTTCAAAATTTGCTTTTGATTTTTTTTTTTTTGAAAGAAGTTCCAACGTAGTAAAAGAAAACGTTTAAAGATTATTATTTTTTTTTTCAAAATGCTTGATTTCTCTAGTTTAAAGGAAATGGAAAAGAAGAAAGTTTTTTTAGCATTTTTGGAAAAAACATTTTTGAGGAAAAAACATTTTTTTGAAAGAAAGGTTTAAATGAAAAACTTAAAAAAAAAAAAAAAAATTTAGACAAGGCTTTGTTTTATAAAGGAACACTGGTCGGGTGGGGTTGCATGCCTAACACCCCATCTCCATACCTAAACTCTGAACATATACTTTGGTAAGATCAGTCCTTCATATAAGGGCGCTATACTTATGGTTCTTAGGCCTAATCTAGGTGCCGACTCCTTTATTCACCCCTCCACCTGGTCTACTTAACCGAGGCATACTTCTCGAGTAGAAACCCCATTGCGGGTGCTTGCATCCATAGTTATTCCATAACAATTATCAGATGTTCTGATTCCTCCTCAGATGCACTCTCCCACATCACTTAGAATTTCACACTCATTCTTGATGAATATGACATTTAACCCATTGTCATAAATTTGACTGATACTTAGCAAATTTTCTTTCTTTCAAACCTTAAACATACTTCACATCTTCAAAAACTAGTAAGCTTGGGATGTCAACTTTTCCAATTCCAAGAATAAAAGATTTGCTTCCATCTCCAAAAGTGGCAGGTCCAACTTTCCCTTCAAGGAGCGTCTTGAACAAAGATTTGTTACTTGTCATATGCCTAGAGCAACCACTATCCAAATACCAAAAACAATCATCACGTACTTTTAAAGTAGTTAAAGTAGTAAAACATACATAATCATGTTTAAAACAATTTGTGTTTAGTCTAAGTTCTGTGACACCTAAACACTTTAGGATGGTTTAGACAAATCTGCATCCATACTTTCCAAGAAGCAAATTTATTACCATTAGCATGAGATGGAATCACGTGTGTGAGATCACAATTAATGACAACAGGGGTCAAGGATCAACTCAAGGTATAACTACCTTATCAAGAGCCAACTTGCTTTGATACCACTTATTAGATTTAGACCCTTGAACAATTAGTGTTTAACTAATTTTAAGGCCAAGTTGTTAATTAGATCAATTATGAACACCTTGAGTTAAACAATTACTCAAACATATATGCACAACGGAAAAGTAAATGACATAAGATATGATGACTCAGAAAACCTTATGAAACAACTTGTGCAAAGGAAAACCTTGGGGGGACTTGAACTATCCCGAGGTAACAGTTTCACTATAAGATGGAGATTTACAATAAAAAATAACAATTCGTAATAAGTTTAACTTCAGTTATTGAATTGAGCTTTGAATCCTATAGACTTCCTTTATGGTGAATTGCTGCAACGTGAACCTCCAATCCATGCACTATAAAATCCCATTGAAGCTTTAGGTCTCTAGTACACTTGATAGCTAAAGCTTAGCAACTTAATTTCACTAGTTCAATGAGTATGTATGTGATCTCTGGTAGAATCTTGAAAGAGCAGAAAGTACAGAACCTATCAGATCTTAAAAGAGCAACTCTTAAATCTTTGTAAATGTGCATTAGGGTTTCACTTAAGTATTAAGTGTAGTTGGATTGAAACCCTAATCACTTAATGGGTTGAAATATTGATTTTGGAAAATCGACTCTCAATCGGTCGAAGTTAAGTTTCGATAGGTCGATAATATTGAATTTTCTGTTCTTGAACTAGTAACCTTTTTGCTCTTGTACATTGATTAACATCATCTTGAGCATTGTCTAATCTTACCTATAGACACTATGATCTATATCTAGACAAGTTTATGTTCAAGTGTTTGCCAATAAACCTATACACATATAGAACCTAACACATACGTTGACTTTTCAAAGAGAACTATATTTTGAAATATCACAAAACAGAATAAGGGGAAATTTCTTCTATGCTGGGGTTCCTTTGTATCTCCATCATTAAGTCCGTCCCTGATTTCGTTTCTTCCGACGAGGCTATCTTTGAGACTTCGTCTGCAGCCATATTCTGGCTTCTCGGAATCTGGACGAACTCCACTTTTTTGAATTCTTGAGTCAAGCGTTTCGTCAACTTGAGGTATTTCTGCATTCTTTCTTCTTTTGCCTCGTACTCTCCTCTGATTTGCCCAATTATTAGTTTTGAGTCGTTCTAGACTAGCAGGTTGCTGGCCCCAAGCTCTCTTCCGAGTCTTAAACCCGTCAGAATTCCTTCGTACTCAGCTTCGTTATTGGTGGCTGGAAATTTTAGCTGGACTCCATATTTCAATGTTTCTTCGTCAGGAGTGGTTATGACGACCCCTACTCCCCCTCTTTTTTGGGCTGATGATCCATCAGTCTGTATCACCCATGTCTCGCCCATGCTGGCAACGCTTGGCTCGTCTGGGTGAGTGAACTCGGTGATGAAGTCAGCCAGAGCTTGTGCTTTGATGGCCGTCCTGGGATGGTATTCCACGTCAAATTGGCTGAGTTCAATTGCCCATTGGACCATCCTCCCGGCTGCCTCGGGTTTGTTCATAGACTTCTTGATGGGTTGGTCCGTCATTACTAAGATCGGGTTTGCCTGGAAGTATTGTCTGAGCTTGCGCAAGGCTACTATCAATGCAAAGGTGATTTTCTCGATCCTTGGGTACTTGAATTCAGCTCCTTGGAAAGCTTGGCTGATGTAGTACACTGGGAGCTGTTTCCTATCTTCTTCTCGTATTAAGGCTGCACTGACGGCTGTGGACGAAACTGCCAGGTATAAGTACAAGTTTTCTCCTTCTTTGGACGGGCTTAGGAGTGGTGGGTTGTTGAGGTAACGCTTGAGCTCTTGGAAAGCCGCTTCACATTCGTCGGTCCATTCAAAAGCTTGCTTAAGGGTCTTAAAGAATGGTAAGCATTTGTCCGTCGCTCTTGACACGAATCTGTTAAGAGCTGCAATTCGGCCTGTGAGCTTCTGGACTTCCTTGACGGTCTTGGGTGATGCCATGTTGAGTATAGCTTGCACCTTCTTAGGATTTGCTTCTATTCCTCTCTGAGACACCATGAATCCTAGGAATTTTCCGGAGGCGACACCAAAAACACACTTGCCAGGGTTTAGCTTCATTTGGTATTGCTTAAGGGTATCGAATGTCTCCTTAAGGTCATCCAGATGCGCGAGCTCTTCTTTGCTCTTGACGAGCATATCGTCGACGTACACTTCCATATTCCTGCCTATTTGTTTGACGAACATTTTGTTCACCAACCTCTGATACGTCGCTCCCGCGTTCTTCAGCCCAAAGGGCATGACCTTGTAGCAGTAGATCCCCTAACTGGTGATAAAGGCGGTTTTATCCTGATCCTCGTCAGCCATTTTTATCTGATTGTACCCGGAGAATGAGTCCATGAACGTCAACAGCTTGTGCCCGGCCGTGGAATCTACCAGCTGGTCTATTCTTGGAAGAGGGAAACTGTCCTTCGGGCAGGCCTTGTTTAGGTCCGTGAAGTCCATGCACATCCTCCATTTTCCATTGGCTTTCTTTACTAGGACGACGTTTGCCAGCCAGTCTGGATAGTACACCTCCCTGATAAAGCCTGCAGCTAAGAGTTTACTCACCTCGTCAGTAATTGCCTGGTCTCTTTCTGGTGCAAACGTCCTTCATCTCTGCTTGACGAGTTTCCTCTCTGGGTCTACATTCAACCTGTGTTGGATAACTTCTGGGGATATTCCTGGCATGTCGTCATGGCTTCAAGCAAAGACGTCCAAATTCTCCCTGAGAAATCGAATGAGCCTCGTTCTCATCTCAGGACTCAATGTTGTCCCTATTCTGATTGTTTTCGTCCCTTCCCCCTCGATCAACTCCACTACTTCCAGTGCTTCCATCTTTTCTTCCCCTTTTTCTTCTACTACCCACGCATGGTTCTCCTTAGCTGCTAAAACAGCTTGATAGCACTCTCGGGCTAGAAATTGGTCTCCTTTAACTTCACCAATACCCTCTTCCGTTAGAAACTTCACCTTCAAGCAGTAGGTGGATGTGGACGCCTTCCATTTGTTGAGGGCTGGCCTTCTGATGATGACATTATAGGACGAGGGACAATCCACTACCAAAAAGTCTATCTGACGAGTCAACTGTTTTGGATATGTTCCCACTGTTACTGTCAGCGTTACTATACCCCTAGGGTACACCTTGTCACCGCTGAAACTGACGAGTGGAGAATCGAATGGACGAAGTCTCTTGGGATCCAGCCTCAATTGTTGGAAGGCGGAAAAGTAAATGATATTGGCAGAGCTACCATTGTCCACGAGGACTCTTTTGGTGTTGAATCCTTCTATGGTGAGCATTATGACCAACGGGTCATTGTGAGGCTGTTTTACTCCTCTGGAGTCGCTCTCATTGAAGGTCATATCCTGATCAGTTCGTCTGTACTTTGGCGGGGGTGTTATATGGACGCTATTCACATGTCGTTGATGTGTTTTCTTGAGTGACTTGAATGAACCCCCAGTGGTAGGCCCCCCAGCTATTGTCTGTATCTCCCCAACCACATTTTGAGGAGGTTGTGATTGACGGCCGTCGTTCCTGGAGGAGGACCCCTGTTGGCCTTTGTTTTCATCCCGGAATTTGTCGTGTTCCCCTTTCTTTACGAATTTCTGCAACTTCCCCCTCCGTATCAATTCTTCTATCTGCTCTTTGAGATCCTTGCAATCTTCGGTGTAGTGGCCGTGATCTTTGTGGAATCGGCAGTATTTATTTTTGTCGCGGACGTTAGGAGATGAGTGTAGTGGTCGTGGCCACTTAAGATAATACTCGTCTTTAATCTGCGCCAAAATTTTGTCAACAGGCATAACGAGAGGGGTGAATTTTACCGTTCGTGGATTTTTGTCATCCTTCCGTCTGACTCCGTCATTGATTCGACGATTTGGACGATCCCGCTTCTGCCCTCTACGATCGTCTTCCCTTCTTCCTTTATCCCCTGGTCTGTCCGCGTCCTTGATAGCAGCCAATGCGTTTTCAGCGTTCATGTACTTCTGCGCCTTGAGGAGCATTTGAGCCATCGTCTTTGGGGGGTTCTTCACGAGGGAGCTGACGAGATCCTTGGACCTCAGCCTTGTTTTGAAGATTGTTAGCTGCACCATATCGTCGGCTTCGTCTACTTCCAGTGTTTCCCTTGTGAAACATTTTACATACGACCTCAGGGTTTCCTTTTCCTCCTGCCTGATGGTAAGCAAGTGGTCAGCAGTCCTCTTTGGTCGTTGTCCTCCAATAAAGTGACACAGGAAGGAGTTGCTCAACTGCTCGAACGTATCGATTGACGATGTTGGCAACTTCGTGAACCATTCTCGGGCAGTTCCCCTAAGTGTAGTTGGGAAGGAGCGACACAATATTTCATCTGGGGGTTGTTGAAGTCCCAGGGTCGTCTTGAAGGTGTTTAGATGATCTTGAGGGTCCTTCAGCCCGTCGAAGGGCTCGAGTTGAGGTAACCGGAATTTCGACGGCACTGGGCAGTCGAGGACTGCTGTTGTAAACGGTGAATCCGTCGCCCGGACCATTCGATCCACACTTCGCTCTGTTTTTTCTTTGATAGCGTTCCGCAATTCATCCATCTCCGTCCTCATCTCCCAAAGAACATCTGAATTTTGCTTGACGGGAGTGTTTGGCCTTTGATGGTCACTTCTTCTGTTGCTATCCCCCTCATCTTCCTGATTTCCCTTCGAACGATTTTCCTCTTGCTGAAGCCGTAATCTCATTTCTTGGTTTTGCTTAGTCAGTTCTTCAATTGTGGCTGCGAGGGCTTGGACTTGTTGAGCTAGGGCTGTAGCATCTTGATTAGACTCCATCTTGAAAGAACAAGGATAAAGAACCACTATTTCGAGTTTGAACACAAAAAAGTGTCGATTCCCACAGACGGTGCCAAACTAATGAGTGTGAACTTGTCAGCACTTGTTTGTCGGACGGAGATGATTCTTCAACCCTTGGAGATGAACACCGGTGTGGTGCCTGCCACAATGCCTCTGATGCCAAAGTTAGTAAAAGAAGCTTTCTAGGAAATGAACAATGTAATTGGAAAGAATTAGAAAAATCTCTTAGTGTTTTTTTTGTGTGTATGTACTTGTTCTTCAGCAATGTGAGAGACTTATATACATTCTCCTGGCTTCTAGCCGTTGGGTAGTTATGGAGGTTTTTAATGCTCCTTTTGGTAACGTCTGGGGCCCTTTAGTGTGCCATCACTGCCTTTCAACGGATTGTACAGTTGTCTCTGTAACCGTTTTGGGTTGGATTGCCTGCATTGAATGGTCTGGATATATTCGTCAGTAAAGCATATGATCGACTCACCTAGCCAGAGTTTGGACTCGTCCGTGTCGATGGTATCGTCAGTGTGTCCTTAAACTTCGTCAGTCCCGTCAGTATTAATTGCTTGCAGATAGGGTGGCTCCGTCAAAATTGTTTGGAAGGTTTGATTTCAACAAGTGGAAAAGTAATGATATAAGTTGGAGGTAGATGCTTGGAAAGGGAATCTCCCAACTCATCCTCATCTCTTTTTCAATTTAAGCTCTGAAAGCTACCCCTGTCAAGTGAGGAAAATGATCATATATTCATAAAAACAATAATCACATAGATAGTGTATGGCTACGCCTATCAAGTGAAGTGAGGACAATAAGCATTCATAAAAACAATAACCACATAGATAGTGTATGGCTACCCTTGTCAAGTGAGGACAATGAGCATTCATAAAAACAATAATCACATAGATTAACAATAATCACATAGATAGTGTATGGCTACCCCTGTCAAGTGAGGACAATGAGCATTCATAAAAACAATAATCACATAGATAGTGTATGGCTACCCTTGTCAAGTGAAGTGACACAATGAACATTCATAAAAACAATAACCACATAGATAGTGTATGGCTACCCCTGTCAAGTGAGGACAATGAGCATTCATAACAACAATAATCGCATAGATAGTGTATGGCTACCCCTGTCAAGTGAGGACAATGACCATTCATAAAAACAATAATCACATAGATAGTGTATGCGTAAGAAATGGGGCATGGGATGAACTGTTAAAGACTATTCTAGCCTTTTTGGGGCCAAAGAAAAGAATATCTATGATGTAAGACTAAAAGTTTTTTGGTGTTATTTGAGTGGAAAAGAACTATGCAAATAGAATGCAATGGACACAAACAAAAAAAATAAAAAAGTTACAATAATTTTACAATATTTTCAAATTAGCATGCTATATAATTTAAATTAGAGATTGTGGAGGGCTCATATGTGAATTGGCATTCTAATTTGAGAATATTATGAAGTTGTTTTAAATTTTTGTTATATCTATAGTATTACACATATTGTAGGAAGAATTAACAAAAAGTCACACACCGCTCAATTACAATGATATTTTCTTTAAGACAAAATTTAGGTACAGTACTTTAGGTGTTATTTTTTAGATTTTTTTTTTTTAAGATTTTGTAATGTGAATTTTTTCTTATGTGATGGAAGTGTATTTTTAAGTTAAATAGCTACATGACAGAATTTTAAAAGGAAACCTAAAGAACAACACCTAAGTACTGTACCTAAGTCCTACTCTTTTCTTTACTCTTATAAAAGATGAAAAGAAATGAAGGTTCATACCACCTTCTTTATAGGAACCATAACCAAAAAAAAACCTTGAAGAAATAATGTAGATATTTCAATAATTTATTTAATTGTTGTTTTAATAATTAATTGATTTAAAAATATTAGTAAATAAATGTAGTTTTTTATTTTTTTTTTTTTTTTTTTTTTTTTTTTTTTTTTTTTTTCCGCTAAATCAAACCATTTGGCAAGTCCAATATATGTTAAAAAAAAAAAAAAAATCCAACATAAGCCATTTTTTTTTTTTTTTTGGCTTTATGGCTTATTATTATTTTTTTTTCTCTCTCTCACTACAAAACGTGGGGGTATTGGGCCGCGTTTGTAAAAATGCGGTCATAGAAGTACTACAGCCCCGTTTTAAATGCAGGGCCGTAGGAACGCGTCTATAGCCATGTTTTATTGAACTATGGCCCCGTTTAAAACGCGGCTCTAGGCCCTTCCTATTTTATTTTTTTGGCAAACGCTTTTTTTTTTTTTTTTTAAATTTTTATCTTAACTAGAGCCGCGTTTATAAAATGCGGCTCTAGCTTTCCTAAAGCTGCATTTTATAGACGCGGCTTTAAATTAGGTCAAAAGCCGCGTGTTTAAAACGCAGCCTAAGGGCTGGTCCTTAGGCTGCATTTCAAACGCGGCCATAGGACCTACCCTTTGGCCGCGTTTAGAAAGTGCGGCCATAGACCCTCTCAAGCCTATAGTCACAGGGTTTAGGCCACATTGAAAAACGCGGCCTAAAAAAACGTGGCTATAGGTGAAATCGAGCTATAGCCACATTTTTCTGACCTATAGCCACGTTTTAAAAACGCGGCCACAGGCCCTTTTTTTTGTCATTAAAAATATCATTTGGTGTTCGAAATCCTTTAACTGGGTATCATGCGCATGTAAGACGATAATTTAAAATATGCTTTAAAACCAAATATAATTGTATTACGTTTCTCAAAAAAAAAAAAATTATATTATTATTTTAATATCAACATCTATAGTAACGTTGGTCATTAAAATCAATGTTCATGGTATATGTAAATGTTTTATCTTAGAAATTCAAATAGATTATACGTAAATGTTATATCTTAGAAATTCAAATAGATTCGATGAGCATGGAATGAAAGTTTTGCCCCGCCTCACTTGACCTGCCCCTTCACACTTCGTCCTGCGCGAGTTTTACCCATTCAGCAAAGGTGGTGGAGCAGAATGGGGATGAGTTTAGACTTTTTAGACTCGCCTCGCCCTATCCCTGCCCTGCATTGATAAATGTTATGATTGTAAAATTTTCATATCCTAAAACCCTACTAGTTAAACAAACATATCAATATTAGCTTATTTTATTCTATCCAACATAGTTCTCTTCCTCTATTTTGTTATGTGTTATACTATAAGATTTTTGTTTTTGTTGTGATATTGTTTTATAAAACACTTAGATAATATTATTTAGTTTTTACTAAAAATTAGTTTGATTTGATATGGGATAAATTTAGTTGTAATTTCAAGTATATTTTTATTTTGAAACAAGTTTTATTAAAAAAATTGTAATAGTTATGGGCCAAGTTAATAAGAAGTAGAGTTTTATGGGATGAGGTGGGGCTTCGTGGGACCCCAATGGGGCGGGGATGGAGCTTGAAAATTTTTCTTGTCATGTGAGAATGGGGTAAAACAAAATCATGTGGGGTGGGAACGAAGACCCCATTTTTTGGCCCAGTCCCATCCCGTTGCCATCCTACCGAAACCCTCATGACAAACAAAGTGTCATGCTGCAAGGAATATATTCCAAAGCTTCAAAACAACCTAAAGAATATACATTAAGTGAAAGCATAATCATAGTTTTGAAGCTCCTCGTAATTATTTTTCTAATCAATTCAGAATATCACAAAACTTCTTCACTGAAATTTTTAGAAAAACTCCAAGCAGATACGCATTTACCGTGAAAAGATTAGTAACAATATGAGTTCCTTAGAATAAGTTATAAAGTTTTGAATCGAATTAGCTTGTACAGGTTTAAAATTAGATTCAACAAATACATGTGAAAGACGAACTCATAAGTTATTACACTAAAAGATAAGTTAAATCATCCAAAGCAATGGTAGCCTTTATCTTTTTTGTATTTGTGCGAACCGAGAAGTTTCTCCATCTTAAAAGATATAGATATTTTTCTCTAGAGAACTAAAATAAAAATAAAAAGTTTATATTAATATGACAAAATTTATATTTAAATTAAATTTTTTTTTTCACTTAGTTCAAATCCCTTGTACCATTATAAAAAAGTCAATTAATTGTCCCCCCTTTTAATCAAGAAGTCTTAATTTCAACTCATTAGAGAAACATCTTTGGCACCGTTGCAGAAAAAGCAAAAGGGAAATTTTTTGACTTCATAGTATTTTTTTTCTTCTAAGTATTTATTTTTCTAGAACAATAAGTCAATAATCACACCATATTATAACTATTTACGACTTTAGAAAGACAAAATAATAAGGCTAAAATGCAAATTGCACTCTCTAAATTTGGCTGAAATTCATTTTAGTTCTCTAACTTTACTTTCATTCAATTTTTTTTTTTTGAGAAACCAGACCCGAAGATGGGCTGGGCTTTTATTAAACTTTAAATAGAAAATTAAGAAAAATCATCTAAGACCAAAGTGGCTACATCCTAGGGACAGTCCTCCAACCAAACTTGCAAGTCTGAACTTGACTTAGCACGTTTGGCCAGTGAATCAGCTACTCTATTACAAGACTGATTAACATAACAGAATTCAAAAAAAGAAAAGAAGGCAACTTGAGCAAGGATGTCTCCAATGATATGGCCATACAAGGATTGTTCTGTGGCACTAGCTGTGATGGTGTTGATAACCACTGATGCATCACCTTTGAAAGTCACCTCATGGAGTCCAATCTTAGCGGCGAACTGCACAGCCTTTCTACAGGCCAGAGCTTCGGCTGTAGCAACTGAATGAGGAAGTGGGACACGCATCGATAAGGCACCAATGATCGCACCGTTGACGTCGCGAATGATGACACCCAGACCAGCTGCGTCGATGTGCTTGAACAGAGCTACATCAAAATTTATTTTGTATCTTGCCTGGGTCGGAGTAGTCCATTTTGCTTGCACAGGAACTGGATTCGAAATTGGGGCAAGATCTTCATCATGAGCTTTAAGGAAGTCATGTAAGAGTCTGCCAGCCTCAAGAAAAATCTGGTTCAATGGCCAAGCCGGGCGACTAAGACGAATTGAATTTCTTCGAGTCCAGAGCATCCAGACTGCAATGGAGAATATTTCCACTCTGTAATCCCCTCTAACCTGCAAAAAACTTGAGAAAAGGTTAGTAAACTCCCCCAAAGGGGGGAAAACCGAGCTGTGTGCCCAGCTAAGCTCCTTCCACATATTGGCCACCTCTATACAACTCCACATTACATGCAAGATATCTTCAAGGTGGGCATTACAAATATTGCAGCAATCAGAGGAGACTATTTGGTGGCGAAACAAGTTGTCCAACGTCGGGAGGGAATTGTTGCAAGCTTGCCAAATAAAATGCTTCACTTTGTTGGGGGTACGTAGCATCTAGACACCTCTCCAAAGATGCCTCTGGGGGTGTGGGTTTAAGCCACTAGGACTGTTGGCCGAAGCTTCATTTGCCCATAGTCGATAGGCACTTTGGGTGAAGAAAATACCCGAAGGAGTTTTTGACCAAATAAGACTGTCATGGGGTAATCTGAAACTAATGGGGATGCTCAAAATCGGCTTAACTTCATGGGGCAGAAACAATTGTCTGACCTCCTCATCTTTCCAACTCCCATTGACCTCATTAATGAGTAAACTTACTTTTGCATCCGGGGGAATAGAAGGCAGGGGCGAAGTCATCGATTTATAGACTTGATCCGGGAGCCATTTGTCTTCCTTAATACACATTGTCTTGCCATCACCAATCCACCACACCACAACCTTCCGTACCACATTCTGTGCACTTAAAATACTCTTCCATGCATAAGACCCACTTGCCGTGTTTGAAGCTTCAAGAATGGAGCAATTAGGAAAAAACCGAGCTTTAAAGACCCCATGGCACAATGAATCCAGATTTTTCAACATTCGCCACACTTGCTTGGCTAGTAAAGCTTCATTAAACTTTTCAATTTCCTTGAAACCCAAGCCTCCAAAATCCTTACCTTGGCATAGGCACTCCCACTTTACCCAATGTACTTTTTTACTATCACCACTATATCCCCACTAAAATTTTCGAATCATAATCTCAATCTCCTTTATTAACCCTTTGGGAAGCTTAAAAAAACTCATAGAATAAGTTGGAATAGCTTGGATCACCGACTTAATAAGCACCTCTCTGCTTGCTTGTGATAGCACTTTCTCCTTCCATCCCTGAATCTTTCTCCAAATTCGTTCCTTGATGTAGGCAAACCCCTGTTTCTTAGCTCTTCCCACAAACGCTGGTAGCCCCAAATATTTTTCATACTGTCTAATAGCTGGTACTCCCAAAAGCTGTTGAATTCTAGTTTGAAGATCATGTTGAGTATTTGAGCTAAAGAAAATGTTAGTCTTATCTTTATTTATTTTTTGACCTGATCCCCTTTCATAGATAGATAAGATATCAAGGATTACCTAGCATTCTGATTCCTTTACCTGACAAAAAAGCACACTGTCATTTGCAAAGAACAAGTGAGAGACACGGGGCCCGTTCCCACATATTGACACCCCCCTAAGAGACCCGTTAGCCTCAACTTTGTGTAGCAAGCCCTGCAGCCTCATGGCACACACCAGGAATAAATATGGGGAGAGTGGATCACCTTGTTGTAATCCCCTACTTGGTTTGATAGTACTGCCTGGAACCTTATTAAGCAAAACTGAGTAGGAAATAGACTTGATACAAGACATAATGATAGCAACAAAACTTCCAGAGAACCCCAAATGCAACATCGCCCTCTCCAAGAAATCCCACTCCACTCTATCATAAGCTTACTCCAACTTCCCTTGGGTTCGACGTTTTAGGTAGTGGAGAGTCTCAAAAGCTACCAATACATTATCAGTGATAAGCCTTCTCGAAAGAAAAGCACTTTGTGAATCAGACACTACATAGGGAAAAATCAATTTCAGACGGTTAACCAACACCTTTGCAATGAGTTTGTAAACCACATTACAAAGGTTGATCGGTCTAAAATTTGAGACTTTCTTGGGATCTTTAATTTTAGGAATAAGAGTAATGAAAGTGGAATTTAATGAATCTGAAACAAAACCTGAGTTTAAAGCATTCAGGACTACCTCAGTGACATCTTTACCAACAATATGCCAAAAAGACTTATAGAAAATAGGAGACATACCATCCGAACCAGGGACTGTAAGTGGAGCCATTTGGTGAAGGGCTCTCTGTACTTCTTCAGTAGTGAAAGGTCTATCTGAGCTAGTATTCATCTCGGTTGTGACAATGGGTGTTAATCCACATAAAATTTCAGCAAAACCAACTGGATTCGATGTAGTGAACATGGCCTCAAAATAATTGCTTGCCAATCAACCCATTTGTTCCTCGTCTTCAAGCCAATGACCAATATCATCTTCTAAACCCAAAATGTAATTACGTTTATTACGTTGGTTTGCCTTGTAGTGAAAATACTTAGTATTTCGGTCACCCTCCTTGAGCCACTCAATATGGGACCGTTGTTTCCACATAGTTTCCTCCTTCACCTTATGCAATTGAATATCATCATGAAGCTTTTCAATCAAGGCCAGATCAGTACTGTATAACCCTGCTTCCTCTGCAAAACTCAACTCCTTCAATTTCTTTGCCAAAGTAGTCCTTACATGCCCAAAAGTGACCCGATTCCAAGTCTGTAGGTTATCCTGGCAGCTAGTAGTTTTCCTCAACAGGTTTCTTACTAGATTAGCATCATCCAAACCAGCCCATGAATCTTTAATCACATCCTCACATGTCTTGTCTTTTACCCACATTGCTTCAAAATGAAACGGCCGCCCTTTCCTGTAAAATCTTTTTTGTTCGGCATCGGAGATGAGAAGGATTTCTCTAAATGGTGGATACGAGAAGTTGGGAACCTTAGAAACCAATTCACTGTTGCTACCCCACGATCAAGCCGAATCCACACATTGTGATCCCCCGATCTTCTATTGCACCAAGTGAATGGGAAGCCATTAAAGCCAAGATCTTTAAACCCATAAAAATCCAAAGCATCCCGAAATCCTTGCATCTGCCTTTCAGGTCTAACCAACCATCCCTGCTTCTCTTCAAGTCTGAGAATCTCATTGAAATCCCCCATACAAACCCAAGGTAAATTTTGTCTTTGGCTTAAGTCTCTAAGTAGATTCTAGGAATTTTCTCAGCTGGCGATGTTAGGGTCTCCGTAGAAACCTGTGAACCACTAGGCGTCATTCATTCCTTGATCCCCCACCCCATCAATGTGGTTAACTGAAGAAGTAAGAACATCTAACACAAAATCATCTTTCCACAAAAGAGCTAGGCCCCTGCCTCTATTATGGTGAGGAACAACAAAGAAATTTGAGTACTGCATTTTACAACTAATTCTCTCAACAACCTCCTTTTCAACTTTGTTCTCCATTAGGAAGACCATTTTGGGATCTTTTTTGCCAACCAAGTCAGCAAGTTCGGCTTCTGTCTGTGGGTTTCCAAGCCCACGATAGTTCCGACTAAGGCAACTCATTGTGACTGGTGGTGCTGGATACCAGCCATCACCTGAGAATTTTCCTTGTTCCCACCGCCCACTGCACTAACTCTTTTCTTCTTCTTAACTGCCTGTTCAAACGGCTCCAAATCTGGCCTCCTATTTTCTTGGATCTCCATGTCACTACCATTGTTAGATTCCCCCACCTCACGCAACAATCTCGCCCATTTTTTTTTCGTGCTATTTAGAGGTTGTGAGGCTGCCTGATTGGTTATATCAGATTAAGGAACCTACATTGTATTAAAGGAAAACATACCCTGCTGCCCCTGGGTGAAAGCCGTACTTACTTCATTATTTTTTATTAAATTCTGCATAGGCATGTGGGCTAGCAACGGATCCCTCACCTCCTCTAGTCCACTATTCAATGTTATAGTATTCCCATCATTGCCATTACTAGAACTACGGTTAGCATGACTAGGAAAAATAACACCTGTAGGTTCGGCCTCCATGGAAATCACCTTAGTCACTTTTCTGTTCGTTCCATCATCTTCCTTGAAATTGGAAGCACTCCCTTCCCCGTTGGACGAGCTTCTGTGATTGGTTTTTTTCTATAGCTGGCCCCTTCTTTCAATTCTTCGCACCCCGTGAAGTCCCAAACACCACCACAACCGTTTTATGAAATTGTCTCACTGGGTTGTCGTGAAGCCACTCCCTATACTGCTGATCATCCTTCTTCAGACTTCCCTTACCCGAATCCACACTTCGTAGTCTCTTTCGCTATGATTAAGCCATCCACACCAATAGCAAAAGTTAGGGAGCCGTTCAAATTTAAGCAGAGCCCAGCCAACATGCTCACCATTTGACCACAACTTACAGCACCGTGGGAGGGCCTTAGTGATATCCATCTTAACCTGGATTCCCAAGAACTCGCCCCCTTCCCCATCATCTTCCGGATCAGCTGCCTGAACTAGGGTCCCTATGCTATTGCCCACTACTTCCACTATTGCTTGTGTAAGACACTTATCTAGGACATTGTGGAGTTGCACCCAGAAAGTCACTGAATCAAAGTTTAGCGACGGGGCCGATTCTACATCCACTACACGTCTCATAACAACAATGCTCTTATTGTATGACCACAGTTCGAACTTAAGCACTCTTTCTAAGTCCATTGCATCATCAAATTCAAACAACAAAATATTGCCCCTGATATCCCTGATTTTCATCTCACCAATTGGTTTCCACAGAGGCTTAAAAGTTCGACCCACTGCTTCTGCATTGACCACACTTTTCGTAAAAAACTTTGCTGCCAAACGAACTATAGTAACCTCTTTTTTATGGGGCACATCCGCACCATGCTCCTCTTCTTCTATTAGTGAGAAACGAGCCCAAAGGTCTTCAATATTCGCCATATCATTGTGAAAAAAGAAAAATCCACAACACCGTACCAGTGAAATCAGAGAACAGAACCTGCCGTCCTACCAGACTCAAGGACTGAAGGGAATAGAAACCTCCACACTGGGAGGGACGGACTTCTACACACTGCACCGAGTGACTTTGCTTGAGAAACCCTAGCAGAGCAACCCTGACGGCGTGAGAGAAACTTTTTGGGTGTTGAGACTTGGCAAATTTTAACTTTCATTCAATTGAGTTATCTAAGTTTCAAATTTATTCAATTCAAATCTTCTTTCTAATTTTGTTAAAAATTTTCCCTTGCAAAAATATTATTTTCACATTAAAAAGTGCTATAAAATTAATAAAAATATTTTATAGCTTTTTTTTTAAATATATTTTTTTCAAAAAATACATTTTCATTATAATATTTTTAATGAAATTAGAAAAAAGACTTGAATTGAATAATTTTGAAATTTAGAAGACTCAATTGAATGAAAGTAAAGTTAGGAGACTAAAATTAATTTTAGTCAAATTTAGAAAGTACACTTTGCACTTTAGCCAAACAATAATTATAAAGCTTAAGAACTACTGTTTTTAGTGCCCGAGGAAACATCTTGACTTGTGATACTGATAGCAACAGAATCAGGACCTGGGTAACTTAATCTAGTACTAATTGTACTTAACTCAGTTCCACTAGTTGACTCCAATGCCCGTCCATGGTAAACATTGTTGTACCAAGGAGCTCCATTGTCAGTGGCAACACAGAATGGTACCATTTCTGAATTGTTATCCTTGGTCACTTCTGCATATTCTTGGAGCTCTAATGCAAACTTCAACTTTTCCATCACATCATTCATTGTGGGCCGTTGGATTCCATGATCACTTACACAACTCTCTACAAGTTCCATGTATACCTTGAAACAGTCTAGCGCTATCTTGTTTGTTAGATATGGATCAATGATTTGACTGATGGTCCCTTTCTTAATACATTTTCGAGCCTAACTTGCCAAATTTCTTTGCTCTTCTTTGAGTCTTTGATTTAGTGCTTTCCGGGCAAACAACACTTCAAACATCACTACATCAAATGAGTACACATCAGATTTCTCAATTAATTGCTGGCGCCTTACATAACCTAGATCCAAATACCCCCATGTCCCCTTTACTAGGGTACTAACAACACTATTATCTAAACCCATTTTTGACAATCCAAAATCCAAAACTTGGATACCCATTTATCATCCAATAGAATATTTGTTGTCTTCACGTCACGGTGGATAATAGGGTGCTTTTTACAAGTGTGGAGGTAGTGCAAACCACGTGATGCTCCTATGCATATATGGAGCCTTTGTTTCCAGGTGAGGGGATCGTTAGGGGCCTCATAAAGGTGGTGGCGGAGGGTACCATTTGTCATGTACTTGTAAACAAGTATCATTTCACCCTTATCATTGTAGTATCCAATGAGAGACACTAGGTGCACGTGACGAAGTTGAGAAAGCATCTCGATCTTCGTCATAAACTCATGAGCACCTTGTCGAGATTCCTGTTTCATGCGCTTGATTGCCACCATCATATTACCTGAAGGACGAAATATTTTATTATTGTGTTTCTAAAGCCTAATAAATGTGGCAAAGAATATTTTGGTGGATTTCAATAATTTAATAAATAAGTGTTGGAATTGGTTTTATGTAATTGAGGATACATTAGTTTGTATGTTTTATGCATTAAATTCTGTACCTAGCACCACTCTTGTATTATGGAGTGTAAACAATATTTATGACTTATGTCTAGTTCATACACTATCTAGAAACTATAATATGTGAAGACATTTCCTAAAATCTGACTGATGATCACACGTTTACAGTTCACATATGAGTAATTATACTCTATCATCGACCTTTTTAAAAGTGGACATTTTCTTTTAGTCTTATAAAGTGTGTACATTAGTACATCAATTGTGAATATTGTGTAAAACAATAGATGTAAAATGAGTGGAAGATAATATTTTTCCTTCATCATATATGGCCCTGTCCAGTAAGCATAGGAACTGGGATACAAGCAGGATTTGATCAAATTAATTATTTAATAACTCTACAAAATATTGTATAAGTAATCTTCATTATATGAAATTAGAATTCCTAGTATATATAACTACAATTAGGACAAAGTCGGGGTAAAAAAACTAAAAATAACAGACAAGCATGGGATTATACATTACCTTGCTCAATAAGACCCTTGTAAACATTGCCAAAGCCACCTACACCGATAATTAAATCTTCATTGAAGTTGTTGGTTGCTGTTTTGATTTCATCTAGTCTGAAGTAGCGGCATAGTTCTCCAGGTAGTGATGACGCTGTTCTCCTTGAGAACTCTCTTTTGTGAGGATCTTGCCTAGACCAACACCACCACTTTGCCAGTGGATGGTAAGAACCATAGCGCTTGGTCTTCTTCAGTTTACAGAGAAACATGCAACACACTAGGATGAGCACGACTAATAAGCCCACACCGCTTCCTATGGCAATGAATGTTGTCTTCTTTGTCTTGGACTCGTTGGCTGCTGTAGGAGGTTGTTGATCCGGCGGTGGAGGCACCATATGTAGTCTGGCAAGATTGCCATCTGCGTTGCTCAATTTGAACACTTCCACACCGTTTAAAATGGCATCGATCAAAGTTCCCTCTGATGTTCTAGGTTGTAGATCAATGGAAAGCTGATGCGTATCCTCACCCTTGTTCTGGATCATTACTACGTAGTCCTTGTAGAAAGGCGTATCGTTACTGCCAGTCCACAAGATTACATCGGCCCTTTCTTCAGCTAGCTGATAATCTATATAGATGGCGAATTCCCTATTGCCAGTGGCGTTTATTTTGGACTCTAATTCGCAGAAATGGAGCCTCACCAGATATTTGAATCCCGTATCAACAGGTAATCCCCATGTCAAATTAGACTGCATGTTCTTGGCTCTATTCGGATCCATTGTTATTGCAGACTGATAGATAGGAACAGGTGCAGTGTAATTTGTTATTTTTGAGTATTTGGGTTCCAAAGATGGATCACGAGGGATTGCACCGCCACTTCACAAATATTTATTTATGGCCTCAGACCATTCTCTAAACATGCCAGTGTCTTCCATTGGTTGTACCAAGCTCCCGCCCACGTTTAATCGATAAACCATCTCTAGTGCCATGCTGTAGTTTATGTAGAATTGAGGAGCTTGGGCGACGTATAGGGGGACCCAATCATCTTTGATGAAACCTTTTTGGCTATAATACAGGTCTATGGGCATGGAGACTATCTCAATTCCATTAATGAAAGCATAGTAATCACTAGAATAGGGGATGAAGGTTAACTTCAATGTCTGATTCTCTTCAACATTGATGCAGAACTCCTTGAAAAAATTCTTGCTTTCCATTGAATCAGAAGTACTAAAGTTTCCAAGTAAGGTGAACGAACCTGCTTTGACAGTGAAAAAGTCCGTAGACTTTTCATAACCAGAGTAAGAAGCCGAGTAAAAGTACAACCGAACAAATTTGGGTCCAGCAGTGACCGGAAACGCGTATGTGAACTGGAAATATGATAGACGGGCTGTTGTGTAGGGGACAGTCCCAACGGAGCTGTGGATTTGGGCGTCAGAGAAATTAGATTTGTTGTTTTCTTCTGTGGGACCGTAGTTGGAACCTATCTCTCCGGTCCAGTTACGCCCATCGAGAGGATTTGAGTTTTCAGAAGTGCCACAGTTGAGAGCTATATGATCATCAGCTTTGTAAGGGGGTGTCGAAGCAGCGACTGTGAAATGACAAAAAATGAAAACTAGGCAGAAGATGAAGAATATAGGTGTCAGCAGCGAGTGGTTCTTCATGGAAGCAACCGAGCAAGAGTTTATTGACTGTAACAAATTTATAGAAAATTAGAGAGAGGGTAGTTTGATTGTTTGAGTTTATTGACTGTAACAAATTGATAGAAAATTAGAGAGAAGGTAGTATTGATTGTTTGATCATGTTGTCTACACAAATAATTGTAGGTTTGTAGGGAGTTGTAAATGCTGTAACAGTATACGCGGGTGGTGGTTCGAATTTTTTTTCTAAATAACAATAAATATTAAAAATTTAGTTAGTTGTCACGTTGGAGAATAATATTGAAAACTAGCATCTCGAGTGTTTAAAACTCGAGTTCCAATATAAAAATCAAGATTTTAAGGCTTGATTTGTTAAAAAAATCCAAGTAAAAATCAAGTTTTAAAAACTCGAGTTCAGAAAACACTGCTATAGGGCTTAAAAACGTCACTATAGGCCTTAAAAAAATGGAGGTAAAAAAAATTTAGCAGAAAAACGCCGCTATAGGGCTTTAAAACGTCAGTATAGGGCATAAAAACGCCACTATAGGGCTCCCTGAACCTGGTATTGTACACTTATGAAAAAATTTTGCAGGAAAACGCCGCTATAGGTCTTTAAAACGTCACTATAGGACTTAAAAACGCCACTATAGGGGTGATAAAACTAAAAATTTTTTTGCATGGAACTCAAGTTTCTAAAACTCGAGATTTATGCAAATGGATCTCGATTTTCTAAAACTCGAGATGTCTACTTTTCCTTATTGTTTCAAGCATTGCCTAACTAACTATATAGAAATCCTTTCTATAGTTATTCTGCCCATTCTCCCGTGGTGGTTCTACTGGGTTGGTTGTGGTATACACGAGAATAACAATACGATAGATATCATTGACTGAAGTTGCAAGAGGGAGAATTTATGGTTGCTTTTCGCCTGGGTCATGCTGAGAGAGTTTTTACTTTTTCAAGGGGTTTCCGCGAATCTGGGGTATTTAGAATATTTTAGAGTGGTGAAATTTTGATAAACTGTTTTTTTTTTTTTTTTTTTTTTTTAACAATGAAAATGATAAACTTTAAATGCCAAATTTATTATAAACTATTTTACAACCGGTAATTACCTGTAACATACGTGTGTATACACAACAATTAATAAAACTCACCTATACCGAATCAGCAAAAAAAAAAAAAAAAAAAAAAAAAAAAACTCACCTATACCGTTTTGTTTTCAACTGTAAGGCAAAGCTCAAGTTATTCTAAACCATTAATGCAATTCTATTTTGATCTTGACCATTCATTTATTTTTAAGTGGATACTAGTAACTAGTAAAACAGGTAACATATATAAACAAAAAAAAAAAAAAAAAAAAAATCAGACTCTAATCCTACGCTTCTCTCTTCTCTCTGCTCTTCTTCTATGCTTCTGTCTCTTCTCTTGCTTATTTCATCTCACTTCTTCTCTTCCAAACCAACCACAAGAAACCCAGCGGCTACTAAACAAAACCCTATGGATGACCCACGAAAGAAGAAACAGAGTTATTCAATTCCCTCCCCGACCAAACCAACGACTAGGTCCACAAGAACCTAGACGGCTAACCCACTAAAGAAGTTGGGTTCTTCAATTTCAGCTGTTTAACTATCAACGCATGAGATATATGGAAGTTGTCTTAATTTTTATTCACCGTTACTAATCCAAGTTGTGCTTATTGATTGATTTAGGGTTTTTTTTTTTTTTAATAGGAGATTTGGGTGTTGTTTGCTAACTTTGTTTAGAAAGTTGATTTGGAATTTCCTCCTATTTGGTACTAACTGACACATAGTCACCAAACAAATTTGATTACTTACATGTAATTTATGTTTCACTCTAAGATGTCTCTCTCAACTCTTCGCATTCTCTTAAACCTCTGTATCTCCCTTTTCCTTTAGTACTAAATCTGAATTCACAAAATATCAATGGGGTTCTATGGGTTTGTCTATGGATTTTTGTATTTCTATGAGTTATTGTTTGTGGCTTTGTCTCCATTTTGTTTTGTTTTGTTTTTTTTTTTTGGTTTTTATTTTGTTTTTATGTTTGTATTTGGGTTGTGTGGGTTTAGATTGGATTTGTCTATTTGGGTTTGTATTTATTGGTAAAGTTGGGACTTGGGAATGGCAATGTTGTTGATTTTTTTTTTTTTTTGGGAGTTATATATGAGATTTAGAGAATTGGGTTGGTTTATTTGTGTTAAGGAATTGTCGGATTTTGTTTTGTTTTTTTTTTTTGTTTTTTTTTTTGTTTTTAGAGTTCAATGTTGGATTAATTGAAAATGCAAATTAAGTGTTTGATGAAATGACTTTGTGAGTTATGTGTGATTTATTGACTGAGATGACTTTGATATCTTTATCCATCTACAATGGTTACTGGGTTCTCAGAAGTATTTTGTTTGTTTAAGCTAGGTGGCTGCTTGTGTTCTGTCTGAGCTATGCATGACTATTCTACTTCAATCATGTATTATCTTTATAGGAAAATTTTACTTCTGTCAATTGAGCTTTTGTTGTAGATTTTTTATCCAAACCGAAATTAGGATGAATATATATATTTTCTATGAATGGTTGTGGCTTGTGAATGAATGAAAGTTAATTTTTAGTACTATATGTATTGGCTATAGCTTGTTAATAGCGGTAGATTTTCTTCTCTAGAAACAATCCTTAGCTAGACTGTAGGCAGCTCAAATTTCTCCGACGCATGGCTTACCTTAATATTGGTATGGGCTCCTCATTGTCTATTGCTTCCTCCTTGCACTCTCACTTTTCTCTGGCTACTTCATTGTGCAAACTCTAAGTGTGACCCTCTTGGTCTACGTGTTTATCATAACCATATGCCTTATCTCACTTGCTATCCTAGAGGTGAAATTGGCTGATATTGGATTAGAAGAGTGGTGGAGGAATGAACAATTTTGGCTCATTTCTAGGACTAGTGCTCACTTGGTTGTTGTGGTACAAGGCCTACTCAAAGTGATTGCAGGGATTGATATATCTTTCACATTGACTTCTAAGTTAGCAGGAGAGGACATTGAGGACATTTATGCAGACTTGTACCTTGTGAAGTGATTGCAGGATTAACATACTCTATCTACTGCATGTAATGTATTGATTTCTATAATTTTTAAAATTCATAGGGTATTATTGCTTAGACTTTTTTTACCCTTCCTTTCCCATGATATTCATTTCCTAGTGAACACTTTGCTTGAATGAGGATTATCTTACAAGTGAGAAACCCACTGAAAATAGCATTACTCATTTTGTTTTAACTTTTTTATTTTTTAGTCAAGTTTCATAATCTAGAATCTTTTAAATATTTTTTGAAACTTGAGCGAATTGCATTGTAGTCTTCTATATTCAATTAGTGCAGTTTAATGGTTTAATGAAGCTATTTGGTATATTTAACAGTTTACTTTTAGGATTAACACCTTGCTATCTAGTTGCTAAAACTGAAGAAATCCAATCTCTCCAAGTAATTTCAATGAAAAAACTATTATGCACACACTTATATATGAACTTGTCTTTTGATGTGCTTACCATTGTCTTTTGATGTGCTTACCATGTTGTGGGTATAGATTGTTAGCTATTAAATATAAGTTTATCACTAATACAATCATCACATAATGTCCTGCTTTTTATTTTTATTTTTTCCCCTTTCCTTTTCTTTATTGTCCAATTTATTTTATTTAAGTTAACTCATTGCTTCTTTTTTTTTTCTCCTTAGAAAAATACAAAAGCATGTGATATAAAAGCAAAGTTATTGACAATTGAAGGACATTTAGATCTTGTGTGGGAGGGATAGAGCTACTGGCATTGGTGCAAAATATATGGACGAAGCAGTTGAAGTTATGACTGAGGAAGGAGAAAAGTGATGAATTCTCCTATTGCAAAACAACATGTCAACATTTCTTATCAATAAGTTATGCAATTGAGCCTTGCCAAAGAAAAAAGAGTAGAAAAGATTCACTTTGAAACAATATTTTAGTTTGAGATTTTGAATGTTGTTAAAAAGAAAAACCATGTATTTTGGGTACTCTCTCTCTCTAAAATATTTTAGTTGGCAAGATATTTTTTTTAGTTGGCTATGATGGAAGATATTTAGTCATTATCTTGTCAATTAGTGTATCAATGGCCTCTTTGTTTTGAATTCTGTGTAAAAAAACACATATTTTAGATACTTTATCGTCTCTCTTGATATAGAACTTTTTAGCAGTTAAGAACTTTGAAACAATTTTTTAGTTTGAGTTTTAAATGTTGTGAAAAACTCATGCATTTGGGTTCTCTCTTTATGTTGATATTGAACATTTTAGTTGTCAATAGTTGGCAAATATATATATATATATATATATAGTTGGCTGAGATGACAGATTTTTAGTCATCATCTTGGCAATTGGATTATTAATGGCTGCTTCATTACCTCTTGTATTTATTAAAAAAATGTTACTAAAATTAAAATGTAGAAAGTTCAAGAAAAATAATAATTGGGAAAATTATTTTATTCATCTTAAATCCAAATCCAATTTTAGGTATTCAAACAATGGAATTTCAAATCCTTCATTGCATAAAAAGACCCAAATAAGGAATTTAAAAATCAATAG
Source organism: Quercus variabilis (assembly GCA_030445155.1). Taxonomy (NCBI): domain Eukaryota; kingdom Viridiplantae; phylum Streptophyta; class Magnoliopsida; order Fagales; family Fagaceae; genus Quercus; species Quercus variabilis. Next base: position 54,960,016 of record CP129447.1, on the reverse strand, counting down.
TTTTAAACAAGGCTTTTTAAATCAATTAATTTTAAAATCAAAGGGTTTCAAATCAAGCAAATAGAGTGGTTGTATACCATTTTTATTGTTAGTTTTTGGGGCATTTCGGTCTTTTTTTTAGGTTCTAATGTGCATAGAGCTTTACTATTGCTTCAAATATTTATGGTCTCAAAATTAAAATTTTCACATTATATATTGTTGGCTAAATCAAGGCCAAGTAGGCCTTTCTGTAATTTGTATTGCCAACTTGGGAAGTTGTAACCAAGATGACATTAAATAGAATAAGGTGGAGCCCATAAGAACATGAACATGTGCATTCTAAAGAACTATGGATGAATGCTATCTTCTATGAACAATTCCTCTATTATTGTTATATGCTTGGGAAAGTGACTCACACCTAGGATAGAATAGAATACCCTAATTTCTCACCACTAGTAAGGTCCAAGGTGAAATGCCATCCAGGACATTTGTTCTCACCACCAATGTTATCAATTCTGTTCCGTTCTGGCCGGAATGGCCAGAAAATACCGTATCGGTAAATAAACCAGAATGGTAACCCCTCCTATTCCACCTCGGAAAAAATTTCGGGTCATTCTGGTTCATTTCAGTTGTTTTGGGTCATTTCGGTAAATACCGGCTAAAATTCAAGATTCGGCTAGAATGGAGTTTGGTCTGTAAAACTAAAACCTGAACTCAAAAAAAAAAAAAAAAAGATAGAAGAAGAAAGAAATGAGATAAACAAACGTACCTTACAACAAAAACAAAAGCAAAACAAAAAAAACCACGGTGAGAAACTTGAGTGAGAAGTGGAGAAGATGGGTGAGATGAGGCAGTGGTACTTTACTGTCATTAGGTTGAACTGTTGAAGAAGATGCACAAGGGAAACACAAATAGGAAGACAACATAAAATGACAAAGATGAGAGGAAATTTAAAATTGAGAAGTGGAAATCGAGGAGTGTGACTAGACGTGTGTGGATGAGAAAATACAAGAGAAAAAAAAAATTAAAAATGAAAAAAGAGTGAAACAGTTGGTGAGGAAAAAATGAGCAATAAAAAAGAATAAAATATTGAAAATACTGAGTGGTTAGGGCTGTTGGGCAGTGTGTAAGCTAACTTTCTAAGTTTCATATTTTCATTTTGCTTTTTTATTTTTTTTTTAATTTTTATTTTTTTTGCATTAAAAGAATTAATTAGAATACTTTAATAAAATAATAGTAATTTAAGTGAATAATCATATTAGTTCTAAGATAACAAGTTTTATAAATGTATTAAAAATATTTTTTTTTATAATATATATATATATGTATATATATGCAGTAATTCCAAAATGGTACACTGAAATGAGCCGGTATCGAAATATTCCATTCAATAGACAAACCGAAACGGTATTCATAACAATGCTCACCACTAGTAAGGTCCAAGGTGAAATGCCATCCATGACATTTGTTGAAAGATATATTTTCAAGACCCTTTGGTTCAAAGATTAAAACCATTTCTATTGAACTTCTCTCTTTTTATTTCGGGATAATTAAAGATTAACCACCTGTGGTTTAGCCCAAATTTAACTTACCCACCTATGATTTCATTTTTGACACTTTACCCATCCGTGGTTCATTTCGTTTATGCTCCGTAACCCACCTCTAATTTTTCCGTTACTCTAACAAGTTTCAGCAAAAAATCAAACAAGAAATCAGATCAAACACTCCTCTCCCACACACTCTCTCACGCTTGCTCACCCACCTGAGATCTTAGATGCTGCAATGACACCCACTTGATTTATTAGTTCAAGAATGATCATTAAAGGCAAAAATCACTTACTACTCTTTCCATTACTTCTTATTTGATTATATTGCTCTCTCTCTCTCTCTCTCTCTCTCTCTCTCTCTCTCTGTGTTTAATCTATGTCTCTCTCTCATCTCCCACACTTTGGTTTAGATAGGCGGTAGCTTTGGGTCACGGTTGCGACAATGGAGGAGCCAAGGGTGGCTATATGGGTTTGGGTTTTGATTTGTGGAGGAGGAGCATACTAATTTGGGTCTAGGTTTTGAGAAGCGTAACGTGTAGGTTGCAATTTGGGTTTTGGTGGTGGTCAATTTGAGATTTTAGGTTGTTACGATGGATGCAGCTTGGTTGCGGTGTCATCGTGGGTGTGGTGGATCATTGGTGTTGCTAGTGGTGACTCCATTCCTTTGCTCAAACCCAGATCCATGATAAGCATATCATTTTCTTAGAAATGAAGTGAGTGACACCTATGAACCCATTCAACGGATCAACCCATTCAATCCCCTTTCCCCACAATTTTTATTTTTCGTTCTTTTTCCATTCAATAGATCATGTCATTTGCATTTATTAAAATATCAATGAGTCAATGATAGTGGAAGTCTTGGATTGAGTCACGGATGATTCAAAGATCTGAATTGTGGAAGTCTTGGATTGTGGGTTTTTTATTTGCCATTGAAATCTGAATTTTATTTATTTTATAGGTACAAAGATCTGAGTCTATTGTACTTTGATGGTATTGCTTGATTTGATTTATATTAGTTTTTTAGGTATATGTTCTTCATGTTTGTGAATTGTGAGAAACTAATACCATATTTTAATCTTGTTTTTTTTTTTTTTTTTTTTTTTTTGTATTTTGTTTTTTGTTTTTCTTGTTTTGAGAGAAAAGAGACATAAAATGGGTGCAAAACGACTTATTTACCCCTTTTTTTTAACAGAGGTGGGTAACAGAGACTAAACGGAAGCAACCTCAGGTGGGTAAAGTATCAAAAATGAAACCATGGGTGGTTAAGTTAAATTCAGGCTAAACCACATGTGGGTAATTTGTAATTATATCTTTTATTTCTAATGAACATAATTGGTATGTATTTCTAATGAACCTTTCTTTTTAGTTCTATTTTTTTTTTTTGAAACAAATTTATGAGATCATGTGTGTTACAAGTTGTAGCCTTGACATTCAGTTGGAATTGTAAGACTTGTATTCTCCAAAATAACTAGAGTTGTAAAGAAAGATGGTAGAAAAGACTTGGGAGAAATGCAACCAATGTACTCCATGTGATGGTTCAACCAATGTACTCCATGTGATGGTTATATGTTTAATAGCTTTTTCATTACGTCATGTATTTATTAAAAAATGTTACTAAAATTAAAATGTATAAGGTTTAAGAAAAATAATAATTGGAAAAAACATTTTATTGATTTTAAATCCAAATCCAAAACCAAATTTAAGTATCCAGGTATGGCATTTTATTTTGGCAGCATAATGTAATTGTGTTATTGATGATGATAGGTCACACGACTCATACTAGATGCTTGGTGAAAAAGTGTGAAAAAATAAAAATAAAAATAAGTCGAAGTAAATAATCAAACTTTTATTAGATTTTAAACATAAATCTTAATAGTGTTAACTGGAAGATAAATTTGATTTATTGGGGGCATTTTGGTCAATTTAGAGAAAATTTAGGGTATTTTGGACATTTTTATGTTTCGAGGGTATTTCAGTCATTTTCTCAGTTTTAGGATCATTTCAATCATTTTTTTAGTTATATTTTGGTCATTTTTTTTTAACTTTTTAAGGGTATTTTAAACATTCTCTAGATAATGAAGGCAATACGCTCATTTTTTTTTGTTCTAAGGGTATTTTAGTCATTTTTTTGGGTTTCAAGGTTGTTTCGGTCATTTTTTAGGTTCTAAGAATATTTTAGTAATTTTAGAGGGAATTGGGGGTATTTTGGTCATTTTTTAGGTTTCAAGGGTATTTCAGTCATTTTCAAAGTTTTCAAGTTTATTTCGGTCACATGTGATGTTGGCACTGCCCAATGTGATGATAGAACTATCAAATGTGAATAAAAATTAAAGTACCACCGAATATGAGAAAAGTACTGTCAAATTTGATATTGAAACTGCATAATGTGATAATGGAACCGTTAAATATAAGAAAAAAAATAACTGTCAAATGTAATGTTGGAATTGCACAATGTGATGATGGAACTGCAAATATAAGAAAAAAGGTGAAAATGCAAAACTGGCCCTTTAGGTTTCACCTTTTGTCATTTCAGTCCTTTAAATTTCAGTTTTGTCATTTCAGTCCTATAAGTTTCAAATTTTGTCAATTTTGTCTTCCGTTACCTTTCTGTTAAGTGCTACCGTTTTGGAGGATTTTTTTTTTTTTTTTTTAATTTTAAAATTAATTTTACTAAAAAACGTTAATTAAAAAAAAAAAAAAAACTAAGGAATAACGTTTGAAGGAAAATGCCATGAGTACATCATCGACACAATCCTTGAACGACAAAGCACATGCGGCAGTTTCTGGCGATGGAGAGGCGACTGTGGTAGGGATATCAACGCCGACGATTTCGCAAGCTTGAAGAACTGTCATGCCCTTTGGGACTTTCACCGAGCACCCATCAACGAACACTTCAATCACTAAAAGTAACTCGAGAAAATTACACTCAGACACTGCAACCACTCAATCAAAGCAACTGTAATAATATACTGTACTATACTAAACTATTTGAACAAAACCAAGATGGCAAAAGACTGATGAATGAAAAAGAAAAAAGCCCTTTTGGCCTTTGGTGAAAAAACCCAGATGGCAAAACTAGTTGAACCTCTGTGTTGCCTTCTTTTGAGCCAATACAGAATCATCACCCCCTCCTCCTTATAAGCGAACCCCAACAACAAAATCATCCCCTACAAAGAGAAGATCACAAACTCTGCAAAACAGAACCCAGAAATCCTGAATCTCCTAAACAAAACAGAAAAAACAACAACAAAGAAACAAAACAAAATAAAAATCACATTCCTCTGTTCCTGGTTGGTGATATGGACTCGGGCTCTGACCACTAGTGGCAGAGGGCGACAGAGGAAGGGGATCTGGAGTCGAGTCGGGTTATGGCTGGGATTGTGTCAATGATGTCCCGGGGGCATTCTCCTTCACAACGTTGTTCCCTACTTCCCTTGGTGTTTTGTGTTTTGTGTGTGTGTGTGTGTGTGTGTGTGTGTTTTTTGGTAATTAATGTTTTTCAGTAAAATTAAATAAAAAAATTCATCCAAAACAGTGTCGTTTTGTTTAATAAACGGCAACATCTAACAGAAAGGTAATGGAGGACAAAATTGACAAAATTTAAAACTTAGAAGATTAAAATGACAAAACTAAAACTTAAAGGACTGAAATGACAAAAGGTGAAACTTAGAGGATCAGTTTTGCATTTTAGCCAAGAAAAAAAATAAGGGAACCACCGAATGTAACAAAAGAACTGTCAAATGTGATGTTGGAACTGCACAATGTGAAGATGGAAGCGTCAAATGTGAGAAAAAAAGTAAGGGAACCACCAAATGTGAGAAAAGAACTGTCATATATGATGTTGGAATTGCACAATGAGAGGATGAAATTATCAAATGTGAGAAAAAAAGTAAGGAAACCACTAAATGTGTCAAAAGAACTATCACATGTGATGTTGGAATTGCACAATGTGACAATAGAACTGTCAAATGTGAGAAAAAAAAGGGAACTACCGAATGTAACAAAAGAACTGTCATATGTGATGTTGGAACTGCACAATGTGAGGATGAAACCATTAAATGTGAGAAAAAAGTAAGGGAACCACCAAATGTGAGAAAAGAACTGTCACATGTGATGTTGGAACTGCACAATGTGAAGATGGAACCATCAAATGTGATAAAAAAAAGTAAGGGAATCACTAAATGTGACAAAAGAATTGTCACATGTGATGTTGGAATTGCATAATGTGAGCATGAAAACATCAAATGTGAGAAAAATTAAGGAAATCACCAAATGTGACAAAAGAACTGTCATATGTGATGTTGGAATTGCACAATGTGAGGATGAAATCGTCAAATGTAAAAAAAAAGTAAGGAAACTACCAAATGTGAGAAAAGAACTGTCACATGTGATGTTGGAACTGCACAATGTGAGGATGGAACCGTAAAATGTGAGAAAAATTAAGGGAACCATCAAATGTGACAAAAGAACTGTCACATGTGATTTTGAAACTGCACATTGTGAGGAAGGAACCGTCAAATGTGAGAAAAAAGTAAGGGAACCATCAAATGTGAGAAAAGAACTGTTACATGTGATGTTGGAACTGCACAATATAAAGATTGAACCGTCAAATGTGAGAAAAAAGTAAGAGAACCACTAAATGTGACAAAATAACTGTGAGATGTGATGTTGGAACTACATAATGTGATGATAAAACCGTCAAATGTGAGAAAAAAAATAAGGGAACCACCGAATGTGACAAAAGAACTGTCATATGTGATGTTGGAACTGCACATGTGAGAATGAAATCGTCAAATGTGAGAAAAAAAAGTAAGTGAATCACCAAATGTGAGAAAGGAACTGTTACAATTGATGTTGGAACTGCACAATGTGAAGATGGATCCGTCAAATGTGAGAAAAAAGTAAGGAAACCACTAAATGTGACAAAAGAACTGTCACATGTGATGTTGGACCTGCACAATGTGACGATAGAACCATCAAATGTGAGAAAAAAAAGAAGGGAACCCCCGAATGTGAGAAAAGAATTGTCATATGTGATGTTGAAACTGCACAATGTAAGGATGGAACCGTCAAATGTGAGAAAAAAAAGTTAGGGAACCACCAAATGTGAGAAAAGAACTGTCACATGTGATGTTGAAATTGCACAATGTGAAGATGAAACTGTCAAATGTGAGAAAAAAGTAAGGGAACCACTAAATGTGACAAAAGAATTGTCACGTGTGATATTGGATCTGCATAATGTGACGATGGAACCGTCAAATGTGAGGAAAAAAAAAAAGGAGAACCATCGAATATGACAAAAGAACTGTCACATGTGATGTCGGAACTGTACAATGTGAGGATGGAACCATCAAATGTGAGAAAAGAGTAAGAGAACCACCAAATGTGAGAAAAGAATTGTCATATGTGATGTTGGACCTACACAATGTGAGAATGGAACCGTCAAATGTGAGAAAAAAGTAACCTGGTATAGCAGGTTACCTATTAATGGGTACCGTACCTCCTCTTTTTTTGGGGGGTACCGTAGAATTACCCTACTCACAAAAGTTAAAAACGGTAATAACATTCAGGCTTCAATGATGATAAAATCCTAAAGTGATAACGTTGCTATGCTATCAACCAATTGGTCAATAGCCCTTAAAAGAGTGAAACACTTGCAGTATCACTTTTTTTACAACTTTTAAAGGCCGTTTGAATTGAGGGGAGGGAATGAGAGTAGAGGGGAGTAAAGCAGTGTATAGTTGACTGAAAATAAACTAATTTTAAGTCAATTCTACACTATTTTACTCTACTTTCCTTCAATCCAAACGAACCATTAAAAGAATGCTCTTAAAAGTAGGGGTGACAAATGAATGGGCTTGAGTCGGTTTTTAGGTGGACATAATTGGATTGGTTATATAAAACCCATTTACTCATTATTATCCATTTAACTAATTACTTCTAACCCAAACCCAACCCAACCTAATTATTATGGGTAAACTCCAACCCACCCAATTATCCAATTATCAAAATTACCAAAATGCCCCTAAAACTTCAATATGACCAAAGTACTCCTAAAATCTTTTAAAATTACCAAAATACCCCCTAAACCTTAAAAAATACCAAATATGCTCAAAAACCACTAAAATTTACCAAAATACACCATAAATCTATAAAATGACCGAAATACTTCCAAAACCTAAAAATTGACTAAAATACCCTTGAAACTTAAAAAATTACTGAAATACCACTGAAAACTAAAAACTGACCAAAATACCCCCAAAACGTAAAAAATGACCAAAACACTCCCGAAACCTAAAAAATTACCAAAATACCCTATAAATCTAAAAAATGACCAAATTACCCTTAAAACCTAAAAAATAATCACAATACTCCCGAAACCAAAAAATTGAACAAAATACCCCATAAGCCTAAAAATGACCAAAATACCTCCGAAACTTATAAAATGACTAAAATACTTACGAAACCTATAAAATGACAAAAATGACCCTAAAAGCTATAAGATGATAAAAACACACGCTAAACTTTAAAAATGATCGAATTACCCTCGAAACCTAAAAAATGACCAAAAAATCTCGAAACCTTAAAAATGACCGAAATACCTCCAAAACTTAAAAAATAGCCGTAAGACCCTCAAAAATATAAAAAAATGACCAAAATACCCCGAAACTTAAAAATTACCAAAGTATCCCCAAAACTGAATACTCCAAAGACTTAAAAAATGAATGAAATACCTTTGAAACCTATAAAATTACCGAAATAACCCCAAAATCTAAATATTACCGAAACACCCCTAAAACCTAAATTACTGAAATTCCCTCGAAACCTACAAAATGACCGAAATATTCTTAGGAACTTTATTTTGATGAAAATACCTTCAAAACATCCAAAAGAATCCCAAACTTTTATTTTGGTAATTTTAGAGGTCTCAGGTGTATTTTGGTCTTAGATGTTTAGGGGTTTTTTGGTCGTTTTAGAGGTTTAGAGCTATTTTGGTTGTTTTGGAGGTTTCAAGTTATTTGTGGCTATTTTAGTGGTTTTGTGTGTATTTTGGTCATTTTAAAGGTTTAGGGGTATTTTGTCATTTTATAGGTTTGAGGGTATTTTGGTCATTCTCTATTTGTATGGGGTATTTTAGTCATTTTTATTTTTATTTTTAGCGGTATTGGTATTTTTAGGTTTCAGGGGTATTTTAGTCATTTTTTAGGTTTCAGGGGGTATTTCGGTCATTTTTTAGGTTTATGGAGTATTTTGATAATTTTTAGGTTTTGAGTGGTATTTTGGTTATTTTTTGGGTTTTGTCAGTATTTTGGTTTTTTATTTTAATTAGTTTTAGGGGGTATTTTGGTCATTTTTAGGTTTCAAAGATATTTGGTCATTTTTTAAGTATTTCGGTCATTTTTTAGGTTTAGGGGCATATTTTGGTAATTTTTAGGTTTTGGGGGTAACTGGTCATTTTTTAGGTTTCAAGTGTATTTTGATCATCTTTTAGTTTTAGGGGGTATTTTGGTATTTTTCTTTTAAAGGTTTAGGGGGCTATTTTGGTCATTTTTTAGATTTAGGGGCTCTTTTGTTTTTTTTTTTTTTTTTTTTTTTTTTTTTTAAAGTTTCGAGGGTATTTTGGTGATTTTTAAGGTTTCTAGGGTATTTTGGTCATTTTTTAGGTTTAGGGGTATTTTGGTAATATTATATATTTCATGGGTAATTTGCTTATTTTAGAGATTTTGTGAATATGTTGGTCATTTTAATGGTTTTTTAGCATATTTGGTGATTTTAGAGATATCGAGGGCATTTTGGCCATTTTGAGGTTTTCATAGGTATTTTTCTCATTTAAGAGATCTTGGGAATATTTAGTAATTTTAGTGGTCTTTGAGTTAGAGATTTTGGAGGTATTTTGGTCATTTTAGAAGTTTTTGGGATATTTTTGGTCATTTGGAGTGTGAGTGTGGGGGGCAAGGGCTAGACTTCAAGTATTCAGGAGGGAGTTTCACACACACACACACACACACACACACATAAACTTAGGTTAGGCTAGAGTATAATTTCTATCTTATATAAAAAAAAAAAATTGGTTGTTCCAAGGGTATTTTTCTATTTTTAGTGGTTTTGGGGTTTTTTAGAGTTGGATGATTTGTAAAATACTTGGGTCTAATTGGATACATAGTTAAAACTTAATTAACATAAGTGTTAATTAGGTTTAATTGGGCTAATACCCATTTGACCCAATTGGGTGAGTTTGGGTCTTATTTAAGTAGATGAGTTTGGGTGGGCAATGAGTTTGGGTTGATTTTGCAACCCCTAATAAGATACAAAAATATACCAATGAACTCGCTAACAATAGCCATTGAAACATGAAGAGAGATAATATATTTAATGACCATTCTTGAAGCCATAACCTCACATTTTCTACTCTAAGCCAAGAAAATCGAGATTCGTTCAAAGAAAGGTCAAACAATTGATAGAAATGGAACTTTTGAAATCAATGGAAAAAGAAAATGAGAGTAGTTGTAATTCTAGGACATTAGGAAAGTGTTTTGTTTGAGATAATAAAAGGGCAAAATTGGTGAGAGTTTTTATTTAGTTCTTGAATTAAAGAGAAGGGTTTTGTTCAATTACCAAAGAGGCAAAATGGGTTAGGATTTTTTCACTCCATAGATTCGAAAAGAAATTTGCAATAAATTAGCAGTAGCCAATATTGTTAAAGGAAGTAACTCAAAGTGCACAAGATTCAAAATTGAGGAAGAAGATGAGTAACGACTATTTCACCAATGGTCAAATGTCAAAGGCCAAAGCGATGTCGTTTTGCTTAAATGTATTGTGTTTAATGAAGTGGTGAAATGGTGACGTTTGTATTAGTCAGAACTGTGTCGTTTTGGACTTTGGTTCTCTTCTTTATTTAAACTTCTTTCCAGAAATGCTTTGCTTCGTGCTCAAGTTTGGTGTGGCTTCAGAGTTGTTCTTCAAGCTCTGGTTCTTAGCTGTCAACCCAAGAATTACATATAGTTAGTTATAGAAGTTGTTATGAGTTTGTTAGATTAGAATCTATTAGAAGACTCTAGTTTTATCTATTCAGATGTATACAAATAGAGTGCCTTGTAATGTATGAGTCAAGCTTGCATAATAAAAAATATCTTAATTCTGAAATCTCTCTCTCTCTCTCTCTCTCTCTCTCTCTCTCTCTCTCTGTGTGTGTGTGTTAAAACTACAACTGTTATTTTCTGCCATTATTGAATCTTTTGCAAACTCAAAATCTTTCATGGTATCAGAGCCAAGATCCATGGCTTCAACAACACCTCAGGACACTACTTAGTCCTCACATACTACTCATTCAACAACAACTCTAGATACTGAGCCCTCACATACTACTTATCCCATAATCGTTCATTCATCACCAGCTCAATCTCCACTACTTTTACTATCTAACATGTCAAAACTCATGTCAATCAAGTTAGACTACACTAACTACATTCCATGGAAGCACTAGCTAATTACAATACTGGAAGCCTACCCTTTGATTGAGCATATTGATGGTATTGCTTCAAAGCCTCCTCCTTTTGTTCTTGATTTTGCAGGAAATTCAACTTCAGTTGTGAATCCTGAGTTTCAGACTTGGAAGATCAAGGACAAAGCCTTGCTTTCCTTGATAAACTCTACTCTAACACCTCAAGTCTTCTCACTTGTTGATGGAATTACAAGCTCAAGAGAGGCCTGGAACACTTTAGAGTAGATGTTCACCTCTACTTCAAGAGCTAATATCTTGAACCTGAAGCTTGAACTTCAAAGTCTCAAGAAAAGCAATGATTCTGTAAACAATTTCTTACAGAAAATCAAAGTTACTAGAGACAAACTCCTTGCTGTGGGAGTCATAGTGATAATGAAGAATTATTGTGTATACTCGGAGGACTCCTTAGAGAATATGCACATTTCTGTCCTGCAATTCGAACTAGGAGTGATCCTATCTCCTATGAGCAACTTGCTATCATGCTCCAAAATAAGGAGCAAGCAATGACTGATCACTTAGATCTAATCCATCACTCTCTTGCTATGTTTGCCTCTAATAGTAAACCTAACAGTAGCTCTCAGAATCGGTTTCAAAGTCATGGTTTTGGTAGAGGAAAGGGTAGAAACAACTCTAATAGAGGAAGAGGAGGAGGTAGATACAATAATAATGGAGGTTAGCCTTTTACTCCTCAAGCATCTTAGAATTACTCTCCTCAGACTTATCAGAATCACAATCCCTCTCAGAATTTCAAAGCTGATTGTCCATCACGCCAGATTTGTGGAAAATCAGAACATCAAGCTTTAGGTTACTATCATAGGATGGGTTTACTAAGCTTACTGCCATGGCTAGTGCCTCCAAGGCAACTATTACCAACAATTAGGACCCTTGGCTAACTAATTAAGGCACTTCTAATCATCTTATAAACAATTTTAACAACCTTTCACTCCAAACATAGTATAAAGGACCTGAACAAGTCACTGTGGGAAGTGGTTAGACTCTACGAATCAATCACTTAGGTAATGCTACTCTACATACAAAATATCACAATTTATGCTAAAAAATGTCCTTTATGTTCCTAGAATTGCTATGAATTTACTTTTTGTTCATAAATTCTATCTTTATAACAATTGTTCTTGTCATTTTGATGCCAATGAACTTAAAATCCAAGATATTCCTATGAGGAGACTCCTCTACAAGGGCTTGAGTGAAAATGGAGTCTATCCTATCTACTCAAAGTATTTCTTCAAGTCACCTTCTGTAAATTTTGCATCATCATCATAGCCATTGTCATCCCAATCTCCATAATTTCATCAACCACCTTTTGCCTTTCATGTAAATAGTGCTAATAAGTGGTTGTTGTGGCATCATAGGTTAGGACACCCTAGTAACAAAATGCTTAGTGTAGCACTATCTTCTATTGATGTATCTTGTACTTTTAACAATAGTGATTCTATCACTCATTGTAAACATTGCTTGAATGGAAAGATGCATCAACTTCCTTTTACTAAATATGATTTTCAAGCTTCTAAACCTTTTGAATTGATTCATTCTGATGTATGGGGTCTAGCACCTGTAACATCAGTTAATGATTTTCAATATTATGTCATTTTTGTTGAAGAATACTCAAAATTCATTTGGCTTTATTTGTTAAAGTTTAATTTGATGTTTTTAAGCACTTTAAAGCCACTGTTGAAGATCAACTTGACACAAAAATCAAGATTTTAAGAACTGACAGAGGTGGTGAGTTCACCTCTAATGCTTTCAAAAATTTTTGCCTATCTCATGGTCTTATTCATAAATTCACTTGCCCCCATACACCTCAGGAAAATGGAGTGGCTGAGAGGAAGCATAGGCACTTGGTTGAGTGTACACTCACTATGCTTTCTCACTCTAAGCTACCCACATCATATTGGTCTTATGCTATTTCTACAGTTGTCCACATTGTCAATAGGCTTTCTACACCTAATCTTCAAAATTTGACTCCTTGGGAACTCCTTTTTCACTCCACACTTGACATTACTCATCTTAGGACCTTTCGCTGCACTTGCTTTCCTTTACTCAAGCCTTACAACAATCATAAACTCCAACCACATACTACTTCCTTCATTTTTCTTGGATATCTTGCATACACAAAAGGCTACATTTGCTTAGATCTAGTCACCTCTCGAATTTATATCTCCAGACATGTTTTGTTTAATGAAACTGAGTTTCTTTCTCCTCAGTTTTTATCCACTGGTTCTATCCTTGCTCTGCCTGGTCATAGTCTTCTCATCCTATAATCCTTCATTTTTCTAAGTCCTCTCATACTCCTTCAGACCCTATTTCTACTCCCTCATCAGCACTGCCTAGTCTTATACCTAGTCCTCAGTCAGACCCTATTCCTAATCCCTCACCTGTACTACCTATTCCTGCACCTAGTCCTTAGTCAGACCTTATTCCTGCTTCATCACTTGCACTGCCTAGTCTTATCTCTAGTACTCAGTCTGATCCTTTATTTCATACATCTCCAGCACCCTTTCAACCCAGTCCTGTCAATGTCTCCAATCCAGCAGCTCCTACTCCACCTTTACCTAACCTGCCTACCACAATTTCACATGTGCCTTCTGTTGTTCAGGTCCCTTCAACTGTTAATTCACATACTATGGTGACAAGGTCTAAAGATGGCATTTACAAGCCAAAGGAACTACTTGCTAAGACCAATTCAGACAAGCCTGCCAAGCTAGCTAAGTGCACATCTGTTCCTAAGCCTGATTACACCCTTATAGAACCTTCTTCCTTCAAGGTTGCAAAATATCCATAATGGTGTAAGGCAATGGATGAGGAATTTACTGTTCTTCAAAGGCAAGGGATTTGGTCTTTAGTTCCATATTCTCCTACTCAGAATGTTGTTGGTTGCAAATGGGTGTTCAAACTCAGGCACAATAGTGATGGCAGTATTAGTAGGTACAAGGCCAGGTTGGTTGCAAAGGGATTTCATCAACAATATGGAGTTGATTTTGAGGAAACTTTCAGTCCAGTCATCAAGCCGCCTACAGTTAGGATGATATTCTCTCTTGCTGTTCAGTTTGACTGGCCTTTAAGGCAGTTAGATGTGAGTAATGCTTTTCTTTATGGATTTCTCAGGGAGGAGGTCTATATGGTTCAACCTCATGGATATGTTGATCCCTCTAAACCTAATCAGGTTTGTAGACTTTGGAAGTCCTTTTATGGCCTAAAACAAGCTCCTAGGGCCTGGTTTGATAAATTTTCAACTCAACTACTCCACATGGGGTTTCAAGCTTCTCTTGTTGGCTCTTCCATATTCATTCTTCGACATGGCAAGCTGGTTGTCTTCCTAATGGTTTTTGCGGATGACGTTGTCTTGACTAGGAATGATCCTCAATTTCTTACATCTCTTATCTCTCAATTAAGTGCAGCTTTTGAACTTAAGGATTTGGGTTCTCTTAATTACTTTCTAGGCCTTCAAATCACCAGGACTTCAAAAGGCTTGTTTCTTAGTCAAACCAAGTATGCTCATGACCTACTTCTTAGACACAACATGCATACTTCTAAGCCTGCTCGATCCCCTTGTGCTCCTAACCTCAAGCTGGTTCCTAATGAGGGTTCTATTCTTTCCAATCCTCATTAGTATAAAAGTATGGTTGGCTCTCTCCATTATCTCACCTTCACTCGTCCTGATTTGAGCTTTGTTGTTCATCAAGTGTGTTAATTCATGTCCATTCCCACTGACATTCACTTGATTGCAGCGAAACGCAGCCTGAGATATATTAATGGTACTCTCCACTTTGGGGTTTTTCTTCAACCTGGCCCTCTTTCTCTTTCAGCTTTTTTTTATTCAAATTCGGTAGGTGATCCCTATGATAGACGTTTTACTACTGGTTATTTGGTCTATCTTGGTTACAACCCTATAACATAGAGTGCCAAGAAGCAAGATATTGTTTCATGATCTTCTACGGAATCTGAGTATAGAGCCTTGGCAACTACAGTAGCTAAGTTATCTTGGCTTTGCTAAGTGCTAAAGGATCTTGGTGTCTTTCTTTCCACTCCTCCTAAATTATGGTGTGATAATGTCAGTGCATTAGCTATTGCTTCTAACCTTGTCTTTCATGCTCGCACTAAGCATGTGGAGGTGGACTATCATTTTGTTAGGTAGCGTGTTTTATGCAGGGATTTACAAGTCAAGTATATTGCTACTGGGGATCAATTAGCTGACATCTTCACCAAGAGTCTCTCTCCAGCTCGATTTGGTTTTCTTTTGTCCAAAATCATGGTGTCTATTGACCCTATGGTTTTGAGGGGGGATGTTAAAGAAAGTAACTCAAAGTGCACAAGATTCAAAACTGAGGAAGAAGATAAGTAACGGCTATTTCACCAATGGTCATATGTCAAAGGCCAAAATGATGCCACTCTACTTAAATGTATAGTGTTTAATGAAGTGGTGAAACGATGACGTTTGTATTAGTCAAAACTGTGTCGTTTTGGACTTTGGTTCTCTTCTTTGTTCAAACTTCTTTCCAGAAATGCTTTGCTTCGTGCTCAATTCTGGTGTGGCTTCAGAGTTGTTCTTTAAGCTCTGGTTTTTAGCTATTAACTCGAGAATTACGGATAGTTAGTTATAGAAGTTGTTATGAGTTTGTTAGAATAGAATCTGTTAGAAGACTCTAGTTTTATCTATTCAGATGTATATAAATAGAGTGCCTTGTAATGTATGAGTCAAGCTTGCATAATCAAAAATATCTTAATTCAGAGATTGTTGGACTTTGTGGAGCTTAGTTGTGTTTGATCTAGATGATGACCCGATCCAAAATAATGTTGCGTGGTTTTTAATGGGAGATTTTCTGAGGCTTAATCCATGGAGTAGAGGATATAGAAACCGTTGTTTTGGTGATTAGGGTTTCTTGATGTAGTTTTTGAGAGTGAGAAAAACTGTACTACCGCACTTTTTATTTTTTTCCTGATAATAGTGAAATTCCTGCAACTTTGTGGATGTCGGCAAATTGCCGAACCATATAAGTATTGTCTTGTGTGTGTGATTATTTTTCTTTGGTGTGTGTTTTTTCTATTTTGTTTCTCACATATTTGGGAATTTCGTGTTAATTCCCTATAGAAATGTCTCTCTCTCTCTCTTTGTTACAACTACAACTGTTATTTTCCACCATTGTTGAATCTTTTGCAAGCTCAAAATCTTTCAAATATATGATGGATTAGGGGAGAGTTGAAGAAACAGAAGGAAAAGTTGGGTAACGGCTAGTTTTTTGTTTTCGCTGGGAGTGGATGATGAATTTGTGCACACGTGTTTGTTGGCTTCTTGAAAAGTTGCTAGCACGTGGCAAACACATCACATGGGCATTTGGGCACACTGTACTCGAGAACAAACAGGCTGTACGTGATTATTTCTTTTCGTGAGAGTGCAATGATGCATAGAAATTTTAGAGTGCAAAAATTACTGTTTATTTTAGAATAAGAATTTCGCTATTGGCTAAAATGTAAACACTCAATTGAGACATTATCTGACCAGCACATTTTTCTCATGTATTAATTTCAATTATGGTATGATGGTGACTTTATAAGTACAAAATTTTTGTGAGGTGAGAGGCAAGGACATGCATCCAAACCCAATATGAATTATATATTTAAGAAAAAAAAAACATTCATATTCAGGTGCATGAATCAGACTCATTCACATGTACACCTGAACCACCTCTTCTCCCGAGAGTGAGCATCGTATCCTCGTATTACTCGTAATTTCAAACTTCAAAGGGCCTACTAGAAGTTAATTCAAGTCACTGCAGATTCTGTGTTTTTGTATTTACTCAATTTAAGAATAAAACTTGTCAAATGATACAATGTCATAGCAATGGCATCTCTGTGCTTCTTTCGGTTTTGGTATAAATGGCCTTGAATGAATCCACATGGGGTTCACATGTGGATTTGTTTGCTTTGAATAATTTTCTTCGTTTCTTACCATTTCCTCTTACCAGAGAAGTTAAAATTCGTCTATAAGTATCAATCATGTTATGTAACTCAGCTGCCAAGGTTGTTTGGTTGCTCTCTGTTGTACTCTTAACCATCAACTTTGGTAAAAAGGTAACTATTGCTTTGGCAGTGTTTATGTACTCAAGATGCTTATCTTTGATTGCACGAGATGTCCACAATGCTGAAAAGGATGATAGTGACAATCCTTCATTATTTAAGTCAGTTGATCAGTTTCCAGTTCACTGAAGGATTGGTATTGATTCTCTTGAAGGACCAGTTTCCAGGTCGAAGTTCTTAGCTTGGTATGATCAATTTTTGTTCTAGTAATTTAGCTTCACCTGCCTTAACTTATTTCTGTGTCTGAGTCTATTCTATCTCATCTTGTTTCTAGTACATGGGATTTGGTGGCTGTGCTGGCATCATCTGGCACATTGAAATCTTTAAGGACTTGTGCAATGTCAAATCAAACCAAACAAGCCTATGTTGCTGCTCATGAACTTGCAATCGAGGGGCATGATGCCAATTCAGCTGGATGATTTGGATGACAAGTTCACCAATGGCCATGCTGGTAATGCGGAAACTTTCTAATTTCTATGTTGACCTTTTTTTTTTTTTTTTTTTTTGGGAAATTACACTTTACCCCCCCTAAACTATACACCAGATTACGCTTTACACCTTAAACTATTCGAATGCATACTTTGTACCATAAACTATCACACTTATGACACTTTGCACCCTGACATTAGTTTCACTGTTAAGTTAGACAGAAATTAATGGCACATGACTTGCACATAATTTTTGCTTAAGTGAAACAAAATTAATAGACAAAAACACCCCTCTTCATAATCAATTAAAACAAAAACTTTTTCTTATTTTTTCCAGGTCATTCTCACTCGCGAATCATTGTTGGAAAGCAAAATATTTTTGAACATGATGAAGCTGAGAAATTCACTAGTGAGTCACATGATGCCTTCGCGCTTGAATGTAAACGTACACAATACAAAGAAGAAAACCTATCAAAGGGCATCGGTGTGGTGCCGGCCAAATACCCTCCGAAGGTTAAGTCAGAAAGTATTCTCACAACTTTAGAGTGCTAGAGAGAGTAAATAATGCGTACCTCTATTGGTGAGAGTATTGGGACTTTTATAGTAGTCGAAAGTTTTTCCTCTTAGACTTGGCATCCAAGTCTTTTCCTTGTAGAAGTCTTCTTCTTTTAGAGTTCGAAATGTGGTGGACAGATCTTCTCCTTATAGTGAAGATCTTCACCAATACATGAGAATTCTAGAGTCCAAGTTGTGTAAGGACTCTTCTTAGGGTTTTACGAGAATGGGCCAAAGTGTTCTCACTAAGGGGCCCAACAGGCTCATGGCCAACCAGCCCACCTTTATTCCCTCCATCCACATCAGGTCCGTCCACTTAAGGCCTTGTGTAAATAACGGGCTCGTCTATTCTTTAGTTCGCGGACCATAGTTAGCCCGTACACTCACTCTAGGCATCCTAGTGCGCATTTTCTCCCTTTCAGTTGCCCCCTCACCGATGGATCCGTCAGAGACAAGAGAATGGACCTATGGGGTGACGGTTTTAAAACCTTGATCATGTTTTCATGACACCTCAATCCGTGAACTTACCTCCGTACATTGTCAGATCAGGAGTTAACACATTTATGAGCCGTGCCAAGTGTCATCCTGTCAATGGTCATTGTTTTGGAACGAGGTGTCGCTTCGTCTTCCGTGCATATCCTTTATAAATATCGACCCCTCCGCCCCTCATTTTTCCACTTGTTGCTGGAAAAAATTGTCAGAGCGAGTCCGTCACATCTATCAGAGAATAGTCCGTTCACTCCCATACCCATCGTCTGCAACATCTTGCTTACTCCGAAATTTTGGTAAGTAGTCTCCTATCCGTCCTCTTTTAATTTTAATTCTTCTTTATCTCTTTTTTAGACTTTATGCACCCGTCGTTCTTTCCAAACCCGTCAGAGTCTTAGGTTTTGTCATTACCTGTAGGCTATGTCTAGTGCGTTGAGTAATCAGTCGGTCGTCCATGACGGGGCGAACTATGAAGAGGTATACCTGTCAGGTCCCAAAGACCATGACGTCCCGAGTGAGGAGAGTAGTCCGTCATCATCCTCCTCGTCCTCAACAAATGAGGGCCTGGAGATGATCAAAATACAAGAGGGTTCAGCTGACGACGAAGAGCCGATAGTTAGATCCGTTGTGGGAGCTGATGGACTTAGGGAGTTCATCATGCTTCCAGAGTGGACGGTACACGCCTTCACGTCCACTATCAAGGAAGCCTACTTTAATACTCTTAGGGCCCGTTACCAAATCCTAGACCACATCCCACTCCGTCTACCCTATATGTCAGAAAAATGTTATTACGAAGGAGTTGACGGAGTAGGTGTGTACGAACAAGTGCTTAAGGCCGGCCTGAGATTTTCCATTAAATTCGTTGCACCGCGAACTTTTAAGATACCTAGGTATATTCGTCAGCTAGGTGTCTCCTAATGCCTAGAGAGTTTTTATCGCGATGGAGGTTCTGTACGGAGCCATGTCGGACGGTGGGAGAAGGCTTACGATAAAGGAGTTTCTCCACTGCTACCGTCTGGATGAGATAGATAAGTCGAGGGGCATGTATAGCTTTGTCCCTAGGAGCCTAGTCTTGAAAGTTATTTTTGAAACCCCAGACTCAAATAGAGACTGGAAGAGCCGCTACTTTTTCATCGAAGGAGATAATTGGATGTGTCATCCAGGGGAGACGGACTTCATGCCTGTTGACACAGTTTGGGGCGTTTTAAACCCATCTGGTATGGCCCGTCGTAAATGACTCTGTGCAGTCTAACTAATTTTTATTATGTTTTTAACATCTATCCTCTTTGATGCAGTTCGTCAGCGTCCCCAGATTACCCTCGAGGAATTCAGCTTCCTTGAGAAAATTTTTGCAAAAACAAAGCCCGAGGAGCAGATTTGGGCCAAGCTCGTCAACCTCAACACCATCCATTGGTATTGTGACGGGCCCGAACCAACCCCGGCGGCACTAAAGTACGAGAAGCAGACCCGTCTACGTAAGTCTGTTGACCCTATTACCTGTTTTTACCATCATTATTATTATTATCTCTTAATCCGTCTACCTTTTTTTAGAGATGGAGGATGCAAAGAGGCGAGCAGCTATAAGACTTCAGGCTGTAAAGAACAAAGAAGCTGGAACGGACCCCATGGGGACGGGCTCTAGCAAGTAGAGTTTGAAGAGGAAACTGCCCGTGAAGGGTGACCGTGCATCAAAACAGCCTAAGATCCCCTTGGAGCCAGTCGTCGGCTTGATGGCTGGGGGGAATAAGTCGGTCACTCCGATCAAACATGGTGCGGGTAAGGGTCTGATGACGGTTCCGTCTGGCAGCCAGAAGAAGCCACCCGTCCTGCTTTGTGAGGACTCCAAGTATGCCCTCGAGAGGCTGTTGTCGATTATTACTACCGATGACTACGAGGATTTGGGGAATCACTCAACAGAGGTGATGGGGGAGACGGGCCTCTTCAACATTGCTCAGATAATTCTTTCATCGTCTTTTGGTCCATCCGTTCACCACTTGCTGCCTTTAAATATTTTACTTATACATTTTTGTTGTCCTTCAGGCTATGATCATGATGAAAGGCATGATGGGACGGTGTCTCAATCATGAGACGACCATTGGCCGGGTTCGTGAGAAAGCCAAGGCGATGGAGGAGGAGCTAC
Organism: Quercus variabilis; assembly: GCA_030445155.1. Classification (NCBI taxonomy): domain Eukaryota; kingdom Viridiplantae; phylum Streptophyta; class Magnoliopsida; order Fagales; family Fagaceae; genus Quercus; species Quercus variabilis. Next base: position 54,939,283 of record CP129447.1, on the reverse strand, counting down.
TCGATCTCAAGGCCTGGAAGGTCGTCCAGAAGAAGAAGCTTAAGATGGCCGAGACGGCCTGGGACGAATGTATCTAGTTGACGGACCGTCTAAAGAAAGCCTTGGTGGAGAAAGACGATGAGGTCCATCAGGCGAAGGAGGATGCGATACGTGAGTACTGCGACTTCGACGCCCTCATTTCGGAACTGAGTCTGGTTTATAACGATAGGTTTGACGATGCCCTCCGTCAGGTGAAGGCGTTATACCTGGATATAGACTTATCCACCGTCACCGCCATTGCCCCCGAGCCATCAACTGTTCAGCCCGTTCAGTCTGAAGATACTGATGTTCTTTTCAACGAGAACGTCCCTGTCCGCGAAGCTCCTGTAGATCAAACCGTTGCGGACAGCCAGGCTAAGGACGTTAGGGACCGTTCAGCTGAGGAGAAAGAGACAGCAGTAGAAGATTTGTAATAACTTAGTTTTATTAATTAATCTTCCCTTTTTTTTTTTTTTTTTTTTTTTTTTTTTTTTTTTTTTATTATCAAGTGTAGAACAATTTTTAATGCCCATCATGTTTATGGGGTTTGTATGAACATAGCCCGTTCAGTATGTTTACATTCTGCAAGGTCCGTTGACCTTTGTTTTATCTTTGTGAAATGCATGTGTTTTATTTTAAAGTACATTTCATGTTAAAATGAACTCCATTCTGCTTATGCGATTCCTCCATCCTCCCTTCCTTTTTTTTTTTGAAGATAATCCGTCTAGCCTTGCGGAATTAACTTATCCGTCCATTGTCCGTTTAACCAAGGGTCGTCATCCCTTAAGATGATTTGTCTGTTCGTGGGATTTTTAGAATTACCATCCGTTTTAGAATGGTCCATTTAGTACGTGGGCTTAGCCCGGATTCTAAGTGCTATCACCCTTTGGGGATGATCCGTCCATCTTGTGGTTGTTATTTTTGGCCCGTCCATTATGTGGATTTGTAAAAGAGTTACAATCTTTTTTGGGATGATTCGTCCAGCTTGTGGATGTTATTTTGGGCCCGTCCATTATGTGGACTTAGTAGTTTCCATCTTTTTTGGATGATCCGTCCAACTTGCGGACGTTATTTTAGGTCCGCCCATTATCTGGACATAAGATTTTCATCCTCTTGGGATGGTCCGTCCATCTTGTGGACTATATTTTTAACCGTCCGTCATAGGACTTAAGATTTTCATCCTCTTGGGATGATCCGTCCATTATGTGGACAATATTTTTAACGGTCCGTCATAGGACTTAAGATTTTCATCCTCTTGGGATGATCCGTTCATCATATGGACAATATTTTTAACGGTCCGTCATAGGACTTATGATTTTCATCTTCTTGGGATGATCCATCCATCATGTGGACAATATTTTTAACGGTCCGTCATAGGACTTAAGATTTTCATCCTCTTGGGATGATCAGTCCATCATGTGGACCATATTTTTAACCGTCCGATATTGAATTAACTAGATTAAGCAGGAAAGATTCAGTAGAGTCTGAAAGAAATCTTTATAGGAAAAAAGGTGCCTGCCCCCTTGGGCTTAAAAAGCACTGGTAGAGAGATTTGTTCAAAGTAAAGCAAAATAATGGAAATCGCTGTTAGAAGTAAAACTACTGAAAACTTTAGAAATAAACTGGAAAGTTTGGGGGGGGGGGGGTTGATGCCCTTTATGTCGTCTCTATTGGTAGTATCTCCGTAGGTACTCTGTGTTCCACGGGTGTTGCAATTTCCGTCTGTCCATGGTTTCGAGGTGGTAGGTCCCCTTCCTCTGCCAAGACAAAATCTTGTAAGGTCCTTCCCAGTTGGGGCCAAGTTTTTCTTGTGAAGGATCTTTAGCCCCTCCCATTACCTTCCGTAGCACAAGGTCCCCGATCTGAAAGTCTCTGTGTCTGACTTTGGAGTTGTAGTATTTTGTTATGAGGTTTTGGTATCGGGCCAACCTTTGTTCTACTATAGCCTGGACTTCGTCGACTAGGTCTAGCTGTAGCCGCAAAGCCCCTTCATTCTTGTTGTCATTGTAGCTCTCCACTCGATAACTTGTAAGCCCTATCTCTGCTAGAATGACAGCCTCACTCCCGTAAGCTAGCTTGAATGGTGTTTCTCCCGTAGGCGTTCTTGCCGTTGTACGATATGCCCACAAGATACTTGGTAACTCATCGGGCCAGATGCCTTTTGCCCCCTCGAGCTGGGTCTTGATGATTTTGAGCAGGGACCGGTTCGTGACTTCAACTTGCCCATTGGCTTGCGGATGTGCGGGTGATGAGTAGTGATTTCTGATGCCTAACACCGAGCAGAAATCTTGGAATGCCTTGTTGTCAAACTGTTTTCCGTTATCGGAGACGAGTACCCTTGGTATCTCGAATCTGCATACAATATTTCTCCATACAAAACTCCTGATGTTTCTCTCCGTGATAGTCGCCAGAGCTTCCACCTCCACCCATTTAGTGAAATAGTCGATCCCTACCACTAGAAATTTCAGCTGTCGTGCAGCTGTTGGGAAAGGGCCCATGATGTCTAGCCCCCATTGGGCGAACGGCCAAAGGGCCGTCATGGGTGTCAGCTCTTCGGTTGGTTGCCTAATTAGGTTACTGGACTTTTGACATTTGTCGCAAGTCTTGACGTAGGCTTGTGCATCCTTCTGCATTGTAGGCCAATAGTATCCTGCCCGGATCAGTTTGTGTACTAAAGACTGTGCCCCCGAATGGTTTTCGTGGATACCCTCATGAACCTCTCTCATTACGTAGTCTGCTTCCTCGTGGCCCAAACGCCTTAGGTATGGTCCTGAGAATCCCCTCTTATATAAGACGTCATTGATTATTATGAATCGCGAAGCTTGGACTTTCAGTTTTCTTGCTGCGTCTCTGTCGTCTGGGAGCGTACCTTCTTCAGGTAGGCCGTTAGCAGCGTAGTCCAATTGTATTTAGGATTTACTTCCTGCACTTCTACCCTACTGTTAATGATTGAGGAATTCTGGATAAACGACAATACCTGATCGGGGGCCATTATGACCTTTGCGGAGGCGGCTTTTGCGAGCCGGTCAGCACATTCGTTCTCCTCCCTTGGGATTTGGACGAATGTGACCTGGAGGGTGTCAATTCGTCTCCTACCCTCTTCCAAGTATTTCTTCATCTTTTCCCCCCTACACTCATAGGCGCCGCTAATTTGACTGACTATTACCTGCGAATCGTAATGTACAGTCATGGCCTCGGCGCCTGTTGCTTTCGCCAGGTCTAATCCTACCACCAATGCTTCATACTCGGCCTCATTATTGGTTGTTGGGAAGTCCAGCCGAATCATACACTTGATTTTCTCTCCGTCAGGGGTTTGAATTACTACCTTGGCGCCTCCAGCTTGCTTGTTTGATGATCCATCTGTATGGATGTTCCATTGTCTGAGGGCTTGTGGCTCCTTCTGCTCTGTTTGCGTGTATTTAGCGATGAAGTCCGCCACTGCTTGGCCCTTTATTGCGGTTTGCGGTCGGTAATGTATGTCAAATTAGCTCAACTCTATCGCCCACAGGGCCATTCGTCCGGCAGCTTCAGGGCTGCTCATTGCCCTTTTTAGGGGTTGATTCGTTAGGACGATGATGCTGTGGGCTTGAAAGTACGGTTTAAGTTTTCGGGTTGCAGTTACCAGTGCGAAGGCGAGCTTTTCCATGTGGGGGTACCTCTTTTCAGCCCCCTAGAACCCCCTGCTTATGAAATAGATGGGTCTCTGAGTTCCTTCCTCTTCTCTTACTAGGGCCGCGCTTACTGCTACCTGCGAAACTGCTAGGTATAAGTAGAGGTCTTCTCCTGGCTTGGACGGGCTGAGCAAGGGTGGTGAGGCGAGGTATTTCTTCAGATCTTCAAATGCCCTCTGGCACTCATCTGTCCACTCGAATGATTTCCTTAGGACGCAGAAGAACGGTAGACACTTGTCCGTTGCTTAAGAGACGAACCTGTTCAAAGCAGCAATTTTGCCGTTTAAGCTCTGCACGTCCTTTACTGTCCTTGGCGGTTCTAGCTTTATGATGGCCCGTATCTTCTCTGGGTTGACCTCTATTCCTCTTTGGGACACCATAAAACCTAAGAATTTTCCTGCCGTTACTCCGAATACGCACTTGCCCGGATTTAGTTTCATATTGTATGATCGTAGGGTATTGAATGTCTCCTGGAGGTCGCTCAGGTGATCTTTTTCGTGTGGGCTCTTGACCAGCATGTCGTCGACGTAGACCTGTACGTTCCTCCCTATCTGGTGCGCGAACATTTTGTCCATTAACCTTCGGTACGTTACCCCAGCGTTCTTGAGTCCGAATGGCATCACCTTATAGCAAAAGAGTCCTTAGCTGGTGACGAAGGACGTTTTCTCCTGATCAAATTCCTCCATCTTGATTTGATTATAGCCTGAGAAGGCATCCATAAAACTTAGGAGCTGGTGTCTGGCTGTAGAGTCGACCAGCGCATCTATCCGCGGGAGGGGGTAGCTGTCCTTTGGGCATGCTTTGTTAAGGTCTGTGAAGTCGACACACATTTGCCACTTCCCGCTAGCCTTCTTGACCATGACCACGTTCGCCAACCACTCTGGGTAATATACTTCCCTAATGAAACCCGCCTCGAGTAGTTTTCTGACCTCTTGCGCTATTGCTCTGTCCCGTTCGTGAGTGAACACTCGCTTTTTCTGCCGGACGGGTGGGGTTGAGGGGTTCACGTTAAGCTTGTGTACTATGACAGAGGGATTAATCCTGGGCATGTCTTCGTGGTTCCATGCGAAAACGTCTTGTGAGGAATGTTGTAAGGGCCTGGCGCACTGGCTGGCAGGCCAATGTTCCTATTCTGTTCGTCCGCTCTAGTTTTGATTCGTCGAGCGTTATCTCCTCCAGCTCTTCGACCGGTTTTGCGATCGTCCGCTGCTCTTCTACGCACATTGTTTGATGATGATCTTCCATTTCTAGCATGGTAATGTAGCATTCTTGGGCGGTGACCTGATTCCCTCGCATTTCCCCAATCCCATAGTCCGTTGGGAACTTGATCATCAGGTGGTATGTTGATGTTGCTGCTTTCCACGAGTTAAGTGTGGGTCGTCCGAGAATACCATTGTAAGCGGATGAGCAGTCCACTACAAAGAACATTACATTCCTAGTGAGTTCTTGCGGGTAATCGCCCACTGTTACCGGGAGTGTGATGGAGCCTATTGGGAATACCCTTGTCCCTCCAAAACTGACAAGTGGAGCACTCGTCGGTGTCAATCGTGCTCTGTCTATCCCCATTTGCTAGAATGCTGGATAGTATAGAATGTCTGCTGAGCTGCCGTTGTCGATTAGTACTCGGTGGACGTTGTAGTCCCCCACACGTATGTTGACAACCAGCGCGTCGTCATGTGGATGATGGAGTCTCCTTGTGTCTTCTTCAGTGAATCCAATGATAGGGCTTTCCACCCGTGCGGTATTAGGCGTAGAGCCTGTTAGATGGACGTTCAGGACCGATCTGAGGTACGTTTTTCGAGCTTTTTTTGGAAGAACTAGTAGCCGCGGTTCCTCCCACGATCATCCTTATGTCTCCGATGGGGGGTCTAGGATGCTCGTTATCCCGTCGGGGGGCCGGTTATTGGCGATTGAGATCCGCTCTCTCTTTGTTGACGAATTTCTGCAACTTCCCTTATCTAATGAAGGCTTTAATTTGCTGCTTCAGGTCGTAGCAATCGGTTGTGTCGTGGCCGTGATCTCGGTGGAAACGACAATATTTGTCTCGCGGCCGTTTGCTTGGGTCGCTCTTTAGTTTCCCCGGGAATGTCAGCGTTTCCTCGTCTTTGATTTGCATCAAAACTTGGTCAATCGGGGTGTTTAGAGGGGTGAAACTTGTGAACCTTCCTCCCGGGGGCTTAGGGCGCCTTTCGTCCCTTTTGTCTCTTGTCATTGGTCTTTTCTGCCCTTGATCCTGATGCACGTCCGCCTGCCGTTCCCTCTTTCTGGGCTTTTCCTCCCTTGCTAGTAGCGCGTCTTCCGCGTTCATGTACTTGGTGGTCCTGTAGAGTACCTCTGACATGGTTTTGGGGTCGTTTTTGTATAGGGAAAACAAAAACTTGCCCTTCCGCAACCCATTCGTGAAAGCTGCCACCAGTATTTTGTCGTCGGCTTCATCGATCGAGAGCGCTTCCTTATTGAAGCGGGTTATGTAGGATCTTAATGTCTCGTTCTCTCTCTGTCTGATGCTCATTAAGCATGCCTTGGATTTCTTGTACATGTGTCCCCTTATAAAGTGCGAGGTGAACTAAGCGCTCAATTCTTTGAAAGTACTGATGGAGTTCGGCATCAGCCGACTGAATCAAATTCTTGCGGGACCCTTCAGTGTGGTTGGAAAGGCCCTACACATGATTTCGTCCGGTACCCCTTGTAGATGCATCAAAGTCTTGAATGTCTCCAGGTGGTCTAGGGGATCCTTGACCCCATCATAACTCTCTATATATGGCATCCGGAACTTGCGTGGTAGGGGAAAGGAATTGACGGGGCCGGTGAATGGAGAGTCAGTCTGGTTCACTAGGTCGTCCAGGTCGCTGGACACTTGTCCCTTTAGGGCGTTCATCATGACCTCCATCTGTTCTTTCATCGCCTGCATCTCCGCGAACATAGGCGGAGGAGTCGCATCCATGAGGGATGGGAGGCTCGTGTTTTATCGTTCTGGCCTGCTTGGGGCGTTGCTCCCTTCAGGCCCTTCTCGGTCTCTTTGCATGGCGCTGGTACCTTCCTGATCCTCCCTCCGGTTGTTGGGTGCTGTGTTTCTTTGACGCAACTGTTCTTTTAGGTCATGATTTTGTTTGGTGAGGCGCTCCACGGCCACAGTGAGAGTCCAAACTTGTCTTTCGAGTGCGGTTGTGGGTAGTTCCTCTCTTTGGATGTCGTTGGTTGTTGCCATCGAGCGAGTGAGCACCATGCAACCCTTCTGTCTCAGGGATGAAGCAACGTCTGACTACTTTCTTCTCACGTTTCCCACAGACGGCGCCAACTGATGAAGCTAAGAAATTCACCAGTGAGTCACACGATGCCTTCGCGCTCGAACGTAAACCTACACAATACAAAGAAGAAAACCTATCAAAGGGCACCGGTGTGGTGCCGGCCAAATACCCTCCGTTGGTTAAGTCAGAAAGTATTCTCACAACTCTAGAGTGCTAGAGAGGGTAAATAATGCGTACCTCTATTGGTGAGAGTATTGGAGCTTTTATAGTAGTCGAAAGTTTTTCCTCTTAGACTTGGCATCCAAGTCTTTTCCTTGTAGAAGTCTTCTTTTTTTAGAGTCCGGAACGTGGTGGACAAATCTTCTTCTTATAGGGAAGATCTTCACCAATACATGAGAATTCTAGAGTCCAAGTTGTGCAAGGACTCTTCTTAGGGTTTTACGAGAATGGGCCAAAGTGTTCTCACTAAGGGGCCCAACAGGCTCATGGCCAACCAGCCCACCTTTATTCCCTCCGTCCACATCAGGTCCGTCCACTTAAGGCCTTGTGTAAATAACGGGCTCGTCTATTTTTTAGTTCGTGGACCATAGTTAGCCCATACACTCACTCTAGGCATCCTAGCGCGTATTTTCTCCCTTTCAAAACATAATCAACTTTTCTTATAAAATGCTTATTATGCATAATCGTATACTAGAAATATCTTGGTGTGTCATAAGTTCTGCAAGAATGAATCTGATTATCTTCCACCACAAAATGGTGATTACATCATATACAAAATGGTGGAGACTACATCATATACCAGGTGTAGACTCAAAATCAGTTTGATAAAATCATACAAATACTCGTACGCACCAGGGTAACAAAAAGCCATTCTATAATTGCAGCTTTTTTCTGTTGTTCCTTTTAAAATGAAAAATCACATGCTAAATATACTATTACTATGGGTTCTATATAGTATATTGTATATATTTTGTTTAGCGGAAATCATTGGATCTGTATCTGTATCTCTATACGCATGCGAGAGAGAAGGAGCTAGAAAAAATAAAAATAAAAATGAAATAAGCTTTTGTTTTTAATTGTTTATGAAGAGGGTGTTTTTGTCTCTAAACAATGTGTCACTTAAGCAAAAATCATGTGTAAATTATGTGCTATTAATTTCCGTCTAACTTAACAGTAAAACTAATATCGGGGTGCAAAGTGTAATAAGTGTGATAGTTTAGGGTGGAAAATGTGCATTCGAATAGTTTAGAATGCAAAGTGTAATCAGGTGTATAGTTTAGGGTGGTAAAGTGTAATTTTTCGTTTTTTTTTTTTGGGGAAATTTTGATTTCTCATTTTTTTGTTGCTTGTTGTTTGGGATAAACAAAATTTGGTTTTTATTGTTATTCTTTTAGCATTCAACCAAGTTGAAATTAACACAATGTTTGTATTCTTTGGTCTTTTCAGGTATAGGAAATACATAGAGACAATTAATTAATTTTTGAACAATTACTAATCGTTTACTTTTTTGTTAACAAATTTTCATAGCTATTTATTCCAGTGAAAAGGATGAAAAATTGAAACTTGTTTTTTGGGGTGTGATGTTGATTTTGATTGGTTTCAATTTGGCTATGAATTTGTTTTTGTGGATTGTTTGGTTGTTGAGGAAGTACGAGAAAAAGATTGGTTTTTTTTTTTTTTTTTTTTTTAATATACTGTAAATTAAACTCTGAAGTGCCCAAGAGTGTAGCAAGTAGTTTTGATTGTAATGGTCCAGGTTTCTAATATGTTTTTCTTATTAGGGAAAAACCTCAGCCAGTTATCCACAGATGGAAAATCGACCAACATTAACTGCAGGATATGTGCGGTTGGAAAAGTTGATCATCAAAAATTACTCAAACAAAAAGGATGCATTATGTGGATCACAGGTCTCAGCTGTTCAGGTTTGATGCTATCATTCGCATTGACATGTGTTGTTTTGTGTGGCTATGTATTCATGTGGAACTATAAATACACTATACAGAAACACATGTAGATGCTAGTAAGCAAACTTATCTGACATTCCATATTTTTGTTAAAGATTGATAATGTCCCATTTAGGTTGGATCTATCCATTGTGATTCACCTTATATTGGAGAAAAATCCTGCTTGTTATTTGTTGCTTTCAACTCATTTTGCATTTCTTAGAGCTTGTTTGACACAAGAACATTTTCAAATTTCATTAAGTGACCTTCTTTCATTATATTTTGATGACCTTGGTGATTTCTTTGCCTTGCATCACCAAATTGTGTGCTTAAATTCCATCTAAAATGAGATGGATTAATATGATCTTCTTGGATATCCAACTTACCATATAGAACTTAGTGAAAATAAGTTTAACAGCAGGGTTTGAAGCATGTTTATTGTTGCATTGCAGACATATGGATCGATCATATCAGGAATGCAACAGCTGTTATCTAAGTTTTCATTCAACATCATCGAATCTTGACGATCGTAACAGAGTGATCTATGTGGTAAGTTTATTTGACCAGGATGAAGTATGTGTGTCAAGAAGGATTTTTTTTTTTTTTTTTTTTTACCGTGGCATTAATTTTATGGAATCTGGACAGACACTTGTATATATTTTAGTAGGTAATCAGAGGATATGAACTTGCAATGTTGAACACAGCAATATAAATGTTATTTTAATGTTTAGGTGTAAAAAAAATTTCTTTGAACATAAATCCTTATATTAATTAGAGTCATCAAATGTTATAACTTCAGCCACTTAAGATAAATCTATTTTAATTATAGCAACATGGTAAAAGGACTAAGGAAAATGGTGAAAACATACTCTTTACTGGCAATAGATTGCTTATTCTACTGGAAGCATGTTTACAATGCTATGACAATGAAGCATTGTGAATGGTGAGAGGCTAGTTAATTCTTATTTTACATGGCTTTGAACTGCACTCCATGCATATGAGCTTGTGTGAACAGCTTTGTTTATCTGACTTTGATACCAATACTGATACTTCTATTCAAGCATTTATAGTCTTGCTTGTACTGTATCAATGACTGGACATTGAAAATAGATGTTTCAGTGGTTTCCATAAAGGCCAGGAACTGAAAGCTGTGTCTTCATGGCTGCAGGTGTGATACTAAATGGCAGGCACTCAATGACTCAAATAATTCTGTCTGTATTGCATTTTTTGGTCTGTGGCTCCGTTTAGGGAGAGAATGAGGATAACTGTTTCCAGATATTGACTTCTTTTCCTTGTAACTAAATGTGGCTTTCTTCTTTGTTTCCTACCTTGCAACAAAGCATGGCTTTCTTCAGCCTTTCTCCTGATAGATGCTTGTAAGCAAACTTATCAGACATTCCAAAAGGAAGTATTTGGGGTTTATTTCTTTCAACAAATAATTAAGTCTGGAAAAATAAGTATATAAGATGATCGTACTGAACGTAAATGTCTCATCATTAGTTCTGTAACAATTCATATTATTTTTCTAAAACTTTAAAGTGATATTAGTATATAAAATACTATGGCCATGATCGCTGTAATTTTTAGCACAAACTATATGGGCCAGTCCACAATTTTTTTGTGTGTGTTTTTCCATAATTAAGAAATATCTATAATAATATGTAGTTCCACATGAACTCAATAAAATGAAGTCACAACAATAATATGTTTCATCTTGTATTTTGCAAACACAGTGGATGGATTCATTTACTGAAAGACAATGGTATTATGGTGCTCATCACATTGGTATACGAGCGGCTTCTTACGCTGGTTTAAGCAACAGTAAAATCATTAGTTTAATCAATATGGATGCTGAAAAAATTGGAGACTTTGCTGGTAAATCCATGGAATTTGGTTGGTTGCTTCCTGGCCCTCATCATCTTCAGAGCAAAATCAAGCCTCTCTCTAGTAATATGGATCCTTTTCAACAGCACTTGGATAAAGAGATTTGGAAGGTTAGAACTAGACATTACAATTTTAAAATAATCATATGCACCTTCTCCCTCTTGCATTTTTTTCAACTAAGATAACTTGATATGTCAGGATCTCAACAAGTATAATCTCACAACGATAGTGAATCAAGATCAGAGGCTTCTTGGTGCACCAGGTGTAGAAATTAGTAAGTAAGACGATGCAATATAACTCCTAGTTTCTTTTACTCTCTCTTTATCAAAATTTACCATCTATCTTTTATTGCTAATTGGGTTTTTAATTGTGGAATCTGTGCAAGGATTCAGTTGCGGAAGATAGAGAAAATTGGAGCATTGGACAGCTCACAGCTCTACCAGTTCTACTCCGTTTTGTGCTTCAGAACTAGGACATTTTTCTAAATCTCACAGACCCACCATGTGTAAATCACCAATGCCTCCTTGTCTCCAACTGTAATGTCATCATCTCAATTTTGAACCTTGGTTTTGGTTTTTATGAATACTGGAATCATAGACTTATCACTAGCAAATCTGTGTTCTTAGTCATGACTTGGGTATTAGCAACTTTAGTTATAGTCATTTCAAGGAATAGAACACTAAGTGAAGACATAAGGTGGCCATTAATCCTTATCCTCTTGTGGATCTTTTCCTTCATCTTTGATTCTGATTCTCTCTTTACAAAATCACCCATTTGAAATCCATTGATTTGCCAAGTCCTTTGCCAGAACCTAACATATTTGATTTTGCTACATTATCGTTGGCAATACTGCTTTGTTTCAATGCTTTTCCTACTAGTTGTACTAGGAAACACAATGACATAGTAGAACCTTTACAGAAAACAGAAGTTGAAAGATACTCTAGTGATGATGATGCATTCTTTAATTGAAATCCACTATGGTCTGATTCATGCAACCATTTTCTTCTTTGCAAAGACAGTGGAGTTCCTTACTCAAAGATAATGGACTATCGGTGTTCAGCACATCGGTGTATGAGTACAAGCAACTCTAATGGTATTGATTTACAAGAAAACTCTATCAATTAAGCATGCTGGTTCAAGCAATGACAAAATCATAAATTCAATCAACTTGGATGCTGAAAAAATTGGAGACTTCTGCTCATACATTCACGGATTTGGGTGGCTTCCAGTCCAGGTCCTTCTGGCCTCAATCATCCTCTATAGGAATCTAGGAGGTGCCCCCTCCACGGCTGCATCTTTTGCGACAGTTTTGGTGATGGTATGCAACACACCTTTGGCCAAAATGCAAAAAAAGGCTTCACTTGAAGATTATGGAAGCCAAGGATGCAAGAATCAAAGTGAATTCAGAAACTTTGAAGAGTATGAGAGTGTTGAAGCTGCATTCATGGCAATCCACTTCTTGAAGAATCTCCTTCATCTGAGGGAAACTAAGAGAAACTGGCTGAAAAGATACCCTTTGCAAGCTCAGCAATGGCCTTTCTCTTCTAGGCTTCACCGACTTTTGTTTTTGTTTTCACTTTTGGCGTATACATAGTATTGAACATATCATTGACTGCAGGAACAGTCCCTACTTTAGCCACTTTCTGTGTTTTACAAGAAACTATCTACAGCCTACCAAAGTTCATTTCAATGGTGGCTCAAACAAAGGCCTGTATCGATCGTATCCAATAGCTCATTGGGGAAGATCATAAGAAGATAAATCTATATCTATATATTACTAAAAGCTGAAGCGTAGCGTTTAATGTTGCTACGCTCTAGTTAAGCCACGTTAGCACCATGTCATCATTTATTTTATTTTATTATTTTATTTTTTGTTTTATCGATTGCCATTTATTGAGTTTCTTTTTAAATTCAGGTGTTACTTTATCTCCATATCTGTCGCGTGTCTCTCTATTAACCCATAACCCATACTCTTGAGATGTTGCTATTATATGGAATTCTTATAGTCGCCAATACTTTATCTCCATATCTACCATGTGTCTCTCCATTAACCCAGACTCTTGAAATGCCGCTATTATATGGAATTCTTATAGTCACTAATACTTTATCTCCACATCTATCATGTGTCTTTCCATTAACCCAGACTCTTGAGATGCCGCTATTATATGGAATTTTTATAGTCATCGATAGATTGCAACCTCCTCAGCTCTCATTTTTTTTTTCTATAAATTTTCAATTGTTCTCTGTTTACAAATTCATTGGTATGGCCTTTAATGCGATAGTTTCTTGAGTGTTTTTTCCGTTCTTTTGGTCATGGCTCAAGTTCGTCTACCAAAACCCAATCAAGTGAGCGCAAGAGATAGATAATGACTCTAGAGCTTGCGAACGAAACTAAAGCAGATGAGAGGTGAACATTGGTAGCCCAAGTCCAAAGGGTATAAACTGAAAATGAGTTCTGCTATTTGTATTATTCTTTTTCTTTATTTTCTTTTTTTATTCCCATCTCATTATTAGGAAAAAAAAAAAAAAAACGTAGTTGAGTTTTCATTATGAACGAGATTGAGTTTTCATGGTCTTAAAACTATTAAAATATATATATATATATATATATATTTATATTTTTAAAAAAATTATTTGAGTTGGGCATTTGATCATGTTTGTTATAAATTGTTTTATGGTTGCCATTCTCTAGACCGTAGAAATGTTACTCTCAATATGTTTGTTCAATGTGATGTTTTTATTTTGGTCTTTGTTTTATAGTAAGAGTGTTATTCATTTTCACAAAGAGAAATTGTTATTGTTCTCTTTTTCCCATCGTCTTATATGCTAAACCAAAATTTCATTTTTATCTCTGTTTTGTTTGTTAATTCTTCGACAGATGTCAATGATCAAGACTCGCAATCATTGGAGGCTTTTTAATCTATTAAAGGTCATTCTAATCAATTGGTAACCATTCTTTTCTTAGAATATTTTGAAGGAAAGAGGAGTAAAATTGTTGCTTTTCTTGAGTGGTGCTTGATAATTTGCTTTTTATGGTTCAATACACAGCTATATTAGATTTCATTTCCTTATACTAATAATTTGTTTTTTATTGTTTAATTTGGCTATTTGGTGTCCCAAAAATTGTGGGAAAATGAAAAAGAAAAGAGAGTAAAGTTTGAATCTTTTTTTTTTTTTTTTTTTTTTGTATGGAACTTGGGATGTAATAGTTTAATTTTTTTTTTTTATCTTAATATTTTAAAGGAAACTCTAATTCTTCAAAGTACGTCAGCTTAAGTAGATTGTTGTATTGTGGCTAGAATTTTTGTGTTTGAGACCTAAGTTGGCCTGTTTGGTTGACGAATAACTTTGGGGATTATTTAGCTTATGAGAAATTTTTTGGTATTTTAGGAGTGAGGAAATTCAAAGAATTGAGTTATTTTTAAATTCCATTAGTACCTAGCTTTGTGCTAACTGTTGTGAGGATAGGAAAATTAATTGGTTCTTGATTTTTGAATACCTATCTTTAATACTGTGTACATGAACATTAATTGGATTTTTAGTTTTAGATTTTGAATTATGCTATTTTTTCAACAACTTGATTTTCTTTTTTTGAATATCTAGAATACTATGTACATGAGTTTTAGACAAATCTTAACAATACTATTTCTTTTGGATTTTACTATTTTTTTTCCTTATTAAACACAATATGATATAGTTGATGTGTTCCAATGAAGGTAGAAGCAATTGCTATTTTTGGGCATAGCAACTGATACAATCTGATAACTTTCTGTAGCCATTTGAAATTGAAATTCATAACTTGGAATGTTAATAGACATCTTCTCCGAGGTAAGAACAATTGGCCGAGTTAGCAAGTTTACAATTCGTATACGCTCTATTTTGATTTTCTGTGGGAATTCAAAACAATAATAATTGAGTGATTTGTATAGGGACACATTGATAAATGTCTGTAGTAGACATGGGTGGAATCAATGGCATATTACTATTTGACAATTTGGTGGTCTTTGATGGAAATTGATATAAGTGAGGATCTATTAAATTTGATCATTTTGTTGAAGTAAGGTTTGTTTAATATGTATTTTATTTATATACCTTATTGTAAATAAGTTTTTGTACGTGATGATTCTAACCTATAAAACTTCACTTTACTTTTTTTTTTCTTTTTTTTTTTATGGTCTTATTCTTTTTTGTTGGCAACTAACTAGACATCACTTTTGGAAATGAAGGATTTAGCAATTGGTACGAAGGTTGCACCTCAAAATTTAGAAGAATTAAAATATAATACAATCTCATCATGGGAAGAAAAATAGAAATCTAATGTTGTGTTGGCATGTCCTTCCATTATTGGTTTTCAAATATCATATCTATAAAATTAAAAAAAATAAAAATAAAAATAAAAAAACCAAAATAATATAATGATATATTTGTAGAGATAGAGAGTTGGAAAATAATTTTAGAAATAGTTCAAGTTTTTAGGAGAAAACTATCTTTAATAAATTTTAAAGAATAAATTATGAATTGTATCATATTACAAAATATATATTCCCAAGCATCGCGTGGGTCTGCGACTAGTATTACTAAAAGCTAAAGCGTAGCGTTTAATGCTACTACTCTTATGTGCGCCACATTAGCTGCCATGTCATTTTTTTTTTTTTAATATAATTTGTCCTACAATTTTAAAATGGTTTTTATAATTTTCAGCCCTATAAATGCAGCCCACTACTTATTTATTTACTTTTACTATCACCTTATAATAAATCCAGCCCACTACTTATTTATTTAGTTCCACTATTACTCTATAATAAATTTGTATAATTAATCCATCACACCTCTTATTTATTTAGTTCCACTATCAAGCCCAACCCAAAACCTTCTCAATTCAGTTTTAAGGTTTTGTGTGAGCCTTTTCAGCTTAAAGGAAAAAAAAAAAAAAAAAAAAAACTTTGAAGCTTTTTAAGCTTTAGGGGGTTTTTTTTCCCCAATTTTCCTATAATTGTTTTTAACATTTATTTTTTAATATTTACACTCCTCCAACCTTTTTCTCTCCTTTACCATTTCATCTCCCCACTACTTTTTCAATCTTTCTCCCTCCCTTATCTTTTCATCTTTTCACTATCCTCTACATTAATATCATTCTTCCTATTTCTCTTCATCTTCCTTTATTTTTGTCTCTTCTTATTCACACCCTTTTACTATAAATTTGTCCATATCTCTTCTATTCTATACATAGTTTTCCCTCACTAAAAAAATGGTTCTCTCTCTCTCTCAATTTTTTGGTGGATTTTTTTATTTTTCTTGCATCTCTACTTTAGGTTGATAATTTTTTATATTCTTTAAAACTCTATTTTGGGTTAATGCGATTTAGTTTTGTTTTTTAAATTGTTGTTGTTGTTTTTTTTTTTTTTTGATTAAATGTTATCCTATTGCGTTCTAAAGAATTAGATATAGCATATAAAAATATAATATTATTCTGTTACATAGCATAATTTGGATAATTTGGTATTTATTCTGTTATATATCATGATTTTTTATAGTGCTCAATTTAGATGTTAAATTATGAGACTTTACTAATTTTTTTTTCTAATCCTTTGTGGTGGACAAAGTACTCTTAATAGTTGTATTAGAAGTACTCTATAATACAATTCATTTAAAGAAAAGCAAAGGTTAGCCAAACGAAAATAATCCGATAGGTGACAAATTTTAACTTTTGCAATTTTATTTTAATTATTATTATTTTATAACAATGCATGTTGTAGGGACCTGGTTTGAGCACTTCTACTGTTGAGAGAGTGGACTCAAGCCCAGTTAGCCTTTTACAATGAATTTGTAGAGAGCGGGTTCAAGAACTAGGCCCTAACAAACGGACAACGCCTAATGTAGACTTCACCTCCGTTGAAGGCTGGCGCGCCAAGGTTACCCTCCAAGGTTGCTCCTCGGCACCAATCCGAGGAGCTTGATAGTGGCCTCTTTCCTTCTCCATCCCCCCTCTCTCCCAAAAAAATGTCCCCCTAACTGATCTGTTGCTTCCCCTTATATAGCCCTCTTCTCACAATCTCTCTCTTCCACTTGTTGATCATCCACGCACCTTCCTTTTGACCGTCCGTCCCATCAGCCGCTTTACCAATACTCATGTGAGTTGTAGCAACCAAGGCTGCCCTGTCTAGAAGTCACATCTCCATTAGTGCGTCCAGAGGGTTAGGTGAGCGCATTTAGTGTGGAGGTGACAACTTATCCTTGGCTTGCTCCCCCACTTAGTGTTGGTCTCGATCCGCCGAGGACAGGGTCATCCTCGGCGGGGATCCTTGCAATTTAGACCTTCATACTATGTCCTCGGACGATCCTTCCTCATTGGTATGGGCCCTGGGCCGGATGTAAAGTGGGCCGAGGTTACCAAGTTCTCAGGCCCCACACATGTATAGAAATTTAATTCTTAAATTTTGCTAATAATTGTTTATTTAATAATATGTTTTGGGTGGCTGAAATTATAATTTTTACAAAGAAAATAACCTTAATAGATTATCAAAAACAAAATTTTATCCTAATATTGGTTCAATTAATCATTGTTAAGTTTTTTTTTTTTTTTTTTTTAGTTTACGTTTTTTTGGTGTTTTGGATTGTTCCTATATTACATTTATAATTGTTCCTATAATAAATAAAAATATAATTACGAAATACAGTACTCATTATTAGATTAGTTTAAATTGTTAAAAAAAAAAAATTAATAAAACCACCATAAAAGTAATTATCACGCGCAACGCGCGAGTTCGTGACTAGTAATCATAATTCCATAGCTTCCAACATTGCTGTTGAAATTTACATTGGGGAATATGCTTGGGAAAGTGATGAAAAAATACAAAGACCGATAATCAGAATTATGGAGAAATATGAGAATATTGAAAGATGAAAAGGTTGCAGTACGTGGTTCTGTTGGATCAGAAAAGTCTAGCCTTCTCTCTACAACACTAGGTGATATTCCAAGGATTTCTAGTGAGGAGTAACAGTTTATGAAAGAAAGGCCTACGTGCCCCAGAGTGCTTGGATTCAAATAGGCATGATAAAAGAGAATGTGTTGTTTGGCAAGGAAATGGACAAGCCATATTATGAGGATATACTGGAAGCATGTGCTTTGAACCAGGACATCAAGATTTGGCTAGGCAGAGATTTGAATGTAGTTGGAGAGAGGGGATGAACTTGAGTGGAGGACAAAAGCAGAGGATCCACTGACAAGAGTTGTATATACTGATGCCAGTGTTTATTTCGTCGATGACCTTTCAGTCCTATTGATGTGCAGACCTGAACGTATTTGTTCAAGGCAAGTTACATTTTATCATTGTGTCTTAACTTGATTTTTGTTGTGCATGCACCATTAGATGTATTTCAATTAAAGATAGAATGCTTTTTGCAAAAGTGTTTCCTGCAACTATTGTCCCAAGAGCCTATGCCATCTATGCTACTCATCAAGTGGAATTTTTAGATGCTGTTGACCTTGTTCTGGTAATTTATTGGAATCCTTGTCCAACCCCTACTTGAAATTTCCTCTCAAGCTGCTTATCACTTGGTTTTAAATGCACATTTTGATAGGTGATGAAAGGTGAAAGTATGAAGATCTGATTGCAGATCCAGATGGTGAACTTGTTAGACTGGATATTATGCACAGTGGTGGTCTTGTGGTTTTTGCAGAGGGTCTTATCCATGAAATGGGATCCCTTTATGCACGTTTTGCTGCTTGATGAGATTATTCAGGTAATGAGTAAATGTGAATAACCATCTTCAAATTTGCTTTATGTCAGATTTATTTATGTCTTTAGGCTTCTAATGTATATTGTCCTGCGAAAATAGAATCTCGACCAACTAGAATTTAAAAGTTCCGAGGTAGGTAGCTTGGGGAAAGATTCTCACTATATATAATCTAATTAGAATACATGGTGATGGGTTCCTCAAAAAAAAAAAAAAAAATGAAGACATGGTGATGGAAAAATGGTGTCTAATATGTAAAAATAGTGATGAAAATGTAGATCATTTGCTACTTCATTATTGTCCAGTAGCTATGGGTTTATGGAAATTTGTATTTGTAGCTACTAGGGTGAAAGGGTGATGCCTAAGATGGTGAAAGGAGTGCTTCAATGCTGGCATCGAAGTTTTAAGACTTTTAGAAATAGAGCATGTAAGTTGCTCTTTGTTTAATGCATGTATGGAGGGAGAGGAATAGGAGGATGTTTGAAGAACATTAATTATCTCTAGAGAGATTCAAATTTCAGTTCCTAGGATCACTATGCTATTGGCTATCCTTAAATGTGAGTAGACCACCTTCAATATTTGATTTCATTGAGGTTCCTACGTTTAATGAATTTCTACCCATCCAAAAAAAAAAAAAAAAAAAGAAAAAAAAAGAAGGTTGGCAGGAATTGAATCATAAGTACGTTGCTTATTTTTCAAGGAGCCTTTTGGAACATCTTATAGAATCTATTTTCAAATTTTGTACTACATTGGATCAGATGGTTGTAAGGCACCAAAGTTTATGGTTTTATGAAGAAAGATTATTGATAATTAGGTTGGTACTCTCTTTGCATCCACTCTTATTGATAATTAGGTGCATGTAAGTGTATTAGATAATTAGGTTTGTACTCTCTTTGCATCCACTCTTATTTTATGTCTTCTGCTTCTTACCTGTTTTTCTGCTAACGTTTTTGAATCTTTATGGGATTATCAATGTATACATATTTGGGTTTACGACATTCGAGAGTGAGTAGGTGGTGATTTTTTCTTCTTATTGTTCTTTTACATTTGCAAGTCTATTATTGTAAAGTGCTTCTACTTCCACATTGTAAGTCTGATTTTGCATCTTGCTTCCACATTCCCTGCCTTCCCCCACCCCTATCTCTCTCTTCCCATTCTTCTGTAACAGCTATGAATTAGTTAACATAAACACTTTTAGCTAAGACTCTTTGTGTCTGGGACTGTTGTTCAATTGTGTCTGGCATTATGTTGGTTATAAAGTTACAATCTCATATGAGACTGAATCAGTTGTGTCACATGGCTCATAAATGTCAAGGTTCATGAAGTTCTTGTTTCAAATATGACAAGAGAAGGATATGATTATTGGATAGGTTTCTAGCATACCTACTGGTTGAATATGAATCCAACAATTGTGTCTGGCAGTGGAATAGGGAAAAAGCTACCTAGTTCATGAATAAGTTGCCTCTCATAATCTCCTATCTCTCTTTTCCTTGCATTTATATTCAAATCAGTAAGATATTCCAGTTGGAAATGCCATTTTTTTCCTCATATGTCATGGAAGAGGGAAGAAAGGGTATTAAATTGTCCAGGCAAGCTTTAGCCAGTGTGGGGATCTTCCAACTTTGATGCCTAGACATGCATTCTGATATTTATTGTTTTTTTTTTTTTTTTTTTTTTTTTTTTTTTTTACTTCTATTGTTTTTCACATTGATATCCAGTTATACCTGCTATGATCAAACTTATATATAGTTGGAAAGAAAATGTACAGCAACATCACACTACACATAATCCGTAATGAAAAAGATTATATTTTTTTTTTATCTACATATATGTTGCACACATTTTTTTTCTTTCAATCTTTAAAAATTTCACATTTCTTACAACATGCTACATCACTAACATGGTGTTCATTGCACCTTTCTGAATGCTTATTCTTAGGTAGCCTTTCACAATTCTGCCACAATGGAAAGGTTGTGCATTTGGATCAACTTTATCTTCAACCCCATTGTCTTCCTTGTTTTGATCATCTTGGTGAGCCTGTCAAGGTCATCTGTTGACACCAGTCAGTTTACATGTCTCTCTTGTTCTTAATAAAGTAAATTACAAAAATGTGTGCAGAAATTGACAACTACATAGAACTCAAAGAATGGAAGAAATTGAAATCTTATGTCTCCCCAAAATTAAAACACTTCAATGTTAATGTGTGGAAATTTACACATATCAAGCATGTTTCTACCTACACATTATCTTCAGATTTCTTTTAAATATCAACGCTTAACTAATTCACTTGATGTTCTATCTCAGGCTTAGCAGGACTGGCAGCTACCTATATTTTGAACATAAATGTTCTTCAAGCATTGGTGATATGGAATTTGTGAAATGTTGAGAACAACATCTTATTGTTTGAGAGAATTCTCCAATTGACTAATATAGCAAGTGCATCAGCAGCACTGAAGGGGTCATCAAGGTAAAAACATCTGCATCACTATAGATAGCCTTGACCAGTTGGATTCTCTACTTTTGCCCTCCACTTAAGTTCATTCCCCTCTCTCCAACTACACTTAAATTTCTGCCTTGCCAAATATTGATATCTTGATTCAAAGCACAAGCTTCCAATATATCATCATAGAATGCCTTGTTCATTTCTTTGCCAAACAAGACATTCTCCCTAATTGTACTATTTGAATCCCAACACTCTGGGGGACACAGGCTTTTCTTCCATAAACTATTACTCCTCTCCCATAAATCCTTGGAATTTCACCTAGTATAGACTTTCCTGACCCAACAGAACCACATACTGCAACCTTTTCACCTTTTAATATTGTCATATTCTCCATAATTCTGACTGTAGGTCTCTGTATTTTTTTCATCACTTTCCCAAGCATATTCCCCAATATCAATTTCAATAGCAATATTAGAATCTATTGAAGTATGATAATTTACCTTCTTTTGATCTTCTCCAACTCTTGGACATGATCAACAGAGACCTTTGTTTGAGCCATCATTGAAATGAACTCTGGTAGGTTGTAGATGGGTTCTTGTAAAACACAGAAAGTGGCTAAACCAGAGGGGACTGTTCCTGCTATCAACAGTATGTACAATATTATGCAAATTCCAAAAGTGAAAATAGAAACAAAAGTTGGTGAAGCCTAGAAAAGAAAGGCCACTACTGAGCTGGAAAATAGGTATCTTTTCATCCAGTTTCCCTCAGATAAAGGAGATTCTTCAAGAATATGGGTTACCATGGATGCAGCTTCAACACTCTCATACTCTTTAGAGTTTCTGAAGTCACTTTGATTCTTGCAGCCTTGGCTTCCATAATCTTCGAGTGGAGCCTTTTTTGCATTTTGGCCAAAGGTGTGTTGCATACCATCTCCAAAACTGTGGCAGATGATGCAGCAATGGAGGGGGCAGCTCCTAGATTCCTATAGAGGATGAATGTATAAGCAGAAGCCTCCAATTTTTTTGGCATCCAAGTTGATTGAATTTATGATTTTGTCATTGCTTGAACCAGCATGCTTAATTGATAGAGATTTCTTGTAAATCAATACCATTAGAGTTACTCGTATTCATACACCAATGTGCTGAGCATTGATTGCAAGAAGAAAATGATTGCAAGACTGTAACTATAGTTGCTAAATCCCAAGTCATGGAGAAGAATGATTTGATAGTGATAATTCTTTGATTCCAGTATTCTCTGTACCTTTTAGTTATGTATGGAATATTATTATAAAACAAAAATCGAATGGAGACCAGAATTTTAACAGTCATTGCTTCTTTATTGGATTTATAATATCTGTTTTCCTGAATTTAAGCTGTCAATTTTTGCGCACTAAGAATATGCTCATATATGTCTTCATTTCAACGTTATATAACTCCTTAATCCTTTTAATTTTAATTTTTTAATTTTCAGTTTTCAGTTTTGAAAGGAAATTAAAGTAGAAGAAATCACATTTGATATTGACCCTATTGAGTATATCGATTTACATTAACTGTCAATGGTGAATGTAAAAATGGTGGCAACTGCCAACAATGGATCATGTTTCCATCAAAAAATTGTGAAATATATAATTTAAATTCCTATCATTAGTCCATGCTACAAGGATCTTGAAATTTATACTACAAGGGTAATGCTACATTATGCTGCCTATGCACTTTGGTAATTGCTGCCCATCCATAGTCCTTGAAATACTTGACAGAGAAGGATAACAATTAGCAGGACCTAGAGCTCCTTTATAAGCAAATGTGACAAAGGTTGAGTTAACAATCCATTTCACTCTACAAGTTTCTGTTTCTTCTTCTTGAGCTCTCTTTGTAAGTTTTCCATTGTTGATTGGACCTTCAAAATTATCTTACAGGGTATACTAATTAAGGACTTATAATATTGGAGTGGGTTGAATTGAATAATGATATTTTATTGCGAAGTATCGCTTGTCTCTTCTTATTTGATTGTTTAAATTTAAAATTCAATCCTGACATGTGAATACTGAATGGGTGTGGTATCAATAACATTTACCAATTTTCATTGTAAAATTTCATCTTTTGCAATCATGTCTCCCCTAACTAGGTTTTCTCTACATGAGGAGAATTGTACAAAAAGGTCCTTGTGTGTGTGTGTTTGAACTAGTGTTAGTGCTACTGTGCAAAACCTTGATTTGAGGTGAATGGCAACAAGGATGATTAATTTCCCTTTTTTTCCCAGAATTAATAGATATTGTATATCATTCACATAGCAATGTGAAAATGTGCAGATCACAAAATTTTTAACAATAAGAATTTGATCAGATAAGGTTCCAGATATACAAAGAATTCTGAGTTCAATCCTGAACTAGTTTTGTGATATCAATGCAAAAGCTCAACCTATGATTACTTTGTGGGGGGGGGGGGGGGGGGGGGGGGGGTGGTTGATAAGAACAAACACATCTGAAAAAAAACCTCTATCTGAGATTGCCTCTAACTAAAGTTTGAGATTGTCAAGTTGTCTGATTTAATTTTCTGATAGCTATGGATCCTTTGGTTAAGAATTAGAATTGGCTAACATGTCACAGGCAGGAAATTCCATATCTTACATCCTTAGCACAGTGACATAGTATAGGTAGCATAGCACCTCACTCATCTACAATGATTTCATCTTTTTTGAGGCGTTTGCAGAAGGCTTGGACCATCAATTATTTAAAGATTTTGAGTGTGGAGTTGAAGATTTTTTCTTTGGGATAGGATCTCTAGGATCACAGCATTGACACATAATACATTTGTAAAACGTGGGAAGGACATGGGAGAGTTATGGCTTTTTCCCCATCTCTCTACTGAAAAAGTGGTATTTTACCAACAATTTTCTTGTTTTAGCTCACATTGCTAAACCACATTATAGAGGCAGAATTTAATCATGCCAATTAATTTCATGTTAACAAGAAAAGATTGGCTTCCCCAATCCAAATGGTAGTACACCAAATTTCATGAGACAGAAGTTCATTGCAGTTATAGGTTTTGTTAAATTTACAATTGCATTAACAGTATCTCTTTGGTTATAATATTATATTACTCGGTCAATGATGTTCCTTTCATCTCAACCTAGCCCTCCACCACTGTCCCTTGAGTTTCGGTCACCACATTTCGGCATTTATATATACATATATATATATATATATATATATTCCATTTTGGCACCTTGGCGTATTTATTTCAATCAAACACTCCCTTGGTAAGTAATCAAGCTTCCCCCCCCAAGGTCAATTTTACTTAAATCCTATTGTTTTGGTTAGAATTAGAGAAACCCTAAGTTAGGGTTACACATAAGGCATGATCTAGGGGTTTCTATGTTACACTTATATTTTCATTCAATTGACAAATAAATCATGAAATTAAGCACCCAAATTAAAGATTTAAACAACCAATTGATCAGAAAATTTTCTTATTAACATATTATTAGAGATCTTGCATATTAGAATTAGGGTTTTATGCTTAAATTTGGGTGTTTTGTGATTTGGCTAATAGTCCATTAAAATTGGTTGCTCAAGAATGAAATTAAGGGTCTCAATTAAAGATTTAAACTTCCAATTTGGTCATAGTTCGATAGTTTTGAAGGTATTTAACAGAAGATGGGTTTTAAAGCAAAATGTTTATTATGAGAATTAAGGTTTTTCAATCTAGTAAGGGGTTTAATTAAATTGAATGAAATAATATGAAACTAGGATATCTACTAAGTGTTTTTAACACCAATTGGACGAAATCATCATAGATTTGGGATTAATCAAAAAGTTAAAATTGCTAAAATTAGGGTTTAGGCCAATTTGGGGTTTTTGGTGTTCTTAAAATTAGGGTTTTATGCCTAGATTTGGGGGTTTTGTGATTTGGCTTTTAATACATTAAAATTGGTTGCTCAAGAATGCAATTAAGGGTCCCAATTAAAGATTTAAACTCCCAATTTGGTCATAGTTTGACAGTTTTGAAGGTATTTAATAGAAGATGGGTTTTAAAGCAAGATATTTATTATGAGAATTAAGGTTTTTCAATCCGGTAAGAGGTTTAATTAAATTGGATGAAATAATATGAAACTGGGATATCTACCGAGGGTTTTTAACACCAATGGGATGAAATCATCATAGATTTGGGATTAATCAAAGAATTAAAATTGCTAAGATTAGGGTTTAGGGCAATTTGGGGCTTTTGGTGTTCTTAATACTTTTATGTGAAATTGAAGGTGCAATTATCAAATTAAGATATCTAATTTCAAGTATGAACATCTAATTGGTGAAGTGACCAAAAATAGTATTAATTTAAATTTATCTAGTATAAGGATCTTACTAGTTATTAATGTATAAGATGAATATTTGGAATTTTGGGGTTAATAATATTTCTTATATTTTGTGTTTGTGTGGGTGTGGAATTATTTGTGCCCTCATTAGAATTATTTGCGCATTAAGCCAATTGGGACTTCATACACCACCCCCCTTACCTTCTGCATGTTCTGCATGTTCATTGATAAAACCACTTGAATGTCCATTTTTTTATATTATAAATTTCCATGCTTATTGGATATCCTTAAACTCATTGTCATTGTCTTTACATCTCACATTTAATTCTTATATCTTTGAGTCATTTCATTTGTGAAACTCATTTGATTGTGTTTATATGAAACTTTGATTGTACAATTTTCTATAAATTAATTTCAGTGATCCCATCCATGGGGAAAATGCGTGGGCCATGATCTAGTGAATGTGATTGGTTTTGTGGAGATTAGGATAATGTGGTGGTAGATGTAATTTTGAGTTTTGACTGGTGGTTACATGTTTTTCAATGGCCTTACCCATGGGGGCAACACATGAAAGTGGCCGTTGTTGCGGGGGCAAGACACAGTACATGACATATTGAATTTTATGTTTTTGACATTGTGCTTATAATTCTGCTATGCATATAGTATGATCATTCATTTATGATATATAAGTATACAACTATCACCTTGTTTCCCTTTATTTTTATGTTGGAGCGTTCTAAATATAAACTTGTATGGTTGTATATCAATTACTACTTGAGCTTTTAGCTCATTCTCATTGTTCCTATATTTTTCCAGATTAGCTACTCTGTTTCGTAGTAACAAGTTGATGCTAGAATGTGATCATTGTGCTGTAGGTGAACTATTGTTGGGATTTAAAGCACTTAGTTGTTTTAAGAAAGTTTCTTATGTATTAAGCTTTTAAGTTCAAATTTCAAAAGATAGCTTTTGTGAGGAGTTATTTAAGATTGTTGTTTATGTTTAAATCATTTGATTGTTTTGAAAATTAGTTGAACTAGTCACATACCCGCAGCCGCAGTGCGATGCACAAAAAAATTTGACCATTTGTTTTTTTGTAAAGTGAAAAATGAAAATAGTATATGAGACTAATAAGAGTTAGTTTAAGGACAAAATGGCGAAATAGCTTTTTTTTTTGCAAAATATTCAGCAATATAGACTGTTCATGAAATATGAAGGCAGAATACCACTCTTTTAAAAATTGATTTTCAAAAAATCAAATTCTACACAAAACTTGATTTTATAGAAATTGAGTTTCATTAGTGAGGTGCTATGGTAGCACTCAATCACCTGGCTTTTATCAATTAAAAATTTCTCGTAGAACTTGATTTTAGGAAAATCGAATTATGTGTAATGTAGAACTTCATTTCCTGAATATCAAGTTCTTTCTTAAGTTGGTTAAAGTAAAGTCTTCAATTAGATGGTATGGTGGGTGTCTCTCTACTAGACTACCCGCCAGAACCACTTAAGTTGTTTAAGTAATGTCTTCAATTAGATGGTCCGGTAGGTGTCTCGCGATTGGACTACCCGCCAAAATCACTTAAGTTGGTTTTTAAAGAGCAATTGACAAATTTTGTTTTTTAAACCACCCTCTCTCATTCTCACGATTGCCATTCTTTCAAAGCCCTCTATTTTCTTCGGGAATACTCAACCACGATCATTCACATTTCATTCCCCAACTATATTTAAGGTACCTTCAAACAATTTACATTGACCACAATCCTTAGAGTTCGTTTTTGAGATTTTGAGTTCTCGGTTGGACTTCACTCTATGGGAACATAATTTCTTGTCAAATTTCCTATCCATTTTTTTGTTTATTTTTTATGAAGTTCTTTGAATGTTGGTCATTGTCAAATAGTTAAACATGTAGAAAAGGTAGATTTTCACATGTTCATGCATTGCTTCATATACAAATGGTATGTTTGCACATAAGGTGTTTGGTAAAATGCCTCATAGGCATTTTCCCCTATTAAAAAAAAAAAAACAATTTACACAAAACTTGATTTTCTAAAAATCAAGTTCCACTATATTTTTCTAATTTTTTTTTTTTACAAGAACTTGGTTTTCTAAGAATCAAGTTCCACTCAATTTTCACAAAATCAAGTTCAACATGGCATTTTTTTATTGTGAAAAGCCACATCACCAGGTGCCACCGTGGAAAAAAACTCATGGAACTCTATCTTCTTAAAATTGAGTTATATGGTATTCTGCTACATATTTTACGAACAATGCTATTTTACTAAGTATTTCGCGAAAAAGTTCTATTTTGCCATTTTGTCCGTTGGTCTCAAACCCTACTTAAAATGATGTGATTATTTTATAACAAATTATATTTGGCACGATATATTAGATTTTCTAAATTAAGCTATTTATTTTTTATTTGAATTTGTTTTAAATTTAGTAAACCTTTTTTTTTATTTTATATATAATAGGAAATATAATGGATTTTACATTCAATTATTATATAAAGTGAGATAATTTGTAAATAATGTAATTTGTGGTTAAAATTTGTTTCTAGTGCTCCTTACAAATGGTTCATTCATCTATACTTCTCAAATGACATAAAGAGGAAACAGATATAAGTAAATCCATTACTTGCATTAGAAAAAAAAAAAAAAATACAAGACTTTAATAACATAAGAAAAATGTAATTTTATTAAAAAAAAAAAATTATCAACATTACGTTGAGAATGTAACATAATTGTCAATAAAACAACTCTTCTTTCTACAAAAATCTCTCATCCCAAAGATTCATCAAAATGGACCGAATGGATCGAAGTAGACCAAAATGGACTGAACTAGACTGAAATGGGTCAAAGTAGACCAGATTGGACTAAATGGACCTAAGTGGATCAAATTGGACTAAAGTGGATCGAAATTCTAGTTGATGCGGCTCAACAAGATCATGACAACAATAAATGCTAATTGAAAGCTCAAATAGTTTAAAACACTATAGCTTGTTTAGACCCCCAATTCTTAATTACGCTTGATTAATTTTAATCTAAACACACTTGATGCGGAATATAAGTGATTAGCAAATTAATTGTTCGAAGCACTCAAAAATTGCATGGATGAACAAAATAAATGCAATGTTAAAATGGAAAGGGCAGTGGGTAAAAGAATAGTAAACCCAAGATAACACGGCGATGTATTATCAAAGAGAAAATTGAAGAACTCGGCAAAAAACCTCTCCACAACCCTCCAAGTTGAAATGATCCACTAATGAATAAGTTGGAGTATAAGGATACCAAAAAGACTCTCCAAGCCTAATCTACCCAGTGTACTTGAGCCCCCTAAGCTCTAGCTACCAATGGACTTCTTAGAGTCTTGTCTTCATTAGTTATCCAGATCCTACAATACCGCCTGATTGCATCCGCTAAGTCTTACCGGCTCATTTTGGCAAATATCCAATACTTTCCAAACTCTAAAACATTCTCTACACTTTGAATAGGTATAGGTTGTGTTTGGGTACAAATCTCCTCTCAAGGTATGACAATGAAAGAGGTGAGGAGAAGAGACTATAATGATTTCTCTCTTGAGGATGAGTAACTCTCTCTAACAAGATGGGTGTTGTAGACATCTCTCCAAGGTTTTCTTCTAAATAGCTTCCTAACAATTTTGTAGGTAATGAGGGTATATATAGTGTGGGTAAATGGTATAAAAGTCATACTTAAAATCATCCAGGCAGAGAGTTTTGCAGGTCACTCGGGAGTTGGCCAAGTTCGAAGTGACTTGCGAAATACAGTCTGGCAAAAGATTGTTCAAATTCCAGCATGTGCTTCTCACGTGATCTTTCATAGTTGTCCACTAGTGAGTAAGTCGCGAGCAAGCCACAAACTTCACTATCTTGAGTAATCTTCACCAACTTAATATTAAACCTATTATAATTAAATCTCATAAAATATAAGGGAATAAATTAATAAAATTACAACACTTTTTGTCATGGAATAAAGCCAATATAAATGTTATGTCAAAAACCATAACTTAACAATCTTCCCATTTGGCTATTCTGTGACAAAAACATCTTATAACAAACTCTAGACTTAAACATAAGTTTAGAAACAGTGGCAAAACTCACTCATACCTAAACCTAAAACTTGTGATGAACTTGGAACCTGTAATGAGGTTTTCTATTATAATTAAATATATAATTTATGAATGGGAAATAATGTGTATTACACAAACATTCTCAAATAAATGATATTTATTATCATGGATGATCATATAACGTATTGATTGTGATTAATAAAAATGTAAGAAATTAATGAATCTTGGCCCTTCTGCCTTGTCAAGAATTTTGAGTACTTATGAAATATATTCAAAGTGTTACTAGCCCTTGATTTAATACCTCATTTCTTGGGAAAAAAATTATTAAAAATGTTAGAACATATGTGTTTCACTTGTTAAGAACATATGTCATTATTTTATGTAATTGGCTAATCTTTTGACAAAACGCATTGCACTTGTAATTGGATAGATCTAGGTGTTCTTAATACTTCAAGAAACTGTGTTTCAAGATCAAGTGTTGAAGTCATCAAGTTCGTTCAAGAAACAAGCTGAGAAGTGCAAATTTACTAAAGCTCGACAGCTATCTCGACAGCTAGCATGTGTCAAAGTTTAAGAAGTTGTTCAGCCTCGTGTGCTCGACACCTGTTCAATAGCTGCTTGACACCTTCCATCTATCGAGGTTTAAGAAAGAAACAGAAATTCTGATATGTTTTATTGCAATCCGTGAATGTGTCTTTAGACCTTCTTTACTCCTAACCCTAGACATATAAAAAGATTATTTTAAAGGCTGTCAAAGAGTATACAAGTTGCACAAGTTTTGAGAAAAGTTTGTTCAAGCAAATTGTGACCGGAGACAAAATTTTGCCCTAGTTCATCATTTTTGAAGAAGTTGCTATGTATGTGCACCATAGGGTTTTGTGACCAAACATCTTCTTGATCTTTATTGTGTAGATGAACTGAAGAACTTTACAACCAACAATCTTCTTCTAGTTAGTGATTGAAGTCGCGTACTGGAATCTGCGCATTGGTTAGTCACGTACTTAGGAGCCATGCATCAAAAGGAGAAATTGTTATTATAGAACAAGTCCAATTGGGTATTAAGGTAAGGGTTTAGTTGTAGGTTGGTATAAGGTACTAGGATTCTTGTACTTGTAACCGCTCATTGTGATAATAGTGAAATTTCAGGAGTGGTGACCTGAAAATCACCAGTGGGGTTTTTGCCGTATAGGTTTTCCCCATTTATAAATAAATCACCATGTCAATTTAATTTCCGCTACATACTTTGTTTAGTTGGTGATTTGTTTGTGTTACCACGCGCTTTGCATATTAATTCACTTAATTAATTCACTTGGCTAAATTAATTAGTTAATTTATCACAAGGGATCAATATGTGTTTGGCCTATCCAAAAAAAAAAAAAAATTAAAATAAAAACCCTTAAGATTTACAAATGATGCTCACATCACACCACACCAAGATTTTTAGACCTGGACCGTTCATTGAACCGTAAAAGAGAGAGGTTCAAGGTTTTTGAGGTCAAACCGAAGTCGAACCGTGATGATGTCATAATTAATTTAATAATTATTTTAAATATATATATGAAAACATTAAATTAATAAAAAATATAAAAATTAACTAAAATAGTCCAAAACAAATATAGATAGTATTTTTTATAAAATAACTTTCATAATACAAATAAAAATTATTAAATTCTAAAAAAAAACATAAATAGCTATTGAGTTTTTAAATTATTTTTAAGTCATGCCAAAGCACACTTTAGTACCTAATAATTTTTATTTTATGAAACCCAATCAAATAGTTAAGAGACAAATTAGTTTATTTGCTCATGGCCAAGCCCATTTGACTGCCAATCTTTTTTTTTTCCCCCAAGCCCATTTGAATAGTCACTGTTCACCATTTATTTTGAATTTTAAAAATAAAAAATAAAATCAAAAGCTAGATCTAAAGATGTCTATGCATTTAAAAATTGTTAAAGTTAAATAAATAACAAAACCTAAGAAGGAAGTGCTTGACAACAAGCAAGCATTATATGGTAGTAGTTGACACACAGCAGCAAAGAAGAAGTCTCCAGAAGCAGTAAAGAAGTCTACAACATTTTTAGCAATACTTTCACAACAAAATTTATATAAAAAGTTGTTACTAGTTCTAATTTGAACGCATTATTGAAATTATTTTTTTACTCACCAATATTAATTAATAACAATTTGTTACTTAAAATTTATTATGAAATATTGTAGTAACATTTACTTGTGATTTTTTATTCTTTTTATTATTTTTCCTTTCTTTCCTTGCGCCCATATGTTTCTTTTCCTTTTCTTTTTTTTTTCTTTTTTTTTCCTCTTGTTTTTTCGCCTCCACACATGTATCCCCATCCCCACTCCTCTCAAGTCTCATCTTGTTTTTATTTTTCTAGACTCTTCCTTCTCCAAAGAGTGTGTCCTCTACTTTTATTTTTCTTTCTTTATCTCTAGCTCTCTGTTTCTCATTCTCTTTCTCTCATACTCTCACCCTGTCACACACACATTATTGGCGAAGAACAAAGCCAGAATTTAAAGCTTGCTTCGCCCAAGAGAAGAGTTTCTGAAGAGAGAAAGCTGCGTGGTGTGGCTCTGAAGAGAGAAGAAGAAGAAACATAAAGACATGCTGTGTTTCTCTAGAGATGGTAGTAGCAGAGTTTCTGAAGATATGATGTACTCCCAGCAGTTGTGTTTCTTTTTCTTTTGTTTTTCTGTGTTATTATTGTTATTTTTTTTAGGTTCAGATTCAAAGGGAACCATGAGAAGCGGTCTAATCACGGTTCTTAGAACCGTGGGTTGAACCACAATTTGAACGGTTCCTTACTTTTTTGGCATAGACCGATTCTTAAGATTAAAAGAACCATGATTGTGAGAGGTTCACGGTTTTTCCGGTCGAACCATACGGTCCGGTCCAGGTTTCAAAACCTTGCACCACACATTACACCTCATAAAAGTAGGGCTACTCATATACCTGGCCAACTTTGCCTAAATCGTCTGACCCAAGCATTCACAAATGACTTTGATAAATATATCAATGTATCATAGCTGAAAGCTCAAATAGTGTGAAACACTATAGTCAATTTACTCTAACTTAATTATGTGCAAAACAAGCGTAAATGATACGCAATAAAACCAAAATACTACTCTAAGGCATAAGCAAGTACGATAAATAATAAATGTAAAGCGTAAAGAGTAGGGAAGAAAGATACAACACAAGATAACACCGAGACGTATTATTGAAGAGCAAATCAAAGTACTTGGCAAAAAACCTCTCCACAGCTCTCTAAGCCAAAATCGATCTAGTAATGAATAAAGTTGGAGTACATGAATAATGAAGAGACCCTTCGAGCCTAATATACCCAATGTACTTGAACCCTTTAAGTTCTTGCTACCAATGGGTTTCGTGGAGCCATGTCTTCACTAGTTGTCCGAATCCCGCAATTAGCTCTAAATTGCATCCGTCACTCAATGGCTTCTTCCAATGTTTCCCATATGCACCAAAACTTCTCTTAACACTCAGAATGGGTGAGGTAGGTGTTTAGACTAAGAACATCTCAAGGATGTGTAGAAGGAAACTTTAGAAAAATGGTGTAAAACAATATCTAACTCTCAAGTGTTTGGCTAGGGTTTTCTCTCTTAAAAATTTCTTTGAAAAAACTCCTTTTTTTTTTCACAGTTTTGTGAGTACTAAGGGTTTATATAGTATTGGTAAAGGTGTGTGAAAAGGCACACTCAAATTTATCAGGCAAAGAGTTTCGCAAGTCACTCTCAACTTGGCCTGAGTCGTGAACAACTCGCAAAATCCAGCTTGGCAAAGACTCTTCAAATTTGAGCATATGCTTCTCACATGACCTTTTCATGGGTTGGCACTTACAAGCCAATCGCAAGCTAGTTGTGAATTCTTCATTTTCACAAAATCTTCACCAATCTCTCACACACAACGCTTACATTATATCCCATAAAAATACAGGAAAATGATTGAACAGAATTACAATCAAATTTGACACGAAATTAATGCCAACATAAAAACATAGTTTTAAATCATAACTTTACAATCTCCCCCTTTGGCTATTCCATGACAAAACCCTTAAACAGACTCTAGACTTAAAATGTGAGTTTGGGTATAGAGGCAAAACTCACTCATACCTATATCTAAAACTTGTGAAGCACTTGAACCATATACACATGCATCTTGAAGCACTTGCACATAACAAATAGATTCATTAAGTTCAAGACAAGTAGAACACAAGGCATGTATATAGAGTAAGTAAAATGCAATCCAGTAAATACAAATGATATATGAACATATAGCATAGCTTGATCAAACATGAATAGTCATTAAGAAATGACTACAACAAACTTTTAACGAGTAAATGAACATCTAGACATGTAAGTAATTAAGAGTAGTGCAAAAATTAATTGCATGTCCAACAAACACATGATGCATTAAAGAAATTAGAGCAAGAGGCAATAGATAACTACAAGCATCAAGAAACAGTTATAAAAACCAAGATACACAAAGTACTAAAGAAAACATAGTTTTAGACTAAAGTACTTAAAGCTTTAAATAAAGCAATGTAAATAAGCTATAAGAGCAGTAAAAGTTTCAAAATTCTGCTCCCCCACAAAATATACTCCCTCTCAAGCTAATACCACTCCCCTTTTTTGATTGGAATGGCCAAAGATGCTAGTCTTCGCTCCCCATATCTTGTATTTAGGTAGAGAGAGTAGTGCTTTGCCTTTTGAGGTAGGTGAATTGATGTGTGGAGTGGATAGAATGCTCATCAAATGATCGTTGCAAGTGATCTAGATGGTTGAGAATAAGATCAAGGCGATCTGGAGCATGAGCTAGTGCCCATGGCTACACTTGAGGCTAAGCTTATGGCTACTTCTAGGGCTAAGATTGAGTAGGTGAGGCATCCATATCTTCTAGTACAAGGGTGAAGTTGTCAATCTCATCATCAGTGTTGCCACCCTCATGAGTAATGTCTTCATCTAGTGCTCCTTTTTCCTCTACAAACCATGAAGTCAAGCTTTGCTCCTAGTCATGGTTTGAGTAGAAATAGGATCTTCCCTCTTCATGACTGGAAAACCTGAGGGAATCTTGACCCTCTTTTGATGCAAGATAGACATAATCAATCCCGAGAATGGAAGAATCATCTAGGTCTTCTTCTTGCTAACACACTTTGTAAGAAGATGATAGATATGAGCACAGATGTCAATGTCCTTCTTCTTGTACAAGTCATGAAGAAACAATGCTTGTGGTTGAGAAAGAGTTGTTAGATTCTACATTGGGTAGAGGTTGAAGAGAATGATGTAGGCCAATGTTCTCATATCTAGAGAGAAGCTAATAGTGTGTAGGGATTGTCTCTTCCGTTCTCCCCAAAGATCCAGTACTTCTTCCGAAACTAGTGTTTTTCTCTTGTCATAAGTAAGAAAAGACTCAGGGATCACTGGTCGAATCTACAGCAATTACTGGGTTGACATAGAGAATTCATTTCCTCTCACCCAACAATTTAGGTGATCTCCTTCCACGAGGGCATTCGACAAGAACTTCTAAATTAAGATATCATGCACCTGTACTAAGCCTGTGAGAAAAGGAGCCCAAGTGTGGTCTCTAAACACACAAAGAATGAAGGTGCTCTCAAGAGACTCAAGGTCCACCTTTCTCTCCACAATAATCACCACTTCCTTATAGAATTCCGAGAATGCCTCAAATACATCTCTATTTCGAAAGTGATGCTCTTCGTATCATTGACACTTAAGAGGTTTCTTGGCAGTGGTTTTCTTGAAAGGAGACATCTACAAAAAGAAACAAATAGAAACCATACACAAAAATGGCAACAAACTTGATTAAATGCAAGTTAGAACAAAAGCCAAGGAAACAACTCTTAAAAACTAAGTAAAAGAGCATATACTAGAATACAAAGACATGAAAACAATGCTAGAAGTCTAATTAGACAAAGGGCATGAAAATATGCATGACATGTCAATTGTGATAGGGTGTGTGCATCAAGTGTGCATGTGTAATGCATGAGCAAAGCATGAACAAGCACCCATGGGGAAAAGTGTGTAAAACACATAAGCAATGATAGAAATATGTTACAATTAAGTAAACATGACAATACCCAAAGTTTGGTATTCATCGGAGTCCAAATGTGTGCAAAAATGCCTAAAGAGCATTTTATCAAAAACTCTACATGCATACAATTATCCTATATGAGAAAAAAAAAATGCTTGAACATATGAAAATATACCTCAAATACATGTTAAAATGCCACAAAGGGCCAACAAAAGCAACATCAACACAAATGGGACTAAGCCAAATCAACAAAATTTAAAAATTTTACAAGAAATTAAGTTTTCCCAACCCAACACAAATAAACCTCAACCCTAAGTTTTAAGCATTCTAAAACAAAATCTAAGGAATTGAAAGATTAAAAGAGATGAAAAATACCTTAGAGAAGTCTTAGAATAGAAATCCAAAAGAGTTTGGTTGAGTTTTGGAAGAAATTTTGAGTTTTGGTGGGTGGGAGTCGTGGAGTACAAAAAGACAAGGTTTTTAAACACTGAATTTTCGAGCTTTTTAAAAACTGTCTTTTTCTGCATTTCGCGAGTTAGTGACTTGCAAACCATTCATGACCTACTTGCGAAATGTGTAGATGCACAGGGCAAAATTTTGCGGGTCAAGGCTGAGCCGCGAAGCACTCGCGAGGGAGCCACGAAACTCTTTACTTGAAATTTTTAAGAAATTGAATTATCTAACAAATTGCATGACTTGGAACTACTCGCGAAAGGAGTTGCGAAATGGCTAAACACAAATTTTTTCAACACAAAAAATTTGACATTTTGAGAAAAAATTTCACAATGAAAGAGACAAAAATCACTTCCAGAAACAAATAAAATACTTAAAAATCTTTTTGGGTTTGATCATCAAGCAATTGAGCATACATACATCACATTTAAACACGTACAGTCACACAAATGAAATAGATATTCATTGAACATTAGACTTGTGTGTTGTATGTGGGTATCAAGTATGAATTAGTTCATAGTTTAGTATGAACCTTCAATGGTCAATTCAATCAAGTTATACACAAATAGCACGAAGTCAAGTGACCAATCTCATTAATAGAAATGAACATATATGACTCCTCACCAAAGTGTTTACAATGATTGAAAGCTTTTCATTTTACTTCCATTTTTCATACTTTTTTTTTATCAATACAACTCAATTTTTGAGCAACGATGCAATGAAATTTTAGATTTTTTTTTTTTTTTTTTTTGAAGAATAGGCCTTTAGCTTTGGCATCAAACAATTTGAATACATTTTTGCTCCACTTTTTCCCAGTCTCACTAGTTTTCGAAACAAGGCTTTTTTAGCTCTTTCTCCTTTTAGAGATTGACATTTGAAAAATTTTTTGACATAAAAATAAATGTGAGGAGATATATAGGATCAAGTTTACATGTATCAAGATCAATCAAGACTATTGGCTAGACATTCATGACAAGCTTGAAGATCTATTAACAACAATCAAATATTGATTTCTAGATTTTACTCACATCCCTTATGTGCATACATAACAAGTTAAGTTCATAAATACACTACGCCATTAGTACGAAGGTACAAGGCCAAACTCACATGTGATATGACATAACACAAGTGATCAAATTTTTTGAGATTTTTTACTTTTTATGAGTTTTTGGATTTTTACTCACACAAAACAAAAGCAATAAAGTAAGATTAAAAAAAAAAAATAATAAAACAACCTTTTAAACAAACCAAAAAAAAAAAAAAAAAAAACATTAAAAGAAACATGATAGAGAAGAAAC
Source organism: Quercus variabilis (assembly GCA_030445155.1). Classification (NCBI taxonomy): domain Eukaryota; kingdom Viridiplantae; phylum Streptophyta; class Magnoliopsida; order Fagales; family Fagaceae; genus Quercus; species Quercus variabilis. The sequence goes on along the minus strand of CP129447.1, from coordinate 54,902,115 downwards.
ATTGTAGTAAGAAGAATGCCCATGGTATTATGCATGATACTATGACCCTAAGACATTTGAAGTATTAATGCATGTGCATAGTGGATGAATCATGCTTGAGTACCCTTCTTCACCTACACCGCACGAGTGCTTTAGGTGAGATCCTTAGACTAAGGGGTATGACCAACATAACTCTTAAACCTTGGGGTGAAGCTAGCTAGGCATGATGAGATGTTCTTAAGCATTTCCATGACATCTCCAATGAATTGACCATCATTTTCTCCCTTAGCTTGCTTTTCTCTTGGCATTCTTCTTTCATTTCCTTAAGCATGCAAAGAATCAGCCCTTTTGAGAGCGTGAAGCTGGAAGCAATTTGGTCTTGTGTGCCCTCGAATACCACAATGGTGACAAAAATGCTTCACTTGAGGTCCCCTTTGACTCTTAGGTAGCGACTTTCCTTTTGCCTTTGATTTTGGCTCAATGTCCTACTTTTCAATGATAGGGATCTCAATCTTGGGCTTTCCTACAACCTTTACTAATATGAATTTCATCGCCCTTCTTGGTTCTTCACTCAAACTTCCTTCACCGGTGTAACCTAGTTTGGTTTTGTCTGAAAAAGGCTTTTGAGATGAAAGAACATTATCAAGTTTCTTGGTTGTGATGTGCTCTACTTTAACATTAGCTTGAATCACTTCAAGTTCAAGAAACTTAATCTTTAAGTAAGTATTCAGCACCTCCTCTTTCAAGTCTTTAACTTCACATTTGGCATCCTTGAGTTGTGCAAGAGTAGATTTATGGTCTTCTTCAATTCTCTTCATCTTCTTGGCCGCACTCTTAGCAACTTTGGAATACTTGCCACAATCCTTAAGCAATGCTTCATAAATGGAAGCTCAATTAGTGTAGAAACACTAATGCTTGTTTAGACCCCAATTTTAAATTACGGCTTAGTTGCTTTTACTCTAACTCAACTAAGTGCAGAATAGGAGTAAAAGATGCGCAATAAATTGAAACACTACTCTAATGCATATGCAAGTACAATAAGTGATAAATGTAAAGATTCAAAGAATAGGAAAGAGAGATGCAAACACAAGATAACACTGAAATGAGTTATCGAAGAGGAAACCAAAGTACTCAGCAAAAACCTTTTCACGGCCCTCCAAGTTGAAATTGATCCACTAGTGAATAAATTGGAGTACACGAATATCAAAAAGACCCTCTAAGCCTAACCTACCCAATGTACTTAAGCCTTCTAAACTTCAGCTACCAATGGACTTCTCTGAGTCTTGTTTTCACTAGTTATTTGGATCTCGCAAATCCGTCCAATTGCATCCGCTACTCAATGGATTCTTCCAATGCTTCCCATAAACACCAAAACTTCTCCCAACACTCAGAATGGGTGAGGTGAGTGTTTGGGCTAAGAACCTCTCAAGGATGTGTGGATGGAAAGGTTAGAGTAATGGAAACTTTAAAGAAATGATGTAGGCAATTATGGGTAAACAATCTCTAACTCTCAAGTGTTTGGCTAAGGTTTTTTCTCTCAGAAGCTTCTTGCAAAGATTCCTTTTTCTTCTTACATTTCATGGGTAATGAGGGTTTATATAGTGTTGGTAAAGGAATGTGAAAAGACACAATCAAAGTAATCAAGCAGAGAGTTTTGCAGGTCACTTGCAACTTGGCCTAAGTCGCGAATGAGTTGCAAAATCAAGCCTGTCAAAAACTTTTCAAATTCCAGCATGTGCTTCTCACGTGGTCTATTTCTCAGGTTGGCACTCGCAAGCCAGTTGCGAGCTAGTCGCGAAATCCTTATCTTCATAGAATTTTCACCAAACTCTCACACACAGCCCTTACATTAAATCCCATAAAATACAGGGAAATGATTTAACAGAATTATAATCAGATTTGACATGGAATTGAAGCCAAAATAAAACATAGTTGTAAAACACAACTTTACAATAAACATCTTGAAGTTTCTTATCACCTTTATTAAGGTACACTTCCTCACCATCCGAAACTTCATCTTTTTCAACATCAGTGTGTACACCGAGTTCCTCAACCAATTCTCTCAATTCTTCTTTTGAATCAACCGAGGTAATTGCCATAAACCCAAAGTAGTTACCATCACCATCACATCTTTCTTCAGAATCTAAGTTTGAGCTCTTCGAATCACTAAGTGTGGTTGTTAGCACCTTACCCTTCCCTCTCAAATAGTTCAGATACTCCTTCTTCAAATGCAAATGTCCATTGCATTCATAGCAAACAATGCCTTGGGGTGGTGATGACTTTCTTATATCCTTCTTCTTGAAGTTTTTCTTATAATTCTTGAAGGATGAGAATTTTCCTTTGCCAAATGACTTCCCATTGTTTTTCATCTTCAGAAATTTGTAGAAGTTCTTGCAAGATAAGCCACCTCTTTCTTAACATTATCCTCATTCGAGGAATCACTGTTTCTCTCATTTATAGTTTTGAGAGTAAGTGATTTCCTAGACTTGTGAGAAGGCAAGCTGAGCTCATAAGTTTGAAGAGAACTGACAAGCTCTCTGATCTTGATCTCATCCAAGTCTTTACTCTCCTCAATGGTAGTGACTTTGGCTAGGAAGCTTTCGGTTAAGGATTTTAAGACTTTCCTTACAACTTTAGCATCCGCAATCCTTTCTCCAAGATTGAGCTTGGCAATGACAATCTCATTAAGTTTACCATAGAATGAGTTGAATGACTCATCTTCCTTCCTTAAATTGGGTAGTGAGCATTTGCAATTTGGTGTCCTTGACCTTCTTGGTTCCCTCATAAGTGGTCTCGAGAATTTTCTACACCTCTTTAGCGGTCTTCACATGAGAGATCCTATGAAATTCATCAGCTGAAATGCCACAAAAAAATTGTATTAATAGCTTTGCTATTGGCATTTGCCAAAGTAAGGGCAGCCTTGTCCCACTCGGCCTTGGGTGTTGCTGGTCTCACCCAACCATTCTCAACGGAGTCCCAAACGATCTCATCAATAGCACATAGAAAAGCACACATACATATTTTCCAAAACGCATAGTTACCCCCATCAAAGAAAGGAGATTCGTTAAGGGACTAAGATCTATCCATCTTAAATAGGGTCTAGGATCACACAAGGATAACGAAATCCAAAAAGTGTATAAACTCTGATACCAATTGAAAGCTCAAATAGTGTGAAACACTATAGCCAATTTAGAGCCCCATTATTAAATTACGGCTTAGTTGCTTTTACTTTAACTTAGCTAAGTACGGAACAAGAGTAAATAATACGCAATAAAACTAGAACACTACTCTAAGGCATAAGTAAGTACAATAAACAATAAATGTAAAGGTTAAAGAGTATGGAAGAGAAATGCAAACACAAGATAACACTGAGACATGTTATTGAAGAGCAAATCAAAGTACTTGGCGAAAAATCTCTCCACAACTCTCTAACCCGAAATCGATCCACTAGTGAATAAAATTAGAGTACATGAATAACAAAGAGGCATTCCAAGCCTAATCTACCCAATGTACTTGAACCCTCCAAGTTCCCGCTACCAACGGGCTTCACGGAGCCATATCTTCACTAGTTATTCGGATCTCGCAATTAGCTCCAAATTGCATCTACCACTCAATGGTTTCTTCCAATACTTCCCATATACTACACCAAAACTTCTCTCAACACTCAAAATGAATGAGATAAGTGTTTGAGCTAAGAACCTCTCAAGGAAGTGTAGATAGAGAGGTAGGAGTAAAGGAAACTTTAGAGAAATGGTGTAGATGATTGTGGTAAATAATCTCTAATTCTCAAGTGTTTGGCTAGGGTTTTCTCTCTCAAAAATTTCTTTGAAAAAACTTTTTATTTATTTATTTATTATTATTACAATTTCATGGGTAATGAGGGTTTATATAGTATTGGTAAAGGTATGTGAAAAGACACACTTAAAATCATTAGGTAGATAGTTTCGCACTCGCGACTTGGCCTGACTCACGAATGACTTGTGAAATCTAACATGGCAAAGACTCTTCAAATTCTAGCATGTGCTTCTCATGTGGCCTTTTTGCGGGTTGGCATTTGCGAGCTAGTCGCGAATTCTTCATCTTCACAGAATCTTCACCAATCTCTCACGCACAACCCTTACATTAAATCCCACAAAAATATAAGGAAATGATTTAATAGAATTACAATCAAATTTGACACGAAATTAAAACCAACATAAAAATATAGTTGTAAATCACAACTTTACAATAACCATAACGGTTTGGGTCATTTGAATTTGGGCAGACTTGTTAACCAACCAATAGTAACACCCATTGTAATTGGGTCAAGTGATGAGTTAACACCAAACCTAACCAAATTAATCCATGAAAAATTGTACCACGTATTATTCAAGTACTCCGAAAAGGAATAATATTGTTACATACTCATCGTTGCAAACTTCGTAAATATTTTTCAAAATCGACATAATTTCAAAGAGGTATAGTGCGCTTGAGATAATCATTGTCCCTCATAAAATGTGGGAACTTTGCAGCAAATCTCATCTATCTTTATAAAAGCATGTGAGTCATACTCCACTATTCTGATTCCATTTTTTCAAGTGAGCCCCCGTATAATAATTGAACCTTAAGACAAAAGGTGCAACATACCTTTTTACACGTTTGTTAAGAGAAAACGTGCTCGAATTTCAGTAATTTGGGAATTTTTTAATTGTGATAGAACGTAAAGAGGTCATATATGAATGAGCTCGTTCAATTAAAGACGGCTAACATTCATGTATTTAGACTAATTAAATCAAAAGCTTTGTAGTTCAACACGCATGAATTTCCTAGTGTTTTCAATAGGAAGCATTCAAAACTAAGGATATCTATAAAAAAAAATTAAAAAAAAAAAAAAAAAAAGCTTTTGATATATAAAGGACTGATAGAATTACTTTTATCAGCAGAGAAAATTAGTCTCAGCACAAGATGACAATTTGTCAAAAGTGTTCTGGTTCAAAAGAAAGAAAATTGAAACGTCTAATCAATTTTTGATATGTGATCAGCTTCCTTCTACCACTGTTCAATAATACACTAGCTCCCTAAAGATTAGGATAGGATTCTGTATTTATGATTTTATGTTTGAGGGAGAAAGATGAAAGGAGCACATGTAACTCCACGATTGATGATTCATGTTGGTGTAAGATAATTCTGGCCAAGGAAAATAGTTGAAATTGTCAAATCAAAATCTTCATGGTGGTGTAAAATAATTCTGGCCAAGAAAAGAAGTTTGCATTATCAAATCAAAATCATCATACATGAATGATCAATGTAGGAAAATGAAATGGAGGTCCAGAGCTTTCCAGAAGATAGTACATGTGACTAGTAGGCGTGCATCGAAATTCAAAAGATTGGGAAGTAAGTGGTCCTTTCCAAGTTAGGAGGCTTTGAGGCTACCAAGGAAAAGTATACATCTAATCTTCTTTTTTTCCCTCCTTTACTCAGAAATGTCGACACCATGTACTCATTGATATCATCATTTTTGGTAACAGTTAGTGTACCATGTTTTTGAAGTTGACTGTTTTTATTCTTGCTATTATAATTATTATTATTGAGGCCGTTGTTATTGGTAAATTTATTACATTTTTAACGTAATATTAGTTGACCCAACATGAATCATGGAGTTAAATATGGCAGAAACTCAATTACTCAATCATGAATCATGGATATAATATGAATCGTGGATATTATTTAAACTTAGATCAAGAGTCTTATAATTTAATTGGCATCTCTTCATTTACGAAGTATTTGAAGGTTTAATGAAAATAATTCAAAAAGTTAGTAGCATATTGTAACTATGTAAAATAAAATAAAAATAGGTTCAACTTTATAGTAATTGAATTATTCTAGTAGCCCATCAAGAGAAATATACCCAATATCAATTATATGCTTCTCCTCTCTCACAATTAGTAGGTCTCATCGAGTCACCAATTATGAGAGAGAAAAAATGAAATTTATCCGTTGTGAGAGAGAAGAAACATATACTCGATGATGTAGGGAATTCCTTCTCCCGTTCAAGCAATCCTATATTGCATAATAAAATCACCATCATAGGTGAGAGACAGGCTTAAAAAAAATCATTTTTTTCTCTCTCTCTTCATTCCGGGTCCTTATATTATATGCACTAGGCACTCTCAACTCAATATAATAGTATAAGTTCTATTCAATCAAAGCAAAATAATACTACAGTACTATTTCTATAAACAGAAAGTTTGATCCAAAATCTTTCTTAAACAAAGAAAAAGAAAAGATATATAAACAAGTCGCCAGAAAGCAGAAACTTTTTTTTTTTTTTTTGATGGAAGAAAGCAGAAACTTTATTGAGTGGGGAAAGTGGGTGTCACGTGTTAATATTTCAGAATAAAGATGTAGTGCTAAATCAAGTTGTAAAGAATGATGTCGATTCGGATAACGCACACTGGAAAACCTAAGGTCCGTAACTCCATAAATGCACATAAATTAAATAACAATATAACATTAATTTACGTGCATACAAAACAAAAAGGACCTCTTTTTAAATTCAAGGACAGAAAGGGCCACTATCCCGTTTGTTTTCGCTTTTGTTTTTATAAAAGGTTAGACACCATTATTTTATTTCAGAAAACTACAAAACCACCAAACTAAAATAGAGATTTCTACAAACATTACTCTGAATTAATATTAATTTAGTTTTTAAACATTACAATTTCAATTTTAACCCCTTAATTAGACATGAATTTACTAACAAAAATGTTTCAATAGAATTTTATGAATTTATTTTTTGATAATTCAAATATTACAATAAATGGAGGGGAAATTAGAACATTTTTATTTATTTATTGAGAAATGGATATTTAAACCTTGGTTATCTTGAATATTGGTAAAAGAGACCTATTAATTTCATTAAATTACAAAACTCCGATCGGTGGTGTTTTATATTCAAACTTAATAAAGTTAAACAAATACATAGTAATTTAAAACAATGACTTTTTTTTTTTTTTTACTTATCGGAAACATGAGAAACATTCGCTCAAACAAAAAGATATTATGACATAATGATGTCTGTCTCATGTGATTAAATTCCTTAAGATAATACTAAAATAATTAATAATAGAAAAGGTTTTGATCAGAAAGGTTCTACCTTTCGCATTTCCAATATCAAAATGAACCCGCCAAAGATATGAAATATATATTCCTTAGGTTTTTATTTTATTTATTTTTAAATAAGAATGACTATCACTCCATAATAATTACTCTTATTATTAAACTAAAAAATTAATTAATTTTTTGTGCATGCTAAGCTCGAACCTTATATATATATAACCTTAGTTTGGTATATCAATGTTCTAATCACAATTACTTCTTCCTAATCATCAATATCAATCAATCAATCAATCAATATATATATAAAAGCAGAGAGCTCATGCAAGAGAGCATAAGGTTCTATCATGTCACGCACTTAATGAAGAGAATTGAGATACCCTTAAGCCATATTAGAGATAATAACAAATTTAAAAGTAGAGACTCTTTATTTCTTTTGGTTCAATATTTCAAGACTAATTTTTTTTACATTTTGTATTCAATGTTTTAAGACTACTATTTATTTCATTTGGTTTAATATTTCAAGACCTTCCATCTATCTCACACACAAAAAACTCTTTGCATTTCCATTCATTATTTTCACTTTTACTCCTTTATATACGCATGTTCATAGCTTTTCATATCATCCTATCTTAGAAAAAAAATGATGTTATTTAGCTTCAACCTTTCAATGACACCTTCTTAACTCCAACGTTGCAGTATTATTTGATCGTAACTTGTATGAGTAGGCTATGACCAAGGAAGGAGGCTTGTGTTTTTTATTCAATGACGGTAGCTTACGGTTTTGATATTGAAGTAAAAAATTGTAGATTTTGTGAAAGGTTATGATTTGCTTGGAGTCTTTGGGTGTTTGAGATTTTGGTTTGGGAAAATTATAAATGTATTTTATTTTAGAACTAAGAAAAAGAAAAAGAAAAAGAAACACTCTAATTTATTATTTATGAAGTTAGCTTTTTATTTTATTTTATTTTATGTTAGAATTCATAATTTGTAGGTTTCTTTGTATGTAGCCATAGTGGTAAAAACAAAAATCAATGGTGACTTAAAAGTATTTTTTTTTTTTTTTTTTTAAGTATACAGAAGCCCAACTAAATTCAATTGAATTTTAATAAATGAATGTGTTTTTAGCAAATTTCTCTTTGTTTAATCACATTATCTTTATGTTGAAACTTACAAATAATTTCTTTAATTCCTTTGAGAGAATTAATTGGGTGTTTATAATCAAAGTCTCTATATTTGGTTGTGAGAATAGAGTGATTGAGAAAGTGTTTGGTAGGTTGCTTAAATTTATGTAATTTTAGGATATAAAAGTATTTTATATTTTGAAATCTTATTTGCAGATTTCAAAATCATTTAATCAGTTTGAAAAATAAAATCCATTTTTAACGGTAAATATTATAATATATTATAATCTTACAATGTATACAATTTTTTAAAATAAATTATGAATTAAAAAAAAAATCAAGTTTCAAAGTATTTAACAATATTGTGAGAAAATATAAATATTATACTACAAAATAAGTATTAAGTATTATATGTAGATTCTAATATACATAAAAATGATTTCAAATGAAATTGTAAAGTAATTCACGTATTGCATAGAATATCATCTAGGATACGTTAGGTATGCTATAATAGCTCCTGTAATGGAATAATTATTCATCTATAATATTAATTCGATTATTTGGTTGCATTTTGATTACATGGATTAATTATTACATTAGAATAACTATTCTTTAAATTGAAAAATAGCTATTACTCTTTAAAATGGATGTAATAGTTATTCTTTAGTGCATATAATATGTTTTAAAATTAATATATTTCTAAAAATATAAAGTTTCCTTATACATTATCTTTTACAAGTTTTCCATATGTAACAATCAAACTTATAAATAGTAATAATTATTATATTACATTGTCTTTTATTCCCAATAATAAAGATTACTATTCCTAATAGAATCTATATTCAGTGTACCAAACGTACCTCTAGTTTTATTATAAACTCACATCGATGAGTGAGTAATAAGAGTCATAATACACACAGAAAAGAAAAGAAAACAATTCTTTCCTCATGAGAAGACTACTAAAAAAAATACAATTGATTCAATAAAGTATGAATGTACAACATATTTCATACATTTTTCATAATTATATGAGATTTCTTATTATCAGGTTAATATATCAATTGATTTATGGTGATTTGAGTCCCATATATATAACCTTAGTTTTGGATATCATTGTTCTAATCACAATTACTTCCTCCCAATTTCTCTTTTTTTTTTTTTTTTTTGGGAGAAGGACTTCCTCCCAATTTAGTTACAAACTTACATAGATGAGTGAGCAATAAAAGCAATAATACACCCCCCAAAAAAAAAAATCTTCCCTCAAGGGAAAAGTACTAAAATAATTTTAAATAATGAATGAAGAAATAATGATATTGATAGGTATATATATATATATATATACACACACATTAATCACAACTTGACATCTTAATAAACAGTAAGAGTAGCTGATTTAACATAGTGCCCACAACGCACAATTAGAGCTCGAAATATTGTAATAATTTCTTAGATTTTTTTCCCATTTTACTATTACACCTAAGATGGCATTAGAAGGGCACACTTTTACTGCCGACTGGCTTTTCCTCTCCACACTCCCACCCTAATTTACCACGTGTCCAGTCCAATCTGGGTAGTCATCTACAACTCAATGGCCGCCACTTGGCAGGACCATCGGCTATGATTTCTTTTGTGACATGGGTACAAAGTCACGGGACTAGGAGTGAACTATATCAGTGGCAGAATTGCAATTCCAATTTTTTGGCTATTTTTTCATCGTATGTTTTGCCGACAATAGCATGGATTGGGGTCCACTTGAACATTAAAAAAGAAAAAAAAAAGTAGAAAAACATGGGTCTACTTGGGCATGAGCACACTTCAGTTTGTCCAAGACATCCCGTTGACACTTGTGATGGTCTTTACTTTTCCTTAAAAAATTATGTCAGCTAAGAGAAGAAAAAATATATATATATATATATATATATAAAGCAAGAAAGAAATAAATAAGGGCTTATAAATTTCAAAACCTTATTTCAGAATAGATCAATGTTAGCATACAGTAGAGTTCACAATTTATTTAGGCAACATGTTGAAATTGGTTGAGAAAGAAACATGGTCCATAACTCCAATCAATACCAATATTGTTTTCCATTTATAACTAAACAAGTTGTAAAAGAAAGTATTTGAAATTGATTTTGTACATATATTTGCTCTATTAGTCTATACTCTATAGTGTCATGGTAAGTTCTTATATATATATATATATATATATTCTTTGTTAATTTTCCTTTAAAAACTGAAAAAATAAAAGATTTATAAAAAGAGTTGTATGACATTGTAATGAAGACATACATGAACACATTCTTACTTTCTTAATGCTCAAAAAATGACAGCTAGAAATTAGGAAAATAGATGTGGTCAATCCAATCAAAGAGATGCAATGACTGTTAAGATTCTGGTCTCCATTCAATTTTCCTTCATATATATTATTCCATTCAGGAATAAAAAGTGACAGAGAGAGGCTCCAAGTTGGTGGTGTTGGTGGTGACAGGGACAGTTCTTATGCGTGTTGTTTATTTATATATAAGAATCTCTCAGACCTGTACTGAGTACAAATACTTCAACACTCTTTTGTCCGTACCCTTAAAAGAGTCACATGGGTCCTTCAAATTTTCACAGGTTGCTTCTCTTTAACACGTCCCAACTGGTGGTACCAGTTCTTTAAATCCATATCCTCTGAATTTTCGCTATTGTTTTCCTTATGAATATTTCAATTTCAATTCGGTTTCTTTTCTTGCCATTGTTTTGTATTATCAAGGCATTGATATGCAGGTCTTGCTTTCTCTGCAGACTCCCTTTGCTCTAGTTCTTAGCCACGATACTCATCTCACTTGAACTGGGACACTTGTAGAATATGGAGCCTGTCATGATTGGTATCTCCTTAGAGTTTCTCAACTTAACATTTGTCATAGCATTTCTGACATGGGTTTTGCAAAATGTTTGGAGACAAAGGAGAGATGGTGATATAAATGAGAAACACGGACCAGTTAGAGGGTCTAGAGTTTTTACAATGATCACTGTTATATCTAATGTCATCATCTCAACTTTGTACCTTGGTTTTGGTTTGTATGAATGTTGGAATCATAGGATTATCACTATTAAATCTGTCTTCTTGTTCATGAATTGGGTTTTAGCTACTTTAGTAGCAGTCCTATCAAAAAATAGAATTCTTAGTGGAGACAAAAGGTGGCCATTAATCCTTATCCTCTGGTGGGTCTTTTCCTTCATCATTGATTCAGTTTCTCTCTCCATTTACACTATCAGACATTTGAAATCCATAGATTTTCCAAGTCCTTTGCCAGAGCCTAACATAGTTGATTTTGTTTCCTTTCCTTTGGCAATACTTCTTTGTTTCAATGCTTTCCCTACTAGTTGTACTAGGAAACACAGTGACGTAGTAGAGCCTTTACTGCAAAAGGAAAATGAAACTTTCCATGGTGAAGATGGTGCATTCACAAATGCTGGAATTTGGAGCCAACTTACTTTCCAATGGTTAAACCCGATTTTTAAAAGAGGTCGAGTTCAAAAGCTTGAATTACCTTATGTTCCTTCAATTCCACAATCAGAAACAGCAGAAAATGCTTCCTCGTTGCTGGAAGAATCGCTCAGAAAACAGAAATTTGAAGCATCGTTATTGCCGAAGGCCATAGCTTATTCCATATGGAAATCCTTGGTCATGAATGCAACTTTTGCAGGTACCACCCTGTACTTATAGTCTTATAATTGTTTTATTTTCTCTTCCACATAATTTATATGCTTTTGTTCTTTTTCTTCCCTATAGGAATTAACACAATTGCATCCTATACGGGTCCCCTCTTAATCACAAACTTTGTGAATTTCCTGTTGGTAAAAGAAGATAATTCAAGCACCCACTATGGTCTGATTCTTGCATTCATTTTCTTCTTTGCAAAGACAATGGAGTCACTAACTCAACGACAATGGTATTTTGGTGCTCAGCGAATTGGTATACAACTAAGGGCAGCTCTAATGGTATTAATTTACAAGAAATCTCTATACACTAGGTATGTTGGTTTAAGCAACGGCAAAATTATAAATTTAATCAATGTGGATGCTGAAAGAATTGGAGACTTCTGCTGGTACATTCATGGAGTTTGGCTGCTTCCAGTCCAGGTCATTCTGGCCTTGATCATCCTCTACAGGAATCTAGGTGCTGCCCCCTCCATTGCTGCTCTTTTTGCCACAGTTTTGGTGATGGTATGCAACACGCCTTTGGCCAACATGCAAGAAAGGCTTCACTCCAAGATCATGGAAGCTAAGGATTCAAGAATCAAAGTGACTTCAGAGACTTTGAAGAGCATGAGAGTTTTGAAACTGCATTCATGGGAACCCTCATTCTTAAAGAAGCTCCTTCATCTCAGGGAAACTGAGAGAAGCTGGCTGAAAAAATACCTATATTCTTGCTCAGCAGTGGCCTTTCTCTTTTGGGCTTCCCCAACTTTTGTTTCAGTTGTCACTTTTGGTGTCTGCATTGTATTGAAGACGCCATTAACAACAGGTACAGTCCTCTCAGCCTTGGCCACTTTTCGAATTTTACAAGAACCTATCTACAACCTACCTGAGCTCATTTCAATGATTGCTCAAACAAAGGTCTCAATTGATCGTATCCAAGATTTCATTGGAGAAGAAGATCAAAAGAAGCTAATACATTATCATAGTTCAAATTCTTTGAATATTGCAATTGAAATTGATATAGGGGAATATGCTTGGGAAACAAGTGATGAAAAATTAAGGAGACCTACAATAAATTTTTTGGAGAAGATGAAGATAATGAAAGGTTACAAGGTTGCAGTTTGTGGTCCGGTTGGATCAGGAAAATCAAGTCTTCTCTCTAGTATACTTGGTGAAATTCCCAGGATTTCTGGGGGAGGAATAACAGTTTATGGAAGGAAGGCCTATGTGCCCCAAACTGCTTGGATTCAAACAGGTACGATTAGAGATAATGTTCTGTTTGGCAAGGAAATGAACAAGGCATATTATGAGGATGTACTAGAAGCCTGTGCTTTGAATCAGGATATCAAGATTTGGCAAGACAGAGATTTGAGCGTAGTTGGAGAGAGGGGGATGAACTTGAGTGGAGGACAAAAGCAAAGAATCCAACTGGCAAGAGCTGTCTACAGTGATGCCGATGTTTATTTCTTGGACGACCCTTTCAGTGCTGTTGATGCACATACTGGAACCTATTTGTTCAAGGCAAGTTACATTTTTTTCATTGTTTCTTAACTTCTTGTTTGTTATGCATGCACCATTCGTGGATTTCAATTAAATACAGGATGCTTTTTTGCAGAAGTGTCTCATGCAACTATTGTCCCAAAAGACTGTCATATATGCTACTCATCAAGTGGAATTTTTAGATGATGCCGACCTTGTTCTGGTAAGTTATTGAAATCCTTGTCAGCCCCTCTATGAAATTAAGTTCATTGTCCTCTCAAGCTTCTTAACACTTGGTTTTAAATGCATACTTTGATAGGTGATGAAAGCTGGAAAGATAGTTCAGTCAGGAAAGTATGAAGATCTGATAGTAGATCCAAATGGTGAACTTGTTAGACAAATGGCTGCTCATATAAAATCACTGGACCAAGTTAACCCACTCCAAGATGATAATACCTTAACTAGTAGACCCTGTAAGATAAATCAGATAGAAGTTACAGAAGAAAATTTTGAAGCTCCCATCAATAATGGAAAACTTACAGCAAGAACTCAAGAAGAAGAGACAGAAACTGGTCGAGTGAAATGGAGTGTTTACTCGACCTTTGTTACTTCTGCTTATAAAGGAACTCTAGTTCCAGTTATTCTTCTCTGTCAAGTTCTCTTTCAAGGACTACAAATGGGCAGCAATTATTGGATTGCATGGGCAACAGAGGTGGAAGGCAAAGTCAATAGAAAGCATATGATAGGGATATTCGTTTTGATGTCTGGTGGGAGCTCAATCTTCATATTCGGAAGGGCAGTTTTGCTAGCTACTATAGCTGTTGAGACTGCTCAGCGTCTCTTCTGTGGAATGATCACATCAGTTTTCCGAGCACCCATTTCATTTTTTGATTCTACACCTTCAAGTCGAATCCTTAGTAGGGTATGTTTTTGTCTATTTCGAAGTTCAAAAGATTTATTTTTGTTTGAAGTTTGTATGAAAACTCCAGAATAACTTTCCCCTTTTTTCCATTCACCATTGCAGTCTTCTACAGATCAAAGCACCGTAGACACAGACATTCCCTACAGATTAGCTGGGTTGGCATTTGCACTTATTCAGTTATTAAGTATCATCATCCTAATGTCCCAGGTCGCGTGGCAAGTCTTCCTTCTCTTCCTTGCAGTTCTTGCCATCTCTATGTGGTATCAGGCAAGAACAAATCCTGTTTTAAAATTTTATTTTGCATTTTGACAGCTTCACTAAAGATATAAGCTATATATGTTTCTTACAATGGTGCATCACTAAACTGTGGTGTTCATTTCACCTTTCTGTAGGATTATTACATTACCACTGCTAGAGAACTAGCCCGAATGGTTGGAATTCGAAAGGCGCCAATCTTGCATCACTTTTCAGAATCAGTTTCTGGGGCAGCAACTATTCATTGCTTCAATCAGGAAGAGCGCTTTGTGACAAGAATTCTAAGCCTGATTGATGATTATTCTCGCGTAACCTTTCACAATTCTGCCACAATGGAATGGTTGTGTGTTCGGATCAACTTTCTCTTTAATCTTGTCTTCTTCCTTGTTCTGATAATCTTGGTGAGCCTGCCTAGGTCAGCTGTTGACCCCAGTAAGTTTTCCTGCCTCTCTTCTTATTAATAAACAAACAGAAAAAGTGTAACAATTGGCAACTACATACAACTCAAACAAAGAAAGACAATCTTACATTTATTTCTACTCGAGATTAAAACCCTTCAATGATAATGTGTGGAAATGTACACATTAAGTGTGCTTCTACCAACTATTAATACCTGATACCATCCATTCTAAAGTGCTCAACAGATCTTCTTCTTCTCTTTTTTTCAATAATCAAGTTATCCTTTAATTCATTTGACTAAATCCATTAAATGTCAATGTTATACTAATGCACTGGTTTAACTATATCAGGCTTAGCAGGACTGGCAGCTACCTATGGCTTGAACCTAAATGTTCTTCAAGCATGGGTGATATGGAATCTGTGCAATGTTGAGAACAAAATGATATCAGTTGAGAGAATTCTCCAATTTACAAATATACCAAGTGAAGCACCCCTAGTGATTGAAGATCACAGGCCAAAGCCTGAATGGCCAGCAGATGGAAGGATAGAGCTTGAAAATCTTCATGTCCAGTATAATCCTGCACTTCCAATGGTTCTAAAAGGGATCACTTGCACCTTCCCGGGAGAGAAGAAAATTGGAGTTGTGGGGAGGACAGGAAGTGGAAAGTCAACATTAATTCAAGCGCTCTTTAGGGTGGTGGAGCCTTCAGGAGGACGGATTCTGATCGATGGAGTTGATATTTGTAAAGTAGGTTTACAGGATTTAAGGTCTAGGTTGGGTATAATACCACAAGACCCAACATTGTTTCAAGGAAACGTGAGAAGTAATCTAGATCCTTTGCAACAGCATTCGGATCAAGAAATTTGGGAGGTTGGAACTAAAAAACACTTTTTTGAAAGAATCACTGAGGCTTTTTTTTTTTTTTTTTTTGGGTTTCCTTCACTAACTTAGCTTGATATGTCAGGTTATCATCAAGTGTCATCTTGCAGAGATAGTGAAACAGGACCAAAGGCTTCTTGATGCACCAGGTATAGAACTTAGTAAATAAGTTTTAGTAAAGCAACTTATTGTTTCCTTTTCCCACTCTTTCACAAAGCCATTTATCTTTTATTGCTTGGATTTTAATTTTGGAATGTGGGTAATGATGCAGTGGCAGAAGATGGAGAAAATTGGAGTGTTGGACAGAGGCAGCTTGTTTGCCTGGCCAGGGTTCTCCTCAAGAAGAGAAGAATTCTAGTGTTGGATGAGGCTACTGCTTCTATAGATACTGCAACAGATAATTTAATTCAAGAAACAATAAGAGAAGAGACAAAGGGATGCACGGTCATTACTGTAGCTCATCGTATACCAACTATTATTGACAATGAATTGGTTCTGGTTCTTGATGAAGGTAAATCTAGGAAATCCAGTAAACTTTAAAGTTCATTCCATCTTAAAAATTCAACTCCTGTGCTCTAAAGACGTAATATTTAGTTTTTCACTTTATTGATAGCAAGCATACTGAAAGAGGAAGACATTCATTGCCAGATTTACCAAATTCTATTGCAATGGCTAGATAACAATAATTTACCAAACGGTGTCGTTTCCTTTTTAAATAAACCGCATCATTTGGATTAGGGCTGCCCAGAGACCCGGCCAACCCGACCCACCCACCGCCGCCTACCGAATCCCCCGCCGTCGACCGATCCGATCTCTCTAGCGGTCGGTGACAGGTTTGTTCCTTCAAAACCCAAGTTTGGCAGGTTGGAGGTCGGTTTTCCTTCTCCAGAATCCAATCAAACTGATCTAATTGACCCACAACATTTCTGGTTATATTTGGTAGATCCGGTGAGATCTAAACCATTTTCGTCAAGATCTCGGTGAGATTTCGCCGGATCTAGCCAAGATATTGCCAAAAATGGCCTAGATTAGGCTAGATCTGGAGAAACCTCAAAGACTTTGGCCGGATTTTTGTCGTTTTCCTGCGTTTATTTTTGTCGTTTTCACGCCGGTTTCACCGTTTTCTGGATTTTCAATCCTAACCAACCCGACCGTCGCTCGTTGATGGTCCAATCCGCCCGATCCGATTAGTTCGGTGGTTGGTAGTGGGTTCATTTTTTTGCCACCCGATTCCGGTGGGTCAGTTCCGGGTTGGGCACAAACCCGACCTAGACCGACTCGTGGACAGCCCTAATTTGGATAAGTGAAAGACCATGCTTTTTATGACTCAAGACATCACTATTTCTCATTTACTGACACGACGACATTTTGATTTAATGCTTCAGGCTTGGTCCTCTTCCGTAGCTCTGCTTCAGTGTTCTGTAGTTGAAGTCATTGTGATCTTTGTTTCTACTAGTTTCTTCTAGATATTTTCTGTAACAAACCAGATATTTATTCCGTAAGATTAGGATAGTTTGTTATAGTTAAATATCACACGTTCAGTTATAAGAGCTATATAAATAAAATTCCATGTAATTTTTCATTTGAGCATCTTGAATACAGTTTCTAGAATTCTCCATTACAGTTTTTCTCTCTCAACTCCCTTTTCTTTCTTTCAATCTTTTCATCTTTTAGTCATGGTATCAGAGCCACTTTCCATGGCTTCCACAGCTTCCACTACTGCTTCCACATCTAGAACTAGCTTACCTTCCACAACTCACACTCCACCATTGCAATCTCCACTACTACTCCTCTCTAACATGTCGAACTTGATGTCAATCAAGTTAGACTACACAAATTTTATACCATGGAGGCATCAACTTGTCACCATTCTTGAAGCTTATTCACTGTTTGATCATATTGATGGCATTGTGCCACAGTCATGTCAATTTCCTCTTGATACTCAAGGTTCTTCTAGTGTGAATGTGAATCCTAAGTACTCAACTTGGAAAATCAAAGATAAGGCCTTACTTTCTTTGATCAATTCCACACTGACTCCACAAGTGTTCTTTCTTGTGGTTGGTGTTACAAGCTCTCGAGAGGTTTGGAATACTTTGGAACAAAGATTCACCTCTACTTCAAGAGCTAACATTCTAAATTTGAAGCTTGAGCTACAAAGCCTCAAGAAAGGAAGTGATATTGTGAATCTGCTCTTGCAAAAGATCAAGATTGCAAGAGACAAGCTTCTTGTTGTAGGTGTTGTGGTTGATAATGAAGAACTGATTTGTATTGTTCTTCGAGGCTTGTCTAAAGATTTTACTCACTTCTGTTCAGCCATTCGCGCTAGGAGTGATCCAATCACATATGAGCAACTCTCCATTATGTTGCAGAGTGAAGAACAGGCTATGGCAGAGAATCTTGAGTCTATTCCTCCATCTTTGGCTATGTTTGCCTCTAATTCTAGACCTAATGGAAGTAGCACTCAAAATCAAGGGTCTAGTAGAGGTAGAGGCCGCAATGGCTCTAATAGAGGAAGAGGTGGTGGCCGATATAACAACAACAATGGTGGTTTTTCTCATTAGAATTTTTCTCCACATCAGAACCAATCTAACACTCAATTTGGAAATCAGTCCTATAGAGCTGATTTGGGTCGTCTTGTGTGTCAGATTTGTGGAAAAACAAGACATTCAGCATTGGATTGCTATGACAGAATGGATTTTGTTTATCAAGGCAAAAATCCTCCAATGAAACTTGCAGCTATGGCTAGTGTCTCCAATGCTGCTATCACTGGCAATCAAGATCCATGGTTGGCTGATTTTGGTACTTTTGATCACCTTACAGCTAACTTGAACAATCTTACCAATCCTTCTTAGTATAAGGGTGCTAAACAAGTCACTATAGGTAATGGTCAAGCCCTTCCAATCAATAATATAGGTAATTTTTCTATTCATAACAAATATCACAAGTTTGTATTAAAAAATGTTCTTCATGTCCCTAGAGTAGCCATGAATCTTTTAACAGTGCACAAGTTTTGTTTACACAATAATTGCTCTTGTCATTTTGATGCTAATGAGCTCAAAATCCAGGATATTTCTATAGGAGACTCCTCTACAGGGGCTTGAGTGAGAATGGTGTCTATCCTATCTACTCAAAGCTTCAAGTCAAGCTTTCTTCATTCACACATCCTTCATTCAATTTAGCTCCTACAGCTCCACCTTCAGCTTTTAATATCAGTAGGTCTAATAAATGGTTGCTATAGCACCATAGACTAGGTCATCCTAGTGATAATGTTTTACATTTTGCCATTTCTATTCTTGAACGTTTTGATGTTTTCAAGCTCACTTCTGATGTTGTAACACTTTGTAAGCATTGCCTTAGTGGCAAAATACAACAACTTCCTTTTGTTAAGTCTAATATTCAATCTACAGCACCCCTTGCTCTTATTCATAGTGATGTATGGGGTCCTACCCCTATTGTTTTTTAGAATGGTTTCAAATATTATCTTGTTCTTGTTGATGACTATACTAAATTCACTTGGGTTTACTTGCTTAAACTCAAATAAGATGTTTTTAATATCTTTAAGCATTTCAAAACCACTGTTGAATCTCAACTTAATCTGAAAGTTAAGACCTTTAGGTTAGATGGTGGTGGAGAATTTTCCTCTAAAGCCTTTGCTGAGTTTTTTTCCTCTCAAGGCATTATCCATCAATTTTCTTGTCCTCATACTCCATAGCAATATGGTGTTACTGAGAGAAAACACAGACATCTTATTGAGTGCTCGCTCACTATGCTATCTCTTTCTAAACTACCTCTCTCATACTGGTCTTAAGCAGTTGCCACTGCAACTCATATCATTAATAGGCTTCCTACACCCAATTTGCATAGTAGGTCTCCTTGGGAACTTTGGTCAATTTTGTTCCAGACCTAACACACCTTAGGGTCTTTGGTTGTACATGCTTCCTTTTCCTTAAGCCATATAATACTCACAAGTTACAACCCCATACTAAGCCTTGTGTCTTTCTTGGCTACCCTACCTATTCTAAAGGTTACATCTGTTATGAACCTTCTTCTCATAAAATATATCTTTCTAGGCATGTATTGTTTAATGAGAATGAATTCTTGGGTCCTGAGGTCTCTTCTTTATCCATTGATCTCTCAAATTCAGTTGCTACTTCTCAGTTTTCCACTTTTCTTGCTTGGTTGTCCTATCTCTTGCACAACTCTCCACCACTTGCTCACACATCCTATCCCATTGCTCTTGTCCTTGCACCACTATTGTCACAATCCTCTGATCCACTGCTGACACAGTCCATTACTCCTTCTCCAGTATCACAGTTATCCTCAACTAATGTACAGATATTACCCATTAGCTCTACACCTCCTGCAGAAATGCCACATACCATTCCTCTTTCCACTACTCCCATTATTACTGAGTCTTTGTCTACTGCATCACAGTCACCAGATATTGTTCCACCAGTTGTCATTCCTACCATTAATACCCATCCCATGGTTACTAAATCTAAGGCTGGCATTTCCAAACCAAAAGCCTATGCAGCCAAACCTACCTCCATTAACTATACTCTTACTGAGCCTCCTACATACAAGATTGCCGCTCAATTTCCTCAATGATGTTCTGCCATGGATGAGGAGTTTGAGGCCTTACAAAGGCAGGGTACTTGGAGTTTGGTTCTTCCATCACCCTTTCAAAATGTTGTTGGCTGCAAATGGGTGTTTAAGCTCAAACACAACAGTGATGGTTCTATTAGTAGGTATAAAGCTCGACTAGTTGCTAAGGGGTTTCATCAGCAATATGGTGTGGATTTTGAGGAAACATTCAGTCCTGTCATCAAGCCTCTTAGAGTAAAGATTATTCTCTCCTTAGCTGTCCACTTCAATCAGCCTCTGTGGCAGCTTGATGTCAGGAATGCTTTCCTTCATGGTTTGCTTAAGGAGGAGGTTCACATGGTTCAACCTCTAGGGTACATTGATCCCATCCACCCTAACTATGTTTGTGAGCTCCATAAGTCACTCTATGGCCTCAAGCAAGCCCCTCGTGCCTGGTTTGACAGATTCTCTACTTAATTGCTTCATTTGGGATTTCATGCCTCACTTGCTGATTCCTCTCTTTTCATTTTTAAACAAGGCAAAATTCTAGTTTATCTTCTTGTCTATATGGATGATATTGTTCTTACTGGCAACACCCTTTCCTTTCTCAATCCTCTCATTAAGCAACTTAGCCACGCTTTTGAGCTCAAGGACCTTGGTGATCTTCACTGCTTTTTGAGTCTTCAAATCACACAAACTGCTAAAGGATTGTTTTTGAATCAAGCCAAGTATGCTTATGATCTTCTTGAAAGGCACAATATGCTTATTTCTAAGCCTGTCAGTACTCCTAGTGCTCCTCAAATGAGACTTGTGCCTAATGAAGGTTCTTTTCTAGTAGATCCCCATTCTTATTGTAGCTTGGTGGGTTCTTTGCCTTACTTGACATTTACTTGCCCTGATCTCAGCTTTGTCGTGCATCAAGTTTGCCAGTTTATGTCCAAACCCACTGATGTACATCTCATTGCTGCTAAGCATATTCTCAAGTATCTCAATGGCACTATGGACTTTGGCATCTTCCTCCAACCTAGTCCTTTTTCTCTTTCAACCTTTTCTGGCTCGGATTGGGCTAGTGATCCCTATGATAGGTGTTCAACCATAGGTTATTTGGTCTATTTGGGGTATAGCCCTATCACCTAGAGTGCTAAGAAGCAACTCACTGTGTCTCGTTCTTCAACTGAATCTGAGTATCGTGCTCTGGCTTCCACCGCTGCTAAACTTTGTTGGCTTTGTCAATTGTTGAAGGATTTGGGCATTTTTCTTTCTTCTCCTCCCAAGCTTTGGTGTGATAACGTCTCTGCCCTTGCCATAGCTTCTAATCCTGTCTTTCACACCAGAACGAAGCACATTGAAGTTGATTATCACTTCATTCGTGATTGTGTGCTTCACAAGGATCTTCAGGTCAAATTCATCATCACGGCTGATCAACTTGCAGATGTGTTTACTAAAAGTCTTCCTACTACTTGATTTCAATTCTTGCACTCCAAAATCATGGTGCCTCTCGCCCCCTTGATTTTGAGGGGGAAGGGGGATGAAAGAGGAAGACATTCATTGCCAGATTTACCAAATTCTATTGCAACGGCTAGATAACGATAACTTACCAAACGATGTCGTTTCCTTTATAAATAAAGGCATCGTTTGGATAAGTGAAAGACCATGCTCTTTATGACTCGAGGCATCACTGTTTCTCATTTACTGACATGACAACGTTTTGATTTAATGCTTCAGGCTTGGTCTTCTACTATGCACTGTGATCTTTGTTTCTACTAGTTTCTTCTAGTAGTTTCTTCTAGATATTTTCTGTAACAAACCAGATATTTATTCCGTAAGATTAGGATAGTTTGTTATGGTTAAATATCACATGTTCAGTTATAGGAGCTATATAAATAGAGTTCCATGTAATTTTTCATTTGAGCATCTTGAATACAGTTTCTAGAATTCTCCATTACAGTTTTTTTCTCTCAACTTCCTTTTCTTTCTTTCAAGCTTTTCATCTTTTGTTCACAAGTAGATGACACACACACACACACACACACACACACACAAATGCTTACAAGAACAGAAACTAGTACCACTATTTATTTAATTTCACTAACTATAAAAGATTTAGACGAATTAAAATCCAAAAAACATAAATTAGCACTATAGAATTACTTAATATTAGATTCAACTGTGAACGATTTCAGCTTATTAGTGCTGATATTTTGCTTAATACAGGCAATGTTGTAGAGTATAACTCCCCAGCTCAGTTACTCAAGGATAAGTCATCTTCATTCTCAAAGTTGGTGGCTGAATTCTTGAGGAGATCATCCAAGAGTAACTGCCATAGGGATATTTCTTGAATGAAGGCCAAGATTATGATGCAAACCAATAATAGCAGCCCCCTTGAAAGTCAGACAGTGAATCATTCAAGTTCCAAGCGCTTGGGAACCATCTTACATACCAAACACCCTGAACAGCCAAAATGAGACTTCCAGCAAACAGCTCTGACAATTGACACGTTCAAGATTCATGAAATCAAAACCATTATTCCGAATAAATTGTAGATCATCGATGACACCATTGATATAGTTTCTAACAGCATTGTTGCCAGAGAATTATACTGTGGCAACACCATCAAGTAATGAAATATTTTAACCAAAGAGTTACAATAAATGCAATTGCAAATTTGATAAAACCTATAACTGCAATGAACTTTTTCTCTCATGAAATTTGGTGTACTACTATTTGGATTGGAGAAGCTAACCTTTTCTTGTTTACAAGAAATTAATTGGTATGGTTAAAATCTATGGACTACCAAATACTTCCTTTGTAATGTGGTATAGCAATGTGAACTAAAGCAAGAAAATTGTTGGTAAATTACCTCTGTTTCAGTTGAGAGATAGGAAAAAGGATATTACGACACTTCCACTACAAATGTATGAATGTGTCAACGTTGTGATCAAAGAGATCCATTCCCAAAGAAAAAAATTCTCAAAATCCATGCTCAAAAGCTTTAAATAATTAATGATCCAAGCCGCAGAAAAGATAAAATCATTGTAGCCAAAGTTATCAACGGAAATTCTTTTATTTGACTTTATAAGTTCTAACATGAAAGAAAGTCAAGGAATCAAAATTCGAGATCCTTACATATTGGAGAAAAATAGGGTTGAAGTTATGAACACAAAGCATGAACCCTATAATTGCACTGTACTCAGTGCAGCAAAAAACAATTCTGGTAGTAGATGAGTAAGGTACTATGCTACCTATACAATGCTACCCGCCTGTGGCATGTTAGCCAATCTTAATTCTTAACCAAAGGATCCATAGTATTCAGGCAAGTAAATCAGCCAACTTGACAATTTCAAACTCAATTTTGAGGCAATTTCAGATAGAGATTTTTCCCATATGTGTTTCTTCTTTTCTTTTCTTTTTTTCCTGAAGTAATTGTAGGTCGAGCTTTTGCATTGATGCCACAAAACTGGTTCAGGACTGAAATCATAATGCTTTGTATATTTGGAAACTTATCTGAGCAAATTTTTATTGTTAAAAATTCGGTGATATGCATATTTTCACATTGTAGAAGCTATGTAAATGATACGCAATCTGTGTTAATTCTTGAAATTAAAATATATATACATTTTATTTTTTTTTGTCGTTAACCTTAAATTATGGTTTGGCAAGGAGATGAACAACGACTTTTATGAGGATGTACTGGAAGCCTGCGCTTTGAACTAAGATATCAAGATTTAGCTAGGCTGAGATTAGAGTGTCGTTCGAGAGGGCGCTTAGAACAAAGGCCTATAGTAATGTCAATGCATATTTCCAGTACAAGCCTTTCACTGCTATTGATGCGTATACTCAAATCATTTGTCAAGTAAGTGTTCTTCCTGATTGAAACAATGACTGCACTAGTGATATGAGTCTTACAAACTCCATCCATTTGAGCTAGTTCTCTGGCAGCGGTAATGCTATAACTTATAAGCCTGCAGAAAAGTTGAAATAAGCACAAACTACACATAAAAGAAAATGATGCATGAAGCATACATGCTTATGAATTATCATTATGGTGAGATAATACATATAAAATTTTATTCATTGAGTATCATAAGTAGTGTGATGCTATATATATAGGTATAATCATTGAGAAGCAGTTAAAAAGTATATCAATATTTAAATTTGTCCTTGCCTGATACCACATGGAGATTGCAAGAATGCCATTGAAGAGAAGAGGACATGCCACGCAAAGGATCTATATTACTAGAGAGAGACTTGATTTTGCTGTGAAAGATGATCAGGGCCAGGAAGCAACAAAACTCCGTGGATTTATCAGCACAAGTCTTCAATACTTTCAAAATCCATACTGGTGAATCTAATGATTTCACTGTTGTTTAAACAAGAACATATAGTTAATAGATAGAGAATTTTTGTAAATTAATACCATAAGAGCTGCACGTATACCAATGCGATGCACCATAATACCAATTTCTTTGAGTTAGTAAATCCACTGTCTCAAAATTCCAGAATTGGTGAATGCACACTCATCACCAATGAACTTGTAGTTACCTCTTGCAGTAAAGGTTGTACTAGGTCATTGTGTTTATTAGTACAACTGATAGTTAAAGCATTGAAACAATCATAGCCAAAGGAAATGAAGGAAAATCAAATATGTTAGGCTCTCATAAAGAATTCTCAAATCTATGTATTTCAAATGCGAGATTAATGTAAATGGAGAGAGAAACTGAATCAAAGATACAGTGAAACAAGATTAATGGCCACCTTTTGATTTCTTTGGAGTTCTGTAAAGTAGGAATCGCCAGTTCAGTCAATCAAGAATTCTACATTCTCAAATTTGGTGGATGGATTCTTGAGGAGATCATCCAAAAGTCACTGTGCTAAGGTTGTAAGATATGAAATTTCTTGACTTGTGATATGTTAACCATTTTTTTATTTTAGTGAAGACATGTTGACCAATCTTAATCTGAACTAATGGCCTATTTGGATGGAGGGAGGAAGGAGGGGGAGTAGAGTAGTGTTGACTAAAAATAAGCTAATTTTGTGCTAAATCTAGTCTACTTTACTCTACTCTACTCCCTTTCCTCCCCCTCAATCCAAACGGACCATAAAGGATTCATGGCATGGAGGCATTAAATTCAGCAAGTTGATAATCTCAAATTCAAGTTAGGAGCAATCTATAATGCTTAGCCAGGGGTGAGGTAGTAACAGGTTCGGAAAACTAAAAGGGGTTCTCAGCTAAAATTTTTTCACTTGTGTGTATGTTTTCAAATTTCAAATCCTGATGAATTGGTTGGAGTTCTCCTTGCATTGATACCAAAAACTTTAGTTCAGGGTTAAACTCAAAATTCTTTGTATATTTGGAGATATATCTGGTCAAATTCTAATTGTGAAAAATTATGTGATTTTCACTTCTTTTTTTTTTTTTTTACATTGCAAAAGTTTAATCTCTGCCACTTCTAGAAAAAAATATATTTATTTTTCATTGACGACAAAACATGGTTTTGAACAGTAAGTACTGATTTTAAATTTTATTTAAAAATGCTTTATGCACAAACTATTCAGTCACAGAAACTATTGACCGCAAAAGATTCTCAAACTTTTGCCTGCTATTAGAGAACAAAAATAACCGAGTCTAAGTCGTGTTCTAAATTCTCTTCTTCTGTTTTGAACTTTTTCTTTTTCTCTCTTTTTTACACCACACACAACACAGAGAGAAACGGGGGGGGGGGGGGGGGAGATTGGTGGAGGAGAACAAGGAAGATGATGTCCAATTTGTAAATATTGACTTTATTACTCCATGGTTGAGCTCATGCATCAACATGATGGAACCCTGTTGAACACAATTATCTCATGCCTCATCTAAAAAAAATAG
This sequence comes from Quercus variabilis, assembly GCA_030445155.1. Classification (NCBI taxonomy): domain Eukaryota; kingdom Viridiplantae; phylum Streptophyta; class Magnoliopsida; order Fagales; family Fagaceae; genus Quercus; species Quercus variabilis. The sequence continues at coordinate 54,875,845 of CP129447.1, read as the reverse complement.
CATCTCTTTTTCTCCAAATCAAATATTTAAGCAGACAGCCACCATTTTCAAAATTCAAATATCTAGCAATCTTCAAATCACAACATTTGATTCAGTTTGGAATCTTTGGATCCAAGAAGAACTTGTTGATGGATGGCATGATCTGCGGGGATCTATTGCATACGAACTTCCTGACAGCATATTATGAATATTTCTTACCCTCTTCAAAGTTGTCAAGCACTCCTGCAGTTCTGTGCTCTTTGGTAAACCTGATAGCATATTCAAATTTTGATATGTTAAACTATTGTGGAGACTTTTTTCCTTTTTCTTTCCTATGGGAATTTTTTTTGTGCTGTCCAACTTATCTTCCAAGATGAATCTCTGCAGATGCAGTGTTGTATCTTCAAAGAACTATAAGACCCTTGACAAGAGTCTTGTAACTCAGTGTCGTTGCTTGGTCTCCTTTATAAGGAGAACTAGGGTTCAAATTCCACCTTACCCACTTGTCGTGACAATTAAAAAATCAAAAAAATAACTATAAGACTCTTCTACGGGGGCATCTAATCAAATACAAGTAATTCACAAGGACTTGAGTATTAAGACACAACCTTATTTTTGGTTAAAATATCAGCAAAGATCTTATAACATGATTGATTAGCATGGATAGAAACAGAGGACTTGAATAACTATAACACTATAAGATGCTGTGCTGGAGTGAGGCTTTCCAATCAATTACCAAAATTCACACGACTCACATACTCAGACTGGCAGTTCACTTTAAGCTTAAATAGCAGAAAAAAAAAAAAAAAATAGACTTGGAATCAAGTTAGCATAAAATAGATTACCTCACTTCAAGGTTGGCCCAGATATTCCTTACAAGCTGCATGCCACAAATGCCAACAGCTACACTAACTGCTGCGAAAAGTGGGTATAGCTATAAAATGGGAAAAAAATTGAGAGAAGCTTATACTGTAAAACCCGGTCTTGACTGGTAGTGAAAAAACTTAGCACATTGACCAATGGACAATCTTATAGCATAAGAAGTTTAATCGGCCTAACTATCTTACTATAAGACTTATACTCCTCGAACTGAAACCTAGGACTAGGTCCTAGGAAGCTAGAAATTTGTTTCAAACACAGTATATATTCCCAAGACTATGGCAAGATAGGATAAAATTTCTTGCAGAAGTACCTCATCTCACACAAAGATTACAATAGGAAAAACTGAGGATGATAGCATATTGCTATCAAAGCGTGACTGATTGTGCACATTGGATACATATGTATGTTGTCTAGTGAGTCAGTAACGTTGCCAAATATGCAATGTGATATATAAGATCATATCTAAAATATTGTTGACAAGGTTGAGACCCCTCCTCCACAAGCCCATATTCCCCGCCAGTTAACTTTTATACCGGATAGATGGGTAGTAGAAAATCAAGTTATCGTCTAAGAGATGCTACATAGTTTCAAAACAAGGAAAGTTAAATCCAACATGACGGCTATAAAGCTAGATCTTCAAAAAGTGTATGATAGAGTCAACTGGAGACTCTTAAAAGCAGCCCTTGCACAGTATGGTTTCAGTTACACATTTATTAGTTGGATCCTTGTGTATCCTTAGTGTCTTTTGAGGTCCTAGTGAATGGAAGGAAATCCAAACAGTTCAAGCCTAGTAGGAGTCTATGTCAAGGTGACCCCCTATCTTCATATTTGTCTATCTTAGGGCAAGAGGTCCTATCCAGAATGCTAGAGCATGAGTACTCTTCTAATAGCGTTAGCGGGATCAAAACTAGTAGTGGAGGTCTTGCCATTACCCACGTGATGTATGCTGACGACGTTTCGCTTTTCTCAAAAGCCAACAGAGTTGAAGCTGCAAGGATTATGGCGTGTGTAGATAAATACTGCAAGTGGTCTAGCCAAATGATTAATAGAGGCAAATCCGGGTTTTTTTTTTTTTTTTTTTTTCTCCTCAAAGAGCACCCAAATCCAAACTCGCAGATGTCTCAAGAATATGCTCCATATGAAGGGTCTGAAGAAAGACGTTGTGTATCTAGGAGCCCTTTAAGATAGGTTGTAATCAAAACTCAATGGATGGAGGAGTAAATGTTTATCTTGAGCTGGTAGAAGCACGGTCATAATATCAGTTGCCCAAGCAATCCCTAACTACTCCATGTCATCTTCCGATATTCCCAACAAAATTTGTGATAACCTGGATGCTCTATCCAGAAGGTTTTGGTGGAGACCCAAAGAGAAGAAGGGCAGGTACCTAGCTTGGAATGACTGGGATAAGCTATGTCAACCTAAAGCTAGAGGCAGCCTGGGGTTTAGAAAACCAAAGAGCTTCAATAATGCTTTGCTAGTCAAACTAGCATGCATGGTTGCGTCGAAGACGGACAACTTGTGCACGAAAATTTTGAGGGCCAAATACAAGGTCAGACCTGATTGGTTACACAAAGTCTCCAAAGTCTGCCTCACCAATCTGGAGAGCTATCGAAAGCACCAAGTTGATCATTTTAAAGGGTGCATGTTATCTCATAGGAGATGGAGCTTCAATTAATGTATGGATAGACCCGTGAGTGCCAGGTTTTAAACCTAAGCCAAGAAATCAGCCCCTAGCTCAGTGCCCTAATATGGTTTCCCAATTCATTAGAGCTGACCAACATGCCTGGAACGTTTCTCATATTCAGGAGCTTTTCGATCCAGAGGATATTGAAGCAATTCTCTCTATTCCCCTGCCCGTCACACCAAAGGAAGACAAGCTTATCTGGGTTTTAAACTCTAAGGGAGAGTTCACTGTCAAATCAGCATATCACTCAACCATACATCAAGCTAACAACCCACTCATGTCTCAAGAGCACTGGAAGAAGCTATGGAAGATGGTTGCCCCAGAGAGAGTTAGGATGTTTTTATGGAAACTAGGTGCCAATGTCATTCCCACTAGAGAGAACATGATGCATTGTATTTGTTCGGCGCGTTTTCTTCAGATGTCCTGTTACCAAAGCAATTTGGCACTCCACTGGCTGGGGATTTAGAGCCAAAGAGATCCCCAACCCATCTCCTCCATTCCCTCTTGGGTCTTTTATAAGGAGGTTGATAGGCAGGTTCCCTCTCTGTTGCCTTTTGCCTCTTTTGGGCCCCCTTAATGTTATGCTCTCTATCTTATTCAGCGTGCACACACACACACACACAAAAAAAAAAAAAAAAAAAAAAAAAAAAAAAAAAAAAAGCCAAAGAGATCCCTATTCAATCACCTGAAGAATATGTCAAATTGGTTCTGGACCCTCCAAAATCTCGATTTTTTTTCCCATTTAACACCATTTTGCTAACAATTTTATTAATTAGTGGGTTTCCAAAACTATTTAAGAAACTAGCATCTTAAGTCTGAGACTCGAGTTTAGTGTCAAAATTGAGCCTTAAACACTTGAGTTCCAAGCTAATGTAGATAAAATTATCCACGTGGAACTCGAGTCTCCCATAGAGCTGCATACAGAGTGAAGAAGAAAGCGTACAGAAGAAGAAGAAGAAGAGAACAAACCCACACCTGTGCAAACCCAGATTTGAAGAACTCAAGACTTATTTCCATGTGTCTATTTTTTTGCCACATTAGATTGCCACAACTTGGAACTCGGGGCTTAGAGACACGAGTTCCTTCACTAAACTCGAGTTTCAAAGCCTCAAGATGTTAGTTTGTAAAATAGTTTTGCAAACTTGACAACTAACGAAATAGTTGCTAAAAACATACTAAATGGCAAATTTCCCCCCAAAATCTCTATATGTCCAGACAGCAACAAGTGGCTAGTCACCCTATGTATGTTGTTCACCCTGGATGGCATTTGGTATCTGCGAAACTATGTCCTGAATCACAGAGGCTTGGCTGACATTCATGGCTCCATCAAGCAGATTCATCACAGGTGTTTGGAGTTTTTGAGCCTAGCTACCCCTCTGTGTAACTGGGCAAAGCTTGGAGACATATCATTCATAGTTGAGGGAGACTCAAAAACCTGCTTTGACTACCTATAATGGCAAGCTATGCCATGTTGTGGTGTTGAATAACATGACTCTATTTCATCACAAAAAGGTTAGGGAAAATAGAACATGAAAAAAAAAAAAAAAAAGAGTAAAATTATTAGCTCAGACAAGCAGTGAATCCTTCAAATCATAGTACCACACTCTTCCAATTACAAAATGATTTGGCTTTAAAGCTTGTTATTGTTTTTTTTTTTTTTTTTTTTTTTTGAGGCACTATTGTTGTTGTTGTTGTTGTTACTAACCAAAGACGGGATGTTATATTTATTTATTTTGGCTAAATAAACTTAGAATAAAAAATAAAAAGGAAGTGAACTTTTGATGCATCTGAGAATTTCTATTAAAAATGGCTTGTGTGTGTAATCAACCCCATGGCCTATGGTATATTGCCTCTTGGGCTTTTTGGTAAACCCATAGGCCATGCCGCCATGGGTACTATTAGCTCATAACATTACCACGATTTTTATATATTAGGAAGTATGGGTTGATACTAGCACTCAAACTTGCGACCTCCTTCTTCTTGGCACTTGGTTCAAAGTGATAGGTCTTTTTGAGGGCTTCACACCACAGCACCACACTCGTTGATGGTTGAAAACATAATAATTTCAAAAGTTGTTACAACTCACACCTATTAAGGAATAGCCATTACATCTATTTTGGAAAATAATAACCTAATTATTCCATGTAATAAAGATGCGTCAAAATAACCTAATAACGTTATTTCTATACAAAAATTATCTTGTCATTTCTTATTTTTGATCTCATATCATAGAACATATAATTTTAATTATTAATTAATTATAATAAAATAATTATATGTGTTACGCATAATGAAATCTGCTGTATTTTTTTTTTTGTTGTTGAATATTTTGGGTAAATGCTGGATATTACAATTTACACATGAATTATCACTCCACTATTGGATCTATTTCCACATACTAAACAATTCTAGAATGTCATAAATATATATTTTTTAGAAAGTGTTTTAAAACAAAAGTTGAAATAAGTTGTAAAATCAGGCGTGCAATGTCTGAGACTCAGTGTCTCTATATATAAACTTAGGCAATACATACTTTAGGACTTTGGTGTTTTTATTTTTCTTACAAGATAGAAATTCTATTATAGCTCAATCTAGGTGTATATGTATGTGAAACTCCCTCCTTGAGGCTTGAACCTGGGCTCTTGCCCCTCACACCCTACAAGCACTTATACTTGTGGAGTGACCATTGTGCCAAGTGCGTGTGATGATAGGACTTTGGATTTTGGTTGAAAGGAAGAGGATAAATAAAATACGAAATCTAACGAGATCCACAACATTGAATGCCGTATAATTAGCTGTACAGTAAGTTCTGTAACCTCATGCAATTAAAAGGTCTAAATTAATTTTTACTTTGTTACCAAATTTATATAAAATTGATTATTAAGAGAAAATTGCAAAAAGACACGGGAATTGGATCACATTCAAACTCATCCCTTTGAAACTAATAAAAGTCCCTAACATTTAGGGGGTGTTTGTAGTATATTTTGAATAACAGTTTTCAGTATTTAAATAACATTATATGTATTTCCACACATTTTTTCGCTTACACGTATTTTCAAAAAATGCAAATAACGTTACTAGAACAACATTATACCAAACAGGGCCTTAATTTTGTGTGCTCACTAGAAATGTGATAATATTTTAATAACATAATTATTTTAAAAAATAAAGTAATTGAAATTTTATTTTGCTAAATAAAGACAAGGTGAACTTAGAATAAAAACTAAAAGAAAGTGAATTTTTGATACACTAAATGGAGACTACAATAGGAATAGTAATCTCTATCAATGAGAATAAAAGATATTGTAATCGAACCATTTTTTCTATTAATATATTTGGTTGTTATATATAAAAAGTCTAAAAATGATTATGCATATGATAATTTTTACTTTTGAAAAAAAAAAAAGGACCACTTGTAATCATTACCCCATGTCTCATGATACCATGGTTTTAAAAGCCGATATGGTGAAAGAACCGGAAAAGAGACTAGTTATCAGTTTTCTGGTCTAACTGGGATCTAACTGATGGTTAAACTAGTGACATCATAAATAATTTAATTAATAATTTTTTAAATCATATACATAAATAATGATGAATATATTTAATTTTTATAATGTTAATAATTTTTCACAACTTATATAATAAATATTATTTAAATATTAAAGGTAGCTTACTATATTTATTCCTAAATATGGTTAAAACTCTAAAAGAAGCACATACAACTACAGGACTATCTAAGCGCCACCAAAAATGAAAAAAAGATAGTAAATAAATAAATAAATAAAAGATCCACCCCACTTCTATTACTTCTCCCAGCCATTACTAACAATTAACAAAGTAATCCTATCAAAAAAAAACAAAAAAAAAAAACAAAAAAAAAAAACAAAAACAAAGTAACAATTTAACACCCACCCACTTTTTGACTTTTACGACATATCATTTACTCCTCCCAAGTCCCAAGACTCCCAACCTTTCCACTTTCCTAATAGAAATCCATCAGAATTCAAGTTGACAATTTCCCATAAGGCCATAACCTCTCATTTGTCTCTCTCTCTAATCTATCTCTTCCTTTTACCTTGTCTGCCAAGCCCGTCCATCTCTTTGCAACATGTCAATTATCAATAGCTCAAACTTCAAACCAAAATAGCTTCCTCCACCCTTCTCATGTTACTTCTCTTACCTGCTCTCCAAATTTTATTTTACCCATAGATTTGAAAACTTCATTCACCAATTCTCATTTACAACAGATTTAAGATTCCCAAAATGAGGAAGAGAAATCGTTCAATCCCATCATCCGCAGCGACAAAGTAACTGCTACACCAAAGAGAGGCCGAATGGGGAAGAAATCAAGAGAGACAAAGTCATTTTCTTTGTATTTTGCAAAATCGGTTCAACCATATCGGTGCCTAGTTTTACAGTTGAACCTACCAATTTTCAATTATTTTCGGTTTTTACCCATAACTAGATCAGATTGTAGGTCGGTTCCTAGTTGAACCGGTCGAACCGGCTAGTCCGGTCCGGTTTTTAAAGTCATGCATGAAACATTGTCATTTGGGTTTTTTGGTAAACCCATGGATACCACCAAAGCACAATATAGTGTGCCACTACTCGACCGCATTACCACAATTTTTGCAAATTAGGAAGTATGGGTTAATATTAGTATTCGAACCCACAACCCCTTGGCACTTAGTTCGAAGTGATAGGTATTTTCAAATTTCAAGGGGCTTCCTACCACTCACCCACAGTTGAAAATATATTAATTTAAAAAATTATTACATGTACAACTTACACTCATTAAGGAATAGTCACTACATCTTTTTTGTAAAGGAATAATTATTTTTCAATTTAAAGAATTATTTTTCCATGTAATAAAAATGCAATGGAATAACTATATTACACATGAATATTTTGTGCCCGTAGCATTACTCTTGGATCTATTACCCCATACCAAACATATTTGAACTTCATATATATATATATATATATAGAAAGTCTTTTGAAACAAAAGTTAAAATGAGTTGTGAAATCGGATGTGCAATTAATATTCTTAGGCAAGACAAGGCGGGGTAAAATTGCCATCCCTACCTATAAGGCTATACCTCATGCAATTAAAAAGTCTCAATTAATTTTTAATTATTTACCAAATTTATAAGAGTATAAAATAATTATTGCTAGAAAATTGTAAAGAATAAACTAGAACTGGATCAAATTCAAACTCATCCCTTTGAAACTAATAAAAGTCCCTAACTTTTACTTTTGTGTGCTCACTACACACGTGAAAACATAATATTAAGATAATTATTATTTTTTAAATTAATTAGAATTTTATTTTAAATTTCAATTAATTTTTTCTTTTTGTTCCTTGCCGACTGTCCACCAAGAAACCACCACCAAATAAGTGCACCAATTCTTCTCTTTTAACTTGTCTTCTTTAACCACCGTATATCTTTGGTGTAATGATCACTTCACAAGTATAAGTATTTGTGGGGCGTGAGGGCAAGGCCTAGGGTTCTAGGAGGGAGCTTCACACACATATACACTTAAATTAAGTTAGAGTAGAATTTCAGTCTTATATTAAAAAAAAAAAAAAAAAAAAACCTTGTTTTCTTTAAAATACAAAAGCTCAATTGTTCTTTTTTATAATTCAATTGTTACTATAAATGAGGTGAGGGAGATTCAAAGTTAATTCTCCTCTTAAAGGAGACTACATTATGCCACTGAGCAACAAATGTTTTAGCAAAAACTCAGTTATTGTTCATTATATGGCACAAACCAACCATGCATAAGTAGTGATTTAGCCCAAAACTCCACCGAAAGAAAACTTTTTGTTAGTTTGAAATATATTCGATTATCATATAAGTACAAATTATTGGTGAACTTAATACACAACTCTCAACGGAAAGGAAAAAATGAAAAATGACTTCTCTTGTTTGCAGGAATCACCCCTATCACATTACATGACAATATATAAGATCTTTCACGTGTATTAAATCATTTAAACATGCTAGTAACATAAAAGAAATCCCAAAAATTAGTAAGTTCAGATATTGTAAAAAAGATAACCTAAGGCCCCTAGGTCCATAAATGCACATAATAAATGAAATAACAATATAACACTAATGTTACGTGCGTACAAAAAGGACTGCTTTTTATTTTTCCCCTTTCACTTCATATTTTTAGATATAAATATGTTCTCTTTGTCCCTCTTATACTACCCAATATATGGGTTAGAATTATTTATGTTCATCCATAAGTTATATACAGCCCTTTCCTTTCATATTTCGAATAAGAAGTTTTATTTCCATTTTATGCAAGAGCGACTTCCTAAATAATAGTTACATATTGTTTTATACAATCTTATTAAGTTTCAAAGAAAACACACACACATATATATTCTTATTGAAACTCACTATCAATAGACATTGCAAAAAATTGACGTTATACATTTGAAGGAATTTGTTTTTAAATGTTCTATTTTTCCCATAATTTGTATCTCATTATCAAAGAAATTTTACTGTCACATCTTTTCCTTTCCTTTACATTAAGAATGATGTAAATATTGTAATACTAAATTTTTATATATCGTAGTATTTTCAAAGTAATATACAGTCAAAAAATTTAAATAAAGCAAACGTATTGTACTACATTTTATATAATAATATTTTGAGTGTTATATGAATAATGTTAATATATTGAAAGATTTTTGTGGACCTTTTATGTTATATTATTCATTCAAATAATATAAATAAAATTTTATTCATTGTTTCACTAATATTATTTATTCATTTATTATGATTTTGTTTTTGTTAAATTTTCACTTCTATCCAATATTTAAAAGGAAAAGTTAACAAATACCCTAAGGGCATTGGTTTAGGAAATATTTTTAGAAATTTTTTTATGAGAAAATAAAAAAATAATTTGACGGCTTTTTATATTTCACATGAGAGTGGTGTCAAAACTTTCATAAAATAGATTATTAAGACTTGTTCTAAGGGCACCGTTAACATGATTCATATTTAAAGTATCAATACTTATTATAAGTTTTAATGCATTAGAATAATAATAATATTAATTTACAAAAATATATATGTAGGGTTTGGATTTGTGGCCCAAGCCCAAAAACAATGAATTTGTAGAGCGTGGGTGATAGAGATAGATTAACTATGGAGCTAACAGCGATTGATTATGACATGCAAGTATAAACTAACATAAAAGTATACGTAAAAACTAAGTGATTTCAAGTCCGAAGAGACTTTTGATAAATTGAATACAGGTTACAGTTCTTAGGGTTACAAATCGACCTCCCTTCTTCTAGGAATCCTTCTTCTTTATATAATATCCTCCCCTCTCATCTCCATCGTTCACTTGTTCTTCATCTAGATGCAAGCATTTCATCACTGCCGCTGTCATTTCCGTATTCCCAAAGCGCTGTATTAATCGTCTCGGGCGCATGGCATGACGGTCTACACTGTTTGACCCAGCTAGGAGAGCTAGGTGTGACTTCCTAGACTTAGGATCTCTAACAGTAGGCTTAGGAACTTCACTCTTCATAATCTGTTTTTTCTTTATGTCGTCATCTTTCAGTTTTCTGACCTAGTTCATTTTTTTTTTTTATTATCTTTTTTACAGCTAAAGAGCATACTTCTCCTCGGCTTAGCCTCACCAACACCGCCGCACTTAATTATTTATTACGCTCGGAGATATTTGCGAGCGAAGACGGACAGCTCCGGTCATTCCCGTCATACTCGGCTACACACCAAAAGCAACCGATATTTAGCCGGTCGGCAACGCCATTACACAAGGTGATCACCGACTTTGGCGAATAGATGTCGCTTGGCGTGGTTTCTTAGCACCATACGACCTTGAACCCATTCCACACCCAAATCCATAGGGTGTCCCATTGCTGATCCAACCAGTTCAACAAGTCCCCCTCGAACCGGCGATCACAGGCGAGAGGGTCGGCTCTTCGTCCTCTTCACTAGAGGAACAAATAGACAAGTTCAAATTCGAAGGAGAAGCTTCAGGGGGGGGGTTCAAGTGATACCATCCTCAGATTTCGAGGAGGAGATTGACAAGCAGTCTAGTGTCCATCCCCCAATTCTGGTAACCACTCTTCCAGAGGACTATTCGGAAGAAGAAGAAGAAATGTTAGACTTAAAAGCTTTGCTGAAGACCAAAGGCAAGAAGGCTGAGCCCAAAGGGACTGGGACTTCCCAACCGGGTGGTGAATTTGCCTCCACCACCACCTCAGGTTCCCGATTTCGGCTTAAAGCTAGTACCGGACCTAAAGAAAAAGAGACCTCTCGAACTTGAGGAGAGGGAGGTAGTGGTGCCACCAAAAACCACAAAGCAACAGAAGGTGGTGAGGGACCACAGGAGCAAGAGAGCCTTATCCGTAGAGAGTCAGGAGGAGCCTCCTGCGGCTGACGTGCGCCGAGGGCAATGCACATGGTCTCCCAGATTGGAGCTGGATGGCGTTCATTTTTCTTGGGAAACCTCCATCAGAAACTACGATGGGGGAAGAGCAGGGCTGGTAGCTGAAGCCTTGGAGCAACCATTGCTCCTCCCCCAAGACATGGAGTCATACAGGCGCTTTAGCCAGTATAAACTCTTCATGTCCCTGAAGAGGGACCTGGCCATGGTAAGTGAGCTTATCCAGCTCTTCAGTTGGCATGTTAATTTTTTGCTTATTTTATGCTAACATTTTTACTTCACTGTGCAGATTACCCAACAAGTCTTTATGGCCGAAGAGTGGAACAGAAAGGCTTATGTCGAAGCCCAAGCAGAGGCCTACTCTCAGTCTGAGGCAGAAAAAACTTTGGGTAGCTTAAAAGAGGAGTTCACTCAAATCTCCGAGCAGCTCAAACTCAAAGAGGTAACCTAGGAAAGGAATAGCCTTAATGCTGGCCTCCAAAACGCTGAGAGCCAGGTCGAAGCCCAACGCAAGCTGTTAAATGAGACTCAGACTAATTTGGCCTCTGAGAATGCGCTTGTGAAGGAACTTCACACCGAACTCCAAAAGGCCAGGGAGGCTGCCAAGCTGGCTCAGAGGAACGTTCAGCTAGCCAAGGAGGGGACCGAGGCCGAAAAGAAAGCAGCATACTAGCTGAGAGTGGACGTGATTAAGAAAGGTTTAACGGAGCAGTTCGCCTCGGTCAGTCGATATTACTATGACATAACCTAGGGCAAAGCACTGGATGCTGCCGGGGTGCCTGCTGACTCGGAATTGAGGCTGCTTGGGAGCATATACTACGATCCTGACATCCGAGAGCTCCCAGAGTCTGATCCTCCTCCTCCAACATAACTCTCAGAGGCTTCGGATCAATCCTTGGTCAGCCAAGTTCCTCCAACCACGCTTGAGGTCTCCAAGGAGTCTGGTCAGCCAGGTGATCAAAGCAAACCAGTTGAGCCATCCAAGGACACGGGCGAGAACTTGGACAAAGAGAAGACTTCTTTAGAGCCCAAGGACCAGGCCTCAAAACCTGTTGTTACTCGGACGAGCTAGGCTACCAACCCTGTGGTCCCTCAAGCAAAGACTTAGATACTTAGGGTTTTTCTTTTGTACCATTATTTTTCTTATCTGTTCTTGTTTGTTTGTTTGTTTTTTTTTTTTTTTTTTTTTTTTTTTAATGTAAGGGATTGTAAACTATCCTCTTTTGGTCAATGAAACAGTTTCTTTTTTACTTTTGGTGTATATCATATGACTTACTCTTGCTACAAATAACTGTACTTGGTAATTATGGTAATGTAGGTAAACATAATCACCCTATCATGCTGGTAATATACATAACTAAAATTGGTTTCGGAAAGAACAATCTGCATAAGAACTACTACAAAGTAATGAATGCAACAAGTGTTATAAAAGTTTCACAGATCTTTTCGCATATACACAAAGAAGGCTAGCATAGGTTAGAGTCGATTTTAAATATATTTGAGAATGTCAGGCAAGACTTATTCCGGAGTTAAACTTCACTAGTAATAATAACACAGAAGTGTTAACTAACTCCAAATCATCTGATCCGAGGACTATAGGCATGATTGGACTTAAGCTTAAACACTGAGAGAACCGTTAAGGAGTGTTAACTAACCCAAATAATTTGGTCCGAGGACTATAGGCATGATTGGACTTAAGTTTAAACAGTTAAAGAATTGTTAAGGAGTGTTAATTAACCCAAATCATCTGGTCCGAGGACTACAGACATGATTGGATTTAAGTTTAAACACTTAGAGAACCATTAAGGAGTGTTAACTAACCCAAATCATCTGGTCCGAGGACTACAGGCATGATTGGATTTAAGTTTAAACACTTAGAGAATCGTTAAGGAGTGTTATCTAACCCAAATCATCTGGTCCGAGAACTACAGGCATGATTGGACTTAAGTTTAAACACTTAGAGAATCGTTAAGGAGTGTTAACTAACCCAAATCATTTGGTCTGAGGACTACAGGCATGATTGGGTTTAAGTTTAAACACTTAGAAAACCGTTAAGAAGTGTTAACTAACCCAAATCATCTAGTCTGAGGACTACAGGCATGATTAGACTTAAGTTTAAACACTTAGAGAACCGTTAAGGAGTGTTAACTAACCCAAATCATCTGGTCCGAGGACTACAGGCATAATTAGACTTAAGTTTAAACAGTTAGAGAATCGTTAAGGAGCGTTAACTAACCCAAATCATCTGGTCCGAGGACTGCAGGCATGATTGGACTTAAGTTTAAACACTTAGAGAACTGTTAAGGAGTATTAACTAACCCAAATCATCTGGTCCGAGGACTACAGGCATGATTGGACTTAAGTTTAAATACTTAGAGAACCGTTAAGGAGTGTTAACTAACCTAAATCATCTGGTCCGAGGACTACAGACATGATTGGACTTAAGTTTAAACACTTAGAAAACCGTTAAGGAGTGTTAACTAACCCAAATCATCTGGTCCGAGGACTACAGGCATGATTGGACTTAAGTTTAAACACTTAAAGAACTATTAAGGAGTGTTAACTAACCCAAATCATCTGGTCCGAGGACTACAGGCATGATTGGATTTAAGTTTAAACACTTAAAGAACCGTTAAGGACGAATACATAACCGTTAAGGATGAATATTATTATCATAGTGACTAAAGAAATGATTCGATTAATAATAGTACATTTTGAGGTTATTTACATTCCAAGGGCGCGGTATTACATGACTATCTAAGTCATTTAGGAAATATGCCCCAATGCCAGCCCCTGAAGTGATACGATATGGCCCTTCCCAATTTGGTCCTAGCTTCCCCCAAGTTGGATTTTTCGTAGTGCCCATAACTTTCCTGAGTACCAAATCATCAGGTTCTAGGGGCCTTAACTTTACGTTGGCATCATAGCCTTGCCTGAACTTTTGCTGGTAATGTGCCAATCGAACCATTGCATTTTCTCTCCTTTCTTCGACCAAATCCAAACTCCTTTCTAAAAGTTCATCATTGCTGGTCGGACTAAACAAACTGGTTTTCAGAGTTGGGAACCCAGTTTCCAGAGGAATGACAGCTTCAGCCCCATAAGTCATCGAAAAAGGGGTTTCTCCAGTAGATCTGCGAGGCGTAGTTCTGTAACCCCAAAGTACATGTGGCAACTCTTCCACCCACTTGCCCTTCACATTGTTTAATCTCTTCTTCAATCCATTAACTATGACTTTGTTAACTGCTTCTGCTTGTCCATTCCCCTAGGGATAGGCAGGGGTAGAGTATCTATTCGTGATTCCCAGTTCGCTACAATAACTCCGAAATGCCTTACTGTCGAACTATAGGCCGTTGTTCGAGATGAGAGTATACTCCGAAACGAGTAATAATATTCTTCCATACAAATCTTTGCACATCTACGTCTCGGATATTGGCCAGAGGTTTAGTTTCAACCCATTTGGTGAAATAGTCTGTACTGACCAGAAGGTACTTCTTGTTTCCTGCGGCCTTTGGGAATGGACCCACTATATCCCATCCCCACTAAGCAAACGGCCATGGACTAGATAGTGGGTTGAGGACTCCACCTGGTTGGTGTATGTTCGGCGCAAATCGTTGACATTGATCGCACTTCTTAACATAGTCATGGGCTTCTTTTTGCATGTTCGGCCACCAATAACCTTGAGTAATGGCTCGGTGAGCTAAAGACATACCTCTAATGTGACTCCCATAAATTCCTTCATGCAACTCCTTTAATAGCAACTCAGCTGCTTCAGGAAGAATACATAACAGGTACGGTCCTGAATAGGATTGTTTGAATAATTTTCGGTCTTCGGACAGCCAGAATCTGGTTGCCTTCCTCCGAATTTTGTTAGCTTCCCCCTTTTCTTCAAGCAGAGTATCTTCTTTCAAGAATTTGACTATAGGGTCCATCCAGTAGAGGCCAGTTTTGATTTGGTGAACTTGGACTGCATCTCTTCTTGCCTCGGTAGGCCCATGCAAGTCCTCGACGAGGATAACTCTTGGCAAATTTTGCACCGAAGAGGTAGCGAGTGTGGCCAGAGAATTAGCATGTGCGTTACCACTTCTAGGAACATGTAGCAAGCTGAAAAATTCAAATTCTGACTGCAGACGTTTAACTCGACTCAAGTATCCCTACATTCTTTCATCCTTCGCTTCAAACTCCCCCTGTAATTGGCCCACAACTAATCTTAAGTCCGAGAACAACTCCACTACCTTTCCTCCCATTCTTTGGACCATAGCCATTCCCATCAATAGGGCTTTGTACTTTGCCTCATTATTTGTTGCAACGAAATTCAGCCTTAACGATTTTTCAATGATGATTCTCTCTGGAGATATCAATACTAGCCCTACTCCAGAACCTTTCTGGTTCACAGCGCCATCCACATACACTTCCCAACAGGCAGGACCTTGTTGAGAAATCATGCCAACTGATTTTCCATCCATGTCCTTCTTTGCCGTTATTTCTTCTAAACTAGGTTCCGTGAACTCGGCTACCAAATCCGCAAGGATCTGCCCCTTGACTGAAGTGCGAGGCATGTACTTGATATCGAAAGCTCCCAAGATAGTGCCCCACTTGGCTATTCTCCCTGTGTAGTCGGCACTTCGAAGTACGGATTTAAGCGGGAGTTGTGTGAGCACGACGACCGTATGTACTTAGAAGTAATGGGGAAATTTTGTGTTCCGAGTACTACTGCCAAAATAGCTTTCTCCAGTGGCAAGTATCTAACCTCGACCTCATGTAGAGATTTACTCACATAGTAAACTGGTCTTTGTACACCTTGATCCACTCGTATTAGCACTAGACTTACAGTATAGGGAACCACTGCAATATACGCAAACAGGACCTCATCTAGTTCAGGGCTAGACAAAATCGGTGGCCGAGCCAAGTAGTCTTTAAGTTGTTGAAAAGCTGAGGCACATTCTTCAGTCCATTCAAATCCTTTCCACTTGTTGATCAGTGAAAAGAAAGGTTTACACCTATCTGCGGACCTAGAGATGCATCGGTTCAGAGCAGCTGTTATCCCTGTTAACTTCTAAGCCTCTTTTGGATTCCGAGGAGGTTGTAAATTTTGAATAGCCTTTATTTGATCGAGGTTAACTTCAATTCCCCTATGTGTCACCATGTAACCCAAAAATTTGCCTGACCCTAGACCAAATGAGCATTTGGAAGCGTTTAAGCGCAACTTATGTCTTCTTAGGATTTCAAAAGTGTTGTCAAGATCCTTCACATGCTCGGAAATGACTTTGCTTTTTACCACCATGTTATCTATATAGACCTCAATGCTTTTGCCTAACTGTGATTCAAACATCCTTGTCATCATTCGCTGATAAGTAGAACCTGCATTTTTCAGACCAAATGGCATCACTTTATAGTGGTAATTATCAGTAGGGTTAACAAAAGTGGTTTTCTCCTGGTCATCTGGGGCTAACGGTATTTGATGGTAACCTTGGAAAGCATCCAAGGAACTCATCTGAGGATGGCTGACAGTAGCATCTACTAGCTGATTAATCTTCAGCATGGGGAAGGGATCCTTAGGACAAGCCTTGTTTAAGTCCGTAAAGTCTACACAAACTCGCCACTTTCCGCTCTTTTTCTTCACTACCACAGTATTTGCCAACCACTCGGGATAAAAAACTTCTTTAATAGCTCCAACCTATTTGAGCTTCATTACTTCTTCTTTGACTGCATTTGCATGCTTTTTAGATGGCTGCCGAGGAGGTTGCTTCTTGGGGACAATAAGTGGGTTGACCCTCAAATGGTGGCAAATGAACCCTGGATCTACTCCTGGGGCTTCATAAGCACTCCAGGCGAATACGTCAATATTTCTTTTAAGGAAATCAATTGGCTTTTCTTTTTCTGGTTGAGGCATCTGAGATCCGACTTGAAAGTACCTTTCAAGACTGTCCCCAATTAAGACTTTTACTAAATCCTCGCATCTAACGCCTTCATCAAGATCCTCGACGGGTGACACCCGACTTTTTAACTGCTATAAGTCCCTCTCAGCCTTGACCGAGGACTCAGTTTCAGGCTTGTGTTGGATGGCAACCACCAAGCATTGTCTGGCCGAGGATTGATCTTCATGGATTTCACAAACCCGCCCTTCGAATGGATATTTAACTTTTTGATGTAGAGTGGAGGAAACAGCCCCTAGCGTATGCAACCAAGGTCTGGCTACAATTGCCGTATAAGGGGAATAAACATCTAGGACAATGAAGTCTACTTTCACTACTTCTGAGCCAGTTTGTACAGGTAGCCGTATCTGGCCTTTCGGGGTGACAATTCTTCCCTCGCAGCTAACCAACGGAGAACAGTATGGTGTTAAGTCATCAAGCTTGAGGTTCAGCCCCTTGTAGAGGTTAGGGTACATTATCTCCACCGCGCTACCCTGGTCCACCATTACCCTCTTCACATCATACCCTCCGATTCTAAGGGTGACCACTAAAGCATCGCCATGAGGTTGAATGGTTCCAACTTTATCTTCATCTGAAAAGCCTAAAACTGGTTAGGCAACTGGTCTAGCGCTCCTCGGATCTCGACCAATGTCCTCTACCGGTAACCGAGCCACTAACATGACCTTGGATGGCCAGGACCCTATTCTTCTTGGCGCTGCGAAAATGACGTTAATAGTTCCTAATGGAGGTTTCGCAGAATCACTGCTCCCGGGCTCGGAACTCATTTGACCTTCTCGGCCACTGGAGTGATGCAAGAGATGCCTCAATCTGCCTTCGCGGACCAGTTGGTCCAAATGGTCCCACAAACTTCTGCAATTTTTAGTGGTATGCCCATGGTCCTGGTGGTATTGACAATAGAGATTGTGATTGCGCCTCTCAGGATTCCCTACCATCTTACTCGGCCACCTAGAGAATGGTTCGTTCTTGATTTTTTCCAAAACTTGGTGGACTGGCTCCTTGAACACTATATTGACTACTTGAGCATTTGTTGATCCTGACTGCCCTCTGAAATCTCTCCGTGGCTTGTTGTTGTTATAACGGTCTGACCTG
This sequence comes from Quercus variabilis, assembly GCA_030445155.1. Taxonomy (NCBI): domain Eukaryota; kingdom Viridiplantae; phylum Streptophyta; class Magnoliopsida; order Fagales; family Fagaceae; genus Quercus; species Quercus variabilis. The sequence goes on along the minus strand of CP129447.1, from coordinate 54,857,845 downwards.
AAATCCTTCCTCTCCTGGGGAATAACCTTGTCATTACTTTTCCCTTATTGCTGATCTTCTTCAACCATTTTATATTTTTCAATACGATCCATGAGCTGACGCATGTTAGTAATGGGTTTACCAGACAAGGACGTCCTTAAACCATGGTTAGTAGGGAGGCCAAGCTTGAACGTATCTAGGGTCATTGCATCAAAGTTGCCCTCCATATCATTAAACATCTCCTAATACCTATCTGAGTACACCTTTAGGGTCTCACCTTCACACATGCTCAAGAATAGCAGAGAAGACAAGGGCCTGGCCACTCTTCGGCAGGTGACAAAACGCGAACCAAAAGCCTGAGTGAGCTCTTGGTAGGAATTGATGGAATCTGCTTTCAGGCTGTCGAACCACCTCATTGCAACCGGTCTAAGACTAGAGGGGAAAACCTTACACATCAAAGTTTCATCTCTGGAATAGACAGCCATCCTTTGATTAAAGTGGCTCACATGCTCCACAGTGTCCATTTTACCATTATAATGGTAAAGGTTGGCTGGTTAAAACACCAAGGAAGTCTCGCTCTTTCAATTTTGTGCGTGAAGGGTGACCTAGAGATTTGTTCAAAGCCTTGCTCATAGCATCATTTCCTACCCCTTCACGTGATGGGCTTCGAGGTTGCTTTTTGCGACGGTGCTCCTCTTCGTATGAAAAAGATTCACTGATTGGTGTTTGAGACCTCTGCTCGTAAGTGACATCTTGCTCGTCATCCCAATCCTCATCAGAATGTGAAGAAACACGTTTTCTTTTTACATGGCGCAACTCCCTCCTTAACCTTTCAATTTCTATTTGCATGCTATTCTTCTCTGCATGAGACACGTGACTTCCTCCATGAGATTGACTCCGCTCAGGGTGCGTAGTATGCACACTACCTTCACGATCTTGCCTTTACTTCAAATTGAGAAAATGGTCTATGTGTTGAGACACCCCAGACTCTGCTGGTTGTTGCCCTGGTTCGGCCATCATCAACTGCTGTTGCTTTCACTTATACTTAAGCTCTTCCCACAGACGGCACCAATTGTAGGGTCTGGATTTGTGGCCTAAGCCTAAAAACAATGAATTTGTAGAGTGTAGGTGATAGAGCTAGATTAACTATGGAGTTAACAGCGATTAATTATGGCATGCAAGTATAAACCAACATAAAAGTATACGTAAAGACTAAGTGAGTTCAAGTCCGAAGAGACTTCTGATAAATTGAATACAGGTTACAGTTCTTAGGGTTACAAATCGACCTCCCTTCTTCTAGGAATCCTTCTTCTTTATATAACATCCTCCATTCTCATCTCCATCGTCCATTTGTTCTTCATCTAGGTTTCTACTTGAGTGCATGTCATGTCATATATCTTCTCCAGCTTTTTGTGAGTGGTGGTAGATAAGGTTACCTTATTCAGTGGTCTTCTCCATATAAACGTGGCTAGAAAAGTTATTGCAGTGCATTTAATACTGTGGTAGCAGTTTTTCCTTTAGATATTTCCTCATTCTTATTGTCTCTAGATATACTCAGACCTTATCTTAATCAGTAAGAATGCTCAGAAGATCATTCAGACCTTCTATATGTTTGATTGATCAATACTATTCGCGTCCGAGGAATAGAATGTCTTCGGATGGATGGCGACTTCTTCGGATTGTACCCATCTTTCTTTTCCAGGTATCCTTCTTCCAAATGGGCCTTGCCCTTACCACCTCCTTCTCTTCGGATGCACAGTAATCTTCAAATGGGGCCCTAGGCCTACTACGTTAGATTGGACACTTCCCTCCCACAATATATATTTAAAATAAAATAAAATAAAAAGCGTATTGGCCTATAATTACTAGTTACACTTATATTGGCACAAGAAGTGCACACTTTTCTTTTACTACTGAATGACTTTTATTCTCCACACTCCTACCATAATTCATCATGTATACACATAAGTATGAGCACGCATTATAAGAAAAAATATATATTTAAAAAAAAAAAATAGTTGCAATAACACCAGAATCATTTCAATAGTTGATGCAAGGCGTTGCAATAAAATTTGAGGTAATAAGTTTATGCACCAACAAATTTTATTGCAATAAACTTTGGATATTTTAATAACAATTTTGATAAAATGATATATTTGTTGTTGCAATAAATAATTTACTATTTCGAATATCTTGTAGCAATTGGCTATTATTTATAAATAGTTGATAAAAATAATTTTGGTTAATTTATTGCAATCTTATCTTCATTGTAATAGATAATTGTTTTATGTTTGTCATTGCAATAGATTATAAAATAATTGATATTTTAAATATTTTCGTTGCAATTTCATGTTTGTCACTGTAATAGATTGTAAAATAATTGATATTTAGTTATTGCAATAATATATACATTACAATAAGATATCACTTTAAAATTTCATTGCAATAGATTGCAAAAGTAATTAGTATCAAGTTATTGCAACAATTTCTTTAATTTAAGTTATTGCAACAAATTTCACTGATGCAATTTTGCATTAATGCCTTTATTACAACCAAACATAAACATAAACATAAAGATAAACAGCTTGAATTACCTCATATTTCTTCAATTACTCAATCAGAAACAACAAAAAATGCTTTCTTGTTGCTGGAAGAAAAGGTCAGAAAATAGGAATTTGATGCAACGTCATTGCCAAAGGCCATAGCCTATGCCATATGAAAATCCTTGTTCATGAATGTAGCTTTTGTATGTACCACTCTGTCCTTCTAGTCTTATAATTATTTTATTTTCTCTTCCATATATTATATATGTTTTTGTTTTTTTTATTCCCTATAGGAGTTAACACAATTGCATCCTATACGGGTCCCCTCCTAATCACAAACTTTGTGAATTTCTTGTTGGTAAAGGAAGATAATTCAAGCACCTACTATGGTCTGATTCTTGCTTTCATTTTCTTCTTTGCAAGGATAGTGGAGTTACTAAATCAAAGACAATGGTATTTGGGTGCTTAGCGAAATGGTATACAATTAAGGGCAGCTCTAATGGTATTAATTTATAAGAAATCTCTATCCACTAATTATGTTGGTTTAACCAATGGTAAAATTATAAATTTAATTAATGTGGATGCTAAAAGAATTGGATATTTTTGCTGATCACTAACTTAAAAACAATGGTATTTGGGTGCTCAGCGAACTGGTATACAATTAAGTGTAGCTCTAATATATATATATATATATATATAAAGTTGAAGTGTAGCTTTTATTATTGTTATGCTCCTATTAAGTCATATTAGCAGACAGGTCACTATTTATTATTATTATGTTTTTTTTTTTTTTTGGTGTGTGTGTGGGGGGGGGGGGGTTTCCATCTTTATTGATTATCAATTGCAAGATTAATCCTATATTATTATCTTTAAAAGATAATAATACTAATAGTAAATGTAATTTCTATAATAATAATAATAATAATAATAATAATAATAAAAATCATACTAAAAATTCAAAATAATTTAACATGAAATACAACAACATTGTAGTTTACTACATTCTCGACGGGAGATGATTATATAATAAACAAATGAATATAGAGAGGAAAAGTAATAAAATAATGCATTTAATAATAATTAGGAAAAATATTCTTTTTTACAAATTTTATATCAACTATTTCACACATTTTCATTTATAATTGATGCCTTAATATTGATATTGTAAAATGCTAAAAGAAATGTGAATATTTAAAATATGAAGGACTAAGTTTGGCTCAAACTTGGTTGTAAGGTTACAAGTTCCTTTAAAATTAAACTTTATCCAAAAATAAAAGTATATATAAAAAATTGATGTGAGAGAATCATTACTTAATAAGTACATGCCTTACCTAATAAGTATAGGCCTTATTAGAATTGACGCCTATTTTGTCATCATCAAGACCAATTAGTCTAACATCAATGACTAGGTTAAGGTGTTTTTGACCAGTTTTTAGGTGAAATGTATCAAACCTTTTGTATAATTTACCGATACCATTGTCTACCAATTATTCACCCCAACTGTTTTTAAACCACCAAATTTTTTCCCTTATCATTGGTTTTATTTTGCAGCCAGTAATTACAATTGTATGTGTAGTCCATTCGACACCTCATACTTTATGTGGAGGATTCCAAATATTGCCCAGTATCACTTAATCTTTAGTAATACTTTCACAGACTGCATTTTCTTCATATTTGTATTTGGAGAGGTTTGGAAACTTATGAATTGTTGCAAACAAGCAAACTCCATTAACTAACATCGTTATCATTAGTTCCTCATTCTCTGCATTTATCATTGTGAAGTCATGGAGATATGACATTTTCATCCCCTGAAAGATTAGCATTAATAAATTATATCATAAATTTCATTTTTTACTTAAATTTTTTTTTTTTTTAATATTGTTACTGCCATATGTTCATTACACATTTTATTCCTACACTAATGTCTACTTGTTTTCAATAATGCATAAAAAAAAAAAAAAAAAAAATCTTGTGGAATTTAGGATTGTGTAAACCTCTAGTAGTTGTAAACAACTTCCGTTGCTACTCCATATTTCATCATCCACTCAAATACGTCAAGTATGGGCATCCCATAGCCTCCATGCCAACCTATTGAAGATGGAGTAGACTTTTTAAGGATTTGGTTGGCTAGTAGTGAGTCTACAATTTCTTATGATGATAGTGTAATATCCGCATTAGGGTATTTTTTTTCCAATCATATACTCCATTTTTGAAATGATTGCCATTGCCCAATACCAGATTTCGAACAGGAGGCGATTAAATATTTAACAAATGAAGATAGAGAGGAAAAGTAATAAAATTAGGCATTTAATATTAATTAGGAAATATATTCTCTTTTACAAATTTTATATCAACTATATCTCAGATGTTCATATATAATTAATGCCTTAATATTCACATTGTAAAATGCTAAAATAAAATGTCAATATTTAAAATATGAACGACAAAGTTTGGCCACAAACATGGCTGTAAGGCTACAAGCTCCTTTTAAAATTAAACTTTATCCAAAAATGAAAAAAAATATAAAAAACCAATGTGAGACAATCATTGCCTAATAAGTATAGGCCTTACCTAATAAGTATAGGCCTTATTAGAATTGTTGCCCATTTTGTCATCATCAAGACTAGTTAGTCTTACATCAATGACTAAGTTAAGGTGTTTTTGACCAGTTTCTTGGTGAAATGTATTAAACCTCTTGTATAATTTACCAAAACCGTTGTCTACCCATTCTTCACCCCAGCTATTTTTAAACCACCAAAATTTTCCCTTGTCATTGGTGTTATTCCATAGCTTGTAATTACAAATGTATGTGTAGTCCAATCGATGCCTCGTACTTTATTGTAGAGGATTCCAAATATTACCTAGTAGCACTTAATCTTCAATAGTACCTTCACAGCATTTTCTTTATATTTGTATTTGGAAAGGTTTGGAAACTTATGAATTGTTGCATACAAGCAAACTCCATTAACAAACATCATCATCATTAGTTCCTCATTTTCTGTATTTATCATTGTGAAGTCATGGAGATATGACAATTGTAACCCCTAAAAGATTAGCATTAATACATTATATTATCAAATCTCATTTTTTACTTTAAAAATTTTCTAATATTGTTACTTACATATGTTCATTACACATTTTATTCCCTACAATAATGTCTCATTGTTTTCAATAATTCAAAAAGGAAGAAGAAGAAAAGAAAAAACTTCCAAATTTTTGTGGAATATAGGATTGTATAAACCCCTAGTATTTGTAAGTAGTTGATGGGACCAATGAACCTTCTTGCCCAGATGATAATATAAGTTGCCTTCATCGGTCTTGCCACATCATGGACGGAGTAAGACAAGCCATTCAATGAAGGATTTAATGCCTCGGGAAGTTACAAGATAGGCTGTCAAACCACTGGAAGCTCATTAAAACCTACATCACTGAGCTTGGAGGCGTTACAAAGAGGCACTAAAACCACAATAAAGGCCATAACAACTAGGAGCAATGAAGCCATATATAAGCACCCCCTAAGACCAAAAAAGGTACACATTCTGATATTCCAATATGCTATTGCTCTAATATTTTCTGCAAAAGCCTTCACACACTAACTTTAACATCAGAGACTTTGTGGCAGGCACCACATTGATGACCACCTAAGGAAGGTCCTTAACAACAATTGCAGGCATAGTTAATGAGGTTGCTGGCTCATCTAGACGAGTCGACTTGACTGATGATTTCTGCATCATCAGTAGCTTCTATTGTTACTCCATATCTCATCATCCACTCAAATACGTCAAGTATGGGCATCCCATAGTCTCCACGCCAACCTTGTGAACTTGGAGGACTTTAACTTCAAAGCCGTGGATAAAGAGATGGCCGTAGACGAGGCTACCTAGGCGTCTCAAGCTGCCTAGGCATCTCAAGCTACCTAAGCTATAGTCGTTGCTCCCGAGGGAAGTACTCCAAAGCCTGTTAAGATTGATGGTGGAGAGGCTGGTGTTTAGCCCTGCAAACACTTATGTTTTTCTTTCTCCTCTTTTTTTATTTTTTTATTTTTTTTGGGTGCCCATTGTGTTTTTGGGCTTTTCATTTCAATGCTAGAACAATATCTTTTGCCTAGTGTTCTTGGGTCTTTAATTTTAATGTTGGAACAATATTGGTTGCCTGGTGTTTTTGGGCTTTTAAATCTATTGACTACTTTGTGTTTTACCTGTTTACTTTCTTGCATTATTAAGCCTGATATTTTTTGTCTGTATATGATTTATGTCTGCCTCGTTGCTTGTTTACCTTTAGCTTGGGGCCTTGGTTGACTAGGAAATGACTTGCATCCATCAGTAGTTTATATCCATCGTCAGTAATTTACATTTGTCTAGGTGGAGTCTGGTTACTTAGCCAATTTTTGGTTGACTTACACCCATTTAAGGGATCTTGTCATTTGGATTCGTTAGTAACTTACATCCATCTAGGCGGAATCTTGTTACTTAGCCAATTTTTGGGTTTTAGGCTTCTAGATTTGTTTGCATTATATTGGACCATTGGCTGAATAGTTCTTTTATTGCTTTCAAATATGAGTACAATTGTTTGTTACATCTATTGATGGTACTTCTTTAAATGCTCAATGTTCCACGGTCGTGGAAGCTTCTTCCTATTTAAGGTCTCCAGGTGATGGTTGCCTTGTCTAAAGTAATGGGTGACCCTGTAGGGCCCTTCCCAAGTTGGGCCAAGTTTCCCTTGGGCCGGATCTTTGGTTGCCAGGGTGACTTTGCGTAGGACGAGGTCCCCTATGTTGAGTCGTCTGAGCTTCACTCTCTTGTTGTAGTACTCGGCTATCTTTTGTTGATACTTTGCCATCCTATGAGAAACTCCTTCTCTAACTTCATCCAATCAATCCAGATTGACCTTCAGCTAATTGTCGTTGTTATCTTCATAAAAGACCTCTCATCTAATGCTGGTGATTCCTACTTTGACTAGGATTATTGCCTCGGTGCCATAGGTGAGTCTGAAAGGGGTTTCTCCTGTCAGGGTTCTTACTGTAGTCCTATATGCCCACAGGACATTGGGTAATTCCTCTGGCCAAGTGCCCTTAGCATCATCCAACTGAGCTTTGATAATCTTAAGCAGTGTCCAGTTCGTCACTTTCATCTGTCCGTTTGCTTGTGGGTGTCCTGGGGATGAGAATTGGTTCTTGATCCCTTGGCCTAAACAAAAGTCTCTAAAGCCTTGACTATCAAATTGCCGCTTGTTGTCCGATACGATCTTCCGTGGTATCCCAAATCTGTAAATTATGTTCTTCCATACAAAGTTTTGGATCTTTGCCTCCGTGATGGTTGATAATGCTTCTGCTTCAATCCATTTTATGAAATAGTCAATAGCAACTAGTAAAAATTTTACTTGTCTCTTACCTTGGGGTAATAGGCCAGCTATGTCAATCCCTCACTGTGCAAATGGCCATAGGAAGGCTATTGGCGCTAGTCTCTCTACTAGGAGGTGCTGAACACTCCCAAACCTTTGGCATTTGTCGTATTTCTTGATGAACTCTCTTACATCCATCTGCAAAGTAGGCTAAAAGTAACTTGTTCTGATAACTTTGCCTACCAAGGATCTTGGGTTTGCATGGTCGCAAATTCCTTCATGGATCTCTTCCAGAATGTATTTGGCCTCCTCCTCATCGATGCACTTCAGGTAAGGCATGAAGAAGCCTCTCTTGTATAGGGTGTCGCTCAAGATCATGAACCTAGCTGCTCTTTTCCTGACTCTCCTGGCCTTTTCGACGTCCTATGGAAGCCGTCCATCCTAAAGGAAGGACAGGATTGGGGTCATCCAGCTACTTACACTCTGGATTGCGAAGGTGGAGACTTCTTCAATGTTGGGGCATTTCTGGACCTCCATCTTCAAGTCCATACTCGTTGGTCCCATTTCTGATGATGCCTGCTTTGCGAGCTCATTTGCCACTATATTTTGGCTTCTAGGATCTATGCGAATTCCACCTAATCAAATTCCTATGTTAAATGCTTTACCAGCCTGAGGTTTTTTTAAATTCTTTCTTCCTTAGCTTTATATTCCTCTTTTATTTGCCACACTAACAACTTTGAATCACTCTAGAGGAGCAAGTTTTTGGCTCCTAGTGCCTTCCCGACCCTCAGCCCCATCAGTATTCCTTCATACTCAGCTTCATTGTTGGTGGTCGGGAACTTTAGCTAAACTTTGTATTCAAGCATCTCTCCTTCTAGAGTAATGATAATGACCTTTACTCTGCCCCTTTTTTGGGCTGATGAGCCGTTAGTTTAAACCATCCATCTTTCTACTTTGTTAGGTGCCTCATCTTCGTTTGGGATGGCGAATTCGGCGATGAAGTCTGCTAATGCCTGTGCCTTAATATTTGTCCTGGGGTGGTATCCAATGTCGAACTGGTTGAGCTCGATTACCCACTGGACCATCCTTCCTGCAGCCTCGAGCATGTTTATAGACTTTTTAATGGGTTGGTCCGTCATCGCTAAGATAGGGTTTGCCTAGAAGTAGGGATGCAACTTGCGTAAGGCTATAATCAATGTGAATGCAATCTTCATGATCTGTGGGTACTTGGCTTCTGCCCCTTGGAAGGCTTGACTGATGTAGTAAACTAGGAGCTGCGTTTTGTCCTCTTCTCGAATCAAGGTTGCGCTCACAGTTGTAGCTGACACTGCTAAATATAAATACAAGTTTTCTCCCTTTTTGGATAGAATCAAGCAGGGTGGATTGCTTAGCTTAAGTTCTTGGAAATCTTTCTTACATTCGTCAGTCTAGGGAAAAGCCTGCTTCAGTGTCTTGAAGAAGGGCAAGCATTTGTTCGTTGCTTTAGAGACGAACCTGTTGAGTGCTGCTATCCTTCCTATGAGCTTCTAGACTTCCTTCATGGTCTTGGGCGACGTCATGTCAAGTATGGCTCACACCTTCTCTGGGTTTACTTCTATCCCTCTTTGGGACACCATGAATCCTAAGAACTTCCCTGACGCTACACCAAATGCGCACTTGCTAGGGTTCAACTTCATTTAGTACTGCTTAAGTGTGGTGAACGTCTCTTGGAGATCATCTAGGTGAGCACGAGCATGTCATCCATGTACACTTCCATGTTCCTCTCGATTTGCTTGCTGAACATTTTGTTTACTAACCTTTGGTAGGTTGCTCCTACATTCTTCTGTCCGAAGGACATTACCTTATAGTAGTAGAGCCCTTGGCTCGTGACGAAGGCAGTTTTCTCCTGATCTTCTTCTGCCATTTTTATTTGATTGTACCCTGAGAATGCATCCATGAATGTCAATAGCTTATGTCTTGCTGTGGAATCCATGAATGTTAAGGACCTTCCTTAGGTGGTTACCGGTGTGGTGCCTGCCATAGAATCTCCGATGATAAAGTTAGCGTGCGAAGGTTTTTTCAGAAAATATTAGAGCAATAGCATATTGGAATATTAGAACGTGTCCCTTTTTTGGTCTTGGGGGTTCTTATATATGGTTTCATTGCTCCTAGCCGTTGTGGCTTTTATTATGGCTTGGTGTGGTTTCTCTTCTTCTAATATTGCTTCTACTAGTACTACTATTTTTGTTCATCTTGGTAATAATGTTGAAATTGAGTGCAATGATGTTAAAATTGATTTAGCTATTGAGAACATAGATAAGGGTAAATCTATCTTAGGAGCACCCCCTAAGCAAGATAAGAAGGAAGCTAAAATCCCTAGGGCTAAGAAGGCTAACTCACAAAAGCCTAAACAGAAGAAACAGCATCTCTGTAATCATTGTGAAGTTGCCAGTCATACTCGACCAAATTGCTATAAGTGGTTAGCCACTCAACAAAGCAACAACATGATAGCATCGGGAAGCTAGAATCAGCTTCAATCCTCTCTTACTCCCCTTAGAGATCTTCTCAAAGCCCTCATGTTCTTTTCAAACTTGAATGATTTTAACTCTTCCCCCTCACTGCCAATAAAAGGGTTTAATTAAAGGAAAGGTTCTTGCAAGGTGTGAAAGAAAAAGGACTCCAAGTGATTCTATCACTTTCTTCTCTCTCTTTGTGTTTTTGTTTTTGCATAACTTGTGTATTTTGCTTTATTGTTTTAAGTCAGTTTAGTTTTATGCTTTGCTTTATTTAACATGTTTTTGTTTGTTTTCAATATTGTTTATTTTGTTTTTGATATAAAAATGAAATAAAATAAATTGAAAAATCAGAAAAATACAAAAACAGTGTGTGTTTTGTGTACATTAGTACTTGTGTAACTTGGATGGCCATTGAAACAAAGTTTTCTAAACTTTGTATCTCTTGTAACTTAAATGAGCATATCTATGCACAACTAAGCAAGTGAGTTTTGTGGCCCTTGTTTGTGATGAATAAGATTAAGTAATTTCTTGTACTTAACACTCGTATCACTATTTTTGATGGGAATGACTAAAAAATCCAAAGAGAAAAGCATAAATAACCATCTCACCACTATTGTCCGCCAATCATTAAATGACATCTGTATGCTTCTTCATAGCAAAAGTGTGATGTCAATGACATTTGTGTGCTTAGGCATAGCAAAATTGGAATGTCAAATGCTTAACATCATTGGGTATTTCTTTTCTCTCTCTTATATGTTCATGCATGATTTGCTTAAAAAGAAAAATATGCAAAGAAAAATAAAAAGCAAAAAGATAAAAAAAAAAAAAATGCTTAAATATGATTACAAGTGTGTATTCTAGGAGATGTGCGAGTTATAGGATGTACCTCAAAGGTAATAGTCTTTATCAAATAGTTATGATTGTGTGTGAGTTAAAATGATTTTCTCATATCTCAAATTGTCATAAGATGTATACACTTATGCAATCTTGCGATGTTTTTTTTTTTTTTTTTTCACACACAACACACAATATTCTTTGCTACTCTTGATACATTTATAGGTACAATGTGATTTGGCTATCAAGAGATTTACATGTGTTAATATATGTTTACTAAATTATCTTGACTTATTTTTAAAATATAAAATTGGTTAGACTTGTTTAGTGTGTGTGTGAGTTTTTGGGATTGATGTGCTTAACATTTTTGTTGTTGAGAAATGTTTTTGAGAATTCAAAATGTTGATTGGATCATTGATTAAGTTACATGCTTGATTGCATTCATATATGTGTTTTTCCCTTCCTGAAAAATTGTTTTTAAGAAATCTCAACACCTCCTTGACACGTCTCGACACCTGGCCTATCTATCGAGATCTTAAGCTATTTCTTATCACAATCTCAATAGCTATCCTGATAGCTGGTGGATCGATCGAGCTTCTTTACTTGTGTCTGATGAATTCTTCGTCGACACCTCTTGACAACTGCATCTGTCGACGTTCTATTTTCTCGACACCTGTCTCAACACCTATCTCAATACCTCTCAACACCTCTATCTGTCGAGAATTACTGAGGATCTATATATAGGTTCTGTGTGATCCGAAATTCATTTTCTCGTTCTCTCTCTATCTGTCCGTGGCTGTTCACCTCCCAAGCACTCTCCTCTCTCCCTTTAACCTCTTCCTCAAAAAATTTTCAAGATTAATCAAGTTTTTCTTAACTTGGTAAGTCTCTAATCCCTCATTTTCATGCATTTCATTCTTTGAAACCTAAGTTTTTGGGATTTTTTCAAAATTTGGGGTTTTTTTTTTTTTTTTTTTTCAAAATCAAAGAGGGTTTTGTGAAATTTTTGAGATGGATTTTGAAGATTTAATCTTAAAACTTCATGCATTGCATTACATGTGCATTATAACTATATTTTCATGCATTTAGTTGTGTGTTATACATGTTGACTTGTTTGTGTGCTGGTAGGTTTGGATTGGGTTAAGCCCATGATGCTTTTTACTTTGCACGTCACATGCTCATGCATTTTCATGCATGCGTACCTTACAATCAGTATATTTCTATATATTTGAACTGTTTGGAGCTTTTCTGAGTGTTTCTTTCTTCCCCCTCACTTTCTTGTTTACGTTAGTGCGTCAATGGCACCAAAACGTAAATCTGCTCCATCCTAGAACCTTTTGCGTTCTAGGGCCTCCCCTTCATCTTCTGATCCCACCCCTTCTTCTATTCGGTTCTGTGATGAGGACGTCCGAAAGAACTTCTCAGAGAACTTTTCTTGACGAGGTGTTCATTTGGAATGTTGAGTCATTTTGGTGGACTTCGCCAACACTGACCTACTTGATGTCAATCACAGTCGGGGTTGGGAGTCACTATGTGATGTCCCGATCACTTGTCCTTCTATGCTGATTTAGGAGTTTTACTCCAACATGCATGGAATTGATTCTTCAATACCTCTCTTCCATACTTGCGTTCGAGGTATGCACATTATTGTCACACTAGAGTTGGTATCTGATGTGCTCCGTGTCCCGAGGGTAGAGCATCCTGACTACCCCGGCTATAAGCGTCTAAGGACTGTGTCCAAAGACGAGATGATGTCTACTTTTTGCAAGTGCCCTTTTGATTAGAGTGATCGTCAATTTACACCATGTAAGACCTTTGCTAAAGGTCTTAGATTCATGAACATTGTGATGACTTTTGTTTTGCACCCACTTTCTCACTATAACTCTATCATAGAGCCTCATGCTCAATTTTTTCTTTCTTTGTTAGAGTATCTCACTACAGATTTTCCTTCACATTTTATTCTCTCAATTATAGACGTGTTTAGGGATACGGCTACCCGTTATAAGCTCATTTTCCCTTCGGCTATTACGAGGATTCTATGCCATTTTTCTGTTCCTTTCCCTCTTCCAACCATTTCCCCGTAATGTGTGCCATTGACTACGCTACCATTAAACGGAGCGCGGCGCAATTTCAATTAAGGCGGTCTGATATGGCAGCTCCTCCCACTCCTTCTGCTCCATCCACATCTGTTCCCTCCTCTTCTATGAGCAGAGTGACTCTAAAGGACATCATGGCACAACTTCAGCGCATGGATGCTCACCTTGACACTCTCAGTAATGAGTTGTATTAAGTGAACACCTGTGTTGGACACATTGCTCGACGTCAGGCTGAGATGGGTGGTTATACCATGCCTTCCACTCCTGTGGCCCTTGCGGATGAGAATGATGTTGATGATGCTAATGATGATGATGATGCTGATTCTGATGATGAGGATGATGGCGATGCTAGCTCACCCAACAATGATGAGATGTCTATTTGACACCCTTCCCTTTGTCACTCGTGACAAAAAGGAGAAGTAATTTTGGTTATGAGAGTAGTCATGCTTAGGGGGAGGGTTAGCATAGGAAATTTTTGGTAGGGGGAGAGTGCATTTTGAGGGATGTAGTGAGGATTACTTGTATCTTTTTTTCTTTTCTTTTTTTTCTCTCTACTTTAGATACATTTATTCTTGTACTTTGGGTCTTGTGACCATTATTGACATACATTGTACTTATTTTCTTTATATGTTGATGTATGTTTCTTTCACCTACCCTTACATGTGTTGTTTCTTTTATCTCTTTATACACATGGTTCTTATTACTTGTATACAATCTATTATTTCTGTTTCACACAAAAATGCCTTGATGAGTTTTGTTTAAAGTGTTTCAGAAATACAGGTTGTCAAAGTCTACTTGCCATAAACTCTCTTCTTGTAAAGTTTTTTAAGAGTTTGTGTTAGGATAGATTTTATTGTATTCAACAAGTGAATATGAGTTGAGTGATTTATGACTTCTCTCGTATATTCATTTGTTTGTTGTGGTTTTGTCGCAGATTGCCAAGGGGGGAGATTGTCAGGACATATGTAATTCATTTGTTAGGAACATATGTCACTATTATATGTAATTGGCTAATCCTTTGACAAAACACACTTTACTTGTATTTGGGTAGATCTAAAATGTATTTAATGCTTCAAGAACTGTGTTTCAAGATCAAGTGTTGAAGACATGCAAGTCTGTCCAAGATTCATGCTGAAAAGTGCCTATCATTAAAGCTTGACAGCTAGCCATCTATCAAGCTTAAACAGCTGTTCAGCCCCGTGGCTTGACAGTAGCTCGACAGATAGGGTATCTGTCGAGGTTTATGAAAAACAGATTTTTAGTTTTGTTTTGATTCCAATCCGTGTTTATGTGTTTGGGCTTTCTTTTCTTATAACCCTAGACATATAAAAGAATTATTTTAAGGGCTGTCAAAGAGAACACAAGTTGCACAAGTGTTGAGCATAGTTTGTTGAAGCAAATTGTGACCAGAGACAGAATTTTGTCCTAGTTCATCATTCTTGTAGAAGTTGCTATGTTTGTGCACCATAGGGTTTTGTAACTAAGCATCCTCTTGATCTTCATCGGGGATGAACTGAAGAACTTTGCAGCTAACAACCTTCTGTAGTTGGTGATTGAAGTCGCGTACTAGGATCCGCACATTTGGTTAGTCACGTATCAAGGCCATGCATCAAAAGGAGAGATTATCACTACAGAACAAGTCCAATTGAGTATTGGGGTAAGGGTTCAATTGTAGGTTGGTATGAGGTACTAGGATTCTTTTACTTATAACCGCTTGTTTTGATAATAGTGGAATTTCGGGAGAGATGACCTTAAAATCACCTAATGGGGTCTTTGTCGTATTGGTTTTCCTCATTCGTAAACAAATCACCTTGTTCATTTATTTTCCGGTGCACTTAGTTTAATAAGTGATTTGTTTGTGCTATTACGCACTTTGCATGTTAATTTGATTAATTAATAACTTGACTAATTTATTAATTAATTTAATTATAAGAGGTCAATACGTTTTTGGCCTATCAAAGACTCAAGTTATGGTGTCCTTTTTTAACACCACAAATATGAGTTCTCTAACCCACATGTTCTTCGGTGTTGTATATCCCGACTCAAAATCACACCAAAAGCTATTTTTCTTCCTTATGAGAAGTCAGTGATGATAGGAAGGTGGACTAAAGTGTATCATCAAACACTACAACTTCAGTTCAGAGACTTGGCGAATCGATTATCAAGCGGAGTGTGTCAGAGGGTAATAGAGCACGAAGGTGGGAAAAGCTTCCGCATCGGTTTTGTGAAAAAGTTACGTTGATTCATTTTTGGGCCAAGATGGTGTACCCAATTGCGTTGGGTTGGGCTCTTTGTGGACCTAACGAGAAGTCTAGGGACCTTTGATGACTTTGGGCTGATTAACACACACAAAAGAGGGGAAAAAAAGTTTTCACTTCTAATACAAAGATATACTACAAATTCATTCAAAAGTTATGGTAATTTTAAAGGAAGAGAGGCAAATTATATTGCATACAACATACTCTCTTATGTAATGTGAGACAAATTAATGAATTCTAATTTCAAAGTAAAGCTAAAACAAATAAATTTTCACACCATTTTTTTTTTTTTTTTACTAAAGCTGAGTTGAAAGGTTTTTATTGGGTTTTAATATGGTTCCATCATTGATATTATTATATTATATACAATTAAGCACTTGCTAGTTGCTACCTCAACAGTTCTGAGATATTTTGTAAAAATTATTTGAAGTTACTTATTCTTATCCATTGCCAACTCTGAACCGAAACAAATAAATATATGAAAGTATATGTATGGGTGATGCACCGTCATTTTATTGTAGTTTTAGTTTTAATATTTTCAATTAATGAAATCAATCAAAGAAGTTTGATTCAATTTTAGAGTTAAGTTTCAATTTTGGACTGGATTAATGCTACTTTTCTGGTAGGCATAAACATTCTCACATTTTTACTCAGCCAAAGAGTGATGTTATCTTTTGTTCTCTCTCTCTCTTTTCTTTTTTTCTTGTAAGATAACCAACAATCTTATAACTTAGTGGTATTGCTCAATCTCCCTCAATTTCCAAACCACCAATTATTTTGGTAAGTAAAATAATATATGTTTTCAATTTAAAGTAAGCACTCAAATAGAGTCTAATTCAATTGCATGAAAATGATGATTGGAAAGATGTAAACTATGCACCAATTTCTTTATTTCTATATCCTTGACTCTGTATTTTTTATTTATTTATTTTTTTTATCTTGTTCTTTTTTTTTTTAGCTTGTGCTTTTGGATAAACATTTCGCTGATCTACTTATTTGCTTAAATTTGATTAAACCATAATTGTACACACAACGACTACAAGTCTACAATGACCAAATTTATGGAAAATTTTCAAAATTACACTTGTAATGACCCATGGAAAATACTAGTCATATTAGCTGTTACTCCCCAAAAGAACTAATCAAGTTACTATTTGAGCTCCTAATAGTCACTTATATACTCAAGATTATATGTTCTAAATAGTAAATACAAATCATTTATCTCACTGTTTGTATTTCATCTTATTTTATACCAATCACAATTTACCAAGTATTATTTTTACTTATTTTATAAAATAGTCAATATACAAAACTCTCATTTTTGTTAGATATAAAAAAGGTGATTAGTAACTTTAACTTTATTTTTTTGAGAGACTAATTTTCAAACTCAAGTGTATGACTTGTTTTTGGTGAAAGATATTTGTCATCTCATCAAAACTCAACCTCATCCTTTATGTCTATGGCAAGATTATAGGTTGATGTTTTATTTCAAAATTTGTTGAAGTTTTGGTGGTGGCTTGGTATGGTAAAGAGAAAACAAAAAATACATGCATCTCAATTTGCATTGAGCAGGCCTTGGTTTGGGAATTTGGGTTAATGGATTTGGGAGATCTAAGTTTACTCGTGGGTTTGGATCACTGCCGGCCCTTATGCCTAGGCCTAAATACCCTGCTTGTCCCTTTTTTTTTTTTTTTAGAAGGCTTTTAAGGCTCCCATTAAATAAACAAAAAACCTCAAAATTATACCCCAAATAAAAATAAAAATAAAAATAAAAATCCTAAAATTGTAGAATGATAAATAATTTTCTTAAAAAGAAAAAAACATATGTGGATTGAACAATAAGTCTAACAGAATTGAAACCCTAAATTGTTTTCTTCTTTAAAAAAGTTGAAAACTTACCAGTTACTAATTTCCTAATAATATATTGAAAACTTCAAACTTAAGGAAGTAGACAAAGTGCGTCACAGACTTATAATTCCAGCCCTTTTAATATTGTTTGTGTACCTAGACCAAACCTAATAATTATTACTTTTGTTCGTGCACCTATACCAAACCTTATTATAATTTATTTATTTTCTTGATCAGGTTTTGTTTGGATTACTGAATGTTCAATGTGTGTGTAAAATACCCTTGAACGTTTAGACCCCCAATTTACAAATTATCAATTCAAGTTTAATATCAAACAATGTATGTGCGGAATATAAACAAAAGTTTATACAGAATTGATAAACAATCTAAACCAAATAAAATTACATCCACGGCAAAAACTAAATGGTAAAGATTAAGGGAAGAGAAATGCAAACACAAGGACAACACAGTAATGTGTTATCGAAGAGGAAACCAAAGCACTCGGTGTAAAACCTCTCCGCCACCCTCCAAGCGGTCAATAATCCACTAGAGAATCAAGTTGGGATACATGAATAGCAGAAGACCCTCCAAGCCTAATCTACCCAGTGTACCTAAGCCCTCCAAGCTCCTACTCCAACGAGGTTGCGCCAAACCTTTTTCTTCTCTAGCTTACTAGATTCTGCTATAGCCCATAGCATTAACCAATATCAATTGTTTCCTTCCTAACTGCTTCCCAAAGCACCTAAAAGCTTTTTCACAGATATGGGTATGGTGAGAAAAGTTTTGGCTAATGAACCTCTCAAGCATGTAATAATGGATAGGGTTGAGAGTTTGAGGAATTTGAAAAGTCACTATATAAAAATTATGGATGAGTCAATCTTGTTTTTCTCTAGGATTTCTCTCTCAAAATTCTCTCTGGAAACTCTCCACATTTTGTGGGTATAAGGGGTATTTATACTGGGGTGAGAATGGAATGCAAATGGTCAGTTTTTCAAAATAGAGCTAGCTGGTGACTTGGCCTCCGACTTGACTGAGTCGCGAGTTCAAATTGCAAGCTAATTGAATGGCTAGTCTGGACTTTTTTTCCTGTAGTGCTACAGTTGGCATGATGGTTCAGCTTCTCTGCATGCTTCACTCGTGTGCTTCTTCTGGTTGCTTGCCAGTTACGAGCCACCAGCAAGATCCAATCGTGAGTCCCTGCTTCACTGTACAATCTTGAGCATTTTTTCATACTCTCTCACACACTACCCTTACACAATTCCCATCTAAATACAGGGTTTCTAAGTGCTAAATTACAAGCAAATTGGCACAGAATAAAGCCAATAAGATGGTTGATTAAATTCAACCTTACAATCTTCCTCTTTGACTATTCCATAACAAAACCCTACAACAAACTCTAGACTTAACATGTGAGTTAGGAACAGTTAAACAAAACTCACTCACACCTAACTCTAGAATCTGTGAAGCTTTTGTACCATAAAAACAAGTATCTCCTGAAACACAACAACACAGTATGATCATTGTATACAGAAAACTTGTAATGCATCTGAAGCAAACATTATGCGATCAAGCAAAATGGAATTAAGTAATAAACCATAGCTTGACCAAAAAGGAACAATCGCTATAAATAGTGACCACAATGCTCATCCACAAATGGAATGAACATCTGAACATGCAAGCTAATAAGCTCAATGCAAAGTATCATTTGCATGTCCAACACTTAACCGATACAAAAATTCAAAGTAATTGCATCAAGGATATAAATCCAACAAGGGCACAAGAGTGATGTACTTAAAGAAAATGAATGACATTTAACAGCAAGTACTAAAGTTACAAAGCATGGATACAAACCCTAAAAGCTTACAAAAGCAAAGTTACAAAAGTACCATAAACATCTGAATAACAACTTATATATAATACCAATGCACCAAGATCTTTAACCAAAGTATTAAAACCATATCCACACAAGAATTTATAAAAACATCAAGCAAATAGCTATAAACAAGCAAAACAAAAAAAATTTGTTAGACTATCCAAAAGTATGTGTGAGTGTATATGTACCAATTTCCTCTTCTTGGGCACATAACTCCCCCTTTCAATATATGCACTTCTCATTCTTGTGCTGCTCTCCCCTTTACTATATGCTATCTCTCCCCCTTTTTGACATGAATAGCTAAAGACTTTCTTCTAGCTTTTGCTGAATAGCATCTAACTGTGTCTCAATGGTTGTGAGACGCATTTGAACTTGGTTCTTGGTGGAGTAGAGATGCCGTTCTAAACCGGAAATCCGCTGAGACACATTCTCAATCAAAGAACTCAAACTGTCAGCTTAAGAGGTAGGAGGTGCATGCTGAGTGCTAGGTGTCTGCAACTCAGGAGTGTGAGGAGATGCAGACTCAATAGGCACAGGCGTAGTCTGAGTGGCTGAGCCATGACTAGAAGAAGTAGCAAGATGGAATTATTCATTGTTAGGTGCTTTAGAGGAGTGACTCTTACTTGCTTGAAGGGAAAACATAGACAATGGACGAAGACGATCAATTTTCTTCCCATCTGTTGGTGGACTTACCCCTTCAAGAACCATGATCTTCATGACAAGACTACAAAAAGGAATACATGCTGATCGAGCCACTGTTTTCCCAATGATCTAAAAGATGTGGGCACATATGTCAATCGGGGCCCCTGTGATGAGATCACATAGAAATTGCACTCTCCCAAGGTTGATGAATGCAGTGTTTGAGAGTGGATATAGGTTGAAGAACATGATCAATTTGAGAGTCGTTAGATCAGGTGCAAACGTTGCAGTCCCTATGGATGTTCCTTTGCTTGAAACCTCATGGTCAGGCCCAAGAACTTGAAGAATGTCCTGTATCTGAGGCTGTCTATCATCATACGTAGTGAGGTCTACATCTGCTAGTCTAGTGATGCAAAGAGCCTTTGCGATGTAGTCTAGATTGATGGAAAACTCTTTTCCTCGTACCCAACACTTCAACTCTACTCTGGTGTATCTTGCATTTGAATAGAATTCTTTGACTAATTCATCAATCGGGTCCTTGAAGTTCCCAAACAGATCATCCTAATCTTTTGCTTCAAATATCCTAGGGATAAATGTTGTTCCCAAAGTATCAAATTTGACAACCCTTTCCACCACAGTAGGAGCCTTTCTAAAAATGTTGTCAAAGGTTTATGAGTAGAGTGGAGTCCGGAATTTCTCAATGTTTAAAGCTTGAGACGAACTTTGAGTCCGTTTTGAAATAGGAGAGGATGAAAGATTAGTTACAGGCTCTTTTCCTCGAGAAGAACAACAACACATTTGTAGAATAACATACACATAGCAAAGAACCAAGTGCAAAGCCACAATACACAAACATAAACTTGATTAGATCCAAGTTAGTCCATGAAATAAACACACATTGTCATTGAGAAAGACATATCACTTAAACAGCGTGAAAGAACTAAGTATTCAAAAAAAAAAAAAAATCATGTAAGAAAATATAATCGACAAAGGTGCAAGAGATGTGCAAATGTGATAAGTGTGCAGGCACAAATAAGCACAATATAGTCTACAAAATCCATAGAAACACATGTACCAATCTTTGAGACATAATACAAGGAGCATGATCTGCACAGCACAGAACAATCTAGATATACTACTCAAAAATGAGAAACATGCATGAAAACATGTATATCAAGCATCATAAAAGCAATGTCAACAAGAACCATGGAACAAACTCAAACATAAATACCTAACCCATATTTGAAACAACATATATCTTAAAAACAACCAACAACTCAAAAATTCAAGAAGGCAGGGCTATAATCATGAAATACTTAGTGAAAATAAGAAAACTCATACCTTTTTCTTGGAAATTGAAGATGAAATGATAAGCAACAATGGAGGTTTGTGTTGTGAGAAACACGGTAGGTTTGAGAAAGGTTCTATCAGGGAAGACAATGAAAAGTCAGTATAAGTTCAAGGGAAAACTGCCCTTAAAGCGCAAAACACGCGTTTTTCGCGACTAAGTCAAGTTGTGTGCAAGTTGCGAGACACCTAGAAACCAGAAATTTTGAAAATTTTTCTAAGTGTTTTTCTCAACTGGATGGTCTACCTACAAGGAAGTCGCGAGGTAAGCTGTGAAAATTTCTGTGTACCCTTCACGACTAGACCTTCCACCCACGAATAAGTTGCCACACTGAGTCGCAAGAAACATAAAAACCCAAATTTTGAAAAATATTCTAAGTATTTTTTGTGACTAGGACATTGACCTGCCAATGAGTCGCAAAAAATCTCTGTGTGGGCTCATGACTGTGCCATGCGACTGAACCAACCTGCGACTAAGGCGACTGAACCAACTTGCGACTAAGTCGCTAGAACAAGACAACACTGTTTTTGAAGATTTAAACAATTTTTGCAAAAACAAAATACTTTTCAAAAACAACTAAACACACAAAAATATTTTTGTGATTGATCAACAAGGATTGAGCATGTGAAAACACATTTAATCAAGTACAATCACACAAATGAATAAGGCATTCATTGAACATAGACATGTGTGATGTGTGTGTGTATCAAAAATGAGACAGTCCTTAGTTTAATGTGAAGCTTCAATGATCAATTCAACCAAGACATACACAATTAGCACTAGATAATGTAACCCATCTCAATTATAGAAATATGCATATATGACCTCCCACAAAAACTTGATAACATAACTTTGAAGCTTTTTATTTGGCTCCAAACACATCATATCATTTGATCTTTTTGAATCAATACATCTTATTGTGAGATCGATGTTTGAAATTTTTGATATTTCAATAGATGAGCTAGCCTTTGGCTTTTTGGGCATCATACATTTTATTTTAAGTCGCTTTCCCTTTTTCCTCTTCAAATACTAGTATGTGCGACAGGCTTTTGCAATTCATTATCTCTTTTCATTTGGAGATTTACATTTGTTGAGCTTTTTTAAGCAAAAAAAATAAAATAAATGAGTGGGAAGATATATAAACACAAGTCTATGCATGTCTCAAGATCAACAAAATCATTTACTAATCATTCATGACAAGTTTGAAGATCTATTTACAACAATCACATAGATGTCAAGATTTCTTCCACAATGATATAAGTGCATAGGGAACAAGCTACGCTCGTAAATGCACAAAGCCATTTGTACGAAAGTACAAGGCAAAACATGCTTTGAGACAGAACTCAACAATATAGATCAAACTTTTTGGATTTTCTACTTCTTATGTGTTTTTGAATTTTTGACACAAAAGCAAGAAAAAGATTGATCTAAAACAACAATGTAAAAACATTTAAAAACAATGCAAACAAAAACAAACACTTTTCAATTCAAACTAGCACCAAGCACACAACCAAGCATTGTCGCAAAAACATAGGAAGTATTAATGCATGGACATGTTGTAATGCTTATGCATAAGTACCCTTCTTCACCCACACGCCATGTGCGTTTGGGGGTGATATCCCTATAGGATTGGGTACGAGTGTTAGGACTTTCAAACCTTCTAGTGAAGCTTTCCAAGCAAGTGGTGAATGCACCGATCATCTTCATCACGTCTATCACACCAGGATCACCATTTTGACCTCTTGATGACTCAACAACGCAAGTCCTCTTGTTATTTCTTGGTCCTCTTGACCTTTGATCAGTTGCATTCTTCAATGCTCTAAGCTTATGACAATTGGGTCGGGTGTGTCCTTAAAGTCCACACTGATGGTAAACATGGTTCGTCCTAGGGCCTCTTTGTGATCTTGGAAAAGATTTCCCTCTGGCTTTAGACTTGACCACAGATTGGTTCCAGGGCTTGTTCAACACCCTTTGGTCAGTCACAATATTCTTCTTTTCAACCTTTGCCTTCTCCACAGTAGGGCCAACTATAACCGGCTCTCTGGCCTTCATAAACTTCACTTCTTTAGAGATATTCTCCAGTATATCCCAATCTAGTTCTATCAGAGAACGATTTTTGTTGAGAAAGCACTTCATCAAGCTTCTTAGTGGAGACCCTTTCGATATTGGCATTTGCTTGAATCACTTCAAGCTCAAGAAATTTGACCTTTATGTAAGCTTCAATCAGCTCACCATTCAACATCTCTATCTTACACTTAGCCTCCTTATAACACAGTAGAAGACTTTTATAGTCCTCCTCTGTCTTCTTCATCTTCTTCAAGGCTGCCTTGGCCACCCTTTCATACTCTCCCGACTTCTCAAGGAGTGAGTTGTAGTTCTTTTGAAGACTGGCTGTGCTTTCATCTTCTTTAGCATCTGATTTTTCAACAACTCCCATTAATTCTTCATCACTATGGTCCGCAAGCTCTTGTACAAGCAAATTCAAGTCCTCCAAAGACTTAACATGAGTAATAGCCATAAAAGCGGAGTAATTCCCTTCTCCATCATAACTTTCCTTAGAATCAAAATTGGATGAATCCGAGTCACTAAGAGTTATGGCATATGCTTTACCTTTCATTCTCAAATAATTAGGACATTCCTTTTTGAAGTGTCCATGCCCGTTGCACTTGAAGCAAGTGATTCCTTGTGTAGATTGGGATTCCTTTCCATCTTTCCTTTTGAATTCCTTTTTCTCCTTCCTGGAACTTTGGAATTTCCCTTTATCACCAAATTTTCCATTGTGCTTGAATTTCAAGAATTTTCGAAAATTTTTCACGAGGTAGGCAACATCTTTCTCGACAACATCCTCATATGATGAGTCGTGAACTTCCACCCCTTCATTAATTGTCTTAAGAGCAAGAGATTTGCCCTTCCTTTGTGTGGGCAGCGACAATTCATAAGTTTGAAATGAGCCAATCAGTTCTTGGACTTTGACATCATCAAGGTCCTTACACTCTTCAATCGTTGTCACCTTGGCGTGGAAGCTTTCCGGTAATGACCGAAGGATTTTCCTGACTATTTTTGAGTCCTCCATTTTCTCACCCAAGTTAAACTTGCCAATGACTACCTCATTCAGCTTGTTATGGAAAGAGTCAAATGACTCGTCCTCACTCATTTTCAGCTTCTCAAACCGAGTGGTCAGCATCTACAACTTAGTGTCTTTCACTTTCTTCGTTCCATCATACGTAGTCTCCAATATCTGCCATGCCTCCTCGGCAATAGAGATGTGAGATATCCTGTGGAACGCATCTGGAGATACACCACAAAAAATAGCGTTAAGTGCTTTGCTATTTGCATTAGACATTGTGAGGGTTGCCTTATCCCACGTGGATTAGGCCGCCTCTGGCCTAATCCATTCAATATCCACCGCATCCCAAACAGTTTCATTCATTGAACACAAAAATGCCGTTATCTAGACTTTCCAAAAGGTATAGTTGCTATAATCAAAATATGGTGGAGCATTTAAAGATTAAGACTAGTCCATCTCAATATGGGGTCAAGAATCGCACTAAGGTGTTTAAACCACAAAGAGTGCACCCACTTTGATACCAATTGAATGTTCAATATGTGTGTAAAATACCCTTGAACGTTTAGACCCTCAATTTACAAATTACCAATTCAAACTTAATATCAAACAATGTATGTGCAGAATATGAACAAAAGCTTATAACATAATTGATAAAAAATCTAAACAAAATAAAATCACATCCATAACAGAAATTAAATGGAAAAGATTAAGGGAAGAGAGATGCAAACACAAGGACAACATAGCGATATGTTATCGAAGAGGAAATTAAAGCACTTGGTGTAAAACCTCTCCACCGCCCTCCAAGTGGTCAATAATCCACTAGGGAATCAAGTTGGAATAGATAAACAACAGAAGACCCTCCAAGCCTAATCTACCCAGTGTACCTAAGCCTTCCAAGCTCTTACTTCAATGAGATTGCGCCGAACCTTTTTTTCCTCTAGCTTACCGGATTCCGCTATAGCCCATAGCAACAACCAATATCAATGGAGAGGGTTGAGAGTTTTGGCTAATGAACCTCTCAAGGATGTAACAATGGAGAGGGTTGAGAGTTTGAGGAATTTGAAGAAACACTATGTAAAGAATATGGATGAGTCAATCTTGTTTTTCTCTAGGGTTTTTCTCTCAAAATTCTCTCTAGAACCTCTCTACATTTTGTGGGTATAAGGGATATTTATAATAGGGTGAGAATGGAATACGAAGAGTCAGTTTTTCAAAATAGAGCTGGCTAGCGACTTGGCCTCGTGACCTGTCTAAGTCATGAGTTCAAGCCGCGAGCTAACCGAATGACCAGTCTAGACTTTTTGTCTTGTAGTGCTACAACTGGCATGACAGTTCAGCTTCTTTGTATGCTTCACTCGTGTACTTCTTTTGGCAGCTTGCCAACCGCGAGCCAATTGTGAGATCTAGTCGTGAGTCCCTGCTTTATTGTACAGTCTTGAGCATTTCTTTACACTCTCTCACATACTACCCTTACATAATTCCCACCTAAATACAGGGTTTTAAGTGTTGAATTATAAGTAAATTGGCACCGAATAAAGCTAATAAGATGGTTGATTAAATTCAACCTTACAATTACAATGCTGAACCATGTTGTAAGGTTGAATTTAATCAACCATCTTGTTGGCTTTATTCCGTGCCAAATTTGCTTGTAATTCAACATTTAGAAACCCTATATTCAGGTGGGAATCATGTAAGGGTAGTGTGTGAGAGAGTGTGAAGAAAAACTCAAAAGTGTGCAACTCAACAGGACCTCGCAACTGGATCTCACGGCTAGCTCGCAGTAAGTCGCCAAAGGAGGTACACGTGTGAAGCATGCAGAAAAGCTGAAGAGTCACGGCAATTGGAGCACTACAAGACAAAACTTCCAGTCTAGCCAGGCTATTAGTTCATGACTTAGACTCGCGACTTAGTCAAGTCGTGAGGCCAAGTTCCCTGTCTACTCTGTTTAGGAAAAACTGACTTTTCGCATTCGAAACACACACTAGTATAAATACCCCTTATACCCATGAAATGTAGAGAGCTTCCAAAGAGAATTTTGAGAGAGAAGCCCTAGAGAAAAATAAGATTGACTCATCCACAATCTTCATCCTTTGATTCTCCAAATTCCACTAATCTCAACCTCTCCATTGTTACATCCTTGAGAGATATATTACGCAAATCCTTTTCTCACGATACCCATATCTGTGAGAAGGTTATTTGGCACTTAGGAAGCAATTAGGAAGGGACCAATTGATATTGGTTGATGCTATGGGCTATAGCGGGATCCAGTAAGCTAAAGAAGATAAAGGTTTGGCTTAACCTCGTTGGAGCAAGAAGCTTGGAGGGCTTAGGTACACTAGGTAGATTAGGCTTGGAGAGTCTTTTCCTATTCATGTATCCCAACTTCATTCTTCAGTGAATCATTGACCGCTTGAAGGGCGGCGGAAAAGTTTTACGCTGAAGACTTCAGTTTCCTCTTTGATAACACATCGCTATGTTATATTTGTGTTTGCATCTCTCTTCCCTTAATCTTTGCCATTTAATTTCTGCGGTGATTGAGATTTTTTTTTGTTTAGATTGGTTTATCAATTCTGTTTTATCTTATTTTCATGTTTTGCACATATATTGTTTGATAATAAGTTTGAATTGGTAATTTGTAATTTGAGGGTCTAAACGTTCATAGGTGTTTTATACACATATTAAACATTCACATGTTACTAGTAGTTGTTTGACCAATCATTTAGGTACCTTTTTTTTTTTTTTCAAATATATATTGTAAGTTCACGAATCACAAGCGAAAACATCATTTGAACTGGTCTTTATCAAAATTATTAATTATTACATTATTTATTATTATAGAATCATTCTCATTGGTTTGGAATTTGAGATTTTGATACTACAAGAGAGGACTACAAGAGAGACTAATTTTCAAACTTGAGTCCATGATTTGTTGTTTTTGGTGATTGAAAGATATTTCCATCTTATCAAAACTAAACTTCTTCCTTTATGACTATGGCAAGGTGTTAGGTTGATGTTTTATATAAGGTTGAATTTATTCAACCATGTGTTGGCTTTATTCCGTACCAAATTTTCTTGTATTTTAGCAATTAGATACCCTATATTTAGGTGGGAATCATGTAAGGGTTATGTGTAAGTGAATGTGAAGAATTCAAGTGTGTGAGCATTCAAAGTGATTCTCGCGACTAGATCTCACGAGTGACTCGCGATTGGCAACTCGCCAAAATGCCACACATGTGAAGCATGCAGTAAGCTAAAGGGTCACAACAACTGGAGCACTACAGAACAAAAATGTGCAATCTGGCCTAGCAGTTATCTCGTGACTCAAACTCACAACTCATCCCAGTTGCCAAAAAGCCCTGTTTTGCAGAAAAATGATTTTTCACATTTCTCATGTACCCTACTAGAAATATCCTTATATCGATGAAATGTAGAGAGCTTCCAGAGAGAATTTTGAGAAAGAAATCCTAAAAAAAACCAAGATTGACCCATCCACAATCTTAGACATTTGATTCTCCAAATTCCTCTACTCACACACACTCTCCATTAACATACCCTTGAGAGGTGTCAAATTCTTATCTCACCATACCCATATTAGTGAAGAGGTAATTTGGTGCTTGGGAAGCAGTTCGGAGATAAGCAATTTATTTGGTTGATGCAATGGGCTTATTGCGGGATCCGAAAAGTTAAAGAAGACACGGTTAGACTTAACCTTGTTAGAGCAAGAATCTTGGAGGGCTTAGGTGCATTTGGTAAATTAAGCTTGGAGAGTCTATTGCTATTCGTGTATCCCAACTTTATTTTTTAGTGGATTATTTCACCGCTTGAAGGGCGGCAGAAAGGTTTTTCGCTGAATTCTTTGATTTCCTCTTCGATAACACATGCTGATGTTATCTTTGTGTTTGCATCTCTCTTACCCTTACTCTTACCTTTTAATTGCTGTTGCGTTGTAATTAATTATGGTTTATAGTTGTTTACTTATTTGGGTATAGCTTGTACTTATCATTCTGCACTTCTATTGTTTGAGTATAAGCTTGTGTTGATTATTTTGAAATTGGGGGTCTAAACATTCATTAGTGTTTTGCACACTAAGTGAACTTTCAGTTTATTTCAAAATTCATTGATGTTTACCAGGTCTTGGTTTGGGAAATTGGGTTTTGTTTGGGAATTTGGGTCGATGGATTTGGGTGAGCTAAGTTTGCTCATGGGTTTGGAACACTGCCGGCTCTTATGCCTAGGCCTAACGCCCCCACTGCCCCAAAAAAAAAAAGGTTTGGGGGGGGGGGGGGGTGGGGACGGTTCCCATTAAACAAACGAAAGACCTCAAAATTATACAAAAGAAATCCTAAAATTGTAGAATGATAAATTATTTTCTTAAAAGAAAAAAAAAATGTTGGTTTTGCATTCCTTCCCATCTTCAAAAAAGCTCCAAAAATATTGAGCAAGAAATCTAATAGAATCATAACTCTAAATTGTTTTCTTATTTAAAAAAAATTGTTATGAGTTTGCTATGAATGTGTCAGAATAATCATTGAAAATTAATTTTCCTAACAACTTTCAAAAAGTAAGAAGAGTAGTTTTTAAAAACTATATAAAAACTTGAATAAATAATATTTAAATATTAAAAAATTCACAAAAATTATAGTCTTAATCCCAAAATATATTAAGCCGGCAATGATTTGGATGAATGAGTTCCGGAGGTTCGTGAGTTGGTCGTGCCTCTGCATGCTTAGCATTGTGTTTGCCATGTTTCAGTACTGTGTTTAAATTTGTGGAGTGTGTGTTCAAATTTGTGTTTAAATTGTGAGGGGTCTCCAATTCACAATGAATTTCCTCAAAAATTCCACAACATTTTATTCATTAAAGGAACATTGTCAATACATTCTCACATGATGCATTGACTGCGTTCAATACATGTGTCACATATTTTTTTTAGCTTTACATACATACATAACAAAGAACACATGCACAAACGCCATGCACAAGTAGGGCAATAGTTGAGAGAGACTCAAATGATTTTTTAGTTATTAGCAGCTTGCATCTCTAGCTGCCTACACACATTACGCATGGTTGGGCGAGACTGAGGATGGGCACATAAACATAAAAGTGCTAAGTTCTGCATTACAGCTAATTCATCAGCAATCTTTAGACTACTAGGAGGTGAGAGACGATCATCTAACACATTTTTGAGGGGGACGCTTGTACCAGTTGAGGAATTTAGATTAGTGATTAGTTCGCCTGGATGCTTTCCCATAAGAACTTCAAGTACCAAAACACCAAAGCTATAAACGTCACATTTTTCAGTTACTATCGATGTGTAAATAAGCTCTGCACAAAATCAACGTTGTGTACAACAAAAGGAAGTTGTACTTCTCAGTAATTATACATTTAGTTAGGTTAAAAGGAATAAATTAATGAATATATAGCTAAATGGTTGTTTAATACATAATAAAAGTTGGACAAAGTTTTAGAACAAACTTAGTTGTAATCTAAGACCACAGCTTCGCTTAATATCTTTTCCTAGATGTAAATTTTGACAAATTTACCATTGGATTACATTTCCTTCTTACATTCTCCATGTTTATAAAATTTCGAGAAAATCAAAGGTCAATAGCTATGTCAACAATCAAAGTTTAAATTTTAAATTTTGTTGTCTAAAATTATGCATAAAAAATAAGTTTAAAGATATAATAGTAAATAACATTTGATTGGCATAGAATTTGACATTTGTTAAGAACATGCAATTTAATAATTAGATTTTCAAAATATATAACAATATTAATTTTTGTTGTGGGATTTGTAATATAGCCTTAGGCTACAAGCAAGTATAACCAAGTTTTAGCCAAACTTTGTCCATAAAAGTTTACTGATCCCCAACTAAAAATTAGCCAAAAGAAAAAAAGCCATTAAAAAAAATCTAAGAAAAAAAAAATCCTTGAGAGAGGAGCTTTAAAGTTTACCAGGGGCAAGATAGCCATATGTGCCTGCAATTGTTGTCCAACTAGATGAATTAGGCTTTAGGAACCTTGCAATGCCAAAATCTGAGATACAGGCTTCAAGGTTTGAGCTTAGCAAAATATTTTTGCTCGAAATGTCACGATGAATTATAGGTGGAGACATGATGTATATAAGATAAAGCTTGAGCTACACCTTTAACTACTCATACCCTAGTTGCCCAATCTAGCTCCTTTGCTCCTTCACTGCCCAGCATATCAGCTAAGCTTCCTCTTTCCACAAACTCATAGACCAAAAATGAGTGCACTTCTTGGAAACAAAACTCAAAAAGCTTCACAATGTTTCGGTGTTTTATTTCTGTTAAAGTTGCTACCTCATTAGTAAAACTCTTTATATCTTCAGTCTTTGTTCCCTCGGCCAGGGACCTCAGCTTCTTCACTGCAAACACTTGAGTGCCTGGGATCTCCACTTTATAAACTTTTGCAGTTCCCCCCACCCCAATACAGTACTTGTCATCAAAGCTTTCTGAAGCTTCTATAATGTCTTTATACACGGTCTTCCCATCAAAGTACCATATCGAGAATGGATTTTCACTGTTTGATGTGCTTTCATCTTTCGCCATATTTCTTGAGTGCTTCTTATCGAGAAATAAAAAAATCCCAATAGACGTAATTGAAAGTGACAATGCACCAACTAAAGAAGCAACAACGATTATTACAAGTTTGCTTTTCATATTCCCACCGCCTTTCTTTATAACTGGGGCATTGCATAGTCACAAACCTTGGATTTCGCCACAAAGGTCTTTGTTGTTACTGAAAGCCTCGGGCGTAGCTGACCGAAAGATTTTTCCCTCGGGAAGAGGACCCTCCAAATTGTTGTTTGACAAGTTGATGCTTATCAAGCTCACCATGCTGCCTAGTGAAGTGGGGACTAAACCATTGAGGTTATTGTTGGAGAGATTCAAGTTTTCCAAATCTGAAAGGCTGCCAAGCTGAGGAGGTATCCCGCCCATCAGTGAATTGAAACTCAAATCGAGGTCTTGTAAGGCACGAAGATTACCGATTTGGTAGGGAATCGTCCCATTCAAGCAATTTTTGCTCAAAGATAAACTTTGTAGCTTCCAACAGTCTCCCATTTGATCTGGAATCGACCCACCAAGCATGTTTATAGAAAGGTCAAGAGACTCCAGATTGGACAGTCCTCCAATTCCTGCCGGTACAGCACCAGAAAGCTTGTTGTCGTTCAGTATTAGGTAGGACAATTTGGATAACTTTCCAATTTCTGCTGGTATATTACCCGACAATTGATTGGAAGAAAGGTCAAGGTATCCAATTTGGCTCAATTCAACAATCTCATTGGGAATTGTGCCACTAATCATGTTCCCTGCAACTCTCAGCACTGTCAAGTTTTTGCTTTCACCCCAGTTTGGTGAGAGTTTACCTCGCAACCTGTTGTAACTCAAATCAATATAAGTTAGATTTGGATAAACTCCAAAATCCTGGTCTATATATCCTGTTAGTTGGTTATGTTCAAGCCGAACCCTGTACAACGTTCGACAATGTTTAAGACTAACTGGGATAGGACCAGTGAAATTGTTAAAGGCTGCACTGAAATTGACAAGCTTTCCACCCTGGCACACTATGAAATTGTTCTCGGCCAGGTGCAGAGCAACTAATGAAGATAGATTTCCTATTTCATCTGGCACAGAACCAGATAACTTGTTAATGAACAGGAACAAATTTTCTAGTTTTAAACTCCCTAAGCTAATAGGAATTTTTCCTGAAAGCTCATTTTGGTTAAGGAGAAGTGTGGTTAAGTGACTCAAATTACCTATAGATGGAGGGATTGGACCACAAAAGTGATTCCCATCAAGGGCCAGAATAACTAGGTATTTCAAATTTCCTATTTCTTCAGGAAATCTGCCACCAAGCTTATTTATTTGGAGGAGAAAATTCTTGAGACTAAGGAGGCCGGTTTTGGACAGACTGGTTCCATCAGGGAATAGACGACGGTCTAGTTCTCCGATTATATTGTTTCGGGAAACGTCAAGCTCATAAACCTGAGTGAGATTAGCAAGAGAAAGAGGTAATGAGCCATTGAGGGAATTTGTGGAAAGGTCAAGATATTGGAGTTTTGAAAGTGTACCAATGTTTGTTGGTATGGTACCCGTGAGGTTGTTCACTTTGAGATCAAGGCGAAGAAGGTTTGGAAAGGAAGAGACATCTAAATTTTGGAGGGTACCTCTCAATCCCATAAATGCAAGGTTTATTCCAGTTATACTTCCTTCATTGTTGCACGCTATTCCGCTCCATCTGCATGGACTTGAAGCGGTGGCATTGATGTGTGCTACCCATGACTGCAGAATCTGTTGGTCTGGGAGGCTTTCTTTCCATTTGAGTAGAGCCTCAATTTCTGTGTTTGATCTTGGATTATAGCCTTGCAGGAGGATAGCAAAACCAACCATCCAACTAATAGTGTAAATGAAACATGTTTTGACTGTTCTTGGCCAGTCATCCGGAATCGTTTTTATTACCGTTCCGACTGCGAATACACGGTGTAAAAGCACTGCGATGTGGTATAAATACCATTTTTAGTGCTTTTAATCTACAGTCCTATCATATCTAATTATTAAAAAAAAAAAAAAAGTTTTTTTTAATAATATTTTTTGGCTTGCCGGAGGGGGAGGGTGAATATTTTCCAAGCCTGAAAGACTCGCTCAAGAACACATAATAACCAATGAGATTTTAAGTCATGATTAAAAATAGCAAAGGATGTCCAACCCTCTTCATCTCTATTTATCAAGGTAACCATTTTACCGCTGAATTTAACTATTATCAATGATATCAGTTCCTTTTCTTTTGTGGAATTTAACTTCCGCCGTAAGTGGGTTCTAGTTAGCTCAACTAATAAAGTATCTGATGGTTGTATAAGAGATCTGGAGTTCAATCCTCGCCTACATCAAAAACAAATTTGTGTCTTGGTTTCATGATAAAGAGTATAATTAAGAGCGGACGCCATAGATTAAAACTCTAAAAAAAACTTCCCCTATAAGCAATTAACACGTTTTCGTCCGCAAGAAACAAATGGAATTTTTCTATTAATTATCAACGAAATATTTCCAAATTCTAATGATATTTTTCTTGACCTAACTTTTAGTTTTTTTTAGTAGAATTCATGACTTAACTAGTTATTTCATCACTACTATATTTCACATTTTCCAATTTTGAACTCCTTTAGAATTTGGATGACAATGCAGAACCAATGTGCCATCTTGAAAATATCTTTGGCCAATTGTCAGTCTCAATAGTCTTTCAAAGAAATATTTCCAAATTACAACGATGTTGTGCTCGACCTAACTTGGCCATCTTAAAATTATGTTTGGCCAATTGTCACTCTCAATAGTCTTTCAAAGAAATATTTCCAAATTACAACGATGTTGTGCCCGACCTAACTTGGCCATCTTGAAATTATGTTTGGCCAATTGTCACTCTCAATAGTCTTTCAAAGAAATATTTCCAAATTCCAACAATGTTGTGCTTGACATAACTTGGTTATTTAATTACTACTTTATATCACGTTCTCCTATTCTAAACACCTTTGGAATTTGGATTACAATGCGGAACCAATGCGGTAGGCTGAAATTGTGTTTGTCCAATTGTCACTCGCAAAAGTCCTTCAATGAAATATTTACAAATTCCAACGATATTTTTCTTGACATAACTTGGCTATTTATGTATGTTTTTAGACCCCTTGACACTGGTTGTTTAACCTAGTTATTTAACCAAGTGATTACGTAGATAAATTATTCAGTTCTAGGTTAACACAAGAAAATCATATCATCTAAATAATGCGAAAATATAAAGAACACAATGATATGATAACCCAGTAAAACCAAACCAGTAAAAAAGCTAGGGAGGATTTAACCGAGCTACCCTTAAGGTAAAACAGATTCAGTATGAAATAATTGAAGTTTTTACAATAAAACTGAGACCACTAACATCCTATTGCTACTTTGAGTAGAAAGCTTACTACCACGACCACTATGAAGGAGTTAACACGTTTTTGTCCACAAAAAAGCAAATGGAATTTTTCTATTGGATATCAACAAAATCTAATGATATTGTTCTTGACCAAACTTTTTTTTTTTTCCTTTTTTTAGCAGAATTCATGACCTAACTTGGTTATTTAATCACTACAATATTTCACATTTTCCAATTTTGATTGCCTTTAGAATTTGGATTACAATGCAGAACCATTGTGCCATCTTGAAATTTTGTTTGGCCAATTGTCACTCTCAATAGTCTTCCACAGAGATATTTCCAAATCCCAACGATATTGTGCTTGACCAAACTTGGTTATTTAGGGCACATTTGGTACGCTGTAATAACTCTTGTAATGGAATAGTTATTCATGTGTAATATCAACTTGGTCATTTGGTTGCATTTTTATTATATGGATTAGTTATTACATAGGAATAACTATTCTATAAATTGAAGAATAGCTATTCATCTTTAAAATAGATGTAATAGATATTCCTTAGTGCATATAATAGGTTTTAAAATTAATATATTTTCATAAATATAAAGTTTCCTTAGACATCATCTTTTCCAAGCTTTTCATATGTAACAACCAAAACTTATGAATAGTAATAGTTATTTCATTACAATGTCTTCTATTTCCAGTATTAAAGATTACTATTCCTAATATAATCTATATTCAGTGTACCAAACGTACCCTTAATTACTACTTTATATCACGTTTTCCTATTCTAAATACCTCTGGAATTTGGATTACAATGCGGAACCAATGTGGTACCACTAACATCCTATTGCTACTTTGAGTAGAAAACTTACTACCACGACCACTATGAAGGAATTAACACGTTTTCATCCTCAAAGAAATAAATGGAATTTTTCTATTGGTTATTAATGAAATATTTCCAAATTCTAATGATATTGTTCTCGACCTAACTTTTTTTTTTTTAGCAGAATTCATGACCTAAATTGGTTATTTAATCACTACTATATTTCACATTTTCCAATTTTGAATACCTTTAGAATTTGGATTACAATGCAGAACCAATGTGCCATCTTGAAATTATGTTTGGCCAATTGTCACTCTCAGTAGTCTTTCAAAGAAATATTTCCAAATTCCAACGATATTGTGCTTAACCTAACTTGGTTATTTAATTACTACTTTATATCATATTTTCCTATTCTAAATACCTTTGGAATTTGGATTACAATGAGGTTGGCCGAAATTGTGTTTGTTCAATTGTCACTCTCGAAAATCCTTCAACGAAATAATTACAAATTCCAACGATATTGTTCTTGGCCTAACTTGGTTATTTATGTATGTTTTTATATTCATTAACACAAGTTGTTTAACCTAGTTATTTAACTAAGTGATTACTTAGATAAAGTATTCAGTTCTAGGTTAACACAATAAAACATATCATGTAAATAATGCGAAAATATAAAGAACACAACGATATTATAGCCCAGGAAAACCTAACCGGTAAAAATCCTGGGTTGGATTTAACCTAACTATCCTCAAGGTAAAACAGATCCATTATGAAAGAATTGAAGTTTTTACAATATAACTTAGACCACTAAAATCCTATTGTTTTCTCGAGTAGAGAACTTACTACCACGACTACGTGATAGCTCCAAGTCCACAGACTACTTCTTTCTTTGATCTACTGCAACTACAAGTTCTCCTACTTGTGACTTTGAGACTCTACTCAAAGGTTTCAGATCTTCTTTTATGTTCTTTATGTAGCAATTGAAGAGATCATCAAATTCTTGGCATGAATCTTGATCTTGACAACTCCTTGTGTATGTATGAAGGTAAACACCTCTAAATCTCACAGAAGATCCAACACACAACTCTCCAAAAGACTTCTAAAACTTAGCTAGGGTTTTTCCTTTTATACTTGAAGTAAAACACTTAACCCTACACGTCATATGGGCTTGGACTGAATTGGAAATTTTGTTAAAAATTAAATCTACGCGAGTTTTGATCGATCGAGTCAAATTTTTGATTGATCGAGTCTTGCAAATTTTGTCAAATAACTTCTACAATCACTCGATTCCAATTTATGGAGTCACCGTTATATTTAACTTCAATTAAAGCTTGAATAGTGTATCCAACAACCTTGATTATATAATTTTTGACATATTCTTAATCAAGTCAATCTTCTTCGCTTTTGACCAATCACACCTTGCCCCAAACTTGGGTTAGCTATTATAAACTTCAAGCAAAAATTAACAATTCCTTCTTCTTTTCCACTTATTTTAAACCACTGTTCAAAAAAACCAACTTATTCCACACGTAATTGCCAATAACCAAAAAAATGCAAGAACTGATGGCCGTATTGACTGGAGTCAATCTATGCAAAGGGACCCATGCAATGGAAAATTAGCTTGCTTTGATAGGGAGATGATGACACAATGAAAAATCCAAAAATCTTCCAGAGAGCAATATTTCTTTGATTGTAATAGGATCTTGACTTGAAGTTTATATGAGCTAAGTAGCTAACCCATGATTGGGGCTAGGTGAGTTTGGTCCTCATTGCATTTGCATGGGTTTTTCCCCTTCCTTGACAGGTCCTTAATTGAATCGCCGCCCAAGCATATGGTAAATGGGCTTGTACAATTCCACAAATAAGGTTATTGCAGCTGGATCTGTGTCACTATCTAGAAGCGAAGACTAATGTTTCTTACCTAGTCAGTGTAAGTGGGTTGGTATATTACATGCAATGATGGAGGAAGCGTAACTGAGATTTACAGGTATGGCATCATTTTTGCACTTTATGACACCAGACTCCACATGTTAAAGTTGTGTGATTGTGTGAGATAATTGAGTGATAAGTAAAAGTATGAAAGATATAGCATATATAAAGGTTTATGTAGTTTGGTCTAATGACCTTCGTCAACAATAAGAAAACCCTTAATGACTACATATGGTATTAATATAAGCAATACTTTTTACAATGAGCCTAATGTAGAGTTTATATACTAGAGAATATTTGACTAATCTTAGAATAACTTAAGACTAATATACAAAGTTAATTAGTATTTTGGCATCCCATTAAGGGAGAAGATACAAAATTATCAATTAATAATAATAATAATCATTTGAAGTTATCCGTTTAGTGCTAAAAGTTGGAACCTTTATTAAATTGTAGGGCTATGCACCATTTTCTGTTTCCACTAATCTAATTAAGGACCTAACGTTTTATAAAGTTTTAGAAGTAAATCATGGCTATTACACCATTTACTGATTCCACTAATTAATCTAATTAAGGACCTCATATGAAACCTTTAATGAAGTGTTAGAAATAAATCATGACCATTACATCAATTACTAATTCCACTAATCTAAGGACCTCATATGGAACCTTTGATAAATTGAAAGAAATAAATCGTGGCAATTAAACCATTTGCCGATTACACTATTCAGATTCTTTAAAAAAAAGAAGAAAAAAAAAATTGCAAACTTCGCAGCAATTCCACTATCAGTAATCCAACAAGGACGCAATTGCATTATGAGGTTCTTGTGACGAACAGCATGACTTTATAGCAATATAGGCCCTGGCTAGTGACATACGCAGTTTTCTCCTGATCTTCCTTCTTCATTAGGATCTGGTTATAACCTGATAAAGCATCCATGAAAGTTAACAATTCATGACCAGTTGTCAAATCAACGAGCTGGTCAATTCTGGGAAAGGGAAAACTATCTTTAGGGCATGCATTGTTTAAGTCTGTGAAGTCCACACACATTCTCAACTTTTCGTTGGACTTTTTTACCATGACAACATTGGTAAGCCATTCGGGGTAGTAAACCTCTCGAATAAATTCGGTGGCTAAAAGCTTTTCCACCTCTTCCATAACTACTTTGTTTCGCTCTGGGGCAAATACTCATCTCTTCTGTTGAACGAGCTTCTTTGTTGGGTCGACATTAAGATTGTGCTCTATTACTTGTTCGTCAATCCTTGGCATATCTTCATGGCTCCATGCAAAGACATCCAGGTTCTTTTTCAAAAACTCCACTAGCTCATCCTTTAAGGATTGTTAAAGCTCCTTTCCTACCTTGGTAGTTTTGGATAGGTCTCCTTCCACCAGCTCTATGTTTTTCGCTTCCTCCATGGGCTTGGGTGGTTCCTCCCCTACCATCCAGGTGTGGTTCTCTCTAGATGCCAAGACTGCTTAGTAATATTCACTGGCTAAAAGTTGTTCTCACAGATTTCTCCAATCCCATGGAAGGTTAGGAATTTTACTTTCAAGTATTATGTGGAAGTTGTAGCCTTAAGGCAGCTAAGGGTTGGTCATCCAAGAATCACATTATAAGATGAAGGGCAATTGACGATCAGTCTACCTCCCTTGTCACCTGAGCGGGGTAAGTCTCTACTATAATCTACAATGAAATGATGCCCTTTAGATAAACATAGTCTCCACTGAAACTTACCAACAAGGATCCAAAGGGTCTGAGGCATTTTGGATCCAACGTCATCTATTGGAAAACCGTCATGTACATTACATCTGCCAAGCTTCCGTTGTCCACCAACACTCTTCGGGTGTTGTACTCTTCAATGGTTACCATAATGATAAGGGGGTCACCGTGTGGTTGCTTGATCCCTTCACATATCACTCTGAAAAAACAATGTTGTCATTCTTGGTACGATGATGTTTTGCTATTTGGTGTTTGATATGGACATTGTTTACTTACCTGTGGACTGCCTTTCTCAGGGACTTGTATGATCCCCCAACAATCAGTCCTCCGGTGATCATCCTTATTTCTCACACGATTTGCTTGGGATTGTCCCAATCTTCTTCGTTATGGTCATCGATAGACTTCTCTTCCATCCGCTAGCAGACCTGTTAATCTTTCTTGACAAGCTTTTGAAGTTTTCCCCTATGGATCAACTCCTCTATTTGTTCTTTCAAATCTCAACATTCATCGATATAATGACCATGATCCTTGTGGAAGCGGCAGTATTTCTTTGTATCTCTCCATTTTGAGAACGAGCTAAATGGTTCAGGCCATTTCAGTGCAAGGTCATCCTTTATCTACATGAGGATTTTATCCACGGGCATCAACAAAGGAGTGAAATTCAACTTTTTCTTTGATGATGTCTCTAGACCACTTTTGCTGGCCTTGGCTTCTATGAGATTATCTTTGTGATCCCTCTTCTTGCCCTGGGACTCAGCACTTTCTTCCTTCTTTCACTTACCGGTCAGTCCCTTTGCAGTCAGTGCATCTTCCCCATTCATGTATTTTCTTTGAATAACAGATCTATCATTGAAGTTGGAGGATTCTTCCCTAGAAAGAAGACGAGGTCAAGATTGTTCAACCCTGCTTGGAAGGTCGTCATTATCACCTGATCATCTACTTCGTCAATTTCCAGTACTGCTTTATTGAAACGCTTTACATAGTCTCTCAGGGTTTCCTTTTCTTGCTACTTCACAATTAATAGATAGAAGGTGGGCCTCTTATGGCGTTGGCCCCTAATGAAATAACGGACAAAGGAGTTGCTCAACTGGTCAAAATTTTCAATAGATGCCGTGGGTAGCTTACTGAACCACACCCTTGCTGCTCCCCTAAGGGTTGCTAGAAATGTCCTGCAAATGACTTCATCTGGGGTCTGCTGGAGGCTTATGTGATCCAGGGGATCCTTAGTGCCGTTATTAACTTCCAACTGAGGGAGACGAAATTTGGGAGGCAAGGGGCACTCCAAAACGCTAGTAGTGAAGGTTGAGTTCGTCCTTTTGATCATGCCATCAAGGTTTACTACTTTCTTACCCTTCATGGCATTTTTGACTTCGTCTAACTCCTTCCTCATGTTCTTCATCATTTGATCACTGCCACGAGTTGACTGCGCAGTGTGGTCTGAAATCTCTCTTCTAATATTTCCTAGGCTATAGGCTTCATCATCATTGTTGTTGCGATTATGCCAAGACTGCGACATACTCATGCCCTTTGGACGTGCTTTCCATTTCAAGTCTTTATTCTGTTTCATCAATTCTTGCACATTAGCTATCAGTGCTTGAATTTGTTGAGCCATTACCACTGGATCCAGTGGTGCAATAGTGGTTGGGTCCATTGGTTCTGTGGAACTTAATCAACAGTGAATTCGACGGCTTATGGTTGATTCCCACAAAGAGCGTCAAACTGATAAAGCAAGATTTCACCTTGTCGATATATTCCTTGTAAGTACGATGGACTACCTAGAAATCCTGTGCAAGAGAAAACATTAAGTGGATAATGGCACTGGTTTGGGGCCTACTAAGGACCCTCCAATGCCTCAATTAGCTTAGGCTCTTTAGAAAATAAGTAATCTGTAGAGCAATTTGTGTGTATATGTGTTTGTATGAATCATTTACCTGGCTTTATTGGCTTTATATAGCCTCTATGTGAATAAATGATTTGTGTAACGTTGTACTACAGCTGGAGGAGTTATGGCTCAATGATGACCACCTAATCCCAGCCTTTTATTGTCCATAATGGTCATTTAAATACACATTACTGGATGGTAGTAACGGTTTCACACTTATTTATCACTTAATCATTGAATGCAATCTGGAATTAATGCACTTACACTCATCCATACTCTTACTCGTCATTATTATAGATGGTTTGCAAGTACGGACGACCATTTATATGCTACTCGTTAGTAGTGGATATATTATTTTATTGTGTTGTTTATATTATTTTATTGTGTTGAAAACTAAAATAAAACTACTGATATTTGGTGTTTTATAAAGTGAGAAGATAAGATAGATAAAGTAGTTTTTTTTGTGGAGCCATATTGCTAAATTTATGACTCCACCAATGTGGATGCTCTAACAATCAACCACCCTTTGCATCGCACTCATCAATCAATCATACACTCAAACATGGCTCCATCTGTTTCCGTTTCCATTCTGATAGTAGCATTATGGATTCTTTATATCTTGATGCACTCCACAACTATGGATATTGCAACTGGCTCTATGGCAGCATATAATTCATCAGCGCTTGAAGGGAAGGCTCTCTTGGAGAATGGGTGGTGGAGTGGTGAGTCTACCGATACGTCCTTAAATCATTGCGTGTGGTTTGGAATCAAATGCAATGATGGTAGAAGCGCCATAGAGATTTACATGGCTAGGGTCGATTCGGTGTTCCATCTGGGAGATGAGGGAGATGAGTTCAGTAAACTCAACTTCTCTTCTTTCCCAAATTTAGTCCGTCTTAATGTTTCTTATTATGGGCTTCGGGGGAGCATCCCAGTTGAGATAGTTACCCTTTCGAAGCTCACCCACCTTGATCTATCCCATAATTATCTCACAGGTGAGTTACCTCTTTCAATATTGGGAAATTTAAAGAATCTTCTTGAACTGGATCTAGATACAAATAATTTAACTGGTGTGTTATCTCTTTCACTTGCAAACCTCACTCAATTACTGACATTTGACATTTCTTCTAATCATCTCGGTGGTTCCATTCCCATAGTATTGGGAAATATAAAGAAACTTCTTGAATTAGGTCTAGGTGGAAATTATTTTAATGGTTTCATTCGGATTGAGATCAAGTGCAATTGCTATCCTAATTCTTTTTGTTAATTTTCAAATTGCTTTATCCACTTATAAGTTAAATTCTCAAAATAAAATTTACACAAGGTTTATTTATTTATTTATTTATTTTTTTGCTACAAAATAAATGTGTAATATTTGTTCATTTTTTTAAACTAGTCTCAAGACACTCCTGACCGTATTAGTAGTTTTAAATGCGTAATATTAATGAAAAAACGTATAATCCTCAAATTGGAATAAATGAAAAATTATAACACTATAAAAAATTAAAAATTAAAAAAAAAAAAAAAAAAAAAGAGTCTCACGCAAAGAGCATGTAATGAGACTAGTATATTTTAAGCCCGTATTGACTGGAGTCAATCTATGCAAAAAGACCCATTCAATAGTGGGTCTATGAATAATACAAAAATCTTTCAGAGAAAAATACAGACGCGGAAAATTTATTTGACAGTAACAGTATCTTGACTTGATTTGGTCCTCATTGCATTTCCATGGATGGTCCCCTTCCTTGATAAGTCGCCAGTCTACACTGAAAAAGCAGAGGATCATGACTTCTTCCTGCACGTTGACGTGGCAACATGAAGTTTTTGCCATATGAGAATGAGAGCACCAATTAATCTACTCGGTCACTTATCAGATTTTTAATTCTCAATCGATTTTCAATTTTCAACTATATTCTCTAATATATATAAGGAAAACGCTAAACCTGAAAGTCTAAATCTATAGATTTTGATCTAATTATATTATATGTCCACTAACTAGAGTGTAATTATCCAATGTAGGAATTCTAACATTAACTAACTACATTATTTACCAAAAAAAACTACTAGCCTCACTATTCTCACATAAATATTTTAACAAAATGTACTACGCGTTGCTGCAGAAATAGTCATCCAAGGACAGTGCAATGTAGAAATGTTTCACCTCAATTGCATTAGGAGGAAAATCCAACCAAAAAAAAAAATTCCAAGATGCATTTATACTGGACTAATCTTTTTCAGTTTTTCACTTGTAGCTTAATATTTGTTAAGGTACCGATGGCCCTAAAAGCTAGAGCTACATAACTCCCATTTAAGTGTGGATTCAAACTATCTTTTAATAAGTGAGCCCCAACATGTAGGATTTTAAACTTAAGACTTTTTATATTGATACTATGTTAAATTATCGATTGCCCTCAAAAGCTCAAACTATTGGAAAATTATAAATTTAATTATCCAACCGCATAATTCTAACAATATCCGTACTCCTGGCAACATCAATTGTTATTGTGACCTTTTATTATTATTATTTGTTGAATAATTGTTATTGTGGCCTTGGTTCCCTTTGAAGCATATTTTCTAATTTACTTGTAATGTTGATTAATATCACGAGTTTCAAATAGTAGAAACTAACTTTAACATGTAATATCTAATAATTATGAGAAGTGTTATATTCACAATATTTTAACAACAAATTATAAG
Source organism: Quercus variabilis (assembly GCA_030445155.1). NCBI lineage: Eukaryota > Viridiplantae > Streptophyta > Magnoliopsida > Fagales > Fagaceae > Quercus > Quercus variabilis. The sequence goes on along the minus strand of CP129447.1, from coordinate 54,814,540 downwards.
TAGTAAGTTGTTATAGATTTTAATTTAAACCTACAATTGAATTTTTTTTTTTTGCCCACCAATAAAAACCAATAACAACCTACCGGTTTAGGATTTATTGTAAAAGTAATGTAAAAATATTGTGTAGATAGCATTTCTTAAGAAAAATGCTAAAATGGAGGCTAACTTGAATTGATCCAAGCTAAAATGGACTCAAGCAAATCCAACCATTTGCCTATTTAGATATACTTTGTAAAGTTGTGATTTTCAACTATGTTTTGTTGGCTTTAATTCCGTGTCAAATTTTATTGTATTTTTGTCAATCTTTTCTCTGTATGTTTGTGGGATTTAATGTAAGGGTTGAGTGTGAGATTTTGGTGAAGATTTGTGACAAACAGTGAAGTTCGCAACTAGCTTGCGAGTGGACAACCTTGAAATGCCACGTGAGAAGCACATGCTGGAAACTGAATAGTTAAGTGCCAGGAGACATTTCACAATTGAACCAAGTCGTGAGTGACCCACAAAACTCTCTGTTTGGCTGTTTTTTAAATGTGCTTTCCTCACTTCTTTACCCACACTATATAAGCCTAAATTACCCACGAAATTATAAGGAGACTTTCAGCAAGAAAATCCTAGAAATATACTTGAGAGTTAGAGATTGTAAACCCATAATCTTCTACATAATTCCTCTTAGTCTTCCTCTACTCCTACCTCTCCAATTACAAATCTTTGAGAGGTTCTTAGCCTAAACACTTACTTCACTCAATCTGAGTTTTGAAAGAAATTTTGGTGCATGTGGGAAGTATTGGAAGAAACCATTGATTGGCGGATGCAATTTGGAGCTAATTACGGGATTTGGATAACTAGTGAAGATAAGATTCGGTGAAATCTGTTAGGAGCTTAAATTTAGAAAGTTCAAGTACAGTGGGTAGATTACGCTTCAGTTTCCTCTTCGATAACACGTCTTGATGTTATCTTGTGTTTACATCTCTCTTTCCTTACTATTTGTGCTTTACATTTATTGTTTATTGTTTATGTTTATGCACTAGAGAGTAGTTTCAGTTTATTCCGTTTCATTTACTCTTCTACTACACTTAATTAAGTATAATAAAAGCAATTTAGCCACTAGTTTAAAATTGGGACTCTAAACAATTATTAGTGTTTTGCACTATTTGAGCTTTCACACTTGAAAGTTAAGTCGAGAAAGAGAAGTGAAGATGCAAGATGGAATATTCATTCTTAGAGTGGATTTGTTTTTATTCGTGACTACGAGCACTTAAAGGCCGAGGGACCGTGTGTACCTCATGGGGAACTTTTAACAGTGCTCACATTAAGATTGTTGGTAACGACTCCTGACTTGGAATTTGGAAGTGCAAGCTTCATAGAAATTTCCAAGACATCCAAAATGTGAAAGCCATCGTTTTGATTGCAAGGAACTTTTCTGCGCTTCAATTGGGTTCAACAAGGCAACATTTCCACATTCACGTTTGTATCATTATAAAGTCAAAAGAAAATTCATTTACTCACAACTCACAACTCATTTTCTAGCTGTGTCTAAGTTATTGAAGTGTGTTGAATCATAAATATAACAATATATCGACCATTTTCCCTTGCATTCATCAACCAAAAACTTCAACATGGCTCCCTCTGTCTCTATTTCCATTCTGATAGTAGTTCTTTGCATCTTCACGAATGTCCCAACTATAGTTATTGCAGCTGGTTCTGTGGCAACATTTAAATCTTCCTCGCTAAAACAAGAAGTGCAAGCCCTGATGGAGAGTGGGTGGTGGAGTGGCTCTTCCAACTATACCTCAAGTCATTGCGACTGGCCAGGAATTAAATGCAACTTTGGTGGAAGCATCACAGAGATTGACATAGCTGGTAAGATCTATCTTGGAGAAAAGTTTAGGAAATTTAACTTTTCTTCCTTTCCAAATTTAGTCCGTCTTAGCCTTAGTAATAATCAAATTCTGGGGAGCATCCCATTTGAGATAGGTTCCCTTTCGAAGCTCACCCACCTTAATCTGTCCCACAATTATCTTACAGGTCAGTTGCCTCTTTCACTTGCAAACCTCGCCAAATTAGTGAAATTTGACATTTCTTTCAATGGAATTACTGGTTCCATCCCCAGAGAATTCGGAAATTTCAAGAATCTTCTTGAATTAAATCTGAGTCATAACAAATTCACTGGACCGATCCCTTCAACTCTTGGCCTTTTAACCAATCTTTCCGATCTGAATTTGTCCTTCAATGAGATTAACGGTTCTATAGTGTCAGAAATTGGACTGCTAAAGAATCTGTTAAATTTGGACCTAAGACAAAACAAGCTCACTGGTCCGATCCCTTCATCACTAGGTCATCTGACCAATTTAGTCTCTCTATCTCTTAGTTCAAATCAAATCAATGGTTTCATTCCCCAAAAAATTGGCAACATGAAGAATTTGAATGGCTTGTTCCTCGATAATAACATGCTTATAGGTATGATCCCTTCATATCTAGGCCATCTAACTAGATTGGTCTTTTTATTTCTTGATTTCAACCAAATTAATGGTTCCATTCCCTTGCAAATAGGAAATATGAAGAATTTGAGATACTTGTACCTCAATAACAACAACCTTGTTGGCCAAATCCCTTTGTCAATAGGTCACTTAACAAAGTTGGAAACTTTGAACCTTAATTGGAATATGATCAGTGGTCCCATCCCCACAGAACTAGCTAATTGCTTTTTGATAAAATTCTTGTCTTTAAGCCATAACTATTTAAATGGAAGTGTTCCCTCTTGGGTCAAGGACCTTTATGCCCCAATTAAGATTGATCTCAGCTACAATAACCTCACAGGCAATGTTCCCATTTCTTTAATTAGGATGCGTGAATTTAACCTGTCATATAATTCATTGGAGGGTCGAGTCCCAATTATTTTCAAAAATTATGGATTTGAAGTATTTATCGGCAACAAGGATTTGTGTAGTGACATCAAAGGTTTTGCTCAATGCCCATCTCCATCTTTAATTTCCCGTTCGACTCCACCTCTTGCTCTTGAAAATATTGTGTCTCGCATGGAAGATGCTAGGTTGCACCAACCCACCATTTTTGGCAAAGTACCGGTGTCCGAAGGTGGTAGAGAGAAAGATGAACACCCGAACTTCAAAAAAAAAAAATTGGTTCCCCTCATCGTTTTCTTTATTTCTTTTTCATTTTTTACCCTTTTACAGCTTTTTGGGTATTTTCTCCACTCTCAATGTCGGGTCAAGAATCTTGTACTTCCAATGAAAACACACGCTGAGTTAAAGGGAACAAAAAATGGGAACTTGTTCTCAATATGGAATTATGATGGCAATATTGCATTTGAAGACATCATTCAAGCCACAGAGGACTTTGACATTAGATATTGTATTGGAATTGGTGGTTATGGCAGTGTTTACAAAGCACAATTGCCTAGCGGCAAAGTGGTTGCCTTGAAAAAACTTAATCGCTTAGAGGCTGAGGACCCAACTGTTGACAAGAGTTTCAGGAACGAGGTTAAAATGTTGACAGAAATTCGACATCGGAACATTGTGAAACTTCATGGTTACTGTTTGCATAAACGATGCATGGTTTTGATCTATGAATACATGGAAAGGGGAAGCTTATTTTGTGTGCTAAATAATGATGTTGAAGCTGTGGAATTGGATTGGACAAAGAGGGTGAACATCATCAAAGACATAGCACATGCCATATCTTACATGCATCATGATTGTATCCCAATAATTGTTCATCGAGATATAAGCAGCAATAACATTTTATTGAACTCTAAGTTGGAGCAGGCATTTGTCTCTGATTTTGGTACAGCTAGACTTCTTGATCCTAACTCCTCCAATCAAACTTTAGTTGCTGGGACTTATGGTTATATTGCTCCAGGTGAATTATTTTTTCATACTATATCTTATATCTCTCCCATTTTCCAACATATTATTTTAAAAGGTTAGCTATGTGAGGCATTTCAAATAATCATGCTAGTTTGGTTACCTTATTTTTTGTTAAAAGAACTGAATCATGCACAGTATCAAGCAATCACTTCCACCATGTAATTTTTGTGCAATGACAAGTTTTGACCAACCTTTCCATGAAGAAAACTTATAAAAAAATATATAAAACAAAAGAAAGAACAAAGATATTACATTTTTAATAGCATTTTTTTCTTTTATTTCTTCCTATGCAGAATTGGCGTATACTATGATGTTTACTGAAAAATGTGATGTCTATAGTTTTGGTGTGGTGGCATTAGAAATATTAATGGGAATACATCCAGGAGAACTCTTGACTACATTATCATCGTCATCGTCATCATCATCTTCTCGAAACATGATGTTAAATGAAATATTAGACCAGCGCTTGCCACCTCCAAATCGAATAGTTGCACGGGATATTTTCTTTGTTGCAACTATAGCATTTGCATGCTTATGCACCAAACCAAAGTCTCGGCCAACAATGAATTGGGTGTCCCAAGAATTTCTTTCTCGTAAGAAACCAATAGCCAAGCCCTTACATGCGGTTTCACTATGGCAGTTGAAGAACCAAGAAAATTATATGGTTGGAGATATTGATACTCAATCATGAAGTGCTTATTGCTAAGTTTAGTGTCAATTGCTTGAAGAACTTATATGAAAAGAAAATGTTGTGTTCTAAAATAAGCTGTAAAAAAATCATGTAATTCGGTATGGTATATCTGTTAATCTCTACAATTATAGCTTGTATTTTTCATCATAAAATGTATGTCCTTACCACTTATCTAATGCGACACATCTAAAATCCTCATACACATTGTGGAGATTGCAAAGGCTCATCCATATACTTGACCACAATAAGGACTTCCAGAACGTTGGTGACGGAGACTTTCGAATTGATTGTAAGGCTTGACTCACACTATTCACTGTAGCATCTTCTATCTTCCAACTTTTGAGAGTCTTGACACTACCAAAAAAAAAATGCCTATTAGCAACCAAGAATTTTTTACGGACCCAAAAAGCCCTCTCAAAAAATCTTATTTGTGATGGCAAAATAAAGCCCTCGCAAATAGTTGGTAAAATGTGAAATATTTGTGACCAACAAGAAAAGTTGTCGCAATTATGTTTTATAACCGTCACAAATATTAATATTTTGGAGGAAAATTTTCCCTCCATATTATTTGCGAGGGACAATTAAAAATCTCTCGCAAAAAGTGTATTATTTATTACGGTTAAAAAAAGGCCGTCACTAATACTAAATTATTTGCGAGGGCTAGGATTGACCTTCACAAATAATCATTAAAATGTCAAAATTTTTGGAGGGAAATGTTTCCACCAAATTATTTCCGAGGGACAATAAAAATTCCTTGCAAAAAGTTTATTTTTTGTGTAGGTTAAAAATATACCCTTACTAATACTAAATTATCTGCAAGGGTCACGATTGACCTTCGCAAAAAATCATTAAAATATTCCTTTTTTTTTGGAGATAAAAGTTATTCTGTTCAAAGAAAAATAGAAAGAAACTTATAAACATATAGCACTTTGTATTCTTTAGATGAACCATTTGTTTACAGTCTAAAAAAAAACATTTTATATACATCTTATATAAGAAAGGTCTATCCTTATTTTCTAAACAATTGTACCCATAAAAAAATAATAGCACTTTCAACTTCAAAATGGTAGCCCTAAAATTCAAGAATTTTAGCCTTTTGCACTCTCTCTCTCTCTCTCTCTCTCTCTCTCTCTCTCTCTCTCAAAAGTGAATAAAAATTTCTTCTAATTAAAATAATGCATAAAATATGAGTTTATAGATCAAATGGTAAATTACATCCGATTGGCATGAAAATTGGCATGCATGTTAAGAACATTTAAAACATGTAATCCAACGGTTGGATTTTCAAAATATAAATTCAATAATAAGCTATTGGCTGATGTATCATTTTTTAAAGTTACATCATGTGTATCTTGAACCCAAACTCTATATTTCTTAATTTGATATGAATTTTGACAAATTCACCGTTAGATTATATTATCTTCATATATTTTTCATACTTATAAAATTTCAAGGTGATCAAATATTAATTGTCATGTCATCAATCATATGTTTAAATTGAAACTTTTATAGTTTAAAATAATGCATAAAAGATGAGTTTATAGATCAAACTGTAAATTATATTTGATTGGCATGAAAATTTGCATGCATGTGAAGAACATATAGAGCATGAAATCCAAAAGTTGGATTTTCAAAATATAAATTCAATAATAAGTTATTAGGTGGTGTAACATTTTTAAAATTACGTCAAGTGTAACTTGAACCCAACCCTATATTTCTTAATTCGATGTGAATTTTGACAAATCTACCGTGAGATTACATTATCTTCATATATTTTCATGCTTACAAAATTTCAAGGTAATCAAAGATTAATAGTCATGTCATCAATCAATTGTCTAGATTCAAGTTTTAGTAGTTTTAAATAATGCATAAAAGATGAGTTTATAGATCAAATGGTAAATTACATCCGATTGGCATGACAATTAGCGTGTATATTATGACCATATAGAACATGTAATCTAACGGATGGATTTTCAAAATATGAATTCAATAATAAGTTTTTGAGTGGTGTAACATTTTTTAGAGTTACATCAGGTGTACCTCGAACCTAACCCCATATTTCTTAATTCAATGAGAATTTTGATAAATCTACCATCAGATTACATTATCTTTATATATATTTCATACTTACAAAATTTCAAGGTGATAAAAGATTAATAGTCGTGTCATCAATCAATTGTCTAAATTCAAGTTTTAGTAGTTTAAAATAATGCATAAAATATAAGTTTATAGATCAAATGGTAAATTACATCCGATTGACATGAAAATTGGCATGCATGTTAAGACTATATATAACATGTAATCCAACGGTTGGATTTTCAAAATATGAATTCAATAATAAGTTATTAGGTGGTGTAATAATTTTTAGAGTTATGCCAGGTGTAACTTGAACCCAACACTATATTTCTTAATTAAATGTGAATTTTGAAAAATTTACCGCTAGATTACATTATCTTCATACATTTTTCATGGTTAAAAAATTTCAAAGTGATCAAAGATTAATAGGCATGTCATCAATCAATTGTTTAAATTCAAGTTTTTGTAGTTCAAAATAATGCATAAAAGATTGGTTTATAGAACAAATGGTAAATTACATCTGATTGGCATGAAAATTGGCATGCATATTAAAAACATATAGAACATGTAATCCAACGATTGGATTTCCAAAATATGAATACAATAATAAATTATTGGGTGGTGTAACATTTTTTTAGTTATATCAGGTGTAACTTAAACCCAACCCTATATTTCTTAATTTGATATGAATTTTGACAAATCTACCATTAAATTACATTATCTTCATATATTTTTCATACTTACAAAATGTCAAGATGATCGAAGATTAATAGCCACGTCATCAAAATTTTATATGTATTACTATTTTTTTTTGGATAAGTTATATGTATTAACTATTAAGCACTCTCATATCTTGCCGGTTAGAAAAGCAAACCATGAAATACTTTTACAATTTTTTTTTTCTTTTACCAAATAATGTATTTGTAGATTTTATGCACAAATTTTTATTCAGCATATGTGTAGAAATATTTGCATACTAATTGATGAAGTGCAAATCGTCAATCTTGTAAGTTCATCCAAATGGAACCGAGTCCTCGTCAGCTATCTCTGCAAATGTAGAACAATAGCTCCCTTAAGGTGGTCACCGGTGTGGTGCCTATCACCACGTCTCCGATGCCAAAGTCAGTATATAGGAGTTTTTAGAAAATAATAAGAGAGTTCAGAATATCAAAGTATCAATGAATACCTTTTAGATGAGTTTTTTTTTTTTTTTTACCTAGTTTGTCTCTGATCAGTGTGTATTTATATGGTTTCATGGTTCCTAGCCATTGGGGTCTTAATTATGGCTTTAGGGCCCTTTTGTAATGCCTTAGGGCTCATGAATATGGGTTTTAATGAGGCTCCAAAGGTCTGCCCACTAATTGGTAACTGTCTGCGGCATTGAAAGCTCTTATTAATGGTTATCTTGTGTTCTTCTGTGTCCTGCCAAGGTGGACAAGTATATTTGATGAGATCGTCCAAGGGAGGTAAGTTTGTCAATCCCATTAGCTACACCCCCGGGTTCTGTGGTCGTCGTGGTGTGTTATGACAACCATCAGAAGATGAAAGGATTTTTTATCAGACATGGCTCTTGGGATTTCGCTCCACATTTAATGCGGGGTGGTGGCGTCACACACATTGTGGCCATGTGACGTGTTCTGACCAGTGGAGTTAATGCTCCAATTGTGTGACTCTTGGCTTTCCTACTGAATTTCAATTTTTGTGCCTTGGTTTTTAAACTTCTCTTCCTTTCATTTCTCCCTTCACTTTCTCCAACTCCCAATCATTGCTCTGTGCTTCTTCTACTCCGACCTTTTCTTGCGATTTTTCTTTGAGCCGTTGCGTTTTGTGGCTGAGCTTTTGCACTCTATGGTTGCTTTCCTTTTGAGGTACGTTTCTCCTTTCCCTTCGCTTTTCTATGCTATGGATAAATGGTGCTTGATTTTCTGATTTTGTTCCCCTTTTTCTTTTTCCTTTTTTTTTTTTTGGGGGGGGGGGGGGGGGGGGGCTTTTTAGGATTGTCCTCCCTTTCTGTTTTCTAGGTTTCCATGGTTAGTAGCTTTAAGGTTAGGATAGCTTGTCCCTCAATTTCATTTCTTTTTGCGCGTTTGGGGGGATCTTTAGGTGTTTTTCCGTACCTTGAAAATTTTGTCTTTGAGGGTAGTAGTTTAAGCGTTGCATTGGCTGATTTGCTACCCTTGCTCCATCAATCAATTGCTTGGTTTGAGGGTTTAGTGAGGGGGCGAGGAGTAATGTCTGAGGTGAGATCAAGTGAGTTAGAGACCAAGTTGTCATCTAGTAACGACCCTGTGGAAGGAGATACTGCCATCTCCATCCCTCGTGAGATTAGGGCTTTCCATGCCCTTGGGGAGGTATGTGGTCTGAACAATGAGACACTCTCCAAATTCAAGGGTAGATTCCAATTCCCTGATAAGGATAGGGTTCGTCTTCCTAATGAGGAGGAACAAGCTTTCCACTTCTCACCTAGGGAGGTATGCTTCTATGAGGCTGCTTTCCTAAACGAGCTTAGATTCCCCATCCACCCATTTATTATGGAGCTTTAGGCCATTTCGACATCGCTCCTGGGTAGCTTATTCCCAATTCGTGGAGGATAGTAATTAATTATATGGAGATATAGCTGGCTGCTACTGATGGGGATATGATTAGGGTGGACGAACTTGTCTATTTGTATCATTTAAAGGAATCCAAAGAACATGGGTATTACGAACTAGTGCCTTAGGAGAGGAAGACTAGGATCGTCTAGGACCTGCCTTCGTCATTCAGATACTGGAAGTCCCGATTCTTTTTTGTGTTCGGGGATGACTGGGAGACTCCCTCTAATGAGGTTTGGGGTGATATCCCTAGGTTACTCCATCGGTGGAGAACCACGAACCTAGGTGCGTCGTTATTTCTACCAGTTCTTCAATCTTCATTCTTTTCGTGTTCATTATATCGTCACTAACTCTATCTATTCATTGTCACATGCAATTAAGAAACGGCCTAAGCTTAAAAGCAGGTACAAGCAACGTGTTGAGGCTGGTATTGAGTAAGTGAAGTCTATTGACGACTTTGATGATTTGGTCGACCCTCACACTTTGGCTTTGCACTGCCTTGGCCCAGAGCCCTCTACTTCTTGCGAAATATAGAAATCGAGGAGAAAAAGAGTAAGTGTTCATTTGGCTCGTCACTGTTGTTGTTTTCTTTTTTCTTTTTTTGTGCTAAGTGTTTTTAACAAGTATTCTCCTTTTGTAGGGATGAAAACGAAGTTCAACCAAGGATATACGCACGAATGAGGGCTAAGAAGAACGAGTCCCTTTCCAATCTTAGGGCTAGAGCTATGCGAGTGATGGATAAAGGGACCTCCATCACTCCAACTACCCTAACTACTCCTGGCACTGAGACGACAAGGACAGCATCCCCGGCTACCTCGGTTGAAGAGATTATTCCTTCCCGAAGTAAGAGGTAACGTACCGAGGATAAATTAAAGGATAAGGCTGACCCTCGATCGTCCAGTGTCGGGAACGATGCTCAGGTCGCGCTGGCACGAGCACAAGAGATCTTTACTACCAAGGAGATGAAGGTATTCTTAAGCACATCTCCTAACGAGGTTGTGGGTTGTCATCTCCATAAGCTTGTCCAGGTAGTGTACTTGTGCAAATTTATCTTCTCTTCCCCCCCCCCCCCCCCCTTTTTTGCATTGTTCTGAGGTCTAGTTCCTTTTTCCAGGTGTTGGGGGAAAGCCTTCACATTACCTCGAAGTATCTTACTCAGGAGACCAAGGTCAAGTCTGCAATGTCCAAGGTGGACGCTTTAGAGTCAGAGAACTCCAAACTGAAAAAGGATCTGATCATCGCTATGGGCAAGGCTAATACCATCAAGGAAAGAGTTAAGGGCTTCTCCGATGATCTGAGGGTAGAAAAGCACTAACTTTGGAGAAGGACGAGCAGCTTCTGGCCACAAGGGAAAAAATCAAGACAATTGCTACAAAGTTCGTGGAGGCTTTCCAGACGACAAAGGTGTATAACACTATCCTCTTCAGCTAGTAGTTCAAAGGTTTCTAGCCCCTAAGGCGGTATCTTGCCAAGCATCCCGTTGAAGTGGACTTTGAGAGCTTAAACCTTGAAGAAGTGGACAAGGAGATGGCTGCTGATGAAGCTTCTCAGTCCATGGCTCTTGAGGGTGCTGCTCCTGGGGACACTTCTTTGCCTTCGGCCGATGACGACACAACTACAGACGCCTGAACCTGTTTTACTACCTTGTTTTTTTTAATGACCGGTGTGTTTTGGGCTTTTTAATTTTAATTTCAAAACAATATTTTCATTCTAACTTAAGAACAATGTTTTTGCTCAGTGTTTATGGGCTTTTACTTATCATGTTGAAACAATGTTGGTTGCCCATAGTTTTTAGGCCTTCAGTTATATCAATACTTTTTATACTTACTTGTTTTCATTCTTGTCTTTGCACGATCTCTGTCTGCTTTATTCCTTTGGTTGTTTCTTCTTTGTCAATAGCTTGTATTATTTGTTAAGCTTACATTCATTAGAGTGGTATTGCTTCGTCAGTAACTTACATCTGTCTAGGTAGAATTTTGTTACCTAGCCGATTTTTGTGACCTATACCCATTTCAGGGATCTTGTCATTTTTGGCTTCGTCAGTAACTTACATCCGTCTAGGCGGAATCTTGTTACTTAGCCAATTTTGTGTGACTTACACCCATTTAAAGGATTTTGACATTCTTTGGATTCGTTAGTAACTTACATTCGTCTAGGCAGAATCTTGTGACTTAACCAATTTTTTTGGCTTTTAAGCTACTAGGTTTGCTTGCATTAAGTCATTAGCTAAGTAGTTCTTTCATTGCTTTCGAAAATGAATACAATTGGTTGTTACGTCTATTGGTGGTACTTCTTTAAGTGCTCAATGTTCCATGGTCGTGGTAGTCTCTGCCCGTCTAAGGTCTCTAGGTGATAACTACTTTGTCTGGAGTAATAGACGACCCAGTAGCATCCTTCCCAGGTTGGACCGAGTTTCCCTTGGACAGGGTCTTTGGTTGTTGGGGTGACTTTGCACAGGACAAGGTCCCCTATGTCAAGTGGTCTGAGCTTCAACTCTCTTGTTGTAGTACTCAACCATCTTCTGCTGGTACTTCGTCATTCTGTTAGAAGCTCCATCTCTAACCTCGTCCAAGCAGTCTAGGTTGACCTTTAGTTAATCGTCATTGCTCTTCTCGTTGAACATCTCTAATCTGATGCTGGTTATTCCCATCTCAACTAGGATTACTGCTACGGTGCCGTAAGTGAGCCTAAAGAGGGTTTCTCCTATTGGGGTTCTTGCTATAGTCTTGTAAGTTCACAAGACATTGGACAATTCCTCGAGCCAAGCTCTCTTAGCGTTGTCCAACCTGGCTTTGATGATCTTGAGTAGTGTTTGATTAGTCACCTACGTTTGTCTGTTTACTTGTGGATGTCCTAGGGATGAAAATTGGTTCTTGATCCCTAGACTTAAACAAAAATCCCTAAAGCCTTGACTGTCGAATTGCCGCCCATTATTTGATATGATCATTCGTGGAATCTCAATCCTGCAAATTATATTCTTCCATACAAAACTCTAGATTTTTGCCTCAATGATGGTTGACAATGCCTCTACTGCAACCCATTTTGTGAAGTAGTCGATAACGACTAGTAGAAACTTTACCTGTCCCTTACCTTAGGGCAATGGGCCGACGATGTCAATTTCCCATTATGCAAATGGCCAAGGGGAAGCTATCGTCTCAGTCTCTAAGCTGAAAGGCGCTAGATATTCCCAAACTTTTGGCATTTGTCGCACTTCTTGACGAGCTCCCTTGCATCCACCTGCATAGTAGGCTAGAAGTAACTTATTTAGATAACTTCGCTTACCAAGGATCTAGGGCTTGCATTGTCTCCACAAATCCCTTCAGGGATCTCTTCCATAGTATACTTGGCTTCTTCTTCGTCGACGCACTTCAAGTAGGGCATGGAGAAGCCTCTTTTATACAAGGTGTCATTCAAGATCGTGAATTTGGCTGCTCCCTTTCTGACTTTCTTGGCCTCCTTAACGTCCTGCGGAAGGCGTCCGTCTTGGTGGAGGGACATCCAACTGCTTGTGCTCTAGATTACAAAGGTAGAGACTTCTTCAATGCTGGGGTGTTTCTAGACTTCCATCCCTAGGCCCATGCTCATTGGTCTTTCTTCTGACGATGCTTGCTTCACAATCTCGTCTGCTACCTATTCTGGCTTTTGGGGATCTCCACAAATTCCACCCTATCAAATTCCTGTGTTAAGTACTTCATCAGCCTGAGGTATTTTTGCATTCTCTCCTCCTTTGCTTCATATTCCTCCTTTATCTACCCTATTACCAACTTAGAATCACTCTGGATGAGCAAGTTTTTAGCTTTTAGTGCTTTTTTGACCCTTAGCCCCGTTAATATTCCCTCATACTCGGCTTCGTAATTGGTGGCCGAAAATTTTAGTTGGACCCCGTATTTAATCATTTCTTTATCTGGTGTGATGATGATGACTCGTACTCCTCCCCTCTTTTAGGCTGACAAACCATCAGTTTGTATCATCCATTGTTCTGTTTCGTTAGGGAGGCTATCCTTGTCTGGGATGGTGAACTCGGAGATGGAGTCCACCAATGTCTGCGCTTTAATAGTTGTCCTGGGGTGGTACTCAATGTCAAACTAGCTAAGCTCGATCACTTACTGGACCATTCTCCCTGCTGCCTCAAGCTTGTTCATGGACTTCTTAATGAATTGGTCCATCAATACCAGGATGGAGTTTGCCTAAAAATAAGGTCACAGTTTACGCAAAGCTACTATTGATGCGAATGCGATTTTCTCAATCCTTGGGTACTTGGCTTCTTCCCCTTGGAAAGCTTGGTTGATGTAGTAGATTGGGAGCTGTTTCCTATCTTCTTCTCAAATCAGGGTTTCACTCACAGCTGTAGCTGATACTGCAAGATACAAATATAGGTTTTCTTCCTCCTTAGACGGACTTAGGAGGCATGGATTGCTCAGGTAGCACTTAAGTTCTTAAAAAGCTACCTAACATTCATCTGTCCAAGCAAAACCTCGTTTCAATGTCTTAAAGAAGGGTAAGCATTTGTTTGTCTCTTTAGAGACAAACTTGTTGAATGCCACTATCCTTCCTGTGAGCTTTTAGACTTCTTTGATAGTCTTTGGCGACGTCATGTTGAGTATGGCTCGCACCTTCTCTGGGTTTGCTTCTATTCCCTTTTGGGACACCATGAACTCCAAGAACTTCCTCGAGGCTACTCCAAAGGCACATTTACTGGGGTTCAACTTCATCTGGTACTGCCTAAGTGTGGTGAATGTCTCTCTGAGATTGTCCAGATGAGCAAGCTCTTCTTTACTCTTGACGATGATGTCATCCATATATACTTCCATGTTTCTCCCGATCTACTTGCTGAACATTTTATTTACTAACCTCTGGTAGGTTGCTCCTGCATCTTTCAGCCCAAAGGGCATTACCTTATAGCAATAAAGCCCTTGGCTCGTGATGAAAGCAGTTTTCTCCTAGTCTTCTTTGGCCATCTTTATTTGATTGTACCCGAGAATGCATCCATGAAAGTCAGTAGTTTATGCTCGGCTATAGAATCAACCAATTGATCTATCCTTAGTAGAGGGAAACTGTCCTTTAGACAAGCTTTGTTGAGGTTCGTGAAGTCCACGCACATTCTCCATTTTCCATTCCCTTTTTTCACTAGGACGACATTTGCAAGCCAATCTAGGTAGTAGACCTCTTGAATAAAGCCTGCTGATAATAGCTTGTTGACCTCGTCTGTAATTGCTTGATTCCGTTTTGGAGCAAAGACTCGTCGTCTCTGCTGGACGGGCTTCTTCTCGAGGTCCACATTCACCCTATGTTAGATGACCTTTGGGCATATACCTGGCATGTCCTCATGACTCCATGCAAAGACATCCAGGTTCTCTTTAAGGAACTGGACGAGTCTTGTCTTCATCCATGTATAATTTTCTCTGGCCAGTAATTGATCTCCTTTTACCTCGCCTACACCATTTTCTGTTGGAAATTTTACCTTCAGGCAATAGGTGGATGTAGCTGCCTTCCAGCGGTTGAGTGTGGGCCTCCCAATAATCACATTATAAGATGAGGGATAATCTACAACTAAGAAGTTCAATTGACGAGTCAATTGCCTTGGGTAAGTTCCCACTATGACCGTCAGAGTCACTATACCTTTAAGATACACTCTGTCTCCACTGAAGCTAACGAGAGGAGAGTTAAATGGGTGCAGCCTTCCTAGATCTAGCTTTAACATCTGAAAAGCAGAGAGGTAGATGATGTCCGTGGAGCTGCCATCATCCACGAGGATTCTCTGGGTGTTGAACCCTTTTATCGTTAACATTATGACCAAGGGGTCATCATGAGGTTACTTCACCCTTCTGGCATCTTCTTCAGAGAAAAACATGTCCCTGTCCGTTCGTCTTTGTTGCATCGGGGGCTTCTTGTGGACACTATTCACCTACCTCTAATATGACTTCTTAAGGGACTTAAACGACCCTTCTGTGGATGGCCTGCCCATGATCGTCTTTATCTCCCTAATCACGCTTGGTGGATGTTGGGACGTATAGTCCTCGTCCCTTGGTAAGGCTTCATGCTTGTCCTTGTCATCATCCCTAGGCCTACTTCATAAATTTCTGCAATTTTCCTTTTCGTATGAGCTCCTCTATCTGCTCCTTCAGGTCTCTGCAATCCTCTGTGTGATGGTCGTGATCCTTGTGGAAACGACAATGCTTCTTCTTATAACACAATTTAGGTGACAAATGTAATGGCCTGGGCCATTTGAGGTAATGCTCATCTTTAATCTACACTAAAATATTGTTAACAGGCATAACTAAGGGAGTGAATTTTACCATCCAAGAGGCTTTTTCGTCTTTCTTTTTACCCTCGTCATTAGTCTGACGATCCGAGTTCTCCCTTTTTCATCCTCTATGGTCGTCTTCTTTCCTTCCCTTCTTGCTGGTTTTCTCTTTGTCTCTTATCGCAGCTAAGGTGTCCTCAGCATTCATGTGTTTATGTGCCTTCAAGAGCATTTCCACCATTATTTTTGGAGGATTTTTCATGAGTGAGAGCACGAACTCCCTGGACTTCAATCCAGCTTTAAAGGTTGTTAGATACACCTTGTCATCAACTTCGTCTACCTCTAAAGTTTCCCAAGTGAAACGCTTCACGTACGACCTCAAGATTTCCTTCTTTCCTTGCTTGATGGTGAGTAAGTGGTTTACTGGCCTCTTCGGGTGCTGTCCTCCAACGAAGTGATGTAGAAAAGAACTGCTTAGCTGCTCGAAGCTATCGATGGACAATGTTGGTAACTTCATGAACCATTCTCTCACAACTCCTTTAAGAGTGGTGGGGAAAGAGCGACACAATATTTCATCAGGGGGTTGTTGGAGACCCGGTGTCATCTTGAATGTTTGGAGGTGGTCTAGGGGACCTTTAAGTCCATCAAATGGTTCAAGTTGAGGCAGGCGAAATTTTGACAGCATTAGGCATTCTAGAACTGCCACTGTAAAGGGTGAATCTGTCGTCCTGACCATTCTGTTCAAGTTTCGATCGGTTTTTCCTTTGATGGCGTTCCTTAACTCGTCCATCTCTTTTTTCATTTCCCAAATAAGATCTAAGCTTGGTTCATCTGGGGTGGCTGGCCTTCGACGATCACTTCTTCTTTGACTATCTTCCTCGTCTTCTTAATTAATCCTAGACCGGTTCTTCTCTTGTTGAAATCATAGCCTCATCTCCTGGTTTTGTCTAGTGAGCTCTTCGATGCTAGCTATAAGTGCCTGGATTTGTAGGGCTAATGCTACAAAATCCTGGTTAGACTCTATCTGAGCTTAGGAATTGATTGGAAACTACGCTTTCAAACCTAAGTGCGAAAATGTATTTCCCACAAACAGCGCCATACTGATGAAGTGCAAATCGTCAATCTTGTAAATTCATCCAAATGGAACCGGGTCCTCATCAGCTATCTCTGCAAATGTAGAACAATGGCTACCTTAAGGTGGTCACCGGTGTGGTGCCTGCCACCACGTCTCTGATGTCAAAGTTAGTATATAAGAGTTTTTAAAGAATAATAAAAGAGTTCAGAATATCAGAGTACCAATGAATATTTTAGATGAGTTTTTTTTGTACCTGGTTTATCTCTGATCAGTGTGTATATATATATATGGTTTCACGGTTCCTAGCCGTTGGGGCCTTAATTATGGCTTTAGTTCCCTTTTGTAACGTCTCAGGGCTCATGAATATAGGTTTTGATGAGGTTCCAATGGTCTGCCCACTAATTGGTAACTGTCCGCAACATTGAATGCTCTTATTAATGGTTATCCCGTGTTCGTCCGTGTCCTGCTAAGGTGGACAAGTATATTTGATGAGATCATCCAAGGAAGGTGTGTTCGTCAGTCCCATCACTAATTAAGCAAATTTTTATCTTTTATATATTTTTTTATATCATTTGGTTGATTGGTAAATAATTTCAACAGTAATCAAGACTACTATCACAAAGTGAACATCAGCTCGTGTCCAATAGCTATATATTAGTATGTCTTCATAGGGTTGCTTTCTATTTAGAGGATGTGGCCTTAGAGCATTCACATTAGGAATGGCATATGCCATATGTAAGGAAAATTTAGCATAAAAGCCCAAAACCCCCAACACATCTAAACTTGTAAAAACCAACTATTGCTAAAAAAATTTGCAATAGTGCTACAATACAATTCTAAATGTAGAATTGCATAGCTCAGTAAAAAATAAATAAAAATAAATAAAAACTAATATTTTATTCACTTACTTTATCAATTCCTCTCTCTCTCTCTCTCTCTCTCTCTCTAGGTTTTTGGGTTTTGGGTTTTTGTTTTTATTTGGATTTTGGGATATATTATTTTATTGTGTAGAAATATTATTTTAATATGTTATATTGTAAAATAAAAGTTAAGATGCTGAGAGTATTGTAATATGATATAATTAATAAAGTAGATTTTTGAGATGGTAAAATAGGATGAGATAGAATTTTGGGATGTAAATGCTCTTATAAGTGAAGTTTGATCTAGATTAATCTTGTGTAATGTACTCTAGGCATGACAAGCCATATTCTTGCAATTAAAATTGATATGTTTCAACTGTAAACATTTTTTTTTTTTTTAGAATAAAAACATTTTTTATTCTAATGGTGGAATTTCCCATAGGGTTGGTTATGATCATGTTTTTGTTAAATTTTTACTTCTACCCAGCATTTAAAGGGAAAAGTTAACAAATGTCCTAAGAACATTGATTTATGAAATTTTTTTAGAAATTTTTATGAGAAAAGAAAAAAAATAATTTCACATGAAAGTGGTATCAAAATTTTCCTAAAATAGATTATTAACAATTGCCCTAAGAGCACTATTAACATGATTCTTTTTTTTTTTTTTTAGATAAACATGATTCATATTTAAAATAACATTCTTAGTATGAGTTTTCATGCATTACAATAATAATAATAATAATTTACACACACACACCAAAAAAAAAAAAAAAAAAAACCGTGCTATGCCTATTACAAGAAATGCACACTTTTCTTTTACAATTTTTTTTTTTTAGAAAAACTTTTCTTTTAGAGTTGAATGGCTTTTACTCTCCACACTCCTACCCTCATTCAACACGTGTCCGCTTGAGCATGAGCACACTTCAGTTTTTCCTAGATTTTGGGTTTGACACTTGTGGTCTTTACATTCCTTAAAAATTTACTTCAGCTAAGAAAGGAAAAAATAAGTAATAACGTAGGAAAGAAATAAAGAACAATGTCAGGAATACAGTAAATTTCACAATTTATTGAGGCAATATGTGGTAATTGGTGAGTAAACATGATTCATGTCAATATTATTTTTCCATTTATAAGTAGTAAAAGAGTATTTGAAATATATAGGTTATTATATGCATATATTTGCTCTATAGTGTCATAGTGAAATCTTACAAAACTGAAAAATAAATAAATAAAAGGAGTTGCATGAGGTTGGAATGAGGACATACATGAACATTCTTACTTTCTTAGTGTGCAAAAGTGACAGCTTGAATTTACGAAAATAGATATGACTGTTATTAAGATTCTGGTCTCCATTTGACTTTTATTCATAGTATTCCATTCAGGATTAGAAGTGACAAAGATTTTTTTTTTTTTTTTTTTTTTGAGAAAGAAGAAGTGACTGAGATAGTTTTTCTGTTTATGTGATTGTTGTTTATTTATTTATAAGAATCTCAGACCTGTAGCAGTGTTGTGTACAACACCCCTTTTCCCTTCCCTTAAAAGAGCCACTTGTGTCCTTTCACATTTTCGAAGGTTGCTCCTCTTATAAACGTCCCTACTGCT
Source organism: Quercus variabilis (assembly GCA_030445155.1). Classification (NCBI taxonomy): domain Eukaryota; kingdom Viridiplantae; phylum Streptophyta; class Magnoliopsida; order Fagales; family Fagaceae; genus Quercus; species Quercus variabilis. The sequence goes on along the minus strand of CP129447.1, from coordinate 54,795,517 downwards.
ACTTGTTCTTTAAATCCATATCCTCTGAATGTGCTACTGTTTTACTTACAAATATTTCAATTTCAATTCGGTTGCTTTTCTTGACATTGTATTACATTATCATGGCATTGATATGCAGGTGTTTATATATGCAGGTCTTGTTGATTGTAGACTCACTTTTTGTTCTTAGTTCTTCGCCACGTATTTCATCTTTTGGTCTATGGTTTGTGATTAGTGAAGACTAACTTGAACTGGGACTCTTGTAGAATATGGAGTCAGTCATCATTGATATCTCCTTGGAGTTTCTCATCTCAACATTTGCCATAGCGTTTCTGACATCGGTTATGCAAAACGTTTGGAGACAAAGGAGAGAGGGTGATATAAATGAGCATGGACCAGTTAGAGGGTGTAGAGTTTTTACAATGATCACTGTTCTATCCAATGTCATCATCTCAATAGTGTACCTTGATTTTGGTTTGTATGAATATTGGAATCATAGGATTATCACTATTAAATCTGTCCTCTTGTTCATGACTTGGGTCTTAGCAACTTTAGTAGCAGTCTTATCAAAGAATAGAACTCTTGGTGGAAACAAAAGGTGGCCATTGATCCTTACCCTCTGGTGGGTCTTTTCCTTCATCGTTGATTCAGTATCTCTCACCATTTACACTATCACACATTTGAAATCCATAGATTTTCCAAGTCCTTTTCCAGAACCTAATATAGTTGATTTTGCTTCCTTTCCTTTCGCAATACTTCTTTGTTTCAATGCTTTTCCTACTAGTTGTACTAGGAAACACAGTGACATAGTAGAGCCTTTACTGCAAAAGGAAAATGAAACTTCCCTTGGTGATGATGGTGCATTCACAAATGCTGGAATTTGGAGCCAACTTACCTTCCAATGGTTAAACCCTATTTTTAAAAGAGGTCGAGTTCAAAAGCTTGAATTACCTCATATTCCTCCAATTCCTCAATCAGAAACAGCAGAAAATGCTTCCTTGTTGCTGGAAGAATCGCTCAGAAAAGCATCGTCATTGCCAAAGGCCATAGCCTGTGCCATATGGAAACCCTTGTTCATGAATGCAGCTTTGGCAGGTACCACTCTGTCCTTGTAGTCTAATAATTATTTTATTTTCTCCTCCCCCTATTTAAAATACTTTTGTTCTTTTTCTTTTTTTCTTTTTCTTCCCTGTAGGAGTTAACACAATTGCATCCTACACCGGTCCCCTCCTAATCACAAACTTTGTGAATTTCCTGCTGGGAAAGGAAGATGATTCAGGCACCCACTATGGTCTGATTCTTGTACTCATTTTCTTCTTTGCAAAGACAGTGGAGTCACTAACTCAAAGACAATGGTATTTTGGTGCTCAGCGAATTGGCATACAATTAAGGGCAGCTCTAATGGTATTAATTTACAAGAAATCTATATCCACTAAGTATGTTGGTTTAAGCAATGGTAAAATTATAAATTTAATCAATGTGGATGCTGAAAGAATTGGAGACTTCTGCTGGCACATTCATGGAGTTTGGCTGCTTCCAGTCCAGGTCATTCTGGCCTTGATCATCCTCTACAGGAATCTAGGTGCTGCCCCTCCTTTGCTGCTCTTTTTGCCACACTTTTGGTGTTGCTATGCAACACGCCTTTGGTTAAGATGCAAAAAAGACTTCACTCCAAGATCATGGAAGCAAAGGATTCAAGAATCAAAGTGACTGTAGAGACTTTGAAGAGCATGAGAATTTTGAAACTGCATTCATGGGAACCCTCATTCTTAAAGAAGCTCCTACATCTCAGGGAAACTGAGAGAAGCTGGCTGAAAAAATACCTGTATTCTAGCTCAGCAGTGGCCTTTCTCTATTGGGCTTCACCAACTTTTGTTTCAGTTGTCACTTTTGGTGTCTGCATTGTATTGAAGATACCATTAACAGCAGGTACAGTCCTCTCAGCCTCAGCCACTTTTCGAATTTTACAAGAACCTATCTACAACCTACCAGAGCTCATTTCAATGATTGCTCAAACAAAGGTCTCAGTTGAGCGTTTCCAAGATTTCATTGGTGAAGAAGATCAAAAGAAGCTAATTCATGATCATACTTCAAATGCTTTGAATATCGCAATTGAGATTGATATAGGGGAATATGCTTGGGAAACAAGTGAAGAAAAATTAAGGAGACCTACAATCAAAATTTTGGAGAAGATGAAGATAATGAAAGGTTACAAGGTTGCAGTTTGTGGTCCAGTTGGGTCAGGAAAATCAAGTCTTCTCTCTAATATACTTGGTGAAATTCCCAGGATTTCTGGGGGAGGAATAACAGTTTATGGAAGGAAGGCCTACGTGCCCCAAACTGCTTGGATTCAAACAGGTACGATTAGAGAGAATGTGTTGTTTGGCAAGGAAATGAACAAGGCATATTATGAGGATGTACTAGAAGCCTGTGCTTTGAATCAGGATATCAAGATTTGGCAAGACAGAGATTTGAGTGTAGTTGGAGAGAGGGGGGTGAACTTGAGTGGAGGACAAAAGCAAAGAATCCAACTGGCAAGAGCTGTCTACAGTGATGCCGATGTTTATTTCTTGGACGACCCTTTCAGTGCTGTTGATGCGCATACTGGAACCTATTTGTTCAAGGCAAGTTACATTTTTTTCGTTGTGTCTTAACTTCTTGTTTGTTATGCATGCACCATTCGTGGATTTCAATTAAATATAGAATGCTTTTTTTCAGAAGTGTCTCATGCAACTATTGTCACAAAAGACTGTCATCTATGCTACTCATCAAGTGGAATTTTTAGATGCTTCCGACCTTGTTTTGGTAAGTTATTGAAATCCTTGTCCAACCCCTCTATGAAACTACGATCATTGTCCTCTCAAGCTTCTGATCACTTGGTTTTAAATGCATATTTTGATAGGTGATGAAAGCTGGAAGGATAGTTCAGTCAGGAAGGTATGAAGATCTGATGGCAGATTCGAATGATGAACTTGTTAGACAAATGGCTGCTCATAGAAAATCACTAAACCAAGTTAACCTTCTCCAAGATGATAATACTTTAACTACTAGACCCCATGAGATAAATCATATAGAAGTCGCAGAAGAAAGTTTTGAAGGTCCCATCAACAATGGAAAACTTAAAGCAAGAACTGAAGAAGAAGAAGAAGAAGAAACAGAAACTGGTAGAGTAAAATGGAGTGTTTACTCGACCTTTGTTACTTCTGCATATAAAGGAGCTCTAGTTCCAGTTACCCTTCTCTGTCAAGTTCTCTTCCAAGAACTACAAATGGGCAGCAATTACTGGATTGCGTGGGCAACAGAGGTAGAAGGAAGAGTCAGTAGAAAGCATATGATAGGGATATTCATTTCGATGTCTGGTGGGAGCTCAATCTTCGTATTGGGAAGGGCAGTTTTGCTATCTACTATTGCTGTTGAGACTGCTCAGCGTCTCTTCTGTGGAATGATCACATCAGTTTTCCGAGCACCCATTTCTTTTTTTGACTCCACACCTTCAAGTCGAATCCTTAGTAGGGTATGTTTTTGTTTATTTCAAAGTAAAAAATATATTGTTTTGTTTGAAGTTTGTATGAAAACTCCAGAATAACTTCCCCTTTTTTCTTTTCACTATTGCAGTCTTCTACAGATCAAAGCACCGTAGAAACAGACATTCCCTACAGATTAGCTGGATTGGCTTTTGCCCTTATTCAGCTGTTTAGTATCATCATCCTAATGTCCCAGGTCTCTTGGCTAGTCTTCGTTCTCTTCCTTGCAATTATGGCCATCTCTATGTGGTATCAGGCAAGAACAGATCCTGTTTTAAATTTTTATTTGACATTTTGACAGCTTCACTACGATATAAGCTATATATGTTTCAAAAGAAAATGTACAGCAGTATCTCACTTCACGTAATTCTTAATGAAAAAAGGTTAAGCATGTTTTATCAAACTATACTCTTAAACATATATGCTGCATGCATCATTTTCTTTTAATCTTTAAAAAAATTTCATGTTTCTTACAATGGTGCATCACTAAACTGTGATGTTCATTTAACCTTTCTGTAGGATTATTACATTACCACTGCTAGAGAACTAGCCCGAATGGTTGGGATTCGAAAGGCTCCAATCTTGCACCACTTTTCAGAATCAGTTTCTGGGGCAGCAACTATTCACTGTTTCAATCAGGAAGAGCGCTTTGTGACAAGAACTCTGAGCCTGATTGATGATTATTCTCGTATAACCTTTCACAATTCTGCCACAATGGAATGGTTGTGTGTTTGGATCAACTTTCTTTTTAATCTTGTCTTCTTCCTTGTTCTGATAATCTTGGTGAGCCTGGGTAGATCAGCTATTGACCCCAGTAAGTTTCCCTGCCCCTCTCCTTATTTATAAACTAACAGAACAAGTGTAGCAATTGGCAACTAAATACAAGTCAAACAAAGAAAGACAATCTAACATTTATTTCTACTCGAGATTAAAACCCTTCAATGATAATGTGTGGAAATGTACATATATTAAGTATGCTTCTGCCTACTATTGATACCTGATACCATCCATTCTTAAGTGCCCAACATATCCTGTTCTTATCCTTTTGTCAATGATCAAGTTATCTTTATAGTTCTTTGACTAAATCCGTTAAATTTCAATGCTATACTAATGTACTGGTTGAACCATCTCAGGCTTAGCAGGACTGGCAGCTACCTATGGCTTGAACCTAATGGCATGTTTGGATGTTTAAAAAAGGAGGGGGAGTAGAGTAGAGGGAGGGAGAGTAATGCTATTACCTTATTTGGAAGTTTTTTAAAGAATGGGGGGGAGGGGTTTGGAGGAGTTTGGAGGGTTTTGGACTCCCTCTAACCCCCTAATTTTAATTCCCCCAAATTGGAGAGATTTGGAGGGAGATTAGAATATATAAACTATTGACCAAGTAAATTACCTAATTTACCCTTATTATATTAACAAAATTACACAAACGGAAAGGCTAATTACTCCCTTCCCCCTTACTAATTTTAAAAATATCCAAATAAGGTGGAGGTGAATCATTCTCCTCTACTCTCCTCCCCACTACTCCCCTTCCCTCTACTCCCCTCTACTCTCCTCCCTCTCTAAACTTCCAAACAAGCCATAAATGTTCTTCAAGCATGGGTGATATGGAATCTGTGCAATGTTGAGAACAAAATGATATCAGTTGAGAGAATTCTCCAATTTACAAATATACCAAGTGAAGCACCCCTAGTGATTGAAGATCACAGGCCAAAGCCTGAACGGCCAACAGATGGAAGGATAGAGCTTGAAAGACTTTATGTCCAGTATAATCCTGCACTTCCAATGGTTCTAAAAGGGATCACTTGCACCTTCCCGGGAGAGAAGAAAATTGGAGTTGTGGGGAGGACAGGAAGTGGAAAGTCAACATTAATTCAAGTGCTCTTTAGGGTGGTGGAGCCTTCAGGAGGACGGATTCTGATCGATGGAGTTGATATTTGTAAAGTAGGTTTACAGGATTTAAGGTCTAGGTTAGGTATAATACCACAAGACCCAACATTGTTTCAAGGAACCGTGAGAAGTAATCTAGATCCTTTGCAACAGCATTCGGATCAAGAAATTTGGGAGGTTGGAACTCAAAAACACTTTTTTGAAAGAATCACTGAGGCTTCTCCTCTTTTCTATTCTTTTTTTTTTTTTTTTTTTTTGGGTTTCCTTCACTAACTTAGCTTGATATGTCAGGTTATCATCAAGTGTCATCTTGCAGAGATAGTGAAACAGGACCAAAGGCTTCTTGATGCACCAGGCATAGAACTTAGTAAATAAGTTTACTTTTGTTTCCTTTTCCCACTCTTTCACAAAGCCATTTATCTTTTATTGCTTGGATTTTAATTTTGGAATGTGGGTAATGATGCAGTGGCAGAAGATGGAGAAAATTGGAGTGTTGGACAGAGGCAGCTTGTTTGCCTGGCCATGGTTCTCCTCAAGAAGAGAAGAATTCTAGTGTTGGATGAGGCTACTACTTCTATAGATATTGCAACAGATAATTTAATTCAAGAAACAATAAGAAAAGAGACAAAGGGATGCACGTCATTACTGTAGCTCATCGTATACCAACTGTTATTGACAATGAATTGGTTCTGGTTCTTGATGAAGGTAAATCTAGGAAATCCAGTAAACTTTGAAGTTCATTCAATCTTAAAAATTGATAGAACTCAACTCCTGTGCCCTAAAGACGTAATATTTAGTTTTTCACTTTATTGATAGCAAGCATACTGAAAGAGGAAGACATTCATTGCCAGATTTACCAAATTCTATTGCAATGGCTAGATAACAATAATTTACCAAACGGTGTCGTTTCTTTTAAATAAACGGCATCATTTGCATTAGGGCTGCCCAAAGACCCGGCCAACCCGACCCACCCGCTGCTGCCGACCGAACCCGACCCGCCGCCGATCGATCTGATTTCTTTGGCAGTCGGCAACGGGTTTGTTCCTTCAAAACCCAAGTTTGGCGGGTTGGAGGTTGGTTTTCCTTCTCCAGAATCCAATCAAACCGATCCGACCGACCCACAACAATTTCGACAATATTTGGTAGATCCGGTGAGATCTAGACCATTTTCGTCAAGATCTCGGTGAGATTTCGCTGGATCTAGCCAAGATATTGCCGAAAATGGCCTAGATTAGGCTAGATCTGGAGAAACGTCAAAGACTTTGGCCGGATTTTTGCCGTTTTCATGCGTTTATTTTCATCGTTTTCACACCGGTTTCGCCGTTTTCTGGATTTTCAACCCTGACCGACCCGACCGCCACTTGTTGATGGTCCGATCCGCCCAATCCGATTAGTCCGGTAGTCGGCAATGGGTTCATTTTTTTGCCACCCGATTCCGGTGGGTCGGTTTCGGGTTGGGCACAAACCCAACCCAAACCGACCCGTGGACAGCCCTAATTTGGATAAGTGAAAGACCATGCTCTTTATGACTCAAGACGTCACTGTTTCTCATTTACTAACACGACGATGTTTTGATTTAATGCTTCAGGCTTGGTCTTCTTCCGTAGCTTTGCTTCAATGTTCTGCAGTTGAAGTCATTGTGATCTTTGTTTCTACTAGTTTCTTCTAGATATTTTCTGTAACAAACCAGATATTTATTCCGTAAGATTAGGATAGTTTATTATAGTTAAATATCACGTGTTCAGTTATAGGAGCTATATAAATAGAATTCCATGTAATTTTTCACTTGAGCATCTTGAATACAGTTTCTAGAATTCTCCATTACAGTTTTTTTCTCTCAACTCCCTTTTCTTTCTTTCAATCTTTTCATCTTTCAGTCATGGTATCAAAGCCACTTTCCATGGCTTCCACAGCTTCCACTACTGCTTCCCCATCTAGAACTAGCTTACCTTCCACAATTCACACTCCACCATTGCAATCTCCACTACTACTCCTCTCTAACATGTCGAACTTGATGTCAATCAAGTTAGACTACACAAATTTTATACCATGGAGGCATCAACTTGTCACCATTCTTGAAGCTTATTCACTGTTTGATCATATTGATGGCATTGTGCCACAGTCATGTCAATTTGCTCTTGATACTCAAGGTTCTTCCACTGTGAATGTGAATCCTAAGTACTCAACTTGGAAAATCAAAGATAAGGCCTTACTTTCTTTGATCAATTCCACACTGACTCCACAAGTGTTCTCTCTTGTGGTTGGTGTTACAAGCTCTCGAGAGGTTTGGAATACTTTGGAACAAAGATTCACCTCTACTTCAAGAGCTAACATTTTGAATCCGAAGCTTGAGCTACAAAGTCTCAAGAAAGGAAGTGATACTGTGAATGTGTTCTTGCAAAAGATCAAGATTGCAAGAGACAAGCTTCTTGCTATAGGTGTTGTGGTTGATAATGAAGAATTGATTTGTATTGTTCTTCGAGGCTTGTCTAAAGATTTTACTCACTTCTATTCAGCCATTCGCACTAGGAGTGATCCAATCACATATGAGCAACTCTCCATTATGTTGCAGAGTGAAGAACAGGCTATGGCAGAGAATCTTGAGTCTATTCCTCCATCTTTGGCTATGTTTGCCTCTAATTCTAGACCTAATGGAAGTAACACTCAAAATCAAGGGTCTAGTAGAGGTAGGGGCCGCAATGGCTCTAATAGAGGAAGAGGTGGTGGCCGATATAACAACAACAATGGTGGTTTTTCTCATCAGAATTTTTCTCCACATCAGAACCAATCTAACACTCAATTTGGAAATCAGTCCTATAGAGCTGATTTGGGTCGTCTTGTGTGTCAAATTTGTGGAAAAACAGGACATTCAGCATTGGATTGCTATGAAAGAATAGATTTTGCTTATCAAGGCAAAAATCCTCCAATGAAACTTGCAGCTATGGCTAGTGTCTCCAATGCTGCTATCACTGGTAATCAAGATCCATGGTTGGCTGATTTTGGTACTTTTGATCACCTTTCAGCTAACTTGAACAATCTTACCAATCCTTCTCAGTGTAAGGGTGCTAAACAAGTCACTATAGGTAATGGTCAAGCCCTTCCAATCAACAATATAGGTAATTTTTCTATTCATACCAAATATCATAAGTTTGTACTCAAAAATGTTCTTCAAGTCCCTAGAGTAGCCATGAATCTTTTAACAGTGCACAAGTTTTGTTTACACAATAATTGCTCTTGTCATTTTGATGCTAATGAGCTCAAAATCCAGGATATTTCTACGGGGAGACTCCTTTACAGGGGCTTGAGTGAGAATGGTGTCTATCCTATCTACTCAAAGCTTCAAGTCAAGCCTTCTTCATTCACACATCCTTCATTCAATTCAAGTCCTATAGCTCCACCTTCAGCTTTTAATATCAGTAGGTCTAATAAATGGTTGCTATAGCACCATAGACTAGGTCATCCTAGTGATAATGTTTTACATTTTGCCATTTCTGTTCTTGAACATTCTGATGTTTTCAAGCTCACTTCTGATGTTGTAACACTTTGTAAGCATTGCCTTAGTGGCAAAATACAACAACTTCCTTTTGTTAAGTCTAATATTCAATCTACAGCACCCTTTGCTCTTATTCATAGTGATGTATGGGGTCCTACCCCTATTGTTTTTTAGAATGGTTTCAAATACTATCTTGGTCTTGTTGATGACTATATTAAATTCACTTGGGTTTACTTGCTTAAACTCAAATCAGATGTTTTTAATATCTTTAAGCATTTCAAAACCACTGTTGAATCTCAACTTAATCTGAAAGTTAGGACCTTTAGGTTAAATGGTGGTGGAGAATTTTCCTCTAAAGCCTTTGCTGAGTTTTGTTCCTCTCAAGGCATTATCCATCAGTTTTCTTGTCCTCATACTCCACAGCGAAATGGTGTTGCTGAGAGAAAACATAGACATCTTATTGAGTGCTCACTCACTATGCTATCTCTTTCAAAACTACCTCTCTCATACTAGTCTTATGCAGTTGCCACTGCAACTCATATCATTAATAGGCTTCCTACAACCAATCTGCATAATAGGTCTCCTTGGGAACTTTGGTCAATTCTGTTCTAGACCTAACATACCTTAGGGTCTTTGGTTGTACATGCTTCCTTTTCCTTAAGCCATATAATACTCACAAGTTACAACCCCATACTAAGCCTTGTGTCTTTCTTGGCTACCCAACCTATTCTAAAGGTTACATTTGTTATGAACCTTCTTCTCATAAAATATATCTTTCTAGGCATGTATTGTCTAATGAGAATGAATTCTTGGGTCCTGATGCCTCTTCTTTATCCATTGGTCTCTCAAATTCAATTGCTACTTCTCAGTTTTCCACTTTTCCTGCTTGGTTGTCGTATCTCACCTCTCCACCACTTGCTCACACATCCTATCCCACTGCTCTTGTCCTTGCACCACTGTTGTCACAATCCTTTGATTCACTGCTGACACAGTCCATTACTCCTGCTCCAGTATCACAATTATCCTCACCTAATGCACAGATATCACCCATTAGCTCTACACCTCCTGTAGAAATGCCACATACCATTCCTCTTTCCACTACTCCCATTATTACTGAGTCTTTGTCTACTACATCACAGTCACCAGATATTGTTCAACCAGTTGTCATTCCTACCACTAATACCCAGCCCATGGTTACTAAATCTAAGGCTGGCATTTCCAAACCAAAAGCCTATGCTACCAAACCTACCTCCATTGACTATACTCTTACTGAGCCTCCTACATACAAGATTGCTGCTTAATTTCCTCAATGGTGTTTTGCCATGGATGAGGAGTTTGAGGCCTTACAAAGGCAGGGTACTTGGAGTTTGGTTCCTCCATCACCCTCTCAAAATGTTGTTGGCTACAAATGGGTGTTTAAGCTCAAACACAACAATAATGGTTCTATTAGTAGGTATAAAGCTCGGCTGGTTGCTAAGGGGTTTCATCAGCAATATGGTGTGGATTTTGAGGAAACATTCAGTCCTGTCATCAAGCCTCCTTCAGTAAGGATTATTCTCTCTTTAGCTGTCCACTTCAATTGGCCTATGCGGCAGCTTGATGTCAGGAATGCTTTCCTTCACGGTTTGCTTAAAGAGGAGGTTCACATGGTTCAACCTTCAGGGTACATTGATCCCATCCACCCTAACTATGTTTGCGAGCTCCATAAGTCACTCTATGGCCTCAAGCAAGCCCCTCGTGCCTGGTTTGACAGATTCTCTACTTAGTTGCTTCATCTTGGATTTCATGCCTCACTTGCTGATTCCTCTCTTTTCATTTTTAAACAAGGCAAAATTCTGGTTTATCTTCTTGTCTATGTGTATGATACTGTTCTTACTGGCAACACCCCTTCCTTTTTCAATCCTCTCATTAAGCAACTTAGCCACGCTTTTGAGCTCAAGGACCTTGGTGATCTTCACTACTTTTTGGGTCTTCAAATCACACAAACTGCTAAAGGATTGTTTTTGAATCAAGCCAAGTATGCTCATGATCTTCTTGAAAGGCACAATATGCTTATTTCTAAGCCTGTCAATACTCCTAGTGCTCCTCACATGAGACTTGTACCTAATGAAGGTTCTTTGCTAGTAGATCCCCATCCTTATCGTAGCTTGGTGGGTTCTTTGCCTTACTTGACATTTACTTGCCCTGATCTCAGTTTTGCTGTGCATCAAGTTTGCCAGTTTATGTCCAAACCCATTGATGTACATCTCATTGCTACTAAGCATATTCTCAGGTATCTCAATGGCACTATGGACTTTGGCATCTTCCTCCAACCTAGTCCTTTTTCTCTTTCAACCTTTTCTGGCTCGGATTGGGTTAGTGATCCCTATGATAGGTGTTCAACCATAGGTTATTTGGTCTATTTGGGGTATAGCCCTATCACCTAGAGTGCCAAGAAGCAACTCACTGTGTCTCGTTCTTTAACTAAATCTGAGTATCGTGCTCTGGCTTCCACCGCTGCTAAACTTTGTTGGCTTCGTCAATTGTTGAAGGATTTGGGCATTTTTCTTTCTTCTCCTCCCAAGCTCTGGTGTGATAACATCTCTGCCCTTGCCATAGCTTCTAATCCTGTCTTTCACACCGAAACGAAGCATATTGAATTTGATTATCACTTCATTCGTGATTGTGTACTTCGCAAGGATCTTCAGGTCCAATTCATCATCACGGCTGATCAACTTGCAGATGTGTTTACTAAAAGTCTTCCTACTGCTTGATTTCAATTCTTGCGCTCCAAAATCATGGTGCCTCTCGCCCCCTTGATTTTGAGGGGGAAGGGGGATGAAAGAGGAAGACATTCATTGCCAGATTTACCAAATTCTATTGCAACGGCTAGATAACAATAACTTACCAAACGGTGTCGTTTCCTTTATAAATAAAGGCATCGTTTGGATAAGTGAAAGACCATGCTCTTTATGACTCAAGACATCACTGTTTCTCATTTATTGACACGACAACGTTTTGATTTAATGCTTCAGGCTTGGTCTTCTTCTGTGCATTGTGATCTTTGTTTCTACTAGTTTCTTCTAGTAGTTTCTTCTAGATATTTTCTGTAACAAACCAGATATTTTATTCCGTAAGATTAGGATAGTTTGTTATGGTTAAATATCACGTGTTCAGTTATAGGAGCTATATAAATAGAGTTCCATGTAATTTTTCATTTGAGCATCTTGAATACAGTTTCTAGAATTCTCCATTACAGTATTTTTCTCTCAACTTCCTTTTCTTTCTTTCAAGCTTTTCATCTTTTGTTCACAAGTAGATGACACACACACACACACACACACACACAAATGCTTACAAGAACAGAAACTAGTACCACTATTTATTTAATTTCACTAACTATAAAAGATTCAGACGAATTAAAATCCAAAAAACATAAATTAGCACTATAGAATTACTTAATATTAGATTTAACTGTGAACGATTTCAGCTTATTAGTGCTGATATTTTGCTTAATACAGGCAATGTTGTAGAGTATAACTCCCCAGCTCAGTTACTCAAGCATAAGTCATCTTCATTCTCAAAGTTGGTGGCTGAATTCTTGAGGAGATCATCCAAGAGTAACTGCCATAGGGATATTTCTTGAATGAAGGCCAAGATTATGATGCAAACCAATAATAGCAGCCCCCTTGAAAGTCAGACAGTGAATCATTCAAGTTCCAAGCGCTTGGGAACCATCTTACATACCAAACACCCTGAACAGCCAAAATGAGACTTCCAGCAATCAGCTCTGACAATTGACACGTTCAAGATTCATGAAAGCAAAACCATTATTCAGAATAAATTGTAGATCATCAATGACACCATTGATATAGTTTCTAACAGCATCGTTGCCAGAGAATTATACTGTGGCAACACCATCAAGTAATGAAATATTTTAACCAAAGAGTTACAATTAATGCAATTGCAAATTTGATAAAACCTATAACTGCAATGAACTTTTTCTCTCATGAAATTTGGTGTACTACTATTTGGATTGGAGAAGCTAATCTTTTCTTGTTTACAAGAAATTAATTGGCATGGTTAAAATCTATGGACTACCAAATACTTCCTTTGTAATGTGGTATAGCAATGTGAGCTAAAGCAAGAAAATTGTTGGTAAATTACCTCTGTTTCAGTTGAGAGATAGGAAAAAGGATATTACGACACTTCCACTACAAATGTATGAATGTGTCAACGTTGTGATCAAAGAGATCCATTCCCAAAGAAAAAAATTCTCAAAATCCATGCTCAAAAGCTTTAAATAATTAATGATCCAAGCCTCAGAAAAGATAAAATCATTGTAGCCAAAGTTATCAACGGAAATTCTTTTATTTGACTTTATAAGTCCTAACATGAAAGAAAGTCAAGGAATCAGAATTCGAGATCCTTAAATATTGGTGAAAAATAGGGCTGAAGTTATGAACACAAAGCATGAACACTATAATTGCACTGTACTCAGTGCAGCAAAAAACAATTCTGGTAGTAGATGAGTAAGGTACTATGCTACCTATACAATGCTACCCGCCTCTGGCATGTTAGCCAATCTTAATTCTTAACCAAAGGATCCATAGTATTCAGGCAAGTAAATCAGCCAACTTGACAATTTCAAACTCAATTTTGAGGCAATTTCAGATAGATATTTTTCCCATATGTGTTTCTTCTTTTCTTTTCTTTTTTTCCTGAAGTAATTGTAGGTCGAGCTTTTGCATTGATGCCACAAAACTGGTTCAGGACTGAAATCATAATGCTTTGTATATTTGGAAACTTATCTGAGCAAATTTTTATTGTTAAAAATTCTGTGATCTGCACATTTTCACATTGTAGAAGCTATGTAAATGATACGCAATCTGTGTTAATTGAACAACGACTTTATGAGGATGTACTGGAAGCCTGCGCTTTGAACTAAGATATCAAGATTTAGCTAGGCAGAGATTAGAGTGTCGTTCGTGAGGGGGCTTAGAACAAAGGCCTATAGTAATGTCAATGCATATTTCCAGTACAAGCCTTTCACTGCTATTGATGCGTATACTCAAATCATTTGTCAAGAAGTATTCTTCCTGATTGAAACAGTGACTGCACTAGTGATATGAGTCTTACGAACTCCATCCATTTGAGCTAGTTCTCTGGCAGCGGTAATGCTATAAGCCTGCAGAAAAGTTGAAATAAGCACAAACTACATATAAAAGAAAATGATGCATGAAGCATACATGCTTATGAATTATCATTATGGTGAGATAATACATATAAAATTTTATTCATTGAGTATCATAAGTAGTGTGATGCTATATATATAGGTATAATCATTGAGAAGCAGTTAAAAAGCATATCAATATTTAAATTTGTCCTTGCCTGATACCACATGGAGATTGCAAGAATGCCAATGAAGAGAAGAGGACATGCCACGCAAAGGATCTATATTACTAGAGAGAGACTTGATTTTGCTGTGAAAGATGATCAGGGCCAGGAAGCAACAAAACTCCATGGATTTATCAGCACAAGTCTCCAATACTTTCAGAATCCATACTGGTGAATCTAATGATTTCACTGTTGTTTAAACAAGAACATATAGTTAATGGATAGAGAATTTTTGTAAATTAATACCATAAGAGCTGCGCGTATACCAATGCGATGCACCATAATACCAATTTCTTTGAGTTAGTAAATCCACTGTCTCAAAATTCCAGAATTGGTGAATGCACACTCATCACCAATGAACTTGTAGTTACCTCTTGCAGTAAAGGTTGTACTAGGTCATTGTGTTTATTAGTACAACTGGTAGGTAAAGCATTGAAACAACCATAGCCAAAGGAAATGAAGGAAAATCAAATATGTTAGGCTCTCATAAAGAATTCTCAAATCTATGTATTTCAAATGCGAGATTAATGTAAATGGAGAGAGAAACTGAATCAAAGATACAGTGAAACAAGATTAATGGCCACCTTTTGATTTCTTTGGAGTTCTGTAAGGTAGGAATCGCCAGTTCAGTCTCAAATTTGGTGGATGGATTCTTGAGGAGATCATCCAAAAGTCACTGTGCTAAGGTTGTAAGATATGAAATTTCTTGACTTGTGATATGTTAACCGCTTTTTTATTTTAGTGAAGACATGTTGAACAATCTTAATCTAAACTAATAGCCTATTTGGATGGAGGGAGGAAGGAGGGGGAGTAGAGTAGTGTTAGCTAAAAATAAACTAATTTTGTGCTAAATCTAGTCTACTCTATTCTACTCCTCTTCCCTCCCCCTCAATCCAAACGGACCATAAAGGATTCATGGCATTGAGGCATTAAATTCAGCAAGTTGATAATCTCAAATTCAAGTTAGGAGCAATCTATAATGCTTAGCCAGAGGTGAGGTAGTAACAGGTTAGGAAAACTAAAAGGGGTTCTCAGCTAAAAAAATTTCTCTTGTGTGTGTGTTTTCAAATTTCAAATCCTGATGAATTGGTTGGAGTTCTCCTTGCATTGAAACCAAAAAATTTATTTCAGGGTTAAACTCAAAATTCTTTGTATATTTGGAGATATATCTGGTCAAATTCTAATTGTGAAAAATTATGTGATTTTCACTTTTTTTTTTTTTTTTTTCTTTTTACATTGCAAAAGTTTAATCTCCGCCAATTCTGGAAAAAAAAAATATATTTATTTTTCCTTGACAACAAAACATGGTTTTGAACAGTAAGTACTGATTTTAAATTTTATTTAAAAATGCTTTATGCACAAACTATTCAGTCACAGAAACTATTGACTGCAAAAGATTCTCAAACTTTTGCCTGCTATTAGAGAACAAAAATAACCGAGTCTGAGTCATGTTCAAAATTCTCTTCTTCTGTTTTGAACTTTTTCTTTTTCTCTCTTTTTTAACCTGCACCACACGCAATTTGTAAATATTGATGTCCAACACTGATGTCCAATTTGTAAATAACCTGCACCACACTGATGTCCAATTTGTAAATATTGACCTTATTTCTCCATGGTTGAGCTCATGCATCAACATGATGGAACCCTGTTGAACACAATTATCTCATGCCTCATCTAAAAAAAATAGCTTCTCTTTTTCTCCAAATCAAATATTTAAGCAGACAGCCACCATTTTCAAAATTCAAATATCTAGCAATCTTCAAATCACAACATTTGATTCAGTTTGGAATCTTTGGATCTGAGAAGAACTTGTTGATGGGTGGCATGATCTGCGGGGATCTATTGCATACGAACTTCCTGACAGCATATTATGAATATTTCTTACCCTCTTCAAGGTTGTCAAGCACTCCTGCAGTTCTGTGCTCTTTGGTAAACCTGATAGCATATTCAAATTTGGATATGTTAAACTATTGTGGAGACTTTTTTCCTTTTTCTTTCCTATGGGAATTTTTTTTTTGCTGTCCAACTTATCTTCCAAGATGAATCCCTGCAGATGCAGTGTTGTATCTTCAAAGAACTATAAGACCCTTGACAAGAGTCTTGTAACTCAGTGTCGTTGCTTGGTCTCCTTTATAAGGAGAACTAGGGTTCAAATTCCACCTTACCCACTTGTTGTGACAATTAAAAAATCAAAAAAATAACTATAAGACACTTCTACGAGGGCATCTAATCAAACACAAGTAATTCACAAGGACTTGAGTATTAAGACAGAACCTTATTTTTGGTTTAAATATCAGCAAAGATCTTATAACATGATTGATTAGCATGGACAGAAACAGAGGACTTGAATAACTATAACACTATAAGATGCTGTGCTGGAGTGAGTCTTTCCAATCAATTACCAAAATTCACACGACTCACATACTCAGATTGGCAGTTCACTTTAAGCTTAAATAGCAGAAAAAATCATAATAGACTTGGAATCAAGGTAGCATAAAATAGATTACCTCACTTCAAGGTTGGCGCAGATGTTCCTTACAAGCTGCATGCCACAAATGCCAAAAGCTACACCAACTGCTGCGAAAAGTGGGTATAGCTATAAAATGGGAAAAAAATTGAGAGAAGCTTATATTGTAAAACCCAGTCTTGACTGGTAGTGAAAAAACTTAGCACATTGACCAATGGACAATCTTATAGCATAAGAAGTTTAATCAGCCTAACTATCTTACTATAAGACTTAATACTCCTCAAACTGAAACCTGGGACTAGGTCCTAGGAAGCTAGAAATTTGTTTCAAACATAGTATATATCCCCAAGACTATGGCAAGATAGGATAAAATTTCTTGCAGAAGTACGTCATCTCGCACAAAGATTACAAAAGGAAAAACTGAGGATGATAGCATATTGCTTTCAAAGCCTGACTGATTGTGCACATTGGATACATATGTATGTTGTCTAGTGAGTCTGTGACGTTGCTAAATATGCAATGTGATATATAAGATCATATCTAAAATATTGGTGACAAGGCTGAGACCCCTCCTCCACAAGCCCATATCCCCCGCCAGTTAACATTTATACCGGATAGGTGGGTAGTAGAAAATCAAGTTATCGTCTAAGAGATGCTACTTAGTTTCAAAACAAGGAAAGTTAAATCCAACATGATGGCTATAAAGCTAGTTCTTCAAAAAGCGTATGATAGAGTCAATTGGAGACTCTTAAAAGCTGCCCTTGCACAGTATGGTTTCAGTTACATATTTATTAGTTGGATCCTTGTGTATCCTTAGTGTCTTTTGAGGTCCTAGTGAATGGAAGGAAATCCAAACAATTCAAGGTCCTAGTGTCTTTTGAGGTCCTAGTGCATGGAAGGTCCTAGTGTCTTTTGAGGTCCTAGTGATATTCCACCATAAAATTCTGCTATGGTACTATCCTGCGATAACGTTGTTGCAATGTTCTACCATAGAATTCCGCCACACTGTTGTGATATTCCGCCATAGGATTCTGATATGGACTGCTACGACGTTTTGGATACTTTCTTGAGAGTATAGCTTGGAAGGTTTAAGAACATCTGCATGTCTTACTTTGATAAGGACTTGGAAACATGTTTGCGATGGAGAAATATCTCATTCTCCCCATCTTGATCCCAACTCCCTAGTAGAGTCGCCATTTTAATGTAGGGGCCTTTTTTGTGTTGTGCGTTGGGCTAGGTTGCCTCCCGCGGTAGTAGGCCCAAGTTGTTTCTGAGTAAAGAAGTCAGGACCGGCCCAATTGGAACACACCTTGGTTCGGCTTATGCGCAAACGTTGAGTCCAAGTCTGAGGGAAGACGCAGCAAAGTAGGCTTATCCTCTGCTTCTACCGCAAAAGGCTTTTCTCCAGTTTCTGCTGCAGGATTGATCTTTCTGCTGTGCAGCAATACTTTCTACTATGTAATGAAGCTATCTGGTGTGTGATAAAGCTTTCTGTTTTGCAGTAAAGCTTCCTGCCGTAAAGCCTTCTGTTGTGCAATAGAACTGTCTGGTGTACATTAAAGCTTTCTACTGTGCTTTAAAGTTTTTTGTCGTGTGAATGACTACTCCTCATTTTTATTACAGGAATACTTTTCCACTTCCTGCACATTAAAAAAAAAAAAAAAAATCTTGGCATGGCTTGTGCGCAAACCACACTGCATCTGCTAAAGTCTGTTTATAAGCTCACAACAGGCAGAGTCATTGTTAAGAGGTTATGGCAGGCAGATATAATATGGAAAACGTAAAGAAAATGCAGTCACTATTTCTGCCGCAATAAATAGAGTAAATGGCTTAAAAGGCCTCACGTTCAAAGAATAAAACTTAAATAAAGAGTAGAACGGGGTTAGTAAAATCAAAGTAATGGGTCTGCCACACCAAGTGTTATCGCGAGACTCTAACCAGGGAAGGAAAAACTGTTCCCTTAACGCAAGTAACTTCAAAGGAGAAATTAATTGCTTTGAGAGGCTAGCCCCAAATGGTATGTGCCCGGGTATGAGTCGTATTTTCCTCCAATAAAGAGCAAGGCTATTGAGGGAGAGAGGGGGTTAACCCATTTGGATACATGTCTGCCATAAAACACTCTGTTTTTCCTTCTTTCTTTTGTTCTCTGTTTTTCTTATCTTTTCTCTCTGTTTTCTCTCTTAGAATTCTTGCATTTCTTTTCTTTTTTGCTTTCTTTCTTTCTTTTCTTTGTTTTCTCCTCTTTGTTTTTTCTTCGAATTCCCTCCTTCCTTTTTCCTGTACACAACTACAAGTCTCTTATATAGAGCCTGCCGTGACCGGTTTTACTGTTCTAGCCCCTTAATGGCCCTTGTCTGGTATGGGAGCCCTTTGCTGACCACTTACCGAGTCAATGGTTCTGACTACCACTATTGACCTGTGGCTTTCAAACAATGAAGGTTCATTTTCTACTCGTCCAGTGTGTACCCTCTCCCTCTCGGTCTCTCATGGCATGCACCCAGTGATTCTTACCCAGTCTTGCCTCTTTGGGTGGCATGTCATCCCAGCAGGACTATGCCCACCAAAAGAGCCTGGGCAAGAAGCACAAGAATGGGTTTCCACTCCTCTCCCCACCGCCAGACCGTGCCCTCTCCCATGACCTCACCCTTTCCCATAGTGGCTGGGTGTAGGCTGGTGATGCTTGGGCCGTACGCATGCTTTACCTTCTTGATGTTTCATACGTTTGTCGAGGTCTGAGAATAGGTGTGCATATCCTGCCGTGCGCGTTTTGGCTTTTTCTGGGTTGCATCTCCAACGTTTATGACTTGTCCCTTTCTTTGAAGGGTTGGGCCTTATTAGATCATTGGGCCTCCCTTTAGTTTGGGTGTTTGCTTCGTGGCTTGGCATCTCCTACCATACCAGATTGTTATGCCTGCTGCTTATCTCAATCCTGCCGAACCCTTTTGGGCTTGCCGTGTGTTTTTCTTCTTAGTTTTCACGCCTATCTTTTTTATACAAAAGGATTTGGGCCTTGCTTCTCACTAGGCTTTCTTCTTTATAGGCCTTTGGGTACAAATTTGTAAAAAATGGGCATCAACACATAATATATTTTGTAGTCGGATATTATATATAGTAAGATTAGTATGAAAACATAATGCAATAAAAAAGTTATCTTTTATAGTGTGAGAACTATTATACAACCTTATAACCATGTATACTATAAATATGTATGCAAATCAACTCTTATAGGTGTATTTTCCTCCAAAACATAGATCGACATCTCTTTCTTTCTCATAATCATTAAATTATATATCATAAAGTAGAAAATAAAATAAAATCAAATGAAAAGACAATTTTTTTTTTTCATCACATGAACATATGAACAAATCCCACAATATATAACTCTTCAAATTCATAAAACACATAATTACTTAGATTATATAGTAAAATAAGACCAACTTATCCATCATGACATTGCAATATCGTCTAGATGTAATTATATAAAAATAACATTTTGTTGATCTTGTCTTATAAACCAAAAGTATCATCTATATTGCTAATATTATCTTTAAAAAGTAACATATGACGGAGAATTCTTAATTTAAGCAACAGAATATATATATATATATATAAATCATTTAACATGAACGTCTATCAGAAGATAGAATCTATAACTTTAATACAAAAATTTGGCTAAACGATTGAATAGAATAGTACCTTCAACTTAGTGAGATTAAAATATAGTTTATCTTCGACATATTATTATTCATCTATTTTAAAAAATTGAACATATAATATTTTACTTAAATTCAATTAATAAAATTGTCCTCATAAAGTGGAGGAATGTTAGGGCACATTCATTCTCGCTCGCAAAGCATCTAAGGGAAAATGGAATACAAAACAAATGTCAATTTAGAAACACTAAATTTTAAATTAAAAAAAAAAAAAAAATTAATGAAGATATCAAACCAAATATAGCAAAAAGAAACTAACAATGCATATTTATTAATGTAATAAAATCATCATCAAATTTTGGTTAAAAAATTAAATCAATAATCAACAATTAAATACAATACTACATTTAAATTTAAAACTAATCAAACTCTAATCATGGAAAACATATTTAATTGTTTTTAAGTTATTATTCTTTATGATTTGTGACCTGTATTTTGTAGCATTAAAATGAAGTCTTTATGAATTTGTATTTTGCAACATAAAATTGAAGTCTTCATCACTTTTCTAATGTCACACACTTAGAATTCTCATATGTAATCGTGGAGGTTGCAATTAAAGGCTCATTCACATGCTTAATGCCTTCTCTTTTTTTTTTGGGAGAAGGAGCTTAATGCTTGACTTAAAAGATTTACTTGTGCGAGCTATTCCTTATTGAAGATTCAACAATAATAATACAAATTTGATGACTAACGAATAAAAAGGGTTTTCTCAAAAAAAAAAAAAAAATACTGAATAAAAAGGGTTAATTAATAAAATATCACTCTAAACTAAGGAAAACTTGCACTTCACATCCCAAATTATGAAAAATTCAGATTGGTAATCTTTTTAATTTTTTAATTTTTTATTATTGTTATTATTTTTATAGAAGTTCAGTGCATATTATTAAAAGAGGTTGTTCAAATCAGCTTGTAGCACAGAAATAATGTCTGGTAGTATATCCTCCATCCAAACTGATAAGGGTGGAAAAGAATTGCTTTTTTTTTTTTTTTTTTTTAAATGAATGAACAACCTTATTACAATGCCTACATATATGGGATAAATTGAAAGCTGAAAAGTGCGAATTAAGGAAGTGAATATCTTTTGCTACCACTTCAAGTGCTCGTCTTGTTGTCAAAGTTTCCACCTCAATGACCGTGGGCGGCAAAGGTATTAGTTGTGACAAAGAAGCCATGATTAAACCTTCATTATTCCGAATGATAACACCCATACCTACATTGTTATCTTTATCAAAGGTAGCTCCATCGAAATTTATTTTGTAACAGGGAGTTTCAGGAGCTGTCCATGAAGGTACTTATCAAGTCGGGTGTACAGGTGCAATCGTGGGGAGGGTTGAAAATTCCAGTATTCATTCTTTCGCTTGTTTCAACAATTGGCCAAGGGTGATAGTTTGTTTACCCAACTAGAGATTAAATCATGGACAAAATTGCTTTTTGCCCCTTTCAAAAAAAAAAAAATCCAACATTTTGCCATTTTTCTCAAATTAATTAGGAAAATGCCCCTCTTTTGAAAATTGAGTTTCTGAAAATCGATTTAGGCCCTATAGCGGCGTTTTTAAGGACTCTATAGTGACGTTTTAAGGACCTATAGTGACGTTTTGTAACTCGATTTTCATAAAGTCGAGTTATAGGTAAAAAAAAAAGAAAAAAAATTGCATGTAACTCGACTTTATGAAAATCGAGTTACAAAACATCACTATAGGTCCTTAAAACGTCACTATAGGGTCCTTAAAAACGCCGCTATAGGGCCTAAATCAATTTTCAGAAACCCGATTTTCAAAAGAGGGGCATTTACATAATTAGTTTGAAAAAAAATGGCAAAATGCTGGGTTTTTTCTTTGAAAGGGGCAAAAAGCAATTTTCTCCATTAAATCATATTGTACTTTGCTTAAGAGTGCTGTGGTTTCATATTGGAATTGTATTCCAAAAAATGCCAATTTTGGGAAAAGGAAAAGAGCATGAACCATGTCCTCTTGGTGATTATAGAATAGCCTTGTGAGAACTGATATTCTATTCATAAAAATTTTTTCAAATTAAATCATACACCCAATTGATGGTTAACAAGTTGCATGACGCATGAGACTTCAAAACTAATTTACTATTGTATTCAGTGGCGGAGTTTGGATTTGAGTTGAGGGGAGACAAAACTTGTATAAGATATATGCACTTTATGCACATCATGTAAATATATAATATTGGAAACACTAAAACATATGTGGAAGGCATGCTAGTGGAGGACTTGTGGTTACTTATTAGTTTATTTAGGTGGAGTTATGCTCTGTTTCAAGACTAAAGAAACAGAGTGGGATTTTATTTGGCTAAATTATCATTAAGTGTGAGTGAGTAGAGCTATTGGTTAGATAAAATTCCTCACAAGAAAAGGAAGATAGTCCAAATTGATGTATTACTTTGATCTAGATTGCTATTTCTATCAAAAGAAAAAAATAGATTGGAGTTTTTAATAAGTATTAGCGATAAACTAAGGGGTTTTTTTTTTTTTTTTTTTTTGGGCGGGCCAAGGGGGGCAGCTGCCCCCTAGCTCTGCCCCTGGTTGTACTCCCTCTAGCGATTTTAAAGACTAATATAACTTTTCCAATAGCCTTATAACTCAAATGACACATCTAGGATTTAAATTCCCCCACCTCTAATTATAGAATTATAAAAAATAAAATAAACAATGAAATTAAAAACCCTAATATAACCCTATAAATTTTCCTCATGAACTAAAATACCCTATCCATTGTCTTCTGTAACTCATCTGATTTGCCTAAAATCTCCCTAACTCTCTTAACCCGCAAGATCCATCTTACTGTGCTTGACCCGACCCACACTGGCAAAGAACACCAGATCGAGCGAAGTCATACTTGGTAAGATTTTGTGACACTTCAACCAGGGGCATAGCTAAAAAATTTTACTTGGGGTGGCCGAATTGTAGTATTGATATATTAACCATAGTTCATATTGAATACAAAATTATTAACTTTGATATATTGTTATATTCTTAAATATTAATGAACATACAAAAATTATATAGTTTATTATAGACAAATACCAAAAAAAAAAAAATCCAATAAAAGAACAGTTCATATCAAAATTATGCCCAACAATCTTTGATGGAATAAAGATAGCAATACAAAAATGTGAACAAAAAAATCTTAAATACCTTTATGCATATCAACACACACATAGTGGCAAAAGAAAGAAACAAAAATAATACTATAATGGTAAAATAACATTGATGATTGATAAAAGAGGGAGAAAAGAAAATGCATTTACATATTCCCTTTTTTAAAGAGTCAAGAAGATGATGTTACACCAGGAGAAAAAATGGATTAATAATTTTGGTTGAGATAGGAGTTTTTGTGTTGAGAAGACAGAAAATGGGGCAATGGGCTGGCACTAGCAACTACAACAAAGCTCTGTAGGTAACCAAAGATGAAAAAAAATTGAAATTATGCTGGGAAATGGGTTGTCAATGATGCTAGAGAGTGAGTTATTATCCATTGGATTAATTATAAATTTTTTGGAAAATTGAAAAGATTAACTATTAGTCATTATCTTTTGGACTAACTAGAAATCTTAGAAATAATTGGGGGGGCCGATTCTAAGTTTTTTTGGAGGAATATATCCTATTACTAGTATAGTTAGTAGGAGAAAAAAAAAATTGGGGGGCCCATGAGCAATGTCGCTACGCCCTTAACTACAACGTCATTGTTTGTTGTACAAAGCCTTTCATCATTGTGATTCGGACGCCGACCCAAAACAAAACAAAAAATAAAAAAGAATGAAATTTTGGATTCTACTTGTTGAATTTCTAATAAATCCAATCATGCAAAGTTCCAAGCTCCTTCAATCAAAATTTAAAATAACTCTTTTAAGTTTTGAGTTGTAAATATAAATAAACAAAAAAAATAATCTCCAATGAAAGCCAGACTTTCAATTCCTTGCAAATATTGTGTGGCCGGAGAGTTTGGCACTAAAAGCCAGACTTTTAGTTCCATGCAAAAGGTAGCTGATTGGCAATTTGGCACCTAATGAAGTTCCATAGGAGTTTTGCAATCTAAGAATAGGAATAAAAGAATTTTGTGGGTTTTGATGCCTGTAGGGGCCTTTATTGTGTTGTGCGTTGGGCTGGGCTGGGCTGCCTCCTGCGATAATGGGCCCAAATGTTTCTGAGTAAGGGAGTTGAGACCGGTCCAACTGTAACTCAACTTGGGCCAGCTTGTGCACAAACTATACCTCGCCTGCCAGGTGCGTGCTTACAGGAGACAGAGCTGTTTCAAATGAGTTACGACAGGTAAATATAATAATAGCAACAAAACAGAGTACTCTGACTATTTAAAGGAAATGACCAAGTAATCCCTACTTATGAAACATAATTACAGTCATAACAATGTCTTTTACGAAGAAAGTAAAGGAGAAAGAAGATAATATGAATTAATCAAGAATGAGTATAAAAATCAAGTTTAAGTTCAGTTCGCAGAAGCAAAACCAAAAAGGGGAGAACGCCTCTTCTCAATGCAAATAATCTCCCAAGAAAGATCCTGCCGTGGGGATTAATGGTTTTGAGGGAACCGGTCCTAAATGGTTAATGCCTAAAAAAGAATCCTCCTTATGTTGTGGAAGAGAGCAAGATTTAAAGGGGGAGAGAGGGAAATCGACCTACTGGTGCATGTCCATTATATTATCTTTCTTTGTTTTCTGTTTTCTCTCTTATCTTTTTTTCTTTCCCTTGTTTTCCTTTTGTTTTCATTTTACTTCATAGTACCTCTGTTTTTTTATCCCTCTACAGGGCACGGCAAGGGTCCTTTTATAGGGCCTGCCGTGACCGAATTTTACCACTTTACCCCTTAACCGCCTTTGTCTGGTCTGGACGTACTTGTCAACCACCAAAGAGTTCGTCTGTGTACCACTTACCCTTGCCAGATAAATGCAAGTTTATGTCGTTTGTTAGTCCGCCATGACACCCTTTCCTACTACAGTGTAAATGCTTTCTTTCTCTCTCCCTTATGGCATGCAACCAATGGTTCCCCCCTCAACCTTGTCTCTTTTGGGTAGTCTGTCATCCCAGCAAGACGTACCTCCCAAAAAGGCTTAAGCAGGAACCACAGAATAGGTTTTTTCCCTTCTCCCCACCACCAAACCATACCCCCTTTACCTCTTACCTCTAACCCATGGCCCCACCACGTCCCATATTGGTTGGGTACAGGATGGTGGTGCCTGGGTCTAGCAGGTGCTTCCCTCTCATGTATGTCCAAAATCTGCCTACTACTCATGCGTTTTCCGCAATCTGAAGCTTTGTTTGCTCAGTCTGCCTCACCTCTTCGTTCTTTTATGTGGGCCATTTTATAATTCACTGTTCCCTTTAAGGGTTGGGTTTCATTTGATACTGGGTTTTACATTTCTCTTAACCCATTTCTTGATTGCCATTGTGTCCTACCATATTATTCTGTCATTCCTACTGTAATGACTTCATCCTGCTAGTCCTCTTTTAAACCTGCTGTTTACTCTCTTCCCCAAATGGCTTTGCATGGCCATAGGCTTTCTTACTTAGGGGCTCCTGCGTCTCCTTGGGCATCCTCAGGCCATTTACTTGTTTTGGGCATCCTTGGCCCATTTACTTGCTTTGAGCTTCCTCGGCCCTTTTCCTAACTTTTTGTTCCTATGGGCTTTTACTTACTTCACTAGGTTTCCCTAGCCTAATTACTTCATCCTCATCCTTGGGGTTTTTGGACCTGCCAACAATCCCCTACTCTCTTTGCTTACATTACTTTGAGCCTGCCCCCACCCATTCTTATTTTTCACATCATACACTACCTATGGGTTAGTTATTCTCTCTTTTCGAGCCTTTCGAGCCCACGTGCTTTCTCAAGGCCTATTTATTTATTTTATGGACCTTTGACCCATTATTTCTGCCGCTTGGGCTTAATGGATTTATTCTATGCTTGCCACTTCTATTTGCTACCCGCATTGCTAGGTTGGGCTTCCTTCCTTCTATTTGCGTTTTACAAAAATAACCCTCAACATTTAGCCCCCTGAACATATGGAGCGTTCTTGCGGTGCATATGTGAATAAAAGGCCTTCTTGTCTTTTTCACTTTACTTCTTTCTTTTCCTTCGCGAGCTTTTTTAAACTATGGACTCCTTCTAATATATATATATATATATATATATGTATTTTCCTACCATGAACAGTAGTGACTCTTCGAATTTCTTAAAATGGCAGTTGCTTTAAGACATAACCGCAGCCTCATTAATTTCATTCTTTTCTCGGTGGCTGACCAGTCACCTCCCTTCATGCCGGCATTAATAACCCAGGTATTTAAGAAGAGAGTCCCTTTCCAATCCAGACATAAACTTCTTCTTTTTCCAAAATATCCTATCTGTTTCCCTTCCTCCATCGTTTTCTCCTTTTCGAACACCCATTCCCATTTTACTCTGATCAAGTTCTCACGCTATGGCACGGGTGAAAACTCAAGCCTCTTTCCGCCGTAAAGGGAAAGAGGTCGTTTTCGATCCTTTTGTCAAACAAGAGATAAGAAAAGAGGCCTTGCACTTCGATTCGGACCACTATGATGAGGAAGAGGCACGCCATGACCCAAATAGTGAGTGCGCCCCTCTAATTGATCATTGGTATAATATCAGTCCTCACTTCCCCAAGATTCTCGGTAACTACATGTCGTCGCCGCCGGGCTGTGTGTCGCTCGCTCTTTACCGACGAAACCCTGATTTTTCTTGGGCCCCGATGTCTTCCTCCATCTCCGATCTAGTCATTCGTCAAGGGATTGCGCTCTCTGTGCCTATCCATTTCGAATTTGGGTTAGGTACTGCCTCGGGTTGGAAGGAGTGAGTTGACAGCGAGCTATCTGATACAGGCTTCATGGGTTTACTTCAGCAAGCTGGTGTTCTAAAGGCTATTGTCCTATCCCGAAGTCTATCCAATTTCCGAGACCTCCACAACCTTCGTCATTTGGTTCACCGGTGGTGTGCCACCACTCACACATTCCTCTTCTCTTGCGACGAACTCACCGTTACTCTTGAGGACATGGCTAATCAGTTACTTTTGCCGATCCTTGGTGATGTTGATCCTGCCACCATTGAGCTTTCTCCAGAAGAATAAGCTATTGAAGTGGAGTTGAAGAAAAGGATGGCCGAAAATGCTAAGTTATCTTACTGGGTTAGTTCTTCTTCCAAATTTTCTGTTGTTGCCCACTGTGCGACTTTTGTTGCTTTTTGGCTTTGCAAGTTTGCCTTTGGGTCCCATCTCCATTATGCCATAAAGCCTTTGTATTTTTGTTTGGCCATAAAAATATCTGCCGAAGTGAGTCTGCTACTGGCCCCCATGTTCTTGGGGCATCTGTATGTTCAACTGGATATCCTGCGGAGTAATGAAAGTCAGGCTAGCTCCTACCACATAGTCACTTCCTCTATACATAACACCATCCTGCAGCAGTTATTATTCAAGCGTTGTGCCCAATACTTGGCGAAGTGTAGGCCCATTCGATTTGCTAAAGAGAAGTACCAATCCTGCCCGCAGGTAATTACTAATTTCTGTGGCTGATTTGAGTCTAACTTTCCTCTGGCTTTCCATTGTTCCGATTTAAAGCCTATCGATCATTCTGTTGTTGAGTCCTTTGATAAAGGAATTGGTTTTTCCTAGAGAGCTTACAGATATTTGGTTACTGGTTACACATGCATAGATTCTGCTATAGGTTCTTTTGTTGATACTGTTGGAACTACTACTCCGTTAGCCGCTTTTGATGAGATGGGTATCACCTATTTGGCAGCCACCAATGCCGAATGGTTGCCCTATTTGGCCGATGAAGGTGTCAGGTTTGTCCATTATCCTGCCAACCGGGTAAGGAGGCAATTTGGGCTGGATCAAGACATTCCTAATGACCTTTCTTTCCTCGTAGAGTCTTCTACTTCAATTAGACCTTTTCTACGACACACTGCTTTTGATTTTTGGAGACAGCATTTCAGTGCAGTCACAGTTCTTGGCTTGCTGAAAGAAGGCCTTTGCACCCCTGCTATGCATAGATACTGGCAGGCTGTAATGGCCTCGTTTAAGCAAGAGTTGGCTAGTAGTCGCGGTTTCTCTGTCATACCTTCTGAGGGACTTAGCACGGTTGTCTCTCCCAATCCTCGGTTGCTCCTTCCTTCCAAGTCCATGTTGGCATATGCTAGGAAATAGAGTCGATCTGCCATCTTTGAATGGGATGTGGAGAAGAAGGGATGGTATTGGCACACATGTGACTACCCGCCAGGTTGGGAAAAAAAGGTTAAAGTGATAAATATTCCTGCACCAGCCAAGAAAGTTCCTGCCAAACTTAAATCTACCAATAAGCCCAAGTCTGCCACTCCTCAGCCTCCTATAGGTGCTACTCTTGCTAGCAGAACACGAGGCAGTAAGAGGAAGACAACTCGCCATCCTGCGCCTGCCATTCAACGGAGAGTACGTCACTTTAAAATCTTTTCTCTTTGCTTTGTCTTTCAAGTACACATATGTACTTCTTTTTTTCGACTTTTCCTGAATTCTGATATGCTTGCTGACTTCTTTCTTCGACTCTATCTCTTATCCCTCTTTTTCTTTGCAGTCTAAGCACAAGGAGGATACGTCAGCCGCCCGTCCCATTATGCTCAAGGAACCTGAATCGGAGGTACATCTACCCTTTCTCCTTCTCTCTTCTCTTTCTTTTTTACATATTCGCATGTGTTCAGTCTACTACATGTTTTTGGTTACCTCATTCACCCAAAAAATTACGTTGACCTTCATACCTTCTTCTTTTTGTCTTTTAGGATGAGCCTGAGCCTCTTTCTATATATTGCCCTACTGTCAAAGAGCTTTCTACCCCATAGGCACACCTATTGAGGGCCTTTTTGGTGGGGTTAAGTTTGCAACACCTGCCCCTTCTGCAACTACACGTGGAGTTCCAACTGAGGCAACTACCTCTCCCACTAGACCAGTACCCATAGATGAGAGTACTCATATTGGGAAGGTTAGTGAGGTCACCCCTACTCCTACCGTGACACCCTCTATTCAAAGGGAGCCACCCCTTCTGCTACTACTCAGATCGAGTCTACTTCTGTTACACTTCTTGTCATTTTCACCGGTGACCCTTCGCTGCTCTTTCTTAGGCTGTGAAGGACGATTCTTCTCTGTTAATTACTCCTTCCTCCATTCTCGTTTCTGCCACCCGTGGGCCTGATGCTGATTTGTACTCAGAGGAGTCTGAGGAAATCCTCAAGGATCCTAAGGATGAGCCTATCCTGGGAAGGAGGATTTTTGAATCCGAGGAAGAGGAGCGTACTCCACCTAAGACTAAATTCATGGGTAAATGCTTTCTTCCCTCCTTTCTTCTTCTTTTTACTAAGTACATTCTTCCCTTCTTTTATTTGTATATCTATTTCTCTATTTGCAGAGACCTTTGAGGGGCTAGGAATTGTAGTAGACGTAGAGGTGTTTGTAGTAACTACTCCTGCCACGCCCCCACCATCCATTCCTGTTGCATCTTCTGTACCAGTTTCTACCATATTCACAACATATGTTTCTACCATCCCTTCTATTCCTACCTCTGTCTTCCCCACAGCCCCCATTACTGCTGGCTCTGGTAACCTTTCTTTTCCCTTCTTCCCTTTTTTTTTTTTTATCAAGGTTTCTCATTTCAAGCCTTCTGCCCTTTTGACAGGTCCACCTCCTATGGTGCCTTCTCAATTTGAAGTGGGCAGTAGTTCTGCCACCATTCCAGATCCTGTGAGCGAGGCTGTAGCCTTTTTTGCATGCTTTGACCAACCTGAAGTCAATGATCTTGGACCTGTGGATTTCTGGGGCTCTGAACCTCCTTATATAGATTTCCATGGCTTCAAAATCCCTGAGGACTGCACTTCTCGATTGGTGATGATCTACAGTAACTGTGGGGACTTCATGCAGGGATTCCGACTTGGTCGCTCCACTAGAGAGCATTTCTTGAGGGTGTTGGGGAGTGTGCTGAACGATATTGAGCACAATTTTGTTGACACTGTCTCCACCGAGAGGATCCTGCAGTAGAGGGCTATGGTGTAGGAGCTTGTTAGTGTTGGTTTTGCCGTGGAGTTTATCTTGGACCACCTTCGAGAGATTGCCCAAGCCATTTTCATAAGAAGGGTCCAACCTACTGTTAATGCTATTGACTCATGCCTTAAGATTCTGAGAAAGGAAGTGGCAAACTTGGAGGGCTGTCGCGAGCACCTTCTTTCTAGCATAAGCGAGTCCAGTCGTTTTGGAGATCAGCCACTCATTTCTAGACTTCATTGATGATGATGCAATTTCATCTTTGTTTTGTGTTTCCTTCACCTTATTACTCTATTTAGTATATTATATTTCCTATAGTACTTATTTGGGCTAGTTTGCCACAATTTGGGTTTGTAACTTATGATGCTACACTTTGCTACTGTTTTTGCTTTTGCTATGACATTTGATGATAATACTTCGCGCTTTTCATTGCATCCTCATGAAAGCAAGTTACAAAAAATTTCATTTTGTGACATAGTCACTTGAAAGATAAAAAAAAGGTAAAAGGAAACGTAAGAGTTTTTTCAACAAAACAAAAGAAAGGGATAATCGCATAACTTTTCTCTTTAGGCATAGTAGCGTTTTAACCATTTCCCGTTGATGGGATCCATTAAGTCTTTGCCATCCATTTAAGTCAAGCGGTAATATCCACTCGGATGTGTTGGTTATATTTGGTCTTGTATCTCATACAAAACACATAGCGAAAGCAACAAACAAAAATCTATTTCATTCATGATTGAGAACTTGCATTATGTAAATTTCAGAATTTGCGTACCTTGGTGCGGTGAAATTCAAAACAAAAGATTATAAGTCCTTGGGAACGTTTTTAATCTTCACTCCAATTCCACTTTACGCCCAAGAAGTGTGGTCTCTCAATCAATTTCCAAGGGAGAATAACTGAGTGGTTTCACTCGCACATACACACCACTTCACAATGGTGTCTCACTTTTTTTCTAATCTCTAATAATAAATCTATATGTCTCTCCCTTTATATATAATTGATTATCTACTTGGGCCGGCCTATTGGGCTTTTCCAATTGGGCTTTAATGTGTGGCTTGGAATGAGACCAAAAGGATCAATAAGACACTAGCTCCAATGGGCCTTGGGCTTTTCTGTCAACTCTTGACAAGTCCAAAGTTACCATTAATTATATTTAATACCACTATATAAATATAATTGCACTCTAGGCCTTATTAATAAATTATATCCCAAAACTTTATTATACATGCAACCCCTTCATAAAATATTCGTAGTAATTCAAAGTCATAAATATAAACTGTCACTTTGAAGATTACTACGTCTTAATCCTTGAGTACCCGGTTTAATCTTTTTAAGTTATTCATTATATATTTATGAAATCCAATTTCATAAATATATACTTTAGTAATTTCTTACCAAAGTGGTTAGACCTAACTCTCTGAATAACTAAACCTATTAAACTTATCTCAAGGGAATATTTTAAATCTCTGTTAAGAGACTATGAATTTCATCTTGAAAATATATGTTCCATCAACACGCAATGTGGCTGCCCAACATACTGAGGTTTTGACCGTTACTTTAGATCTCACTCCTGATATATCAAAGCAACCTACACTTCATGATTAGGTCCATTATTCTCTCAGGATTAAGAGTTCATGCAAATATAAGTCGTGAGATTTATTATTCAATTGACAGTCGTTAGGAGAATAATAAATCTCACAGCGGTCCAGTTCAATATGTCTTAACTCTTAAAACATATTAACACATCAACTAGAAGTCTCCACTTCCATGATAAAAAAAAATCATCTTAGTTGATATGTTATAATCTTCGCAGATGAAATGCCCAATTTCATCACCGACTATGAACTAAAATTCTGAGTTTACAAAGAACTTGTGACTTATATCTTCTGTGACTAAATCACATAAATCACATACTATGCATCTCATGGACTAAATGATAATGTCCGAATCTTCATGTTACCATTATTTTAGATAATAATAAAAAATTAT
This sequence comes from Quercus variabilis, assembly GCA_030445155.1. Taxonomy (NCBI): domain Eukaryota; kingdom Viridiplantae; phylum Streptophyta; class Magnoliopsida; order Fagales; family Fagaceae; genus Quercus; species Quercus variabilis. The sequence goes on along the minus strand of CP129447.1, from coordinate 54,763,041 downwards.
TCATCACAACATTAAGTTATACATAATGTCATACATAGCATCATACAATAGGATTTAAGGGCATTAATCCTAACAATCTCCCACTTGCCCTAAAGACTATTGTGCTTTCCTTTCTTGTGGTTCCTTGGATCTTTTGATTGTGCAACTGCACCACTATTGTCGCAAAACAATGTGATGGAAACTTGTTCCATTCTCATTACACCAAGGTCAGAAAGGAATTTCTTGAGCCATATAGCTTCTTTTGCTGCTTCACAAGCAGCAACATATTCTGCTTCCATGGTGGAGTCCGCAATACAAGATTGTTTGACACTCCTCCATGTTATGGCTCCACCTCCCAAGGTGAATACACATCCTGATGTGGACTTTCTGAAATCTAGATCTGACTGAAAATCTGAATCTATATAGCCAATAGGTATCAAATCCTCACACCGATAAACAAGCATATAATCTCTCGTTCTTCGTAGATACTTGAGAATATGCTTTACAGCTTGCCAATGTTTTGGTCCTGGATTTGATTGATATCGGCTGACCATGCCTACTGAATAACAAATATCTGGTCTAGTACAAAGCATGGCATACATGAGACTTCCTACTGCAGAAGCATAAGGAATTTGTCTCATCATATCTTTTTCCTCTTGAGTCTTAGGCCTTTGGTCATCAAATAGAGGAACTCCATGTCTGAAAGGAAGTAATCCCTTCTTGGAGTTTTGCATCCTAAACCGTTCTAGAACCCTATCTATATATCCAGCTTGTGATAAGCCTAACATCTTATTCTTACGATCTCGCCAAAGCTTGATCCCTAGAATAAAGTTAGCCTCACCCAAGTCCTTCATATCAAATTGGTTTGACAACTAAACCTTTACCGATGACATTACCCCTACATCATTTCCAATGAGTAGAATGTCATCAACATAAAACACTAGGAATATTACTACTTTATCTCAATGTCTTTTGTACACACATGGTTCATCAAGATTTTGTTCAAAACCAAATGACTTGATTGCTTGATCAAATCTGATGTTCCATGACCTAGATGCTTGTTTAAGTCCATAAATAGACCTTTTTAATTTGCATACTATATGCTCTTGGTTCTTTGCTATGAAACCTTCTGGTTGCATCATATAGATTTCTTCTTCAAGATTGCCATTAAGAAATGCAGTCTTGACATCCATTTGCCAAATCACATAATCATAATAAGCAGCAATGGATAAAAGAATTCTGATGGATTTAAGCATGGCTACTGGCGAAAAAGTTTCATCATAGTCAGTACCTTCTTTTTGTGTATACCCTTTCGCCACTAATCTTGCTTTAAAGGTTTCAACCTTTTCATCTACCCCTCTCTTCCTCTTGTAAACCCATTTGCAACCAACAGGTTTAATGCCATTAGGCGCCTTTACAAGATCCCAAACTTGATTGGAATACATGGAATCTAATTCAGATTTCATAGCTTTGATCCAATGATGTGCATCTATATCATTTATTGCCTCTTCATAAGTGTAGGGATTCGATTCAGCCTCTTCTGAGATAGCTTCATAAGTTTCTCCCAAACCTATGAATCTTATAGGAGGTCGAATAATTCTCCCACTACGACGAGGCACTTGTGTACTAGACGTCTTATGAGTAGTATCTTGTGGTGTATCCAATACAACCATATCATCCCTAATTTCATCTATTGGTTGTTCAACTAAAGGTTCATTCATTTCAGCCAAAACAACTTTATTTCTAGGATCAAAATTATTCATATAATCATCTTCCAAAAATTTGGCATGTGTGCTAACAAACACTTTGTTATCTTTATGATTATAGAATAAATAACCCTTTGTTTCTTTTGAATACCCTAAAAACATGCATACTTCGGTTTTAGATTCCAACTTATCAGACTTCCTTTTCAACACATGTGCTGGACATCCCCAAATGTGGAGATATTTCATACTAGGCTTACGCCCACTCCACAATTCCTTAGGTGTGTTGGGAACAGATTTTGATGGAACTAAATTCAAAATATGCATTGCAGGTTTTAGTGCATATCCCCAAAAAGAAACCGGTAAAGTTGAGTAACTCATCATGGACCTAACCATTTCTAAAAGAGTCCTATTCCTTCTTTCTACTACACCATTCTGTTGGGGAGTTCTAGGTGCAGTCAATTGGGATATAATCCCATTTTGAGTTAAGTAATCCTTGAAATCCCCAAGAAGGTATTCACCACCACGATCAGATCGAATGGCTTTTATGCGTTTACCTAATTGATTCTCAACTTTAGCCCTAAACTCTTTGAACTTTTCAAAGGTTTCGGACTTTCGTCTCATTAGGTACACATAACCATATCTAGAGTAATCATCAGTAAAAGTGATGAAATACTCGTAACCTCCTTTTGCTTGGATTGACATAGGACCACATACATCTGTATGAACTAATTCAAGTAACTTTTGGGCTCTTCTACCTTTTGCTTTAAAAGGTTGTTTGGTCATTTTTCCTTCCAAACAAGATTCACAAACTGGAAATTCATCAAAGTCCAATGGCTCTAAAAGTCCATCTTTAATCAGTCTTTGAATTCTATTTGGATTAATATGACCCAAACGCAAGTGCCAAAGATATGCTTCATTAGTAGAAGGAAACTTTCTCTTTAATGATTTTACATGAGAGTTAATATCTAATTCAGAATTATATAATTCATGCTTATCAGGAGTTAAAATATAAAGACCATCCACAATATTGCCAGAACAGATAAACACTTTATCCTTCTTTATTACAACATTGTCTTTTAGGATAACATAATATCCATGTTTACCTAAATAAGTTGCAGAAATTAAATTTCTACGAACATTAGGTACATGCAAACAGTCTTCCAATACTAAAACTCTAGATTCAAAACATAAATTAAACACTCCAATAGCTACAACTGGAATCCTGCTCCCATCAGCCAAGGTAAGAAACATTTCCCCTTCATTCAGCTTTCTGGTCTCCTGAAACCCCTGCAAGGATTTGCAAATATGATTAGTACAACTTGAATCCACACACTAGGAATCTGTGGGATTCTGTACCAAACATGTTTCAAGAAGGAATATGCTTTTCATACCTCTATTCTTGGCAGCCTTAAATATTGGACAATTCCTCTTCCAATGTCCTTTCTCACCACAATGGAAACACTTTCCTTTGGTTTTCTTTCCTTTGTTGGCAACTCCTAAGGCAACTTGTTTACCATCTTTCTTAGTGAAGTTCTTCTTCTTCTTCTTCTTACCTTTGCCTTTCGACTTAGGTTGAGAAGTAGAAGTTTCACCAACATTGGCTTCAACACTAGAAGTACCAAGGATGCCTTCCGCCGCTACCAACTCATTCATCAATTCAGACAATGTATAAATCTTTTTGTTCATATTATAGTTAAGTCTAAATTCCTTGAATGATTCTGGTAGTGACTGGAGTATCATATCCACTTGGGATTCTTCATCAATATCGGCACCTAAAACTTCTAATGTATTCAGATTAGAGATCATCCTAAGACAATGCTCCCTCACTGAACTACCTTCAGCCATTTTGGTATTATAAATCTGCCTCATAGTTTCTTGCCTAGCAGAACGGCCTTGCTCACCAAACATCTCCTTCAGACTGAGCATAATGTCCGAAGCTAGTTCTACATCCTGCATTTGATGCTATAGAACGTTTGAAATAGATGCTAGGATATAGCACTTAGCCATCTCATTAGATTTTTGCCAACGATCATATCGCTGTTTTTCCTCAAGAGGAGCATCTAATGATGGAAAGCTAGGACATGGTTGAGTAAGCACATATTTGTGCTCTTCAGCAGTAAGAACAATGTCCAAGTTTCTTTTCCAGTCAACATAGTTGGATCCAGTCAGTTTGTTTTGATTAAGTATAGCAACAAGTGGGCTAAATGATGCCATGATTTTAAATCTGAAAATAATAAACATGAATATAATAAGTAAACTAGACATTATCAATTTAGCATATAAACATATATTATGGAACCTTATAAAACCATAAAATAATATATGCAACGACAAACCAATCCATGTCTATAATTCCTTGGTAGCAAGTTTATTATAAACGCATTAATTGATTGAGAACTATTCTCATTATTAGTGCTATCATGATAACTCTTATCATACACTAATAATATGCCGTATTAGCTTTAGCCTCTAAGTGACAATGACATAGCTCCTTTGGGAGGTTAACATTGCACTTAGTCTAGTGTACACCAGTATCTAGAATCATGTATAACCACATTTCATCTCCCTTATAATGTTTAAACTTGTAGTACCATGGAACAAAACACCCTCCTTTGGGATCGCGAGGCATATACGCCAAGACGAGGTGCTTGTCCACACTACTTTAAACAGGTTAGTTCAATCTCGTAGGACTTGAAGTAAACACCCTCCTTTAGGATCACAAGGCATATACGCCAAGATGAGGTGCTTACCCACACTACTATGAACCGATAATGGAGGCCATGAGATCCAACCCTTGTATCTCTCTTCCACTAGATATTTTAAATTAAAGGTTTTTAAGATCAAGAACCATAATAATGCTAGAAACCCTTAAAAACATAATCCTAATCTCATTAGGAATAATTTTCATTAAATGAATACTTTAATCCTAGCATTAATATATATATGTATATATATATATATATATATATATCCATGTATCTCTATATGAATTGCAACATATGAAATACACCTTAATATATGAATCCAAGGCATCCAAGGCATGTAAAATTTGAATGCATATGAACATTGTATCACTACCTTACATCAATAATCCGAATGCCTATGAATCCATATATATATATATATATATATTAATTTATATATATATTGGATGAATCCTTTATAAACTATTAACATATGCATGTGTCATCCAATCCGTATAAACATATGCATGTTTCATCCAATCCGTATAAACATATGCATGTGTCATCCTATAAGCACATGACAATTTAATGTTAATTGTTTATAGGATGGCCAAGCGGTGCAATAACTAAATACATGCATATGAATCCATATAAAATTATATATATAATATACGGATTGATGAATCCTTGTACCACTTCCTTATATTAGTCAATTCAACAATTCAATAACGTTCAATTAACTCAATATAACCAAGTGGTGTAATAAAGTCCAACCAATGCAATCATTTGGTCCGTGCACATGACAGTTATTTCAATAACTGTATCCAAACAACTAGAAGTTTATGGCCAAGGATAAATATATATGCGCCAAGCCATGTATATCATCTAGAAGTTTATAGAAACTTCAATCTATATGTAACCGAATGGTTCTTGTTATATAACAAGGATTCAAGAGAATCCTTGAAGATAACAAATTCATCCGTAGGCCATGATACAGTGCCTTTCAATCCGTGGGCTATTATACTTTCATCAAGGCAGTTATTTGAATAACTATATCCAAATAACAAATCTTCTAAAAGTCTATAGCCAAGGGATAAACTTCGAAACTGACAATTAGATTCATATAACCATATCCAGGCAATGAATAAGTCACGGCATCAAACCAATGCAATATGATTGTCATCATCATGAACGGTTATCTTAATGACTTTCAATAACTATACTTGAAACAACGTTAAACATCAAGAAACCGTTTTTCCTTTTATTCTAAAATCCAATCACATGCTATACAATCATGATATGAAAACCTGGCTCTGATACCAATTGTTGGTTATATTTGGTCTTGTATCTCATACAAAACACATAGCGGAAGCAACAAACAAAAATCTATTTCATTCATGATTGATAACTTGCATTATGTAAATTTCAGAATTTGCGTACCTTGGTGCGGTAAAATTCAAAACAAAAGATTATAAGTCCTTGGGAACGCTTTTAATCTTCACTCCAATTCCACTTTACGCCCAAGAAGTGTGGTCTCTCAATCAATTTCCAAGGGAGAATAACTGAGTGGTTTCACTCGTACATACACACCACTTCACAATGGTGTCTCACTTTTTTTCTAATCTCTAATAATAAATCTGTATGTCTCTCCCTTTATATATAATTGATTATCTAATTGGGCCGGCCTATTGGGCCTTTCGAATTGGGCTTTAATGTGTGGCTTGGAGTGAGACCAAAAGGACCAATAAGACACTAGCTCCAATGGGCCTTGGGCTTTTCTGTCAACTCTTGACAAGTCCAAAGTTACCATTAATTATATTTAATACCACTATATAAATATAATTGCACTCTAGGCCTTATTAATAAATTATATCCCAAAACTTTATTATACATGCAACCCCTTCATAAAATATTCGTAGTAATTCAAAGTCATAAATATAAACTGTCACTTTGAAGATTACTACGTCTTAATCCTTGAGTACCCGGTTTAATCTTTTTAAGTTATTCATTATATATTTATGAAATCCAATTTCATAAATATATACTTTAGTAATTTCTTACCAAAGTGGTTAGACCTAACTCTCTGAATAACTAAACCTATTAAACTTATCTCAAGGGAATATTTTAAATCTCTGTTAAGAGACTATGAATTTCATCTTGAGAATATATGTTCCATCAACACGCAATGTGGCTGCCCAACATACTGAGGTTTTGACCGTTACTTTAGATCTCACTCCTGATATATCAAAGCAACCTACACTTCATGATTAGGTCCATTATTCTCTCAGGATTAAGAGTTCATGCAAATATAAGTCGTGAGATTTATTATTCAATTGACAGTCGTTAGGAGAATAATAAATCTCATAGCGGTCCAGTTCAATATGTCTTAACTCTTAAAACATATTAACACATCAACTAGAAGTCTCCACTTCCATGATCAAGACAAATCATCTTAGTTGATATGTTATAATCTTCGCAGATGAAATACCCAATTTCATCACCGACTATGAACTAGAATTCTGAGTTTACAAAGAACTTGTGACTTATATCTTCTGTGACTAAATCACATAAATCACATACTATGCATCTCATGGACTAAATGATAATGTCTGAATCTTCATGTTACCATTATTTTAGATAATAATAAAACAACTTTATTCATCACAACATTAAGTCATACATAATGTCATACATAGCATCATACAATAGGATTTAAGGGTATTAATCCTAACAGGATGTGCCTTTCTTATCACAAGGGGTCCTTCCCACTTCAGCGCAAACTTCGATGGTCCTGCCAGGCCTCTCCTAACATAATCTGCCACTTTTAGAACAAGTTGTCCTTCCACAAACACTCTTTCTTTCGTCATCCTGCCGTAGGCCTCAGTCTTTTTTTGCCTATATCTAAGGCTGCATTCTTGGGCTTTTTCTCTTCTTTCATCAAGTCCTTCCAGGTCTTTGCACCTTTCTGCTGCAAAAACTTCTTCTTCTTTCTCCCTTTCTTGCATCTACATAACTCTCAGGGATGGGGTCATTTTCTGTGCTAGGCTCATCACCTTAGTTTCGTAGACCAATGAAAAAGATGAAAAACCTATGGTTGACTTAGGTGAACTACTATAAGCCCAAAGAGCTTCTGGCAGGTGCCTTGCCCATCCTTCTGTATACTCTTAGCTCATTTTACTGATAATCTTTATGAAAGTCTTGTTTGTTGCCTCTACTTGCCCATTTCCTTGGGAGTAATAAGGTGATAACCGGTGATGCTTGACTTGATAGAACTCTAGCATTTTCCTCACATCATTGTTGACAAAAGGTGTGCCATTGTCACTGATGATCCTGTGGGGAACTCCAAACCTTACAATTATGTTTTCCTTGATAAAGTTTGCCACTGCTTCTCCTGTGGCTCTACGAAGTGGTACTACCTCTGCCTACTTAGTAAAATATTCTGTAGCCACTAGTATCTATATGTATCCTCACGACGACGGATTCACCGGTACAACCAAGTCAAGGCCCCAAGTGTGGAAGGGTCATGGTGTGACCATGCTATGCAAATTCTGCGAATAAGTGTGAATCAAATTGGCCTGTACTTAGCAACTGTGGCACCTTTTCACAAATTTTGTCATATCCTTTTTCATGGTAGGCCAGTAGTAGCCCATTTGCAACAAGCATCTGTAAAGCCTTTTCTTTCCCTGGTACTCCCCACACTCTCCTGAGAATGCTTCTTTCACCATATCTCTTGCTTCTTCAAGGCCCAAACACCTCAAGGGGTCTCCATCATACCCTTTTTTGAAAAGGACCATATTGTGCAAAAAATAACCCGTTGCTAACCTCTTAAGCTTATATTTTTCACTGTGCTTTTGCAGCAGGATGCCTTCCATCAAGTATTGTATAAACGAGCTTCTTTAGTCTTCACTAATGAACACAGCGTAACTTTCCTCCCTGTCTGCCACAAGTTAGCAGTTCTCACATTATGTTTGGACTTGGTCTGCATCTTTACCTATGTTTGGCCAATAAAAGCCTGCCCTTCATGGGTGGAACCTGTCTGTGTTTCAATCGCGGGCCCCACGTGCCTTCATAATTTGTATACGATCCTGCCATAAGGTCCTCGAATCCTGACACATTGGGGTGTGTCATCCGATCTTGCAGCGGGTGCTTCTTTCCTTTTCCTCTTTCTTGCCAACAATTCCCTTAGATCGGGTTCTGGGTCATCCTAAACATCTTCCCACCTAGGCACGAAGGTACCTCATGACTTTGATACTGAACTTTCCCTAGATGGGGCCCATTGGTCATAGAATATAGTTTCTACTAAGTGGGCTTCTGCCTACTCGAATGGTGAGGGATTCGTGGCTATGCGTATCATCCTGCCATTCAATATTCCTTTCACACATTAGTGATAGATGGATGGGACCAGTCGGTGTTTGTGTAACCATGGCCTCCCCAAAAGCATGTTATAGGATACTTATGTCTTCACCACATGAAACTAAGCCAAAGAAGCTGTAAGGCTTACTTTCAACCACAGCTAAATGTGGCCTGCTGTGTACTCACCCCTTCCGCCGAACCCTGTCACTTCCATTGGACACCCCTGAATCTTCCTCTCTAAAATTCCTGCTACTTGCAAAGTGCTCAATGGAATGAGATTCACAAAAGCACCTGTATCTACCAAGGCTCTCTTTCTGGGGATTTGATTTATGGACGTCACCAAGTATAAGGGTGATCTGGGTGTCCCACCTCCATATCTTTATCACTAAAAGTGATTTCAGTTGACTCTTGTAAGAGAGCCCTATCATTTGATATTTCTGCTGATAGACATTCTACACCTACACCGGAGGCAATGCTCACCAAAGCTGCTACACCCTTTTTTGAACATGGAGCTCTGTTGTAAAGTGGTAATGGCCACTGCGGGCAAGGCCAAGTTTTCTTCTTCGTCTTCTCCTGGGTCTGCACAAATTACCACTACTGCTACACCCTTCCCTTTTTGGTTTGGGAGTGGATTTCTTTGGACTTCCTGCTGGGACAATTCTAGAGTTCCTTCCTTTATCCTGCAATGCACTAGTCTGCAGAGTACCCAATATTCTGCGAGAGAATGTTGCACATAATTGTGTAGGCGACAAAAATGTGGGTCCCTCCGTTCCTCCTTTGTAGGCTCCCTAGCAACCTGATTAGGTTTGAAAATTCCATCTGCTATCCATTTGTCTAGCAGTATGTCTAACTCCTTTGAGGTGCATGGTACTGGCAGGGGAGTATCATACTCTCCCCCGTCGTTTTTCTTCTCCGTTCACTGGTAAACACTGCCATGGCTTGCGGGGCACTCCTTTTGTTCGTGCTCGGCTTTATGAACTAGGCAATTTTTCTTGCCTTTTACAATAACTGTACGAACTGGGAGATCTCTAGGTTCTCTAAGACTGCCCTGTACTCCCTGATCATATTTGTCATACACATCTCTACCAGTGTCCTTTATTCACAATGGTCATAGCAATCGAGTGCTATGTCCCTGAATCTCTTGATGTACTCCATCAAGTCTTCACCATTCCTTTGTTTGGTCGCTTGCAGAGTTGCAAGTGTCATTGTTTCTTCTCCGTGAAAGTATTTGGTACAAAATACATCCACCATATCATCCCATGTTAGGATCAATCCTGGTTTTAAGCCGATGTACCAGGTGTAAGCCTGGTCATAGAGTGATTTAGAAAATTTCCAAAGACATAAGTCTTCGTCTGCGGCATAAGGGCCAAGCGTATCAATGAACTTGCTTACGTGCTTAACAGCACTTCCTTTCCTGCCATCATATTGTGCAAAAACTTATGGTTCATACCTCTCGGGGTATGGTTTACTGAGCACCCTTAGTGGGTATGGAGGCTTACGTGCGTAGAATCCCTCCTTTGGTCCTTTGGCTCTCTCCTGCTCCAGGAGAGTCGCTACCTCAGCCATAGTAATAAAATTTTGATCCGCATTCTGGGGGACACCTCCTGCTAATGTCTCTTCTTTATTTGTCGCATATTCTGGATCATGCTGGCTTCCTTTTTCCTATGTTCTATCTGTCTTTAGTTTACAAATTTCTTCCATCATTTGCTGTCACGAGTGCTGCAGAGCTGGCAATACCTCAACAAAGGTGTTGGTGTTGACTGCAGGGATTCTTAGAGGAGACTGGGGTCCAACCCCCACTCCATTGGCACCTTCCATCTGGTTAAGCTATTCTTGGTAAGGCATCGTTGGCCTAGACTCTGCTTGCAAGGGCACGACACTCATATTTTGTGTTGTCCTAAACTTTGAAGACATTTGTTTGTGAGGGCTCTTATCCCTAATCTGTTTCTCAACTCCCCAATGCAGTCGCCAATTTAATGTAGGGGCCTTTTTTGTGTTATGCGTTGGGCTGGGCTGCCTCCTATAGTAATGGACCCGAATGTTTCTGAGTAAGGGAGTTGAGACCGGTCCAACTGTAACTCAACTTGGGCCGGCTTGTACACAAACTATACCTCGCCTGCCAGGTGTGTGTTTATGGTAGACAGAGTTGTTTTAGATGAGTTACAACTGGCAGATATAATAATAGCAACAAAACAGAGTACTCTGACTATTTAAAGGAAAATGACCAAGTAATCCCTACTTATGAAACATAATTACAGTCATAACAATGTCTTTTACAAATAAAGTAAAGGAGAAAGAAGATAATATTAATTAATCAAGAATGAGTATAAAAATCAAGTTTAAGTTCGGTCTGCAAAAGCAAAACCAAAAAGGGGAGAATGCCTCCTCTCAATGCAAATAATCTCCCAGGAAAGATCCTGCCTTAGGGATTAATGGGTTTGAGGGAACCAGACCTAAATGATTAATGCCTAAAAAAGAATCCTCCTTACGCTGTGGAAGAGAGTAGGATTTAAAGGGAGAGAGAGGGAAATCGACCTACTGGTGCATGCCATTATATTATCTTTCTTTATTTTCTGTTTTCTCTCTTATCTTTTTTTTCTTTCCCTTGTTTTCCTTTTGTTTTCTTTTTACTTCATAATACCTCTGTTTTTTTATCCCTCTACAGGGCACAGCAAAGGTCCTTTTATAAGGCCTGCCGTGACCATATTTTACCACTTTACCCCTTAACCGCCTTTGTCTGGTCTGGGCATACTTGCCGACCACCAAAGAGTTCGTCTGTGTACCACTTACCCTTGCCAGACAAAGGTAGGTTTGTGTCGTTTGTTAGTCCGCCATGGCACCCTTTCCTGCCATGGCGTAAATGCTTTCTTGCTCTCTCCCTCATGACATGCACCCAACGGTTCCCTCCTCAACCTTGCCACTTTTAGGCAGTCTATCATCCCAGCAAGACATACCTCTTAAAAGGGCTTGGGCAGGAACTACAGAATAGGTCTTTTCCCCTCTCCCCACCACTAAACCATATCTCCTTTACCTCTTACCTTTGACCCATAGCCCCACCACGGCCCATATTGGCTGGGTAAGGCTGGTGGTGCCTGGGCCTTGCGCGTGCTTCCCTTTCATGTATGTACAAAATCTGCCTGTTGCTCATGCGTTTACCGCAGTCTGGAGCTTTGTTTGCTTAGTCTACCGCACCTCTTCATTCTTTTATGTGGGCCGTTTTATAATTCACTATTCCCTTTAAGGGCTGGGCTTCATTTGATACTAGGTTTCACATTTCTCTTAGCCCATTTCTTGATTGCCATCATGTCCTGAGATACTATTCTGTCATTCTTGTTGTAATGACTTGGTCCTGCTAGTCCTCTTTTAGACCTGCCATTTACTTTCTTCCCCAAATGGCTTTGCATGGCCATGGGCTTTCTTACTTAGGGACTTTTGCATCCCCTTGGGCATCCTCAGGCCATTTACTTGTTTTGGGCATTCTTGGCCCATTTACTTGTTTTGGGCTTCCTCGACCCTTTTCCTAACTTTGTGTTCTCATGGGCTTTTACTTACTTCATTGGGCTTCCCCGGCCCAATTATTTCATACTCATCCTTGGGGTTTGTAGGCCTGCCAACAATCTCCTACTCTCTTTGCTTACATTACTTTAAATCTGCTGCGGCCCATTCTTATTTTTTCACATCATACACTGCCCATGGGTTTGTTATTCTCTCTTTCCAGGCCTTTTGAGCCCACTTGCTTCCTCAAGGCCCATTTATTTATTTTATGAACCTGTGACTCATTATTCCTGCTGCTTGGGCTTAATGGTTTTATTCTATGCTTGCCACTTCTATTTGCTACCTGCGTTGCTGGGTTGGGCTTCCTTCCTTCTATTTGTGTTTTACAAAAATGACCCTCAACAATGCCTAATATGGTTTAGTTAAGAATATGAATGGATGATTTCAATGCATTTAAATTAAGTTGAATTAAATGGTTGAAGAATTTGTCAAATTACACCCTGAAATTTCAAAATTTAGATTTTACCCCTTGAAATTTGGGGTGTTTGAATTTTACACCTGACTTTTCTTAATTTGGATTTTACCCCTTAAAATTTAGAAGTGTTTGAATTTTACACTCCAAATTTTGAAACTTCAGGGTGTAAAATCCAAACACTCCAAAACTTTAGTGTGTGAAATCCAAACACCCGTAAAATTTAAGAAGTAAAATCCAAATTCTAAAATATTAGGTTGTAAAATCCAAACACCCCCAAACTTTAGAAGGTAAAATCCAAATTCTGAAACTTCAAGTGGTAAAATCTAAACACCCCCAAAATTTAGGGATGTAATTTGTAATTTACCCTACTTAATAATCAAGTATCATCCATACATATGCATTTGAACTTAAAATGTGTCTTTTGCTCTTTCATGGATGGAAAAGATTAATAAACTCTTATCACTTGGGATACTCAACCTCTTTGACATTGCTGAAATAGTTAAACAATAACTAAGTGAATTCTATTCTTGAATGAACATATAACTATATAAGCAATCAAGAGACTTTATTACAAAGTCCTTGTAAAAATAAGATGGAGGGTGGTAGTAATGAGTTCAATACTTGCACAGGTTGCCTGTGACTCATGGTTAAACATTAACTTTAGTTTGTTTATTTTTTATGAAATTTTTTTTATTTTAGCTTTTGAAGGACTTCTTTAGATTATATGATTTGTGAATTTGGTCAAACTAAATAAAAAGTTAAACCACTACAAAAAAAAAAACGGCTTTAGGCCACGTTTGTAAAACGTGGCCTAAAGTCCAAAAAACACGGCCATAGGCCCATTTGGCCTATAGCCACGTTTTTTTAGGCCGCGTTTTCAAATGTGGCCCAAACCCTGTGACTATAGGCCAGTGGTGGTCTATGGCCGCACTTTTCAAACGCGGCCTAAGACTAAGGTCTATGGCCGCACTTTTCAAACGCGGCCTAAGCATGGGGTCTATGGCCGCACTTTCTAAACGCGGCCTAAAACGGAGTCTATGGCTGCGTTTTTTAAATGCGGCCTAAGGCCCAGTCTTAGGCCGCATTTGAAAAGTATGGCCATAGACATTGTCTTAGGCCGCGTTTATCAAATGCGGCCATAGATAGTGTCTTAGGCCGCGATTTCAAATGTGGCCATAGACAGCGTCTTAGGCTGCGTTTGTAAAATGCGGCCACAGATCCCTCTATAGCCGCGTTTTGAACGCGGCTACAACCTTTTAATATTTCTTTAATCTGTCTATAGCCACATTTTAAAAATGCGGCCATAGTTTTTTTTTTTTTTTCCTTCCTGCCCTTTTCCTTTACAGTAGATGGTGAATACACAAACGCTGCTATAAGTTTTACAAACGCTACTATTTCAAGTTGGAATATCAAAACAATAATCAAGCTGAAATTTTCTTAAACTTATCACAATATTTTAAACTTGTCACAATTTAAAGTTATACCTCAACTTGTCACATTATACACATGACTGTCCATAATACACATTATACACATGACTTCCTATGGCTATCCCATCTCCAAGCTTTTTGTCCATAATGCCACTGCAAGAAAGGAACCAAACACAAGAAGTCAAAAATGGAACTTTTTTCCTAAGTACAAGAATTTTAAAAATAAATGAGTAGCAAACTTCCACAATATACTCTTTTAAAAAGATTATCATTTAAATAGATATTATAACGTTTCTTCTTCCTAAAACTAAAACGTTTCTTCATTCCTAAAATTATTCAGCCAAAATATCACCACAAGCACCAATCACAATGAGAGTTGATCATAAAAAATTAAAGGAATTTCTTTGAGCTGAAAGGTTGTTACCTTTTCAATAAGCTAGAGAAGTATGAAACAAACAAAACATTTACGTGCATATCTGTAGAAGACACTGCCCCGACAGTCATTCTAAGGTATGATTAATAACTTGAGCAGCATCACTAAATTCACAATATGGACATATAAAACTCTCTATACAATTGTATGATGCAACAAGTAAGAAGAGTCAGACATAGACACTTTACATGGGGGAGGATGAGAAAGACATTCAACAAATAAGTATTTCCTTTCAACAAATGAGTAAATACTTAAATTCTATCTCAATCAATCCATTTGCTTCAACAAAGGTTCATGGCTGCCAAGGTTCCCAATATTTCCAAGGCTAAGTTCCTGAAGCACAAAACTAAATCATTTTCACACGAAAGAATTTTTCAAAACCTCTAAAAATACAAATGAGTAGAAATTAAGACCAGTGAGTCTTTTTGTTTCCACTCTTAAGATTTTTCTTTGGCATAAAACATTGCTTGCTTACTTTCCCCCTGTAGAAAAACTTAAGGCATTCACATTATCTTGTTTTTCTTTAGTTTTTTGTTAGGACATGCACATAATAATTCAGACCCACTCGCTCATAATCTACAATGAAAATAAAAAAAGCAATCCAAACTCACCAACCCTAATGTAAAGACAATTATCCACATCCACTTCTAGACAAGCGAAGAGAACCACAAAAGCGTACCGCATTGAGCTGAACTCCCAATGCACCTACAATCACATTGAAAGCACGCAATACACAACCATAAATTCAATTTTCACATTGCATTTCAAAGTCAAGAACAAAAACCACAAAAGTTCAAAATCTTTCAAGCGAATAACAAAGCATGCGTATAATAGAAATAGAATAGATACCTGATCGGGGGGAGAATAATAGAAAAATTGAATTCTGTCTATAATATCAAAATAATATTCATGCACAATATGGACATATGAAACTCTCTATACAATTGTATGATGCAACAAGCAAGAAGAATCAGACATAGACACTTTACATGGTGGAGGATGAGAAAGACATTCAACAAATAAGTATTTCCTTTCAACAAATGAATAAATACTTAAATTCTATCTCAATCAATCCACTTGCTTCAACAAAGGTTCATGGCTGCCAAGGTTCCCAATATTTCCAAGGCTAAGTTCCTGAAGCACAAAACTAAATCATTTTCACACGAAAGAATTTTTCAAAACCTCTAAAAATACAAATGAGTAGAAATTAAGACCATTGAGTCTTTTTGTTTCCACTCTTAAGATTTTTCTTTGGCATAAAACATTGCTTGCTTACTTTCCCCCTGCAGAAAAACTTAAGGCATTCACATTATCTTGTTTTTCTTTAGTATTTTGTTAGGACATGCACATAATAATTCAGACCCACTCGCTCATAATCTACAATGAAAATAAAAAAAGCAATCCAAACTCACCAACCCTAATGTAAAGACAATTATCCACATCCACTTCTAGACAAGCGAAGAGAACCACAAAAGCGTACCGCATTGAGCGGAACTCCCAATGCACCTACAATCACATTTAAAGCACGCAATACACAACCATAAATTCAATTTTCACATTGCATTTCAAAGTCAAGAACAAAAACCACAAAAGTTCAAAATCTTTCAAGCGAATAACAAAGCATGCGTATAATAGAAATAGAATAGATACCTGATCGGGGGGAGAATAATAGAAAAATTGAATTCTGTCTATAATATCAAAATAATATTCATGTGTACAATATTCCTTCATGAACATCCAAAAAGTAATACAACCTACAATAACAAAATATCCACAACGAGTCCTCATTGTGATGCAGTGCTACCCTGAATATATTAAACACATCGTATTAGTAGCACATAAACAACGCATTGCAATAAACACACAATTTTCATTAAATTAAATGCAACATTTTTATACCACAGGAAGCTGTGACTCATTTGGAAATGACCTCATTGAATCGAACATGCTTCTTACGCCCGCCATCATTTCATCAATTTGTATCTTATGCTGCGCATCTGATTGCCGCTTTGCTTCAGCCAGTGCTTCGTCAATTTGCTGCTTATTCTGCTCACGTATTTTGGCGATTTCCTCCTTATGCTTCGCTTGCATTTCCGCGATTTGCTCCTCATGCGTCTGCTTTGACTGGGCAAGTTCATCCCTTAAAGTCTGGTGTGAAGTTTCCAATTCAGTTATCTGATGAGCTGTTTCCCTGGACACCAATGGAGTCGATGTATAAGATGGCAGGTTGGACCCACTTCTTCCTGATGGGGTTGGTCCAAAACCAACCCCACATACACGTCCATGCCGTTCTGCCCCCATCACTTGAGCAAATGTATCATCTTTTGCCCATAGTATTCCTTCGTGAGGCTCTCCTTGTAGTGAGCCCCCCTTCCTTAAAATGTCAGCCATTTTATCATGTTTTCACACAAGAACCAAATACCATATTACTTGATATAGTACTATTCACGCACAAAATACAAAAGAAATAAGTTAGTGTGACAAGTTCTCAAAGTAATTAAGCATAATTGTTTTAAAAGTATATTAACAAATACTCAATTCATGTAATTGTAATAATTATTAAATACGTAATAAAGAGATTGGTTGACAATTTAAACTGTAATGATATTGTATGAATATGTGCCCAACAACCAATGTGGATGCAAGAGTGTGATGTTGATTTCATACCAAACATGTGCTTCAAAAGGACCTATATAAACATAATCCGTCAACAATGCCTAAATGAAGGACTCATTTTCTTTGCTTTCTGTTTTACATAGTGTCATAAGAGAAGTAAATAATGCAATGACACCCAAAAATGAGAATAAGTTGGCAAGTTTTTCTTAGGAAAGTAGTTCATACCAGATGGTTGTTCTCGTCTAACTCAAAGGATAAAGTTCTTTCCCAACCTGCAATCCACAAAATTTCCATCACACATATTATTGTTAGTAAGGGTTCATTCAATGTAAGTAATATACATGCAATTATTATTGCAATGCAAACCACTACCAACGAGTCCTCATATCTATTTTACTACTTAAATGAAATCCAACTTCAAAAATGTTGCTTTTGGATTCATACCTCTAGTCCACCACAGCTGGTCGCAATTATGTGTGCGGTTTCAGAAGCTCATTTCAAGTCAAAAGAGTATACAGCAGAGATGGTAGGTTCCTTGGATAACCTATCATCCACATTACAAGAAAAGAGGACAAAATGGGCTTTTGCCCTTTTCAACCAAACTAATTAGCCTTATGCCCTCCTTCCCAAACTAAATAGGGAAATGCCCCTCTTTTAAAACTCGATTTTTGATAAATCGAGTTAGGTCCTATAGCGGCGTTTTTAAGGACCTATAATGACGTTTTCAAGACCTATAGTGGCGTTTTGTAACTCGATTTATATGAAATCGAGTTATAGGTAAAAAAAATTAAAAAAATTGCCTATAACTCGATTTAATGGAAGTCGAGTTAAAAAACGTCGCTATAGGTCTTGAAAACGTCACTATAGGTCCTTAAAAACGCCGCTATAGGGCTCTAGATTTTTTTTTTTAATATAACTCGATTTATCAAAAATCGAGTTTTAAAAGAAAGGCATTTCCCTATTTAGTTTGGGAAGGAGGGTATAAGGCTAATTAATTTGGTTGAAAAGGGCAAAAGCCCATTTTGTCCCAAGAAAAGATGAATATGTAGGAAGGTTAAGGCAAATGTCATATTTCGTCAAGGTTTTCATAGCCAAAGTGAAGCATGTAAGGCACAACATTAGCATAAGGGAAGTATAAATAAGAGAGAAACATCCAAAAAAGAAATATGTAATCAGTTCCTTAATGAAATAAGTTCATGAAAAGCATGTTAGCCTAGTTCATCTTACTGCCCAAGTGCATGAAGATGCGACCTCTCATAACTAGATTTTCAAATTTATGTTCTATTGCAATCATATGAGAGACACAGATTTTAAAATACGTGCAGATCTTTAGAAATCAAATGTGAGCAAGAGAGGGCAGCTGATTATGATTGTGCATTTAACTATATATTAACTAAAGGCAATGGCATCACATGACATGACATTACTTGTTTTTTTCTTAATACACGAGCACACCAACTTCAACCAAATCAATAGTTTAATTATATGATGTCTATATATATAATCACGGGGTTGAGAATAAAAAGTTAATAGTATTAGGCTGAATGAGAGAAGTTAAAAATGACAATAAAACAGTTACAATGTCAACTCACAGACCAAAAATTACTCACAGAATCATTGTCAAACAACACAATTGCAATAATTTCAAGGCACCAAAAATAAAAATAAAAATTCAAATAAAAAACACTCAAGAGGAAGAGTAGTAGCCTTTGTTAGACCACCCTTAAATTGTCTTAAAAAAAAGGTGGGTTTTCATTCAAACATTTAATATTATTATTCAATAATCTTTTTATTTTTTGATTAGTAAATAGTTCATTAAAAGTCAAAAGGAAAAGTGATATTCATTTACACAATAAAGCCTAATAGTTCAATTTTATCAAAATGAAGTCTGAAAATAATAAAATAAATAAACCTAACATGTATTTTTTAACTCAAATAACAAATAAATCAATCTAACAAATTTAAAAGACGTATTTTTTGAAAAATATTGTGTAAGTTGGGTTAGTTTGCACTTTACAAAAGTGAAATTTTGCAAAACAATCCAACTCAACAAAGCTCTAAAAACAATACAACCAAACGTGGCCATCAGCTAATAAAAAACCAATGAGAAGAATCAAGTTGAAATGGTGAGTTGAATATACACTTGTAATATGTTGGTACCCCACTCATGAATTGTTCATATTCTGAACTTCATATCAACCAAGCCTAAAAGCGAAAAAGAAAATGAAAAATGTTACAACTCGGGAAAAAAGGTTGCCAAATTTAGTATTGTTTTAACACCTTGTTTGACAGGTAAGCCACGATACAAGGAATAAAAAATATATGCTTAAGATTTTAGATTTACAAGTTTGAGTTTTATATATATTTTTTAATAAATTTAGATTTAGATTAGGTGCTTTCAACCCAAACATGTCTTTTCCCATTATATATAAGTGCACAAAAAAAAAAAAAGATCAAAGTAGACCGAAATGAACTGAAGTGATCCGAATGGACCAAATTGGACCAAATAGACTGAATCGGAACTAGGTGGACCAAATAGGACTGAACTGGGCCAACTAGACCGAATAAGACTGAACTGGACAAACTAGACCGAATAAGACTGAATACAATGAAAGTGGATAGAATGGACCGAATAGAACCAAAGAGGACAAAATGGACTGAATAAGACCAAATTGGTCGGTGGTGGATTAAAGTGAACAAAATGGACCCAATAGGACCATGTGGACCGAATAGGACCAAATAGAATCAAAGTAGACAAAATGGACTGAATAAGACCAAATTGGTCGGTGGTGGATCAAAGTGAACAAAATGGACCCAATAGGACCATGTGGACCGAATAGGACCAAATAGAATCAAAGTAGACTTAGAACACGATATCTATATAAAAAAAATTACTAATAATTATTGCCATTTGTAGTGGGAGTTTCTAAGGCAATAGTTTTGGTATAGTATTCTGCCATTTATGTACACATAGAATGGGTGAAAAAGATGCATTACTGTGGCCATTGGCACAAAGTTATCTGATGCTTATTCCACAGAACGCCATTGCTTCTTATTTCTTTTGGAAGGTTACCATAAAAAAGAATGCAATAGCGCGAAATAGGATTCCAGTAAGGATGAGGAAGGCCAAACAACGATACCAATGATTGAGATCATAGCCACTTGTCATAAGTGAACCACAGCGTGTTATTAGCCACACTGCAGAATATTTGAAAGCATAACAAAATCAGAAGGCAAAACATTATCAACTTATGACATCTAGAAGAGATCACTACATACTGTGAAGGATTGTTAGGCCAAACCTTACTGCATTTGGTATTACAAATGCTTCCAAAGCCCACTTTGTGTAGCATAAGTCAGCAATAGCATCCACAATTTTGCTATCATTATTATTGGTTGCTATGAGAATCAAAACAACTGGAAGAAGCACTGACCACTGCATAACCCAAATAAAAGTGGCTTTTGTCTTAAAATAAGAGGATATATACTTCCAATAAGAGCATTTACTTATATAATACATACATTATACATATATGTGTGTGTACGTATGTATACACATGCACACAAACATACATACAAATTTTGCAGGTTAGGAAGCAAATTGTTAATATTACATAACATCAGTAATATGTATTTCCAAAACTACATTCTTGTTAATTAATATTTGTATGATAAATAGTTCTTGAGCGCATTTCACATTTATCTTTGGGCAAAAGAACATACTAACCATAAAAAGCCATGAAACATAAAAGAAATACAAAATCAATGCAGTCCAGAAAAATTAAATTCATTCATTTATTTTTTTGATAGGTAAATTCATTCATCATTCAAAGAGAGCTAAAACAATCCAACATTACTATGGTCCGTACCCTTGGCAAATACATTGGATCAACAATTTTGGATGGCTGCGCCCACCAAACAGATTAAACATAGCTTCTTAACCCTCTGCAAACATATTCCTACCGATTTGAAGAAAAAAAAAAAAAAAAAAACCAATGTTTATGATTTAACAAAATTAGTCAATTATTATATTGGAATAATTTATCAACATCTAAACATACATTGATGTATGACTCTCCATGATTCCAAAAAGAGGGAAAAGCTTTTATACTATCGTGAATTACCAAGCTGAAAAAAAAAAAAGTTTCTCAAAAAAAAAAAAAAAAAAAGCTGAAAAAAAAAGGTGCGTTTCATTCACTTCATTCAAACCAAAAACATATGGGCTAAAATTCAATTTAAAACCTCAACTTTTATTTCAATTGTCAAATTAGTCCTTTAGGTTTAATTTTTGTTAATTTAGTCTCCCACTTTGTTAAAAGGGATAATTACAGTAACCCCACCTGAGGTTTGGCCCGTTTTCACTTTGCCTACCCGTGGTTCAAAACTTATCACTTTGCCCACCTGAACTTCAATCCGTTACTCACCCGTTGCCCACCTCACCCCCAGACGTTAGACAAACACGTTTTAATTCCAAATTAGAACATATCACGGATCAAACAACACAAACTCACTCTCTTCTCACTCTCTTTCCCTCGCGAGCCCTACGAACGCGAAAATCCCTGTAACTGAGCTGGGGTTTTGATTTTCCTGATCGTGGTTTCCTGGGTGAGGTTCTGACTTTGGGTTGTCTTGAGGCATTGAATATTCGAAGATAGATCATCACCAGGTATGACATTTCTGCTTTATGGTTCTGAGCTGGGGTTTCAAGTTGTTGATGGTAGCTTTGATTCATAGGAAGTTGGTAATAGATGTCTTCTTCGAGTGGAAATTACTCAGGTTCAAGTGGGCATATGTGTACATATGAGACTTGTGTGTTGAGAACAAGTCTGACAGTGGATAATTTTAGGAGAAGGTTTCTGGGTTGTAGCCGATATAAGGTAAGTATACTCTTTACTTAATCTAGTTGATTCACGTGAGATTAGAATGTCATGTGTTCAACTCAATTTATGAACAGGTTGGTCCCAAGTGCCCTTTCTTTAGATGGATTGATAATCCCACTTGTATGCGTGGGAATGAAGCTGCCCATTTGGAGCAACAAAAGCTGCAACTTGCACATGAAAGGGAAAGAGAAGCTACCCAGGCTGCAGCAGAAGCTATCCAAGCAGCAGCAGAAGCTACCCAAATGGCAGAAATTGCTCAAGACAGGGCAGCAAAAGCCACTGAGAGGGAGAGAAAGTTTCGAGCTTCCTCTGTTCAAGCCAAGGAGATAGCAGTGAGAGCTTTAGAGCAAGAGAGAAAGTGCAGAATTGCACTAATTCTGTCATGGTGTTTTTTTATTTTGGTTATGTTGTTTTCATGTTTTGGCTCAAGTGAGAATGTTGGAATGATGAGATTGAGTCTGCCTGATGGTTTGTAATATAAGCTGGTCCTCAATGGCTTTTGTAATAGAACTATGAAAGAATTTTTTGAGAATGAGAACTATGTAAGGTGGTAGATGCTGTCTTGAAGCCACTTAATAATATAAGCCTTTTTAAGAGAAAGTGTTATTTCTGTTAGATGTTGTTGGTATTTTTGTTTAAAGTGAATTGGCTACTTGTGAGCTGTGAGCTGTTGGTGTTGGTGTTTTGTTGTATGTTGTGAGCTGTGTTGGTTTATGCAGAAAGTGCATTGTGTGAAGACAATTGTGTTGAAAGTGAATTTAAAGTGCATGACAACTTGTCAACTTGCAAGAAAAGACAACAAATGCACACATACACCTGCTATTCAACACATACACCTGCTATTCAACACATACACTCTGCACCCATAAACAAACTCATATAATAACAACTCATATAACAAACTGCAATAATCAGAATAATAATTCAGATGACCTGTCATTAAGTTGGAAATTGTATTCATATCTTAAGGTGGTATTGAATAGTCTTTCATCAACCACCAGTAATATAAGGCATTTGGTACAACAACCAAAACAGTTGCAGCTGCCCAATGTTTACAAAACTTACAAAAATACAAAAGTGTTTGAACAACTATACAAAAAATTGCCCTGCCATTGTCTACAAACTACATAAAACCCTAACACTACATAACCCTAATACATTATACATAGCAACAAAAGTGGCTTGACTTAGTCTTCATTTACTGCCCCTGCCCCTGCCCCTGCCTCTCCCACCACAGCTGGCCTTTCCACCTCTTGTCCTACATTTCTGAGCCCTAGCTGCATCACCCCTTCCTCTCAAAGCAGCACCTCCTCTAATAGCAGGTGGTCTTATAGGCTGGCTGGCTGCAAGGGTGTGTGGTGCTGGCTGTGATGATGGTGCTCTGCTGTCCCATGTTTCTGCAGGGGTGTGTGGTGCTGGCTGGCTTGAAGAGAACCATGGAGCTCCTCTAACTGTGTACCTGAAGTCTGAAGAGTACCACTGACTTGGGTTCTGTGACCATGGAGCTGGTGGCCCTAACCATGGAGCTTGTGGCTGTGGAGCTGGAGCTTGTGGCTGTGACCCTGCTGCCTGGTTGGATGAGGATGAGGCCATAGTGTAAGGCTGATGTGTTGGTGGGGGCTGAGCTGAGGATTGGGTCTGTGATGAAGATGGGGCCTGGGATCCTTGACTGTGTGTAGAAGGCCTTCCACTTCCCTGCAACCAAATATGAGCATGTTTTTACAGTGTCAGTTATTGGCATTTTGCATTTGAATAAAAAAAATTTGTAAAAACTTACAGATTTCCCTTTCTGCAATCTCTGCCTCCTCTCCCATGGTGTCTCACCAGTGACATTGGCCTTGCATCCCCTTGCATTGTGCCCTTCCTGATGACACCTTCCACACCTCAGTGGCCTGTTTGCTCTAGACACCTTATAAGGGTTCGGCTCATCAGCATCTCTCTTCCTCTTCATGGGTGGCCTGCCTGGTGGCTTAAAGACAACAGGTGCAACAGGCTTGGGTTGGCCACTTGACATCCACTCAGACTGGCCAGGCATGGGAGGTATGGGTGTCTTGTATGTCTCCACATAAGCATCCTTGTAGTAGCATGGATGGGTGTAGTCTTCTGGTTTCTCACGATTCACACAAATGGCTGCAACTCCATGCTTGCAGGGGATTCCTGTCAAATTCCATAATCTACAACTGCATGTCCTATTTACCAAGTCCACCACATGTCTTTCCCTCTCATTGCCAACCTCATACACATACCTCCCAGAAGGCATTGCACAGAAACCCTTAGACTCTAATTTTAACTGCTCCAACTTTTTTTGTATGCTTGGACACAACTTGCCACCATACTTTTCTATGCCAGTCTTCTTTATATACAGCCTGCTCATAAGCCTAACTCTGATCCACTCCAGCATTGATAAGATGGGCTTGTCTCTAGCCTTCACAATCATAGAGTTAAAACTCTCACTCAGATTGTTTACCATACAATCTGTCAAAGCTCTTGAAGAAAAGTGGGATCTGGTCCACTGTGCAGGCTCTATATCAGCCAGGTACTTCCAAGCTTCTTCATCCAAACTCTTAAGATGGTCCATCCCCCTCTCAAATTTCCTGGTTGATGTTGTGCCAGCACACCTCCACAGTACACTCTTCAACTCCATGCCCTTGTGGTTAACCTTGAAGTTGTTGTATATGTGCTTCACACAATACCTGTGCTCCACAGTTGGGAACAGAGTCTCCATTGCAGGTAAAAGGCCCTGCAATCAAGTAAGCAATTAAGCATGTAAAAAGCTAAGCATGTAATGAAGGCATGAACATGAGATAGATGATAATACCTTCTGCCTGTCACTGATGAATACCAGATTGAGCTCCTCTGGCCTGCCAATGTCATCTGCAAACTGCTCCAAAAACCAGATCCAGCTATCCTTTGTCTCTTGCTCAACCACAGCCATTGCCACTGGGAATATATTGTCATTTCCATCCTTAGCAGTGGCAGACAATAATTGCCCACCAAACCTACCCTTCAAGTGGCATCCATCCAGCCCAACAAAGGGTCTACAACCACCTAGAAAGCCAACCTTCTGAACATTGTACCTAATGTACATCCTTTTAAAATTGGGCTCTGCATTCTCATTTTCCATCTCTGTTTGCAGAATCACCCTACTTCCTACATCTGTCCTTAATATCATTTCTGCATAATCTCTAAGTAAGCCATACTGAGCCTCTTCATTCCCAGTAATCAGCCTCCTAGCTGCCGCCCTTGCTCTATACACCTGACTAATACTTAAATCAACTGAAACCTTCTGCATCACATGGTGCTTAACACCTGAGACCTCCCAATTAGGATTCTTACAAAAATCCCCCAAATACTTCTTTGCCACATAGGCTGATGTAACTTGCCCATTTTTAAATGTTAGGGGGCAGGTACACTCAGGATAAAATTTCTTGATCTCAAATGTGCATTCTCCGGTCACCATTGAGGCATAACACCTCCATCCACAACTATTCTTACAATGTACAGAAATCTTCTTCTTCTCATTCAACTTCCACTTGACATCAATGTGATGCTGAATCACATACTCCCTCAAAGCCTTCCTAAACACCTGGGAGTTTGGGAACCTCATCCCTTTTGCCAACCTAACATTTTCCATATTAGTCCTCTCATTGAACTCCAAATTGCCACCCTGCTCATCATCAGAACTATCCACACTTGCCATATCATCCTCTAAAGCTGGTTCAGCCCACTCTTCATCTAAATCTATGTTTGGAGGAGGAACATTGCTTGGGCCAGGTGCATCTGTGTTTGGCTGAGGTGTATCAGTGTTTGGATGATGAGGTGTATCAGTGTTTGGATGATGAGGTGTATCAGTGTTTGGATGAGGTGGAGAAGACTCACCAAAAATGTCATCAGCAAAGTCTTCTCCTTCCAGACCTTCATTCAACCAATCGAACTCCTCCTCCAGATCATCACCCCCTGTAGCACCCCCTGCACCAGCCCCTGCACCCTCTGCACCAGCTCCTACACCAACCCCTACACCAGCTCCTACACCAACTCCTACACCAACCCCTGCACCATCAGGAACTTCAACTGCAAGTGGAGCATTACCACTCTCCACATACAGTATGATAGTGTCTCTTGGCCCTCCCTCATTAGGCTTGTACAGGGGTACCACATCTTGATCATCTTGTATAAGCCTCAAGTCTTGCTCCAAGTTGCCCCCAGGACCTAAATAATGAACCCTATACGGTTCATCAATCCCCAATTCCTCACATATACCTTTTAGTTCAAAATAACTAAGCAAATCAGGATCCCTATACACTATTTCAACTTTCCCACCAAAGTATTCTAAACTAGGGTTCCATAAAAAAGCACCCCCATAATGTACCTCCAATTTCACTTCCTCATCCATCTGCAATAACAAATTACCATTTGACACGTATACAATTAACAATTAAAGAATTGTAAACAACAAAAGAGTAATAGAAACACCAAAGTATTCTGTTTTGCTTTTGGGATGCAACACACACAGAGGGACCACATAACACACACAGAGGGAGCACATTTTTTGCTTTTTTTTTATTCTGTTTTAATAAATAGCACATGCAAACACTAAAATTTAAAGCTAATTGAAACTCGGGGCCACTGTGAGACACAATGACCACGACAGACAAAATGCCCACAAACAAACACAAATCCAAAGAACAGGTGGTCACATTTTTCATAAGCATCAACAAACACAACCAATATTCTCATTCCATTACATGTAACATTGACCATTGATTGATTACTAAAAACACAATAAACAACCACGAGCCCAAAGTAAAAACCCAAACAGTGACTGATTTCTTACCAGGATTTTAGTCCCTCGAACAACCTGTTGCTCGTCTGGGTTTACACTTGCAACAGAATGTCAATATCAGATTCAGTTACAGGGATTTTCGCGTTCGTAGGGCTCGCAAGGGAAAGAGAGTGAGAAGACAATGAGTTTGTGTTGTTTGATCCGTGATATGTTCTAATTTGGAATTAAAACGTGTTTGTCTAACGTCTGGGGGTGAGGTGGGCAACGGGGGAGTAACGGATTGAAGTTCAGGTGGGCAAAGTGATAAGTTTTGAACCACGGGTAGGCAAAGTGAAAACGGGCCAAACCTCAGGTGGGTTTACTGTAATTATCCCTTGTTAAAATGAGTCAATCTAATCCTTCTATCTAAATTTCTTAGTAAATGAAACTGGTTTTTTTTTTTTCTTAGTAAATGAAACTTCAAAAATCACCCAGACCATCAAAAATCACCAATCACAAATGAAACTTCAAAAAATTTAGGATCTTTTCAATTAATGCAAATCAGAATCAACAACGACATAAACAAACACACAGAAAGACCCAAATGCAAATTGGGAAAAAGGGAAAAGCTAAGAGCAAGGGTGGCCCAACATAATTTGGGGCCTAAGGCGAAAAATTTATGCGGGGCTTTTAATATGTAAATATTAATTAAACAAAATTAGTTAATACTAATCAAATTAAGGTTAATTTAATACATTAAATACATAAATAAGACCAACTAGACTAATGTTAATTTCATATAAATAATTGAATATCATAGGTGAACCTATAAATATTAATAAAAAGAAATAAAAATATATTGCAATTGAAGAAGATACTTTTTTTTGGATATAAGACGATGCATAGTTAAATAAAATTGTAATCTAATTTTTAATTTTATATGTTGATTTTAAGAGAGAGAGATAGATATTACTTGGTGTATGACTTTATAGGATATTATTATACAAAAATCAAAGTCTCAAACTATTAGGAGAGATTAATATACAATTGATGATTTAACACCTTTGCAACATCTTTTTGAAATATTTTAGGGTTTCAATTGAGTTAAGGTTCTATTAGTCTCATACTTTGAGAGTCTTAATAAAAATGAAAAAGAAAAATGCGCTAATTAAAAGCGCTATAAAATGTTCAAAATATAATGTCATATTGTCTCTCATTAATGAACCTAATTTCCCATTTAACTAATGAATGTTTATATCACTTTTTTTGTGATTAATAATATGGCAATAGAGTGAGAAGTATAGTAAAATTTGGAGTCTCTGTAACATCACTAATAAAAAAAAAAATTGTACAACCTTTACAAAATATATATATAATTTTATAAAAAAGTGGGCCTTTAACTATGAAAAGTGGGGCTTTTTTTCGAAGGGAAAATTTTATTTTTTGGTGGGGCCTTAGGCCTAGGCCCAAGTTGCCTATGCCTTGAGCCGGCCCTGGCTGGGAGGAAGTACCAATGAGAAGAGTGGAGAAAGATCGGCAATGGGTCTTGGGTAACAGATCGGCGATGGGGCGTAGCTTGCGATGGCTGATTGAACGGATGGGTGAGGCTGATGGATGAACGGCACCGGGCTTCGAAGATGGGTGAGGAGGAGAATGAATCGGGTCGGCGATGGAGCGTGAGCTTCGGTGTGACTGTGAGAACGATGATGGCAGATGAGGACAAGCGTGAGCTTCGGTGTGTGACTGTGAGGACGATGAGGACAAGAGTGAGCTTCGGTGTGTGACTGTGAGGAGAGAATGACTAAACAGGACGGGTGGTGTGTTAAGGAACAAAGAAAAAAAACAAAAAAATTCTGCCCAAACATCACTAAAAGAGACTCTGATGAGGCTTGGGCCGCGTTTGAAACGCGGCCTTAGACCCTTTATATGGCCCCGTTTTAAAAACGGGGCTTTTGTTGTTGTACTACAGCCCCATTTTTGAAAAACGGGGTTGTACTTCGTCTGGGGCCGCGTTTTTGCAAACGCGGCCCAAACCCCGCTTTTTTTGTAGTGAACTTTTAAGTTGATTTGTCAATTTGGCTAGGCTAAATTGCAATTTACTCTCTTAAATTCGTGAAATTTGAATTTTTTTTTTTTTTTTTAAGTTTTTCAAAATTTTGGATTTACACCCCTAACATTGCATAGTGTTTGCAAAAAGGCCCTTCCACCCCTATTCATGAATGAGGCAACCGTTAAATGTCACATTACCTCAAAACAATATGGTTTTGAATAAATCAATTAAATCTTGGAATTGTAGTTTATGGAGTCACCATTATATTTAACTTCAATTAAAGCTTGAATAGTGTATTCAACAACCTTGATTATATAATTTTTGACATTCTTAATCAATTCAATCTTCTTCGCTTTTGACCAATCACACCTTGCCCCAAACTTGGGTTAGCTATTATAAACTTCAAGCAAAAATTAACAATTCCTTCTTCTTTTCCACTTATTTTAAACCACTGTTCAAAAAAACCAACTTATTCCACACGTAGTTGCCAATAACCACAAAAATGCAAGAACTGATGGCCGTATTGACTGGAGTCGATCTATGCAAAGGGACCCATGCAATGGAAAATTAGCTTGCTTTGATAGGGAGATGATGACACGATGAAAAATCCAAAAATCTTCCAGAGAGCAATATTTCTTTGATTGTAATAGGATCTTGACTTGAAGTTTATATGAGCTAAGTAGCTAACCCATGATTGGGCTAGGTGAGTTTGGTCCTCATTGCATTTGCATGGGTTTTTCCCCGTCCTTGACAGGTCCTTAATTAAATCGCCGCCCAAGCATATAGTAAATGGGCTTGTACAATTCCACAAATAAGGTTATTGCAGCTGGATCTGTGTCACTATCTAGAAGAGAAGGCTAATGTTTCTTACCTAGTCATTGTAAGTGGGTTGGTATATTAAATGCAATGATGGAGGAAGCGTAACTGAGATTTACAGGTATGGCATCATTTTTGCACTTAATGACACAGAGACTCCACGTCTTAAAGTTGTGTGATTGTGTGAGATAATTGAATGATAAGAAAAAGTATGAAAGATATAGCATATATAAAGGTTTACGTAGTTCGGTCTAATGACCTTCGTCAACAATAAGAAAATCCTTAATGACTACATATGGTATTAATATAAGCAATACTTTTTACAATGAGCCAAATGTAGAGTTGATATACTAGAGAATATTTGACTTAGACTAAAAGTTATCCGTTTAGTGCTAAAAGTTATCCTAAGTTATGACACAGACTCCATATCCTAAGTTATCCGTTTAGTGCTAAAAGTTGGAACCTTTATTAAATTGTAGGGCTATGCACCATTTTCTGTTTCCACTAATCTAATTAAGGACTAACGTTTTATAAAGTTTTAGAAGTAAATCATGGCTATTACACCATTTACTGATTCCACTAATCAATCTATATCTATATCTATATATTACTAAAAGCTGAAGCGTAGCGTTTAATGTTGCTGCTCTCATATTGCGCCACATCAATTGTCACGTCATTTTTAAAAAATATATATAGAATTTGTTCTACAATTTTAAAATGATTTTTACAATTTTCAGCCTTATAAATACAATCCACTATTTATTTACTTCCATTATCACTCTATAATAAATCCAGCTCACTACTTATTTATTTACTTCCACTATTACCATATAATAAATCTGTATAATTAATCTAGCCTACCTCTTATTTATTTAGTTCCATTATCAAGTCTAATCCAAAACATTTTCAGTTCAGCTTTAGGATTTTGTGTGAGTTTTTTCAGCTTAAAGGAAAAAATAAAATAAAATAAATAAAAAAACGTTGAAGCCTTTCAAGCTTTAGGTTTTTATTTTATTTTTTTTTTCCAATTTTCCTATAATTGTTTTTAACATTTTTTTTAATATTTACATTTCTCCAACCTTTCTCTCTTCCTTACCATTTCATCTTCTCACTACTTCTTCAATCTTTCTCCCTCCCTTACCTTTTCATCTCCCCACTACTCTCTACATTAATATCATTCTTCTTTTTTCCCTTCATCTTCCTTTATTTTTTCCTCTTCTTATTCACACCCTCTTACTATAAATTTGTCATTAATGCAATTTAGTTTTGTTTTTTAAATTGTTGTTGTTGTTTATTTTATTTTTTATTCTCTTTGATTGTTAAATGTTATCCTATTGCGATCTAAAGAATTAAATATAGCGTATAAAAATATAATATTATTCTATTACATAGCATGATTTGGATAATTTGGTATTTATTTTGTTACATAGCATGATTTTTTATAGTGCTCAATTAGGATGTTAAACTATGAGACTTTACTAATTTTTGTTTATTTTCTAATCCTTTGTGGTGGACAAAGTACTTTTAATAGTTGTATTAGAAGTACTCTATAATGCCATTCATTTAAAGAAAAGCAAAGGTTAGCCAAACGAAAATAATTGGATATGTGACAAATTGCAAAAGTTAAAATTTGTATATATACATGTGGGGCCTGTGGGCCCGGAATCCCCGGCCCACCTTTAAGCTGGCCCAAGGCCCAAGCCGAGGAGGACAATTGTCCCAGATAGTCGTCCAAAGGGTTTTAGCCCTTCTCGGACCCATGCCGAGGACACACCCTTCCTCGGCATACCTAGTCTAATCCTAGGTAGGGGGCAAACCCAGAATAGGTGGTCACATCCACACTTAATGTGTTTGTCTGACCCTCCAGGCTACATTAATGATGACAAGACCCCTGAACAGTGCAACCTTGGAGGCTGCAACCCACAGTATGGTGAAGAACCTGTCTGATGGGACAAGTTCTGGAGCAGTAGCCTGGATGGCCAACAGCTGTAAGGCCAGGATCAAGCCAAAGGGCGTATATAAGGCAAAGAGCCCCCTCGTGAAGCGGGGGCCTCCTTGGACCCCCGCCGAGGAGCAACCCCAGATGAAGAAAAACTAAGGAAAAGCTCAAGGAGGACTGGCGAGAGGCCGACCGGTGCCAAATCCTTCGCCCCACTCTCTACAAATTTATTGTCGGGGGTGCCCTTCCAAAAACGGAGCCCCCACAATTGGCGCCGTCTGTGGGGAGGGTTAGTGCGCTGGCCAGCGCAACTGGCGGTCGTCCTAAAGTAGTTACTACACTAAAGTTGGCAGTGCAAAAAAAAAAAAAAAAAAGAGAGAAGAAGAGAAGAATTGCAGTACGAAAAGAAGATTCAATAGCAAACAAAAGAAGAGTTCTTTATTATTTCATAAAAAGATTACAAATACAATCAGAGTCTCAGACAGGCATGTTTTACAAAAAATCCTACAAACTAATCCTACAATCAGAGGCCCAGGCGGACCGATTCTAGAACTAGCCGGGCAAGAGGCTCGCAAAGAATTAATATCAGGAATGAGGGAAGTGTCAACCCGTGCTTTTACTGGCATCCAGAGAATGGGAGAACTGGACAGTAAAAGCACGGGAAGGGGGACTGGGTGCTGGCTCACCTCGAAGCCGAAGCTTCAACAAAGCGAGGAGCCGACGGGACCCCGGAACACCCTCCCCCGTGATGCTTCCTCGACCCTCTCCAAATTGCACGAGCATTGGCCGTCGGAGACGGCAATACTCGAGCACCAGCCATGACGAGAGTTCGCGTGCCTCCTTCGTCGGAGGTGCGCTCTGGGGGGAGACGTTAGGTACTTCAACGACGTCCCTCCTGGCCACCGTACAAGGCCCTGCCAGTGTTATGCCTAAACTCTGCCGCGCCGGCAGCCCAGTGGGGGCTGCGGCCACGACGGCCCTTAACTCCATATCTCCTAACTTTGGTCACAATCCTGGCGGCGATATCAAAGGGGCTCAGGGAGGTGAAAGTATATGTTTCTGTTTGTGGTGGAAGATTCATGGAATGAGGAGAAACATTCTCCCCAGAACGCCTTTTATGGAAGGCGAAAACTGGTGGAAGTTGAGCCACGCAGAATTCGAAGGGAGGATTGTCAAAGGGAATTAATTCCCACCCAATTCCAAGGGGATTGCCAACCGCCTGATTCGTGTTAATTCACGAGGGCATTGATGAAGGCGCGTTACGGGCACCGAAGCGTCAAACGCGGAGCGCGGAAGGCCAAGCGACGCCTTGTAAACCAAAAAGATGGGGAACACGAACTAGAGGCGAGATCAACTTCACGAATGAGGTCACAATCCGACCTGAGGAAAAATAGCTCCCAGAAAACGACCCGTGGACATCTTCACACTAAAAGCAAAGCTCTCAGATCTGAGGACGAACTCCTATTGAAGGCAACTGTGTAGTGGTGGTACACTAACTCTTACTCCAGAAGCTTATAAGGGGTTAGTGGAAGGGACTTCTATCCGATGTGAAGACTGAGTTGCCCAAAGAGGTGAACACTGTGTCCTCACACTCGGGGACGAAGGCGAAACCGTGAAGGCAGCAATTGTACCTAGGTCTTGCATGGTCCTCGGACCCAAGCCTACGACGAGCTAGCCACTCACTCTGAAGGCAGCAACTATACCTAGGCCTTGCATGGTCTACAGACTCAAGCCTATGGGGAGCTAGCCACTTACCATTGAGGGCAGCAATTGTACCTAGGTCTTGTATGGTCCTCGGACCCAAGCCTACGGGGAGCTAGCCACTCACTCTAAAGGCAGTAACTGTACCTAGGTCTTGCATGGTCTACGGACTCAAGCCTATGGGGAGCTAGCCACTTACCATTGAGGGCAGCAATTGTACCTAGGTCTTGTATGGTCCTCGGACCCAAGCCTACGGGGAGCTAGCCACTCACTCTGAAGGCAGCAACTGTACCTAGGTCTTGCATGGTCTATGGACTCAAGCCTATGGGGAGCTAGCCACTTACCATTGAGGGCAACAATTGTACCTAGGTCTTGTATGATCCTCGGACCCAAGCCTACGGGGAGCTAGCCACTCACTCTGAAGGCAGCAACTATACCTAGATCTTGCATGGTCTACGGACTCAAGCCTATGGGGAGCTAGCCACTTACCATTGAGGGCAGCAACTGTACCTAGGTCTTGCATGGTCCTCGGACCCAAGCCTATGGGGAGCTAGCCACTTACCATTGAGGGCAGCAACTGTACCTAGGTCTTGCATGGTCCTCGGACCCAAACCTACAGGGAACTAGCCACTCACTCTGAAGGCAGCAATTGTACCTAGGTCTTGTATGGTCCTCAGACCCAAGCCTATGGGGAGCTAGCCACTTACCATTGAAGGCAGCAATTGTACCTAGGTCTTGCATGGTCCTCGGACCCAAGCCTATAGGGAGCTAGCCATTTACGACGGAGCCAAGGTGCTGCATGGTCCAAAGACCCAATCTTGTGGAGAAACTGACTACCTACTGAAAAGTCTGAGTGTCGATCCAGCCACTCGAGGAAGGACCAGCCAGCGGAAGGCCTTCCGGAACATAAGGGCCGAAGTTTTCAAAACCCTCCTCCCCGTCCGAGGAAACGTGCAGCAGGGTTTTGAGGGGTATTGTGGGGCCCGTGGGCCCGGAATCCTCGGCCCACCTTTAGGCTGGCCCAAGGCCTAAACCGAGGAGGACAATTGTCCCAGATAGTCGTCCAAAGGGTTTTAGCCCTTCTCGGACCCATGCCGAGGACACACCCTTCCTCGGCATACCTAGTCTAATCCTGGGTAGGGGGCAAACCCAGAATAGGTGGTCATATCCACACTTAATGTGTTTGACTGACCCTCCAAGCTACATTAATGATGACAAGACCCCTGAACAGTGCAACCTTGGAGGCCGCAACCCACAGTGTGGCGAAGAACCTGTCTGATGGGACAAGCTCTGGAGCAGTAGCCTGGATGGCCAACAGCTGTAAGGCCAGGATCAAGCCAAAGGGCGTATATAAGGCAAAGAGCCCCCTCGTGAAGCGGGGGCCTCCTCGGACGCCCGCCGAGGAGCAACCCCAGATGAAGAAAAACTAAGGAAAAGCTCAAGGAGGACTGGCGAGAGGCCGGCCGGAGCCAAACCTTTCGTCCCACTCTCTACAAATTTATTGTCGGGGGTGCCCTTCCAAAAACAGAGCCCCCACAATACAATAATTGTTTATTGGGTAAAATATCATTTTCGTCCCTAAACTATCACAAAAGTTCGTTTTTCATCCCTAAACTTTCAAAAGTTCTATTTTCGTCCCTAAACTATCACAAAAGTTTGTTTTTCGTCCCTAAACTTTCAAAAGTTCTATTTTCATCCCTAAACTTTTCCAAACGTATTGATTTTCGTCCCTCCCATATCAGCACTCTGTCAAGCCACGTCAGCACTCCGTCAGAACTTTTGAAAATTTAGGGAAGAAAATAGAACTTTTGAAAGTTTAAGGACGAAAAACGAACTTTTGTGATAGTTTAGGGACGAAAATAGAATTTTTAAAAGTTTAGGGACGAAAAATGAACTTTTGTGGTAGTTTAGGGACGAAAATAATATTTTACCCTTGTTTATTTGATAATATGTTTTGGGTGGCCGAAATTATAATTTCTACAAAGAAAATAACCTTAATAGATTATTAAAAACAAAATCTTATCCTAATATTGGTTCAATTAATTATTGTTAAGTTTTATTAATTTTTTTTAGTTTACATTTTTTTGGTGTTTTAGATTGTTCCTATGTTACATATATGATTGTTCCTATAATAAATAAAAATATAATTACGAAATGCATTACTCATTATTAGATTAGTTTAAATTGTAAAAAAAATAATAATAATAATAAAACCACCATAAAAACAATTATCACGCGCAACGCGCGGGTCCGCGACTAGTATATATATAAAAGCAGAGACCATATGCAAGAGTGCATGAGGTCTTGCCAAGTGGCACTCTAACTTTGCTTTGTGCATTTTTTTTCTTTTTACCTCTTTCATTAAGTATTTTTGCTATTATCCAAAAGTTCATATTAACTTATTTTACTGTTAGCTTATTAATATCTCATTAATTTACTGAACTTACACCACACCTTTCTCTATTCTTCATGTCTTTTAGCACACCCACCATTTTAGTATTTTTAAAAAAGAGCAAAAAAATAATAATTAAGGACTAATAATAATAACTAACCAGATAAGGCCTTGAAGAAAGATAAAGAGACACAAAAATGTTGTGGATTGTTATATAAAATGTACTGTTTCACTATACATTACCAAAATAAAAAATCTAAGACTGACAAAACATTTGAAAGAGAGAGAAAGAGGAATCTAAAGGGTCACCACCTTTGTTATATAGGCCACCTACTACCATCGAGACACTGAAACCCCTATGGGTTTTTTTTTTTTCCCCCCTTTTTCTTTTTAAAATTAGGGGCTTAAATATGATTTAGGTTTACAAATATGAACATTAACATGAGCATGAACATGAAGGTAGATTTCTATTCATTTTCTTGAAGAAAAAATATACTTACAAAAAATTCCAAACTTTATTAGGTAAAGAAGAATCAAGTTATAGATAGCAAAATCAATAAACCAAAAATTTTAGGAGCCTAAGAGGAGTCATTACTCATTTGAAACAACCCAAAATACTCAAGGACTAAAAAAAAAACCATCCACTCCACACATCCATTACAACTGCTTTAGCTCAAGGAAAACAATATATACATATATATATATATATATATATATATATATATATTATTTAGAAATAATTACAGTATCTATGCTAACCCCACAATTTAAACCTTTTCTCCTTGACTCCCACAATTTGAACATTTTCTCTCTTAAACCCTAGACACTTTGTGTATGAGGAGGTGCCAATTCAGCTACATGGCCCTCGACATATATATATATATATATATATATATATATATATATATCATTCAATAAATATAGAACTTTCTTTAAAAAAAAAAAAATTAATATGTTTATCATAATTAAGGGAAATCCTAATGGGTACTTTTTTTTTTTCGGTCAAAATCCTAATGGGTACTTTACTTGAGCATATGTGAAAAAGGTATATACATACCATAAATGGCAAAGGAGAAAGAAAAAGTTGCTAATCCCTTTTAATATGGTTAATTGCTTGGCCTCAATTACTCGCCCAAACAACATACCGCTTATTCATTCCACAACCACAAATGACAATGCAGCATTGGCCATCAGTAATTGCTGATCTGAAAGTATAGATTTCTTTAATAGCTCTACCTTCGTTTCTTTTGGCTAATATGTCTTTACTAAATCAAAAATCAAACCGCAAAAATCGTATAAAAATCACCAAATTAGAGTTTAAATTATAATTAAATTTTTAAAAGAAATGTAGGCACAATTGCATAAAAATTCCATGTAACTAAGTCATACTCAGAAATATTGGACCCTTTTTCCTTTGTATAAATAGGGGGGTCCCAATAGGATGAGGGGGCTAACAATTTTCTCTCCAAAACATTTACTGTAGGAATCATAAAAGTTTTCCATCGTAGACTTTTCACGCTTAAAGAACATGATTTGCCAACTAATCAGCCTATAGTTTTTAGTACCTACAGCAATTTCACAACATCAAGAACAAATCCCAGTGTATACAATGTCGAATTCCATAGTCTCCTATTACATCAAATGAGTGTTTAGTTTTTCTCACAAAGTATTGAATAGTAAAGCTTCTGGGCCATAGTCTCAACTACAACTCTCAATCATGTTGGACTTGAATGACACCTTTCCACAACATATCGTTATGAGATGCAGAAAAAATTTGAAGTGTACACAACGTTGAGTGTGGATGGGAAGAAATTTCATCCTATTCCAATTGGTTAGGTCAATAAGGGACCTATTCCAATTTAATGGTCTTGGAATTTTGTATACAAGTAATAATCAAGGAAACTTCCGCCTAAAAGTCGGACTTTTGGCAAGAGAGAAAATTGATGTTTAGACAAATCAAGCCAACCAAAATGGACCATATTCTTAATTTCTTATCTTGATTTGTTCCATGAACAAGATTTACAGTCAATGCTTGGCATATAAAAGTTGAACATCTTATCTAAAGTTCATTCTTTGAAATCTTGAGAAAAAATTCATTTAAACCAAAACAATATATAAATTATAAAGGAATCAAAGAAAAATTGTCAAAAATAATGAAAATTTAATCTGTGCTTAAATTCTTTTAAGGATGAACACAATAGCAATATCCTTTTTTAAAATTTAAAAAAAAAAAAAAAAAAAAAGATAAAAAAAATATATGCTTATTTTGTACGTTTGATAAAGTCCTATCACAAAGTTTTTTTAGACTCATGCTGATTAGTGATTAGGAGTTATAAAAGAATAATCATCAATATATATATATATATATATAAAGCAGAGATTTCATGTGGGAGTGCATGAGGTCTTGCCAAGTAACGCTCTAATTTTGCATTTAACATTTTTTTTTACCTCTTTCGTTAAGTTTTTTTTTTTTTTACTGTTACCCAAAAGTTCATATTAACTTATTTTACTGTTAGCTTATTAATGTCTCATTAATTTACTAAACTTACACGACACCTTTCTTTATTCTTCATGTCTTTTAGCACACCCATCATTTTAGTATTTTAAAAAAAGAAAAAAAATAATAATTAAGGACTAATAGTAATAACTTACCAAATAAGGTCTTGAAGAAAGATAGAGAGACACAAAATTGTTGTGGATTTTTATATAAAACGCGGATGCAGTTGAGCTAGCTTTGATTTTCTCACACACAGAGAAGTATCCAGATGAACCTCCGCTTTTAAATGTAAAGAGGTTGGTATATTCTTCATGAGAATATCGCTGCACTGATGAG
Source organism: Quercus variabilis (assembly GCA_030445155.1). Taxonomy (NCBI): domain Eukaryota; kingdom Viridiplantae; phylum Streptophyta; class Magnoliopsida; order Fagales; family Fagaceae; genus Quercus; species Quercus variabilis. The sequence goes on along the minus strand of CP129447.1, from coordinate 54,724,497 downwards.
CAGTCTACCATTCTCCACTTTTATAAGCTTTAGCAGTTATTCTATAATAACTATAACTCAAATTTTCACCTTTGTTTTTTTGTTTTGTTAATTTCTCTTCTCAACTTTGACCTTAATTTTGATTGGCTTAGCTTTGCTTTCAACTCATTGAACGCACTCTACTGCATACAACACAAAAATCAACATTCTTAGAACTACCTTCATTTGCTGAATGCACAATTAAAGTGGCATCATATGGATTCTCAAAAAAAAAAAAGTGGCATCATATGGTTGCACCTCTACTCTGTTATATGCCTATACCTATTGCCATGTCTGTGTTCTGTAAATAAGTTGTAAACCATCCTTCATATTGACCTTGGTATCTATAATCTGTAACATATAAATTTTCACAATACTTATGCTACTATGTTGCTAAGGGGTCACCTCCTTTGTCATACAGGCTACCCACTACCATCAAGACACCGAAACCCCTACGGGTTTTTTTTTTTTTTTTTCCTTTTTCTTTTTAAAATTAGGGGTGGGTAATTTGGTTGGATAGTGTTTGTTTTGGGTATATAAGTAGAGAGAGTATTTGGTGCACAATGTAAAGCCATATTCTACCATGGTTCAATTTTAAATCATCTATAAGACACATGCATACACATTTGTCCAAACCATGTCATAATGTCGCAATATCAATAAGGGGAAGACGATCAGAGAGTTGGACAAACTTTCATTTCATGGTATGAAATATGTGAACACAACACAAATTTGTTGATTTTTATGGTCCCGTTACTTTTTTGCATTTATTTTTGGTTTCATGATTTAAAAAAAAAATAAATAAATAAAAAATCGTACCTTAAGAAGGGTACAAATATGCAATGAAGCTACTAAACTAATTAAAATGTATATGTTTCTTTACTCTAATTTAGTTTACTTTTTCTTTATAATATATATACACAATATTATCCAAAATCATCTTACATAAAATATTACAAAATTATCCGTGCATCGCACAGGCAACTTACTAGTTAATCTAATTAAGGACCTCATATGAAACCTTTAATGAAGTGTTAGAAACAAATCATAACCATTACATCAATTACTAATTCCACTAATCTAAGGACCTCATATGGAACCTTTGATAAATTGTCAGAAATAAATCATGGCAATTAAACCATTTGCCGATTATACTATTCAGATTCTTTAAAAAAAAGAAGAAAAAAAAATTGCAAACTTCGCAGCAATTCCACTATTAGTAATCCAACAAGGACGCAATTGCATTATGAGGTTCTAGTGATGAACGGCATGACTTTATAGCAATATAGGCCTTGGCTAGTGACAAACACAGTTTTCTCCTGATCTTCCTTCTTCATTAGGATCTGGTTATAACCTGATAAAGCATCTATGAAAGTTAGCAATTCATGACCAGTTGTTGAATCAACAAGCTAGTCAATTCTGGGAAGGGGAAAACTATCTTTAGGGCATGCATTGTTTAAGTCTGTGAAGTCCATCCACATTCTCAACTTTCCATTGGACTTTCTTACCATGACAACATTGGTAAGCCATTCGAGGTAGTAAACCTCTCGAATAAATTCGGCGGCTAAAAACTTTTCCACCTCTTCCATAACTGCTTTGTTTCGCTCTGGGGCAAATACTCGTCTCTTCTGTTGAACGGGCTTCTTTGTTGGGTTGACATTGAGACTGTGCTCTATGTTAGGGCCCTTTTTACCGTGTTGGGCTGGGCTGCCCCTTTGTGGTTGTAGGCCCAAGTGTTCTGGGTTGTGGGAGTCGAGACCAGTCCAACTGAAACTCAACTTGGCCGTCTTGTGCACAAACTAGGCCTCGTTTGCCAGGAGAGTGCTTGTGGCAGGCAGAGTTGTTTTAGAAAAGCTTGTGGCAGACAAACATAATTGATAAAAACTGAACAATGTATTCTAGAATGACCAGATAGTTCTTTTGATAGTGAATGACCAAATGATCCACAATCACAATAATATTAACAATTTTTGACAAATAAAATAGTAAGGGAAAATGGTAATAAAGATTAATCAACAAATAAAGGAAATAAGTCCAGTTCAGTCCGCGGGAGTAAGGTCAAGGAGGAAGAATGCCTCTTCTCAACACGATTAACCTCTAAAGAAAAGAATTCCTGCTATGGAAATTAATGGGTTTGAGGGAGGCGGACCTAAATGGACAATGCCCAGGACAATTATAGAAGAGTGCAAGGATTTGAGAGGGAGAGAAGGGAAGGGACCTATCGGTGCATGCCACTAACACTTGCTCTTTTCTCTCTGTCTCTCTCTCCTTTTTAGTATTTCCTTAGTGATTTCCACAATTGTAGTTTTTAGTATTGTGCTTCTCCTGTTTTCCTAAATATGTTTCAGAGTCTTTTTCTTTACGTTGTGTTGTATTGCCCTCATTGTTGTTGTTTCTGTACACGGCAGAGGCTTCCTTCTTATAGTGCCTACCGTGACCAGATTTTACTATTCTACCCCTTAACCACCTTTGTCTGGTGTGGGCGTACTTGCTGACCATCACTGTTCCGTCTGCGAGTTCCCTTGTTACAAACAAAGACAATTATTTTGTCTGTTAGTCTGTTATGGCACCTCTTCCCGCCGCAGTAATGTTTCTCTCTCTCTATCCCTCATGGCATGCACCTATTGGTTCCAACTCAGCCTTGCCTATTTTGGGTGGTATGTCATCCCAGCAGGATGTTTCCCCCAAAAGAGCTTGAGCAGGAACTTCAAAACAGGTCTTCCCCTCTCCCCACCTCTAAACCATACCCTCTTACCTCTGACCTATGACCCCACCATGTCCCGTATTGGCTGGGTACAAGCTGGTGATGCCTGGGCCTTACGCGTGCATATGTCTGAAATTTGCCTGCTGTTCACGCATCTATCGTGGACTGGAGACTTTGCTTGTATTGCCTGCCGTTTATTTCTAGCTTTTCACGAGTTGCTACTCTGATTTCCCGCTCTCATAGGGTCTGGGCTTTACCGAGTACTGGGCTTTGCATTCTCTTCAACCCAATTCTTTAATTGCCTTGGCTTCCTACCGCATCACTCGGCATTTCCTGCCGCGGCAATTTGTTCCTGCTGGGCCTCTTTTCAGGCCTGCCATTCCTTTCTTTCCTCCAGTGGCTCAATATAGCCACTGGTGTTCTCACTTATGGGCTCTAGTGTCCCTTTCTTTTCCCTTTAGCCTTTCCGGCCCGTTTACTTCCTTTGGACTTCCTCAGTCCATTTATTAGCTCTGCATCCCGTTTTGGGAGCATTTCTATATAAAAATCTGAATTATTTTGTGGACATGGAGTTTTCTATATCCAATTTCATTGACTCTTATCAAATTGAATCGTTTCATGTGTGTATATGAATTTGGATCCTTGTTTCACAGTGCACTGGTCATTACTATCTATACTCTTCTACTACCTTGTCTCGTTAGACTCCCTTGTCCTGTTATGGGTGCATTTCCATATAAAAATCTGATTTTTTTTTTATTATTTTTTATTATTTTACTTATTTATTTGTTTTGTGGAAATGGGGGTTTTCATATCCAATTCCATCACCTTTTATCAAATTGAACCCTTCATGTGAGTATATGAATTTGGATGCTTCTTTCACAGTGCGTTGGCCAGTACTATTTGTACTCTATGCTTCCTTGTCTTGTTAGGTTTCCTTGTCCCATTATGACTACATTTCCTTATAAAAATCTAAATTTTTTTGTGGACATGGGGTTTTCCATATTCAATTCCATTGACTTTTATCAAATTGAATCATTTCATGTGTGCATATGAATTTGGATGCTTCTTTCGTGGTGCACTGACCATTACTATTTGTATTCTTCTGCTGCCTTATCCCATTATGGATGCATTTCTTTATAAAAATCTAAATTTTCTTTTGGATAGGGGGTTTTCCATATTTGATTCCATCGATTTTTATTAAATTGAATCCCTTCATATTTGTATGTGAATTTGGATGCTTCTTTCATAGTGCACTAGTCAATTTTGTACTCTTCTACTCCCTTGTCCCATTAGACTCCCTTGTCCCATTTTAGGTGTATTTCCACATAAAAATCTGTATTTTTTTGTGGACATGGGATTTTCCATATCCAATTCCATTGACTTTGGAATTGATGGTAAGGCTTGACTCACACTATTCACTATAGCATCTTCTATCTTCCAACTTTTGACAATCTTGACACTATCCAAAAAAAAATGCCTATTAGCGACCAAGAATTTTTGATGGACCCAAAATGCCCTCTCAAAAAATCTTATTTGTGATGGCAAAATAAAGCCCTCGCAAATACTTGGTAAAATGTGAAATATTTGTGACCAACAAGAAAAGCTGTCGCAATTATGTGTTATAACCATCACAAATATTAATATTTTGGAGGGAAATTTTCCCTCCATATTATTTGCGAGGGATAATTAAAAATCTCTTGCAAAAAGTGTATTATTTGTTATGGTTAAAAAAAGGCCGTCACTAATACTAAATTATTTGCAAGGGCTAGGATTGACCTTCACAAATAATCATTAAAATGTCAAAATTTTTGGAAGGAAATGTTTCCACTAAATTATTTCCGAGGGACAATAAAAATTCCTTGCAAAAAGTTTATTTTTTGTGTAGGTTAAAAATATACCTTTACTAATACTAAATTATTTGCAAGGGTCACGATTGACCTTCGCAAAAAATCATTAAAATATTCTTTTTTTTTTGGAGATAAAAGTTATTCTATTCAAAGAAAAATAAAAAGAAACTTATAAACATACAGCACTTTGTATTCTTTAGATGAACCATTTGTTTACAGTCTAAAAAAAAAACATTTTATGTACATCTTATATAAGAAAGGGCTGTCCTTATTTTCTAAACAATTGTACCCATAAAAAAATAATAGCACTTTCAACTTTAAAATGGTAGCCTAAAATTCAAGAATTTTAGCCTTTTGTACTCTCTCTCTCTCAAAAGTGAATAAAAATTTCTTCTAATTAAAATAATGCATAAAAGATGAGTTTATAGATCAAATGATAAATTACATCCAATTGGCATGAAAATTGGCATGCATGTTAAGAACATATAAAACATATAATCCAATGGTTGGATTTTCAAAATATAAATTCAATAATAAGTTATTGGGTGATGTATCATTTTTTAAAGTTACATCGTGTGTAACTTGAACCCAAACTCTATATTTCTTAATTCGATGTGAATTTTGACAAATTCACCGTTAGATTACATTATCTTCATATATTTTTCATACTTATAAAATTTCAAGGTAATCAAATATTAATTGTCATGCCATCAATCATATATTTAAATTCAAGCTTTTATAGTTTAAAATAATGCATAAAAAAATGAGTTTATAGATCAAACTGTAAATTATATTTGATTGGCATGAAAATTGGCATGGATGTTAAGAACATATAGAGCATGAAATCCAACAGTTGGATTTTCAAAATATAATTTCAATAATAATTTATTGGATGGTGTAACATTTTTTAAAATTACGTCAAGTGTAACTTGAACTCAACCCTATATTTCTTAATTCGATGTGAATTTTGACAAATCTACCATGAGGTCTTGAAAATCCAACCATGTAAAATCCAACCCTATATTTCTATAATAAATAAAAATATAATTACGAAATGCATTACTCATTATTAGATTAGTTTAAATTGTAAAAAAAATAATAATAATAATAAAACCACCATAAAAACAATTATCACGCGCAACGCGCGGGTCCGCGACTAGTATATATATAAAAGCAGAGACCATATGCAAGAGTGCATGAGGTCTTGCCAAGTGGCACTCTAACTTTGCTTTGTGCATTTTTTTTTCTTTTTACCTCTTTCATTAAGTATTTTTGCTATTATCCAAAAGTTCATATTAACTTATTTTACTGTTAGCTTATTAATATCTCATTAATTTACTGAACTTACACCACACCTTTCTCTATTCTTCATGTCTTTTAGCACACCCACCATTTTAGTATTTTTAAAAAAGAGCAAAAAAATAATAATTAAGGACTAATAATAATAACTAACCAGATAAGGCCTTGAAGAAAGATAAAGAGACACAAAAATGTTGTGGATTGTTATATAAAATGCACTGTTTCACTATACATTACCAAAATAAAAAATCTAAGACTGAAAAAACATTTGAAAGAGAGAGAAAGAGGAATCTAAAGGGTCACCACCTTTGTTATATAGGCCACCTACTACCATCGAGACACTGAAACCCCTATGGGTTTTTTTTTTTCCCCCCTTTTTCTTTTTAAAATTAGGGGCTTAAATATGATTTAGGTTTACAAATATGAACATTAACATGAGCATGAACATGAAGGTAGATTTCTATTCATTTTCTTGAAGAAAAAATATACTTACAAAAAATTCCAAACTTTATTAGGTAAAGAAGAATCAAGTTGTAGATAGCAAAATCAATAAACCAAAAATTTTAGGAGCCTAAGAGGAGTCATTACTCATTTGAAACAACCCAAAATACTCAAGGACTAAAAAAAAAACCATCCACTCCACACATCCATTACAACTGCTTTAGCTCAAGGAAAACAATATATACATATATATATATATATATATATTATTTAGAAATAATTACAGTATCTATGCTAACCCCACAATTTAAACCTTTTCTCCTTGACTCCCACAATTTGAACATTTTCTCTCTTAAACCCTAGACACTTTGTGTATGAGGAGGTGCCAATTCAGCTACATGGCCCTCGACATATATATATATATATATATATATATCATTCAATAAATATAGAACTTTCTTTAAAAAAAAAAAATTAATATGTTTATCATAATTAAGGGAAATCCTAATGGGTACTTTTTTTTTTTCGGTCAAAATCCTAATGGGTACTTTACTTGAGCATATGTGAAAAAGGTATATACATACCATAAATGGCAAAGGAGAAAGAAAAAGTTGCTAATCCCTTTTAATATGGTTAATTGCTTGGCCTCAATTACTCGCCCAAACAACATACCGCTTATTCATTCCACAACCACAAATGACAATGCAGCATTGGCCATCAGTAATTGCTGATCTGAAAGTATAGATTTCTTTAATAGCTCTACCTTCGTTTCTTTTGGCTAATATGTCTTTACTAAATCAAAAATCAAACCGCAAAAATCGTATAAAAATCACCAAATTAGAGTTTAAATTATAATTAAATTTTTAAAAGAAATGTAGGCACAATTGCATAAAAATTCCATGTAACTAAGTCATACTCAGAAATATTGGACCCTTTTTCCTTTGTATAAATAGGGGGGTCCCAATAGGATGAGGGGGCTAACAATTTTCTCTCCAAAACATTTACTGTAGGAATCATAAAAGTTTTCCATCGTAGACTTTTCACGCTTAAAGAACATGATTTGCCAACTAATCAGCCTATAGTTTTTAGTACCTACAGCAATTTCACAACATCAAGAACAAATCCCAGTGTATACAATGTCGAATTCCATAGTCTCCTATTACATCAAATGAGTGTTTAGTTTTTCTCACAAAGTATTGAATAGTAAAGCTTCTGGGCCATAGTCTCAACTACAACTCTCAATCATGTTGGACTTGAATGACACCTTTCCACAACATATCGTTATGAGATGCAGAAAAAATTTGAAGTGTACACAACGTTGAGTGTGGATGGGAAGAAATTTCATCCTATTCCAATTGGTTAGGTCAATAAGGGACCTATTCCAATTTAATGGTCTTGGAATTTTGTATACAAGTAATAATCAAGGAAACTTCCGCCTAAAAGTCGGACTTTTGGCAAGAGAGAAAATTGATGTTTAGACAAATCAAGCCAACCAAAATGGACCATATTCTTAATTTCTTATCTTGATTTGTTCCATGAACAAGATTTACAGTCAATGCTTGGCATATAAAAGTTGAACATCTTATCTAAAGTTCATTCTTTGAAAGCTTGAGAAAAAATTCATTTAAACCAAAACAATATATAAATTATAAAGGAATCAAAGAAAAATTGTCAAAAATAATGAAAATTTAATCTGTGCTTAAATTCTTTTAAGGATGAACACAATAGCAATATCCTTTTTTAAAATTAAAAAAAAAAAAAAAAAAAAAAAGATAAAAAAAAAATATATGCTTATTTTGTACGTTTGATAAAGTCCTATCACAAAGTTTTTTTAGACTCATGCTGATTAGTGATTAGGAGTTATAAAAGAATAATCATCAATATATATATATATATATATATATAAAGCAGAGATTTCATGTGGGAGTGCATGAGGTCTTGCCAAGTAACGCTCTAATTTTGCATTTAACATTTTTTTTTACCTCTTTCGTTAAGTTTTTTTTTTTTTACTGTTACCCAAAAGTTCATATTAACTTATTTTACTGTTAGCTTATTAATGTCTCATTAATTTACTAAACTTACACGACACCTTTCTTTATTCTTCATGTCTTTTAGCACACCCATCATTTTAGTATTTTAAAAAAAGAAAAAAAATAATAATTAAGGACTAATAGTAATAACTTACCAAATAAGGTCTTGAAGAAAGATAGAGAGACACAAAATTGTTGTGGATTTTTATATAAAACGCGGATGCAGTTGAGCTAGCTTTGATTTTCTCACACACAGAGAAGTATCCAGATGAACCTCCGCTTTTAAATGTAAAGAGGTTGGTATATTCTTCATGAGAATATCGCTGCACTGATGAGCAGTCTACCATTCTCCACTTTTATAAGCTTTAGCAGTTATTCTATAATAACTATAACTCAAATTTTCACCTTTGTTTTTTTGTTTTGTTAATTTCTCTTCTCAACTTTGACCTTAATTTTGATTGGCTTAGCTTTGCTTTCAACTCATTGAACGCACTCTACTGCATACAACACAAAAATCAACATTCTTAGAACTACCTTCATTTGCTGAATGCACAATTAAAGTGGCATCATATGGATTCTCAAAAAAAAAAAAGTGGCATCATATGGTTGCACCTCTACTCTGTTATATGCCTATACCTATTGCCATGTCTGTGTTCTGTAAATAAGTTGTAAACCATCCTTCATATTGACCTTGGTATCTATAATCTGTAACATATAAATTTTCACAATACTTATGCTACTATGTTGCTAAGGGGTCACCTCCTTTGTCATACAGGCTACCCACTACCATCAAGACACCGAAACCCCTACGGGTTTTTTTTTTTTTTTTTCCTTTTTCTTTTTAAAATTAGGGGTGGGTAATTTGGTTGGATAGTGTTTGTTTTGGGTATATAAGTAGAGAGAGTATTTGGTGCACAATGTAAAGCCATATTCTACCATGGTTCAATTTTAAATCATCTATAAGACACATGCATACACATTTGTCCAAACCATGTCATAATGTCGCAATATCAATAAGGGGAAGACGATCAGAGAGTTGGACAAACTTTCATTTCATGGTATGAAATATGTGAACACAACACAAATTTGTTGATTTTTATGGTCCCGTTACTTTTTTGCATTTATTTTTGGTTTCATGATTTAAAAAAAAAATAAATAAATAAAAAATCGTACCTTAAGAAGGGTACAAATATGCAATGAAGCTACTAAACTAATTAAAATGTATATGTTTCTTTACTCTAATTTAGTTTACTTTTTCTTTATAATATATATACACAATATTATCCAAAATCATCTTACATAAAATATTACAAAATTATCCGTGCATCGCACAGGCAACTTACTAGTTAATCTAATTAAGGACCTCATATGAAACCTTTAATGAAGTGTTAGAAACAAATCATAACCATTACATCAATTACTAATTCCACTAATCTAAGGACCTCATATGGAACCTTTGATAAATTGTCAGAAATAAATCATGGCAATTAAACCATTTGCCGATTATACTATTCAGATTCTTTAAAAAAAAGAAGAAAAAAAAATTGCAAACTTCGCAGCAATTCCACTATTAGTAATCCAACAAGGACGCAATTGCATTATGAGGTTCTAGTGATGAACGGCATGACTTTATAGCAATATAGGCCTTGGCTAGTGACAAACACAGTTTTCTCCTGATCTTCCTTCTTCATTAGGATCTGGTTATAACCTGATAAAGCATCTATGAAAGTTAGCAATTCATGACCAGTTGTTGAATCAACAAGCTAGTCAATTCTGGGAAGGGGAAAACTATCTTTAGGGCATGCATTGTTTAAGTCTGTGAAGTCCATCCACATTCTCAACTTTCCATTGGACTTTCTTACCATGACAACATTGGTAAGCCATTCGAGGTAGTAAACCTCTCGAATAAATTCGGCGGCTAAAAACTTTTCCACCTCTTCCATAACTGCTTTGTTTCGCTCTGGGGCAAATACTCGTCTCTTCTGTTGAACGGGCTTCTTTGTTGGGTTGACATTGAGACTGTGCTCTATGTTAGGGCCCTTTTTACCGTGTTGGGCTGGGCTGCCCCTTTGTGGTTGTAGGCCCAAGTGTTCTGGGTTGTGGGAGTCGAGACCAGTCCAACTGAAACTCAACTTGGCCGTCTTGTGCACAAACTAGGCCTCGTTTGCCAGGAGAGTGCTTGTGGCAGGCAGAGTTGTTTCAGAAAAGCTTGTGGCAGACAAACATAATTGATAAAAACTGAACAATGTATTCTAGAATGACCAGATAGTTCTTTTGATAGTGAATGACCAAATGATCCACAATCACAATAATATTAACAATTTTTGACAAATAAAATAGTAAGGGAAAATGGTAATAAAGATTAATCAACAAATAAAGGAAATAAGTCCAGTTCAGTCCGCGGGAGTAAGGTCAAGGAGGAAGAATGCCTCTTCTCAACACGATTAACCTCTAAAGAAAAGAATTCCTGCTATGGAAATTAATGGGTTTGAGGGAGGCGGACCTAAATGGACAATGCCCAGGACAATTATAGAAGAGTGCAAGGATTTGAGAGGGAGAGAAGGGAAGGGACCTATCGGTGCATGCCACTAACACTTGCTCTTTTCTCTCTGTCTCTCTCTCCTTTTTAGTATTTCCTTAGTGATTTCCACAATTGTAGTTTTTAGTATTGTGCTTCTCCTGTTTTCCTAAATATGTTTCAGAGTCTTTTTCTTTACGTTGTGTTGTATTGCCCTCATTGTTGTTGTTTCTGTACACGGCAGAGGCTTCCTTCTTATAGTGCCTACCGTGACCAGATTTTACTATTCTACCCCTTAACCACCTTTGTCTGGTGTGGGCGTACTTGCTGACCATCACTGTTCCGTCTGCGAGTTCCCTTGTTACAAACAAAGACAATTATTTTGTCTGTTAGTCTGTTATGGCACCTCTTCCCGCCGCAGTAATGTTTCTCTCTCTCTATCCCTCATGGCATGCACCTATTGGTTCCAACTCAGCCTTGCCTATTTTGGGTGGTATGTCATCCCAGCAGGATGTTTCCCCCAAAAGAGCTTGAGCAGGAACTTCAAAACAGGTCTTCCCCTCTCCCCACCTCCAAACCATACCCTCTTACCTCTGACCTATGACCCCACCATGTCCCGTATTGGCTGGGTACAAGCTGGTGATGCCTGGGCCTTACGCGTGCATATGTCTGAAATTTGCCTGCTGTTCACGCATCTATCGTGGACTGGAGACTTTGCCTGTATTGCCTGCCGTTTATTTCTAGCTTTTCACGAGTTGCTACTCTGATTTCCCGCTCTCATAGGGTCTGGGCTTTACCGAGTACTGGGCTTTGCATTCTCTTCAACCCAATTCTTTAATTGCCTTGGCTTCCTACCGCATCACTCGGCATTTCCTGCCGCGGCAATTTGTTCCTGCTGGGCCTCTTTTCAGGCCTGCCATTCCTTTCTTTCCTCCAGTGGCTCAATATAGCCACTGGTGTTCTCACTTATGGGCTCTAGTGTCCCTTTCTTTTCCCTTTAGCCTTTCCGGCCCGTTTACTTCCTTTGGACTTCCTCAGTCCATTTATTAGCTCTGCATCCCGTTTTGGGAGCATTTCTATATAAAAATCTGAATTATTTTGTGGACATGGAGTTTTCTATATCCAATTTCATTGACTCTTATCAAATTGAATCGTTTCATGTGTGTATATGAATTTGGATCCTTGTTTCACAGTGCACTGGTCATTACTATCTATACTCTTCTACTACCTTGTCTCGTTAGACTCCCTTGTCCTGTTATGGGTGCATTTCCATATAAAAATCTGATTTTTTTTTTATTATTTTTTATTATTTTACTTATTTATTTGTTTTGTGGAAATGGGGGTTTTCATATCCAATTCCATCACCTTTTATCAAATTGAACCCTTCATGTGAGTATATGAATTTGGATGCTTCTTTCACAGTGCATTGGCCAGTACTATTTGTACTCTATGCTTCCTTGTCTTGTTAGGTTTCCTTGTCCCATTATGACTACATTTCCTTATAAAAATCTAAATTTTTTTGTGGACATGGGGTTTTCCATATTCAATTCCATTGACTTTTATCAAATTGAATCATTTCATGTGTGCATATGAATTTGGATGCTTCTTTCGTGGTGCACTGACCATTACTATTTGTATTCTTCTGCTGCCTTATCCCATTATGGATGTATTTCTTTATAAAAATCTAAATTTTCTTTTGGATAGGGGGTTTTCCATATTTGATTCCATCGATTTTTATTAAATTGAATCCCTTCATATTTGTATGTGAATTTGGATGCTTCTTTCATAGTGCACTAGTCAATTTTGTACTCTTCTACTCCCTTGTCCCATTAGACTCCCTTGTCCCATTTTAGGTGTATTTCCACATAAAAATCTGTATTTTTTTGTGGACATGGGATTTTCCATATCCAATTCCATTGACTTTGGAATTGATGGTAAGGCTTGACTCACACTATTCACTATAGCATCTTCTATCTTCCAACTTTTGACAATCTTGACACTATCCAAAAAAAAATGCCTATTAGCGACCAAGAATTTTTGATGGACCCAAAATGCCCTCTCAAAAAATCTTATTTGTGATGGCAAAATAAAGCCCTCGCAAATACTTGGTAAAATGTGAAATATTTGTGACCAACAAGAAAAGCTGTCGCAATTATGTGTTATAACCATCACAAATATTAATATTTTGGAGGGAAATTTTCCCTCCATATTATTTGCGAGGGATAATTAAAAATCTCTTGCAAAAAGTGTATTATTTGTTATGGTTAAAAAAAGGCCGTCACTAATACTAAATTATTTGCAAGGGCTAGGATTGACCTTCACAAATAATCATTAAAATGTCAAAATTTTTGGAAGGAAATGTTTCCACTAAATTATTTCCGAGGGACAATAAAAATTCCTTGCAAAAAGTTTATTTTTTGTGTAGGTTAAAAATATACCCTTACTAATACTAAATTATTTGCAAGGGTCACGATTGACCTTCGCAAAAAATCATTAAAATATTCTTTTTTTTTTGGAGATAAAAGTTATTCTATTCAAAGAAAAATAAAAAGAAACTTATAAACATACAGCACTTTGTATTCTTTAGATGAACCATTTGTTTACAGTCAAAAAAAAACATTTTATGTACATCTTATATAAGAAAGGGCTGTCCTTATTTTCTAAACAATTGTACCCATAAAAAAATAATAGCACTTTCAACTTTAAAATGGTAGCCTAAAATTCAAGAATTTTAGCCTTTTGTACTCTCTCTCTCTCAAAAGTGAATAAAAATTTCTTCCAATTAAAATAATGCATAAAAGATGAGTTTATAGATCAAATGATAAATTACATCCAATTGGCATGAAAATTGGCATGCATGTTAAGAACATATAAAACATATAATCCAATGGTTGGATTTTCAAAATATAAATTCAATAATAAGTTATTGGGTGATGTATCATTTTTTAAAGTTACATCGTGTGTAACTTGAACCCAAACTCTATATTTCTTAATTCGATGTGAATTTTGACAAATTCACCGTTAGATTACATTATCTTCATATATTTTTCATACTTATAAAATTTCAAGGTAATCAAATATTAATTGTCATGTCATCAATCATATATTTAAATTCAAGCTTTTATAGTTTAAAATAATGCATAAAAAAATGAGTTTATAGATCAAACTGTAAATTATATTTGATTGGCATGAAAATTGGCATGGATGTTAAGAACATATAGAGCATGAAATCCAACAGTTGGATTTTCAAAATATAATTTCAATAATAAGTTATTGGATGGTGTAACATTTTTTAAAATTACGTCAAGTGTAACTTGAACTCAACCCTATATTTCTTAATTCGATGTAAATTTTGACAAATCTACCATGAGATTACATTATCTTCATATATTTTTCATGCTTACAAAATTCCAAGGTAATCAAAGATTAATAGTCATGTCATCAATCAATTGTCTAGATTCAAGTTTTAGTAGTTTTAAATAATGCATAAAAGATGAGTTTATAGATCAAATGGTAAATTACATCCGATTGGCATGAAAATTAGCGTGTATGTTAAGACCATATAGAATATGTAATCTAACGGATGGATTTTCAAAACATGAATTCAATAATAAGTTTTTGGGTGGTGTAACATTTTTTAGAATTACATCACGTGTAACTCGAATCTAACCCCATATTTCTTAATTCAATGAGAATTTTGATAAATCTACCATCAGATTACATTATCTTCATATATTTTTCATACTTACAAAATTTTAAGGTGATAAAAGATTAATAGTCATGTCATCAATCAATTGTCTAAATTCAAGTTTTAGTAGTTTAAAATAATGCATAAAATATGAGTTTATAGATCAAATGGTAAATTACATCCGATTAACATGAAAATTGGCATGCATGTTAAGACTATATAGAACATATAATCCAACGGTTGGATTTTCAAAATATGAATTCAATAATAAGTTATTGGGTGGTGTAACAATTTTTAGAGTTATGCCAGGTATAACTTGAACCCAACATTATATTTCTTAATTCAATGTGAATTTTGACAAATTTACTGCTAGATTACATTGTCTTCATACATTTTTCATGGTTAAAAATTTCAAAGTGATCAAAGATTAATAGGCATGTCATCAATCAATTGTTTAAATTCAAATTTTTGTAATTCAAAATAATGCATAAAAGATGAGTTTATAGAACAAATGGTAAATTACATTTGATTGGCATGGAAATTGGCATGCATATTAAGAACATATAGAACATGTAATCCAACGATTGGATTTCTAAAATATGAATACAATAATAAGTTATTGGATGGTGTAACATTTTTTTAGTTACATCAGGTATAACTTGAACCCAACCCTATATTTCTTAATTCGATATGAATTTTGATAAATCTACCATTAAATTACATTATCTTCATATATTTTTCATACTTACAAAATTTCAAGGTAATCAAAGATTAATAGCCACGTCATCAAAATTTTATATTTATTACTATTTTATTTTATTTTTTGGGATAAGTTATATGTATTAACTATTAAGCACTCTCATATCTTGTTGGTTAGAAAAGCAAACCATGAAATACTTTTACAATTTTTTTTTCTTTTACCAAATAATGTATTTACAGATTTTATGCATAAATTTTTATTCAGCGTATGTGTAGAAATATTTGCATACTAATTGATGAAGTGCAAATCGTCAATCTTATAAGTTCATCCAAATGAAACCAAGTCCTCGTCAACTATCTCTGCAAATGTAGAACAATGGCTCCCTTAAGGTGGTCACCGATGTGGTGCCTATCACCACGTCTCCGATGCCAAAGTCAGTATATAGGAGTTTTTAGAGAATAATAAGAGAGTTCAGAATATCAAAGTATCAATGAATACCTTTTAGATGAGTTTTTTTCTTTTTTTTTTACCTAGTTTGTCTCTGCTCAGTGTGTATATATATGGTTTCATGGTTCCTAGCCATTAGGGTCTTAATTATGGCTTTAGTGCCCTTTTGTAACGCCTTGGGGCTCATGAATATGGGTTTTAATGAGGCTCCAAAGGTCTGCCCACTAATTGGTAACTATCTGCGGCATTGAATGCTCTTATTAATGGTTATCTTGTGTTCTTTTGTGTCCTGCCAAGGTGGACAAGTATATTTGACGAAATCGTCCAAGGGAGGTAAGTTCGTCAATCCCATTAGCTACACCCCCTGGTTCTATGGTCGTCGTGGTTTGTCATGACAACCATTAGAAGATGAAAGGTTTTTTTATCAGACATGGCTCTTGGGATTTCGCTCCACATTTAATGCGGGGTGGTGGCGTCACACACATTGTGGCCATGTGACGTGTTCTGACCAGTGGAGTTAATGCTCCAATTGTGTGACTCTTGGCTTTCCTACTAAATTTCAGTTTTTGTGCCTTGGTTTTTAAACTTCTCTTCCTTTCATTTCTCCCTTCACTTTCTCCAACTCTCAATCATTGCTCTGTGCTTCTTCTACTCCGACCTTTTCTTGCGATTTTTCTTTAAGCTGTTGCGTTTTGTGGTTGTGCTTTTGCACTCTATGGTTGCTTTCCTTTTGAGGTACGTTTCTCCTTTCCCTTCGCTTTTCTATGGTATGGATAAATGGTGCTTGATTTTCTGATTTTGTTCCCCTTTTTCTTTTTCCTTTTTTTTTTTTTTTTTTTGTTTTGTTTTGGGGCTTTTTAGGATTGACCTCCCTTTCTGTTTTCTAGGTTTCCATTAGTAGCTCTAAGGTTAGGATAGCTTGCCCCTCAATCTCATTTCTTTTTGCGCATTTTGGGGGGGGGGGGGGGATCTTTAGGTGTTTTTCCATACCTTGAAAATTTTGTCTTTAAGGGTAGTAGTTTAAGCATTGCATTGGCTGATTTGCTACCCTTGCTCCGTCAATCAATTGCTTGCTTTGAGGGTTTAGTGAGGGGGCGAAGAGTAATGTCTGAGGTGAGATCAAGTGAGTTAGAGACCAAGTTGTTGCCTAGCAACGAACATGTGGAAGGAGATACTGCCATCTCCATCCCTCATGAGATTAGGGCTTTCCATGCCCTTAGGGAGGTATGTGGTCTGAACAATGAGACACTCTCCAGATTCAGGGGTAGATTCCAATTCCCTGATAGGGATAAGGTTCGTCTTCCTAATGAGGAGGAACGAGCTTTCCACTTCTCGCCTGGGGAGGTATGCTTCTATGAGGCTGCTTTCCTAAATGAGCTTAGATTCCCCATCCACCCATTTATTATGGAGTTTCTAGGCCATTTCGACATTGCTCCTGGGTAGCTTATGCCCAATTCATGGAGGATAGTAATTAGTTGTATGGAGATATGGCTGGCTGTTACTGATGGGGATATGATTAAGGTGGACGAACTTGTCTATTTGTATCGTTTAAAGAAATCCAAAAAACATGGGTATTACGAACTAGTGCCTTAGGAGAGGAAGACTAGGATCGTCCAGGACCTGCCTTCGTCATTCAGAAACTGGAAGTCCCGATTCTTTTTTGTGTCCGAGGATGACTGGGAGACTCCCTCTAACGAGGTTTGGGGTGATATCCCTAGGTTACTCCGTCGGTGGAGAACCACGAACCTAGGTGCGTCGTTATTTCTACCAGTTCTTCAATCTTCATTCTTTTTGTGTTCATTATATCATCACTAACTCTATCTGTTCATTGTCACGTGCAATTAAGAAACGGCCCAAACTTAAAAGCAGGTACAAGAAACGTGTTGAGGCTGGTATTGAGTAAGCGAATTCTATTGACGACTTTGATGATTTGGTCGACCCTTACACTTTGGCTTTGTACTGCCTTGGCCTAGAGCCGTCTACTTCTTGCGAAATATAGAAATCGAGGAAAAAAAAAGTAAGTGTTCATTTGGCTCATCATTGTTGTTGTTTTCTTTTTTTCTTTTTTTGTGCTAAATGTTTTTAACAAGTATTCTCCTTTTGTAGGGATGAAAACGAAGTTCAACCAAGGATGTACGCATGAATAAGGGCTAAGAAGAACGAGTCCCTTTCCAATCTTGGGGCCAGAGCTATGCGTGCGATGGATAAGGGGACCTCTATCACTCCAACTACCCCAGCTACTCTTGGCACTGAGACGACGAAGACAGCCACCTCGGCTACCTCGGTTGAAGAGATTATTCCTTCCCAGAGTAAGAGGTAGCGTACCGAGGATAAATTGAAGGATAAGGCTAACTCTCGATCGTCCAGTGTCGGGGATGATGCTCGGGTCGCGCTGGAATAAGCGCAAGAGATCTTTACTACCGAGGAGATGAAGTTATTCTCGGGCACGTCTCCTAACGAGGTTGTGGGTCGTCATCCCCACAAGCTCTTCCCCCCCCCCCCCTCCCCCCCTTTCTTTTGCATTGTTCTGAGGTCTGGTTCCTTTTTCCAGGTGTTGGGGCAAAGCCTTCACATTACCTCTGAGTATCTTACTCAGGAGACCAAGGTCAAGTCTGCAATGTCCAGGGTGGACGCTTTAGAGTCAGAGAACTCCAAACTGAAGAAGGATCTGATCGTCGCTATGGACAAGGCTAATACCATCAAGGAAAGAGTTAAGGGCCTTTCCGACAATCTAAGGGCGGAAAAGCATCTAACTTTGGAGAAGGACGAGCAGCTTCTGGCCACGAGGGAAAAATCAAGACAATTTCTGCAAAGTTTGTGGAGGCTTTCCAGACGACAGAGGAGTATAACACTATTCTCTTCAGCTGGTACTTCAAAGGTTTCTAGCTCCTGAGGCGCTATCTTGCCAAGCATCCCGTCGAAGTGGACTTTAAGAGCTTAGACCTTGAAGAAGTGGACAAGGAGATGGCTGCTGATGAAGCTTCTCAGTCCATGGCTCCTGAGGGTGCTGCTCCTGGAGACGCTCCTTTGCCTCCGGCCGATAACGACATAGCTACAGACGCCTGAACCTGTTTTACTGCCCTTTTTTTTTAATGACCGGTGTGTTTTGGGCTTTTTAATTTTAATTTCAGAACAATATTTTCATTCTAACTTAAGAACAATGTTTTTGCTCAGTGTTTATGGGCTTTTACTTATCATGTTGAAACAATGTTGGTTGCCCATAGTTTTTAGGCCTTCAGTTATATCAATACTTTTTATACTTACTTGTCTTCATTCTTGTCTTTGCACGATCTCTATCTGCTTTATTCCTTTGGTTGTTTCTTCTTCGTCAATAGCTTGTATTGTTTGTTAGGCTTACACTCATTGGAGTGGTATTGCTCCGTCAGTAACTTACATCCATCTAGGCGGAATTTTGTTACCTAGCCCATTTTTGTGACTTATACCCATTTCAGGGATCTTGTCATTTTTGGTTTCATCAGTAACTTACATCCATCTAAGCAGAATCTTGTTACTTAGCCAATTTTTGTGACTTACACTCATTTAAAGGATCTTGCCATTTTTTGCTTCGTCAGTAACTTACATTCGTCTAGGCGAAATCTTGTTACTTAACCAATTTTTTGGCTTTTAAGCTACTAGGTTTGCTTGCATTAAGTCATTAGCTAAATAGTTCTTTCATTGCTTTCAAAAATGAATACAATTGGCTGTTACATCTATTGGTGGTACTTCTTCAAGTGCTCAATGTTCCATGGTCGTGGTAGTCTCTGCCCGTCTAAGGTCTCCAGGTGATAACTACTTTGTCTGGAGTAATAGACGACCCAGTAGGGTCCTTCCCAGGTTGGACCGAGTTTCCCCTGGCAGGGTCTTTAAATGTCGGGGTGACTTTGCACAGGACAAGGTCCCCTATGTCAAGTGGTCTGAGCTTCAACTCTCTTGTTGTAGTACTTGGCCCTCTTTTACTGGTACTTCGTCATTCTATTAGAAGCTCCATCTCTGACCTCGTCCAGGTAGTCCAAGTTGACCTTTAGTTAATCATCATTGCTCTCCTCGTGGAACATCTCTCATCTGATGCTGGTTATTCCCACCTCAACTGGGATTACTACTATGATGCCGTAAGTGAGCCTAAAGAGGGTTTCTCCTATTGGGGTTCTTACTGTAGTCTTGTAAGCTCACAAGACATTGGACAATTCCTCGAGCCAAGCTCCCTTAGCGTTGTCCAACTTGGCTTTGATGATCTTGAGTAGTGTTCGATTAGTCACCTCCGTTTGTCTGTTTACTTGTGGATGTCCTGGGGATGAAAACTGGTTCTTGATCCCTAAACTTAAACAAAAATCCCTAAAGCCTTTACTGTCGAACTACCGCCCATTATTTGATATGATCATCCGTGGAATCTCAATCCTGCAAATTATATTCTTCCATACGAAACTCTAGATTTTTGCCTCAATGATGGTCGACAATGCCTCTACTGCAACCCATTTTGTGAAGTAGTCGATAACGACTAGTAGAAACTTTACCTATCCCTTACCTTAGGGCAACGAGCCAACGATGTCAATTCCCCATTATGCAAATGGCCAAGGGGAAGCTATCGTCTCAGTCTCTAAGCTGAAAGGCACTGGATATTCCCAAACATTTGGCATTTGTTGCACTTCTTGACGAGCTCCCTTGCATCCACCTACATAGTAGGCCAGAAGTAACTTATTTAGATAACTTGGCTTACCAAGGATCTAGGGCCTGCATGATCTCCACAAATCCCTTCATGGATCTCTTCCATAGTATACTTGGCTTCTTCTTCGTTGACACACTTCAAGTAGGGCATGGAGAAGCCTCTCTTGTACAAGGTGCCATTCAAGATCGTGAATCTGGCTGCTCTCTTTCTGACCTTCTTGGCCTCCTTAACATCTTGCAGAAGGCGTCCGTCTTGGAGGGGGGACATCTAGCTGCTTGTGCTCCAAAGGCACATTTACTGGGGTTCAACTTCATCTGGTACTGCCTAAGTGTGGTGAACATCTCTCTGAGATCATCTAGATGAGCAAGCTCTTCTTTACTCTTGATGAGCATGTCATCCATATATACTTCCATGTTTCTCCCGATCTACTTGCTGAACATTTTATTTACTAACCTCTGATAGGTTGCTCCTGCATTTTTTAGCCCGAAGGGCATTACCTTATATCAATAGAGCCCTTGGCTCGTGATGAAAGCAGTTTTCTCCTAGTCTTCTTTGGCCATCTTTATTTGATTGTACCTGAGAATGCATCCATGAAAGTCAGTAGTTTATGCATGGCTGTAGAATCAACCAACTGATCTATCCTTAATAGAGGGAAACTGTCCTTTAGACAAGCTTTGGTGAGGTTCGTGAAGTCCACGCACATTCTCCATTTTCCATTCCCTTTTTTCACTAGGACGACATTCGCGAGCCAATCTGGGTAATAAACCTCTTGAATAAAGCCTGCTGATAATAGCTTGTTGATCTCATCTATAATTGCTTGATTCCGTTCTGGAGCAAAGACTCGCCGTCTCTGCTGGACGAGCTTCTTCTCAAGGTCCATATTCACCCTATGTTGGATGACCTTTGGGCAAATACCTGGCATGTTCTCGTGACTCCATGCAAAGACATCCAGGTTCTCTTTAAGGAACTGGACGAATCTTGTCTTCATCTCTAAGCTCAATGTCATCCCTATTTTGGTTATTCTTGCTAATTCTCCTTTGACCAACTCCACTGTCTCCAGGGATTCTACTTTATCTTATTCCTTCTCCTCAATCATCCATGTATAATTTTCTTTTGCAACTAATATGGCCTGATAACATTCTCTGGCTAGTACTTGATCTCCTTTTACCTCGCCTATACCATTTTCTGTTGGGAATTTTACCTTCAGGCAGTAGGTGGATGTAGCTGCCTTCTAGCGGTTGAGTGTGGGCCTCCCAATAATCACATTATAAGATGAGGGATAATCTACTACTAAGAAGTCCAATTGACGAGTCAATTGCCTTGGGTAAGTTCCCACTATGACCGCCAGAGTCACTATGCCTTTAAGATACACTCTGTCTCCACTGAAGCTAACGAGAGGAGAGTCAAATGGGTGCAGCCTTCCTGGATCTAGCTTCAATTGCTAAAAAGCAGAGAGGTAGATGATGTCCGTGGAGCTGTCATTATCCACAAGGATTCTCCGAGTGTTGAACCCTTCTATCATTAACATTATGACCAAAGGGTCATCATGAGGTTGCTTCACCCTTCTAGCATCTTCTTCAAAGAAAAACATGTCCCTGTCCGTTCGTCTTTGTTGCATCGAGGGCATCCTGTGGACGCTGTTCACCTACCTCTGATATGACTTCTTTAGGGACTTGAACGACCCTTCTGTGGATGGCTTGCCTGTGATCGTCTTTATCTCCCCAATCACGCTTGGTGGATGTTAGGACGTATAGTCCTCGTCCCTTGGTAAGGCTTCACGCTTGTCCTTGTCATCATCCCTAGGCCTACTGGGCTCCCCCTTCTTCATAAATTTCTACAATTTTCCTTTTCGTATGAGCTCCTCTATCTACTCCTTCAAGTCTCTGCAATCCTCTGTGTGATGGTCGTGATCCTTGTGGAAACGGCAATGCTTCTTCTTATCACACACGTTAGATGACGAATGTAATGGCCTGGGCCATTTGAGGTAATGCTCATCTTTAATCTACGCTAAAATATTGTCAACAAGCATAACTAAGGGAGTGAATTTTACCATCCAAGAGGCTTTTTCGTCTTTCTTTTTACCCTCATCATTAGTCTGACGATCCGAGTGCTCCCTTTTTCGTCCTCTACAGTCGTCTTCTTTCCTTCCCTTCTCACTGGTTTTCTCTTTGTCTCTTATCGCAGCTAAGGTGTCCTCAGCATTCATGTGTTTATGTGCCTTCAAGAGCATTTCCACCATTTTTTTTTTGGAGGATTTTTCATGAGTGAGAGCATGAACTCCCTGGACTTCAATCCAGCTTTAAAGGTTGTTAGATGCACCTTGTCATCAACTTTGTCTACCTCTAAAGTTTCCCAAGTGAAACGCTTCACATACGACCTTAGGGTTTCCTTCTTTCCTTGCTTGATGGTGAGTAAGTGGTTTGCTGGCCTCTTCGGGTGCTGTCCTCCAATGAAGTGATGTAGAAAAGAATTGCTCAGCTGCTCGAAGCTATCAATGGACGATGTTGGTAACTTCGTGAACCATTCTCTCACAGCTCCTTTGAGAGTGGTGGGGAAAGAGCGACACAATATTTCATCAGGGAGTTATTGGAGACCTAGTGTCATCTTGAATGTGTGGAGGTGGTCCAGGGGATCTTTAAGTCCATCAAACGGTTCAAGTTGAGGCAGGCAAAATTTTGACAGCATTAGGCATTCTTGAACTGCCACTGTAAAGGGTGAATTCGTCGTCCTGACCATTCTATTCAGGTTTCGATCGGTTTTCCCTTTGATGGCGTTCCTTAACTCGTCCATCTCCTTTTTCATTTCCCAAATAAGATCTAAGCTTGGTTCATCTGGGGTGGCTGGCCTTCGATGATCACTCCTTCTTTGACTATCTTCCTTGTCTTCTTAATTAATCCTAGACCGGTTCTTCTCTTGTTGAAATCATAGCCTCGTGTCCTAGTTTTGTCTAGTGAGCTCTTCGACGCTAGCTATAAGTGCCTGGATTTGTAGGGCTAATGCTACAAAATCTTGGTTAGACTCCATCTGAGCTTAGGAATTGATTGGAAACTACGCTTTCAAACCTAAGTGCGAAAATGTATTTCCCACAGACAGCGCCATACTAATGAAGTGCAAATTGTCAGTCTTGCAAGTTCATCCAAATGGAACTGGGTCCTCATCAGCTATCTCTACAAATGTAGAACAATGGCTCCCTTAAGGTGGTCACCGATGTGGTGCCTGCCACCACGTCCCCAATGTCAAAGTTAGTATATAAGAGTTTTTAAAGAATAATAAAAGAGTTCAGAATATCAGAGTACCAATGAATATTTTAGATGAGTTTTTTTTGTACCTGGTTTGTCTCTGATCAGTGTGTATATATATATGGTTTCATGGTTCCTAGCCGCTGGGGCCTTAATTATGGCTTTAGTGCCCTTTTGTAATGTCTCAGGGCTCATGAATATAGGTTTTGATGAGGTTCCAATGGTCTGCCCACTGATTGGTAATTGTCTGCAGCATTGAATGCTCTTATTAATGGATATCCTGTGTTCGTCTGTGTCCTGCCAAGGTGGATGAGTATATCTGATGAGATCATCCAAGGAAGGTGAGTTCATCAGTCCCATCACTAATTAAGCAAATTTTTATCTTTTATATATTTTTTTTATATCATTTGGTTGATTGGTAAATAATTTCAACAGTAATCAAGACTACTATCACGAAGTGAACATTAGCTCGTGTCCAATAGCTATATATTAGTATGTCTTCATAGGGTTGCTTTCTATTTAGAGGATGTGACCTTAGAGCATTCACATTAGGAATGGCATATGCCATATGTAAGGAAAATTTAGCATAAAAGCCCAAAACCCCCAACACATCTGAACTTGTAAAAACCAACTATTGCTAAAAAAATTTGCAATAGTGCTAAAATACAATTCTAAATGTAGAATTGCATAGCTCAGTAAAAAATAAATAAAAACTAATATTTTATTCACTTACTTTATCAATTCCTCTCTCTCTCTCTCTCTCTCTCTCTCTCTCTCACCAGGTTTTTGGGTTTTGGGTTTTTGTTTTTATTTTATTGTGTAGAAATGTTATTTTAATATGTTGTATTGTAAAATAAAAATTAGGATGTTGAGAGTATTGTAATATGATATAATTTATAAAGTAGATTTTTGAGATGATAAAATAGGATGGGATCGACCACCAGTGGGTGTGGTACAACTGGTAGGTGACTGCTGAGGCTTCACCACATCCCAGGTTCGAGTTCTCATGAGGACTGTAATTGCAATTTCTGGAAATCCCAGAAACCAATAGAGCCTGGGGTGTGTGTGGGTTCGGAGTTTCCGAGCTCCAGTTCGAGCTGGTGGTACCCATGGGCTTACCCAACTGTACCATGGGGCGTGGGACAATGACTGCTACACGCGAGTCCCATTTTTTATTACTCAAAAAAAAAAAAAAAATAGGATGGGATCGAATTTTGGGATGTAAATGCTCTTATAAGTGAAGTTTGATCTAGATTAATCTTGTGTAATGTAGTCTGGGCATGACAAGCCATATTCTTGCAATTAAAATTGATATGTTTCAACTGTAAACATTTTTTTTTTTTTTTGAGAATAAAAACATTTTTTATTCTAATGGTGGAATTTCCCATAGGGTTGGTTATGATCATGTTTTTGTTAAATTTTTACTTCTACCTAGCATTTAAAGGGAAAAGTTAACAAATGTCCTAAAAACATTGATTTATGAAATTTTTTTAGAAATTTTTATGAGAAAAGAAAAATATAATTTCACATGAAAATGGTGTCAAAATTTTCCTAAAATAGATTATTAACAATTGCCCTAAGAACACTATTAACATGATTCTTTCTTTTTTTTTTTAGATAAACATGATTCATGTTTAAAATAACATTCTTAGTATGAGTTTTCATGCATTACAATAATAATAATAATAATTTACACACACACACCAAAAAAAAAAAAAAAAACCGTGCTATGCCTATTACAAGAAATGCACACTTTTCTTTTACAATTTTTTTTTTTTTTAGAAAAACTTTTCTTTTAGAGTTGAATGGCTTTTACTCTCCACACTCCTACCCTCATTCAACACGTGTCCGCTTGAGCATGAGCACACTTCAGTTTTTCCTAGATTTTGGGTTTGACACTTATGGTCTTTACATTCCTTAAAAATTTACTTCAGCTAAGAAAGGAAAAAATAAGTAATAACGTAGGAAAGAAATAAAGAACAATGTCAGGAATACAGTAAATTTCACAATTTATTGAGGCAATATGTGGTAATTGGTCAGTAAACATGATTCATGTCAATATTATTTTTCCATTTATAAGTAGTAAAAGAGTATTTGAAATATATAGGTTATTATATACATATATTTGCTCTACAGTGTCATAGTGAAATCTTACAAAACTGAAAAATAAATAAATAAAAGGAGTTGCATGAGGTTGGAATGAGGACATACATGAACATTCTTACTTTCTTAGCGTGCAAAGTGACAGCTTGAATTTAGGAAAATAGATATGACTGTTATTAAGATTCTGGTCTCCATTTGACTTTTATTCATAGTATTCCATTCAGGATTAGAAGTGACAAAGACTTTTTTTTTTTTTTTTTTTTTTTGAGAAAGAAGAAGTGACTGAGATAGTTTTTCTGTTTATGTGATTGGAATGAGGACATACATGAACATTCTTACTTTCTTAGCGTGCAAAGTGACAGCTTGAATTTAGGAAAATAGATATGACTGTTATTAAGATTCTGGTCTCCATTTGACTTTTATTCATAGTATTCCATTCAGGATTAGAAGTGACAAAGACTTTTTTTTTTTTTTTTTTTTTTTTTTGAGAAAGAAGAAGTGACTGAGATAGTTTTTCTGTTTATGTGATTGTTGTTTATTTATTTATAAGAATCTCAGACCTGTAGCAGTGTTGTGTACAACACTCCTTTTCCCTTCCCTTAAAAGAGCCACTTGTGTCCTTTCACATTTTCGAAGGTTGCTCCTCTTATAAACGCCCCTACTGCAACTTGTTCTTTAAATCCATATCCTCCGAATGTGCTACTGTTTTACTTAAAAATATTTCAATTTCAATTCGGTTGCTTTTCTTGACATTGTATTACATTATCATGGCATTG
The DNA here is from genome assembly GCA_030445155.1 of Quercus variabilis. Lineage (NCBI taxonomy): Eukaryota > Viridiplantae > Streptophyta > Magnoliopsida > Fagales > Fagaceae > Quercus > Quercus variabilis. Next base: position 54,698,024 of record CP129447.1, on the reverse strand, counting down.
ATATGCAGGTGTTTATATATGCAGGTCTTGTTGATTGTAGACTCACTTTTTGTTCTTAGTTCTTCGCCACGTATTTCATCTTTTGGTCTATGGTTTGTGATTAGTGAAGACTAAATTGAACTGGGACTCTTGTAGAATATGGAGTCAGCCATCATTGATATCTCCTTGGAGTTTCTCATCTTAACATTTGCCATAGCGTTTCTGACATCGGTTTTGCAAAACGTTTGGAGACAAAGGAGAGAGGGTGATATAAATGAGCATGGACCAGTTAGAGGGTGTAGAGTTTTTACAATGATCACTGTTCTATCCAATGTCATCATCTCAATAGTGTACCTTGATTTTGGTTTGTATGAATATTGGAATCATAGGATTATCACTATTAAATCTGTCCTCTTGTTCATGACTTGGGTTTTAGCAACTTTAGTAGCAGTCTTATCAAAGAATAGAACTCTTGGTGGAAACAAAAGGTGGCCATTGATCCTTACCCTCTGGTGGGTCTTTTCCTTCATCGTTGATTCAGTATCTCTCACCATTTACACTATCACACATTTGAAATCCATAGATTTTCCAAGTCCTTTTCCAGAACCTAATATAGTTGATTTTGCTTCCTTTCCTTTCACAATACTTCTTTGTTTCAATGCTTTTCCTACTAGTTGTACTAGGAAACACAGTGACATAGTAGAGCCTTTACTGCAAAAGGAAAATGAAACTTCCCTTGGTGATGATGGTGCATTCACAAATGCTGGAATTTGGAGCCAACTTACCTTCCAATGGTTAAACCCTATTTTTAAAATAGGTCGAGTTCAAAAGCTTGAATTACCTCATATTCCTCCAATTCCTCAATCAGAAACAGCAGAAAATGCTTCCTTGTTGCTGGAAGAATCGCTCAGAAAAGCATCGTCATTGCCAAAGGCCATAGCCTGTGCCATATGGAAACCCTTGTTCATGAATGCAGCTTTGGCAGGTACCACTCTGTCCTTGTAGTCTAATAATTATTTTATTTTCTCCTCCCCCTATTTAATATACTTTTGTTCTTTTTCTTTTTTTCTTTTTCTTCCCTGTAGGAGTTAACACAATTGCATCCTATACCGGTCCCCTCCTAATCACAAACTTTGTGAATTTCCTGCTGGGAAAGGAAGATGATTCAGGCACCCAATATGGTCTGATTCTTGCACTCATTTTCTTCTTTGCAAAGACAGTGGAGTCACTAACTCAAAGACAATGGTATTTTGGTGCTCAGCGAATTGGCATACAAGTAAGGGCAGCTCTAATGGTATTAATTTACAAGAAATCTATATCCACTAAGTATGTTGGTTTAAGCAATGGTAAAATTATAAATTTAATCAATGTGGATGCTGAAAGAATTGGAGACTTCTGCTGGCACATTCATGGAGTTTGGCTGCTTCCAGTCCAGGTCATTCTGGCCTTGATCATCCTCTACAGGAATCTAGGTGCTGCCCCCTCCTTTGCTGCTCTTTTTGCCACACTTTTGGTGTTGCTATGCAACACGCCTTTGGTTAAGATGCAAAAAAGACTTCACTCCAAGATCATGGAAGCAAAGGATTCAAGAATCAAAGTGACTGTAGAGACTTTGAAGAGCATGAGAATTTTGAAACTGCATTCATGGGAACCCTCATTCTTAAAGAAGCTCCTACATCTCAGGGAAACTGAGAGAAGCTGGCTGAAAAAATACCTGTATTCTAGCTCAGCAGTGGCCTTTCTCTATTGGGTTTCACCAACTTTTGTTTCAGTTGTCACTTTTGGTGTCTGCATTGTATTGAAGATACCATTAACAGCAGGTACAGTCCTCTCAGCCTTGGCCACTTTTCGAATTTTACAAGAACCTATCTACAACCTACCAGAGCTCATTTCAATGATTGCTCAAACAAAGGTCTCAGTTGAGCGTATCCAAGATTTCATTGGTGAAGAAGATCAAAAGAAGCTAATACATGATCATACTTCAAATGCTCTGAATATCGCAATTGAGATTGATATAGGGGAATATGCTTGGGAAACAAGTGAAGAAAAATTAAGGAGACCTACAATCAAAATTTTGGAGAAGATGAAGATAATGAAAGGTTACAAGGTTGCAGTTTGTGGTCCAGTTGGATCAGGAAAATCAAGTCTTCTCTCTAGTATACTTGGTGAAATTCCCAGGATTTCTGGGGGAGGAATAACAGTTTATGGAAGGAAGGCCTACGTGCCCCAAACTGCTTGGATTCAAACAGGTACGATTAGAGAGAATGTGTTGTTTGGCAAGGAAATGAACAAGGCATATTATGAGGATGTACTAGAAGCCTGTGCTTTGAATCAGGATATCAAGATTTGGCAAGACAGAGATTTGAGTGTAGTTGGAGAGAGGGGGGTGAACTTGAGTGGAGGACAAAAGCAAAGAATCCAACTGGCAAGAGCTGTCTACAGTGATGCCGATGTTTATTTCTTGGACGACCCTTTCAGTGCTGTTGATGCACATACTGGAACCTATTTGTTCAAGGCAAGTTACATTTTTTTCATTGTGTCTTAACTTCTTGTTTGTTATGCATGCACCATTCGTGGATTTCAATTAAATATAGAATGCTTTTTTTCAGAAGTGTCTCATGCAACTATTGTCACAAAAGACTGTCATCTATGCTACTCATCAAGTGGAATTTTTAGATGCTTCCGACATTGTTTTGGTAAGTTATTGAAATCTTTGTCCAACCCCTCTATGAAACTACGATCATTGTCCTCTCAAGCTTCTGATCACTTGGTTTTAAATGCATATTTTGATAGGTGATGAAAGCTGGAAGGATAGTTCAGTCAGGAAGGTATGAAGATCTGATGGCAGATTCGAATGGTGAACTTGTTAGACAAATGGCTGCTCATAGAAAATCACTAAACCAAGTTAACCTTCTCCAAGATGATAATACTTTAACTACTAGACCCCATGAGATAAATCATATAGAAGTCGCAGAAGAAAATTTTGAAGGTCCCATCAACAATGGAAAACTTAAAGCAAGAACTGAAGAAGAAGAAGAAGAAGAAACAGAAACTGGTAGAGTAAAATGGAGTGTTTACTCGACCTTTATTACTTCTGCATATAAAGGAGCTCTAGTTCCAGTTACCCTTCTCTGTCAAGTTCTCTTCCAAGGACTACAAATGGGCAGCAATTACTGGATTGTGTGGGCAACAGAGGTAGAAGGAAGAGTCAGTAGAAAGCATATGATAGGGATATTCATTTTGATGTCTGGTGGGAGCTCAATCTTCGTATTGGGAAGGGCAGTTTTGCTATCTACTATTGCTGTTGAGACTGCTCAGCGTCTCTTCTGTGGAATGATCACATCAGTTTTCCGAGCACCCATTTCTTTTTTTGACTCCACACCTTCAAGTCGAATCCTTAGTAGGGTATGTTTTTGTTTATTTCAAAGTAAAAAATATATTGTTTTGTTTGAAGTTTGTATGAAAACTCCAGAATAACTTCCCCTTTTTTCTTTTCACTATTGCAGTCTTCTACAGATCAAAGCACCGTAGACACAGACATTCCCTACAGATTAGCTGGATTGGCTTTTGCCCTTATTCAGCTGTTTAGTATCATCATCCTAATGTCCCAGGTCTCTTGGCTAGTCTTCGTTCTCTTCCTTGCAATTATGGCCATCTCTATGTGGTATCAGGCAAGAACAGATCCTGTTTTAAATTTTTATTTGACATTTTGACAGCTTCACTACGATATAAGCTATATATGTTTCAAAAGAAAATGTACAGCAGTATCTCACTTCACGTAATTCTTAATGAAAAAAGGTTAAGCATGTTTTATCAAACTATACTCTTAAACATATATGCTGCATGCATCATTTTCTTTTAATCTTTAAAAAAATTTCATGTTTCTTACAATGGTGCATCACTAAACTGTGATGTTCATTTAACCTTTCTGTAGGATTATTACATTACCACTGCTAGAGAACTAGCCCGAATGGTTGGGATTCGAAAGGCTCCAATCTTGCACCACTTTTCAGAATCAGTTTCTGGGGCAGCAACTATTCATTGTTTCAATCAGGAAGGGCGCTTTGTGACAAGAACTCTGAGCCTGATTGATGATTATTCTCGTATAACCTTTCACAATTCTGCCACAATGGAATGGCTGTGTGTTCGGATCAACTTTCTTTTTAATCTTGTCTTCTTCCTTGTTCTGATAATCTTGGTGAGCCTGGCTAGATCAGCCATTGACCCCAGTAAGTTTCCCTGCCCCTCTTCTTATTTATAAACTAACAGAACAAGTGTAGCAATTGGCAACTAAATACAAGTCAAACAAAGAAAGACAAACATTTATTTCTACTCGAGATTAAAACCCTTCAATGATAATGTGTGGAAATGTACATATATTAAGTATGCTTCTGCCTACTATTGATACCTGATACCATCCATTCTAAAGTGCCCACATATCCTGTTCTTATCCTTTTGTCAATGATCAAGTTATCTTTATAGTTCTTTGACTAAATCCATTAAATTTCAATGCTATACTAATGCACTGGTTGAACCATCTCAGGCTTAGCAGGACTGGCAGCTACCTATGGCTTGAACCTAAATGTTCTTCAAGCATGGGTGATATGGAATCTGTGCAATGTTGAGAACAAAATGATATCAGTTGAGAGAATTCTCCAATTTACAAATATACCAAGTGAAGCACCCCTAGTGATTGAAGATTATAGGCCAAAGCCTGAATGGCCAACAGATGGAAGGATAGAGCTTGAAAACCTTCATGTCCAGTATAATCCTGCACTTCCAATGGTTCTAAAAGGGATCACTTGCACCTTCCCGGGAGAGAAGAAAATTGGAGTTGTGGGGAGGACAGGAAGTGGAAAGTCAACATTAATTCAAGCGCTCTTTAGGGTGGTGGAGCCTTCAGGAGGAAGGATTCTGATCGATGGAGTTGATATTTGTAAAATAGGTTTACAGGATTTAAGGTCTAGGTTGGGTATAATACCACAAGACCCAACATTGTTTCAGGGAACTGTGAGAAGTAATCTGGATCCTCTGCAACAGCATTCGGATCAAGAAATTTGGGAGGTTGGTACTCAAAAATACTTTTTTGAAAGAATCACTGAAGCTTCTCCCTTTCATTTTTTTTTTTTCTTTTTTTTTTTGGTTTCCTTCTCTAACTTAGCTTGATATGTCAGGTTATCAGAAAGTGTCGTCTTGCAGAGGTAGTGAAACAGGATCAAAGGCTTCTTGATGCACCAGGTATAGAAATTAGTAAATAAGTTTTGGTAAACTTATTGTTTCCTTTTCCCACTCTTTCACAAACTCATTTTTCTTTTATTGCTTGGATTTTCATTTTGGAATGTGGGCAATGATGCAGTTGCAGAAGATGGAGAAAATTGGAGTGTTGGACAGAGGCAGCTTGTTTGCCTGGCCAGGGTTCTACTCAAGAAGAAAACAATTCTAGTGTTGGATGAGGCTACTGCTTCTATAGATACTGCAACAGATAATCTAATTCAAGAAACAATAAGAGAAGAGACAAAGGGATGCACTGTCATTACTGTAGCTCATCGTATACCCACTGTTATTGACAATGAATTGGTTCTAGTTCTTGATGAAGGTAAATCTAGGAAATCCAAGAAATTTTAAAGTACACTCCATATTAAAAATTGATAGAACTTACTTCCTGGGCGATAAAGACGTAATATTTAGCTTGTTACTTTATTGATATCAAGCATACAAGTAGATGAGAATTACACACACGCAAATTGACCTTGTTTGAAACATAAGCATATTGCTAACAAGAACAGAAGCTAGTACCACTATCTATTTAATTTCACTAAGTACAAAATATTCAGACATGAATTAAAATCCGAAAAACATAAATTAGCACTATAGAACTACTTAATATTAGATTCAACTGTGAATAATTTGAGCTTATTAGTGCTGATATTTTGCTTAATACAGGCAATATTGTAGAGTATGACTTCCCAGCTCAGTTACTCAAGGATAAGTCCTCTTCATTCTCAAAGTTGGTGGCTGAATTCTTGAGGAGATCATCCAAGAGTAACTGCCATTAGGATATTTCTTGAACGAAGGACAAGTTTATGATGCAAACCAATAAGAGCAGCCCCCTTGAAAATCATACAGTGAATTGACACGTTGGGATTCGTGAAAGCAAAACCATTATTCTGAAGAAATTGTAGATCATCGATGAGACCATTGATATAGTTTCTAACAGCATTGTTGCCAGATAATGATACTGTGTATGCTTTGGCAACATCATCAAGTAATTTAATATTTTAACCAGAGAGTTACAGTTAATGCAATTGCAAATTTGACAAAACCTATAACTGCAATGAAGTTTTTCTCTCTCATGAAATTTGGTGTACTACCATTTGGATTGGAGAAGCTAATTTTTTCTTGTTTACAAGAAATTAATTGGTATGGCAAAAATCTGACTACCAGATACTGCCTTTGTAATGTGGCATAGCAATGTGAGCTAGAGCAAGAAAATTGTTGGTCAATTTCCACTGTTTCAGTTGAGAGATGGGGAAAAGGATATTACAACTCTCCCACTACAAACGTATGAATGTGTCAACGCTTTGATCTAAGAGAGCCCAATCCCAAAGAGAAAATTCTCAAAATCCATGCTTAAAAGCTTTAAATAATTGTTGATCCAAGCTTTTTGTGAATGCCTCAAAAAAGAGAAAATCATTGTATCCAAAGCTATCAACGGAAAATTTTTATTCAAATTTCTAAGTTCTAACATGAAAAAAAGTCAACGTATCAGCATCAAGATCCTGACATATTGGCGAAAAGAGGGGCTGAAGTTATCAATCGACCTCCTAAGTTCTAAGTTCTAAGTTCTAACATGAAAGAAAGTCAAGGTATCAGCATCCGAGATCCTTACATATTGGTCAAAATTCTTATACAAATAAGATTAAATTTTTACTACATAAATTACATAATTATTAAAATTCTTAAAATTAATGTATCTTTTGATTAATGTGTATCTTTATGTACTTTATAAATCAAATGAATTATATATTTGTTTTGTGATACAAATAAAATATAGAATTAAACTTAATCACTACTCTTTTTCCACGACAAACACGTGCCTCACATGTGCTGCCCTAACCAGTGTTAATTAAAAGCACTGAAATTCCCTAGTTGTATTCGGAGAACATATGCGGACAAAATTCACAAAACATAGGTTCTTCCAAATATTGATGCTTAAGAATTAATGGTTACGTTTGACATATTAAACTAGTGGTTGATTGATGTATAGGAGCTCATTGTTTTCTTAGTATTTAATTAATAATTTGATAGCAAGCCAGAGAGCAATCCATTATGTTCAATTTTTCAATTTTTGTATTTTCTTGAAAATATGTGGTCGAGCAAGAACGGTCTAATTTTTTTTTTTTTTCCTCCCATTTTGATTTCCAACTAAAAAAAAAGGTTGAAATTAAAGAAAACCCCTAGTCAATTAGTCATATTATTTGGAGAACATGCATGTATATGGAGACAAAAACATAAGTTTTTTTTCTGGTTGTTCTAAGTTTGAAAAAGATAAACTTATGGTGCTTCTAGAGAGATATTAATTTTTTGCTTTAAAGATCACTGATCACACAAGCCCCATCCATTGTGCCTTTATCTCAATCCCTTAATATGTTTAAGAGAAAGTCTTTGGACATAATAAATTTAACAAAAACATTGAATTTTTTTTATGGTTTAAATATAATAACTATCCAAACCGCAATCAATTTGACTGGGTTACAGGGTGCTTTGGCACTTCCACTTCTATTTAGGGTTGCATTTGGCAAACCAAAAAAACATTAGTATTTTGGAATTTTTTAGCTGATTTTAACAGGTTCCAAATTTAAAAAATAAATAACATAGATGAAGGCTCATCCAAATGCATTCTAAATTAATATATGCTCTTTTCAAATTATAATCAATGTTCAACACATATGTGAGAACAGAGCAAGCCAAGGTTAAAAATATACCTTACAACAATGTCTGTCCAATGAAACTCCATTCAAGCTCAATTATCATAAACATAGTTATGGTCAAATTTTGATTGCTATGCTGCAAAGTTTACCTTTCAAAGTAGTTATGGAATGGATTATTTCTAGAACTGTGATACGATGTTGTCACTTGCTTTTCTACAAAAGGGGTTGCACAACCCAATTGGTCTAAATTGGTCGGCCATTTCTGATTTAATGGAAGACTGATGACTGTTTTTATTAATTGTCAAATTCCTTTCTCTTCTCCAAAGAAAGAAAAAAAAAAACTATATTTCATTAGTGACTGTTTGTCCTTGAATAATTATTTTGGATTAGAGGACCATATAGCATATGTCATGTCATATGTGACATATGAGTATGACATAACGTATTAATATTGGCCATCTGATATTTTCTCATTGGTGGGCTATCACAGACATCGAATCTTCTACAGAGTATTTATTTAAATAATTTAATATATAAAAGTAGATTCATTTTTTTTTTCTAATGAGAATATAAAAATAGATACGTTTTCGAGCCTTTTAGCTAAATATTGCTAAAATCAAAATATATTTGCGTTATAGGTACTATTTGAAGTTAATTGTGGAAATGAGGAGAGAGATTGAATTTCGGCAATACCGTTGCCGAAATTCAACAAAAAGTAGGAGAGAGAATGAGTAAAAGGAGGAAAGAGAAAAGTAATTGTAGGAACAGTAAAATGTTGAATTTCGGCAACACCGTTGCCGAAATTCATCTGCCCAAATTTCCTGTCCTGCCCGGATGTGTGAGAAGTGCAATAATGCGTGAGCATACAAACTTAAAAAGAAAAAAAAAAAAAAAAAAAAAGGAGGTAATTGTGGCAATGGTATTGCCGAAATTGGTAGGAAAAAAAAAAAGTGAATGCGGAGGAATTAAAAAAAAATATAATATGCTACGTATACAATATTTTTACAATATTTTCACAATAAATCAAAAGTAACTAGTTATTATTAGTTCAAATTTAAATTTGACATTGACATTACTATTTTAATTTAACAATAACACCAAGTAACAACCTGATACTTAGCATTTGTTATAAAAATATTGTAAAAATTGTATGCACTTATTATTTCTTAAAAAAAAAAATTCCCAATTGTGGCAATGCTATTGCCGAAATAGTGGGGAAAATTTTTTCCCCACTATTTCGGCAATGGCATTGCCACAATTGGGGAAAAAAAAAAATTTTCCCGCAATTTCGGCAATGCCATTTGGGAAAAAAATAAAAAAAACTTTTTTTTCTCAATGTGGCAATGGGAAGTTGTGGGAAAAATTTTTTTCCTCAATTTCGGTAATGCCATTACCGCAATTAGAAAAAAAAAAAATAAAAGTCATTGCCTCAATTAGAAAAAAAAATAATGAGTGGGTGCCAAAAAAAAAAAATGGTAATTGTGGCAATGGTATTGCCGAAAATGGTAGGGGGAAAAAAAAAGTGAATGCGGAAGAATTAAAGAAAAATATATAAAGTGTTACGTACATAATATTTTTACAATATTTTCACAACAAATCACAGGTAACTGGTTATTATTAATTCAAATTTAAATTTAACATTGAGATTACTATTTTAATCCAACAATAACAATAAGTAATAGCTTGACACTTAGAATTTGTTGTAAAAATATTGTAAAAATTGTGTGCACTTCATTTCTCAAAAAAAAAAAAAATTCAATTGTGGCAATGGTATTGCCGAAAATGGTAGGGGGAAAAAAAAAAGTGAATGCGGAAGAATTAAAGAAAAATATATAAAGTGTTACGTACATAATATTTTTACAATATTTTCATAACAAATCACAAATAACTGGTTATTTAATAATTCAAATTTAAATTTAACATTGAGATTACTATTTTAATCCAACAATAACAATAAATAATAAGTAATAACTTGACACTTAGAATTTGTTGTAAAAATATTGTAAAAATTTTGTGCACTTCATTTCTCAAAAAAAAAAAAAAAAATCAATTGTGGCAATGGTATTGCCAAAATACCATTGACACATTTTAAAAAAAAAAAAAAATTCCCACAATTTCGGCAATGGTATTGCCGAAATTGTGGGAATTTTTTTTTTTTTTTTTAATGTGGCAATGGTACTTCGGCAATACCATTGCCACAATTGGGATTTTTTTTTTTTTTTTTTTTTTGGTTTTTTTAGAAATGAAGTGTACACAATTTTTACAATAATTTTACAACAAATTCTAAGTCTCAGGTTATTACTTATTGTTATTGTTGGATTAAAATAGTAATCTCAATGTTAAATTTAAATTTGAATTAATAATAACCAGTTACCTGTGATTTGTTGTGAAAATATTATAAAAATATTGTGTACGTAGCACATTATATTTTTCTTTAATTCTTCTGCATTCACTTTTTTTTTCCCCCTACCATTTTCGGCAATACCATTGCCACAATTTTTTTTTTTTTTTTTTTTTAAGTTTGGGCGCTCACGCATTATTGCACTTCTCACACATTCGGGCAAGACAGGAAATTTGGGCAGATGAATTTCGACATTTTACTGTTCCTGACAATTACTTTTCTCTTTCCTCCTTTTGCTCATTCTCTCTCCTACTTTTTGTTGAATTTCGGCAACGGTGTTGCCGAAATTCAATCTCTCTCCTCATTTCCACAATTAACTTCAAACAGTACCTATAACGCAAATATATTTTGATTTTAGCAATATTTAGCTAAAAGGCTCCAAATAAAATAGACGTTAAAATTATATTTTAAAAAGTGTAAAAATTTGAAATAAAATCAATGGTAATTATTACAAAAAAAAAAAGATTTTTATGGCTAGTTAGTAATTTAATTTATATTTTACAAGTGCGTTCTAGTTAACTTAATTGGTAAAGTTTTTAATAGTTGAATAACAGATTTGAGATTCAATCCCTAGCTACGATTAATGTTTTAGTTTAATGATAAAAAACTATTATCACAAGTGGACACCATAAATTTGAAAATTGAAACTCTCTAAAAATATATTTTTTTTTAAATTATATTTTACAATGTTTTAATAAAATGGCTAGTTGTGATATATGCCATCGCTGACTCTCAACCGAGCATGATTGTCCAGCAAAACTTTGTTAGGTGTATTGTCTCCATCCTAAGACAGATTGGTGAATGTACAAGAACAATCGCGCATGCATGCGTTGAGAGCGTCAACATGTGTGAAAACATAACATACTCATGCTGTATGTCATGCAAATGCCAGAGAGAGTGTAAAAGGTGCTTGAACTGCTTGGTTACTTCTTTGAATAATTACCTTTCTTTCTTTCTTTCCCTATTCTCTGTCCTTCACCGATCTGATCTTTCTCCTTATCTTTTGATCTATTTCACCAAACCTTATCTTCAGATTTCATTCCTAAAAAAGACAAGATAGCATTCTAATACAAAAAATGACCGTTCGGTTGAGCCAGGGCCAACTCCAAGGAAAAGTCCAAAATCCAAAGCATGCAATAAGATCCTCTCCATTAAATCCCTTCAACAGCTTCTTTGTTAAGGAAAGGTCTACTAAAAGGGGAACATTTGGGTTGCATCTAGATGGATGATCGTTTTGATTATTGATTTAAAATGGCTTGATTTTTTTTTTTTTTTTTTTTTTTGAAATTCCTTGCTTGGGTTCATTTTATATATTGAAGATTTGAAATTCAGATTTTAAAATCCCTTGTTGGGATATATACTCGTATTTGGATCAATAGAATGCTTAATTTTTTCAATTGTTTTTTTTTCAAACCTTTTGCATTTGACCTAATTGAACAAGTTATTAGAGTCATGGTTTCAATTACTATGATCCAACACACTTAACGATTAAAAGATCGGTTCTTAAATTGATATCAGGTGCTTTTGGGGATCGACTTTTTTTTTATACCACAAATAGACAAGATGATGGTTGCATTTTTTTTTTTTTTTTTGGGGGGGGTGGGGCGCTGGGTCTGGGGAACCAAAAAGAAATTATCAATGCACACTCACATAAAACTCATGGAATGAACAATGAGTAAACACTTGGGAAATTTTATAAATTAGCACATGGCATAAGTTTTGTCCACCAAATATCATGTACATATTCCAAAGAAAAAATTAAATAAATCATATAAAGTAGTCTATATTTACTCTCTTAAGTAATATAGCACAAATTTTCTATTTTTAATAGAGTTTGTAGTATGCTTTTTATGTTATATATATATATATATATATATATATAGTACCTTACACATTATACACAAAGTTAGGTCATATTTAATGATCAATATGATTCAAATGAGGGCAATTATTGACAGGGACGGAACCAGGACTTTGAGTTAAGGGGGGCGACTCTGACCTCTAGCTCAACGGCTTCTTAGCCACTGAGTTTTTTTTTTTTTTTTTTTTTTAAATGAATTTTTGATTTGTGCACTTGTTGGGTAAAGGCAAAATTATTTTAGTTAAAACTTTTTAAAGGGCCAGTTGTTTGTTTGAGTAAAATTGGTTAATTGGACTTAATATTTTTTAGCTTTGTTATTGGTGATTTTTGTTATTGCACAAATGTTTTTGGGCTAGTATATGTTGTTTTAAATTTTAGATCTATAAAATTTTTAATGGACTTTAAAATGAGGAAAATGTTAGAGGTATATTGTTGATATAGTGAGTGATTATTGGTAAGTAAAAAAGTGATGTAAGTGATAAGTTCAGATGCGAATCAATAAGAATTTGTACCTCAACAGTATATAAAAATGTTGTAGATAAGTTTGTAACTGTAATATTACTCTAAAAAGAATCAAAGATATTGTTAAAAGGGCAAAATGTGATTTTATAGAACAAAATTGCTAAATTTAATGCATATATATATACATATATATATATATATATACACTAATATATTTAAAATAAAATAAAAATTAGGGGGGGGGGGGGGGGCAATGTCAATTAATGCCTCCGTCCCTTATTATTGAGTACTCTCAAAGTAACATAAATACGTACTCACTAGGAGTGTGCACGATTTAGCGAGGGCGGTTTTTTTCCAAATTTATTACCGAACAGATAGAGATTGGTTTTTTCATAATTGGAACCGATGCACACCACCTAGGGTCAGTTTTCTGACCTATAGTGGTGCGATTTTTTTCGGTGCGGTTTAGTCGGTTTGAAATATTAAAATTTCTATTTGTTTTTTTTATTAACAAATAGAATTTTTAATGGTCAGTTTAATGTTTTTTGATTAACAAATAGAATTCTATTTGTCTCTGCTCCCTAACAATCAAAATGCACTACTTTCACTACCACCACCACCACCATCTATTTTTCATTTAACATACATAACAATCAAAATGCAAGAAAAAAAAATGCTAGCAGACTTAAACTTATAATTGATTTGATTAACAATTAAAGTGTTAATTTTGGTGGGTTTCTTCCCTACTTAAACTCTTAAAGGCTACTACAAACTTCATAACTCAATTAAATTTTTATCTCAACTCCATCTCAGCCATTACCAATACAACTCCAAATATATTCTAGCTTTGAGAGTAAAAGAAAGAGAGAAACCAGCCATTATTAAAGAACTGGGTTTCATTTGTTCAAACTTTGTTGTGTCACAGACTCACAAACAAAGAGAGAGAGAGAGAGAGTGAGTTACCGGCGGACAGCGGTAGGCGTCTAGGCTGTAGCTGGCCTGGTCAAGATTCATGAATGGTGAGCCTGCCGAGCTGCAAAAGGCGACTCACGATCAGTGGTTCCACGGACTCAGGTGAGAGCGAAAGATACTGAGATAGAGCATCGGCCTGAGAGAGTTGAATGGCTAAGAAAAATGCCATTTATACTAGGTAGAAATCAGCAACCCTAACCAAAACAACGCAGTTTTGATATATTTTGTTTTTTAATTACTAAATGAAACGAATCATTTGTGCAATGAGGTAACCAACTGTGAAGAAAACACTCAGATAGTCAAATTCTCAAAACGATACAAAATATCACCATATCGGTCGGTTCGGTAACCAACTCGGTTTGGAGTTGTAGTTCCAATGGCAGCACCGCACCGGCGTCAGAGAGAAATTCTCCATCCGATCGCCGACCTCGGCTCAATCAGTCGGTTATAGAGGCGGTACGGTTGGGTCAACGCCGGTCAGTTGGGTCAGCTCCGATGTCACTCTGCTCACCCCTAGTACTCACCCCTTTCACATAATTGTGAGTCCTACTAATTAAATTTATAATATGGCCCACAATTCATGTGAGAAGAAAGAATATGCATCTATGGTACTCTTAAAGTTTTCAATCATTTTCATTCAAATAGGATCACTCATTATCAATAATATCATAATTAATGGTTTTATATATAAATTATGGATTCTATGAACTTCCATTATAAATATCAACTATTTTGACCAATAACAAATAACAAATACAAGCATTTTTATTCTTAAATCTGTAGCAAAAGGCAATTGAGGAATAAGCAAGCATATGCCTTTTGGGAATAAATATTTTTGTTATGGACATATATACTTATTCCAAGAGTCATATCATTTACCCCAATACTATTGTGTTATTAATTCTTTACAGGAAAACTACCTTACATTTGTAAGCAATTAATTCTTTACAGGAAAACTACATGATATTTGTTAAGTAATAGTGTAATACCATATATCCACCTAGCGAGAGTGGCCTTTTGTGTGTGTGAGAGTGCACCATGTTATGGTGGACTCTCACACACACATCAACACTACTAACTTTTAAAATTATCTATTATTCTGAAGAGAGAAAATTCTTCCACGCTCAAAATGTCTTGTAATTCACTAATGGGTTTGACAAATTTCTTTGTTGTGTAGCCAGAAATTGACGTGGAACATTCAGAGAATCTTTTGGGCCCCATTAAAGCTGGCCAGGATTTCCTTTTCCAGTAAATAAATGTTACTTAACACCTTCTAGATTGATTTTATAAGATGAATGAATAGTCGCCAAACGGGCCGTCATTTGTAAAGCACTATCAGAAGTTTCTAAATTCTAAACTTGTGGAAAAATCACATGGTTTCTATATATTTTGCTATATATTTTTACCACAAGTTTTGCTATATATTTTTACCATAATTATTCTATGTGATAAATTGTAATTAATTAATTGTCATTTTCATATTGATCTATCATTTTTTTTTTCACCTTATAACCAGTGATATAAGAAATTTATAACAAAGTGTTTAACAAAAACTGTGTTGCTTGAATTTTTGGGGTTTGAATGGATAGAAGGGGCAATGGAAATTCAAGGAAAGCGTTAAACACTAAACAGGTGTTTATAAGCTCATTTATATTCTACATATATGCTCTTTTCCAAATTACAGTGTGTTCACTATATGTGTTGTTGGCAACTGACAAGCTGATTTGAAAGCAATATGACTGGATGAGTTTATTGTCATCATCATATCGCAATTCAACTATGACCTATTCAACAATTAATGCCAAGGACACAGAGTGCCTTTATTTGTATAAGGTAGTAGTTGGATAAACCTCTTTGACCACGGAATCAGTGTGTGTGAAAGTAATAATGCAAGATTAACAACAAATTGAGTATTGATGCATCTTCTAGCAATAGCCAGCCATTACAGTGGTGGAAAAGGAAAAACTAGAAGTCTAGAACAACAAAATCAAGATGCCAACTTCAATTCTCAAAAAGAAAAACTAAGATTGCGTTTAGAAACTTAGATTTGGATTTTAAATTTTAAATTTAATTTAATAAATTTAAAATGCCTTAATTTCAAATCTATTAATTTTATAAGTTATTTCAAATTCAAGCATTTTAAAAATTTAAAACCTTTCGTGAAATTTTCAAATCCAAATCATTTACTTTTTAAAACTTTCAAAACAAGTTATTTAAATTTACTTAAATCTAAATCCAAATGCTGAAATCATGTTATCCAAACCTACCATAAATCAATTCAATCACAACCAATTTAATCCCACTAATCCAAAAAATTATGGTCCATTTAAATTAAAGGGAATTTGATTGAATTGAGTTAGCCCAAAATTATCTTAATTTACAATCAGCTCGTAAAGTAAAACCTCAAAGAAAAACCCCAAAAAGTTGAGAAGATCGAGATTGACCAATCCCAAATGCCTTTACAGATCAAGGGACAAAGAGTTAGGCCGGTTGCAACTAAGTTCCACTTTTGACTAGAAATTTGGAAATTTTTTAATAGGTCACAGCCACGGCCAACTAGTATCTTGATTTGGATCCACGTCTAGCTACCATACATCTATACGCTGGGGAGGTATGTGAGTTGACGCTCCCTATCTATTATAAACGGTTTCTTCTGCTCTCTTGTTCTCCCAAATCTCATTAACTTCAAGGCTAAGGAAAAACATTACTGATCAAATACCAGATAGCCAAGGAAAAGAAGCTATTTCTTAATTTTCCAACTCCCTTTATACTCTCAACAAGTCCCAAGTCACTACTCACTCGCAAGCAGAGAAAAATGAATAGGTCACAGCCACAACTTCAATGGTTATTTTTCAAGTTATTCTTGGTTTCATTGTTCCTCCATTTCCAAACCTCTTATGGTGATGTTGGAACCGCAGCCCAGTATTCTTCCCCATATTTACCCACATCATGTTATGGAGGCGATGCATCAAACTTTCCATCCGGGAACTTTTTCGCAGCAGCCGGTGATGCAATATGGGACAATGGTGCAGCTTGTGGAAGGCAATACTTTGTGAGGTGCATCAGTGATTCAACATTAGATGCTTGTAATCAAAACCAGACAATTCTGATCACGATTGTTGATTACATGGGTCAACTACCTTTTACCCACTCAACTGATAACACCACCATGGTCTTGTCCAACACAGCTTTTGGGACTATTGCAAATTCATCAACTGCTTCTTCCTACATCAATATAGAGTTTGAACGGTAAGGTTTTTTCAATACCCTTTCCTCTTGAAGGCAATATATGGTCTTAGCTTGTTGCCTAGAAATTCCTTTAATTATTTTTGTCACCTTTTATGTTGTATAGCTCGTTGCATACTTTGGATATTCTCTCCCCTCTTCTGCCTTAATTATT
This sequence comes from Quercus variabilis, assembly GCA_030445155.1. Classification (NCBI taxonomy): domain Eukaryota; kingdom Viridiplantae; phylum Streptophyta; class Magnoliopsida; order Fagales; family Fagaceae; genus Quercus; species Quercus variabilis. Next base: position 54,681,018 of record CP129447.1, on the reverse strand, counting down.
TGACATTAATTATGCTAAAAAGTTTTGTAAATTTGAATTTATAATCAGCTGTTTATTGTCGTTGTTGTTGTGCGAACACGCTAGAATTGGTTGTTTATATTCATGGGTACTTTGGTATAGTTGATCAAACTCTTGATGTGTTTTGCACTTACTTTATACTAATATTGATTTTGATGATGATCAAAGGGTTCATGGTGAAGATGTTGTTCCATTCGGTAGAGGACCGGTCCCACCCTCTGCCCCTAGCCCCACCACCCAGGATGCCAGTGGCCACCCCTGATCATGACTTCATCAGATATGTAGTCCAGTTGGTTGATAAAACTTCCTGTTTTAATGCCAGTTTCTCTGAAATTGGAACCTATATATATATATATATATGTGTGTGTGTGTGTATTCTAGTTTATGCATGTGCTTAGTGAAATTGAAACTCGTAAAAAAATCAAACGTTTCGTGTTATGTTCTAGGGAAAAAAATGTTACAGTAGTATATGTTTTTTTTTTTTTTTTTTGGATAAGTACAGTAGTATATGTTATTTCTCTGGTCTCATTACAGTAGTGTATATATTATATATGTTATTTCTGGAAAATTACTGCATACTCTTGTAATAACAACCCGTTATTTCTCTGGTCTCTTTTAACAGTAACTTTCCATTCGCATGTAAGTGTAACTAACCAGGCCGTCCATGGCTGCCACGTACGCAGTAAGCATTGGCTGCTTGACCATGGCAAGAGCCTTATTGCCAGATTATAGCTGTCTAATGAAGCACACAAAGAAAACCACTTTTCATCTCACAAAATACCTATCATGACATCTCGTACGTGCACCAAGCAAGTCACAAATACCTCATGATAGATACATCGATAATCGCAAATACTAGGTGGGAACACACACCAATCCGATGGAGCTTAAGAATCCTTGAAAAGATGATTAGGAGTTTAGGTTATGGCTATATCACTAACACTCTACATGTGCCTATATACTAATAATAATTTATAGTCTAATAGTTTAATTTATAATAATAAACTATAGAGTTTATAATAATAATATACTTATTTATTGGCCTTCCAATATGTGGGGGGAAAAAGCTCAACCTTACGTAGTGGGCCTAGGATCTTATTTGAAGATTACTGTGTGTCCGAAGAAAAAGAACCGGTTAAAATAGAGTCTATCTAAAAGAAAGATACCTAGAAATGGAGGAGGAGTACAATTCGAAGAGGTCACCCGTGGTCCGAAGAGGTCTTACCCCTCGAATACGAATAGTCTTGATCAATCAAACGTGTGGAAGGTCCGAATGATCTTCCTAACAATCCCAATGATAAAGATAAGCTCTGGGTTTATTTGGAGACCATAAAAACGAAGAAATATCTAAAGGAAAAGCAGCTACCACCGTATTAAATGCACAGCTACCGCCACTCACAAAGAGCTAAAGAAGATACATGACGTGACATATACTCAAGTAGGTACACAGATGAAAAACAAGTGAACGATGGGGATAATAGGGAAGGATGTTATATAAAGAAAAAGGACTCTTGATAAAGAGGGGGGAAGAAAGACGATAGAAAAGAAAGAAATGCTTTACTGTAGCTCTAAAAACTGTAATCACTATTCAATTTATCATAAACATCTTCGGACTTCAATTCATTTCGTCTTTACGTATATCCTTCTGCTGATTTATACTTGGAGGTTGTAATCAACCGTTGTTAATTCCATAATCAACCTAGTTCTATCACCCACGCTCTACAAATTTATTGTTTTAGGCTTGAGCCACAAATCCTAACCCTACACAATTCATCTCCTATAGTTTAAAATAATAATATACTTATTTATTTGTGGGCTTAGTTATATTTTAGGTCTAGTTGTTTCTAGATTGAAGTTGTACATTGTATACAAGTGTTGCTAACCCTACTAATAATATTGTGCCATTTTCACAATAATTTGAGAGCCTCTACTTTTTCCCAACATCGTTGGTGCCTGATCAGCATTACGCCATAAAGCAAAAAATTTCAATCCGTTAAACAAGTTACTGACCATGCAACACCACATTGAAAGGCTAAGATTAAAAATGCTTTTGATTTTAGTCCTTGCATAAAAAAATAAATAAATAAACTTATTAACTTCTACCTTCTTACCGGTTTTTTTTTTTTTTTAACAATTCTCTCTCATATCAAATTATAAGCTATTACACTGGATTTAAATCCCACAAAGGAGCACTGATATTTTTCATTATTTATTTTTGTTCAATGGCAAGTGAATACTATTCTCACATTAATAAAAATAAAAAGTATTAAACATATTAAGGCATGACACAAAGCTTAGAATTGCTAAATAATTACGTTATCCACTATCGGTGCATTTAAGGCAAGGTGACTAGGCCTCATTGTAACAGTGGGTATATTGTTTGTGCCAAGTTCAGGTCCAACTTCCCTCCCAAATTCATGGTACAAGTTTTTTTTTGGAGGATAAAGCCATGGTAAAAGTTGATTGTTAATTATTTTTCATTTTTATTATATTTTAAAATTTTGGGCTTGATTCTTTTTAATTATTTATTTTAAATGTTAAGCGTCAAATACAAAACAACCATTAGAACATATCACTCATACAACACCAGGTCTCACTAGAGTACTAATAGAAATGGACATTACCAATCTAAAAACAAAATCAAACATAAATGACCAAAATGAAAATTTTTAAAAATAAAGAGTCAAAATGAAACAATCCCAAACTTTAAGTTAAAAAAAAAAATAATAATCTTGGATTTTCTTTTAAGGTAAATTTAGATTATTTTTCTTATTTAGTTTATTAATTTAATTTTCTATGAGGTTTTTAAAATCATCCTTTTTATAAATATAATTATACTTTGGCCAATCTTAAAAATTAATTGATTAACTTTTCACCCATAAAAATAAATATATAAGCCAATTGCTTTTTTTTTTTTCTTTTTTTCCTTTTGAGAAGAAAGGCATCAATTTCATTCAATCAAAGAGGCCAAACATAAACCCCCAAATTAAAAAAAAAAAAATTTAATAAATATAATAATAAAATAATAATAAACAAAAAAAAAAAAAAAAAAAAAAAAAAAAGCCGACTAATGTGACGTCGTGAGGCCCTTTTTTTTAATTTTTTCTGGATAAACCAACTTGATAGTTGGTTGCCCTTTCACATTAAGAAAATAATGGTTGTCCTGGTGCATTAAATGGAAAATACTAAGAAAAATTATTTTTTTACCAACCAATAACAACCTATCAATTAAGATTTATTGTGAAAATATTATAATCAAACATAATATTTTTGAAAACAAATTCAGAGTTGTGACCAACTTGCAGATAATTGACACATCAACCAAAAAAAAAAAACCTTCTATATATGGAGGTAAAGTCATTTGAGAGGGGTATAGAGCTCTCAAATGAGAGGGATAAATTGGATAAAGATTATTGGATTTTTGTGATTTGTTTTGTTAGGATTTGTAATTTATTTATTATTATTATTTTTGTTTAGACTGAATTTATGATTTATCTAAAGATTTTTTTTTATTGTCCGAATATGTGCATTTTTTTTAAAAATAATTTTTCTTCTATATGAATTTTAGAGTTTTTTTTTTTTTTTGTGTTAATATATATTCCTTTTTTTTTTTCAAAGGCTGGGATGGGCTCATTTCTGGACGTGTGGCTTGACTTAAATCAAGCCAAACTTTAACTTTGCGCTCACATCACTTTTGTTTCTACTTGAATTGGAAGTTGGAACAACACCTTTCTTTTGGCCTACAAATAGCTTTGTTCATTATTGGTTTTTATTTCTCCAAACAAGTAAGGCTACCCACACCCAAAAAAAAAAAACTCACAATAATTTTTATAGTAGTTGAGTTGATACGTTTCTTATTGATTTTTATTTCAACTCACTAATCTCACTTTTTTTTATTTATACCACTAACAATCTATTACATCAATCAAATATGAAATTTTTTTTCAAATTTTATTTATTGTTTTTGTGTACACCATGGATTGCGTTGGCCCATGAGCTTATTATAATATCCATTTTTTTTTTTTTAAAGAAATCAAACACACGTACACAAACGAGAGAAAAATGGATTCTAACAAGAAGGGCACACCAAAACTTCACTTAATATGTGTTTGGCATTAGTTTAAAAAGTTAGTTTTTTTTACTATTTTTATTTATTTTTACTACTATTTATGGGTCTCATTACACTTTTTGGTACTATTTATAAGTCTCACTATACTATTTCAAATACTTTTTAATTTTATCTATAGTACTCTCAGCAAAAAAATTTCAGTTTCAACTAAATAAACTATCCCAAACACACACTTAATCTACTACATCACTTTTTTTTCAAATTTCAATTTAGCTGTGAAACTTCTAGTAGATGATTAATTTTGTCAAACACTCAAACACAATCCTGCCTAACTTCCAGAGAAATGTTAGGGACATCAATTTTGGCACAACTTTGTGCCACAACTCGCCACATGGCGAGTTGTAATTTGTAAGGGTATGTCCCCACATGACCCATTAACACATCCTTAAAGCATTCACATCAGTATGTGTATTTTACACATCCATTTTTACACTAAAACCCTACTTTTTCTATTTTACACATTCACTTTTACAAAACACCAACATCAGTTCATTTATTTTACAAGATATTTCAATAAAATATTCATTATACTCCATTTTTTTATTATTTCTATCTAACTACCTCCCTAGTGGTCATACTTTTTTAATTTAAACTTAAATTTTAAGTAAACTACCAACACCAGTGGCTCGACCAATGGAGCCGCTTGTGGTGGAGGTCTGGTGGTCAAACCTCTAAAATAGTGTTTCCGACGACCGCCGCTAGATTGGTGTCTCTGCCCACCGTGCCGCTAGCACTAGTGGCCAAACCACCAAAATAGTGGCTTCGGCGACAACTGATAGATTATTGTTTTCGACCACATTCTACCATCAATGAAATATTTCTGTGTGTCGTTTCGGGGTTACGTATTGAAGAGAGAGAGAGAGAGAGAGAGAGATATATATTATTTACTATTAGTATGATTTTAGTTTAAAAAAATAAAATAAAAAAAGAGGCACTGATTTTGAATTAAAAATTTTAGTATAGACTTTAATAAAATTCCAAATAAAATCATGCTTGGTTTGAAAAAAAAAATCTCAATCATAATTCTTTTATAATTAAATTATATTTAGATATATTTACAAGTAAAGGAAGCTTTCTTTCCCCTCACTTTTAACCCCTACCACACATCTGACCATCACTTTTATTTTTTTTCCTTTTATATCTCACAAAGTCCTTTCTCTACTTCCTCTCCCACGGTCACCACACATCTAATCCTCACTTTTATTATTTCCTTTTATATCTCACAGAACAACATCCTTTCTCTACTTTCTCCCACTGTCTATTCTCTCTCTTTTTTTTCTTTTTCTTTTTTTTTTTGATCTTTTCCTTTGTTGTAGCTTAGCACTTGTTTCTCTCTTCTCTAATGGCAGCAGCAAGCTCTCCACAAGCAAAGAAAGCAGCAAGCTCTCCATGGCAGTGGTGACAGCGGCCTTGATTTGAGTTTGGGTTTGGGTTGATGGGTTTTCTGTTGAAAGTTTGATTTTGGGTTCTAAGTTGTTGAGTTTTCCATTAAAGGTTTGATTTTTGGTTTGATTTTTCTTTGTTTTTGGTTGATTTTGTGATTGGAATATCATGGGTCTGGATAGGTTGTGGTGGTGGTGATTGAGTGGTGGTTAGGCGGTGTTGATTTTGAGTTAATTCTCTGTGCTAAGTTGCGGTGTTTGGTGGTGGCTCTAGGTTTGGTGGTGGCGCTGGCGCCTTCTTCCCCGTGCTAGTTTGTTGCAGTTTGATAGAGGAGCTTGAAAAAAAAAAAAAAAAAATCGAATACACATGAACAGTAACCATGTAAATATACACGGTATACTATTCATTTACACCGGCTGTGTATATTTTACACATCTTTACACCCACTGATGTGGGTGTTTTTTTGCTCAAAATGTGTAAAATTGGTCAAAATCTGTATTTTACACAATTATAAAAAAGCTGATACGAATGCTCTTACCGATCACAATTTGTCATATTAATGTCCCCATATGGCGAGTTGTGGCACAAAGTTATGCCAAAATTGATTTCCTTAGCATTTCTCCTAACTTCCAGCACTAATAGGAAGATTCTCTTAAAAGGGCATTAGGGCTTTATGCATGTACGTACAACGTACCCACTCCTTATCACGTACGCATCTTTATTTTTTTTTGGTAATTTTAATTTTTTTTTATTTTATTTTGTTGTTCCACTTGGGGTTTTTCTTTTTCCACTTCTGGAATGGCTGGTCGTTGCTAGGGCGTGCATCAAAATTCAATATTTTTTAGTCATGCATTCCTATATTTACTCAATATTTAAAGGGAAAAGTAAGATAGAGAGGCAGCAAGTTTATCTGTAGGTGGTTGCCCTTTTCACATTAAGCAAAATAATGGTTGCCTTGGCGCATTAATAAATGAAAAATAAGAAGCAAAAGCAAATGAGAAGTGCTTCATTTACCACCGCGCACCCTTGGTGCGGTGGTCACTCCACAAGTATAAGTGCTTGTGGGGTGTGAGGAGAAGAGTCGATGTTCAAGTCTCCAAGAGGGAGCTTCACACACATATATACTTAGATTAGGTTATAGTAAAAATTTTATCTTGTATTTAAAAAAAAATGCGTTTCGTTTACAACATTTTCATAATAAATCATAAGTGATAACTGGTAAGTTGTTATTGATTCTAATTACTTAATTTACTTTTTTTACTCACTAATAACCTACAACTTAAAATTTGTTGTGAAAATGTTGAAAAAATATTATAAATATAACATTTCTCAAAATAAATTCTAAGATGTGAACAACTGGTAGATAATTGAGGGATCAACCAAATAAACCTTCTTAATGGGTGGACTTGCCCATTAAAGTCGCATCGCTTCATTCTTCGGTCCACATTAAAAATCACTAAGTCTTTGTCATATATTTCACCGATAAAGACTTTAATGACTAATTCAAACAAGGACGTGGAAGTTCAACTACATAGTGATGCATGTTCTAACTTCTAACCCTTCTAATGGAGTTCTACTTTCTTCTTCTTCTTTTCTTTTTTTTTTTTTTTTTTTTTTTTTTTTTTTTTTGGGGGATCTATGGTGTTCTTCTACTCACAAAACAAATAAGTTTCACAGTAAATTAATGAAAATCCCATATGGACCAGCCACAACAAAAACGAGAGTATTATTATAAAAAAAAATATATATATATATATATATTGTCATATATTTTCTTTTAGAGAATTTTAATCTATGATGTCTACTCTTGATGATAACTATTTCTCATTAAACCAAGACATTAATAGGTTTTGAGAGTAAGGGGAGATAGAACCCCATATCTCTTATTCAACTATCAAAGGCTTTACTAATTAAATTAACTGAAACCCACAAAAATATTGTCATATTAAGGTATGTCATAAAGCTTAAATGACATACCTTAATGTGTCACTCAAAGTTCGGGCAAGTTCAAGTCCAACCTCCCTCTTAAATGCTAAATCCTTGTTATTGTTTACTATGTTTCATTTCTATTTGTACTTTGGAGGTTTGGGTTTTATTTTATATTTTATTTTTGGTTAAACAATGAGCTAGAGTGAGGCTCTTCATGTCTTATCACAAAAAAAAAAAAAAAAAAAAAAAAAAAAAAAAAAAAAAAAAAAATAGGTTATTGGGCTTGGTAAAGTTTTTAAGAGTATTTGGGTGTTTCATGTTTAGGACAATGGAATTCATGTACTTGGGTTGGATGCCTAGGGTGGTTTACACATTTAACTTTAAAAGGGATGTTAATCTTGAAAACTTCCCTCTAATCAAAAAGAGGTTAGTCCACACAAAATTATGAGAGTATTATAAGGTGCACAACTAATTTGAACTCTAACAAATTTAGGTGGGAAGTAGTATTGTAAAATACTCTCCAAATAGGATGTTGATTTTAAAAGTTTGAAGTATATGGTACATGTTACAAATAAGCTGATAATTTCATTTTTATATAAATAAATAAAACCTTATAATTTATGATAGATAGTTACAATTTTTTTTTTTCTGAGAAAAAAAGAAATTGTTACAATTTACCTATTTTTGCTTGGGGTGGGGGACATTTATGTGTTTTGTTTTTAAAAGCGCCTTTGATTTTAGTCCTTGGATAATAAAATAAAACTTATAATCTCTAATTTTTTAGCTCTTTATTTTTTAACATTTTTCTCTCACATTAAATTATAAACTATTACACCAAATTTAAATCCCACAAGGAGTACTGATTTTCTGTTTCTTTTTTTTTCTTTTTTGGGTTCAATGGCAAGTGAATACTATTTTCGCATTATTAAAAAAAAAAAATTGTTTTTGTTTTTGTTTTTGGTTAAGTAATACCTCTTTCATTAAACAACAAAGAAGAAAGATGCATACATATTAAGCAGAGCAAGGGCAACAAGAAATCAGCATAGTTGGATACACAAAAAAAAGGGGAAGAATGAAGCCCAAGTATCCATCTCTGTCATCTGGAACATGGATCCATTAATCCAACAAGTCAGGGATGTATTCAAGCCCAACTTCTGATTATAAAAAGCCCAAGTATTGATGTGCGGACTATTTGTTAGGTTTGATAAAATCAACAACTAGTGCTAATTGATATCTACTTCTAATGGCCAGTTATTCTTTTTTTATTTGAGAAACACACACACACACACCTATATATAGGAGAAGGGAGATAAGATAAGGGAATAGACTCACGCCAACACTAAAACTGCATGGCCAGTTATTCCATTGGTAGGAAAAGAAAAATCACTTGAAAGGAAGTATACCAAAAAAAAAAAAAAAAAACGAACCAACCCTGTCCCTTTTTGGAAATTGCACTTCTAATAAGTTTGGTTTAGATGAAGTTATTTACATCTATTTATTTTTGTTTATTGTACAAAAGTAAAACTGTAACTTTAAAATAAATTTTAAAAAATGCTTAAAAGTTTTAAATTTTGTTTTAGGATGAAAATGAAGCTCACCCAACTTGAAGGCTGTAATTTGCCTCCACTATGCATTGTTGTTCAAACCTATTTCTTATTTAGTATTATAGGGATATGTTTGCAAAATTTTACAATTAATATTGTAATTTAATGTTAAATTTTAATGTCAATCCCCCCAATGTCTAATTGGAAAAGGTTTCTCTCCAAACTAATTTGGAGAAAAACCGTTCAAACTCCCCCTATCTCTTTTTATTGAATGTCAATTTAGAAAATTTAATGTTTGGATTACATGTTTTTTATGTTCTTAACACATACGTAAAATTTCATTCAAATTAGATGTTATTTACTATTCAATCAATAAAATTATTTTTTATTTCAAATTTTAAACCACAAAAATTTTTGAAATAAAAACATTTGATTGATAATATAGTTATTAGTCTTTGATCTTCTTGAAATTTTACAAATATAGAGAATATAATAAGAATATGCAAATCAATGGTTACATTTTCAAAATTTACTTCCAATAAAAAGATTTATGGAGAATTTGAAGAATTTTGAAGAAAAACATTATCCTGTCTAATTTAGTATCAAAATTAATGCTTACCTATTCATCTTAAACCATTAGAGCATTTGTAATGTACAGCCCAAATCATAAGAGTGTTGCAATGGACACACTCAATTATGAGATGTTCACCGCCAATTTGAGCACTAACCCCACCCCCCAACCCCTCGTTGGTGTGTGTGTTTTTTTAAAGTATACATGGTGAATACTGAAAACTAATCTCACAAACTCCTAGGTTTGGATTATTAGATATCCTAATTTCATTAAGCCCAGTTTAGATTTGATGGTTTGATAGTCATCTTTAGACAGACACTCGATCAACATTGATAAGGCCCAGCTTAAACTAATGTGGACAGCCGAACTTTGCGAAGCCCAATTCTAAATTTTGAAGAACTGAATTTTGCATTTGCTAAGTTGAGAGGACAAACGAGAAAAAGTGGAGGGCCATTTCCATTAATTTGGGCTTTAGTAGATGTTTAATTGTTGAGCAATGTGCAAGTAATGAAGTCAGCAAGCTGGCCATTGTAGTGTAACTGATTCCATTTGACAACTTCTTCTTTTTTTTTTCTTTTTTTTTTAATGCCTATAAAGCTACAAATCCAAAAAGGGTAAAAAATATATATACAACAGATACTGCCATTTGGATTGGAGAAGCTAATTTTATATTGTTTACAAGAAATTAATTGGTATGGCAAAAATCTATGGACTACCAGATACTGCCTTTGTAATGTGGCATAGCAATGGGAGCTAGATCAAGAAAATTGTTGGTAAATTACCACTGTTTCAGTTGAGAGATGGGGAAAAGGATATTACAGCTCTCCCACTACAAACGTATGAATGTGTCAACGCTGTGATCTAAGAGAGTCCAATCCCAAAGAGAAAATTCTCAAAATCCATGCTCAAAAGCTTTAAATAATTGTTGATCCAAGCCTTTTGTGAATGCCTTAAAAAAGAGAAAATCATTGTATCCAAAGCTATCAACGGAAAATTTTTTATTCAACTTTCTACGTTCTAACATGAAAAAAAGTCAACGTATCAGCATCAAGATCCTGACATATTGGCAAAAAGAGGGGCTGAAGTTATCAATCGACCTCCTAAGTTCTAAGTTCTAACATGAAAGAAAGTCAAGGTATCAGCATCCGAGATCCTTACATATTGGTGAAAAGCAGGGCTGAAGTTATGAACACAAAGCATGAACCCTATAATTGCACTAACTCAGTGCAGCAACACAATTCTGGTAGTAGATAAGTGAGGTGCTATGCTATCGATACAATGTCACTGTGTTGAGGATATAAGATATGGAAGTTCCTGCCTGTGGTATGTTAGCCAATCTTAATTCTTAACCAAAGGATCCATAGCATTCAGGCAATTAAATCAGCCAACTTGACAATCTCAAACTCTATTATGAGGCAATCTCAGATAGAGATTTTTCCCATATGTGTTTCTTCTTCTTTTTTTCCTTAAGTAATTGTAGGTAGAGCATTTGCATTGATACCGAAAAACTAGTTCATGATTGAAATAAGAATGCTTTGCATATTTGGAAACTTATATGAGCAAATTATTATTGTTAAAAATTCTGTGATCCGCACATTTTCGCATTGTAGAAGCTATGTAAATGATATGCAATCTCTAATAATTCTCGAAATTAAAAAATACATATACATTTTTTTCGTTGCCATTGACCTTAAATTATGGTTTGGAAAGGAGATAAACAAGTACTTTTATGAGGATGTAATGGAAGACTGTGCTTTGAACCAGGATATCAAGATTTAGCTACGTAGAGATTTGAGTGTATTTAGAGAGGGTGCTTAGAACAAAGGCATATGGTAATGTCAATGAATATTTCCAGGACAACCCTTTTACTGCTATTGATGCATATACTCAAATTATTTGTCAAAAAGTGTTCTTCCTGATTGAAACAGTGGCTGCGCTAGTGATATGAGTCTTACGAACTCCAACCATTTGAGCTAGTTCTCTGGCAGCAGTAATGCAATAGGCCTGCAGAAAAGTTGAAATAAGCACCAACTACATATAAAAGAAAATGATGCATGAAGCATAGATGTTTGTGAATTATCATTATAGTGAGATAATACATATAAAATTTTATTCGTTGAGTATAGTGTGATGCTAAATACATAGGTATAATCATACAGAAGCAGTTAAAAAGCATATAAATATATAAATTTGTCCTTGCTTGATACCGCATGGAGATTGCAAGCATGGCAATGAAGAGAAGGACATGCCACGCAAAGGATCTATATCACTTGAGAGAGGCTTGATTTTGCTGCGAAAGATGATCAGGGCCAGGAAGCAACAAAACTCCATGGATTTATCAGCACAAGTCTCCAATTCTTTCAGAATCCATATTGATGACACTAATGATTTCACTGTTGTTTAAAAAAAAAACCATATTGTTAGTGGATAGAGAATTTTTGTAAATTAAAACCAAAAGAGCTGCACATATACCTATGTGATGCACCATAATACCAATGTCTTTGAGTTAGTAAATCCACCGTCTCAATATTCCAGCAGTGGTGAATGCACAATCATCACCTATGAACTTGTAATTACCTCTTGCGGTAAAGGTTGTACTAGGTCATTGTGTTTCTTAGTAGAACTGGTAGGTAAAGCATTGAAACAACCATAGCCAAAGGTAAGTAAGGAAAATCAAACATGTTAGGCTCTCGTAAAGAATTATCAAATATATGAATTTCAAATGCGAGATTATTGTAGGTGGATAGAGAAACTGAATCAAAAATGCAGTGAAAAGATTAACGTCCATTTTTTGATTTCTTTGGAGTTCTGTAAAGTAGGACTCCCCAGTTCAGTCACTCAAGGATTCTCCATTCTCAAATTTGGTGATTAGATTCTTGAGGAAATCCTCCAAAAGTAACTGTGCTAAGTTTGTAAGAAATGGAAGTTCTTGAGTTGTGACATGTTAACCTCTATTTTTTTTTAGTGAAGACATGTTGACCAATCTTAACTCTGAACTAAAGGATTTATAGAATTGAGGCATTAAATTCAGCAAGTTAATAATCTCAAACTCAAGTTAGGAGCAATCTATAATGCTTAGCCATAGGTGAGGTAGTAACAGGTTAGAAATACCTAAAGGGGTTCTCAGCTAGAAATTTTTCTCCTGTGTGTGTTTTCAAATTTCAAACCCTAATGAATCAGTTGGAGTTCTCTTTGCATTGATGCTCAAATTTTAGTTCAGGGTTAAACTTAAAATTCTTTGTATATTTGGAAATTCATCTGGTCAAATTGTAGTTGTTAAAAATTATGTGATTTTCACTTTTTTTTAAAAAAAATTGCAAAAGTTTAATCTCTGCCAATTCTGGAAAAAATATATTTATTTGTCAATGACAATAAAACATGGTTTTGCACAGTAAGTACTGATTCGAAATATATAAAAAATGCTTTATGCACAAACTATTCAATCATAAAAACTATTAAGTGACTGCAAAAGATTCACAAACTTTTGCCTGCTATTAGAGAACAAAAAGAACTAAGTCTGAGTCATGTTGTAAATTCTCTTCTTCTGTTTTGATCTTCTTCTTTTTCTCTCTCTTTTTAATCCGCACAACACATGCAACACAGAGAGAAAAAGGGGGGTGGGGGAGAACAAGAAAGATGATGTCCAATTTGTAAATATTGACTTTATTACTGAAGGGTTGAGCTTATGCATCAACATGATGGAATCCAGTATAACACAATTATCTCATGCCTCTTCTAAAAAAATAAATAGTATCTCTTTTTCTCCAACTCAATCATTTAAGTAGACAACCTCCATTTTCAAAATTCAAATATCTAGCAATCTTCAAATCACAACATTTGATTCAGTTTGGAATATTTGGATCCGAGAAGAACTTGTTGATGGATGGCATGACCTGAGGGGATCTATTGCGTACAAACTTCCTGACAGCATGTTGTGAATATTTCTCACCCTCTTCAAAGTTATCAAGCACTCCTGCAGCTCTGTTCTCTTTGGTAACCCTGATAGCATAATCAAATTTGGATATGTTAAACTATTGTGGACACTTTTTTCTTTTTTTCTTTCCTGTGGAAATTTTTTTTGTGCAGTGAAATTTATCTTCCAAGATGAATAGCAGATGCAGTGTTGTATCATCAAAGAACTATAAGACACTTGACAAAAGTCTTGTAACTCAGTGTCATTGCTTGGTCTCCTTTATAAGGAAAACTAGGGTTCAATCCCTTACCCACTTGTTGTGACAACTAAATTATCAAAAAACAAAACCATAAAAGACAGTTCTACAGCAGCCTCTAATCAGATACAAGCAATTCACAAGGACTTGAGTATTAAGACAGAAGCTTATTTTTGGGTTAAATATCAGCATAGATCTTATAAAATGATTGATTCACATGGACAGAAATAGAAGACTTGAATAATTATAACACTATAAGATGCTGGAGTAAGGGTTTCCAATCAATTACCAAAAATTCTTAGGACTCATACTCAGATTGGCAGTTCACTTTAAGTGTAAATACCAGAAAACATCATAACAGATTTGGAATCGAGGATAGCATAAAATAGAGTTACCTCACTTCAGGGTTGGTGCAGATGTTCCTTACAAGCTGCATGGCACAAATGCCTACAGCAACACCAACTGTTGCAAAAAGTGGGTATACCTATAAAATTGGGAAAAAAAAAAATGAGAGAAGCTTATACTGAAAAGCCTGGGCTTGACTGGTTGTGAAAAAACTCAGCACAATGGTCAACAGGCAATCTTATAGCATAAGAAGTTTAGACAGAAAAATGGCCTAATTAACTTACTACAAGACTTATACTCCCTGAACTGAAACCTAGGACTAGGTCCTAGGAAGCTAGGAATTTGTATCAAACACAGTATATATCCCAAGACTAATAGAAAGATAGAATAAAATTTCTCGCAGAATTATCTCATATCACACAAAGATTACAATAGGAAAAACTGTGAGGTTGATAGCATATTGCTTTCAAAGTCTGGATGATTGTGCACATTGGATACATATGTATGTCTGAGTCTAGCAAATCAGTGATGTTGTTGCTTATTTTCTATACTATACTGTATAATAAATGGCATGCCATACCATGTTGTGGTGTTGAACAGTATGACTCAAAATTTCATCACAAAAAGGTGAGGAAAAACAGAACATGAAAAACAAAACCAAAAAGAGAGAGAGAAGACATAATCACGTATGTCCTCTATTTTGAATGCACATACAAGACAAAAATTATTAGCCAAGACAAGCAGTAAATCCTTCAACTTTATATCATAGTAACACAGTCTTCCATTAACAAAATGCTTTGGCATTATATCAATGTCTTTTGTGTTTCTTCAAAAAGGACAGGTTAACAATCAAGTTGAAGCCTTATGTTGCCTAAACCACATCAAAGGACCCAAAAAATAAAAGATGAATGAGTAAATTAATGACAACACATCCATCATGAAAGGATCTGTATCGTTTTTTCTAATTTAATCCCTCCAATTAACCAAAATATATGTACCTTAATCATATGATTTCTGCAATATAAGACACAAAAGGCTCTGCCCACTTGATTATATACTTGAAAATCGAACCTTTTTTGGTTTAATCAATTTCATTTGTTTGTGATTTTTTCCACTGCCCCGGTTACGATTTGAATTAACCAATTAGTTATTCCCTCAGTCCTGTCATTCTATTTATTTGTGTTACCAACCAAATAAGGTTTGTGTAAAAGAATCAAGCTATAAATATATTATGTTTAATTATATAACAATCATTTTTTGGTGACAAAATATTATGTCTTTCATGACAATGTATTAGCATTAACCCCAATCAAACAAATCAAATTAATCAAAGAATTCATCTTGGCCCAAACATGCTTCATAACAAAGTTTAGTCAAAAACAGTAGTAGCTTCCATCAATAGTTACTAGCCTTGTACAAATACAATTGTCAATTTCAGCAGCTTCAAAGCCTCAATAAAATAAATAACTTAAGATCATTAGTTAAACAAAAGCCTTGTTTTCTAGTCACCCCAATAAGAAAATCAAAAAAAAAAAAAGAGTCCTTTCTTTTTTCTTGTTAAACATGCATCAAAGGAGTGGACCAATAACCAATCAGCCCAGATCTCTGAACAAAGAGTAACATACTTACAGATCCAAAGATTTATATTACCATATACCAATAAACATGCATAACAACATGATGATAAACCATGTGAGTTTTCTTTAACAAAAACCAAAACCAACATCAAATATTAATAACAAAACACTCTGTTTTTTCACAAAAACTTTAAAGTACCTCAGGCCTTAACCATCTGTTGGCGGTGGCGGATGCCATGAAAAGTAGTAGGAGAAATAAGAGAAGAAACCAACCAAGAAAAAAGGAACCCTTCTCCAAGAAAACTTGGAGAGAAAGAATATTAGTGAGAAACAAATACGGAAGCAGAACTAATAAGGAAATGATTTGCACCAGCTAGATATCTGCTATAGATATATATATATTTATATATGCTAAGCCTTACGCTATTTTGGGAGTTTGGTTTTTAATTCAAAAAGTTCCGAGAATATAGACAGCCAGACCAGAACTCAACTCAGTTGGTGCGTGCGTGCCTTGCTCGCGTTTACGTAAAACGGAATGGTCAGTGGTCAATAATGACGGAATGTCTAGCGAATTCGCGGTTGGGACTCCATTGGTGTAACTATATAATAACGTATTGTCAATATAGTTGTGTGCTGACCAAAGATATGTGGCGGATACTAATTAATTTGTTTAGATTTATAATCTACCTCAAAATTTTGAGATTAAAGCTTGTTATTTTTGTTGCTAACCAAAAACCGGTGTTATTTATTTATGTTTTTTTGGCTAAATACAGATAAGGTGAACAATAAATAAAAACTGAAAAGAAAGTAAACTTTTGATACACTGAATGGAGACTATAATAGGGATAGTATTTTTTTTTTTTTTAAATGAGAATACAATATGTTGTATAGAATAATTATTCATATTCATAGCATTTTTATTTTATTTTTTGATAGGAATATTCATAGTTGTCATATATGGAAAGTTTGTAAAAGATTATGCACATGCATAGCTATTACACATTAATAAACATTCCACTATCGGATCTATTACATATATCAAACATCCCCAAACTTCATAAGTATTTTTTAGAGCATGTTTAGTAGACTATAATACTAAATACTATAAGACATTGTAATATAATAGTTATTCTTATATTATTTTTTTTTTAGAAGACTTGTGATTTAGTTATTTTGTAGTTCTTTTTTTAAAAAAAAAAAATTATTCTATAGTTTGATTTTTTTTTATTACAAAAAATAATCAAAAATTTTCTTATAAAAAAAAAACTTATTCTATAAGTTATAAATAGTTATTCTCTAAAAAGATTCAATTAAAAAAAAAGTTATTCTCTAAAATAAGGAATAATTATTCCCCTCTAAAATAAATGTAATAGTTATTGCTTAGTAAGAGTAATAAATTCTAAAATTAATATAATTCTACATATATGAACTTTCTATTTGTTCATAACAATTATAAAAATAAAAAATTATCAAAAGAAAATAACCTCCCTCTCTCAAATTTATAAAAATATAGATTTAATTATAATAACTTTTACTCTCAGTAATAAAATTTACAATACTATTTAGGTGTGCGTGTGTGTTTGTTTGTTTCTAAAATAAATAAATAAATAAATAAATAAAAAGAAGGTGTGTGTTAGACTTTTGGCGTTTTCCCCTGTAAATATTAGTAGGCAAGACATGCTTTAGGACTTTGAATTTTGGTTGAGAGAAAGAGGGGAAATAAAATACGAAATCAAACAAGATCCACGAGATTGACAGCCTTTATATAACTAGCTGTACAGTAACCTCATGCAATTAAAAAAGTCTAAAATTAATTTTTAATTCTTTACCAATTTTATATATAAAATAATTATTATTAAGAGAAAATTGCAAAAGGAGTAAAAGACACTGGAACCGGATCGCATTCAAACTCATCCCTTTGAAACTAATTAATAAAAGTCCCTAACTTTTGCTTTTGTGTGCTCACTACGTGATAACATTTTATTAACATAATTATTTTTTTAGAAGTATTTAAATTTCAATTAATTTTTTCTTTATCTCCACCAAGAATCCACCACCAAATAAGTGCACCAACTCTTCTCTTTTAACTTGTTTTCTTTAAGATACAAAAGCTCAGTTGTGCTTTTTTATAATTCAAAATATTACTATAAATGGGGTGAGGGAGATTTGAAACTCCTTGTAAAGGAGACTACATTGTGTTATTGTTCATTATATGGCATGAACCCTTCATTCATAAGTATCATATAAGTACAAAACTCTACCAAAAGAACACTTTTTATTAGTGTCAAATATATTCAAGTATCATACAAGAACAATTTTTTGGAGACCTTAACACAACTCTCAATAGAAAGAAGAAAGGAAAAATGACTCCTCTTGTTTGGAGGAGGCATCCATATTAGATTATGTGACAATTTATCAGATCATTCACACATAGAGCTAAAAATACGCATAGATATTCACTTGAGTTGCCATGTAGTTAATAGATTAGAAGAAATTCCTCCTGATGGGTACGGAAATTTTGATAAGGTCATCCTCCTTAATAAACAACCTTGTACGGCTAGCAAAACGGATATGTAAGTAACAGTCGTCCATTTTGAATAGATGATGAATGACGACAATCAATACATGCTCTAAATGTGTGGTAACCAGAAAATGGTCAATTAACCATTATCCTCCATTAATGAAGGTTATGAAAGCATCTAGTATTATTAGCCCAATAAAGACACTACAATCAATTTCTAATAACGGTCACCTATATCAACAGAAAAATACTCTTCCTACTCTCAAAAGCCAAATCACTTACAAGACCATCGGAGGAATAGGGCACACCCTAACGGTCACACCCCAATGGTCATTTCGATCAATTTTCTTTTTCTTGCAGATCTTAGAAGACCCTCCAAAGCTTTGGATTTGGATAAGTAACACAACTGATTATTTTTGGCATCATTACCTCCACTGTTGAAAGAGAGATTTGGATACTGCTCTTCTTAATTTCCTTCTCCTCTTTGCTGCAAATGGAAGCATGCATTGGTTTTATTATATATTCCTTTAACACTATCCTAATATACATTAAATTTATGATATCAAGTAACTCCAATTAAATTTTTTTTTTTTTAAATGAATGGAATTAAACAAAAATCACGGATAAATAAGTCTAGGATAAGATGTTAACACCCTAAACATCTGCTAATAATTAGCATTCATCACTATTCTAAATAAAACACAAAATCAATCATACAACTATACCCATCCCTAGCCCAACAGATCTATGCTAAGGTTCCCTTCACGATATGCATGATCAAGTTGGTAAGCCTCAAACTGTACTAAAATTAATTTGATTCGTACTATTTTTTTTTTCTTTTTCCTTTTCTGACAATCTTGTAGTCGTACGTTACAGTACTACAAGGGTGAGGATCATGATTTATGACTCTATGAACAATACTGCATTATTCGATGAGAAGATCTACTACTCATTTAGCATCCATTTCCGCATTAAGTTTACAAAGCCCAGTTGTTTTGATAGAGTCAGTCCATCATTTCAAGCCCATAACTATGTCATCATGGTAGTGGTATTGTCAATGTTTGTGAGGAAGTCCTTAACCCAATTATCCCTATTATAATGTCTCCAATCCTTTGATACAACAATAAAAGACGTTGTTAAGATCTTTTTATTTTATTTTTTATAATTCGCTAGCTGCAGCTGGAAAAAGGTAAGATCTAAAACGTGAATGTTTCCATTAGAAATTCCAAAAGATAACAACCAATTGAATTACAAGATTCTTAACAAAAGACTTAACTAGTCAAACTAGCATGAACACATAATTTTGGTAATTGTGTATGTTTATGGAAATTTTAATAATTTTTGTTATTTTGAGGGTATTTTGGTTTTATTGGATATTTTAGGAGCATTTCTATTGTTTTAGAGGTTCTTGGGTTATATATATACATAAAACCGAAGTTTTTAACTTTTTATTGACCTCTAGAGCTTGCCACATCATTATCATTTTTTAAAAACAAAATTATCTAACTTTTTTTAATTAACAATATCAACTTCAGCCTGAGGATGACTAATCTTTGACATCAACAGCAACAGCTAAAGTCCAAACTTAATAAGGAGTGAAACTCTATCTTTCTAACGAGTCCAACTTAACTCAAACTTAAACGTTAATAATTTATCTCCAAATTACATATATCTTTTTCTCTATATACGCTCCTCTCTCCATTTCTCTCTCACACTCTCTTCTAAAAGCCTTCTTCTCTCTAGGTTGCCTCACAATACCTCCTCAAGAACAAACCATCCTGTATCAATCAAAAGGTCCCTCTCCAATTTCCAAACATCCAAGTGAGTGTTACCCTAAAATTTCCCTATTCAATTTTTGATAGTGGTTTTTGTTGTTATATTACTGCAATTTTAATGTGGTTTCCTTCTCTTTGTAAATTTGGATTTTTTTTTTTTTTAAAGGTTTTTGTGTAGGCACTGATTTGTGAGCCTTTGATTTACACATAAATTCCAAATTCGAAAGGAACTTTTAGATAATAATTTTTTTTGGGGTTCCATTAGGTATTTTAAGGGTATTTGAAAGTTTAGGGAAAACTAAGAAATAGGTATGATTTTCTTATGATTCATTTATGGTGGATTTGTGCCTTGACACTAGATTTTGGGAATTTCTTTGCAAATTTAAATAGCTTTGATAATTTTATAAATAGCTCTGATAGTGCAAACACCGATTTTTTTTTTTTAAAGCCGAGTAGATGTATGAGTTCTTCTTCTGTTATTTTCTTCTTCTCTACTTCGTTAAAAATAAAAAATAAAAATTATTTTATGGTTTTTCATGTATTTTTTTTTAAAAAGTGATTTTCGTATATGAACCACCAAACCCTATGCTTGTGACTACATATATGATTTTTTTTTTCATCGTTTAAAGTTTAGACCCATTAAAATTTAAAACTTATTGCTTTATGGGTTCGTGTACTTTTTTCTTTTTTTTATATTTCTCTTTTGAATGGCCATATATTTTTTGAATTGTTTGAATAACTTATTATTTAATTACATATTTTTTTGGCATTTTGGAAGTTTTAACATCTGAATTTCTGTTAGTTTTTGCAATATTTGAACATGTTTAGCAAATTTCAGTGACTATACCATGTATTATTCTTTTGAAAGTAATCAATTTTTCTTTTATATTTCTCTATTGTGTAATCATATACATTTTTTTTTTTTTTTAAATTTATAGGAAGTAATTCTTATGATTCTTTAATATTTTTTAGTCATTCAAAAGTTTTAACATTTGAATTATTCTTTTGATGGTAACACATCTTTCTCTTATATTTTTCTGTTGTGTAGTCATTCTCTCTCTCTCTCTCTCTCTCTCACACACATTTATATATAAATAAATAAATATATATATATATATATATATGATAATTCTGGAAAATCAGTGGGTTGAAGATCTTCGGACTTTGACAATCTTGAGAGTTAAATCCTGTAAAACCAAATTCGATCAGAGAAAAGACCGGTGGAGGCTGGCCTATGGTCCTCCGATGATGAAGTTAGTGGATTGGAATAGAGAGGAAAAAATTTCTAAGTGTTTATTCTTCCCTTCTCAAAAGAAAAAAAGTCAGAATCCCTTACCTCTACGCAGAGTTGTGTTTATATAGTGTATGGAACGGTTATTTGCTCTGATAACCGTTCCTATTGTCGAGGAGTTCACCAAAATCGGAGGTAACTTCCATAACTTCCGTGGAAGTTACTTCATCCGAACCGGTGCCTCATTACGAGGAATGGAGGTTTTGGTCTATTGGTAAGTCATGAATGCTTGGCTCGTCCATTCCTAATTAGGGATGGACGTGCCTTAGCATAGCCATGCTTGCCTCGTCCGTCCCTTGGGACGGACGAGGCAACTTGGCTGTGCCCATCCTCCTTTCTTCTTTTTTCCGTAGACGAGCCATATGGACAATTTTTAAGGTGGCATTTTATAGCATCATCAGTTGCCCCCTTGTTCATTGGGTCGTCCTAAGACAAATAAGATGTGTGTTAGTAGCAGCTTGGTGTGCTACGTGTCAAGAATTTGTTGGTGGAGAAATCTCATCGATTGATCTAACCGAGGAGCATGCCACGTGTCTCTTAATGATTGGGTTACGTCGCTTCAGATGCCTGAGTTTGCTCCCTATAAATAGTGGAATACCTCCAGTATCCTCTTCATTTCTGAAATTTCTTTCCTTGTCCTTCCTCGTCCTAGATATTCTTCTAGAAGCTTCTCACGTCTATAGCCTTCTTCCGTCCTAGATCCAGGTATTTCTCTTTTTCTCGTCCTTAGTTTTCCTGTTAAGATGGTAGACATTGTACTTTCCTCGTCTAGTGATAGTATAGATAAGGCTATAGACGAATATAATGACGAGAGTAGTTACAATAGTTCCAGTAGCAATAGTGACAGTAATGGGGGGAACACCACGGACGAGGAGTACGTCTCTGGCGTCCCTGGGCTTCCTATGGAAGTTTTACAGGAACAGCTTAGGAAGGCCTCTGGGTCTCAAGCTGGTACTTCGTCCACTGCCCCTCGTCCTAGTCCCTTAGATGAAGAGGAAGTAACTGTATATAGTTGTGCAATAGATATCCCTTCCAAGACGGACGAGCAGAGACTGAAAAACCTTAGGGAGTGGTACCAAATCCCAGACGAGTTTAACCCTAGGTTGCCCGTCCGAGGAGAATGGTGTTGCAACCTTCACTTCGGGATTGGCGTCTATGAAGCTTACCTCTTGGGGGGTTTAAGATTCCCTTTAAACGCCTTTACTAAGGAGTTGTTAATTAGGTTAGGTTTAGGAATATGTCAATTCAACCCAAATGCATGGAGACTAATAGTCTCAATGCAAGTTTTGTGGGGTGAAGTATTTGGAAGGGACCGTCCTCTTACTGTGGACGAGTTCCTTTACTGCTACAAACCTTCAGAGATACACCAATCCCCTGGCTTCCACCAATTTACAGCCAGGGGTAAAGATTGTAGGTTGATCAAGTCCTTGGCCTCGTCTGACAGAAAATGGAAGACGGAATTTTTCTTCGTCTCCAACTTCTGGGTTGGAAACCCTGTAGACGTTGGCCGGGACTCGTTTGGCCATTATACTGGGAACCTAGGAAACCTTCGTCCTGAAGGTAAGTTGTTCCCCTTTCTCCTTTCATTTTTGTCTTTATATTTATTTGTTTATTTATTCTTAATATCAACAGCCAACTAACAGGAGTATCTGTTTTATTTCAGCTGTTGAACGTCCGTCCTTAAGTAAGTTTTTCCTATTAAATCTGTCCTCTTGTTCATGACTTGGGTCTTAGCAACTTTAGTAGCAGTCTTATCAAAGAATAGAACTCTTGGTGGAAACAAAAGGTGGCCATTGATCCTTACCCTCTGGTGGGTCTTTTCCTTGATCGTTGATTCAGTATCTCTCACCATTTACACTATCACACATTTGAAATCCATAGATTTTCCAAGTCCTTTTCCAGAACCTAACATAGTTGATTTTGCTTCCTTTCCTTTCGCAATACTTCTTTGTTTCAATGCTTTTCCTACTAGTTGTACTAGGAAACACAGTGACATAGTAGAGCCTTTACTGCAAAAGGAAAATGAAACTTCCCTTGGTGATGATGGTGCATTCACAAATGCTGGAATTTGGAGCCAACTTACCTTCCAATGGTTAAACCCTATTTTTAAAATAGGTCGAGTTCAAAAGCTTGAATTACCTCATATTCCTCCAATTCCTCAATCAGAAACAGCAGAAAATGCTTCCTTGTTGCTGGAAGAATCGCTCAGAAAAGCATCGTCATTGCCAAAGGCCATAGCCTGTGCCATATGGAAACCCTTTTTCATGAATGCAGCTTTGGCAGGTACCACTCTGTCCTTGTAGTCTAATAATTATTTTATTTTCTCCTCCCCCTATTTAATATACTTTTGTTCTTTTTCTTTTTTTCTTTTTCTTCCCCGTAGGAGTTAACACAATTGCATCCTATACCGGTCCCCTCCTAATCACAAACTTTGTGAATTTCCTGCTGGGAAAGGAAGATGATTCAGGCACCCAATATGGTCTGATTCTTGCACTCATTTTCTTCTTTGCAAAGACAGTGGAGTCACTAACTCAAAGACAATGGTATTTTGGTGCTCAGCGAATTGGCATACAATTAAGGGCAGCTCTAATGGTATTAATTTACAAGAAATCTATATCCACTAAGTATGTTGGTTTAAGCAATGGTAAAATTATAAATTTAATCAATGTGGATGCTGAAAGAATTGGAGACTTCTGCTGGCACATTCATGGAGTTTGGCTGCTTCCAGTCCAGGTCATTCTGGCCTTGATCATCCTCTACAGGAATCTAGGTGCTGCCCCCTCCTTTGCTGCTCTTTTTGCCACACTTTTGGTGTTGCTATGCAACACGCCTTTGGTTAAGATGCAAAAAAGACTTCACTCCAAGATCATGGAAGCAAAGGATTCAAGAATCAAAGTGACTGTAGAGACTTTGAAGAGCATGAGAATTTTGAAACTGCATTCATGGGAACCCTCATTCTTAAAGAAGCTCCTACATCTCAGGGAAACTGAGAGAAGCTGGCTGAAAAAATACCTGTATTCTAGCTCAGCAGTGGCCTTTCTCTATTGGGCTTCACCAACTTTTGTTTCAGTTGTCACTTTTGGTGTCTGCATTGTATTGAACTTACCATTAACAGCAGGTACAGTCCTCTCAGCCTTGGCCACTTTTCGAATTTTACAAGAACCTATCTACAACCTACCAGAGCTCATTTCAATGATTGCTCAAACAAAGGTCTCAGTTGAGCGTATCCAAGATTTCATTGGTGAAGAAGATCAAAAGAAGCTAATACATGATCATACTTCAAATGCTTTGAATATCGCAATTGAGATTGATATAGGGGAATATGCTTGGGAAACAAGTGAAGAAAAATTAAGGAGACCTACAATCAAAATTTTGGAGAAGATGAAGATAATGAAAGGTTACAAGGTTGCAGTTTGTGGTCCAGTTGGGTCAGGAAAATCAAGTCTTCTCTCTAGTATACTTGGTGAAATTCCCAGGATTTCTGGGGGAGGAATAACAGTTTATGGAAGGAAGGCCTACGTGCCCCAAACTGCTTGGATTCAAACAGGTACGATTAGAGAGAATGTGTTGTTTGGCAAGGAAATGAACAAGGCATATTATGAGGATGTACTAGAAGCCTGTGCTTTGAATCAGGATATCAAGATTTGGCAAGACAGAGATTTGAGTGTAGTTGGAGAGAGGGGGGTGAACTTGAGTGGAGGACAAAAGCAAAGAATCCAACTGGCAAGAGCTGTCTACAGTGATGCCGATGTTTATTTCTTGGACGACCCTTTCAGTGCTGTTGATGCACATACTGGAACCTATTTGTTCAAGGCAAGTTACATTTTTTTCATTGTGTCTTAACTTCTTGTTTGTTATGCATGCACCATTCGTGGATTTCAATTAAATATAGAATGCTTTTTTTTCAGAAGTGTCTCATGCAACTATTGTCACAAAAGACTGTCATCTATGCTACTCATCAAGTGGAATTTTTAGATGCTTCCGACCTTGTTTTGGTAAGTTATTGAAATCCATGTCCAACCCCTCTATGAAACTACGATCATTGTCCTCTCAAGCTTCTGATCACTTGGTTTTAAATGCATATTTTGATAGGTGATGAAAGCTGGAAGGATAACTTAACCAAGTTAACTTGTTAGACAAATGGCTGCTCATAGAAAATCACTAAACCAAGTTAACCTTCTCCAAGATGATAATACTTTAACTACTAGACCCCGTGAGATAAATCATATAGAAGTCGCAGAAGAAAATTTTGAAGGTCCCATCAACAATGGAAAACTTAAAGCAAGAACTGAAGAAGAAGAAGAAGAAGAAGAAGAAACAGAAACTGGTAGAGTAAAATGGAGTGTTTACTCGACCTTTATTACTTCTGCATATAAAGGAGCTCTAGTTCCAGTTACCCTTCTCTGTCAAGTTCTCTTCCAAGGACTACAAATGGGCAGCAATTACTGGATTGCGTGGGCAACAGAGGTAGAAGGAAGAGTCAGTAGAAAGCATATGATAGGGATATTCATTTTGATGTCTGGTGGGAGCTCAATCTTCGTATTGGGAAGGGCAGTTTTGCTATCTACTATTGCTGTTGAGACTGCTCAGCGTCTCTTCTGTGGAATGATCACATCAGTTTTCCGAGCACCCATTTCTTTTTTTGACTCCACACCTTCAAGTCGAATCCTTAGTAGGGTATGTTTTTGTTTATTTCAAAGTAAAAAATATATTGTTTTGTTTGAAGTTTGTATGAAAACTCCAGAATAACTTCCCCTTTTTTCTTTTCACTATTGCAGTCTTCTACAGATCAAAGCACCGTAGACACAGACATTCCCTACAGATTAGCTGGATTGGCTTTTGCCCTTATTCAGCTGTTTAGTATCATCATCCTAATGTCCCAGGTCTCTTGGCTAGTCTTCGTTCTCTTCCTTGCAATTATAGCCATCTCTATGTGGTATCAGGCAAGAACAGATCCTGTTTTAAATTTTAATTTGAAATTTTGACAGCTTCACTACAATATAAGCTATATATGTTTCAAAAGAAAATGTACAGCAGTATCACACTTCACGTAATTCTTAATGAAAAAAGGTTAAACATGTTTTATCTAACTATACTCTTAAACATATATGCTGCATGCATCATTTTCTTTTAATCTTTAAAAAAATTTCATGTTTCTTACAATGGTGCATCACTAAACTGTGATGTTCATTTAACCTTTCTGTAGGATTATTACATTACCACTGCTAGAGAACTAGCCCGAATGGTTGGGATTCGAAAGGCTCCAATCTTGCACCAGTTTTCAGAATCAGTTTCTGGGGCAGCAACTATTCATTGTTTCAATCAGGAAGAGCGCTTTGTGACAAGAACTCTGAGCCTGATTGATGATTATTCTCGTATAACCTTTCACAATTCTGCCACAATGGAATGGTTGTGTGTTCGGATCAACTTTCTTTTTAATCTTGTCTTCTTCCTTGTTCTGATAATCTTGGTGAGCCTGGCTAGATCAGCCATTGACCCCAGTAAGTTTCCTTGCCCCTCTTCTTATTTATAAACTAACAGAACAAGTGTAGCAATTGGCAACAAAATACAAGTCAAACAAAGAAAGACAAACATTTATTTCTACTCGAGATTAAAACCCTTCAATGATAATGTGGGAAATGTACATATATTAAGGATGCTTCTGCCTACTATTGATACCTGATACCATCCATTCTAAAGTGCCCACATATCCTGTTCTTATCCTTTTGTCAATGATCAAGTTATCTTTATAGTTCTTTGACTAAATCCTTTAAATTTCAATGCTATACTAATGCACTGGTTGAACCATCTCAGGCTTAGCAGGACTGGCAGCTACCTATGGCTTGAACCTAAATGTTCTTCAAGCATGGGTGATATGGAATCTGTGCAATGTTGAGAACAAAATGATATCAGTTGAGAGAATTCTCCAATTTACAAATATACCAAGTGAAGCACCCCTAGTGATTGAAGATCACAGGCCAAAGCCAGAATGGCCAGCAGATGGAAGGATAGAGCTTGAAAACCTTCATGTCCAGTATAATCCTGCACTTCCAATGGTTCTAAAAGGGATCACTTGCACCTTCCCGGGAGAGAAGAAAATTGGAGTTGTGGGGAGGACAGGAAGTGGAAAGTCAACATTAATTCAAGCGCTCTTTAGGGTGGTGGAGCCTTCAGGAGGAAGGATTCTGATCGATGGAGTTGATATTTGTAAAATAGGTTTACAGGATTTAAGGTCTAGGTTGGGTATAATACCACAAGACCCAACATTGTTTCAGGGAACTGTGAGAAGTAATCTGGATCCTTTGCAACAGCATTCGGATCAAGAAATTTGGGAGGTTGGTACTCAAAAATACTTTTTTGAAAGAATCACTGAAGCTTCTCCCTTTTTTTTTTTTTTTTTTTTGGGGTTTCCTTCACTAACTTAGCTAGATATGTCAGGTTATCATCAAGTGTCATCTTGCAGAGATAGTGAAACAGGACCAAAGGCTTCTTGATGCACCAGGTATAGAAATTAGTAAACAAGTTTTGGTAAACTTATTGTTTCCTTTTCCCACTCTTTCACAAACTCATTTTTCTTTTATTGCTTGGATTTTCATTTTGGAATGTGGGCAATGATGCAGTTGCAGAAGATGGAGAAAATTGGAGTGTTGGACAGAGGCAGCCTGTTTGCCTGGCCAGGGTTCTCATCAAGAAGAGAAGAATTCTAGTGTTGGATGAGGCTACTGCTTCTATAGATACTGCAACAGATAATTTAATTCAAGAAACAATAAAAGAAGAGACAAAGGGATGCACGGTCATTACTGTAGCTCATCGTATACCAACTGTTATTGACAATGAATTGGTTCTGGTTCTTGATGAAGGTAAATCTAGGAAATCCAGTAAACTTTAAAGTTCATTCCATCTTAAAAATTGATAGAACTCAACTCCTGTGCCCTAAAGACGTAATATTTAGTTTTTCACTTTATTGATAGCAAGCATACTGAAAGAGGAAGACATTCATTGCCAGATTTACCAAATTCTATTGCAATGGCTAGATAACAATAATTTACCAAACGGTGTCGTTTCCTTTAGAAATAAATGGAATCATTTGGATTAGGGCTGCCCAGAGACCCGGCCAACCTGACCCACCCGCCGCTGCCGACCGAACCCGACCCGCCGCCGATTGATCCGATTTCTCTGGCGGTTGGCGACGGGTTTGTTCCTTCAAAACCCGAGTTTGGCAGGTTGGAGGTTGGTTTTCCTTCTCCAGAAGCCAATCAAACCGATCCGACCGACCCACAACATTTCTGGCAATATTTGGTAGATCCGGTGAGATCTAGACCATTTTCGTCAAGATCTCAGTGAGATTTCACCGGATCTAGCCAAGATATTGCCGAAAATGGCCTAGATTAGGCTAGATCTGGAGAAACCTCAAAGACTTTGGCCGGATTTTTGCCGCTTTCATGCCTTTATTTTCATCGTTTTCACGCCGGTTTTGCCGTTTTCTGGATTTTCAACCCCGACCGACCCGACCGCCGCTCGTTGATGGTCCGATCCGCCCAATCCGATTAGTCCGGCGGTCGACAATGGGTTCATTTTTTTGCCACCCGATTCTGGTGGGTCGGTTCCGGGTTGGGCACAAACCCAACCCAGACCGACCCGTGGACAGCCCTAATTTGGATAAGTGAAAGACCATGCTCTTTATGACTTAAGACGTCACTGTTTCTCATTTACTGACACGACGACATTTTGATTTAATGCTTCAGGCTTGGTCTTCTTCCATAGCTTTGCTTCAATGTTCTGCAGTTGAAGTCATTGTGATCTTTGTTTCTACTAGTTTCTTCTAGATATTTTCTGTAACAAACCAGATATTTATTCCATAAGATTAGGATAGTTTGTTATAGTTAAATATCACGTGTTCAGTTATAGGAGCTATATAAATAGAATTCCATGTAATTTTTCATTTGAGCATCTTGAATACAGTTTCTAGAATTCTCCATTACAGTTTTTTTCTCTCAACTCCCTTTTCTTTCTTTCAATCTTTTCATCTTTCAGTCATGGTATCAAAGCCACTTTCCATGGCTTCCACAGCTTCCACTACTGCTTCCACATCTAGAACTAGCTTACCTTCCACAATTCACACTCCACCATTGCAATATCCACTACTACTCCTCTCTAACATGTCAATCAAGTTAGACTACACAAATTTTATACCATGGAGGCATCAACTTGTCACCATTCTTGAAGCTTATTCACTATTTGATCATATTGATGGCACTGTGCCACAGTCATGTCAATTTCCTCTTGATACTCAAGGTTCTTCCACTGTGAATGTGAATCCTAAGTACTCAACTTGGAAAATCAAAGATAAGGCCTTACTTTCTTTGATCAATTCCACACTAACTCCACAAGTGTTCTCTCTTGTGGTTGGTGTTACAAGCTCTCGAGAGGTTTGGAATACTTTGGAACAAAGATTCACCTCTACTTCAAGAGCTAACATTTTGAATTTGAAGCTTGAGCTACAAAGTCTCAAGAAAGGAAGTGATACTGTGAATGTGTTCTTGCAAAAGATCAAGATTGCAAGAGACAAGCTTCTTGCTATAGGTGTTGTGGTTGATAATGAAGAATTGATTTGTATTGTTCTTCGAGGCTTGTCTAAAGATTTTACTCACTTCTATTCAGCCATTCGCACTAGGAGTGATCCAATCACATATGAGCAACTCTCCATTATGTTGCAGAGTGAAGAACAGGCTATGGCAGAGAATCTTGAGTCTATTCCTCCATCTTTGGCTATGTTTGCCTCTAATTCTAGACCTAATGAAAGTAACACTCAAAATCAAGGGTCTAGTAGAGGTAGAGGCCGCAATGGCTCTAATAGAGGAAGAGGTGGTGGCCGATATAACAACAACAATGGTGGTTTTTCTCATCAGAATTTTTCTCCACATCAGAACCAATCTAACACTCAATTTGGAAATCAGTCCTATAGAGCTGATTCGAGTCGTCTTGTGTGTCAGATTTGTGGAAAAACAGGACATTCAACATTGGATTGCTATGACAGAATGGATTTTGCTTATCAAGGCAAAAATCCTCCAATGAAACTTGCAGCTATGGCTAGTGTCTCCAATGCTGCTATCACTGGCAATCAAGATCCATGGTTGGCTGATTTTGGTACTTCTTATCACCTTTCAGTTAACTTGAACAATCTTACCAATCCTTCTTAGTATAAGGGTGCTAAACAAGTCACTATAGGTAATGGTCAAGCCCTTCCAATCAACAATATAGGTAATTTTTCTATTCATACCAAATATCATAAGTTTGTACTCAAAAATGTTCTTCATGTCCCTAGAGTAGCCATGAATCTTTTAACAGTGCACAAGTTTTGTTTACACAATAATTGCTCTTGTCATTTTGATGCTAATGAGCTCAAAATCTAGGATATTTCTACGGGGAGACTCCTCTACAGGGGCTTGAGTGAGAATGGTGTCTATCCTATCTACTCAAAGCTTCAAGTCAAGCCTTCTTCATTCACACATCCTTCATTCAATTCAGCTCCTACAGCTCCACCTTCAGCTTTTAATATCAGTAGGTCTAATAAATGGTTGCTATAGCACCATAGACTAGGTCATCCTAGTGATAATGTTTTACATTTTGCCATTTCTGTTCTTGAACATTCTGATGTTTTCAAGCTCACTTCTGATGTTGTAACACTTTGTAAGCATTGCCTTAGTGGCAAAATACAACAACTTCCTTTTGTTAAGTCTAATATTCAATCTACAGCACCCTTTGCTCTTATTCATAGTGATGTATGGGGTCCTACCCCTATTGTTTTTTAGAATGGTTTCAAATACTATCTTGTTCTTGTTGATGACTATACTAAATTCACTTGGGTTTACTTGTTTAAACTCCAATAAGATGTTTTTAATATCTTTAAGCATTTCAAAACCACTGTTGAATCTCAACTTAATCTGAAAGTTAGGACCTTAGGTCAGATGGTGGTGGAGAATTTTCCTCTAAAGCCTTTGCTGAGTTTTGTTCCTCTCAAGGCATTATCCATCAGTTTTCTTGTCCTCATACTCCACAGTAAAATGGCGTTGCTGAGAGAAAACATAGACATCTTATTGAGTGCTCACTCACTATGCCATCTCTTTCAAAACTACCTCTCTCATACTGGTCTTATGCAGTTGCCACTGCAACTCATATCATTAATAGGCTTCCTACAACCAATCTGCATAATAGGTCTCCTTGGGAACTTTGGTCAATTCTGTTCTAGACCTAACACACCTTAGGGTCTTTGGTTGTACATGCTTCCTTTTCCTTAAGCCATATAATACTCACAAGTTACAACCCCATACTAAGCCTTGTGTCTTTCTTGGCTACCTTACCTATTCTAAAGGTTACATTTGTTATGAACCTTCTTCTCATAAAATATATCTTTCTAGGCATGTATTGTCTAATGAGAATGAATTCTTGGGTCCTGAGGTCTCTTCTTTATCCATTGGTCTCTCAAATTCAATTGCTACTTCTCAGTTTTCCACTTTTCCTACTTGGTTGTCGTATCTCACCTCTCCACCACTTGCTCACACATCCTATCCCACTGCTCTTGTCCTTGCACCACTGTTGTCACAATCCTCTGATTCACTGCTGACACAGTCCATTACTCCTGCTCTAGTATCACAATTATCCTCACCTAATGCACAGATATCACCCATTAGCTCTACACCTCCTGTAGAAATGCCACATACCATTCCTCTTTCCACTACTCCCATTATTACTGAGTCTTTGTCTACTACATCACAGTCACCAGATATTGTTCCACCAGTTGTCATTCCTACCACTAATACCCAACCCATGGTTACTAAATCTAAGGCTGGCATTTCCAAACCAAAAGCCTATACTGCCAAACCTACCTCCATTGACTATACTCTTACTGAGCCTCCTACATACAAGATTGCCGCTCAATTTCCTCGATGGTGTTCTGCCATGGATGAGGAGTTTGAGGCCTTACAAAGGCAAGGTACTTGGAGTTTGGTTCCTCCATCACCCTCTCAAAATGTTGTTGGCTGCAAATGGGTGTTTAAGCTCAAACACAACAGTGATGGTTCTATTAGTAGGTATAAAGCTCGGCTGGTTGCTAAGGGGTTTCATCAGCAATATGGTGTGGATTTTGAGGAAACATTCAGTCCTATCATCAAGCCTCCTACAGTAAGGATTATTCTCTCTTTAGCTGTCCACTTCAATTGGCCTCTGCGGCAGCTTGAAGTCAGGAATGCTTTCCTTCACGGTTTGCTTAAAGAGGAGATTCACATGGTTCAACCTCCAGGGTACATTGATCCCATCCACCCTAACTATGTTTGCGAGCTCCATAAGTCACTCTATGGCCTCAAGCAAGCCCCTCGTGCCTGGTTTGACAGATTCTCTACTTAGTTGCATCATCTGGGACTTCATGCCTCACTTGCTGATTCCTCTCTTTTCATTTTTAAACAAGGAAAAATTCTGGTTTATCTTCTTGTCTATGTGGATGATATTGTTCTTACTGGCAACACCCCTTCCTTTCTCAATCCTCTCATTAAGCAACTTAGCCACGCTTTTGAGCTCAAGGACCTTGGTGATCTTCACTATTTTTTGGGTCTTCAAATCACACAAACTGCTAAAGGATTGTTTTTGCATCAAGCCAAGTATGCTCATGATCTTCTTGAAAGGCACAATATGCTTATTTCTAAGCCTGTCAGTACTCCTAGTGCTCCTCACATGAGACTTGTGCCTAATGAAGGTTCTTTGCTAGTAGATCCCCATCCTTATCGTAGCTTGGTGGGTTCTTTGCCTTACTTGACATTTACTTGCCCTGATCTCAGTTTTACTGTGCATCAAGTTTGCCAGTTTATGTCCAAACCCACTGATGTATGTACATCTCATTGCTACTAAGCATATTCTCAGGTATCTCAATGGCACTATGGACTTTGGCATCTTCCTCCAACCTAGTCCTTTTTCTCTTTCAACCTTTTCTGGCTCGGATTGGGCTAGTGATCCCTATGATAGGTGTTCAACCATAGGTTATTTGGTCTATTTGGGGTATAGCCCTATCACCTAGAGTGCCAAGAAGCAACTCACTGTGTCTCGTTCTTCAACTAAATCTGAGTATCGTGCTCTGGCTTCCACCGCTGCTAAACTTTGTTGGCTTCGTCAATTGTTGAAGGATTTGGGCATTTTTCTTTCTTCTCCTCCCAAGCTCTGGTGTGATAACATCTCTGCCCTTGCCATAGCTTCTAATCCTATCTTTCACAACAAAACAAAGCATATTGAAGTTGATTATCACTTCATTCGTGATTGTGTACTTCGCAAGGATCTTCAGGTCAAATTCATCATCACGGCTGATCAACTTGCAGATGTGTTTACTAAAAGTCTTCCTACTGCTTGATTTCAATTCTTGCGCTCCAAAATCATGGTGCCTCTCGCCCCCTTGATTTTGAGGGGGAAGGGGGATGAAAGAGGAAGACATTCATTGCCAAATTTACCAAATTCTATTGCAACGGCTAGATAACAATAACTTACCAAACGGTGTCGTTTCCTTTATAAATAAAGGCATCGTTTGGATAAGTGAAAGACCATGCTCTTTATGACTCAAGACATCACTGTTTCTCATTTATTGACACGACAACGTTTTGATTTAATGCTTCAGGCTTGGTCTTCTTCTGTGCATTGTGTTCTTTGTTTCTACTAGACTAGTAGTTTCTTCTAGATATTTTCTGTAACAAACCAGATATTTTATTCCGTAAGATTAGGATAGTTTTTATGGTTAAATATCACGTGTTCAGTTATAGGAGCTATATAAATAGAGTTCCATGTAATTTTTCATTTGAGCATCTTGAATACAGTTTCTAGAATTCTCCATTATAGTTTTTTTCTCTCAACTTCCTTTTCTTTCTTTCAAGCTTTTCATCTTTTGTTCACAAGTAGATGACACACACACACACACACACACACACAAATGCTTACAAGAACAGAAACTAGTACCACTATTTATTTAATTTCACTAACTATAAAAGATTCAGACGAATTAAAATCCAAAAAACATAAATTAGCACTATAGAATTACTTAATATTAGATTTAACTGTGAACGATTTCAGCTTATTAGTGCTGATATTTTGCTTAATACAGGCAATGTTGTAGAGTATAACTCCCCAGCTCCGTTACTCAAGGATAAGTCATCTTCATTCTCAAAGTTGGTGGCTGAATTCTTGAGGAGATCATCCAAGAGTAACTGCCATAGGGATATTTCTTGAATGAAGGCCAAGATTATGATGCAAACCAATAATAGCAGCCCCCTTGAAAGTCAGACAGTGAATCATTCAAGTTCCAAGCGCTTGGGAACCATTTTACATACCAAACACCCTGAACAGCCAAAATGAGACTTCCAGCAAACAGCTCTGACAATTGACACGTTCAAGATTCATGAAAGCAAAACCATTATTCCGAATAAATTGTAGATCATCAATGACACCATTGATATAGTTTCTAACAGCATTGTTGCCAGAGAATTATACTGTGGCAACACCATCAAGTAATGAAATATTTTAACCAAAGAGTTACAATTAATGTAATTGCAAATTTGATAAAACCTATAACTGCAATGAACTTTTTCTCTCATGAAATTTGGTGTACTACTATTTGGATTGGAGAAGCTAATCTTTTCTTGTTTACAAGAAATTAATTGGCATGGTTAAAATCAATGGACTACCAAATACTTCCTTTGTAATGTGGTATAGCAATGTGAGCTAAAGCAAGAAAATTGTTGGTAAATTACCTCTGTTTCAGTTGAGAGATAGGAAAAAGGATATTACGACACTTCCACTACAAATGTATGAATGTGTCAACGTTGTGATCAAAGAGATCCATTCCCAAAGAAAAAAATTCTCAAAATCCGTGCTCAAAAGCTTTAAATAATTAATGATCCAAGCCTCAGAAAAGATAAAATCATTGTAGCCAAAGTTATCAACGGAAATTCTTTTATTTGACTTTATAAGTCCTAACATGAAAGAAAGACGAGGAATCAGAATTCGAGATCCTTAAATATTGGTGAAAAATAGGGCTGAAGTTATGAACACAAAGCATGAAAACTATAATTGCACTGTACTCAGTGCAGCAAAAAACAATTCTGGTAGTAGATGAGTAAGGTACTATGCTACCTATACAATGCTACCCGCCTCTGGCATGTTAGCCAATCTTAATTCTTAACCAAAGGATCCATAGTATTCAGGCAAGTAAATCAGCCAACTTGACAATTTCAAACTCAATTTTGAGGCAATTTCAGATAGAGATTTTTCCCGTATGTGTTTCTTCTTTTCTTTTCTTTTTTTCCTGAAGTAATTGTAGGTCGAGCTTTTGCATTGATGCCACAAAACTGGTTCAGGACTGAAATCATAATGCTTTGTATATTTGGAAACTTATCTGAGCAAATTTTTATTGTTAAAAATTCTGTGATCTGCACATTTTCACATTGTAGAAGCTATGTAAATGATACGCAATCTGTGTTAATTGAACAACGACTTTTATGAGGATGTACTGGAAGCCTGCGCTTTGAACTAAGATATCAAGATTTAGCTAGGCAGAGATTAGAGTGTCATTCAAGAGGGGGCTTAGAACAAAGGCCTATAGTAATGTCAATGCATATTTCCAGTACAAGCCTTTCACTGCTATTGATGCGTATACTCAAATCATTTGTCAAGAAGTATTCTTCCTGATTGAAACAGTGACTGCACTAGTGATATGAGTCTTACGAACTCCATCCATTTGAGCTAGTTCTCTGGCAGCAGTAATGCTATAAGCCTGCAGAAAAGTTGAAATAAGCACAAACTACATATAAAAGAAAATGATGCATGAAGCATACATGCTTATGAATTATCATTATGGTGAGATAATACATATAAAATTTTATTCATTGTGTATCATAAGTAGTGTGATGCTATATATATAGGTATAATCATTGAGAAGCAGTTAAAAAGCATATCAATATTTAAATTGGAGATTGCAAGAATGCCAATGAAGAGAAGAGTACATGCCACGCAAAGGATCTATATTACTAGAGAGAGACTTGATTTTGCTGTGAAAGATGATCAGGGCCAGGAAGCAACAAAACTCCATGGATTTATCAGCACAAGTCTCCAATACTTTCAGAATCCATACTGGTGAATCTAATGATTTCACTGTTGTTTAAACAAGAACATATAGTTAATGGATAGAGAATTTTTGTAAATTAATACCATAAGAGCTGCGCGTATACCAATGCGATGCACCATAATACCAATTTCTTTGAGTTAGTAAATCCACTGTCTCAAAATTCCAGAATTGGTGAATGCACACTCATCACCAATAAACTTGTAGTTACCTCTTGCAGTAAAGGTTGTACTAGGTCATTGTGTTTATTAGTACAACTGGTAGTTAAAGCATTGAAACAACCATAGCCAAAGGAAATGAAGGAAAATCAAATATGTTAGGCTCTCATAAAGAATTCTCAAATCTATGTATTTCAAATGCAAGATTAATGTAAATGGAGAGAGAAACTGAATCAAAGATACAGTGAAACAAGATTAATGGCCACCTTTTGATTTCTTTGGAGTCCTGTAAGGTAGGAATCGCCAGTTCAGTCACTCAAGAATTCTACATTCTCAAATTTGGTGGATGGATTCTTGAGGAGATCATCCAAAAGTCACTGTGCTAAGGTTGTAAGATATGAAATTTCTTGACTTGTGATATGTTAACCGCTTTTTTATTTTAGTGAAGACATGTTGACCAATCTTAATTTGAACTAATGGCCTATTTGGATGGAGGGGGGAAGGAGGGGGAGTAGAGTAGTGTTAGCTAAAAATAAGCTAATTTTGTGCTAAATTTAGTCTACTCTACTCTACTCTACTCCTCTTCCCTCCCCCTCAATCCAAATGGACCATAAAGGATTCATGGCATTGAGGCATTAACTTCAGCAAGTTGATAATCTCAAATTCAAGTTAGGAGCAATCTATAATGCTTAGCCAGAGGTGAGGTAGTAACAGGTTAGGAAAACTAAAAGGGGTTCTCAGCTAAAAAATTTTCTCTTGTGTGTGTGTTTTCAAATTTCAAATCCTGATGAATTGGTTGGAGTTCTCCTTGCATTGATACCAAAAAATTTATTTCAGGGTTAAACTCAAAATTCTTTGTATATTTGGAGATATATCTGGTCAAATTCTAATTGTGAAAAATTATGTGATTTTCACTTTTTTTTTTTTTTTTTTTTTTTTTTTTTTTTTTTTTTTTTTTTTTTTTTTTTTACATTGCAAAAGTTTAATCTCTGCCAATTCTGGAAAAAAAAAATATTTATTTTTCATTGACAACAAAACATGGTTTTGAACAATAAGTACTGATTTTAAATTTTATTTAAAAATGCTTTATGCACAAACTATTCTGTCACAGAAACTATTGACTGCAAAAGATTCTCAAACTTTTGCCTGCTATTAGAGAACAAAAATAACCGAGTCTGAGTCGTGTTCAAAATTCCCTTCTTCTGTTTTGAACTTTTTCTTTTTCTCTCTTTTTTAACCTGCACCACACGCAACACAGAGAGAAAAAGGGGGGGTGGAGGAGAACAAGAAAGATGATGTCCAATTTGTAAATATTGACCTTATTACTCCATGGTTGAGCTCATGCATCAACATGATGGAACCCTGTTGAACACAATTATCTCATGCCTCATCTAAAAAAAATAGCATCTCTTTTTCTCCAAATCAAATATTTAAGCAGACAGCCACCATTTTCAAAATTCAAATATCTAGCAATCTTCAAATCACAACATTTGACTCAGTTTGGAATCATTGGATCCGAGAAGAACTTGTTGATGGATGGCATGATCTGCAGGGATCTATTGCATACGAACTTCCTGACAGCATACTATGAATATTTCTTACCCTCTTCAAAGTTGTCAAGCACTCCTGCAGTTCTGTGCTCTTTGGTAAACCTGATAGCATATTCAAATTTGGATATGTTAAACTATTGTGGAGACTTTTTTCCTTTTTCTTTCCTATGGGAATTTTTTTTGTGTTGTCCAACTTATCTTCCAAGATGAATCCCTGCAGATGCAGTGTTGTATCTTCAAAGAACTATAAGACCCTTGACAAGAGTCTTGTAACTCAGTGTCGTTGCTTGGTCTCCTTTATAAGGAGAACTAGGGTTCAAATTCCACCTTACCCACTTGTTGTGACAATTAAAAAATCAAAAAAATAACTATAAGACACTTCTACGAGGGCATCTAATCAAATACAAGTAATTCACAAGGACTTGAGTATTAAGACAGAACCTTATTTTTGGTTTAAATATCAGCAAAGATCTTATAACATGATTGATTAGCATGGACAGAAACAGAGGACTTGAATAACTATAACACTATAAGATGCTGTGCTGGAGTGAGGCTTTCCAATCAATTACCAAAATTCACACGACTCACATACTCAGATTGGCAGTTCACTTTAAGCTTAAATAACAGAAAAAATCATAATAGACTTGGAATCAAGGTAGCATAAAATAGATTACCTCACTTCAAAGTTGGCGCAGATGTTCCTTACAAGCTGCATGCCACAAATGCCAACAGCTACACCAACTGCTGCAAAAAGTGGGTATAGCTATAAAATGGGAAAAAAATTGAGAGAAGCTTATACTGTAAAACCCGGTCTTGACTGGTAGTGAAAATACTTAGCACATTGACCAATGGACAATCTTATAGCATAAGAAGTTTAATCGGCCTAACTATCTTACTATAAGACTTAATACTCCTCGAACTGAAACCTATGTCTAGGTCCTAGGAAGCTAGAAATTTGTTTCAAACACAGTATATATCCCCAAGACTATGGCAAGATAGGATAAAATTTCTTGCAGAAGTACCTCATCTTGCACAAAGATTACAAAAGGAAAAACTGAGGATGATAGCATATTGCTTTCAAAGCCTGACTGATTGTGCACATTGGATACATATGTATGTTGTCTAGTGAGTCAGTGGAGTTGCTAAATATGCAATGTGATATATAAGATCATATCTAAAATATTGGTGACAAGGCTGAGACCCCTCCTCCACAAGCCCATATCCCCCGCCAGTTAACATTTATACCGGATAGGTGGGTAGTAGAAAATCAAGTTATCATCTAAGAGATGCTACTTAGTTTCAAAACAAGGAAAGTTAAATCCAACATGATGGCTATAAAGCTAGTTCTTCAAAAAGCATATGATAGAGTCAATTGGAGACTCTTAAAAGCTGCCCTTGCACAGTATGGTTTCAGTTGCATATTTATTAGTTGGATCCTTGTGTATCCTTAGTGTCTTTTGAGGTCCTAGTGAATGGAAGGAAATCCAAACAGTTCAAGGTCCTAGTGTCTTTTGAGGTCCTAGTGAATGGAAGGTCCTAGTATCTTTTGAGGTCCTAGTGATATTCCACCATAGAATTCTGCTATAGTACTGTCCTGTGGTAACGTTGTTGCAATGTTCTGCCATAGAATTCCGCCACACTGTTGTGATATTCTGCCATAGGATTCTGATATGGACTGCTATGACGTTTTGGATACTTTCCTGAGAGTATAGCTTGGAAGGTTTAAGAACATCTGCATATCTTACTTTGGTAAGGACTTGGAAACATGTTTGCGATGGAGAAATATCTCATTCTCCCCATCTTGATCCCTACTCCCCAGTAGAGTCGCCATTTTAATGTAGGGGCCTTTTTTGTGTTGTGCGTTAGGCTGGGTTGCCTCCCGCGGTAGTAGGCCCAAGTTGTTTCTGAGTAAAGGAGTCAGGACCGGCCCAATTGGAACACACCTTGGTTCGGCTTGTGCGCAAACGTTGAGTCCAAGTCTGAGGGAAGACGCAGCAAAGTAGGCTTATCGTCTGCTTCTGCCGCAAAAGGCTTTTCTCCAGTTTCTGCTGCAGAATTGACCTTTCTGCTGTGCAGCAATACTTTCTGCTATTTAATGAAGCTATCTGGTGTGCGATAAAGCTTTCTGTTTTGCAGTAAAGCTTCCTGCCGTAAAGCCTTCTGCTGTGCAATAGAATTGTCTGCTGTACATTAAAGCTTTCTACTGTGCTTTAAAGTTTTTTGTCGTGTGAATGACTACTCCTCATTTTTACTGCAGGAATACTTTTCCACTTCCTGCACATAAAAAAAAATCTTGGCATGGCTTGTGCGCAAACCACACCACGTCTGCTAAAGTCTGTTTATAAGCTCACAGCAGGCAGAGTCATTGTTAAGAGGTTATGGCAAGCAGATATAATATGGAAAACGTAAAGAAAATGCAGTCACTATTTCTACTGCAATAAATAGAGTAAATGGCTTAAAAGGCCTCACGTTCAAAGAATAAAACTTAAATAAAGAGTAGAACGGGGTTAGTAAAATCAAAGTAATGGGTCTGCCACACCAAGTATTACCGCGGGACTCTAACCAGGGAAGGAAAAATTGTTCCCTCAACGCAAGTAACTTTAAAGGAGAAATTAATTGCTTTGAGAGGCCAGCCCCAAATGGTATGTGCCTGGGTATGAGTCGTATTTTCCTCCAATAAAGAGCATGGCTATTGAGGGAGAGAGGGGGTTAACCCATTTGGATGCATGCCTGCCATAAAACACTCTGTTTTTCCTTCTTTCTTTTATTCTCTGTTTTTCTTATCTTTTCTCTCTATTTTCTCTCTTAGAATTCTTGCATTTCTTTTCTTTTTTTGCTTTCTTTCTTTCTTTTCTTTGTTTTCTCCTCTTTGTTTTTTCTTCGAATTCCCTCCTTCCTTTTTCCTGTACACAACTACGGGTCTCTTATATAGAGCCTGCCGTGACCAGTTTTACTATTCTAGCCCCTTAATGGCCCTTGTCTGGTATGGGAGCCTTTTGCTAACCACTTACCGAGTCAATGGTTCTGACTACCACTATTGACCTGTGGCTTTCAGACAATGAAGGTTCATTTTCTACTCATCCAGTGTGTACCCTCTCCCTCTCGGTCTCTCATGGCATGTACCCAGTGGTTCTTATCTAGTCTTGCCTCTTTTGGGTGGCACGTCATCCTAGCAGGACTATGCCCACCAAAAGAGCCTGGGCAAGAAGCACAAGAATGGGTTTCCACTCCCCTCCCCACCGCCAGACTGTGCCCTCTCCCATGACCTCACCTTTTCCCATAGTGGCTGGGTATAGGCTGGTGATGCTTGGGTCGTACGCATGCTT
Organism: Quercus variabilis; assembly: GCA_030445155.1. Lineage (NCBI taxonomy): Eukaryota > Viridiplantae > Streptophyta > Magnoliopsida > Fagales > Fagaceae > Quercus > Quercus variabilis. The sequence goes on along the minus strand of CP129447.1, from coordinate 54,639,581 downwards.
TACCTTTTTGATGTTTCATACGTTTGTCGAGGTCTGAGAATAGGTGTGCATATCCTGCCGTGCGCGTTTTGGCTTTTTCTGGGTTGCATCTCCAACGTTTATGACTTGTCCCTTTCTTTGAAGGGTTGGGCCTTATTGGATCATTGGGCCTCCCTTTAGTTTGGGTGTTTGCTTCGTGGCTTGGCATCTCCTACCATACCAAATTGTTATGCCTGCTGCTTATCTCAATCCTGCCGGACCCTTTTGGGCTTGCCGTGTGTTTTTCTTCTTAGTTTTCACGCCTATCTTTTTTATACAAAAGGATTTGGGCCTTGCTTCTCACTAGGCTTTCTTCTTTATAGGCCTTTGGGTACAAATTTGTAAAAAATGGGCATCAACACATAATATATTTTGTAGTCGGATATTATATATAGTAAGATTAGTATGAAAACATAATGCAATAAAAAAGATATCTTTTATAGTGTGAGAACTATTATACAACCTTATAACCATGTATACTATAAATATGTATGCAAATCAACTCTTATAGGTGTATTTTCCTCCAAAACATAGATCAACATCTCTTTCTTTCTCATAATCATTAAATTATATATCATAAAGTAGAAAAATAAAATAAAATCAAATGAAAAGACAATTTTTTTTTCATCACATGAACATATGAACAAATCCCACAATATATAACTCTTCAAATTCATAAAACACGTGATTACCTAGATTATATAGTAAAATAAGACCAACTTATCCATCATGACATTGCAATATCGTCTAGATGTAATTATATAAAAATAACATTTTGTTGATCTTGTCTTATAAACCAAAAGTATCATCTATATTGCTAATATTATCTTTAAAAAGTAATATATGACAGAGAATTCTTAATTTAAGCAACATAATATATATATATATATATATAAAAATCATTTAACATGAACGTCTATCAGAAGATAGAATCTATAACTTTAATACGAAAATTTGGCTAAACGATTGAATAGAATAGTACCTTCAACTTAGTGAGATTAAAATATAGTTTATCTTCGACATATTATTATTCATCTATTTTTAAAAAGTAAACATATAATATTTTACTTAAATTCAATTAATAAAATTGTCCTCATAAAGTGGAGGAATGTTAGGGCACATTCATTCTCACTCGCAAAGCATTAAAGGGAAAATGGAATACAAAACAAATGTCAATTTAGAAACACTAAATTTTAAATTAAAAAAAAAAAAATTAATGAAGATATCAAACCAAATATAGCAAAAAGAAACTAACAATGCATATTTATTAATGTAATAAAATCATCATCAAATTTTGGTTAAAAAATTGAGGGATGCTACGTCTACAACAATTTTACAACATTTTTACAACAAATCACAGGTGGTTAGTTATTATTAGTTCAAATTTGAAACTAATACTAAGATTACTCTTTTGTCCCAATAATAACAACCAGTAATAACTTGCCACTTAGGAATTGTTGTAGAAATGTTGTAAAAATATTGTAAATACATCATTTCTCTAAAAAATTAAATCAATAATCAACAATTAAATACAATACTACATTTAAATTTAAAACTAATCAAACTCTAATCATGGAAAACATATTTAATTGTTTTTTAAGTTATTATTCTTTATGATTTGTGACCTGTATTTTGTAGCATTAAAATGAAGTCTTTATGAATTTGTATTTTGCAACATAAAACTGAAGTCTTCATCACTTTTCTAATGTCACACACTTAGAATTCTCATATGTAATCGTGGAGGTTGCAATTAAAGGCTCATTCACATACTTAATGCCTTTTTTTTTTTTTGGGAGAAGGAGCTTAATGCTTGACTTAAAAGATTTACTTGTGCGAGCTATTCCTTATTGAAGATTCAACAATAATAATACAAATTTGATGACTAACGAATAAAAAGGGTTTTCTCAAAAAAAAAAAAATACTGAATAAAAAGGGTTAATTAATAAAATATCACTCTAAACTAAGGAAAACTTGCAATCCACATCCCAAATTATGAAAAATTCAGATTGGTAATCTTTTTTATTTTTTAATTTTTTATTATTATTATTTTTATAGAAGTTCAGTGCATATTATTAAAAGAGGTTGTTCAAATCAGCTTGTAGCACAGAAATAATGTCTGGTAGTATATCCTCCATCCAAACTAATAAGGGTGGAAAAGAATTGCTTTTTTTTTTTTTTTTTTCAAATGAACGAACAACCTTATTACAATGCCTACATATATGGGATAAATTGAAAGCTGAAAAGTGCGAATTAAGGAAGTGAATATCTTTTGCTACCACTTCAAGTGCTCGTCTTGTTGTCAAAGTTTCCACCTCAATGACCGTGGGCGGCAAAGGTATTAGTTGTGACAAAGAAGCCATGACTAAACCTTCATTATTCCGAATGATAACACCCATACCTACATTGTTATCTTTATCAAAGGTAGCTCCATCGAAATTTATTTTGTAACAGGGAGATTCAGGAGCTGTCCATGAAGGTACTTATCAAGTCGGGTGTACAGGTGCAATCGTGGGGAGGGTTGAAAATTCCAGTATTCATTCTTTCGCTTGTTTCAACAATTGGCCAAGGGTGATAGTTTGTTTACCCAACTAGAGATTAAATCATGGACAAAATTGCTTTTTGCCCCTTTCAAAAAAAAAATCCAGCATTTTGCCCTTTTTCTCAAATTAATTAGGGAAATGCCCCTCTTTTGAAAATCAAGTTTCTGAAAATCGATTTAGGCCCTATAGCAGCGTTTTTAAGGACCCTATAGTGACGTTTTAAGGACCTATAGTGACGTTTTAAGGACCTATAGTGACGTTTTGTAACTCGATTTTCATAAAGTCGAGTTATAGGTAAAAAAAAAAAAGAAAAAAAATTGCATGTAACTCGACTTTATGAAAATCGAGTTACAAAACATCACTATAGGTCTTTAAAACGTCACTATAAGGTCCTTAAAAACGCTGCTATAGGGCCTAAATCGATTTTCAGAAACTCAATTTTCAAAAGAGGGGCATTTTCCTAATTAGTTTGAGAAAAAAGGCAAAATGCTGAGTTTTTTCTTTGAAAGGCGCAAAAAGCAATTTTCTCCATTAAATCATATTGTACTTTGCTTAAGAGTGCTATGGTTTCATATTGGAATTGTATTCAAAAAAATGCCAATTTTGGGAAAAGGAAAAGAGCATGAACCATGTCCTCTTGGTGATTATAGAATAGCCTTGTGAGAACTGATATTCTATTCATAAAATTTTTTTCAAATTAAATCATACACCCAATTGATGGTTAACAAGTTGCATGACGCATGAGACTTCGAAACTAATTTACTATTGTATTCAGTGGCGGAGTTTGGATTTGAGTTGAGGGGAGACAAAACTTGTATAAGATATATGCACTTTATGCACATCATGTAAATATATAATATTGGAAACACTAAAACATATGTGGAAGGCATGCTAGTGGAGGACTTGTGGTTACTTATTAGTTTATTTAGGTGGAGTTATGCTCTGTTTCAAGACTAAAGAAACAAAGTGGGATTTTATTTGGCTAAAATATCATTAAGTGTGAGTGAGTAGAGCTATTGGTTAGATAAAATTCCTCACAAGAAAAGGAAGATAGTCCAAATTGATGTATTACTTTGATCTAGATTGCTATTTCTATCAAAAGAAAAAAATAGATTGGAGTTTTTAATAAGTATTAGCGATAAACTAAGGGTTTTTCTTTTTTGGGCAGACCAAGGGGGGCAGCTGCCCCCCAACCCCCTTAGCTCCGCCCCTGGTTGTACTCCCTCTAGCAATTTTAAAGACTAATATAACTTTTCCAATAGCCTTATAACTCAAATGACACATCTAGGATTTAAATTCCCCCACCTCTAATTATAGAATTATAAAAAAAAAATAAACAATGAAATTAAAAACCCTAATATAACCCTATAAATTTTCCTCATGAACTAAAATACCCTATCCATTGTCTTCTGTAACTCATCTGATTTCCCTAAAATCTCCCTAACTCTCTTAACCCACAAGATCCATCTTACTGTGCTTAACCCGACCCACACTGGCAAGACCCATTGCAAAGAGCACTAGATCGAGCGAAGTCATACTTGGTAAGATTTTGTGACACTTCAACTAGGGGCGTAGCTAGAAAATTTTACCTGGGGTGGCCGAATTGTAGTATTGATATATTAACCATAGTTCATATTGAATACAAAATTATTAACTTTGATATATTGTTATATTCTTAAATATTAATGAACATACAAAAATTATATAGTTTATTATAGACAAATACCAAAAAAAAAAAAAAAATCCAATAAAAGAACAATTCATATCAAAATTATGCCTAACAATCTTTAATGGAATAAAGATAGCAATACAAAAATGTGAACAAAAAAATCTTAAATACCCTTATGCATATCAACACACACATAGTGGCAGAAGAAAGAAACAAAAATAATATTATAATGGTAAAATAACATTGATGATTGATAAAAGAGGGAGAAAAGAAAACGCATTTGCATATTCACTTTTTTAAAGAGTCAAGAAGATGATGTTACACCAAGAGAAAAAATGGATTAATAATTTTGGTTGAGATAGGAGTTTTTGTGTTGAGAAGACAGAAAATGGGGCAATGGGCTAGCACTAGCAGCTACAACAAAGCTCCGTAGGTAACCAAAGATGAAAAAAAATTGAAATTATGCTGGGAAATGGTTTGTCAATGATGCTAGAGAGTGAGTTATTATCCATTGGATTAATTATAAATTTTTTGGAAAATTGAAAAGATCAACTATTAGTCATTATCTTTTGGACTAACTAGAAATCTTAGAAATAATTGGGGGGGCCGATTCTAAGTTTTTTCGGAGGAATATATCCTATTACTAGTATAGTTAGTAGGAGAAAAAAAATTTTGGGGGGCCCATGAGCAATGTCGCTATGCCCTTAACTACAACGTCATTGTTTGTTGTACAAAGCCTTTCATCATTGTGGTTCGGACGCCGACCCAAAACAAAACAAAAAATAAAAAAGAATGAAATTTTGGATTCTACTTGTTGAATTTCTAATAAATCCAATCATGCAGAGTTCCAAGCTCCTTCAATCAAAATTTAAAATAACTCTTTTAAGTTTTGAGTTGTAAATATAAATAAACAAAAAAAAATAATCTCCAGCGAAAGCCAGACTTTCAATTCCTTGCAAATATTGTGTGGCCGGAGAGTTTGGCATTAAAAGCTAGACTCTTAGTTCCATGCAAAAGGTAGCTTATTGGCAATTTGGCACCTAATGAAGTTCCATAGGCGTTTTGCAATCTAAGAATTGGAATAAAAGAATTTTGTGGGTTTTGATGCCTATAGGGGCCTTTATTGTGTTGTGCGTTGGGCTGGGCTGCCTCCTGCGGTAATGGGACCAAATGTTTCTGAGTAAGGGAGTTGAGACCGGTCCAACTGTAACTCAACTTGGGCCGGCTTGTGCACAAACTATACCTCGCCTGCCAGGTGCGTGCTTACGGGAGACAGAGCTGTTTCAGATGAGTTACGACAGGCAAATATAATAATAGCAACAAAACAGAGTACTCTGACTATTTAAAGGAAAATGACCAAGTAATCCCTACTTATGAAACATAATTACAGTCATAACAATGTCTTTTACGAAGAAAGTAAAGGAGAAAAAAGATAATATGAATTAATCAAGAATGAGTATAAAAATCTAGTTTAAGTTCAGTCCGCAGAAGCAAAACCAAAAAGGGGAGAACGCCTCCTCTCAATGCAAATAATCTCCCAAGAAAGATCCTGCCGTGGGGATTAATGGCTTTGAGGGAACCGGTCCTAAATGGTTAATGCCTAAAAAAGAATCCTCCTTATGTTGTGGAAGAGAGCAAGATTTAAACGGGGAGAGAGGGAAATCGACCTACTGGTGCATGCCCATTATATTATCTTTCTTTGTTTTCTGTTTTCTCTCTTATCTTTTTTTCTTTCCCTTGTTTTCCTTTTGTCTTCATTTTACTTCGTAATACCTCTGTTTTTCGATCCCTCTATAGGGCATGGCAAGGGTCCTTTTAAAGGGCCTGCCGTGACCAGATTTTACCACTTTACCCCTTAACCGCCTTTGTCTGGTCTGGACGTACTTGTCAACCACCAAAGAGTTCGTCTGTGTACCACTTACCCTTGCCAGACAAAGGCAGGTTTATGTCGTTTGTTAGTCTGCCATGACACCCTTTCCTACCATGGTGTAAATGCTTTCTTTCTCTCTCCCTCATAGCATGCAACCAATGGTTCCCCCCTCAACCTTGTCTCTTTTAAGCAATCTGTCATCCCAGCAAGACGTACCTCCCAAAAAGGCTTAAGCAGGAACCACAGAATAGGTTTTTTCCCCTCTCCCCACCACCAAACCATACCCCCTTTACCTCTTACCTCTAACCCATGGCCCCACCACGTCCCATATTGGTTGGGTACAGGCTGGTGGTGCCTGGGCCTAGCGTGTGCTTCCCTCTCATGTATGTCCAAAATCTGCCTACTGCTCATGCGTTTGTCGTGATCTGGAGCTTTGTTTGCTCAATCTGCCTCACCTCTTCGTTCTTTTATGTGGGACATTTTATAATTCACTGTTCCCTTTAAGGGTTAGGCTTCATTTGATACTGGGTTTTATATTTCTCTTAACCCATTTCTTGATTGCCATCATGTCCTACCATACTATTCTGTCATTCCTACTGTAATGACTTGGTCTTGCTAGTCCTCTTTTAGACTTGCCGTTTACTCTCTTCCCCAAATGGCTTTTCATGGCCATAGGCTTTCTTACTTAGGGGCTCCTGCATCCCCTTGGGCATCCTCAGGCCATTTACTTGTTTTGGGCATCCTTGGCCCATTTACTTGTTTTGGGCTTCCTCGGCCCTTTTCCTAACTTTGTGTTCCTATGGGCTTTTACTTACTTCATTGAGTTTCCCCAGCCTAATTACTTCATCCTCATCCTTGGGGTTTGTGGGCCTGCCAACAATCCCCTACTCTCTTTGCTTACATTACTTTGAGCCTGCCGCCACCCATTCTTATTTTTCACATCATACACTGCCTATGGGTTAGTTATTCTCTCTTTTCAGGCCTTTCGAGCCCACGTGCTTTTTCAAGACCTATTTATTTATTTTATGGACCTATGACCCATTATTCCTGCCGCTTGGGCTTAATGGATTTATTCTATGCTTACCACTTCTATTTGCTGCCCGCAGAGCTAGGTTGGGCTTCCTTCCTTCTATTTGTGTTTTACAAAAATAACCCTCAACATTTAGCCCCCTGAACATATGGAGCGTTCTTGCGGTGCATATGTGAATAAAAGGCCTTCTTGTCTTTTTCACTTTACTTCTTTCTTTTCCTTCGCGAGCTTTTTTAAACTATGGACTCCTTCTAATATATATATATATATATATATATATGTATTTTCCTGCCATGAACAGTAGTGACTCTTCGAATTTCTCAAAATGGCAGTTGCTTTAAGACATAACCGCCACCTCATTAATTTCATTCTTTTCTCGATGGCTGACCAGTCACCTCCCTTCATGCCGGCATTAATAACCCAGGTATTTAAGAAGAGAGTCCCTTTCCAATCCAGACATAAACTTCTTCTTTTTCCAAAATATCCTATCTGTTTCCCTTCCTCCATCGTTTTCTCCTTTTCGAACACCCATTCCCATTTTACTCTGATCAAGTTCTCACGCTATGGCACCGATGAAAACTCAAGCCTCTTTCCGCCGTAAAAGGAAAGAGGTTGTTTCCGATCCTTCTGTCAAACAAGAGATAAGAAAAGAGGCCTTGCACTTCAATTCGGACCACTATGATGAGGAAGAGGCACACCATGACCCAAATAGTGAATGCGCCCCTCTAATTGATCATTGGTATAATATCAGTCCTCACTTCCCCAAGATTCTCGGTAACTACATGTCGTCGCCGCCGGGCTGTGTGTGGCTCGCTCTTTACCGGCGAAACCCTGATTTTTCTTGGGCCCCGATGTCTTCCTCCATCTCCGATCTAATCATTCGTGAAGGGATTGCGCTCCCTGTGCCTATCCATTTCGAATTTGGGTCAGGTACTGCCTCGGGTTGGAAGGAGTGAGTTGACAACGAGCTATCTGATACAGGCTTCATGGGTTTACTTCAGCGAGCTGGTGTTCTAAAGGCTATTGTCCTATCCCGAAGTCTATCCAATTTTCGAGACCTCCACAACCTTCGTCATTTGGTTCGCCGGTGGTGTGCCACCACTCACACATTCCTCTTCTCTTGTGACGAACTCACCGTTACTCTTGAGGACATGGCTAATCAGTTACTTTTGCCGATCCTTGGTGATGTTGATCCTGCCACCATTGAGCTTTCTCCAGAAGAATAAGCTATTGAAGTGGAGTTGAAGAAAAAGATGGCCGAAAATGCTAAGTTATCTTACTGGGTTAGTTCTTCTTCCAAATTTTCTGTTGTTGCCCACCGTGCGACTTTTGTTGCTTTTTGGCTTTGCAATTTTGTCTTTGGGTCCTATCTCCATTATGCCATAAAGCCTTTGTATTTTTGTTTGGCCATAAAAATATCTGCCGAAGTGAGTCTGTCGCTGGCTCCCATGTTCTTGGGGCATCTATATGTTCAATTGGATATCCTGCGGAGTGATGAAAGTCAGGCTGGCTCCTGCCACATAGTCACTTCCTCTGTACATAACACCATCTTGCAGCAGTTATTATTCGAGCATTGTGCCCAATACTTGGCGAAGTGTAGGCCCGTTCGATTTGCTAAAGAGAAGTACCAATCCTGCCCGCAGGTAATTACTAATTTCTGTGGCCGATTTGAGTCTGACTCTCCTCTGGCTTTCCATTGTTCCGATTTGAAGCCTATCGATCATTCTGTTGTTGTGTCCTTTGATAAAGGAATTGGTTTTTCCTAGAGAGCTTACAGATATTTGGTTACTGGTTACACATGCATAGATTCTACTATGGGTTCTTTTGTTGATACTGTTGGAACTACTACTCCGTTAGCCGGTTTTGATGAGATGGGTATCACTTATTTGGTAGCCACCAATGCCGAATGGTTGCCCCTATTTGGCCGATGAAGGTGTCAAGTTTGTCCATAGATACTGGCAGGCTGTAATGACCTCGTTAAAGCAAGAGTTGGCTGGTAGTCGTGGTTTCTCTGTCATACCTTCTGAGGGAATTAGCATGGTTGTCTCTCCCAATCCTCGGTTGCTCCTTCCTTCCAAGTCCATGTTGGCATATGCTAGAAAATAGAGCCGATCTGCCATCTTTGAATGGGATGTGGAAAAGAAGGGATGGTATTGGCATACAGGTGACTACCCGCCAGATTGGGAAAAAAAGGTTAAAGTGATAAATATTCCTACACCAGCCAAGAAAGTTCTTGCCAAACTTAAATCTACCAATAAGCCCAAGTCTGCCACTCCTCAACCTCCTATAGGTGCTACTCTTGCCAGCAGAAAACGAGGCAGTAAGAGGAAGACAACTCGCCATCCTGCGCCTGCCATTCAGCGGAGAGTACGTCACTTTAAAATCTTTTTTCTTTGCTTTGTCTTTCAAGTACACATATGTACTTCTTTTTTTCGACTTTTCCTGAATTCTGACATGCTTGCTAACTTCTTTCTTCGACTCTGTCTCTTATCCCTCTTTTTCTTTGCAGTCTAAGCACAAGGAGGATACGTCAGCCGCCCGTCCCATTATGCTCGAGGAACCTGAATCGGAGGTACATCTACTCTTTCTCCTTCTCTCCTCTCTTTCTTTTTTATGTATTCGCATGTGTTCAGTCTACTACATGTTTTTGGTTACCTCATTCACCCAAAAAGTTACTTTGATCTTCATACCTCCTTCTTTTTGTCTTTTAGGATGAGCCTAAGCCTCTTTCTATATATCGCCCTACTGTTGAAGAGCTTTCTACCCCATAGGCACACCTATTGAGGGCCTTTTTGGTGGGGTTAAGTTTGCAACACCTGCCCCTTCTGCAACTACACGTGGAGTTCCAACTAAGGCAACTACCTCCCACAAGACCAGTACCCATAGATGAGAGTACTCATATTGGGAAGGTTAGTGAGGTCACCCCTACTCCTACCATGACACCCTCTGTCGAAGGGAGCCACCCCTTTTGCTGCTACTCAGATCGAGTCTACTTCTGTTACACCTCTTGTCATTTCCACCGGTGACCCTTCGCTGCTCTTTCTCAGGCTGTGAAGGACGGTTCTTCTCTGGTAATTACTCCTTCCTCCATTCTCGTTTCTGCCACCCGTGGGCTTGATGCTGATTTGTACTCAGAGGAGTCTGAGGAAATCCTCAAGGATCCTAAGGATGAGCCTATCCTGGGAAGGAGGATTTTTGAATCCGAGGAAGAGGAGCGTGCTCCACCTAAGACTAAATTCATGGGTAAATGCTTTCTTCCCTCCTTTCTTCTTCTTTTTACTAAGTACATTCTTCCCTTCTTTTATTTGCATATCTATTTCTCTATTTGCAGAGACCTTTGAGGGGCTAGGAATTGTAGTAGACATAGAGGTGTTTGTAGCAACTACTCCTGCCACGCCCCCACCATCCATTCCTGCTGCATTTTTTGTACCAGTTTCTACCATATTCACAGCATATGTTTCTCCATCCCTTCTATTCCTACCTCTGTCTTCCCCACAGCCCCCATTACTGCTGGCTCTGGTAACCTTTCTTTTCCCTTCTTCCCTTTTTTTTTTTCTTCACTTCTTCCCTATGGGTCTATCTCCCTTCTTTTTTTTTTATCAAGGTTTCTCATTTCAAGCCTTGTGCCCTTTTGACAGGTCCACCTCCTATGGTGTCTTCTCAATTTGAAGTGGGCAGTAGTTCTGCCACCATTCCAGATCCTGTGAGCAAGGCTATAGCCTTTTTTGCATGCTTTGACCAACCTGAAGTCAATGATCTTGGACCTATGGATTTCTGGGGCTCCAAACCTCCTTATATAGATTTCCATGGCTTTAAAATCCCTGAGGACTGCACTTCTCAATTGGTGATGATCTACAGTAACTGTGGGGACTTCATGCAGGGATTCCGACTTGGTCGCTCCACTAGAGAGCATTTCTTGAGGATGTTGGGGAGTGTGCTGAACGATATTGAGCACAATTTTGTTGACACTGTCTCCACCGAGAGGATCCTGCAGTGGAGGGCTATGGTGTAGGAGCTTGTTAGTATTGGTTTTGCCGTGGAGTTTATCTTGGACCACCTTCGAGAGATTGCCCGAGCCATTTTCATAAAGAGGGTCCAACCTACTATTAATGCTATTGACTCATGCCTTGAGATTCTAAGAAAGGAAGTGGCAGACTTGGAGGGCCGTCGCGAGCACCTTCTTTCTAGCATAAGCGGGTCCAGTCGTTTTGGAGATCAGCCACTCATTTCTGGACTTCATTGATGATGATGCAATTTCGTCTTTATTTTGTTGTTTCCTTCACCTTATTACTCTATTTAGTATATTATATTTCCTATAGTACTTATTCGGGCTAGTTTGCCACAATTTGGGTTTGTAACTTATGATGCTACACTTTGCTACTGTTTTTGCATTTGCTATGACATTTGATGATAATACTTCGTGCTTTTCATTGCATCCTCATGAAAGCAAGTTACAAAAAATTTCATTTTGTGACATAGTCACTTGAAAGATAAAAAAAAGGTAAAAGGAAACGTAAGAGGTTTTTCAACAAAACAAAAGAAAGGGATAATCACATAACTTTTCTCTTTAGACGTAGTAGCGTTTCAACCATTTCCCGTTGATGGGATCCGTTAAGTCTTTGCCATCCATTTGAGTCAAGCAGTAATATCCACTCGGATGTGCCTCTCTTATCACAAAGGGTCCTTCCCACTTCGGCGCAAACTTCGATGGTCCTGCCAGGCCTCTCCTAACATAATCTGCCACTTTTAGAACAAGTTTTCCTTCCACAAACACTCTTTCTTTAGTCATCCTGCCGTAGGCCTCAGTCATTTTTTGCCTATATCTGAGGCTGCGTTCTTAGGCTTTTTCTCTTCTTTCATCAAGTCCTTCCAGGTCTTTGCACCTTTTTGCTGCAAAAACTTCTTCTTCTTTCTCCTTTTCTTGCATCTGCATGACTCTCAGGGATGGGGTCATTTTCTCTGCTAGGCTCATCACCTCAGTTTCGTAGACCAATGAAAAAGATGAAAAACCTATGGTTGACTTAGGTGAACTACTATAAGCCCAAAGAGCTTCTGGCAGGTGCCTTACCCATCCTCCTGTATACTCTTGGCTCATTTTACTGATAATCTTTATGAAAGTCTTGTTTGTTGCCTCTACTTGCCCATTTCCTTGGGAGTAATAAGGTGATAACCGGTGATACTTGACTTGATAGAACTCTAGCATTTTCCTCACATCATTGTTGACAAAAGGTGTGCCATTGTCACTGATGATCCTGTGGGGAACTCCAAACCTTACAATTATGTTTTCCTTGATAAAGTTTGCCACTGCTTCTCCTGTGGCTCTACTAAGTGGTACTGCCTCTACCCACTTAGTAAAATATTCTGTAGCCACTAGTATCTATATATATCCTCGCAACAACGGATTCACCGGTTCAACCAAGTCAAGGCCCCAAGTGTGGAAGGGTCATGGTGTGACCATGCTATGCAAATTCTGCGGATAAGTGTGAATCAAATTGGCCTGTACTTAGCAACTGTGGCACCTTTTCACAAATTTTGTCGTATCCTTTTTCATGGTAGGCCAGTAGTAGCCCATTTGCAACAGGCGTCTGTAAAGCCTTTTCTTTCCCTGGTACTCCCCACACTCTCCTAAGTATGCTTCTTTCACCATTTCTCTTGCTTCTTCAAGGCCCAAACACCTCAAGGGGTCTCCATCATACCCTTTTTTGAAAAGGACCATATTGTGCAAAAAATAACGCATTGCTAACCTCTTAAGCTTATATTTTTCACTGTGCTTTTGCAGCAGGATGCCTTCCATCAGGTATTGTATAAACGAGCTTCTCCAGTCTTCACTGATGAACACAGCGTAACTTTCCTCCCTATCTGCCACAAGTTAGCAGTTCTCACATTACGTTTGGACTTGGTCTGCATCTTTACCTATGTTTGGCCAATAAAAGCCTGCCCTTCATGGGTGGAACCCGTCTGTGTTTCAATCGCGGGCCCTACATGCCTTCATAATTTGTATACGATCCTACAATAAGGTCCTCGAATCCTGACACATTGGGGTGTGTCATCTGATCTTGCGGCGGGTGCTTCTTTCCTTTTCCTCTTTCTTGCCAACAATTCCCTTAGATCGGGTTCTAGGTCATCCTAGACATCTTCCCACCTAGGCACGAAGGTACCTCATGGCTTTGATACTGAACTTTCCCCAAATGGGGCCCATTGGTCATAGAATATAGTTTCTACTAAGTGGGCTTCTACCTACTCGAATGGCGAGGGATTCGTGGCTATGCGTATCATCCTGCCATTCAATGTTCCTTTCACACATTGGTGATAGATGGATGGGACCAGTCGGTGTTTGTGTAACCATGGCCTCCCCAAAAGCACGTTATAGGATACTTATGTCTTCACCACATGAAACTAAGCCAAAGAAGTTGTAGGGCTTACTTTCAACCACAACTGAATGTGGCCTGCTGTGTACTCACCCCTTCCGCCGAACCCTGTCACTTCCATTGGGCACCCCTGAATCTTCCTCTCTAAAATTCCTGCTACTTGCAAAGTGCTCAATGGAATGAGATTCACAAAAGCATATGTATCTACCAAGGCTCTCTTTATGGGGATTTGATTTATGGACGCCGCCAAGTATAAGGGTGATCTGGGTGTCCCACCTCCATATCTTCATTACTAAAAGTGATTTCAATTGACTCTTGTAAGAGAGCCCTATCATCTGATATTTCTGCCGATAGACATTCTACACCTACACCGAAGGCAATGCTCACCAAAGCTGCTACACCCTTTTTTGAACTTGGAGCTCTGTTGTAAAGTGGTAATGGCCACTGCGGGCAAGGCCAAGTTTTCTTCTTTGTCTTCTCCTGGGTCTGCACAAATTACCACTACTGCTACACCCTTCCCTTTTTGTTTTGGGAGTGGATTTCTTTGGACTTCCTGTTGGGACAATTCTAGAGTCCCTTCCTTTATCCTGCAATGCACTAGTCTGCAGAGTACCCAATATTCTGCGAGAGAATGTTGCACATAATTGTGTAGGCGACAAAAATGTGAGTCCCTCCGTTCCTCCTTTGTAGGCTCCCTAACAACCTGATTAGGTTTGAAAATTCCATCTGCTATCCATTTGTCTAGCAGTATGTCTAACTCCTTTGAGGTGCATGGTATTGGTGGGGAAGTATCATACTCTCTCCCGTCATTTTTCTTCTCCGTTCACCGGTAAACACTGCCATGGCTTGCGGGGCACTCCTTTTGTTCGTGCTCGGCTTTATGAACTAGGCAGTTTTTCTTACCTTTTGCAATAACTGTACGAACTGGGAGATCTCTAGGTTCTCTAAGACTGCCCTGTACTCCCTGATCATATTTGTCATACACATCTCTACCAGTGTCCTTTATTCACAATGGTTATAGCAATCGAGTGCTATGTCCCTGAATCTCTTGATGTACTCCATCAAGTCTTCACCATTCCTTTGTTTGGTCACTTGCAGAGTTGCAAGTGTCATCGTTTCTTCTCCGTGAAAGTATTTGGTACAAAATACATCCACCATATCATCCCATGTTAGGATCAATCCTGGCTTAAGCCGATGTACCAAGTGTAAGCCCGATCATAGAGTGATTTAGAAAATTTCCGAAGACATAAGTCTTCGTCTGCGGCATAAGGGCCAAGCGTATCAATGAACTTACTTACATGCTTAACGGCACTTCCCTTCCTGCCATCATATTGTGTAAAAACTTATGGTTCATACCTCTCGAGGTATGGTTTACTGAGCACCCTTAGTGGGTATGGAGGCCTATGTGCGTAAAATCCCTCCTTTGGTCCTTTGGCTCTCTCCTGCTCCAGGAGAGTCGCTACCTCAGCCATAGTAATAAAATGTTGATCCACATTCTGGGGGACACCTCCTACTAATGTCTCTTCTTTGTTTGTCGCATATTCTAGATCATGCTGGCTTCCTTTTTTCTATGTTCTATCTGTTTTTAGTTTACGGATTTCTCCCATCATTTGCTGTCACAAGCGCTGCAGAGCTGGCAACACCTCAACGAAGGTGTTGGTGTTGTCTGCGGGGATTCTTGGAGGAGATTGGGGTCCAGCCCCCACTCCATTGGCACCTTCCATCTGGTTAAGCTATTCTTGGTAAGGCATCGTTGGCCTAGACTCTGCTTGCGAGGGCACGACACTCATATTTTGTGTTGTCCTAGACTTTGAAGGCATTTTTTTGTGAGGGCTCTTATCCCCAATCTGTTTCTCAACTCCCCAGTGCAGTCGCCAATTTAATGTAAGGGCCTTTTTTGTGTTATGCGTTGGGCTGGGCTACCTCCTATAGTAATGGACCCGAATGTTTCTGAGTAAGAGAGTTGAGACCGGTCCAACTGTAACTCAACTTGGGCCAACTTGTACACAAACTATACCTCGCCTGCCAGGTGTGTGTTTACAGTAGACAGAGTTGTTTTAGATGAGTTACAGCAGGCAGATATAATAATAGCAACAAAACAGAATACTTTGACTATTTAAAGGAAAATGACCAAGTAATCCCTACTTATGAAACATAATTACAGTCATAACAATGTCTTTTACGAATAAAGTAAAGGAGAAAGAAGATAATATGAATTAATCAAGAATGAGTATAAAAATCAAGTTTAAGTTCGGTCTGCAAAAGCAAAACCAAAAAGGGGAGAATGCCTCCTCTCAATGCAAATAATCTCCCAAGAAAGATCCTGCCTTGGGGATTAATGGGTTTGAGGGAACCAGACCTAAATGATTAATGCCTAAAAAAGAATCCTCCTTGCGCTGTGGAAGAGAGTAGGATTTAAAGGGAGAGAGAGGAAAATCGACCTACTGGTGCATGCCATTATATTATCTTTCTTTATTTTCTGTTTTCTCTCTTATCTTTTTTTCTTTCCCTTGTTTTCCTTTTGTTTTCTTTTTACTTCGTAATACCTTTGTTTTTTTATCCCTCTACAGGGCACAGCAAAGGTCCTTTTATAAGGCCTGCCGTGACCAGATTTTACTACTTTACCCCTTAACCGCCTTTGTCTGGTCTGGGCATACTTGCTGACCACCTAAGAGTTCGTCTGTGTACCACTTACCCTTGCCAGACAAAGGTAGGTTTGTGTCGTTTGTTAGTCTGCCATGGCACCCTTTCCTACCACGGCATAAATGCTTTCTTTCTCTCTCCCTCATGGCATGCACCCAACGGTTCCCTCCTCAACCTTGCCTCTTTTAGGCAGTCTATCATCCCAGCAAGACATACCTCTCAAAAGGGCTTGGGTAGGAACTACAGAATAGATCTTTTCCCCTCTCCCCACCACTAAACCATATCTTCTTTACCTCTTACCTCTGACCCATGGCCCCACCACGTCCCATATTGGCTGGGTACAGGCTGGTGGTGCCTGGGCCTTGCGCGTGCTTCCCTTTCCTGTATGTCCAAAATTTGTCTGCTGCTCATGCGTTTACTGTAGTCTAGAGCTTTGTTTGCTTAGTCTACCGCACCTCTTCGTTCTTTTATGTGGGCCGTTTTGTAATTCACTATTCCCTTTAAGGGCTGGGCTTCATTTGATACTAGGTTTCACATTTCTCTTAGCCCATTTCTTGATTGCCATCATATCCTGCGATACTATTCTGTCATTCTTGCTGTAATGACTTGGTCCTGCTGGTCCTCTTTTAGACCTGCCATTTACTTTCTTCCCCAAATGGCTTTGCATGGCCATGGGCTTTCTTACTTAGGGGCTTCTGCGTCCCCTTGGGCATCCTCAGGCCATTTACTTGTTTTGGGCATCCTTGGCCCATTTACTTGTTTTGGGCTTCCTCGGCCCTTTTCCTAACTTTGTGTTCTCATGGGCTTTTACTTACTTCATTGGGCTTTCCCAGCCCAATTACTTCATACTCATCCTTGGGGCTTGTAGACTTGCCAACAATCTCCTACTCTCTTTGCTTACATTACTTTAAATCTGCTGTGGCCCATTCTTATTCTTTCACATCATACACTACCCATGGGTTTGTTATTCTCTCTTTTCAGGCCTTTTGAGCCCACTTGCTTCCTCAAGGCCCATTTATTTATTTTATGGACCTGTGACTCATTATTCCTGCCGCTTGGGCTTAATGGTTTTATTCTATGCTTGCCACTTCTATTTGCTACCTGCGTTGCTGGGTTGGGCTTCCTTCCTTCTATTTGTGTTTTACAAAAATGACCCTCAACAATGCCTAATATGGTTTAGTTAAGAATATGAATGGATGATTTCAGTGCATTTAAATTAAGTTGAATTAAATGGTTGAAGAATTTGTCAAATTACACCCTGGAATTTCAAAATTTAGATTTTACCCCTTGAAGTTTGAGGTGTTTGAATTTTACACCTGACTTTTCTTAATTTGGATTTTAACCCTTAAAATTTAGAAGTGTTTGGATTTTACACTCCAAATTTTGAAACTTCAGGGTGTAAAATCCAAACACTCCAAAACTTTAGTGAGTGAAATCCAAACACCCGTAAAATTTAAGAAGTAAAATCCAAATTCTAAAATATTAGGTTGTAAAATCCAAACACCCCCAAACTTTAGAAGGTAAAATCTAAATTCTGAAACTTCAAGTGGTAAAATCTAAACACCCCCAAAATTTAGGGATGTAATTTGTAATTTACCCTACTTAACAATCAAGTATCATCCATACATATGCATTTGAACTTAAAATGTGTCTTTTGCTCTTTCATGGATGGAAAAGATTAATAAACTCTTATCACTTGGGATACTCAACCTCTTTGACATTGCTGAAATAGTTAAACAATAACTAAGTGAATTCTATTCTTGAATGAACATATAACTATATAAGCAATCAAGAGACTTTATTACAAAGTCCTTGTAAAAATAAGATGGAGGGTGGTAGTAATGAGTTCAATACTTGCACAGGTTGCTTATATAGTTTGTTTATTGTTTATGAAATTTTGTTTATTTTAGCTTTTGAAGGACTTCTTTAGATTATATGATTTGTGAATTTGGTCAAACTAAATAAAAAGTTACACTTTTAAGTTGATTTGTCAATTTGGCTAGGCTAAATTGCAATTTACTCTCTTAAATTCGTGAAATTTGAATTTTTTTTTTTTTTTTAAGTTTTTCAAAATTTTGGATTTACACCCGTATCATTGCATAGTGTTTGCAAAAAGGCCCTTCCACCCCTATTCATGAATGAGGCAACCGTTAAATGTCACATTACCTCAAAACAATATGGTTTTGAATAAATCAATTAAATCTTGGACTTGTAGTTTATGGAGTCACCATTATATTTAACTTCAATTAAAGCTTGAATAGTGTATTCAACAACCTTGATTATATAATTTTTGACATTCTTAATCAATTCAATCTTCTTCGCTTTTGACCAATCACACCTTGCCCCAAACTTGGGTTAGCTATTATAAACTTCAAGCAAAAATTAACAATTCCTTCTTCTTTTCCACTTATTTTAAACCACTGTTCAAAAAAACCAACTTATTCCACACGTAATTGCCAATAACCACAAAAATGCAAGAACTGATGGCCGTATTGACTGGAGTCGATCTATGCAAAGGGACCCATGCAATGGAAAATTAGCTTGCTTTGATAGGGAGATGATGACACGATGAAAAATCCAAAAATCTTCCAGAGAGCAATATTTCTTTGATTGTAATAGGATCTTGACTTGAAGTTTATATGAGCTAAGTAGCTAACCCATGATTGGGGCTAGGTGAGTTTGGTCCTCATTGCATTTGCATGGGTTTTTCCCCGTCCTTGACAGGTCCTTAATTGAATCGCCGCCCAAGCATATAGTAAATGGGCTTGTACAATTCCACAAATAAGGTTATTGCAGCTGGATCTGTGTCACTATCTAGAAGAGAAGGCTAATGTTTCTTACCTAGTCATTGTAAGTGGGTTGGTATATTACATGCAATGATGGAGGAAGCGTAACTGAGATTTACAGGTATGGCATCATTTTTGCACTTAATGACACAGACTCCACGTCTTAAAGTTGTGTGATTGTGTGAGATAATTGAATGATAAGCAAAAGTATGAAAGATATAGCATATATAAAGGTTTACGTAGTTCGGTCTAATGACCTTCGTCAACAATAAGAAAATCCTCAATG
This sequence comes from Quercus variabilis, assembly GCA_030445155.1. NCBI lineage: Eukaryota > Viridiplantae > Streptophyta > Magnoliopsida > Fagales > Fagaceae > Quercus > Quercus variabilis. Next base: position 54,620,371 of record CP129447.1, on the reverse strand, counting down.
ACTACATATGGTATTAATATAAGCAATACTTTTTACAATGAGCCTAATGTAGAGTTTATATACTAGAGAATATTTGACTTAGACTAAAAGTTATCCGTTTAGTGCTAAAAGTTATCCTAAGTTATGACACAGACTCCATATCCTAAGTTATCCGTTTAGTGCTAAAAGTTGGAACCTTTATTAAATTGTAGGGCTATGCACCATTTTCTGTTTCCACTAATCTAATTAAGGACCTAACGTTTTATAAAGTTTTAGAAGTAAATCATGGCTATTACACCATTTACTGATTCCACTAATTAATCTAACTAGTCGCAGACCCACGCATTGCGCATGATAATTTTTTAGATAAAATACTATTTTAGTCTCTAGACTTTATAAAGAGTTTCAAAAAAATATATAATTTTATCATATTTTTCATGATCTTGTCTATAACATTTTTTACATTATCATATATTTATTGGTTGATGATTTGCATAACATAGACATTAAATAAGAGGTAAAACTATTCATTGTGTATGAAGATTATGATTATATATATATATATATATATAATTTCCCTAGTTAGAGTTTAATTAGCTTTAAGTTTAAATTTTGTATTATTATATTAAATTGTTGATTATTGATTTAATTAAGTGAATGTAGTGGTTGTTTTTATTGCACTATAAAGTTTTCAATATCCTCTGCATAGCCATCTCTATTTTATTTCTTATTCCTCTCGACCATCTTTTTATTTTCCAAATAATGGTTATTAATTGACGTTTGATTTCATTTCTTTTTTTCTTCCTTCATTTATTCTTTATTATTTTGTATGTTCCCTTGCTAGTTGTAAATTTTATGGTTATCAAAATAGATATCATGGATGGCTTATATAGTTATAGCTATAATTACGTTAGTGGTATGTCAAAGGGTTTTTTTTTTTTTTTTCTTTTGAATTTTCAAGGAAATATGAAAGGCATTTCTTTAGTTTGGTCTCAATCAATTAAAACATCCATAATATATTAATGGAAGTAATAATGAGCCTTAAATATTTTTAATGTATGAAGTGGTTAGGTTAGTGGCATGTCAAAGGTTTTATACTAAAAAATTTAAAAATAATTCCAAGGAAATGTAAAAGGCCTTTTTTAGAAAAAAGAAGTTGTAACCTTTTGAATTGTAGAAATATGACTGTTTTACTTACCTTGTTTATAGATTTCATTATTAAGTTATAAACATCTAAATTAAAGTAAATGAATTTATAAATGCAAAATTATATATAAAGTTACAACCGCACAAGATAAATATGTATAGATAATTTTTTTTTTTAGTTCATGAATCATTATTTCATTTTTTTTACTTATAAATATCTAAATTAAAGTTTTTTTTTGAAAAAAAAAATCTAAATGAAAATAGATGAAAATCTAAAGGTAAAATTATATGAAAAGTTAAAACTACTCATGATGAACGTTTAACCACCAGTAGATGTGTGTTTTTTGAAGACTTAAAGTATACACAATTGCTTTAGTTGGAACTATATAACTATGCAAATATTGTTGCAAATGGTTCCACATTTGCAAATTATCAAGTTTGGTGGCCTTACAAAACAAATATTTCATTTTGCAAAATGCTTTACATGAACTCCTCTTTTGTGACAACTTTTTTTTTTCTTTTTGCCAAAACAACCTAAGAATATTAAGACTTAAGTTAACACATATGTTAGTTGTAAAACATGTCAATGATATGAAAAATAGAAATGTTTAAATATCTAAAAAACATTTTTAATTAGTAGATTGTAATATAAAACATTTTTTCTCAATATTTTATGTAACTTTTCCTATAAGATCAATATTGTCGACATCCTTTAAAGATGATACATAATATTTTTGAGAAGAAGATGCAGAGACTATGCTAACACATAATATAAAATTATTAAGTTTGCGTAATTTAAATTTGTGTCAAAAAAAAAATTAATGTATCTATGATAAAAGTTTTTTATCTAAATGATATATAGTAGTTCATATTTTTTTAGTCTTGATTCAAAAAGTTCATTCTCAATAGCTTTTTAAGTGTACAAATTGCTCAATCTATGGGCCTAGACACATTCAAAGGGTGCTATCTAAATTATAAATTATATGACCCTTTATCACACAAATATTTTGATTCCTCTAATGTATGGTAAAGGAAGGCAGGTTTGTGTCTAGCCATTTTCTTGATTTGTGCTGCATAATTTAATACTATAGAGGATATGATTGGATTTAAATGTTGAATAAAATAATATGAGAGGAAAAAAGAGTAAAAATAAAACATATAGCAATAAACATCAAATTATCCAAGTTATTCTATGTAATATAATAACATTATATTATTATATACTATATGTATAATGTAGTAGGATAATATTTAATCAAAGAGAATATAAAAGATAACAACTTAAAACACAAAACTAAATTATATCAACCCAAAGTAGAGTTCTAATAAACACAAAAATTCATCAACCTAAAGAATTGATGCAATAAAAATAAAAAAAATAAACAAAAAATGAAAAAAAAAATTGAGAGAGAGAGAGAGAGAGAGAGAGAGAGAGAGAGAGAAAAAAAACTAACCTTTTTTGTTTGAGAAAACTATGCATAGAATGAAAAAGAAAATGTCAAATTTATAGTAAGATGTTGAGAATAAGAAGAGTCAAAATAAACGAAAATGAAAAGATAGAGAAAAAATGATATTAAGGTAGAAAGTAGTGAGGAGATAAAGAGGCAAAAGGAAATGAAAGCTTTGGAAAATTAATAATAAAAATAATGATTAAAAGATATTTTAATTTTTAAATAATAATTAAGTCACCTTAAATGAGAAAATATTTAAAAAATTATAAGAAAAATTGAAAAGAAAAAAAATGATGATGTGGCTGCTGATGTGGCTCAACGTGAGTGTAGCAACATTAAATGCTACGTTTCAGCTTTTAGTAATATATAGAATATTTAATCAAAGAGAATATAAAAAGATAACAACTTAAAACACAAAACTAAATTATATCAACCCAAAGTAGAGTTCTAATAAACACAAAAATTCATCAACCTAAAGAATTGATGCAATAAAAATAAAAAAATAAACAAAAAATGAAAAAAAAATTGAGAGAGAGAGAGAGAGAGAGAGAGAGAGAGAGAGAGAAAGAAAACTAACCTTTTTTGTCTGAGAAAACTATGCATAGAATGAAAAAGAAAATGTCAAATTTATAGTAAGATGTTGAGAATAAGAAGAGTCAAAATAAACGAAAGTGAAAAGATAGAGAAAAAATGATATTAAGGTAGAAAGTAGTGGGGAGATAAAGAGGCAAAAGGAAATGAAAGTTTTGGAAAATTAATAATAAAAATAATGATTAAAAGATATTTTAATTTTTAAATAATAATTAAGTCACCTTAAATGAGAAAATATTTAAAAAATTATAAGAAAAATTGAAAAGAAAAAAAAAATGATGATGTGGCTGCTGATGTGGCTCAACGTGAGTGTAGCAACATTAAATACTACGTTTCAGCTTTTAGTAATATATAGATAAATGAGAAAATATTTAAAAAATTATAAGAAAAATTGAAAAGAAAAAAAATGATGATGTGGCTGCTGATGTGGCTCAACGTGAGTGTAGCAACATTAAATGCTACGTTTCAGCTTTTAGTAATATATAGAATATTTAATCAAAGAGAATATAAAAGATAACAACTTAAAACACAAAACTAAATTATATCAACCCAAAGTAGAGTTCTAATAAACACAAAAATTCATCAACCTAAAGAATTGATGCAATAAAAATAAAAAAATAAACAAAAAATGAAAAAAAAAATTGAGAGAGAGAGAGAGAGAGAGAGAGAGAGAGAGAGAAAGAAAACTAACCTTTTTTGTCTGAGAAAATTATGCATAGAATGAAAAAGAAAATGTCAAATTTATAGTAAGATGTTGAGAATAAGAAGAGTCAAAATAAACGAAAATGAAAAGATAAAGAAAAAATGATATTAAGGTAGAAAGTAGTGGGGAGATAAAGAGGCAAAAGGAAATGAAAGTTTTGGAAAATTAATAATAAAAATAATGATTAAAAGATATTTTAACTTTTAAATAATAATTAAGTCACCTTAAATGAGAAAATATTTAAAAAATTATAAGAAAAATTGAAAAGAAAAAAAATGATGATGTGGCTGCTGATGTGGCTCAACGTGAGTGTAGCAACATTAAATACTACGTTTCAGCTTTTAGTAATATATAGATAAATGAGAAAATATTTAAAAAATTATAAGAAAAATTGAAAAGAAAAAAAATGATGATGTGGCTACTGATGTGGCTCAACGTGAGTGTAGCAACATTAAATGCTACGTTTCAGCTTTTAGTAATATATAGAATATTTAATCAAAGAGAATATAAAAGATAACAACTTAAAACACAAAACTAAATTATATCAACCCAAAGTAGAGTTCTAATAAACACAAAAATTCATCAACCTAAAGAATTGATGCAATAAAAATAAGAAAATAAACAAAAAATGAAAAAAAAAAATTGAGAGAGAGAGAGAGAGAGAGAGAGAGAGAGAGAAAGAAAACTAACCTTTTTTGTCTGAGAAAACTATGCATAGAATGAAAAAGAAAATGTCAAATTTATAGTAAGATGTTGAGAATAAGAAGAGTCAAAATAAACGAAAATGAAAAGATAGAGAAAAAATGATATTAAGGTAGAAAGTAGTGGGGAGATAAAGAGGCAAAAGGAAATGAAAGTTTTGGAAAATTAATAATAAAAATAATGATTAAAAGATATTTTAATTTTTAAATAATAATTAAGTCACCTTAAATGAGAAAATATTTAAAAAATTATAAGAAAAATTGAAAAGAAAAAAAAATGAAGATGTGGCTGCTGATGTGGCTCAACGTGAGTGTAGCAACATTAAATACTACGTTTCAGCTTTTAGTAATATATAGATTAAGGACCTCATATGAAACCTTTAATGAAGTGTTAGAAACAAATCATAACCATTACATCAATTACTAATTCCACTAATCTAAGGACCTCATATGGAACCTTTGATAAATTGTCAGAAATAAATCGTGGCAATTAAACCATTTGCCGATTACACTATTCAGATTCTTTAAAAAAAAGAAGAAAAAAAAATTGCAAACTTCGCAGCAATTCCACTATTAGTAATCCAACAAGGACACAATTGCATTATGAGGTTCTAGTGATGAACGGCATGACTTTATAGCAATATAGGCCCTGGCTAGTGACAAACATAGTTTTCTCCTGATCTTCCTTCTTCATTAGGATCTGGTTATAACCTGATAAAGCATCTATGAAAGTTAGCAATTCATGACCAGTTGTTGAATCAACAAGCTGGTCAATTCTGGGAAGGGGAAAACTATCTTTAGGGCATGCATTGTTTAAGTCTGTGAAGTCCATACACATTCTCAACTTTCCATTGGACTTTTTTACCATGACAACATTGGTAAGCCATTCGGGATAGTAAACCTCTCGAATAAATTCGGCGGCTAAAAACTTTTCCACCTCTTCCATAACTGCTTTGTTTCGCTCTAGGGCAAATACTCGTCTCTTCTGTTGAACGGGCTTCTTTGTTGGGTCGACATTGAGACTGTGCTCTATGTTGGGGCCCTTTTTACCGTGTTGGGCTGGGCTGCCCCTTTGTGGTTGTAGGCCCAAGTGTTCTGGGTTGTGGGAGTCGAGACCAGTCCAACTGAAACTCAACTTGGCCGGCTTGTGCACAAACTAGGCCTCGTTTGCCAGGAGAGTGCTTGTGGCAGGCAGAGCTGTTTCAGAGAAGCTTGTGGCAGACAAACATAATTGATAAAAACTGAACAATGTATTCTAGAATGACCAGATAGTTCTTTTGATAGTGAATGACCAAATGATCCACAATCATAATAATATTAACAATTTTTGACAAATAAAATAGTAAGGGCAAATGGTAATAAAGATTAATCAACAAATAAAGGAAATAAGTCCAGTTCAGTCCGCGGGAGCAAGGTCAAGGAGGAAGAATGCCTCTTCTCAACACGATTAACCTCTAAGGAAAAGAATTCCTGCTATGGAAATTAATGGGTTTGAGGGAGGCGGACCTGAATGGACAATGCCCAGGACAATTATAGAAGAGAGCAGGGATTTGAGAGGGAGAGAAGGGAAGGGACCTACCGGTGCATGCCACTAACACTTGCTCTTTTCTCTCTGTCTTTCTCTCCTTTTTAGTATTTCCTTAGTGATTTCCACAATTGTAGTTTTTAGTATTTTGCTTCCCCTGTTTTCCTAAGTATGTCTTAGAGTCTTTTTCTTTACGTTGTGTTGCATTGCCCTCATTGTTGTTGTTTCTGTACACGGCAGAGGCTTCCTTCTTATAGTGCCTACCGTGACCAGATTTTACTATTCTACCCCTTAACCACCTTTATCTGGTGTGGGCGTACTTGCCGACCATCACTGTTCCATCTGCGAGTTCCCTTGTTACAAACAAAGACAACTATTTTGTCTGTTAGTCTGTCGTGACACCTTTTCCCACCGCAGTAATGTTTCTCTCTCTCTATCTCTCATGGCATGCACCTATTGGTTCCAACTCAGCCTTGCCTATTTTGGGTGGTATGTCATCCCAGCAGGACGTATCCCTCAAAAGAGCTTGAGCAGGAACCTCAAAACAGGTCTTCCCCTCTCCCCACCTCCAAACCATACCCTCTTACCTCTGACCCATGACCCCACCATGTCCCGTATTGGCTGGGTACAAGCTGGTGATGCCTGGGCCTTACGCGTGCATATGTCTGAAATTTGCCTGCTGTTCATGCATCTGTCATGGACTGGAGACTTTGCCTGTATTGCCTGCCGTTCGTTTCTAGCTTTTCACGAGTTGCTACTCTGATTTCCCGCTCTTATAAGGTCTAGGCTTTACCGAGTACTAGGCTTTGCGTTCTCTTCAACCCAATTCTTTAATTGCCTTAGCTTCCTACCGCATCACTCGGCATTTCCTGCCGTGGCAATTTGTTCCTGCTGGGCCTCTTTTCAGGCCTGCCATTCCTTTCTTTCCCCCAGTGGCTCAATATAGCCACTGGTGTTCTCACTTATGGGCTCTAGTGTCCCTTTCTTTTCCCTTTGGCCTTTCCAGCCCATTTACTTCCTTTGGACTTCCTCAGTCCATTTATTAGCTCTGCATCCCGTTTTGGGAGCATTTCTATATAAAAATCTGAATTATTTTGTGGACATGGAGTTTTCTATATCCAATTTCATTGACTTTTATCAAATTGAATCGTTTCATGTATGTATATGAATTTGGATCCTTGTTTCACAGTGCACTGGTCATTACTATCTATACTCTTCTACTACCTTGTCTCGTTAGACTCCCTTGTCCTGTTATGGGTGCATTTCCATATAAAAATCTAATTTTTTTATTATTTTACTTATTTATTTGTTTTGTGGAAATGGGGGTTTCCATATCCAATTCCATCACCTTTTATCAAATTGAACCCTTCATGTGAGTATATGAATTTGGACGCTTCTTTCACAATGCATTGGCCAGTACTATTTGTACTCTATGCTTCCTTGTCTTGTTAGGTTTCCTTGTCACATTATGACTGCATTTCCTTATAAAAATCTAAATTTTTTTGTGGACATGGGGTTTTCCATATTCAATTCCATTGACTTTTATCAAATTGAATCATTTCATGTGTGCATATGAATTTGGATGCTTCTTTCGTGGTGCATTGACCATTACTATTTGTATTCTTCTGCTGCCTTATCCCATTATGGATGCATTTCTTTATAAAAATCTAAATTTTCTTTTGGATAGGGGGTTTTCCATATTTGATTCCATCGATTCTTATTAAATTGAATCCCTTCATATTTGTATGTGAATTTGAATGCTTCTTTCATAGTGCACTAGCCAATTTTGTACTCTTCTACTCCCTTGTCCCATTAGACTCCCTTGTCCCATTTTAGGTGTATTTCTACATAAAAATCTGTATTTTTTTGTGGACATGGGGTTTTCCATATCCAATTCCATTGACTTTTATCAAATTGAATCATTTCATGTGTGTATATGAATTTGGATCCTTGTTTCACAATGCACTAGTCATTACCATCTGTACTCTTCTGCTCCCTTGTCTTGTTGGTCTCTCTTTCCAATTTTGTACTCTTCTACTCCCTTGTCCCATTAGACTCCCTTGTCCCATTTTAGGTGTATTTCCACATAAAATTCTGTATTTTTTTGTGGACATGGGGTTTTCCATATCCAATTCCATTGACTTTTATCAAATTGAATTATTTCATGTGTGTATATGAATTTGGATCCTTGTTTCACAATGCACTAGTCATTACCATCTGTACTCTTCTGCTCCCTTGTCTTGTTGGTCTCTCTTTCCAATTTTGTACTCTTCTACTCCCTTGTCCCATTAGACTCCCTTGTCCCATTTTAGGTGTATTTCCACATAAAAATCTGTATTTTTTTGTGGACATGGGGTTTTCCATATCCAATTCCATTGACTTTTATCAAATTGAATCATTTCATGTGTGTATATGAATTTGGATCCTTGTTTCACAATGCACTAGTCATTACCATCTATACTCTTCTGCTCCCTTGTCTTGTTGGTCTCTCTTTCCAATTTTGTACTCTTCTACTCCCTTGTCCCATTAGACTCCCTTGTCCCATTTTAGGTGTATTTCCACATAAAAATCTGTATTTTTTTGTGGACATGGGGTTTTCCATATCCAATTCCATTGACTTTTATCAAATTGAATCATTTCATGTGTGTATATGAATTTGGATCCTTGTTTCACAATGCACTAGTCATTACCATCTGTACTCTTCTACTCCCTTGTCTTATTGGTCTCTCTTTCCAATTTTGTACTCTTCTACTCCCTTGTCCCATTAGACTCCCTTATCCCATTTTAGGTGTATTTCCACATAAAAATCTGTATTTTTTTGTGGACATGGGGTTTTCCATATCCAATTCCATTGACTTTTATCAAATTGAATCATTTCATGTGTGTATATGAATTTGGATCCTTGTTTCACAATGCACTAGTCATTACCATCTGTACTCTTCTGCTCCCTTGTCTTGTTGGTCTCTCTTTCCAATTTTGTACTCTTCTACTCCCTTGTCCCATTAGACTCCCTTGTCCCATTTTAGGTGTATTTCCACATAAAAATCTGTATTTTTTCGTGGACATGGGGTTTTCCATATCCAATTCCATTGACTTTTATCAAATTGAATCATTTCATGTGTGTATATGAATTTGGATCCTTGTTTCACAATGCACTAGTCATTACCATCTGTACTCTTCTGCTCCCTTGTCTTGTTGGTCTCTCTTTCCAATTTTGTACTCTTCTACTCCCTTGTCCCATTAGACTCCCTTGTCCCATTTTAGGTGTATTTCCACATAAAAATCTGTATTTTTTTGTGGACATGGGGTTTTCCATATCCAATTCCATTGACTTTTATCAAATTGAATCATTTCATGTGTGTATATGAATTTGGATCCTTGTTTCACAATGCACTAGTCATTACCATCTGTACTCTTCTGCTCCCTTGTCTTATTGGTCTCTCTTTCCAATTTTGTACTCTTCTACTCCCTTGTCCCATTAGACTCCCTTATCCCATTTTAGGTGTATTTCCACATAAAAATCTATATTTTTTTGTGGACATGGGGTTTTCCATATCCAATTCCATTGACTTTTATCAAATTGAATCATTTCATGTGTGTATATGAATTTGGATCCTTGTTTCACAATGCACTAGTCATTACCATCTGTACTCTTCTGCTCCCTTGTCTTGTTGGTCTCTCTTTCCAATTTTGTACTCTTCTACTCCCTTGTCCCATTAGACTCCCTTGTCCCATTTTAGGTGTATTTCCACATAAAAATCTGTATTTTTTCGTGGACATGGGGTTTTTCATATCCAATTCCATTGACTTTTATCAAATTGAATCATTTCATGTGTGTATATGAATTTGGATCCTTGTTTCACAATGCACTAGTCATTACCATCTGTACTCTTCTGCTCCCTTGTCTTGTTGGTCTCTCTTTCCAATTTTGTACTCTTCTACTCCCTTGTCCCATTAGACTCCCTTGTCCCATTTTAGGTGTATTTCCACATAAAAATCTGTATTTTTTTGTGGACATGGGGTTTTCCATATCCAATTCCATTGACTTTTATCAAATTGAATCATTTCATGTGTGTATATGAATTTGGATCCTTGTTTCACAATGCACTAGTCATTACCATCTGTACTCTTCTGCTCCCTTGTCTTGTTGGTCTCTCTTGTCTTGTTATGGGTGCATTTCCATATAAAAATCTGATTTTTTTTTTTTTTTTTTTTGTGGAAATGGGGGTTTCCATATCCAATTCCATCAACTTTTATCAAATTGAATCCCTTCATGTGAGTATATGAATTTGGATGCTTTTTTCATAGTGCATTGGCCATTACTATTTGTACTCTATGCTCCCTTGTCCCATAATGGATGCATTTCCATATAAAAATATAAATTTTTTGTGGACATGGGGTTTTCCATATCCAATTCCTTCAAATTTTATCAAATTGAATCCCTTCATGTGTGCATATGAATTTGGATGCTTCTTTCACAGTGCACTAACCATTACTATTTGTATTCTTTTGTTGCCTTGTCCCGTTATGGATGCATTTCCTTATAAAAATCTAAATTTTTTTTTTGGACAGGGGGTTTTCCATATTCGATTCCATCGATTTTTATCAAATTGAATCCCTTCATATGTGTATGTGAATTTGGAAGCTTCTTTCACAGTGCGCTAGCCAATTTTGTACTCTTCTACTCCCTTGTCCCGTTAGGCTCCCTTGTCCCGTTTTTGGAGCATTTCCATATAAAAATCTGAATTATTTTGTGGACATGGAGTTTTCTATATCCAATTTCATTGACTTTTATCAAATTGAATTGTTTCATGTGTGTATATGAATTTGGATCCTTGTTTCACAATGCACTGGTCATTACTATCTATACTCTTCTACTACCTTGTCTCGTTAGACTCCCTTGTCCTGTTATGGGTGCATTTCCATATAAAAATCTGATTTTTTTTATTATTTTTTATTATTTTACTTATTTATTTGTTTTGTGGAAATGGGGGTTTCCATATCCAATTCCATCACCTTTTATCAAATTGAACCCTTCATGTGAGTATATGAATTTGGATGCTTCTTTCACAGTGCATTGGCCAATACTATTTGTAATATATGCTTCCTTGTCTTGTTAGGTTTCCTTGTCCCATTATGACTGCATTTCCTTATAAAAATCTAAATTTTTTTGTGGACATGGGGTTTTCCATATTCAATTCCATTGACTTTTATGAAATTGAATCATTTCATGTGTGCATATGAATTTGGATGCTTCTTTCGTGGTGCACTGACCATTACTATTTTTATTCTTCTGCTGCCTTATCCCATTATGGATGCATTTCTTTATAAAAATCTAAATTTTCTTTTGGATAGGGGGTTTTCCATATTTGATTCCATCGATTTTTATTAAATTGAATCCCTTCATATTTGTATGTGAATTTGGATGCTTCTTTCATAGTGCACTAGCCAATTTTGTATTCTTCTACTCCCTTGTCCCATTAGACTCCCTTGTCCCATTTTAGGTGTATTTCCACATAAAAATCTGTATTTTTTTGTGGACATGGGGTTTTCCATATCCAATTCCATTGACTTTGGAATTGATGGTAAGGCTTGACTCACACTATTCACTATAGCATCTTCTATCTTCCAACTTTTGACAGTCTTGACACTATCCAAAAAAAAATACCTATTAGCGACCAAGAATTTTTGACGGACCCAAAATGCCCTCTCAAAAAATCTTATTTGTAATGGCAAAATAAAGCTCTCGCAAATACTTGGTAAAATGAGAAATATTTGTGACCAACAAGAAAAGCTGTCGCAATTATGTGTTATAACCATCACAAATATTAATATTTTGGAGGGAAATTTTCCCTCCATATTATTTGCGAGGGACAATTAAAAATCTCTCGCAAAAAGTGTATTATTTGTTATGGTTAAAAAAAGGCCGTCATTAATACTAAATTATTTGCAAGGGCTAGGATTGACCTTCACAAATAATCATTAAAATGTCAAAATTTTTAGAGGGAAATGTTTCCACCAAATTATTTCCAAGGGACAATAAAAATTCCTTGCAAAAAGTTTATTTTTTGTGTAGGTTAAAAATATACCCTTACTAATACTAAATTATTTGCAAGGGTCACGATTGACCTTCGCAAAAAATCATTAAAATATTCTCTTTTTTTTTGGGAGATAAAAGTTATTCTATTCAAAGAAAAATAAAAAGAAACTTATAAACATACAGCACTTTGTATTCTTTAGATGAACCATTTGTTTACAGTCTAAAAAAAAACATTTTATGTACATCTTATATAAGAAAGGTTTGTCCTTATTTTCTAAACAATTGTACCCATAAAAAAATAATAGCACTTTCAACTTTAAAATGGTAGGCTAAAATTCAAGAATTTTAGCCTTTTGTACTCTCCCTCTCTCTCTCTCTCTCTCTCTCTCTCTCTCTCTCTCTCTCTCAAAAGTGAATAAAAATTTCTTCCAATTAAAATAATGCATAAAATATGAGTTTATAGATCAAATGATAAATTACATCCAATTGGCATGAAAATTGGCATGCATGTTAAGAACATATAAAACATGTAATCCAATGGTTGGATTTTCAAAATATAAATTCAATAATAAGTTATTGGGTGATGTATCATTTTTTAAAGTTACATCGTGTGTAACTTGAACCCAAACTCTATATTTCTTAATTCGATGTGAATTTTGACAAATTCACCGTTAGATTATATTATCTTCATATATTTTTCATACTTATAAAATTTCAAGGTGATCAAATATTAATTTTCATGTCATCAATCATATGTTTAAATTCAAGCTTTTATAGTTTAAAATAATGCATAAAAAAATGAGTTTATAGATCAAACTGTAAATTATATTTGATTGGCATGAAAATTGGCATGCATGTTAAGAACATATAGAGCATGAAATCCAATAGTTGGATTTTCAAAATATAAATTCAATAATAAGTTATTGGGTGGTGTAACATTTTTTAAAATTACATCAAGTGTAACTTGAACCCAACCCTATATTTCTTAATTCGATGTGAATTTTGACAAATCTACCATGAGATTACATTATCTTCATATATTTTTCATTCTTACAAAATTCCAAGGTAATCAAAGATTAATAGTCATGTCATCAATCAATTGTTTAGATTCAAGTTTTAGTAGTTTTAAATAATGCATAAAAGATGAGTTTATAGATCAAATGGTAAATTACATCCGATTGGCATGAAAATTAGCGTGTATGTTAAGACCATATAGAACATGTAATCTAACAGATGGATTTTCAAAACATGAATTCAATAATAAGTTTTTGAGTGGTGTAACATTTTTTAGAATTACATTACGTGTAACTCGAACCTAACCCCATATTTCTTAATTCAATGAGAATTTTGATAAATCTACCATCAGATTACATTATCTTCACATATTTTTCATACTTACAAAATTTTAAGGTGATAAAAGATTAATAGTCATTTCATCAATCAATTGTCTAAATTCAAGTTTTAGTAGTTTAAAATAATGCATAAAATATGAGTTTATAGATCAAATGGTAAATTACATCCGATTAACATGAAAATTGGCATGCATGTTAAGACTATATAAAACATCTAATCCAACGGTTGGATTTTCAAAATATGAATTCAATAATAAGTTATTGGGTGGTGTAACAATTTTTAGAGTTATGCCAAGTGTAACTTGAACCCAACATTATATTTCTTAATTCAATGTGAATTTTGACAAATTTACTGCTAGATTACATTATCTTCATACATTTTTCATGGTTAAAAAATTTCAAAGTGATCAAAGATTAATAGGCATGTCATCAATCAATTGTTTAAATTCAAATTTTTGTAGTTCAAAATAATGCATAAAAGATGAGTTTATAGAACAAATGGTAAATTACATCTAATTGGCATGGAAATTGGCATGCATATTAAGAACATATAGAACATGTAATCCAACGATTGGATTTTCGAAATATGAATGCAATAATAAGTTATTGGATGGTATAACATTTTTTTAGTTACATCAGGTATAACTTGAACCCAACCCTATATTTCTTAATTCGATATGAATTTTGACAAATTTACCATTAAATTACATTATCTTCATATATTTTTCATACTTACAAAATTTCAAGGTGATCGAAGATTAATAGCCACATCATCAAAATTTTATATTTATTACTATTTTTTTTTTTTTTTTGAGGGATAAGTTATATGTATTAACTATTAAGCACTCTCATATCTTGCTGGTTAGACCATGAAATACTTTTACAATTTTTTTTTTCTTTTACCAAATAATGTATTTGCAGATTTTATGCACAAATTTTTATTCAGCGTATGTGTAGAAAATATTTGCATACTAATTGATGAAGTGCAAATCGTCAGTCTTATAAGTTCATCTAGATGGAACCGAGTCCTCGTCAACTATCTCTACAAATGTAGAACAATGGCTCCTTTAAGGTGGTCACCGGTGTGGTGCCTATCACCACGTCTCCGATGCCAAAGTCAGTATATAGGAGTTTTTAGAGAATAATAAGAGAGTTCAGAATATCAATGAATACCTTTTAGATGAGTTTTTTCTTTTTTTTACCTAGTTTGTCTCTGATCAGTGTCTATATATATGGTTTCATGGTTCATAGCCATTAGGGTCTTAATTATGGCTTTAGTGCCCTTTTGTAACACCTCGGGGCTCATGAATATGGGTTTTAATGAGGCTCCAAAGGTCTGCCCACTAATTGGTAACTCTCTGCGGCATTGAATGCTCTTATTAATGGTTATCTTGTGTTCTTCTGTGTCCTGCCAAGGTGGACAAGTATATTTGATGAAATCGTCCAAGGGAGGTAAGTTCGACAGTCCCATTAGCTACACCCCCGGGTTCTATGGTCGTCGTGGTGTGTCATGACAACCATCAGAAGATGAAAGGTTTTTTTATCAGACATGGCTCTTGGGATTTCGCTCCACATTTAATGCGGGGTGGTGGCATCACACACATTGTGGCCATGTGACGTGTTCTGACCAGTGAAGTTAATGCTCCAATTGTGTGACTCTTGGCTTTCCTACTGAATTTCAATTTTTGTGCCTTGGTTCTTAAACTTCTCTTCCTTTCATTTCTCCCTTCACTTTCTCCAACTCCCAATCATTGCTCTGTGCTTCTTCTACTCCGACCTTTTCTTGTGATTTTTCTTTAAGCTGTTGCGTTTTGTGGTTGAGCTTGTGCACTCTATGGTTGCTTTCCTTTTGAGGTACGTTTCTCCTTTCCCTTCGCTTTTCTATGGTATGGATAAATGGTGCTTGATTTTCTGATTTTGTTCCCCTTTTTCTTTTTCCTTTTTTTTTTTGTTTTGTTTTGTTTTGTTTTGTTTTGGGGCTTTTTAGGATTGTCCTCCCTTTCTGTTTTCTGGGTTTCCATTAGTAGCTCTGAGGTTAGGATAGCTTGCCCCTCAATCTCATTTCTTTTTGCGCATTTGGGGGGGATCTTCAGGTGTTTTTCCATACCTTGAAAATTTTGTCTTTAAGGGTAGTAGTTTAAGCGTTGCATTGGCTGATTTGCTACCCTTGCTCCGTCAATCAATTGCTTGCTTTGAGGGTTTAGTGAGGGGGCGAAGAGTAATGTCTGAGGTGAGATCAAGTGAGTTAGAGACCAAGTTGTCGCCTAGCAACGAACATGTGGAAGGAGATACTGCCATCTCCATCCCTCGTGAGATTAGGGCTTTCCATGCCCTTAGGGAGGTATGTGGTCTAAACAATGAGACACTCTCCAGATTCAGGGGTAGATTCCAATTCCATGATAGGGATAGGGTTCGTCTTCCTAATGAGGAGGAACGAGCTTTCCACTTCTCGCCTGGGGAGGTATGCTTCTATGAGGCTACTTTCCTAAACGAGCTTAGATTCCCCATCCACCCATTTATTATGGAGTTTCTAGGCCATTTCGACATTGCTCCTGCGTAGCTTATGCCCAATTCATGGAAGATAGTAATTAGTTGTATGGAGATATAGCTGGCTGCTACTGATGGGGATATGATTAAGGTGGACGAACTTGCCTATTTGTATCGTTTAAAGAAATCCAAAAAACATGGGTATTACGAACTAGTGCCTTAGGAGAGGAAGACTAGGATCGTCCAGGACCTGCCTTCGTCATTCAGATACTGGAAGTCCCGATTCTTTTTTGTGTCCGAGGATGACTGGGAGACTCCCTCTAACGAGGTTTGGGGTGATATCCCTAGGTTACTCCGTCGGTGGAGAACCACGAACCTAGGTGCGTCGTTATTTCTACCAGTTCTTCAATCTTCATTCTTTTCGTGTTCATTATATCATCACTAACTCTATTTGTTCATTGTCACATGCAATTAAGAAACGGCCCAAGCTTAAAAGCAGGTACAAGAAACGTGTTGAGGCTGGTATTAAGTAAGCGAAGTCTATTGACGACTTTGATGATTTGGTCGACCCTCACACTTTGGCTTTGCACTGCCTTGGCCTAGAGCCCTCTACTTCTTGCGAAATATAGAAATCGAGGAGAAAAAGAGTAAGTGTTCATTTGGCTCGTCATTGTTGTTGTTTTCTTTTTTTTCATTTTTTGTGCTAAATGTTTTTAACAAGTATTCTCCTTTTGTAGGGATGAAAACGAAGTTCAACCAAGGACATACGCATGAATGAGGGCTAAGAAGAACAAGTCCCTTTCCAATCTTGGGGCCAGAGCTATGCGTGTGATGGATAAGGGGACCTCTATCACTCCAACTACCCCAGCTACTCCTGGCACTGAGACGACGAGGACAGCCTCCTCGGCTACCTTGGTTGAAGAGATTATTCCTTCCCAGAGTAAGAGGTAGCGTACTGAGGATAAATTGAAGGATAAGGCTGACTCTCGATCGTCCAGTGTCGGGGATGATGCTCGGGTCGAGCTGGCATAAGCACAAGAGATCTTTACTACTGAAGAGATGAAGTTATTCTCGGGCACGTCTCCTAACGAGGTTGTGGGTCATCATCTCCACAAGCTCTTTCCCCCCCCCCCTTTTTTTTTGCATTGTTCTGAGGTCTGGTTCCTTTTTCCAGGTGTTGGGGCAAAGCCTTCACATTACCTCTGACTATCTTACTCAGGAGACCAAGGTCAAGTCTGCAATGTCCAGGGTGGACGCTTTAGAGTCAGAGAACTCCAAACTGAAGAAGGATCTGATCGTCGCTATGGACAAGGCTAATACCATCAAGGAAAGAGTTAAGGGCCTTTCCGACGATCTAAGGGCGGAAAAGCATCTAACTTTGGAGAAGGACGAGCAGCTTCTGGCCACGAGGGAAAAAATCAAGACAATTGCTGCAAAGTTCGTAGAGGCTTTCCAGACGACAGAGGAGTATAACACTATTCTCTTCAGCTGGTACTTCAAAGGTTTCTAGCTCCTGAGGCGGTATCTTGCCAAGCATCCCGTCGAAGTGGACTTTGAGAGCTTAGACCTTGAAGAAATGGACAAGGAGATGGCTGCTGATGAAGCTTCTCAATCCATGGCTCTTGAGGGTGCTGCTCCTGGGGACGCTCCTTTGCTTCCAGCCGATAACGACATAGCTACAGACGCCTGAACCTGTTTTACTGCCCTTTTTTTTTAATGACCGGTGTGTTTTGGGCTTTTTAATTTTAATTTCAGAACAATATTTTCATTCTAACTTAAGAACAATGTTTTTGCTCAGTGTTTATGGGCTTTTACTTATCATGTTGAAACAATGTTGGTTGCCCATAGTTTTTAGGCCTTCAGTTATATCAATACTTTTTATACTTACTTGTCTTCATTCTTGTCTTTGCACGATCTTTATCTGCTTTATTCCTTTGGTTGTTTCTTCTTCGTCAATAGCTTGTATTGTTTGTTAGGCTTACACTCATTGGAGTGGTATTACTCCGTCAATAACTTACACCCGTCTAGGCGGAATTTTGTTACCTAGCCCATTTTTGTGACTTATACCCATTTCAGGGATCTTGTCATTTTTGGTTTCGTCAGTAACTTACATCCATCTAGGCAGAATTTTGTTACTTGGCCAATTTTTGTGACTTACACTCATTTAAAGGATCTTGCCATTTTTTGCTTCATCAGTAACTTACATCCATCTAGGCGGAATCTTGTTACTTAGCCAATTTTGTGTAACTTACACCCATTTAAGGGATTTTGACATTCTTTGGATTCGTCAGTAACTTACATCCGTCTAGGCGAAATCTTGTTACTTAACCAATTTTTTGGCTTTTAAGCTACTAGGTTTGCTTGCATTAAGTCATTAGCTAAATAGTTCTTTCATTGCTTTCAAAAATGAATACAATTGGCTGTTACATCTATTGGTGGTACTTCTTCAAGTGCTCAATATTCCATGGTCGTTGTAGTCTCTGCCCGTCTAAGGTCTCTAGGTGATAACTACTTTGTCTGGAGTAATAGACGACCTAGTAGGGTCCTTCCCAGGTTGGACCGAGTTTCCCCTGGCAGGGTCTTTGGTTGTTAGGGTGACTTTGCACAGGACAAGGTCCCCTATGTCAAGTGGTCTAAGCTTCAACTCTCTTGTTGTAGTACTCGGCCCTCTTTTGCCGGTACTTCATCATTCTATTAGAAGCTCCATCTCTGACCTCGTCCAGGTAGTCCAAGTTGACCTTTAGTTAATCATCATTGCTCTCCTCGTGGAACATCTCTCATCTGATGCTGGTTATTCCCACCTCAATTAGGATTACTGCTACGATGCCGTAAGTGAGCCTGAAAAGGGTTTCTCCTATTGGGGTTCTTACTGTAGTCTTGTAAGCTCACAAGACATTGGACAATTCCTCGAGCCAAGCTCCCTTAGTGTTGTCCAACCTGGCTTTGATGATCTTGAGTAGTGTTCGATTAGTCATCTCCGTTTGTCTGTTTACTTGTGGATGTCCTGGGGATGAAAAATGGTTCTTGATCCCTAGACTTAAACAAAAATCCCTAAAGCCTTGATTGTCGAACTACCGCCCATTATTTGATATGATCATCCATGGAATCTCAATCCTGCAAATTATATTCTTCCATAAGAAACTCTAGATTTTTGCCTCAATGATGGTCGACAATGCCTCTACTGCAACCCATTTTGTGAAGTAGTCGATAACGACTAGTAGAAACTTTACCTGTCCCTTACCTTAGGGCAACGAGCCGACGATGTCAATTCCCCATTATGCAAATGGCCAAGGGGAAGCTATCATCTCAGTCTCTGAGCTGAAAGGCGCTGGATATTCCCAAACTTTTGGCATTTGTCGCACTTCTTGACGAGCTCCCTTGCGTCCACCTGCATAGTAGGCCAGAAGTAACTTATTTAGATAACTTGGCTTACCAAGGATCTAGGGCCTGCATGATCTCCACAAATTCGTTCATGGATCTCTTCCATAGTATACTTGGCTTCTTCTTCGTTGACACACTTCAAGTAGGGCATGGAGAAGCCTCTCTTGTACAAGGTGTCATTTAAGATCGTGAATCTGGCTGCTCTCTTTCTGACCTTCTTGGCCTCCTTAACGTCTTGCGGAAGGCGTCCGTCTTGGAGGGGGGACATTTAGCTGCTTGTGCTCTAGATTACAAAGGTAGAGACTTCTTCAATGCTGGGGTGTTTCTGGACTTCTATCTCTAGGCCCGTGCTCGTTGATCTTTCTTCTGACAATGCTTGCCTCACAATCTCGTATGCTACCTATTTTGGCTTCTTGGGATCTCCACGAATTCCACCCTATCAAATTCCAGTGTTAAGTACTTTGTCAGCTTGAGGTATTTTTGCATTCTCTCCTCTTTTACTTCATATTCCTCCTTTATCTGCCCTATTACCAGCTTAGAATCACTCTGGAGGAGCAAGTTTTTAGCTCCTAGTGCTTTTTTGACCCTTAGCCCTATTAATATTCCCTCGTACTCGGCTTCGTAATTGGTGGTTGAAAATTATAGCTGGACCTCGTATTTAATCATTTCTTTATCTGGTGTGATGATGACGATCCATACTCCTCCCCTCTTTTAGGCTGACAAACCATCAGTTTGTATCGTCCATTGTTCTATTTCGTTAGGGAGGCTATCCTTGTCTGCGATGGTGAACTTGACGATGGAGTCCACCAATGTCTGCACTTTAATAGCTATCCTGGGGTGGTACTCAATGACAAACTGGCTAAGCTCGATCACCCACTGGACCATTCTCCCTGCTGCCTCAAGCTTGTTCATGGACTTCTTAATGGATTGGTCCGTCATTACCAGGATGGAGTTTGCCTAAAAATAAGGTCACAGTTTACGTAAAGCTACTATTAATGCGAATGCGATCTTCTCAATCCTTGGGTACTTGGCTTCTTCCCCTTGGAAAGCTTGGTTGACGTAGTAGATTGGGAGCTGTTTCCTATCTTCTTCTCAAATCAGGGTTTCACTCATGCTTGTAGATGATACTGCAAGATACAAATACAGGTTTTCTTCCTCTCTAGACGGACTTAAGAGGCATGGATTGCTCAAGTAGCACTTGAGTTCTTGAAAAGCTACCTAACATTCGTCTGTCCAAGCAAAAGCTCGCTTCAATGTCTTAAAGAAGGTTAAGCATTTATTTGGCTCTCTAGAGACAAACCTATTGAATGCCACTATCCTTCCTGTGAACTTCTAGACTTCTTTGACAGTCTTTGGCGACGTCATGTTAAGTATGGCTCGCACCTTCTCTGGGTTTACTTCTATTCCCCTTTGGAACACCATGAACCCCAAGAACTTCCCCGAGGCTACTCCAAAGGCACATTTACTGGGGTTCAACTTCATCTGGTACTGCCTAAGTGTGGTGAACATCTCTCTGAGATCGTCTAGATGAGCAAGCTCTTCTTTACTCTTGATGAGCATGTCATCCATATATACTTCCATGTTTTTCCCGATCTACTTGCTGAACATTTTATTTACTAACCTCTGGTAGGTTGCTCCTGCATTTTTCAGCCCGAAGGGCATTACCTTATATCAATAGAGCCCTTGGCTCGTGATGAAAGCAGTTTTCTCCTAGTCTTCTTTGGCCATCTTTATTTGATTATACCTGAGAATGCATCCATGAAAGTCAGTAGTTTATGCATGGCTGTAGAATCAACCAACTAATCTATCCTTAATAGAGGGAAATTGTCCTTTAGACAAGCTTTGTTGAGGTTTGTGAAGTCCACGCACATTCTCCATTTTCCATTCCCTTTTTTCACTAGGACAACATTCGCGAGCCAATCTGGGTAGTAAACCTCTTGAATAAAGCATGCTGATAATAGCTTGTTGACCTCATCTGTAATTGCTTGATTCCGTTCTAGAGCAAAGACTCGTCGTCTCTGCTGGACGGGCTTCTTCTCAAGGTCCACATTCACCCTATGTTGGATGACCTTTGGGCATATACCTGGCATGTTCTCGTGACTCCATGCAAAGACATCCAGGTTCTCTTTAAGGAACTGGACGAGTCTTGTCTTCATCTCTAAGCTCAATGTCATCCCTATTTTGGTTATTCTTGCTAATTCTCCTTTGACCAACTCCACTGTCTCCAGGGGTTCTACTTTATCTTATTCCTTCTCCTCAATCATCCATGTATAATTTTCTTTTACAACTAATAAGGCCTGATAACATTCTCTGGCCAGTACTTGATCTCCTTTTACCTCGCCTATACCATTTTCTGTAAGGAATTTTACCTTCAAGCAGTAGGTGGATGTAGTTGCCTTCTAGCGGTTGAGTGTGGGCCTCCCAATAATCACATTATAAGATAAGGGATAATCTACTACTAAGAAGTCCAATTGACGAGTCAATTGCCTTGGGTAAGCTCCCACTATGACCGTCAGAGTCACTATGCCTTTAAGATACACTCTGTCTCCACTGAAGCTAACGAAAGGAGAGTCAAATGGGTGCAGCCTTCCTGGATTTAGCTTCAACTGCTGAAAAGCAGAGAGGTAGATGATGTCCATGGAGCTGCCATTATCCACGAGGATTCTCCGGGTGTTGAACCCTTCTATCATTAACATTATGACCAAAGGGTCATCATGAGGTTGCTTCACCCTTCTGGCATCTTCTTCAAAGAAAAACATGTCCTTGTCCGTTCGTCTTTGTTGCATCGGGGGCATCCTGTGGACGTTGTTCACCTACCTCTGATATGACTTCTTAAGGGACTTGAACGACCTTTCTGTGGATGGCCTGCCTGTGATCGTCTTTATCTCCCCAATCACGCTTGGTGGATGTTGGGACATATAGTCCTCGTCCCTTGGTAAGGCTTCACGCTTGTCCTTGTCATCATCCCTAGGCCTATTGGGCTCCCCCTTCTTCATAAATTTCTGCAATTTTCCTTTTCATATGAGCTCCTCTATCTGCTCCTTCAAGTCTCTGCAATCCTCTGTGTGATGGTCGTGATCCTTGTGGAAATGGCAATACTTCTTCTTATCACACACGTTAGGTGACAAATGTAATGGCCTGGGCCATTTGAGGTAATGCTCATCTTTAATCTACACTAAAATATTGTCAACAAGCATAACTAAGGGAGTGAATTTTACCATCCAAAAGGCTTTTTCGTCTTTCTTTTTACCCTCATCATTAGTCTGACGATCCGAGTGCTCCCTTTTTCGTCCTCTACGGTCGTCTTCTTTCGTTCCTTCTCGCTGGTTTTCTCTTCATCTCTTATCGTAGCTAAGGTGTCCTCAGCATTCATGTGTTTATGTGCCTTCAAGAGCATTTCCACCATTTTTTTTGGAGGATTTTTCGTGAGTGAGAGCACGAACTCCCTGGACTTCAATCCAGCTTTAAAGGTTGTTAGATGCACCTTGTCATCAACTTTGTCTACCTCTAAAGTTTCCCAAGTGAAACGCTTCACGTACGACCTTAGGGTTTCCTTCTTTCCTTGCTTGATGGTGAGTAGGTGGTTTGCTGGCCTCTTCGGGTGCTGTCCTCCAATGAAGTGATGTAGAAAAGAATTGCTCAGCTGCTCGAAGCTATCAATGGACGATGTTGGTAACTTCGTGAACCATTCTCTCACAGCTCCTTTGAGAGTGGTGGGGAAAGAGCGACACAATATTTCATCAGGGGGTTATTGGAGACCTAGTGTCATCTTGAATGTGTGGAGGTGGTCCAGGGGATCTTTAAGTCCATCAAACGGTTCAAGTTGAGGCAGGCAAAATTTTGACGGCATTAGGCATTCTAGAACTGCCACTGTAAAGGGTGAATCCGTCGTCCTGACCATTCTATTCAGGTTTCGATCGGTTTTCCCTTTGACGGCGTTCCTTAACTCGTCCATCTCCTTTTTCATTTCCCAAATAAGATCTAAGCTTGGTTCATCTGGGGTGGCTAGCCTTCGACGATCACTCCTTCTTTGACTATCTTCCTTGTCTTCTTAATTAATCCTAGACCGGTTCTTCTCTTATTGAAATCATAGCCTCATGTCCTAGTTTTGTCTAGTGAGCTCTTCGACACTAGCTATAAGTGCCTGGATTTGTAGGGCTAATGCTACAAAATCCTAGTTAGACTCCATCTGAGCTTAGGAATTGATTGGAAACTACGCTTTCAAACCTAAATGCGAAAATGTATTTCCCACAGACAGCGCCATACTAATGAAGTGCAAATCGTCAGTCTTGTAAGTTTATCCAAATGGAACCGGGTCCTCATCAGCTATCTCTACAAATGTAGAACAATGGCTCCCTTAAGGTGGTCACCGGTATGGTGCCCGCCACCACGTCCCCAATGTCAAAGTTAGTATATAAGAGTTTTTAAAGAATAATAAAAGAGTTCAGAATATCAGAGTACCAATGAATATTTTAGATGAGTTTTTTTTGTACCTAGTTTGTCTCTGATCAGTGTGTATATATATATATATATATATATGGTTTCATGGTTCCTAGCCGTTGGGGCCTTAATTATGGCTTTAGTGCCCTTTTGTAATGTCTCAGGGCTCATGAATATAGGTTTTGATGAGGTTCCAATGGTCAGCCCACTGATTGGTAACTGTCTGCAGCATTGAATGCTCTTATTAATGGTTATCCTGTGTTCGTCTGTGTCTTGCCAAGGTGGACGAGTATATTTGATGAGATCATCCAAGGAAGGTGAGTTCATCAGTCCCATCACTAATTAAGCAAATTTTTATCTTTTATATTTTTTTTTATATCATTTGGTTGATTGGTAAATAATTTCAACAGTAATCAAGACTACTATCACGAAGTGAACATTAGCTCATGTCCAATAGCTATATATTAGTATGTCTTCATAGGGTTGCTTTCTATTTAGAGGATGTGGCCTTAGAGCATTCACATTGGGAATGACATATGCCATATGTAGGGAAAATTTAGCATAAAAGCCCAAAACCCCCAACACATCTGAACTTGTAAAAACCAACAATTGCTAAAAAAATTTGCAATAGTGCTACAATACAATTCTAAATGTAGAATTGCATAGCTCAATAAAAAATAAATAAAAACTAATATTTTATTCACTTACTTTATCAATTCCTCTCTCTCTCTCTCTCACCAGGTTTTTGGGTTTTGGGTTTTTGTTTTTATTTGGATTTTGGGATATATTATTTTATTGTGTAAAAATATTATTTTAATATGTTGTATTGTAAAATAAAAATTAGGATGCTGAGAGTATTGTAATATGATATAATTTATAAAGTAGATTTTTGAGATGGGGAAATAGGATGGGATCGAATTTTGGGATGTAAATGCTCTTATAAGTGAAGTTTGATCTAGATTAATCTTGTGTAATGTACTCTGGGCATGACAAGCCATATTCTTGCAATTAAAATTGATATGTTTCAACTGTAAACTTTTTTTTTTTTTTTTTTTTGAGAATAAAAACATTTTTTATTCTAATGGTGGAATTTCCCATAGGGTTGGTTATGATCATGTTTTTGTTAAATTTTTACTTCTACCCAGCATTTAAAGGGAAAAGTTAACAAATGTCCTAAGAACATTGATTTATGAAATTTTTTTAGAAATTTTTATGAGAAAAGAAAAAAATAATTTCACATGAAAATGGTGTCAAAATTTTCCTAAAATAGATTATTAACAATTGCCCTAAGAGCACTATTAACATGATTCTTTTTTTTTTTTTTAGATAAACATGATTCATATTTAAAATAACATTCTTAGTATGAGTTTTCATGCATTACAATAATAATAATAATAATTTACACACACACAAAAAAAAAAAAAAAAAAAAACCGTGCTATGCCTATTACAAGAAATGCACACTTTTCTTTTACAATTTTTTTTTTTTTAGAAAAACTTTTCTTTTAGAGTTGAATGGCTTTTACTCTCCACACTCCTACCCTCATTCAACACGTGTCCGCTTGAGCATGAGCACACTTCAGTTTTTCCTAGATTTTGGGTTTGACACTTGTGGTCTTTACATTCCTTAAAAATTTACTTCAGCTAAGAAAGGAAAAAATAGGTAATAACGTAGGAAAGAAATAAAGAACAATGTCAGGAATACAGTAAATTTCACAATTTATTGAGGCAATATGTGGTAATTGGTGAGTAAACATGATTCATGTCAATATTATTTTTCCATTTATAAGTAGTAAAAGAGTATTTGAAATATATAGGTTATTATATACATATATTTGCTCTGTAGTGTCATAGTGAAATCTTACAAAACTGAAAAATAAATAAATAAAAGGAGTTGCATGAGGTTGGAATGAGGACATACATGAACATTCTTACTTTCTTAGCGTGCAAAAGTGACAGCTTGAATTTAGGAAAATAGATATGACTGTTATTAAGATTCTGGTCTCCATTTGACTTTTATTCATAGTATTCAATTCAGGATTAGAAGTGACAAAGATTTTTTTTTTTTTTTTGAGAAAGAAGAAGTGACTGAGATAGTTTTTCTGTTTATGTGATTGTTGTTTATTTATTTATAAGAATCTCAGACCTGTAGCAGTGTTGTGTACAACACTCCTTTTCCCTTCCCTTAAAAGAGCCACTTGTGTCCTTTCACATTTTCGAAGGTTGCTCCTCTTATAAACGTCCCTACTGCTACTTGTTCTTTAAATCCATATCCTCTTAATGTGCTACTGTTTTACTTACAAATATTTCAATTTCAATTCGGTTGCTTTTCTTGACATTGTATTACATTATCGTGGCATTGATATGCAGGTGTTTATATATGCAGGTCTTGTTGATTGTAGACTCACTTTTTGTTCTTAGTTCTTCGCCACGTATTTCATCTTTTGGTCTATGGTTTGTGATTAGTGAAGACTAAATTGAACTGGGACTCTTGTAGAATATGGAGTCAGTCATCATTGATATCTCCTTGGAGTTTCTCATCGTAACATTTGCCATAGCGTTTCTGACATCGGTTTTGCAAAACGTTTGGAGACAAAGGAGAGAGGGTGATATAAATGAGCATGGACCAGTTAGAGGGTGTAGAGTTTTTACAATGATCACTGTTCTATCCAATGTCATCATCTCAATAGTGTACCTTGATTTTGGTTTGTATGAATATTGGAATCATAGGATTATCACTATTAAATCTGTCCTCTTGTTCATGACTTGGGTTTTAGCAACTTTAGTTGCAGTCTTATCAAAGAATAGAACTCTTGGTGGAAACAAAAGGTGGCCATTGATCCTTACCCTCTGGTGGGTCTTTTCCTTCATCGTTGATTCAGTATCTCTCACCATTTACACTATCACACATTTGAAATCCATAGATTTTCCAAGTCCTTTTCCAGAACCTAATATAGTTGATTTTGCTTCCTTTCCTTTCGCAATACTTCTTTGTTTCAATGCTTTTCCTACTAGTTGTACTAGGAAACACGGTGACATAGTAGAGCCTTTACTGCAAAAGGAAAATGAAACTTCTGTTGGTGATGATGGTGCATTCACAAATGCTGGAATTTGGAGCCAACTTACCTTCCAATGGTTAAACCCTATTTTTAAAAGAGGTCGAGTTCAAAATCTTGAATTACCTCATATTCCTCCAATTCCTCAATCAGAAACAGCAGAAAATGCTTCCTTGTTGCTGGAAGAATCGCTCAGAAAAGCATCGTCATTGCCAAAGGCCATAGCCTGTGCCATATGGAAACCCTTGTTCATGAATGCAGCTTTGGCAGGTACCACTCTGTCCTTGTAGTCTAATAATTATTTTATTTTCTCCTCCCCCTATTTAATATACTTTGTTCTTTTTCTTTTTTTCTTTTTCTTCCCCGTAGGAGTTAACACAATTGCATCCTATACCGGTCCCCTCCTAATCACAAACTTTGTGAATTTCCTGCTGGGAAAGGAAGATGATTCAGGCACCCAATATGGTCTGATTCTTGCACTCATTTTCTTCTTTGCAAAGACAGTGGAGTCACTAACTCAAAGACAATGGTATTTTGGTGCTCAGCGAATTGGCATACAATTAAGGGCAGCTCTAATGGTATTAATTTACAAGAAATCTATATCCACTAAGTATGTTGGTTTAAGCAATGGTAAAATTATAAATTTAATCAATGTGGATGCTGAAAGAATTGGAGACTTCTGCTGGCACATTCATGGAGTTTGGCTGCTTCCAGTCCAGGTCATTCTGGCCTTGATCATCCTCTACAGGAATCTAGGTGCTGCCCCCTCCTTTGCTGCTCTTTTTGCCACACTTTTGGTGTTGCTATGCAACACGCCTTTGGTTAAGATGCAAAAAAGACTTCACTCCAAGATCATGGAAGCAAAGGATTCAAGAATCAAAGTGACTGTAGAGACTTTGAAGAGCATGAGAATTTTGAAACTGCATTCATGGGAACCCTCATTCTTAAAGAAGCTCCTACATCTCAGGGAAACTGAGAGAAGCTGGCTGAAAAAATACCTGTATTCTAGCTCAGCAGTGACCTTTCTCTATTGGGCTTCACCAACTTTTGTTTCAGTTGTCACTTTTGGTGTCTGCATTGTATTGAAGATACCATTAACAGCAGGTACAGTCCTCTCAGCCTTGGCCACTTTTCGAATTTTACAAGGACCTATCTACAACCTACCAGAGCTCATTTCAATGATTGCTCAAACAAAGGTCTCAGTTGAGCGTATCCAAGATTTCATTGGTGAAGAAGATCAAAAGAAGCTAATACATGATCATACTTCAAATGCTTTGAATATCGCAATTGAGATTGATATAGGGGAATATGCTTGGGAAACAAGTGAAGAAAAATTAAGGAGACCTACAATCAAAATTTTGGAGAAGATGAAGATAATGAAAGGTTACAAGGTTGCAGTTTGTGGTCCAGTTGGATCAGGAAAATCAAGTCTTCTCTCTAGTATACTTGGTGAAATTCCCAGGATTTCTGGGGGAGGAATAACAGTTTATGGAAGGAAGGCCTACGTGCCCCAAACTGCTTGGATCCAAACAGGTACGATTAGAGAGAATGTGTTGTTTGGCAAGGAAATGAACAAGGCATATTATGAGGATGTACTAGAAGCCTGTGCTTTGAATCAGGATATCAAGATTTGGCAAGACAGAGATTTGAGTGTAGTTGGAGAGAGGGGGGTGAACTTGAGTGGAGGACAAAAGCAAAGAATCCAACTGGCAAGAGCTGTCTACAGTGATGCCGATGTTTATTTCTTGGACGACCCTTTCAGTGCTGTTGATGCACATACTGGAACCTATTTGTTCAAGGCAAGTTACATTTTTTTCATTGTGTCTTAACTTCTTGTTTGTTATGCATGCACCATTCGTGGATTTCAATTAAATATAGAATGCTTTTTTTCAGAAGTGTCTCATGCAACTATTGTCACAAAAGACTGTCATCTATGCTACTCATCAAGTGGAATTTTTAGATGCTTCCGACATTGTTTTGGTAAGTTATTGAAATCTTTGTCCAACCCCTCTATGAAACTACGATCATTGTCCTCTCAAGCTTCTGATCACTTGGTTTTAAATGCATATTTTGATAGGTGATGAAAGCTGGAAGGATAGTTCAGTCAGGAAGGTATGAAGATCTGATGGCAGATTCGAATGGTGAACTTGTTAGACAAATGGCTGCTCATAGAAAATCACTAAACCAAGTTAACCTTCTCCAAGATGATAATACTTTAACTACTAGACCCCATGAGATAAATCATATAGAAGTCGCAGAAGAAAATTTTGAAGGTCCCATCAACAATGGAAAACTTAAAGCAAGAACTGAAGAAGAAGAAGAAGAAGAAACAGAAACTGGTAGAGTAAAATGGAGTGTTTACTCGACCTTTATTACTTCTGCATATAAAGGAGCTCTAGTTCCAGTTACCCTTCTCTGTCAAGTTCTCTTCCAAGGACTACAAATGGGCAGCAATTACTGGATTGTGTGGGCAACAGAGGTAGAAGGAAAAGTCAGTAGAAAGCATATGATAGGGATATTCATTTTGATGTCTGGTGGGAGCTCAATCTTCGTATTGGGAAGGGCAGTTTTGCTATCTACTATTGCTGTTGAGACTGCTCAGCGTCTCTTCTGTGGAATGATCACATCAGTTTTCCGAGCACCCATTTCTTTTTTTGACTCCACACCTTCAAGTCGAATCCTTAGTAGGGTATGTTTTTGTTTATTTCAAAGTAAAAAATATATTGTTTTGTTTGAAGTTTGTATGAAAACTCCAGAATAACTTCCCCTTTTTTCTTTTCACTATTGCAGTCTTCTACAGATCAAAGCACCGTAGACACAGACATTCCCTACAGATTAGCTGGATTGGCTTTTGCCCTTATTCAGCTGTTTAGTATCATCATCCTAATGTCCCAGGTCTCTTGGCTAGTCTTCGTTCTCTTCCTTGCAATTATAGCCATCTCTATGTGGTATCAGGCAAGAACAGATCCTGTTTTAAATTTTAATTTGAAATTTTGACAGCTTCACTACAATATAAGCTATATATGTTTCAAAAGAAAATGTACAGCAGTATCACACTTCACGTAATTCTTAATGAAAAAAGGTTAAACATGTTTTATCTAACTATACTCTTAAACATATATGCTGCATGCATCATTTTCTTTTAATCTTTAAAAAAATTTCATGTTTCTTACAATGGTGCATCACTAAACTGTGATGTTCATTTAACCTTTCTGTAGGATTATTACATTACCACTGCTAGAGAACTAGCCCGAATGGTTGGGATTCGAAAGGCTCCAATCTTGCACCACTTTTCAGAATCAGTTTCTGGGGCAGCAACTATTCATTGTTTCAATCAGGAAGAGCGCTTTGTGACAAGAACTCTGAGCCTGATTGATGATTATTCTCGTATAACCTTTCACAATTCTGCCACAATGGAATGGTTGTGTGTTCGGATCAACTTTCTTTTTAATCTTGTCTTCTTCCTTGTTCTGATAATCTTGGTGAGCCTGGCTAGATCAGCTATTGACCCCAGTAAGTTTCCCTGCCCCTCTTCTTATTTATAAACTAACAGAACAAGTGTAGCAATTGGCAACTAAATACAAGTCAAACAAAGAAAGACAAACATTTATTTCTACTCGAGATTAAAACCCTTCAATGATAATGTGTGGAAATGTACATATATTAAGTATGCTTCTGCCTACTATTGATACCTGATACCATCCATTCTAAAGTGCCCAACATATCCTGTTCTTATCCTTTTTTCAATGATCAAGTTATCTTTATAGTTCTTTGACTAAATCCATTAAATTTCAATGCTATACTAATGCACTGGTTGAACCATCTCAGGCTTAGCAGGACTGGCAGCTACCTATGGCTTGAACCTAAATGTTCTTCAAGCATGGGTGATATGGAATCTGTGCAATGTTGAGAACAAAATGATATCAGTTGAGAGAATTCTCCAATTTACAAATATACCAAGTGAAGCACCCCTAGTGATTGAAGATCATAGGCCAAAGCCTGAATGGCCAACAGATGGAAGGATAGAGCTTGAAAACCTTCATGTCCAGTATAATCCTGCACTTCCAATGGTTCTAAAAGGGATCACTTGCACCTTCCCGGGAGAGAAGAAAATTGGAGTTGTGGGGAGGACAGGAAGTGGAAAGTCAACATTAATTCAAGCGCTCTTTAGGGTGGTGGAGCCTTCAGGAGGAAGGATTCTGATCGATGGAGTTGATATTTGTAAAATAGGTTTACAGGATTTAAGGTCTAGGTTGGGTATAATACCACAAGACCCAACATTGTTTCAGGGAACTGTGAGAAGTAATCTGGATCCTTTGCAACAGCATTCGGATCAAGAAATTTGGGAGGTTGGTACTCAAAAATACTCTTTTGAAAGAATCACTGAAGCTTCTCCCTTTTTTTTTTTTTTTTTGGGTTTCCTTCACTAACTTAGCTTGATATGTCAGGTTATCATCAAGTGTCATCTTGCAGAGATAGTGAAACAGGACCAAAGGCTTCTTGATGCACCAGGTATAGAAATTAGTAAATAAGTTTTGGTAAACTTATTGTTTCCTTTTCCCACTCTTTCACAAACTCATTTTTCTTTTATTGCTTGGATTTTCATTTTGGAATGTGGGCAATGATGCAGTTGCAGAAGATGGAGAAAATTGGAGTGCTGGACAGAGGCAGCTTGTTTGCCTGGCCAGGGTTCTACTCAAGAAGAAAACAATTCTAGTGTTGGATGAGGCTACTGCTTCTATAGATACTGCAACAGATAATCTAATTCAAGAAACAATAAGGGAAGAGACAAAGGGATGCACGGTCATTACTGTAGCTCATCGTATACCCACTGTTATTGACAATGAATTGGTTCTAGTTCTTGATGAAGGTAAATCTAGGAAATCCAAGAAATTTTATAGTACACTCCATCTTAAAAAATGATAGAACTTACTTCCTGGGCTATAAAGACGTAATATTTAGTTTGTTACTTTATTGATATCAAGCATACAGGTAGATGAGAATTACACACACGCAAATTGACCTTGTTTGAAACATAAGCATATTGCTAACAAGAACAGAAGCTAGTACCACTATCTATTTAATTTCACTAAGTACAAAATATTCAGACATGAATTAAAATCTGAAAAACATAAATTAGCACTATAGAACTACTTAATATTAGATTCAACCGTGAATGATTTGAGCTTGTTAGTGCTGATATTTTGCTTAATACAGGCAATATTGTAGAGTATGACTCCCCAGCTCAGTTGCTCAAGGATAAGTCCTCTTCATTCTCAAAGTTGGTGGCTGAATTCTTGAGGAGATCATCCAAGAGTAACTGCCATTGGGATATTTCTTGAACGAAGGACGAGATTATGATGCAAACCAATAATAGCAGCCCCCTTGAAAGTCATACAGTGAATTGACACGTTGGGATTCATGAAAGCAAAACCATTATTATGAAGAAATTGTAGATCATCGGTGAGACCATTGATATAGTTTCTAACAGCACTGTTGCCAGAGAATGATACTGTGTATGCTTTGGCAACACCATCAAGTAATTTAATATTTTAACCAGAGAGTTACAGTTAATGCAATTGCAAATTTGACAAAACCTATAACTGCAATGAACTTTTTCTCTCTCATGAAATTTGGTGTACTACCATTTGGATTGGAGAAGCTAATTTTTTCTTGTTTACAAGAAATTAATTGGTATGGCAAAAATCTATGGACTACCAGATACTGCCTTTGTAATGTGGCATAGCAATGTGTGCTAGAGCAAGAAAATTGTTGGTAAATTACCACTGTTTCAGTTTAAAGATGGGGAAAAGGATATTACAACTCTCCCACTACAAACGTATGAATGTGTCAACACTGTGATCTTAAGAGAGTCCAATCCCAAAGAGAAAATTCTCAAAATCCATGCTCAAAAGCTTTAAATAATTGTTGATCCAAACCTTTTGTGAATGCCTCAAAAAAGAGAAAATCATTGTATCCAAAGCTATCAACGGAAAATTTTTTATTCAACTTTTTAAGTTCTAACATGAAAAAAAGTCAACGTATCAGCATCAAGATCCTGACATATTGGCGAAAAGAGGGGCTGAAGTTATCAATCAACCTCCTAAGTTCTAAGTTATAACATGAAAGAAAGTCAAGGTATCAGCATCCGAGATCCTTACATATTGGTGAAAAGCAGGGCTGAAGTTATGAACACAAAGCATGAACCCTATAATTGCACTATACTCAGTGCAGCATCACAATTCTGGTAGTAGATAAGTGAGGTGCTATACTATCGATACAATGTCACTGTGTTAAGGATATAAGATATGGAAGTTCCTGCCTGTGGTATGTTAGCCAATCTTAATTCTTAACCAAAGGATCCATAGCATTCAGGCAATTAAATCAGCCAACTTGACAATCTCAAACTCTATTTTGAGGCAATCTCAGGTAGAGATTTTTCCCATATGTGTTTCTTCTTTTTTTCCTTAAGTAATTGTAGGTAGAGCTTTTGCATTGATACCGAAAAACTAGTTCATGATTGAAATCAGAATGCTTTGCATATTTGGAAACTTATCTGAGCAAATTAGTATTGTTAAAAATTCTGTGATCCGCACATTTTCACATTGTAGAAGCTATGTAAATGATATGCAATCTCTAATAATTCTCAAAATTAAAAAATACTTATACATTTTTTTCGTTGCCATTGACCTTAAATTATGGTTTGGAAAGGAGATGAACAAGGACTTTTATGAGGATGTAATGGAAGACTGTGCTTTGAACCATGATATCAAGATTTAGCTAGGTAGAGATTTGAGTGTAGTTAGAGAGGGTGCTTAGAACAAAGGCATATATTAATGTCAATGAATATTTCCAGGACAACCCTTTTACTGCTATTGATGCATATACTCAAATTATTTGTCAAAAAGTGTTCTTCCTGATTTAAACAGTGGCTGCGCTAGTGATATGAGTCTTACGAACTCCAACCATTTGAGCTAGTTCTCTGGCAGCAGTAATGCAATACACCTGCAGAAAAGTTGAAATAAGCACCAACTACATATAAAAGAAAATGATGCATGAAGCATAGATGTTTGTGAATTATTATTATAGTGAGATAATACATATAAAATTTTATTCGTTGAGTATAGTGTGATGCTAAATACATAGGTATAATCATACAGAAGCAGTTAAAAAGCATATAAATATATAAATTTGTCCTTGCTTGATACCGCATGGAAATTGCAAGCATGGCAATGAAGAGAAGCAGGACATGCCACGCAAAGGATCTATATCACTTGAGAGAGGCTTGATTTTGCTGTGAAAGATGATCAGGGCCAGGAAGCAACAAAACTCCATGGATTTATCAGCACAAGTCTCCAATTCTTTCAGAATCCATATTGATGACACTAATGATTTCACTGTTGTTTAAAAAAAAAAAAACATATTGTTAATGGATAGAGAATTTTTGTAAATTAAAACCATAAGAGCTGCACATATACCTATGTGATGCACCATAATACCAATGTCTTTGAGTTAGTAAATCCACTGTCTCAAAATTCCAGCATTGGTGAATGCACAATCATCACCTATGAACTTGTAATTACCTCTTGCAGTAAAGGTTGTACTAGGTCATTGTGTTTCTTAGTAGAACTGGTAGGTAAAGCATTGTAACAACCATAGCCAAAGGAAAGTAAGGAAAATCAAATATGTTAGGCTCTCGTAAAGAATTATCAAATATATGAATTTCAAATGCGAGATTATTGTAGGTGGATAGAGAAACTGAATCAAAAATGCAGTGAAAAGATTAATGTCCACTTTTTGATTTCTTTGGAGTTCTGTAAAGTAGGACTCCCCAGTTCAGTCACTCAAGGATTCTCCATTCTCAAATTTGGTGATTAGATTCTTGAGGAAATCATCCAAAAGTCACTGTGCTAAGTTTGTAAGAAATGGAAGTTCTTGAGTTGTGACATGTTAACCTCTATTTTTTTTTTTTTTAGTGAAGACATGTTGACCAATCTTAACTCTGAACTAAAGGATTTATAGAATTAAGGCATTAAATTCAGCAAGTTAATAGTCTCAAACTCAAGTTAGGAGCAATCTATAATGCTTAGCCATAGGTGAGGTAGTAACAGGTTAGAAATACCAAAAGGGGTTCTCAGCTAGAAATTTTTCTCCTGTGTGTGTTTTCAAATTTCAAATCCTAATGAATCAGTTGGAGTTCTCTTTGCATTGATACCACAAAATTTAGTTCAGGGTTAAACTTAAAATTCTTTGTATATTGGGAAATTCATCTGGTCAAATTGTAGTTGTTAAAAATTATGTGATTTTCACTTTTTTTTTTTTTTTAATTGCAAAAGTTTAATCTCTGCCAATTCTGGAAAAAATATATTTATTTGTCAATGACAATAAAACATGGTTTTGCACAGTAAGTACTGATTCGAAATATATAAAAAATGCTTTATGCACAAACTATTCAATCATAAAAACTATTAAGTGACTGCAAAAGATTCACAATCTTTTGCCTGCTATTAGAGAACAAAAAGAACTAAGTCTGAGTCGTGTTGTAAATTCTCTTCTTCTGTTTTGATCTTCTTCTTTTTCTCTCTCTTTTTAATCCACACTACACATGCAACACAGAGAGAAAAAGGGGGGTGGGGGAGAACAAGAAAGATGATGTCCAATTTGTAAATATTGACTTTATTACTGAAGGGTTGAGCTTATGCATCAACATGATGGAATCCAGTATAACATAATTATCTCATGCCTCTTCTAAAAAAATAAATAGTCTCTCTTTTTCCCCAAATCAATCATTTAAGCAGACAACCTCCATTTTCAAAATTCAAATATCTAGCAATCTTCAAATCACAACATTTGATTCAGTTTGGAATATTTGGATCCGAGAAGAACTTGTTGATGGATGGCATGACCTGAGGGGATCTATTGCGTACAAACTTCCTGACAGCATGTTGTGAATATTTCTCACCCTCTTCAAAGTTGTCAAGCACTCCTGCAGCTCTGTTCTCTTTGGTAACCCCGATAGCATAATCAAATTTGGATATGTCAAACTATTGTGGACACTTTTTTCTTTTTTTCTTTCCTGTGGAAATTTTTTTTGTGCAGTGCAATTTATCTTCCAAGATGAATAGCAGATGCAGTGTTGTATCATCAAAGAACTATAACACTTCACAAAAGTCTTGTAACTCAGTGTCATTGCTTGATCTCCTTTATAAGGAGAACTAGAGTTCAATCCCTTACCCACTTGTTGTGACAACTAAATTATCAAAAACCAAAACCATAAAAGACAGTTCTACGGGGGCCTCTAATCAGATACAAGCAATTCACAAGGACTTGAGTATTAAGACAGAAGCTTACTTTCGGGTTAAATATCAGCATAGATCTTATAAAATGATTGATTCACATGGACAGAAATAGAAGACTTGAATAATTATAACACTATAAGATGCTGGAGTAAGGTTTTCCAATCAATTACCAAAAGTTCATAGGACTCGTACTCAGATTGGCAGTTCACTTTAAGTGTAAATACCAGAAAACATCATAACAGATTTGGAATCAAGGATAGCATAAAATAGAGTTACCTCACTTCAGGGTTGGTGCAGATGTTCCTTACAAGCTGCATGGCACAAATGCCAACAGCAACACCAACTGTTGCAAAAAGTGGGTATACCTATAAAATTGGGGAAAAAAAAATGAGAGAAGCTTATACTGAAAAGCCTGGGCTTGACTGGTAGTGAAAAAACTCAGCACAATGGTCAACGGGCAATCTTATAGCATAAGAAGTTTAGACAGAAAAATGGCCTAATTAACTTACTATAAGACTTACACCCCCTGAACTGAAACCTAGGACTAGGTCCTAGGAAGCTAGGAATTTGTATCAAACACAGTATATATCCCAAGACTAATAGCAAAATAGAATAAAATTTCTCACAGAATTATCTCATATCACACAAAGACTACAATAGGAAAAACCGTGAGGTTGATAGCATATTGCTTTCAAAGTCTGGATGATTGTGCACATTGGATACATATGTATGTCTGAGTCTAGCAAATCAGTGATGTTGTTGCTTATTTTCTATACTATAGTGTATAATAAATGGCATGCCATACCATGTTGTGGTGTTGAATAGTATGACTCAAAATTTCATCACAAAAAGGTGAGGAAAAACAGAACATGAAAAACAAAACCAAAAAGAGAGAGAGATGACATAATCACGTATGTCCTCTATTTTGAATGCACATACAAGACTAAAATTATTAGCCAAGACAAGCAGTAAATCCTTCAACTTTATATCATAGTAACACATTCTTCCATTAACAAAATGCTTTGGCATTATATCAATGTCTTTTGTGTTTCTTCAAAAAGGACAGGTTAACAATCAAGTTGAAGCCTTATGTTGCCTAAACCACATCAAAGGACCCAAAAAATAAAAGATGAATGAGTTAATTAATGACAACACATCCATCATGAAAGGATCTGTATCGTTTTTTCTAATTTAATCCCTCCAATTAACCAAAATATATGTACCTTAATCATATGATTTCTGCAATATAAGACACAAAAGGCTCTGCCCACTTGATTATATACTTGAAAATCGAACCTTTTTTGGTTTAATCAATTTCATTTGTTTGTGATTTTTTCCACTGCCCCGGTTACGATTTGAATTGACCAATTAGTTATCCCCTCAGTCCTGTCATTCTATTTATTTGTGTTACCAACCAAATAAGGTTTGTGTAAAAGAATCAAGCTATAAATATATTATGTTTAATTATATAACAATCATTTTTTGGTGACAAAATATTATGTCTTTCATGACAATGTATTAGCATTAACCCCAATCAAACAAATCAAATTAATCAGAGAATTCATCTTGGCCCAAACATGCTTCATAACAAAGTTTAGTCAAAAACAGTAGTAGCTTCCATCAATAGTTACTAGCCTTGTACAAATACAATTGTCAATTTCAGCAGCTTCAAAGCCTCAATAAAATAAATAACTTAAGATCATTAGTTAAACAAAAGCCTTGTTTTCTAGTCACCCCAATAAGAAAATCAAAAAAAAAAAAGAGTCCTTTCTTTTTTCTTGTTAAACATGCATCAAAGGAGTGGACCAATAACCAATCAGCCCAGATCTCTGAACAAAGAGTAACATACTTACAGATCCAAAGATTTATATTACCATATACCAATAAACATGCATAACAACATGATGATAAACCATGTGAGTTTTCTTTAACAAAAACCAAAACCAACATCAAATATTAATAACAAAACACTCTGTTTTTTCACAAAAACTTTAAAGTACCTCAGGCCTTAACCATCTGTTGGCGGTGGCGGATGCCATGAAAAGTAGTAGGAGAAATAAGAGAAGAAACCAACCAAGAAAAAAGGAACCCTTCTCCAAGAAAACTTGGAGAGAAAGAATATTAGTGAGAAACAAATACGGAAGCAGAACTAATAAGGAAATGATTTGCACCAGCTAGATATCTGCTATAGATATATATATATATTTATATATGCTAAGCTTTACGCTATTTTGGGAGTTTGGTTTTTAATTCAAAAAGTTCCGAGAATATAGACAGCCAGACCAGAACTCAACTCAGTTGGTGCGTGCGTGCCTTGCTCGCGTTTACGTAAAACGGAATGGTCAGTGGTCAATAATGACGGAATGTCTAGCGAATTCGCGGTTGGGACTCCATTGGTGTAACTATATAATAACGTATTGTCAATATAGTTGTGTGCTGACCAAAGATATGTGGCGGATACTAATTAATTTGTTTAGATTTATAATCTACCTCAAAATTTTGAGATTAAAGCTTGTTATTTTTGTTGCTAACCAAAAACCGGTGTTATTTATTTATGTTTTTTTGGCTAAATACAGATAAGGTGAACAATAAATAAAAACTGAAAAGAAAGTAAACTTTTGATACACTGAATGGAGACTATAATAGGGATAGTATTTTTTTTTTTTTTAAATGAGAATACAATATGTTGTATAGAATAATTATTCATATTCATAGCATTTTTTTTTTATTTTTTGATAGGAATATTCATAGTTGTCATATATGGAAAGTGACGATACTGACGAAGTCCAATGAGACACTGACGACTACAATTGGTACGGACGAGATCAGGAGATGGAGTCTGGCACATGCTCCACTGACGAATACACCCAGACCATTAAATACAGGGGAAGCAGTTACAAAAACAGCTGTACGACCCGTTGTAATAACAACGGCCTATTAAAGAGACTCAGGCGTTACCAAAAGAGCATTAAGAGCCTCCATAACTGCCCAACGGCTAGAAGCCAAGAGAAGGCATATAAAGCCACCTACATCGCTAAGGAACAGGTACATACGGATAGAGAAATCTCAGAGCTCTGTTTTCGATTATTATTTCCAGTTATCTTGCTCATTGTTATTTGAAAGTACTCTTACTGACTTTGGCATCGGAGGCGTTGTGGCAGGCACCACACCGGTGTCTATCCCCAGGAGCTGAAAGATCACCTTCGTCCGTCGAACAAATTACTGACGAGTTCACACTCATCAGTTTGGCGCCGTCTGTGGGAAACCAAATACTTTTCCGTGTTCAAACTCGGAATAGTAATCCTATTATCTTTGTTCGAACAGGATGGAGTCTAATCAAGATGCTGCAGCCCTAGCTCAACAGGTCCAGGCCCTTGCTGCCACAGTCGAAGAATTGACCAAGCAGAACCAAGAAATGAGATTGCGACTTCAGCAGGAGGAAAATCGTTCAAAGGGGAATCAGGAGGATGAAGGAGATAGCAACAGAAGGAGCGACCACCCAAGACCAAACACTCCCGTCGAGCAGAATTCCGATGTTATTCGGGAGATGAGAAGGGAGATGGATGAATTGCGAAACGCAATTAAAGAGAAGACAGAGCGGACTGTGGATCGAATGGTCCGAGCAACAGATTCGCCATTCACTACAGCAGTTCTCGACTGCCCAGTGCCATCAAAGTTCAGGTTACCTCAGCTCGAACCATTCGACGGATTGAAGGACCCTCAGGATCATCTCAATACCTTTAAGACGACCCTGGGACTTCAACAACCTCCCGACGAGATATTGTGTCGCTCTTTCCCGACTACACTTAGGGGAGCTGCCCGAGAATGGTTCACGAAGTTGCCAACATCGTCAATCGATACGTTCGACCAGTTGAGCAGTTCCTTCCTACGTCACTTCATAGGAGGACAACGACCAAAGAGGACCGCGGACCACTTACTTACTATCAAGCAGGGCGAAAGGGAAACCCTGAGGTCGTACGTGAAGCGTTTCACGAGAGAAACATTGGAGGTAGACGAAGCTGACGACATGGTGCAGCTGACGACCTTCAAAGCAGGGCTAAGATCCAGAGATCTCGTTAGTTCCCTCGCGAAGAATCCTCCAAAGACGATGGCTCAAATGCTCCTTAAGGCTCAAAAATACATGAACGCTGAGGAAGCTTTAGCTGCCATTAAGGACGTGGGCAGAACGGGGGACAAAGACAGAAAGGAAGACGACCGTAGAGGGCAGAAGCGAGATCGTCCAGATCGTCGAACCAACGATGGGACTAGACGAAAGGATGATAAAAATCCGCGATCGATGAAATTCACCCCCCTTGTCATGCCTGTTGACAAAATTTTGACGCAGATTAAGAACGAGCACTACCTTAAGTGGCCGCGACCACTGCACTCGTCCCCCAACGTCCGCGACAAGACTAAATACTGCCGATTCCACAAAGATCACGGCCACAACACTGAAGACTGTAGAGATCTCAGAGAACAGATAGAGGAGTTGATAAGGAGAGGGAAGTTGCAAAAGTTCGTAAAAAAGGGGGAACAGAACGAACTCCGGGACGAGAACAAGGGTCACCAGGGGTCAAACCTCAGGAGAGACAACCGTCAGCCACAACCACCCCAAAACGTAATCGGGGAGATCCAGACGATAGCTGGGGGGCCTATCACCGGGGGCTCATTCAAATCACTCAGGAGAGCACATCAACGGCATGTGAACAGCGTCCATACGATACCCCCAATCAAGTACAGACGAACTGACCAAGATATGACCTTCAATGAGGATGATTCCAGAGGAATAAAGCAGCCTCACAATGACCCGCTGGTCATTATGCTCACCATTGAAGGATTCAACACCAAAAGAGTCCTCGTGGACAATGGTAGTTCTGCCGATATTATTTACTTCTCCGCCTTCCAATAATTGAGGTTGGATCCCAACAAACTTCGTCCTTTTGATTCTCCACTTGTCAGTTTTAGCGGCGACAAGGTGTATCCCAGAGGTATAGTAACGTTGGCAGTGACGGTGGGAACGTATCCAAAACAATTAACTCGGCAGATAGACTTCTTGGTAGTGGACTGCCCCTCGTCCTATAATGTTATCATCGGGAGACCAGCCCTCAACAAATGGAAGGCGTCCACGTCCACCTACTGCTTGAAGGTGAAGTTTCCAACGGAAGAAGGAATCGGCGAAGTCAAAGGGGACCAGGTCTTAGCTCGGGAATGCTATCAAGCTGTGTTAGCATCTAAAGAAAACCACGCGTGGGTAGTGGAAGAGAAAGAAGAAGAAAAAATAGAAACCTTGGAAGTGGTGGAACTGGTCGAGGGGGAAAGGACGAAAACAATCAGGATCGGAACAACATTGAGTCCCGAGATGAGGACGAAGCTCATCCAATTTCTTAGATCCAATTTGGATGTCTTTGCTTGGAACCATGACGAGATGCCAGGAATATCCCCAGAGATTATCCAGCATAAGTTAAATGTAGACCCTGAGAAAAAACCTGTCAAGCAGAGACGAAGAACATTCGCGGCAGAGAGAGACCAGGCAATTGCTGACGAGGTAAGTAAACTCTTAGCTGCAGGTTTCATCAGGGAGGTGTACTATCCTGACTGGCTAGCAAACGTCGTCCTAGTGAAGAAAGCCAATGGGAAATGGAGGATGTGCGTGGACTTTACAGACCTTAACAAGGCCTGCCCGAAGGACAGTTTCCCTCTCCCGAGAATAGACCAGCTGGTGGATTCCACGGCCGGGCACAAGCTGTTGACATTCATGGACGCGTTCTCTGGGTATAATCAGATAAAAATGGCCGACGAGGATCAAGATAGGACCGCCTTTATCACCAGCCAGGGACTTTACTGTTACAAGGTAATGCCCTTCGGTCTCAAGAATGCAGGAGCAACATATCAAAGGTTGGTGAACCGAATGTTCGTCAAACAAATAGGCAGGAATATGGAAGTGTACGTCGACGATATGCTCGTCAAAAGCAAGGAAGAACTTGGGCATTTAGACGACCTCAAGGAGACATTCGATACCCTCAAGCAGTATCAAATGAAATTAAACCCTGGTAAGTGCGTTTTCGGGGTCGCTTCAGGAAAATTTCTGGGATTCATGGTCTCCCAGAGAGGGATAGAAGCAAATCCCGAAAAGGTGCAAGCTATACTCAACATGGCGTCACCTACAACGGTTAAGGAAGTCCAGAAGCTCACGGGACGAATTGCAGCTCTCAACAGATTCGTGTCTAGAGCGACGGACAAATGCCTGCCATTTTTTAGGACCCTGAAGCAAGCATTCGAATGGACCGACGAATGTGAAGAAGCCTTTCAGGAGCTCAAGCATTACCTCAGCAGTCCACCCCTTTTAAGCCCGCCCAAGGAAGGGGAGAATTTGTACTTGTACCTGGCGGTTTCATCTACGGCCGTCAGTGCAGCTTTAATACGAGAAGAGAAAGGGAAACAGCTTCCAGTGTATTACATCAGTCAGGCTTTTCAGGGAGCTGAATTCAAGTACCCGAACATCGAGAAAATCACCTTTGCCCTGATAATAGCCTCGCGCAAGCTCAGGCAATACTTCCAAGCAAACCCAATCTTGGTAATGACGGACCAACCCATCAAGAAGTCTATGAACAAACCCGAGGCAGCTGGAAGAATGGTCCAATGGGCAATTGAACTCAGCCAATTCGACATAGAGTACCACCCCAGGACTGCTATCAAAGCGCAAGCTTTGGCTGACTTCATCGCTGAGTTTACTCCCTCGGACGAACCAGACGTTAAAAGCATGAACGAGACTTGGATAATACAGACTGATGGGTCATCAGCCCAAAAAAGGGGGGGAGTAGGGGTCATCATAAACACTCCTGACGGGGAAAGGTTGAAGTACGGAGTCCAGCTGAAATTCCCAGCCACCAACAACGAGGCTGAGTACGAGGGAATTTTGACAGGGTTAAGGCTCGGAAAGGAGCTGGGGGCCAACAACCTGATAGTCCAGAACGACTCAAAACTAGTAATTGGACAAATCAGAGGAGAATACGAGGCAAAGGAGGAAAGGATGCAGAAATACCTGAAATTGACGAAACGGCAGACTCAGGAGTTCGAGAAAGTAGAGTTCGTCCAAATTCCGAGGAGTCAGAATGTGGCTGCGGACGAAATATCGAAGATAGCATCATCTGCAGAAGTGAGATCAGAGACGGAGATAATGCTGGAGATACAAAGACACCCCAGTATTGTGGAATGTTCAACATTCGTAGTTGAAGGCACCGGGAGCTGGATGACGCCCATTCTCTCTTTCCTCCAGGACGGTCACCTGCCTCAAAATAAAGAGGAAGCCAGGAAAATCAGAAAGAGATCTGCTAGATTCACTATTATCGGCGACACCCTGTACAAAAGAGGATTCTCCATGCCATACTTGAAGTGTGTTGACAAAGACGAGGCGGGATACGTCCTGAGGGAGGTCCATGAAGGGATATGTGGGGATCATGCAGGCCCAAAATCTTTGGTGAGGAAGATTATGCGAGCCGGTTACTTCTGGCCAACCATGCAAGGCGATTCAGAAAAGTTTTCTAGGAGGTGTGACAAATGTCAAAGGTTCGGGAACGTGCAGCGGCTCCCATCCGAAAAACTGACGACTATAACATCCTCCTGGCCCTTCGCACAGTGGGGAATCGACATCGTCGGCCCACTACCTCAAGGAAAAGGTCAGGTAAAATTTTTACTAGTTGCTATTGACTATTTCACTAAATGGGTGGAGGCAGAGGCAATTGCTACCATTACCGAGGCCAAAATCCAGGGGTTTGTATGGAAGAACATAATTTGCAGGTTCGGGATCCCAAGGACGATCATATCAGACAACGGACGACAGTTCGATAGCCAAAACTTCAAGGACTTCTGTTCAGGCTTGGGCATCAGGAACAAGTTCTCGTCACCAGGCCACCCCCAGGCGAATGGCCAGACAGAAGTGACGAACCGTACGTTGCTGAAAATCATAAAGACCAAGCTGGACGACGCGAAAGGAGCCTAGCCAGAAGAACTGCCCAATGCATTATGGGCTTACAGAACCACGGCCAGAACCCCAAC
The DNA here is from genome assembly GCA_030445155.1 of Quercus variabilis. Classification (NCBI taxonomy): domain Eukaryota; kingdom Viridiplantae; phylum Streptophyta; class Magnoliopsida; order Fagales; family Fagaceae; genus Quercus; species Quercus variabilis. The sequence goes on along the minus strand of CP129447.1, from coordinate 54,576,166 downwards.
AGGAGAGACCCCCTTCCGACTCACCTACGGTGCTGAAGCCGTCATCCCGGTCGAAGTGGGAATTTCCAGCATCAGGAGAGAGGCATTCGATGAGGAGGGAAACGAAGACCTACTTCGGCTTGACCTAGACTGTCTGGACGAAGTGAGGGACAAAGCATTCAACAAGATGACGAAATACCAAAAGAAAATGGAAGAATACTACAACAAAAGGGTGAAGCTCAGAAGACTCAACATTGGGGACCTAGTCTTGCGCAAGGTGACCCAGGCAACCAGAAATGCAACCCAGGGAAAACTCAGCCCCACGTGGGAAGGACCATACAAAGTCACGCACTACTCAAGACAGGGCAGCTACCATCTGGAGACCCTAGACGGGCAAAAACTGCCAAGACCGTGGAATATTGAACACTTGAAGAAGTATCATCAGTAATTGTAGTCGAAAGACATACTCGTTAGTCACGATCAATAAATGAATTATTAAGCTTATATTTGCGTACAATGCAGGCCTGAAGAAACAGAAGAAAAGCCAAAGATGACTAAGTAACAAGATTCCGCTGTGACGGATGTAAGTTACTGACGAATAAAACGAAAGCCAAAGATGGCTAAGTAACAAGATTCCGCTTTGACGGATGTAAGTTACTGACGAATAAAACGAAAGCCAAGGATGGCTAAGTAACAAGATTCCGCTTTGACGGATGTAAGTTACTGACGAATAAAACGAAAGCCAAGGATGGCTAAGTGACTAGATTCCGCTTTGACGGATGTAAGTTACTGACGAATAAAACGAAAGCCAAGGTTGTCTAAGTAACAAGATTCCGCTTTGACGGATGTAAGTTACTGACGAATAAAACGAAAGCCAAAGATGGCTAAGTAACAAGATTCCGCTTTGACGGATGTAAGTTACTGACGAATGAAACGACAGTCAAAGCTGGCTAAGTAACAAGATTCCGCTTTGACGGATGTAAGTTACTGACGAGTACAACGAAAGCAAAAAATTGCTAAGTAACAGGATCCCGCTCTAACGGATGTAAGTTACTGACGAATATAAAGTGGCTGAAAAGTGTCTAAGTAAAACACGCATGCAAAAGATTATAGTAAAACACGCAAAGCATACAAACAAGTCAGGACATAGAAGAAGTAAGTTTAAAAATTATCCTTGTTCCGACTACCAACCCATAAACACTGGGTTCAAAAAAGATGGTGTTCCTGAATTACATTTACAGAAAGAGCCTTCACGGGCGAAACCGAAAAAAAAAAAAAAAAAACTTTCTGTTTCCCTAAGTAACAGGTTCAAGAGTCAGGGACACCAGGGGCCACGTCTTCAGCAGGTGGGGCATCTCCGGGCATATCTTCAGCAGGGGTTCCAGATGCAGCAGCTTCGTCAGCTGCCATCTCCTTGTCCACCTCCTCTAGATCCAGGTTTCCCATGTCGACACCAGAAGGATGCTTGACTAGGTATCTGCGCAAGAGCTCAAAACCTTTGAAGTACCAGCTGAAGAGCACAGTGTTGTACTCTTCAGTGGTTTGAAAGGCCTCCACCGACCTAGCAGCAACAGTCTTCAGCATCTCCTTAGAACTCTGGAGCTGGTCGTCCTTCTCCAGGTTCAGTTGGCGCTCTACCCTAAGGTCGTCACCTAAAACCTTCACCTTTTCCTTCAGAGTAGTAGCCTCGTCCATAGAATCAATAAGATTCTTCTTCAGCTGGGAATTGTCTTTCTCTAGAGCCTGCACCCTTGATACGAGAGATGCAAGCTTAGCCTCTTGAGTAAGATACTCGGAGGCCATATGCAAACTCTCTCCCAGTGCCTTAAAAAAAAAAAAAAAAAGAAGAAGGGGCATTAACTCGTCAAAAAAAGAAAAAAAAAAAAAAAAGAGAGAGAGAGAAAGGTGAAAAGGGCTTGGCAGGAGACACCTTACCTGGACTAGTTTATGGACGTGCCCACTAGCGACCGAGTTAAAGGAAACTCCAGAAAAAGCTTTCAGTTCATCAGAGGTCACCAGTGAATGAGCCCGATCAACCGCGATCTTCTCGTCACTCCACACTGACGAGCGATCGGTACCCACCTCTTTCTCCTTCTCTTTCCCTGATAGGCGCGGTCTCTTGGAGACGGGAGTAGGAAGCTCCTCCACCGAGTCGGACGGGGAAGCAGTCATGGTCGTCTCTGTACCAGATAGGAGGGGAGTGCCGGAAGATGGTGGAGCTACAGGGAGACCCTTGCCCACTACACGCACGGTCTTCTTGCCTATATTAGACAAGGGCTCGCCCTTCTTCGCCCTCATCTTGGCGTACAGGTCCTTGTTAAACTTTGACGTCATCTCTGCCAAATGGGAAAGCGTTACCCACGAAGAAAAGCGTAAAAACAGAAGAGGTCAGTACTGACGAATAAGTAACTTACTCTTTTTTCCTTCAATGTCCAATGTTTTTAAAACAAAGTCAGAAGGCTCAGGACCGATGCAAAAGAACGCGAGGGTTCTGGGATTGACGAGGTCGTCCCAATTCTCGACAGTCTGCGCGTACTTAATCACTTTTTGCACGCGCTCTCTATACCTACTCTTGAGCCTAGGTCATCTTTTAACTGTAAAAGATAGACAGACGACGTCATCAGTAATGAATAAGAGCAGAACAAAGTTCAAGAAGTAGAAACGACGAAACTCAAAATGTACAAAGTAGAAGTGTTGACGCACCTAAAGTCGGGGTTTCCCACCGACGACGTAACACTGGGAGATCACCCCAAACCTCCCCCGAAGGTGTCTCAAAATCGTCCCCAGACACATAAAAGAATCTGGATTTCCAGTACCTGAATGACGAAGGTAGTTTCTTGACGATCCTAGTCCCTCTCTCCCAGGGCACTAGTTCATAGTACCCATACTCCTTTGACGCCTTCAACCTATACAAATACACTAGCTCGTCTACCCTAATCATATCTCCATCATTAGCCGCTAGCCACATCCCCATACAACTGATTAAAATTCTCCAGGAGTTAGGCATAAGCTGCCCCGGAGCAATTCCGAAATAATGTAACAACTCCATCAGGAAAGGGTGTACGGGGAACCTCAACCCACAAATGAAAGCTGCCTCGTAAAAGCAAACCTCACCAGGGAAGAAGTGACACGCCCGTTCGTCCACGCTGGGCAGACGAACCCTAACCCTATCTGGAAACTGGAACCTATCCCTAAATCTAGCAAGTGTGTCTGCGTCCAACCCACACACCTCACTTTGGGCGTAAAAAGCCCTAACCTCCCGAGAACCAGAAACAGCGGTGTCTTCGTCCACGGGACCGCCGTTGGACGACAGTCCAGTCTCAAGCTCACTCGATCTAACCTCCGACATATCTATTCGCCCCCCAACCTCGTTCCTAAACCAATCAAAAGATTGACGAAGCAAAGGCAACAAATCTGCCAAAGCAACACTTAAGCCACTACCCTCAAAAACAAAATCCCCAATATTCAAAGGACCCCTCAAAAATCCACCTAACCGTGCAAAAAGGAACGAAATCGAAGGGCAAGCTATCCTAACCCCTAAGCCACTAAGCATGAAAAATCTAGCAAAACCCAAACAGCAAACTAAACCCAAAAAAAAAAAAAACAACAACAACAGCAACAAAAAGAATCAGGGCCAGAACAGTAACAAAACGAGAAAACCAAACACTGGGAAAGTGACATACCTTGAAAAAGCAAACACCGCCAGAAGAGGAGGAACTACCGCACCGGTTGTTGGTTCGCAGAAGAAAGACAGCAGAAATAAAAAAGCTCACCGGAGAAGAAAAGCTCAGAACAGATGATTGAGGAGGAATGAAATTTCAAACTGAGGCCTTGGAAAACTGAAATAAAGAAACAGCGGGAAGTCCAATAGTCCCACCAAATCAGAACATTAACTGCACCTACCACTGCACGCCACGTGTACCACGATTCGCGAAGCGCCACCGCCTCGCAATTATTTTCGGAACGAAATCCCAAGCGACACACAGACTCTTCACATTCTATGATCGTCATTCCAATAACGGACATAGAATCGGGGGGCAGCTGTCGATACTGACGAAGTCCAATGAGACACTGACGACTACAATTGGTACGGACGAGATCAGGAGATGGAGTCTGGCACATGCTCCACTGACGAATACACCCAGACCATTAAATACAGGGGAAGCAGTTACAAAAACAGCTGTACGACCCGTTGTAATAACAACGGCCTATTAAAGAGACTCAGGCGTTACCAAAAGAGCATTAAGAGCCTCCATAACTGCCCAACGGCTAGAAGCCAAGAGAAGGCATATAAAGCCACCTACATCGCTAAGGAACAGGTACATACGGATAGAGAAATCTCAGAGCTCTGTTTTCGATTATTATTTCCAGTTATCTTGCTCATTGTTATTTGAAAGTACTCTTACTGACTTTGGCATCGGAGGCGTTGTGGCAGGCACCACACCGGTGTCCATCCCCAGGAGCTGAAAGATCACCTTCGTCCGTCGAACAAATTACTGACGAGTTCACACTCATCAGAAAGTTTGTAAAAGATTATGCACATGCATAGCTATTACACATTAATAAACATTCCACTATCGGACCTATTACATATATCAAACATCCCCAAACTTCATAAGTATTTTTTAGAGCATGTTTAGTAGACTATAATACTAAATACTATTAGACATTATAATATAATAGTTATTCTTATATTATTTTTTTTTAGAAGACTTGTGATTTAGTTATTTTGTAGTTCTTTTTTAAAAAAAAAAATTATTCTATAGTTTGGTTTTTTTTTAATTACAAAAAATAATCAAAAATTTTCTTATAAAAAAAAAAAGTTATTTTCTAAAATAAGGAATAATTATTTCCCTCTAAAATAAATGTAATAATTATTGCTTAGTAAGAGTAATAAATTCTAAAGTTAATATATTTCTACATATATGAACTTTCTATTTGTACATAATAATTATAAAAATAAAAAATTATCAAAAGAAAATAACCTCCCTCTCTCAAATTTATAAAAATATAGATTTAATTATAATAGCTTTTACTCTCAGTAATAAAATTTACAATACTATTTAGGTGTGCGTGTGTGTTTGTTTGTTTCTAAAATAAATAAATAAAAAGGAGGTGTGCGTTAGACTTTTGGCGTGTCCCCCTGTAAATATTAGTAGGCAAGACATGCTTTAGGACTTTGAATTTTGGTTGAGAGGAAGAGAGGAAATAAAATACGAAATCAAACAAGACCCACGAGATTGACAGCCTTTATATAACTAGCTGTACAGTAACCTCATGCAATTAAAAAAGTCTAAAATTAATTTTTAATTCTTTATCAATTTTATATATAAAATAATTATTATTAAGAGAAAATTGCAAAAGGAGTAAAAGACACTGGAACCGGATCACATTCAAACTCATCCCTTTGAAACTAATTAATAAAAGTCCCTAACTTTTGCTTTTGTGTGCTCACTACGTTATAACATTTTATTAACATAATTATTTTTTTAGAGGTATTTAAATTTCAATTAATTTTTTCTTTATCTCCACCAAGAATCCACCACCAAATAAGTGCACCAACTCTTCTCTTTTAACTTGTTTTCTTTAAGATACAAAAGCTCAGTTGTTCTTTTTTATAATTCAAAATATTACTATAAATGGGGTGAGGGAGATTTGAAACTCCTTGTAAAGGAGACTACATTATGTTATTGTTCATTATATGGCATGAACCCTTCATTCATAAGTATCATATAAGTACAAAACTCTACCAAAAGAACACTTTTTATTAGTGTCAAATATATTCAAGTATCATACAAGAACAATTTTTTGGAGACCTTAACACAACTCTCAATAGAAAGAAGAAAGGAAAAATGACTCCTCTTGTTTGGAGGAGGCATCCATATTAGATTATGTGACAATTTATCAGATCATTCACACATAGAGCTAAAAATACGCATAGATATTCACTTGAGTTGCCATGTAGTTAATAGATTAGAAGAAATTCCTCCTGATGGGTACGGAAATTTTGATAAGGTCATCCACCTTAATAAACAACCTTGTACGGCTAGCAAAACGGATATGTAAGTAACAGTCGTCCATTTTGAATAGATGATGAATGACGACAATCAATACATGCTCTAAATGTGTGGTAACCAGAAAATGGTCAATTAACCATTATCCTCCATTAATGAAGGTTATGAAAGCATCTAGTATTATTAGCCCAATAAAGACACTACAATCAATTTCTAATAACGGTCACCTATATCAACAGAAAAATACTCTTCCTACTCTCAAAAGCCAAATCACTTACAAGACCATCGGAGGAATAGGGCACACCCTAACGGTCACACCCCAATGGTCATTTCGATCAATTTTCTTTTTCTTGCAGATCTTAGAAGACCCTCCAAAGCTTTGGATTTGGATAAGTAACACAACTGATTATTTTTGGCATCATTACCTCCACTGTTGAAAGAGATATTTGGATACTGCTCTTCTTAATTTCCTTCTCCTCTTTGCTGCAAATGGAAGCATGCATTGGTTTTATTATATATTCCTTTAACACTATCCTAATATACATTAAATTTATGATATCAAGTAACTCCAATTAATTTTTTTTTTTTTTAAATGAATGGAATTAAACAAAAATCACGGATAAATAAGTCTAGGATAAGATGTTAACACCCTAAACATCTGCTAATAATTAGCATTCATCACTATTCTAAATAAAACACAAAATCAATCATACAACTATACCCTTCCCTAGCCCAACAGATCTATGCTAAGGTTCCCTTCACGATATGCATGATCAAGTTGGTAAGCCTCAAACTGTACTAAAATTAATTTGATTCGTACTATTTTTTTTTTCTTTTTCCTTTTCTGACAATCTTGTAGTCGTACGTTACAGTACTACAAGGGTGAGGATCATGATTTATGACTCATGAACAATACTGCATTATTCGATGAGAAGATCTACTACTCATTTAGCATCCATTTCCGCATTAAGTTTACAAAGCCCAGTTGTTTTGATAGAGTCAGTCCATCCTTTCAGGCCCATAACTATGTCATCATGGTAGTGGTATTGTCAATGTTTGTGAGGAAGTCCTTAACCCAATTATCCCTATTATAATGTCTCCAATCCTTTGATACAACAATAAAAGACGTTGTTAAGATCTTTTTATTTTATTTTTTATAATTCGCTAGCTGCAGCTGGAAAAAGTAAGATCTGAAACGTGAATGTTTTCATTAGAAATTCCAAAAGATAACAACCAATTGAATTACAAGATTCTTAACAAAAGACTTAACTAGTCAAACTAGCATGAACACATAATTTTGGTAATTGTGTATGTTTATGGAAATTTTAATAATTTTTGGTATTTTGAGGTTATTTTGGTTTTATTGGATATTTTAGGAGCATTTCTATTGTTTTAGAGGTTCTTGGGTTATAAATATACATAAAACCGAAGTTTTTAACTTTTTATTGACCTCTAGAGCTTGCCACATCATTATCATTTTTTAAAAACAAAATTATCTAACTTTTTTTAATTAACAATATCAACTTCAACCTGAGGATGACTAATCTTTGACATCAACAGCAACAGCTAAAGTCCAAACTTAATAAAAAGTGAAACTCTATCTTTCTAACGAGTCCAACTTAAACTCAAACTTAAACATTAATAATTTATCTCCAAATTACATATATCCTTTTCTCTATATGCGCTCCTCTCTCCATTTCTCTCTCACACTCTCTTCTAAAAGCCTTCTTCTCTCTAGGTTGCCTCACAATACCTCTTCAAGAACAAACCATCCTGTATCAATCAAAAGGTCCCTCTCCAATTTCCAAACATCCAAGTGAGTGTTGCCCTAAAATTTCCCTATTCAATTTTTGATAGTGGTTTTTGTTGTTATATTATTGCAATTTTAATGTGGTTTCCTTCTCTTTGTAAATTTGGATTTTTTTTTTTTTTTTAAAGGTTTTTGTGTAGGCACTGATTTGTGAGCCTTTGATTTACACATAAATTCCAAACTCGAAAGGAACTTTTAGATAATAATTTTTTATTGGGTTCCCTTAGGTATTTTAAGGGTATTTGAAAGTTTAGGGAAAACTAAGAAATAGGTATGATTTTCTTATGATTCATTTATGGTGGGTTTGTGCCTTGACACTAGATTTTGGGAATTTCTTTGCAAATTTAAATAGCTCTGATAATTTTATAAATAGCTCTAATAGTGCAAACACTAATTTTTTTTTTTAAAGCCGAGTAGATGTATGAGTTCTTCTTCTGTTATTTTCTTCTTCTCTACTTTGTTAAAAATAAAAAATAAAAATTATTTTATGGTTTTTCATGTATTTTTTTTAAAAAAAAGTGATTTTCATATATGAACCACCAAACCCTATGCTTGTGACTACATATATAATTTTTTTTTTTCATCGTTTAAAGTTTAGACCCATTAAAATTTAAAACTTATTGCTTTATGGGTTCGTGTACTTTTTTCTTTTTCTTATATTTCTCTTTTGAATAGCCATATATTTTTTGAATTGTTTGAATAACTTATTATTTAATTACATATTTTTTTGGCATTTTTGAAGTTTTAACATCTAAATTTCTATTAGTTTTTGCAATATTTGAACATGTTTAGCAAATTTCAGTGACTATACCATGTATTATTCTTTTGAAAGTAATCAATTTTTCTTTTATATTTCTCTATTGTGTAATCATATACATTTTTTTTTTTTTTGTTTCAAAAATTTATAGGAAGTAATTCTTATGATTCTTTAATATTTTTTAGTCATTCAAAAGTTTTAACATTTGAATTATTCTTTTGATGGTAACACATCTTTCTCTTTTATTTTTCTGTTGTGTAGTCATTCTCTCTCTCTCTCTCACACACACACATTTATATATAAATAAATAAATATATATATATATATATATATATATATTATCTATAATTTGTAAGCTTTGAATCTTTTGATTCATTTTAATAGTTATAGCCATGAATTATTCTTTTGAATGTAACTCATTTTTCTCATATATTTCTCTATTGTTTAGTCATATATATTTTTTCTATAATTTTTAAGAAATGAATCATCTGATTTTTTTAATATTTTTTTGTATTTTAGAAGTTTTAATATCTTTTTTGTAAGTCATTGCACGTTCAAGCAATGGCTTCTTCATCAATTTGTAACACAAATTGAAGTTATACAAGAGCAAATCATGCAATGGTGTAGTTCTCGATCAATTTAAGATTTTATAAAATTATTTTAGTCTACCTCACAAATAGATAAGTTCCTGTGCATAGCATGGGTTAGCGACTAATATATATATATATATATGTTAATTGAGTTATAATTCTTTTGTATATTGAAACCCTCAATTCGATTGTTGTTAGGGACAATTTTTTAATGGGCAAAAATGAAGAAAAAGAGCTCAAAATCGCTTTGGGTTCTTAGAATATGCAATAATGAGGAAATCAAGCTCGAAATTCAAATATTTTGTAATACAGGCTATTTGCACTCTATAATAGCAAGCTTAAGGTGATAAAAAATAGAAAAATGGAACAATATATAAAATGGATAAGTTTAGAACTTTTCTTTGCATATAACAGGAAGGGAAATTTGATAAAGGTGGTGAAGGAGAGAGGAAAAACTTGTGCATGCCACTATTTTCACCCCATGACCTCATAATGTGGCTCTTATGTTGTAGTTGTATAGGCTTTCACTCAAAAGCAAGGGCTTTTGTACTGGGTAAATCGTGACTAGTTTGTTTAAATCTGATAAGAAAACTTAATATCAAGCTTTAAGAGCTCTTAATGATTGGTCTATAGAAAAGAAGTGAAGCTATTAACACCCATGTTAAATAAGTAGAAAACTTCATATTTTTGTTTGCATGGGTAAAATAATGGGTTGCTTTTTACACAAATGATGAAAATGTTTAACCAAATGCAATTGGTTGCTCTTTTCTAACCAATTTGGAACCGTTATTAACTAACGAATATGTTAGGAAACTAACATCTTGAGTCTCTTAGACTCGAGTTCACTGTAGAAACTCGAGCATAAGAGACTCGAGTTCTATGTTCTGGGCATGCTGATGTGGAATTTTAATCCACATGGAACTAGAGCCTATGAGACTCGAGTTCCTTACAGATTTCCTTTCTTCCTTATCTTCAATTCCCACAAACATGCCAACAAAACCTTTAGTTCCTACAGATTTCCTTTCATTCCTCACCTTCAGTTCCTACCTACAACCAACTCCAGCAAAACTCACCTTCAGTTCCTACAACCATCTCAAGTAAAACCTTCCTCACAAGCCCTCACAAACATCGATCTCACTAGCAAAACCATAACCAACAAAATACACAGCCAATCGGAACCTGCAAACCCAAACCCAAACCCAAACCCAAATCGATCAAAACTTGTAAAACCACCTCATACCAATCAGCTTGGATTTCTTGTTGGATCTCAATAGGACTATTAGGTATGTCGTTTTTGTTGGAGGAAGATTTCTCTTTCTTCTTCTTTTTCTTGTTTTTGTTGAGTCAATCACGGTTCTGGACAAAGAGGTCGATGAGAGAAGTGGGAAAGCCTATTTGAACAATAACGGACCCACCTCGCTTTTGTGCGGATTGGAGATCCGCTACTATTCTTGATATATGACTCACATTATGCTTCTTTTTTTGATTCCTTTCAATAGTTATAGTCATGGATTATTCTTTTGAATGTAACTCATCTTTCTCTTATATTTCTTTATTATTTAGTCATATACTCATATATATTTTGTTTTGTTTCAATAATTTTTAAACAGTAAATCATCTGATTCTTTAATATTTTTTGGTCTTTCAGAAGTTTTAATATCTGAATTTTTGAGTTTTTTTTTACATTATCTTAAATTGTCTTACAAATTTTTTATAAGTCATTGCATGTTCAAACAATGGCTTCTTCATCAAATTGTAACACAAATTGAAGTCATACAAGAGTAAATCATGCAATGATATAGTTTCTTAATCGATTTAAGATTTTATAAAATTATTTTAGTCTACCTCACAAATAGGTAGGTTCCCATGCATAGCACAGGCTAGCAATTAGTTTTGATTATTTTGGAAGTGTTTAGATTTTTTGCGGGTAATTTCAAAGGTTTTGAGGGTTTTTTTTTTTTTTTTTCATTTTATATATTTTAGGGTTTTTGTGTGGATTTTTTGAATATATTTTTTTGGCCATTTTGGAGATTTAAGTGATATTTTTTAAAAATTATTTTGGAGCTTTTTGTTATAGTTTTGTCACTTTGGAGAGAGAGAGAGAGAGAGAGGGGGTTATGTTCTCTTGATGATGAAAAGGTTTTAACACTTTTAACCTCGGAAGAGGGTATTTTTCCTAGTCAATAGAAAACTATTTCCTCAAATATGACTAAAATTCCCAATTAAAACTATCTAAATAATAAAAATACATCCCAAAAACTTCAAAATAAGAATAATATTCATCAAAACTTTAGAAATCACGTCCCAACTTTAAAATTTGCACACAAAAAAAGACAGTCAAATGTCTATTTTTTTTGGAAGTTTCAAGTATTTGTAATTATGCATGCAATGTTTAATCAAGTAAATTGATGAATTTGGTCTTCACTAAAATAAATGGGTTGAAGGGATAATGGGTATTGTTGTTTGATTTTTTTTTTTTTTGGCAAGTTTAGTGAATATATATATATATATATATATATATATATATATATATATATATTTTCTTTTTGTTGTTGCATTTTTTTTTTTTTTTGGTTGCATCCTTATTTTGATTGTATTTATGAGTTTTGATGAGTCCTTAGAAATCAGTGGGCTGAAAGGTCTTCGGATGTTGATGATCTTGAAGAGTGAGTCCTGAAAAACCAAAGAAGATCAGAGAAGATCGGTGGAGGCCGGTCTTGAATCCTCCGATGGTAAAGTTAGTGGATTGAAGTAGAAAAGAAAGCACTTCAAAGACTTCACCAATTTTTTCTAGAATCAGAAAAAATGTCCATACCTCTGCGTAGAAGGGTCTTTATATAGTGTTAGCTTGACAGTTATTTCTCCTATCGTCGTAGAGTTTGGAGGATTCAGAGGGTAACTTCCATAACTGTCATGGGAGTCACCTCATCGGGACTTGTGTTCTAATTCAAACAACATGACTCTTGGCTTTTGGAAGAGTGTAATGACTCTGGGTGAACCTCACTCGTCCATCACTAAGGACGGACGAGGTTCACTGCTAGTACGTCTTTCATTGGACAAGTGAATGAAGGACGAGTGTAAGAGGACGGTAAGAGATGGACGAGCGTATCAGCCCTTCATTCTCCACTTTGTACGTTGTTATGGACGGCCATATGGATGAGTAATCAGCTTGGCGTTTTTCTTGCACCATCAAGTTTAATTTTCAATAATTTTATTTTGATTGTGCTTATCTTTTTTTAGGTTGATTTTAATTATTTTTTTTATTAATATTTTATAATAGTGAATTAAATTTGTTATTTAGTATCTATATGAATATATTAGAAAATTTCTAATTTTTTGTATAAGCGAAACTCCAAGGAAATATTTTTCAACCTTTTTTTTTTTTTTAATTGATGAGAAGTCTCACATGTACTTTTTTTTTTAGAATACTAAATATTTTAACACACACACACACGGAGAGAAAAGAGAAAGTCTTAAAGAAAGTATTTTAATACACACATATACTTTGATTAGCTAGCAGCCTCATGTTTGTTGATTGACTAGATGGACTATTTATTGATTCATTGCGATGTTGCATATGATTAGTGAAGTTTGTTTGAAAGCTTTTAGGATTCACTGGGTGTTACTGAATAGGGTAATTGATTTCTTGTTTAGTTTGAAGATATAAATGAATTTCACATTTGTTAACCACTTTCTAACACATCAAGGGAAGTCTAACTAGAGGGGGGTAACAAGTGGCTATGACAAATCTCAATAGAGATTAGTACAATTTTTTTAATATAAAAATAATATAAAAAGACTACCAATACTTACTAGAATATTCTTCTATAAAAAATAAAAAAATAAAAAAATAAAAAAAAAATAAAAAATAAAAAAAACTTACTAGAATATTTTCAGGTACATAGCCAATACTAAAAAACATTTTCAATGTAAAAATTTATGCTGAAACAAAGTATAGTCTAAGTAAAGAATATTTTTTCAATGGAGGCCAAGCTTTGCAAAAAAAAAAATTATAGATATGGTAGAATTTTAACCTATATATATATATATATATATAATTACTCTTATAATAATTGCTTTTATTATTAAACTAAGATACTAATCGAATTCTCATATTAAAAAAATACAAATTAATTTTTGGTGTAGTCGAGGTTTGAATCACAAATCTCTTATTAGATTACAATTTTTTTTAAAAAGATTTTTTTTAAAATAAATTGAACTATCTGGAATCCTTCCGAACTCTTTTTTAAAATTGGGCAACTATTATCCAAATTTCAAAGTCTCTTTTACGTCTCATTATTATTAAAAATTAATTAATTAAAGAGAGAATGAGAGGAGGATGTCCGCATAGCCAGAGGCCCGTAGTTAACAAATTGGCACTTGCTCATTAAATATTGTTTGGGCCAAAAGAAGTGCCAACAAAGATACGCTGGAGTTGACCAAGTTACTGTGAGTTGTGACTCTAGATTTACCCAACCTGTCATATAAGTATCTTGTCACGAGACAGCATACTAATACAAATTATTTGAAAGCGTGAACAAGCATGGTGTCGTGGTGTAGTTGGTTATCACGTCAGTCTAACACACTGAAGGTCTCCGGTTCGAACCCGGGCGACGCCAATCCTCTATCTTTCTTTTTAATTTTTGGAATTCCCTCTCTTTTTAGTTTACCTCATCACTGTTGTCCGTGTTTGACTCCCTCTCTTCTTTTTCTTTTCTTTTTTCCTCTTCTGGGGGTATGGTTAATTTAATTAGATCATTTTGGTTTATAAAAATTTAGATCTAGAATAGTATTTTAATTAGTGACTAGCAAGATTGGATCTTAGTCATCTTACTGTCTTTCTCCATTACTACACCTTCCATTCTTTCTTTCTGAACATTTCGATTAATGTTTTAACATTTGTTAAGTACCCTTTTAGCCTGTCTCTCTGACTCTATTAGACCAATTTATATAATCAAGGTAGGAATACTAATAGGATGACCTCAAGTATCATCATGTATAGTTGAAAGTCTAAAAATTTCATAGAAAACTTAAGGGTTTGTTTGTTTGGAGGTAAAATAGGATAGATGGAAAACTTTGAAAAAAAAAATGAGAATGAAAACTTTTTTGAAATGTGTTTGGTTAAATAGGAAAGAAGAAAAATAAATAATAAAGTCTAAGTGTTTTATCCCCAAACTCACTAAAATGTTTTCTCTCCCAAAATAGAAAAAAAATTGAGTGGAGATGAATTTTTTCTTAATGGACAAAAATAACCATGCGCACAAGCCCATGGTTGCCTTTATTTTATTTTTTTCTTCTCCCCTGACGTTGCCTTGGTACTTTTTCTTTTTCTTTTTCTTTTTTTCCTGGGCAACGTTGTCTTTTTTTTTTTTTTTTTTCTCTTTTGATTTTCTAGGCCTAGCGCCTTTTTCTTTCCCCTCTTCTGGGCAGCAACGTTGCCCTTCTTTTTCTTTTCTTTTTTTCGTATTTTTTTTTCATTTGATTTTCTAGGGTCTAGGCATGATAGTTTTTTTTTTTTTTTTTATATATGATTTTTATTTTTTTAATAAATTTTGGTGATTGCTTTTTCTTTGTGGTTATTTGCCACTTTTTTATTTTAATTGAGCATTATTTTTTAACAAGGATATATGAGTAAATTTTTTCAAAACTCATTTTTTTCATCCTCAACTTTTCCACTCCCAACCAAACAAAAATGAGAGAAAATAAAATATTTTCTATCTTTCCATTTTTCCATCTTTCTACAATTTTTTATCCTCTCACTTTTTTACTCCTCCAACCAAACAGACCCTAAGCTTTTAAATCAGTTTGCAACCATCAGCATGGAAAATTACTAACCAAGTTCAACGTTTCTGACTTCAAGTTTCATGCCTGCACATGTGCATAAAACTACACACAATTAAAAAAAAAAAAAAAAAAAAAAGCATTTTTTAAAGAATTTTTATAAATTTTCTTTATAGTAGTAGGTAGCGCGATTAGATCCAATTAAGTATTATTATATGTCAATAGTGCAAGAATGATGTTTTACCCCCAAAAAAAAAAAAAAAGTGCAAGTATGATGTAAAGTGTCAGGTTTGTGATAGGTCAATTCTATAATATATGTATCTATCTGTTATTATTGCTTTTACTGAACAGTATTCTAGTGCATGGTTCTCAGCAAAAAAAAAAAAAAGAAGTGCATGGTTAATGTGTGGTAGGTTTTAGAAAAAAGGATTATTGGTAGCTAGCATAGATGCTGGGAATCTGATCTGATGCTGAAACTGGCAGTTCTTTTTTTTTTTTTTTTTGGTAAAGAAAACTGGCAGTTCGTTTGTTTAAAATAGTAGATGATAGAGTGAAGAAATTTAACTATAAAGTCTATAATATAATAGTGACTGCCAAACCAACATAACCAATGTACATATACCTATTGCAATGCTTGCGTTTGACTATATGATATCTGAATCATATAATTCATATTATATGATTTATATAATCTGAATCACAAAATATTTTACCAATTGAGTGCTAACATTTAATTATGCATAAGCATGGACCTCTCATATTATAATCTGATTTTCGTTATGCTCTTACTACCATTTGAGCAGCTTTTTCATTTTTTTCAAGACAATTTTGATCTTTATAGCTACGGTAATTATGAGGATTGGAAAAACCATTATATGTTGGGGGGTAAAAGGATAAAATTAACAACAAATGTAACCTATTGTACTATATTAAGGCCAAAATAATTTGAGCATATAATCATACACAAAATAAATAAATAAATTGAAAATATAACATGTAAAATGACACCGAAACTAATAATTTTATAGAGATATTATTATAATGTATATACATTGTGATTATTACTTCTTTAAAAAAAAAAAATTGATTATATACTGTATTGATATAATTTGGGGGAAAGGATATTATTTTTTTAGAAGAATTTGGGGGAAAGGATATGTAAGGTTGAATTTAATCAACCATCTTGTTGGCTTTATTACATGCCAATTTGCTTGTATTTCAGCACTTAGAAATTCTGTATTTAAGTGGGATTCATGTAAGGGTAGTGAGTGAGAGAGTGTGAAGAAATGCTCAAGATTGTGCAAGGATGCAGGGCTTCGCAGCTGGGACTTGTGAGTGACTCGCAACTAGCAAGCCGCCAAATGCAGCACACGAGTGAAGCATGCGAGAAGATGAACAGTCGCGCCAGCCGGAGCACTACAGAACAAAAAGTCCAGCCTGGTCGTTCTATTATCTCGCGGCTTGAACTCACGACTCAGCCAAGCCGCGAGGCCAAGCCGCTAACCAACTTTGTTTTGAAAAACCTGACTCTTCGCATTCCTATCTCACCCTAGTATAAATACCCCTTAAACTCACGAAATGTAGAGAGCTTTCAGAGAAAATTTTGAGAGAGAAATCTTAGAGAAAAACAAGATTGATTCATCCACAATCTTCAAATAGAAACTCTTCAAATTCCTCTACTCTCACCCTCTCCATTGATACATCCTTAAAAGGTTCTTGACTAAATCATTTTCTCACCATACCCACGTTTGTGAAAAGGTCCTTTGGTGATAAAGGAAGCAGTTTGGAAAAGACCAATAGTTATTGGTTGATGCTATGAACTATAACGGAATCCGGTAAGCTAGAGAAGAAAAGGTTCGGCGCAATCTCGTTGGAGCAAGAAGCTTAGAGGGCTTAGGTACACTGGATAGATTAGGTTTGGAGGGTTTATTACTGTTCATGTATCACAACTTCATTTTCTAATGGACTATTGACCTTTTAGAGGGCGGTAGAGAGGTTTTACGCCGAGAGTTTCAGTTTCCTCTTTGATCACACATCGTTGTGTTGTCCTTATGTTTGCACCTCTCTTCCCTTAATATTTACCATTTAATTTCTATTGTGAATGTAATTTTAATTGGTTTAGATTGTTTATCATTTCTGGTATAAGCTTGTTATCATTTTTTGCATATACATTGTTTGATATAAAACTTGATTTGGTATTTTGTGTTTAGGGTCTAAATGTTCATAGTGTTCTATACACTATTTGAACTATCAATTGGTATCAGAGCGGGTACACTTGTTGTGGTTTAAATACCTAAGTGTGATCCTTGACCCCTTGTATTTATTTGTCATGAATTGTGTTTTATATACCTTTTTGTATGATTTGGTTGATGATAAATGTAGCATGTCACGTGTTTGTGAAAATGCCTCAATGAGTGATAATCCTCATAATTGTGATGCTATGTTACATGAATCTTTGGATATTGTTGATATTCCTAACATCAAACTCTTGAAGAAAAATGCTAAGAAGCTTAATAAGGATTTGAACAAGTTATTTTTGTGAAAATGATGATTTGATTGCTAAGCTCAATGAATCCAACAAATTGGTTGAAAAATATAAGAAACTTGCTGAAAATTCTGTTGAAAAGCTGAAAGAGTTTGAATGTTTGAATATGGACTTGAATGCTAAACTTGTTTTATCTAACAAACTTGTTGATGAGCTAAAATGTGAAAATGAATTTCTTAAGATGCATGCCAAATGTTTGATTGCTGAACCTATTGTTAAAAATGATGAAAATATTTGTTGCAATCATGTTGTGGTACCCGATTTTGTGCCTATTGTGTGTTCTACCTCAAAGGACAAATCGGTGTACATTCCTCCATATAAAAGAAATCAAAAGGTGGAGAGAAAAACTGTTAAGTCAAAGCCTCCGTTTAGGTCTCAACCTAAGGCTTTGGATGGATCTAAATTTGTTCCAACTTGCCACCACTGTAGTGTGATTAGTCATATAAGGCTTCAATATCATAAGTTGAAGAGAGAATAAAACCATATTGCTAAATCAATTCCTAAAAAGCCTAGTGAACCTAAACACATTGTTTGTCACAATTGTGGTACTTTTGGTTATCTAAGACCTCATTGCTCTAAGTTTCATACTTTTAAATGAATTAAAAGAAGAGAGAAACTTGAACTTCTTGGAAGTTGTGCTAAAAAGAGTAAACTGGTTTTGAGTGAAAATAGCATTTGTTAAAGAAAATATTTAATGCTCTTAACTCCTTGATTATGTGCATCTCTGGTTCTCATTCTTCCAACCCTCGTCTCATTTCTCTTGAGACACTCACTCCAAACAATAGTTCCGTTTGGATGAGGAATGGTTCATATGGTCGAGCTTTTACTCTTTTGGTCCTTGATCTAATTCTTTCAATCTTTGTAGGATTCTTCATGCATTAGATGTCATATCTTCATGCATTTGTATATCTTGCATTTATTTGTATGCATTTTTTTGTTTTTTATCTTTTTTTTTTATGTTTCAGTTTTGTGTGAGTAAAACATCCAAAATCACATAAAAAGTAAAAAATTCAAAAAGTTAAATTGTATATGTTTGAGCACATATCACATGTGAATTTTGCCTTGTACCTTCGTACAAATGGCTTTATGCATTTATGAGCTTAGATTGTTCTTTATGCACTTATGTCTTTGTGGAAAAGATCTTGACATCTTTGTGTGATTGTTGTAAATCGATCTTTAAGCTTATCACGAATGATTAATCAATAGTTATGTTGGTTTTGATACATGCGTAGACTTATGCCTATATATCTTCCCACACTTTTATATTTTTTTTGCTTAAAGAGCTCAACAAATGTAAATCTCAAAATGAAAAGAGATAATGAGCTACAAAAGCCGTCACATATACTAGTATTTGATTATGAAAAAGAAAAAACAGCTTTTATGAAAATGTATGGTACTCAAAAGCCAAAGGCTTGTTCATCAAATTGAAATATTAAAAATTTCAGGCATCGATCTCAAAATGAGATATATTGATTCAAAATGATTAAATGTTATGAATTGTAAAGAAGCCAAATGAAAAGTTTCAAAGTTGTGTAATCATTTTCTTGTGAAAGGTCATATATGTTCATTTTTATTATTGAGATAGACCACTTGTCTTAGTACTAGTTGTGTATGACTTGATTGAATTGATCATTGAAACTTTACTCTAAACTAAGGACTATTCCACATTTGATACACACACAACACCCATGCGTAATGTTCAACGAATGCCTTATTCACTTGTTCGATTGTATTTGTTTAAATGTGATGTGTGTGTGCTCAACTTTATATGGATCAATCCAAAAAAAATTTTGATCATTTTATATGTTTTTGAAAGTTATTTTTATCACTCTTTGTGTTTATGTTTAGTGTTTACTTTATTTTTCATTGATTAAACATGTTTTGTGTTGAAAAGCAAGTGTCAGAATTTTTGGCTACTTATTTTGGCTACTTGCGCGAGTAGCAAGCAAGCTGCCAATTTTGGCTACTTGTTTTGGCGAATTGCCCAGCCGTGAGCCCAGTTGCGAGTTCAAGCAGAATGGTTTCATGGCTTATAGTTATTGGCGACTCGTTCGCGACTCGCCCAGTTGCCAAACGCCCAGAAACAGTTTTTTAAAGGGCTTTTTGCGGAAAACATGTTTTAAACCTCTCTCATCCTCTCTTAAACCCCTCTCTCACTATTTTTACATCAAAACCCAATCAATTTGAATGGTTTTTATTTCTATTAACATCTCTAAGGTAATTTTAAAATCTTTTCTTTGTTTTGGATCCTTGGATTATGTTTTGGTAAGTTTTGTGCTCTTGGTTGGGTTTTTCATCATAGGGGTTGGGAAAACTTATTTTTTGGTCAAATTTTTATATGGGATTGGTTCCTTTTGTTGATTTGCTCTAGATGTTGGCCCTTTGTGGCAAAAAGATCATGTATTAAGGTGGTTTTCATAATATTCATGCATTGTTTTACATTGTTGTTCATAGTGTGCATGCTAGGTATTTGATAAAATGCCTCTTAGGCCTCCGATGAGTGCCAAACTTTGGGGTTTCTCATGTTTCCTCATTAGGAACATGTTTGGTTCATTGGTTATGTATTTAACACACCTTGCCCCACATGTACATTTTCCATGCATTGGTCATGCATTGCACATAGCTACCTCTTACACATACCTTTGCTACCCTTGCCATGCATTGGTCTATACCTTATTTCTTCATCCTAGCATGTCATGTTCACCTTATACTTTGTAGCATTTTGTTTTGTCTTAGGTTTGAGCTTCGTTTTCTCTTTCATCTCACACCCCTCATGCATCATTGTCCTTGTTCATACCTTCATCTCGTACTCTCGTTTCTTCTTGACCCTTTGTCTATTCCTGACAAAAAGGGGGAGAGTATACATATCGGAGAGTTTTTGGCATAACCTTTGTGCACATTCTTAGGTAGAGAAATTCTATTTCTCGTACACATTTGTAGGGGGAGAGATATTCCATAGGGGAGATACATATATCAAAGGGAAGAAGAGATTTTGTTAATAAGAAAACTTTGTTTTGGTGTATGGTGTATGATCAAGTTGCTCACATGTTTCACATCATATTTACTTGATCGTAATTTACTTGTTATATTATTCTTATCTTTTTATTACTTGCTTTACCTTGAGGGTCTAATGTATTTTGTGCAAATGTTTCAGGTTACAAGTATATATATTCCAAGTGTATCACAGCTTCTCATCATTTTGAAGGGGAGAAACTTTAAGCACTTTTAGTTTATATTGTGCATTTTCTTTAGTACATCATCTTTGTACCTGTTGTTTTTGTAAGCTTTTAAGGTTTTTAGGTCTTTGTACCCATGCTATGTAGCTTTTGTACTTGATGGTAAATGTCATGCATTTTCTTTAAGTACACCACTTTTGTGCCCTTGTAGGATCTTGTTCCTAGATGCATATTTGTTTTGTGCATTAGTTGAGTGTTGGACATGCAAATGATACTTTGCAAATAAGCTTATTAGCTTATAGTGATCATTGTGATCACTAGTATATAGTGATTGCAGTTTTGGTCAAGCCATGGTTTATTGTTTTATCTTATTTTGCTTGATCTCATTGTGCTTGCTCCATATGTATTACAAGTTTTCTGCATACAATAAACTTATTGTGTTATTGTGCTTCAGGAGATTTTTTGGTCTTATGGTTCAAGCGCTTTACAGATTCTAGAGTTAGGTGCGAATGAGTTTTCCAATTATTCCCGATTCACACATTAAGTCTAGAGTTTGTTGTAGGGTTTTGTCATGGAATAGACAAAGGAAGAGATTGTAAGGTTGAATTTAATCAACCATCTTGTTGGTTTTATTCCGTACCAATTTGCTTGTATTTCAGCACTTAGAAACCCCGTATTTAGGTAGGATTCATGTAAGGGTAGTGAGTGAGAGAGTGTGAAGAAATGCCCAAGATTGTGCAAGGATGCAGGGTTTCGCGGCTAGGACTCGCATGTGACTCGTGACTCGCAAGCCACTAAATGCATCACACGAGAAAAGCGTGCGAAAAGATGAACAGTCACGCCAGCTGAAGCACTACAGGACAAAAAGTCTAGCCTGGCCATTCTGTTATCTCGTGACTTGAACTCGCAACTCAACCAAGTCGCGAGACCAAGCCGCAAACCAGCTCTGTTTTGAAAAACCTGACTCTTCGCATTCCTATTTCACCCTAGTATAAATACCCCTTAAACTCACGAAATGTAGAGAGCTTCCAGAGAGAATTTTGAGAGAGAAACCCTAGAGAAAAACAAGATTGATTCATCCACAATCTTCATATAGAGACTCTTCAAATTCCTCTACTCTCACTCTCTCTATTGATACATCCTTGAGAGGTTCTTGACCAAATCCTTTTCTCACCATACCCACATTTGTGAGAAGGTCTTTTGGTGCTAAGGGAAACAGTTTGGAAGGGACCAATAGTTATTGGTTGATACTATAGGCTATAGTGGAATCCGGTAAACTAGAAAAGAAAAAGGTTCGGCGCAACCTCATTGGAGCAAGAAACTTGGAGGGCTTAGGTACATTAGGTAGATTAGGCTTGGAGGGTCTATTACTGTTCATGTATCCCAACTTCATTTTCTAGTAAATTATTGACTGCTTGGAGGGCGGCGATGAGGTTCTACGTCGAAGGCTTCGGTTTCTTCTTTCGATAACACATCGTTGTGTTGTCCTTGTGTTTGCATCTCTCTTCCCTTAATATTTACCATTTAATTTCTATTATGGATGTGATTTTAATTGGTTTAGATTGTTTATCATTTCTGGTATAAGCTTGTTATCATTTTTCGCACATACATTGTTTGATATAAAGCTCGATTTGGTATTTTGTTGTTTGGGGTCTAAACATTTATAGTTTTTCTATACAATATTTGAACTATCAGGATATAATAACAAATGCAGCCGATTTATACAATGTAAAGGGCAAACATAATATAAGAAATAATAATTCAAACTAACAGTGAGAATATAAGTCAAAAGGTTTATAGTTTAATGGAATTACTTAATCTCCTTTACGAACATAGTTTGAAGTCTCCTCCCCCAGTTATAAGTTGTAACAATTAATTTATCTGTGTACGTGTGTGAGAGAGAGAAAACATATTTCAAACTAACCGCAAAAATATAAGTCAAAAGATTTTTTTTAGTATTTAGTGGAATTACTTAATCTCCTTTATGAATAGAATAAGATTTAAAAGTCTCCTCCAGAGTATTTAGTGGAATTACTTATAGTTATAGATGTATTATAGATAAGAAAGAGAGAGAGCCAAAAAGAGAAATTTACTTTATTTTTGCAGCATTGTGATTGGGCTAAACAAAGGTTTTTTTTTTTTTTTTTTTAAAGAGCTTTTTTTTCTAAACAAAGTATTTGTATAGCATAGTTATTAAACTTAGACCATAGCTTAACTTGGTGTAAGTTTTGGTGTGTTGATCACCCATTTAACCAATGAGTTACTAATGAAGGCCAAGTTCAATTTAACTTAAATATAATTTAAAACTGTTTAAAAAAAAATAAAAAATTGCAAATGTTCTCCTTAAAACATATAATCATATATTGACATACCTATTAATACTAATAGTGCTTAGGGCCTTACCCACGCAACTAGCTTACTATGATCCAAAGGGATATAGATGTTCTTCACAGGTAGGTCAGACAAATATTGGGTGGTATCATGGTAGGGTTTTATTTTGGAAAAAATCTTGGGTGAGATGGGTGCATGTGCCCATTGTCTCACAAGATAACATCTCTTTCTTTTGTAGTTTGTGGTTAGATGTCGAGTGAATGAAAATTTCACTCAACTATCCCAGCTCAATTGAGACTCGCACAGTCAAGTCACATGACATTATTTTGTTATAGTGTCTTTTTTTATATAAATAAAATTATTTAAAAAAAAAAATCACATGTAATGGGTTTTGGGATTTAATTAAAATGATTTTAACAGTGTATGATTTAATTTGAAAGTTTTCAAATGTGATATTTTTAATTTAAATCTCATGTAATATGGGTAAATGTAATTTATCCAAATAATTTAAATAATTTTATATAAACTAAAAGAAACAATTATTAAAAAAAAAAATAGCAAATCACATGATTGATAATAAAAGTTTGGTCCAATAAGTTATTGTTGCATCAAGTGGCTAACATTTCCTTGTGCCAATTGGATATTGATGGGTAAGACTTAAGTCTAGCTCGTCCTTGCATAGTCGTCCACAGAATGTGAACTTGTCCTAGAATAGTGGTTCATGGGATGAGAAATACCGTGGTAATTATGTTGTCTCCTCATCCTCAGGCACAGATCCTTAAGAGGAACCCGCCCAGACATAGTGAGGCTGTCTAGACCCAGCTTAGTATAGGTTCTGTCTACATGAACCAATGTATTGAACCACGTGATGAGATCTTAATGTATCATTATAACTTCTTATTGAATATTTAACTTCCAATGGCAGTTATCCTCTGATCTCCACAAATGTTGAGGAAGTTACTAGTCAACTGCCTCCATAGCATTATATATACACTCATCCCCGAAACATCTATATTCTGAAGGAGGGAAACTAATTTCATCATCGGAGGGTTTGTGGCCGGTTATGATTCCTACTGATTTTTATCAAATATCATTTTCAATTTCAATGGTGCTGTCTTCCAAGATGCTCATCGAACTGGGATTGGTGTCGTAATTTGGGATTCTCATGGCTTCGTCATCGCTTCAGTGTCTCAAAAAATTCCTCAACTCTTAACTATTGTTGAAGCTAAAGCTACAATTGCTCTGAGAGCTTTAGAATTTGCCTTGGAAGTCAAATTAACCAAGCTACTCTAGAAGGGGACATTGTGATTGTTATTCAGGCTCTTGATATTGAAACCTTGTGCTTGGCAAGCTATGGCAACTATATCAAGGATGTAATTTATTTCTCTAATTCTTTTAGATGGTTGAGTTTTTCTCATACTAGACGGGATGGAAATAGATTAGCTTATAATCTGGCCAGATAGTCTATAAATGTCCTAAATCTCTCAGTGCGGATGTAGTATGTTCCACCACAATTCCTTTGTATTTTTTTAGGCTGATCTAGTTGGGTTATCTTTATAAAAGTCTCAAAGTCTTTCTTGTAAAAAAAAAAAAAAATTGGGTATCATTTATTAAGTATTTAATAACTTGCATGATTCCTTTATATCCTTGGGGGGTGATTTCCAAAGTAAACCATTCTTTAAAAAAAAAAAAAAAAAAAAGACTTGTTGAGTGTTGTAGGGATAAGGGCTTGAAATTATATATTGGGCCTTGGACTTAATCTAAAAACATGGCTGTGTCCGAGGAGGAGCAAATGATTGTGAGGGGTTCCAATTTTAAAGTTTCATAAGTAAGGAATGAAGGGTGGTCCGAGGAGACAAATCTTCCTTGGATGTGATGAATACACTTCAAATCTGTATTCCAATAATCTAGGTGACCTTCCAAGAGCCTCTAGTGATAAGAACGTTCATCATACATGTATAAGATTGGTGGGAACTCCAAATTTATGTGGAGAAGACCCCTGAACAGTGTATTTTTGACTACATGACTCACAGAAAGCCAAAGCAAATGTCTAATGGGACAGGTAATTAAGTAAAGGTTCATATGATCAACAAGTATAAGATCAAGATGGTTCAGAGGGAACTATATAATATGAGAGACCTTCTATGAGAGGGGGATTGAAAGCTAGAAAAATGATACTGTAGCAATCAAAGTTGCATTTGCAATCAATTCTATTGATTTATATCAAGATTTGCCTCCTCGAAAAATAAATTCATTCAGTCCTATATATTTTATTCCTGCTTGATCATCTTTTAAATTTATACTAGCCGTTGTTAAATTCACAAAGTGCCTAGTTCTTTAACCAATTTTCTACAAATTTATTATATTGGGCTCATTAAGCCAATATCCCATGCCTTTTGGGTTTGGGCTGTAAAACGTAACCCCACAATTGGCACCATCTGTAGGAAGAGCTTGGGTGATAGTGAAGGCAATAGTCAACTATGGCAGAACCAAGTCCATAACAAGCAGAGTCGAGGGGATCCTAACACGGTGACTCTTTTGTCCACCTTGAGCAGAGAGGTGATTGTGAAGGAAGTGTGCATACCACACATATTGATAGGAGTTAACCTCGAGGTGGAAGCCATATCTCCCATAAGAAGAGAACAAGGGCATGCAACTGAAGATCGACCAATTAAAGAAGGAGTTGCACCATACAAGAAGGAGGCGAGCTACCCTGAATTATGATGTTTCTTCCGATGACGAAAAGGGACATTAATTACAAGTAGAGGTCTTGAACCCCGCCTAGTGAGTCCTTCTCCAATGAAGAGGAGCACCATCGTGAGTGGCGATTTCGAAGCCCATCACGTAGAGGCGTGGGAAATGACGCTATGAGCAAGGCCCTGAACCAAATCTCCAAGTCGCCATTCATGCAAAAGATTGAAGAGGCAAGACTTCCTTGGCACTTTCATCAGCCAACGCTGACCATCTACAATGGTCAAACAGGCCGTGTGAAGCACGTGAGCCATTTCAACTAGAGGATGACTGTCCATTCCAAGGACGAAGCCTTGATGTGTAAGGTTTTTCCATCCAATCTGGGACCCATTGCGATGAGATGGTTCGACAGCCTAAAGGCAGAGTCCATAAGCTCTTTTAAAGAGCTCACCCAGGCATTTGGCTCTCGATTTGTTACTTGCAAGAGAGTTACTCGTCCGTTGGCTTCCCCCCTGTCTTTGAGCATGCGAGAGGGAGAGAGTCTAAAAACGTACTCGAATAGATATTGGGAGATGTTTAACGAGATAAATAGTGACTTTGATGATGTGGCCATTAGTACTTTTAAGCTCGGCCTTCCAGTCGAGCATGGTTTAAGGAAATCTTTGACCAACAAACCCATTATCAGCGTGTGCCAACTCATGGATCGGATTGATAAATATAAAAGGGTTGAGGAAGACCAACAGCAAGGGAAAGGAAAGGAAAAGGTTATCCCTTAGGAGAGAAGGGATTTCAGGTCGGACCAATATAACAACCGGCCGTGAAGAGATTTTTCGGGACAGTCAAGATTCGCTAATACTCAGGCGATCAATGATGTGTTCCAAGAACTGGTACAACAGGTTCTGGAGAAGATTAAGCATGAAATATTCTTCAAATGGCCGAATAAAATGGCGGGAAACCCTGCAAGGTGCTTGCTCACTCCCAGGTGCAGGAGATCGTAGCAATATAATTCTCGGAGTACCGAGGTCAAACCACAAGAATCAGGGTAAATTCAAAGACAATATAATTAAATAACAATTTGGGTAAAGAAGAAAAATAATTTTGCTTGGTGATTGTTAACAAAAATAATAATAAAAACCAATTTAAATCAATAATGTAAATACTAGGGTATCGGGATGTTTCCCTATATCGATATGAAATTCTTTGTGATCTAAGAAATTATATATTTCACAATTGATTGTTCTTATACAATTTAAAACTTATGATTCGGTTGAATTGAGACAATTCAAGAACGCATAATAACCTCGATTAATAATGCGGTTAGAAAAGTTTTCAAAGAAACCTATTCACTTTAAAACCTGATTTCTATTTGAAACTATTAGAAATTCATCTAAACAATGAGAAAAACATGATTGAACTTATTGAAAACACAGAAGAACAAATGCATCAAAAGAAATCTAATTGAACAATCAAATATAATGTTGATAAAATCCTAGAAAGAATCACATTGAATATTCATACCGTATAAAAGAAACATAACCCCTAGCCCTAGCAAAGAGTTTAGGCTGCCATTAAAGAAAGGTAAATACAAGGTTTTCTCTTCCCAAAATTCGTTCTCACACCACCTCCCCTCAAAACCCTAATGTCAAAAATGTCCAAAGAAAATAAAACTTTTTTACTATTTTAATTTCCGTCCAAGTTTACAACGGTAACTTGTGAGTTAATTTTGGCCTTCAAAAATTAAGAATTTCTAAAAACTCAAAACTAGAAAGTTGTATATATTTAAGTCATGGTTCTAACCCATCTAGTCTTGTATCAATTGGATTTTTGAGAAGAGAGATATGCCCAAAATATTGATCAGTGCTCAAATAAGATTTTTCCTTTTCAGATTCTGCCTCTTTGATTTCTTTATTTATTTGAAGCTTCCCATCATGTTTGATGATCCAAGTACTCCAGCTACACCTCCTTAGACATTTAAGCATGGTCCATTAGCTCTACTTTAATTCTAGTTTGGCCCCTATTCTCTCACAAATTCCTGTAAACCCATCTTTCTTATATGATTTCCTGAAAGTAAAAAATTACACACAATGAATAGAATCTTATTCAAGAAATTATGTAAAGATAAAGAATAGGGACTAATGCAAATCATGACTTAATTATACAAATTAAGCATAGTAATAAGGAGATAACGCTCACATAAATATATAACAAGTATACATTTTAAGGCGTTATCACAAGACGCAATAAAAACCTTTATTGCCATTACCACCAAGACCAAGGACACACCACAGAGAATTGTAGAAATTTATGGGACCATCTGGACCAACTCGTTCGTGAGGAAAAGTTAAAATAACTCTTGTATCACTTCAGTGGCTAGGGGCCCAGACTAATTCAAACCCTCGGAGAGATGATTCCTCGAGACTTTCCTTGAGAACGATCAATGTCATCTTCGCTGCTCCAGGAAGAACTAGCTCCTGTCCCTCCATAGTGATGTTTGTGGCTCGACTACCTACCGAGGACTCTAATTCGGAGCCTAAGAGGGCTAGAACAAAAATTCAACTAATTCTGGGCTTCTCGGATCAAGATAAGGTTGGAACCATACAACCCCACAACGATGCTCTGGTGGTCACGCTTAGGATTGAGGGCTATGACGTGAAGAAGGTAATGGTGGATCAAGGTAGTGGTGCCGAGATCATGTACCCCGACTTGTACAAGGGGCTGAACTTGAGACCCGAGGACCTAACAACCTATAGCTCTCCTTTGGTAAGCTTTGATGGAAAAGTTGTCATTTCGAGGGGTTAGATCAGGCTACCCATACAGACTGGCTCAAAAACAGTGGAGGTAAACTTCATAGTGGTGGATGCTTATTCCCCCTATACGGCCATAATGGGCAAGCCTTGGCTTTATGCCCTAAGGGCTGTCTCTTCTACCTTGTACTAGAAGGTGAAATTCCCATCGGGAGACCGGATTGAAGAAATTGTTGGGAGTCTGTCTATGGTTAGACAATACCTGGTGGCTGCTATCCGACATCAGCCCAAGGCCGAGTCCTCAACCTATGCTGAATGAGGCTTATAGCAATTAAGGGTTTCGGTGTTGCCTGCCGATAGGTCAACCGATGAGGCAAAATGTGAGGATTTGGTAAATGTTGTTATTGGTGACAACCCTGAGAAGTTCTTTCAGGTTGGGTCTCAATTACCCACTCAAAAGAAAGAAGAGCTGTTGGAGTTTTTTAGAAGAAACGTGGATGTGTTCGCCTGGAATGCTTACAAAGCCCCATGAGTGGACCAAAACTTCATTTGTCACCATCTGAATGTCAATCCATCTATCACCCCTAAGAAGCAACCACCTCGGGGCTCCTCCAAGGAACATGCTGATGCTGTTAAAGACGAGGTAACTAAACTTAAACAAGCAGGAGCAATCAAAGAGATCTTCTACCCTGAATGGCTGGCCAATACTGTGCTGGTAAGAAAGAAGAACGGGAAATGGTGAGTATGTGTGGACTTCACGGACTTGAACAAAGCTTGCCTGAAGGATCCTTTCCCATTGTCTTGGATCGATCAATTGGTTGATGCAACCATAGGCTACCCTCGAATGAGTTTCTTGGATTCCTTTCAAGGATATCATTAGATATAGCTAGCCCTAGATGACCAAGAAAGGACGGCTTTTGTCACTCCCATTGGAAACTACCATTACAATGTGATGCCTTTTGGTTTAAAAAATGCAGGGTCTACCTATCAAAGAATGATGACCAGAATGTTTGAGCCACAACTGAGCTAGACTATTGAAATCTGTATAGATGATATGGTGGTGAAGAGTAAGGTGGTGTCCAAGCACGTGGGGGACCTCAGAGGTATCTTTGAAACTTTGAGGAAACATAAATTACGCCTGAACACTACCAAGTGTTCATTTGGTGTGGGATCAGGCAAATTCCTAGGTTACATGGTAACTCACTGGGGAATTGAGGTTAACCCTGATCAGATCAAAGCTATTAACAGCCTACAACCACCTCAGAACCCTAAAGAGGTCCAAAAGCTTACCGGAATGGCTGCTACCCTAAATCGGTTTATTTCTTGATCAGTTGATAGATGCAGACCTTTCTTCCTCTTAATGAATAAGTGGAAGGGATTTGAGTGGACCGAGGAGCGCGCTTTAGCCTCTCAACAACTTAAAGAATATCTATCTCAGTCGCCTATTATGTCTAGTCCAGACGTAGATGAAGTCCTATTTGCTTATATCGTTGTAGCTCCTCATGCAGTAAGCTTGGTGCTAATATGAGTTGATAATGGCATACAATCGCCAGTTTATTATGTGAGCAAATCTTTACAAAAGGCCGAAGTCTGGTATCTACCACTAGAAAAAGCCATCTTAGCAGTGGTACATGCTACATAAATGCTCTCCCATTATTTCTAAGCACACATGGTTATTGTCCTCACTCAGCTTCCACTCAGGTCTATATTGTGGAGTGCTAATTACACGGGAAGGATTTCTAAGTGGGGTACCATCCTGGGAGCTTTTGACGTTAAGTACATGCTTCGTACTTCTATCAAAGGCCAAGTTCTCGCGGATCTAATGGCTAAATTCGCTGAACCCTCGTTAGAAGAAGTAGCAGAGACACAGAACATGGATGGAAAATCAGTTGGCACCATCTCTCTACAAGCACCTTTATGTTGGAAAGTGTATCTTGATGAGGTAGTGAACCAAAAGGGATTCAAAGTGGGACTAGTTTTGATCTCATTTGAGAAACTCACCATTGAGAAATCGTTAAGATTGGGCTTCTTGGCCATTAATAATGAGGTTGAATATGAAGCCTTGTTGGAGGGAATGTCCATGGTTCAGAAAATGGAAGGAAAGGTAGTAACGATGTTCTCTGACTTAAGACTTGTCGTCGGCTAGGTGAATGGTAAACTAGAAGTAAGAGATGAGAGAATGCAAGGGTATCTAAGTCAAGTTAAACATTTGCAATCAAGGTTTGAATCCTTCAGCCTGTTGCACGTCCCCAGAATTGGAAACACACACGCGGACTCTCTAGCCACGCTTGCAATATCCTCGGCACAGAGCTTACCTTGAGTCATCCTTGTAGAAGACTTGCGCAAACCTATTGAGATAAAAGGAAAGGAGGCTCATATTCACCAGGTTAGACTAGGGCCTAGTTGGATGGACCCCATAATACTATTCTTCAGAGAGGACATCTTGCCAGAAGATAAATCAGAAGTTGACAAAGTGTGGAGAAAGGCACCTCGGTTTTGGTTATCCGAAAACCAAAAATTGTATAAACGCTCTTTTTCAGGACCCTATCTACTTTGCATCCACCCTGAAGCATCAGAGTTGCTCCTTGAGGAGTTACATGAAGGGATTTATGGAAGCCATACAGGAGGCAGATCTTTATCTCACAAAGCTATCACTCAGGGCTATTGGTGGTCAAGTATGCAAAAAGAAACACATGAATATGTGAAGAAGTGCGATCAATGCCAGAGATTCGCATCAAACATACACCAACCAGGAGAAACTTTTAATCCCCTATCCAGCCCTTGGCCATTTGCTCAATGGGGTTTGAAAATTGTTCGTCATTTCCCCAAAGCAGTAGGGAACAAAAGATATTTGCTAGTCGACACGGACTATTTCACCAAATGGGTTGAAACCAAGCCCTTGGCGAATATCAGGGATGTGGATGCCAAAAAGTTTATCTAGAAAAACATTGTGACCCAATTTAGGATCCCTCGTACCCTCATCTCGGACAATGGTCTTCAGTTTGATAACAAATGCTTCAGAAGATATTGTTGCGATCTGGGATTTATAAACAGGTATTATACACCAGCGTACCCCTAAGGAAATGGATAGGCTGAGGTCGTTAATAAAGTCATAGTGAACGGGCTTAAGAAAAGGTTGGATGATGCCAAAGGGAAATGGGTGGAAGAGTTGCCACATATCCTTTGGACCTATCGAACCACACATCGGAGGTCCATAAGGGAGACTCCCTTTCAATGACATATGAAGCAAAGGTTGTCATTCCTCTAGAAACTGGCTTCCCAACGCTAAGGACCATCTCATTCAATCCGATCAGTAACAATAAGCTGCTAGAAAAAAGCCTAGACTTGATCAAGGAAAAAAAAAGTGCAATGGTTTAATTGGCATACTACCAACATAAACTCAAGTAAGGTTATGATGCCAATGTGAAGCCAAGGCTATTAGTGCCTAGTGACTTAGTGCTGAGAAAGGTTCTAGGTACTGCAAAAATCCCAGCATGGGGAAAGATAGGGCCCAATTGGGAAGGACCATACCGCATCACCTCGTTGGCTGGCGTATGAGCATACTTCTGGAAGAATTAGATAAGCATGTAATACCACGTCCTTGAAATGTAAACAACCTAAAAATGTATTATTATTAATGAAAACTTCTTTTATCAATACGTTCATGTATTAAAGACATTATATTTCCCGTCATTCAATCTTTATAAGTGTTAAACAAACTCTAAGTTATGTCAGGTCTCTCGGACCACATACTTGGGTGAAATTAACACTCAATGACATCTTTATAAGTGTTAAACAGATCCTAAATTATGCCAAATCTCTCGGACCACATACTTAGGTGAAATTAACATTTAATGGCATCTTTATAAGTGTTAAACAGACCCTAAGTTATGTCAGGCCTCTCGGACCACATGCTTGGGTGAAATTAACACTCAATGACATCTTTATAAGTGTTAAACAGACCCTAAGTTATGTTAGGTCTCTCAAACCACATACTTGGGTGAAATTAACACTCAATGGCATCTTTACAAGTGTTAAATAAACTCTAAGTTATGTCAGGTCTCTCGAACCACATACTTGGGTGAAATTAATACTCAAAGTTATCTTTAAAGTGTTAAACAGACCCTAAGCTATGCCATGTCTCTCGGACCACATACTTGGGTGAAATTAACACTCAAAGATATCTTTATAAATGTTAAATAGACCCTAAGCTATGCCATGTCTCTCGAACCACATACTTGGGTGAAATTAACACTCTATGACATCTTTATATAAGTAATTAAATAAGGCCTTAGGTATGCCTGATTCCCCGGATCACATAGTTTGGTAAAAATAACACTCTAATACACCTGTTCAAATCCATCTAAGTATTTGACAGAATCTCATATCGTATATTTGGGAAAATTAATATTGTGATATCTACTGGTGTTTTACCAAGTCTCAGAACAGATCTAGAATCGTGTTCAAACCCTTCGGATTAATGGCTTTGAATCAATGAAAGTCCTTGTTCAGTTATATAAATGATGAGAAAGGATAGTGGTCATTTCTCCCTTTCATTTTCCACAAAAGTATATGTTCAATTCTCAAATATAAATATGCATTAAATCTCTTTATTACTGATACTTAACTAGATTACCTAGATTGATGGCAATACACTATTGTTAAGACTTTGTTGAAGGCTGAGTAGCAACAGTTTAATGCTATTAGCAATGATAATAACTTTCAAACCATATAAAGTGAAAGTGCATTGGATAAAAAAAAAAAAAAAACATTTTCATTAAGCAGAAATGGGAATACAATATGTTTGATGGCAGGCTGCCATTACAAAAAAAAAAAATATATATATATATATATATAAAAGAAAAAATACTACAAAAGAGTCCTAAGAGCTAAGCCTTAGTCTTGGGAGTAGGAGAGTCTCGCTTCTGGCTCGGCTGAGAGGTAGGAACATCCTTGGCCTTTGGATAAGCTTTTTCAGTCTTGGCCTCTACCTCTTTTGCCTTAGCTGCAGCTTCCTTAACCTTAGCATTCGTTTGTGGCTTCTGAGGAGATCTTTTTCCCTTTACCCTTATCCTTAGTGCCCTCAACCTCCTAGCCCTGATCACCAGCTTGGTTGGATCCTTTCAAAGTCTTAAGGAGAGGGAGAGCAGTTGGCTTAATCAGGGGCTGCTCGGCAGTCTCTGAAGCATAGGCAAAGGGAAAGAATCGGCACCTGGGATCTCACGTATCTTTGGATGGTAGTAGATGCTCCCAAGCTGCCTCTATACTGAATTTGCAAGGACAGCTGCAACATTTAGGGCATTGCCCCATGACACATCGCAGAAGTCCTTACAGACCCCAGAAAGCTCCTTAGCAAGTCTCACCTGAGTTTCTTTGACGCCGAGCAGATAAGACACTTGTTTTTTAGCTTCAACTGCCTCCTTGTCCAGTTAAACCACCTCCTTGGTCTTTTACAGCTCTGCCCTAAGGTCTTTGACTAGCTGCCTTTCCGTGGCCAGGTTTATCTCTATCATATGTAGCTTCTGGCGTTGGTCCTTGGCTTGCCTTTTCGCAGTTTTTAAACCCGCTTCGGCACTCTTTTGAGCCTAGACCACTTCCTTTAGCTTCTCAAATAGTCTTGCCTACTCCTCTTTGAAAGCTCCCAAAATTTTCTTGGTCTCGACATGGGAGTAGGCCTCTGCTCTGACTTGATTGCAAGAGTCTTTGACCCACTCCTCGGCCACAATGACCTAGTAGGTAACCTGCATGAAAGTAACAGAAGGACCCCATGTGAGAAGAGGGGAAAAAAAGCAATTAAATGTGTAATTCAAAAGATGTATTAAACCACTTACCATAGCAAGGTCCCTCTTCAGGAACAGAAAGAGGTCCGGTTGCTTAAAGCGCCTATAAGCATCCATATCCCTCAGTAGAAGAAGTGGTTGCTCAAGGGCTTCAGCAACATAACCCGCGTGCCCCCCTTGGAAGTTTCGGACTGAGGCGTCCTAAGGGATAGGGGCACCATCCACCTCCAATCTGGGGGACCACATTCGCGGTGGTCAGCCTACTTCAGCTCCTTGGGAGTCCTCCCTACTCTCTACGGAGGAAGCCTGTTTGTCTTTCGTGCATTTGGGCTGCTTTGCCCCTTTTGAAGGAACCATTTCACCCTCCTCTGCGTTATGCACCTCTGGCAATTTCCTCTTCTTTTTCAGATCAGGACAAGGAAGTTGCCTGGCTGAAATCATAGGGAGAGGAGGGGGAGGCGGAAGGTTAGCTGGAACTTGGGACTTGTTGGTCTTTTTTGATGTTGACACTTTATTTCTAGTAGCCATAAGTTCCCTTAGACATTTGTTTCCTTTGTTTGAGGCCATCCTGTCTTCCTCTTCTTCAGAAGTATCGTTCGGATGGGCAACCACAAGAAATGGGGTGTGAACACTTGAATGCCTGTCAGGTTCATCCTCGGCATCCGAGATGGGAATCACTTGCACCCTCTGAGGCTCCTTCTCTTCGAAACAAAACTTATCAATTTCCTCTTCAAGCGAGGAATTCGAGGAGGCAATCCCTTCTCCTGCTGCTACTACTTCAGGTGGAACTTGTTGGAACGGTTGTACAACTAGTGGAATGTTCTATTGAAATGGATGTGTGACTGGTGAAAGATTGTCTGGGGCTAAAAAATGGGGCCGAGCTACGTCAATCCGAGCTAATCATGGAACACCTGCTCTTATGGCGTGGCTGACCTCTTGGAATATCTCCGAAATGGGCTAAAAGTACAAAATCAGATGAACGGCCTGTAGCTGCCTGTCTTCACTTACAAAAATCTTGGATCTCAACAAGTAATTGAGGGACTTAACGTTGGTTAAGCTAAGCCTGGGAGCTACCTGCCTCTTATCTGTGAACACAGCCGAGGAACAAAACACGGTTAAAAAGTTGAAATCCATCATTAAGAAAGAGCAAAACAAAAAGGAGCAAGACAAAGTCAGGGTTAAAAAGTCTAAATCTGTCGTTAGGAAACCTAATTCTAAGGCACCCCACCTGGCTTTCCCTCTTGGGCGGGGCAGTGAAGGCCATCATGCCACACTCTCGAAGCTATAAGGTAATCATCTTTCATACCCTTGTTGGATTGGGGAAGACACAATATTAATCTTACAGCATCTGATTGGGATTTGAGATAGTATCCTGCGTTTTTTTGGAAGTGGCACTTGTACATGTGAACCAAATCATGCCAAGTGAGCCGCAAACCCAAATGCTTGTTGAGAGCATCAATGCTACCAAAAACCCTAAATAGGTTGGGCGCACACTCTTGGGGGCAAATCCTATGGATGAAGAGGTAGTCCCGTGTTATCCTACCTATAGGGAGGGTTATTCACCCATCAATGAAAGCTATCATGGGTATTATGACTTCTCCTTCCTCTCAGTTTGTTACTATTTGTTTTGGGGAGCAATATCGCAGGGCGATTTCCTGTGGTATGTGATATTTTTCCTTAAAGGCTTCTATTTGGGCAAGGGAGTCTACTAGATGCTTAAATCTACCAATTTTGACAACCTAAAGAAAAACGACTGGAACTTGCAAGTGAAGAAATAAGAATTAAAAGGGCCGAGGAGGTTGGCCGAGAAGGGAAAGAAAGTTTAGAAAGACGGAAACTTACAAAAGTAAGTGTCTAATCTTGATCCTTTGGAAAAGATCTTTAACAAAAATTTTCTTAAGGAAAGAGTCACGGAGACTTAGGAATTTAAAATGTTTTGTGAGATGGAGCGCTGGAATTCTTTGGAACACTTGAAAATTTGTGAAGTAAAGAAGAAAATGAGTTCACTCAAGGCTTTATATAGAGGGAGGAAATGAGTGGGAATAATCCCGCTCAAAATTCTAGAAGAAATGTCCACCATTGGATGAGCGCCTCAGCATAGGATACGAGGGAACAAAGCACTGCCTGGAACAATAAATGATGATTTGTGAACCCTGAAGCGTCAGAAGCAGTTATGATGCACGTAAAACGGAACTTCCACGCATATAAGCCAAAGAAATAAATGGTCTTGTCTCTTAAAAATCAAAACCCCACCTTTTCTCCTCGGATGAGAGGGAAAAACCAGAGTTTTGAGGGGCTATTGTAGGGATAAGGGCTTGAAATTATATATTAGGCCTTGAGCCTAATCCGAAAACATGGCTGTGTCTGAGAAGAAGCAAATGATTGTGAGGGGTTCTAATTTTAAAGTTTCATAAGTAAGGAACGAATGGAGAGTGGTCCGAGAAGACAAATCTTCCTCGAATGTGATGAATACACTTCAAATCTATATTCCAATAATCCAGGTGATATTCCAAGAGCCTCCAACGATAAGAACGTTCATCATACATGTATAAGATTGGTGGGAACTCTGAAATATCTAATGAAAAGCTGCTACCACTGCATTAAATGCACTGCAGCTACTTTTCTGGCCGCATTTATGTGGAGAAAACCCCTGAACAGTGTATTTTTGACTACCACGACAAGCAGATGTCTGATGGTACAGGTACTCAAGTAAAGGTTCAGATGATCAACAAGTATAAGATCAAGATGGTTCAGAGGGAACTATATAATATGAGAGACCCTCCATGAGAGGGGAATCGAAAATTAGAAAAAGGATATTGTAGCAATCAAAGTTGCATTTGCAATCAATTCTGTTGATTTATACCAAGATTTGCCTCATCAGATAATAAATTCATTCAGTCCTATATATTTTATTCCTACTTAATCATCTTTTAAATCTATACTAGCCGTTGTTAAATTCACAAAGTGCCTAGTTCTTTAACCTGTTCTCTACAAATTTATTGTACTGGACTCATTGGGCCAATATCCCATACCTTTTGGGCTTGGGCTATAAAACGTGACTCTACAAGTGTATCATTTAAATTGATTTAAAAAGATCTTAGTTCATTTAAATTGATTTAAAAATATCTTAGTTTTTTTTTTTTTAGGGGAAAAACATGGAAACTTCTTTTATTCAAAAAATCCTAATAAGTCAGCTTGAAATACATTGTGTAGTTGTGGTGAAACATCCTCCATTCATACTAAAAAATCTGGTATACCAACAGCATATCTAGCCAAACTAGGAGCTAAAGCATTACACTCAACAAGTCTTTGTCAAGTAAAAGTATCAAACACATATCTAAAATAATAATAAAATCATGCGAAACCTATACGCTTTTGCTGTTTAGTACACTTTATGTGAATTGTAATAATTAATCATTTCATTATTTTCACCAAATCTTATGTGTTCAAATGATTTGTTTTTTTTCTTCTAAAAAAATGATTTTTTTTTTTTTTTTTTGTTTTTTTGAGGAAGGAGTTCAAATGATTTCATATGTAAGAACATTTATATCCTTTACATTTTGCATACACTAAGTGGATGTCCTAGCATATTTTCTCTAATATTCCCGAAGTATCAAAATTTTTAAAACTATTAGTTCGATTCAAATTCTACTACAAGTATTTTTAGAAATTTCTTCATTTATTTTATACATTATTTTAAAATTCTAGCATTTTTTTTGTTTTAATAATAAAATTTAGGTAAAAAATGAAGTATGTGTACTATGCTACTCAATAACATAATCTTGCCATTCAAGTCTTTATAATTACATTATCTATCTTATAATATATTAAAATATATAGAGTTGACAAAAATGTTGGATTTATTTGATATAAATTTCTCATATAACTTGAAATATTTTTTGTACTTTTTATTTTTTTTAACTACTCTACTATTCAATTTAATTTATTATTGATTTTTTTTTTTTACTTTATGTATTATTCTTAATTAAGCTCTATAAATGTGCATAATATATTTTAATATTAGTAAAAAATTTAAGATATTTTATTCACTCAATTTTCCCCTAATATATTGTTTTTTATTTCAAAAAACTAAAATGCAAGAATATTTCGAGTTTTTTTAAGCTAAATATATTAATAATTAAAATAATTTTAAAAATCTAAAAGGTTGTACAAAATGTATCCCCTTTTTCAGTTTAAAATCCATTACTTATAATAATGAGGGAGAAGGATTTGAATCATAATGTATATAATATATTATAGTTGAAGCACAATCATAATTTATATCGAATTCAAATTAGCTTCTAATTATAATCCTAATCTTGTGTCAAGTATCCATTTTAATTTCCTTAATTTGGTGTTGATTGGCCCATTCAAAATTATTTAGTACAAAAGTCGAGATGACTATCTTACTCATCTATGTAAAACTACATCATCATCCCTAGTGTTAAATTTGTTCATACATAAGCATGGGTTACAACCTAATACTTCTTATGAAGAAAAGTAGATAATATTATTGAATTACAAGACTCTTCGCAAAACCTACATGGGTTGATGGGCTTAAAAAATCCATTACATTCGATTGGATGTGGTAGGAACAAAAAAATTTGATTAAACTTACACTTGGAGTTTGTTTGGTTGGAGGAGTGGAAAATTGAGAGGATAGAAAGTGGGGAAATGATAGAAAAGTGGAAGGATAGAAGAAATTTAGTTTTCTTTTATTTGTGTTTGGTTAGAAAGATGGAAAAGTGGAGATGTAGAAAACTCTTGAGAAGAAATTTACAATTATGTTCCTATTAAATAAAACAAAAGGTACAACATTTTTTTTATTAAAAATTTGTATAAGAAGACTTCAATATATATATTTTAAATTATAAAAAGAGCACAAACCAAAGGATCCAAAACAAATGAATGAAAGAAAAAAAAAACACACACACACACACACACACACAAATGAGAAGTACATACAAAGAAAAAGGCTAAAGAAGAAGAAAAAAAAAAAAAAAAAGAGGCCAAAGAAGAAAATTACAAACCCATGTGCATGTTACACATGGGTTTTTAGTCTTTTTCTTGATATATTGTTTTTCCTCCAGTTTTGTCTCCATTTTGGAGAGAAAACATTTTAGTGGGCATAGGTGTCGAGCCCCACTAATTTTTCATTCTCCCATGCTCCCCAACCAAACACTTTTAAAATTAACTTTCTCTTTCTCCCATTTTTCTTCCACCCTAAAATCTCTCAAACCAAATAGACTTTTATAGTTGAGTTTGAGGGATGATGGTCTAAAAGGATAGGATGGGAGGGACAAGATAGGTTCCCATTGTTTAATTGGAGAGAAATAGACTAAGAGAAAAGGAAGATTGGAGGGATAGCATTTCCATGGATCCCACATTTTTATTTCCTCTCAATTTGGGATGGAAATGAGAGAGGAGTGAGATCTCAGAGTCATAGGGGCACAAAATAGCCATTTTAAACTCTCTTCCTCCCTTAGGGAGTTCTTTTGGGATCCACAATTTTTGCAACAAATTTGGCATAACAGTCTATCACTTTCACATTGACTTTTTTTTTTTCATTGCTCACAGTTAACTACATTAAGATTACAACAAAAATTATGTCCACATATTTTATCTTGCAAACCAAACACATTGAAAGAAAAATAGACTTCCCTTCTACTTCCCTCCTCCAGCTAACCAAACATAATGAAAAGATTCAGACCGGTTTAGACTTTAAGGGTCCAACCGGCCGGGTTTGATTCGAGTTGATCATAATTATGGTAATGCGTGTGGGACTCGGAAAACCTTTATATTGACATCTTTGACAAAGGAAAAGAGGACAAGGAGGTAGACACCATTTATTGACCGGCCAACTTGCTTCTGGAGCATGGAACAATCTAGAACTCCGTTTTTTTTGATAGAAATCTAGAACTCCGTTTTAATTCAGCCCAAAATTATAAATAAATAAAAAAGAAAAGAACTCTGTTTATAGTGAAAATTTTTCACTTTCCCTTAATTATTGGAATTACACAAGCATCACCTAGGAAAACTCAAAACTTTGACAAAGTAAAAACGTAAAAAATCAAAATGTGTTTTTGCAAGTTCCAACTACAAGTCTAGAGTCCAGATTAAAAAAAAAAAAAAAAAAACTACAAGTCTAGAGTCAACAGTTTCTAACACCATTTATAGACAATAAAATATATATATATATATATATATGTATATATATTGTATCTCTGTCATTGCTATATAAAAAAAAAAAATTGCAAAGTTTTGTACCAGTGCTCACGGCAGCAGAAAGGTCACATGAGTTCGTCCTCTTTCATTGGTCCACAGCAAAACTTTTCATACAATTTGACTTTCACTCCCTCAACAAATCCCATTCAAAATTTGCCACATCTCACCCGCTGGCTTTCAAATCCGGTGGAATCACCCACCTAATAGTCCGAATATTCCATCTAAGACAAAATATTATTCCCACTCTATACAAGGCAAGTTTTCCACAACTTCCTCCCCAAGAATAGCTTTTCCAATGGAAATCAAATTACCATACATAAAAAGTTCAAAACCTCTTCCTCTAGTGTTTAAAAAATAGGAAAAATTCTAGAACCACAATATTTTTCACAAGTATCTAAAACTATAAATAATAAAAAAAAAAAAAATAAATTTATATAAAAATAATAGTCCGCCCATCACAAAACCTTAGCATTTTACATTATACTAAAATTACTCAAAAATCAGCGGCTTTGAAATATTAACCTTAATCAGCGGCTCCAAGCTACTTTTCGTTTCGCCCAAGCATAAAGTAAAACCATAAACCCACTCTCGCTCTCACGCGGCACGTGACAAACCCTACCCACCGGTTTACATTTTCTGCCTTTATATATAACTCTCTCTCTCTGCTCTAATACCATCACACACTCTCACTCTCTCATACAAATCTTATCTCTCTTTGATATCTACGTCTCTATCGATTTTCAACATGGGTAATCCTTGTTTGGTTTTTTTTTTTGCTTTGATTTGTTTCGTTAATGAATTCTCTTTTTGATTTTCTATGTTCTTCGTTTTTTTTTTTGTGTGTGTGTGTGTTTTTTTTACAGCAGCATCAGGCAAGAAGATCAAGATCGGAATCAACGGTAAAAAACTAAAATCTAAAAACTTAAAACCCTAAGATCTGTTTGTTTTTTGTTAGTGTTTAAGGTTGTCGGACTATAATGAAAAAATAACATTTGGTATCTAATAGGTTTCGGAAGGATTGGTCGTTTGGTTGCGAGAGTTGCTCTTCAGAGAAACGATGTTGAACTCGTCGCTGTTAACGATCCATTCATCAACGTTGACTACATGGTAAAAATATTTTTCTAAAACCCTTTTTTTACCGATCGGTAAATATTTGAGAAATCTTGAATATTAACAAAGGTTTATGCAATTTTCAGACTTATATGTTCAAGTACGACACCGTTCACGGTCAATGGAAGCACCACGAGTTGAAGGTGAAGGACGAGAAGACCCTACTCTTCGGCGAGAAACCCGTCACTGTTTTTGGAATCAGGTACTGAAGTTTATTGCTTTTTTTTTTTTTTTTTTCGTTTTGTAGTTTGAAGATTGAAAATGGGTTTTACTGTTTTGAGTGTTGTTGCTTAAAAGATGAAATTTTTTTCAGGAACCCAGAAGAGATCCCATGGGGTCAGGTTGGAGCCGACTTTGTGGTTGAATCTACCGGTGTTTTTACCGACAAGGAAAAGGCTGCTGCCCATTTGAAGGTTTGCCTTTTCTCCTTTATTAACTTGTAGGAAAGTGTTTGTGTTTTCATATCATATGGGGTTGTAAATATATGTGCTTTTATCAGTTGGGTTTGTTTTGTATGGAATGAGAATGAGAATGGAAATTGAGATTTGAATTGGATTGTTTGGTGATCAGGGTGGTGCTAAGAAGGTTGTGATCTCTGCTCCCAGCAAAGATGCACCCATGTTTGTTGTTGGTGTGAACGAGAAGGAGTACAAGCCAGAGCTTGATATTGTTTCCAATGCTAGTTGCACTACCAACTGCCTTGCTCCCCTTGCCAAGGTTGACTTTGAATCCATTTATATGGTTATGACTGTATTTTGCTGTTGAAGGGTGAATTGTTGTGCTTATTATGTTGTTGTTTGACATTATGTACAGGTTATCAATGACAGGTTTGGAATTGTTGAGGGTCTCATGACCACTGTCCACTCTATCACCGGTGAGTTGTTGGCTGTGAAACTATGATTCTATTCGTTTTAAATATTTTTGAAATGTGTTTGATAGTTGTGCTAATTGTTGCTATGTTTTCTGATTCAGCCACACAGAAGACTGTTGATGGCCCATCAAGCAAGGACTGGAGGGGTGGAAGAGCTGCTTCCTTTAACATTATTCCCAGCAGCACTGGGGCTGCAAAGGTAATATTACTTAATTTTATGAATTGGTATTATTTACAATGTTGCTTTCTGTTGAATGTTGGGCCTGCTTAATGATTAGACATTAATAGTTTTGTGAATTCTGGTGGGCTAGTTTAATGTCTTTGCTCATTGTTGGAGATATATAGGAGTAATATAGCTGCTAAGGTAGTTTACGTCTTATTTAGCTGTTAATTGTTGGTCTTGCCTGTTGATGTAAAATGTTTATAGTTTGTGACTTGGGGTGTACTTCTTGTTGCTTGGGTGTGGCATACGAGTGGAATATGGTTGGTTTATTTTGTGTTTATCCATTCTAATTGGATTTGATTTTCTGAAGTGTATAACATTCATTTCAGAACTGGATCTGATAATGCTGCTATCAAATATATTTAGCAGCCTGACTAATTTGGGTGTATTTTGTGGCTGTATAGGCTGTTGGAAAGGTTCTTCCACAACTTAATGGCAAATTGACCGGAATGGCCTTCCGTGTTCCAACTGTTGATGTTTCAGTCGTTGACCTCACTGTCAGGCTTGAGAAGAAGGCCTCCTATGAGGAGATCAAAAAAGCTATTAAGTAAGTGTTGGAATGTTGGTCTTGTATTCTTATAATGTGCAAGTGTTATCGTCTATTATGTATTGAACTGATGTCTTATTAAGTAATTGTCTGTTCTAATATAAGTCTTTTGATATGACAATTCTCAGGGAGGAGTCCGAGGGCAAGCTTAAGGGTATCTTGGGATACACTGAAGATGATGTGGTGTCTACCGACTTCATTGGTGACAGCAGGTAGATTAATCTTTTAATGTTATGTTCTAAATTGTCTTGCTCTGGCCTAGTTTATATTTTGCAAGCATCCCTTTATGCATGCTAGAATCTAAGTGGTAATATAATTGATCATATTTGAATTTATTATTTTACTCATGAAGTGTTACTCATTTGGTTTGAAGAACCAGTGAATCTGATTCTATAACTGGTTTTTGTTTTCTCAATAATTTTGTATAGATATTTGTAACTAAATTTAAAAGATTACGTTTTTTTTTTTTTTTTTTGTTTTTTTTTTTGTATTTTTTTTTTCCAAATGCATTTGCTTTTGGGAAATCATTGGAATGGTGATGTATTGGAAATCAGTGAAATGCTCATATGTATTGAGCAATTGTGGGGCATCATTCTATTTATTTTAGGAACCGATAATTTTGTGATGATGGTTAATTCATTTTATATTATTGGAAATAAGTTGACTTTCTGTTTTATTTCACTGTTGGTTATCATCATGATATGACTCATGACACGGTCATCTGTCCTTAATGCAGGTCTAGCATATTTGATGCCAAGGCTGGAATTGCATTGAATGACAATTTTGTGAAACTTGTCTCTTGGTATGACAACGAGTGGGGCTACAGGTAATCATATGAAACATTAATCTGAAGTATGCAATCCGTCTTGTTAATTTGGTTTTGATCCTTTGGGCATCCTCTCCTACCATCTAGTTTTGAAACCTTAACATGGTCTATAAAACATGTTTTTCAGATCCCTACCCTTTCACTCTTGTAGATAAATTGATTTCAGCTATCCTACAGTTCTAACACCCTTTTCCATCTATCTTGTTTTTGCAGTTCCCGTGTGGTTGACCTGATTGTCCACATCGCATCTGTAAAAGCTTGCTGCTAAACTGACTATTCAAGGCTATCTTTTTAAGTTTTTGTTGAGTCTAGAGTGGCTGTGCGCGTCACTCTATTTGGAGTTTGGAATAAACCTGAGTCTTTTGGAATTCTGTTAAACCTGTTCTGCATCGCTGCTGGTCTCAGCTGGTTGTTTTTTTCATGAGGTTTTCTTTTGTTAAAAGAGTTTAAAAGAGAATTCGTAGTGGAACAATATAAAGCTAAATATAAGCATTAGATGGTTTTAATATAACCGAGTTCATGCTGTTCCGAATTATTTGCTGCAATTCGTTTTTAATAGAACTGTTCCAGTTTAATCTGACTTAATTCAAAATGAATCAAAATCTATTTGGAGTGTGGAATAAATAAACCCATAGTCTTGGAATTCAGTGGAACTTGTACTCCGTTGCTTTGGTCTTTAACGATTATTGTCTTGTTTTGTTCTGTTTATGAGCTT
This sequence comes from Quercus variabilis, assembly GCA_030445155.1. Classification (NCBI taxonomy): domain Eukaryota; kingdom Viridiplantae; phylum Streptophyta; class Magnoliopsida; order Fagales; family Fagaceae; genus Quercus; species Quercus variabilis. The sequence continues at coordinate 54,531,451 of CP129447.1, read as the reverse complement.
TTCTTGTTTGGATTAAAAGAAAATTCATGGTTTGAACAAATATCAGCTAAATATAAAGCATTAGATGGTACTTATATGAATGAGTTGCTTCCTTATATGCTGTGCTTATTTGCTGCAATTCCGCAATTCTTTTGTAGAAAAAAACAGCAAGAGACGGGAGATTGTTAATTGCCTCAATTCAAATTGAACAAAGTGAATATTTGAATGATGGAGTTGGTATAAGCTTTGTTTTGGAGGACCATTGGCTGTCAACTATTAGATTTGTGTTGTGCTAATGACTAATGAGCATTCCCAACCCGAAACCAGTCGGCCCCACTCCACTCAAAAACATTCTTGGTTAAACACAAACCAGCAGCAATCGGCCTAACCACAAAATCCCATCAAACATCTTGCTGGTCGTCAAACTGAACCCGGGCTCTGGCAGCAGCCGAGCAAAGTCACCAACAACACAAACAACATTCAAGCCACAACAACAATAGGTCTTTCACCCAAAAACCTCCATAGCCTCACCGATGTTTTAGAGAGAGAGAGAGAGTGTTGGGGGGGGGGGGGGGGGTGTTGTTGGAGTTAATAAAGATGCAAAATATTGAGCAATTGTTGGATTTAAGCTGTTTGAATTTTGTATGGATCATGCAGTTGAGTTGGTTTTAGTAGTTTCTTGGTGTAGCATTGTATAATCGCTAATGAATGAGCCAATGAATCATGACATGTTGCTCCCTTGCCCTCGTGTTTTTTCCTTCATCTTGCGTTTAGCCAGTCTTATTTGTTTTTTGAGAGCAGTATATTAATATATTGGAAGAGAAATTTACAAACATCAAACAAACTAGGAGAGGAGTAACATTACAATTAAAACAAAAATAAATAAATAAATTTGGCACTTGCTCTATATTGTTGTTTATTTGTGATTTCTAGTTAGTTTACTTACTTAAAGTGGGATAAAAAATGACTAACAAAATAAGTTGGCTTATTTGAATTCTTTTAGATAAAAAGGTCAGACTCTGAAATTTGAATTGGATGTGAATGGGTGATAAAAGGAGAATATACACTACAATCTTCTGGTGTTACCAAGTTTTTCTACAGAAGATAAAAGGAGCAACCTGCAATTATAGTGCTAATGATTTTATTTACAGATTATCCTTTTTAAATAATTAAAAAAAAAAAAAAAAAACTAAAGTTTTAACTGATTTTTTTTTTTTTTTTTTTTTGGGGGGGATTATTTTGTTTTTGAATTTATATATCTTACTTGCAAGGACCAAAAACATCCCGTTGACGATGGCGCATTAGCCTGCTCTTGCAGCAGCTCCATTTAGGAACTCTGAAGGCCGAAAGCTTGCTACCCACGAAACTAGCTAAAGAAGCTGTTAGGTTTTGAAATTAGTGAAAAAGCTCTCATGCTGTTTTGTGTATCCGAATGAGGCCTTCATGTCCTAAATATAGTCATCAATCATCATAAGTCTCTAAACTCATTTTGGCATAAAAAGGCATTCTATGTTAGATTTGGCTTGGGTCCAATGCTCCTATATATTGTACCCATTAAGATCAGAACACATGATTAAAAGTGGACATATATTATAATCTTGGCAAGTCTAATGAATAGGAGCACTAAAAGTCTAAAACCAATCTTTGCACTTCTATGCTAGCAACCACATTTCCAATTTAAGCTTCAAACAATCCCATTGTTTATTTTTCCATGACACCAAACTTTGCCCTTCTATGCTAGCAATCAAATTTCCAATTTAAACTTCAAACAATCCCACTGTTAGTTGTATCTTATTAGAGAACTTTTTGGGTAATAGTGAAAAAGATTATCTTTAGGGTTTATTTATTTATTTAGTGAGAATCTATTTTTAGTGAAATGGAAATATGGAAAATGAGTTGGGGCTTGCTTAAGTTATAGTTAACAAAAATAAAGTTGTAAAAAGTTGTACCTAAAAAAATTAATTTTTTTGGATTATAAGATAAGCTAAAACAAAAATCTCAAATGCAGAGTATTTTGAATTCTATTACTCCATCCGTCTTAATTTGTTTGTCCTGTTTGAAAAGTCAAACTTTTTAAAGGAACATCATTTATTATCTTGTCTGCCTCATAAAAATGTATAAATTTACAAAATTACCCTTAAATAAATTTATCAGTTTTTTTATTTTTTAAAGATTTATTCATAATGAGGTAACTAAAAAGGTGCCCCAATTAAATTGATTTTTTAAAATATTTGTTAGTTTTTTTTTTTTTTTTTTTCAAATAGTTTTGAAAATAAAGTAGGGGTATAATAAAAAGTTTAGTAAATTAATGATTTTTATTTTTAAAAACAAGACAATATTTTGAAACATCTCAAAATGGAATAGAGGCCAAACAAACTAGGACGGAGGGAGTATTTTTTTTTTCTTAAATGATTTTTATATTTCATTTAATATATACTATTATTATTGATGTTATTTTTTTGAATAGTTTCTTGATTTAAAAATAATAATTAAATTGCTTATGTCACATTGGATGCAAATTCAATTATGAAAGCTAAATGAAGATAATATTCTTTTCTTCTCAAGAAATGTGCAATTTAGCAAAACCTTACGCCATTATGGCTATTGTTCCTCCTTTACCCACACATCGCCACTATTTAATTATTATTATATATATATATATATATTTTTATAATTCAATTCTTTTTTCACACACTAAAGTATAGACGTTTTTTTAACAACTCATCACATCCACACATACATTTATTATGAATTTTATCACTAATAAATACGACCTACTTTAGATACCTTTTTGTGTGATCAAAACATATAAAATACAAATTTATTATCTATATAAATTTTCATATGAAATACTGGAAGGAAATTAAAAGTTGACAAAGAAAATTAAACTGAGCATCTCTTATTTGCCTTGGCATCCACACCTTTGCATGTTTTCTTGAAGCAGCACTATCATGGTGTTGGCGGTGGTATGAATGGTGTCACCATGTTGAGTATTTTAAGGGAAATTATAGGAGATACCTAGGCTAGCCAAATAGATGTAGAAAGTTTATATAAATTTTGACATGAAATATTGGGAGGAAATGCTAGCCAAATAGATGTAGAAAGTCTATAAATTTTCATGTGAAATATTGGAAGGAAATTAAAAGTAAAATTAGTAAACTTCTGCCTTTGCATGTTTTCTTGAATTTTCTTGTGAAATATTGGGAGGAAATTAAAAAGTAAAGTTAGCAATCTTCCGTCTTTGCATGTTTTCTTGAATTTTTATGTGAAATATTGGGAGGAAATTAAAAATAAAATTAGCAATCTTCTGCATATTTTTTTGAACTTGGAATTTGCCATGGGCAATCTTGTCTTTTTCAGGGAGTAAGTGGCGGGGCTTTGGAAATTGCGTACTATTGATTTAGTCTATGTAGATACTGTCCACTTTGGGATTCATACTCATTTGGAAAAAATTCATCTACACATTAAAGAGAGATCATTTTTTATAAGTAAATCTCCATGTGTTTCCTTAGGCGACGTGGGATTCATGGATTGTAGGACCTCTTTTGAGTCTCTACAATTTTGTTGGATTAAAATACTTAGATGAAGATTTTGGGAATATTCTGGGTGTGGACTAAGTGGAAAGAAAGTTACTCAAACGAATGAAGCTGGCAATTGAATTGAATAAAATCTTTGCTCTAGTAATGTTATTGCTAGACTAGATTGTAAATGGAGTCACAAGGCTTGATTGTCAAGCACTTTTCAGTGACAATAACAATAAGGTAAACGGTGGTAAAATCAATAGCTACGGGGAAATGAACAACTCAATGAGATTTTGATTTTGGAAATCAAATTGTATTACTTATTGATTTTGATTTTGAAGACTTGGATTTCTAGGAGAAGCCATGAAAGAGTTTTTTTTTTTTTTTTTTTTAAAGTTTAATAATAATAATAATAATAATTATTATTATTATTATTATTGTAGGGTCACGTTTTGCTGCCCAAGCCCAATAGATATGGGATATTGGCCCAACGATCCTAGTACAATAAATTTGTAGAGAGTGGGTCAAAAAGCTAGACCCTTTATGAATTTAACAACGGCTAGTATGAGTTTAAAAGATGACCAAGCAAGAAACAAGGCTTATAAAATTGAATGAATTCATTGTTCAAGGAGACCAGTTATGATATAAATCAACAGAACTGATTACAAATGCAGTTTTAATTGCTACAGTAGTCTTTTCTCCATTTTTTCGATCCCCCTTTCATACAGGGTCTCTCCCATTATATAGTTCATTTTGGTCCCCTCTTGATCCTACACTTATTGATCATTTAAGCCTTCACTTGAGTACATGTCCTATCAAACATCTTCTTTAGCTTTCTGTGAGTGGTGGTAGCTAGGACAGCACTGTTCAAGGATCTTCTTCACATAAATGTAGCCAAAAAAGTAGATGCAGTGCATTTAATGCGGTGGTAGCAGTTTTTCCTTAGATATTTTTGAGTTCTTATCATTCTAATACGTATATGATGCACATCCTTATCGCAGGAGCCTTCTAGAGGGTCACCTAGATTGTTGAAATGCAGATTTGAACTTTATTCATCCTTAACCCGTTTCTTTCTTATGAGACTTCAAACTTGGAACCCCTCACAACTATTTTCCCCTCCTCGGACATATCAACATCCTTGGATAAGGTTTAAGACCCAATATATAATTTTGGGCCTTTATCCCTACAATTATTATTATTATTATTATTATAGGGATGATAGGCCCAGTAGTATATATTGGGCTGGGGGCCCTGGTACAAGGTCACTTAGTAGTTTGAGGACGGTTAAACACTGTCATGGAAGTCCACAATAGTGAATGAAGAGATGGGGTTTAGTCATAAGAGTCCAAGAAGGTGGTCCGAGGAGGATTATCTACTTGGCTGAGTAAAGCAGAAGTCCGAAGGTATGGTTTGCCATCCAGGGCAATGTTGTAAGAGATTCTATTGATAAGGATACACATCATGAAGGTATAGGACAAAGGGAACTATGAAATATCAAAGAGAAAGCTGCTACCACCGCAATGAATACTCTGTAGCTAACTCTCTTGCCACATTAATGAGAAAGTGATAATTGAACAGTAATTTTCAACCTTATAGCTACTCCCGAAGACTTTAGGAAGGTGCTGATAGGATAAGAATCAACACTAATAATCTGGTCTACACGTGGAAGGTGGAGATGAAAGAAGAAAGAGTATAAAAGAGAAAGAATATCCTGAGGAAAGGAGGAGGAGAATTAAGAGAAAAATATTGCAACAACAAGAAAGAGGTTTGTAATCATATTTAAGTGATATATACAAGAACTGATCTCCTTGGATTGTGCCAAGGATGATCTTCTTTGAATTAAACTATTTTATCTTTACTTCCTTGTCATCTGGGCCAACTATAGTTGCTACATGATTCATTAGGGTCTAGTTTTTAAATCAATTCTCTATAAATTCATTGTATTAGGCTCTTTGGACCAAATTCCTTGAACCCTTTGGGCTGAGAAACAAAATCCTGCCCTTACAATTATTATTAAGGCTTTTGATGATAATATATATATATATATATATAGCTATTTTCTAATATGCTCAAAAGAAAAATCTAATTTTATATTTAAGTTAAACTATTTTAACAATTAATAACTTAAACTAATTGATGAGATGATTTTATCAATTGACACCTAATAGTTTGGAGAAGATTATTTCAAATCGGTTTATAGAAAAATTATATTAAAAAAAAAAATGTGTCGGTTATTTTTTCACACTTTTTCCTTTTTTTTTTTTTTTTTTTTTGGTTTTTCTCCCTCCCTTTTTTGTTGTGCGTGGCTTTAGATGGGTTAGGTGATTATCATTCTCCATATGGTTTAGATGTGGTATTCTTTTTACATATGTTTAGATAGTTAACTTCATTGCGCTGCTTGTTATAGTTTGGTTTTTGGCATCTATAAGAGTATTAGCATTAGGTGTTAAAAAAAAAAATTTGACACATTAAAAAGTTACTTTATCCTTTTTAACACATTACTTTACAATACATTTTACATCACATATTTTATTCTTCTACCACTTTATTTAAATAATTTTTTTATTCATTCTTCTTTTTTTATTTTTTATTATTATTTCTTTTCGCTCTAAAGTTGCAGCAGGCATATAATTGACAGAAGAGAGAAAAATTATGAATAAAAAGGATCGAAAATTTTATAGCACATTTACCTGTACAATGTTACTATTAGAACGTTATTGTAACAAATGACATATCTTATTAGAACATTACTGTAACAAATGACATTTTATTAAGAGCATTCTTATCAAAGATGCTATAAGTGCTAAAATACTATTTTTAGCATCTGAAACCACAAAACTAGCTCCATTAAAGATGCTAAATCCTAAAAAATTTGACATCTTGTTATAGTATGCTCTCATTTTTGAGAGCATACCGAAGCAAGGTGTTATTATTTTTTAATATTTTTAATTCTCTCTCCTCAGACAATCACTCTCCCTCTCACTCTCTCATCTCTCTTTCTCAGACTCTCCCTCTTGTGGGTTTGCTGGGGTCGTTGATGACTAAAAATGGGTCATGGAGCTGACAGTTGAGGGTTTGACTGCAAGTGGAGGTTTGCTTGGTGGGTCTTGGTGGTCTTAATGGGTCTCGATGGATCTTAGTGGGTCTGGTGGCAGTGGGTTGCTTGATGGGTCTCGGTGGTGCCGTGGTTGGTTGTGTCATGGGTTGAGGTTAGTGGAGGGTTTGTGGTGGTTGGGGTTGTTGAGACCGTGGGTTGAGGTTGGTTGAGGCCATGGGTTTGTGTCGTGGGTTGAGGTTAGTTGTGCTGGTGGGTTGAGGCTGTTGGTTGTGGGTTTGTGGTGGTTGGGTTGCTAGGGTGGTGGTCATTGGAGAGGTTGGGGTGGGTTTTGGCTGCAGTTTTGTAGTGGGTTCAGATCGGGGTGAGTTTGATTTCATTTTGGGATTTTGGGTCTTGATTTGGTTAGGGTGGGTCTTGATTTGATTTATAGTGCGAAGGAGGAAGGGGAGAGGAAAGTCAAGCCACTACCGTGGAAGAAGATGATGACAGGGATGAATTTTTTTATTATTATTTTTGATTTTGGTGGTTGGGGATTGAGGTTGTGATTTGGTGGCTATGGCAGTGGGCGGTGGTGGCAGTGGCTGTGGGCGGTGGTGACAGTGAGTGTTGGCAGTGGCAGTGGCTTTGTTGGTAGTGAAAGAGATGTGAATGAGAATAAAAATTAATAAAAAATAAATTTTAATGAAGTGATAAAAAATATAGAATTTTTGATGTTAGGTGTATTGTAAAATGAGGTGTAAGGTAAGGATTTGCAGCCCAAGCCCAAAAGGTTTGGGTTATGAGCCCAATGAATCCAGAACAATGGATTTGTAGAGAGTGGGTAAAAGAGCTAGGCTGATTGTGAACTAAACAATAGTTAACTATGATGTTCAAGAATGAACTGACATAAAAAACACACTTAAAAACTCTTCAAATTGATGTCTGAAGAGGTATATTATTGAATGAAAGATGAATACAATTCTTAGAGCTATCGTCCACCTCCTTTCCTTTATCAGAGGCTTTTTTCCTTTATATAGCATCCTTCCCCATCATTTTCATCGTCCACTTGTTTTTCATCTAAGTATCCACTTGAGTATATATCACGTCAGGTCTCCTCTTTAGCTCTTTGTGAGTGGTAGTAGTTGAGATTACACTGTTCAAGGGTCTTCTCCACATTAATGCGGCCAGAAAAGTAAATACAATGCATTTAATATGGTGGTTGCAGCTTTTCCTTTTAGGTATTTCTCCGTTCTTATCATCTCTAGGCATGCCCAAAGCTTATCCTTATCACTGAAGTTGTTAGGAAGATCACTCGAATCCTCAAGATATTTGCTTGACCAAGAATATTTGCATCTGAGGAGAATTACCTCTTCGGACCACTAGTGCTCTCTTTGGACTGTACCCCTTCATTTCTAGGTATCTTTCTTTCATACGGACTCTTTCTCAATCGCTTTCATTTCTTTAGACACACAGTAACCTTCAAATAGGGACCTAGGCCCAATACATAAGGTTGGGCTTTCACTCTCCACAATAGCCCCTCAAAATTTTAATTTTTCCCTCGTATCCGAGGAGAAAAAATATGATTTTGATTTGTTACGGAATAAAAGCTTAAAGTACAAAAATATCTAAGTTCACACGTGTATGAGCATAGATTTAGGCGCTTCATAAGTGTTGCTACCATTTTAGTATTCCCAAAGCGCTATTAATTACTCCAGGCGGCATTTTATCTCTGTTATCCAACGGTGGACTATTGATCCAATGGACGTGGTTCTTCTTCGAAATTTGGGCAGGATGACTCCTACCCCTTCGTTTGTCCCTATATAAAGCCCTAGAAGAGGTTTTTTCTCCTTTACTTTGCAAATTCTCAGATTTTCCAGCGAACTAAAGCACTCAAATCCATCGAGCTCTTCAATCATCAAACCCAGAATTTGCAAGAATCTCTACAAGTTTAAAGATCATTCCTCGACTTAGTTTGTGTAAGTTCTCATTTACTCAAACCTTTCATCTTCTCCTCGGATAGTTTCCTCGGCCAGTTTCCTCGGCCTTCGAGTAGTCACTCCCCAGTCACTGCTTTTAGAGTCTCCTCTTTCTTGTTTAACTGAGATGGGTAGATTTCAGTATCTGGTGGATAGCCCCGCCCAGATGGAGGAATTTAGGGCCACATATCGCATACCTCAAGATGTGGGTTTGAGATATTGCCTTCCAGAAAGAATACTAATAGATCAAAAAGTGGGTGAAGTTATAATCCCCATCATCACCTTCCTAAAAGGAGGAATGACTATCCCTATGGGCCCCATCACTAGTAGGTACCTTCGAAACCATAGGTTTAGTCCTGAACAATGTGCACCTAACGTCTTTAGAATCTTTGGAGCGGTTGACGATTTGAACCGTCATCTAGGATTGGGACTCACCTGGCTCGACGTGGTACATATGTACGAGTGTTATAGTCAGAAAGGAGCGGGATATTATCTTAAATCCTGATCCGACGCTGTTAGGCTTGTCTCTTGCCTTCCCAAATTTAACAAAGGGATGAAAGACGACTATCTGATCGTCTCGGGCGTGTGGCATGACGGTCTTCACTGCCCAACCCGACCAGGAGAGCTAGGTGGGGACATCCTAGATTTAGGTTTGCTAACAGTAGATATAGGATCTCCGTTTTTTAACAATTTTGTTCTCTCTTTGTGTCATTATTTTCAAGTTTCTGATTAAGTTCTGTTGTGATGTTGACAAATAAAGAACACGTTTCTCCTCGGCTGAGTCTCACAAACACTACCACGCTCAATTATTTACTATGATAAGAAATTTTTGTAAGTGAAGAAGGGCAACTCCGGTCGGTTCCTCTTATTCTTGGTTACACGCCTAAACTGATTGATTTTTAGCCGGTCAGCAACGTGATAAGACAGGGAGATTATCGCATCAACCGTATAGATGTTGCTCGGAAAGACTTTTTGGCTCCATTTGATCTTTCCCCCGTGCCGCATCCAAATCTGCAGGGTGTACCATTGCTCGTCCAGCCGGTTCAACAGATTCCCCTCGAACCTGTAGTAGAAGGCGAGGGTGTTGCTTCTTCGACTTCTTCACTCGAAGAGCAAATTGATAAATTTACATTTGGAGGAGAGGCTTTAGAAGAGGTTCGAGTGATACACATTTCGAATGCTAAGGAGGAAGTTGACAGACAATCTAGTGTCCGCCCTCCTGTCTTGATAACAGCTCTTCCAAAAGACTCTTTGGACGAAGAAGAAGACATGGCGAGCTTAAAGAATTTGATGAAGAATAGGGGTAAAAATGCTGGACCCAAGGAGACTGGTACGTCTCAGCCAATTGTTAGTCTTCCTCTACCACCTCCTCAAGTTCCTTTGGATCTCGACACCAAGCCATTGCCAAATCCGAAGAAGAAAAGACCCCTCACCGACAAGGAAGAAAGGGAGGTAGCGCCTCCGAAAGGATCCAAACAACAGAAGGTGGCCAAAGACCACCGAAGTAAAAGGGCCTCGTCTACAGAGAGCCGTGATAATGCCCTCGTGGATGATGTGCGCCGAGGACCTCGTACCTGGTCCCCGAGGCTGGAGTTGGATGGTGCTCCGATCCTTTGGGAGACTTCTCTCAGAAATTATGATAGGGGGAGGGTAGGTCTTGTTGTTGAGGCTTTGGAGCAACCACTGCTCCTCCGACAAGACATGGACTCCTACAAGCGTTTCAGCCAGTACGAACTCTTTCTATCCCTAAAGAGGGATTTAGCCATGGTAAGTAAATTAATCCGCTTCTTCGACTGAATTTTTTTTTTTTTTTTTTTAATTATTGTAATTTTCCTTCTGTTACGCAGCTAACCCAGCAGGTTTATGTGGCCGAGGAGTGGAACAAAAAGGTCTACATCGAAGCCCAAGCAAAGGCCCACTCCCGGTCTGAGGCAGAAAAGACGCTGGCTAATTTAAAGGAAGACTTTGCTCACTTGTCCGAGCAATTAAAAGAGGTGACCAGGGAGAAGAACAGCCTAGATGCTGGTCTCCAAAATGCCATGAAGCAAGCTGAAGACCAACTCCAGTTGCTAAATTTGACCGAGATCAATCTAGAAACAAAAAGAGCGCTGGTGAAGGATCTGCGAATTGAGCTTCAGAAAGCCAAGGAGACTGCCACCTTGGCTGAGAAGAAAGCTCAGTTGGCCAAGGAGGCAGTCGAGGCTAAAAGGCAGACAACGTATAAGCTAGGGACGGAGGAGACCCAAACCAACCTCACTGAGCAATTTGCCACAGTTTACCAAGAGTACTGCAATGTAACTTGGGGAAAAGCGCTGGAAATTACTGGGGTCTCCACGGACTCTGACTTGAGGCAACCTGGGAGTATCTATTATGATCCTGATATTCGCGAACTCCCAGGGTCTGACTCCTTTCCCCCCACACAACTCCTAAAGGCCTCGGAGCACTCCCTGATCGGCCAAATCCCTCCTATCAACCTTGAGGCCCCCAAGGAGTCTGGTCAACTTGGTAATCAGAGCAAGCCAACTGAGGCTCCCCAGGATAAGTGCAAAGGCTTAGGAAAAGAGAAGTCCCTTCCAGAGTCTAAGGAACAAGCCTCAGAAGTTGCTGCTGCTCAGTCCAGTCATGCTGCTGACCCTTCGGTTCCTCAGGAGAAGGCTTAGACATTTAGGAGTTTTTATTTCATACTTGTATTTATTATTATTATTATTATTATTATTATTTTATGTAAGGAATTGTGAACTACCTTCTTTTGATTAATGAAATCGTTTTTCTTTTATTCTTAGTGTCTTTGTTGCATACCTTATGATACTCATTATTATTGTAAATAACTATAACTTGGAAATACAATAATACAGGCAGACTCAACAATGATATCATGCCAGTGATGCAAACACCTTATTCAAATACTAGAAGAAGTAGGTCATACAAGAGTTATTAATAAACATAGAATGCAATAGGTCATACAAGAGTTATTAACAAACATAGAATGCAATGAATGATGTGAAGATATTACAGGTTTTCTTGGATATCCGCAAGGAGTATTGCTAAGTACTGATTTTGGATTATTCCAATATTTAAGACTACGAGACGAAGTTATTTAGGCATGATTTGTTAAATTTAAACTTTGATAATGACTACAAGACAGTGTTAACTAACCCATATCATTTGGTCCGAGGACTTTAGGCGTAAGTAGATTTAAGTTTAAACACTTAGTCGAAATATGAAGGAGTGTCAGCTAACCCAAATCATCTGGTCCGAGGATTTCAGGCCTGATTGGATTTAAGTTTAAACACTTAGGAGAATTGTAAACGAGTGTTAACTAACCTAAATCATCTGGTCCGAAGACTTCAGGCATGATTGGATTTAAGCTTAAACACTTAGGAGAATTGTAAACGAGTGTTAACTAACCCAAATCATCTGGTCTGAGGACTTCAGACATGATTGGATTTAAGTTTAAACACTTAGGAGACTTGTAAATGAGTGTTAACTAACCTAAATCATCTGATCCGAGGACTTTAGGCATGATTGGATTTAAGCTTAAACACTTAGGATACTTGTAAATGAGTGTTAACTAACCCAAATCATCTGGTCCGAGGACTTTAAGCATGATTGGATTTCAGCTTAAACACTTAGGAGACAACGAGTGTTAACTAACTCAAATCATCTGGTCCGAGGACTTCAGGCATGATTGGATTTAAGTTTAAACACTTAGGAGACTTGTAAACGAGTGTTAACTAACCCTAATCATCTGGTCTAAGGACTTCAGTCATGATTGGATTTAAGTTTAAACACTTATAAGAGGTCCAAAAATTTTACATAATAAATTGGCATAATGATTAAAGTAAAGACTTGATTAATAATAATACCTTTTAAGGTTGTTTACATTCTAGAGGCGTGGTATTACATGACTATCCAAATCTTTCAAGAAATATGCCTCAATGCCAGCTCCTGAAGTAATACGATATGACCCTTCCCAATTGGATCTTAACTTTCTCCAAGTTGGGTTCTTTGCAGTGCCCACAACTTTCCTGAGTACCAAATCGCTAGGTTCTAGAGGCCTTAGCTTTACATTGACATCATAGCTCTGCCTGAGCTTTTGTTGGTAATGTGCTAATTGGACCATTGCATTTTCTCTCCTTTCTTCAATCAGATCCAAACTCTTTTCTAGCTGCTCATTGTTTCCAGTCGGACTAAACGAATTAGTTTTCATAGATGGGAACCCAGTCTCCAGAGGTATGACAGCCTCAGCTTTGTAGGTCATTGAGAAGGGGGTCTTTCCAGTAGACCTATGAGGTGTAGTTCTGTATGCCTACAGTACGTGTGGCAGTTCTTCCACCCATTTGTCCTTTGCATCATCTAGTCTCTTTTTTAATTCATTAACTATGACCTTGTTAACTGCTTCTGCTTGCCCATTTCCCTGGGGATAGACAGGAGTGGAGTATCTGTTTGTGATTCCCAGTTCACTACAATAATTCCTAAATGCTTTACTATCGAACTCTAGGCTATTGTCCGAGATGAGAGTATGAGGAATCCCAAACCGAGTGACAATATTCTTTCACACAAATTTCTACACATCTACGTCTCTGATGTTGGCTAGAAGTTCAGTTTCGACCCATTTGGTGAAATAATCTGTGCCGACTAGGAGGTATTTCCAGTTTCTTGCGACTTTAGGGAATGGACCTACGATATCTAAGCCCCAATGAGCGAAAGGCCACGGGCTGGATAGCGGATTAAGGGTTCCCCCTGGCTGATAAATGTTTGGGAAAAACCGTTTACATTGGTTGCACTTCTTGACATACTCATGGGCTTCTTTTTGCATATTCGACCACCAATAACCTTGGCTAATGGCTCGGTGAGCCAAGGACCTACCTCTAGTGTGGCTCCCACAGATTCCTTCATGTAACTCTTCTAGTAGTAACTCAGCCGCTTCAGGACGCATGCATAATAAGTATGGTCCTGAATAAGAACGTTTGTATAGTTTCTAGTCCTCAGATAGCCAGAACCTGGTCGCCTTCCTCCGAACTTTGTCAGCTTCGCCCCTTTCTTCGGGCAAAGTATTCTCCTTCAAGAATTTAATTATAGGATCCATCCAGTTGAGTTCGGCCCTGATTTGGTGAACTCGTGCTACATCTCTTCTTGCCTCTATAGGGCCATACAGGTCCTCGATGAGGGTAACCCTCGGCAAATCTTGCGCCGAAGAGGTAGCGAGCGTGGCTAAAGAATCAGCATGTGCATTACCATTTTTGGGGATATGCAGCAAATTAAAAGAGTCGAACTCCGATTGTAGATGTTTAACTCGGCTCAGGTATCCCTGCATTCTTTCATCCTTCGCCTCAATCTCACCTTGTACTTGACCAACTATTAGGGTTTGTGCCATAAAATCCAATTTATTGGCATGTTATGAATAATTAAGTTGTTTAATTATTTGAGACTATTTATGAACTAATGGGACATTATCTTAGTCCATGAGATGCATAGTATGTGATTTATGTGAAAAGTCACAGAAAGATATAAATCACAAGTTCTCTGTAAACTCAGAATTTTAGTTCGTAGTCAGTGATAAAATTGGGCATTTCATCTACGAAGACTATAACATATCAACTAAGATGATTTGTCTTGATCATGGAAGTAGAGACTTCTAGTTGATATGTCAATATGTTTTGAGAGTTAAGACATATTGAACTGGACCGCTGTGAGATTTATTATTCTCCTAAAGATTGTCAATTGAATAATAAATTTCAAGACTTCTATTTACATAAACTCTAAATCCTGAGAGAATAATGGACCTGATCATGAGATGTAGGTTGCTTTGATATATCAGGAGTGAGATCTATAAGTTATGGTCAAAACCTCAGTATGTTGGGTAGCCGCATTTAGTGTTGATAGAACATATATTCTCAAGATGGAATTCATAATCTCTTAACGGAGATATAAAATATTCCCTTGAGATAAGTTTAATAGGTTTGGTTATTCAGAGTGTTGGGTCCAACCACTTTAGTAAAGAGTTACTAAAGTATATATTTATGAAATTGGATTTCATAAATATATTATGAATAACATAAAAGATTAAACCGGGTACTCAAAGATTAAGATGTAGTAACCTTCAAAGTGGCAGTCAATATTAATGATTTTGTATTACTACGAATATTTTAATGAAGGGGTTGAATGTATAATAAAGTCTTGGGATATAATTTATAGATAAGGCCTAGAGTGCAATTATATTCTTATAGTGGTATTGAATATAATTAATGGTAACTTTGGACTTGTCAAGAGTTGACGGAAAAACCCAAGGCCCATTGGAGCTAGTGTCTTATTGGTCCCTTTGGTCCCATCTCAAGCCACAAACTAAAACCCAATTGGGTAGGCCTAAAAGGCTAACCCAATTAGAAATCAGTCATTATTTAATAAGTGTTATTAAATGAAGAAACTATGAGAATGTTTTAAACATACGTAAGATGAAAAGAAAAAGAAATCAGTTTTTCTCCACAAGGAGAAGAAGAAGGATTTTTCTTTGAGAATTTATGTACAAAAGGACTGATTGAGAGACCACACATCTTGGGCACCATGTGGAATTGAGATGAAGATTAAAGGTATTCTCAAGTTTGGTTTTGAAATTCACTGCATTAAGGTATGCTTCCTATTCTTTGATTCTAGAATTCATGGTTACATGTTTATCTTTCATGGTTGAAGTAGATCCGTGTTTCTGTTGCTTCCGCTGCGTGTGTTTTTGTATGAGATACAAAAACCAGATTTCTCCAACAATGGTATCAGAGTGGTCTTCAATATCATGCTTGTATAACATGTGATTGAATTTTAGAATTAAAGAAAAATCGTTTTCTTGATGTTTTTATTTTCTGCAGTAAAGTTTTTGCATAATTTTATTTTTGGAACTGCCATGATTGATATATGAGATATATTAATTATTGTTTGTTTCCACGGCTGTAATTTCTGTTTTCTGCCGTGTGTTTTTGGTGTTTGTATTCATCAAGGACACCATCTACACATCTTGCGAACAGGTATATTGTAGTGGTTTATAAACATAATCGGATAGGAATGATGTACATTGATTCTCATGCAATCATTTAATATTCGACTTTGCCATCAGTTTTAAAGTTTTCTTAAATGAAACTGGTAGAACGGTCAAAGCATGAGAATTTTGTTTTGCATTGGTTGGTTATAGTTGACAGTTGAATTTTGTTTGATAACCGTTCCCAATGCCATTAACTTATTTGAAACATGATGATATCGGGTTCATACCTAGGATCAATATCATGTTGGTTATTATATTGTATCAAGTGGCGTTTGACTTTTCGCTAGTGATATGTATATGATTGTATGGTAAATGTGTACTGTTGTTAATCTTGCTTGATATATTTATACGTTATCAAGGATTCAATGCCTAACTTCATAAATAACTTAATATATATTAATGTGCGGATGTACAAACCATGATATTAGTTCATGTTTATATGTATTAAGATCTGAATGTTGAACGAGTATTGATGCTTGCCTTGCATTCTATTTTTTCATGATCAAACAATTGGTTAATGCTAGGATTATGAAATTTATTCCTAATGAGATTAGGATTGTGTTTTCAAGGTTTCTAGCATTATTAGGGTTCTTGGTAATGATATTGAAAACCCTAATGTTTGATCTGAAAATCTTCGTTGATAAAGTCAAAAAGTGTTTTTGGAAGAAAACAATGTTCAAGAAAAACCCTAGAAAACTGCCTTAGAAAATTTCTGGAAATTCAAGTTTCACGAGTTTCGATCGATCGAAAATCACTTTCGATTGATCGAGTGAAACAGTGATCAGACTTTTTAAGTAGATTGTTTTTCGATTGATAGTCGATCGATCGAATTTGTTTTTCAATCGATCGAGAGGCAATCGAGTATCGATCGAACAAGTCAAGTGGTCAAGTTTGAATTTTTTAATTTTTTCGATCGATCGAGAGGCACACTCGATCGATCGAAAGAAAGAAAATCAGAATTTTTTCTAAGTGTTTTCAAGTTTTTTAAGAGCAAGCTTACGTGTGATTAGATTACACATGGTTCTAACTAAAAGACCTAATGAGATCAAAGATGTTAGTTTAATAGAACTCTTGGTACTAAATCATTTAATGATTAATAGTCCTTAATTTATTTTAATTAGAGGTTTTTAATGAGATTGAAATTCTAATTAAAGTTATATAGTTTCTAATGAGATTAGAATACTTTATCTAGTAAATTAAGTAAATTAAGGATAGAGTTCTATATAACTAATTTTTGATTCGTTAGTGTTTAAGGAATCCTAAATAGTTTAGGACTTCCATTTTAGTTAGTGATTCTAATAAGATTAGAGTCTTTATCAAGTGTAAGGTTATTAGTTGTGATGGGATCACAATTATTTAGGAAAGACCCAAATAACGAGTGAGAGTGCTGAAATAGCCCTTTTGTTAAGTTTATTGTAATGTGAATAGATACCTTGTCTTGACTTCGAGTCTTGCATTCCATGCGGAGGGTATTTACTTCATGGATTACAAGGTTAAACTTCTTTGTGATTGCGCGAATGTTCGTTACGCTATTGTGACGTGACATAGTTACATCACATTGAATTTAAACAATTAAACACACTTGATGTGTAGGGTTAAAATTGTAATTAGATCACAATGATTTCAAGACAATCCACTTGTTTTAAAATTTCTAGTGGGAGAGAGATACAAGGGTTGGATCTCACGGCCTCCATTGTTGGTTCATAGTGGTGTGGGGTAAACATCTCGTCTTGGCCTCGAGCCTTGTGTTCCATGCAAAGGATGTTTATTTCATGGTACTACAAGATTGAATTTCTTGGTTTATAGTGGTTTGATCAAACACCTTGTCTTAGCCTCGAGCTTTGCATTCCATGCGAAGGGTGTTTTTATCATGGTACTACAAAATAAGCCATCCATGTACACTTCCCAATGCGAGGGCTTTATTGAGAAATCATGCCAACCGATTTTTTATCCATGTCCGAGGTTGGCGTTACTTCTTTTAATTGGGGTTCCATGAACTCGGCCACCAAATCTGCAAGGACCTAGCCCTTGACCGATGTGCGAAGCATGTACTTGATATCAAAAGCTCCTAAGATTATGCCCCACTTAGAAATCCTCCCGGTGTAGTCAGCACTTTGGAGTATAACCTTGAGTGGGAGCCGAGTGAGAACAACGACTGTATGGGCTTGGAAATAATGAGGTAGTTTTCACGTACCAAGCACCACTGCCAGGATAGCCTTCTCCAGTGGCAAATAACGAACCTCGGCTTCATGCAGCGACTTACTTACATAATAAACTGGCTTTTGCACACCACAATCTGCTCGTATTAACACCAAGCTCACAGCACAAAGAGCCATAGCAATGTAGGAAAATAAGACTTCATCTGGCTCAGGACTGGACATGATGGGTGGCCGAGCGAGATAATCCTTAAGTTACTGAAAGGCCACAGCAGATTCTTCAGTCCACTCAAATCCCTTCCACTTGTTGATCAAAGAGAAGAAAGGTCTACACCTATTTGCTGATCGGGAGATGAATCGATTTAGGGCAGCAGTCATTCCGGTCAGTTTCTGAACTTCTTTGGGATTTTGAAGAGCCTGTAGATTGTGGATGGCCTTTATCTGATCAGGGTTAACTTCAATTCCCCTGTGAGTCACTATGTACCCCAAGAACTTGCCTGACCCCACACCAAATGAGCACTTGGAGGCATTTAGACGTAGCTTGTGCCTTCTTAAAACTTCAAAAAAAATTTCAAGATCTTTTATATGTTCAGAAACGATCTTGCTTTTTACCACCATGTCATTTATATAAATTTCGATTCTTTTGCCCAACTGTGGCTCAAACATTCTCGTCATCATTCTCTGATAAGTGGATCCTGTATTTTTCAAACCAAAGGGCATCACCTTATAATGGTAGTTACCGATAGGGGTGACAAATGCAGTCTTCTCCTAATCATTCAGGGCTAACAGTATTTGGAGGTAACCTTGGAAGGCATCTAGGAAACTCATCTGAGGGTAGCTAACGGTGGCATCCACTAACTAATCAATTTTTGGCATAGGGAATGGATTCTTAGGACAAGCCTTATTTAAGTCAGTGAAGTCTACACATACTCGCCATTTCCCATTCTTCTTCTTCTTCACCACCACCATATTTGCTAGCCACTCAGGGTAAAAAACTTCTTTAATAACTCCGGCTTATTTGAGCTTTGTTACTTCTTCTCTTATTGCATCAGCATGCTCCTTAGATAGGCGCCGAGGAGACTGCTTCTTAGGTGTGATCAGTGGGTTGATCTTCAGATGGTGACAAATGAATTTTGGATCCACCCTTGGGGCCTCGTAAGCGTTCCAAGCAAATATGTCAAGGTTTCTTTTAAGGAACTTTATTAGCTCCTCCTTCTCCTATAGAGGCATTTGAGATCCGACTTGAAAAAACTTTTCGGGATGGTCTCCAATAACAACTTTTATTAAACCTTCACATCTAGCGCCCTCGTCTGGATCTTCGGCGGGCGGTACCCGACTTTTTAATTGCTATAAACCCCTTTCGGCCTTGGTCGAGGACACTGTTTCGGGCTTGTGCTGGATGGTAGCCACTAAACACTGTCTGGCCGCGGACTGATCTCCCTAGATTTCCCAAACTTGCCCTTCGGATGGATATTTAACTTTCTGATGCAAAGTAGAGGAAACGGCCCCTAGCATATGAAGCCAAGGTCTGACTACAATTGCCGTATAAGGGGAATACACATCTACAACAATGAAATCTACCTCCACTACCTCTGAGCCAGTCTGTACGGGTAATCGTATTTGGCCCTTTGGGGTGACGACTCTTCCTTCAAAACTAACCAGGGGAGAATTGTATGGTGTTAAGTCATTAGGTTTTAGGTTCAGCCCCTTGTAGAGATCAGGGTACATTATCTCTACCGCGCTACCCTGGTCCACCATTACCCTCTTCACATCATACCCTCTAATTCTAAGGGTGATTACTAAAACGTCATCATGAGGTTGGATGGTTCCAATCTTGTCTTCGTCCGAGAACCCTAAAACTGGTTGAGTATCCGGTCTAGCTCTTTTCAAACCTTGGCCAAAGTCCCTTGCGGGTAACCAGGCTACCAACATAACCTTGGACGACCAAGATCCTATTCTCCCTGGTGTGGCAAAGATGACGTTGATAGTTCCCAATGGAGGCTTTGAAGAGTCATCTCTTTGGGGCTCTGAGTTCATTTGACTTCCTCGGCCACTGGAGTGATGCAGGAGGAGTCTCAATTTACCTTCGCGGACTAGTTGGTCCAAATGATCCCACAGGCTCCTGCAATCCTCTGTGGTATGCCCATGATCTTGGTGGTATTGGCAATAGAGATTATGATCTCAGGGTTTCCCACCATCTTATTCGGCCACTTAAAGAATGGTTCATTCTTAATCTTTTCCAAAATTTGGTGTACTAACTCTTTGAATACAATGTTAACTGCTTGAAGGTTTGTTGATCCTGACTGCTTAACGAAATCTCTCTGTGGTTTGTTGTTATTGTAACGGTCCGACTTGAAATCCCTCATCTTCTGGGGGATAACCTTATCCTTTCCCTTCCCTTACTGTTGATTTTCTTCAACTCTTTTATATTTTTTGATACGGTTCATGAGCTGATGCATCTTAGTAACTGGCTTACTAGTTAAGGACTTCCTGAACTTATGGTCAGTGGGGAGGCCGAGCTTAAATGTGCTAAAGGCCATTTCATCAAAATTGCCCTCTATATCATTAAACATTTCCCAGTACCTATCTGAATACGTTTCCAAGGTCTCACCCTCTTGCATGCTCAAGGATAGTAGTGAAGACAAGGGCCTGGCCACTCTTTTGCATGTGACAAAACAGGAACCAAATACTTGGGTGAGCTCTCTAAAGGAGTCGATGGAGTCTGCTTCTAGGCTGTCAAACTATCTCATTGCAACTGGTCCAAGACTAGAGGGGAAAACTTGGCATATCAAAGCTTCATCTTTGGAATAGACGGCCATTCTTTGATTAAAGTGACTCACATGTTCCACAGGGTTCGTTTTACCATTATAGATGGTGAAGGTTGGCTGGTTAAAACGCTGAGGAAGTCTCGTTTCTTCAATCCTGCGCGTGAAGGGTAACCTAGAGATTTGATTCAAGGCCTTGCTCATAGCATCGTTCCCTACGCCTCCACATGATGGGCTTCAAGGTTGTCTCTTGCAATGCTGATCTTTTTCATAGGAAAAGGATTCACTGATTGGTGTCCGAGATCTTTGCTTGTAAGTGGCATCCTGCTCGTCACCTAAATCTTCATCAGAATGCGAAGTAATCCGTTTCCTCTTTGCATGGCGCAACTCCCTCTTTAGCCTTTCAATTTCTAGTTGCATATCCTGGTTCTTCTCTACATGAGACACGTGACTTCCACCATGTGGTTGGCTTCGATCAGTATGCGAAGTATGCACACTACCTTCACAATCTTGTCTCTGTTCCAAATTGAGAAAAGGGTCTACGTATTGGGATGCCCTAGATTCTGCTGGTTGTTGCCTTGGTTCAGCCATTATCAATTGTTGCTTCCACTTTTGCTCAAACTCTTCCCACAGACGGCGCCAATTGTAGGGTCAGGATTTGCAGCCCAAGCCCAAAAAGTTTGGACTATGAGCCCAATGAACCTAAAACAATGAATTTGTAGAGAGTTGGCAAAAAAGCTAAGCTGATTGTGAACTAAATAATAGTTAACTATGGTGTTCAAGAATGAACTGACATAAAAAACACACTTAAAAACTCTTCAAATTGATGTCCGAAGAGGTATATTATTGAATGAAAGATTAATACAATTCTTAGAGCTATCGTCCACCTCCCTCCCTTTATCAAAGGCTTTTTTCCTTTATATAGCATTCTTCCCCATCATCTTCATCGTCCACTTGTTCTTCATCTAAGTATCCACTTGAGTATATGTCACGTCAGATCTCTTCTTTAACTCTCTATGAGTGGTAGTAGT
This sequence comes from Quercus variabilis, assembly GCA_030445155.1. Classification (NCBI taxonomy): domain Eukaryota; kingdom Viridiplantae; phylum Streptophyta; class Magnoliopsida; order Fagales; family Fagaceae; genus Quercus; species Quercus variabilis. Next base: position 54,509,956 of record CP129447.1, on the reverse strand, counting down.
TGAGATTACACTGTTCAGGAATTTTCTCCACATTAATGCAGCCAAAAAAGCAGATACAGTGTATTTAATGTGGTGGTAGCAGCTTTTCCTTTTAGATATTTCTTCGTTCTTATCATCTCCAAGCATACCCAAAACTTATCCTTATCACTGAAATTGTTAGGAAGATCACTCGAACTTTCTAGGTATTTGCTTGACCAAGAATATTTGCATCTGAGGAGAATTACCTCTTCGGACCACTGGTGCTCTTTTCGGACTGTACCCCTTCATTTTCAAGCATCTTTCTTTAATATGAACTCATTCTCAACCGCTTTCATTTCTTCGGACACACAGTAACCTTCAAATAGGGTCCTAAGCCCAATACATAAAGTTGGGCTTTCATCCCCCACATGAGGTGTTAAAATTTATAAAGTAGGTTTTTATGATGGAAAATGTTAAATTTTTTGAAATATTTGATGAGGATACTCTAAGGTGATTCTTTTGTGTTTAGTGTGTCAAATGCTAAAAATTTAGCATTTACCACACAACTGATGCTGCTTTAAGAGCCAGTATAGCCAATTTTAATTTTAGCCAAGTTTGGTGGACCCTGCCAGCTGGTATCCAATTGTTCGCTTTTAATGATCATGAATTGCCTATCGTTTTTCTTTAAAAAAAAAAAAAATGATCATGAATTGCATTTCATAAGCAACAGAAAAAGAGTTATCGAAGAGCTTGGCCAATTTTAATTTTTTACTCTTGAAACAGGAGACTATTAAAATAAAAATGTTTTGATGTAAATATTATCTGCAAAACTTCCACAATAGAATTTCTACTGAAATGCAGAAATAGGTAGAGATCTCTCAACACTTCTACAGAACTTTCTGTTAAATTGTGGCACATGGAAGTAAAGCTGGTTCATGCAGCCGTACTAGATTCATGACTGTTGACTTTGCCTTTGCCTTTGCGATTCCAGATAGAAGTCGTCTCAATAAGCTTATGGGGTACAAGCCGCCTTTCTCGCTTAGTGAGTTTGCGGAAGTTGTGGACTCTAAGTCTAGCTATCTCAGCCTCCTCTTCAGCGGTCATCTCCCTCACTACCACTGTTAGTCGGCACTCGGGTCTCTCTTTGACTCCACATTTTCCTTTAGCATGATAGGAAACTCTTTTTCTATAGAACCCCTTTCCAACAAATGCCTCAGCTGTATAGAAAGAAAGGGCGCAAAATAAGCTGGCTAAAATAAAAGGAACAGCAAAACTTCACTCGCATCATTTACCAACAAGGAGACGGTCTAGATCCAAGCCATGGTTATGGGTGGCATTTGCTCGGGCTGAGTGGATAACCTGCAGAGAACAGATTCTTAGCTCATAATTTATGTTGGCATTTCAATTTTTTTTTTCCATAAAAAAGGTCCTCTGCCCAGGTACAACTAACACACCTTGATGGCTCAAGTACCAAGGATTGGGATATTATTTTGAGTCATAAGCATGTGGCAACATTATGACATAAATCAAATAGATTTAAGTGATTTTAAAACACAAGCACATCTTTTTCCCCTCTTTTATTGGACAGTTACAATGCACTTGATGGATCTTAAACCTACAACCACACCCTCCACCTAGCACTTATTAGGGGAGGAGATGCCAGTTGAGCTCGAGCTCATTGGCATGTGCTAAATCATTTATATGATGATAAACAACTATTTGCACAACATCTTAAAGAGAATTAGAAGGAAAACGAAATCTGGATCATGGAACCAGAAAATGCATCTCATTGTTTGCAACATCAGCTTCCTCGACAACAATGGAAATTACAATAAAACAAGTTCACTCCAGAAGGCTGTCTGGTACCCAGACTCTTTGTACTCACTTCCGAACTCCCATATGTTTAACCACAACCCACCCCCCCCCCCCCCCCAAAAAAAAGAAAAAAAGAAAAAGAAAAAAAAAAAGAGATTTATGAATGAAGTTGCTATAACCCTTAATTGGTAATGTTGACAAGTATAGAGTGCTTGTGTCACCTGATACACAGTTTTTGCAGCTCGCTTTACTGTTACTTGTAACTGCAACAGTGCATCCTCAACTCGCATCCCACGAACTAATGCAGCAACCAAATTGACCTTTTTTGGACTCTGAAAGTGCATTTAATTAAGGGGCATATCAAGTATACAATTTAAACAGATGCCATTCAGGTGTAACAGAGTAAAACATTTTTAATGGTCCATTACAAGAGATCCTTTATGTTTAATGTCCAAACTACAATATAACAAAAATCAAACAACAGGCATCACTTTCACTTTCATAGGTTTTAAGCTTTGGCCCCAAGAGGCATGGGAAGGGGAGATTCAAACTAGTGAACTCCATTTCATGAGGTGTGGTCCTCAACCGATCGGCGATTGTACTACCCTTGGGGTTCACTTTCATAGGTTTTATCCCAATTCTTCCTTGGAATATTTGTTCCCCTTGTTTAAATGCATCTGCCTTTCTTTTTCTGAATTCTTAGAACAGCATCAGTAAAAAGAAATGCAAAAGACACATATATTACATATAAGAATGTTCACAGTCATGGGTCTGTTACTTCATATACTAAACTAGTGCTTCAGTATTGACCAAATGGTTAATCAGACATTAAAATAATTATGCAGTAGGATTAGATAAAAGCTTAGATGATATTAGCATTCTTTTCCAGTTGTATTCAGATAGGAGTTAGTTCCTATTATTTAGATTTAGTTGTGGTGAGGTTATCTCATCTTTGGAGTATTGGCTATTTATGTACGTAAAACATGAATAATAAAAAGTAGAATTACAACCCTCAATATATATATATATATAAATATATATATAATCAGGAGGTTGGTCACCTCTAATTCGACTAAAATTCTATTAAACCAAATTCCTGTAAGTCCATTCATAACATACCAAAGTCTCACTGTGAGAATAACATATCTTGAAAGTTGTCCCAGGGCATTGGCCTGGTAACAACAGTGTGGGGTGGAGTTGGGCTAGATCTTAAACCCCCTCTCATTATAATGGGAGATGTTTAGGCTTTCATGGTAACTGAATCATAAAATTGTGCTTTACACAGCATTTGAATACTCGAAGCCATAGTGTTACATTCAGATTATTGTGTCCACCAATAAAAAGTAGAACCATAGTCATTTGTTTCGATCCTCATAAGTATTTATTGGAAAGCTTAATAAGAAAAGGTGAATATACACCCATCAAGAACTATCTCAAAAGCAACATAATCATTTCAACAGCTCTAATAATCACACAAGACTGAAACAGAATGAATTAGATATACAAATGTCCCATACATATTCCCAGAAGAGACTGACCAATGGAAAAAAATGTGGCATCTCATACCTGTTTAATGCCCTTCAATACAGCTTGAACTGTTGAAGGCTTAGAGACTGCTTTCTGATTCTGGTCTTCACCTTTTCCACTACTTATTGCTAATACAGGAGTCAATGGAGATGGAATGGCTGCTTCCTCAGATGATTCTGCTAGTAACTTCCTCGAACTGGAAATTCCCTGGAGCAGCAAAAGTTTTAAATAAATAATGATGATAAAAACTAAAAAGTATTCACACACACACCAATGCACAATCAATAAAGTTGAAGACGAATGTTTTGCATCAATTCTTCTTGTACCTAAAAGTTCCCCACTGATAAAAAGTCCTGTCAATACATTAAACAACATATTCAGAGGTAATGTTCAAGCCCATAAAGTAGGGAGTACCTCAGGTACACACATTGTGATGAAATTTACTTTAGAATTCTAGATCCACAGATGATTTAGCATATACGTCCAGGTGTGTTGGAGGCATGCCATATTTAAAATGCTACACAGCTTCTCTTTTGAAGTATTCATTTTTTGATAACGTAGGGAACCCTTCTAAAGTATTAATTTTTTGATAATTGTTACAATAAGTGGGGGAGGGGGGATATGAACCCCCAATAAGGAAGACTAGGCTATGCCACTGAGCTACAAGGCTCTTGGCAAGACAGGAACAAGAACTTAACTACATAATTCAGGAGGGCACGGGGGGTGGGTAAGGCAAGGATAAGTTAGCAATACCAATTGTTGAAAATACTGATAAAGAGGCCTTGAGATGTTTGCAGAAGGAGGTCTCCATAGTCTCTGAAAATAAGTTAATTCACCTGCAAAGACAATCTGTGCCATTCAATCCTCAAATTTAAGTTGATATGATATGCCAAAAAAATACTGAAGGGCATTGAAATAAATATTATTCCAAAGACAGCAACAAAACTGAGATTTCAAGCACACAACTCAGTTGTGAATGACTGATGCAACAATGGAAAAGAGAAATGCTACTTAGAACATTTTTTGTTACTAAAATCAGTTAATTATCAAATTTAAATTTCACTTTACACTCTGTATATGGAAAAATGTTTCAACCAAGTAAATGTGAGACTAACCAGGCGAAAAAGATGGTTCCAAGTGAGATGAAGAAAAGTTTGCTGATAAATTGTAATTATGTTCCACTCTTTTCCCAACACGACGAAGTACGAAGTGTATATGTCTGTGCCAGCCCACCATGACCACAAAAGCTAACTAACAAATCTTCAACTAGAAAAAAAATCAAATAATCTACAAGGAAAAAGTAGCACAATTGGACACTAAAATCAAAGAAAACAACAATGCATAAAACGCTAGACATTCAAATTTTAAACAAATAAAAAAATCGAAATTTTCAATAACCCAATAGAAATGTTGGTCTGAAAAAAAAAAAGAAAAAGAAAAAAAGAAACAAACAAACTACATTTCAGTTTAAATCCAATCATTCATTTAAGACCAACCCATTTGGAGAAACATATAAAATTCATACAAAAGTTGTGCATTTATCAACATAACCCTCCTAAACCTTAAACCCTTTAGGGTTTATATACTGAGTTTGTTCTTCCATTCACAAAATGATGCACTTTGTCACACAGATTTCAAGCTTGTCAAAAAGGAAATTATAACAACAACAAGTCAAAACCCAATTCTTTCCCAAATCTAAAACTGGAAAACAAATGAGTAATCGGCTCATACTCAGAGTATGTACTGTAAGAATGTGAGCTTTTCCAGTAACTTTCGTTTTCGAAATTCCCTGGATTTCTCGGGAACCAAACAGAGAGTGAGCGCGTGAGATTTACCTGAATGAGAAGTTAGTCTCCTGCGAGCAAGTCAGCTTCTGGGAGAGGGAGGTGTAGTCCCAAGCTTTCAGAAAAGAATGGAAAAGCGTAAGGTCCTGGATAGACTGGGTGGGTTTAAACCGACCCGGAAACACAGACAACAAATGGGCTTATTGACGGGTCTTGCTGGGCTATATAATAAAAGTATTTTTTTTAAAAAAATATTTTAAAGGGGGTTTTATTTCCTATCCTAAGCAAAAAAATCTATTACCACAAATAAATAAATGCACACCTCACAAATAAATGCATATTTCATGTGACAAACTGTAAGTGATGGAGAAAAAGTGATGAGTTTTAAAAGTAACAAGCAATCAGCCATAATTTTTACATAGGAAAATTGTGACAAAAATTGTGAATTTGTTTATGGTACTAGAATATGATAAGAGTGGCCATTTGTGTTGATGTTTGCGTATTGTATTGACTAATGAGTATTTGATTATATAGGTCGATATAAACATGTTATGTTTATTAATCGTGATAAGGTCTATTGACATAAACACAACTTGTTTATTTAACAGGTTAGATATGTCATGATTCTCGTAACATGTTTAATAAATAAATTATGTTACCTTTCTAAAAAAAGAAAAAAAAAAAAAGAGAATGGTATACAATTTGATTCCAAACAAAGTTACAAACAATTCAAATATAATTACAACTATAGACTTTTTGAAGGATAGACTTGATAGAATTGACCTTCAAATGAGTTGAAGCATGTTTCGGGTGTCAAAGTTGAATCGAGTCAATCGACCCGAATCGAACATGAACCCATTAACCTTGTGTGGTGTTCGCAAGTCAAGTAAAAAAACTCAAAATTGCCACCCTTGCACATGAGTCGGGTTTGGATACCACCGCTCACTATCCTACCCGACTACTAACAGTTCGGGTTGAGTGCCCGTATACATATGGGTTTTGCAAATCAGTATAAAAAGGTAATTTTTACCCCCCTAAAATTTTTCAATCTTCACCACTTTCTCGAGTTTTCTCTCCTTGTTTTTTACCCGAGTCTGTGTCTGACCTTTTTATTTATTCTTTCTTTCTTTCTTACTCTCTCTTGCCGCCGGCCAACACCTTGCCTAGTCTAGCATCACCGGCCGCCAGTGTTCTCCGGTTAGCATCACCGCTGGTTCTGAGTGAACCAGCCTTTTCTCCGGTTCCCACACCGACGTCGTTTTGAGCAAGGTATTTTCTTTTTCCTTGATGGGTTCAGTTCCAGTTCCATTTCCACTCTAGTTGAGCTTTGAGTTGAAAATCTGAAAATGGGGTTGTTGTCAAATTCCAGTAAGCTAGCTATCTCATTATATCTAGTGTATGTTGAGGTTTCCAAGGGATTATTTGAATAACAAAACGTTATATTATGAGTTTTATACTTGATAGATACATGGTCTAACCCCAACATTTGGAGTGAGCTGATTTATAAATGTAATGGTATTTGTTTATAAATGTTTGTGCATTTCCTATAAAGTAGTAAATAGGCTGTGTGTATATGTATGTAACCAATGAACAAACATAATAATTTTTTAAAAAAAAGAAAGAAAAATTACTTGTTGATATTTTGTTTAACAAAGAGGATGATAACCTTGTTCTGTTAGTCTGTACTTATGATTGTTGATAAAATAATAAATAGACCTCATAAACCTTTACTGTGATGGCCCGTGTCAGACACGGAGAGTCTTGTAAGGGAGGAGTGTCTTTCATTTTCATTGTGTTAAATGCGTAAAGACAATTAGGAACCCTTCATCTAAACACTCCCATTTAGCTCAGCTAGTTTGATATAAAGTATATGGAATATCAATACATTAATATAGACTTGATTTCCATCATGTACATCAAACATGTTAAAAGGTTGAATATTTTGTAGAGTTGGAAATCATGTATAAGGTTTTTCCGCTGCACATGATCACCCATATAAGATTAGGTAGTTGTCTTGTTTTTGTTTGGCTGGTATTATTGCTTTGCTTTATTAGAACAGCTCTATGTTGTTAAAACCTTGACTTAGTTGCTGAGTATTCAAAGCAAAAGATAGTAAAAACTTCGACTTGTAGTGGCTATCATTCTTCTCTGGAAATGTCTTCACCATTCAAAATTGAATTAGAGCGTTTCATTTTCTCAAAAAACTTTTTTTTTTTTGATGTATTCTTTTATTCGATGTGAAGTCTATTGATTTTTTAATGGGAATGTAAAAAATTGGACTCAAAATTTGTTTGTTTGGTTGTTGAGAATTTTTTTGGCAAGCGAAAATAAAGCGAAGCTCTAAATCTTGACTTTTTTGTTTTCTTTTTTATTTTTACCTTCCAATAGAACAAAGTCACCAAACCAATTACAAAACCCATTTTCTTCCTTCTTTTATTCCCTCAGTTATTTAGCTTTTGGAGGAGATACTTGAGAAAGTAATTTGGGTTTCAAAGTATTTCTGATAAAATTCACAACAAACTAGCTTGTCTTTCTTTGTTGTTATTTTATTAGAATATGGAGAAAATTTTGTGAAGCAGCTAAGGTTATGTTTATTGGGGATGCAGGACAAGAAAATTGAAACCTGGTTTTAGCATTTTCACTCTTCTCCATGACCTTCCATGTTCAGAAATGTGCTAAAAACATTCATAACTTGGTTGGTCCAGCAATATCTTTTGCCTTAATCCATGATTCTTCTCAGAGCTTCTCTCACGCTTTTTCTTCATGTCTTTCTTCTCCATTGGAGTCTTCCCATGTCATAAGAAGTGGATATACCGATCATGAACAACAATATGAAGACTCGGAAAGATTGTCTGCTCTTGACATTCTTGTAGCTAGAGTTCCTATAGGAGTTAGTGAAGATGAAGTTCTTCAGTCTTTGTTGCATGATCAAGCATGTAATAGCATACGGCTCTCTTCTGAGCTTGTTGATAAGTTGCTTCGTAAGTTCAAGGATGATTGGAAGTCTGCATTGGGCTCTTTTAGATGGGCAGGGTCACGCTCAGGTTATAAACACACACCAGAAGCTTATGATATGTTAGTGGATATATTGGGTAGAATGAAGCAAATGGATAAGATGAAGGCTCTGTTGGAAGAAATGAATCAATATCATCTTGTGACCCTTAATACTATAGCAAAAGTGATGAGAAGGTTTGCTGGTGCTGGGAAATGGGAAGATGCTGTGAGGATATTTGATGAGTTAGGAACTTTTGGATTGGAGAAGAATACAGAATCAATGAATTTGTTGCTTGACACCCTTTGCAAAGAGAACAAGGTTCAGCAGGCCCGTGAGATCTTCTTGGAGCTCAAGTCACATATTTCACCTGATGCTCACACATTTAACATTTTCATTCATGGTTGGTGCAAAGTCAATAGGGTCGATGAGGCATATTGGACAATCCAAGAGATGAAGGGACATAGCTGTCGACCTTGTGTTATTAGCTACTCAACCATCATCCAATTCTATTGCCACCAGTATAACTTTGGTAAGGTCTATGAGCTGCTTGATGAAATGCAAACTCATGGGTGTCCACCAAATGTTGTTACTTTCACCACTATCTTGTGTTCATTGGCAAAGTCAGAGGAGTTTGAGGAAGCGTTGCATATTGTTGACAGGATGAAGTTGGCTGGATGTAAACCTGATACACTTTTCTACAATTCATTGATCCATACTCTTGGGAGAGCTGGCTTTGTGCAGGAGGCTGTTTATGTTTTTGAGGTGGACATGCCTCAGACTAGCGTCAAACCAAACACATCGACCTATAATTCACTGATTGCTATGTTTTGCCATCGTGGTCAGGAACAAAATGCCTTGAATGTCCTAAAAGACATGGAAAAATCAGGCCTTTGTAAGCCTGATGTTCAGACATACTACCCATTGCTCAAGTCATGCTTTAAAACTGGGAAAACAGATAGTTGTTTAAGAAAATTATTGGATGACATGGTCAATAAGCATCACCTGAGTCTTGATATATCAACCTATGCACTTCTAATTCATGGGCTTTGCCGAGCAAATAAATGTGAGTGGGCTTACACAATCTTTGAGGAGATGATTGGTCAAGAGATAACACCTAGATATCACACATGCTGTTTGCTATTGGATGAAGTCAAACAGAAGAATATGTATGCTGCTGCTGAAAGGATTGAAGATTTGATGAAAAAATTATAAATTTTTGACTAAGAATCATGTCAAGGTGAACAAGCATATACTTTTTCTCTTCTGAAAGAACAGAAAACATCTACTTCTGTCTTCTACAACAGACGATTAGCTACACTAAATTTGCCAATATTTGATGGGTAAGGCTGAAGCAGCTTCATTATTTTTATTAATTTGAAATCTAAAGATCATCCTTGCTGATTTGGTATCAATCTTTACATCTGGACACCATAAATATTTATTAATGTAAGCTTTAATATGTGTTATAGGCATGATTCCAAAATGTAGTAGAGAACATTTTAGAAAAGGTTTTATTTTTAAAGATGTTATATATTTCCAGAACATAGGATATCATTCAATGAACTGGACCTGCTTCATGATAAAAATTTATCCCCCGAGGCCGAGGGGGCTGTGGGGTGATTGTTGGTTTTCTTTCTTGTGTCAGAAAAAAATATGCCCCCTTAAAATGCATCATTTCTAACTTTGTGACAAGGTAGTATAATTATGTCTCATTAAAAAATGCTATAGCTCTATGAAGCATGATGAATTAAATTTCTTACATTTGTAAGTCTCATAAAAAATTCTACACCTTCATCAACATGATGAATTACATTTCATATATGTACGCAAATGTAAACATTTCTTCATATGTTGCAGGCAAGGAGTACTGGCATTTTTAATGCTATATATCATCAAAGGCATATGGAAAAACCAGGCAAAGGCCACAAAATGTCTGCCATGGCCGGCAGTAATCCAGATAAGGGTTTTGGGGGGGACAGGGACTGTACATGCACAAAAGGCGCTAATACTCAGCAGACTGCACAAGAAGTCAGGTTGACCACCATGATCCTTCTGTCCTTCAGTTTAGAAACATATTGAAGTCATCCTAACCTTTGTCGTGTACTTGGTAAACAATTTGCACTGGGTGAATTGAGAAGAAAAAAAAGTGAACCTTTCTACTGATGAAGATTCTAAATGCATTTTTGGACAACTGCTTGAGGATTAAGGTGAACATCTTAATTGGGGCCAAATGATCATCAGCACATGTTTGGGATAGTCTCCTGTTTTTTTTTGTTTTTTTTTTTTTTTTTTTTTTTTTTTTTTTATGAAAGGAAGAATATGGTATGATGATAAATTACGGATTGTCTTAAAAACTTAAATTGTTAAGAAATGATAAAAATAATCATTTAACCATAATTTACATATATATATATATATATATATATATATATAAAATTATTTAACTATAATTCTAACACTCCCAATTTCCCCTCACATGTGGGCCTAGACTCTCCCTTAATAAATGGGATCCTATATATATATATATATATATATGGGAAAATCTAGGTGCACCTCTGAAAATGCACATAAGCGGGCATGTACTGATGTGTAAAGGTAGAGTTAGTGCCACCAGAATTAAGAGTCAAACCACGTCGATTATACTAATAGGGGCGAGTGATAAGGTGGCATCTCAAAGAGGAGGTAGAGTGGAGATAAGATTTGAACTCAAGACCATTTACTTTTATACCATGATAAAATACTAATTGTTGCAAAAGCTTTTACTATTAGAGAATAGTAAAATTATTTATTTAACTATAATTCTAACATGTGACCCATCAAGGTGTTGCCTAGTAGTTAGAGGCTTGGGATGAGTTGTAGACTCAGATATTTTGGGTTCGATCTCCCTTAGGAATTTCTCTGAATTACTTGATATATAATTATGGCAGATTGGGTTATGTATCTGTGGTTTACTTTCAAGGATGGTCCAAAGGGTCCTACCTTGATGATGTTCCACGTTATTAAGGGAAAAAAAAACATGTAGTTTCTTTTTCTTCTCTCTTTATTTTGGGGAGAATTTTATTATTTCTAATACATAAAAGTTTTATTTTTTTTTTTGGGGGGGGGGGGGGGGGGAGGTGCATATTTTTCTTGATCTTTGAGCGTGACAAATCTTTTGTTCACTTGAATGAGAACATCTTTACATAAAGGAGTTGGAATACCACTAATATCTAATGAGTCCAAGTGTTCAACTAGTAACCTTTTCTTTATGAGGTGTGGGCTCTAGCTAATTGGGCTACCCTTTGGATTTGACAGAACTTAAAATAGTTGTCATTACTAATTGCATGCTTTCACACAGAGTGCTCTCTGGTGACACCTCTGTGGCTTAACTCACCAGCTATATGGTTAATGTGGTTGACTTGCTTTGTTTAAATTATTATCCCCAGATTTGGTTGATGATGGACTTGTAACACCTTTCATGACAATATGGCCCGTCTGAGGACTTTATTAATGAATCTTATATGGTAGTTGATCCAAACCTAAGATTCAGAGAGATACGGTGTTCTGGCTGTGGGCATTTATCAGTATTGTGTTCATTTGGATGAGCAGTGAACTTACTAAACTCATGTACAATTTTTTTAAAGTTTTGGGTTTTTATTTTTATTTTTTTAAATTAAATTTTTTTTTTAATAAATTTTTTAAAGCTATTTTGCTTTTACTCAACTTATTTTTTAAGCTCTAAGCTCTCTCACGTGAGCACAAAGAGGTAAGATCTGCCAATTCATTAGAATGATGCTATTTCCAAATCATATGCAGTCTACAAATGTTGATCTCATTGCTTATGCAATGGCTTGAGATGATTGCATCTTTGTTTGTTGTTGTTTCCCTCTTTGTTGCACTTTGGAGATGCAGGGTCATGTGATCATTGTCCATTGGAGCAAATAAAGGAGAGAACTAAATGGAGATGGTTGAATCTCGTGATCCAATGATGCTTTTGCTTAATGACAAATGATATAGAACCAACAAGAAGCAGTAAAAGATAGACCAAATTACTGAACTCACCAGGGTCCATATCTTCCTCAGCCATGTGCATGATGGGCCACTTTTTATGATTATTTTAATATTTTACCAACTGTGTCACTGTGCTTAATTATATTTAATAGCCTAATAATTTCACTGTTGAAGATTTGTGAATTGAGAGTTGTGACACATGGGGCCAATGTCTCTCGTTTGTCTATTGCCTTAACTTGCTGCTGTTGCTGATGTGACTCTTTATCTCTCTCTTACTGTTTATAAGCATGGATTGTTTTAATAAAATGATTATTAGAAAAATTACTAGCTGCACTCATATATATAGTAAAAAATTTGCTTGTGATAATTATGGAACTAAAACATGAGCATGAGTTTTCTTTGATGTGTTTTTCCTAGTTTTCTTCAATGTACATTTTCCTATAGAATTGCTAACAGAAAGTACAACAGCATATCCAATACACAAAGCACGCAAAAAGTAAAAGCGCAACAGATAAGAAATGCGGAAGCCGGCACTGTTTCTTGTATATGGTGTCCGTGGCCGGTTTAGACTAACGCTCCATACGGTTTCAATGAAAAATACTGGGCCTTGTGGCCTAAGTGGTACCCGGTTCACCTGCTGACCGTCAGTTCAGGAGTTCTAGCCCATGCAACAAACAATTACCCAGCAAAAAAGGAAAAAAAAAAAGTCTTTAATGTGAAAAATAATCATTAATATTTTATTAATGAGTCATGTTAACGGGTACCCTTAGGAAAATTATTAATAAACTATAATAGAAAAATTTTGACATCATTTTTATGGAAAATATAAAAAATTGTTGACAAAATTAATTGCTTTATTATTTTTTCATAAAATGTTTCTAAAAATAATTTATAAGCCAATATTCTTAAAATATTCATTAACATTTTTCATATTTTATATAGTCACGTGAGGGAGGTGGCGGTGGTAGTACTGACAATGATGGTTGTGGTGGAGTGGTGCTAGCAACACAAAGGGTGAGGGGACAAGAAGATGTTGATGAAAATAATTTTCAGTCATTTTTTACCTATTTTTCGTTCATAATAAAATTTTTTTTCATCAATATTCATTAATGGTAGCAAGAGCCATAAAAAAAATTTATAAATTTATTTTTTTAATCCAAACTTTTAGATTGATTACCATTTTTCAATCTAAAGATATCATTTTTTATAATATTTTTCAGTGTAGTTTGTGTTATATCTTTTTATAAATGTTAGTTATAAACTAGATAAAAAGTGTTGTATATCACCATATTAGTAGTTGTGAGCTACTTAACATTAATTTTTTCATAATCTAATGCAAAGTCTTTTGATATATCTTTTTATAAATGTTAGTTATAAACTAGATAAAATATGTTGTATGTTGCCATATTAGTAGTTGTGAGCTCCTTAACATTAATATTTTCATAATCTAATGTAAAGTCTTCTGATGTGACCTCCCCCCTATATGGCCTATACCCTGCCATGGACTTTAAGTCCAGTTTGTACTGAAAGTAGCTGGCCTTAAGACTAACTAATTTTCTTTCCTTTTAATGGCCATAGAAGCTAAGGACCTTTTTTTTTTTTTTTTTTGGTGAGAAAGAGAAGCTAAGGACTTTATACTATACGTTTGATTACCACCAAACAATAGATAAAGAAAACGTGATTTATGGAATAAATGGAAGAAAGGTAAGCTACATGCATGATACAGCAAATGGGCAATAATGCAGTCCTAAATGTCCTTAAATACACAAGTAGTTAGACCATACAGCCTGTTTTTGTTCTCATGCTCCAGTAATTAAAAAAAAAAAATGTTTTCTAAATGCGTTTAGCTTGTGTCAAGTGCATTAGTATACTCGACACATTAAAATTCGGATGTATGTTTGAATCTTAACGTGTAATACATTGGATATAAACCGTGTCGATCATTTAGAGATCATTTCTAAATGGGAGTTTGTTAAGCCTTAATCCACCAAAACATTTAGGTCAACAATGCTAAAGAAGGGTGGGTTAGTCACCAACTCACCGTCCTCTACGTCTAAAGGTTAGAATCGTATTGTCAACTTGTTATCCAGACTAGCAACCCATAATTTTTGACCACACAGGAATCATCATGGGAAGCTAGAAAAATAAAAACAAATGGTCGGGTCAATTTAGAGTTTTAAATTCACTTCCTTGTTTATTTGTGCAAACTTCGCTATTTTAGTGACATATTGTTTTTCCTTTTTTCAGAGATGCTATTTCAAGAAACGTCGCTATTTTAGTGACATTTGCTTCCTTTTTATAATGTGTGTTTGCGAATTTTCCCCCCTCAAAAGTCTTATCCTCATATATATAATAAGGGATTAAAGGTTTTTTTAAAATAAATATTATCTTTATATCTTGACGTGACTACCAATTGTATATCATCTTTATATATAAATATATATAAGGGTTTTATTTGATTTGTAATAAACCTAAAAATCAAGGGGAATAATTATTCAAATTAGAGTCTAACAACTAAATTAACATTTAATTCAAATTCTAACAGGTAATATTTGTAAAAAACCCCTAAATCTAAAGTTTCTTTTTAATAAATCTAAAGTTTCTTAAGGAAAGTATCACTGTATGATGAATCATTAATAATAAAAAAATGTATTGGATGATGCATGTGTACCTATTCCATATTTTGTATTCATATAATAGTAATAGTATGATTGTGGAGAAGAAAAAAAAAATGATATTTTTAAGTACCTTTATCACTAGGATTTTGCCTTCATGATCAGTCGGTGCTAATTCTTGTTAAAGCTTTTTGTTTTTGTTAATCAAATTCTTCTTATTACAGCTAGAAACATTGGAACCAGTTCTGAAGGACAAGGCGAAAGAAGAAGAAAAAATACAATAAAAGCTCATAAAAACCAACAACTAGAGTGGCCTGTCTTTTGTCTTTTATACTCTCTCTCTTTATACACTCAACTATAAATGACAGAACCTACTGAAATTTCCCTCGAAACTGAAACAACCTTGTAAAAATAACAGAAAATCCACTTAGAATAGAAACTGTGTGACACTAGTGTGACTATACCTAGTTTAGTCCGTCACCTAATTATTAATAGTACTCTATTAAACTCTCTCTCTCTCTCTCTCACAATCTATCTTACTTGTTTTCTGGGTTCTGATCACGGACCAAAAATCAAAGGAATCTTGATCTTTCTATGCTTTCAGCCTAACTTTTTTCTCCACCATAAAATTTAAAAAAAAAAAAGGTTCCTCCAAATTCCAAAAATCTACGACCTAGTGGTCGTTTTCGTTTTGTTCTTTTGTGCCGTGCAAAATGCAAATACATTCACTTTTTCATGCCTCTAGCTCTTTCCTCTTTAGCGCTGTATCTGTATGTATTCAAGCGGTTTCTTAAGCTGCTGTTTTTCTCTTTAGCTTCATATTAGCAATAATGGTAGCCTCTTTCCTTCCTAGTTATCCTTTTCACAATATCTACTGTCCTTTTCAATCTATCTCTCTATAAAGTATAATTGTTTTTGCTCTTTGTTGCTTTCAGTTGTCCGAGTATTCTGTGTCAAAGGTTCTACTTTTAATTCTTTTTTTCCAGGATTCCTCATAGTTTTAGCTTTTTCAAAACTTTCCCATTTGAAAAAAAATCAGTTTCTTTGCGTTTTTACACCTTCACTTTCTAAGCTCTAAGTGACCCTTTTGTTCTTAATTGAATTGGGTTCGGACTAAATAGCTGTGAAAAGCTGGTTTCATAGTCAAAATGCCACCTTCATATTTTCCTCTGAGGTGGGAGAGCACTGGAGATCAGTGGTGGTATGCTTCACCTATTGATTGGGCAGCTGCCAATGGCCTCTATGATTTGGTCAGGGAGCTTCTTCACCTTGACACCAATCTCCTCATTAAGCTCACTTCCCTTCGTCGAATTCGCCGCCTTGAAACCGTGTGGGACGATGAGGCTCAGTTTGATGATGTTGCTAAATGTCGCTCTCAGGTTGCTAGGAAACTCCTCCATGAGCGTGAAACAAAGAGGGGTCACAATTCTCTCATTAGAGCTGGCTATGGTGGTTGGCTTCTATACACTGCTGCTTCAGCTGGGGATGTGGATTTTGTTAAGGAATTGATAGAGAGAGACCCTCTTCTTGTGTTTGGAGAAGGAGAGTATGGTGTTACTGATATTTTGTATGCTGCAGCCAGAAGTAAGAATTCTGAGGTATTTAGACTCTTGCTTGATTTTGCTCTCTCACCAAGGTGTGGATTTAGCGGTGGAGGTGAATTGGAGGAGCAATTGGGTACAATTAATCCAGACTTTAGGTGGGAAATGATGAACCGAGCTGTTCATGCTGTGGCTAGAGGAGGGAATTTGGAGATGTTAAGGGTGCTTCTTGCTGATTGTGGTGATATTTTAGCTTATAGGGATGCTCAGGGATGTACAATCTTGCATACAGCCTCTGGCAGAGGACAGGTTGAGGTGAGAATTCTTATGCAATTTACTTATCAGATGATTGAGCCATTGATCCCAGCATTCTTGTAGTTTTAGTGCTATTTTGTATGGTTGCTACCACCTAGTTGTTTCTAATAATTTGTCTAACTATGCAGACTTTAAGATTATTATGTTTGTGGTTATTAAGGTTATTATAATCTGTATCTAGGTCTTTAATAGAACCATGTTTTGGCTTTGGTGCTTAAAATGTTTACTTGTTCGCATGTCGGTAACAAAAGTGGTATGAACCGGACAGGGAAGGTGGTGATTGACTAAAACTGTGGGAACGTAGTCAATATCTAAATAAATAAAAGATCCAGGCACATAATTATGGCTATCTTCTTGGTCCCCACATTGTTATTGCCTTGTGGGAACCTCTATTTGAATGAAAAAACCCTTCTTTTTTTCTTTTTTCTTTTTTTTTTTTTCTGAAAAATGCAAAATTTATGTTATTGCATATACAGCTCAAAACTCAGAGATCTGAGGTGACAAGAATGTGTCTTTTGTGGGCCAAGAACTGAAGCAGTTGTCAATTTATATGCAGCTGATGGGAAGATAGAAAGTAGATCCATATAGCTTGGATCTAAATTTCATTTTATAACATACTGGTCCATCTCGGATACCTCATATAGTCATATACGTGCTGGAAATTCAATAATTGTATTTTAGGTATGGGGTTTAGATGGGCTTAACTAGCACATGCATACTGTTATCCAATCCTAGGTGATATACACTTGGAACAATATCCCATATGCAATGCCATCGATCACAATAGCTTCTCCGTAAATTATCCATAGAACTAAGCTAGCTAGGTCAAATTTGATTCACATATTATTGAAGATGTTAATGGCAAATGTGGTATTCTTGAAGTTTGTGACATGATTTACTAATAATAACTAATGCTTATGAGAAAATATGCAAATTTGAGTTATTAAATTACTGTAATTTGCTGCTGTCAAATGGAGTAGCTTGTACTTTTTATGCAGTGTGCTTTTGTTATTTGTCACGTTTCTACTATGGTAATACGTTTTCATGAAGTATGACCAGAACATTAGGTTTTGAAGCTCTATATCTTGTGTTTTTTTGGCTTCAAAGAGTCTCAGCAGCTTCTCATTTCTTTCCCTTCATGTTACCAAGCTTTTAATAAAGCAGCTTCCTTCAAGATAAATTAAAATTTTCGTATAATAATTTGGAAAATTGTTCAAATGTTGCCATCCTTGTTTTACTTATATCTTACACATGCTATCCTTTGTTTAGACATTTCTCCTAAACCAATTTTCTTGATTCTAAAATTGGAAAGAAAAAGAATAAGAAATTGAGTGTATGATTAAATTCTTCTATATATTCATTGCATGTGAGATGCCATTATTACAGTTATTAGCCTGCATGGAATTTATCTGCTCAAAAATTTTGTGTGAAAAGTTTTCTGTTTTGAGTCCTAGTCAAAACCTTAAGTTGTGACCACATTGTCTCTTTTGTTAATGATCATGCTATATAATGCAAGATTCTGCATCATCATTTGATACCATTGCAGGAACCATTTTTGTCTCAGCATTCTTCACATTTATGAAAACTGTTACTTCATTGCTACATTGACCATTAAATTAATGCAGGTAGTAAAGGATCTAGTAGCTTCCTTTGATATCATCACCTCCACAGATAATCAAGGGAATACAGCATTACATGTGGCTGCTTACAGGGGCTACTTAGCTGTGGTGGACTTCCTGATTCTTTCATCTTCCTCATTAGCCTTTTTAAAAAACAATTATGGCGATACTTTTCTTCATATGGCAGTGGCTGGTTTCCGAACCCCTAGTTTCCGAAGACTAGACTGGCAGATTGAGCTCATGAAGCAGTTGGTATGTGGTAACATTGCTAACATGAATGAAATCATCAATGTAAGGAACAATGATGGAAGAACTGCTCTTCACATGGCAGTAATTGAGAACATTCAAGGTAATCTAGTGGAACTCCTCATGACTGTCCCATCAATCAATTTGAACATCCGTGATGCTGATGGGATGACCCCTCTGGATATTCTCAAACAACGACCAAGATCAGCATCTTCTGAAATTATAATCAAGCAGTTGATTTCAGCTGGAGGGATCTCTAATTGTCAGGATCATAAGGCAAGAAGTGCCCTTGTATCCCATCTAAAAATGCAGGGTATTGGGATCAGTCCTGGAACTTCTTTTAGAATCCCTGATGCAGAGATATTCTTGTACACAGGTATTGAGATTGCGTTTGATGCCAGTTGTGATCAGGCAAGCATGTATATGAGTGCATGCTCAGGTGAAATAAGTCAGGTTGAGTCAACCAACTCCTCGGACAGTAAGAAAGTGGGTTCTGTAAATTATGCTGCAAGGCGCCTGAAGTTTCTACTCCGATGGCCCCTTAGGAAAGAGAAAAAATCTGCTAGTAGAGAATTAAGAGAAGATGATTCTTTGGAATCATCCAGCTTAAGTAAAAACTCGGAAGAAGATCTAATCCCACTGCGACAGAAATACTCAAGAATGTCATACTTTCCCAACAATAAAAGGACATCTCTTAGGAGTGATCTTCCTAGCCCATCCACCAAAAAGAAATTTTCTGCGGGGCTAATGCATGGTGTTATTAAAGCAAATCCACATTTAGCTGTTCTGGCACAATCGCCTTCAAGTCCTTCACCAAGATCTTCTGTGTCTTCATTTGATTCAATTGATAAACAAAAGGATATTGATATTGCTAGACCCTCTTGCTCAACTGTTTCATTTAATGGTAAAGCACCACAAATGAACTACAGACAAAATTCCCTTAATAAGAAGTTGATGAACCAGTATTTCTGTTTTGGTACACAAGCCGTTGCAGTGAAAGATCCAGTAGGCCATGTGCAGCCAAATCAGAGTTACAAGCTGAGTTCTCTAGTAGCCTGATTTTACTGTACAAAAGAGTTGTGAGTTTTGGTTAAGGGCTACAAATAGCATAAAATTTTGGTGAGCTGTTAAAATATTCTTTTCATCCTCTGTCTCTCTCTTTTGGTTTTTAAGGTTTTTGCATTTGAAATACATGCTTGTTAATATTTGTGTGTAGAATATGTATACCTGTTCAGCAATGGTATAAATAATGTTATGAAACAACTACCTGGATCAAATATTTGTATACCTCCTTTGTTGCATCTATCAGTATATTAGAAAATTAGATTTTAATAGATTGCAAGATAAGTAAACCAGCTGAGACTGTTGATGATAGGACTGTTTATGAGCAATCGAGCTGCATTAAAATCAAATGACATTTCTTTCTGACTGTTATCTTTTCAATAACAATCTGAAGTTTTACCTACTGTAATTCTTCCCGCTGAAATGTTTGACGTAGCAAAGAGCTTTTGTAGATCAAATATGAAAATGCGCTGGGAGCTGGGAAGCAACTTATAGGAATTATGGCTTCTAATGGCTAAAGGTGAAACTAGATTACTAAGAGCAGGCCTGAAAGTGAGAAAAATTACCTAGACGCAGGTTACTAGAATTGAAACTTCCCATATCAATACTCAAGTCAAATTAAGTGATGCAAGGAACCTAGGACCATTTTCAATTTTACTACTTTTTTTTTAATGATAAATTTGATAGCTACAATGGGAGGAGGGATTTAAATTTTAAACTCTGCACTTCTATGTTAGAGACACCAAGACGTGCTATTTGAGATAGAAAGCACTTGATAGTTTTACTACCGTTTTGTTACAATCTAATTTGGTTTTTTGTTAAGTGGCCAAGTGTGATGAGTGGTAGTGGTACGGCCTATTGGTATTGTAGATTAGTGTAAAAAGTGTGGCTTCACAACTCAACAACCATATTAATTTATAACTCTTTTTGTGGTACAATTTTTAGCATACAAAATGCTTTCCAACCATATTTTTGTCAGTAAAAATTAAAAATCTCTGCCAACTTTTGTTAACTTCGGATATTTGAAGGTAGGAGCTTCCTGAAGAAGTTCTACTATTTCCAATTTTCACCAAATTTCCCTGGACCCATTTGTTATTAATAGAATATTGATAACAAAAAACCGAGGGCGACTATGAGGAGGTATATCATGTATTAGATATATGAGTGCTCTCTCTCAAAAGAGGGTGAACCTCAAAAGTGTGGGATCCACCCTCATATGAGAGGGAGGACTCATGCATCCGAAAATGATGTATTTTTTTGACGACTACAGTCTACAGTTGCATATTATAAAGTGGAGCTTGTTAGGTCCAAATCCATGGATGCCCAAAAAGGAAATCATTTATGGTGAGTTGATGTTCAGGAAAGCTTGAGACTTAAAGTATGAGTGCATGTACATAGAAATAGTATCACATTTTAGCTGACCAAGTTATGTAAAAATATATAATTACTACAATGTAAATTGACATTGACATTATTCATTTTATCTTTAGTTTTTTACTCTTTTTTATGTATCTTGAGTCAATGATGAATGAAGATGGTAGATGTTGGTTGTTATTTGTGAAGAAAGAGAAACAATTAAAAAAGAATCAAGAATTTTTTTTTTTAATGAAATATAATGTATAATAGAAAATTTAGGCCAAACTCAAAATGCTGTATATGTTTCATATGTGCATTATGTTTTATATATATTTCGGTAACAATAAGTGGGAAAGGGGATTTCATTTTTTATCAATGTTTTCCAACGGGGAGATAGGATATGTCACTGAGCTCTTGACATGATATTTCGAAACCTCATTGCATAAAAAGTTTTGTTGTAAAATCTTTCACAAAATAATACACAAGTTAAATTTTACTTTGAATACAAACCGAACTCAAGCTCATTACCAAAATAGATTACATTTTTAAACTTAGTTTTTTTTTTCTTATTGAACAAGTTTGAGCTTATCTGTGAGTTACTTGACTAATTTATTCTTTTGTCATATATGGAAAAACTGAAACTAATTTTTTTCCTCTTTCACAAACATGGATTCAGATCTTCTAGAGTTCTTAGAGTACTCTACCAGGTAGAGTTTTTTAAATCTCTACCATTCTTTTAAAAATAAATGGTTGAGATTATACCACATCATCAATCCATTAATACATTCTTAAATTTGTCTTTCAAAAGACCAAAAAAAAAAAAAAATAAATAAAATAAGTACTACTCTCAATGTAGGATCACTAAACGAGTCTAATCAAATCTCCTTTTTTTTCTTTTTCTTTTTTTAATTTCATTTTATTTAAATCATCAAACACAAAAAAGCTCTCCTACAGTCCTACCTGAATCAAGGGCAAAATCAAATCATCCATGTATGTTTATTGGAAGAGCAAATAAACCATATAAGTAAAATCAAATCATCCATGGCTGTTTGCCAAAAGAGCAAAGAAACCCATATGTGGAGGCTTTTGATTCATTTTCCCTTCTCTTGAAATCAACAGATGGAACTCATGTAACCATAAATTTTATTTTATTTTATTTAAGGTGGATTCTTGAGAGCCAGGTTGATCAAAGCAACAACTACTTAACAACTATCCACGTACGATTTAATTTTGAAGAGAAACTTTGATGAATCTGGATTCAAATAGGAGTGCTTAGGCGTTGATGAATTTTGAGTTTTTGAGGCTTGGTACTTTAAAGTTAATAGAAGTTAATTTTTTTTTTTTTTTTCTTTTTGAAAGATAAATTTAGGGATTTGTTAATGGACTAATGATGTGGTGATATCTTAGCCATTTATTTTTAAAAGAATGGTGGAGATTTAAAAAACTCTACTTGGTAGAGTACCCTAGGAACTCTAGAAGATCTGAATCCCACAAACATATGCTAATAATAAATAATAAATTATAACTGAAGCTAGATTACTTAATTTAATTACGTCAATGATTTTCGGTTAAAAACTCATAAAAATTAGATTCACCAACTTTGTATTATTAAATATGATATAATTAATTTTCCTATAAAATGGACTATTTATATTATCAATAAATTATAAAATAGGAGTAATAATTTGATATCCTATGAACTTATTTTACAAACTTATACAATCAATTTTAACTCTATATAAGTACATTTTAAAACTGTTATACATATAATCATAAAGTCCCATGCTTGGTAGTTTCTTCACAAGAACATTGTTATATTTGAGCTCAACTTATTAAAATCAACCTTAAATTTAGGATTAAGCTTGACTCATTTGTTAAATAAATAAACATAAACAAATGTTTTTCCATTCTGAGTCATACTTCCAAATATTGTTGTTGTTGTTGGTTTTTTATTTTATTTTATTTAATGGAAACCTAACAGCAAACGTTGCTTGATTGGAAAGAGAAAAATCAAAGGCAAGTTTTTGGCTTAGATGTGATGTATTATGTTTGTATGTGTTAAATTCACCCTTTAGAAGAGGGTTCAAATCAATGTATTATTATTATTATTTGGATAGAATTTCAAACTATATATGTGTTGCGGATTCATGTTGATTGCTCTTACCATTGGTCCAAGACACCAATCAATGTTTGGCTATAAAATATGCTCAATTTAGCTCAAACAATCTGCTTAAGTTGGTTGATGTATTGAGTACCATGACTCAATTAATTAATTCCAATTAAGTGTTTCCGCTCATTGGGCCTGCACTTGGTCACTCTTCTCATTCTTGCAATTAGGTAGTTTCTCAAGCCCATAGGCACATGAAAATTTTTATTCTCTACCGTTCTAGATTCAAAGTTGCTGTTAAGAAAAAAAAAAAAAAAAAAAAAGAGCATTTGAAAGATTTTTTCCCCCTAATTGTTTATTTGCTTATTTGGTTAAAAAAAAAATTAGTTAAAATATAATTGAACTTAGAAAAAGTAAGACTTTAAAATGCTGAATAAAACAAATAAACTTTTTTTTTTGAAAAATAAATAAACTAAAAAAATTAAATGCAAAGGCGAATGACAAAAAGTGGGAATGACAAAATTGGACATGACCCGCAAACCTGACATAACACAACCCAAAATTAGTAGGTTATAAGTTGAGACTTAATGGGTTCGTGTCATATTCGAGTTGACATGGTTGACTTGTTTAATAAATGAGTTGGGTTAATGTTCAACCTATGGAATTTGTTTGATCCGTCTAACTCATTTAATTAAATGACATTTTACCAATATACCCTTCAAATCTTAGGTATATAAAATTATTACTTATTGTGGTTTATTTTCTTTGACATATTGTGATTGATTATTTGTGATATTGAGATATGCTTTAGTTTTGAATGATTATTTGTGATGTAGTTACTCATTAGTTTTAGATTTTATATCAAAAATATTTATTTGTTTGTTTTTTCATATATATATATATATATATATTTTAATAATATCTGATAAACAGGACGACACAACTAACTCGTTTAATAAATGGGTCATATTAGGGTCAAGGGATCTTGACCTATTTAATAAACATGAACCCGACACGCGAACATGAAATGCCACATAAAGATAAATCAGAATTGTTTGGTAAACATTGGCATACTGGTAGTTGAAATTGATGGAATAGATACAATGTCTAATCAAGAAATTAATGAAGAGGTGGGTTTTTTGATAATAGGCGATGAATAACCAACCTTTTAGGTTGATCACATTCTCTTCTCAATGAATAATCAACCATCTGTACTTATATTTTTCTTTGTATGCATATTCTTAGTTTCTTATACACTCACGTATATGTGAATTTCAGGTCTGAAATTTAAAGTTTATAGGTGAAGTTTAGGTCTTTTTTTCTTTCTCGTTTTTGATAAGTTAAAAGTGGGGTCAGAAAGGGTTTAAAAATATACCAAATTGGAATGAACAAATTCAGCACAAACTTCATCTAAAATGTGAAATATGCTAAATACACCCTAGAGCAATATTTAGATCCCTTAACACAGTTTTACGACTAAGTTGATTTTAACACAAAACTACACAATATAGTCCAAGTGTAAGTTACTTAGCAAATTTCCAAATTGACTAACCATACTACACAATCATGGAAATATAGTAAGATAGAGGAAATAAAGAACAAAGAAGCAAACCAAAGATAACACCACAAAGTGTTATGGAAGAGGAAAACCTGAACCCTAGGCATAAAAACCTCTCCCTCGACCATCCGTCAAAAAAATCCACTAGAATGAATAGTTGCTGTACATGGATGACTATAAACCCTTTAAGCATATATCTCCCCATGTACTTGAGCCCTTTAAACTCCAGCTTGCAACCAACTCCACGAGTCTTTTCTTCACCTAGCTTCTCAGAGTCATCATAGTTGAGCCGCCAACAGAAAACCACCAAAGGATTTGGATTTGGATATGACTTCTCATGTTTCCAATGCCATTCTCTCACTCATAAGGTTTGTGTTTGTGGACGAGGAAGTTGTTTATAGAATCTCTATTAATATAATGAAAGAGATGGAAAAGAAAGATGGGAACTTGGTTTTTCTCAAGGAATAGCTCTCTCTTTTCATACAAAGGCTTGGCTTCAATAAAGTTCACACTTCTTGCATTTCTAGGTTTTTTTTCAACCCGTATCTGAAGTCCCTTGCCACGCCTCACAACTGTGTGTGTGTGTGTGTGTGTGTGTGTTGGCATATGTGTAGTGGATAGGTCCATAGTGGAGTATATAGATTGTGCAACTTGCGACCTAGTCGCCTCCTAAGGTCGCGAGGTGCATGTCTACACTCTCATCCAAAATACCTACTGATAAGTCCTAAGTCACTTATGGGTTGCATGAACTTCGAACGCTCTGGATCTAGTAGAGTGAATCCTAAAAAACCAAAAGAAATCAGAAAAGTAGACCGGTGGAAGCCGGCCTTTGATTCTCCGATGGTAAAGTCAGTCAATTGAAGGAAAGAAGAACCCTCAATATTTAACTTATCTCCTATTCTTTACCAAAGAAAAAAGTCCCCTTACCTCTATGCAGACTGGCCTTTATATAGCGTTGGAAATCGGTTATCTTTCTTAATCGTCGTAACGTTTGAAAGGTTCAGAGGGTAACTCCCTTAACTGTCATGAAAGTCACCTCTTCGGGAACTGTGTTGAGATTCAAGTAATACAACTCTTGGCTATATGTATACTTAAGTTTTTTACTCTTGGTGAGTTTATGCCTTCTCGTCCGTGATGATTCGTCCGTCCATAATGAATTGTCCGTCCATGATGAATCGTCCGTCCATGATGAAGGACGAGGTTTAAAGCATACTCGTCCTTCATTGGACGAACATAGTGGAGAGGACTAATGGTAATCAAATATGGACTAGTGTTGATATGGACGACAATATGGACGAGTGTCTGACGCAATGTTTTTCTTGCACCATCACCTACCACGTGGATCTCATAGACAAGCTAGGTCACGAGCAGGTTGCCTTCAGGTCGTGAGATTATAGCAAACAAACTTTTGTCACTGAATTAAGCCAATACTAAAACAAGGCTTCTCAAAATGGTATGTTAAACGTGAAGTCTTATCGTATCTTATTTTTCACTATGCCAATCAAAATGCAATTTCCTTTTCTATTGGTGATGCTTACTCAAGTTCTAATCCTTGTAGTTAACTCTCATTTTATAACACCTCTGCAGTTCAAAGAAAATTGTAAAATTAAGCAATTCATTAATTTAGTCTTTGGAAAATAGAAAGCTACCAACCCCTCCCCCCCCCCCCCCCCTTCTTCTTCTTCTTTTTTCTTTCCCCTTTTCCTATCAAATCCAAATATTTTTATTTATCTCATAATCTAGGATTAATTAGTAAGAAAAAATAATAAAAGATTAATATAAGTTATATATTGTTTCATGCAAAAAAAGAAAAAGAAAAAAGTTATATATTGTCATCTATAATCTATAATTAAAACTGAATACGTTTGACTTTTGGTTTACTTCATGATCATTTATTATTTAAAATTTTGAGGTCCCACAATTTTATGAGAAGTGCTGTGTCTACAATATTTTCACAACAAATTATAGGTAGTTAATTATTAGTGGTTCTAATTTAAACCTATTACTGAAATTACTTTTTTTCCACTAATAACAACTTGCCACTTATAATTTAATGAAAAAAATGTTGTGGACATCATTTCTCCAATTTTATACTTCAATATTCTCTAATATATTTTTAATTGAGTTTAAATTCTATTCTTTATTTAAACCATCAATTAGAATTTTCTCAAAAAATAAAAATCATCAATTATAGTCTTTAGACGCCGTATATTCTTTAATTAATAGAATAGATAGTTCCATATATTAATAATAGATATATATTAAAACACAATCATACAAAATATCTATTAATAATTATCTTTATTATATATTAATAAATATCAGTGAATTATTATGATAAATATCTATTAATAATAATTATCGTAAATTCATAATAAATATCTATTAAAAAAACCAATCCTAATACATACCTATCAATAGGGGTGTTCATCAAGCCGCAAAAACCACACCAAAATTGCCCGTAAAATGGCATAACCACACCACACCGCAAGTAACAGTGTACTGCACCGCACCGCACCCTCTCTATCTATTAATATATTTATTTTTATTTTTAATATTAAATATATTATTAATAGTTTAATAACCCTAATTTAAAAAAAAAAAAAATTTTGATAACCCTAACAAATGTTGACTAGAAAAGCCCACCTAAAATAAAGAAAAACTAGTTCAATAATTTAAAACTTACCCCCCAAAAAAAGGGAAAAATTAGTTTTGGTCTGGGTAGGAAAAGCCCAAAATTTGAAAAATATACTGATTTCAAACTGTATCTTATACATAGCAACGCACATGTGATCGCAAATATGAGATGTAGTGCGATTATGGTTTTGGTTAAACTCTAAATCGCACCAGACCACACCGCACCGCACATACGACTGTAAAAATAAGATGCGGTGGAGTTATGGTTTTAGTTAAACTGCACCGCAAAGTGTGGTGCTAAAAATGGCCCAAAATCGCACCGCACCACGAACACCCCTACTTATCAATAATCTACATATATATATATATATATATATATATATATATATATAACTGAAGTCTCTAAAACTCTCACAATTTTTCACATCAGTACAATATTTAAAAAATAAAATTAAAAACACTCATACTCGGGAACCAAGCACAATATTAAAAAAAAAAAAAAAAAATTAAAAATACTCATACTGATACACATGAAACCCCAAAACTAAAAACCCTTATATCCTTCTCCTTTGTCTCCACTCCCTTTTGAGACAATCTCTTCCCCAACAATAGTAAGCGATCAAGTTTTAGATTCTAAATCTCTACTCATTTGAAGGTATTTCCTCTTTTTCTTTTCTCTAATTTTTTTTTTTTACTTTTTAATTTTTTTTTATGGGTCATTAGGCTGGATTTGAAGAAAAACAATGCAACTTTTTGCTGCAAAATGCATAAATCTGAACAATATTCTGTCTTATAAATGATCTTTACTCTTTATAGTCGCTGATCTACCTTTAAAACAACTGATAAGGGATGCCCTAAAGGAGTTCATTGGTCTCTCTGGTTTTTTTATTATTGGGAACAAGAATGGGGTATTTTGTGCTACTGTAACTCCTGGTCTCTAGCAACAAATCCTTTTTGTTCTGCAATTCAAAGCAGGAAACCTCCCAATCATATTTTTTGAAAAGCCTCTTTATCACTAGAAAGCTGAGCTCAAAGGATTGCAATCCTCTAACCGAGAAGATCACTGCTAGACTTAACTCTTGGATTGCAATCCTTTTTCATAAGCAAACTTCACAATCAACTGGAATTACACCAGTTAGAGTTTTTACAACAAATTCTATGCACGTGTCCCTCCATAAATCACCCAAATCCATATTGAGAGGTGATACTGGCTATTGTTTTATACCTGTGATAATTTTGTGCCTTTGGGACTGTCAACGCCTATTCTCGTAAGAGTTTTAATAGCAAATTGGATGCATGGATCTGACCATAGATCCATGGAAGGCAGGTCAATGGGAATATCTGGCTTCTCATTGTCTTGATTCACTTTTTCAACCATTCCAGCATGTTCCAAAGCCAGCCTTAAGCTGATCATGCTGCTGTGATTGCTAATGAGCCATACCACCAGGAGGAGGAGGAGGTATACTAGCTCTCTGCCTCTCTATCGTTTCTCAATTCTCACCACATCTCTCGAATCAAGGTAAGAATCCCCTCACTTCTTAATTTGCTTTAATATTATTTTCTATATATTGCTCTCTCTCTCCTCTTCAATTGTTCATAGAATTTTGTTGGTTTGTGGCTGTGGGTTTCTTTGGCTGCGTGGTTGGGCTTTGGTTTGCCTAAGATGTAGTTGACATTTTCAATAGAAATTGAATATGTGCAGTTGATCTCAAGCACTCGCATACCTTTAAATCAGACAATAATGAACTTCACAGCTAGTGAGTGAGATGTAATGAACTGTCTGACCACTGGCATTATTGTTAAGGTTTTTTTTTTTTTTGGTGAAAATTCATAGTTGCAAATATTTGAACAATAAATGTTATTAGCTTTCATAGTTTACTTATCAAAAAAAGAAAAGAAGCTTCATGTTGAGATGAAGGAGTTCAGTGGTTCAATTGATACTTTAGTAGAATATATTTTGTTCTGCCACAAACAACCAATTTTTTAATCCTTTTTTTTTTTCATGAAAGCACAATTAATTGGAAGAAATTAGATCTTTCATGTTTAATTTAAGCAGTGTCATATGGATACTTTGATTTTCCTAGAATCGATAAGCATGAAAAGGATGGAAATGCAAAGAAATTTCCATTACTTTATCTTATTTGTTTGGTGCTAAATTAGAATTTGCTTCATGTTGGAAAATTTACAACCTGAAGAAGTTTTTGAGTATCTTAATTGTATAAGAAAGGATTTGACCTTTGATCTGATAGAGTTCAAGAAAGATTGGATTTGTTTGGATACAACACTTGAGGAGGAAAAGGTTAGTAAAGCAATGTTAAAATTTTATATTCATCCCTTCTTTTTATTTTTCCATTATTGCTTGCCCAATCTCCCTCATTGATTGGTTCTTATATTCCTTTATCTTGCTCTAGGAAAAGAAAATACTAAAGCTTTTGGGTTTTATGTGGATTCCTTAAAAATTATGACTCTATGGCTTACTTTTTCTTGATGATTTCGATGTAACTAATGTTGAATATTGTAGTCCTTAATTTTTTTTATGCACATGTCATTAATCAATTTAAGTTGAAAAGACATTTTGAAATTTCCTAATTAGTCAAAATCGATTCTTTAGTCAATTTTTTTTTTTTGAAATTTTTTTTGAATATACCTTTTTTGTGCTAAATAAAAATTCAGATTATCGTGACTTCTTTGGCATTTGGATCTTTCTAATAATGACAACAATATTAACAATGCAGCTGATGCTTAGCCCAAAAGTCAATGGAATTATAGTTTTATATACCATCAAGGTCTTCGTCGTAGATGAAAATGTAGTTTTATTTATATCATTGATGGTTATGTGGTTTGTTTCTGGTGCTAAAAGTTCTTAATTCAATTCCATAATTTTGGGCATGGTTAGTTTTACTTTATGATTTTTAGTACTTGGGTTGAATGCCATATAATGTGCTTATTTGAGCATCACATGGATAATAAAGGAAAAGTAAATATTGGGGCTCCATCACGTGCTTGTAGCATTTGCATGCATATTTCAAAGATGATTTTTGTGTCTTAGACCCAAATTTGATGTCAATAAGATCTTAGAAGCACAAATTTAATTTGCATTCATATTTTGGAGATGGATTTTTGTGTCTTGGATCCTAACTTAATATCACTAAGATTTTAAAAGCATATCATTTTGTTTAGCTAGCATTCCTTCTAAGCCAGGATCAAACTCTTCTTTTGAGTATGATTTAGCCTTGCAGTGGTAAAACCTGGTGAATCGGGCATACTACTTGCCAAACTTCTGTGGACCTTGCTTCTCTTATGATTTTTATTTTTATTTATAAAAGATAGAAAGAAGGAATGAGGATTTCCAAAAGGTGGAGGATCAATTGGAGCATTTAATTTGGATGATGAGCAATCAAGGGGGAAAGTGAATGGTTCAAATGGAAGCACCAAAACCTTGGGGAGAACATAGAAAAATTACCTCAATGAGTTGTAATGTACTACACACGAGGATTAGGATGTAAGAAAGTTTCAAGTTACCTACTCAGTAAATGATTCACATATGTGGTTATCTTTGAAAGATGATTTTATGTTTTCTAATTGTTTGATTTGTGTTAATTTACAAGATAAAAATGTATTGCTATCATCTTATGTTCAAAATGTAATACCAGTTTTCTAATTATTTGTTCATGAATAATTTATAAACACAGATGTTCTAACTTTGTATTAATTAGCTCGAACCACATTACATGCTTGTGTGTTTTAGATATGTAATGTTTCTTAGTGGCAATTTTACGGATGCTAAAAACATGTTCTATAAGCTTGAATTTACATGGTTCTTAGCAAAAATTACTCAAAGAAGAGATAAATTCTAAACCTGTGCATCATACGGGTTAGCGATTAGTTACTATAATTATCAAAGTTCATTTTTTTAATTCAAAATAAGAGAGAAAATATTTTTTTGGGGGGGGGGGGGGGGGTGTAAAATCACACTTTAGAATGTTGTGCATTGCACAGCTTGTTAACCCTTGTTTTTTTTTTTTTTTTTGGAGAAAAAGGTTGATTACTAGTATGATTATATATCACTTAATTACTTAATATTTTCAATTGACCTATTAAGGTAAAAAGACCGGTCCTATATTTAATTTGGTCACATTTTCAATTTGGTCCTTAAGTTTTCATAACTATCATTTTGTTCCTTATATTTTTAAACTTCTTGTCATTTTACTCTCTACCACTATCTCACTCACAAAAATGCTATTACTAGCATTGCTGTAACTTAGACACAGGGGCGGAGGGAAGGGGGGGGCGAGGGGGGGCAAATGCCCCCCCTGATGCCCTAAAAATTCTCAAGTAATATGTAGTACAAGGTCTTATTTGCATACGCAAGGACAATCAACTTTTTTTACATACATATTGTACTTATATTGTGTATTAGTTCACTATAGGAAAACAATTTCACATTGGGACCACTGCAACTCTTTTTAAAAAAGTAATGGATCCCACCTTATAATAATATTACAATAAAATAAAACCACTCGTACAGCCTACTACTTCTTCACCACTATTTTGTTGAATAGAATTATGAAGAAAAAAAAAAAAAAAAAAACTACTCTCACTCACTAGTCATTATAGCACCTCAAAAAAAATGAAGGACCACAAAATTTTTCACAACTTTTTTATCACAACTGTTGGGTCATGGGTGGCAGAGTGTGATTGTTGAAAAAAAAATTGTGAGTTTATGTGTTAGTATTTGTTAATCACTCATAGTTTGCCATAACAAAATTTTGGCAAAAACATTGTGAAATAATTTATGGTCTAGAACTACTCATAGCACCTCTATTACATATAGCAATTTTTTCTTTCCTCACCAGCATTTTTCAGTCTCAAACCCAAGTTTTGTTTATAAACCCAAATTTAAATTGTATATGACAATTACATTTGCATATAGTTATTTATTTATTTATTTATTAATATCAATTAATATTTTTTCGAATTAATTTTACTCCCTTTTGATCTTGCCCCCCCAACCTAAAATCCTGGCTCCGCCACTGCTTAGACACGTAATTGTTTCATAAGTAAAATGACAGCAAATATAAAATAAATTGCTGTATCTAAATGTAAAATTTGTAAAATAACATCGGTAAAGAGGAATTTTTACATCACCGCCATACACAAGCTGAGCCTCTAGTACAGTCAAGCACCATTCCAGGTAGTGAAACAATTTGTCTTGCGCTGGAAAAGGTGATATCTTCTATTTCTAATAAAGTTTCGAATTTTGGGAGGGATAAGGTTTTAACAAACACTGTTTTTGTCTCTAATTCAAAATCTGATAATTTTATTTTGGATAAAAACCGTGTGATGGTTCCTTCCAATATTCTATCTGATAAGGTAGTTTCTTTTTCCCCATCTGATTTGAAGATTAGAGATAAGGATGAGCTTCCAAGTGAATTGAAAAATAGAGATAAGGCCAAGCTTCCTGATGAGGTTCTGATAGACTTGACAACCATTGATGATGCTTCCAAAGACAACACGGCTTCAACCTCTAATCCAACTGAATTATGTATACACTTGCTTTGAGAATGTTCCTTTGCACAAGTCGTTTGGCTTCATACTCCTTATAGGAGCTCATTTAGGTTGGCCATGCATGTTTAGTTTATAGAAGTTAAATGAATTGATCTTTGAAGTCTATGGTCTCGTACTGCTACTTACACTATGGTGTTCATGGAGGTCAATACAATCAAGATTAGGTTGTGTTCTTTGGAAGGGGCTGGCTGGATCTTGAAAGGTATTAAGTTGATTTGTGAACAATTTGTTAGTATATCTTTTTCTTTTCTTTTCTTTTTTCTTTTTTTCCTTTTATTTATTTATTTATTTATTTTTCTTTTAAGATATAATTAATTGTGTTGCTCTAACTCTTGCTAGTGTTGCAACTTGCAAAGAGAATGAGGAGGCTATTGTTTGACCCTCTTTTCTCTTTCCATTGTATAGCATGATATTGAATAAATAAAGTCTATTATCGTTTCCTCTAAAAAAAAAAATCTTATAAAAAAAACTAGGATCTTGAATAATTTATAAATAAAGAAAAAAATCCAATTAATTAGCAAAGAAAAATGCTAAAGCTACAAAGTTTTTTACCAACTGTTAATATGATGAGTGGTTATTAATAAGTAAAAAAAAAAAAAAAAAGATATTAATGATGTTCTCATATGAGAACAAATAAGAATTTTTGACATTAATAATTTGTAAAAATATTATAAAATAGTTTGTAACTATAATATTATTCGGTCGGCAAATGAGATCGTCAGCAAGTATTCCTACAAATTCTGGAGATGCCAGATACCACCAATATTCTTCGGCCATAAATAAGTACGCCTATCCAAACTATGAAAATATTAAAACACGAGGCTATGAGAGACGGATACCATCACCATGCTATGGTGAATTGGACACATTCTAGTAATTTTAGCACCCACACAGCTCTGCATGTATATTATTGATTGGACAGTCTTCCTAGATTCTAAAATCGGTTATGTATGGGTTGTACATTCTTAGCGAGTAAAAAAAAAAAAAAATTCTTTCTAATTATGGCTTATGAGATTCCTATAATTCTATATATATGTGGTTGTTTAGGCACCTGAATGAATCACTCTGTGGCTTGGATTGGATATTGGAAGGCCTAGATTGTTGGGTCTTCCAGAAATTGCCTAAGAGTTGGAACCTTTTGGCTGGTGGAGATAACAAGAAACAAAACATGGCTCCGAATATGAGAGAGGAAGAGGCAGCAAGGCAGAAGGAAATCGATGATTGGCTTCCGATCACTGCCAATAGAAATGCCAAATGGTGGTACTCGGCTTTCCACAATGTCACCGCCATGGTTGGCGCTGGTGTTCTCAGTCTGCCTTATGCCATGTCACATCTTGGATGGTACATATGTCTTCTTCTTCTTCTTTTCTTTTATTTCTTTTTTTTTTTTTTCATCTCTAATCAGTATTTGGTTTCTAGGAAAAAAAATCATGTTTGTCCGATAATAAACACGGTGAAAATGGATATGGAAAGCTTGTTTCATGTCTAATAAGTAGTTTTGATAGTATTTGGTTTCTAGATTTTGTGCACAAATCATGTTTGTCTAATAATAAACATGGTAAATATGGACATGGAAAGTTTGTTTCGTCGCTAATTATTATTTTTATAGTATTTGGTTTCTGGCTTCTCTAATTAGTATTTTTATAGTATTTGGTTTCTGGCTTCTCTAATTAGTATTTTTATAGTCTTCCGTGCAAAAATCATGTTTGTTAATCACAAACATGGTGGATATGGATATGGATATGAATATGAATATGAAAAGTTTGTTTTGTGTCTAATATTATTAGTATTTTGATAGTATTTGGTTTTTGAATTCTGTGCAAAAATCATGTTTGTCTGATAATAAACATGGTAAATATGGACATGGAATGTTTGTTTCTTGTCTAATTATTATTTTTATAGTATTTGGTTTCTAGCTTATGTGCAAAAATCTTGTTTGTTTAATCATAAACATGGTGGATATGGATTTGGAGAGTTTGTTTGGTGTCCATGGATGGAGTTATATATGGAGCCCAAATTTTTTATATTTTAATATTAGTTTATTAATTGGTACTAATTTTAGTAATATTGTTCAATAAAATTACACTTTGCCCCCCCTTAACAATGCCATCAAATTTTTTAAGAGTAATGTTATAATCACAAACTTTTCTACAACATTTTTACAAATTATTGAGGCAACAAATTTATATTGGTTCGCACACTTGCATTACTTTTTACACATCAATAACCACTTACAATATTAGTAATTTGTAAAAATTTTGTAGTTTTAGCATTTTCCACTTTTTAAAGGCCATAAAAAATTAATAATCTAAAAAAAAATATTCAAGCTAAAAAAAAAGCCCAACAACAAAAATTAGCAATAATAAAGATAAAAAAAATTAAACCCAAATAACCTATTTTATCCAAAACAAACAACCTGATCCTTAAAAAGTTTTAAACAAAAATCCTTAGTGGCTAAGCAATTAAATCAAAGGCCGGAACCATTGTACACAGGCCCCCTAACTCTAAGTCTTGGCTCTGTCCTTATTCGTGTCTAGTTTTATTAGTATTTTGACAGTATTTGGTTTTTGGGGTTTGCACTAATTTTATGTTTGTCTCGTAAACAGGGTAGATGGTACCTTTTTTTCATATTTAAATAGTATATTTTGATGGTATTTCATTTCCAGCGAAAAAGAGTACATATGGTCCACCTTGATAAATTCGTTGAGAATCCGTCCATAATAAAGCTTAAAGTTTTGACAGTTAAACTTTGGTTGTTATAATTGTTATAGTATTTCATTCC
The DNA here is from genome assembly GCA_030445155.1 of Quercus variabilis. Taxonomy (NCBI): domain Eukaryota; kingdom Viridiplantae; phylum Streptophyta; class Magnoliopsida; order Fagales; family Fagaceae; genus Quercus; species Quercus variabilis. The sequence continues at coordinate 54,474,481 of CP129447.1, read as the reverse complement.
TGGGTTCTGCACAAATTGTCTCAAAAACATGATTATTATGACTTTACATGCAGAATGATTATAAGTGTGCCTTTTTTAATATATATATATATATATATATATATATATATAAAGAACAATTATTTAAAAGATGTCCATAAAAATTTTAGTTTTTTCTTGGATGAATATCTATACAATGTTTTAGAAACAAAATACTTGTAACTTGCTGTACCTTCAAAATTTCTATTCCTGTCCTTTCGTTTTTCCCAATGTTTGAAGAGTTAAAACTTTACAAGGGATTGTTCAATAGAATATTTGAATAGGTATAGGTTTTCTTTTCCTCTATTCTGTTAATCATAATGTTAGCTAGGTGTTTTAACCTATGATTTTGTTCCTGATCATTTCTGGGCAGGGGCGTAGTTACGTGTAAGCTTGGCCCCCCCAAAATTTTGATTTTTTTTTTAAATATATATAATTTTTTTAATTTTTTCAAAATTTAGTCTACAAAAATAAGAGTTGGCCCTTCCAAATATTTGATTTAGTCCAATGATGCTCTTAAAAAAAAAAATTGGTCTAATAATTATAGAGACATAACATTATTTTTCACAATTTTATTTTTTTTATTGTAAAATATACTCTTATATCTGTTAAATATTTGATAAAGTTTGGCACTAAACATATTTGAATCTATATCTTTTTCAACAAGTTATGTGGCAATTAACAAGTCATTGACTCATTAAAAAAATAATGTCACTAAAACTATACATTAAATGTCTTTTTAGTTACTACATAATGGGTTAGAGTAAGATAGCATCAAATATGTTTGAAGCTTAACCTATTCCTCCAAGTTTTGGATCATTTATGTTTTTAAAAATTTCATTAGTTCAATTGAAAATTTTTTTACTTTAGTATAAATTTGATAATTTGTATCGAAAATGAAATTTTTTAAGAATTTCATTATATAAAAATAGTAAAAATGAATTTTATTTTATGAAAGATCGCCACCGAACATAATTTTGATTAAAATTACTAAGCTCTTTTTGTTTTTGTTTGGTGTATGTATATATAACTTATCAAATAAAAAAGTGTGTTTATATAATAAAAAAGCGTGTGTATAAGTGTATGTGGGGGTTGTCTTAATAAATATATTAAAGTTGTAACTTGGCCTCCCCAAACGAAAATTCCTGGCTCCGCCCCTGTTTCTGGGTATATAAAAATTTGAAATTAATTAAAGTTCTGCTTCTGTTTTCAACAGAACAGATCGGTAGTTTGCTAATACATCATTCTAACCAAATGATTTTTTTTTTTTTTTTTTTTTTGGGAATAATAGGGGACCTGGTGTCACTGTCCTTTTTCTGTCATGGGTGATCACCTTCTACACTCTATGGCAAATGGTTGAGATGCACGAAATGGTTCCGGGTAAGCGGTTTGATAGGTACCATGAGCTTGGTCAGTATGCCTTTGGTGAAAAGCTTGGGCTTTGGATTGTGGTGCCTCAACAGCTAGTTGTTGAAATTAGTACAGACATTGTGTACATGGTCACTGGAGGGAAATCATTGAAGAAGTTCCATGACATAGTTTGCCCCAATTGCAAATCTATCAAGACCACTTACTTCATCATGATTTTCGCTTCTGTGCACTTTGTTCTATCTCATCTCCCCAACTTCAACTCTATTTCCGGTATCTCACTGGCTGCAGCAGTCATGTCCTTAACGTAATATACAAACTATACATGTTAACACTACCTGAAAAATCTATGTACACCATTGAAACTTTTAGATTAATGTATTTTTCTTCAACCCCTTTGGGGGGTTGTTGTTGTTTTGCAGTTACTCAACTATTGCTTGGGTAGCTTCTGCTGCAAAGGGTGTTCAACCAGATGTGGACTACAGTTACTCGGCCAAAAACGCATCTGGAATCACTTTTAACATCTTCACCGCCTTGGGTGATGTAGCATTTGCCTATGCTGGTCACAATGTGGTTTTGGAAATCCAAGCAACAATCCCTTCTACTCCAGAGAAACCTTCAAAGGGCCCCATGTGGAAAGGAGCGGTTGTTGCATATATCGTTGTGGCCCTTTGCTACTTCCCTGTTGGTCTGATCGGGTATTGGGTGTTTGGAAATTCTGTTGAGGACAATATCCTCTTGTCACTACAGAAACCTAATTGGCTTGTTGCAGCAGCTAACATGTTTGTTGTTATCCATGTCATTGGAAGCTACCAGGTGCGTTTCAACATTTCATGTTCAAATATTGCCAATTTTCTGTCAAAACTGAGCATTAAGATCCTCTCCATTTGAAATTAATCTATTTCATGGTTCAAATTAAATATTACAAGTCTAAAGCTGTCACCGATAACTAGTCGTTTATAAATTTAAAATAATGTGACACTATTAGATTCCAAAAATTAAGTCGAAACCATGAAATGGAGAAGATCATGTTCTCAAAAGTGATTGATAATATAACAGAGTTTGTTTTGTCAGTCATTATTAACCAAACCGTTGAAAACCACAGATATTTGCTATGCCAGTCTTTGACATGATGGAAACTTTTCTGGTGAAGAAATTGAAGTTCAGACCATCTTTTACACTCCGATTTATCATTCGCAATTTATATGTTGGTAAGTGTGCACTACTCTCTCTCTCTCAAATGAATTCCGATTGCATGTTTCAATTGGTAGTATTACTTATTGTGTAACTCTTTAACTTTTTTGCATGATAATTCATCTCTTTTTTTTTTTCATTCTTTTTTTTTTTTTTTTACTGCAGCGTTTACAATGATGGTCGGGATAATAATCCCTTTCTTCGGTGGCCTCCTTGGTTTCTTTGGAGGACTTGTTATGGCCCCAACAACATACTACGTAAGCAAAGGATTCTTCTTTCCTTCCTCAACCATTTCAAAATACTACAACCTTAATTAAATGGACTGCTTATTATTCATAGTTCACAGAAAATAATCCAATAGAATGCTAAAGTTGCTTATGTTCTTAAATCTTTGCAGCTCCCCTGCATCATGTGGCTCATTATCTATAAACCCAAGCGTTTCAGCTTTACTTGGATTGCCAATTGGGTACGTTAAAAATTGCTTTATGTATCACACCAAAACGAATTATGTGTTATTCCTTTTCCTACTTTTTCTTATTTCTTAACATGATTTTGTTTTAACTTGCATTTCAGATCTGCATTGTGCTTGGTGTGGCATTGATGATTGTAGCACCTATTGGGGGACTAAGGTCTATCATCCTTTCAGCCAAGGATTACAAGTTCTTCTCATGAACTAAAATTGGCATTAGTTCCAATTTTCACCAAATTTCCCTGAACCCATTTGTCATTAATCGAATATTGATAACCAATAACCATTGCTTCCATAGCGACTACTATGGAAGCCCCAAAAAAGATAAATCTGGGCTAGGAAGAAGAAAATGCTTGTTTAGGGCCTTTTTCCTGCTTCTTTTTGGTTTATCACATGTTGAGTCCTCAGCAACGTAACTCTTTGTGTGTATGTGTTTCTAGGATGAGGTGTGTGAGTCCCTTTTTCTTATTTTTATTTTAGCAATTGCCACCAACAATTGGATTTGTATTAGGTGTAATTAGTCAGCTATTTGTCTAATTCTTTTTTAAGTTACCAAAGTAACTAAACCAATTTTAAGGGGTTCGAACCAAAGATCTTACATTGTCTATTCAAAGGATAATACCTCATTTTAATTTAATTCTAGCATTATCTTTTTAGTGAAGAAATAAAATACTCGGCATTTTGTTTTTGAAAAAGGTTTTGTAGAAACAATACATATATACATGTGAGTATTTATTTATTTACAAACAAAACATGTGATATATATATATATAGTGATATATATATATATATAGTACGTGAGAAACATTTTACCACGTTGCAAGAAATAGTATATACAATAGCATGTAAATATTTATATACTAGATATTTAACATGATTATTACAACGTAAAAATAAAAGAGAGGGAGTAGAAAGAATATCACCTTGTTGTCATCCACCATAATTTTCTAATTTTATCATGCATAAAACACAATATAAAGAAACATTAGTGCCAAGAAGGGAGGGAATTATGTAAGCTTGATTGGTGCCTATTGGTTCAATGAAATTGAACCATAGACACAAATCTCTAAAAGATGCAATTCTAAGAAGAAATTTTTAAACAACGCTAGAAGAATTTAAAACTTACCAAAATGGAGATAGTACAAATTATTTTGAAAAGATTGTTTAAAAAAAAATGTTTGTTTGAAGAGAAACAAGTTTTCACTTTTTTTTGGTGAAAGACTTATAAGATTTTTTTTTTTTTTTGGTTCTGATAAAAGGACTTTTTTTTTTTTTACATCGAATTTAGAGAAACGAAGTTGAAAGAAAATACTTTTTTTGGTAAGAAAAAAAATTATTATTATTATTATTATTTTGATAAAAGAGAATTAAAAAAAAAAAATAGAAACCGTGGTTGTTATTACATTTTTTTTTTTAAAAAAAGGAAGTTTTTAACGTTATATTTTTGTATAAAAAGATAAAAGTTTTCTTTTGAATAGGCAAAGCTTGAATTTGGGAATTTCCTTGTAAAAAAATATTTTTATTTTTTGAAAAGGATTTTGGAGAAAAAGAGTGCCCTTTTTAAAATAAATAAATAAATAAAGGAGGGGATCCGAAAATTCCATAGTTTTTGTTAAAAAAGATTTGTTTTGAAAATCGTTTTGCAAGGATACCAATTTTGAGAAAACAAAGAAAAGAGAATCTTGGGAAATATATTGAATGTTCAAATAGTGTATAAAACACTATGAACGTTTAGACCCGAAAATACAAATTACCAATTCAAGCTTTATATCAAACAATGCATGTGCGGAAAATGATTATAAGCTTATACAAGAATTGATAAACAATCTAAACCAAATAATATCACATCCACAGCAGAAATTAAATGGCAAAGATTAAGGGAAGAGAGATGCAAATACAAGGACAACACAACGATGTGTTATCGAAGAGAAAATCGAAGCCCTCGGCATAAAATCTCTCCACCGCCCTCCAAGCGGTCAATAATCCATTAGAAAATGAAGTTGGGATACATGAATAACAATAGACCCTCCAAGCCTAATCTACCCAGGTACCTAAGCTCTCCAAGCTTCTTGCTCCAACGAGGTTATGCCAAACCTTTGTCTTTTCTAGCTTACCGAATTTCGCTATAGCCCCCCATAGCATCAACCAATAACCATTGGTCCCTTCTTAAATGCTTCCCAAAGCACCAAAAAGCCTTTTTATAGATGTGGGTATGGTAAGAAAAAGATTTGGGTAAGAACCTCTCAAGGATATAACAATGGAGAGGATGAAAGTATAGGAATTTGAAGAGTCTCTATGTGAAGATTGTGGATGAGTCAATCTTGTTTTTCTCTAGGGCTTCTCTCTTAAAATTCTCTCTAAAAGCTCTCTACATTTCATGGGTTTAAGGGATATTTATACTTGGGTGAGAAGGGAATGTAAAGAGTCAGTTTTTCCCAAATAGGGTAGTCTAGCGGCTTGGCCTCGCGACTTGACTGAGTCGTAAGTTCAAGTCGCGAGATAACCGAATGGCCAGGTTGGACTTTTTGTCCTGTAGTATTCCAGCTAGCGCAACTGTTCATCTTTTCGCATGCTTCACTCGTGTGCTGCATTTAGCAACTTGCCAGTACGAGTCACCCGTGAATCCCAGCTGCGAATCTCTACATCTTGCACAATCTTGAGCATTTCTTCACACTCTCTCACTCACTACCCTTACATGATTCTCACCTAAATACAGGGTAACTAATTGCTAAATTACAAGCAAATTTAGCACGGAATAATGCCAATACAATGATTGATTAAATTTAACCTTACATATATATATATATATATATAAATATTTTTTTTTTTTGAGAAGTGAATCTTGGGAAAAATTGATTTAAAAGTTTATTGGGATTTTTCTTTCAAAGAAGAAAGGCTTGCAATAAAAAATTTCATGATTTTTTTTTTGATGATAAAGTTTTAAGAAAAGGGGGTTTTGTTTTGAAATTTTATTTTTTTTGGTAAAAATAAGATCAATTCTGAAAAATGGTTGGGGAAAAGGTAAAGAAAAGTTTCATGGGTTTTTCTTTAAAGAAAAAAAGATTAAAACTCCCATGATTTTTATAGTAAAAGGAAGCTTGTTTTGAAAGCATGTTTTTGTAAAGAAAAAAATTTTGGAACAAAAAGAAATTAAGGAGAGAAATGTTTCAAGAATTTTTCATGGGTTTTATTTTTAGAGAAAGAAAGAATTTAGGATCCCAAAATTCCATGATTTTTATTATTTTTGAAGAAAAAAACAAGGTGTTGAAAAATCATTTCCTCTTAAAAACTTTGCTTATTCAAAATAGTTATTTTGTTATTAAAAAAAAGGCCTTCTAATATGGTAAAAGTGTGGGGCTGGAGGGTCCAAAGATACTCATCCACATATGTATTGGGCTTGAGGCCCAAACTGAGGACAAAGACATGTTTGAGGACGAACACGTGGTGTCATAGAGGCCCACAGTCGTAGGCGAAGAAGACAGTGTTGATCGTAACAGTCCAGGAAATTACGCCGAGGACAAACCCTTCCTTGATTAACCAAAGCCGAGGTATGAAGAAGTGTTTTACCGGCAAAGGCAACCTTCCATACCATTCCATATGAGAAGATAAGTACTACAGACGAATAGAACAGAATGTGATCATGTAGTACCTCCAGGGAAAGATACTACCTCCACATTAAATGCACTGCAGCTAACTCTCTGGCCGCATTAATGTGGAGGTGATACTTGAACAATGTGTTTTAACCTTATAGCTACTGCATCGTGACTTAGAGGATGGGCTGATGGGACAAGTATCAATACCAACCTTCTGGCATGCATGTGTAAGGTGGGATGGAAAAGGAAGGAGAGTATAAAAGAAGAGGGTGGCGCCAAAAGATGGAAAAAAGAGGAGAGTAGGAAGAAACACTATAGCATTCAGGAACCAAATTTGTAACATGGTTTGAGAATAAAATACAAGAACAGATCACCTCGGACCTTGCCGAGGACGATTTTTCTTCAATACAACCCTATTTCTTTTCATTTTCTTATCATCTAAATCTATTACAACTTTTTTTTGATAAACTAAAGCCCAGTTTACCAACCCATCTCTCTACAAATTCGTTTTTTTTTTTTTTTTTTTTGGCTTTTTGGGCCTAAGTCCACCCATGTAGTGAGTTGAGATCTCAAACCTGGTCCAAACAATTGGCACCATCTGTGTGGATTACTGGTGTTATAGTGAATTCAACTTTCAATAATGGTAGGTTCAGGTCTACATCAAGTAGAGTCTATGGGGTCTCAGCGTCAAGATCACTTCCGTGATCTTGAATGGCAAAGAGACCAAGAGGGAAGTGTACATACTACCCATACTAGTAGAAGCTAAGCTAAGGATAAAAGTCATGTCTCTCAAGAGGATAATACCATAAACATGCAAAGGGAGATTGACCACCTGAGGAGAAGTCTGCGTCATGAACAACGAAGGCAAACCACATCCAATCTTGATTTCTCTTCTGACAACAATGAGGATAAGAGTTATAGGTGTAGATCGAGAACTCCCCCTAGCGAGACTTTCCCATATGATGAAGACTATCATCATGAATGGAGAGATAGAAATTCGTCCTCGGTCAACAAAGGAAACGATGCTATGAGTAGAGTGCTGAACCAAATTGCAAGGTCACCTTTCACACACTGGATCGAGAGAGCGAGACTTCTTCAACGATTTTCCCAACCCACGTTCACCATGTACAACGGAAGAATAGACCCTGTGGAGCACATTAGCCACTTTAATCAAAGGATGGCCGTACACTCCAAGAACAAGCCTTTGATGTGCAAAGTATTCCCGTCCAGTTTAGGGCCTGTGGCAATGAGGTGGTTTGATAGTTTAAGGGCAGGTTCCATTAATTCTTTCAAGAAACTTACTCAAGCATTTGGATCTCGATTTGTCACATGTAGAAGGGTTCCTCGGCCTTTAGCTTCTTTGGTGTCTTTGTCCATAAGAGAAAGAGAAACCCTAAAAACGTATTTAGACAGATACTGGGAGATATTCAACGAGATAGATGGTGATTTTGATGATGTTGCCATTAGCACTTTTAAACTCAGCCTACCTACCGAGCATGGCTTAAGGAAGTCTTTGACTGGGAAACCTGTTACCAATATATGTTAACTCATTGATCCGATTGACAAATACAAGAGGATTGAGGAGGACCAGAAGCATGATAGGGGAAAGGGCAAGGTTATCCCTTAAGATAGAAGGGATTTCATGTTAGACTGCTACAACCATAACAGACCTCGGAGAGATTTTGTTAGGCAATCTTCATCTGCAGCTCCTCAAGTTGTAAACACTGTGATTAGAGAACCGATGCATCAAGTTTTAGAGAAGATCAAGAATGAGCCATACTTCAAATAGCCGAACAAGATGAATGGAGATCCGTTGTGATGAAACCAAAGCCTTCATTACCAGTACCACCAGGAGCAGGGATATACCACTGAGGACTGTCAAACATTATGGAATCATCTGGAGCAACTAGTTAAGGTGGGGAAATTACAACATCTTTTGTACCGCCCTAACGAGCAAGGTGAACAGTCAAGGTCTAGGAATTAGAGGAATGCTTCCTCAAGGCCCCCAATAGGCACAATCAATGTCATCTTTGCTGCACCTGGGAGGATTGGTTCACAGCCCTCTAGAGTGATGTTTGTAGCTTGACTCCCAACCGAGGACACTAGCTTTGGACCGAAAAAGGCCAGAGTAGAAATTCGACCGGCATTGAGTTTTTCAGATGAAGATAAGGCAGGGACCATTCAGCCACATGATGAAGCTTTGGTGGTAACCCTCAAAATATGAGGGTATGATGTAAGAAGGGTGATGGTAGACTAGGGCAGTTATGCAGAGATCATGTACCCTAATTTATATAAAGGGCTGAACCTAAAACCTAAGGATCTGACTGCCTAATGATTCACCCTTGGTGAGTTTCAATGGGAAGGTTGTTATCCCAAAGGGCTAGATCAGGTTACCTGTGCAAGTAGGCTCAGAAGTAGTGGAAGTGAACTTCATAGTGGTGGATGCATATTCCCCCTACACGACCATTGTGGCCAGGCCTTGGCTCCACACCCTAGGGGCTATTTCTTCAACTCTGCATCAAAAGGTGAAGTATCTATCAAGGGATCGGATTGAGGAACTGGTAGGGGACCAATCCATAGCTAGGTAGTGCCTGGTGTTTGTAATCTTGCATCAGCCAACAGCTGAATCCTCAGTCTCTTCAAAAGGGTTTATAGTATTCAAAGTCTTCAGAATCACTTGTGAAGGGGCTAGCTAAAGAGGCCAAATGTGAATATTTAGAGAGATTTTCCATAGGTGATGATCCAAAAAAGTTCTTCCAGGTTGGAGCTCAGCTACCACCTCAAGAGAAAGGGGAGTTGGTGGAATTTCTTAAGAAAAATGTCGATGTATTCTCTTGGAATGCCTACGAGGCTCCGGGAATGGATCCGAGTTTCATCTGTTATCATCTAAATGTCAGTTCATCTGCTACCCCTAAGAAGCAACCACCTCGACGTTCATCTAAGGAACATTCCGATGCTGTCAAAGACGAGGTCATGAAACTTAAGTAGACCGGGGCTATTAAAGAAGTTTTTTACCTGAAATAGCTGGCTAACACAGTAGTGGTAAAAAAGAAGATTGGAAATGGCGTGTATGCGTAGATTTCATGGACTTGAACAAGGCTTACCCAAAGGACTCTTTCCCTATGCCTCGGATTGACCAATTGGTAGACGCAACTGTGGGACATTCTCAGATGAGCTTTTTAGATGCCTTCCAAGGGTACCATAAAATACCTTTAGCTTTGGCTAACTAGGAAAATACAGCTTTCATCACTCCTACTAGAAGTTACCATTACAAGGTGATGCCTTTTGATTTGAAAAATGCAAAGGCTACCTATTAGAGGATGATGATCAGGATGTTTGAGCCACAGCTAGGAAAAAACATTGAAATCTACATTGATGATATGGTGGTAAAAAGCAAGGTTAAGTCCGATCATGTTAATGACCTCGAAAGTATTTTTGATATCTTGAGGAGATATAAGCTACAACTTAATGCTTCCAAGTGTTCTTTTGGTATCGGGTCAGGGAAATTCTTAGGCTACATGGTCACGCACCATGGAATTGAAGTCAACCCTGACCAAATTAAAGCAATTAACAACCTGCAACCACCTTGGAATCCCAAGGAGGTTCAGAGGCTTAAAGGGATGACTACTACTCTAAACTGATTCATCTCTCGATCAGCTGACAGGTGTAGACATTTCTTTCAGTTATTGAATAAGTGGAAGGGATTTGAATGGACCGAAGAATGTGCCCTAACTTTCCAGCAGTTGAAAGAGTATTTGTCTTAACCACCCATAATGTCCAGACCTGAGATGGATGAGGTTTTGTTTGCCTACATCGCAGTGGCTTCCCACGCGGTGAGCTTGGTGCTAATATGCGTTGATGATGGTGTATAGAGGCCAGTTTACTACGTGAGCAAGTCATTATATGAGGCTGAGGTTCGTTATTTACCACTAGAAATAGCCATTTTGGCAGTGGTGCATGCTACACAAAAGCTTTCCCACTATTTTTAGTCACACACAGTTGTCGTCTTAACCAAGTTTTCACTTAAATCTCTATTATGAAATGTGGATTATACAAGAAGAGTTGCAAAATGGGGCACAATTTTAGGAGCTTTTGACATCAAGTACATGCCACGCACCTCTATCAAGGGTTAGGTTCTTGCTGACCTGGTTGCTAAGTTTGCTGAATCCCCAGAAGAAGAAAAGATAGAAGAGCAAAACATTGATGGAAAATTGGTTGGAATGATCTTAGTACAAAAACCTGCATCCTGGAAAGTTTATGTTGATGGGGCAGCAAACCATAGGGGTTCTGGTGTGGGACTAGTCTTGATATCTCTAGAGAGCATCACGATCAAAAAAACCTTAAGATTGGGCTTCTCAACTACAAGCAATGAAGCTGAATATGAAACTCTGCTAGAAGGGATGATCATGGTACAAAAAATGTGTGGATATTTTTACCACATTTGACGATTCCATTCTCATATTGTACAGTCTAACATCACATGTAATAGTTCTTTTGTCACAGTTGGTGCTTCTTGTAGACACCGCTTTTTGTACCATTTACAACTTGGGCCCTCGTTCCTCAATGATGCTGAATTCTAAGAGTCAAGTTTGGTTTAGTGCCTAATCAAATGTTAAATTGACTTGAGAAATGTTAAAATGAAAAATATAACTTTTAATGAGCAAATAAATTTATTTTTGGAAAAAAAAAAAAAAAAAAAAAAAAAAAAAAAAAAAAAAAAAAAAAAAAAAAAAAAAAAAGAGCCAAGGAAACCCTTGCTATGCGCACACAAAAATCGGCCTGCGCACGCATAGCGAATTCCTGAAACTAAATAAGGCAAATTTTCTACATTTATGCTGAGATTTGGAATGATTCTCACATCGTCTGGGAGTCATTCCAAACCCCTATTTTCACACTATAAGTAGCTTTACATGGTATATTTTCTAAACACATAGAAATCCCATTGGAAAACATTAAGATTAACAGGAAATAGTGAATCGAAGAGGGAGTTTCCCACAAAACATCCTCAAGTCAATTTTCTTTTCAATAAATCTTGAAAAATCAGTAGGTTGAAAATCTCGGGCTTTGGTGATCTTGAGGTTGAGTCCTGAAAAAACAAATATAAAATTAGAGGAGACCAGTGGAGGCTGGCCCATAATCCTCCGATGGTAAAGTCAGTGGTTATTACAAGCCAAAAGGGAGTATTTCTAAAGTTCTTTGCTTTTTGTAAAAAATGTTTATCATACCTTACTTCTTCGTTTGGGAATGCTTATATAGTATTCGTGGAATGGTTACTTATTTAACAATCGTTCCTGTTATTGGGGAATTCAAAAGATTATGAGATAACTTCCATAACTGTCATGGAAGTTACCTCATTGGGACTTGTGCTCTATAATGATTAATGAAGGGTTTGGTTCGTAACGACGCAACCCATCCTTTATGTTTGGAGGAACTTAGGTCATCAAAAGCCTAGGGCCCAGTAATCCTCGTCCGTCCATTACTAAGGACGAACGAGGTTTGCTTTAGGGACGAGTATAGGAGGGATGAGTATAAGAGGGACGAGGGTAAGAGCCCTTCATCCCATTCTTTGTATTTTGTCATGGATAGCCCATATGGACGAGATAGAACTTACTGCATTCTCTTTACATCATCAGTTGCCCCTTTGTCCATGGGTCGTCCAGGGAAATACAGTCTAACATCATTCCTTGGATGGACGAGCTCATCTTCACAATCAGATGTGCCACGTGTCATAATTTCACTGGTGGTTAGTCATGTCGATTAATTTTTTCGAGACGTTTGTCACGTGGCATCTTTTAGTTAGTTGTATTGTTTTCGATGTTTAAGTCAACACCCTATAAATAGTAGAATCCCTCTGATACCATTTGCATTTCTGAAATTTTCCTCCCTGACACTCCTCATCTAGAAGTTTGTGCGTCTTTAGTCTTCTTTTGTCTAGAGCCAAGTATTCTCTTCCTTCTTGTCTTTAGGTTTTCCTTATAAGTATTCCTTACAATGTTTGAAAATATCATTTCCTCGTCTAGTAATAGCTTAAATCATGCCATAGATGAGTATCACGACACCACTAGTTATAGTGGATCTAGTAGCAGTACTGATAGTAGCAGGGGGAATACCACAGACGAGGAATATGTTTCCAATGTCCCTGGATTTCCTATAGATGTTGTTCAGGAATGACTTAGGGAGAGGGCAGCCTCTGGGGTTCAGGCTGGTACCTCGATGAGTATTCTTTCGTCCAGTCCTTTAGACGAGGAAGAAATTGTTTATAGTTGTGCAGTTGGTGTCAATTCAAAAACTGACGAACAGAGAATTAATAATCTCAAGAAGACGTACCAAATTCCAGACGAGCTTAACCCCAAGTTGGCCATCCGTGGAGAGTGGTGTTGCAATCCTCGTTTTGGGATAGGCGTTTATGAAATCTATTTTTTAGGTGGGTTAAGATTTCTGTTAAATGCTTTTGCTAGGGAGCTACTTACCAAATTAGGTTTGGCAGTGTGCCAATTCAACCCTAATGCATGGAGATTAATTATCTCCATGCAAATTTTATGGTGGGAAGTATTTGGAGAAGACCCTCCTATCACTGTGGATGAGTTCCTCTTCTGCTATAAACCTTCGAAAATTAGTCAATCTTTAGGTTTTTATCAATTCACAGCTAGGGGTGCAAATTGTAGGCTAATAAAGTCTCTAGCCTCGTCTAACAGAAACCAGAAGACGGAGTTTATCTTCATCTCTAGTTTCTGGGCTAGAAATCTTATGGACATGGGTAGGGATCCTTTTGCCCCCTATGCTGGGGACTTAGGAAACCTTCGTTCTGAAGCTATGCCTTTATCCTTTCTTTTTTTTCTCTTTTTTTTTTTTTTTTTTTAATCTTTCTGTTGCTTGTTTTATAGCTGCTGGAGGTCCTTTGAGCAAGTTTCACCGTGATTGCATCCATAGGGCTCGTCTTCACGTTGACAGGGATTTCCACTCCTTGGTAAACCTTAGGAGTCTTGCCAAGTGGAGACTTGGTCCTGAACCCTTTGACGAGGCTATTGCGCACGAAGTCATAATCCATAAACGTAAGTTTATACTTGATACTTCTCTCTTTTTCTTTCTTCCCTATCCCTTTATATATATATATATATATATATATATATATATATATATATTGATTTTAATTGCTTTTCAGGGATGACAACCCTAAAAGAAATCAAAGGGAAAGAAGCTATGGATGAGGGGAGTCATCCTGCTGCAAGTGAGAAAAGGAAATCTTTATCAAAGAATATGGACTTGGGAAATCTTCCCAGTCATCGAGGGAAGAAAGCTAAACAAGTGTCGTCCAAAGTAGGAGTCGTCCAGCTCAATCTTCCCACATCTTAGCCGTCCCTCCAAATCTTTGACGTAGACTCGTCCACTCCAACTGAAGTAACCCCATCCAAAACTGTTGCTCCAGCCTCGTCCTAGCCTTCCCAAAGAGTTCCCATGAATATTATTAAAAATGAAGACGTAGCTTGGGAACATTTTGAAAAGGCAGTGCTTGATGAGGACATAGTTGTGTGTTATGACATATCCTTGAAGAACTTTGAACATTCTAGAGTTCATGATCTTTTCAATGTGTGTAATTTTATTTTTACTTCGTCTTTATTATTTGTAGGTTTTTCTCGTCTAACCATTGTTTCTATCTTTCACTTTTATAGGGAATGTCAAAGTTTATAGCTGCTTCCAAGTAGGCTACGAAGTTGGACAAGACGAGGATCTTACTAGAGAAAAGGATCCAGGAGGTGAAGGACGAAAGTAAGAAGTGGGCAGAGGTGGCGTCCAAGGCTAAGGAAGAGATGAAGGTTCTTCAAGACTTGGTTGAGGAGTTGAGAACTGATGCAGTGAAGAAAGATACTCGTCGTGATCATTTACAGAAGAAAAATGATGAGTTAAGTACTTTTCTCTCCAAAGCTAAAGAAGATGCTATGGCTAAATTTAAGGCGTCCAAGCAATATACTGATCTCCTGGACACCAATTATGCAACAGGCTTTGAGGATTTCCGAATGGATGCTATTGAAAACTTCCCTGAAGTGGACTTTAGCTCCATTGAGCTTAATTTGAATGCTGCTGCCATTAGCTCTCTCCTTCAAACCAGCTCTGAGGATATCAATATCGAGGACGATGCTTCAACCCTGCCCCCTCAAGATGACCCTAAGGATGACGCTCCCTTTGTTTAGAAAATATCTCAATGTATTGTATTTTCCCTTCTTTCCCTTTTTTTTTTCAATCAAGACCACTATTTAGGACCTTTTCATGTAATTCAAGTACATTTATCTCGTCCATGGTTTTAGGACGAGTTTTTAAACAACTTAAGTTTTAATTTTGCAAGGGTTTTTGGACGTTGGTTGTCCGCCCTTGAAACAATTGAATGAATGCTATTATTTTTCTTTTATATATGCATGGACGAGATTTTTTATTTCCATATACAAGACTTCATGCTTGACTCATCTATATTTCATATATATACTTTTACCATTTTTATTGGAATTTCACCAAGTGTAATTCGTCCATGTGAAATGGTAATTATCAGCATTAGTCGTCCTTAGACTTGGCTGATTTTCATGTTTAATGGGGATAAAACCCTGCATTTTGCTCATCCATGGACTGGAATGTTTTAGGTGCCTTAACAAGTTCAAAACACTCGTCGATGCATTTCCTCGTCCATGGTCTAGATATGCACTATGCTTTACTTCGTCCATGATATGGATAAATATGCCTTGGACTTTGTGATTTGCTGAAGGCATAGGCTTTACCTCGTCCTTTACTTTGGATGAGCATGCCTTGATTTTGCTTTACCCTTGGGAAGGCTTATTGACGTTACATCTTCACGTCTAGAGAATTTTCTCGTCTTGAGCTTTTTGGCCTTCTCGTGGGTTAATTTGAACAAAAGTAGTATGAAAATTGAGAATTTACACAACACTATGTACATAACATAAATATTGTTCACAAATGAGGCACATGCTCATGAGTTAGTGCCTTTTAGGGAGTTAGATAAATACAAGCAAACCTATAATCTCGTCCATAACCACATCATAGCAACAATAAAGTAATATTAGGAATAGATAGATAAATAAACTCCTTATAAAGATAGATAAATAAATGGTTTCCAGGCTCGTCCAGAATTTTGGGCTCGTCCATGCTGGCGTTTTACTGATGGTACCTCCTCAGATGTTCAACATTCCAAGGATGCTCTATTTTCCTCCTGTTTAGGGCCTTCAAGTAGTAGGATCCTTGTCTTTTATAGTTGACAACTCTGTAGGGTCCTTCCCAATTAGGTCCAAATTTCCTATGGGTTGGGTTCTTGGTCGCCAAAGAAACCCTTTTCAGGACAAGGTCTCCTATGTTGAATCCCATTGGCTTCACCATTGCATCATATCGCCTAGCCATGAGGTTTTTGTACCTCCCTATCCTTTGTTCTGCGTCCACCCTTACTTCGTCTACTAGATTGAGGTTCAAGCGGAGCTGCTCCACGTTACCCTTGTCCTGATATGACATCACCCTTTGGTTAGCCATGTGCACTTCCACAGGTATAACTGCTTCGCTTCCATTGGCTAGCTTAAAGGTGTTTCTCCTGTAGGGGTTCTCACCGTCATCCTGTACACCCATAAGACACCAGGTAGCTTATCTGGCCATACTCCCTTTGCCCCCTCAAGCCGAGTCTTGATGATTTTTAGTAAGGATCGGTTTGCAACCTCGACTTGACCGTTGGCTTGAGGGTGGGTGGGGGAGGAATAATGATTTTGGATTCCAAAGTGTTCACAGAAGTCCCTGTAAAGGGCATTATTGAATTGTCGCCCATTGTTAGATACTAATACCTTGGGCACCCCAAACTTGCACACTATGTTCTTCTAGATAAAGTTCTTTACATTATGTTGTATGATACTTGCTAAGAGTTATGCTTCCACCCATTTGGTAAAATAGTCTATCCCTACCACTAAAAATTTCATTTGCCTGGTTCCAAGTGGAAAATGACCTAGGATGTCTAGGCCCCACTTAGTAAAAGGTCACGGGGCCATCATCGGGGTGAGATACTCTAATGGTAAAATAGTTGCTAAAGGTTCTGTTTCCACCCATTTGGTAAAATAGTCTATCATTACCACTAAAAATTTCATTTACCTGGTTCCAAGTGGAAAATGACCTAGGATGTTTAGGCCCCATTTAGCAAAGGGTCATTGGGCCATCATCGAGGTGAGATACTCTGATGGTTGTCTGGGGATATTACTAAATCATTGGCATTGGTCACATACTTTGACATAAGCTTTTGTATCTACTTGGACAGTTGGCGAATAGTATCCTGCACGGACGACCTTGTGGATGAGTGATCTGGCTCCCAAATGATTTCCACAGGCTCCTTCATAAACTTTCCTTAACACATAGTTTGCTTCGCTCGAAACCAAACATTTGAGATAAGATTGAGAAAAGCCTTTCTTATACAGAACTTCGTCCATAAAGACATACCTGGCTGCTCTAACCTTGAGTTTTCTAGCCTCATCCTTCCCTTCTGGAAGCCTTCCTTCCTTTAAGTACGATATTATTGGGGTTATCCAATTTTCTTCACTCTCTATTTGCTGCACTTCTAGGAGATCTATACTTGGGACGTACTGTACTTCATTGAACCTGTCCATGGCTCCAGTTGCTGAGGCTTCCTTCGCTAAAGTATCCTTTTCCACGTTCTCCTCCCTTGGGATTTGAACAAAGTTAGCTTCCTTGAATTTCTTCACAAGCCATAATACTTTTTCTAAGTATTTTTTTCATCCGTTCTTCCTTTGCCTCATACGTCCCGTTTATTTGGCCCTTGACTAACTAAGAATCTCCTAGGATGAGTATTGACTTTGCTTCCACAAACTTAGCCAATTCCTACCCTTTAAGGAGGGCTTCATACTCAACTTCATTGTTGGTTGCTTGGTATTGCAAATGGATCTTATGCTTCAACTTATCTCCTTCAGGGGATTGCAAAACCACTCCTATTCTTCCTGTATGTTGTGTGGACGAACCGTCCATGAGGACGACCCATTTTTTACTGTCTTCCATTCTTTCTACGTCATCGCAGTTTGGTGTGAACTCCGCAATAAAGTCTGCCAAGGCCTGAACCTTTATAGCATGCCTTGGTTGGTATCTAATGTCAAACTCACTGAGTTCAACAACACACTAGATCAATTGTCCTGTGGCTTCCAACTTATTCATGGCTTTCTTGAGTGAATGGTTTGCCATAATATTGATTACATGAGCTTGGAAGTAGTGCCTCACCTTCCTGGAAGTCGTGATAAGTGTAAAAGCTAGCTTTTCTATTAGCGGATATCGTCCTTTCGCCCCCCTCAATGCCCTGCTAGTATAGTATACTGGCTTTTGTACTTTTCCTTCCTCTCTTATTAATACTGAGCTCACAGCATGCGAGGTCACTGCTAGGTATAAAAACAATTCTTCTCCTATCACGGACGGACTCAGCAACGGAGCCATAACGAGGTACGTCTACAAGTCTTGAAAGGCTCTTTGGCACTCATCCCTCTACTCAAATGCTTTTTTAATAACCTTGAAAAATGTTAAACACTTTTCAATAGCTTTAGAAACAAACCTGTTGAGGGCAGCAACTCACCCGGTGGAAGATTGGACTTCTTTGATATTTTGCAGAGGCTTCATATCTAGAATTGCTTTAATCTTTTCTGGGTTTGCCTCGATCCCTCTATGTGAAACCATGAATCCAAGAAATTTTCCTGATGCTACTCCGAAAGCGCAGTTGTTGGGATTCAACTTCATACTGTACTGCCTTAGTGTATTAAAGGTCTTTTGCAGGTCGTCCAAATGTTTTCCCTCGTCCAGGCTTTTCACCAACATGTCATCCACATAGACTTCTACGTTTCGTTCAATATAAGGACGAAACATGTGTTTGACCAGTCGTTGGTATGTTGCTCCGGTATTTTTAGGCCAAAGGGCATTACTTCATAACAGAATAAGCCTTAACTAGTAACGAAGGATGTTTTCTCCTGGTCAGCCTCGTCCATCCTTATTTGGTTGTATCCTAAGAAAGCATCCATAAAACTAAGTAATTTGTGGCCTGTGGTAGAATCCACTAGTTGATCAATGCGTAGCAATGGATAGCTGTCCTTTGGGTAAGCCTTGTTTAGATCAGTAAAATCTACACACATCCTCCACTTGCTATTGGCCTTTTTGACCATTACTATAATGGCCAACCAATCTGGATAGTACACTTTTCGTATAAACTTCGCTGTTATCAACTTCTGAACTCCATCTTTAATAGCATTATCTCTCTTAGGGGCAAACACCCTTTTCTTTTGTCACACTGGCTTGGAGAAAGGACATACGTTTAGACGGTGGGTGATGACACTAGGATCTATACCCGGCATATCTTCATGACTCCAAGCAAATACATTAATGTTTTTCTTCAAAAATTGGACGAGGTCCTTTTTAATCTTTTCTTCTAGATTTGTCCCAATTTTGGTACACCTCTCAGGGTTGTTTTCATCTAAGAAAATATCTTCTAACACTTTGATGGGTTCAGCCACAATTCTCCTTTCTTTGATGTTTATTGTCTACACTTGCTCGTCCATGGCAAGCATGGCCAAATAACACCCTCTTGTTGCCAATTGGTCTCCCTACACTTGTCCCACCCTATGCTCCATAGGGAACTTGACTGACAGGTGGTAAGTGGACGTAACTACCTTTCAATTGTTTAGAGTTGGTCTTCCAATTATGGCATTGTAAAAGGACGAGCAATCTACCACAAGGAAATTTACATCTTTGGTTACCTGCTGTGGATATGCCCCCACCACCACTGGCAACGTAACGGTGCTTACAAGCTGTACCTTCATTCCTCTAAAACCCACTAGAGGCGAGTGTACTGGACGAAGTTGGTCTCGTCCAACCCTCATTTGTTGAAAAGCTGGATAATACAAAATGTCTGCCAAGCTTCCATTGTCTATCAGTACTCTTTTGGTTGTGTAGTCAGCAATAACCAAGGTGATGACAATAGTGTCATTATGAGGGTGGTGAATTCTCTCTGCATCCTCATTCGTAAAAGTAATTGCCTGCTCGTCCGTGGTTCTTACCCTTGGGGATCATCTAGAAAGTTGGATGCTTTGTACTTCCTTCAGGTATGTCCTCTTGGACTTGGACGACTGACCTGTTGAACTTCCCCTATAATAACTCTGATTTCTTCGAGTAGTGGTCATGACGACTCTTCTACTTTACCCTTCAATTTCTCATCCTTGTGGTCTCGTCCAAGGAAACTCCTCAACTTTCCCTACCTTATAAGATTCTCAATCTGTTGCTTTAGATCAAAACATTCGTCCGTATCATGTCCATGATCTCTATGAAAGCGACAATACTTATTCCTATTGTGCTTATTAGGATCTCCTTTCATCTTCTCCGGCCACTTCAAGGAAGGATCGTCCTTGATTTGCATAAGGACTTGCTCGAGTGGCATGTTTAATGGTGTATACTGTTGATTCCATGCTGAATGACCTACCTTCTTATTGTCTTAATCTTTCCTATCTTCTATTTGTCCCTTCTTCTGACGAGGACCTTGCTTAGGGTGGCACTGAGTGTTTGCTTCCATTCGTTTCCTTTTCTTGGCAATGATTGCATCTTCTGCATTCATGAAGTTTTAGGCTGAATGGATGAGTTCAACCATAGTTTGAGGCTCTTGTTCATAAAGCTTATGGATAACCTGGTCAAAATTGATCCCATTGTGGAAGGCTGCTAGCAATAGCTTATCGTCCATCTCATCCACAGCCAAGGCTTCTCTATTGAAATGAGTAATAAAGGACCGTAAGCTTTCATTTTCTCCTTGTTCTATGGTTAATAGGCTAAATGAGGAATGTTTGTGCCTTTGTCCTCTAATGAAATTATTAACAAATAACTTGCTCAACTCTTCAAAAGAACTTACCGAATTTGGGGGTATCCTACTGAACCACACCAGCGCAGGCCCTTTGAGGGTGATGGGAAAAGCTCTACAAATTATTTCATCTGGAACCCCTTGAAGGTGCATGGTAGTCTTGAAGGTTACGATGTGATCAAAAGGGTCACGCGTCCCATCATATGAATCTAAAGAAGGCATCTTGAACTTTGGTGGCAAAGGATGACAATTGATGGAAGCCATAAAGGAAGAATCAGTTCTATGAACCAGGTTTTCTACGGGGTTTGTCCTTCTCATGTTCTCCCTCATCTCATCCATGACTTTCCAAATTTGGTCCATCTCCCTTTCCAAGTATGGCACCCTTCTTGATGTAGTGCCCCTTAATTGGCTCTCCGGCTCTGCATTTCTTCCATCTCCCTGGCTCTGTCCATGTTCTTCTCCATAGGCCTTATGCCGTTACCTTCTAAGATTAATCTCCCTTCTTAATTCCTAGTTCTGGCGAGTTAGCTCTGCTATAGCAACGGCCATTGACTGCACGTGTTGGATAGAAGATGGTTGCACAACAAGCGCCAATTAATGGCCATGATGAGGGTTACTGGAAGCATCTCTACTATCTTGAGGGCCTGGACTAGTAGCCCTTAATCTTACGCGAACCATTTCAGCCCTTTGTCGAAGAAAGAAATCTCAAAACTCAATAAATGAAGTTCAAACGCGACAAATAATTCTTTCCCACAGACGGCGCCAACTAATAAATCTTGAAAAATCAGTAGGCTGAAAATCTCGGGCATTAGTGATCTTGAGGCTAAGTCCTGAAAAAACAAATGTAGAATCAGAGGAGACTGATGGAGTTTGGCCCAAAATCCTCCGATGGTAAAGTCAGTGGTTATTACAAGCCAAAAGGGAGTATTTCTAAAGTTCTTTGTTTTTTGTAAAAAATTGTTTCTCATACTTTACCTCTTCATTTGGGATTGCTTATATATTATTTGTGGAACGGTTACTTATTTAACAACCATTCCTATTATTGAGGAATTTAGAAGATTATATGATAACTTCCATAACTGTCATGGAAGTTACCTCACTGGGACTTGTGCTTTATAATGGTTAATGGAGGGTTTGGTTCGTAACGACGTAACCCATCCCTTATGTTTAAAGGAACTTAAGTCATCAAAAGCTTAGGGCCTAGTAATCCTCATCCATCCATTACTAAGGACGGACAAGGTTTGCTTTAGGGACGAGTATAGGAGGGACGAGTATAAGAGGGACGAGCGTAAGAGCCCCTCATCCCATTCTTTGTATTTTGTCATGGATGGCCCATATAGACGAGATAGAACTTAGCACATTCTCCTTACACCATCACTTTTGATTAAGGTCTTTTCTGGACTTGATCTTTGAGTTTAAGATTACTAATCACTCTATTATTGAGTTATGGATAGATTTGACTGAAGGGAATGGTCAAAAATCAAGCTTGAAGAGCTTTTGTTTGAGGTATCTAGTCTAAAATTTCTTTCCTACTCTTTATTCTTTCTGTTTGCTTTATTTTCTTGTTATAATATGTTTATGTAGTCTAGGTTTACATTTTTGCATGTATAGAAAGCATGTTAGGATGTTAGATTTAGCGTTTTAAGTCTTTGCTGTGTTTCTAGGGTTTCTGGGCAAAAACCCATGTGTGCATAACCTTGCTTGCGCACGCAAGGTTGTTCATGCATGCGCATGAACTTGCCTAGAAACCCTAATTTTTTTTTATCTGTTTTTACTTCTGTTTTCACAGGTAATACTTCTGTTTAGCCTCTTTTCCATGTTTCTGTGCTTTTAAGCTTCTATTTCATATGTTTAATTGCTTGGTTTGTCTCTCACATGTTAGAATTAGGGTTTATCTTATGTTGTTTTATTTTGATGCCATGAACATGCATTCACATGCTCATGCATAATGCCATAGGTGTTTAGTTGCGGCAAGGTAAGTGAGGTAATTCATGCATTCGTAATGTACATGCATTTATGATATGATCTTGCTTAGGTTTGATGATATAATTGTGATCTTGATGCCTTGGATGATGACAAGTTTTGTTGGCTTTGTTTCTACATTTGATCTTAATGCTCACATGTTTCTACCTTGGATGGATGTGATATGACATAATGATAGAGTTTGTGATGAAACATGTTTAGATGTATGATTCTAGGGTTTGTGTTGTGATGAATGCCTTGATTCCATAAGAAGTATGATAGATGAATGCTAGGATTAGGTGAGATGCCATGCTAGATGAATGCTAGGGTATGCCATGATAGATGTATGGCTAGGGATGTTTGATGCCATGTTGATTGTTAGATATATACTAGTGTATGTGTCAGTTAGATATAAGTATTGAGTATGTCTTTAATAGGGTTAAGACATAAGACACAATGATGGAAAGCCAACCTTAGGGTTGGGTGGTTTTGGATGCCTAACACCTTCCTAAGAGCGTACCTTAACTCTAAACCCATATCTCTGGTAGTAAGATCAAAAGTTCCTTCCGCGAGAGGATTCTATATATATGGTCCTTAGGCCATTGCAAAGGTATATCTTAACGACCATACCCTAATTGCTATCATAAGCCCAAATCAAAAAGCCCTTTTGGAAAAGAGGACTTTGGGTTTAAGATAACAAGTATGCTATGGACTTAGCATCCAAAATCCTACAAAGTCAATATGAATTTCCCTAATCTTAGGCCTCTTTGTTGTATGCCTAGGCCTAAAATGAAGAGAACTTCATGGACCTTGGGAGGAAGGTCACAATATATTCTAGCCAAAGGGCTACTTCAAAACAAATGATGATGATAATGAAATGAAAAAGAGCGTAAAGGGGATGAATATATTGTAAGCCTATGTTTAAGACAAAAGTTTGAGAATCTCTAAGTACATTCTAATGAAAAGCCCATGAGAGTAAGATGGGAGCATTGTTGTAAATGGACCAAAGCCCAATAAAACAAGGGGCAAGGTTCATGAGAGGAAATAGAGTGATTTTGTAATTGGGCTTTCATTAAGATGGACTTAAGGATTTTTTTAAGGACACCTAAAAACAAAAGGAACCTTTTAATTGGGACATGGACTTAATAAAAATGGTACTTCTTTTCAAGCACCATTGCACCACCAAAGTCAAGAAAACATATCCCTACTTTGATTTGGATTCGAGAAAATCACGGAAGACGTTTGGTCAAGATTGAGGACACACACCAAGAAGAAGAGTTCCAAGTAGGGGAATCCTCATGGGAGTTGAGACCCTATTTCATCCTCTTCTCGCCTTTTACAATGAAGAACTTCCCCCCAAAGGAGCCATTCACACTAGACCTCTACAAATCACCATTGGGTGCATGGGTGCCAAGGTTCCTATAGTGTTGATTAATAATGGATCCACATTGAATGTATGGCCCTTTAGGATTGCCCTTACCATTGGCGTAGATGTGGAGACCATCATACCCACTCCTTTGACCGTTAGGGCTTATGATTATACCTCAAGGAAAGTTATGGGTACTTTTAAAGCTCCTTGCAAGATTGGCCCAATAGAGACAAATTGTGGAATTCTATGTTATGGACATCACCCCTAACTACAACCTTCTTTTAGGAAGGGCATGGTTTCATCATATTGGGGCTATTCTCTCTTTTCTACAACAAAAGATGAAGATTCCATGGAAGAAAGGAATTGTTGTAGTGCTCGGTGATGGCAAGATCCTAGCACTAGTTTGTAGACTTAAGGAAGGGGGAGGTGAGCTCCAAATGAGTGTCTTTGAATTTGTGAAAATGGCTGACTATGTATCCGGGTTGAAGGCCCAAAATTCCTTTTAAATTTAGGTGCATCCACATTCTTAATGGTCCCATTATTTATTGCATCCTTAATTTGAGTACCAGAAACTATTAAAGCTTTAAAATTTGGAAAGTACTGAGTAAAAAAATATTTATGGTATACAGGTAACAAGTTTTTTACAACCATGGTTAATTGCTCTTCTTCATTTGGCCTATTCATCATCTGTGTGGTTTTGGACCTCCATTTGGTAATGAAGGCAAAAAAGGATTCTTTTGGCTCCTACTTGGTGGTCTCCAAGTCTTTTCTTGTCAGGTCCACTTCTATATTGTACTTGTACTGGTTATGGAATTCTCTACAAATGTCTTCTCAGTTTCGAGCTCTATTATCCTCCATGTTAAGGAACCACTCGAGAGCGGCTCCAATCATTTCTTTAGTAGCTCCTAGAGGCTGCATAGCCCTAATGTACATCTTTAGGTGAGATTTGGTAATCCGTGAGGTCTTCCATCTTGTGCGCCATTTTGATCATCTCCTCCACCTTACTTATCTTCTCATTAATCTTCTTCTCACTCTTCGAGATAGGGAACGTCTGATCAGTCTTGTTTTCTTCTTGACTACCTTTCAAATTTTGGAACTGCTGTACCATAAGGTTCATGTCTTCCCTTAACTGGATTTGGCACACCACAATGCTTATTTGCTCATCAGTGTTTTGGCTCTCTTCTCACTCTACCATGGTGATAGAGTCTTCAGATTTCTTACGGCTTAGACTGTCTTGCAAGTCAAACATAGGGTTATTGTATTGTAACTGTGGCGTGCCTTCTATACACAAGGGCTTCAGTACCGTGATAGGCTTGGAACTAGAACTGCTAGCTTGGCTATCATTCTTGGATTCTCTTTGGAGTCTTCCCTCTGATCTTGATCAAATTCTCCCCTAGGGTCAAACAAAGCTAGGTCCCCATCTATGTCAATCTACTCAATCAAACAAACAAACACAGGATGCAATGCAATTTTAACATGGACCGGCCTAAGGATAGGTTCTAAGTCATTACATTGCAGGGTGGGTTTGTTGTTTTTTTGTTTCCCATAGCTAGAATGATACGCCTCCCAACCTATAATATAATGAATATTACATTGGTCCAAACAGCATGGTCTATCCTTTTTAGTGAACAAGAAATGATCTAATGACTTTGAGCTATAAGTCATGAGTTCACCACTAGGTACCCAAATCTAATGAAGACCAGCAATCCATGGTGACTACAACCAGTTGCTAAGATGGGTGCATACATATTTGTCGTTTGATGGCACACACAATGACAGTTAGGGAAAGCTTTTAACAACCAATCATGGCATTTCAAACTAAATATTATACAAACAATATACAGACATAAGCAATACCAGACAAAAATAAAAATAAAAAAATAAAATCATACAAAACAAGGGTATTTAATTGGTTATTTAAAGTCTAATGCGAAGGCTTAGCCTTTGACATCTCCAGCGAAGTCGCCACTGTAAGAGATCCGGAAACTTGGTTGCTCTTAGAAAATGGTGTAGGCATCGGCACCATCCCTTTTTAGGATCATATGGAGTTGTCACTTATTTTATAAGTAAAATAAGAAAACTATACAAACTACAACATATGTTGAATAATATGGTTCTTATTAATTGGAAATAATTACATCATGGTAGAAAGAATTTTACATTGCTTTGATTCCTAGGTACAATCTAAAAAAAAAATACAAAGTCTTATTTCCTAGTTACATTCTACCCCAAAATAAAAATAAGACACTAAATCTACCAATCTAAAATTCTAAGGTTAGAGGGCTAGGTTACAGGATGAAAAGGTGTTAGGCACCCACCCTGCCCAGATAGAGTCTGGTCTTCTTGACTTTAAATGACCTTTTAAATACCCATAAAAAAATGACGTGCTAATTATGGTGTCAATATTTATTAGATCTAAAATGTGCAGAATACTAGATCTGTTGCATTTATGCAAAGAGAAATCACATCTGAATTTTTATTTGTGAAAAGAAAGATTTTTTATGAGAAGTTTCAAATTAGCAAAATGAATTTTGTGATAAAAATTCAGATTTGATTTTTTAAATAACAAGGAATGGATTTTTTTGAGGAATTCCCAAATCTGATTTCTTAATTAAATAATAGAAAGGATCTCCAAAAGGAACATCCAAATCTGGTTGTTTAATTAAGAAACATAACGGGTTTTAAAAGAAATTGTAGATCTGGTTTTTTAAAGTAAAAAAAGAATAAAATTTAGAATAAAATTCATATATGATTTTTATGTCTCAGAAGACAAAATAGGTTTTGAAAAATAACCTCAAATTTGATTTTTGGTTTAAGAAAACAATGAGTTTTTGGAAAAATATTTTAGATATGAATTTTTTTTTAACATAAAGCAACAAACCTAATATTTAATGGTATGCATTACATCATTACATAAATACAACACATATGCATGAACATACATACAACACATAACCAAAAGAGAATCAAGGCAAACAAAAGGAAGAGCACAAAGGATTGAATCGGTTATATGAATATGTAAAAGAAAAAAAAGTTAGAAACTTACCTACGTGAATGTGTTCCACAAGGAGAGAATTATTTAGAAATCAAAGAGAATAAAAAATTTTAAAAGACCTAGAATAAAAGCCACTTAATAGAAAAGAAATTCCTAAAGCAAAGCTTCTAGAATTTCTTTAATGTAAGGGGAGAGAGGGGTTAGAAAAAGGGGTCCTTATTTCTGATTTTAATTTCCCGATTTATAGAGGTTTGGTGCTTAAAAAATAAGCTATGTTGGATCAGATACAAATTAGGTCGAATTATTATCCCTAAAAAATAGAAATGGATATGTTTTAGCTTGACCTAACGAATTCTAGGTTGGGCCTCGAAGTTGTGCCAATAGGTATTAGGGAAGTGCCAATCAATACTAGGGAAGTGCCGATCGGCACCCCAAGAGTGCCGATTGGCACTCTCAAGTGCTGAGCCTAATTCCCAACTTTGGTTCAATCTAAACTCTTTTTTAGAGGTCCTCCAGGTCAGGAATTGCACCTGGTCATATTTTTAACTCGTATTCCAAAATAAATCCCCTTTTTTTTTTATAATCAGGGTCTTAAATTAATAATTATCTGATAGATAAATATTCCAAAAGGACATAATTATCAAAAATTCCCTTATTATCTGATTATCAATTTTATTCCTATGCAAGCAAGCTCACTTTTGATAAAAACCAACAGCCAATCACATAAATTATTTAATTAATTTTAATTTTTTAACGAATCAGAATTAATTCCTCTTAGTCACACGTGATCATCTTCACCCTCATACAATGTATGCAGACTGTGAAAACTTGATCTTGTGATATATTTCAATCCGACGGTCTGATTTGGGAATTGGACATATCGTCACAACTGTTAGAATCTCAAGATCATTTTTATGGGTGCAATTAAATTTTTAGTCATCTTCCAAAACTAAATTATGGGTGAAAAATCGAGTGTATACAATAATAGTTTGCAAGATATAGGTATGGATGCAATTAAAAAGAATATGGTACATAATCCTATATGACATGTGGATGTATGAATATAAGAATGAGAATGCATGAACTATAAGAGAAAAGAGAGAGGAACTAATCTCAAAGAGCTTCCAAGGCCCTACTAGTTGGTGCAGTGTGTAGATACCACATTTTTCACCCCTTATGACTCAAGCCCCCATTCCCTAATGATGCTGAATTCTAAGACTCAAGGTTAGTTTATGGCCCAATCAGAAATTAAATTGACCTAAAAAGTGTTAAAATGAGAAATATAACTTTTAATGAGCAAATAAATCTATTTTTGAAAAATAAGTCCAAATAAAAACATTTGCTATGCGCACGCAAGAATTAGCCTACGCATGCGTACACAAGCCCGATCCTGTGCACATATAGTGATTTCCATAAACTATACAAGGGAAGTTTTCTGAATTAATGTTGAGGTTTGGAACAAATCCCACATCTTTTGGGAGTCGTTCCAAACCCCTTTTTTCACACTATAAAGAGCCACATGTTATATTTTCAAGAAAAACAAAAATCCCACAAGAAAACACTAAGATTCACTAAAAACAGTGAATCAAAGAGAGAATTTTTCACAAAACATCCTCAAGTCAATTTTCTTTTGATTAGGGCCTTTTCTGGCCTTGATCTTTTGTGTTTAAGATTACTAATGACTCGCTTATTGGTTTGTGAATAGATTTGACTGTGTGGAACGGTCAAAATCAAGCTTAAAGAGCTTTTTGCTTGAGGTATTAGTCTAAAAAATTTTTTTCCTTTTCTTTTCTTTTTCTGCTCTTTAATCTTGTTGTTTGCTTTGTTTCTTGTTAAAACATGTTTGGTTATGCTTTTCTAGATTAGGTTTATGTTTTTGTATGTTTAAAATGCATGTTAGGGTGTTAGATTTAGTGTTTTATGCGCACACAGGTTTGTTCTTGCTTGCGTAGGCCACTACCCAGAAACCCTAATTTTTTATTTTGTTTGTTTTGTTTATGCTTTCACATGTTTGTTTGTTTAGCTTTTTTGCCCATGATTTTATGTTTTCAATGTCTATGTTTCACATGTTTAATGGCTTGGTTTGTCTCACATGCCAAAATTAGGGTTTTGTTTTTCCAATGCCATGATCATACATTCATATGCTCATGCATAATGCCATAGGTGCTAAGTTGCTACAAGGTAAGTAAAAGATAAGTCATGCATTTGTAATGTTCATGCATTTATGATGTGATCTTGCTTTGATGATAGAGATGATAGATGTATGGTTAGGGATGTTTGATGCCATATTGATTACTAGATGTATGCTAGTGTGTGTGTGTGTGTGTGTGTGTGTGAGTTAGATACAAGTATTGAGTGTGCCTTTAATAGGGTTAAGACATAGGACACAATGGCAGGAAGCCAACCTTAGGGTTGGGTGGTTTTGGGTGCCTAACACCTTCCTAAAACCATACCTTAACTCCGAACCCATATCTCTGGTAATAAGATCAAAAGGTCCTTCCTTGAAAGGACGCTATATATATGGTTCCTAGACCATTTCAAAAACTAGGTGGCAACTCCCAAAAAAAACCACTTGCATCCACACAATGTCCCCTAACTGAGAGTGTCCAAGGAAGAGTAGAAATAGGCCAAGCACACCGACCCCCAATTGGCAACCTGAGCCTTCTCAATGACTCGAAAAATGGCCAACCACCTCAAAGACACCGTCTTCCACCATTGGTGAATAGGTACGCCCCCAACAAGTATAGTAGAAAGACCCTAGCCATTCGAATGCACTCCTCAATCATCCCCTATGGACGATGCATGAAGTCCACCTCGAGATCAATATAATGGATCATCTCAATAGCATACCTCCTCCCCAATAAGTTTGTACTACCTCTCAGCTATATGGAAAGTGTGGGTGGCATCCCACCACCTTTTAGCTAAGGTCTGCACCAAGACACCACTGGAAGACCTCTCCGGCATTAGACGAATAACGGGCTCAAAACCCACCACACGGATGTGGCCTCGAGTCTCCTCAATAAGGATGTTGTACCACACCAAGACCTAGCTGGTACTTCCCCTACCAGAATATGGGGCTGAGACCTGTAAGAAGAGAATGGGATTAAAACCATGATTAGGAGAAAGGAATGGTGAGAAAGTGATATTGGATGTACAATAGGATGCAATGTGACACGGGACATGCAATTGAGTGCAAAAATGATGAAGGATGATGTTAAAATTTCAAACAAAAGAAAAATGAACTAAGATACCCAAATTAGGGATTTTGCCTAGGGCCATGCATACATAGGAAAGGTCTTGCGTATGCAAAATTCTGCACGCGTACACAAGATGGAACTTGCGCCTGCATATGCATGAATCCAGGCTACGCATGCAAAAACAAGTCTGTGCATGCAAGCCCCAACTCGCGCACAAAAGAAGAAACATAGAAGGGTGTTTTTCGATATTTTCCAAGTTTTGTCAACTAAAACTCAATGTAAACATATTTCCACCCCTCCTAAAGTGTCAGGTTTTCATCTAAACCCATCCCAAAGAAAAAGCCAAGCATTTACAGGCCTAAAAATGGATTAAAATGGAAAATCAAAGGAAAACTTGAGAAATGAGAAAAGTTTGAAAAACTTACTGATTTGGCCCTTACACCCTCCAAAAGGTGTTGTTGTGATCTATAGGTCAAGGGAGGAGCTGTTGTTAGCCTTGCCGCTCCATTCCAACGGGTGAGATAGAAAGCGTCGGTGGAGAGGATGTAAGAAATCTTTTTGGACTTGGGTGCCATTGAAGGAGATGAGAGAGTTTGAGAGAGAAGTTGAGATTAACGAATAAGATAAGAGTCAGATTATGGGGGAATGAGAGAAAGGCAGAAGGCTTTTGTAGAGAGAGTTAGAGAATGTGAAGAGATGAAGGAAGATGAAGAGAATTGGGAAAAAAAAAAAAAAAAAACGGTCGGTAACCTTTGGAGAAAAAAAGATGAAGTGGTGGGAACAGACCTGATGGCTAAACTAGATGTAGTTTACGCATCCCCGCTAAACTACGTGTAGTTTAGAAAAAATAAATAAATTCATATATCCCCATGGAGTTCCCAAGAGGCTGGAGGTGCAAAGGAAGTTTCAAAAATACACCCAAAAATGACATAAATGCCCTTAGTAGGTAAGGAGAACAAAGACCCTAAAAAAGCATCCCCAATGGATCGAAAGCATCAATACCTCCCTCAGTGGACCAGAAATCATCATGAAAACTCCTCCATAAGTCAAGATCATCAACTAAATCCCAAGCAAATCCAGTATCATGAATGGACTCCCTTGTCGGTCTAAGACATAGAAGTAGCTCCCTCGAAAGTTGCAAAGAAAAATCTCCCCAATAGAGTTTGGTAAAACCCCCTTGAGGGTGGAGTCAAACATCAATCCTTAGTGAGTTACAGGAAAGAAGAAGATAGTTATTCCCCAGTGAAAGAAAATTCCCTAGTGAATAACACACCATCAGAAAATCCCCAGTAAGCTACCCCCTTCCTCAGTAGGCCATACAACATCAAGACTTTGTGGTAAGTCGAAATCATCACTTCTCAATAGAATTATACTCCCCAGTGAGTCCTCCAACATCCCCAATGGATCTTTCATCCAAAAATAGTCAAGCAAGTTAGAATCTTGAAATTGTGCACATATCCTACGAGAATTGAATATGCAGGCACAGATCCCATACAACAAAAAATTTGTGCACATGTCCTACAAGAATTGAACATGCAAGCATGAAACCCCATACAAGTTAGAAAGGAAAAACACAAAATTCATGTACATTTCCTTCGAGAATTAAATGTTCAGGCATGAAACCCCATACAAGTCAAAAACGAAGAACAAAAAATTCATGCACATATCCTCTAGGAATTGAACATGCCCATACAAGTCAGAAAGGAAGAACACAGAACTTGTGCACATATCCTTAAGGAGTTGAACATGTAGACACATCATATAAATTTCGCGCACATATCCTACAGGAATTAAACATGCAGGCACAACAGAAGAGGTAGAGATAGAGATAGAGATCAAGGTCACCTCGAGACAAGAGCCTCACCAGAACAAGTAGAGATAGAGATGGAAGACAAGTACCACCTGGAGAAGTTTGAGGCTAGAGCCTCAGACAGACACCACAGATGTATATCCTATTAAGCTCATAAGAGCACCCTTGTTTATTTGTTTGAGCTCGTAAAAGCACCCTTGTTTGTTTTTTTTGAGCTCGTAAGAGAACCTTTGTTTGTTTTTTTATTTTTTATTTTATTTTTTTTAGTGATTCTAGGACAGTGAGTCACTTTCCTTTTGCCTGCAATTGGCAAAACAGGTTTTAGGATAGTGAACCTGTTGTTATTCGTTTCCTGATCAACAAAGGTGGGAATTTAGACATACAAATCCCAAACAGCTTTTCGAAGTTGCACCTTGCCCCATGTATGCGTGATGTGTGTCGTGTGCATGGGTTGGGCCCGAGCTGTACATTGAAACAAAATGTTTTGTCTCCTATTCTTTTGATTCCGTTAGCGAAG
The DNA here is from genome assembly GCA_030445155.1 of Quercus variabilis. NCBI lineage: Eukaryota > Viridiplantae > Streptophyta > Magnoliopsida > Fagales > Fagaceae > Quercus > Quercus variabilis. The sequence continues at coordinate 54,442,125 of CP129447.1, read as the reverse complement.
TTAACAAATCAAAAGAAGGGCATCTATAGACATCGCATTTTGTACTCCTTACGACTCAGCCCTCGTTCCCCGGTGATGTTGAATTCTAATACCAAGGTTGGTTTAAGGCCCAATTAGATGTTAAATTGACTTGAGAAATGTTAAAATAAAAAATATAACTTTTAATGAGAAAATAAATCTATTTTTGGAAAAATAAAGCCAAGAAAATTCTCACTATGCGCACGCAGAAATCAGCCTGCGCATATAGCTTTCTGCATGCGCACACAGGCCCGATCTTATGCACACATAGTGAATCCTAGAAATTAAATAAGGCAAGTTTTCTACATTTATACTGAGGTTTGGAACAATTTTCACATCGTCTGGGAGTCATTCAAAACCACTATTTTCAAAACACATAGAAATCTCATGGGAAAACATTAAGATTCATTAGAAATAGTGAATCAAAAAGGGAGTTTTTCACAAAACATTCTCAAGTCAATTTTCTTTTGATTAGGGCATTTCCTAGCCTTGATCTTTGAGTTCAAGATTACTAATCACTCTTTTATTGAATTGTGAATAGATTTGACTAAAGGAACGGTCAAAAATCAAGTTTGAAGAGCTTTTGTTTAAGGTATCTAGTCTAAACTTTTCTTTTCCTTTTCTTTTCTTTTTGTTTTCTTTTCTACTCTTTAATCCTTTTTTTTTTATCTTTTTTTTCTTGTTATAATATGTTATAATATGTTTAAGTAGTCTAGGTTTACATTTTTGTATATATAGAAAGCATGTTAGGATGTTAGATTTAGAGTTCTAAGTGTTTGCTATGTTTCTAAGGTTTCTAGTTAGAAACCCACGTTCGCATAATCTTGCCTGCGCACGCAGGCTTTATTATGTGCACGCAGGGTTGTTCATGCGTGCGCATGAAGTTTCCCAAAAACCCTAATTTTGTTTTATCTATTTTTGTTTTTGTTTTCACATGTAATACTTTTGTTTAGTTGCTTGGTTTGTCTCACACATGTTAGAATTAGGGTTTATCTTATGCTATTTTGTTTTGATGCCATGAACATGCATTCACATGCTCATGCATAACGTCATAAGTGCTAAGTTGCTGCAAGGTAAGTGAGGTAAGTCGTGCATTCATAATGTACATGCATTTATGATATGATCTTGCTTAGTTTTGATGATATAATTGTGCTCTTGATGCCTTGGATGATGACATGTTTTGTTGGCTTTGTTTCTACCTTTGATCTTAATGCTCACATGTTTTTGCCTTAGATGGATGTGATACGACATGATGATAGAGTTCATGATGAATGCCTTGATGCCATGAGAAGTATGATAGATGAAAGCTAGGATGAGGTGAGATGCCATGCTAGATGAATGCTAGAGTATGCCTTGATAGATGTATGGTTAGGGATGTTTGATGCCATGTTGATTGTTAGTTGTATACTAGTGTGTGTGTGAGTTAGATACAAGTATTGACTTTTAATAGGGTTAAGACATAAGACATAATGATGGGAAGCCAACCTTAGGGTTGGGCGGTTTTGGGTACCTAACACCTTCCCAAAACCATACCTTAACTCGAAAACCATATCTCTGGTAGTAAAATCAAAAGGTCCTTCCTTGAGGGGACACTATATATATATATGGTTCCTAGGCCATTGCAAAAACTTGGTGGTGACTCCCCCCTTGTGTCCACAGTTCCCTTATTTTTTTTTCTCACATTTGATTATTCCATCCTCACATTGTGTAGTTCCAATATCATATTTGATAGTACTTTTGTCACATTTGGTGGTTCTATTTTTTTTTTCTCACATTTGATGGTTCCATCTTCACATTATGCAGTTTCAACATCACATGTGACAGTTCTTTTGTCACATTTGGTGGTTTCTTTATTTTTTAAAATCACATTTGATGGTTCCATCCTCATCCTCACATTATGCAATTCCAACATCACATTTGACAATACTTTTGTTGCATTTGGTAGTTCCATTTTTTTCTCATATTTGACGGTTCCATCCTCACATTGTGCAGTACCAACATCACATATGATTGTACTTTCGTCACACTCAATGGTTCCTTTTTTTTTTTTCCCCCTCACATATGATGGTTCCATTGTCACATTAAGTAGTAAGAACATCACATCTGGCTGTAATTTTGTCACATACAATGGTACCCTATTTTTTTACTCACATTAGACAGTTCCATTATTATATTGGGCAATATTAGCATCACTTCTGACTGTACTTTTATCACATTCGGTGGTACCCTATTTTTTTCTCACATTTGACAGTTCTATCACCATATTGGGTAATACCAATATCACATATGATCATCTAAAAAATGATCAAAATACGCTAAGAACCTAACAAAAATGACCAAATGTCCTTGAAAACTAAAAAAATGACCGAAATGATCCTAAAACCTAAAAATTGACCGAAATAACAACGAAGCCTAAAAAATGACCAAAATACCTTTAAAACCAAAAAGTGACCATAATGCCCCCAATACCTAGAGAACGTTTGAAATACCTTTAGAAACTTGAAAATGACCGAAATACTCTTAGTACCTCATGTTAGGACATATGTGATTCAATGTTAGGAATATATGTCACCATTTTATGTAATTGGCTAATCCTTTAACAAAACGCACTTTACTTGTAATTGGATAGATCTATGATGTGTTTAATGCTTCAAGAAATAAGGTTTCAATTTCAAGTGTTAAAGCCATGCAAGTTTGCCCAAGAATCAAGTGAATAAGTGTTGTTCATTAAATCTCGACAGCTAGCTTGACAGCTAGTATCTATCGAGGTTAAAGAGATCTGTTTCAGCTCGAGGCTCAACAATTGCTCGACAGATAGGGTATCTGTCGAGATTTATGAAGTTCAGTTTTTCAGAGTTGATTTTCATCCAATCCGTGAATGTATGTTTGAGCTTTCTCTTCTCACAACCCTAAACATATATAATAATTATTTTAAGGGCCATAAAAGGTTACGCACAATTGCACCAGAGCACAATTTCACAAGTGTGAAGAAAAGTGTGACCAAAAAGCTAATTTGCCCTAGTTCTTCCTTCTCTTGAAGAAGCTATTGTGTTTGTACACCATAGGGTTTTGTGACCAAGCAACTTCATGATCTTTATCGTGTGATAAATTGAAGAACTTTGTAGCCAACATCCTTCTCAAGTTGGTGATTAAGTCGCGTATTAAGATCCGTGGAATTGGTTAGTCACGTATTGGGAGCCGTACATTGAAAATGAGAGATTGTCACTACAGAACAAATTCAATTGGGTATTAGAGTAAGGGTTCAACTGTAGGTTGATATAAGGTACTGAGATTCTTTTACTTGTAACCGCTTATTTTGATAATAGTCGATTCTCGAGAGTGGTGACCTTAAAATCACCCAGTGGGGGTTTTTGTTATGTAGATTTTTCCCATTCGTAAACAAATCACTGTGTCAATTTATTTTCAGTTGCATATTTAGTTTAATTGGTGATTTGTTTGTATTGCCGCGTACATTGCATGTTAATTTGATTAATTAATAAACTTGGCTAATTAATCAATTAATATATAACAATGGGTCAATACATTCTTGGCCTATCACCTCAAAAATGACCAAAATACCTTGATTCCCTCTAAAATTACCAAAATACCCTTAAAACCTAAAAAATTATCAAAATACCTTTAGAACCTAAAAAATGACTGAAATACCCTTAATATCTAAAACATGATCAAAGTAACCTCAAAACTTAAACAATAACCAAAATACCCTTTGAACCTAAAAAATGATCGTAATACCATCAAAACCTAAAAAATGACCAAAATACCCTCAAAAATTTTATATAAAACCCCAAAACTCTCTAAAATTACCAGAATAACTCTGCATGTTCTGATGTAGGATTTTTTTTTTTTGCCATTGAACATGATTTTTTGTTAGTTGGCATGTTTTTGTGACATATTTGTAAACTAGCATTTCGTGTTTTCAAAAAGTGTTTTTCCGAAATGTTTCCAAAACGTTTTTCTAAAACATTTTCAAAGATGTTTCAAAAAAGTGCTTCTTCAAAAGAAAAAAATGCATGCTTTCTAAAACACTTTTACCGCCTTAGAAAAAAATGTGTTTCTAAATAGTTGTTTTTTTATAACAAAAAAAATGCCTTCTTTTCTTTTCCAAAAAGAATCGATTTTTGTAAAAAATAAAAATAAAATGTTTTCAACATGCGTGGGTAGAAACTACATTTTTAATAGATTTAATCAACATACTTTTAACACTACCCCTTACGTGTGGGTAGGGGTGTCAATTCGTGTTCGCGGGTCAAGTTCGTGTCGTGTCGAGCCATAAGTACTCTGCTATATAGGTTGACCCGAACCCGACATGTTTAGTAAACGTGTCAAGAATCCTCAACCCTAACTCGACCTGTTTATTAAACAGGTTGACCCAACCCGACACGTTTAACCTGTTTAATTAATAATTCATGTAAAAATTAATACTAATAACCTGTTTGATTAATAGGTCATACATGATCTAAATAATCTATTATTAATTTCTATATATCTAAAATTAAAATACAATTACAACCATAAATATAATAATAAACATATAATTACAACAACAAAAATTAAGCAATAATAACAAAATTTAATACCTTTATTACCTAAACGGGTCAAACAGGTCAAACGGGTTCACATGTTAAACACGAACACGACCCATTTATTAAACGGGTTAGCTGTGTCGACCTGAATATGACCCGAACCCATTTAGCCTTAACCCATGACCTGTTTATAAATAGGTTAGTCGTATCGGGTTCGCGGGTCGTGTCAAATTTTGCCACCCCTACGTGTGGGTAGAAACTACATTTTTAATAGATGGGGTCTAACATGTGGGATTTTAAATGAGAGGTAGTGTGGAGGAGATAATGATCAAACTTAAGACCTCTTGCTCATATATCATGTTAAATTATCAATTGTCTCAAAAATTTAAACTATTGGAATATGATAAAATTTTAATCATTTAATTCTTCTAACACAACACAAAAATTGGGTTCATAATACAATGTACTTCAATTATTTTTATTAATGAGCAACACACATGTCCCAAACCATTCATAATATCATCAAATCTAACCAAAAACCAAAGATAACGAAACAAAAATCGAATAGAAAACCCCAAATCTTCGTTTTCATTCTTTACAATATTAATATCACCACTTAAGACTAACTCTTAATTTCCTGATGCTTTGGCTCTCTCATTTGTGAGGACAGGATTGGTAGGCCTGTACTTGTACCTCTTAGCTACAAACAAATAGATAAAGAAGTTGAACAAGCTCACAGAGAGAGCAACCAGTAGAAGAGGTTCAAATGGCTCCTATTAATATTCTTCCCTGCCAACCAAACTCCACTTGTACTATTCTTTGATGAAGCATGCATTAAGTGCCATGGAGCTCCAAAGGAAACAACTTGAGACTGATTTAAGGCCATTTGGTGCCTCTGGGTAGAAATATTCAAGAAGTCCCACGTAGGTGAACAAGTCTGCAATTCCAAATATAAAGTACTGAAAAGATAGCCAGAATGTGCTCATGGGCAGTGGCTGTATGACTGGGATTGCATCAATCATATCATGGAGATGCATGAGAGAATAAGGCCAACTCCTATACGTTGCAAGTGCGTGATGCCATTGGGAATGCCGGTGATTTTACGTCGTGCAAAGGGTATGAAAATCCGGTCATAGACAGGGACTATAAACAAGATTGGGAGTGAGGCAGGTGGGATGTGGAAAGATTTAGAGATACTTGTGTTCATATTGAGAGGTTGTTGGACTGAGAAGGTTTGGAGCTGAGCCACACAAAGGGTCATGATAATTGTGCAACAAAATATTGGAAGCACGCCTAGTATTATTTTGGCATTTACCACTTGAGTGCCTGCATAGCTTCCATAGGTTTGGAGCCTCTACTAGTCTACCATGTTGGATGGCAGCTTTGTCTAAAAATCTGCATATGATTAATTTTAGCATGGAATGTTAAGGCAAAGGTGTTAAATTATAGAAGGCTGGATATGGATATAAATTATAATTATATATATATATATATATATAGTGTAAATTTTACATATCAAGTAAAAGGGGAAAAAAAAGGCAAATTTTTTGTCAATATTGGCACTTATCACTAGTTCTGCTGTTACTTTTTGTTTCCCAAAAATAAAAGAAAAAAACCCAAAAGTTTTATTGCGCTGAACAGTGAGAGAGTTGTGAGTTTAATTACGAAATTGCCATTGAAAACTGAGTTAAAATATGTTTTAGTTTCCATAACTCATTACTAAAAAATCAGAAAATTAAATGATAGAAACAAAATCCAAACCAAACTTCTCAGTCATGGGTCCCACAATTTTTGAGTTATGAGTTATAAAATCAGAGTTATAAGTTATGAAAATAAAAAATCCAAACGACACCTTAAGTGTCCGTCAGTGCCAAATAGAAAAAAATTCTAAATCAACTTTTAAAACAAGGTTGTTAAAAAAAAAAAAAAAATCAAATCAAATCAAATCAAGGTTAACAAACAATACCCAAATCTCATATTAAAAAAAAAAAAAAAAAACACCCAAATTAATTTAGTCGGAGAAATAAAGACCTTTTTGAAAGACTCAACCCTCTAGACTAATATTGTCACCGGGCAGATATATACTTTGTTAGGCGGCTGGAATTGAAGCACTATGTTTCTTCAGTTAGACGGCTAGAATGGAGAAATACCCTGAAGCAGTTCTGTTTCTTCTATTTTGGGTTTCGCTTAGGGGTTTGTTTTATAGTCGTGGCTCTAGATTCTTGTGGTTGGTTTGGAAGAGAAAAAGTTGGGAGAGTAGAAACTGGGAGAGAAGAAACCATAGAAAAGAAACTGAAAGAGAGAAGGAATTTTTTTTCTAAATAACAATAAATATTAAAAAATTTAGTTAGTTGTCACGTTGTAAAAGAATTTTGAAAACTAGCATCTCGAGTGTCTAAAACTCGAGTTCCAAGATAAAAATCAAGTTTTTGAGGCTAGATTTGTAAAAAAAAAATCCACTATAGGGCTTAAAAACGTCACTATAAGGCTTAAAAATGGAGTTATAAAAAAAATTAGCAGAAAAACGCCACTATAGGGCTTTAAAACGTCAGTATAGTGTATAAAAACGCCACTATATGGCTCACTGAACCTGTTATTGAACAGTTACGAAAAAATTTTTGCAAAAAAACGCCACTATAGGGGCGATAAAACTATAATTTTTTTTGCGGAACTCGAGTTTCGAAAACTCGAGATTTATGTAAATGGATCTCGATTTTTTAAAACTCAAGATGCCTAGTTTCCTTTATAGTTTCACGCGTTGTCTAACTAACCAAATACTCCTCTTACCCATGATTATTCTGCACATTCCCCCAAGAGAGAAGCGTGAAAACCACTATTTTTCTTTTTAGTTTTTACTTCATATACGTGACTTGTTTTACCGGTAACAAGTATTCTCTTAAATTAAATGGACGGACAAGATCAAAATAACATTAATTTGATGGTTTAGAGGTCTAGGCTGAATTGGTTCCAACTTCCAAGCTGGAGATCAAAACACTGCTTACTTCCATTCAAAGGCCACTACCCGTTTTCAGAAGAATAATATTGATGGATTGCTGGACCAAAATGATGTTTGGAAGGAGGATTTGAGAGATATTGAGAATATAGTGCTAGATTATTATTCTAATCTATTTAAATCATCAAATCCAGTGGAGTCTACAGAATTGTTACAAGCTGTCCAACCGAAGGTAACTGTGGAAATGAATACCATGCTTACAGATGGGTTCAAAGAATTTGAAGTGAGTTAGTATCCTGGTCCTGATGGTATGACTCCTTTATTTTTTCAACACTTTTGGCCTATTATTGTTTGTGTGGTGACCAAAAACTATATTGGATTTCCTTAATCTTGGTATTATTCCTCCTAAATTTAATGAAACTCATATTGTCTTAATGCCTAAAATTAAGGATCCAAAAAGGCTCACAAATTATTGTCATAGCTTGTGTAATGTGATTTATAAATTAGCCTCAAAAACTCTAGCCTATAGACTCAAAAAAATCCTACCAAAAATTATTAGTGATACTCAAAATGCTTTTATGCATGGTAGATTTGATGCCACGATTTGGTAGAATTTTTTTATTAGTGATTTTATTAGTGATACTCAAAGTGCTTTGGGCCATGGTTTGGGTCCCGCCAGCCATGCCACAGTTTGGGCCCAAACCATGGCCCAATCCCAAACAAAAAAAAAAATGCTTGAAGCCCATACCGCGGCCTTCATTTAAAAAAAAAAAAAATGTTTGCCCAGATTCTTTATTTTTGAAAATGTGTTTGCCAAATTATTTATTTTTGAGAATGTGTTTTCCTAGATTCAAGCCTTGAATCTGGGCAAACATAACTTTTTTTTTTTTTTAAATACTAGCAAGAGAATACTTAGGTAGAGAAAATCAAATAAATCAAAGAATGAAATACCCACATACAAAAATTGTTGAAAATAATAAAGATTTGAGGATCAGCAAAGAAAATCAAAGAATGAAATTGAAAAATAAAAAGACCCACCAGGAAATTATGTATGAATGATGACCAAAGATTTATGATTTTCCCTTTCAAAATCACAAAAAACAAACACAAACACAAAAGTTTCAAATTTATAATTTTCCCTTTCAAAATCACAAACACAAACACAAATTTAGATTTATGATTTATGATTTTCCTATTCAAAATCACAAACACAAAAATTTCAAATTTATGATTTTCCCTTTCAAAATCACAAACACAAATCCTAACACAAACACAAACAACTCACGTGATTGAGATGAAATGAACTGAGAAAAAAATAATAGAAAAAGAAGATAGAGAATGAGGTGGTTCGGTGGAGACACATGGAGGGAGCGAGGCGGCTGGGCTAAGGCAGTGAGGTGTGGGAATGAATGGGGTTGTAGTCGGTGGAGATGATGCAGGGATGAGAGTAAGAGTGACTGAGGGTAAAAGTGTGTGAGGGTGAGGGAAGGGAGTGGCTGGCATGAGGCTGAAACTAAATGAGTGAGTGAGAATAAGAGAGGTTAGGGTTAGGCTATAAGTTATATATATATATATATATAGGTTTTTCTACAATTTTATATTTATTCTAAATGGGTCAGGTCTGGGTTTGGGCTGGGTTTTTACCAAAACCCAGACCCACTTCAGTTTTTTTTTTTTTTTAAACCCAAACCCAGCCCTATTCTTTATCGAGCCAAGTAAAACCCAACCCATTAGGGTCGGGCTGGGCCTAGTACCCGCGGGTCAGGCAGAAATTGTCATCCCTACACATAAATCAAAAGAAGAATGGAAAAATTGGGGAGATGGCTCTTAAATTGGATATGAATAAGGCTTATGATAGGGTTGAATGGGTGTGTTTGGAAAAAATAATGGAGAAATTGGGCTTTAATTCTAGATGGAAGGGTCTCATGATGCAATGTATATCCTTTGTTTCCTATTCTGTTTGTATCGATGGGTGTCCCCGAGGCAATATCACCCCTACATAGGGCTTATGCCAAGGAGATCCTCTTTCTCCGTATCTTTTTTTTTTTTTTTTTTTTTTGATATGTGTAGAAGGTCTCTCTACTTTAATCAAAAAATCAGTTCAGGCTAGGGATATAGAGGGGGTCGCTATTTGTCAAGATGCCTCTAGTCTTTCCCATTTATTTTTTTAGATGATAGCTTAATCTTCTGTAAGGCTTCTCTGGAGGAATGTAATTCTTTGCAACGTGTTTTGAAAGTGTATGAAGAAGCATTTGGTTAGCAATTGAATAGGTAAAAGACATCATTATTTTTCAACAGCAATACTGATAGAAGTATTCAAATTGAAATTAAGAAAAGGTTCGGAGCTCAAATTATCAAACAACATGAAAAGTATCTTGGTCTTCCTTCATTGTTTGGACGAAATAGAAAAATACTTTTAATGAGATTAAGGAAAAATTGGCTAAAAAGCTTTCTGAGTGGAAGGAGAAATTATTATCAAAGACTGGCAAAGATGTTTTGATTAAGGCAATTGCACAAGCTATTCCAACGTATAGTATGAGCTGTTTTAAAATTCCTGATTCCCTTTGTGATGAATTCACTAGCATGATTTGAAATTTTTGGTGGGGATTCTTGCTCAATCCCAAGTGCAGGAGATCGTAGCAATATAATTCTCGGAATACCTGGGTCGAACCACAAGAAGCAGGATAGATTCAAAGACAATATAATTAAACAAAAATTTTGGTAAAGAAGAAAAATACTTTTGCTTGGTGATTGTTACAAGATTAATAGTAAAAACTGATTCAAATCAATAATGTAAATATCAGGTCATCGGGGTGTTTCCCTATATCAATATGAAATTCTTTGTGATCTAAGAAATTATATATTTCAGAATTGATTGTTCTTATACAATTAAAAACTTATGATTTAGTTAAACTGAGACAATTCAAGAACACATGATAACTTCGATTAATAATGCGATTAGAAAAGTTTTCAGAAAAACTCATTCACTTTAAAACCTGATTTCTATTTGAAACTACAAGAAATTCATCTAAACAATAAGAAAAACATGATTGAACTTATTGAAAGCGTGGAAGAACTAATACATCAAAAGAAATCTAATTGAACAATCAAATATGTTGTTGATAAAATCCTAGAAAGAACCACATTGAATATTCATACCGTATAGAAGAAACATAACCCCTAGCCCTAACAAAGTGTTTAGGCTGCCATTAGAGAAAGGAAAATACAAGTTTTTTTCTCTACCCAAAATTCGTTCTCACAGCTTCCCTTCAAAACCCTAATGTCTAAGTGTCCAAAGAAAATAAAAATTTTACTATTTTAATTTTCGTCCAGGTTTACAGCAGTAACTTGTGAGTTAATTTTGGCCTTCAAAAATTGAGAATTTCGAAAAACTCAAAACTGAAAAGTTATAGATATTTAAGTCACAGTTCCAACCCATCCAGCCTTGTGTCAATTGGATTTTCGAGGAGAGTGATACGCCCAAAATACTGATCAGTGCTCAAATCAGATTTTTTCTTTTCAGATTCTGCCACTTTGATTTCTTTCCTTTTTTGAAGCTTCCAATTATAGTAGATGATCCAAGCACTCCAGCTGCACCTCCTTAGACATTTAAGCATGGTCCTTTAGCTCCACTTTAATTCTAGTTTGGCCTCCATTCTCTCACAAATTCTTGTAAACTCATCTTTCTCACATGATTTCCTGAAATTAGAAAATTACACACAATAAATAGCATAGTAATAGGGAGATAACGCTCACAAAAATATATAACAAGTATACATTTTAGGGCATTATCATGGGACAAAAACATGATGAAAAGAAAATGGCATGGTTGAGTTGGAAAAAATTGTGTGTCCCTAAATCATGTGGTGGGATGGGTTTTAAACTTTTGAAACCTTTTAATTTGGCTTAGTTAGTGAAGCAAGGATGGCAATTACAACATGGTCAAAATTCTCGTGTATAGGGTCTTCAAGGCAAGATATTTTCCTGAATGTGATTTCATTAATGCTTCACTAGGTTGGAAACCATCATATATTTGGAGGAGTCTAGTTGCTGCTCAAGAAGTTGTGAGGAAAGGGATGAGGTGATGTGTGGGGAATGGACAGAGTACACAGGTTTGGGATGATAAATGGATTCCAAATTCACCTTCATACTCGGTTATTTCTCCTAGAGTTTCTCTCCCACAAATGTCTTTGGTGAGTGATCTTATTAATGTGGATAGAAAATCTTGGAATATGGATTTGCTTAAATAGGTTTTTCTACCATTTGAAATGGAGAATATTGGAGGAATTCCAATGAGTATTTGGTTACCTAAAGAGAAGTAGATATGGGCTAAAATGTCTAATGGATTTTTTTTTTTTTTTTTGGTAGGAGTGCTTATAAGATTGCTTTGGAGCTGGATAAACATGATGATAGGGGCTCTATATCTGATGAAAGTCACTTGAGATCTTTTGGAAAAAACTTTAGAAGGTGAAAGTCCCTCATAAAGTCAAACACTTTGTGTGGAGAGTTGCAAAGGATATTTTACCAACAAAAGCAAATTTAGTTCATAGGCATGTATTGGGGGATGACACGTGTGAGGAGTGTGGCATAAATTCTTTGTTTCATCTGTCTTGGGAATGCCCAAAAACCCGTGAGAATTGGCTGGCTTCAAAACTCTTTCATTCTATATGATCATTACATTTTCGAAGCTTCATGGATTTATTATGGTTTGTATTAATGGAGGAAAGGTGGCAAGATGAAGATTCAGCTTTGGCCATTACTTTGGTGTGGGCGCTTTGGACTAACATGAATGATATTCGCCATGGTCAAAGCTGAATCTATTTTTCATTGGTGTACAGAGTATCTTGATGAGTATTGGGCTGCCACAGCTATTCCAATTAAATATAATCAGCCTTTGGAGTCGAGAGGGGTGCCTCTAGTTGATTTAGTCTATAAGGTTAATGTGGATGGGGCAGTTTTCTCAAGTCAAAAACAAGCTGGGATCAGTGTGATTATAAGAGATAGTCAAGGAAATTTCATTGCTGGTTTAAACAAGAAGTTGTACACACCTTTGGGAGCCATTGAAGCCAAAGCCAAAGCTTTTGAAGAGGGTATAGTTTTTGCAGGTGATGTAGGCATTTAGAACTTTGTGGTGGAGGATGAATGTTTGGCTATTGTTTAGGCTCTTCGTGATGTTTCTCCAGCACCTTCGTCAATTGTTCCTCTAGTATATGGAATGAGCTACAACCTATGGATCACAATGTGTAAATTTTTCCCATGTTCGACAGCAAGGTAATAGGTCTACCCATCTTTTAGCTAAAAATGCTTTAGGAATTGATGATTATGTTGCTTGGATTGAAGAGAGTTCTTGTTTTCTTGAACGAGCTCTTCTACATGATGTATTATCATTATCTGTTTGTGTTTAATGAAGTTTATGTTTTTTATCAAAAAAATAGAATAAAAATAAATAAATTTAGATGCATTGATTGTTTTCAAATGGTTGTGTACAGCTAATTCCACAGGTTTTTAGTATAGGATTAAGCGTGGCACAGCAAGCAATAAGGCATTGACTCTCATTTATAAGACCTATTCAGTCCAAAGAAAACTGTAAAATTAAAGCAATTCATTTTTTTTTTTACTTTTTTTTATAAAGAAGCAATTCATTAATTTTAGAGTCTTGGAAAATGGAAAGCTACCAACCCCCCCCCCCCTTTCTTTTTCTATCTAACCCAAATATTTGTATTTATCCCATAATCTAGGATTAATAAGCAAGAAAAAATAAATAAAGATTAATACAAGTTATATATTGTTTACTGCCAAAAAAATTGTTATATATTGTCATCTATAATCTATATATATATATATAAAACCGAAGCTTTTGAAGCTTCTACAATTTTCCACGTCAGCATAATATTAAAATAATAATAATAATAATAATAAAACTTCTCTTAACCTAAACCCTAAACCCGATGCTCTACTTCTCTGTATTAAAAACCCGATGCTCTGCTTCTCCATATTAAATAAAAAACGACTAGAGAGGGAGATATAAAGAATAGAGAGCATTTGTGACCGTGAAATACAGAGATAGAAATCTGATAAGATGCAGAGAGTGTTGGAGAGAGAAACTTGAGGGAGGCTTCGTCACTACTATTAGACCGGTCTCCCTCCATCTTTCGGTTCCGCACAATTGTCGGTAGGTTTTATTTTCTGGGTTTTGTTTCTTCGCTCTCATGAGTTTAAGTTTCATGCTCTGTTCTATGAATCTATTTTGTTTTTTTATTTTTATTTATTTGGCTTGATATCTGGGTTATTAGACAAGAAGAGAAGGTAGTGGAGCAAACACAGGCCACGAAGGGAAAAGATATTTCAAATCCACAATGTTTTTACTCTCTCTCTCTCTCTCTCTGAATCTTTCTATTATTTGCCTTTTGTGTTTCAGTTTTTGATCTCAATTTCATATTCTAGGGTTTTTAGGTTTATTGTGTTTATGCGATCAAAATTTGGGCAATCGTGATTGATTTATAATCTGGGTTTACTTTAATTTGATTAAAAAATGGGAAATTTCGTTGTTTTTGTTGGGCAATCTGGGTTTTAATCTATGACTTATTATTTGATTTTTGTTTTCCTCCTTCCTGTTTTGATTTTCTTAGTCAAAGATATATTTACTATTACTAATTTCAATTTACGCTTAATTTCCGATTGTTACTAAGGGGTTTTGTGTTTTTTTTTTAGGCTAACTTTATAATCTACTTGATAATTAGATTGCTAAATAAATTATATTACTTGAAATTCATACAAAGTGTCAGATTGCTCGCTTGCTCATTTTTTCTTTGTTGCTTGCTGTCGTCTGCGCCTTCCATCGTTGATGTTTATCAACAAAGGTTTGATACTTTCTTCTACCTTTTTATTTTTATTTTGTTCATCTCTACCCATTCACTGGGGTTTCTCATTTTTGTACTACTGTTTGTCTCTAAGTTATGGACTTCTTTCATTGTAATTTTGGATGGTTTCCTGTATTTGCTACAAACCTTGATAGGTATTGCTTAATGAAAAGTTATGTCTCATATATGTCTCCATGGCCATTGCTGTTGCACATGGAGGGGTAAGTCCATATGACTTCAACCTTTTGTTTTCTTTTTTATCTATGATATTTAGTTATTTATTTATTTATTTTGTTTTGATGAGTTATTGTCCTTTCAAGTTTCTTAGAAATCACTCACAAGCCAACAGAATTCTTTCAATCATGATATTCCATCGGCTAATAATGGTATGGGGTAAAGGCCTTTATTAACGTCTTTCAGCACTGCTCAACAAGTGAAATGGAGAAATTCTTATGCATTTGTTGGGCAATTTGGAAAACAGAAATAGTTGGGTACATGTGGGGTGTGGGGAAATGATAGATTTTACTACTTCGTAAGTGATAGATTTTATTGGTTTGGTATGTAATTTATACCATGATATTGATTTTTTTTTTTTTTTTCATATTAGGGAAGTTATTAATAGTTTTCCCGTGCATCGCACGGGTTAGCGACTAGTAATCTATAAAACTAAAAACATTTGACTTTTGGTTTACCTCATAATATTTCACTACATAAAATTTTGATGCCCCACAATTTTATACATCAATATTCTAAAATATATTTTTAATTGAGTTTAAATTCCATTCTATATTTATATCATCAATTACAATCATTCAACGTCATATATTTTTAAATTTCTAGAATAGATATTTCCATCTATAAAGAATAGATATTTCCATATATTAATAACAATATCTATTAATACACAATCATACAAAAGGGTTTGGCTTACATCTAATACTTTTTTAACTGGACATGTCTTTTTATTTTAAATATACAATGACAAGTGGTAGTGGGTTTTAATCTCCACATTTTATTTAGTTTGTGGATAATGTGGCAGTTTCTCATTAAAATAAAAGGAGATTATAGTTAAAAAAAGTACTAGAGATAAGCCAAACCCCATACAAAATATCTATTAATAATTATCATAATTATATATTAATAAATATCAATTAATTATTATGACATTAATAATCATCATAAATTCATAATAAATATCTGTAAAAAAAAAAATCATAATAAATACCTTTTAATAATTACCATAATTGAAAGCTCAAATAGTGTGAAAACACTATTGCTTGTTTAGACCCCTAAATTAAAACTTACAGCTAAATTGCTATTACCCTACTTAACTAAGTGTGGAATAAGATTAAGTGTAACACAATGAAACCGGAACAACTCTCTAAAGCATAAGAAAGTACTATAAGCAATAAAAGTAAAGGTTAAAGAGTACAGGAAGAAAGATGCAAACACAAGATAACACCGAGACGTGTTATAGAAGAGGAAACCGAAATACTCGACAAAAAAACTCTTCATAGCCCTCCAAGTTGAATCAATCCACTAGTGAATAAAGTTGGAGTACAAGGATATCAAAAAGACCCTTCAAACCTAATATACCCAATGAACTTAAACCCTCCAAATTTCAGCTACCAACAAACTTCACCAAGCTAT
This sequence comes from Quercus variabilis, assembly GCA_030445155.1. NCBI lineage: Eukaryota > Viridiplantae > Streptophyta > Magnoliopsida > Fagales > Fagaceae > Quercus > Quercus variabilis. The sequence continues at coordinate 54,426,100 of CP129447.1, read as the reverse complement.
GTCTTCAATAGTTATCCGGATCCTACAATTAGCTCCAAATTGCATCTGTCAATCAATGGCTTCTTCCAATGCTTCCCACATGCACTAAAACTTCTCTCAACAGTCAGATTGGGTGAGGTAAGTGTTTGGGCTAAGAACCTCTCAAGGATTTGTAGTTGGAGAGGTAGGAGTAGAGGAAGATTAAGAAAAATAGTATAGATGATTGTGGGTTTACAATCTCTAACTCGCAAGTGTATTTCTAGGGTTTTCTCTCTAAAAGTCTCCTTACAATTTCGTGGGTAATATGAGCTTATATAGTGTTGGTAAAAAAATGAGAAAAGCACTCTTTAAAAAGCTCCAAGCATTGGTCCTTTTGGCTTTCAGCATGTGATTCTCATATGGCCTTTCATAGATCGTCCACTCACGAGCCAGTTGTGAGTAAGTTGCGAACTTCACTGTCTTCACAATTCTTCACCAAAATCTCACACTCAACCCTTACATTAAATCCTACAAACATATAAGGAAATGATTGAACAAAAATATAGTCAAATTTGATACGAAATAAAAGCCAACAAAAACATAGTTGTAAATCACAACTTTACAATAATTATCAAATTTCATTTTTACACCATGCACCCTTTGTGCGATGGTCACTCTATAAGTATAAGTGCTTATGGGATGTAGGGTGTAGAGACCAAGAGTTGAGATTCAAGTCTCTAGAAGGGAGCTTCACACACATATACACTTAGATTATACTAGAGTAGAATTTCTATCTTGTATTAAACAAAATTTTTTTTTTTTCAGAAAAAAAAAAGTGTGTTTTTGGGAGGGGGTGTATAATCGTACTTTAGAATGTTATGCCTTGCATAGCTTGTTAACCTTTCTTTTCTTTTCTTTTCTTTTTTTCTTTTTTTTCTTTTTTTTTTTTTTTTTTTTTTTTTTTGAGAAAAAATGTTGTTAACTAGTATGATTATATATCACTATTGAGGTACAATTTTTTCACTTATGCCACTTGCCCCAATCCTATTTAATCACATTTATTTATTCACCAAAAAATACCAAAATATCACCCATAAATTATTTTGAGCCTCCGTGAATATTTCTCATCCCATTGGCCCACAAATATTTCCTATCTCATTATCTAAATTGGGCCACGATAAAAACCATCGAAAAATCCCAAAAACTAATATCTTATCCAATTTCATTATCATTATTTAGTTAAGCCCAAAAGGCCAATGCACACATCTCATTCTTTTTAAAGCCCAAGACTACTACTTATGCTTGACAATATTTCAAAAGCCTATGATTCAAGTTCATGGTAAAACAATTTTATCAATGGAATTAAAATCCATAATCAAAACCCATGGTTTAAACCCATGGTTATTTTATCAATGGAATTCAAATTCCATAATCAAAGCTCATGGTTCAAGCTCATGGAAAATTATTTATAAAAGCACAATTCACATTGGCAATATATCAAAAGCCCAATTCTCATTGGCAACATCAAAATCCCAATTCTCATTAGCGATATCAAAAGCCCAATTCTCATTGGCAACATCAAAAGCCCAATTTATGTTGACACTATTTAAAGCCCAAGCTAACTACTTGGCACTATTATATCAAAAGGCCAAGGTTATTAATACTTGGCAAAATAATATATTATAAGTATTTCATTTCAAAGTCGAATGATGAGCAATGCTTTAAGTTCTAAAAATTATTACTATAATATTACAAGCCCATGGAATCTATGGCAATTATCTATTCTCAAAACCCATGGCAATTATCGTATAAAAGTTCATGGAAAGTTATGATTTATCTTAAACTCATAATATTTATTTATTTCATACCATATTATAAACTCATGGAAATTTTATAAGAACACATGGTCACTATTTATCTTATATCACAACATTTATCTATATATATATATATATATATATCTCTCTCTCTAAAAGCTTAAGTGTAACATTTATTGTTGCTACACTCCAGTCAAGCCACATTAGCATCCACATCATTATCATTTTTCTTTCCAATTTTCTTATAATTTTTTTAAATATTTACTCTTTTTTTTAATATTTACGCTTTCTCTAACCTTTCTCTATCCCTTACCCTTGCATCTCCCCACTACCCTCTATCTTACCTTTTCATCTCCCCACTACCCTCTACCTTAATATCACTCTTCATTTTTCCCTTCATCTTCCTTTTTCTTTTCTTTTTTTGTCCTTTCTTATTCACACACTCTTACTTTAAATTTTTCATTCTCTCTTCCATTCTTTACATACTTTTCCCTCACAAAAAAAGGCTCTCTCTCTCTCTCTCTCCCTCTCTCTCTCTCTCTCTCTCTCTCTCTCTCTCTCTCTCTATTTTTTTGTGAATTTTTTATTTTTCTTGCACCTCTGCTTTAGGTTGATAATTGTTGTATTCTTTAGAACTTTATATTGAGCTGATGTGATTTAGTTTTGTGATTTAAGTTTTTTTCTCTCTTTAATTTTAATTTTATTACATGTGTTTTTCTTTAAATTCTTAGTTTGGATTGCTTTGAATTCACCTATTTAGTTGTTCTATATATGTTATTATTGTACAACATGACATTTGTTCTATGAAATTCCTTTAGACTTGATACATTATCTTTTCATTCGATTTTTTTTTCTCTCCTCATGTGCAATGATTGACTTCTAACAAAAAACTATTCTATTTATATATTTAGAAATCTATTTCTTTCTAATTCCAACCGTTTAAATTTTTTATGGGCCATGGATTCTATTGGGCAATTAATATGAAAAATAAAATAAAAGTAAAATAAATTCCGCAATAATTTGCTTTATAGGGATCGAATCCTCTAAGTTATACATTGTTCCTTAAAAGTAGTGTGAGAGAAATGAATGTTTGGTCTGTCTATGTAACTAATGTTTCTAATCTTTTGAAAGTTTGTGAAGCATATACCCTACTAATTAGACCATCTAAATCATTGTTGAGGGTCTTTTTTGTGGAACCTGAATAGAAGGAAGAAAGCCCAACCCAGCAACACGGGCAGCAAAGAAATGGCAAGCATAAAGAGTAGTGGATTGAGGGCAGGCCCACAAACCCCAAGGATGAATATGAAGTAATTGGGCCGGGGAAGCCCAATGAAGTTAGTAAAAGCCCATGGGAATTCAAAGTTAGGAAAAGGGCCGAGGAAGCCCAAGACAAGCAAATGGGCCGAGGATGCCCAAGAGAAAACAAAAGGGACACAGGAGCCCATAAGTAAGAAAACCCATGGTCATGCTAAGCAATTAGGGAAAGAATAAGCGGCAGGCCTAAAAAGGCCTGGCAAGATCAAGTCTTTACTGCAGGAATGACAAAGTAATATGGCAGGACATAATGGCAATCAAGAAATAGGCTGGAAGAAATGTGAAGTCCAGTATCAAATGAAGCCCAGCCCCTAAGGGGAGCAAGGAATTATAAAACAGCCCACATAAAAGGATGAAGAAGGGCGGCAGACTGTGCAAGCAGGTCTCCAGACCGCGGCAAACGCATGAGCAATAGGCAAATTTTTGATATACATGAAAGGGAAGCACGCGCAAGGCCCAAGCACCACCAGCCTATACCCAACCAATATGGGACGTGGTGGGGTCATTGGTCAGATGCAAGGCGATATGGTTTGGTGATGGGAAGAGGGGAAAAGACCTATTCTATAGCTCCTGCTCAAGCTCTTTTAGGGGTACGTCCTGCTGGAATGACAAACCACCCAAAAGAAGCAAGGTTGAGGAGGAACCGTTAAATGCATGCCATGAGGGATAGAGAGAGAAAGCACCTACACCGTGGCAGGAAAGGATGTCACAGCAGACTAATGAATAAAACAACCTGCCTTTGTCTGGTAAAGGGGAGTGGCACACAAACGAACCCTTAGTGGTCGGCAAGTACACCCAGACCAAACAAAGGTGGTTAAGGGGCAAAATAGTAAAATCTAGTCACGACAGGCACTATAAGAAAACCCTTGCCATGCCTAGAAAAGGGGATCAAAAAACAGGGGAAGATCACGAAATAAAATAGAAAGAAAGTAAAAACAAGGGGAAAGAAAAAGATAAGAGAGAAAACAGAAAACGAAGAGAGTTAATACGGTGGGCATGCACCAGTAGGTCGATTTCCCTCTCTCCCTCTCAAAATCCTACTCTCTTCCAAAAAGTAAAAAGGATTCCTTTGGGCATTAACCATTCAGGATGGTTCCCTCAAAGCCATTAATCCCCACGGCAAGGTCTTTTCCTGGGAGGTTAACAGTATTGAGAGGAAGCGTTCTTCCTCTTTGGTTTTTTGCTTCTGCGGACCAAACTTGACTTAATTCATATTTATTCTTGATTAACTCATATTGTCACTTACTCCTTTATCTTCTTTGTAAAAGTCATTATTATCATTGTGATTATGTTTCGTAAATAGGGATTATTTGGTCATTTTTTATTAAAAAGTCAGAGGACTCTGTTTTGTTGTTATTATATTTGTCTGCCATAACTCATCTGAAATAGCTCTGCCTGCCATAAGCACACTCCTGGCAAACGAGGCATGGTTTATGCACAAGCCGGCCCAAATTGAGTTACAGTTAGACCGGTCCTAACTCTCTTACCTAGAATACTCGGGCCCACTACCGCAGGAGGTAGCCCAGCCCAACGCACAGCACAAAAAAGGCTCCTACAATCATTTGAATTAAAAATCAATTATAACATAAGGAACAAAGGGGTCATAATGCATTCATGTTCTCCTCATATCATGATAAATCTAAGTAGTTGAATAGCATTGTTGTTTAATTTACCAATACTACATATTTTTTCCTAAAAGCTGCATATCATCGATCGTTACACCAAATGGATATTTCAGAGTTCATTTGCATGATTACTTTGCTATGTGGTGAGTTGAAACATTGTTGGGTAATGATATACATTAGATTGTATGTATAGCCTCTTGACTTGCAAAGACTAAGTACTGATTTATGCTAAGTTTTGTTATTGGTATTCTTTAGAGCTATAATGGTTGATAGGTCTAATGAGGCTTCATTAATTTATGCGAGGCTTCAATTTCACCCAAATGACAAGCAATAAAACAAGACAATTCATATTCAGCTTTCAAGTTTCTATTAAAAAAAAAGTGCTTAGATTTTTTTTGTAACCACCAATTTGCTTTGTTAACTCAACATCATAAAGTAACTTTAATTTAGTTATATGGATAGAGTTTATCATTTTTCATGTTGCAAAAATATATATATATATATATATATATATTCAAGCTAATATCTATAGCACTACTATAATTGACCATTTAAATTCATCCATATCCTCCATATCATTAAATTATTAATATTTTCTCATTTTTTAATTTTTAAAAAATTAACCATATAATGTTTTAATTAAATACAAATAAATAAAAATTTCCTTATAAAATCGTACTCATTTTTTTTAACATTTACACTTTTTTCAACATTTCTCATTCCTTTCAATTTTTCATCTCCCCACAACCATCTACCTTAATATCACTCTTCATCTTTACCTTTATCTTCATCTATTTTGTTTCTTCTTACTCCTATCCTCTTATTATAAATTTTTCATTATCTTTTCTATTCTAAATTTTTATGCATAATTTTCCCTCACAAAAAAGGTTATTTATCTCTCTCAATTTTTTGGTGGACTTTTTATTTTTCTTGCATCTCTGCTTTAGGTTATTAATTTTTTGTATTTTTAAGAACTCTACTTTGAGTTGATGCAATTTAGTTTTGTGTTTTAAGTTTTTTTTTTTATTTTTTGTTATCCTTGATTGTTAAATGTTATCCTATTGCATTATAAAGAATATAATATTATTCTAATACATAGCATAATTTGCATAATTTTACCATATAAGAATTTTAAATAAGTTACATAGACAAAGTAAAACAATTATATATATATGAGATAACTCTAAAAAAATTATCATGCGCAACGTGCAGGTATGCGACTAGTAATTTTTATTTCCAAAACTCATGGTAATTATTCACCTTACAAGCCTATTATAATTATCTATAATAAAAAAAATAAAAAATAAAAACCCATGAGAATATCACATTATTCCATTATGGTGGTTGTTACCAAATTTTATTTGAAACTCATGAATATTGCCTTTATTAAAACCCATAGTAAATATTATTCAAAAGAAACATTTGAGGTTACTACTTAAAAGCCCCAAAGAAAATATCATTTACAAAATAATCCATGGCAAAAATTATGAGAAACTATACAAATTGTTATTTAAAGCCCATGGAAATTAATACCCAAAACCTATCAAAAATATTTATTAAAACTCATGAATACATTTCATTTTTACTAACAACTAAAGCCCATGTGGAATAAAAATCCATGGCAATATATGATAGTTTTGTCCATTTGGAGGGATTACAATGAAAAAGCAAAAGGATAGGCCTAAGTGGAGAGAACCACCAAGTCAACAGCCCACCAAAATACTCAGCCCTCATGGCCAAACCCAAACTGAAATATCAATGAAAACAGCCCATTGTACAAACTAACCCAATTGGAGAACTCCTTTCAGTTCTACCTTTCACTGGAGAGCACCTAAAGAAGCAACTAAGCTCCCAAACCAAATTAAGAGCTGGTCACCTATCCCATCAACCTCCCTACCACTGCCAACTCTGACGTGAATAGTACCAGAGGCTGGGCTGACACCAAAAACCTGAAATGCAATAAATAGCCTTATTTTCCAAGTTTTGGTCACAACTCAAGGAAGCCATAACCAAGACCTCCAAACTCATGGAATCCTCAACTAGATAGTGTATTTTATTACTAAAAATGTATGTAATTGATTCATGAACTAAGCCCATGAATCCCAAAAGGGGAAAATTAGGGAAAAGTGGTTTGGAGGGCATAAGAGGGTGTCCAACAGAAGCTCATAGCAAAGGTATCAATGGTTGACACCTTGCTTGGAGTGTCAACCAACCCTCTTGAGCTCTAATCCTAGTTGCAGCAAGCAAGATCTCTAGTCCTCATATATGCTCTAATCCTATTGGACGAAATTAAGCTCCAAATCCCAGCATTTAATGCCTAGATTAGAAGCATCTCAACCTCCAGTTGTATTACCCAAATAAGCAAAACACTCTAAAAGCAAGTCTCACCATTTTGGGTCAAATATCAAAGGAGATATTCTGAGATTTTGCTACTGTCAAACCTGGTCCCTTCTAAATTTTTTGCTAATCAATCCCTTAAGCTTCACTATAAAAGGAACTATCATCAATTCATCAAAGGGGACAAGAGCTCCTCATAAAATTCCCCACCTATCATGCTATTTTCAGCTCATAAATCAATCTTTTAGTTCATAAATCAGCTTTTGATCCATAAATAACCATGTACATTTACCCATAAACATCCCATTCCATATCCTCAGAAAATCTCAGCGCCTTAAAATAGTCATAAACAGCCCTTCTTTACACCATACCCAAAAATGGCTAAACACCACTTCATCTCTCTTTCATTTTTTCATATATTCTCTCATACTTTCCATAAAGTTATTTTCATCACTTATTATACACACACATTCATCATTATGGGCATGATTAGCACATAGAGATCTTAGTTAAACATTTGCAGCACTAGATGGACACTCTTTCTCTCCCTTCATTACATCCTAATTTCTCCTCTTTTACTTATAATTATAGCCTTTAATCCTTGTTCATTACTATTATATTGAAGGCCATAATGCCTTGGATTAGATGAAAGTTTTCCCTAATGTTGATTTAATAATATTGAGAAAAATATATGATTTTTATCATATAAACACATTTAATAACTTATCAGACGTTACCGCTAGAGGTCTGTCATATTCACCACTGGACCATTTTTCCTCTTGTGTACTTGTTATAATGGGCCCACTTTTATATTAACCGACTATGGAGGATGTTGGGTTAAAATGAATTGACCCCTTGCAAATTAATTAATTACCTAAGTTAATTAATTTGTCAAATTACATGCAATAATGTGATAGCATAAGCAAATCACAAAATAACTAAATGCAGGGGAAATTAAATTTGACATAGGTGATTTGTTTATGAATGAGGAAGACCACCGAGGCGAAACCCCATCGGGTGAATTTAAGATCACCACTTCTAAGAATCCACTATTATCAGTCACAAGCGGTTAAATATATAAAGAATCTTACCGAACCCTTTCGCCTATCCTAAAATACTAACTTACAGTTGAACCCTTACCCCAATACCTAATTGGACTTGTATTGTAGCGGCAATCTCTCCATTCAATGCACGAATCCTAGTACGTGACTAACCAATGATGCATAGATCCAAGTACGTGACTAACACCAGCAACTTGAAGAAGATGTTGGCTGCAAAGTTCTTTAGTTCATCAACAATGAAGATCAGGAAGCTCATTTGTTACAAAACCCTATGGTGCAAAGATGCAGCATCTTCTTTAGAGAAAATAATGAAATATGTCACTTTTTGCATTAGGTCACTCAATGCATGTATTATTGTTGCATCACCTCATGGCGGCCCTTAAAATAATCCTTATATATGTCTAAAGTTATGAGAAAAGAAATCCTATACAAATATTTCAACATGGCCCAAAAATCAGATCTGGAAATTCTGATTTCATAGATCTCAACAGATTCAGCTTTTGTCAAGCTTTGTTCTTAAATCTCAATAGATACTGTTTCTGTTGAGGTATCTGTCAAGCTTTAATAAACAGCTCTTCTTCACTTTTTTCTTGGTCAAATCTTCATGGATTTAACACTTGACTTGAACAACATGTTTCTTGAAGTCTTAAACCCAACCTAGATCTACTCAAATACAAGTAAAGTGCATTTTGTCAAAAAATTAGCCAATTACATAAAATTTGTCCCTAACAGAGGAAATGCATAATTTTTACTATGCGAATACATTTATTAATTTTCCAAATATCTATTGTTGGACATGTCTCATGTTTGCCACTAGACGTTTTTTTAAGCACTTAATGTGGTGGGCCATCCTTTATAATTGCTTATCTTTGTAGGAGGTATATTTGGGGGCTTATTATAATCTTTGTTAGATGCAACCTGGACCTTGAGCAAAAATGAGTCTTTCACACTTCACCAATAGCCATTGGGCCATATTCCAAGCCCAAAGTCGAGTCTCAATATCATATAGGCAATCCAAAAACACCCCCGACAATCACTCAATTACTTAATATTTTCAATTTACCTATTAAGGTAAAAACACCAATCCCTATACTTTGGTCATATTTTCAATTTGGTTTTTTAAGTTTTCATTACTATCATTTTGTTTCTTATATTTTTAAACTTATTGTCATTTTAATCTCTACCACCATCTCACCCGCAGAAATGCTATTACTAGCAATGCTATAACTTAGTCACGTAGTTGTTTCATAAGTAAAATGACAAAAATAACCAAAATAACAAGAAATTTAAAAAAAAGGCACCAATTTGGTTCTCATATCCTTACAATTGCCATTTTACAAATTTTACATTTAGATTCTCAACATTTAATACATTTATTTTTTTAAAATCTTATAAAATAAAAATAAAATAAAATAAAAACTAGAATCTTGAATAATTTATAAATAGAAAAAAGATCCAATTAATTCCCAAAGAAAAATACTAAAGTCACAAATTTTGTTTATAAATTGTTGATGGGGTGAGTGGTTATTGGTAATTAAAAACAAGATAATCAATTTTCGTCGTAGGCCCCAAATGCATCAAACCACCTTGGTTCTCATATGAGAATGGGTAAAAATTTGCAATATCAATATTTTATAAAAATATTATAAAATAGTTTGTTAGCAAATGAGAACGACAGCAAGTGTTCCTGCAAATTCTGGAGATACCAAATACCACCATTCATAGTACATAGATTAGTACGGTTGTCCAAACTATGAAATTACCGAAACATTATACATCAAAAAAAAAAATTACCGAAACATTAGGCTATGAGATACGGATAGATACAATTCATCAAAAAAAGAGATACGGATAGATACCATCACCATGAGACGGATAGACACCCACACAGAATATTATGGATTAGACAGCCTTCCTAGATTCTAAATTCGGTTATGAATAAACAGAATATAGTTGCAACCAACTGTCACATTGTACATTCTTAGCGAGTCAAATTTTTTTTTTTCCTAAATATGGCTTCTGAGATTCCCATAGTTCTTATATATGTGGTTGTTTTAACTGTAAGATGCCTGATTGAATCGCTCTGTGGCTGGTACTGGATATTGGAAGGCCTAGATAGTTGGGTCTTTCAGACATTGGCTTAGTTGAACCAATTTGCTGGTGGTGATAACAAGAAGCAAAACATGACTCTGACTCCAAATATGACAGACGAAGAGGCAGCAAGGCAGAAGGCAATCAATGATTGGCTTCCGGTCACTGCCTCTAGGACTGCCAAATGGTGGTACTCGGCTTTCCACAATGTCACCGCCATGGTCGGTGCCGGTGTTCTCAGTCTGCCTTATGCCATGTCACATCTAGGATGGTATGTATGTCTTCTTTTTCTTTTCATCTCTAATCAGTATTTGGTTTCTAAGAAAAAAAATCGTGTTTGTCTGATAATAAACATGGTGAATACGGATATGGAAAAGCTTGTTTTGTATCTAATTAGTATTTGGATAGTATCTGATTGGATTAAGATCTTCTAGAATTCCTGTGGTACTCTGCCACATAGAGTTCTCTTTATCTAACTCTTCAATTTGAATTAAATGGTTGGGATTATGTCATATCATTAATTCACTAATAAAATACTTAAAATAACAGTGCCACTCCAGCTTCACCGTTGTCATGAATTGCAATGCGCAAGGGAACCAAGCTTGTCCGAGCAAGCATGAATCCACATATGACATCGTAGGGTAGGGGATCAGAAATCGAAAGAGATATGGAGGTGACAACGTTGGGAAATTTATGCATGGAAATAGTGCTAAATGTTCCCCAAAAACGCAGCCCATCGCAAGCCTATATCTCTAAGACCCAACACAACTCAGTTGTAATCTTATAAATTCAATCATAAACCTTAATAGTAATTTGTTTTCTTCTGATAGCAGCCTTTGTTTGTAAACTTACTTTACTCATTCAAGCCAATTTTGAAAATTGCCTAGAGCTTTCCGCCGGCAGTGCGAGAGTTTGCAATCTATTTTAGGTTTTAGATTTGAGTTTTTTGTTTTTCATTTTATAAAGAAAATACTAAAATGAATTACTAATAAACTCAAAATCTGATGAGGTTATTAATTGCTGATTTGTCAATATTATTTTAAGAATTTTATTAGTGAATTAATGATATGGTATCAAACTATTTAATTCAAAATAAAGATGAAAAGATAAAAAGAACTCTACGTGATAAAGTACCCTAGGAATAGTATTTGGTTTGTAGGGTCTGTGCTATGTTTGTCTCATAAACAGGGTAGATGGTACTTTTCTTTCATATTTAATTAGTATATTTTTATGGTATTTCATTTTTAGCAAAAAAATATATATATGGTCCATCTCAATTAATTTGTTGAGAATCCATAATAAACCTTAAAATTTTGAGATTAAACTTTGGCTGTTGTAATTGTTATAGTATTTCATTCTTGGGTTCTGCACAAATTGTCACAAAAACACAATTATTTATGACTTTATAGGTAGAATAATTATGAAGTGTGCCTTTTTTAAAAAAAAAAAAAAACAATTCTTTTAAAAGATGTCCTTAAAAATTTTAGTTTTATTTGGATGAATATCTATACAATGTTTTAGAAACAAAATACTTGTAACTTGTACCTTCAATTCTTCTTTTTTTCCTGTCCTTTCGTTTTTCCTAATGTTTGAAGGGTTAAAACTTTGCAAGGGATTGTTCAATAGAATATTTGAATTGGTAAAGGTTTTATTTTCCTCTATTCTGTTAATCATAATGTTAGATAGGTGTTTACGTTCCAGATCATTTTTGGGTATGGGCCGTTTGGTAACGTTATTTGTATTTTTTAGAAATACTAGTGATAGAGAAAATGTGTAGAAATACGTGTAACATTGTTTAAAAACTGAAAAGCATTGCTTAAACTACCATACCAAAAACACTTAAAATTAATGAAAGTTTTGCTTCTGTTTTCAACAGAACAGATCGGTAGTTTGTTAATAAATAGTTCTGACCAAATCATTTTTTTTTTTTTCTTTTTTGGAATAATAGGGGACCCGGTGTCACTGTCCTTATTTTGTCATGGATCATCACCTTCTACACTCTATGGCAAATGGTTGAGATGCACGAAATGGTTCCGGGTAAGCGTTTTGATAGGTACCATGAGCTTGGTCAGCAAGCCTTTGGTGAAAAGCTTGGACTATGGATTGTGGTGCCTCAACAGCTCGTTGTTGAAATTAGTGTAGACATTGTGTACATGGTCACTGGAGGGAGATCATTGAAGAAGTTCCATGACATAGTTTGCCCCAATTGCAAATCTATCAGGACCACTTACTTCATCATGATTTTCGCTTCTGTGCACTTTGTTCTGTCTCATCTCCCCAGCTTCAACTCTATTTCCGGTGTCTCACTGTCTGCGGCAGTCATGTCCTTAGCGTAATATACAAGCTACCCATGTTAACATTACCTGAAAAATCTATGTACAACATTGAAACTTTTAGATTAATGTATTTTTCTTCAACCCCTTTTGGGGGGTTGTTTTTGTAGTTACTCAACTATTGCTTGGACAGCTTCTGCTGCAAAGGGTGTTCGACCAGATGTGGACTACGGTTACTCAGCCAAAAGCGCATCTGGAAAAACTTTTAACGTTTTCACCGCCTTGGGTGATGTAGCATTTGCCTATGCTGGTCACAATGTGGTTTTGGAAATCCAAGCAACAATCCCTTCTACTCCAGAGAAACCCTCAAAGGTCCCCATGTGGAGAGGAGCGGTTGTTGCATATATCATTGTGGGCCTTTGCTACTTCCCTGTTGCTCTGATCGGGTACTGGGTGTTTGGAAATTCTGTTGAGGACAACATCCTCCTGTCACTAGAGAAACCTAATTGGCTTATTGCAACAGCTAACATGTTTGTTGTTATCCATGTCATTGGAAGCTACCAGGTGCGTTCCAACATTTCATGTTTGAATATTGCCAATTTTCTGTCAAAACTGAGTATTAACATCCTTTCCATTTGAAATTAATCTATTTCATTGTTCAGATTAAGTATTACAAGGCTAAAGGTGTCTCCAATACTAAGTCGTTTATAAATTTTAAATAACTGACAGTCTACACACTATTAGATCCCGAAAATAAAAACTTAACCAGGAAATCGAGAAGAGCATGTTCTCAAAAGTGATTGATAATATAACAGAGTTTGTTTTGTCAGTCATTATTATTAATCAAATCATTGTAAACCACAGATATTTGCTGTGCCAGTGTTTGACATGATAGAAACTTTTCTGGTGAAGAAATTGAAGTTCAGGCCATCTTTTATGCTCCGATTTATCCTTCGCAATGTATATGTTGGTATGTGTGCCTCTCTCAAATGAATTCCGATTGCGTGTTTCAATTGATAGTATTACTAATTGTGTAACTCGTAGCTTTTTTGCATGATAATTCATCTCTCTTTTTTTCTTTCATTCTTGGTTTTTTGACTGCAGCGTTTACAATGATGGTCGCGATATCAATCCCTTTCTTCGGTGGCCTCCTTGGTTTCTTTGGAGGACTTGTTATGGCTCCAACAACATACTACGTAAGCAAAGGATTCTTCTTTCCTTACTTAACCCTTCCAAAATACTACAATCTTAATTAAATGGACTGCTTATTCTTCATAGTTCATAGAAAATAATCCAATAGAATGCTAAAGTTTATGTTTTTTTTATCTTTGCAGCTCCCCTGCATCATGTGGCTTGTCATCTATAAACCCAAACCTTTCAGCATAACTTGGATAGCCAATTGGGTATGTTAAAAATTGCTTTATATATCATACCAAAAAGAATTATGTGTAATCTTTTGCCACTTTTTCTTATTTCTAAACATAATTTTGTTTTAACTTGCATTTCAGATCTCGATTGTGCTTGGTGTGGCATTGATGATTGTAGCACCTATTGGGGGACTAAGGACTATCATCCTTTCAGCCAAGGATTACGAGTTCTTCTCATGAACTAAATTGGCATTAGTTCCAATTTTCACCAAATTTCCCTGAACGTATTTGTCATTAATCGAATATTGATAACCAAAAACCAATGCTTCCACAACGACTACTGTGGACACCCCAAAAAAGAAAAATCTGGCCTAAGAAGAAAAAGCTTGTTTAGGGCTTTTTCTCCTTCCTCCTTCCTTTTTTTTTTTTTTTTTTTTTTTTTTAACATTGGGTCCTTAGCAACATGGGTCTTTGTGTGCATATGTTTATAGGGTGAGGTGTGTTTGAGTCTCTTTTTCTTATTTTTATTTTAGAAGTCGCCACCAATCATTGGATTTGTATTAAGTGTGATTTGTCACCTATTTGTCCAATTCTTTTTTAAGTTACCTAAGTAATTAAACCAATTTTAAGGGGTTTATTATTTGAGGTAAACCAAAATTCTCAAACCAAAGGTCTTGGACTCGGAAGTTCGGTTACGTTTGGAAAAGGTGTTAGGCGCCCTACACTGCCTATCCAAAGGATAGTACTTCATTTTAATTTAATTCTAGCATTATCTTTTTAGTGAAGAAATAAAATACTTGGTTTTTCTTTTTCTTTTTTTTCTGAAAAAGATTTTGTACAAACAATACATATACACATGTGAGTATTAATTTATTTATTTATAACATAGCATGTGAATATTTATTTCAATGATTTATTTACAAACAAAGTATGTGAAGTATATATATATATATATATATATACATAGCATGTCAGAAACATTTTACCACATTGCAAGAAATAATATATACAATAGTATGTGAATATTTATATACTATATATTTGACATGATTATTTACAACGTAAAAATAAAAGAGAGTGAGTAGGAAGAATAGCACCTTGTTGTCATTCACCATATTTTTCTCATTTTATCATGCAAAAAACACAACAGAAAGAAACATTAGTGCCAAGAAGGGAGGAAGCCATGTAAGCTTGATTGATACCTATTGGTTTAATGAAATTGAACCATAGGCACAAATCTCTAAAGATGCAATTCTAAGAAGAAATTTTTAAACAACAATGCTAGAAGAATTTAAAACTTACTAAAATGGAGATGTACAAATTATTTTGAAAAGATTTAAAAAAAGGATTTTTTTTGTAAAAGACTTAAAAATATTCTTTTGTTTTGATAGAAATGACCTTTTCTTTCTTCTTCTTCTTATTCTTCTTCTTCTTCCTTTCTTTTTTTTTTTTTTTACGTTGAGTTTAGAGAAAATAAGTTGAAAGAAACATTTTTTTGGTGAGAAAAAAAAATTTTATTATTATTATAATTTATTGATAAAAGAGAAAAAGTTAAAAAAAAAAACTATTTTTGAGACAAAAATTTTATTATTCAATTAGAAACCATGGTTTTTATTACATTTAAAATAAAAAAATAAAAAAATAAAAAATAAGGAAGTTTCAACTTTAAATTTTTGTAAAAAAAAAGATAAAAGTTTGCTTTTGAAATGGCAAAGCTTGAAATTGGGAATTTCCTAGTGAAAACAATATTTTTCTTTTTTGAAAAGGATTTTGGAGAAAAAGAGTACCCTTTTTTTAAAATATATATAAAATTAAATAAATAAATAAAGGAGGGGATCCAAAAATTCCATAGTTTTTGTTAATTAAAGGTTTGTTTTGAAAATCGTTTTGCTAGGATACCAATTTTGAAAAAGAAAAAAAAAATGACAGAGAATCTTGGGAAAAGTTGATTTAAAAGTTTCTTGGTTTTTCTTTTAAAGAAGGAAGGCTTGAATTAAAAATCCAATGATTTTTATTTTGAAGATAAAGTTTTAAGAAAAGGGGGGTTTTGTTTTGAAAATATTTTTTTGTAAAAAGAAAATTAATTCCAAAATATAGTTGGGGAAAAGGTTTTAAAAAAAAAGTTTCTTGGTTTTTTTTAAGAAAAAAATAAAGATTAAAATTTAAAAATCCCATGAATTTTATAGTAAAAGGAAGCTTGTTTTGAAAGCATTTCTTTTGTAAAGAAAACAATTTTGGAACAAAAAGAAATAAAGAAGAGAAATGTTTCAAGAAGTTTTCAAGGGTTTTTTTTTTTTTTTTTTAGAGAAAGAAAGAAGCTTAGATTCCAAAAACCCCATCATTTTTATTGTTTTTTCAGAAAAAACAAGGTGTAGAAAAATAATTTCCTCTTAAAAATTTTGCTTATTCAAAATATTTTTTTTGTTGTTAAAAGGCTTTTCAGCGTTCTAAAAGAAACTCTTTTTTGGAAAGAATGAACGGGTTTTTTTCTTTTTAGAAAAGGTTTTTTTTTTATGTTTTTCTTTAAGAAAAAGAATACTTTTGCTTTGAAAAGCTTTTTTTTTTTTTTTTTTTTGAAAGGGAGTAGTTTTTGAAACGATTTTCTTTTAGAAAAACATACTTCAGAGATTTGTTTACCCAAGCTATTATTTTAGGGCTACAATGTATATGAGAAAGAACAGAGAGCAACAAAAATAAATAAGTGCTAGAAATTAAAGTGCATTAAAAGTGAAGGAATTTAAATACGGGACGTAAAAATAAATTTCTTGGGAATATAAAGACAATAAAAGTAAAGTGCTACGAATTTAAAGGCAAGGAAAGTAAATAACTTGAAATTTAAACAACAAGAAAAGTAAATTGCTTGGAATTTAAATGACAAGAGAAGTAAATTCTTATGGGAAATTTTTTTTTTTTTTAATGAATTTCTCCTAAATAAGCCCTATTCTTGCCAAAACCTTATGGATTCTTTACTAATAGAAGAAATGGGAGTACAAACCACCTCCATTCTCTAGGCAACATACCCATATTGTGCTTAAAACATGGTTTAGAACCCATTTAGGCAAAATGGATAAAAAATATTTTTGGGTGATGAGAGAGAGAGAGAAGAAACATAATAATATAGCACAATATGTGTGTGTGTGTGTGTGTGTGTGTGTGTAAAAGGGGAGGGGGTGAACAATATATAAAGATGAACAAGTAAATAAATGCAACAAGATAAATAAACAAGTAGATATAAGCAAATGTAAATAGATGAACAACAAGATAAATAGAACAACAAATATATATCGTTCCTAGGTTCCTATATATATATATGTATTGGACAATAAAGGAAACAATAGAGAGTGCAAGAAATAGATGGGAAGGTGGTGAACAATATATAAAGATGAACAAGTAAATAAATGCAACAAGATAAATAAACAAGTACATATAAGCAATGTAAATAGATGAACAAGAAGATAAATAGAACAACAAATATATATATATATATATATATATATATATATATATATATATTTTTCCCTAGATGCCTAGAAAAGATGAGTTCTTCCCCCTATGGGTACTTCTCACATAGTGTCTAGGAAGAGGTTTAAAACCTATCTAGGAAACCACAAGCATTCAACAATATAACAATATATACACAGATATGAACATCAAGATAAATAAATGAGCAAATAAATAACAAATATATATACAACTTAGAGCAATATATATAAGGCAAGAAATGTAAAGATAGAGCAAGGAATTTAAAAGAAAGAATGTAAAGATACAATAAATGAAGCTAACCCATTCCCTTACAACTTACCCACTTACCCAAAATATGTTTTTTTTTTTTTTTCTTATTATGAAGGAAAAGTGGGGCTGGAAATTTTGAGAGGGGTTTCCTAGGGGAGAGAGAGAGAGAGAGAGAGAGAGAGAGAGAGAGAGAGAATTCTATCTTAGAGAATTTTTGGGTTTTTTTTGTAGTGTATCCAGTGTTGTTGGAACAACTTAACATAAATGCCTGGCAATAGGCGGCCATATGATTGTGTTCTGGCAACACCATCAGATGATTCCCTACTTGTCCCTCAAATTTTCATATTTTATCTTTTTCTTATCTGGTTCCCTATTTGATGTCCTTGGAAATATTTGGATGTTTGGTTTCCATAGGCTCTGGCCTTGTTTGATTTGGAGCTATGGTAGTCAAGATATTGCATCTAGAAGAGGGGTGACACAATATAGGAAACTCTGCGGTACTTTTTTTGAAAAATTCATTTCTTTCAATCCGTGGTAGATATCGTTTAGTTTTATTTTCGTGAAAGGTATTTGACACATCATACTTCAATCTGGTTCAGTCGGATTGCCCCTAATTTTTCCTTAATTGGTATAGTTTTTTTGCGCAAAAACAATCCGAAAACAGCTCTTTTTGACCTAAAAATAGTAAAACATTTGTCCAGGGCATTTTTTTTTCGTTGCCAATATGATATTTGGGAAGCCAAGACCAAGACTTGGACTTGGAATATGGCCCAAAGGCTATCGGTGAAATGTGAAAAGCCCATTTTTACTCAAAGTCCAGGTTGCATACAACAAATATTATAATAAGGCCCCAAAAATACCACTTGCAAAGATAAGCTAGCACAAAGGATGGCCCACCACAATAAGTGCTTAAATAATAGTCCAACAATAAACAAGAGAAACGTCTAGCGGTAGATGTCTAGAAAATTAATAAATGTATGTGCACAGTAAAATTATGCATTTCCTCTGTAGTGGATTAATATAAAAAGTGGGCCCATTATAACAAGTACACAAGAGGAATATGGTCCAGCAGTGAATATGACAGACCTCCTATGGGCACAATGAAGGGAGTACGCCTCAACCAAGTGGACTGGGACGGAGAAAAATAGAGTATTCACCTAATTTTATGGTCTAGGAACCATGTATATAGCGCCCTTTTGTGGAATGACTGATCTTTACCAGAGCACATGTCCGAAGTTTAAGTATGGGGATGGGAAGATGTAGACACAACAAGGAGTCACCTAGTTTTTGCAATGGCCTAGGAACCATGAATATAGTGTCCTCTCAAGGTAAGGACCCTTTTTATCTTACTACTAGAGTATGGCTTCGGAGTTTAGGTACGGTTTTGGGAAGGTGTTAGGCACCCAAGACTGTCCAATACTAGGGTTGGCTTCCTCTCATTATGTCTTATGTCTTAACCCTATTAAAGGCATATTCAATATTGTATCTATACTTACACACACACTAGCATACATCTAAGTAGATAACATGACATCAATCATCCCAAAACCTAATCATTCATCTATCATGGCATATCACAATCCAAGCATGGCATCTACCATTCATCTAGCATCATGTCATCGTATCACATCCAAGGCAGAAGAATGTAAACACTTAATCAAGGCATAATATAGGTAGCAAATAATCATGGTATCATCAAGGGATCATTGGAAAATATTAAGAACACAAACATGCTTATTCAAACTACCATATCATGTTCATCAACCCTAAACAAGATTATGTCACAAACAAATGTATGTTCATATGAATGCATAACTTAACTCACTTACCTTACTACATCTCAACACCTATGGCATTAATGCGAGAACATGTGAATGTATATTCATGGCATCAAAACAAAGCAACCAAAGATAAACCCTAATTTAATCATGTGGAAGACAAATAAACAACAAACATAAAACAAGGACTAAAACCTATAAAAGAGGGAACAAACAGAGACATAGCATGTGAAATAAGCAAAGAAAACAAAACAGAAATCTAAATTAGGGTTTCTGTGCAGCGGTATGTGCGCGCATGCAAAGGCCTACATGCGTGGGCCAGCTACATGCGTGCACATACTTTGACCTACGCGCATATGCAAGATGCATGCATGCGCAGGCTTGCTCAAAAACCCTAGCCCAAAAACACAACAAGCACAGAAAATAGAGAAATACTTAAAACAATAAATCTAACAACCTAACATGCTTGGAAATACAAATGCTATCTAAAACTAAGCTATGCAAACATATTAAAACATAAAACAAGCAAAGAAATAAGATTAACAACAAGATTAAAACAATAAAGAGAGAAAAGAGTTTAGAACTCAATACCTCAAAATAAAAACTCCTAGGCTTGATTTTTTACCGTTCTCCTTAGTCAAATTTATTCACAATCAATAAAAAGTTATATAAGTTCCATGAGTTTATAATATGGTATGAAATAAATAAATGTCATGGATCTAAGATAAATAATCATAACTTTTCATGGGCTTTTATAAGATGATTGTCATGGGTTTTGAAAATAGATAATTATCATAGATTTCATGGGCTTGTAATACTATAGTAATAGGTTTAAAAACTTAAAACATTGTTCATCATTGGACTTTAAGTGAAATACTTATAATATAATATTTGCCAAGTATTGATAACCTTGGGCTTTTCACTAAATAGTGCCAAGTAGCTAACTTGGGTTTTTAATAGAGCCAATGTAACTTGGGTTTTTAATATTACCAATGAGAATTGGGCTTTTAATATTGCCAATATAAATTGGGCTTTTAATATATTGCCAATGAGAATTGAGCTTTTGATATTGCTAATGTGAATTAGATTTTTGATAAATTAATTGCAATGGGTTCAAACCATAGGCTTTGATTATGGATTTGAACTCCATTGATAAAATAGCATTGCCATGGACTTGAATTATGGGCTTTTGAAATATTGTCAAGGATAAGTAGTCTTGGGCTTTAAAAAGAATGGGGAGTGTGCATTGGGCTCATAGGGCCCATTTTTGGCTTATCTAAATAATGATAATAAAATTGGAGAAGATATAAGATTTTGGGCTTCTGTGATGGTTTATATCGTGACCCAATTTAGATAATGAAATAGAAAATATTTGTGAGCCAATGGGAAGAGAAATATTCATGGAAGCCCAAACTAATTTATGGATGAAATTTTGGTATTTTTGGTGAATAAATAAATGTGATTAAATAGGATTATGGCACATGGCATGAATGAAAAAATTGTACCTCAACAACATTTAATCAAGGTTTTAGTGTTTTATTGATTTCTCATCTGTTTTAGGTCCGATTTTGGCCGGTGAACAATCATTTCGAAGGGAATAATATGACCTACAATATGGTGCAAAATTTATCCTAATCAAATGGTCAAATCAGAATTTAACTTTTTGACAATCCCCAATTAGGGTTTTTGGTCTTAATTTTTGTCAAAAGTGATTAAATTGTTGCAACTTTTTGCTTCACCATCCGATCATGTTACAATTATTTATTATTCCCTTTTGGCTTTAAAAATCATGATTTTCACCCTTTTTCAAATTTTAAAACATTATTTTAATGCTTTAATCAAGGCATGACAAAATACAATATCAACAACTACAAGGAGGTAGATCATGTATTGGATACATGAGTTCTCCCCCTCACATGAGGGTGGACCTCACAAGTGTGGGATCCACCCTCATGAGGGGGAGGACTCATGCATCGAGAACATGATGTATTTTTCCGGTGACTACAGGCTAAGTTGCATAATATAATGTGGATATTGTTAGGTCCAAATCCATAAAGGCCCAAAAAGGAAATCAATATATGGTGGGTTGATGTTTAGGAAAGCTTGAGACTTAAAGCATTAGTGCTTTTATAATATAAATAGTATCACATTTTAGCCAATCAAGCCTAAAATTCATCCACATCAGACCGTGCAAAGTTGTGTAAAAATACATAATTGCTACCATGTAAATTTACACTGATATTATTCATTTTACATTTAGTTTTTTATTCTTTCTGTATATATCCTAAGGCGAGGAAGAATGTTGGTTGTTGTGTGTGAAGAAAGAGAAACAATTTAAAATTTTTCAAGAAAAAAAATATTTTAATGAAATATAGTATATAATAGAAAATTTTATGTGAGAGGTTTTGAAAAATGACCATGTAAAATAGAAAAGAAAAAAAAATAGCTTTATGTTAAAATATGTAAAAAAATTTGCACCATCTGATGCGAAAGCTCTTAGGCCAAACTCAAAATGTTGTATATGTTTCATATGTACATTATTTTTTATACATATTTCGGTAACAATAAATGGGAAAGGGGATTTCATTTTTTATCAATGTTTTCCAACAGGGAGATTGGATATGCCACAAAGCTCTTGACATGATATTTTGAAACCTTATTGCATGAAAAGTTTTATTGTAAAATCTTTCACAAAATAATACATAAGGTAAATTTTATTTTGAATACAAACTAAACTCAAGTTCATTACTAAAGTAGACTACATGTTCAAACTTAGTTAATTTTCTTATTGAACAAGCTCGAGCTTGTTCATGAGTTACTTTATTAATTTAGGGATAATTACACTTTACCCATCTGTGGTTTGCCTCTAATTTGATTTTCCTACCCATGGTTTAAATTTTGACACTTTACCCACCTGTGATTTTCACCGTTACTGTGTCGTAACCCACCTCTGTTAAAATTAAGGATAAATCGGTATTTTTGCTCAAGTTTTATGTCTCTCTCCTCCCAAAACAAAAAATATCACAAAAATGCAAGAAAAAAAATATCAAAAAGTAGTATTTGTCTCTCTCTCCATTCACATAAATCTTGAACATGAAGAACATACCCAAAAAAAAAAAAAAAAGAACCCAAATCAACTTACACAAGATCACCAACTTAATGACTCAGATTTTCTAGTTTCTAAGCAAGAATAATGCACCTTTCACTGTTACCATTTACCCTTTCCTAAGTCTTTATGGCAATGAAAATTTCCCAATTGACTATGCTTCTTTGATGAAGTAAGCCAGCCCGTCATTAAATGAAGAACAAAGGACAGAGTGCTTAAATATTCTCTTTTCCAACATTTCTCATACACACAAATCCAACTAAATACAAAAAATTTCATCCCAAATCTCCAAATCCATTAAATCAAAACCTAACCAAATCAATAATAAAACATCTAAATCATCCAAAATAACCAACAAAGCTATAAACTTCACAATCAAACCGCTAGATTTCTCTCTCTCTCTCTCTCTCTCAAGCTTTATCTGTTGGTTCAAGCCATTACCACCGCATCTGACAGCCAAAAACCTAAATCACTAGTTGAACACTAATTACTCCACCGCTGCCGCCACCACCGGCCGAAAACCCAGATCTTTAAGGCTCTCTCGATTTAAGCTCTTGATGTCTGGTCCTCTCTCTCTCTCTCTCTCTCTCTCTCTCTCTCATCATCATCTTTATCTCTCTCTTTAAACCTATGGTTGAAAACCCAGATCGGTAGTGATTTGGTGGGAATGAAGTAAGTGTAGCATAGAACTCATAGGTCTTGCTGTTGTTCAGCACGCAAAGCAGCTCGATCGAGTGGTCGTGGAGGTCCCAGAGGCAGATGAAGCCGCCTATAATCTTTTTCATTCTTATAATCTAAATTTTTGACTTTATCTTTGTTTGAAATAGTTGTGTAAAAGTCAACTTCTTTTTGGGTTTGTCTCATATTTTACATACCCAGTTGAGTTTGGCCTTATAGGTCTTCTTTATTTGGATAAATTTCCTGTTTGTTGATATGAATTCCCCAAAGTTTGTTAGGATGGGTTCTACCAGTCAAATTCAACTTCTACATGACTTGTGCTGTCAAATTAAGAGATGAGGGGAAGGAAACAAATGAAAATTGATATTCACCGAAAAAGGGAGAAAGGGATTAAGAAGATAAATTTAAGATTTAGAGCAATTACAAAGTAACTTTATTCGTGTTGTTCGTCTCACTCATGAGCTGAGGAGTGTTTTGATCCGTTTGGTCTTTTGTTTTTTACATAATATGTGTTAGAGTAACGGTGAGGGAGAGGTAGGTTACGGCACAATAACGGTGAGCATCACAGGTGGGTAAAGTTTCCAAATTTAAACTACGGGTACGCAAATCAAATTAGAGGCAAACGATAGATGGGTAAAGTGTAATTATCCCATTAATTTATTCTTTTGCCATATATGGCAAAAACTACAACTAATTTTTTTTTTCTTTCGCAAACATGTGCTAATAATCTATATATATATATATATATATATATATATATATATATATATATATATATAATTAAATTCTAAATTGGAGTCTAATTTTGCGTCATGTGTCTCATTTAATTTTTAAATTTGTGGCAAGTGAATTATTAGGTACAAAAACCAAAGAGTCTAAATCCTATTAGATTCTAAATTGTAACACCCTAAATACTTTTTTTAAGCAATTTTTCCAATGAGAATAATGTCTAAATTGGAGTTCATTTTTAATCAGTATGGTTAACTATTTTATGGAGGAGTTTTGAATATTTGGGTATGTGATAGTATTTAGTTAATTTTGGAATAGGCCAATTTAAATATGGGAGAAACTTTAAGGGTGAAGTTGTAAATTTGATCTCAAGATATTTTGAAACAAGTGGTCCACAATTCTCCCATCAACACGCCCCTATTCTCTTATCACCACATATGCCCCTTCTCTCTATTTCTCTATCTTTCTATCTCACCCACCCATTGAAACACACACACAAACACACTCTAGCTCCCTCTCTATTTTCTCCCACTCCCTCTGATATGCAACACAATTTACTATTTAATTATTGTCATTTATTATTTTTGGTATTTTTATGTAAAAAACGTTATTTTAGGTTTATGTGATTTATTTCCTTGTTTTTAGGTGCATTTAACGTCTTTTAGGTCAAATTAGATTCCTAATATGGTTAGGTATCAATTAAGAGTTATTTTAGAATATATTTTCTTGTCTATCAAGTTTTATGGAGCTCTTAAATAGGCCTCTAAGTCTGTAAACGTTTTTCAGATGATTATTGAATAAAAATCAGAAAAGGTGAGACTTTGCTCTTCTTTTGGTTCTTCAAGAACTGTGAACTTATCAGGGATTCTTCCTTGTGGCGTTCAAATTTTATACCTTTGGTTCATGATTCCATTATAATCATTGGGTCAAGGTCTGTTACTTATACCTTTGGTTCGCGTTTCACTTATAAACGTTGGGTCAGGGTTCTATCAAAATATGAATTTTAGCTTTCTTGGGCAATTATTCCAATACTGTTTGTTGGGTCTCAAAGCGTGTCGTTTGAGGTTCGCATCATTTGGTATCAGAGCACAGGTTCTAAAATCAGTTTTCTTTCCCTTTATCTTTTGTTTCCTGTTATCATCATGTCTTGTTCCTTTTGTGTTCTTTATTCCTCGTTCTTATTTTGTGACGTGCACTAGGTAAAAATCGTGCACCCAACTTCCAAAAAAAAGAAAAAAGAAAAAAAGAGATGGTAATTATTGAAAACATTGTGGAAGATTCAATTGAGGTCAAATATGAGGATGAGTCCACAATTCACAATCTTCAAGTCTCAGTTGATTTATTGAAGATGACCATACAATATGTTGATTTTCTTGGAGTAGAAAATTTTAATTTTATTATCAACCCTTTGTTGATTAATGTTGCAAATAAATTGAAAATAGATGAGAAGAAATTTTACACTACACTTTATGAAGGATTCAAGTTTCAGAACTGGATCAAGTTATTAAAGCATTCAAAGTATTTGTTTATTTGGAGCGGAAGATTTCAGATTTCAAAGATGAACTCGAGGACGAGTTTGATTCAAGTGGAGGGGTCTGATGTGCGACACAATTTACTATTTAATTATTGTAATTTATTATTTTTGGTATTTTTATGTAAAAAACGTTATTTTAGGTTTATGTGATTTATTTCCTTGTTTATAGGTGCATTTAACGCCTTTTAGGTCAAATTTGATTCCTAATATGGTTAGGTATCAATTAGGAGTTATTTTAGAATATATTTTCTTGTCTATCAAGTTTTATGGAGCCCTTAAATAGGCCTCTAAGTCTGTAAACGTTTTTCAGATGATTATTGAATAAAAATCAGAAAATGTGAGGCTTTGCTCTTCTTTTGGTTCTTCAAGAACTGTGAACTTATTAGGGATTCTTCCTTGTGGCGTTCAAATTTTATACCTTTGGTTCATGATTCCATTATAATCATTGGGTCAAAGTCTGTTACTTCTACCTTTGGTTCGCGTTTCACTTATAAACGTTGGGTCAGGGTTCTATCAAAATCTGAATTTTAGCTTTTTTGGGCAATTATTCCAATACTGTTTGTTGGGTCTCCAAGCGTGTCGTTTGAGATTCGCATCACCCTCACCAGTAAACCATCCATCCACCCCTATTAATTATGCTACTTACTGGGCTTTAGCTCATCCCACTCTCCAACAGTTTTACAAATAAATTAGCTACATGTCGGGCATGGTGCTTAATTTATTTGTGGTGATTGGAGTGCTATATTAAATTAGGAGACTTGGGCCATAAATGGTTGGTGACTCAATCTTGCAAAGTTTAACAAAGTCATAACTAATTCTATTGGAGGTTGGGCACTTGAGGGTTGTTAGCCTTATGCATGGTAGGCCTAGATTTGATGTTGAGGTTGCTTATTCTTAATAAGATTGTGACTTTGGGTAATCCATTTGGAGTTTTGTAATATATTCTTGTATTATATGGAGGCACATGATTTTTAGTTGTATAGTTGCAATTGTATTATAGAGCTCTGACTTGTATGTGGAGATTTTAGCGTGAGTTTGGATAGCGTCAAACCCAGCGTTTGCGTTTTTGGCTAGGTCCCATAGCACTGTTCATGACCCAACCAAAGACACAAAAACGCACATACTAATGCATTTTTGGGTCCCACAACACTATTTACACCTTTAAAAATTATTTCGTTACAGTGTTTTCAACAATAAGTTTTCAGTTTTCAGCAAATAAGCAGTGTCCAAACACACCCTCAATATGGTTATATATTCTTATCATGTGGAAAAAGAAAATTAAAAAAAAAAAAAAAATCTCCTAGAATCTCCCTCTTGATGGTTCTTTTTCTCATGCTTTGGACCCTTATTGTCACGACCCAAATCCATGGAACATGAATTTAGATACATGACTAACTTGCTAATCTTACATAACTCAATAAGTATAATTAATCCAAAATAATTTAAAACTCCAAAGAAACAATGCTTTTATTAAATAACCTCTTACGAAAATCTAAACTCCACAAATTGGAAATAATCTCCAAAATATAAAACATGGATTACAAAATAAAGATAACTAAAGTTCTATAATTCTTCAAGTAATACTGAAGTCGCCTAGAACTTCCACGCACTACCTTGCATCTTACAAAGCAATCCAAATGTTCTATACTCCCAACTACACTTTAATCTAAAAATAGTAATTGATGGGATGAGCCACACATCTAGTAAGTAATTATACAGAATACACAACGGAACAGAATCAAGCAAAGCACGAATATTTTGATTTTTCACACTCATTCAATGATATCAAAAATAATTATTTCAAAACATATAATGAATCACTTAATACATATATAATCACATCTTAAAATCATTAGAAAACACATACATATAATTTATCAGAGCACAGTGTCACATATACACATCACATATTCTCACATACAATCCTGTGAGCGGATACCAATATCTAACCCCTGCTAGTGAGGGATCAACACATATTCTCACATACAATTCTGTGAGCGAATTTACACATATATCTGATATATCTGATCAATTCTAAAATCACTTATTTTAAGTCACATATCACAAAAGTAAAGTTTATACAAAATAGAATAATTTACTTGAAATTAACAATTATTCCACAGACAGAGGCATATCAAAGATCACAATATCGAATAGAACATTAATCAAAGGATGCTTGACTCTCTTAGGGAATGAATAAGAATTGAAGAGTTTCTATAAATATTTTTACAATTCTTGAGTAAGTTTGAAAACCCAATTTGCTAAAAGAAACGTCTTAAATACCATTTGGAAAATAAGAATATGACTTTGAAATCGCTTAGTTTTAAACAAACTTAAAGGACAAGAACCTTTTTAGAGAACTTACTTTGAAACTCAATTATTTTCTGAAAATAGTTTAGTTTAGAAATCATCTTTTAAATGAAACTTAGACGTTCAAAACTTCATTTAAAATTCAAAGTTTCTATTTAAAACATTATTTAAAAGTCGAAGTTTCTCTTTCAAAGTTGTAAAAATGCTTTTGATAGACTTTAGAAAACATAAGCTTAAAAACATAACTTTTAAAAACCTTTGACATCTAAGAACCTAATGAACAAAATTACTTACCTCTCTTGCTAATATATCCAAACACAGCCGAGCACTTTAGTCTTCCGTAAGCTCTAAACAGAAAATTACTTTAATCAATAAGCGTGAAAATTCATTATCATAAACTACTTCCTTAAAAAAAACACTATAATCCTCCATAACCTTCTCTTTTTCCTAGAGTCATAATATAGGCAGAACCATTTCCCATACATAGAAACATCTAATCCGAATATACCTATTAGTTATTCTATATCAATTGACCAATATATCAAATATCATATTACACCAACTACAAGACTTCATGTTATTTTTTTGAACGCTGCCTTCTCATTAGGGTCAATCCTAAACTAGTAATATAATCAAAGTATTCAAAGTCTAGTCTAGTCCTTCATACCAAAGTCTTTCACGCTCTAAAGTCTAATAACCAATTTAAACATGGCAGCGATGCACTTAAACAAAATTTCTATTCCTCTTTAATCACAGGCCAAATACTATATGACAATAGTTCTAATAAAAACCATTGATCTGCCCTTGCCAAGACTAGGGAATGATTACTTGATAAGAGATAAATCTTTGAGCGCCAACTATAGTCTATAGAGGATGCCTCCAGCTGTCCATGCTCTTTTCTTTTTTTCGACTTTTGGTTAACGCATAAAATGAAGAAACCCTAGAGCCTTCCATGATTTCATAGCTTCTAATTAACCTCAATTTAAGGTATTATTAACTACTGACCTATTTAGGTAAGCTAGAATTCCAAGGGATTCCAATAACTCTTAGACTTGTTATCCAAAAAGATTTTTTTTTTTTTTTTTTTAAATTCTCTCATTCATTTCCTTAACTGATAAGGAGACTAAATGCTTTAATTCCTTAATCTTTCTATAACTGAAACAAAATAAATGAGGACTACACGTTACCTAATTGTGCAGTCTATTGTTTCATCTCTTACTTTGGGTCGTAATCTTTGTTTGGCCACAAAATTACACCTCACATGTAGCATATCCAAAAACTAACTATGTAAATAATCCTATCATAACACTACATGTTTATCCACATCACTTGTCAAAGCTAAAATAATAATATTAAGAATGATGATAAAATCGGGGTATTACACTTATGGGTTTGGGGCGTGACATAAATCATATACATATAGAAGGAGAAACCATTACATATTTTAGAAACTCATGGCTTAAAAAATATGTAAGTTGTAATTCTTACACCAAGTTTAATTTGAACTCATATATGTGTGTGTGTGTGTGTGTGTGTGTGTGTGTGTGATTGTGATTGTGATTGTGATTGTTTTTAAATGTACCCGTGCATATGCACGGGATTACATACTAGTTAATAATAAAATTATAACTAAAGTTAGATTACTTGATTTATTAGGTCAATGATTTTTGGTTAAAAAATTATAAAATTAGATTCACCAACTTTGTATTATTAAAAATAATATATAATTTTCCTATAAAATGGACTATTTATATTATCAATAAATTACAAGATAATAATTTGATATCCTATGAACTTATTTTACGAACTTTTACAATCAATATATATATATATATATATATATAGAGAGAGAGAGAGAGAGAGAGAGAGAGAGAGAGAGAGTTTCCACCTATAGCATCCGCTTCTGTGATTTTTGCTCTTTATCATCAGATCTAGACACCAATCGATTTTTTGTGTAGATGGGAATTGAACCTTAGATTTCTTATTCAACCATAAAAAATTTTACAAGTTGAGCTAACTAGAACTCACAATGAAAACCAAACATTGCTTGATTGGAAAGAGAAAAATCAAATGCAAGTTCTTGGCTTATATGTGATGCTTTACATTTGTTTATGCTAAATTCACCCTTTACAAGAGTGTTCAAATCGATATATTATTGTTAGGATAGATTTTTAAACTATGAGTCCGCTTCATGATGATTGCTCTTATCATCAGTCCAAGACACTAATCAATTTTTAGTTATGAAATATGCTCAATTTAGCTTAAACAGTCTACATAAGTTGGCTGATGTATTCGAGCACCACAATTCAATTAATTAATTCCAATTTTGTGCTTCCGCTCATTAGGCATAAGAAAATGTATTCTCTACCGTTCTAGATGCAAAGTTGCAGTCAACAAACTGAGCATTTGGAAGAATTTTTTTCCCACAAATTGTTTATTTGCTTATTTGGTTTAAAATTATTTAAAATATAATCGTACTTAGAAAAGGTAAGACTTTAAAATGCTGAATATAAACAAATAAAGGAAAAAAAATAAAATAAATGCAAAGGCTAATGACAGAAAGACAAATCAGAATTGTTTGGTAAACATTGGCATACTGGCAGTTGAAAATGATGGAGTAGATACAATGTATAATCCTACATCAAGAAATAAAACTTTGGCAACCACAGACAAGTATTATTTATGCCCAAATTATTGAAGAGGTGGGTTTTTTTTATAATAGGCGATGAATAACCAACCTTTTAGGTTGCTCACATTCTTTTCTCAATGAATAATCAACCATCTCTAATTACATTTTTCTTTGTATGCATATTCTTATTTTCTTACAGACTCACGTATATGTGAATTTCAGGCATGAAATTTAAAGTTTATGGGTCAAGTCTATCTTTTTTTCTCATTTTTGGTAAGTTAAAAGTGGGGGTCAGAAAGGGTTTAAAAATATACCAAATTGGAATGAACAAATTGAGCACAAACTTCATCTAAAATGGTATGTTAAACGTGGAATCTTATCTTATGTTATCTTTCACTATGCCAATCACAATGCAATTTCTTTTTCTGTTGGTATCGCTAACTCAGGTTCCGATCCATGCAATGATTAGGAGTGTTCCTAAGTCCTAGTACTCCACCATGTAATGGAGCATTCAAAGCACTTGACTTTGGCATGACCAAAACGGTTGAGAGGTCCTCAAAAACAAGTATGACAAGTCGATCTAATCGGATCTTTCTTTATGAAATATTGTTAGGTACTCCTAGATTACGGCGAAAGTGTCATGACCTTTCATTTGTTTTTTTTTTTTTTTTCCAAATAAATGTTTTTCTTTCTTACATCTAGTTCTAGTTGTTTGACACACTGATAACTGATAAGTCCTTCTAATTAGGTTATTTTTTCCGGTTTTTGGATGAATTTTAGGCTAATTATTTTGAGCACTAAAAAGGTTAGGGGTTAATATGTAGAAAACCATTAACTTAACATTAAAATATTTCAAAATGTGACTATTAACAAGTAAAGTCTTTCTCATTTTTAACTCAAGAATTAAATTTGTAACCCTTGAACAGACCCATCTTTTTTTTTTTAATTTTCCTAAAAAATATTTAGACTACATGCCAAGGTGTTAGATGTATAGACATAAAGGCATAAAGCACAACACTGACACTATTTAGCCATTTTTAGTAGCCACCAGTAGCAGTGGAAATGCCCCCATTTATTAAAAAAAAAGTTAATTAAAAAAAAAATACAAAAGGCAAAAGCATCTACAACTACATGTCTACACTATTAAACGTCTAAAACTAAGATAAATACTAAGTAGTAGAGGAAAAAAATACAAAAGGCAAAAGAAATTAACATTACACGTCTACACTGCTAAACATCTAACACTAAGTAGTAGAGTTAAATCCAAGGACGACTAAGTTACTAACACTAAGTCTAACAAGCACAAAACTAAACTAAAGAAAAAAATCTAGAAGTCCATATCATTAGTGAACTTTGAATACGAAGTGCGCAAACTTAAAATATATACTTTTTGTGCTCCTTAGAATCTATCTCTTCCTCAAGTTATAAATTTGTAATTATAAGCATTATAAGCATTCTGCTTATGAGTTATTAACATGGAAGATTTTGCTATTATGAGTATAAAGAATTTTAGTCATGCACAAAACTATTAGAATTGGAAGGATATGGAAAGTTTTATATTTTTTGGTTTTTTTTTTCCCCTTCTCATGTATAACAGTAACACAATTTACACAAATAGTCCAATAATTGTAGGTGCCCACTTAATGAAAAAAAAAAAAAACAAAAACAAAGGGTATTATGTACAATTTATTTCCTTGATTGATTTGATTCATTCTCTCTAAAAATTTGGCATTTATTTGTTTTCTTTTTCATGTGAAAATATGGGTCAGCCCAAACCCGCCTGCAACCCAATTGACCGGACCCATTTCAACTTGTTCAAAATGGCCATTTTTTAACTTGGCCCATTTGACCTACAACCCGATTAACTCGACCTGAACCCAACCCAACTCGACCGTTTGCCATGTTGTTTCATAAGTAAAATGACATCAATAATCAAAATGACAGCAAATTTAAAAAATGACACCAATATGGTTCTCATGTCTTTCCAGTTGTCATTTTACAAATTTGCATTTAGGTTCTCAACATTTAATAAATTTAAATTTTTTATTAAAAAAAGAATCTTGAATAATTTATAAATATTAAAAAAATCCAATTAATTTGCAAACCATTGATTTAATGAGTGATTATTGGTAAATAAATAAATAAATATTTGTAATATTCTCATATGCTAACAAGTAAGAATTTGCGACATTAATAATTTATAAAAATATTATAAAATAGTGTAACTGTAACATTATTAAGTTGACAAATAAGCAAGCCGCCAGCAAGTATTACTACAAATTCTGGAGATACCAAATACCATCAATATTCATTGGACTTGGAGAAGTACTAATATCCAAACTATGAAATTACTAAAAACACGACGCTATGAGATATGGATACCATCACCATGGTCCACGCTATGGTGAATTGGACTTTCTAGTAATTTTAGACACCCACACAGCTCTGCATGCATCCTATAGATTGGTTAGCCTTCCTAGATTCTAAAATCGGTTATGAATAGAAACAATACTGTCGCAACCATCTGTCACATTGTACATTCTTATCACCCAAAAAAAAAAATTTCCTAATTATGGCTTCTGAGATTCCAATAGTTGTCATATATATGTTTGTTTAGGTACCTGAATGAAACGCACTGTGCTTGGATTGGAAATTGGAAGGCCTAGAATATTGTTGGATCTGTCAGACATTGCCTAGGAGTTGAATCTTTTGCCTAACAAGAGGCAAAACATGGCTCCAAATATGACAGAGGAAGAGGCAGCAAGGCAGAAGGCAATCGATGACTGGCTTCCAATCACTGCCTCTAGGAACGCCAAATGGTGGTACTCGGCTTTCCACAATGTCACTGCCATGGTCGGTGCCGGTGTTCTCAGCCTGCCTTATGCCATGTCACATCTAGGATGGTAAAATATGTCTTTTTCTTTTCTTTTTTTTCATCTCTTTAATCAGTATTTGGGTTCTGGGAAAAAATCATGATTGTCTGATAATAAACATGGTGAATATAGATATGGAAAGCTTGTTTCATGTCTAATTAGTAATTTTGATAGTATTTGTTTTCTGGATTCTGTGCAAAAATCATGTTTTCTTGATAATAAATGGGGGTAAATATGAACATGGAAAGTTTGTTTCGTCTCTAATTAGTATTTTTATAGTATTTGGTTTGAGCAAAACTTAGATACAGTACATTGTTCTTAAAAATCAGCCTCGTGGCTATTTCACGATTTTAGTAAGAGGGTGTTAAACTCAAATGCTTGAACTCAAACAAAATTAAGCTAGTCCTCCTTTTCTCTCTCAGTTCAGTCCCTCTTTCTCTCTTTTCCTGGTAATTATGCACCCATGCTTTCTTGAATAGAAATCATGCACTTTTGGTGAAAACATGAGTCACGCTTTGTTTGTTTAAATGGAAAACATTGTGCAAAGATAGTTTTCCGTATTTTCAATGTTTAGTAACATCAAAAAAAATGAGTCAAATGAAAACTATCTTTAGTCAACATAAAAAACATGGCCTATTTTTAGAGATTGTTTTCCACTAATTTTTTTTGAAAAACAATTCTATCTCCCAGCAAGCTAAATAAGGGAAGTTAGAAAATTGTTTTTCAACTCATTTAAAATTGCTAACAAATATAAGAAAATGAGATAGTTTTATAAAAAAAAAATTTTTTTTTTAAATAACTCATTTGCTAGAAAACATCATCGCTAAAACAAACAGAACCTAATAGGAGTAGTGGTGGGCTTGGAATTCAAATGGGAGGTGGAACTCCAAGGCTTTCATTGATGGATCTGGGATTTGTGTGGGTATGAAAAGCGAGGATGGGTTTAGGAACTTTGCTGTGAAAAGACTCGACTTTGCAGGATTTACTAGTTGTGAGAATTTCAAAAGTTATTGTAGACCTATACTGCGTGGTGTGAAGGAGACGGGAAAAAAAATCTGTCTTCACTTTTAATTTTTTGGTTTTTTCCAATATTGGTTGGTGAAGAAGTTAATGTACAGAGAGAGATTAAGGCTAAATAAAATTTCTCGTTTTGGAACTTTTCTTCCAACAATTTTTGGTTTATTTTTTCCTTGGTTTCTTCTTCTTCTTCCAAATTTTTTTTTCTTTTATAAAAATAATCTTGAGTTTGAATCTGGAAAATTCTACAAGAAGTATTTAATATAAATGAAAGGCAAAGATTATGCAAAGACAGTGAATAATGGATTGAGCTTTTGTCAAGGCATGATATATCGATCCGTCAATGAAAGCCTTGGAGTTCCACTAGAGAAAAGGGGGGGAATGAACAGAGACAGAAAGCATTGAAGTGCAACGCTAGATTAATTAATTTTTCTAGGGGAAAGAAGAAGTTCTAACACCCGTTTACTAAGATTGTGAAATAACCACATGGCTAATTTTTAGGGAGAGAACCTAACGCACAGTACACAAAATATTGTATCTAAGTTTTACCTATTTGGTTTCTAGCTTCCATGCAACAATCTTGTTTGTTCAATCATAAACATGGTAGAAATGGATATGAAAAGTTTGTTTCATATCTAATATATTTAGTATTTTGATAGTATTTGGTTTTTGTGCAAAAATCATGTTTGTCTGATAATAATCAATGGTGAATATGGACAAGGAAAGTTTGTTTCTTGTCTAATTAGTATTTTTACAGTATTTCGATTCTTTTTTTTATATATAAAAGATAGAAATTCTACTCTAACCTAATCTAAGTGTATATGTGTGTGAAACTCCCTCTTGAAAACTTAAACCCTGGCCTTTGCCTCCCCACACCCTACAAGCACTTATACGTGAAGTGATCATCGCACTAAAAGTGTGCGATGATATAGTATTTGGTTTCTGAATTACGTGCAAAAATCATGTTTTTTTAACCATAAATATGGTGAATGTGGATAAGGAAAGTTTGTTTCATGTCTATATAATTAGTATTTTGATAGTATTTGGTTTCTGGGGTCTATGCTAATTTGATGTTTGTCTCATCATAAACAAGGTAGATGGTACGTTTATTTCATATTTAATTAGTATATTTTGATGGTATTTCATTTTTAGTGAAAAAGAATACATGTGATCCACTTTGATTAATTTGTTGAGAATCCATAATAAACCTTAAAATTTTGAGAGTTAAACTTGGTTGTTGTAATTGTTATAGTATTTCATTCCTGGGTTCTGCACAAATTGTCTCAAAAACTTGATTATTATGACCTTACAGGTAGAATAATCATGAATTGTGTTTTTTTTTTTAATTAAAAAAAAAATCTTATAAAAGACGTTCATAAAAATTTTAGTTTTTGTTTGGATGAATATCTATACAAAGTTTTAGAAACAAAATACTTGTAACTTGTTGTACCTTCAATATTTTTTTTCCTGTCCTTTCGTTTTTCCTAATGTTTGAGGGTTAAAACTTTGCAAGGGATTGTTCAATAGAATATTTGAATCGGCATAGGTTTTCTTTTCCTCTGTTCTGTTAATCATAATGTTAGATAGGTGTTTAACCTATGACTTTGTTCCT
Source organism: Quercus variabilis (assembly GCA_030445155.1). Lineage (NCBI taxonomy): Eukaryota > Viridiplantae > Streptophyta > Magnoliopsida > Fagales > Fagaceae > Quercus > Quercus variabilis. Next base: position 54,390,259 of record CP129447.1, on the reverse strand, counting down.
GATCATTTCTGGGTATATAAACACTTGAAATTAATTAAAGTTTTGCTTCTTTTTTCAACAGAACAGATTGGTTGGTTGCTAATACATCATTCTAACCAAATGATTTTTCTTTTTTTCTTTTTTTGTGGAATAATAGGGGTCCTGGTGTCACTGTCCTTATTTTGTCATGGGTGATCACCTTCTACACACTATGGCAAATGGTTGAGATGCACGAAATGGTTCCGGGTAAGCGGTTTGATAGGTACCATGAGCTTGGTCAGCATGCCTTTGGTGAAAAGCTTGGACTTTGGATTGTGGTGCCTCAACAGCTAGTTGTTGAAATTAGTACAGACATTGTGTACATGGTCACAGGAGGGAAATCATTGAAGAAGTTCCATGACATAGTTTGCCCCAATTGCAAATCTATCAGGACCACTTACTTCATCATGATTTTCGCTTCTGTGCACTTTGTTCTGTCTCATCTCCCCAACTTCAACTCTATTTCCGGTATCTCACTGGCTGCAGCAGTCATGTCCTTAACGTAATACACCAACCACCCGTGTTAACATTACCTGAAAATTTTATGTACATCATTGAAACTTTAGATTAATGTATATTTCTTCAAAACCCCTTTTGGGGGGTTGTTTTTGCAGTTACTCAACTATTGCTTGGACAGCTTCTGCTGCAAAGGGTGTTCAACCAGATGTGGACTACGGTTACACAGCCAAAAGCGCAGTCGGAATTACTTTTAATGTCTTCACCGCCTTGGGTGATGTAGCATTTGCCTACGCTGGTCACAACGTGGTTTTGGAAATCCAAGCAACAATCCCTTCTACTCCAGAGAAACCTTCAAAGGGCCCCATGTGGAGAGGAGTGGTTGTTGCATATATCGTTGTGGCCATTTGCTACTTCCCTGTTGGTCTGGTCGGGTACTGGATATTTGGAAATTCTGTTGAGGACAACATCCTCTTGACACTAGAGAAACCTGGTTGGCTTATTGCAGCAGCTAACATGTTTGTTGTTATCCATGTCATTGGAAGCTACCAGGTGCGTTTGAACATTTCATGTTCGAATATATTTCCAATTTTCTGTCAAAACTGAGTAATAACATCCTCTCCATTTGAAATTAATCTATTTCATGGTTCAGATTAAGTATTACTAGTCTAAAGGTGTTTCCAATGCCACACTCTACACACTATTAGTTTCCAAAAATAAAATCTTAACCATGACATAGAGAAGATCATGTTCTCAGAAGTTATTGATATAACAGAGTTTGTTTTGTCGGTCATTATTTTTAACCAAATCGTTGAAAACCACAGATATATGCTATACCAGTGTTCGACATGATGGAAACTTTTCTGGTGAAGAAATTGAAGTTCAAACCATCTTTCACACTCCGATTTATCACTCGCAATGTATATGTTGGTAAGTTTACACTCCTCTCTCACATGAATTCTGATTGCATGTTTCAATTGGTAGCATTACTAATTATGTAACTCTTACCTTTTTTGCATGATAATTCTTCTTTCTTTCATTCATTCTTGTTTTTTGACTGCAGCGTTTACAATGATGGTCGGGATAATAATCCCTTTCTTCGGTGGTCTTCTTGGTTTCTTTGGAGGACTTGTTTTGGCCCCAACAACATACTATGTAAGCAAATGATTCTTCTTTCCTGCCTCAACCATTTCAAAATACTACAACCTTGAATGGACTGCTTATTCTTCAAAGTTCATAGAAAATAATCCAATAGAATGCTAAAGTTTATGTTTTTTTTTTATATCTTTGCAGCTCCCCTGCATCATGTGGCTCATCATCTATAAACCCAAACCTTTCAGCATAACTTGGATGGCCAATTGGGTATGTTAAAAATTGCTTTATATATCATACCAAAAAGAATTATGTGTAATCTTTTGCCTACTTTTTCTTATTTCTTAACATAATTTTGTTTTAACTTGAATTTCAGATCTGCATTGTGCTTGGTGTGGCATTGATGATTGTAGCACCTATTGGGGGACTAAGGACTATCATCCTTTCAGCCAAGGAGTACGAGCTCTTCTCATGAATTAAAATTGGCATTAGTTCAGAATCAGATGATAGCGATGAAAATTATATGGATATCTACTTGTCTAGATTTGCTTTTACCGTACAGGGAATAATATTATGACTGTTGAATCCATTAGATAAAAGGAATTTCTAGATGACTATATTTCATGTTTTCATTTGTTTGATGTATTTGTGTCTTGGGTTAAAATAACCAAAAAAAAAAAACAGATATGTATTTTTTTTTTTACAAGACTCTATTTATTATTGTTATTACAATTTATGTTCTTTCGGAAAATTTGGTTTAGGATCGCTCAACTTATATCATAATGATGCTATTGATCCAAAATACCGTGTTTGGCATGATGATGCTATCTGTAATTTCCATGAGATTACGATGAAAGTGTGATAGTCATTAAAGAAAATAATACAACCTGAAAAAATTGCCCAATTGAAAATCATTATGGCTATCAACACATCACCACATTCTGGCACTATAAATTTACCACCAATTAGGGATTGCAAAACTTTCTCATCCCGTATGTCTTGTCTTGTTTTGTCCCGTTTTGCCATACACAAATTTACTCATTTCATTCTAAATCTAACCTATTCTGCTCTCGCTCTCAAGGACATACCCAGGTTGGGGCCCAAGGGGGCCCAGGCCCCTTGGGTCCCCTAAAAAAGAAAAATTAGTTATAATATTTTTTATTTTTGTGGTTAGGCACTCTTCCAAAATCTTATACCCCCTTTCTCCACAATAAACCTAATTAGTCTCACCCAAATAGCAACTACCTAATCAAAAAACTTAACAAAAACAATAAAAATATTCGCAATGGTAAATTATATTTTCGCAAAAAAAAATTATTTTACCACCAAAGTTATTAAGATTATATTTCTTCCTTCAATTAAAAAACTCAAATTATCTCGCTTCTTTTATTATTTTAATGAATTGTTTATATTATTTTAAATGAAATTGTAAAAGAAAAAAAAAAACATTTGGTATCGGGTGTATTGTAAAGTGGGGTGGTAAAATATATAAAGTAACTTTTTGAGGTGCTAAAAGCTAAAATTTTTAGCACCATCAATGTAAATGCTCTAACTTCAAATAATAATAAAAATCCTAGACAGCCTAGTATTAAAAAAGACATTATTTTATTTTTGTTTGTCTTTGTTGGTAAATGATTGCATCCTGATGTATTTAGAAATAAAGATTTTGAGTATTTATAGTTTTTTAATACTATATGGTATTTGGATTTTTTTTTTTTTCCTTTATACTCCAACCTCGCTAACTTAAAATCCTAGGTCCATCCTTGCTCACTCTATACAAATTTTCTCAACCTTGAAGAGGAGACAAGGTAGGAATAGAGCACCCCTAATCCAACCCATCCCACCCTATTGCAATCCCTATCATTAACTCACTCTATTAACAATTTCCAAGTGCTGCCACATTCAAATTATCCAAAAATTTGTTAGGCCACAAAAACTTTGTTTGCCACAAGTGAATACCTTATTCTTCTACCACACGTATATAATTCCACTATTAAAAGTCTAATACTTTTTAAAGAAAATAATTATTGTTATTAATTTAAAGTTATTTTTTTCATCTACCTTAATTTTTAATTTAAATAAAAAATCTATTCATTATTACATGATAGGTTTATCTAATGACAAAAATACGTACCCTATGCACCATTAAAAGGGTTCCAATCAAGTCAACATTCTCATTAGGCCATTAGAGATAGACACTTAAAATTTGGTACCTCTAGCTAGGGAAGTAAATAAACCAAACCATTTATAAATTACTTGTCTTAGTTCGATAAAAAGTTTGTTCATATTTGTTTGTTTATAAACAAGTCAAGTTGAGTCTTAATTTTAGATTTATTTAAATAAATGAGCGGAACACCCCCCCCCCCCCCCCCCCCCAAAAAAAAAAAAGTGTTCATGAACTAGTAGGAGTGGTGCTATGTATTAGTTAGGGTGCTGACCTAGGAAAAAATTATATGACCCTAAAAAATTAATTTTTAATTAACATGGGTGGTTGACCACCCTAAATTTTTTTTTTTTTAATATATATATATATATATATATAATTAAAAAAAAAGCTTGAAAGCTCTAAATAAAATTTGAGCCATTTTTTGTTTTTTTGAAATAAACTAAAGATAAACACGACAACAAGAACTAACTATAAATTGACCATTTTTATTTTAAATCCAACAGTTCCACCACTTTAATGCCCCCATACATAGGTTACAATCAGCCCAAAGGCCTAAATATTTTTGAGGGAGTTTTAACATATAGCGTCCGCTCCTAATGATAACTCTTTATTATCAAACCAAAACACCAATCAGTTTTTTGGTGTAGGCGGGGATTGAACCATAAATCTCTTATTCAATTATTAGAAACTTTACTAGTTTAACTAACTGGAACCCACAAGGGCCTAAATATTAGTTTCGCTTTTGAACCCAGTATTCCCAAAACACATAAGGAAAAAATCATCTCTATGAAATGAAAAGGCCAAACACACCTCTTTATGAACAAATGGTCACATCTCACTTGCCATATGCTTCACTTTCTCTCTCTCTGTGTCTCAGCAGATGTTTGGTTTTTATTGTGGCTTAGATCAAAGGCATTTTTTTATTTGTTGTGTAAAATTGTGGGGCTTATAAAACACATGATTTGTGGTTTAGAAAGGGGGCATTTCAATAGGGATTTTTTTTTTTTTTTTTTTTTTTTTGAGAATCAAAACTTCTTGGGATTAAATTAAGGGATTGGAAAATTAGCATTTGCAAAACTTTTAATGTCAAGTGGAATAAATTCCATCCAAACCAGTAAAGGAAAAGAAACTAAGGGTATGTTTGATAACTATTTTTTCCCCTTATTTTCTGTTTTCAAAAACAACTTTCTATTTTTGAGACTAAAAAACTTGTTTGGTAACCCAAAATAGATAGAAAACAAAAATTGTTCTCAAAACTCAATTTGTGAAGGAAACTGAAAACATTCAAAATGCTGTTTTTAGTTTCTAATTTTCAAAAGTCAATGAAAATACGCATTTAATTTAATAAATCTGTCACATTTAATAAGTTAGCATTAGAGTTCAAATCCTAGTAACAATATATTTTAATATTTTTCTATTTTTTTCTTCAAAAAATTATCTTTTTAATTTCAACTAACCAAACATGTTTTTGATTTCAAAAATACAAGGAAAATTTTTTTTCTTTATATTTCCAAAAACAAGTTTTTGAAAATAAAAAATAAAAACTGTTACCAAACATAACGTTTGGTTTACTCGTTTTTATCACTCATATCTCAATTTCCATCACTCATCACCCAAAAATTGTGGACCCCACCAAAGAAAATGTTGTTTGGCTTGATTCTCATAATTCAATTCTCATCACTCATTACTCAAAATATTAAGAATGAGTGATGAGAAATGAAAACACATTTTTGGTGTTTTTAGATTTTTGAGATATGAGTTTAATGACAATTTGGTAAATAAAGGAAAATTGTGGGAACAATTACATTGTATTGTCACGCTCAACTCCTAACACCAACCAATGTCTCCTTTTTCTCTTTCTTTCTTTCTTTCTTTCTTTTGCCTTTACTTTCTTTCTTCCTCACTTCTGCTCATTTCTCTCCACAGCTTCGTTCTTTCTTTCTTTCTTTACCTCTTTCTAACTTCTCACATTGGTGCTTCTTCCTTTCTTCTTCGTGATGAACACAATGCACTCCACCAGATTTGTGGTGTGGCTATGGTGGGTTTGGATCTAAGATGTGGGTAGCTGTTGTGGGTTCAGATTTGTGGTGTGGGGTTCGGATTTGATTTGGGCATCTATGGGTTTATGTTTGTAACTTTGCACATTTAAGAGGGTTTGTATTTGTGGTTTTTTATTTGGGTATTTGTGGGTTTTGATTTGAACATCTTTGGGTACCCGTGGGTTTATGTTTGTATTCATTTGTGTTTGTATGTTTATGAGGGTTTGGCCATAGGTTTGTGATAGGATTGTTCTTGTCGATGTGTGTGTACATGAGAAATGAAAGAGGAAGAAGAACAGCTTCAGTGAGAAAAATGAAAGAGGAGTGCAGAGAGAAAATTTTCGTTGGTTGGGTACTATTACCATTCTGAATAAAATAGACATGTGGGCTTTACAACTTTTGAGTCAAATTTGAGTTGTAAGTTGAAACCAATACCCAAATATTTGAGCCAAACACATTGTAGAGTGAGTTAAGAAAAAGTAGAGAATGAAACATGAGATATGAAAATGAGTTTTGAGTCATGGAAAATGAGATATGAGAAACGAGATATGAGTAATGTGAAAACCAAACAAGCTAAGCTCTCCTTACCAAAGCATGAGCTACAGCATTATCTTGTCTATAGGTATGAGAGAATGAGAAACTCTAAAGAGAGTTTGTTGAAGATAGAATGTCTTTTATGAAATGACCAAAATCCGAGTGAAACATATTCCCCTAGAAGATTCAATACTTGAAATTTTTCCTAGCAAGATGAAAAGATAAAAAGATTCTAATAACAAAATACTAGATAACCTTTCATAGCAAGTTAAGTTCCTTTTAGTAATTTAACATTTGAGACAGCAATTTTAGATTAATAGCTAATTTGTCAAACTGCAGTCTTACCAAACACTTAATTGTAATTTTTAAAATTGTATTTTCATAAGGCATAATTTAAAATCATTTCTTAATATGCACGTTTTCTAACAACTAATATATTAGTGCTTAGAGCATTCGTATCAATTAATGCAAAAATTCCTACATATTTTAGCATAACAACCTACTTTTTCAATTTTACATAACTATTTTTCAATAGAGTCCAAATTTGGTAAAGATGTGGTGTAAAACCCTTATTTTACCCCTCTAATACTAGCATGCCATGCCACGTCAGCCTTTCACAGAAAGTACAAATAAGTGAATAAGATATACCACACACAATAATTGCTCACGATACCCAATTTCAAAAACTTCAAAGTTCTTTCCGCCGCATTATTGGTTGCCGAATACGGACTAGTTTAAGATAAAGAGCAAGGTTGTGATATCAATGCAGGCGACAAAGAGGGCAACGAAGTTGACGCTAGGATCATCACAAAGAAATACAGTGTATTTCCTTGGTTTGATAAATAGATGAATCTCCATCATAGATGAACTAAGGTGTTTTTGGCTTTGTTGCTCTTTAGCGCCACAAACTTCCATGTCCTTCTCTATATTTCAGAATAAGCCTTTTTGTTTTCTAGCAGTAGACATAATCAAGCAATGCTATCTTTGCAGCTCCAAGCAAGCACTATGTTGGATTTATTGCTTTTGTGGATCCAAGCCAGCACTGTGCTAGATTTATTGCTTTGATTATAGACAATTAGACATACAATTAGTTTTTCTAATTATAATTGGAAGCAACATAGAGAAGCTCTCTTTTCTTTCTTCAATGTTTTTGGGTATTAGGGAGAAAGTATTGTGTGTGATAGCATGTATACACTAATTTTAAATTGCCAAAGGGTCATCATGTATTGGAGGGTGTAAACAAGAGGTTTTACACCAGATCCTTACAAAATTTAAACTCTTTTCAAAAACACCTACATCATATTATCTATTCTACATTATATTTAATTTAAATAATCACTTCTTCTTTTTTTTTTTTATCTTCATAGAGAGAGAGAGAGAGAGAGAGAGAGAGAGAGAGGATCTAATGATACATGAGAGTAAAAGGAGACAAAATAAAATAAAATATTGAAATACAATGTGAACAATGCTCATATATATATATATAGCAACCATGTATTTTTACATAACTTTGTATGGTATGATAAGAGTGAATTTTGGGCTTGATTGGCTAAAATGTTATTCTTATTTTATTATACAAGCACTAACGCGAGTCCTCTTACTTTAGTAGATAAAGAATTGCTTGGTTATGTATATTGAAAGAGATGTAGTTGATAACATTGATATTAACGCTATCATGCAACAATTTCAAAATATGAAAACTTGTAGAAGGAAATTGTAAAATTTCATGTATCTGTGTTTTCTTTTTTTATGGTGTTGATATATTCAAGTTTCTTTTTATTAAATTTTGTTTAATTTAAGTTTTTTAATGATTATCTTGTAAGAAGATTCTTGGAGCCATCATTGTGAACAGGCTCGTGAACAATGGACTAAATCAAAAACAAGTTGAGCTTAGGCTGGTTTATGAGCTTGGTAAAACTTAATATGAACTTGAAAATTAAACTCATATCTTACTAAACTTTTAATTAATTGGGAGTTGAAACCACTAGTCCAAACTCCAAACCAAATGGGATTTCATAATGTACTATCTTGGATCTTGACCTCAAAAGCTTCAGTTTGAGCTCGAGCTCGAAATTGATTTAACTAATGAATCAAGCCAAGCCAAATTAAAGTTTTTGAACTTTCTGACAAGTTTAAACTCAAACATTGTTTGTAAACTTGGTTCAAGCTCAAGCCGAGCTTAAACATTTTGCTCTTGTTAACGAGTCAAGCTTCAACATTCAATAATCGATAATACTTAGCTCGTTTACAGCCCTCTAACCAAGGCTTTAAACTCTGTTACATTCCGATGCTTAATCTAGTGCACTTACCCTCCCTATTCCGTTTTGGTCTAAATTCTAGTATGTTTTGATGTTTCAAATAAATTTCAACTATTCCAATCTCTCAATTGTGGACTATTCCAGGTTGTTCTAGATAGAGGTGGCAATTCGTGTTCACGAGTCAGGTTCGTGTCGTGTCAAGCCACAAGTATTCAGCTATATAGGTTGGCCCAAACCCGACCTATTTAGCAAACGTGTCAAGAATCCTCAACTCGAACACGACCTATTTATTAAATAAGTCGACCTGACCCGACACGTTTAACTCGTTTAATTAACAAGTCAAGTAAAGGTCAATACAAATGACCCATTTAATAATCTATTTGATTAATAGGTCATACCAAACCTATATAATTTTTATCAATTTTCATATATCTAAAATTAAAATACAATTACAACTATAAATATAGTAATAAACATATAAAAAAAACATTAATTAAGCAATAATATCAAAATAACTAATAATTTTATAAACTAAACGAGTCAGACGAGTTTACATGTTGAACACGAACACGGCCCTTTTATTAAACAGGTTAGCCGTGTCAACTCGAATATAACCTGAACCTGTTTAGCCTCAACCCATGACCTGTTTATAAACGGGTTAGTCATGTCGGGTTCACGAGTCGTGTCAGACTTTGCCACCCCTAGTTCTAGACTATGTTGAATTTTTTTAAAAATATTGAAGCCCAAATTCTTCATTTGACTAATTGTATTCTCATATCATATATAAAACGTCGTATTGGTTAATTAAGAGTTTATTTGGATACCGTTTATTTGCTAAAAACTAAAAATTTATTGTTAAAAATACTGTAGCAAAATTTTTTTTTAAAAGGCCAAACATTGTTCACGAATACTATTCATGTGTTTTTGTACTTTGCCTAGTCCATGAACAATGCACTATAGCCATGAGTCCCACTGTTTCAAACACCAAACAGAGACGTGGGATTGGAAACATGTTTTCCAAACGCATACTAAATATAATGAAATTGTACACTAGTATATGTATGTTAGGTGTGTAATTCCAAAATGGTACATTCGTACACACTGCAATATTCTGTTCCAATAATCAATCCAAAATGACATTTAAAATGACATTTGAAACGGAATTCAAAGCCTTGCCCGTTAACACTTTCATTTGGGCTAAACTACTTGTGTATATATCTGTTAATAAGAGTAAACAATAGGGGTATAATAGGAATATATGAAGAAAAATCACCAGCCCTATTTAATATTCACCCAAACCCACAATTTTCCCGCCATTTTCCGCTACTCTCTCTCTCCAAAAAGTGGCTGAGCAGAGCTTGAGATTTGAGAAACCCTAGCGAGCGAGCGAGAGAGAGCGAGCCATGGAAGAAGAAATCATAGCGGTATTCAAGAAGAACGGGTTCTCTCTCGACGAAGAGGAAGAGATAGCCAAGAAATGTAAGTTCCCATTTACCCCCTAAAATTCTACTCTGATATTTTTGTATAATAAATATTTGATGCCATAGCTCTGAATGTTGAATCTTCTCAATTAGGCCTTTCTTTCTGCATAAATTACAACCTCAAGCCCTCAGACATCGTTTCCAACTGGGAGGTTTACTATCTCAACAGGTCCATCACTCACCTCTTATGTATTTATTTTGTAGAAATTGCTTTTTAGATTTTTCTTTGTCGCTTTTAGTATACCCAGTTGTTTGTTTCCTGGGAAAATCGTAGAAATTATATGAATTGAGAGAAACCCATTTTAATATACCCAATTGTTTGTTTACTGGGGAAATTGTAGAAATTAGATGAATTGAGAGAAACCCATTTCAACTGTGCCAAATAATTGTGATTTGCACTGATTAGTGGTGGGTTTTCTTCTTTGGTTAGTGTGAATTTTTTTTTTTTTTTTAAATAAAAATTTTGAATTTACTCTCTTATCCAAAATTTCTAAGCAAAGGATACAAAGTTTTACTTTTAACTTATGATAGAAATTTCTAGGTGGTCTATGTTATAATTGGGACATGAATATTTCACAGGCAGTTGGATGAGTCAACTGTACAAAATGCTCAGATGGATGGGTTTTTACAATATTTGCAAGATGCACAGAAGGATGCAGCTATTATGGAGGAATCTGATCTGCATTTCTACTCAAGTAAAGATGTTGATATGTATGAATTCTAACAATTGTTTGTTCTCTTCTTTTTTTCATCCTCATCCATGCTTTGTAAATTTCTTACCTGTTTGACACTTTGATAGCATGTATGGATGCGCACATGAGGCTGCAAAAGGTCACCTTTATGTGTCTGTGTCTGTGTGTGATGCATTATGCTGGGATGTAGTAACAGTTTCGTTTTAAAGCTCCAAGTCATAAACTAGTAATGCAATCCCTTGACGTACTTTCATGGTACCAAGAGTAGAAGATTCTCTCTCATTCCCACCACCCCCCCCCCCCCCCTCCTTTTATGCATGGTTTTTTTGTATTTCCTTACCATTGCTACCAATATTTGGATTTGTAACAGAGCATTTTGTCAATTTCTCGATGCTCTTCCATCCCCCCAACCCTAAAAAAGAAAAAGAAAAAAGGAAAAAAAAAAAGCTCTCCCTCTGATGTCATGTCTCTGTGTCTGTGTCTGTGTTTCTTATTGTCACTGCTACTTGAGAACTAGCAGGTTTCTCATAGTACATGTTTGATCCACTGCAGTCAGTTCTTCAATTGATACATACCATAATTAGTCTATTACAAGGGTGATTTGTAACAGATGAAGTGAAGGACATGTAATTAACTCTAGCCCTGTGGTTCTGGTGGTATGACCAGTTCCAAATGTTTTATTGGCAAATAGCATACAAATTTGCAGATATGAGCACTTATTTTATTTTTTAAAATGCAGATATGAGTAACAATACCGTTTTAATTCTTACAATGATAATAATTGATGAGAAGTCTCTTATGTAGGATTTTGAATGATGAAGATGGAGATATAAAAGAAGGTATTCTTGGCTCTCCAACAGACAAATCTCAAAGACTTTATTCAGAGCCATTTGATTCAACGCCTCAAACAAATGGGGGCATTTTTTCTTCTGGGAAACCATTTAAGCATGTGACACCATTTGGGCAACGAACAGATAAATTTGTGGTGAAGTTCAGCACTAATAATATGCCCGTTGCAGAGAACAGAGAAAACGAACTTGCTCATGAGAATAATGATGATGATATCATAAGAAAGGTTCAACCCCGAGAGAGGTGTTCTCTGATAGTTCATGGATCAGGGCCTGAACCTGGTTGTAGGTTCATGTACGATCGAATTGAAGATAGGGTATGTGCCAGCAACAATAGCATGGGATTGTTCTTATTCTTCTCCCACATCTATTTATTACCTTCTTCTTTTTTTGGGAATCTTATATGTATTACGTAACAGAGCCTTTTTCCGGTGTAGTTTAATGCACTTGAAAATCGAATCAAGAGACATACAACTGCACTTGTTGCATCTGGGCTCTATGAGGAACCGGTGGACCCTACAGTTGCTTCCCAGGTAATTTAACCACTCCATTACTCTCTCTCTCTCTCTCTCTACCCCCCCCCCCCCCCCTCCCGCCCCTAATTCTGAAGAGTAAGAAAAAATGTTTTTGTGTTGCTGATTTCTTACAGTCACTGTGAGGCTTCTTCTTAGCCTAAACACAGTGTCCTCGTCTTTCTTGTTTTGTTCATGTTTACTTAAAGATTTTGTGTGTTAAATAGCTACAAGTCTGAGTATCTAAAATCTAAAAAAATCTTATGTTTCAGAAAAGCATATTTGCTGTTGGCATGATCTGTTGTGATGGAGAAGGCCATTTAAATGAGAAGTCCATCTTATTGCAAAGCAGGTAAATGTTCATGGTTTTTTCTATGTAAGATCCATGTGTATCATCTACTAGTAGGCTGACAGAAAAAAGTCTTCTTGCTGCAGTATTTATTCTTGAGAATATTCATTATCAGGTAGTTAGTCTTTGAGATTAAAGATCAATCTATGAATACCAAGAATTAGAAATAATGGATTCTCCTATGAAGCTTAATGCTATATAATGTTTCTGAAGCATTGCCTAGGCAATGCCAAGACTACCTAAATCGAGCTAGGTTCACTGTGCTTAAGCCTGGGCCAAGGCAGGACTTAGATTCATTGATGAATGATCAGGATCATATTTTTGGATCCACTATAAGAAAACCTCTGGTAGAGGACTAGTTAGATGCAATGTTTAACTACCTATATTTGTGATCTCTGTAAATCAAGGGAGCGTAATCTCTTCAATTTTTCTCATATGTGGGTTTGGCTTTTATTTTGTTAACAGTGTTGAGCATTCTGGAGGGCAACGTGTTCGTCTAGAACTACAAAAACTTAGCCAGTTTTCAGTTTTTCCAGGCCAGGTGTGAAAATAGATATAGCTTTTAGCTCTCAATCCAATTTTGAAATGCCATCAGTATTGAAAATTGAGCCAATGGCACTCTCTCAGGTAGTAGGTATTGAAGGACACAATCCTAGTGGGCACTGCTTGATTGCATCAAAACTTGTAGATTCAATTCCTTTGTCCACTGCTGCTGATGTGAATTTGCATCCTGCAAAGAAGCAAGCTTTGGACCAGGAGATTCAGTCAACTGATCTGTCTCATAAACGGGAAGAGCTATCGGTGGTATGTAAGCTTGTGTTTTACATCACTGAATGAGCTGCAATGGAAATATTATTGCTTATGCTAACGCATCTATTTTACTGTAATCACAATTTATGTGTATTCATATTATATTCTGTATATCATGTACTTCATTTTCTATCAAATATGTTGACATGATTCTGAGATAATGTTAAGAATGTAAACACTTGAATTTTGGTTAGTAGGGCCACCTAACTTATAAAATAAGGGATTTGGATTATTCAATGGAAGAGGAAGGTTCAAAAGAAATAGATAATTTAAATAAATAAAAAAACTGGAGAACAACTTTCACTATCTGGTTTGGGTTGCCAACCCAAACGGTTGGAACAAGGCACCATAATTTTCTAGTTTGACAGATACAAAAATAATAGCATTCACTACTTATAAGAGGAAAGCTTGTACTCATAGGTCATTGTTGATCCATATGGAATGAGCACCTCTTTGGAATTCCATTAAATAAATTATTCCCTGTTGCTAATTTGCACTTCTCTTTTTTAACTGATCCTGTTGATGATTAATGCATAATTTTGGTATTTATATAGATCATAGCATCGGGCCCTTTTACCACTACAGACAACTTATCGTTTGAGCCTCTGACAGAACTGCTAGCATATGCAACCAGAAAGTTACCTCAGGTTCTTATATTGGTAAGTATCTGCTGCTCTTCATATAAGTAATGGTTTGAAGAATTTTTTTTGTATTTACCGAGTTAGGAAGTTTCATGTTCAAAAATTTGAAAATTTCCTCAGCTTGGACCATTTGTTGATTCCGAACATCCAGAGATTAAGAAAGGAACTACCGACAGAAGCTTTGATGAAATATTCCATGTGGAGATTCTCAGAAGGGTACCTCCTCCCCTTCTTCTCTCTTCTCGCAGTTTTCCTAGGTCTCAGAATGATATCTACTTAAGAATGATTTGATTGTAGCAGGGGAAAAAAAGTCTTTAATCTTTATTCTTTTTTCTTTACTTTTTTGCAGTTACAAGATCATGTGGAATACATGGGTTCCAATGCACGTGTAATTCTTGTGCCATCTATACGTGATGCTAACCATGACTTTGTTTTCCCCCAGGTAGTGTCATTGTTGTATTAAACAAGTACAAATTCAGTACCTTTTCAAAGTAATGACATTTTTTTTATTTTACTACATTGTATTTCACTTATTGGTTTTGGTTCTTGCTAGCATGGTTACATTTCATTGAAATAGTATATAACTACTAAGATATAAAATACTGATTTGGTTTTGTGCAGCCTGCTTTTGAAATTCATTCACCTAATCTCAAACATCAGGTACATGATCTTCAGGAGTTCATCTTTCAACTTGTGGTCATGAATATTTTCCATCACTTTGGTCTGAATGATGTTGCCTTGTTTATCAGATAACCAGCCTCACAAATCCAGGGACTTTTGAGGCAAATCAGGTAAAATTCTGGTGATATTGGTCTTAAAATTATGATCACCACTTGTGGATTTCTCAAACAGCATTCATTTAAAATCTTGTTGTTGCAGTACTAAACTTTCATTAAATATTAAGAGATTGATTTATCAAAAAAAAAATATATATATATATATATATTAAGAGATTGAAATTGTAATTTCGAAGTACCAAAGTTGTCCAATATCTGATAAGTTTGTACAAAAGTGGCCAAGGACCTTTTAATAGAAGTTAGATTAAGGCTGTCCTGCAATTATATTGTATCGTTATAGTTGTTGTAGACTTTGACCTTTCTGTTGATGCTATTTTGTTGATTATGATAGTTTACTTCATATGCCTTTATTGGGGAGGGTCTTCAACCATTAACAAAGCACATGTATCAAAATTATATATGGTGTTTTGAGAGTACTCGGAAGTGTATTTGCATCACAAGTTTGTATTTCAGGTCAAGATAGGTTGCTGCACTGTAGATATTCTCAAACACCTTAGCGGAGAGGAGATGTCACGAAATCCAGCAGATGGAACACCTATTGATCGCATGAGTAGACTTGCAAACCATATTCTTAGCCAGCGGAGGTATGTTATATTGCTTTGTCATTTTGGAAATTTCTCTTGATATATAGGTCTAAATGAGCTATTTTACCTATAATTAATGTAACTTTTGAAATTTGAAACAGATTCTATCCACTATATCCACCAGCAGAAGGCATTCCATTGGACTTCTCACTTGCTCCAGAGTCTCTTCATATCTCCTCAATTCCTGACATTCTCATCCTACCTTCAGACATGAAGTATTTTGTAAAGGTAAAGAACATGCCAAGCGCTTGTCTTTTCAAAGCTAGTCTAAACACTGAAGTGGCTGCAACTGCATATATGGCTAAAGACTCAAAATTCATGTATTACACTTACGAATTGTGTATTTTAATTGCTCACAACTCATTACTGAGTCCAAAGGAAGGATATGCTGATGCAACCAAAGAGTGTTTGATTAAATATTCACTTCTGGATTTTGGTACAGGTGCTGTCCCTTGGGGAAGGAGGTGAAGGAGGAGAGCAAGTGAAGTGCATTTGTGTGAATCCAGGAAGATTGGCAAAGGGAGAAGGAGGGGGCACATTTGCAGAGCTTAACTACTATGGAGGTCCTGACACAAGCAACGCATCTATTATTGGCATATAAATCCAGGAGTGATACTCAGGGCCTCATTGTGAGTTGCTCAGTGTAAATTGAAGATGGAGATCCAAGATGTGGCCAACAAAATGAGAGTTTTGGATCTTAGAGGTACTAAGTGATAATTATTGGATTAATTATTTGGTTCAAAAAGCTTAATGGCCTGCAGAAGATCATATTAGCATATGTAAGTTCACTGAAGTTTAGAAAAATAGATTAACAAAGTTGGAGTGAAATTAGGAAGATTGGTAAGGAGTCTTGTAGTTCAGATGATTGTCCTTATGTTTCGATTTCTTGTATCTTTTACAAATGTAACAACCAGTACTATATATCTAATAATTCAGCTTGCTTAAAACATAAAACAAACAAACAAACAAATAGATCAGCAATTCTGCATCATAGTATTAGTTACACGAGTATATGGAAAACTCGCTCCTGATCAGGAACACAAATTAAATACTGAGGACACAGGATTATATACAGAATATATGTACCATCCCTTGTAGCAAAAAAAATAATAATAATAAATAAGAATTGTTCCTTCCCACCACTACAATAAAAATCAATACGACCACGAACCCCCAATTCCATACTATCATCTGAGAAATTTCTTTAAATTCCATAATCCCAATGCACATTTCTCAAGAACTGTTGAATGGCGCAACTAAAAACCCACAGATTTTACTTGACTTTCTTCTGTGCTCTGTGACTGCGTTGTCTAAACCAAAATATCCATAGATTCGAAACCCACAAAATGCTAATCATGACAGCAACAACAATTACAACCATCCAAGAAATCCATGCCCATCTTGGAATCAAATTATTAGCTCCTCCACTCGCATAAAACATCCCCATCTTGTACACAACGAGTGTTCCCAAAACCCCTCTTGCAACAGAATAAAAGACATAGAAAGGAGGAGACAAGAATTCATACACTTTGGCAGCCAGAGGAACATCAGCTCTCCGCAAATTCGCAATGCTCCGAACGTTCTGGCAAGCACTTGTAACCTCAGCAAGAAAAAGAAGAACAAGAATTGCGACCGCCCCATGATGAACCACATACCTACAAGTCACAAACACATATAGTGTGGCTAAATGGTGCCCAATGAAGAGGAGATCATTGGGGACGAACACCATGTAGTGAAGGAGGTCCATTAAGAAGTAAGCTATACTGAATTCTAGTACAAAGTTCTGAAAACTAGCGTTTGGAGAAGCAAAACTAAGTGGGGTTGAGGAGTTCATCAATGCATGAGTAGACATGATAACAGCAGGAGTGCCATGAGTTAAAGACATAAGGCAGCTTGAAGCTTCTGGTTTTTGCTTTGGACTCCAGTTGCGAAAAACTACAAAGAAAGCAAAGAGATATGCCAAGAGAAACATCAAAAAGAATGTTGGGAAGGCTGGAGTGAAATTAAGTAGGGTCTCCATGAAAAAAAACCCAGATGAAGAAACACCAAGATTATAGAAATCAAGCAGCTTCAAATTCTCCAAAATTGGACACTATGGAAACCCAATAAAGAGAAATTTGACACTGTGGTAACCCAATAAAGAGAAAAAGAGAGCAAGATTGAAGGAAAAGGTTCGCCGGGGTCTTGAAGCTATAGAGTCATAGACAGAGTTGAAGAAAGGGAAAAGAAGAATTAAAGTTAGCTTAGAGTACTGTATAAAGTGGAATCTTTCAAAGACGTATGGTATTATTAAATGGACTAGAAACCAAATTGGTATCAATAACATGATCAATAATAATCAGGAGACAGCATGATTTCGACGGTGATTAGTGCTTTGAGAGTTACTAGTTCTTGGGAGAAAAGTTTAGCGGATTAAGGCTTTGGCAACCAAATAAGTAATAAATAAATAAATAAAATTGAAGATAATTTCACTTTACCTGTGAGGTAACAACGAGTCTTATGGTGACACGTTATCTTGATACTTTGAGTATTGATGGATAATATAACATTTTGCTTTCGTTTTGTAAACGGCAACTTAGCCTTAATAAAACTTGGAGAGTTTGCGTATGGGAATCAACCGTACAAGTTCTATCTATCTACAACTCAGCGCACAAACACGCAAAAAATTAAATAAAAAAAAAAATTGAAAAAAATACAGATTCCTTATCTATATATCATGTGATGAATGATGATTATGATGATGGCCATTTATCAATTGTTGTGTGGTTCTATACTTCTATTCTATACAAATTTAAGATTTTTAAGAAATCAGCAGGTAAATCCACCCACTTTCCAAAGAAAATAATTAAAAATTGAAATAAATAAGTAAATAAAAGTCAAAGTTATCATGAAATGATGATCCTAATTCCTACCAATCATTTCATGAGTGGGTGACGAGAATGACGAAGACACCCAAAGTTAATTATTGAGAGTTTCCTTTTGTTATTGGGTCATTTTTTTTGGCCCCATGAATTTCTCTTTTGCTATCTACAAGCATGCATGTGAAATACTTGAATTGATTGAAAAATATATTCGTCAATTAAAGAAAATATATTACTATTTTATCTTTTAGTAGAAGGCGCAATAGAATTTGGATTAACGAAGTTTATTTCACAATGATTATTTTTTATCACCAAGCTTAAACACTAATTAATTTTTGGAGGTACCTATTAAGGACAACTAGCATGTAATTCCATGCAAACGCATGGATGTATTTAAAATTAAACAAAATTTTAATTATAAAAATATAAATAATTAGTCAAATTAATTTTTTTTTAAAGCATGTAACACATGCATTCATGCATACATATAGATGCATTTAAAATTAAACACAATTTTTATCATAAAATATAGATAATTAGTCAATTTTTTTTAAAGTAAACATAATTAGTCACATATTAAAATTTTTATCTAAATTTAATACTATTTATGATCATTTTTTTTTTCTAATTTTTAATAAGATAGAACGTGTGGAGATTTTTGTTATGTAGTGATTTTTATTATATTTATTTATTGAGAAACATGTGATTTTTATTGAGTATGTGTGATTTTTTTTTTTTTAATTTTATAGTTCATTAATATTAGATTCTTAGTATTTTACACTCATTAACTCACTTGACACAAATATTAAAAAACTTATGTAGACACATGGCATAAACTTAAATGGATAATTATGATGTAGTTCCCACATAAATTTAGACACAGCGCAAAATTGGATTATAATTTCAAATTCTAATTTAATTTTCTCTAAACTTTACCTATTAATATATATATATATAGATGACTTATAAATTTGAATTTTTTTTAGTTATATGATTATATTGTTTATGGTTTATTATATTAGATTCATCATTTTCTACACTAAATTAACTAATTTGGCACAAAATTTTAAAAATTTATATTAGATGGGACACATGGCACAAAATTAAACTCTAATTGAAATTCAATTTTTATACTAAACTAGCTTGTAACCTCATGCATATGCATAGATACATTTAAA
Source organism: Quercus variabilis (assembly GCA_030445155.1). Classification (NCBI taxonomy): domain Eukaryota; kingdom Viridiplantae; phylum Streptophyta; class Magnoliopsida; order Fagales; family Fagaceae; genus Quercus; species Quercus variabilis. The sequence continues at coordinate 54,370,942 of CP129447.1, read as the reverse complement.
GATATATAATAAGATGCATAATATAATTCCTATATTTATAATTTAAATACTATTAATAGTCATTTTTATATTTTGTTAACTTTTTTAAATATATATATATATATATATATATAAAAGGATATTATTAGGTATAAAATGTAAATTGTCCCTTTTTCTTTTTAATTATTGTGAAGCACTCTTTTTTATAATTCATTTATTCTAGACTCTTTGGTTTTTGTACTTAATAACTCTTTTGGATGAATCTATATATATAATAATAAGTGAAGCTGAGAGAAACTCAAATTAGAATTCCAAATTGGATTCCCAATTTTGCGCCATGTGTTCTAAATTATTTATTCTTAGAGTTTTATTTCCTAATTTTAGAATCAAATGTGGGATCACATCATAAATATTCATCCAAGTGAGTTATTAAATACAAAAATCAAAGATTCTAGAATAAATGAATCATAAAAATAATAAATAAATAAAGTGCTTCACAATAGTTTTATTTTTTTTTTTTTAAAATAGACAATTTACATTTTATACCTAATAATATCCCTAACTAAATTTTTTAAAAAGTTAACAAAAGATAAAAATGACTATCAATAGTATTTAAATTATATATATAGGTGTGGGGGGAAAAGGGCCCAGTCTAACATAGTGGGCCAAAAGCCCATATGAGGATTATTGGGCGTCCGAGAAGAAGAAGATGGTAAGGGCAAGGCCCATCTGGAAGAGAGACCCCCAGAGAGAAAAGTGATCACAATCCGAAGAGGTCGCCTTCTGTCCAAAGAGGTCGCCTTCTATCCAAAGAGGTTATATTTCTCTGATGCAAATAGTAAGGATCAATTGAACGTATAAAAGGGTAAAATGATCTTCCGAGGACACCTCCTGATCAAGATAAGCTCTGAGTACGCTTGGAAACGATAAAGATGAAGAAATATCTAAAGGGAAAGCTGCTACCACCGTATTTAATGCTCTGCAGCAACTTTTCTGGCCGCATTTATGTGGAGAAGACCCCTGAACAATGTATCCTCACCTACCGCCACTCACACAAAGTTAAAGAAGGTGCTTGACATGACATATACTCAAGTAGACTCACGGATGAGGTACAAGTGGACGATGGAGATGAGGAGAAGGGAGGTTATATAAAGGAAAGAAACTTCTAACGAAAAAGGGAGGAGGAAAAAGAGAAGAAGAACTTTACTGTAACCCTAAGATCTGTGTTCACTAGATAATCAATAATATAGCTCTTCGGATATCCATTCTTTACATGTAAATTCATGTTGGTTTGTACTTGAGGGTTGTGATTCGTTGTTGTTGATCCCATGCTTATCCTAGCTCTTTCACCCATACTCTACAAATTCATTGTTTTGAGCTTGGGCCACTAATCCTAACCCTACAATAGGAATTATATTATGCTTTTTTTTTTTAGAGTTTCAACTTATGGCTTCCGTTCATAATTATATTATGCATCTTATTGTATATCTTTAAGTGTATCTATGCATATGTATAGGATTACAAGCTAGTATTTATGATGTGGTTCCACATTTGATTCTAAAATTAAGAAATAAAATTTTTAAAGAATAAATAATTTAGGACACATGGCACAAAATTAGAACTCCAACTTGAAATTCTAATTTGAGTTTCTCTTAACTTCACCTATTATTATTATTATTATTACTATTATTATTATTATTATATATAGATTAACTCACTTAGCACAAAATTCTAAAATTTAGATTAGATGAGACACGTGGTGCAAAATTAGACTGTAATTAAATTCCAATTTGAAATTTAATTGAATTTTCTCTCTGTTTTACCTATTATTATATATATAGATAAATAGGTCTAGTCCCTAGCTTACACCAATTGATGCTTTCGTGATGTCTCGTTCAACTTCCAAGGCACAACCCATCCTCTTATAGCTCTTTCTTACAACTCAAGTCTATTATTTGAGCACAAATATTTTTTTAATAATTGAGCTAACTAAAACCCAAACATTTTACTATTATTAAGAAAATTATCTTACTATTTAGTGAACCCTTTTAAAATTTTAATAGAGTTTCATGAATAAATTAACAATCTTGAAAATTCTTGAATCACATGGTAAAAGTACATTAATTTTATGACCTGTATTTCATATTTGACACAAACATAATATGTTATATTAAAATATAAAATTATGATAAATGAACAAAATGATTCAAATAAATAATAAATTTTATTTTAAATTTCTTAAACTTTATTGTAAAGTTTTAGATTTCTTAAAACTTAGGTAATAAAGTTTTATTTAGAATAAATTATCTTAAAAATTGATATGATGCTTGATAATTGATAAGAGAATTTTCAGAGGACTTCTTGTACTTAGTGTGTGTTTGGCAAAAATTATTTTTGTCAACTTATTTTATTATTCAGCTTATTTTTGTTACTATTCATGAGCCTCACTGCACTTTTTGATACTATTTATGGGTCTCACTATACTATTTCAGCTAACTTTTACTTTTACATATATCTACAGTACTTTCAGGCTTTAGCAAAAAAAAGTTTCAATTTCAGTAAAATAAGTGAATCCCAAACAAACTTTTAGTGTCCGTTTGACATAATTAATTTTGCCAACTTATTTTACTATTCAGTTTATTTTTGCTACTATTCATGGGTCCCACTACACTTTTTGGTATTATTCATCGATTCTACTATACTATTTCAACTAATCTTTCCTTTATCTATAGTATTTTCGGTAAAAAGTTTTCAATTTTAACAAAATAAGCAGATCTCAAATAGACCTTAATCATTAAGCCTACTCAATTTCATCACTACATTTTTTTTTATTATGACTACCAAAAATTTAGTGAACTCATCTAGATTTTTTTGCCTCTTATCAACTTGTAAACCCCTATTTTTAGCATCTCCCCTTTCTACTTAAAAATTACTCGAATTTAAAACTTAAAAAAAATTGTAAAAGTAAAATAAAATTACATGGTAAAGAATACAAAAAATTATAAAAGACCATAATTATTTCACACACATTACAAATTTCAACATTTCGTACACACCGTGTGTAAAATATGAATACTTTGTATCCACATTTTACACCTCGTGTACAAAGAGTATACAGTATATACAGTATTAGAGCATTAGCATACACTTGTGTTTTTCTGACTAAATTTTATTGACATCTGCTCTCTGTACTCTCGTAGTATCCCTCTATCCTTTCCCTGTCTCTGAGCTTGTCTCTTTATCCCACCGCCAAATTTCCCCATCGGCAACATCCTCTCCTTTATCATTTTCCACAACTTTTCCACTATCATCATAACCCACCCTCTCATCTTAAACTTAGCCTTCTTACCTTGTCCCACCCATGGAGGTCTCTGACTTCGTCACTCGAACCAAAGATATATCATATCAAGACACCAGATTAGAGCTCCCTCCAAGACAAACCCTTACCAAAAATACCAGCCTCATACTCCTAGCTAAGCTTCTCACTACCAAACCAATCAACCTCAACATTGTCAAACAAATCACCTTTAAGGCCTGGAAACCTTCTTTTCCTCTAGATGTCAAACGTTTGAGCAAAGACATGTTCATGTTTACTTTTCAACACGAGGTAGATATGAACAAAGCCTACCAAAAGAGACTGTGGTCAATTAAGGGTGGCCACCTCATCCTCAATAAATGGCTACCTGACCTGACATAGCAAGAGATTGATTTTTCAACATCCCTAATCTGGGCACAGATCCACAATCTCCCTCTCCTCTGGAGGATGAAAGAAAACCTCCTCAAAATAGGCTCAAAAATTGAAGTTGCTGAAGTAGATTTCATTAGTGACAACAAAGGTACTTGGAAGAATTCATTAGGATAAGAGTCGAGGTCCCTATTACCAATCCTCTCATCCCCGATTTTTTCCTGCCCCACCAAAACAAGAACGATCTTTGGACCGGAATAAAATATGAGAAACTGGCAGATGTCTGTTACAACTGCGGCAAGATCAGACACGAGCTAAAAGAATGCCACTTGGAAACTTTCCAACTACTCGGAATTTTCGAAACTCCCTTCAATGCTTTAGGTCCTTGGCTTAGAGCAAAGAATTAAGATAGTCCTCAGGGTCTGGAACTGAGACACACAGCTGCCTCCACCTCCTCCCAGCAACACCACACTCAAAGCGCCACTCATCGAGAGACCCTACCGCTTCAAACACCACTCACATGCCAACCTACATGCATGACATATGGACAAAATTTACAAGTCCAGTACATGAGGTAGGACACAGTACTACGATGACAGTGGAACAGTGCGAGGATGAGCCTACAACAGATAGTACAGCTACAATAGGTGAGCTAGACGTCCTTCCTCCAACTCCTAAAACGTCATTCTTAAGTCATGAGACGTCACCACCAAAATCTATCAGAGCATTCTCATCAGCTCTCTCATAAAAAATGCCATTTTACCACACTAAAAACATACTTTATCATTTTAACACATCATTTTACAATATATCATTTATCAGGTGTTCTATTTTTCTGTTCTAAATATTAAAATATTATATACATCACATTAAAATAATATATTTACTCAACACCCAACAATATGCAAACACACAGCCCCCCCGTGGCAGTCACCAACAACCAAGAACCACCGCTACAACCACCGCCACAAACTACAACCCCAATCACCGGTATGGCAGCTTCAGAATTCCAAATCCAAACAAATTCCAAATCCAAATCCAAAAACCTTAACAACAACAAAAAAAAAATTCCAAATCCAAATTCCAAAAAATTCCAACAAATTCCAAATCCAAAAACCTCAAAAAAAAAAAAAAATCAAAACCTTCAACAAAACCCCACCATACACAAGGCGGCATGGCAGCTTCAGACCGAGATGGGTTCAGATCGAGGTGACATGGCAACTTCAGACCAAGGTGGCAATGGTGGCTTCAGACTGGCGACGATGGCGTCTTCAAATCGGCGGCGATGGAGTCTTCAAACGAGAAGCGATGGCGGCAGCTTGATCGGTGAGGGCGGTGGCTTGATCGGTGAGGCCGCCGTACCATTGATTTGAGGGTGAGGGAGAGTGATCTGAAGAAATCGTCCGATTCGGTGTATCAGATCATAGAACAGAGAGGAGAGATCGAAAAAAGTGAGAAAAAGAGGGGAAAAAAACCAGTGAGCCTGATTTTATAGGAAAGAGAAAGGAAAAGGGAGAAGAAAAGAGCATGGAAAGTGGAGATGGTGAAGCAGAAATGGAGTGCTGAACGTGAAGAAGAAGTTGTATTTTAATCGGAGGAGAGAGAAAGACCAATAAAAAAGTAATAAACGAAATGGCATTTTCCTCCGTACGCTCTCAAAAATGAGAGCGTACTGTAGCGTGTGTTATAATTTTAGCATATTTAAAACATCTGATGATGCTATGTTTTTAGTGTTTGGTGTGTCAAATGTGCTAAATATTTAGCATTTGGCACATTTGACACACCTGATGTGAATGCTCTCATTAGAGATTTATATATCATTTCACCAGTCCAAGTCAAATGGACCTTCAACAACCCCATTTCCAGTGCAGGCCCATCACCATTTCTAGAAAAGCTGTCCCCACACCCCATTCCATCAACCCAAGGGCCCACAAGCCCAAGCCTAAGCCCAAGTTCTCAAACACAAGAGAATCCATTCACAATCACTTACCCCGATATTCCATCTCAGTGCTCAGACTCACTTTCCCACTTTTGATCCGCTGCACCATCTCTAACCTCTCATCTATCTCACTCTCGCTCCTTGGCATCCACCTCCCTAAAAAGAAAAGTAACAAAGCAAGAGTGCGAACATCTCGCATAACGGCTTAGGAAGGCAGTCTCAGGGCCAAAGCCAGTGTATTTTGACCCAAACACAGTGACTTTAATCCCTAAATAAAAATTGAAGCATTTCATCATTCAACAAAGGCTCAAGCTAGGTACATTAAACACTCTAAATGAATCTTTTATCTCAAATCATGCACCTAATGTTCCTGCATCTCTCAATGGGCAACCCCTGTTTTCCTTACATCTTTCGCACCTTCTTATTCTAACTCTATGGCCGAGGAGGTGAGCCTTATCATGCCCCCAATCTCACCATGAAAATCTTTGGCTAAAACTGTCAGGGCATCTACAATGCCTTGACAATTAGAACCCTTAAGGCTCAAATAAAAGGCACTTGGCCTGATATTTTATTTTTATCTGAAACAAAAGCTAAAGTAGGTCGTATGGAGTCTGTTAAAAGCTCCTTGAAGCTTGATAATGTTGTGGTTGTTGAAACAAAGGGCAAGGCTGGTGGTCTGTGCATGTTATGGAAAGAGGGCATTTCAACAAGTCGGGTAGAATTTGAGGAAAATCTTATTGCGGTTAAAATTTCAGATGATGTCTGTGACTGGTTATTTGTTGGCTTCTACAGCCCCTCATACTACTCAAAGAATAAGAAAGTGTGGGAGAGTTTAACTGGCTTACTAGAATCCTTTCAAGGCCATGGGTCTGAATGGGTGATTTCAACTACACCCTTAACGAGGATGAAAAGAAAGGAGGCAAAAGGGGCAGCACCTCGGATACCAATCATCCGAAGGATCTCATGTTCAAATTTGGAGCCATTGATCTAGGGTACTCAGGAAGCAAATTTACATGGGCAAAAGGAAATTGGGGCAACGCTGCTATCAAAAGAAGACTAGACAGGGGCATCGCAAATATCTCTTGGAGACTTGCTTATCTGAAAGCAGCGATATCCCACCTCGAAGCCATTAAATCAGACCACACTCCCATTCTCTTGGATACTAATCCCAATGAAGAGTTTACCCACAAACCTTTCAGGTTCAAAGCTGCTTGGCTAAGAGATGACTCATGTGTCCAAGTGATAGAAAATGCTTGGAACACAAAAGCCTCAGGCTCTGAGTTCATAAAGCTATACAAGAAACAAGCCTCAACTACGACTATTCTCTGCAAGTGGAACAAAGAAGTTTTCGGCTGATGTCAGGACTAAATCAATACTCTCCTTACAAAAATCAAACAGGTTCAATCGCAACAACCTTCCCAAGAGAATGAAGCTCTCGAAACCTCTCTCCAATATGAACTAGCAGAATGGCTATTCTGAAGTGAGAATTTGTGGCAACAAAAATCCAAGGAAATCTTGCTAAAACTAGGAGACAAAAACTCAAAATTCTTCCGCCTTTCTACCATCATCAGTAGAAGGAGAAACAATATCGACGTGACCAAGACAAAGGATGGTTCATGGATCTCTGAATCCAAACTCATCAAGCAACTTTTCCTCGAGAATTTCAAATAGCAATTCAAGAAAGAAGAAGTCCACTACCCCACCCACCTCGAGCATTTGATTCTACCCTGCATCACAGAAGATGAAAATGCAAGCCTTCTCACTACCCCATCCCCTGAGGAAATCAAGTCCACCTTATTCCACATACAAGACTTGAAAGCCCCTGGTCCAGATGGCTTCCCCGTTTTATTCTACAAGCAGCTGTGGCCAACTATAAGGAAGGACATGACTGATGTAGTCGTCTCTTTCTTTCAACTCAACTCCATGCCCAGAGAGGTAAATAGGTCATTAATTGTGCTCATTCCCAAAATTACTAACCCTACTATGGTTAATCATTTCAGGCCCATCTCCCTCTGCAATGTGGTCTACAAAATTATTTCAAAACTCTTAGTCACCAAGCTCGGACCTTTGCTAGATAAATTTATCTCCCCTACTCAGTCTGCGTTCATCCCAAACAAGTGGATAGCAGAAAATCAATTTATTATCCAGGAACTAATTAATGGGTTTAAAACCCGAAAGCCAAAGTCTGGAATCATGGCCATCAAATTGGACCTTCAAAAGGCATATAACAGGGTCAACTGGCATTTCATTCAATCTGTTCTCCTTCACTTGGGTATCAACAGCACTTTTACCAATTGGATTACTACCTGTTTATCATCTGTGACCTTCGAAATCATGGTTAATGGAGGCAAATCAGAAAGCTTCACTCCCAGTAGGGGCCTAAGGCAAGGAGATCCGTCTCCTCCTACTTGTTCATTCTAGGCCAAGAAGTGCTCTCTAGATTACTAGACCACAAGTTAAGAACCAAGAATATAAGTGGTATCAAAGCAAGCTCCCATGGCCCAGCCATCACCCACATCATGTATGCAGATGACATAATCCTTTTCTCAAAGGCCACCTCAAAAGACGCTCACAACATCAATGCAATGCTTGAGAAGTACTGCTCTTGGTCTAGGCAAAGCATTAACAAGAGCAAATTAGGGGTTTTCTTCTCCAAGCACACTCATCCCTCTCATCATAGACACATCAAAGAAATATTGTAGCTCAAAAATTTAAAAGAGGATGCTATGTACTGGGGAGCTCCTCTAATCCTATCTAGATCCCCATCTCTAGACTTCTCTTATCTTTGCGAAAAGCTTGAAGCCAAACTAATGGGATGGAGAAGTAAGTGCTTATCTTGGGCAGGCAAGAAAACCCTTATCTCCTTCGTTGCGCTGTCCATACCTACGTATGCCATGTCTACTTTCAACATCCACAAGAAGGTATGTGACAAAATGGATGCCATTACCAAAATATTTTAGCGGAAACAAAAAGAGAACGAAGGCAAATTCCTCACTTGGAAGTCTTAGGACAAACTTTGCGTTCCAAAGGCTGTGGGTGGTATTGGTTTCAGAAAATTCAAAGAGATAAACAATGCTTTGTTGGCAAAGTTGGCATGGATGGTTGCCTTCAAGTGAGACAGCTTTTGCATGCAAATTCTCCCAACTAAATACAAGGTAGATCACAGCTAGCTAAGATTCGATCCCCCAAAATCAGCATCTCCCATATGGAAAGCAATTGATAAGGCCAAATCCATCATCATCAAAGGAGCATGCTACACCATTGGAGATGGAGCTTTTATAGATGTCTGGCAAGACCCTTGGGTCCCTTGGGTGCAAGGATTTATTCCTAAACCAAAGGACTCATCCTCTCCAATGACCCCCATCAAAGTTTCACAACTTATCGACCTTGATATCCATCGCTGGAAATCCCAAATCATATATCAGTTGTTTAAGCCTATATCTACAAGAGCTATCATCTCTATCTTTATCCCTACTAATCCTAAACAAGACAAGTTAATGTGGGTGCCTGAGTCGAAAAGAAGTGTCACGATAAAGTCAACATATTTAACTGCCAACTCTGTACCGAATGTGTTGGAACCTACACATGTGAACTAGAAAAAGCTTTGGAATCTAAAAGCCCTAGAGAGGTTGAAAATGTTCCTTTGGAGACTCTATTCTGATATTCTACCAACAAAAGAAAATCTATAAAAGTGTTTTATCATTTTTGAATCATCCTGTAATCTCTGTAAAAATGCTTTTGAGAGTGCAAGCCATCTTTTCTTGTTCTATCCAGTCGCAAAGGCTCTATGGTTCGCTATTTGCTGGGTTTTTAAATCTGAGGTTGTCTCAGCTTCTTCCACTGAGGACATTGTCAGTCTTGTCCTTAATCCACCTAAAGCTCTCTGCCAAACTTGGGGGCATTGGAAGGTGTCTCTGACCATGGCTCTAATTTTAGACGAAATTTGGCATCTCAAGAATGCAGATATCTTCACAAGGAGTAACTCAAATCTGACCACCTCCATCCTTTCCATCCAAAGAAGATGCCAAGAATATCTAACTATGTGTCTTGTTCCCCCTCCAAGATTGAAGCAGCAAAATCCAGCACGCTGGTCCCCTCCTCCTCCTGGCTACATCAAACTCAACACTAACGCTACCCTTCAAGCACCAGAACAACTTTGGCAATCATAGCCAGGGATAGCAATGGCTCTATTTATAACATCTGGACCAAGCTTTTATCACAAAGATCACCCTTCCACGCTAAGGCCAAAGTGCTTTTATGGGCTCCCCACATTGCAAACCAGGAAAATTAAAGCTATATCATCCTTGAAAGTGACTCAAAAATTTACATTGACTCCCTGCCTTCCTCTGTTCCTGATTTGGACTGGTCTACCAGCACTATTTTTAGTAATTTGTTAGACTTTGCTAAGTGTTTCTCTGTTTGCTCCTTTGTTTGGACTAGTAGAACCTCCAATTCTGTAGCCCACATTGCTACTAAATTGGCTCTCTTTCACTGTATGCCTTTTCCCTTTAATAAGGATAATCTTCCACCTACTTTGGCAGTAGCTTGTAAGGAAGATTACCATGCTTTTTCCCAGTTTTCTCAGTAATGGATTGAAGTTTATCCACCAAAAAAAAAAAAAAAAAAAAGCATTAGCATCAATATGTGTAAAGTCTTGCAAAATAGAAAAAGTTGCTCATTTTACATATTTCGAGCAAAAAAAAACCCACATCAGTGGGTGTAAAATTATGCATTTATACACAATTGCTACAATAACCATGCATATATGCATGGTTACTGTAGCTCTTCTATCTATAAGTTTATGTTTTTTTTTCTCTCTCTCCTCGCCTTGTCAAACTCTCTCTCACCCACTCTTCAATGCCAAGAAGAAGAAGAAGAAGCCAACCACCACCACCACCACAACCAACCCATTACAACATCAATTTAATCCAAACACAATCAACTCAAAATTAATGAAAATCATCACAAACCCAACTTAAAATCAACTCAAAATAAAACACAACAAAAAACCCATTTGGCAAAATACAAATCAACCCAAAACCCAAGCTTGCTGCCGCCCTGAGAGAGAGAATGTGAGTGTATTGAGTCATGGAAGCTTGGTAGAGAGATTTTTTTCAGATTTGAAGAGAGCATTGATTTGATAGAGAAAGAGAGGGGGAGAAAGAGAAAGAATTTTTTTTTTTAGAAATGAAAAAGAAGAAGAAGAAAGAAAGAAGATGCTAAAGAAGAAAAACATAGAAGAATAAAGAAGGAGAAGAAGAAAGAAGGAGAAAAAGAAAGAGAGAGAGTGTTTCAAAGAAGTGAGGTAAGGTGGTGGGGCCGTGTATGGGTAAGGGAAATAATAAAAAAATGTGAAAAAATATTATTTTAATAAAATATGGTGTATTATAGATAATCTGATGCGGGTGTTTTTGCAAATTGATCGTGTAAAATAGAAAAAGTAAATTTTTATTGTAAAATAGAAGGAAACTTTTGCATATACTGATACTAATGCTCTTAGTATGAAGCAATGATTTTCCAATTATAAAAACTGTTTGAGGTTAATCTAAACTAATAATTTAGTCATTTATCCTTTTTTTTTTTAAGACATTAAGTTTTATAAGGATTATTTATAAAAGCAGTCGTTTATATCTTCTAATAAAATAACATATCAAACCTTCTTCTTCTTTTTTTGAGAATCAACATATCAAACCTTTTCAAATAAAAAAAATATTAATGATACCACACACTCCATTTTGTATGTTACCCACCTCTCTTTTCCTATCTTAAACAATTGTGTATCACGCCTCTTTTTTCCTATCTTAAAATAACTTTATGTCTCATAGCAATCACTTTCGGCCTAGCCTTTATATGGACTATGAAGCGTGCACAAAAGAAATAATTTTCATAAATTTTCCTTCAAAGTTTCCGGATATTTCCCTCAAATCATATCCTATCTCATATATATATATATATATACACACTTACCAAGTTGCAGCAAATTTTTAGATAATTACCCTACGACTTTGTGCTTATCACTTTCACTTTTGTATTTATCAACAAGAAAGAATATTCAATTAGGTGATTTTTTTTTTATTCCAAAAAAAAATTGATATTTTTGGTGTTCATTACTTTAATTATCTCATTTTTACGAACAAGATAAAATATTCAAGGAAAAAAAAAAAAAAAAAAACTAGGAGATAATGGAAACCTGAGAAAGAACTTGAGGTTTCTTTTTTTTTTCTTTTTTCTTTTTTTTTCTTTTTTTTTAATACAAGATGAAATAGATCGATGTAGGTAATCTTGGAAGAAGTATATTGCCAAAGGTATGTATTCTCTCTTTCTTTCCATCTATCTATGTTGTGGGAGTCTAGGACTGTTCCATTAACTTAAAATAAAATAGTTTTCTCTTCTTTTATCATGCTTAATGTATATATCATGATTTTGTTTTTAGGGTAATAAATTTGATTTAAATATCTTGGAATTTATTCCAAAAAAAAAAAAAAAAAACACGTCTTCCAGTATTGGAGGCAAAAGCCAAAAGATGGTGTGTGTGTATATATATATATATATTGGCATGGAAGCAACAACGCCTCCTCGTATATGGAGCATATTTTATTTGTTTAACTAATAAGAATATTTATTTCCCTAAAGTTCATTTCAGCTAGAGATTTTGTCAAAAATTGCAACTATGTCTATGTCCAGCACTTGGGATAATTCTAAAGCTTTGTTTCTTATATTGTGCTATTCATTTTGTTAGCAAATGTAAATTCAACTTCCATATTATCTTTGTTGTTGACTATGAAGGAAATAGATATTTTTGAAATGAAGATTTTCTTTTAAAGATTTGTGGTTTAACTGTGACATTCCAATAATGTAAAGCTTGCTCCTCTTTCATTTGCAGATTAGTTGAAACAACGAATATAGGAGTAAGCTTGATCTAGATGAGTGCATCAATTTCGTGTAAACTTGGCCTAGATACTGCTAATACCTCGCAGTTCTAAGGGGTAATGAGAGTGTTTTTTTTTTTTTTTGGTTGAGAAACCAAGGGGTAATGAGAGTTTATACTTTATATTGTTTTAAAGTATGAGTTTCACTATTATACCCTCTTATTAGTATTATTCATCCGTACCTTATGTATGATATATCCTTATGGGTTGTGCATTTTGTATTACTTTTCAAACATTCTAATTCCAACTCTAAACATCATGAATTGTTTTCAAGTAGGTATACCGTCATTAAAAACTAATCATTACAAAAATCACAACTTTTTTTCTTTTATAAGATGGAGGTAATACTTTTAAGAGATTAAATTCAATAAAGACATGGTGTAAAAACCTATGTTTACACCATCTAATAATATTGTGCCACATCAAATTTTTTTTAAATAATTGCACATAAAATATTAAGTCGTAATGCACACAATTATTATCTATTTTAATAGATTAAAACCCTAAACTAAACGTCCTTTAGAACCAATACACCTTTGGGAAGTTTCCAAGAACCAATCATTCTCAACCAAGCTTCAAGGTCTTCGTGCAAGCCAATCTTGATCAAGTGATTTCATCAGCACAAGTGGCAAAGCAATCATGATTTTCGCTCAAAGATGCATCAGTTGTCGCTATTGAAACAGGACTTCGAGCACATCAAGCTTAACAAAGGCTCATTTGCTCATTTTCCCAAGTCACCACAATCTACACTCCAATTGAATCTTTGAGGATTTTTTTAAAATAACGAACACACACCCATGTGGGACATTTGCTTGATGCTTTATTGGTTGAGAATGATTGGTTCCCGGCAACTTACTGAGGTGTATTGGTTTTAGATGAAGTTTAATTTAGGATTTTAATCTACTGAAATAGAATCAATAGATAGTAATTGTGTGTATTACAATTTAATATTTTATGTGCAATTATTTTTAAAAATCTGATGTGGCACAATATTATTCGATGGCATAAACATAGGCTTTTACACCACGTCCTTATTGAATTTAATCTCATACTGTAATTCTTTTTATTGGTATTTATGATAATATGATCTACTTTTTATTATATAGCCTAATTCTAGATTTAATCATATCATTATAATTGCTGAAATTAATATATATATATATATATATATATTAATTACAAATGGTGTCCGCCCTTGGTGTGTGTAGGACTTCGCAAATTTTTGTTTTTGTTTTTTTATCAAATTTATACAAATTGTTTCTCTTACAGTTCCAATGCAAACACTTTGTTACAAATAATTATAAATGTCATTATAAGATCGTCTATACATTAGATGAGAATTTTAAAATTATGTAGTAATTAATATTCATTTACCTAATGCTTCTTAAATCAAATTATATATTATACAAGTTTATGGATAGAACCGTGCAGCGCATATTATTGTGTGAAATGACACTCCCCTATTGGATCTGCCACTTGCTTGCTCCAACCATATCTATTTGTGGTATAATTGGGTTGACTTATCCTCTACTCTAACCCTTGCCATAAAAGGTTTATATAATTGCAACAAATTAATTATATCCTCTTTCACAGACCCACGCTATGATTTCCTTAAAAAAATACATTTAAAAAAAATATTCCTAACCAAAATTATAGACAAAAATGACTCTTCACCTTAAGGTTTGTACCAATGACACTCTTCATTTAGGTATGAAAATTTTTCTAAAATGAAATATTCCATCAAGAAAGTCATGGCGTGAGAAAGCATGAACTAATCTATTACATTTATGCAAACATAAAGGAAAGTATTATTTCATCAATAGCTACAAGGGAACATCGTTTTGTAAAATCTCAAAATAGGTTGATGTAATTGAAATAATAATAATAAAACTTGTGAGGACTCGAGGACCAAGGAAGGATACAACAAACTGTGACTATCATTATAAAAGCATTCTAAACCTGAGAAGGGGATTCTCCCGAGGATAGGAGGAGAAGGGACAAAATACTTCCTGGAAGTCTGAATGGAGAGAATGGTGTTCAGAGAGAGAGTCAAGGTAGGTGATGGAAGTTTCTAGTGAAAGCTCACCTACTACCTCCGCATTAAATGACTGGCAATAGCTTTATCAGCTGCATTGATAAGGAAGTGATCTAAACAGTAGAATTCACAGCTAAACAACTCCTTTTACCACCTTCAACAGAAGATTAAAAGGACAAGTGTCCTAAGGAGAATCTGGAGGATTGTAGATGGAGTGCTAGAATGCAATAAGCTTAGGAGTATATAAAGATATAAAGAAAGAAGACTTCCAGATGAGGGGGGGAGAAAAAAATCAAAGAAAGAAGAGATTAGAACGAGAACATTGATAAAGAAAAAGAGAGAGAACAAAGTATCTCCTTACGTAAGAACATCATTCTCGAGCGAGCTTGTAAAGAACTTTTTATATACTTAATCTTTGACTTTCGCTTATTCCTTCTTTGTCTGAATTCTCGGGCTATGCCCAACTTGTTTTATCCCACTTTCTTTACAAATATCTATTGGTTTGGGCCAAACCGGGTAGTACCAATTTCACTATTCTATTCTGGTTTGGGCCGCCTGATTTTCTTGTCCTTACAAAACTCTTATGCAAAATTCCATCTTTGCACTCTTTTAAATTTGCTTTAAAAGACCTACCCTAATTTGAAAGCCTAAAATATTTACTCTTTTTTCAGATTTTTTTTTTTTTTTTAATTTGCTTTAAAAGACAAGGCCTAAAATATTCTCTCTTTTTTTAGATTTTTTGAATTTGTTGTTCTAATTGAACTATTAGGGTACTCACTTTTGACTTCATTGATGAGATATCATCTCTACCAAAATTCAACTATTTTACTTGACACTATATTATTAGATTCCGTCAAAAAGCTATGTTACATGCACAACATTTTTCACAACATTAACAAATTTATTGGTTTCTATCTAAACCCATGTCCTTATCATCTACGATTTATGGTTGTAGTTTGCCGACACGATTGTGAAATATTTTCTGAAAATTATTTGTGACTCTACTCTCTAGACTTACTGCTCCACCAAAGCCAAATTTTTTAGTTTGACACTCTATACACTCCAGCATTGGACACCTATTTAGTAGGATATATATACCCATGTCATCTTTCTCAACAACTACTACAATCGGTACAGAGATATGTCCAAAGCAAAACAAACAAACAGAACAAAACAATCAGTACAGAGGGGCTAGTGGGACCACAATATGCAAATTGTTATCATTCCTCACAACACAATCAATAACCCATTAAAAAGATATCAACAACTAATAGTGCAGCTTTTTTTATGTTAAAATGCAGCTTTGATTAGCAGCCACTTGCTCTCGTCCTCTTTTTTATATTTGTTTGGTAGGATGTCATCTACTTTCCTTTTTATTATTTGGGTAAATTATACTTTTAGTCCTAGAAATATGGGATAAATTCAATTTAGGTTCCTCAAATTTAAAAAGTTCACATCTTAAATCACTCGAATTTTCAAAAGGTAAACCATTCATTCCCCATTAATATTTTGCCAATTTCATGCTATCCAATAGTTCCATAAACGGGCACAGATGGAATGACTCAAATCAAAGTAATATATAACATTAGAGACAAAAATTCCTAAACTTAGTAATTTAACCCAGCTTCTCAGTATAGGCCTATTTTTGCACACATAATAACCCTGTTCCAGATAATGCACAGTTGCACACTGAATTACTGTTACCCCCAAAAAAAAAAAAAAAAAAAGGGTGTAGAGAGAGAGAGAGAGAGAGACAGGGGGAGTTGGAAACAACAGCAGTATGTTTAAAAAACTGCATTTCCACAATGAAAAACACAGCCGAAAAGAAAGTGTTACACACAACTTATCTGGTTTTGATTAACATGCTTAATTAAAATTCTATCAAAACTTGCTAGAGTATTAATTTTAAAACACAACTATAGCATGAGCTCTCACAAAAACTGGCATATGCAATTGAATTTTGTGATTCCAGTGCCACTGGTCCGAATGGTGGAGCTCAAAAGCTCTGCTTGGAGTTTAATCAGGCTGAGTGGATAGCAACCTACATCACCATCCCTCCATCAATGGTGAATACCTGCAAGGCAGCAATAATGGTCTAACTGAGCACCAAACTGGTGAAAAATAGGGAAAGATGGGAGGAGTGATAACTGCAAAAGAAAGAAGAGACAGAAACAAAGACTTGACTCATCATACTGAGCCTTTATGTCCCATAAGTTGGGACAGGAAATTGGTCAAGAAACAGTATCAGGTTCTCTGTGATCCATGCCTTCAACCAATAAATTGCAGCCGCTGGTAGGCCTAACAACTCCTTTTAAGAAAGAGTCAAGTATGTGAAACAGTATTAAAATAAACTATAGCTCTGAACCTGTCCGGTGATATAACTGGCCGCAGGATTAATGGCCAAGAACTCCACCAGTCCAGCAACTTCTTCCGGTTGGCCATACCTTCCTGAATCCACACGGTAGAATAACAACAATGCTTAGAATCTTAACAAGACAAGTTCTATTATCATACTTGACAAACTCCTCTAATGTAGCACTTTCTAGCACTCTTAGGTATCATGAAATAAAGTTTTTCTTACAGTCTCACCTAATGGGATGGTCTCCAAAATTTTCTTCTCAATGTCTTCCCCTAGCTTGGATGTCATGTCAGATGCAATGAACCCTGGGGCAACAGCATTAACCTGAAAGGAAATTCTTTAATCATTACTGTTTTCCATCAACTCGTCCAAGCTATATCTTAGGATGTCTGACATAACTAAAACAGAAGGACACAAATTTCTAAGAACTCACGTTAATGTTTCTGCTTGAATATTCCTTAGCAACGGACTTTGTCAAGCCGATTACCCCTGCTTTTGCAGCACTGTAGTTGGCTTGGCCTACGTTGCCAACCAGACCAACAACTGATGCTATATTGACTATCCTTCCCTGCAACCAAAAAAAAAATATAAAAATGATGTCACGTGTACAGCAGAATTTTTATTTTATTTTATTTATCCTTTTATAGGCATAGTCAGCTCTCAGAGAGTTGAGAGCATCTGAAGCCTAAGCAACTGAAATTTGCTTTTTCTTGTAACATCAGGAAATAGGGCAACAAAGCACAATTTTCCTTTGGGGGTGGGGGAAGAGACGTCTTGCAGTTTTTTTAACTTTATTGGAGATATACTCCACGTTTCAAGGATAGAGATTATAGAGATAGTAACCATGCCATGTTTATGATATATTACGGTAAGTCAATATGCCACACTCCATCTCCATTATAATCCAAGAAAGGGATTCCAAATACTACGAGAGAAGTAAACCTTGTGGCGACTTTGATTCATCCCAGCACAAATGACACAGAACCAAAAGAATAAGAATTTTGAGATGGCAATGCCATGTTACCTTTTTTTTCTTCATCATAATTTTTGCTGCTGCCTACAAAGAGTAAATTGAATCAGTTTCAATTAGGATCAGTTTCAAATAGGATAGATCAGACAATGGACTTCTGTAGAAAACAAAACATCTGACATACATACCTGTGTACAGAGAAATACACCTGTGAGATTCAGATCAATAACCTCCTGCCACTGAGATTTCTTCATTCTCATCAATAAAGTATCCCGAGTTATTCCTGCAAGCAGAGTCGATAAGTTTGCGAGAGCAAAAAAAAAAATTGATATTATGATAGGCAGGTCACATTTACTCACCTGCATTGTTTATCAAAACATCAACAGTTCCCCATGCATCAACTGCCTGCAGATGTGAAAATTCATTAAGCTTACCACAAGAAGCATCAAACTAACTCATCACTTAGCAGAGATTACATTTGCTTACAGTTTTAATCATTGCTTCAACATCTTCTTCTTTCGAAACATCCCCTCCAAAAGTCAAGGCTTGTCCACCATTTGCCTCAATCTGCGAATCGCCAAATAAACTATCACCAGTGAAATCTATAGTACAGTATAAACTACCAATGAGACAAGACAATAGTGTATTGAATAGATGCAACCATCCACCTCTTTGGAGACTTCCTCAGCTTCCTTTGATGACCTTGCATAATTAACAAGGACCTGTGTAGCACAACAAAAACCGCAATCATCACTGGTGAGATGAAAAGATGAATCGGAAAACATATCCCACCTCAAGAAGACATCTTGTATCGCAAATACGCAATCATGAATGGGAAATATTAATTGGGGTTCATCCCATTATACAGAACATAAACATGACATAGTACACGAATCAAATTAATAAGAGAAACACAGAGCTTAAGTTCAGTAATCCCATTAACCAAAGCAATTTCTAGCAGAAAAATCAGATCAACCACTCAGATTCAGATTGCATTTTTTAGTAAAAAAAAAAAAAAAATGCACATTTCTATTCATAAGCAAACACGTTTTATCATCCGAACACTAACCTTACAACCGGCTTTTCCCAATGACAATGCAATTGCTCTACCGATGCCTCTAGAAGCACCGGTCACAATAACCACAGGAGCTTCCACATTTTGGGCTACTCCAGCGCTTGCTTGTTCAAGTGTGGCAACCTGAGCCCTTACTCCTGCATTTATCATTACAATTCTCGAAAATCTCACTCATTGCTACCATACATGGTAAATTCCTCACTATGGTAAAGCCCCAATAACAATAATCATAACATAAATGAGTTTGGTTCAAATTACTCATCGTCATTATCAAAATGGCACGAGTCAATAACTTCCAATTGGATTTTTATTTTTATTTTTATTTTTATTTTTTTAATTATACTATTGGATTCTATTTTCTCCTTATACCCTACTGATCAAAGGTTTATAAAATATGGATTTATGAATCAAATAGTAAATAACATCAAATCAACGTGAAATTTGAAACAACTATAAAAATCATAGAGAATATATATAATCTATCGGTGGGAAAATATTAATATAAAGTGTAACATTAAGCAAGAGTCACACCATGGTGTAACTTGATTTCTGACACGCACATAGGCCAGAAATTTGATTGAAATTCAATTTTCTTCCCTTCAAATTTCAAAAACTTATAATTTCGTCCTTGAAATTTCAAAAACATATCAATTTCGTCCTTACGTTGAGGACAAATTTGATAACTTAAACGAATTTTTAATGGAAAAGTGTATTTTAGCATAAAAGAGAGTTCACTTTCAATTAATCGATGCGAAGACAAAATCCCTAACTACTCATTTATGAATACAAATAATACGACGCACAGTAAGAGAGAAAAAAAAATGAATCAAAAATCAGCTTTTTACCAAACGAAGAAAACGAGCTTTTCGATGTGCAGTGGAGGCCGCCGATGCGAGTCCGGGCCTGACCCGATCCGACTCCGCCGCAAACCGGAGACCATTGCCGAAACTGATGAGCGAATTTATTACAATCAACGGAACCGCCGAATTTGGCGGCGGATTTGAAGGCAACGACATTGGATCCGGCGATAGAAGCCATGGCAGCTCCGAAAAGTCTAGAAGAAGAAGAAGAAGAAAGAGAAGCGAAGAAGAGTGTAGCCAGAAATGAAACTCAAAGCAAAAAAAAGCTTTGTGCTTTGTTGGTTTTATAAAGCAAAAACACAAAGCAAAGAGGAAAATGTTGGCTTTTGCTTTGGAAGCTCCGGAGAGCGATGGTGTGGGCGAAGGAAACGAAGTTGTAGGGGGACTCTTTGAATTGAAGCTGACAGATCAGATTTGTGGGGCTAGTTTTTTGGTTAATTACCATGCACCCCGGTTCGAGATTAATTGTTTATGTGACACCTGTAGTTTCGGTGTAGGGGTAAAATGGTCATATTCTGTGGGTTTTTGTTAGGGGGTTTTGAAGTTTTTTTGGGTGGAAAATTAGTTGATCCACTTTACCAAAGTGAGACATACTCAGTGAAACGTTACCGTTTTATTTGAAATCAAAACGTCTCCGCAATGAGAGCGAACCAATTTCATGAAACAAGCAGCACGTGGCTTTTGGATACCGAAAATTTAGAGCTTGTTTGGATGTAGTGAGTTTTGAGTGATATTACTCAGTTTTTTGTTTTCATCATCCAAATCATGTAAGCCCCACAGATGAGCACTGATTTGGATGAGTTTTGGATCATTGTTTCTATCATTCAATTCTCTAATTTTTTAATGATGAGTTATGGAAATTGAAAACACATTTTAGGTGTTTTTAGTTTTCATAACTCTGTTTTCAATGGTATTTTCGTAATTAAACATATATTGAAGGACTCACTAGTCAAGTCAGCTGCAACTTTTGACTTTTTTTTTCTTCTCACTAGGTTTGGTGAGTTTTTTTTTTTTTTTTTTTCCCACTAGGTTTGGTGAGTTTGGGTATTAGGAGTTGAAAGGAAAAAAAAAAAAAAAAAAGTAAAAGCTGCACCAAGTGACAGGTATGGGGCCCACAAATAGTTGAAAAATATTAAGCGATGACAAGTGAGTGATGGTGCCAAACGGGTAGGGTGTAAGGAATTGGGGTATTTTAAGTGATGAGTGATGAATGATAAGTGACGAAAATTGAGTGATGAATGGCCATTTTTTTTTAACCAAACAAGCCCTTGGAGATGGCAATAAAGAGAAGCAAGCCGAATCATAGGTTATTTGTCCTTGCTCTTCCTCGCCTTGTCCTACCCTACATGTCAAGGCAAGTTGTCTAACCTCTTCTCTATTCCGCCTCACCTCGATTCGTAGACTTTACTCGTGTTAATTCACTTTGTCTCACATTTATATAAAATTATATTTAAAATTACAATGAAATTGATCATACAAAATCAAATTTATTTTTGGTAAGAAACTTAATAATATAAACCAAAGTATTCAACGAGACAATTTTTTTTTTAAAGCCTTATTATTTAAGTAATTTAATACTTACGCTCCATATTGTTTTGAAGAGAAATAATTTGAAACTTAAAACATTTTCAAGTGTAATAATTTGAAACTTAAAATATTTTCAAGTGTTTAGTGTGACATGTAAAAATTTTCAAGCAAACCTCCAAAACTGATGGCTCAACCATCAAAGCCGCTGATGCTGAAGGTCCGACAACCAAATTGCCAAAACCGACAGCTAAACAGTGGCTTCGGCAACCAAACTACCACTAAAACATCATCTTCGGTGACTGGACTGCTAACAACCACCTCTAGAAAGGTGGCTCTGGCGATCAGACCGCCAACAACTAGTACCAAAAAATTCCTAACTAAATTAGATTAGATCTTCTCTAAAAAAATTCTAATTAAATTAGGGATGCTTTTTCATATAAATTCTCTCTTATTTGAATTTTTTTTAGCACTTATTAATTAAATATATGTGATATATAAAATTTTAAAAATAAATTGTTGAAATTACATAGGTTAACGAATAGTGTAATATGCAATAAAATTTAGGTCTTAGAAGGTACAGTTGTGCACAAATGGTTGTATTTTTTCATGTCAAGCGACTACTCTTTATTATTAAGGACTTAAGTAATTACATAATGCTAATAGAATTTGAGATGATTTCAAACTTATACTCTAAATTTTAAAAAATTTCAATTAAAACCATGAACTTTTTAAATCGTTTTAATCTACACCCTCAATGAGTCACCATTAACTAAAACTGACAAAAATTATAAATAAGTTGTGGTCAAACCTATTCTTCTAAGTTTAAAATCTTATTATCAAGAGTTTCTAGAAATTTAAAATAAATTCCATTATTTATTTTATATTAAGTAATAGATTAACATAAATTTTAATTTTAATGAGCAAAGTTAGGTCTTAAATGTTGTGCTTAAACTAAATTTAAGCATTGCAAGTTTTTTTTGTGCAAAAGTATTGCAAGTTGCATGACATGATTTTGTTATGTGATATGCATTCATCATGTAATGTGTGTTCTTTATTTTTACTTTCCATTTTCTTATTCAACTTTAAATATATTATTGAATTTTTTTTTATTTGCATATGGTTCTTAATAAGAAAAGTTAGATCTTAAATGTTGTGCTTAAACTAAATTTAAGTATTGCAAGTTGTATGACATGATTTTGCTATGTGATATGCATTCATCATGTAATTTTTGTTCTTTATTTTTACTTGCCATTTTACTATTCAACTTTAAATATATTATTGAAAAAAAAATTATTTATATATGGTTCTTAATTAAGACGTGCATCACAAGAATGAAATTCTATTAAAAAATAACACTAATAATGTTATAGGTTTGAAATGACATCTTATTCCCAATCATTTTTAATCCACGTATTAATGAAGCTCAAATTCATTCAAAATAGAAAAAATTCTTTCTTTTTTATATTATATTTAAGTAATTTAAACAAAAAATTAAAATCAAAATAATTTTCCTTAAATTCATTTATGCATACAAACAAAGTATTAAGAAAATTGTGCAAGTGCAAGCACTGAATTTAACAAATTTCATGGGGCAGAATGTATCAATAGGGTTTTCAATACTTCAATTATTGGGTTAAGCTAAAAACGTGTAGTATTAGCATTAGGAATCACTACAGAGTAAAATGACATTATCTGGCATCCTTTGACCCCTAGGATCGCATTGATTAATGCAGAACTAATTTAACCATAGCTGCAAATTAAAATCAACTGGCAGAGGAGAAGCCAGGGGTATTTGCTGATTTTCATAGTTTATTGGCTGTCCTTTCTGCTAATTAATCTGTTGCAAGCAACAAAAACTTCTTACTTTTCCCTCTATCATAGACCTTTTGATGAGCTTCAGCAATAGGTATAGAAAGCCACCTCCACAAGCTCAGAAGAAGCACAGTTGGAGATTTAACAGTTTCCAACCAAATAACAGCCAGAGGTCCGTTTACATTTAGAGCATGCATAAAAGCCTTATGATGTAGAAACTACTATGACTATAAACTGCATCATATGGACAAAAATAATCATGCAACTTTTGATGGTTCTTTGGAGTTGTTCTTGTGACAAATCTTCACAATAAGCTTTTTGCAACTGCTAAACAAATTAAAAAGATAATGACATATAGGGAACCATACAAATAAGTATTTTTCGCATACAAGAAAAAAAAAGGGCAAAAGAGTGAAAAAAAAAAAAAAAAAAACGCCAATTACCACTTTATTAAACAAATAATAATAATAATAATAGTAAAAGGTTCTCATTACATTATAGAAGTGACAGAATACTAAAATATCTCGTAATGTACCTAATAATAATAATAGAAAAAGATGCTAATAGTTAACTACCAACTTCACAAAGATCATGGTCATCTGCATCTAATTCAGCCAATTGATTCTCATCATCTTTCTTTTTCCAGGTAAAATATTAGAAAACCATTTAACTTCATAATTGCAGCTACAAGCGTCGCAAAGAGCATCATCATCTGCATCTAACTCAATGTCAATTTGTTCCCATCCACTATTCCTTTTTAGAACTTGGCATGGTTTTTCACGGCAACACATTACTTGTTGTCTAACAATAAAATTTCTAACCCAAAAACCACTTTGCATCACAGTCTTCGTTCTCTTTCGGCATTCTTTCAAGCCACCTGAGTTTGACCTTTTCAAGGAAGATAGAATCCTTAAACCCTCTTGCTTCAATTCACCTTCAGAACATAGTAGAATTATCCCATACACGTATGTTGCTTCTAGGTGCCCTTTATCAGCCGCTCTTTTCAAGTACTCAAGCCCTGACTTTAGCCTCCCCAAACTAAAATAATCAATCACTCCTTGTCTAAATAAGGACTCAGGGTTTCCAAAATTCAAACAAAGTTTTAAAAACGATAATGCTTCCTCTCTCAAACAAAAAGGATTTGTTGGAATTTTCTTGAGTGATGCCTGTTGAAAGATATAAAAATCCTCTGCCAACTCCGAAAAATCTTTGCAGCTCAATTTGACATTGAATAGGTCAGCCAACGATGTTGAGGCAACATGACCAAGAACTTCTGTCCACAAATCCTTTGGAAGAGAAGATTTAATGGACGAAGAATAAGGCATTCTCTTGTAACTTGTTCTCTTGTATTCAGATTTCCTCGTTGCCTTGATTTTAGCCATTGATGCAAGCTTGAGAAAACTAGAGAAAACTTAAAACCATGTGTATTGTGCAGAAAGCTTTGAAGCAATATACAGAGATATATATTCTAGGGTTGCGTCTAGTATTTAAGAATCCAAATTGGTTTCGAATCCTAGAAAGTAACAAAGACCAAAACCTACACGGCTTAGGAAAGACTGAGAAAAAAGGCGGTAACCCCACCAATACTACTACTTGTCAACTTATAGGAGAACCCCACCGCCTTAACAGAACATGTTCATCATTAATATAAACTCAACAATTCTAAAATTAAACGAAACCCAATTTGCCAAAAGAAGAAAGCTTTCATATAGATATTTTTGGCAGTAGCAAATTAAAGAACCCATATTCCATGACAAAGTACTCATACAAGCCTCGTGGCTAACTTTGATTCAAATATCTAAAATAAATATCATAAAAATTTTGTATAACATTTTTCGTCGGTCATTGACTTATCTATATTTCTAATCTATAATCTATTTATATATAAACACTATATAACCTAAGTTTTTAATTATTTATGGGCCTTCTTAGATCAGAGATGGACCCAAGGGGTTCAAGCGGCCCAGGCCCCTCTAGCTCTAAGAAAAAAAAAAGGCGAAAAGTACATTTTAGTCCCTACATTTTCAGGCGATTTTCATTTTAGTCCCTATATTTTATTTTTACCGCTTTTAGTCCCTATCCTGAAAAACGATTCTCGTTTTGGTCCCTGCCGTTACATCATAAACGGATATTGCAGACGTGGCAAACGGTAAAAATAAATAATATTTGTTTAATGTCTACGTGGCTTAATTAATAATAATAAAAGTTTTTTGGCATTAAAAAATGCCACGTCAGCATCTAAATTAAAAAAAATTAATTTATTAATTTTAACTAAATAAAAAAAAATTAAAAACTAAAAATCATATAAATTAAGAACTAAATGTGTCTTGCACAAGAACAATAAGAACACACACCCAGATCCAAGAACACAAACCCAAAAATTTAAAAAAAAAAAAAAAACAAAACAAAACAATTTAGATCTGTCTTCCTCTTCAACAAGAACACTAAAGGCCACAAACCCAGATTTTAAATATAAGAACACATGCCCAAATTTTCTAGTATTTTCTTACCGTTTCTTGTCAACCAAACACAAAAACACAAACCGATCTCCAGCAAGAACACAAACACAAACCTAGCAGTAGATCCCTCTTGTCAACCAAACACAAAAAAGAAAACACATACCCAAAAATCAGCAAGAAAACAAACACAAATACAAACACAAACCCATCAATCCATCTTCAGCAACGACCCAACAATCCAAACACAAAATCACAACGATCCGTGATTGAAAACCCAAATATCCAAAACTAAACTCAAACTGATGATCCAAAATCTTCAAACCCACCACATCCACATCCACAAGCTTTAATCCTTCACCGATCTTCAAACCAATCACAACCATCTGATCTTCTACTTTTGTTTCATCGTGAGGAACCCAGGCCGAAACTCCTCAAGCTTTAATCCATTACCGTTGACCACCACAGCCGCGAATGATAGTCGATCCTTTCTGGGTTTGGTTTATGGTTTTCAAATCCAAACACCATACAACAGTGGCCGAGGGGTTTAGATCGATCTAGAGAGAGAGAGAGAGAGAGAGAGAGAGAGAGAGCCGAGAGTTTGTGTGAGAAGAGAGCTTGAGATAAGAAAAGACGAGATCTAAAAACCATGGCCATGAAGGTGATGATTGGGTCTTGATCTGAAGAGAGAAGGGCTTTGAGGAGGCCATGGGTCTTGATTTGAGAGAGAGAGAAAGGGGCTTTAAATTTGGTTTGTGTTTGAATCGGGTGAGATAGTATGGGGCTATGAATTGAGATAGTTTGTGTTCAAAGTTCTTTGTATTCTTCCCAAAAAAAAAAGAAAAAAAAAAGATAATTTTTTCGGGTTTCAAAATTTTTAGGTTCAAAATCCACTCAAATCTCAATTCCTACAATTTTTTGTTTTTAATTCTGTTTTTTTTTTTATTTAGTTAAAATTAATAAATTAATTTTTTTTAATGTAGATGCTGACGTGGCATTTTTTTAATGCCAAAAAACTTTTTTTATTATTAATTAAGTCACGTACACATTAAACAAATATTATTTATTTCTACTGTTTGTCACGTCAGCAATATCCGTTTATGATGTAACGGCAGAGACCAAAACGAGAACCGTTTTTCAAGATAGACATTAAAAGTGATAAAACTAAATGTAGAGACTAAAATAGAAATCGCCTGAAAATGTAAAGACTAAAATGTTCTTTTCGCCAAAAAAAAATTATTAGTTTTTAATTAATTATTGACCTTCTTAGATCAAAGATGGACCCAACTCCCAAGGGGCTCAAGCGGGCCCAGGCCCCTCTGGCTCTGACAATTTTTTTTTTTTTTTATGGGAAAGAGAGGATGGCTAGTGGGGATTCACAAAACCATTACGGTCCTGTGAAGACAGCAGAGAGTTCTCGGCCTAATGCACAAGGGTCTGCGAGTCCTGCGCTCTAGTACGTAGTATTGTGGTTCCTTTCTCTGGGAGAAAGGCGTCGTCCCTTCTGTAACTTGGTTACTAGGAGGGTTTAGTTCCCTGCTTCTTTCTGGTGTGTGGGAGTTCAGTAGTTTAAGTATGGAAGATTTAACTAGTAGATGCGACCGGTTGTCGTTGTCTGCAAAAGAGGGTGAGAAAGTTATTTTAACCAAATCACTTGCGTCGACAAAACTGGTGTTGGCAACAAAATTTTTTACGAAAAGAGCTTTGAATATGGAGGCTATAGTGCGCACTTTCCGCCCTCTGTGGCGCACAAAGAAGGGTTTTGAGGTGACGAATATGGGGAATAATATAATGCTATTTACGTTTGGATTAGAGGTGGATGCCGAGAGAGTTCTCCTGGGAGAGCCTTGGTCGTATGACAGACACCTTGTCATTCTACAAAGGTTCAACGGAAGTAAGCCTATTTCAGAACTGGAGTTCAAGCACTGCTCCTTCTGGGTACAAATCCACGATCTTACGTTCAAGTTTATGAACCCAGAGACAGCTGTGCAGATAGGAGAGACAATCGGACCAGTTACCAAACCACAGGACCCCTCAGAAACTAAGGGTGGAAGCTTCATGAGGGTGCGAACGACTATCGATATAACCCAGCCACTGTGTCAAGGTAGAAGAATAGTGTTTGATGAGGATTCCACAAGCTGGATTACTTTTCAGTATGAACGACTACCTAATATATGCTACTGGTGTGGAATGCTTACCCATGCCGATAAGGATTGAGTTGTGGCTGAAGAGTAAGGGGTCTCTGTTAGTGGACAACCAACAATTTGGGCAGTGGTTGAGAGCATCACAATTTAGTCCTTCAAGAAAGCAATCGATGGAAGTTAAGGGGTTCGATGATGAGAGGACCAAACCTCCCTCTGTAAAGGCGCCTGAGCCTGACCGAGGTATGCCATCTTGGAGCTTAGTGGAGGGGAAAATTGATAGAAGTCGGACGGTAATACAGGCTGCAGAGGCGGTGATTGGATTGGAGGATGGGCAGAGAGTTACAACCACAAATTCAAAAGATGCCATGATTGTGGGGATCGAAAAGTCTGCATACCCCACCCTGGTTTTGGTGGATAGTATTGAGGGATTTGACAATGCAATTAATGAGGAGCACCATACCTCTGACCGTATGGGGGAGGGAAAAGACATGAGGGAGGCTCCGTATGAGGAAATAAGGAAGGAGGAGGCGCTGATGTCGGGGAAGGATGGGATGTCCATTAATAAGGGGTCAGAGTTCTATGGGGATACGGAGGGAGAGTTTGTAATGGGCTGGGCTGACCCAAATGCAAAAGATAAGGAAGGTAAGCAAGGAAGGAGTAATAAGGCCAAGGTGGAAGGGGGGAAGAAAGCTATTAAGAATGGGCCTAACTCTAGCCCACCACGCACTAAAGGGAGTTGGACCAGACAACTTTCCAGACCCATGCAGGAAAGCCACGTTCTAAGTATAAAGAAGGAAGTGGGTTCTAAACGTAAATTAGAGGAGACTAAAACGCAGACAGAACAAGAGACTGAAGGGGAAAAGAGGTTGAAAGTTGCAGAGGGGACTAAGAAGTTAAGTGCTCTCTTTGCTACTCACTTGGGATCGGCGGAGGTTGCTATGCAACCCCGCCGGGATCAATGAGTCTTTTAAGCTGGAACTGTAGAGGGCTTGGGAACCCTCTGATAGTAAACGCCTTAAAGAAGGTGATTAGGATAGAGAAACCCATTTTTGTTTTTTTAATGGAGACAAAATCAGATGAAGAGTGGATGAAGGTGGTAAGAGATCGTTGTGAGTTCAAAGATAGTTTTGTTGTTCCTAGCATTGGCCTTAGTGGGGGTCTGGCGCTTTTTTGGAAGGCAGACATAAATGTGAAGGTTTTGAGCTCATCCTCATCACATATTGACGCAATTGTGGTGGGGAATGGTACAAATGGTCAGTGGCATCTTACCGGATTCTATGGCAACCCGGATACTTCCTTAAGGTGTGATTCTTGGCGCCTTTTGTCTTCTCTTTTCAACGGGTCAGATTTACCATGGCTGGTCATCGGAGATTTCAACGAAATCATGTGTGCCTCAGAAAAGGAGGGTGGTGCAAGAAGGCCTAACGCTCAAATGGTGAGGTTTAAGAATACTGTTGAGGCTTGTGGGCTTAGTGAAATCAGTTATAATGGGCCGAAATTTACTTGGATCTACCAAAGGAGGGACGGGCTCCAGATAAGGGAGAGGCTTGATAGGGCCTTAGCCTCTTTGGATTGGGCACTTTTATTTCCCTCTGCCAAGCTCTTTCATAAGTCCACATCCACTTTTGACCACAACCTGCTTTTGCTGAAGTTCTGTGCAACGAATAAGAAGTGTAAACATAAAAGGGTCTTCAGGTTTGAGTCTATGTGGTTACAAGACCAAAGCTGTGAGAAGGTTGTCACCGATGCTTGGTTAGAGGGTCAGGTGGGTGGTTCGGTCTCAACAATAAACACATGCTTGGATTTATGCAGAGATCGCTTGGAAGCTTGGAACTCATCAGAATTTGGTCATGTGGTTTTGAAAATTTCAAACCTCCAAAAGAGGCTAGAGGTTTTAGAGATGTTGCCCACTTCTCCAAGCACCATTAGTGACATAAGGGAGACTAGAATTGAGCTTAATTGCTGGTTAGAGAGGGAGGATGCTATGTGGAGACAGAGAGCAAGGCTGAACTGCTTTCGGGAGGGGGACCGAAATACAAGATTTTTCCACGCTAAGGCTTCTGCCCGTTTCCTGAAGAATTCCATTGAGGGTGTCTTTGATTCGAACAATGTTTGGCTTCAAGAAGACTGCCATATAGAAAAATGTTTTGTGGACTACTATACTGAGCTTTTCACATCTTCGAATCCTGTGGACTTCTCGGAGATCACAGAGGCAATAACGCCGAAAGTTTCCCAGGAAATGAACTCCAAGCTGATCAGGGAATTCCAACCAAGTGAAGTGTTCCAAGCCCTGAAGCAAATGTATCCTCTGAAAGCTCCGGGACCTGACGGTATGCCTCCCCTCTTTTTCCAACATTTCTGGCCTACTGTAGGTAATGTGGTTACTATATCTGTGCTTGATTTCCTTAATTCTGGTGTTATACCCCCAAATTTCAATGCTACTCACATTGTGTTAGTCCCTAAAAATAGTAATCCTAAGCGAGTTTCAAAATACAGACCCATAAGTCTCTGTAATGTAATCTACAAACTGGCTGCAAAAACACTAGCTAACAAATTGAAGAAAATCTTACCTTCTATCATTAGTGACTCACAAAGTGCCTTTGTTAATGGTAGATTGATTACAGACAATGTCTTAATAGCTTTTGAATGTATGCATCATATCAGCCAAAGAAAATCGGGGTCCAGTGGTGAGATGGCAGTAAAGCTCGATATGAGCAAGGCGTACGATAGAGTGGAATGGGCGTGTCTTGATAAGATAATGGAAAAACTGGGTTTTCATCAGAGGTGGAGGGATTTAAGGTTGCAATGTATATCCTCAGTTACCTATTCAGTTCGTATCAACGGTAAGCCTAGGGGACAAATTGTACCTACAAGGGGACTCCGCCAGGGAGATCCACTCTCCCCCTATCTCTTTTTGTTGTGTGCTGAGGGCCTTTCGGCTTTGATCAAAAGTGCGGTGTCTAACGGCAGTGTGGAGGGTATTTCGGTATGTAGAAGGGGCCCTAGGATCTCCCATCTTTTTTTCGCAGACGATAGTATTATATTTTGCAAAGCCTCGATTGCGGAATGTGAAGCTCTACAACGTGTTTTTATGGTGTATGAGCTGGCTTCTGGGCAACAATTGAATAGGGCAAAAACTTCCTTATTCTTTAGCCCCAACACGAACACAGAAATCAAAAATGATATCCAAGCTAGATTTGGTGCTCAGGTGATAAAGCAACACGAAAAGTACCTCGGGCTGCCTTCATTGGTGGGAAAGAACAAAAAGAACACATTTAAAGAAATCAAGGAGAAGTTGGCCAAAAAATTAGCGGGGTGGAAGGAAAAGCTCTTGTCAAAAGCGGGGAAGGAAATTTTGATTAAGGCAGTAGCCCAGGCGATACCAACCTACTCCATGAGCTGTTTCAAGATTCCGGATACGCTTTGTGACGAAATGACAAGCTTGATTAGAAATTTCTGGTGGGGTCAATGCAAGAATGATAGGAAGTTGGCATGGACTAGTTGGGAAAAACTTTGTACCCCAAAAGCCCAAGGGGGTATGGGTTTTAAACAACTCAAGCAATTTAATCTTGCTTTATTGGCCAAGCAAGGTTGGCGATTGCAATCGGGCAGCAACTCATTACTGTTCCTGGTTTTTAAGGCGAAATATTTCCCTAACTGTGATTTTGTCCAAGCTACTGTGGGGCGCAATCCATCCTTTGTTTGGCGGAGCATAATGGCAGCACAAGACATTGTTAGGAGAGGCTTGAGGTGGCAGGTAGGTAATGGTAAGAGTATTCGCATATGGGAAGATAGATGGTTACCCACTCCTTCTCAATACAAGGTGGTTTCTCCACCATCTCTGTTACATCCTGAAGCTCGGGTTGCGGAGTTGATTGATCCGATGACTAGGGAATGGAAAATGGAACTAATCCATAGGATTTTCCTCCCTCATGAAGCGGATTCCATTGGTGGTATTGCTTTAAGCTCCCTTCTTCCTAAGGATTTGCAGATTTGGGCTGCTTCGGCAAATGGTAGGTTCAATGTCAAGAGTGCATACTGGTTGGCTATGGAATTGGCTTCATGGATTGGTTTTGCGTTTGCCTCGGACAACAGCAATATGAGGAAGTTTTGGAAGTTTCTATGGAGTATCAACATTCCCCACAAAGTGAAACATTTCGCCTGGCGTGCATGTAAGGAAATTCTGCCCACCAAAGAAAACTTGAAGAGAAGGAAGGTAATTGATAACGACGAGTGTGATTGTTGTCGGGCCCATGTGGAGTCCTCGGGTCACCTCTTTTGGAGCTGTAGCCGTACCCAAGAAATTTGGGTTAATTCGAAACTTTTCCCCGGAATCTTTGCTTGGCTTGTTCTTTCCTTTTTGGACTTACTGTGGTTCATTGTTATGGTTGATCAATGGGATCAGTTCCGGGTTGAGAAGGTGGTCATGGTGGCTTGGGCAATATGGCAAAACATAAATGAACTTAGAGTGGGGGGCAAGGTGAAGAATGGCAGCGCGGTGGTTCATGGTGCGTTGGATTATTTGCATGAATATCAAGCTTGCTGCATGAAGATGGAGGAGCACAGACCAAAGTTGGTTGAAAAATGGTCCCCTCCACCCCCTCGGCACTACAAAATAAATGTTGACGGTGCGATTTTTGGGGCACAAAAAGCAGCTGGGATTGGGATTTTGATTCGGGATGCAGAGGGCAGGGTAGTGGGTGCATGTAGTAAAAAAATTAATGCTCCTCTAGGTGATGCGGAGGTGGAAGCCAAAGCTTTGTAGGCTGGTGTTCAGTTTGCAAAGGACTTACTTATTTATGATATTATCCTTGAGAATGACTCACTAAACTTGATCAATGCCTTAAAAGAATTGGACCCCCCCCCCCCCCCCCACTTCTGCTACTGCTATAATATATGGTGTCCTTTCTTCCCTTCATGACTTTCGAAGTGTTGAGTTGTCTCATGTCCGTAGGCTTGGCAATAGGCCAGCCCACCTCTTAGCAAAGTAGGCCGTGTGCATTGAGGATTTTTCTACTTGGATAGAGGAGAACCCTTGTTTTATCAAACAAGCTCTTCTATATGATATATCTGTTCCCTTTTTTGATCAATGTTAAATTTTAGAGTCTTTCCATCAAAAAAAAAAAAACCATTACGGTCCAGTTCTACCAATGCATAAGTGAACTTAAAGGCCTAGTGACCATTCAACCAAACACCCTTGGTGGTATTTGAAATGGCATCTATACCTAATCACTTTTAATCCACATTGATAAAGCTCAAATTCCTTCATAAATTTCATAAATTTCATCATTTCATATTCTATTGTAGTCATCAAGACTAAAAATCCTTTCATCCAAAAAAAAAAAAAAAAAGATTGAAATCCAAATCATTTTCCTTAAATTCTTTTATCCAAATATACCAACTACTACGAAAATTTGTACATATGAAAGCACTGAATTCAACATTTTTCATGGGGAGTAGATCAAACCATCGCAGCAGAAAGTATTGTTAAGGGTTTACAATACTTCAATCATCGAGTTGAACTGAAACTTGGTAGTATTAGCATTAGGTATCATTACAGAGAAAAATGGCATCATCCGGCATCCTTTGTCCCTTGGTATGGCGTAGACAAATGCAAAACTAATTTAACCATAGCTACGAAATCAAGTTGCAGAGGAGAAGCCAGGGGCATTTGCTGTTAAATTCCAACCAAATATAACAGATAAAGGAAAATCAAATTCGAAGTGCGTCCATGCACATGACAAACTACAGAAAATACCTTAATTAGATAACAATCTACAGTTTGCATTTAGAATAGGCATATAAGCCTTACAATGTGGAGTCGGTCCGACTCCGGTATATGGACAAAAATGATCATGCAACTTTTTGCACTGGTTTTTTGGAGTTGTTCTTGGGACGAATCTTCACAAAAGCTTTTTCCAACTCCTGAACAAATAAAAAAAATTGAGGTCATACAAGGAACCATATGGGTAAGTATTTTCCATCTGCGAGATAGAGAGGGCCAAAGAAATTAAAAATAATAAATAAATAAAAATTCTCTGTTTTGTAGACCAATCACTCATGTTGAACTAGAATAATTTCGAATTCTTTCGAATTCTACTACGTAATCAACTGAATAACATCAAATTCTACTACGTAATCAACTGAATAACAAGAGTTCCACAGGACCACAGCCTGAAGCGGCCATTTGAATGCATTCTAATTTCTCAATTTCTAAGCCCAGAACACAAGTTGAAGTGGAAGCAACTAGATTTGCCTCCATAAGAACTTGCCATGACAATGCTAATGAGCTCCAGCTCAATGGCCACTTCCTCTTTCCTGAATAATGTGATGCAGGATAATGTCCTAGGTTCAAGACCCATAAGGTGCACGTGTACCTCTCAATAAAAAAAAATGACATGACGATCAAAACATGCAAAGCATTAGATATCCACCAAATAAATAAATAAAGCATGGATTTCCACCTACATTAATATTAATACTTACGTTGCAAATTAGTCACATACTGATAAATGCTTTTTTAATTCTAGGCTTCTAAAAGAGGACAAACAACACTCATAGGGACCAACAGATGCAGAACTCCAGCAGGGTGGGTTTGCAAGAAGAAAAGCTTAACCATTCCATGACTAAATAACCAAAACTTTATCAGGGAATTGGAACCAAAAAATGGATCGAAACCCCTGATAAAATATTCAGACAGTCAAAATAATCTTTTGTTTGTCTGTCAAGCCGTGTTTGAAACGAAGTAAAATACTCAAATGTACAGAAAAATTGGATTAAAAAACAATCTTAATTGTGCACGTAAGAAATCAAGGTAATTAAATTGTGTGTTCTTTTTCTTAGGTTTCCAATTTGTGCGTCCAAAATAAATGCCCAGATCAGCAAGTTAGTGACAAAGACGTCTGTGGCTGTTTGGGAAGAAGGCATATAAAATTCAACCAAAAAAAAACTGGTAAGAGAATGTGGAATGAGGAAGCTGTCTTCTAAGATTGTCCAAGCAAACATCATCAAAATTATTACTAACAGGTGAATGCTATCTAAGCAGTTGGGATGGCTATGCATCCCCTCTAAAGAGATGATTTGGACATCCATTCCCCCCATACAACATTTATGCCGCCAGTGCCACCAAAAGATTCATCTGCCTGACCATGCTGGAGAATCGTGATTGCAGCTATGCCAGAGAAATCTTCTGCCATGTAGACAGTAAATTCTTCCTTCCTGTTTTTTTACTTCCTTTCACAAGACACTGGATTGAAGAGAGCAGACCACTAGTGTAAGAAGATTGGGCAGAACCACTAAGACGAATTCTAATCAATCGGCATTTAGAGGTCAAATTAGCCTGCCAAATTCAGGTGACGTCAACTAACTTGGGATTGTGCCTTCAGTATTTACCTTCAAAAAATGTTATTAGAACTTATTTAAGCCAGAGGCAGATGATGTCTACCATTTGATACACACTGAAAATCCCCCACTAGATTCTCAAAAATAAGAAGAAAAAAAAGCCCTCACTTGAAAGTCTTACCCAGTATTCCTCAAAAAAGTTACTAATTCTTTCCTGACAGCCTATAATCTTCTTGTCAAAAAGGTGAAGCATTCCAAATATTGTATGTGTATGGAGGAACAGTTCAACATAAGCTAATGACATCTTAGAAAGTTATAAAGAAACTCAAATTACCAGGTTTGGTTCCTTTTGAGATGTCTCAGTGGTCCAAAGGCCCTCCAAATTGTAGTACTCTCTAGCCTTCTCATCAAGAGCATGAACAATAATTTTTCCTGAAGAAAAACAAATCAGCATTAAAAATAAGATAACAGGATTACACATTATACCAGAAAACAAGTTTACCTATCAAAAAAAAAGGATGTTACATTCAGAATTTTATAAAGCATGCTGTTAGAAACACCTTTTCTTTTTCTTTTTCTGATCACTAGAAACACATACAGGAAATACCATAATTGTAGATAACAAACCAAGATTAAAAAATGAAATAAAAGATTCAACTAGATATAAGAACATTGGACAAAGTAACTCCTATCAAGCACCAGCCACTGCCATCTAATATTTACCATAACAAGGAAAAGAACTCTCAAACCCATCTGATTTATGTTCTAGATAATTTTTTCTATACTTTTATGAGTATTAGTAAGAAGTCCAAAGCACTTTTCTTTTTCTTTTTTGTTGATAAGTACAAGTCCAAAACACTTTGAAACCGACTAACATTTGTGAAATGTAATACAAGAAAGAAAGAGCAGCACAGACCAGAGTCAATGACAATCCACTTTCCTTCCTCTTGCCCTTCAACACTCGGCAGAACCTTCCGATCCACTCCTTTCTGCTTCTGCTTAGCCTGCTCATACAAATTAATTCAATCACCAAATAATAATAAACCTATAGATAACTGAAAAATCATACTTTGCATCTTAACCGAAATTTAAAAATCATATTTTGTTTTCTCGGCAACCAAACGGAAAATTAGGGTTTTAACAACAACAACAAAAAAAAAAAAAAAAAAAAAAAAAAAAAAGCGAGAAGAGAGGACGAACCTGCCTTGTGGATAAGGGCTTGAGCGATGTTCTTGACGTGCCAGGTGGACCTACCGGTGGCGAGGACCACGAAGTCGGCCCAATCGGCGTGCATATTAGGGACCGATAAGACCTTGACGTCGTCGGCCCTAACGTCGTTGAGAACCTTCTCGATTTCTTGGAGGCTGAGGAAGGCTTTGTTGGTGGTGGCGGTGGTGAAAGACGAAGAATAGAAGGCGGTGGGGTTGAGCCCCGGTGGAACTGCAATCCCTTGCTTCCATGGATGGAGCGATGAGGAACGAGATCGTAGTGCCGCCCACATGAGTTTCGAACTTGCTCGCTGCTCTGTGGCTCGGAGATAGAGATGCTATTGACAGTGTAAAAGTAAAACACTAGTTTGGGGTGTTCATTTTTCGGGTCATTTCACCCAAAAACGACATAGTTTTAATGCCCTAAAATTAACTCATTTTATCCACATAATAAAAAATAAAAATAAAAATAAAAATAAATCTCCATTAGTTTTTTTTTTTTTTTTTTTAATTTTTTACTCTCTTTTTTTTTCGTTTTAGCATTTCCTCTCTAAACACCCACATTCAATTGACTTATCATGAAATCCTATATTAGTGGTAATGCTATTTGTGGTGTCTTATGTCAATGGTTCAAACCCCACCTCTTCCATCTCCTTGTTATCTATCTCCAAAAAAAATACCTTAACCAGACTCCGAACAACAATACACTATGTCAAATGCAACAACCCAAACCCTCTAAGCTCAATGCTTGAAAGCCCAAAAACCCTAAGTCCCACAGGCCACAGCCATTCACAATGGCCTAAAAGCCTAAACAAAATTCTAATCCAAACCTTGACCACTACACACAATGCCTTTATCATCAACCTAGGCCTTGCAACCCAATCATCCAAACTTCACCCCTTTCATTGATCTATGGTGAAAGTAATGAGATGAGTAATGGTTGTATAATAGGGTTAATCTTAGCTAGGAAAAATGATGGGTTCTCTCAGACCACTTGTGGATAAATTGAAATTAGCTCTAGGATATATTTGTATTTAAAAAAAACTAAAAATTAAATAGAAAAAAATTGATTATGGAACGAACATGTAACAATCACCCGTAGATGAGATGCTTAACGTATGTTAATTTATCAACAACCATACGAACACATGCAATTTCACACTGTGTTGAGTCGTCAACTTATGGTGGGAACATAATTAGTTAATTACTTTTACATGAATCCACCACTACTATGATTTTCATTATACATTTATAACAGCATTCACAACCAAGTTTGTAAAAAATAAAAACCTATTTTAACAACCCAAAAATTAAATTATCTTCTTTAAAACATCATTTTACAATTCACCTAACATCTTATTTCTTAGGCTCCGCTTGGAAGTTTATAAGGGAAAGGAATGGAATGATCATAAAGGAATGGAATGGAATGTATTTAAGCAAGGGAAAAGAATGGGAAATAATGGAATGAAATAGAATTAAGTAACCTTGATTTGATGTTTTAAAATAAAGGAATGGAAATGAATGAAAATGAATGGAATGTAAGTAATCTTATTTGGGAGCAGCATGGAAGGAATGGAATGAAATCATTTTATGACAATATTACTATTAGACCCCTATTTTAAAATAAAAAGTTGAATATATAGGAGTATTTTGGGAGTTTTAGTAAAAAAAATAATTAAGGCCTCGCTTGGGAGAAGAGAATGGAATGGAATGGAAATGAATGAAAAGAATCATTTGAAAATATTCTTCCATTCCCTTATTTAGGAGTTTTAATCGAGGGAATGGAAACTTCATTCCCTTGTTTAGGAGTTTAAGTGGGAAGGAATGTAATGGGTAGGAAGGAACACTCATTCCTCTCTATTCCCTTAAAACCTCAAATTTTTATTCCTCCCGAAATTGGGAGGAGTGGAAATGAGTGGAATTAGATTTAATAATTTTTTTTACTAAAACTCCCAAAATACCCCTATATATTCAACTCTTTATTTTAAAATAGGGGTCTAATAGTACCTATCAAAAAAAAAATAGGGTAGTAATATTGTCATAAAATGATTCTATTCCATTCCCTGCATGCTACTCTCAAACAAGATTACTTACATTCCATTCATTTTCATTCATTTCCATTCCTTTATTTTAAAACATCCAATCAAGGTTACTTAATTCCATTCTTTTCCATTATTTTCCCTTACTTAAATACATTTCATTCCATTCCATTCTATTCTTTTCCATTCTCTTATGATCATTCCATTCCCTTCCCTTATGAACTCCCAAGCCAAGCCTAAATTTAATTTCATTCCCTCCCATTCCTCCCAATTTCGGGGGGAATGAAAATTTGAGGTTTTAAGGGAATAGAGAGGAATGACTGTTCCCTCCTACCCATTCAATTCCCTCCCACTTAAACTTCCAAATAAGAGAATGGACTTTCCATTCCCTCCATTAAAACTTCCAAACAAAGGAATTGAAAAATATTCTAAAATGATTCTTTTCATTCCTTTCCATTCTATTCTATCCCCTCCTCCCAAGCGAGACCTTATTTTTCTCATCATACCCAACACAATTCAATTTTTTTATTCATTTAACTCTCCCTTTCTCTCTCTTCCTCACCGTCTCTCTCTATCTCTCTCTCTCTCTCTCTCTTCATCCACAATCAAAACTAGCCACCACCCCCATCAAAACTAGCCAACGCCTCTATCAAAACCTGCTACCATAGTAACCACATCCATCAAAACTCATTCTAAAATAAACCCCATAGCAAAAAGAAAAAAGAAACTCAACCACAACAAAGCATCGAAAACCTAAAAACGTCACTACTGCAACCCAACCATCACTAGCCTAATTTCAATCACCTAGCCCATGTCCCGATCTCACCCACAACTAATTTGATAATGCTAGAAAGGAAGGGAAGAAAGGACAGAGTAGTGAGAGTCACAAGTGATATGAGAGAGAGAGAGAGAGAGAGAGAGAGAGAGAGAGAGAGAGGAAAGAGAGAGAAAAAAAGAAAGAATAT
This sequence comes from Quercus variabilis, assembly GCA_030445155.1. NCBI lineage: Eukaryota > Viridiplantae > Streptophyta > Magnoliopsida > Fagales > Fagaceae > Quercus > Quercus variabilis. Next base: position 54,331,619 of record CP129447.1, on the reverse strand, counting down.
ATAACAAAAAAAGATAAGATAAGAAGTTGTTACACCAATAGTTTACTTATACAACTTTAATGTAGCTAGTATCTACATTTTTTAGCTATAGACACCAAAATGTTAAGGATTTTTTGGTGTTTGGGGGTTCTAAAATAGTCATTTAGGAGTTTCACACCCCCCTAACTACTAATGCACTAATAACTTAACACATTTGTTGAAAGTGTTTGCATTTAGGATTAGACTACATGTCAACTTATAGCTAATTTTTTATTTTTACTATTTGCAAGTCTCATATAGGCCCCACAATAAAGAAGTTTGTTTTTGTGAGCCTCATTATTATGTTTTTGGTCAAAAAGTAAATACAATTAACTAAATGTGGATCTAGCGCCATGGTTTTTCAAGATGTCACATACTTTTTTTTTTATTATTGTGGTTCTCTCTCTACCTTTTTTTTTTTTTTTTTTTTGGCTACAATACTTTCAACTTAAAAATCAATCAACTTGTTTTATTTTACACAATCACTCCTCAATAGTACTCACATGATAGAGACTTTGAGGGAATTAGAGTTTAGGGTAAGTCACTTCAAGGGGACCTAGGCCTCCATAGCTAAGAAAGTGATAGAAAATATTAAAGGAACAGAGAGAGAGAGAGAGAGATGAAAGGAAGTATCATCATTCAGAGTATTATACTTATGTCCAACAGATACAATGCTTGCCCACTATATACACATCTCACATCCTAACTAACTACCCAAATCTTCAACTGAACTAACCACCTCTAACAGTAGCACCACTAACTACATTCCAACAACAACATTAACTACCTTCCAGCAATACTACCCTACAACACATACCACAGTACAATGGTACATCCTACAGCTCATGCTACTATATAATGGTACAAGCCTCACCTCAACACGATACAATAGTCCATATACAATACAAGAATATAGGTGCCTTACATAACCTTCCCCATTTAAAATACCATGCCCACAAGGTGAGGAAACCTGGAATGCAAACAATCCAAAGACTCCCAAGTGGCATCTTCAGTGACATCCTAGCCACTACACCAGAACTTCAGTGACATCCCGAGTCCTCAAGGTTTTGGTCTTGGTCTACAGCACAGCAATGGGCTCAGTGGCAACCTGCCCCTCATCATCTACAAGTGGCAGAGTTGGTAAAGGTGTGACATGTTGACCTAGCTTCAACTTCAAACAAGATACATGGAAAATAAGATGAATTTTGGACTCAGGAGGTAAATCCAACTTGTAAGACACATAACCAACCTTCTGTATCACCTTGAAAGGACCAAAATACCTTGGAGACAACTTCCACTACCCTTTATAAGCCAAAGTTTTCTGTCTATAAGACTGCAGCCTCAAGTAAACCCAATCACCCACCACAAAAGATCTATTATGTCTATGCTTATTAGCTTGAGACTTCATCCTCTCTTGAGCAACATGAATATGGCCCTTAAGAATAGACAAAACTTCCTCCCTTTGGCTCAAAATAGAATCCAAGGCATCTAGTTGTGCTAGGAATGTAACTCTGCAACTTTGGAGGAGGGAAGCCATACAAAACTTCAAATGGTGACATCTTAAGGCTAGTATGGAAGTTAGAATTGAACCAAAACTCTGCAAGTGGTAACCATTCAGCCCATTTAGTTGGTCTATCACTAGTAAAAGATCTAAAGTGCTGCTCCAAGCATCTGTTGACCACCTCAGTTTGACCATCTAACTGAGGATGATAAGTTGTAGACATGGCCAGCACTGTACCCTGCAATTTGAACAACTTAAACCAGAATAATGAAGTGAAAGTTGCATCTCAATCACTTACAATAGAGGTAGGCATGCCATAGAGTTTGAATATGTATTGGAGGTATAAGACAGAAACCTTAGTAGCAGTGTAAGGGTGAGACAAAGGCACGGAACGGGCATACTTGGTTAACCAACCCACCATAACTAGGATCACCTCAAACCCTTGAGACTTAGGAAGTCCTTCAACAAAATCTAAGCTCACATCAGCCCATGCAGTGTTAGGAATGGCTAATGGTTGCAGCAAACTATCTGGGGCAGATGTCTCAGACTTAATTCTCTGACAGACATCAAACTCCTTAATAAATTTCTTCAAATCAGTCTTCATACCATGCCATATAACTCCCTCTTAGCTCTCTGAAAGGACTTTAAACAACCAGAATGGCCAGCTACAGGACTACTATGAACCAATTGCAAAATCTATGACTTGAAGGGGCACATAGATCCTAAGAAGAATCTACCTTTGTAAAAAATCAAATCATTCTGAAAGGTAAAACCTTTGGGAGGAGCACCAAATTGAATTAAAGAAAGAAGTTGTTGAACAGAAGGATCTTAAGAGTAACTATCCTTGAGAACAACCAACCATGTGGGATCAGGAATTGAGAGAAGGAACAAACAAATTGTTTTCTATAGAAGAGGCAGCTGCAAGTCCTCAGGAACAAGATCAGACTTCCTAGAAAGTGCATCAGCCACTTTGTCGTCCACGCCCTTCTTGTATTCAACCACAAACGCATATCCCATGAGTTTAGCAAGCCATTTTTGCTGAGCTGGTATGGTAATCCTTTGTTCCAACAAATATTTTAAGCTCTGATGGTCAATCTTAACAATGAAGGGTTTGCCCACTAAATATGGTCTCCACTTTTTAACAGCAGTGCTAAAACTAGGAGCTCAGTCTCATAGGTAGACAAATACTGGTACGTACCTTTCAAAACTTGGTTGTGGAAGGCTATGTGCCTATTATCTTACATCAAGACAGCACCAATACCAATACTAGAGGCATCACATTCAATGGTGAAGGGTTTGGAGAAGTTGGGAAGAGCCAATACAAGTAGCTGAATCACTGCTTTGAGAGCATTGAAGGCCTCCAAAGCTGTATTAGACCAGGAGAAGTTGGGAAGAGCCAATACAAGTGGCTGAATCACTGCAGCTTTAAGAGCATTGAAGGCCTCCAAAACTGTATTAGACCACAAGAAGCTATCTTTCTTAAAAAGATCAGTTAAGGGTTTAGCAATGGTGCCATACTCTTTAATGAACTTCGTGTAATAGCTTGTAAGACCTTAAAAAACCCCTTAAGACCTTGATAATGGTTGGGATTGACCACTGCTGCATTGCAGTAGTCTTCATAGGATCTACCTTAACCCCCTTACTAGAAATAATGTGACCTAAATATTCAACTTCAGAACGCCCAAAGACACACTTAAACCTCCTTGCATACAATTGATGAGACAACGGGATATTCAAAACAATTTTCAGGTGGTCCAAATGATCATCCAAACACTGACTGTAGACTAAAATGTCATCAAAGAAAACCAAAACATACCTTCTCAGATAAGGCTTGAAAATGTCATTCATGAGTGCTTGAAAAGTAGATGGGTATTAGTCAAGCCAAATGGCATGACAAGAAACTCATAATGTCCCTCATGAGTTCTAAAAGCTGTTTTAGGAATATCTTCTGGTTTCATACGAATTTAATGGTATCCTGACCTTAAGTCCAACTTAGAGAAGATAGTGGCCCCTGCTAGTTCATCCAATAACTCATCCACCACAAGGATAGGGAATTTATCCTTTATAGTTGCCTTATTTAGAACCCTATAATCAATGCACATCTTCCAACTCCCATCAGCCTTTCTAACAAGCAACACAGGTGAGGAAAAGGGACTTTGGCTAGGTTGAATGGCAACAAGTTCAAGCAACTCATGCACAATCTTTTCAATTTCTGACTTTTGAAAGTAAAGGTACCTATAGGGTCTTTCACAAACTGGTGGGGTTTCATATTTGAGTATGATTTGATGCTCATGTCCATGAAATGGTGGTAGGCATGAGAGCATGTCAAACATTCCAAAAGGTTAGATAAGGCAATAGGCAGTAGTAAATCATTTGCTAAGTTGGTGGTGACCACTGAAATCTAGAGAACCAACCACTTCCTTGTAGCAGAACCATTAAGGATCCTATTAGCCTCTGAAAAGACAAATCATTTAGAGTGTAACCCTTCAACAACACCCTATTACCCAGGTAAAGGAACTTCATGGTCAATAAATTGAAATCCCAACTGATTTCTCCTAAAGTACATAACCACTGAGTACCCAAAACCACTACACAGCCCCCTAAATGCAATACATTCAAATTCATAACAAACTTATACCCTTGGATTGCAAGAGTGACTCCATGACATATTCCCAACGTCTTAATAACATTATCATCAGCTACTTTAACTTCCAAAATTTAAGATGTATCCAAGTGTAAATTCAGCATATCTAATTCTGTAGCATCCAAAAAATTATGTGTACTGCCTAAATCAATAAGAGAAACTACTTCATGATTCTTAATCCTACCTCTAACTCTCATGGTATTAGTTGAAGGGTTGCCTATCAAGGCATATAAGGTGATTTCAGCAGGGGTGACCACATTATCACTCCCTTGAACTTGATCTTGAGTTCCTAACATTACCCAATCATCATCCAACTCCATCAATTGCAATCCAGACTTATGCTCAACCTCCTCACATAACCCTTCTAACAAAAATACCTTTGCTTCCTTACACTTATGTCCAAACTACCACTTTTCATCACAATTATAACACATACCTTGTTTCCTCCTTTCCTCCATTTGTGCAGTTGTTAGCCTCTATAAAGGAAGCTTAAACCTCAAATCAGTCTTCCCTTCTATCTTAGGTAATCCTAAAATTGAAGTATTCCCACTATCCACAACATTCTTGAAACTATTCTTGATACTTAGTAAGTACTCTTCCTGAATTTTGGCCAAACCAAAGGCTTCATTAAGGGATTTTGGCACTAGCATCCTAACTGATAATCTTATTTCATCCCGTAGTCCACTAAAAAATAGCTCAATTTATGAGACTTAGATAAACCAACAATCCTATTGGACATGATTTCAAAGTTACCTTTATGAGAAACCATAGTAGAAGTCTGTTTAAGCCTAGTGAATGCCTCCATTGGATCGTCATAGGTTGTGACTCTAAAACGAATCTAAAGGGCCTTCACAAACACCTCCCAACTTGCAAAACCTCCAATATGCTCAGCATTCTGGAACCAAATCAAGGCCTTCTCATCCAAATGATAAGAAGCCATGATGAGTTTTTGAGGGTTTGGAGTATTGTGGTATGAAAAGAATTGATTTGTCTTGTAAATCCAACAAGTTGGTTCTTCTCCCTAGAATCTAGAAAATTCCAGCTTCAAGTTCTTGATTGGATTCATGATTAGAGATTCATGAACTCCATGATTGCTACTTTGAAGCAAAGCTCATGACCCCTAAATTGGAGATTGTCGTTTATCTTCAGCTTCAACTAATTTTTGCATGAACCTAATAATAGTCTGCAATTGCTTCTAAATTTCTTGTAAGGTTTGTTCATGGCTATCTGCAATCTTGGACAGTGTAGCTATCTTTTCAGAATTTTGTATGTTGGAACGTATTTTAGTCATGGTGGTGAACTAGATCAAATTGCTCTAATACCAATGATAGAGACTTTGATGGAATTAGAGTTTAGGGTAGGTCACTTCAAGGGGACCTAGGCCTCCATAGCTAAGAAAGTGATTGAAAAGATTAAAGGAACAAAGAGAGAGAGAGAGAGAGAGGGAGAGGTGAAAGGAAGTATCAACATTCAGAGTATTATTCTTTTGTCCAACAGATACATTGCTTGCCCACTATATACACATCTCACATCCTAACTAACTACCCGGATCTTCAACTGAACTAACCACCTCTAACTGCAGCACCACTAACTGCCTTCCAGCAATACTACCCTAAAACACATACCACAGTACAATGGTACATCCTACAGCTCATGCTACTATACAATGGTACAAGCCTTTAATATCTTTCTCTTGTGTCAAATCTAAAAAAAACCCCACATATCCTCTCAAATCAAACTTTCTTGCTTATCAACCCTCTCTCATCCCAAACCCATAACCTCTCATCGCTCTCTCAGTCGACACCACTGCCATGGTTCTTCTTCGTCGCTACTATGGTTCTTCTTCTTCTTCTTCTTCTTCACCCCTATTGTGCTTCTTCTTCTTCTTCTTCTTCTTCTTCTTATTTGCAAGTTGGGTTTGATGATTCATATAGATTTGATGTTTCATATGGATTTAATGAGTTTTGGATCTAAATTTAGGATAAGTTTGATACTTTGATGAATTTGTAGAGGTTGCTGGAATTAAATGTTATGATGGGTTGCTAGAATTTGTAGATGTTGATAAATTTGCATATTTAGTATGAGTTTGAGATCTCGATTTTTTGTTTGGATTATCAACTATTGAAATGTATTGTGGTGGTGGTGGGTAGAGAAAGTCTGAAAGCGCAATGGTGAGAGAGAAAAAAAAAAGAATAAATTAATAATACACACGACTATAATAATTGTGTATATTTACATTATTATCGGAGCACATTTCTATATTACACAACAATACAAAGTTTAGTGTAAGGCAAGCCATATTGTGTAAACTTACCGACTTTATGTATTATAGCATGAGTGATGAGATTGCTATGTCGTTTGTAATTAGTGTGAAATAAAAATAATTTAAATAATTTGTAATAAAAATAAAGTAAATGGTTAACTGTGGGTCCGCATTAAAGTGTGCAGTACGAATCACAAAATGCCACGACACGGAAGCTTTTTACTCCAAACATGAAAAGCAAACTCATATCTCAATCAACATTTCCCGACAGTTGCCTTTTTATATAAAAGATTTTTTTAGCTTGTAGCCTATAAACATAAGCAACAAACATTTGTCGGTCATTTCATATCATTTCAATCACACAGTTCATCATATTTAGTTGCCGTGATTGCCAACAAAGCCCACGGACCTCACGTGTGTTCTGAAAAGGAAAGTATGGAAAAAGAAAACAAAAGTAAAACGGAGTAAAAGAAATAAAGAATCCATCAAGGCCGCCTAAACTGTGCTGAGGAAGTTGTATCGGTAATTGGACAGCTAAATCTTTGAAAACGGTGGTACTGCTAAAGATGCTAGTACTTTGTTAGATTAGGACTAGACCACTTAAACACACTTAGCTCCTATCTAGGCTAGGCTTGAGTTTGGACTTTTTGATTTGGTCTTTTTATTAGCACCAAAAAATCACAGAAAAGAAGGGATGAAAAAAAAAAAAAAGGACCGTACTCATCCTGATAAACAAAGGAAGTTCATGGATGGATGGATGAATGGGCCCATTCCTATTACAATATTAAGTAAGTTTACCCACAATTGGGTTTGGAACTAATTCCTTTAATAGAAATGCTATCAACAAATCTTAGGAACCCACCGCCTAAAATTTATTATGAAGGTATTACAGATAATTTTAGACAAAGTTTGACATTATTTTTATGGAAAAAAAAAAATTTTGTTAAAATATTTTTTTTCCTATAATTTTTTTTAAAAAAATTGGTTCATTAACAAATACTTTTAGGATATCCATTAACATTTTTCTCATAAAAATATTGTGGACAACATTTTCATTCCTTTAAACCACGTTAAGAAGCCGACATGTGTCTTTAATAATGTACGCTCTGTTTGTTTTGGTAGAAAATTTTGTGTAAAATAGTTTTTCGTATTTTTCAGTGTTTAATAACATCAGAAAAAATAAGTAAAAAAAAAAAATTATCTTTAGTCGATATAAAAAGTATGACTTATTTTTAGAGATTGTTTTCCACTAATTTTTTTTTAGAAAACAACTCTATCTCACAACAAACTAAATGAGGGAAGTTAGGAGATTGTTTTTCAACTCATTTAAGATTTCTACTTGCTACCAAACATAAGAAAATGAGTTTGTTTTATAGAAATTGTTTTTTGGAAAATGACTCGTTTTCTAGAAAACATCATCGTTGAAACAAACAGAGTGGTAAAATGCATTTAACTAAACCAAAAAAAAAAAAAAAAATTCAAACCCACTTAACCTTAGGTTTTTTTTAATCAACTCTTTATTAACAATTTTTTTAGTTTTATACTACACGACCAATCAAGACTTCATTGTCTTCTCAAAAATAAAAAAATCAAGACTTCATTTGTACAACTCATCGATTGAAGAACTTTGAATAGAAATTGAATCCGGGGAGTATTATTTTGTAAAATGAATTAAATAAGAGAATTGTAATTGTGGTAGGTAAAAAGATAAATCAAGTTGGTTTTAATCGTGTTACGATCTGCTTACACAATTAATTTATAGATGTGGAATGCAAGGTCAACCTTTTAGTACCCGTTATAAGACAAATGACGAAAGTTAGATCAAACTATGTGTGTAGTGATTAATGTTCAATTGGAAATAGCCTTGAAATGGCAAAGTGTTTGTCCTCAGGTTTGGTCTGAGGAATATGTTACAATTGGTTGATTTCTTTCTCTTTTCTCCCAAAAATCAGCCTCCCCCTGATCCAGGTGCTTTTTAGCTTTATATAACTTAGTAAAGATGCATCTAGACCTTACACTTGGTGGGTCATGATTAGACTTTCCTAATGCTTGTCCCATCAAGATCCTACTAGAAGGTTTTTACACTAAGGTATGAGTTGTGGGAATACTATTCACGGTCATTTCCCCATTAATGAGGTCAGTTAAGTGATTGTAATGCATTTAATGCAGAGGAGATAGCTACTTTGTCCTTTCTTTTTCTTCTCTTCCTTGTTCAATGCCAAGTTACCTTTGTCCCCTCTCAGATTGCGTCGTGCTCCCTTCAACTCTAACCCTTGACCTTCCAAGGTTAGGCAAATGTTCTCAGCACCCTCGCCAGTTATGGTTGTTCAGTTTAAGCATGAGTTAAGTGTATACTTTTTGAGGACAACCCACCAATATTTCCCGAGATTTACCTCCTTAAGAATTTCATCAGTTGTTAGGATCCTCGTCCCCCCATAGCAATCATTTATCTATAAACACAAATTCTTATTTGTGAATTAATTTCACTTGAAATTTTGTGTTTATAAATTTATGGGGCCAGGCCAAATTACCTTGTAAAGGCAAAGTCATTGCTGCAAAAAGACACCTTATGAAGGCGAACTTACATAACAAACAATGGTGGTCTTTTATAGGGAAGGCTGTTTGAGATTCTATAACTCCAAGCCATCTTCCTAATAAGAAGTTTCAATTTAGCATATATCTTTAAATTATAGAGAACAAACCTTTTTTTTTTTCTTTTCTTTTCTCTTTTTTAAAAATAAAAACATTTTAAGTGAAGAAATGAAATATGAGCTTTAGATATTTCCATTAGAAACATTGAGAGATGCATTTGACCTAAAGGTCATTGACAATTTCACTCATATTCAAGGATGCACTTATGCACTCTTGAATCAATGGTGTGTTAACCTCAAGAGGTTGGTTTAGTGGTTCTTAAAACCTCATGATATCCATGAGATTCTAGATTTGAAACCTCTTGTGTGTCTGGGACGAGGAAACTGACATGCTCAAAAGAATATTGTCAAATACTCAAAGAGGTCTCGATATCCTTATTTGTAAAAATATGAAAAAAATTAATGGTCTATTAATTAATTAGGTGCTCCTTAAAAAATAAAAGAGCATTTGAAAAAAAAAAAATATATATATATATATATATATATGTGGGTTGGGTTCAACTTACACTTGATATAAATTTAAGTAATGTTACACCACCTAATAATGTATTATTGAATTAATATTTTTAAAATCTAATCGTTAAATTACATATTTTATGTGTTCTTAACATACATACTAATTTTCATATCAATCGGATGTTATTTACCATTTGATTCATAAACTCATCTTTTATGCATTATTTTAAACTACAAGAACTTGAATTTTAACAATTAATTGATGACATGGCTATTAATCTTTGATTACCTTGAAATTTTGCAAGCATGGAGAATATATGAAGATAATGTAATCTAACAGTAGATTTGTCAATATTCGCATTCAATTAAAAAATATTGAGTGATATAATATTGCTTAAAGTTACATCAGGTATAACTTGAACCCAACCCTATATATATATATATATATATATATAACTTAGAAACTAAAGGTTCCTAGGCTGCTTGCTATATCTGAGTTCATACAACGGTACTCTGTGATGAACTAGCATAAAAAATAGAAAAAGCTTTGCATCCTGACTCCTGAGCATTAATTGAGCCTTCTGTTGTTGCAAACCAGAGCTTCAACTACCTCTTTGGCTTGCACATTGCTTGCTTCAATCTCCTTGCTGCTAGTAAATAGAATGAATAAATGATGATAAATTAGGTTGCAGAGAATTTAAAGCGGCTTCTCTGAGTATATAAACACATGAGCACTTCCCTTTATTGAAGCTCCATATATACTGAAACAACCTGAAACACAAGTTGAAAATGCTCGACTTTGCCACAAAATTAAAGCAATGTCCGTAGATTCTAGGCCGTGGAAATAAAGAGTTTTGCTAAACTCAAATATTTCTTCTTCTCTTCAAAAACTTTGGCATTGACAGTTGACTATTTTATACTTTCATACGAAATCAATTTTTTACTTGCACATAATGATTGAAACTTGTTGTGTACATTTCTGAAGTTGAATAATAACCTAAGAAGCATGGACACAGACACTTCAAGGCAACATGACAATTTTTTAAAATTAGGACACAACATGTTAGAGATAGACAATGACAGCTTAATTTTTTTAAGTGTGGTCATTAAGAAATTTAAATTATACAAAATTTAATAAAAAATGAACTTCATTTATTGACGACAAAAACACACGCAAATACATAAAGTCTTACAATTTCCTTCTATGAATTTTCTTATTTTGAAATCGTTACATGATAATCCTATTATCAATGTTACAAGCTACATCTCTTTCAAAATTTTAGTTAAATTAAAATTTTCGTGAACCTTTTTTTTTTTATAATTTTTGTAAGGACCTAATACACTGTTAAAGGGATCAAAGTTTAAGGACAAAATTTGGCTACAAATTAAGTTGTAGCACAAGGCTAAAACTATCACTAAACAAATTAACATTGCTACATATTTTGAAAATCAAACCGTTGAATATCATGTTCTCTATGTTCTTAAAACACGTGTCAAATTTCATGTCAATCGAACGTTATTTATTACTCAATCTATAAAATTATTTTTTTATGTATAATTTTATACTACAAAAATTTGAAATTTAAACATTTGATTGATGACATAACTAATAATCTTTGATCTTCTTAAAAATTTTGTAAGTATAGAGAATATAAGAAGAAAATGTAATTAAATAGTGGATTTGTCAAAATTCAAATTCAATAAAATATATATATATATATATATATATATATATATATATATATATTGAAAGGATATATAGCGTTAGCCTACAACCATGTTTGTTGGCAAATTTTGTCTAAAGTTTAATTATGTTGGACTTAAAAAAAAAATTTAGGGTTGTCACAAAGTTTTTTAAGGATGAAAAAAACATTAATTTTTTAAATTTATACATAATAATTATTTTTTTTTCAGGATAGGACAGGACCACCCTAGACTCTATGTGAAGCCGCCAGTGGAGATAGACATATTAATTAATTAGTAAATATATATTTAAATACTCTTAAGCATTTTTTTCACACAATCTTAAACATATATTAATTTAAGAACAATAATGGGTAATAAAGCTAATTAATAACTAATAAATAATATTTAGAAAATAGAAAATAAACCAAGAATAAGATCCAAAAGAATAAATATAAAATAACTATATATGTATTCAAGATTGAAACTGAAAAGAAAATAAAAGTTAGTGTCCATCCCGGCCATGTCTTGCAAATTTTATTTTATTTTTTGAAAAATGACATGATTGGGATACGAATGCAGAAGTGTTCCAAATATATCTCATATTCTCATGTCCAAGTCCAACACATAGGAGAAAATGGGCATTTGCCCCTAATTTACAAATTATGCAATAAAATGCTCATGTTTTGAAACTATTTAGCAAAATGTTTTCGTTTTTTAAACTCGATTTTAACAAAATCTAGTTATAGGTAGAATTCGATATTAGCAATGTCGAATTTTATGCATAAATATGCCACTTAAATTTTATTGAAAATTTAAGTAGCAATGTTGAGTTTCACTAAAAAAAAATATACATATAACTCGATTTTAAGGATATCAAGTTTTACACATAACTTGATTTTGTTAAAATTGAATTTAAAAAATAAGAGTATTTTACTAAATAGTTTTAAAACAAAGATATTTTACTACATAATTTATAAATTAGAGGCAAATGCCCATACTCTCACCACCCCACCCCCCCCCCCCCCCCCCCCCACCCCAAAACACATATACTATACAAGTACAATACCCCAAATACAATGTCTGAATTTCCTAAGTAATAGCTAGGATGAGAGTTTATGATGGTAGTGACTGGTGAGGGAAGTGAGAATGCACAACTACACATATCATGTGTCGGTGTCATTGTCCTAAAGTGGCAAAAACCATTACGCTCATTTAGTCCTTAATAATTTATCTTTCCATTTATATTTTCCAGTTTTTACAATTTTTTTTTAATGACCTTTACAACTTCTTTTTGGTTTTGAGGATAAATTCTCCATAAATTGTTGACTTCCACGTATATATCATATATGCTACACACACATATGTATACTTAAAAAAAAAAAAAATTATATTACTACTTGGATGACAAGATCTAATAATAGAATCTTTTGTTTAACTCAAAGTCATGCATAACATCATAAATTGAGCTATGATATTGCATTAGTATTGGGTATGGGGTATTAGTAAAATTAACCATTATTTTATATATGTGATAAATTGTGATTGATTACTTATCATTTTTTATATAGACTCACGTTCACTATTTTTTATTTTTACTACTCACAGTTAGTCACATTAAATTTTTCTCAAAAAAAAAAAGTCACATTAGATAGTTATGAAACTGGATGTGAAATTTTTTGGTCCGAGGCTTCCAACTATGTGCCAAATGTGTACAGTCCCGGGTCCCCCATTAAATGGGGGGTTTCATGACTTTCATCTAATACGTTACACATTGTTCATATGAAAATTGTTCCACAATCCAAAGCATCCTCAAAATGCCAAGCAGCCATGGAAGATTTGTAGAAACCCACAATAATTGGATAAAAATGAGTAGTCATCATTAGCATGAAGCCTTTTAAGTTATCCAAAACACCAACCAATTAAAACGACTTACTTCTCTATATATGTATATGATATATCTTCATTTTTGGGAATAGCTAATCATAGCTTAGTAGTTATGTTGACCTTTTTTCAATAGTTGCCCCACATCTTTGTTTCTTGCTAAGCACACTAGTTTTTTTTTTTTTTTTAATGATTTTTATTTTTATTAATGTTGTTCATAGTCATAGGTAGTCCCACTCAAATAAATATAAGAAGAGAGCAGTTGTCTTCATTGTCAGGTTGCCAAACACTGTCATGATATATGTATTTATTCACACGTTATTATTATTAATAAGGTTTGGGAAGTACGTACCAAGTTTGGTTGAGAATTATTGTAAGATTATAATACACATGAAACTGATTTATAATAATTAAAATAAAAAAATTGTTACGTACAAATGAACAAATTATGTTGTTGTTGTGTTGTTTTTATAGATGTATATGATGTTGTATGGTTGTTTCCCCATCAAGATGAATTTGGCTTTGGGAAATTATTAATTGTGAACCATCACACTCAAATAACTTTCGCTATTAAAGACATTACAACCCATTTGCAATTGAACAGTTCACTAATTCGATGTTTACCCCTTTTAAAGATGTGATAAGTGATATAATTTATTGATTAGATGTTTACTATTGGATTCTATTGGACACATATATAAAATAAGGAGAATTATTTCAAGCAAAAACATGAATCAATTTCGTTAATTATATTAATTATGATTTGAAAATGTGATTTTCATTAGTTTAACTAATAAAAATTATTATCTTTGAATAAAAAATTTGGAGTCGTGATGTAATAATTAATTATGAGAAAATGAAACCACAAACTATTTTACAAACTTCAAATATGGTATTTCCTTCTTAGAAAAAAAAAAAAAAACCCGACATATATAGTGAGTGATTATTACTTTTTAGTAAGTAAAAAATTATGTTAATGGTGTATTCAGATGAGAACTAATAAAAATTTGTCATTTGATAGCTTGTAAAAACATTGTCGTAGTATTAATTATGGAATGAATACCATAAATTTGTCATTAACCTTTGGATCAAATGACGTTTCTTGGTGTTATTAATAAAAACGTTAATGTTTGAATTCAATTCACTCCCTAAAAATTTTTTTATTAAAAAATAAAAAATAAAAAAGGTCGAAAATAAACAAATATTTCAAACGGATTTTTACTCATTGTATTTTTGGGTTACAACGTACATATAAGTCCAAAATAATGTCTTTTCACTAAATGCTTCCAATTTTTTCCTCCTTTTACTATATATAAATGCTACCAAATTTTTTATAAATATTCTAATTTCGTCTTATCATACGTGTATTATTTAATGAATTTGGTAAGAGTAACAAAAAGCTGTTCCAAGTTCCAACTATGAATCCAAGAAAAATTCTGTGGGCAATTTAATCCCCTAGCGGCGTAGCCATGGTACTCCCCCCATTGATTTCTACCTTCAATTCAATGCATCTTTTATTTTTTATTTTTTTAAAAATCAATTTAATGCATCTATATCTGTATACTGTTTAGATGAAGCAAAGGACAGTAAATATACATGCATCCGCGCTCACAGAACAATTATTAATAAATTATTTTAAAAAAGTTTTAACATTATTTTTTAAGAAAATATAAAAAACAGCTAAAACAATTAATTATTTTTTATTTTTTTCATAAAAATTGGTTAATAAATACATCTTAAACCAATTCCTTTCAAATATCAGTTAACTATTCCTAATATATATACCATCAAATAACCTAGAAAATGAGCTTAAAAAGGTAAAAATATAAAAACCATCCATTTTTATTAATACAATATTATTTACCAACTTTGTCAAAACCATCCAACTTGTTCCAAGTTTCCTGCTCTTTCAAGTCAAGCCACTTATCTTGGATTCTCTCACAATTATTATATTGTGAAGATTATATGCCCGATAGAGCGTCTAGTAGTCAATGACAAATAAATGAGAAATATTATGTTCACAATATTTTAACAATAGATTTTAAATAGCAAGTTATTACGGGTCATTATTGGTGAGACAAACAAGTTTTTTCAATAGTAAATTTAAATTATAACCAATAACAACTAACCACTTATAATTTGTTATAAAAGTGTTGTAAATATATTATATACTTTACACCTCTCTAGATAAATAGCGGATATAAATAGAGAAGGAAAAAAGTCTATCCAGACTACACTTGAGAAATGCAACACTCACAAGATTTTCATAACAATTTTGAAATAGAAAGTTATTATTAGCTGACATTGGTAACTCACAACATTTACAAAAGATAACAAGTTATTTTTAGCCGTGGAAAATATTGCGTATATAACATTACTCTCCCACCACACAAATTTGAAATTTTTGTATTATTTTTCTTTCTAATTTAAATTTTTTTTTTTTTTAATAGAAACTCATCAAAGTACATGTGAATGAGAGAGGTTTGGAACTTAGGAGTTAGAGCTAATAGTTGCTTTGTAATCACTATCAGTGGCATCCCTGTAAAAATTAAGAACCAAGTAAAGAGAGAATAAGAAAAAGGAAAATATCGCAGAGAAAAAGAAAGAAAGAAAGGAAGAAAATGAAAGCTTGCTGCTGAGGAAAGAAGCAAATCTAACATATCTAAAAAACCAAACAACAACATCAACAACAACAAAAAAGGAATCCATTTTCTCGGAGGAGAGAGAAAGTGCTAGAAAATTTTCCACTTTTATTTTCTTTCTCATCTTCTCGCTCAAGTGGTAGTTGAAACCGACCGATCTCTCTCTAGTGGGATCCGTACTCTCAGACAGAGCAGTAAATGCGTTTGGATCCGAGTGTCCGATACGGCTGTTCCTCGCATTGGTTTTTATTTTTTTATTTTTTAGATTCTTCGAGTTCTTGAGATCGCATTTCAACGCAGTTTCTAGCTGTCTTTGAAGAGATTTTGACTTGGGAGTTTTGGAGGAGAAAGAAAAACGCTTTGTTGGTAAGTGAAGCTCTCTGCGAATGTTCAATTTCTGAACTCACAAATTGTGGCTTTAGTGCTATTCCTGGAAACTTCAATTAGGGCTTTTGCTTCAGTGTTCTAGTAGCACAGTGTATGGATTTTTTTTAGCCGGACGAGGAAAATCTAGGGTTTCGTGTTGAACTGCATTGTGAGAGAGTCACAAATTGGTGATATTTTTTGTGTTTTTGTTTTTATATTTAGTTATGAACGTTGAGGCTCTGCATTTTGATTGGTACAACTGTTTGAAATAGTTGAGTTTTGTTTATGCTACTATGCTTCAATGTACAACAAAGATTCTGTGTTGAGTTTGAGTTGACTTGGTCCTGCAATGACTGATTTTGATATGGGTATTGGAATTAATATAATTTGTTGAATATTGCTGAGCCGGCGAGTTGAAACTGAGTTTTGGTGTTTTTTTTCTTTTTTTGTATGAAAGTGATCGTGGGCTTGAGTTATTTTCGTTGTTAGTGAGCTGAGATGGATAGAATGTGGTATCGGTTTTGGTACAACTGTTGTTTGATTTCTGGGCGTGTGGAGAGGTTGTTGTGGTGGTGACAATTTCGAGAAGTGTAGTTTAGGTGTCCAAGATGCCTCCGTCTCCGGCATTGAGATACTCTCCCGGGAGAGAGATGAGAGCTAGCAATCACAAGCGAGGGCGGAGTTTGGAGAGCGGATTGTTGTTCAAGGAGAAAGATGATGATCTTGCTTTGTTCAACGAAATGCAGACCAAAGAAAAAGAGAGTTTCTTGCTTCAGTCCACTGATGACATGGAAGACACACTTTGTAATCTTCTATACCGACCTTGGTTCTGTAATTTGGATATATTTTATGTGTACAGTTTGGATTTTTTTTTTTTTTTCCCTTAAATTTATAAAGTTTGGTGTCTTCTTGCTAATAATGTGCTGCATTTTGCTCTGTGAATTTGAATTGTTCTTTACAGCTACAAAGTTAAGACAATTTTCGGATTTTAAGCTTGGAATAACCATTCCTGTTCGAGGAGAGAGTAGTGATCTGCTTAATGCCGAGGAGGAGAAGAATGACTATGATTGGTAGGCTGTCTTTTTTATTATTATGAGGTTTTCAACTTTCCAACTCTGAACCACCATATAACTACTATGGTTCCATGTATATTGTAGTGGTGGAATTTAACAAGGTAATGGTTTAAGTATCTTGCTACAAAGACAGAAATTCTATCATCGAGCAAAAAGAAAAGCATTTATTTATGGCCCAACTAAAGTTGTCTATGTGCGTAAGCACACTTCAAAATTGTAATTTATTAGTCTGATAATCAAGTCCTTTCATCAAAAAGCTGAAATTCCCTCGGCAAATTGTCAATTTCCTCATATAGCCATAAGTGTATAGTTGTCAATTTATTCAAATTACATTGAATTGTTACTCCTGCATGATGGTTTTAGCTGGTATCAATACATAAGAATGGGGTGAAGAGTGAGGTTGTGGGTTGAAGGCCCATTAGGTGTGTTTGTAACTTATCAATAAAAAGAATTCAATACATTTCACTTGTCTTGGTTCCAATGGAATTCCTGGTGTTATTGATTTTGCAGGTTATTAACTCCTCCTGATACCCCATTGTTTCCTTCATTGGACGATGAGCCACAAGCAGTTACTACTGCACCTAGGGGCCGACCTCGGAGTCAACCTATTTCGATATCAAGATCTTCCACGGTAAGTGGTGAGATCAATTTAATGGATACAATCAGATTGATTCTCTAAAAGATTTTAGAAAAAATGAGTCATTTCTTTATGCTCCATCTGTTCACATAAGATGTGTGTTTTTGCAGATGGAGAAGAGTTACAGAAGTAGTAGGGGTAGTCCCAGTCCAAATCGCTTAAGCCCATCTCCTCGGTCTGGGAATAGCACCTTCCAGTCGAGGGGAAGGACGTCATCAACACCCCATTCCAGTCCACCTCCAGGTGTACGGAATGCTACTCCATCACGGAGACCATCTACTCCTCCAAGTAAACCCTCAACACCTGCTCCAAGGTCTTCTACTCCGACTCCCCGGAGGATGAGCACTGGGTCCAGTGGTGCCATAGCCTCACCAGGGATTAGGGGAACTTCCCCTATAAAGACAAGTCGGGGGAACTCTGCTTCACCAAAAATAAGGGCATGGCAAGCAAATATTCCAGGTTTCTCCTCTGATGCGCCTCCTAATCTTCGTACTTCTCTGGCTGATCGACCAGCATCTTATGTGAGGGGTTCCTCACCGGCATCCAGAAATGGTAGGGAATCTACCTCAAAATTCAACAGGCAGTCAATGTCTCCAACAGCTCCTAGAAGCATCAGTTCATCTCATAGTCATGACCGAGACAGATTTAGCTCTCACAGCAAAGGTTCTGTGGCATCATCTGGTGATGATGATGTAGACTCTCTACAATCCCTTCCTGTGGGTAGTTTGGACCGAGCAACTTCAAGGAGAGTCGGTGCATTATCAAATAACCGGACTTTGGCCTTTTCAAAGAAACCAGCTAGAATAGTGTCCTCAATGTCTGCTCCAAAAAAATCAATTGACTCTGCCTTTCGACAGATGGTATTTTTTTTCTTCATTTAATTCATTTAAAATTTTGTCTGTCATTATTGGAATTTGGCAAGTGAGCATCAGATGAGTTGAAAATAAGATTTGTTCTCACGTATGTAGTTGAGATCAAGTGACAAAACATAAAGGTTTAGTAACCTCAGATTAGTTGGCCAATATGCATAAAACCTCATACTCTTAACTTCAGTTCTTTTTTTTAATTAAAAAAAATTAAGAATTTACCATTATGCAGTCCTATTGTTTGCTAGTAGATTTTTGAGACTCAGCCCCCCCTCCCCCTCTCTCCCTCTCCTTTTTTCCCCAATGTTTTTGCAGTGATATGTGGTTGTGTACTCACCCATGAAGACTTGTCAATTAATATTTAACAGTAATGGTATCTGATAGGTTTAGTAATTCAATGTTTGTGCAGGATAATAGGAAAAGTCCTCAAAATATGTTCAGGCCACTCTTATCTAGTGTCCCTAGTACCACCTTTTATGTTGGAAAAGCAAGTTCTGCACATCGTTCTCTGATATCTAGGAATTCCTCTGTTACAACAAGCAGCAATGCAAGTTCTGATCAAGGTATGAATGCTGCACTTGATACTGAAGGTAGTGACCACAACCAGGATGATGCGGCAAGTGAAAGTGGGAAAGTTGTATATCCTGATGTTCATGAAGAAGTGTTTGCCTTTGATAAGATGGATGTAGTAAATAAGGACGCTGGGCATGAAATGCATAATGTTTCACTTCACCTACAGCACGGTGACTTTGATAAAGGCCCTGCAGTTGAGTATGATCATGCTGAAAACTCTATTCACCATGGTGTTGCAATGGAAAGCCTTGCAACTTCTGAAGTTTCTCAAGTCAAGGCTGAATCTTCAGATGTTTGTATTCTTGAAAATATGGCACTTTGTTTAAAGTGTGGTTCTAGATATGTTGCTGATGAAGTGGAAGCAGACGTTAAACTTTGTCCAGAATGCTGTAGGAAAGACAAACTTTTGAGTGTCATAATTCCAGATACAACAATTACTGTTGCTGAAAACTCCCCGGTGATGTCCATGACATTTTCTGAAGAAGAAAAGCCTTCGGATGAGATGGAGCCCCTGATGGTTGTACCTGAACTTCCACACATCACTACTGTGGGTGAACCAAAGGTTTCCCAGGGTGAAGAGAATGTTGAGCAAGGCCAGACTTTCTGGAGTGAACAAAACCAGAATTACTCACAAGAATCTACAAGGTCATTGGTAGAGGAAGTTGAGCATAGACATGCCAATCAGCAAGAGATGGACCAATCAATTGTTGGTTACAGCATGACTGATGATGGCACTGGGGGTCAGCAATTGCATCATGTTAATGACTATCCAAATTTGGAGGTTGACTTTTCAGAAGGTACAGGCATTTCCATACTGCTGAAGAGTTCAAGCAGTAGCAAAGGGCCTGTTATTCGGGGAAGGACATTTACTGCTTCTACGATACCTTATGATGATTTGTCTTATGCAAGAAACAGTGCAAACAGTACGAGAAGCTCCATTGGGCATAGCAGTTTCTCAGCATCATCCTCTATTGATTTCAGCTCTTCTAGACAAACAGAGACTCGTGTACAACGGCAATTAAGTAGCAGGAAATCGGACATGGAGAACTACAGATTTGACATTAGCACCAAACCTCAAAGCTCCGGGTCGTCTTTTTCTGGATTTTCAAACCATGTTCGCCAAGGGTCAGCTCTTGCATCAAGCACACTTACAGAAGAGAACTTTGAGGTTTCTTCTGGCAATGTGGAACGTGATGTGGAAATACGCACTGCTTCTGAAGAACAAGTGCTAATGTCAGAATCTACAGAAGCGGATGTTACTTGTACATCTTTAACCAGGACTGCTGCTGTTCAGAATGATAATTTTGAATGTAACAATGGTAGTAGAACCATTGATGCTTTGACCTCGGAATTGTTGAGTCGTGTAGTCAGTGTTCAGCTAGAGGACGGTTCAGTAGCATCACTTCCAAATTATGAAGATCGCGCTATATATGAAAATGGTGAAAACTTCCCAGACAATGCTCGTGTCATGGATATGGAAGCATCTATTAGAACTTCAAAGTCCTCTTTTGGTGAGGAGATTCCTTCTCACAGTTCTTTGGTTACTATGCCAGAATTAGAAACTGAAAAATGCTGTCAGAGAACCCCTGGTTCACAGATTGATGATGCTTCTCAGATATCGAAGAGCACCAAGGGTGAATTGCAGGACTGTTTGGTTCCAAGCTCTTCAGAGGGGGATTTGATTGCTCCTGTTTCAGAGCACAACACCTTCGATCATGCACATGGCATCATTGGTAAGCTTCTTGAGTTTTATTTTTTGTTATAGTTGAGATTTGCTCTGTCATAGTTGAATCCAATTGAGTACCAATGATGTGTTTGGTATTTCCGTTTTTGGTCTGAACATTTTTATTTATTTTTTTGTTGAGGAGATTGGTCTGAACATTGTAATGCTCTAACCAATGATGTCTATCAAACCTTAAATGTCCATAGTTGCTCCTGTCACATAAGTGAGTGTTCTGGTATCTCAATATTATTTATGTATCTTTGGACAAGCTTTGATAGACTTGTAATGAATGATCTTGGTGACTGAATTTTGTTAAATATTGCTTCAGCATCTCTTGCAATAATAATGTGATAGACTACACTATCATGGTTTGCACTCTGACATACAAACAGGGAAAAAGTGAAGTGTCCTATGAATGGTGGTGTTCATATGCCTAATGCCAAATGAATGATACTTCTTGTCCAATTCATTGCATCCTCTTTTATCCCACTCATTGCATATATGTTTGCATGCTTCCATATATCCTTATGATGCTATGCAAATTGATTTGACCTCATCCTTTATACTTGTTAATTTCATTTACTTGAAAAGTGAAAACTTTACATCGTAAATGAGGACTGCATTTGTATTTACTTTCTGCAAATTATTTGCTGATCCAGAGCATATCATGAAACCCATCTTTTCTAGTTGGATTGTTTCTAGCTCTGTCTCTGTTACCAACTCTCAATCCATTATGCACTTCACTTCAAGTTAGTACAACATTTATCATGCGCTAAAGCCCCATTTATGTAAAATGAGCAAGTCTTAGCTAAGTTATCTGACAATTTTTTGAAAAATATTTTTGACAGAGGAATCAAAAGTAATGGTGGAGTGTCAGGGTGGAAGTAAAGCAAAAAGTCTAACACTTGATGAGGCGACGGATACAATACTTTTCTGCAGCTCCATCGTTCATGATCTGGCTTACCAAGCTGCAGCCATAGTGATGGAGAAGGAAAGTTCAGTCCCGTTGGAAGGTTCCCGGCCAACAGTTACAATATTGGGAAAATCAATTTCTGATAGAAAAGTTCCACGGGGCAAGACTGCTGCCAAACGTACTTCAAGAGCCCAAAAAGCCAGGCAAAGACAGGTGGAAACAGATGCGAAAAGTCCTAATAATAAGACTGAGAATGATGAGAATGTGGATGAATCTTTGCCCCACATTGTTGGGCTTCCTAACAAGGTGGACAGCATGAAGCCTCCTCCTCCTCCAAAGCTGGAATCCAAGTGCAACTGCACAATAATGTGAAAGTATTTTTTATTCAGATGGTGCTTATGGTGCCCCCCACCATGCTACTCCCTTGTATTTTAATGGTTTATGTTCGAAGGGCTGTTTGAATTACTGCCAATTGGTTTCTGATGATCAAATTAATTTGTAAGAAATGCCATGTTGTTTTGGTGCCATAATTGTAAAGTTTTGTTGTTGTTAGGCTGATATTTAGTGAGAGGCACTGGAGGTTTGTGTTCGCTCCAGCAGCCACATTCTTGTTCTATTTGGTTCCAGTCATCCATAAGAGATGTGAACGAAATGAGGAATCCCACTCATTCTTATTCATTATGATTGTGAAAATATATCTTGATTTAATTAGCACTTCCTAGTTGAACAAGGCAGCATTATTTTCCTACTTGTGTGAAACCCTGTTAGAGCAATAATGGTTGTATAATGCGAAACGATAACAGTAATTGGTAAGTCTACCAAAAATGAGTTTTTTCTCAAGGCACTCATATGCAGTTGTCCGTGTGCTATTGTCTTCTTTCTGGGTGTGGTTGTTTACTTGACTAAGTAAAAAAAATGGTTCTAATGGTCCTTTTTTTTTTTTTTTTTGGTTGGTAAAAGGCTCTAATAATTCTTTCTCTTAGAACTTCTTTTAAGCTATACTGAAACGAGGTTTCTCACTTTAACTTCGTGTTCTCATTCAACAATTAAAAAAAATTATATTAGTATTATGCTTATGTGATAAACGGATCAATCAATAATTATATGTAAATTAGTATATAACCTAGTGGTTCTATTGATGTTAGTTTGGGTAATTAAATCTATAGGACATTAATTCGACTAAAACATTTGGAGGTACTAAAATGATTTTTCTTTGCAATTTTAATAATATTAGTTACGTCAAATTTTTCATTACACTGTTGTTATGTATACAATTTTGAAAATCATTATTGGACATTACATATAAAATATCAATTCATTATCATTGTCCATGAAAATCTACTAAATACAATACAAAATAAAAGAATAAATTGGTTCAATAATATATCATAAATTGAATGGGAATGGTGCATGAGATTGTTTAGCTCAATTACAGTTTGTTAAGTTCAAGATCTTCACATATAATATATCTAAATAGAAACAATATAAAAAATATACTCATTAGAGCACTCACAGCAGTGGTGCTAAAAAGTCATATTAGTATTTTTAGCTCCTCAAACACCCAAAAAGCATGCTCCAGCAGTGGAGCTAAACTTATTTTTTTTTTAGCTCCATTGCTACAATGCACATCTATAGATAGATGTGCACTATAGCTGAGAACTAAACAAAAATAATAATATTTTACTCTTGAGTAGATTAAAATAATAAAAAGTGGTTCTCTCTCTCTCTCTCTCTCTCTCAGTCATTCCAAAAGCTCTCAAAACTCTCTCGAGCATACTCTCTCAACGTCACTCTCTCAAGCTCCCTCATTCACCACTGCCAACCCAACTCATCCTCAACATCGCTGCCACCGAAGCTTGACATCATCGACCCACTAGCCGTCCCAAGCCACCGATTAGCCTCAGACCCACGTTGCCATCCGCCTCCGACCCACGCCGCTAATCGAAGTGCTTGCTCGTGGATATTGGGTACTTGACTGGGAAACCCATGGAGCTCGTCGACCCACCCCTTTTGCCAACCCAGCTTGCCAACGTTGTGCTTGTTTGTGATTGGTGATTTTTTATTTTGTTTGTGATTGGTGATTTTGTTTGGTCTGGGTTGAGGAAAAATATTGGAAATTTGGGTTTTCTTTTTTTTTTTTCTGCTGTGGACTTGTGGTGGTGGTGGTGGTTGTGGCTGTGGCTAATGGTAAATGTGTTTGTGGTTGGTGTTATGGATTTTTTTGGGTAATGGGATATATTATTTTATTGTAGTGATTATATTATTTTATTGTGATGTTTATATTATTTTATTATGTTGAAAGCTAAAATAAATCCACTGTTGCAGCATGTGTGTAGGTAAAATAGATAAAGTAACTTTTGGTGGAGCTAAATAGCTAAATTCTTAGGTCCATTGTTGTGGATCCTCTTAGTTCAGATAAAAAAAAAATAATAGCAAAAATCTAAATAATTTAATTTATAGGAAAAGTTAACAAAGACAAAATCTAATTTTGATTTTAATCAAATTATATATATATGTGTGTGTGTGTGTGTGTTTATTTATATTGGACTCCTCGTTTTCTAGATTAAATTAACTTACTTTGCACCAAAAAAAAAAAAAAAAAAAAAAACTAAATGGGAAACGTGACGCAAAATTAAACTCTAATTGAAATCCAATTTTTATATTAAATTAACTCAGCACAAAAATTTAAAAGCTTAGATCAGATGAAACACATGACGCAAAATTAGACTCTAATTGGATATTCACTCAGCTTTGACAATTAATATATATGTATATATATATATATATAGATAGATAGATTAAGAAATAATAGTATAAATATTAATTATCTAATCATATGAAAAAATAGGGATTGTATAAACTTCTTACACAGTTACACTTTGCCTATAACGTAGCCAAGTTGAGTATACACAAAACATAAATTATTGAAGAGTCAGTGCGTAGCCAAGTTGAGTATACACAAAACATAAATTATTGAAGAGTCAGTGCAATTTAGCAGTGGCTCCATAAATTTTTTATAAGGGGATTATCTTCATGTTGAAAATGTTGAAAATAATCTTTTTGTTTTGGGATCTGGTTCATGAGTGCCCTTAGGCATTTGTTAATAGATAGCTTTAGATTATTCAAAGAATTTTTTTTTAATGGTTATATTTTTTTATTTCTAGAATTATACCTCCTTCTTCCAAAAATTTAAACTCACTGCCTTTTAATTAGCCTAACTCAACTAACAACTACCCAACTTAAAAACTTAACTAGAACAACATTTTAAAATAAAAAATAAAAATCTCTGTCAGCACAGTATAAAGTACTAGCATTAGGTATTCTAAATGGTAAATATTTAGTATTTAGAACACCAAATACCAAAAATACTACTATACTAAACATCTCAAATGCTATATTAAAATAGCAAAAGTAAGTTTTGACTTGTGAAAATAAATTTTTTTTGCAACAGCTGATGCTCTTAAAAAACAATATTATTTTGTGTTTTTGTGTCTTTGTTGGTAAATGATTGTATCTTAGTGTATTAAGAAACAATGATTTTCTGTATTGATCTTGGTTAATAGTTTGTTAGTACTATATGGATACCTATTTGAATTTTTTTTTCCTTATACTTTGGCCCCCCCTAACTTGAAATCCTAAGTCCGCCCTTGAGTTCTCTTATAAAAAATTTATCCATAATACCAGAAAGAGAATAACTCTGTTTGTTTCAACGATAATTCTTTTTAGAAAATGAGTAATTTTTCGAAAAGTATTTTTTATAAAACTATCTTATTTTTTTGTATTTGGTAACAATCTTAAATGAGTTGAAAAACAATCTCCTAACTTATTTAGCTCATTGTAAGATAGAGTTGTTTTCTTAAAAAAAAAAAAATTAATGGAAAACAAACTCTAAAAATAACTCATGCTTTTCCTACTGACCAAAGATAGTTTTCATTTTACTCATTTTTTTTATGCTACAAAACACTAGAAAACACGGGATAAACTATGAGTTCATCATGCATATTATTTCTTAATATATTGAATTTATTAATTATTGTTGCTAAGATTATCAATTTTTTTTTTTAAGAAACAAACAAACTGCTAAGCACACACATTATTATTGCTTATAAATCTTTAATTTATTATTTATTGGTTTTTGTGTTTACCCTTTTCAAATTTTTTAATTTAAAAATCCCATTCAACTTTGACAACTTCTTGATTTTTGTTAATTTTTAAGATTTTTTTTAATTGTTTTTTGAATTACTCCATTAAGAATTCAACATAATAATACAGTCATTAAAAAAAAATGTCTTCACTCTCCATTGTCCCATGCCCCACTTCCACTACCTCACATTTATTTGTCTTTTTCTGAGATTTAAGATCATCAAAGTACTAATTTTTGTTGTTGGGCTTTTTTTTCGACCATATTTTAGATCAAATTGGTTTGTTGTTGGGATTTTTCTTTTTGTTTTAAAAGGCCAAGATAAAGGTTGGTGTTAAATTCTTTTTTTTAGAAACAGACACACATACACACAAGGTTGGTGTTAAATTGGGTTGTTATTAAGCTTCTTTTAGGGTGTTCAATTTTTATTTTAATCAGTGAAAAAAAAATTATTTTTAAAAAAAAAAAAATTCAAGCTAGGTGGTGTATACACTGCATTTTGTACCCCTTACAACTTAAGCTCCCATTCCCCAATGATGTTGAAATTCTAAACCCCAAGATTGATTTAGGGCTTGATCAGATTGAAATTGTCTTGAGGAAAGTGTTTTCGGGAAGAAAAAAAAAAGTAACTCTTTTAGGAACTAAATAAGCTATTTTTTGAAAAGAAAAGCCACAGAAACCCTAAAGCATGCGTACGTATACACGCATATTTGCACGCATGCTCCAAACCTGCGTGCGAATGCTTCATGCATGCGTACGCATACACAAGCATGTATGCACATGCTAGGGTTCTAGAAACTATGAAAGAAAAGTTTTCTGCATTTAAAACTTGGTTTTAGAACAAATTTTGCCTCGTCTGGGAGCCATTCCAAACTCCCATTTATCGACTGTAAAAAGCTATACATGGTACCTTTTCAAAACACATAAAAAATCCTACGAGAAAATACAAGATTAACTAGAGATAATGAATCAAATAGAGTTTTTTACAAAACATCTTTAAGTCAATTATGAAGAAACTTAAAGGGTGAGCTTTGCATTTTAACCTATTTATTATTAAAATGTAATTACCATTACATTGTATCAAATGTGCCCAACCAATTAGCCTAAGACATATTATGTCATGACTCAAAATGACAACAAACAGGTAAAGAGTATTGTAACTCAACTAGTACTTATTGGTGTTTTCACTTGAGACATTTAGAGTTCAAATACTCTACTTACCATTATTGTATTTGTAACTATTGAATTATAACACGCACACAACAACAACAATAATCAATAAGTCAAATACATTTTTTTTTTAAATGGTAAAATATAGTTAACATTCCCGATATATGGGCCAATGCCAATCAAGTCTAAGATTTTTAAAAATCGGTCAACTTGGTTCTTAAACCGTTTTTCAAATTTTTTTTCGTCTTCAAATTGATTAAGGACAAAATTAGTTAGTTTAAAAAAAGTCTTAAACTTAACTAACGTTAACCCAAAACGGGTCAAATCTCATGAATATAAA
This sequence comes from Quercus variabilis, assembly GCA_030445155.1. Lineage (NCBI taxonomy): Eukaryota > Viridiplantae > Streptophyta > Magnoliopsida > Fagales > Fagaceae > Quercus > Quercus variabilis. Next base: position 54,304,075 of record CP129447.1, on the reverse strand, counting down.
TATTAACTATATTTTATCCCAAAAAATAAAAGAAAAGAAAAAAAGTCAAATATTACTAAAGGAGAATGATTATACTCGATGGTATTTTGGGTATTCCATCTCAAAAAAAAAAAAAAAAAAATCCAAAAAATTTTGGCGGGAAAATTAGAGCAAAATGTAGTAGAGAATTCCAATATTATTTGTTCCCTCTAAAATTTCTCAGCATATCTCGGTATCTCCATCATAAACGATAAAAAAAAAAAAATGGAATCCGATTCAGACTCCGATGGCTCTCACATCTCCGCCACTCCTCCACGAGACCCCTATCAACCACCACCACCACCACCACCGCCACGTCAGTCTACTACCTCCTCCAAAAAATCCAAACCTAGTCTTAAATCCAAAAAACCCCCAATCCCAAACCCCAAACCCAAACCCAAACCCAAACCTTCACTTTCGCCTTCACCTCCATCCTCACCCACTCCTTCTCCCCTCTCTACTCTCCCCTTCCAAATCCTCCGCCGCACCTCCGACCACCACCACGACGACCACGACCCAATCTCCGCCGCCCAAACCCTCCCCGCCCGCCACTTCTCCAACTCCGCCTCTTTCTGCAAACTCAACAAACCCTCGCTCAATTTCGAGGCCCCCGAACCCGCCATTACTGTCGCCGATCATTTCCAGTCCAATTCGGAAGCTCCGAATTCCACAAACTCGCACAAAGTTGTTAAGAGACACTCCAATTTGATCGGAAGCAACCCGCCTCTTCCGCCGGCGAAGTTGCGAAAATGCGGCAATGAAGGGAACTTCGTGAAGCTTAACCTGAATGGAAAAAGGAGAAAGTTTGCCAATAAAGGCAAAACCAGAAGAAACATCTATGGCTCTTATTCTTCAGGTAGTCGAAAATTTCATAGAAAAAAGAAGAGAAAAGTTGAAGGTGAAGGTGAAGGTGAAGATGAGAAGAACGTGCGAGAAGAAGATGGTTTGGTAGTGGAAACCGAGCAGCAGAAGCAGAAACAGGAAAGTGGGAGAGCGAAATTGGACTCCCAATTGATTGAAGAGGCGGCATTGGCAGCGAGAAATGAGGCCTCGGATGAGAACTTGTTGAAGCTGTTGAATTTGGTGTATGGTTACGATTCGTTCCGAGATGGGCAGTTGGAGGCAATCAAGATGGTGCTGGCCGGAGAATCCGCAATGCTGGTTTTGCCAACTGGGGCCGGGAAGTCTCTGTGTTACCAGTTGCCGGCAATGGTTTTGCCGGGGTTAACGCTGGTGGTGAGTCCTTTGGTTGCGCTGATGATTGATCAGTTGAGACAGCTGCCTCCTGTGATTCCGGGTGGTCTTCTTTGTAGCAGTCAGGTAACTAATGATGTCTCTTTTGTGCCAAAATGGTTTTGGATTGGTTGTGTGATTAGTGTGTTTTTTTTTCAATGTTTTAGACTCTTGAAGAGGTTTCCGAGACACTGAGGAAGCTTCAAGAAGGAACCATCAAGGTGAGTTTATCACAGAATGTATGCTTTTTTTACCTTCGAGGGGTGGGTGATAATTATATGGCTAATTTTGTGGCTAAGACATGATTTGGGGTGTCACTCACTGCATTGTGGGTTGTTAAAATGCTGAGGTTTTGTGGTTTCTATTTCAGGTGCTATTTGTCTCACCGGAGAGATTTTTAAACGCGGAATTCTTGTCAGTAGTTTCTACTAATTTATCGATCTCACTTGTTGTGGTTGATGAAGCTCACTGTGTATCTGAATGGTGAGTGCTTGCACCGCCTTTTGTCTCCTTTGGGTTTTGGCTTGTTGGTTATATCACTGTTTACACTAATCAGAATCATGTTTAGTAGTCTTCTGTTTTCCAGCTAAAATTCAAAGTTGCGTGTGTATTTCTTGGACAAAACAGGTCGCACAATTTTCGGCCTTCATTCATGAGGCTCAGGGCATCTTTGCTTCGTGACAGACTAAACGTTGGATGCATTCTTGCCATGACTGCTACTGCCACAGTCACAACATTAAATGCTGTTATGTCTGCTCTAGCCATTCCGCAAACCAATCTGATTCAAAAAGAACAGCTAAGGGAAAATTTACAATTGTCAGTATCTTTAAGTGGAAATAGGCAAGTGTGAATGGTTATTTTTTGTCTAATCTCTGATTTTCATCTTTAATTGGCTTAAATGAATAGATCTGTTAAATTTACCCATTATTACCTTGGATGTAATGAATATAATAGAATGAAAGATTTGCTGATGTTGATGAAGTCTTCTCCCTTTAAGGAAGTCAAGAGCATCATCATATACTGCAAATTTCAGGTACGCTTGTAAAATTTTATGGCCTAGGGCATCTTATTTTTTCACTCCATGGTTTCTTGATTCTGTAACACTGTTTAGAAGATCAACTATAGCAATTGCTTTTTTTGGGGGGGGGGGGTGGGGGTTGGGGTGGGGAGGAGGGGTTATGTCTGTATTATCCATTAGCTTCCAGAGCTTGCAATTTCAGATCACCAGAGTGCACTTAAGTATTGTTGGGATGGATGGTTTTAAACTTCATGTTAATACGCATTTCATAATTTTCATAGATTAGATGACAATTAATACTTGCATTTTGGTTTTGCAGTCTGAAACTGATCTAATAAGCAGATACTTGTGTGATAATAATATCTCAACAAAGGTTGGACTTTCACTTTCTCAGTTGCATGATACTTGACTTATATGTGGCTTTTTAATATCAATGGCAACCCTGACAATATTAATTGGAACTGCTATTTAGAGCTATCACAGTGGAATCCCTGCAAAAAACCGTAGCCGCACACAGGAATTGTTTTGTTCGAACAAAATTAGAGTGGTAAGAAAATTATTCTCTAGCCTGGTGTCTGAAATTTATCTGCATTATGTCTTTTCAAAATTTTCAATTTTTTACAATTTTGTTGGCACTTTTATATTGTAGCACATACAACTTTTTCTTATCTGAATCATTGTCTTGTACTTGTTATGGAAGATTGTTGCAACTGTGGCATTTGGAATGGGGCTTGACAAGCAGGATGTTGGAGCTGTAAGTAGAAAAACCTTAAACATGATCATTGTGGTTTCTCTGCATTGTATTCTAATGAACTGATGCCAAACAGGGCAAATTTTGTCATTTATTAAAGTAATCCATTAGGATGGAGTGCCAATATTATAGTGAAACTCACTGTGCATACATAGCTACAGAGCTACTCCTATATTTGTTGTGTCCTGTGCTCCAAGCTTCCTAGAAGTCTCCTTCACACAAGTTTGACTCCATCTGAAACAAATGATATTTTCTGAAGTAAAGGTTTTTTAAGGTTACTTGGTTAGACTCTTAAAGTGGAGTCAATAACCTGGTGTTGGAATCTTTAGAATGTCTTCGTCTTGTCTATGCACACATGCTGTTAATATGGATTGATTATCCTTATGGAATTTCTGGTATCCTTGATTTACTCAGTATTTTTTGTAACACACATTTAGCGGTCCATTATGACATCTTTCCATTGAAATATGCATGCTCCTGTATGGCACCATCATATAGAAATCAATATAAAAACTTCCTAATTCCATCTGTTTCAGGTAATTCATTACAGCTTGCCAGAAAGCTTGGAGGAATATGTTCAGGTACACTTGATTCTCAACAACTGGTTTTTTGACAGGATTTAAAAAAAAATTGTTGTTTACTTATGAAATAAATATCACACTTTGTGTAGGAGATTGGGCGTGCTGGAAGGGATGGGAGGTTGTCCTATTGCCATCTACTTTTTGATGATGACACGTACTTCAAACTTCGTAGTCTGATGCACAGGTAATCAAATATAATTGTATCTAGACAATTAATTTTGATTTATATAAGCCTTTTGTCAAGTTAGAATTCATTTAGAATATTTTGTTTTCAGTGAAGGAGTAGATGAACATGCGGTAAACAAATTTCTCAATCAAGTTTTCAATGACAAGTATTCGTATGGGAAAATATGTTCATTAGTCAAAGAATCAGCATCCCGCATGTTTGATATGAAAGAAGAGGTCCTTTCCTTGTAATTTTTCTGTATCAATATTCTAGATTTTGAAGTTAGATAAATTTTGTGCAGGGTTTTTTTCTGGCGTCATTTCACAATTTTCTTGTTCTTTTAAATTAATCAGTGTATTTTGACGATTAGAAATTTTTTTATTATGATCAAATTATTGATTGATCCAAACATTTAGGATAAATTTTGACCTGGGTGAGTAAAAAAGGTTATGTATTCACCAAACAGCCAGAACTAACTTAGGATTAAGTCCCTTAAAATGCTAGCTTTGGTAACAAATTAGGTGATTCTAGGCATATGAGGGTTATTGGTGAATGTACTTATTTTTTTCTAAATCAATAATGGATGTATATATGTTCTTCCAATTTCATCCTTTTATTTAGAGGTGGAGATGCTTGTTCTGATGAAGGATGCCTGTTTGGTGATGTCTCATAGTATTTTGTTGAGATTGATATGTGAATTGTCATGGTACTCTTATTTATTTATTTATTTATTCAGTTAGGGTCCTTTCTTTCTCCCCAAGTAAATCTTCTTAACAACTACTTCTCTTTTTTATTCACCTTACTTGGAACCTTAGCAAAATGCACGACTAATCACTAATCCAAAGAAGGCTGTCATCTTAACCAGTACCTGACCAACTATGAAACAATCCACTTTGAGCCAGGAACAGTTTATATTAGTGATATGAGTCATGAAGCCAAGGTCCTTTTGCCATGCAGCAGCTGAAGTTGTGGGCATAGACCATTAGCTGAGGTTCTTTTATCCCTTATACATTTGCCAGGACTATATCACCTATGACTGTATCCTCTAAATTCACATTGCACAGACCCACACATACAGACCATTATGGTGTCTTCTTAGTGCCTAATAACTGTGAATAACAATAAAGTGCCTGGTTGAATTCCCTCCGGCATAGCCCTGTGAGCTAAATGCTTGTTGCTTGTTTTTGCTTTGGCAGGTGATGTTGACACTTCTTACGAACTTAGAGTTGGGTGAAGTACAATACTTGCGTTTACTTCCACAACTAAATGTAACTTGTACTTTAAATTTCCACAAGGTGCTTGGCAAATATGCTTTCAATAGATGTTTATCTTTGTTACCTTGTTAATTCTCATTTATTGATGCTTAAAGATAGTGGTATTTTCATCAAGCAGACTTCCCCAGTGTTGCTAGCTGAAATAAATAAGGTTGTTGCAGCAATTCTTAAGAAGTGAGTATACATTATAGTTTTGATAATAGCAATCAAATATTTCTTGCTCATGAAACTCAGGTAAATTGAGTTATGCTAAATTTTGTTTTCAGATCTGAAGCTAAGCAAGGGCAATATCTGTTTGACATACCCACAGTGGCAAATAGCATTGGAATTACAGCAATTGACCTATCAAATCAGTTGCAGAATCTAAAGGTTGACATTGTTTGAAAGCAAATCAATTTTTCATTCTCTGTTATATATTTTAAGCTACACAAAGTTATTTCATGTTTCATTTTCTTCTACAGTTAATGTTTATGAAACTAATTGTCTTGTTGTTTGTCTGTTATCTTAGTTTAAGGGAGAAATAACATATGAGGTGAAGGACATGGCATTTTGTTATACAATCATGAAAGTACCTGGTGATTTTTGTTCTCTGTCAGCACATCTTACAAAATGGTTATCAGAAGTCGAAACTTGTAAGGTGATTGATTGTAATGTTAACAGTTTAGAAACTGTTTCTCACTTTCATTACGTATAAATATTAAACGTAGTGTAGCTACTGGTGGAATTTCCTTTCATAAGCTCCAATTTACATTTGATCATATTGTTACAAGTGATTCAAAACATACCGACCTAGTGTTATGGTGTATCTCTGATGGCTGTTATACAAGAAAAGTGTCTTTTCTGTTGTAAGACACTTTTTGTTGTTTAAGAAATGCTGAGTAATTTAATGCAGAGTCAATCTAATTAGATTATGGATGGATTCTGTTGTATGGCTCATATAATAGAACATCTGGGTTTAAAGAACCTTAAAGAACCTAATATAATTATTGATGTTTTTTTCCTTCTTTTTTTTTTTTTGGGGGGGGGGGGGGGGTGGGGGGTTGGGGGGGAATAGCTCAAGTGCCATTTAGCGCAAGTCAAAATTCCTTTAGGAGTGTAGCAGTTCCTTATAATTTTTGTAGTCCATCCAGAATGTTAAGCAGTTTGCAATGATGCTGCCACTGGTCTAGTCACATAATCAAACACATGGCATGCTTGCTCTTCGTGAGTTTTGATAGCCAATTGATTGGCCTGTACTGCAGGCTCATGTAGTTTTGTATTTTCCTTTCTTTGCTCTTTTCTGTTTTAATCTACATAAGTGTTCTGCTTTTCATGAATTAGGTACGGAAGTTGGACACAATGTTTAAAGCTGCAGTCTTTGCAGCAAATGTGTGTGAGAAGAAGCATGGTTGCTTTGGTTCTCAGCATACACCATGCTTGCAGAAGAAGATTTTGGGTTACTTTAATGAAGATGATAACTCTGACATTTCTAATAAGATGGGTCAAAGCAGGTTGATATTAGTACTTATTGCCTTGACTTTTATTATAATACCATATAATACTTGGGTTTGTAAACTTTAAGAAATGTGAATCACACTGTTTGTAGATGCTTTTTCATCATACTGATAACACTATCATTTACTTGTGCAGCCGATTTTTGCGAGCAGACATTAAGGTGAGTAATTATTTGGGGTGCTTAGATTTTGTATTAATGGCACAATCATGTTTGGTAGTATCAAAATTTTTTATTTTCTTTTTCTTGAAATAACAGGTCTTTCTACAGAGTAACTCACACGTTAAATTCAACCCCAGAGCTGTTGCAAGGATAATGCATGGAATTGCAAGCCCATCCTATCCTTCTATGATTTGGTCCAAAACTCATTTTTGGTAACTCAAAACAAACCTTTTTTCCACTTTCCACTGAAATACTTGCCATTAATTCATTGTTTTGGACCTTTTTGTGGGGGTTCATACCAATCATCATTGATGAGGATAAGCCAGTTAAACACCTTGGAACAAATCATAACTTCAAAGAAATATTATCTATATTTCTTTTGTTCATATGCTTGTAGTAATATATAAAGAAAGACTGACTCCTATATCTTGGATGTTGTCAGTTTGAATCAAGCAATTGTTAAAGTATAATTTTCTTGCTTTTTCTATCAAGTGCAAGGTGGACCAATCTTTTGATAGGTTTCTCTTAGGAGGTCTCCTGTACCAAATTAATGCAATCTGTCTATAATTGCCAAGAAAGGGATGTTCATCTTTTTAATACTTAATCATATTCGAGGAGCACATGGAAATGTAGTTACGATAATACTTTTCCTTCTTGTCCATGGCTCTTCATCAGTTCTAATTTTCTGGTAGTATTTGAAAACATTAGTATATACCCCTTCAATGATTTCCTTTAAAAGCTTTTAATAATATGTGGAAATCACATTTTGGCCCAAAATAAATGTGATTATGCGTGAGCCTTGAAACCATTAGGTCTGTGGACCCATGACAAATTTTAATGTTTGTGAGGTTGAATCAAAATGGAATCATCTTATTTTGTTGCAGAGAAGATGCAATGAATGGTAGTGTGAAATAAACCTATACCTGTAAAGTTAGTGATTTTACTTTACAGTTATTTAAATCTCCCACATGGGACAAAGTCTTAGGTTAATTAAGCTTTACTCCATGTTATTGCATTTGAGCCATTTGCATAGCAGTGTGCTTATGTGAACCATTTGTGGTGTGTGGTAATGGCTTGAAACTCTTCACTGAGGAGGAAACTGAGTTGGTTATGCTAATTCTGTTTCACAGGGGAAGGTATACACAAATAGACTTCCAGGTGCTAATGGAAGCAGCAAAAGCAGAACTCATGAACTATGTTGGGAAGGAAGCACTCTAATCTTTCAGGATCAGGTAACAAGCAACTAAACTACGGGGCCTCTTTAGGTAATAGAATGGCGAAAATTATATTTAGCTAATTACACATTTCTTCAACTAATTGTTCTTTGGGATTTGAAACAGATGTTCCTAGACTTCTTGTCCTTGTAAAGCATTTGCTGTTTGGAGGCAAATATACAACACCAAAGAGCAAGTCCTAGACTTCTTGTCAATGTATAAAGGTGTTAACTTATGGCAGGTAAGCTGTTCCCCCTTTCTTTGTCCCAATCTCTGTTAAAGTATTAGTCAGGCTTTGCCAACACCTACTTTGCCTAACTGAACAAATCCATTACAAGGCATGAAAAATTTACAACACTGAACTTTGAAGAATACGTGAATAGCGATATATGTAGACAAGATCTTGTAACACTTAAAAAAAAAAAAAAAGGATGTGTGCATGATTGACTAATGTACTTTCTACCTTTACTTGTATGGAACATCCAAATCCAAAGAGTCAGTGTTATAATATATGAATAAGGGAGTTTATGTTTCACATCTGAAAAAATAAAGAAACTCATTAATTTTAAAATAAAAAACTTAAAAGTAAAACAGATAATAGGACAATGATGGCTTCACTAGTTTTTATTTATGTTATAAATTACAATGGTATCTCTGTTCTGTTTATAGTTTATACCTGTATTTCAAATTCTGGTTTGCTAAAATATTACAAAAATTGTTTTTGGCCAAGTCTACTCTACTACTGTGCATATCTAATAAGCCATTGAACTCATGAGGTATGAAGTGCATACAACACTAATTATGACACAAAATGTAAAGTCATATCTTGGCAGTGTTCTAACTTCTAAGACATTAACTGTTACCTTTGGCTTTTGATATTGTTTTGTGGCAGAAATGGTAAATAAATCCAAGATCTGGATGAGCACATGGAAGAGGCCAAGTCTAACTTTCAAATCTTCATAATTTCCATACAGTCATCAAATTTCAGTTCTTACATATGTGGCTGTGGGCCTGTAAGCATTCTTATTTCTAGCCCATGGTGTTTGGAGCCCATAAAATGCTATAGACAATTTTTAAAAAACAAAGATGGTAGGGCTAGAAGAAAAGAGATCCTACAACTGTTCTGCCATCTGATCACAATAACTTGCTTCTTGCTTCAAATCCATGTCATACTGATCCAAATCGGTTTACATATTCTACAGGACCATAAAAAAAGTTAAAGATAGAACAATTGGATCGTTATTTCTTGGAGTGCTTGCTTATCGCCAAATGGTATAATGTTAATGGGTGCCTTGCCGTTAAAGCAGGGTTCATTTTAGAATACAGTCCTGAGCAGAATTTGATTCCTTCTTTCATTTATAGTGAGACAAATGCGTTTGTAAATGTTTGCACGAACGGCACTCAGGTTTTGTTGTTGTAAAAGGAACGTGACTTTAGCTTTTTCATAAAGATGCTTACATTTTTACAGTCCCAATAAATCTGGAAATGTCCAATATTTATTTTTATATTGTAATTTTGTTTATACATTAAAAAAAAAAAAAAAAAAAAAAAACCCAGCTCAACAGTCAAAAGCCATTTATCCGAGTTTTGTAATATACACGCAAGAGGTTGTTATGGCATAATGTCAATAGAAGTTGCTCCAGGTTGAATTAAAACTTAAGTTTTATTTAATGAACTTTTCAAAATTACCTACAAAATAATAATAATAATAAAACTTGAATAGAATAGTCTCACGGTTTGATTTTTATCTTTTCTTTTAAAAAAAGAAAAGAAAAAGAGACTGGTATTTAGGCGTTGAGTTCTAGGAAGTTAAGGCAACACTAAGTCTGCTGGCGGCACAAACAAGTCATGACACGTATTTGTTGCGATCTAGGCTTTTATTGGATCTTAGATAACATTCACTGGATTAAATGATGCCTAGCGGCCTTGGAATTTTTTAATTCATGATTACTTGTTACTCTTCTGGCTCGACCCTTTTGTATTTTGGTATGTATTTGTAGACATTGCCTGCACGTTCACATCTCTAAAAAATTTGTAAAAACTATCATCTACTTACCCTTAATATTGATGAGAATTGAGAAAACCATATTCCTGACTTATTTTACCTTTATTTTTTATTTTTTTGGATAAACGTAGTCATTATTATAAGATTTGATTACACCCCACTTCATGATTCTACATACGTTAGGTCTTGTAATAACTAAAAAAAAAAAACCCACAAAATGACCGATGGGAAAATGAAAATGATTACCACCTCAACTCAACGTGACAATAAAATATGATTGGCAAAAAAAAAAGAAGGAGAGGGAAGTTGGGGTATATTCTAGACAAAGTGAGCAAGGAGGCATATTCAGTTGGAACCTAATAAGAAAGAGAGAGAAAGAGAAAGCAAAGACCGTTAGTTAATAAGAACGCAGAACAAGAAACCAAAAACCAAAACCAAAAACATGTCAGCTCCCCAAACAAATCCAATGCCTTAAGAACAAGAACAACAACAAGAATCTTTCTTCGAATTCCCACTTGAACTCGCTACCTTAACAAACGCTTTCTTTTTCAGAATTCCAGATCCTTCTATATATACATACATACATATATTGCTCAAACCCCCAAAAAAAAAACCAAAACAACCAGTCCTACCTTTCCTCCTTTCACTTCCACCAACTTTCTTTTTTCTCCAAAAATTTTTAAATTTTTAATTTTTTTTTTCTTCACTACCAACAAATACAAAAGAACCAAGAAATTATAGAGAGTATATTTTCTGTGTATATCTGATTAGTATTTTGTAGAGAGCTAAAGACAGAGAGATAGAGAGAGAGATGGTTGCTACATCGGCTTCATCGTCTTCATCGTCTTCATCGTCCTTGTCATCCTCAATCTTTACGAATTATCCACTCATTTCTGCTTTCACAGCTTTCGCTATGGCCCAATTTATCAAGGTCTTCACCTCCTGGTATTTTCTCTACTTCTATTCTCTCTCTCTCTCTCTTTCTTGTTTTCTTTTATTGAGTTTTTCTTCTTTCTTGCGATTCTTTATATTGGATCTGACTTGGGTTTCGTTTTCTTTTTGCAACAATCCAATTCAATTTTTATGATGGGGTTTGTTTGTTTAGATTAAATATATTGTGATTTTGCTTTGTGATTGTAGCGCACTTATTAAGCGGATTTGGGCTTGCCCAGATCTTGAAATGAATATGAACTATTTTAGAAACTTCTGAAGTCAATTTAATAAAATTCTTTTTCAAGTCCCAAGTTTCATTGGGTTCAATTTTTTTTTTTGGGTGACATTTAGCTACGTTTAATTCCATTTATCCTCATCAAGATAATAGGTTGTTGCTAACTTGCTATGACTTCTCCAAATGACTTGACTTGTGAGGTCAATGCATTAGCTCATATGTGTTCTAATGATGGCTTCTTTTTTTCTTTTTTCTTTTTTTTTTGGGGGGGGGGGGGGGGGGGGGTATTGCTTTCTTGTATTGGTGCCATTGACTTGAATTTTCATATGCTGATGATCGAAACAGCCATTTCAGGCTTGATAGAACGAGGGCAAGGATGGCTAGGTACAAGACTAAAGTAGTATTCCATGGGTTGGTTGATGTTCTAATTACCTAATACTAATAATCATTTGGTTCTTATAAATATGATATGATAAAATGAATGTTGGTAGAGAGGAGTTCTTTAATATTTTTGGCAAATTCTAGATATATTGTTAGATTTCAATTTTCTAGTTGCAAGCTTGTCTGAATGCATTTTTGAGCTTAGTTAAAGGGGTTTACTAGCTATATTTGACTCTTATGCTTCTACTTAAATTGATGTGGAAGTCCTGCTTGACTTTGATTTATCCTAAGAGTCTTAATCTTTATAGATTTGCAGGTATAAGGAAAGACGATGGGATCTCAAGCAACTTGTTGGGTCTGGTGGAATGCCATCATCTCATTCTGCGACTGTCACTGCTCTTGCTGCAGCTGTCGGGTTCCAAGAAGGCTTTGGAGGATCTGTGTTTGCAACTGCCTTGGTCTTAGCATGTGTTGTATGATCCCCTCTCTGCATCTACTTGTGATTGGCTAATGAGAAATATAAATATAACCCTCATAGATATTTCTTTAAAACTTGTGTTACTATAGCATCTGAACATTTATTTTGAAGTTCAGCTTTAGTTGTTATTTATTTGCATCCTGTTAAGTATTTTCAAACAATATGAAATAAGGATTGTTATCTGTAATGTGGGGAGGTCTCTGATGTAGAGAATTTCATGGCAGGTGATGTATGATGCCACTGGTGTGAGATTACATGCTGGACGCCAAGCAGAGGTTTGATGCTTTTGCTGATCTTGGTTTTCTTCTCCCCCCCCCCCCCCCCCCCCACAAAAAAAAAAAAAAAAAAAAAAAAAACCCTCTCCTCTTTGTTTCTCGCACAAGCTTTCTCCCATGACTCTCTTAACTCCCAAGTCATATCTAAGAATTGAATTCTAAAAGAAGCTTTTGTTTTTGGAAAAAATGCATTTGATTAACAGCTATTTTGATACCATTGAGATACATGGGCATCTTGTTTTCTTTTTAGCTAATTTGTTTTATGCATTCAAACTGGACATTCTTTAGGTTTTGAATCAAATTGTATATGAACTTCCTGCCGAGCATCCTCTAGCTGAGAGCAGACCATTGCGTGAACTTCTTGGTCATACCCCTCCTCAGGTATGCTGCCTTCTATGATTAGATGGTAGATCCACACGATACTTTATTAGAATTCAAGGAATTTTAGTCTATATATCTCAAGAACATCCATTTAGCTTGAGTTGTTCTTCATTGATTGAGATTATGATGTTTTTAACTTCCCTAACCTGCCATGTTTTGTTAAAATTATATGGATATTCTTTTGATGAAGATACTTGATAATCTTAATATCGCCATAAACAATAGTTGCTCTGTAGATTGCACAGGATTGTATTGTTGAAATAAGCTGTTTCTTCAATGTAAGTACATATGCTATTTTCTTAGAAATTCTGACTTCACTTAGCATCATGTACCATATAATCCCATATACGAGATTAAAACTCATTTATATTGAGTTCATGGTATGCCTAATATGACATATTGCTGTATTGCTGGTCCCTTCAGGATTAGTACTTCTAGATGGTTATAATTTTCACCTTCTAGGAATGTATTATTTGGTTCAACTCCTTAGCTTATCAAGGAACAGAGTTGCAAGTTGTGATTAGAGGATCCGGATCCTATTTATAACTAACATACCTTGAAGAGAAGCTGTGAAATGAATTGTTTCTATGTTGGTGGTGGTTGTCATTCTTTTATATCATTGTTTGATTACAGGTTGTTGCTGGCTGCTTGCTTGGGATTGTCACGGGAGTTATTGGCCATTTGATCAACCTGTTTACCAGATAAGCTTGCTGCTCTAGTAGATCATGGATATCATCAAGCAGCATCTCTGATTAAGCAGTTGGACAGAATTGCAATTCAGCAGATCCGTTGCTGAGAGTGGCTTTTTCACATTTGAATACAAACCTTTATAATCCTGTTAGCATGTTCTTGTATTGAACTACTCTCTTTTCGTATAAACCGCATTCAGAAGGTGTAATCTGATTGATTGAATAGTGTTTGATGTAACAAAACCATTTTAACCTCACAAAAAAAAAAAAGGAAAAATCTTGCTTCTACAATGCCAATTTGATGAGAATACAATTGTTGCTTTGATATTACTAGGCCTTGAGCCATATTTTGGTCTCTGTGACCCTTGTAAAAATCCCTTTGTAAAAGCAACTTCAAGATCCACCAATGCTTGTGTTATTTGGATGACTTGAAGTTATGTTTTGTGACAGTGTATAATATGTGACTAAGGGCATGAAATAAGGATGCTTTTGGTCCCTTTTTTTAACTTCTGATCCTGCAATCTTAAATCTCTTTAGCTCAGGAAAAAATACACCCACCCAAAGGAAAGACTTCAATTTCTAACAGCATGAATAAAGTAACACCTGCTTGCTGAAATCTCTCTTCATAGCTGATTGTATCATTTTCTCATATTTATTTTATTTGGTACTGAAACTGGGTTCACCTATGTGAGGTTTTTTTTTTTTTTTTTCGTCTTTAGAATTGCTACATCTTTTCCATTAACTATATTTAAAACGAACAGAAAGCATACATGATACATCTAATAATCTTCCTTACCTTCTAAAATATGAAATAGTAATGTAAACAAAGAAGAAAGCAAACAAATTATCTAAGATTTTTCCTAAATCTCGTTAAATATTAATGCAGTAATACATCTGGCCCTGTACCATCTCCGAGACTTTGATTTCATATTTTTTGAGCCAATCACTCACCAGCAACTGTACAAATACCAATTAGGGTGGTAAAAATTCAATGTGATTCATTTATAGTCTTATTCCGAATATAATTCGGGCTTGAATGCATCAACAAGCTAGATTACATTTAAGATTGATTAATTTTCTTATTAAACAAATTTGAGCTTATTTACAACAGGGAATTTGTATAATTATACCTACACATGCTGTGATAGAGGATTACGTACAGAATATAAACTAAACAAAAGGTTAAATAGGTACTGAATGTATCGCATATTGATATGTACCACTACTTTTGGCATTGGCAAGCTTAAAATGGCAGAAACACATACAATGTATTGTGGTTATTCTTATACAACTTTTTCTCACAACTTAATAAGACAGCAAGTTTTGAGTGGTGAACAATTGCTTTAATATAACCTCACCACTTAACACTACTATTATTACCCACCACTCAGTTTATCATCTCAACAACCGTGGAAAAGATTATCACTGTACTTATTCAAAATTTAATCTATCTCATGAAAGAATAAATCAATCAGGCCTGCACATCCAGATTACAAGAGGTATGTGGCTACTTGCAGGTAAGACATCTCCTTCCAAAGCATGTGCAGAATTCAAATACAGGTCATAGTGTTAGTATATGGTTTCCTATCTTTTGGTTGAATCTACACCCAATATTGCAGAAAAAACCGTTTTCATCTCCATAATAGGATCCCCAACAACTCTCGACTTTGCACGCCAAGCAATGTGCTCATCAGGCCTAACTAGGATGGCTCCTTTGTCAGTCATCTGACAGATATCCCACCATGATGGTGAAGTGGATGACCTTTTAACTTCCACAACATCTATGTAATTCTCCCAAGGCGTCAATGCAGCATTACTTCCTTCTTCAATTCCTTTAGTACCAGCAGACCATAAAACACATACCTTAGCAGAAACTTCAAATTCCTTAGCCAACTTGAATGCAGCATGAGCAAGATGATAAGACTCTTCAATTGGTGCGATAATCAAAAGGAACTCAACTTTGTCTCCAGATACAAGATCCAGCGTAGAACAGATCTCCTACAAAAAGACTTGGAAATAAATTAACAAATATGGAAAACACAACATGCTACCATTTATAAGCACTAGAGCACCCACAAGCTTTACACGTGCCATTAAAATATTTTTAAATTTAGTCTAATTGCCGGATGAGCAACTGGGACATAGAATTCCCGGTTTCTAAAATAGTGATCTGATTAATCTAACATCTGGGATGATGAAAGGACCCTTGGAGGTAATTCTGAGCAAGATTTTTTCCTCCCTCTGAAAACATAATCAGATGGAAACAAAACAAAAGTGACTACATACCTCATTTGATAAATTGGATAACACCTTCACGTTCATATGGGGCAGCCTTGACCCTGGATCTGCAGAAGGAACATAGTCCCTCCGACGACCAGTAGGCAGTTCTGGGGCACCCAGCACACTGTCACTCTCAGGAATTAGTGCTCCCTTCTGGTACCTAAATCAGTGGCCTAGAATTAGATAGTTATAAAGATAACGCTCATTCGGTTGATGATCCATTCATCAGATTTGTCAATTGAAAGTGGCATGTTTCTACAAAGCCACAATATTAGTTACAGCTACAGAACACTAGGAGTCTAGGACTAGTTAAAATTTTTAATCATATCAGGAATTTCAGCACAAGGTTGAAATCAACTTTAAGAATTTTCAATGAAGTAGCTGCACCAAAGATAGAAATTGAATAGAGGTTACACCTGAAACCAAGATCCTCGGCAGGGAACTGGAGTTGAAGGCTCTTTCCTTCTTCAAATATATGTCTTAATTTAGCAAGCCTCATAGATCCAAGTGGATGGCTTTCATTCAGAAGATGTTCAGAGAGCTGTGCACGGCCTATTGTAAAAATTCCATCCAGAATTGCCCTCTGTAGTCCAGAAGGTAAAACAGAACCGACTCCACTATTAATGACTTGATGTACTGCAATTCCAGCAAAAGGGACAATTATAACTACATGTCACTAATGAGTAATGAACAAGGAAGTGAAAACATCTCAGGGTCCAAAAGGCTTGAATCAGTGGCTATATTTATTGATTACCAGAGTTTGCAATAGTTGGATCAAGACCAAGTGCAGCTGGAACTGACATGGCTGCTCTGAAGTTTTGCACACTAAGTGCCGTATTGAAGATGGCAATCTGATGATGAAGTATAATAGAAAATAAAAATTTATTTAAATTAAAAATTAATTTGCAACATGCACCAAAATAAAAATGTGGAAGAAAGTAATACCGGCTTACGTTCCATTTCATAAGTTTCAAGTATTGAAGATGGTGCAATACCCTTTACAACAGAAGCTATTTTCCAAGCAAGATTATGAGCATCTTGAATGCCAGTATTCATTCCTGCATAAGTCATGTAAAATTGTTCAACTGATTATTTTTCTTCGGTATTTACCAAAATAACTAGGAATAGTCCTCCCTTGCCACAAGTAGTATCATCAAGCAGGACATGGACCCTTTTCTTGAGTCCTGCCTAAAAGGTCATCTGGTTCAGTACTGTGCAAGATCCAATCCAATACTATGTCTATATGTATTTAACTCTGATACTTGTTACTTTCTATGACTTCTGATTACGAGAAGGCATGGAAACGTAATGACTCAGTTAACCATCAGTTGCACAGCATATAGAAAACTTTGAATTATTAGCACTTATGTGCTATAAATGGTTGTAATGACTCAGTTAACCATCAGTTGCACAGCATATAGAAAACTTTGAATTATTAGCACTTATGTGCTATAAATGGTTGTTGACCTCCACACGCATGAACATTTTAAATATTTTTGTACACCACAAAAAGGTCCTTCATTCATTTCGAAAACAAGAGTATGTTTTCTATCGATGTCTAAATCCTACATCCTAAATATTTTGTCTCAAATTCACATACAACCTCAAAAAAGCTGTAAAGTGTAAACATATCAATACGGTATCTTCATGATACACAGCCTTTCCCTCATTTGTTAACACCATAAATAACACATATCACATTACAATGCATTACTAGAGACCACGTCCACCAAAACAAAAGCTTAAAGCTAGCAACTTACACATCACAAAGTATTACAACAGGTTCTTTCCAACAATTTTATTGCATAAAAATAAATAAATAAATAAATAAAATCCCACACCTAAGGATTCATGATTTTTTCTGTGTAACTTTGATGTATTATAAGTCACAATGTTGCTATGAACTTCTGGGGAAAAAAATTCATCATATAGACTAGAGGAATTGCACTGTCGACACAAAAAGAGGGCTACTTACCAAAACCACCGGCTGGAGGGAACCGATGAGCAGCATCACCAGCTAGTATTATTCGATTGTCATTGCATACAAACTTCTCAGCAACTTCCGCATGCATCACCCATGGCTTTATATCGATCACATCTATGTCTAAAAGCTCTCGACCGACCAATTTGAATATCAACTTCTTGCATATCTACAAAAAGTTGAATCCTTCACAGAAAAACTAACAATAAATTTCATAACTATGCCTCACAAATGCCTAGCATGTTCATCACATGTAAAGTATCAGGAGTGTAACTAATAGCTTCTCACTTTCTCAAACTAAATAGGAATTGTCCTTTATCTTTGAGAAGACAAGTTAGGACACTGACAATGTTAAGAATAGACTTATCTTGTTTCATTTTTTTTTTTTCAAATATATATATATATATATTTATTTATTTGTAGTGAACAGAAGTACCTCAGGGCTGAAATCTTCAATGTTTTGCTGAGGTGGATAGAATGGCATCTGTAAGATAATGAGCAGCCAGTACTTTAAAATTTCTGAAAATGGTG
Source organism: Quercus variabilis (assembly GCA_030445155.1). NCBI lineage: Eukaryota > Viridiplantae > Streptophyta > Magnoliopsida > Fagales > Fagaceae > Quercus > Quercus variabilis. The sequence continues at coordinate 54,285,997 of CP129447.1, read as the reverse complement.
CAAATTAAAATGGTGTCGTTATCTAATATTGCAATACCTGTAATACAAATTCCCCTTGCTTGAGATCATGAGCAACAAGGACCCCAATGGCTTCAGTATTGAAGATAAAAAATAGCATACCAGGTCTCTCATTTATCAAGTATTGTCCAAGGTCTCTGCTTAGAAAATGAACACTGACAAGCTTTTGCATGTCTTTCTCACCTCTCAAATCTATTCCTACAAGCTTTCGTATGGTACTTCCTGCACCATCAGCACCAACAAGGATATTACACTGAATATTCTTCTCCATATACTTCCCTTCCTTGAGGAAAGCATTGGTGACATCAACACAATGACCAGTGGCATCAATGGATACACACTCATGCCCCATTAAAATTTCCTGTCCCTTGAGGGGCCTATGATTAAGGCCTTCAAAGGCTTCTGATGTATGAACATGGAAACTAAGATCTTCTAGCTGCTTAAGTAGTGATGCAGTTAACTTGTACTGCGAGAAGTGTGCAACAGAGATAGGACTCACAATTTTCTCAAAATCTGGTTCCAAGAAACAAGAGAATCAGGTCATGCTTAATCTTTCGAAGGCCACGACTTCACAGTTCACATATAAAAATAAGCACATTCCATTATTTAATCTCTACAGATCTACAAGGAAGACTGATTGTCATGCAATAATTAAACATAAGAAAATTGCCTTATGAGTGGCAATATTGAAATACTGAAGAGATCAATCACACCTTGAGGTTGCATATGGTCCACTGAACCAAGAATAGAACCAGAGAGCGAAGTACAATATATAAACTTTCGCCATAGTTCTACAGGAGGTTGAGACCTCTGGATTTCTTCTGCCAGCCCGTCTATCTTTCGAAACACCTGATAAGTAAATCAAAACATTTGTAATGAAATTGGAACCTGTAAAGTGACTGCTTAACAAACAAAAGAATTTTTTTAGAGCTTATTTTTAACCAGCCCAAATGAATTTTATCTTTCATATATGATAATCAACCTCCATTGTTCGATTGTTGATGAAGTGTGCCTGTGGATGTTTAGAAAAACTCTTGCCTTTCTCCAAAACTGCACATTTGACACCTTAAAAGACCATAAAATTTTTGCATATAATTAAATTGCATCACTCACATCAAAGTGCAAGAGAAATCCAAAAATATTTCAATGAATGGCAATTCACAGTAAAAAAAAAAAAAGAAAAAAAAGAAAAAGAAAAAAAGATAATACTAATAATCTCTTACAAGAGCGTCCAAAATTGAAAAATTGAAAACGATGCTTCACCTTTTCCACACTCTAACACGCCCCAACTCAAATACAATACCAGCAGCACAACACTCCACACACAAAAAAACAAGTATTCACTTTCCAATAACACATAGAACTAACACACGCTAAAAGCACCAATATTGCCAACAAGCTTTACACTCCCATTATTCACATTTTTTTACTACCCCACCAAAAAAAAATCACAATCTTTTATCTTTACAGAAAAAAAAAGGTGAAATTTAAAACTAACAGAACATTGAATAAAAGCAAGAACCCAGATTTCGTTTTCACTTCCCACACTTTCTGGGCAACCAAACAAGTCACCAAGAGAAAGAACATGAAAAAGAACATAATGGGTCAGAGAGGCATACCCAGTTTGGTGAGAAGTATAGAGAGAACGAGACCGACTGGTCCAGCGCCAACGATAAGAACCGGAAGCACCGTATCATTGCCATTGAAAAACTTGGAGTCTGATAAGCCTCTGCCTCGAAATTGATTGAACCCAAGTGGGTTTGCTTTGAATTTGATTTTGGCAATACCTTTGTGTTTTTGGAGGCCATTGAAGCTGTTGTTGATAAACCCCAAAACCCTCATCATGACACAGTAACTGGGGAAAAACAACAAAGTTAGAACTTTGCAGCAGGAGCAGCAAAACGACGTAGCCTTATCCCCCTTTGACAGGGCCACTCAAATCAGATAGAGACAGACAGACACATTAAAATAGCTAAAATGTTATTTTAGCATTCAGAACACTGCTACAGTGCTACTAGTAAAATTTAAAAATTATACTGTTTACAAAATGATTAAAAAAGTAGTTTATTCATTAAAGAAAATATTTAAATGTAGCAATAAAAAAATATAGTACATTTGATGTTGAGTATGTTGTAAAGTGAGGCATTTAAAATAGATAAAATAATTTTTTGAATTGTTGAAAACTAAATTTTTTTAGTATTAGCAATGTGAATGTTAACTCATCCAAATCGGGAGGGTAAAATGTAAATACCTAGCAACAATAATGCTATTACCACGTACTTTTACATATTATGCTACAATTATTTTATATGACAAATTATGATTGGTTGTTTGTTACTATTACATGAACTCACAATTTTTTTTATCACTCACAGTTTGCTACGTAGAACAATTGTGACCGTGTGTGAAAATGTATGATATACTAGCATTATTGTTTCAAGAATCAGGGTTTATATTTTAAGTTGCATGGTAAGAAATGAGATTCTAAGTCTAACACAAAGTCACGTTACAAATTTTACTCAAAATTCATTATAACTTTCAAAATAGAAAAATTGATTAACTTAAATCGGACCTAATAAATCAAGTAAAATTATTATGTATTATTGGAATACGGTGATGTGATGCCATTTCTTTTTCTTGAATTCGATGCCATTTCTTTTTACATTCATGATAAATCAATTTAATGAGTTGGACCTACCATAAATATATTAGGAAGGAGCATCACATCATCGTACTCTGTAAATACTTAATAATTACTCCTAAATCAAAGGGATGATCAAGTTTTTTTTTTTTTTTTTTACAAAATAGAAATAGAATCTACTCTAGTTTAATCTAAGTGTATATATGTGTGAAGTTCTCTCTTGGAGACTTGAACTCTAGCTTTTGTCTCCCACACCTCACAAGCACTTATACTTGTGGAGTGACCATCATATTAATGATATGCGGTGGTAATGGGATGATCAAGTTGACCCATGGTTTTTTTTTTTTTTTTTTTCTTCCAATGTTTAAGTATTATTATGGTCTCTAACATTTGTCTCATATTTCAAAATGATCCATGTTATTCCTTTAATCCCTAACCTCTTGATATTATATATGTCAAAATAGTTCCCATAATAGATGAAATCTAACATAGTTAACAGTGATGTTAAAATTAATATAAATTTTAACGACCAAAAAATGCCCATTCTGTAGTTGCAATATAAATGGTATAGACAAGTACAAATTACTCTGTAAACAAGTTGATAGGTCGTTGATTCGTAGCTACAATTTGACACAATTCATAAAGAAATAATGATGAATACAAATAATGATAAGTGTGCATCTATTATCATCCCATCAAAATTTTGAAGAAAAAAAAAAAACTGATATGAAATATATTGATAAAAAAGAAAAATAAAAAAGGGAAGCATTCACTTCTGTTCTGTACATACATTTATAAAAGCAATAAATTACCTTATAATATAAATAAAATAATTATATCTTTCCAGAAGGTTGACCTCTTATTTCTCAGTTTACCCTAAATTTATGCTGATTAGGATTTTTTTTTTTTTGGGGGTTCACTAAGGATTTTAGTTGCATAAAGTTGTTTCTCAAAAAAAGTTGCATAAAGCACCAAAAGCATAGAAAACAAATTTATGAAATTTGTTGGGCTAAAAATATTTTTGTTTAGAGGGGAGCCACAATTTATATGCTGATTGATCATTTCAATATTTTTTTTATAGCCTCTTTGGACCAATTGAATTCTTAAAGAGATAAACTTTAAATATTTATTTTTTATTATTAAATAAAAACCAAATTTGAGGCAAGGAGGGGAGGGGGGGGGGGGGGTGGTAATGGCCATGGGCCATGGCCCCTTGGTCTCACATGGGTCCATTTAATTTGTTTATGTCTGTATACAAAAGATCCATTTCCTTAGATTCCTATTTAAATTTGATAATGTTATTTTTTTCCAATAACAATTATATTCAACCATGTGATTTGTTGGTAATTCAACCACATGGTTAAATTCAATTGGAGAACTTAAAATACAATACTTAAGAAACTTTACCTAAGTTTGAAAGAAGTTTAACCCATTTTTTACCATTCATGAGACTATTCGTATATGATAAATCACATGATTTATTAAACACTTAAAAAACTATATGTTTAATAACAAATCACATGGTTGAATGTAATTGTTATTGGAAAAAAAAATAACACTATCAAATTTAAATAGGAATCTAAGGAAATGGATCTTTTGTATACAGACATAAACAAATTAAATGGACCCATGTGAGACCAAGGGGCCATGGCCCATGGCCATTACCACCCCCCCCCCCCCCCCCCTTGCCTCAAATTTGGTTTTTATTTAATAATAAAAAATAAATATTTAAAGTTTTTCTCTTTAAGAATTCAATTGGTCCAAAGAGACTATAAAATATATATATATATATATATATATATATATATATTGAAATGATCAATCAGCATATAAATTGTGGCTCCCCTCTAAACAAAAATATTTTTAGCCCAACAAATTTCATAAATTTGTTTTCTATGCTTTTGGTGCTTTATGCAACTTTTTTTGAGAAACAACTTTATGCAACTAAAATCCTTAGTGAACCCCCAATGATACTAATTTGTGTTGTGTTCACAAATTTTATACCATGAAATGAAAGTATGCCCAACTTTCTCACTATTTTCATTCATAGATTATGCGATATTAAGATATAGTGTGGGCAAGTGTGTATAAATGTGTCTTATAGATGATTTAAAACCATGGTAGAATATAATTTTATATTGCGCACCAAATATTCTCTCTACTTATATACTCAAGACAAAAACTATCCAAACATAAATCATATTTAAGCCCTTAATTTAAAAAGAAAAAAAAGAAAATAATTTACTTGTAGGGATTTTGGTGGCTTGATGGTGGTGGGAGGCCAGTATGATGGAGGTGTCAATCTCTCATTTTCCTCTCTCTCTCTCTCTCTCTCTCTCTCTCTCTCTCAAATGCTTTGATTGTCAAAGCATTTGAGAGAGAGAGAGAGAGAGAGAGAGGAATATGAGAGACTGACACCTCCATCCTACTGGCCTTCCACCACCATCAAGCCACCAAAATCCCTACGGGTAAATTATTTTCTTTTTTCTTTTTAAATTAAGGGCTTAAATATGATTTAGGTTTGGATAGTTTTTGTCTTGAGTATGTAAGTAGAGAGAATATTTGGTGCGCAATATAAAATTATATTCTACCATGGTTTTAAATCATCTATAAGACACATTCATACGCACTTGCCCACATTATGTCTTAATATCGCATTATCGATGAATGAAAATAGTGAGAGAGTTGGGCATACTTTCATTTTGTGGTATAAAATTTGTGAACACAACACAAATTAGTTGATTTTCACGATCCTATTACTCTTTTGCATTTACTTTTGGTTTCATGATTTAAAAAAAAAAAAAAAAAAATCTTACCTTGAGAAGGCTACTAAACTTATTTTTAATATCTCAAAAGGTATACATTTTTTTACTCTAATTTAGTTTAACTTTTCTTTATAATATATGTGTAACATTTTTCAAAACCATCTTAAATAAAATATTACAAAATTATTCATGCATTATACGGGCAATTTACTAGTATTAATAAATATTGTAACTTGATCAATGAAGGAAAGGAGATTTGAACACTAAGAGGGAAGTACAAGGCTCTTAGCCACACACAAACACAACCAGTTTTATACTTACGAGTTTGTTTACATATTGGTTAATTTAATAATTGAGTTTCAACTTTGGCTAAAATTTAGCTTGTTTGTTAAATAAACATACAAAACAAGTTTTTATTTTTTATTTTTATTTTTATTTTTTAATTCTAAAGTAAGCTTAAACTGCTCATAAATTTCACATCTCATTTACATAATTTTTTTTTTCCACTAAATTGAGTTAGGGGAAAGTTTCTCCAATCAACTATGTGGCAACTCAAATGAACATTCACTTGTATTTTTAATGGAATTAACTATTAAATAGTCATGCAACTTATTTAAATGATTTGATAATAATTTGATTAACACACGTGGATGCTCCTATGATGACATATTATCTCTATAATAACAAAATCATAATTATGACATGCCAAATACACAATGGCAACATATAGTCACATGCAAGAATTTTTAAATGGAAAATGTTTCTCTTCAAACTTGATTAGAAAGAAAACCTTCAAACTCCTTTTATCTTTTTTTTATTGGATGTGAATTTTCAAAATCTCACATTTGAATTACATGTTCTTATTATATTCTCCATACTTGCAAAATTTCAAAAAGATCAAAGATCAATAACTATATCATCAATAATAAAATTTAAATTTTTCGTTTTTAATTTATGGTCTAAAATTATGCATACTTGCAAAATTACAAGAAAATAAAAAATCAATAACTATGTCATCAACAATAAAATTTAAATTTCAAATTTTTGTTGTCTAAAATTATACATAAAAAAATAAATTTACTAACTAAATAGTAAATAACATCTGATTTGAACAAAATTTAACATACGTACTAAGAATTTCAAGAACATACAATCAAACTATTGGATTTTTAAAATTCATACTCAATAGAAATATATAAAAAAAAGTTTAAAGAGTTTATTTCTAAATTAATTTCGAAGGAGAAATATTGTCCCCTATAAAATACATAGCTTCTAAACATGGAACAACTCTATTGGCAACAAACAAAAGTTTCCTCCAAAATTCAGTCACAAGTCACAACGACTCTTTGGAACACGAAAATTTCAAGGCTTCGTTTGTCTGCTAGGACAACTCCATGCATGTCGGGTGGCAGTTGGGCCATTTCAACCCTCCTATCATGTCTCCATTAGTCCATTATGTCATGTCACCATAATCCATATATATCAGAACCCTGCACCATTTCATGTGATATGTATAACTCAGAAGATAAAAACAACCATGTACAATCAATTTGATAATAAATAACAACACGATGGTCTCTCTTCTTTGCATGCAATTAATCAACATCAATGACTCCTTACAAAATTGAAAGTTCATAACCAAATGGCTTAATCAGAAGCGGGGTGTCTGTTTTAAGTTCTAATAAAAGGCATTGCCAAACATGGCAGCATGTGAGTTAAATGCCTCTGATCTCACACTATAGTAGTAGTTAAAGATGGAGACCAGTGCAGTGTGCATCTGAGTCCATTACAGGCTCATTCACTCATCACTGTCTAGACTCCACTGGTACCAGAGTCCAAGACCTGGTCAAGATGGGCCATAAAATGCATCCAATCAATCAGTTATTTAAACCATTTGTACCATTCAGACCCACAGCTGCGGTCCATATAGTGGCCACGTGAAAAGGGTCAGAACTCAGAAACCACATAGCAGCACACAATATTTTATAAACAAAAACATGTTATAACTTAAAAAAAGCACAGATAATTTTTTTCTAATTCTTTAATAACATTTTTACCAATTTTTAAGATGTGATTAAAAAAAAATCACTTGTTACGTGAATTAATAATAGTTAACATTATTTTTATTATATATCAATTATAATATGTCACATTAAGAATTAATATTTATATATTTTTATTTTTTGTTATGAGAAAAAGAAAAGAAAATTCCATTATCAATCCCTAAATTGCATATAACATAAGATTTAATGGACTGGTAAACATATTACTCATTTCTCTCACATAATAATAGATTATATTAAATAAAAACATTTTTCACTCTCCTTGTTTGTGTGTGTTTAAAATATTTAGTATTTAAAAAAAAAATTATGTACAATGGTGTTATATATACAATAAATTTCACATTTTTTTTCATACTTTTTGTTGAGGTGACAAATTATGATTTATAATACATTACTTTCATATAAGAACATCATTAACATTACTTTAATTACTAATCACAAACTACCAGTTAAGCCGTTATAAAATTTGTTGTGAAATTTCTAAGAGTCTTTTTTTTTTTTTTTTTGAGAAAAAGAATTTTTTAGCTTTACTAGTTGGCACATTTTTCTTATTTCTAAAGAAAATATTTAGAGTTCAAATCATTTTCCTTCTACCGTTATAACTATTGATTTTTTTTTTTTTTTTGATTGATTATAACTATTGAATTGTGTATTAATAAAAAATTGTTGTGAAATTAATTAGTTATGCCCGTAGACTTATTGATTCAGGAATGAGGAGAAGTGAATAGTGATCACTCATGTGTCATGCCTTCCTAACACTCATGTATCATGCCTTCTTTATTCTTTTTGGAAAATTATTAGATATTCATAGAGTACCATAAATATATATTCCTTTCTCTTACATAAATAGTAGGTCCTACCATGAATTTAATTAGTGAGATCTACCATTTATATAAGAAGAAAAAATATACATTTATGATATTCTGAAAATACACAAATAAATTTTTTTTTTTTGGTAAACCATTCTTGCCATCTTGCACCGTCCATGTAGCCTCCATTAAATGCCACTTTCACAATGTAACCGTTAAAAAGAGCATCCGTATTTGAAAACAAAGTCTCTCTTCCTAGGGAGTAGTACTATAATATATTTCCCACTCAATTAAGTTCTATATTTTTGTCCATATCACAGGGCCTGTGTCCAGTGACACTACTCTTGTTAAAATTGTGACATATATTCATTTTTAAATATATTTCATCATCTTAATAGGTTTAATGGACTGAAAGCGCTGGACCCAAATGTCCCCGTCACAGAAACAGTTCCCTAGATTCCGTGAGTAGTAAAGGTAAATTGTGGGTTTGCACTTGCACACCACCCATGCATTACTCGGTAGTCGATACAGTAATAAAGTTCACCAATTCCCATGCAAAATAATTATTCTATTACAAAATTTTTTTACCCATTTCTGCCACATTTTGGCTGGTTCAAGTAACTATGAAATTTTGTGTTATTACTATTTTAATGTACAATGGATCTCAACTCTTTCATCACTAGTCCTGCAGCTCTCTAAATTCCATGGTTTTAAGGTATTATTATTCTCTGCAGGTAAGCTGTGTTCTGCAAAACCCATCTGGCAATTTGTGGAGCGTAGTTCAACTGGTCAAACTTCAATCTTTTTGGTGGGCCAATATGAAGCTCTAATGCATTCTTACAGTTTCAATTTCAACATTAAAAACCGTATCATGGGCATTTAGCATTAGTTTTTGAGGTTGGGTTTTTCTCCTTTTTGGTTAAAATAGATGTTTGGGGTTTCCTTTTTTTACTTGTGGGGTTGGTTTGGCCATCTTTGTGGATAAATTTCAGATGGGTCCATTGCTGCAGTGAAGGAAGTTTCAGATATTTGGAGGTTCTTGCTTAGTATTATTGGCTTTCGTTTTATACTACAGTTCTAGCAATTGAGAGTATTAATTGCTTGTAAAGGTAAACCATACGTTTTCTCTATCTAGTGGGTGGAAACAGTAACACTATTTAGCCGTGACGTTAGCTATATACCATTGAACATCTACTTCACAAAACTTAGCTAACCAGGTCATGTAAGTCTTTGACTCATAAAATAGTCAAGTGTTTCTAGGACTATTGGTTTGGGACTGATGTCTAATGCCCAGATCTCATTTTGGACAAAGTAAGATGTGTCCAACGTGATCAAGATAGGAAAAAATTCCCCCTTTTTTTGACTAGGACTTGTCAAGATATATAGGAGCTGGACCATATTGAGTTGCCTAGGAATAAGATCTATTTTGGTAGATTGCAGAGTTCAAAGGAGCCAAAGTAGAGAGGAGTATTTTTTTGTTGTAGTATAGTCATCTATAGCTTGGGTGAGTGTTTCCCTCTCAAAAAAAAAAAAAACTTGGGTGAGTGTCTGTGCCCAAGCCAGTTAGCTGTGAGTGAAGCAGATCTTTTTTTTTTTTTTTTTGAGTGAAAAATGAGATCTCTAGAGGATAAGGGGTGCTATAACCATGGTTCAACACAGGAGATTTCAACTAGCAATAACATCAACTTTGAGTTTCACAAAGGGAATGGAGCTACTACATACGCTCGCAGTTCCCATCATCGAAATGCCTTGAGCAAACCAACACCATCAAAGTGGGATGATGCACAAAAATGGCTGGTTGGGTTGTCAAGATCAGTGGGAGAGAAAAACCAATCCAAAACTACTAAGCCACGGAATTCGAATGCTGATGATTTGAGACTAATAGCTCCTGTTCCGCAAAAAGAGCAGGACTATTCGAGTGGTGAAGAAGAAGAAGAACAAAATGGAGTGGAAGCTCAATGTGAAGCTGAGACAAAGAAGGTAGATTGTGATGAGTCAGTTTGGCGTATAAATAAGCCTGTAGAGAACTCAACACCAACTGTTCCTGTCCGATCAATATGTGTGAGGGACATGGGGACTGAGATGACCCCAATTGGAAGCTTAGAGCCTTCAAGAACTGCCACACCTATTAGAGCTACAACTCCTGTAACAAGGAGCCCAATAGCTTCTGGATCATCCACTCCAGCTAGGTGCCAACATGGAAAGCAAGCTGGTCGTGAGGGCTATCAGACAGGTCTAACATCCACTGATGGCAGAGGAGATACTAAACCCTCTGGCAGGGGGAGTTGCACAACTAGACAGTGTGGAGGAGACTCAAATGCTTGCGAGAGGAACAAGAATTTGGATCAAGCTAAAACATTGAGTCCTCTAGAAAGCCGAGCAGTGGCTTGGGATGAAGCAGAGCGTACCAAATACATAGCAAGGTGAACTTTTTTTCTTATGCTACTCAATTAGGCAACATATTATGAACTACTCAATGTCAAGGCTGGTGGGGGCAAGTTCTCCACAGTAAAATCGATTAACAAGTGGTCATATGATATGTTTGTTTGTTGTGAATCTGTAGGTACAAGCGTGAAGAGGTGAAGATACAAGCATGGGAAAATCATGAGAAGAGGAAAGCTGAGATGGAATTGAAGAAAATGGAGGTACTCCTATAATTCTGGGCTTAGATATCTTGCAGCAATATTTTTAATTATGATTTATATCTCCATGGCATTTAGCCAAACTAGATCTCATATGAGATATTGCTAAATCCCCTTCACCTTCATGCCTACAACACAAGCCTTTTATTTTATTTTTAGTGATTCGCAACACAAGCATGTTAATTACACCTAATTGAGCACCTCTCTAACCCAGGACAATGTTATCATTTAATATAAATTTAGGCGTTTTAGATGCCTCTACTTAAGGAAATTTCAGGCATTCATGGACCTTGTATAGTTCATATAGTATGCATATTCTTGAAATCAGCATCAACAGGATATGAGTCTAATTTAACAATGTAATTGTAATCCAATTTCTAATTGTGGTTTCCATGAACCAGCATTAGTAAGGTCTCTTTTGATAACTAGGAAAATGATATATATCTAATCCAACATGTAATCACCATATAAATACGTTTTTCATCATAAGATAAAAGAACTAGAATAGCATAGAATGTTCATTTATTAGTTCAATTAGACATGTAAAGACAAAATATCCACCTATGATGAATGCGACCAGGATAGCTGCATTGAAAGCTTGAAAATATACGTGTTGACTGCAAATGCCTCTCTCCCACATGATACATCTGATGAAGCTTGCAGCAGTAATTGCTCATGCTCAGGGTCCCTCTGAATTCTGAAATAATATTAATTATGACTTACAAAAGCTGCAACAATTCACCTAATCAAATACCCCATTTACTATGACATAGACATTAGCTATTTAGCTTTCTTACTGCTAGTGTTCTGAAATTAGGTGAAAGCTGAGAGAGTGAAAGCTAGGGCACAAGAAAGGTGTGCAAACAAACTTGCTGCTACTAGAAGAATAGCTGAAGAAAAGCGTTCAAATGCAGAGGCTAAACTGAATGAGAAAGCTGTGAGGACTTCTGAGAAAGCAGATTATATAAGAAGGACCGGTCACTTGCCCGCCAACTTCTCCTTCAAGTTGCCTTCTCTTTGCTGGTAGCAACTTTGTTGAACGTTTACATGTAACATTTGCCAGTAATTTTTTAATTATATGTTAACATGTGGATTTAATTGAGAAGCTCTATATGCTACTTATGGAAAATGTATTCATATGGTTCCTTCAATAAATCTTAGACACCCATTTTTGGGTTAGTCTTCTTTGAGACAGTTTGATTGATCATAGGAGCTGGGCTGGGGAGGTAAATTAGTAGCCAGAGTCATAAACTGGCCATTGCAGATAATTCTTTCTTGAACTTGCTGTTATACCAGCCTAGTTCACACTTGAAGCAATGATGGGCTGCATCGTAGTGAATATTAAGGAATTACAAGATAAATAATCAATGATTAATATGAAAAAGAAAAAAAAAATTATGTATGAGAAATTTGATGAATCTATTGAGAGATGAACATGACTGGTAATCATGTCATTCTGCAACATATACATATAACTTCCCCAGCAAGAGTTATGTGGTTTAACCGTTGAAGTTGAGAGTTCAACAAGATATATAAGGCCACAAAAGAAAAGCATGGTTTAAAAGCTCTGAACATAGAGCAGAACAACAAAGCACAAGTCATGTTGCTTATCAAAGACTAACTAATAAGTCGTGGAGCAAAGCTATTAAATTTGTAACAAGTAGATTTTGCTTTAGTCCAGTCATCATATGCATGTAGTTGTTAAAAATCTTTATTTACATTACCAAACAGTAAAATTTCTATTGTGTACACAAATCAGACACCTAACATGTACTTAAACCTCATTGGCAGTGCATGCCTGGTAATAACACATTATGGGACCGCAAGGTTACTGGTCAAGCTTAAAACACAGAACACAAAACAAATATGAATCATTGAGGCTTCAGTTTGCAATGCCAGCAACATTTACCAATTATTTGTACCTGAGCCACAATGGCATTGCCTCTGTAGATAGTGAAGGACTTCTTGAAAGGACAACCTTTCACCTTCAATTTAGAGGCTGAGTCTTCCCAACTCTCACCATCAAGAAATGCCTCTAACTCAACTCTGCTCAAGTACACCATTTGCTATAATATTGACGTTACTACTAATGTATATTTTTTTTTGATAAGTACTACTAATATTTTATAACTAGGTAAAAGCTGAGAGATTGAAATCTAGGATACAAGAGAGATTTCAAACAAAAATGAAAACAGAATCCAACTTAGTGGACCAAGTAAAAATTTTCAAACTTAAGGGACCAAAATGGAAATAACCCAAACTTATCTTTAAGGGTTAAAAGTGCAATCTAGTCTTTGTTTTAAGAAAATCTCTATCACCAATGTTCTAAACCTTTTTTTTTTTTTTTTATCTAAACTTTGTTCTTTCAGGAAAAAAAAAATGTTCTAAACTTTACCATCAAAAGTTTCATTAATTTTTTTAAAAATTTTGCAATATATTTTTAAATTATTTTTATCATCTATAAGGCTATAACTGGTTGTTCTCATAAAAATGTGGTATTATGTGATGTGCTTATGCCACATTACTTCTTTGAAATATTAGTTTTTTTTTTTTGGTAATATTAGTGGCATAAATTTTTTGTAGCTATTGTAAGTGATTGTAACAATATCACTTTCACGAGCCTAGTAATGACACCACCTCATATAATGCAACCTCAACAGTTATGAAAAAATTTGTGAAGATTTTATCATTCTAAACTTAATTATTTTTATACTCAATGTAAGAAAAGGTAATTGTCATTTTTTTTTGTGTGGTGACAACAGAAATGTATGTGGAATTGAAAAAAAAGAAAAAAATAATAAAGAAAAGGAAACTAAGGGGCTGTTTGGTTTTTGTGTTTCCATCGCTCATAATTCTGTTTCCATTACTCATAATTCAAAAAATGGTGAGACCCACGGCTGATAAGTTTGTTTGGTTTTTGTTTCTAGTTTTTGTTTTCATCACTCAATTCTTTGATTTTTGAGTGATGAGTTATGAAAACTGAAAACACATTTTAGATATTTTCAGTTTCCAATGGCATTTTCATAAATATATTCACATGATGGCCCCTATTTTCTGTGTCTTGTCTCATCCTTCATACCATCTCTTTTTTTTTTTTTTTCCTCTTCCTCTTCTCTTCCCAAGCCACTCTCTTCTCTCTATACCCATCTGCCGCCCATCCTTCAGACCATCTCTTTTCCTCTTTCTTTTCTGAGATCATCACGATTTTTTTTTTCTTCATTGTAAGCTTTTTTTTGTCTCAGCTCTGCAGTTCTTTCTTTCTTTCTTCTTCTTCTTCTTCTTTTTTTTTTTTGTTCTTCATCACAGAATATTTTTGGTCTTTGCTGCATTTCATGACCGGATAAGGATAGGTTTGGATTTGGATTTGGGGTTTCAAAATACAAACATGAATAGGTTTCAAAATACCCATTCCTTGAACACGGCGATAAGGGTTTCGACAGTGGTGTCCCAGCCAAGACCGTGGATGAAGATCTTGTGGTGGGTTGGGTCCTCATCCACCACCTTTCGAATTTGATCTGCCACATCACGGTGCTTATCTGTTGCTTCATAGAGTAGGTTTATAATCTGGTCCTTATTGAAAGGTTCTAGAAGGTTCTGTATCGGCTCGTCATCGTCATCATCGCCATCGGTGCCGACTAAGGTAGAGGTGGAATTAGTCGTTTGATTGGCTGCATTTTGTTGTTGTTGTTGTTGTTGCTATTTTTGTTATTGTGGTTGAAGTTGGGTTTGGGTTTGGGTTTTGGGAGAGCAACAGGGGTGAAGGGGAAATGAGAAAAGAGAAAAAAGATGGGTACGCAGGTAGGCTAACAGCTTCGGTCTAACCAAGTTATAGGTATGGGTCCCACAAAAATCAGAAAAGTGTGAGTGATGAGAAGCTTGAATGATGAGTGCCAAATGGGTGGGGTTGGGGAAATTGGGGTATTTTAAGTGATGAGTGATGAAAAAAAAAAAAAACCAAACAGGGCCTAAGAAACTCTTCTCCACCCCACATAACCCACTTTGCGCTGTGTCAGTTTTTCTCGCCTTGAATGGTTGATGAGCGGCCCCGAATGCGTGTGCGTATATAAAAGTTATCTTTTTTATTTTTATTTTTATTTATTTATTTATTTATAGACATCCTATTTATAAGCAAAATATTAAATTATTCTATTAGCATTTCTTAAAACACTTGTTTTATTTCTCTTTTAGCACTCTTATGATTGTTCCTCTTTTTGTTTTTCATCTCTATCTTATTAATGTGGTAACTTTACTTTATTTTACTTTTATAATTCTATAGTTAGAGGTGAGAGATTTGAACCATAGACGTCTTTGTTTGAAACATTTGGACTTGTCAACTAATTGATTTGCAAGGCTTTTGTCCTCGTTGATGTTGAAGGTAGCTTAATAAGCTTGTAAGGAATGGAAAAATACCTCTCTAACCTACCCAGACCCTATCCTATCTTGCACCCACCTTCCATGGGTTTTCCCTGCTTTGAGTAAGACGGGGTGAAGCACACTTAATTCAACCCCATCATACTCAATTGTCATTTCTAGATTACAATAGTATAGTATTCATCTTGCTCATTGTGATTTTTAAAAAAGTGTCCTTTGATTGGCACGTAGTTTTTTAAGATATAATTGGTGAGGACTTTGGTTCTTGATGTTTTTTGGCTACGAGACAATTGTTGAAACCTATTTATTTTAATTGTGGAGGTTTTTATTATATTGTATCCCATTGTTTTTTTGGATTCTGTTAGAGCATATATTAATCATCCATTTAAAAAAAAAATATATGAAAAATTGAAAAAGTTGTCAAAATAGTTAGTCACATCTTCTCATAAAAAATTTTCCCTGGGTTTTCCCTGCTTTGAGTAAGACGGGGTGAAGCACACTTAATTCGACCCCATCATACTCAATTGTCATCTCTAGATTACAATAGCAGGGTATTCATCTTGCTCATTGTGATTTTTAAAAAAGTGTCCTTTGATTGGCACGTAGTTTTTTAAGATATAATTGGTGAGGACTTTGGTTCTTGATGTTTTTTGGCTACGAGATAATTGTTGAAACCTATTTATTTTAATTGTGGAGGTTTTTATTATATTGTATCCCATTGTTTTTTTTTGGATTCTGTTAACGCATATATTAATCATCCATTTAAAAAAAAATATATGAAAAATTGAAAAAGTTGTCAAAATAGTTAGTCACATCTTCTCATAAAAAATTTTCCCTGGGTTTTCCCTGCTTTGAGTAAGACGGGGTGAAGCACACTTAATCTGACCCCATCATACTCAATTGTCATCTCTAGATTACAATAGCATAGTATTCATCTTGCTCATTGTGATTTTTAAAAAAGTGTCCTTCGATTGGCACGTAGTTTTTTAAGATATAATTGGTGAGGACTTTGGTTCTTGATGTTTTTTGGCTACGAGACAATTGTTGAAACCTATTTATTTTAATTGTGGAGGTTTTTATTATATTGTATCCCATTGTTTTTTTGGATTCTGTTAGGGCATATATTAATCATCCATTTTAAAAAAAATTATGAAAAATTGAAAAAGTTGTCAAAATAGTTAGTCACATCTTCTCATAAAAAATTTTCCCTGGGTTTTCCCTGCTTTGAGTAAGACGGGGTGAAGCACACTTAATCCGACCCTATCATACTCAATTGTCATCTCTAGATTACAATAGCATGGTATTCATCTTGCTCATTGTGATTTTTAAAAAAGTGTCCTTTGATTGGCACGTAGTTTTTTAAGATATAATTGGTGAGGACTTTGGTTCTTGATGTTTTTTGGCTACGAGATAATTGTTGAAATCTATTTATTTTAATTGTGAAGGTTTTTATTATATTGTATCCCATTGTTTTTTTTTTGGATTCTGTTAGGGCATATATTAATCATCCATTTAAAAAAAATATATATGAAAAATTGAAAAAATTGTCAAAATAGTTAGTCACATCTTCTCATAAAAAATTTTCCCTGGGTTTTCCCTGCTTTGAGTAAGACGGGGTGAAGCACACTTAATCTGACCCCATCATACTCAATTGTCATCTCTAGATTACAATAGTATAGTATTCATCTTGCTCATTGTCATTTTTAAAAAAATGTCCTTCGATTGGCACGTAGTTTTTTAAGATATAATTGGTGAGGACTTTGGTTCTTGATGTTTTTTGGTTGCGAGACAATTGTTGAAACCTATTTATTTTAATTGTGGAGGTTTTTATTATATTGTATCCCATTATTTTTTTTTTTTTTTGGATTCTGTTAGGGCATATATTAATCATCCATTTAAAAAAAAATTATGAAAAATTGAAAAAGTTGTCAAAAAAGTTAGTCACATATTCTCATAAAAAATTTTCTAAAATAATTTATTAATATATGCCCTAAGAGCATACATTAGTAAAACCCTTGCTTTTTTTTTTCTTCTTATTACAAGGTTTTTAACATAACAAAATTTAGTGCCTTGCTTATATATTATATGATATTAATTTTTATGTTGTTTTTTAGGTTATGAATTGAAAATTATTGTAATTTTTAATTTGCATAAGTAATGTTATATTACATAAAATAAGTTAATAACTTTTTAATTCACTAATGTAATAAAATTCTACTATTGGATTATACTTTATTTTTGTGGTTAACATGCTTATCAATTTTTATGTTATTTACCATAAAATTCACAATTTTTTTTTCTATAATATAATTTCAAAATAAAAAATATCAAATATTTTGAAAATTAAACATGAAGAGTGTGACGAGACAATGAAATCTAACTATATGTATACTAAGATAGGCTCAACTAAAAGCAAATTAGGAGGTGTAATTAATATTGAATATAATAATTATGGAATGTTTAACTTTAACTCATATCTATACATATTTAATATAGAGAAAGAGCAGTAAAGATGAAAATACTTTTAATGAAATTAATCATTATTTTATGGGATGACTTAATCCTATAAATAAATAAAAAATGATGTAATCAACTACTTTAAATTTAATTATTTGTCTATAAATTATAGAATTTGTAAGAAAACACCCTTGAGTACCATCCTAGTAGATAAAACTCATAAAAGTGCATAAGAGTGATTTTTTGTAATGCCACAACTTAAACAAGTACGTTTTACATGGTTTATAAATAAGTGTGCATTTGTTTAGCAATGCGTCTGCGTTATTGCTGCATCTGTGTTTTTTGGTTGGTCCCATGACACTGTTCATGGACTAGCCAAAGCACAAAAATGCATGAACAGTAGCAAGTGAATAGTGTTTTGCCTTTTAATTAATATTTTGCTACAGTGTTTTCAGCAATAAGTTTTCAGTTTTTAACAAATAAGCGATATCCAAACAGATCCTTAGATGATTGTGTCTATAATTTGGGGTGCATTATTTGATAAATAAAATCACTATTTTTTATTTTATTGTTTTTAATAAACATATTTCATGTTACACATGATCTACAATTTATAATAAATCATATATACTATATAAGGAAAGTTGTGTTATATCATTATTGAGCCAAGTGATTCAATCTAAGTGTAGCATGTTGTATCACGAGCTTGTGTGATATGGCATACTAAGCACATTAGAATTATTAACATAATTTACATTTAATGAAATTTAATATTCTATAATTTACATCAAAATTATAATAAATAAAAATGAATAATACTACAACCACAAACTATTTTACAATATTTTTACAAAATGTTGATGTGGCCAATTTTTTAAGGCATGTTTGGTATATTGTAATAGACATTGTAATGTAATAGTTATTCTTATGGTTTTTTTTTTTTTTTTAAGTGGACCCATCATATTATTAGATATTGAATGAAGCTACATCCTTACACAATTCCTCAATAGCTGGAGGTGGATCCTCCTCTAACCAACAAATATCCTCATTTATCCACTGTCCATGCCTAGCCAAAGAATGCGCCACCCTGTTGGCACTACGCTTGACCCACCTAAAAGACAAACTCCTACAACCAGATGCCAACACCCACACATCCCCATACACGTTTCCCAGTCTGGACTTCATAGGACGCAAGGAACCCATGGACCTCATAACCGTGGCATTATCACCCTCAACCTCCATTTCCATGAAGCCAACGTCTACTGCAAATTCCAGAGCTCTTCTACACGCGAGCACCTCCGCCTCCTCGCTGTCAGTAACAGCCGGTCCTTTCGCAGACAGAGCAGCCAAAACCTCCCCCATATTGTTACGGATAACCACCCCAAATCCCGTGGAGTTGTTGTTTGAGAAAATCGCAGCATCAAAATTCAACTTGTAGAGCAAACCCACCGGAGGTTTCCATGACTGCACAGAGCCCATTTTCGCCGCAATGCCCAGCTGAACCTGAGCTACCCGAAACTCCTCCAGATAGTCTCTAGCCCTTTGGTTTAGTCTAACTGGGTCTTGGATTCCTCCCTCATGTAGAATGGAATTCCGTTGGTTCCAAATGAACCAACTTTGCACCCAGAACAGTTCAAGCTCCTCATTCGATAATCTCTCCTGCAATTCTTCAACCAGCCGTAGCACATTACCATGACCCACCGTTCCCTTTTGCAAGCATCTCGTACAACCAGCCCATATGTCCTGGGCCAAACCGCACTCCCACAGTGCATGATACTCTGTTTCCACGGTAAAAAAACAGACCCCACACCTGGCATCCTCAATAATTCTTCTCCGTGTCAAGTTCTCTCGTGTAGGCAGGATATTAAGGCACGCTC
Source organism: Quercus variabilis (assembly GCA_030445155.1). NCBI lineage: Eukaryota > Viridiplantae > Streptophyta > Magnoliopsida > Fagales > Fagaceae > Quercus > Quercus variabilis. The sequence goes on along the minus strand of CP129447.1, from coordinate 54,266,354 downwards.
TCCATCCAAACACTTTAATCTTATTTGGGATCTTGAGCTTCCATAACTTCGCCCAAACCGAGCCTCCAAGCACCCCCCTTGAACTCTCCCCCTTGCCACCTTCAAGCTTATAAATTGCTCTCGCTGTGTGATATCCAGATTTCACCGAATACTCCCCACTTTTTGTGTACAGCCAGAAAATCTCATCAGGAACATGTCTACGGCTTAAAGGAATTTTAAGGATAGCCTCTGCATCTGATCTCTGGAATTTAGCCATTACCTCCACGCGGTCCCAAGAGTTTGTGTTACGGTCAATGAGATCCGAGACACGCCACTCCCACTCCTCCTCCACAGGTGGATACAGAACCCGGTTTGTGGCTTGATTCGGAATCCACTTATCTGAGGTGACCCTAATTTCAGACCCATCACCCACTCTCCAACAACACCCCTGTTTCAGGATAGGCTGTGCTGCCATTAAGCTCTTCCACACGTATGAGCTGTTAGGAACATCCGAAGCATGCAAGAAATTAAACCGTGGGAAGTATCGTGCCTTAAAACACCTGTATAGCAGAGAATCTTTTTGTTGAATTAATCTCCACCCTTGCTTGGCTAGCATAGCCAAATTGAAGTCCTGCAAATCCCGGAAACCCATACCACCATCTTTTTTAGGTTGACATAGTACCCCTCCAATTTTTCCAATGGATCTTCCTCTCATCTCCCGTTTGACCCCACCAAAACCTAGCACACAAAGCATTAAGTTCATGGCAAAGCTTTGCCGGAATTAGGAAAACACCCATTGTGTATGTGGGTATAGATTGGGCAACGGCTTTAATGAGTACTTCTTTTCCCGCTCTTGATAGCATCTTTCCTTTCCAACTCTGCAGCTTTTTCCAAACTCTATCCTTTAAAAAGGAGAAAGCTTGGTATTTTGATCGCCCTAAAAGCGTGGGCAATCCTAAGTATGTCTCAAATTTTTCCATCTCCTTAACCCCCAGCATATTTTTTACAAGTTCTCTTTGCCTCCCAGGTGTGTTTCTGCTAAAAAACATGGATGATTTTTCAAAATTGATACATTGACCAGATGCATCAGCATATAACTGAAGAATATCTGTAATACACTGCACTTCCTCATATGTTGCTTGGCAGAATAACAATGAGTCGTCTGCGAATAGTAGGTGGGATATACTTGGTGCATTCCTACACACAGCCACGCCCTTGAGCCTCCCTTCATTTTCTGATTTTTCCAATAGAGCTGAAAATCCCTCTGCACATAACAAGAATAAGTAAGGGGACAGTGGGTCTCCTTGTCGAAGTCCTCTCGAAGGAATAATGTTTCTGTATGCTTTGCCATTAATTCAGACTGAGAATGAGGCCGTAGATACACAACACATCACCCTCTCAATCCATATCGAAGGAAAACCCAACCTGACCATTATGCCTTTCAAGAACTCCCATTCAACCCGATCATATGCCTTACTTACATCCAGTTTCAAGGCTAGGGACCCCTTCTTTCCTGATTTTTTGCAGTGCATAGCATGCAGAGTTTCATATGCCACTAACACATTGTCAGTTATAAGTCTGCCTGGAACAAAAGCACTTTGGGTAGGGGTAATCAGCTGAGGAAGTATCTGTTTCAGTCTGTTAGCCAAAACTTTTGAAATAATTTTATAAATTACATTACAAAGGCTAATAGGTCTAAAATCAGAAATTTTATCAGGAGACTTCATCTTTGGAATAAGAACTATATGAGTAAAATTAATTTCAGGAATCATGTTACCTGAATTCAGAAAATCAAGAACAGCAGCAACCACATCATTCCCAACAACATGCCAATATTTTTGGTAAAATAGGGCGTTCAAACCGTCTGGTCCAGAAGCCTTTGTTGGTCCCATTTGGAACAACGCTGCTTTAATTTCTTCTGCACTAAAATCACTAGACAAAACATCCTGCATTGCTGGGGTCACTTTCTGTTTCACTGCATCAAGACATTCCGCCATTCTTGGACATGATCCCGACTGAAAAATACTCTCAAAGTACTCAATAGCCACATCTGCCACCTCTTCTAGTTCTTCCACCCAAATATTATTGTTGTCTCTCACCCCCTGAATAAAGTTCCTCCTCTGCCTTTGTGAGGCTTTGGAGTGAAAAAACTTGGTGTTCTTGTCACCATGCTTCAGCCAAGCAACCCTAGACCGTTGCGCCCAATATATCTCCTGTTTGAGGAGCAAATCATCCAGAGTTTTACTAGCAGTCAAAAACTCTATCTTGTTTGCAACTATCGATTCGGCCATACTTAATTCCTCCACTTTCTTTTGTAATCTCTTAATTTCAGCTACATCCGGATTGGAATCACTAGCACCCCAAGCCTGAAGAACTGACCCACACCTGCTGATTTTCTCCTTCATGCACCTCAACCCCGCATCTACAACACCCACAGACCCCCACGCCTCCGTGATAACCTCCTCATAGTCAGCCCTCATTAGCCATGCCTCTTCGAACCTAAAGCTCCTTGTACTTTTACCACGGCGCCTTAGATTAGATTTGGCATGTAATAATAAAGGCCGATGATCTGATGCATGAGAAGAAAGGTGAGTCACCAAGCTTGCATGAAATTTATCCCTCCAGTTCATGTTAGCCACCGCCCTATCTAGCCTTTCCTGTGTATTCTCCAGACCTGGCCTCTTATTGTTCCATGTGTAAGGGTATCCAACAAACCCCAAATCAGCCAACCTACATTCATCCGGCAAATTACGAAAATCATCCATTTGTTTAAATTGAGGAGGATACTTACTCTGTTTCTCTGAAGAATGTAAAATTGCATTGAAATCTCCCACACAACACCATGGGCCATCAACAAAGGAACGCAAATGCTTCAGGAGAGCCCATGATTGTGGCTTCTGACATGCTTCAGGCCACCCATAAAAACATGTTAACATCCAAACGAAGCCATCTTCTTCCTCCACCCTTGCTAATATATGGTTATCCGAGAAATTTATTACCTCCATCCTGACCTCCTTCTTCCAAATAAGAGCTAACCCTCCTCCACCATAAGGCTTTTTAACGATAAGCTTATTCGGAAAAGGAAGATCATTACAATGCTTATTAAAACCATCTCTATCTAAGCGTGTCTCCATAAGGAAACATGCTGTGGGAGCTTGATCCTTCACCAATTTGTGAAGGCTACGAACTGTCCAAGAGTTCCCAAGCCCTTGGCAGTTCCAGCTTAATAGCCTCATTGTGCTCGGCAAGGGTGCTCTTGCACCCCCGCCGCTTCATCCATAAGAGAATCTTCAGAATGTTTACCACGTTTCCCTCCCTTGCTACTTGTTTCTGTGTCTGCTTCATTTTCAACGTCCTGGATACCTCTTTTTCCCAATTTAATTGGACTTTCATCTTCTTTCTTTGAAACCAGCCCACACTCCATCCTTATAAGCCTAGTCCAAGTGGGCTTTTGTTTTGTACCAGGAGGCCCATGATACTCCTCCTTTTCCACGTTCCCTTTTATTAACTCTGGCTGCCTTATTCCTTCTTGTTGCTGACTCGGATTAAGTGATTTTCCCTCACCATTTGAATTCAGCGCCTCATGATTATCAGCCAATAACTTTTGCCCCAGCCGTTCCTTATTTATTATGCCCGTTACGGAAACATGATCCGAAGAATCCGGAGCAGCCCCTGAACTCACGTTCTTTCCTTTTACGTTCAAGTCGTCTCCCATAGGGTTTTCTGCATTGTGCGCCGTCTTCGCCGTCGGCTGCACTTGATTGCCATCAACCTCTTTCTACGCTTCAGCCATACCCTCCCTACTTGGTGACTGGTTCTTGGCCGGGCCCATTCTAGGGGGCGAACGGGGTCGACCACTAGTTGATCTCAACCATTCCCCATACGGACACACAACTTCTCCACCGTTCTTGCTTAGTGCGAAGTATTCCGCACAATGCTTCAAATCATGCCCCAGCAGTCCACAAAAATGGCAGAATAATGGAAGGCGTTCATACTTATAGGAAACCCAAGACCGCTTACCATCCGATCCACCAATGAAGCCCCCCCGTCGAAGCGGTTTGGAAATCGGAACAGCAACTTTAACTCTCATAAAGAAATTCTGCACTTCCCGTTTCTGTCGCTTCTCTACCTCCACTACCTCCCCCAGACGACCCCCAATTTCAGATGCCACCCTGGATGAGAACATATCGAACGGCGCTCCCCATATCTGAACCCAAATACCCACCGAGTCGAATTTTACATTCGCCGCAGTCATTCCGGTCTGCCACCTTCTCATCAAGAGCACTTGGTTATCGAACGACCAAGGACCTCCTTTAAACACTCGGTCCATATCAAACTCCTTCTCAAACTTAAACTGGAATAAGTTAGAACCAACTTCCACGATCTGCATTGATTCCTCGACTCCCCAAGCTCGCCTTAACGTAGTCAGAGCAGCCCGTTTGTTAAAAGGTTTGCATGTGAGAAACCTGCCAACCAAACTGAGCGTGCAACTTTCAATCTCATCCCTCCTATCTTCATCCCGTATCGTTATCACTTCTTCCTCCTCCGACGTCAACTTCATCTTCTCTAACTCATTGACAACATCGTCATCCATATTGGACGTAGTCGGACAAACTAACTCAAAATGCACACCCTGAGGGAACCCAGGGAGAGAGATATCTCGCAGCTAGTCGAGAGAGAAAACTCCTACACGAGGAGAGGAAAAATCCTCTTTAGTATTTTTATTACAAGGAATAATCATTCTTTATGAATAGCTATTCTTCAAAATGGGGAATAACTATTCATTTTTAAAAGGTTGTATTAGTTATTCCTTAGTAAGTGCAATAATTTCAAAACTTAATATATTTCTAAATAAACAAACTTTCCATTTACATTTAACAATTATAAAAATAAAAAATTATAAAAAATAACACATATCTTTCTTAAATTTAAAAATAACAATTTTTAAGGAGATATAATTGTATGAGTAAGAAATTTCCTGAAATAAATGTTAAGTTTCATTCTAATACTATAACTCACGACCAAACTAATGAATATGTTTAGTTATTACATTACAACACATTTTATTTCTAATAATAAAGATTACAATTCTTATCATAATCCCCATTCAGTGCAGCAAACGTACCGTTATTGGTTTTCATCTAAACCCCATCATTAATATCACTTTTTTCATTTACCTATAATCATTCACCACGACAGTAGTTTGTAAATATTTTTTGTAAAATAATTTGTATCTCTAGTATTATCCAATAAAAATTGCCAAATGTTCCTGTCAACAAATGTTTCTTACAAAATTGAAGGAGAGTTTATCATAAAAGTTGAATTTCACATGTTGTGGTTGTGCCAAATGGTTTAACAAAAGTGTTGCATGTTATGTAAAGTGCCATAATTATATTCAAAATATTAATATTATGGACTAAGTGGAAATTTATGGTCAAAGTTTGAAAAGTTTAAAATTATTATTTTGATTAAAAGTTTATTACCATACATTCCTAGCAATTTAAAAAGAAGATTCATTAATTATAAAAAGTTTCCATACAACGTGGTCGTGTTAAGTGGTTCAATGTAAATGTTATACAATATATACATAGTATAACATGCTTTTGTCATGTGGCATTACAATACGTGCAATAAAATTATTAACATAGTTTAATTCACATCTAAAGTTTTGATAACTTTAAAATAGTAAACCATTACGTTAAACTTTTTTCTCTCCTCGCTAGTAGGAGCTCTCTCACTCGTTACTATATGAGGTTTTCCCTCCCTTAGTTCAACTAGGGATCTGACTTTTATTTTATTCGGTTCTGTGTCCTTGAATTATGGCTAACGACGTGACCAACATCCCGGAAAACATGAAACTGACCACCGACGAGAAAGAAGTCATATCTATTTCAGATGAAGGAAGGAAGGAAGAGGTTGAAAGTTGTTCTCAGAGCTTGATTGGAAAATTTCTTACAGAAAAGATAGTCCACACAAGGAAGGAGAAGCGGATGAATGACCAAACCAAGCAAGCAGTCGAGTCGAGACGTCGGTTGACGACGATCCGGCCGATAGAAACCCGTTCGAAGTGAGAAACGTATCGAAGGCAACAATGAAATTTCAGGGATTACTCCAAAAAAGGTGCATGTTAATTCCGGATCTTCTAGGGATGAGGTAACAGAGATGGAAGGGGTGGGCTGGCTCACGTCGGTTAATGAGATTTCAAATTCAAATAAGGTTGACACGAGTTTACCAGATGCTCTGAATCACGTGCAAAATAAAACTGGAGATAATGGGCCTCAAGTCTTGGAGAAAAAACATACATGGACTAGGCTTACTCGCATGGACTATGGGCCTGTGGATTTTATTAAAGGAGCTAAGTCCATTATGGGCAAGAGAGTTTCACAAGGGTTGCTACACAATACAAAAAAGGAGGAGGAGGAGGAGGGCTATGCAGGGAAATGTGGTAAACATGGTGATGACTCCTATTCAGATGAAATGACGGGGGTGTTTGAGCACCCTTGTTGAGCACAATGAGATTGTTAAGTTGGAATTGTCAAAGGCTTAGGAACCCTTAGACAGTTCAAAGCTTTCATGACTTGGTGAGGGATCAAGCTCCCACTATATGTTTCCTCATGAAAACAACACTCGATAGAGATGGTTTTCAGAAACATTGTAGTGAACTTCCTTTTCCAAACAAGCTGATTGTTAAAAAGCTTGATTTTAGAGGGGGTTTAGCACTAATTTGGAAAGCTGAGGTGCAATTAGAGGTAATAAACTACACAGAGAATCATATTTTGGCAAAGGTGGTAGAGGATAATGGGTTTGAATGGTTCTTAACGGGTTTCTATGGTTGGCCGGAAGCATGTCAAAAACATAAATCATGGGCTCTCTTGAAACATCTGTCTTCTTTTGTGGAAGGATCGTAGTACTATATTAGGGACTTCAATGCGTTTCTACACTCATCAGAGAAGCTGAGCAAGCACCCACCATAGGTTAAACAAATGGAGGATTTTCGGGCAGCTCTGGATGATTGCAACCTAGCTGACTTGTGGTTTCATGGCTACAAGTTCATTTGGAATAACAAGTGACCAGGGACAGCAAACACCAGAGAGAGATTGGATCGAACTGTAGCTAACAGGGAATGGAAAGAAAAGTTCTCGGTAAGTTTTATGAATCATATGTTTTCCCATGCATCGGACCATTTACCACTTTTGTTACAGTCCGAACCAAATAGGCATTTTAAAGGGAGAGTGGCACGGGGCTTTAAGTTTGAAGAAGCATAGTTATTGTGGGATGAATGTGAAGCAATTATTGGAGAGGCATGAGCCAAAACTAGGGACGAAAGTTCACCTTTAGCTAGTACCAGAGAACGAATTGAGATTTGTGGGGTAGATTTGCAAGCAAGGGGCTCTAGCAAAACATATCCTTAGGTTGTTGAGATTAAGAGATTGCGGAAACTCTTAGAAGCATTGAATTCCAACGAGCCTACGGAGCCAAACAAAGTTGCGTTTCTAGCAGCAAGCAAGCAACTTGATGTTCTTCTTCTTAAAAAAGAGATATATTGGGCTCAACGCTCTTGACTGCCTTGGTTGAAATATGGAGATAAGAATACAAAATTCTTTCATTTGAAAGCCTTACAACGACGATGAAGGAATTTTATTTTGGGCATAAAAGACCAACAAGATGTGTGGGTTGATCAAATAGAAGATGTAGCGAATGTAGCAACAAATTATTTTGAGGATATATTCAAGGCAGGTACATGTGACCGGTTGGAAGAATGTCTCAATGCAGTCCCTCACAAATTGAATTCAGATATGCAGGAAGTTTTGACTAATGAATTTAGTGCTGAAGAAATAAAGGCAGCGTTGTTCCAAATGGGACCAATCAAGACTCCTGGATCTGATGATATGAATGCTCTCTTCTACCAAAAATTTTGGCATATTGTTGGTAATGATGTGATTAATGTTGTGTTGGATTTTTTGAACTCTGGTAATATGGTACCTGATATTAATTATAGTCATTTTGTTCTCATCCCTAAAGTTAAATTTCCGAAGAAAATGTCAAACTATAGACTAATTAGCCTGTGTAATGTCATTTATAAAATAATATCAAAAGTGTTGGCTAATAGAATGAAGCTAATTTTGCTTCAGTTGATCTCACCCACCCAAAGTGCTTTGTCCTAGGTTGCCTTATTACTGATATTGTTCTTGTGGCCTATGAAACTTTGCATGCCATGCATTGTAGGAAAAAAAGGCAAAAAAAGAGTTCTAGCCTTGAAGCTTGATATTAGTAAGGCCTATAATAGGGTTGAGTGACCCTTCATCAAGGGCATGATGATCAAGTTGGGTTTACCGGGTGTGTGGATTGATCGTGTCATGAGTTGTGTAACCACTCCCTCATTCTCGGTTCGCATCAATGGTAAGGCACATGGTAATATTTTGCCATCTAGAGGACTTCGTCAAGGAGACCCTCTATCTCCTTACTTGTTTCTCTTATGTGCAGAGAATTTCACATCATTCTAACGAAGGCAGAGGAGGATGGAAGACTTCTTGGAGTCTCCATTTGTCGGATAGCACCAAGAATATCAAATTTAATGTTTTTTGGTGATCCCTTCTGTTTTGTCAAGCTAATCAAGAAGAAGTGCAGGTGATTACTGACACTTTACAATTGTATGCAACGGCATCGGGCAATGCATCAATTTGGACAAGTCATCAGTTTTCTTCAGCAACAATACTATGAGTGCACAAAGAGACTGTATTGCAAATGCATTGGGGGTGAAGGAGGTGGAAAAGTTTGACTCATATCTAGGGTTGCCCACTTTGATTGGCAAGTCAAAATACCAAACTTTTTCTTTTCTAAAAGAAAGGGTTTGGAAGAAGATACAGGAGCTTAATGCAGTGTGTGCAAGATTTTGGTGGGGTTAGTGTGGAGATGAGAAGAAGATTCATTGGAATAGTTGGGATTCATTGGTGTAACCAAAGAAAGATAGTGGAATGGGATTTAGGGACATTCGAAGTTTCAATCTAGCAATGTTGGCAAAACAAGGGTGAAGGTTATTGCTTGATCAGGAGTCTTTTCTTTGTAAACATTTTAAGGCCAAAAATTTCCCTTGGTGTAGCTTCTTGGAAGCTTTTGATAGTCCAAATAGCTCATACGTGTGGAAAAGTTTACTTGCAGCCCAACTAATCTTAAGGATGGGATGTTGCCAGAGGGTGGGCAATGGCACTTCAATTTTGGTTTTATCAAACAAGTGGATTCCATGTCATCCAACAACGAGGTACTTATTTCACCAAATGATGAGGAGTGGGTGTGGCAGGTCTCAGACTTAATTGATTGGACAACATTTCAGTGGGATAGGGATTTGATTTGCTCAGCTTTCCAAAGGTTTTATGCAGAGGCCATTCTATGGATTCTCCTAAGCAGAAGGTATGTACCAGATGTGCTGGTGTGGATGTATAATAAGAGTGGGATATATTCGGTCAAATCGGGCTACCATAAGGCTAGGATGTTGCTGAAAGAGGTGGGCTGTGGGGGAGAAAGTTCTGTTCCAGTATCAAGTAATCCGGTTTGAGCAAAGATTTGGAAACTTCATATGCCAAACAAAATAAAGGTGTTTGGGTGGTGAGCATGTTAGAATATACTACCAATATGTGACAATCTGGCTCGGTGTCAAATTATTGAAGATGGCACTTGCAGTATCTGTCAATGATGTCCAGAGTCAGCAATTCATGCCCTGTGGGAATGTGAAGCGGTTCAGGATGTTCTGCAATTGTTCACAGCTATGATGCTTAAGCTTTATGCAGAAGAGTTTGAACTTTTTTTGGTCCAATGTTGGTTGATTTGGAACCAACACAACTCAATTGTACTTGGGAGCAATCTGCAAGAACCTATTCGACTTAATGCACGAGCTAAAGAATATATTGAGGAGTATCGAGGATCACAAACCCAATTGGAGGCATTGGTGTCAGCTGGACAACCACAGGTGTGTTAGCAACCCGACCGTGCTATCTATAAACTCAATTTCAATGTAGCGATATTTGCAGATAGGATAGCATTTGGAGTTAGGGCAATGGTTCAAAATAACAAAGGAGAGGTTATGGTAGTGATATCGTCAAAAGGCCCTAAGGTGACAAATAGTGAAGAGGCAGAGGTTTTGGTGTGTAGAAAAGCTCTGGAGTTTGCGGTGGACGCTGGCTTTTCTGAGCTAGTGATTGAAGGAGATAACATCAGTTTTATGAAGTCCATTGCATCACCATGAGCCAACTTATCGCGATTGGGCCATATATATAATGACATTCGATGCATTGTAGGGAGTCTCAAGCATATGGAAATAAAATATACCCAACGAAGTGCAAATAATGTTGCTCATTCCTTAGCTCACCCTGCTAAGCACATAGATGATGTAATGTGGTTAGAAGAGTCACCTCCTTCTGCCTTGGAGGCTTTGTATTTGGATTCTCTACCTATTTCTGAATGAATGAAGTTTGATTTTGCTTTCAAATAAAAAAAAAATAGTAAAGCATTACTATTAGGGCTTACTATAAAATTCAATAAATTTAATAGAAATTTTGCTATTTATTTGAAATTATTTTAATATTTTGTTAAATTTTGACTTTTGGATAAAAACTTAGTCTTACACATTGTGTTTTTGTCAATGTAATTGAAAATAATTTTTTCTCTTTTACTTTTACAATCTATTTTATCGTTCAATTTTAATTAGATTATTAAAAAAAATTCCAATATGTATATATTTCTTATTATTTGCGCATATTAGGGACATGATATTTAATAACATCAGGAGGAAAGTAGACAAGTGTTCTTTTCGATTTTCTTGTCAATATCAATGATTTAATTAAAGATTCAAGGCATGTCCTTTAAATAAAGGTTGATGTTGTTATGGAACATGGCTTGTTTCTCTTGGCACCAACTATTGGATTGAAATGCAAAGGGAAAGTGAAAGTGTTGAACACTGCCATGACCATGAAAGTTTAAATCCATACAAAATATGTTGTTGCTTTTATATTTAATAACTTAAACTAACAATCATTCTTCAACCATTTAATTTTAAATCCTCAAATTCAAAACATAATTGTAAATTTTCATATTTAAATGTAAGTTTGTGAACTAATTACTCAATAAATATTGGCATTTCATCTCAAAAAAAGAAAAAATATTTGGTGATTAGTGAGGTACTGAGGTGTTTGTTTGTAGTTCAAGGAAGTGCAAGTAAGACTTCCATGATAATCAATGATATGCAATAAACATGTGATGAAATTGGTGCATTAACATGGTTGATCTTGATCACCACTTTCATGGTTATGGCAGTGCTCTCTCTCTCTCTCTCTCTCTCTCTCTCTCTCTCTCTCTCTCAGAGGAAAGCAATCATCTCAAATTTATATATTAATAAAACTTAAAAATCTATCCATAAACTTAAAAAAAAAAATCAGTTTGTACTTATTCAAGTGATTTAAATTTAAATATTTTTATTACTTTTCTCCAAAATGAATCATAATTGTATTGGCCCTGTTAACTTTCAGATTCTGATAACTTATTTTTTTGGTCATACCATATTTAAGAAGGTTAGAGGTGAGAAGTTATACAAACCTTCAATCTATATATATATATATATCATCCTATTAGTTGGATATGTAATCTCTCTCTCTATATATATATATAAATATTAATAGGTAAAGTTGAGAGAAAATCCAACTGGAATTCAATTAAAGTCTAATTTTGTGCCACATATTCCATCTAAGCTAAGTTTTAAAATTTTGTGCGAAGTGAGTTAATTTAGTGTAAAAATTGAATTTTAATTAGAGTTTAATCTTTATGGCAGATGCAAGTTTCACCAAAGATTAAAAATTTTCTTTGGACAGCCTGCCATAACACTCTGCCAACTAAACAAACATTGATGTGAAGAAAAATCGTAGAGGATCCAGTGTGTGAGAGATGTAATCTGGTAGTAAAGGAAATGATACATGCATTATGGTCGTGTTCGGAATTGGATGTGATGTGGGCTGATCAGGGAACATGGGGATTTAGGTGTGAAATTGGCTTCACAAGTGTTAAGGAGTTGTTGCTATGGATGATAGAGGAAGCTAGGTCCCTGGAGTTGTTAGCATACACAACCTGGAATGTTTGGAATCAAAGGAATAAAGTGCGTTTGAACTTGCAAGCCAGTCCGCTTCATTAGGTTGTTGCGCAGACACGGGCAAAGTTGGAGCAATATCGAGCTGATATACAAGGTTCAGAGGTGCAAGTGGCAAGTAACGGTAGTGGGGGAAATAGATGGAGAGCTCCGCAAGCAGGATTTGTAAAAGTAAACTTTGATGGAGCAATTTTCGGTGACTCAAGGTTGTCAGGTGTAGAAGTTGTGATAAGGGACTCCAATGGTGCTGTTTTAGCATCTTGTGCATAAAATATTGGTCAAGCATATAAGGCAGAAGAGACAGAAGCCTTGGTTGCACTGAAGGCTTTGACATTCGCACACGAGCTAGGATTCCAAAACATTGTACTTGAAGGTGATGCTTTGGGCTTGATTCAGGCGTTGAAGTTACAAGAGTAGAATCTATCTCTGTGGGGTCTGCTGGTAGATGATGTGAAAGTGTACGGAACTAAGTTTAGAAGATTATTGTATTCTCACGCCAAGAAAAATGGCAATAGTGTAGCACATAATCTGGTGAAACATGCTATATGCATACCTAATTTTCAACTATGGATGAAGGATGTTCCATCTCATATTGTTTCATTTTTACATTTGGATGTAAGTCATTTACTTTAATAAAATTACATAAGTTCATTCTCAAAAAAAAAAAAAAAAATTAGAGTTTAGTCTTGTGCCACGTGTCCTGTCTAATCTAAGTTTTATTTATTTATTTATTTATTTATTTAAATTTTTATGCCAAATGAGTTAATTTAGTATTAAAAAACGAGGAGTCCAATATAAATAAACCGTAAAACATCTAATCATATAATTAAAAACAATTCAAATTTATAAATCATTTATATAATATACCATGACTATGTACAGTCTATTATTAACTAGGTTTTATATATATAAATATTAAACCATAGTTTATAGAGAATTCAATTAGAATGAAAATTGGATTTTTCTTTTGTTAGCTTTCCATACAAATTAAATTGTTTAAAATTTTGTTATTATATTTTCTAGCTCTGAACTAATGAATATATTTTTTATATAGTTTCTATTCAGATATCTGTATACGAAGATATTGAACATAACAAATTGTAATTAAACTAAACGATCCCATACACTTATCTCCATTTAATTTAAGAGATATTATTTGACCAATTCATTATTTTATTTTGTATTGTATTTAGTAGACTTTCTCAGATAATATGAATTGATATTGTATATGTAGATCTGATAGTGATTTTCAAAATTATATATGTAATAACAATGTAATGAGAAACTTAGCGTAACCAATATCATGAAAATTGCAAGAAAAAATTATTTTAGTACCTTCAAATGAATTGGTTAAACTATGTCCAATATGTTTAATTACCTATGCTAATATCAATAGCACCACTATGATTCTTCATTCTTGTGCGTAAGCATGAGTTACATACTAGTCGATACTAATAGGTAAAATTCAGAGAAAATTCAATTAGTATTTGAAATTAGAATCCAATTTTGTGCAATGTATCTAATTAGAAATGGTCCAAATGTTTTGTTTCTTAAAAAAAAAAAAAAAAAAAATCCAATTTTGAACCATGTGTCTAAATTTATATAGGGACCATACCATAATTATCCACTTAAGTTTTTTAATCTTTGTGCCAAGTGAGTTAATGAGTGCAAAATACTAAGAATATAATATTAATGAATTACTATATATATATATATATATATAAACTAATCACATACACTCAATACAACTCATCACATAACAAAGATCATCACACATTCTATCTTATTAAAAATTGGAAGAAAAAAAAAATGATCATAAGTAGTATTAAATTTGGGTAAGAATTTTAATATATGACTGTGGGTACCATAGGAGTGCTTCACACGTCCTAGGCGTGCTTGGCATTCACCTTGGCATGCTAGGCAACCACTTAGGTTGTCCTTGGATGGCCTTGCAACGTCCTAGGCATGCTTTGCAACGTCCTAGGTATGCTTGACATTCACCTCGGACAGTGTCCTAAGAGTCCCACATCGAAGGAAAATCCTCCCACTTGCTGCCTTATAAACTTTGAAGCGAAGGAAGTAGTGTACCATTAGTTTAGTTATTCGAATAACTATAAACTAATGGTACACTACTTTTTTCACTTCAAAACTTATAAGGCAGCAAGTGGGGGGGTTTTCCTTCGATGTGGGACTCCTAGGACACCGTTTGAGACCCTTTTATTGTGGGTACCATAGGAGTGCTTCACACGTCCTAGGCGTGCTTGGCATTCACCTCGGCATGCTAGGCAACCACCTAGGCCGTCCTCGGATGGCCTTGCAACGTCCTAGGCATGCTTGACATTCACCTCGGACGGTGTCCTAGGAGTCTCACATCGAAGGAAAACCCCCCCACTTGCTGCCATAAGCTTTAAAGCGAAGAAAGTAGTGTACCATTAGTTTAGTTATTCGAATAACTATAAACTAATGGTACATTACTTCCTTTACTTCAAAACTTATAAGGCAGCAAGTAGGGGGGTTTTCTTTCGATGTGGGACTCCTAGGACACCGTCCGAGGTGAATGTCAAGCATGCCTAGGACGTTGCAAGGCCGTCCGAGGACGGCCTAGGTGGTTGCCTAGCATGCCGAGGTGAATGCCAAGCACGCCCGACACGCCTAGCACGTGTGAAGCACTCCTATGGTACCCACAATGACTAATTACGTTTACTTAAAAAAAATTGAATAATTATTTATATTTGTATGATAGAAATTGTGTTTAATTTTAAATGTATCTGTGGGGATAAAAGCCCAAATTCATATATTGGGTATTGAGCCCTATTTGAGGATACGGGTATGTTCGAGAAGGAGTAAATTATTGGGAAAGACCTCGGAGTGGAAAATCACGTAAGGAGATGATAAAGAAATATAGTTCGAGGAGTGTATCATTCTCAGATATGAGAAGTACTGGTCAAGCAAATACCTGGATGGTTTGGGTGACTTTCTAGGAAGTTCTAACGATAAAGATGAACTTCAGGCACATATAAAGATGATAAGAATAAAGAAATATCTAAGGAAAAATCTGTTACCACCGCATTAAATGCACTGCAGCAACTTTTCTGGCCTCATTTATATAGAGAAGACCCCTGAACAGTACAGCCTCAACTGCCACCACTCATGGAAGATCAAAGAAGATACCTGATGGGACATATACTGAAGTGAATGTTTAGATGAAGATCAAGTGTACGATCAAGATAATCTGAAAGAAAAGTATATAAATGTAATAGACCTATCATGAAAAGGGGATCGGGAAATCAAGGAAGAGAAGAAGAAGGAAAATTTACTGTAACTCTAAGAATTGTATTGGCCTTTTAAACAATAATTTATTTCTTTGGACATCAATTTACTCAAATTTCAAGTGTGTTTTTGTACTTGTTTATTTTTTAAAATCCTGAATAACTGTTGTTTATTTCACAAACAGCCCAGTTCTATCACTCATTCTCTACAAATTCATTGTATTGGGCTTATTGGGCTTACATCCTATATCTTTTGGGCTATGGCTACAAATCTTGACCATATAGTATCAATACATATACAAGTGTTACATGCTATTTTTTTTTTTTTTTATAATAATATGACTAATTATATATTTTTATAATAAAAATTATGTTTAATTTTAAATGATCACTACACATTCTATCTTATTAAAAATTAGAAAAAAAATTATCATAAGTAGTATTAAATTTGGGTAAGAATTTTAATATATGATTAATTACATTTACTTAAAAAACATTTTTGAATAATTATTTATATTTTTATAATAGAAATTGTGTTTAATTTTAAATGTATCAATACATATGCACGTGTTACATACTATTTTTTTTAATAATTTCACTAATTATATATATTTTTATAATAAAATTATGTTTTATTTTAAATGATCACCACACATTCTATCTTATTAAAAACAATGAGCATAAAGAATTTTAAATTTGGGTAAGAATTTTAATATATGACCAATTATGTTTACTTAAAAAAAATTGACTAATTATTTATATTTTTATGATAGAAATTGTGTTTAATTTTAAATATATCAATACATATGCAAGTGTTATATACTATTTATAAATATATATATATATATATAATTTGACTAATTATATATTTTTATAATAAAAATTATGTTTAATTTTAAATGCATCCATGCGTTTGCATGAGTTACATATTAACTAGCTTGTAACTCCATGCATATGTATAGATACACTTAAAGATATACAATAAGATGCATAATATAATTTATATATATATATATATATATATAAAATTTAAATACTATTGATAGTCATTTTATATTTTGTTAACTCTTCTTTTTGTAAGGATATTATAAAGTATAAAATGTAAATTGTCCATATTTTTTAAAAAAAAATTATTGTGAAGCACTTTTTTTTTTTTTTTTTTACAATTCATTTAATCTAAATTCTTTGGTTTTTTATTTATTTATTTAATAACTCAATTGGATGAATATTTATGATGTGATCCTATATTTGATTCTAAAATTAAGGAATAAAACTTTTTAAGAATAAATAATTTAGGAACATGACGCAAAATTAGAATTCTAATTTAAAATTTTTTAAAATTTTAATTTGAGTTTCTCTTAGCTTCATTTATTTATATATATATATATATATATATATATATATATATATATATATATATATTACAAGAAAAAGACAATGACCTCCAAATCTGTGTAGGAATGGCAATGGTTCCCTCATGATAAATAAGAAATATACTATATCTTTTCATTGACTTGATCTCTATTCTTATCAATAAGTGATATTGTTTCTAATGTGACGTTGACATGTAAACTATTTACACTAATCACTCTTGGATAATTGAAAATAGGTTAAAAAAATATTGAATCTTGTATTTTACTCTCCACTTAAACTACTATACACATCCCTCAAATGAAAAATTACGATTTTTTTTAAAATTTTAATTTTAATTTTTTCATGATTTTTAGTGTCTTTTTAAAATCATCTAGGGAGGTGAGTTTCTTATACTAAATCAGAGCCAAGGCGAGTGTAATAATCAAGGTTGTTAAAATCGAGATCCTACGTAGGATCGTGGGAGGTAGGATCGGATCGTAGATCGTAAGATCCTATCTATTTTCAGATTTTAAGCAAAAAACCTATTGATAGTGACTTTGTATAACAATTGCATCATAAAATGTAATTTGCACTACATCGTTCTTATGTCATTCTAACGAAACAAAATATATTTAACTTTTGACATAATGTATCTAAAAAGTTCAATACATGTTTAATTAGCAACTAAGTACCAAAATATTATCTGCACATATGGAAAATGTTTTCCAAATTCTAAGTTCCAAATCCAAAATAAGTTAGGCTAGTTAGCATATAAAAAACTAGCTAACTACAAATTTACAATATGTAATCCAAAGAGAATTGAGAGGGCTGAGAGGTGTTGGGTTTTTGACAGAGGACCGAGGAGGCGCGAGACTGAGGTGCTGGAGCTGAATGTTTCTAAATATTTTAGGTTTTGTTTTTTAAAACGTTAAACTTAAGAAAGCTTAAAGGCAGCGATGGCTCACCATTGAGAGGGCTAAGAGGTGCTAGGTTTTTGATAGAGGACTGAAGAGGCACGGGACAGATGTGCTGGAGCTTAGTGTTTCTAAATATTTTAGGTTTTGTTTTTGAAAACGTTAAATTTAAGTACTATAGGTTTTTTTTGAGATTTTATGTTAACATAGGGGTAAATTTGGACTTCAATTCATTATTGGGTTTCTAATAACCCGTTGGGCTTGTGGGTTTAGGTGGATTATCTTACCCAAATGAATCCCACTTTAAAAAAAAAAAAAAAAAATCAAGCCAAATGGTAGGATCCTATACGATCCTATGATCCTATGCGATCTTACACGATCCTACATATGATTCTATCATTTTTGAGATCCTGCTACGATTTTAAACTTTTTGGTGAGGTGGGATCGTAAAATCGTGCAATTTTACGATATAGATTGCAATTTTGACAACCATGGTAATAATAATAATAAAAATAAATCTTAGACAAGATTAGGCCAATGCAATTTTTTTGTAATTAATTATGTTTGGTTTGACAAAAATTGATTTTCAGAAAATATTTTTTGCATTTATGGGTATTTAGGGTGATGGAAAATGTTGGTCAATTGAAAATTATTTTATGGTTAACCGTAAAATAAAGGCACTTATGGTGAAAACTAGTTTATGCCATCAGTTTTTGTAAAGCATTTTTATATCTCATCCAAAACTTATCAACCAAACCTTTACCCTCCACTCTCTACTATCTATTCACCCGAGCAAGGTAATTCAACGCGACATCGTCAATAAGACTTGGGAGCAAGGAATCACTTGATCCAAATCCTTGTTTATTTTATTAATATATACTATAAGAGCATATATTAATAAAACCCTTGTTTTTTTTTTTTTTTTCTTATTACAAATATTTTAACGTAAAAAAATTTAGTGCCTTGAGTATATATTATATGATATTTATTTTTATGTTGTTTTTTATGTTATGAATTTGGTATTGAAAATTACTGTAATTTTTAATTTACATAAGTAAAGTTATATTGCATAAAATAAGTTAATAAATTTTTAATTGACTAATGTAATAAAATACTACTATTAGATTATACTTTATTTTTGTGGTTAACATACCTATCAATTTTCATGTTATTTACTATAAAATTCACAAAATTTTTTTTCTATAATATATTTTCAAAATAAAAAAAATTAAATATTTTGAAATTAAACATGAAGAGTGTGATGGGAAAATGAAAACTAACTATATGTTTACTAGGATAGGCTCAACTAAAAGCAATTAGGAGGTGTAATATTTAATATAAGAATTATACAATGTTTAACTTTAACTCATATCTATACATATCTGATACAGAGAAAGAGCAATAAAGGTGAAAATACTTTTAATGAAATTAATTATTATTTTTTGGGATGACTTAATCCTATAAAAAAAAATGATGTAATCAGCTACTTTAAACTTATTTATTTGTCTATAAATTATAGAATTTGTAAGAAAACACCCTTGAGTACATCCTAGTAGATAAAAGTGCGTAAGAGTGATTTTTTTTTTTAATGCCATAACATTAACAAGTTTTTAGTGGTTTATAAATAAATGATTGTCTATAATTTGGAGTGCATTGTTTGATAAATAAAATCACTATTTTTTATTTTATTGTTTTTAATAAATATATATCATGTTACACATGATCTACAGTTTGTAATAAATCATATATACTATATGATGAAAGTTGCGTTATATCATTATTGAGCCAGGTGATTTAATCTAAGTGTAACATGTTGTATCACGTACTTGTGTGATGTGGCATACTAAGCACTTTAGAATTATTAACATAATTTACATTTAATGAAATTTAAGTTTCTATAATTTACATCAAAATTATATATAAAAATTGCCAAATGTTCTTGTCAACAAATGTTTCTAAAAAATTGGAGAGTTTATCATAAAAGTTGAGTTTCACGTGTTGTGACTGTGCCAAATAGTTTAACAAAAGTGTTGTATGTCATACAACACATGCTTTTATCATGTAAATTGCCATAATTATATTCAAATTATTAATATTATGGACTAAGTGGAAATTTATGGTCAAAGTTTTGAAAAGTTTAAAATTATTATTTTGATTAAAAGTTTATTACCATACATTCCTAATTTCCTAGCAATTTAAAAAGAAGATTAATTATAAAAAGTGTGTCCATATAATGTGGTTGTGTTAAAGTGGTTCGATGTAAATGTTATACAATACACATCGTATAATTTGCTTTTGTCATGTGGCATTACAATAGGTACATTAAAATCATTAACATAGTTTTTTTTTTTTTTTTTTGAGAAGTCAAACAAAGTAACAGAGTTTAATTTAAATATAAAGTTTTCGATAATCTAAAATAGTAAACCATTACTATTAAGGCTAACTATAAAATTCAACAAATTTAATAGAAATTTTGCTATTTATTTGAAACAATTTTAAAATTTTGTTAAATTTTGACTTTTGGATAAAAACTTAGTCTTACACAATGTGTTTTTGTCATGTAGTTGAAAATAATTTTTGCTCTTTTACTTTTACAATCTATTTTATTGTTTAATTTTAATTAGATTATTAAAAAAAAGTCCAGTATGTATATATTTCTTATTAGGGTCGTGCTAATGAGTGCCCTTAGGGCACTCCTTAATAATCAATTTTAGGAAAGTTTTGATACCACTTTTATAGGAAATGAAAAAAGTTATCAAAATAAAGGGCACTCGTTAGCATTTCACTTCTTATTATTTGTGCATAGTATGGACATGGTATTAATGATATTTAATAACATTAGGAGGAAAGTAGACAAGTGTTCTTTTCGATTTTCTTGTCAATATCAATGATAAAGTTTTAATACCACTTTTATGGGAAATGAAAAAAGCTATCAAAATAAAGGGCACTCGTTAGCATTTCTCTTCTTATTATTTGTGCATAGTATGGACATGGTATCAATGATATTTAATAACATTAGGAGGAAAGTAGACAAGTGTTCTTTTCGATTTTCTTGTTAATATCAATGATTTAATTAAAGATTCAACGCATGTCCTTCAAATAAAGGTTGATGTTGTTTTGGAACATGGCTTGTTTCTCTTGCCACCAACTACTGGATTGAAATGCAAATGGAAAGTGAAAGGGTTGAACACTCAGTGACGAAGTCAGGAATTTATCTTTGAGGGGGCCATATATAAATATATATATATATATATATATATGTATAGAGATAGGTTCAAGTTACACCTGGTGTAACTCTTTAGAGTTAAACATTTTTTAAGCCATTAGATTTAAGTAGATCTAACGGATAAAAAAAGACAATAATTATTACAAATATTCTGATTAGAATCTAATTAATTACCTTCATTTATTACCTCTGACTCTCTCTCTCATTTACTTTCCCTCTCTCTCTCCGTTTCTCTCTCTACATTTCTCTCTCTCTTTCTCCTCCACCACCTCCACTGGTTGTCGGCAGAAAAAAAAAAATTTAGAACTTGTTAGTGTCTCATAGTGTCCTCATAATTTCCACAACCAACAGAAATCCACATGAGCTGTGCATTTGTATGAGGTTAAAGTTAATGGAATCAAATTTATTCTCAATGAATAGCAGGTTCACAGTTAGAATTTGAAAGTTGGACATGCATAGAGGAGGTTGAAATAAAAAGTAACCTACCATTTCCATTGTTTAGTCAAGTTTAGCCTATCCATATACTTAATGGATAGCTAGAAATAGAAACTAATCAATTAAAATTTTAAATTGCCTTTCAGTGATAAAGGCACTTACACAGGTATTTAAGAAAGATGATGAATAAAGAATGGTGATGAAATCAAGAAAAGAGCTTTACTTCTTTTCAATAGCCAATCAGTTGCAAGTCACAAATTGGGATCGGCAGATTTAGAACTGATTATATTAGGTGTTATATGTAGTTATTTACTGTTTTTGACAAAATACTCCCACTGTGCTGCACCATTTTAAATGACTGCATTTTTGTGCTATTATCTTCCCGGGAAATCACTTACTGGATAACAAGGTCTCTTGTGATTTCATTTTCTTGTTTTGTTTGATGAATTTTTCTCATACTGTCGTTCTGCAGGTGCTAATAATTTGATTCCAAGGGAAATTGCCCTTAAGATTGCTAAGAAAATTAGAGCAAATGAGAGATTTGTTGTATATATTGTTATCCCAATGTGGCCAGAAGGTGCTCCAACTGGTGCTGCTACTTAGAGGATTCTATATTGGCAGGTAGGTTCCAATTAGTGACTGAGAATTGAAACCTATGTTCAGTCAGGGAAGGCTTTTGCTATTATACTTCAGCAGTCTGAATGACATAGACCCCTACTGGTATCCCTTTTTTATCTTTTCTCTCAAAAGGCTGCCTGCAAAAGAAACAAAGCACTCACAAACCATAAAAGAAAGGAAAACTAAAAACAAAGCACCTCACGTACCTCTTGTTAGTGTTCAGCTTGGGTGTATTTTTTTTTTTAATTTCCTGTAGAGGTGGGGGAGGAGAAAGAGAGAGAGAAACGGAGAGTGAGAAATGTAAATGAAAGAGAGTCAAGTCAAACATTTTTTGGATTTAGAAATAGGTTTAGAAGGTAATAAATGAGGGTAATTAATTAGATTCTAATCAGAATATTTGTAATAATTATAGTCTTTTTTTAACCGTTGGATGTACTTAAATCTAATGGTTTAAAAAATGTGTAACTTTTTAGAGTTACACCAGGTGTAATTTGAACCTATCTCATATGTATATATATATATATATATATATATATATTTTGTGTATGAAATCTAAAATAGTAATGTACAATACTTCATAACTCAATATGTGCTATAAACAACAACTAAATACATGTTAATATAGTAATATATAATATACATTTTAATCAAACTAATAAAGTACATTTATAAATTATAATGCCATACAGTATATATTGTATTGATTATTATAATAACAAATAATATATTATAAGGAAAATAAAAAAAGAAAGTAAATGAAAAGTAAAGTAAAAAAATCAAAACAAAGCAAATGAAAAATAAAGCAACACGGGAGCATTGCACAGGGGTGAGAGGCTTACAGAAGCTTCAAGCTTGTCTTTCACTCTTTCTTGTCTAGTCTAGTCACACAAAATTTTTACTTTTTATATTGTAAACACAAGACTGCAGCAACAATGGGAAAAGGAAATAACTAAAAAGAAAAAAGAAGAAGTCAAACGCCAATGTAGAGAGAGAGAGAGAGAGATGTTCTGCAACTGTGTGGGGAACTTGGTAGTGTGATAAATCAACAAAAACTTCTAACCTTTCAATTTTTTTACTATTTTGGTGCAAGTCATAGATGTGTTAGGATGAAAATTATAATTTTTTCCCATTTATTTGCTGAGGTAATTGTTAAAATACATATGTGTTCATTTTAAAGATGTTAAATGTTTATTATTGTAATTTTTGACATATATATTTATGGATTGTATTCTATTTAAATGAAAGTTATGTTTAAAATAGACTTATCTATATGTGTATGTGTGTGTATATATATATATATGTATGTATGTATGTATGTATGTACATTATTGGGTATGGGAGGCCAAAATGATAAGGTTTATTTAAAAAATTTCATATTATTTAGGATAATTCAAAAAAAGATTTTTTAAATTTTTTTTTCAAAAATTATGGGGGGCCTAGGCCCCTCTTGATCATGCTAATCATCCGCCTCTATGAACACTGCCATGGCCATGAAAGTTTAAATCCACAAAATCTTTAAGTTTAAATCCATACAAAATATGTTGTTGATTTTATATTTAGTAACTTAAACTAACAATCATTCTTCAACCATTTGATTTTAAATCCTCAAATTCAAAACATAATTGTAAATTTTCATATTTAAATGTAAGTTCATGAACTAATTACTCACTAAATATTGGCATTTCATCTCAAAAAAAAAAAAAAAAAATTTCTTTGGTGATTAGTGAGGTATTGAGGTGTTCGTTTGTAGTTCAAGGAAGGGCAAGTAAGACTTCCATAGTAATCAATGCTATGCAATAAACATGTGATGAAGTTGAAGGTCATCCCATGCATTAACATGGTTGATCACCACTTTCATCGTCATGGCAGTGTTCTCTCTCTCTCTCTCTCAAGGAAAGCAATCATCTCAAATTTATATATTAATAAAACTTAAAAATCTATTCATAAACTTTATGGATAGACCAAAAAAAAATCAGTCTGTATTTATTCAAGTGATTTAAATTTAAATAATTTTATTACTTTTCTCCAAAATGAACCAACATATGGCATGTGTCATTCCCATTGTGAATGCTCTTACAAGTAAAAGACAATGACCTCCAAATCTTTGCAGGAATGGCAATGGCTTCTCTCATGATAAATCAGAAATATACTAGTATAACTTTTCATTGACTTGATCTCGATTCTTATCAATAAATGATAATGTTTCTAATGCGACGTTGACATGTAAGTGAAATCCCTCTTTTGCCATTGAATGATCTGTTTTAGGTGATTCACTGAAAAATTAGCCAACTCAAGGACAAATTTAAAATTTAAAATTTTATTGCATGTATTGTGTTTATCATAAAACTTAAGGTGAATTGTCATTTTTACAAAATTTTGGGGGCAGCTTTTTGTTTTGTTAGTGTAATTAGAAAAGGGAAAATTCAAAATTGCATTGAGCTCCCCCGAGTTTTTTCGGTATTACACTCAACCCATGTAAACTATTTACACTAATCATTCTTGGATAATTGAAAATAGGTTAAAAAAAATATTGAATCTTGTATTTTACTCTCCACTTAAACTATTATCCACATCCCTCAAATGAGAAATTACGAATTTTTTTAATTTTTAATTTTGTTTTTTCAGAATTTTTAGTGTCCTTTTTCAATCATCCAAGGAGGTGAGTTTCTTATACTAAATCAAAGTCAAGGCGAGTGTAATAATAATAATAATAATAATAAAAATCTTAGACAAGAGTTGGCCAATGCAATTTTTTCTAATTAACTAAGTTTGGTTTGACAGAAATTGATTTCTAGAAAATATTTTTTGCATTTATGGGTTTTTAGGGTGATGGAAAATGTTGGTCAACTAAAAATTATTTTATGGTTAATCTCTTTCATTTTTTGTAAATATTTTTATATCTCACCCAAAACTTATCAACCGAACCTTCACCCTCCTCTCTCCACTATCTCCCACCCAACCACAACCCTCCATTAACATCCATCGCCACTGATGGCCGGTAGTAGTCGATCACCGCCACGATCCATGATCATGATTTTTTTAATCTAAAATGTTCCATTTTTAATGAAGAAAAAGCAAATGGTAATGGATGCACAAGGAAAAGGGCAAAGACATCAATGAATGAAATAGGGAAAGGGGCCAAATGGGGTTGTTCAATCGAAAAAGAAAAAGGGGAAGGGGGTAATATCGTAAATTAATTAAAACTGCGTAGCATGATGATTGATTTGGGGGGTTAAGGTCGGTGGTGCGTGTAAGCCCAATGATAGTTGGAAAACAGACACCCAAAGAGCCCAATCATATCGGGGGCAAACCCCCAAAAACCATACCCAATTGCTACGCTCCACAACTCCAACAAGTCCCCATCAAAGATATTTGAATATATATTATTATTATTATTATTAAAATAAAAAAATAGAAATAAAAATCGAGAGCCACCCACCCCATCGAGAACCCAAAGCCCATAATCACACTCAGACACTCTTTCTCTCCTTTTCTCTCTTCGTTTACCCTTACCCTTACCCTTACCTTGCTTTTTCTCGATTTAGGGCTTTCTCTCTCTAACAACCCACCACCACTGGCCGCCTCTCTCTCTCTCTCATCGCTTAGCTGAAAATCTCAATCTCTGGCCACAAAACCCTCTTTATCTTCTCGCATGGTAGACTGACGATTTTTCCTTATTTTTTAGGGTTTCGCTCCCCGATTTCTAGGGTTTTGATTCTCGACCCTACTTCTGTAATCCGAGTGAATTTCGAGCTGAATAGCACGAATACATCCAAGGTCTGCAAGTATTTCCTTTTTCTTTCACTGATTTAATTGTATCGTTTTTTTTTTTCCTCCTATTGTTTTTTTGGATCTCGCTTTGTTTCGATTTAGGGTTTCGTCTTTGTAATTTCTTTTTGTGCTTTTATTTTTTTTGAAAAAAGGTTCAGGGGAATTTTGTGTGTTTGATTTTCTGATTTCGGGTTACAATTTTTATAGAAAATTGAATTGGGGTTAGGGTTTATTGTTTTGAAAAAAAATTAAAAAAATTGTTTGGAGTTAGATTTTGACATTTATATATATACAAAAAAGAAAAAAAAATATATGGCGGCTGGGAGGCATGGGGGTTATCGCGAGAATGAGTTCAGGGACCGCGAGTCCAACTTTGATTTGTCGAGGAGGGATTTTGCTAATGGCAAGGAAGATTATGATCGGGTTAGGAATAGTAATGGTAGTCGTGAATATGAAAGGGGTCGAGGTCGGGGGGATATAAGAGACAAGGGTAGGGTTAGGCAGAAGGATATTAAGGAGAGGAAAGTGGTGAATGGTGGGTATCGATCAGCTTCGAGTAAGAGTGATTCGGGCAGTAGTAGTGGTGGTGGTGGTGGTGGTGGTGGTATTGGTGGGCCCAGGCGATGTGGGCTTGCGGCTAGGACTGTTGATAGGGAACCAGGTGAGTTGTCAAGTGAGTCTGATGATGCTATTGAATCCGAATCGCAGGTTAAGGATGCCAGTGTTTCAAAACTGATGGAGAATGGGGGTCAGTCTCCACCTCCGCAGAGGAAGAGGAAGTTTTCACCTATAATTTGGGATAGAGATGAGAAGGAGGTCAATAATTTGTCAAGAAGTAGGGCGTCCACGACAGTGGCAGCAGCCCTTCCTCCTCCCCCGCCATTGCCTAAGGCATACCGTCAGTCACCTAATGTTGTTCCAGATGGTGGTGTACAAATTTCTCCTGTTAAGAGTACTAAAGATGAGAGTGTGGAGCGATCTTCATCGTCATTTGAACCTCCTTTGGCACCTGGATCAGGGGGGCGTGCTTTGTCCGAGTCTCCAGTAGAATTGTCTCCTGGGTCGCCAAAGCAGCGGTGGGGTAATGATCTTGAAGCAGAGCAAATAGAAGATGATGATTATGTTCCAACCCGGAACATTTCATCTTCAAGATGGGCAGCTGGGAATAACTCTCCGGTTGATGAAGGTGAAATTGTAGATGATGAGGAAATGCCTAGAAGGAGAAGGAAATTGCCTCCGGTGGAGTCACTGGAGGCTGGAGTACACAACAAGTCGTTGAGTCCAGAGCTTGGGGAGCTCAGGAGAGAAGGCTCTGAAAGATCTGCAGCTAAATCATCTGAATCTGATGAACTAGTTGCCCGTGCTAGGTCTTTGAGTGGGGATGATTACACTGGTAATAATTTAGACAAGGATGACTACATGGAGATTGATGAGGAACGTAATAAAAATTATAGTAGTGTTAGCCAGTCAGATACAGATTCTGGGGATGAAGATGATTCTCAAGGGACACCTGAACCCTCTCCTTCAGCCCTTCCCCAAAGAAGCTTAAACATGCTTCAGGGTTGTAGAAGTGTTGATGAGTTTGAGAGACTAAACAGAATAGATGAAGGCACCTATGGAGTTGTATATAGAGCTAGAGATAAGAAGACGGGGGAAATTGTTGCATTGAAGAAAGTAAAAATGGAGAAAGAAAAAGAAGGTTTTCCAATGACATCTCTGAGAGAAATAAACATTCTCCTTTCTCTTCATAACCCATCAATTGTAGATGTTAAAGAGGTGGTTGTGGGGAGTAGCCTTGATAGCATTTTTATGGTGATGGAGTACATGGAACATGATCTCAAAGGGCTCATGGAAACAATGAAGCAGCCGTTTAGTCAGAGTGAAGTGAAATGCCTAATGCTCCAGCTTTTGGAGGGTGTTAAGTATCTTCATGATAACTGGGTGCTTCATCGGGATTTGAAGACATCAAATCTGCTTTTGAATAATCGGGGTGACTTGAAGATTTGTGATTTTGGGTTGGCACGACAATATGGGAGTCCATTGAAACCATATACTCATTTGGTGGTTACCCTTTGGTACAGGTGAGCTGCACTAGCATTTCCTTTTGCATAGAAAATGATTTTGGTCTTGTTATATTTTATTATATTTTGTATTGTTACATTATAATTTCTTTACCTTCATGTAAGACGTCCTTCTGTGCTTGGTATTCATTGTCCTCTGTATTTGTTTGTAGGAACCAAAATGTTTATTGTATCCTACCAAAAAATGATAATTCAACTTAAATTAATTCATTCCTGATGGAGCTTGTTAATGGTGTAATTATTGCTTTTGTGGTTAATTTGTCGATTATTGAATATATTAATATTTTGGTGTACTCATGGGGAGAAAGCTCTGAGGCAGAAGTTTTGTTACTACTGTTGGTGTTTTTTACCCCTAAAAAACAAGTGCATGTAATTCATGTCAGGCGTAACTGGTCATATCTGTATGGGTTGTGTTTTGGTGTTAAATGTCTCTGTTTCATTTATATGTTATTATTTTTCTTAATCTTTCTATCTCCATCCATCCATCTGTTATTTTATCAAAGTTGTAGTAGTAAATATTCCTCTGTTTGTTTGGCAGGGCACCTGAACTTCTGTTGGGAGCAAAACTATATTCCACAGCAATTGACATGTGGTCACTTGGTTGCATCATGGCTGAATTACTATCAAAGGAACCATTGTTCAATGGGAAGACTGAATTTGATCAACTTGACAAGGTAAATTAGCCTAGGTGGTTTTTGGTTCTGCTTGATTACTTCTACCCTTATGTATTAGGCTGTTGTCACGACTCTATTGCTGATGCATTTTAAATGGTGTCAGATTTTTAGGATTCTTGGCACACCAAATGAGACTATTTGGCCTGGGTTTTCCAAGCTGCCTGGGGTCAAGGTCAACTTTGTTAAGCATCAGTAAGTATTAATAATCTAAATCTATTTTCTACCATTTACTGTGATTATGGTGTTCTTATTTTTGTCACTGTTTTCCCAGGCTTCCAGCTTTTGGTGGTTCTGGTCTGGCTATCTGGCCTCCTTTGGTGACCCTTTTCAACAGTTTTGAATGTTTGTATTAATCATAGACATGTTCCTTTCAGGTATAACCTATTGCGGAAGAAATTCCCAGCTACATCATTCACTGGATCGCCAGTTCTTTCTGATTCTGGATTTGACTTGTTAAACAAACTTTTAACTTATGACCCTGAGAAGGTAAATTACCAATTAACTTTCAAATCTCTTGACTAAACATGTTATCACCAGGGTTTTGACATTTAAGTACTGTTGTGATACTTGCAGCGGATTACAGCTGAAGCTGCTCTTAATCATGAATGGTTTCGTGAAGTTCCTCTACCCAAGTCCAAAGAGTTTATGCCAACTTTTCCCGCTCAACATGCTCAAGACAGGTACATGGCCCCATAACCTATTTGTTTGAAGTCTGATTGCATTTTTTAAAATCATGCTATATGTATAATTAATCTGTTTCTTTCATGTTGTAACTAGGCGTACGCGTAGAATAATGAAGAGTCCCGATCCTTTAGAAGAGCAGCGTAGAAAGGAGTTGCAGCAAGGGCATTTAGGGACTGGTGGTGTGCTTGGCTAAGAGCAATGGATCTCTGAAGTGGCCATGATCTTCATATTTTTGTTTTGTACAACACTAACTAGTGATATGGTTGAGGTGAGAGACCTGCATTGAAATGAAGTTCCAAACACTGATTTGTCAGAAGATCAATCGTGCTGTTTTTTTAGCAGGCACTATTCAGTGATTTGGGTGGAAACTATTTTTTGCCTCTTCTTGTCAACCGGAGTCATTGCAGGTTAACTTTGTTCTCCAGCTTTGGTCAACGTGGCTTGCATTGCCAGGTGTGGCATGGATGCCTTTTTTCTAGTTTAAAAAAAAAAAAGTTTCAGCTGAAACTTGTGTATGTAACATATTCTCTTTGGCACATTGTAAACAGTTCCCTTTAACTTTGGATTTGAAAATTAGAACAGTATGGATTTTCTATCAGCTATATGTTCTATCCTTTTTTAATTATCACATTGTGTTTGCAAGAGACGGTTGGTTGGTGTGAAGTGGAGGGGATGCTCTTTGCTTTCCATTGACGAAGAAATTGACAGTAACCATAATACTTCAGAGGTAATTTATTCATTTGATGTCTATGGAATGTTTCCAGGGATCAGGATTGTGCTTTACATCCATGAGGGATAATGTTTATAATGTGGATGCTAGCATAGTAGCATATGCTGATATTTAGTTTGTGTGAGGGAAACTGACAGTAACCATAATACGCATGATGTTCAGATGCCATAGAGGATGTTTATGTTCTTTTGACCCTACCTGCATAAATGGTGGTGTGGTGGAATGGATGAATACTTCTCCTGGGAATATTTCTGTCCTCAAGATCCATGACTTTATTAACCAATCCAGTGCAGAATATTTTCTAGGGTAGTAATATTGTTGTTTTGTGCATGATTTGATTATTACCTACCTGTGAAACTTTTTTTTTTTTTTTTTGGGGGGGGGGGGGGGGGGAGGGGTAATGTTGCTTGGTTCTCAATGCACTGCTGCTTTCATAATAGGCTCATACTGAATAGGTTTAATGTTTAATGGCTCCACATAATGGATTCGGTTCCTGAGATTGAGGTTTCAAACTTACTCTTAGGTGGTCCAACCATGGCTTTGTATAAAATGATAGCATTGAATCTTGTTTTACATGGAATGCTTATTGGAGGATTTGGATTATAAGAGGGCATGATGCCACTTATTTAAGTGTGGAGATATGAAACTTTTATTTATTAGTTATATGTGTTAATTACTAATAAATTTCTAATTTAGAGCTGCAATTCCCCCCCCCCCCCCCCCCCCCCCCTCTCCTCCCTGAATGCTGCGTCTGATGTGTCAAACTGAGCATAGTTGAAGGTGCCTATAATTCTAAATGCTCTTTCATTTATTTAGGTTCAGGGCATTTATTTAGCTCTATTCTTTTCAATCCTATTTTGCTTCAGTCTATGTTGTGAAACTCAACTTTCATTATGCAAGAGTTTAAAGGCCTAAAGTGAAATCATAAATGTTCAGTTTCAAGGTTCTGATAAGGGGAATCATTTTGTAATTAGGTGTCTTTAATATTGCTTGTTCTTTAATGTTCAGTTTTCCGTTGCTGCTATGACGTTTCATAATGTAATTTGCTGCTCATGTCTCCTAAGCATAGTTTTATGCTCAATAGTATTGATACCTCCTTAAGAACGCATGGAAATGAACAGAGTATTAGCTTTGTCCTATCCATTGTTACTCTTTGTACTAATGATGTGAGAAGATTCAAGATTTAACTAGTTCCAGAGTTTTTTATGACATTTGTCTGCGAATGTCACTGCAGTATCAAAGCAAGCAGGTTGAGGAGGTTTTCTGGGATTTATAAACTTCAATTAGTTGTCCCTTCTGGCTCGCTGGAGGTACAATACAAACCTTTGTTATGTGTTTGGTTACAATTAATTTATACTAGTATCATAAATTTGTTTATGGTGTTAATTGTGCCTTTTGACTGCACGTTGTTAGAAGTTCACATTCTGGTCATGTGGTGAACTATGGCCTACTCATGTCGTTTCATTTGACTCAAGTTCTTGAATAAAGGAAATCAAATCAAAACATGGAGAGATTCTGTTCAGAATTCAATGCAAAACATACCATGGTCTTTTTTCTTCACTAGTATTTTAATTTTAATTCTATTTTTTGATAAATGAATTATAACATGATGGGGACCAGTACTGCAGTCTCTGTAGGCATACCGTCTCATCAAGTTCCCAATGAATAGCTGTTGGCACCAATTAGTTGCTCTCTCTCTTTTTTTGCCTGTTAAGTGATATATTTGAATATTTTGGGGGGGGGGGGGGGGGGGATGATGCTACATCTTTACCTGGTATAATATTATCTTTACATATCGTGCAAATTATTGAAAATTCATTAATGTGTTGTAATAGTTGATACATGGGCATGAATACTAGGAATGATATAGATTTATTTTTAAAATTCCTGGTATATCTTAGAATTTCAAATGTGTAACCAGTAGTGCTGGTACATAAAGCAGGAGATTATAGAATCAATTCCTTTACTTGAGCTATGGTTTGGCGTTTGGGTTCACCTGATATAGTCATACTAATTCTGAGGCGTAGTTATTTCCACTTTGTCAGAATTGCTGTTGGTCATCTTACTGGGAATTGCCAAATTATATTATTATTTGTTAGAAGCCTATGCAATTCTCATCTTGTGCATGGTTGTTGATACTCGAATTTTTTTTTTGGTTCTGCCAGTGGGGGGTTGTAACTTATTTTTGTCAGATTTTTATATTAGACATTTTGGATCATGTTTGTTACTTTGTATATAGGTCTCCAGTTGATATCTTTATATAGTTGCTCATGTGGTATGATTGTAATATAGGCACTGCTGGAAGAGTGGGCTGCCTGGAGACGGGAAAATTATGAAAGTGTCCACTTTCCATGCTAAACCATAATGGAGATTCAGTAGGTGTAAGCAGTATAGAAAAATTAATATTTTTGTCATGTGCATTGTAATGGTTGTGTCCAATGAGGATAAAGCTATATATTTGCCAGGAAAATTTGCACGTTTTACAACTCATTTTGTATTCACATTAAGTGGAGTCTTCTTGTGGTTGCTCCCTTTGCTCCTATCAGCCTGTCAGATTGGTTGGTGATGCTACCACAGTTGTGTAACGACCTTCTGAATTGTTGACATCAAGAATCTAGTTTTGGTGACTGGATGGTTATTGGTTAGCTGAGGTGATTGTTACTAACCTTTGCTTTCTCTGTTGGGCCAATTAAATGTCGTAATGTACTAATTCATGATGGGCTTGGGCTGAGAATGCTTCTAACATGGTACCCCCGAGTTAAAAAAGCTTGACCTCTCGGAGTTGATGTTATATTGAGATTATCAATGGAATTGCTGACACATCTTTTACTTAGATGATGTTAAGAGCGAAAAGGACCTGACAGCTTGGGAATCTGCTTTGTAAGTCAATGATGCGTGGTATTCATGGTTGTGTATTTGATTTTAAAAGTAGTGACCTGCTGCACTTCTTTTGTTATCGTCACAATGTGACCAAATATAGATACAGGCCGTTGGATTCTGTGGTGAGTTCAGGCAATGTAGCTATATTTGCTTGATCTACTTCCTTGATATTTGGCTGGTCTTTCTAAATTTCAATGAATTATCCATAATTTTTGCGGCAAGAGTGTGAGGCTCCTTCCTTCTCTGAATAATGGGGGCTTTGGTTTTCTTAGATACTCTCTTGGCTCTTTAGAAAAAGCTTCAGACTGGTTAACATACACAAAGCACTAACCAGGTTACGTTCAGGGAGAACATTGATTGAATTAATATATCTATTCTTTTTGAAGTGTGTTTCAGCTTTTAATCAGACTTTTTCACTCTTCATTTAATAAGATATTCTGAAAAATTGATGGAATTTAGGACCTCCAAATTTAGGGCAGGTTCTTCAACTCTTTGATGTAGTGTTTTAGCTTTAGACGGGACTATTTCACTCTTCATTCACAAGATATTCCGAAAAACTAATGGACTGAAGGTGTGATGGGTGGAATTTAGGACCTTCAAATTTAGGGCAGGTTTTTCAAGTTCATTAAACCTATAACTCGGGTATTCCAAAAAGAACATTCCAGAAGACTGTTTGAAAGATTGTTACTTGGTTGATATCAAGTTGCTCCTTTCTTGTTACTGGGCAATTGTATGGCCTCCAGAATGGAGATTGTAGAACCGTTCCATGACTATTCTTTTGAATATAAATTCGAATGTGCCTTTTAAATATAGATTATAATGTAATGTTTAACAGTATCTGATGTTCTAAAATTTTTAAGATTTTTAGTAGTGGAAAAAGGGAAAAAGGACATTAAAAAAGCTTTTGTCAGGAGTTTTGTAGTTTAATTAGTTGACACAAAATAAACGAAGACATTCAAGTTTAGATCTTTCATCACTTAACTATCAAATAATTATTATTACATAATTTTGAGTTATTATATAATAGAGAAATGTTATGTTTACAACATTTTCATTACAAATTATAAATGACAGGGTATTATGGTCTATTATTGGTAGGAATAAAAGTAATTTAATGATAGATTTAAATTCAACTTAATAACAATTTACCGCTTATAATTTATTGTGAAAATATTGGAGATGTAACATTTTTAAATAATAATAATCTGGCTCATGCGTAACTTTTTTGACACTTCAACATAATAATAATAATAATAATAATAATAAAAAGAGAAAAATACGCGAACAAAATTTAATAAGAGAAAAAATTTAATAAGAGAAAAATACGTGAACTAAATTTAATAAAAAAATAATACATGAATCAAATCGAAGATCCCGTATATGTCATACAAAAAAAGCATCCCCCCCCTCCCAATCCCCCCCCAAAAAAAAAAAAAAAAAAAAAAAAAAAAAACACTCAAAAGCATGTATTAATTTATAGCTTGTGGTAACTTATTATGCGTGGCACCATGTTGCAATTAGAGTACCATAGAGGCATGGACATTGCAATAGCTGCGCCTGATGAATGGGAAGAGAGAGCGACAAAAGTTGGAAGAGGGACTTTTTTTTTTATCGACTTTCTGTATATGGTTGACCAGGTAAAGGTATCATCTGAAAGTAAGAATGAATAATGTCTGAAGACTGCAATGACATTGTTTTGCTGGTGCGTATGTCATGAAGAAAAAGATCTGTGAAGCAACCATAGCTTAATGGAAAATTGTCACTTTGAAGAAGTGAAAACTATGGTTTTTCCAAGCACCCAGGTAACCAAAGAGAGCTCTATGAAAAAGATTGTGTTGAGAAGAGCCCTATCAACTGTCCATCCAAATATTGTGATCCCTCCTGGATTGGTCTGCAAATACATTACTGCAGAGAAAGGACTAAGCGTCAGTTTCATATATAGTACACATAACATGGTATATACTAGGGAAAAAAAAATGTAACAATGTTGAGCTAATATAGGAACATTTGAAAAAAGCGATTACTACATTAAAGATCATGAATAGCAACCTTGCTTTGATCTATTAGAAGGAAAAATTCAGCTAACAAGCCCTCAATGTTTCAAAAGCGATTACTATATTAAAGATCATGAATAGCAACCTAGTTTTGATCTATAAAATGCATGAAAGGAAAAATTCAGCTAACAAGCCCTCAATGTATTAACGATTTTCATTTTTAAGTTTAAGACCCAAATATATAGAAGCTAATTTTTGGAATGGATACACAGGAAAAGAAAGCACCACCACAGAGTGTTATAAATTAAAGATCAAGAACCAAACTTGCCCTAGTGTCACTTGTGGGCATTTGAAAGGCATAATATCAACGGATATATGAAAGTACTCCTTATGGAAACAAAGCATGCTGTCGAAAACATAACCAGTTGAAGGTAAAAACCTTCAAGGGAAATTCTGTGAATCATGGCATGGGTAAGAAGCATATTTATGCATTTAGAGCAGATAAGGAAAGTCAGAAACATAATTGCACTAGAGATAAGAGTTGAATGGTTCGGATAGCTGAACCTACAGAAGTTAGTTCCTGGGTAGTGATAACAATGGTAATACCTCACAAATGAATAACTTTTAGGTGTATCCTAGTTGGATAATCAGCATCCAATCAAAAGAGTAAAACAGCCATAACAAGAAGCAGATCATTTTCTCAAAAGGTCTCTTACGAAAGAAAAAAAATCACCTGAAGAAACTTCGTGTGATTCAATTGAAAAGGATGTCAGGATAAGCCATAATCATCTACATGCAGCTAAGAAGAGATCATTGATTATAAGTAATCAAATATGGTTTTGTTATCATTTCAGGAACCTCATTTTCTAGATAAATATTGAAACCTCCTTAATAATCTCTTAATTCAAACTGAAAAATCTGCCTAAAATCTACGCTTTCATACTGAATTATTGTGCACATCAACAAGAAATAGAACATGATTCAACATATCTGAAACAGAATATCGACACAAAACTTCATTCAATATTCATTTAAAATTGATGTAAAAATGAAAGCAATTGGCAGGAGCCTGTGCACTTAACCTGACAGAAAATTTTAGAAAGTGGTCTGCATCCACATTCATTTACTCATTAATGTGTTTCTTTATATGCTTGGTCATTTGCTAGCAGCTATTTTTATTTTATTTTTGACGGCAAAAAAATGGACATTTGCTGGCAGTTATTATTGCAACTGAATTCGTGATAGTTATTACTGAGTGCATGAGATGACAAATTGCATTATGTATTAATCAAACTTAAGCATGATTTCTTGATCTTTTGACTGATTAAAAGAAAATCTACAGAAACAGGAATCAGATGTAATATGGAAACAAGATATGTGAATTTCATACCAAAGGCTTCTCTCTTGTGATATGAGGACATATAAGAGGCCAATTGAGAATTAGTGGGAATTGCAACATAATCCAATGACTCCAAATCACTTTCAGAGTAATTTATATCTAGGTAGTTCAAAAAATTTTCAGCCTCCGTGTTCCCAACATTATTTGAAACTCTATGTTGAGATGAATCTGCTGAACTGCATGTCACTAAAGCATGCCATCTACTTGCAAGTGATGTAATAGCTTGAGCTCTATGGGAAATTTTTGTGGCTGCATGCAAGCAAAGAATAATCCCAACGACCTGAACAATAGTGGACACCTGAAAAGTTGAAAGAGAAAATATGCAATGAAAATTAAAGCTTGAATGTATGTAGCAGCTAAATTCTAATAGAAAGCATACAACAAAATGGGAGAAAATGGTAGGGATCCAATGTGAACTCAGCAACCACAGATGCCAGTTAACTTATAAAATTTTAATGTGTGAAAAATGCTAAAAACTTACTGCAAAATCACCACCATTTATGAAAGTAATTGCTCCACTATATCCCGTGGTCTGCAGTAGGGTCAGAAATTGGCTTGCTGTGACAACCAAGAACTCTAGAAGAAGATAGATTCGGAATCTATGGCTTATCTTAGAGAGATAATACCGCAGACGAATGTGCTCCTCAATATATACAAAGACATCAGATTCTCTTTCCAAAAGCTTCCCATAATCATTAAAGTGGATAACTTGCAGATTACAGACCAAGTGAAACAATACGCTCGCTGATAGAGAGATCAAACTCACATAAGTCCAAGATAAAATGGAAGCCAATAAAATAGCTACTGATAGCCACCACAACTCATGGGGTACATATGAAATGCGGATGATTTCCCGTACAGTCTTCAGGATGATACATGGTAGTGCCCAAAAAATGAGCAACCTTAAAGAATCCTATGAAAATAAATTAATCAAACAAATAATCTTAGTACAACATAATTTAGAATCCAATGACAACTACATATTGAAGCACTGGCAAGTACTTGTAAAAGATTGATTTGATAAAAGCATTTCTTATTCAGTGTAGTGAATTTAGAGGACTAGAGAAGGAAAGGAAAGTACTTAAAAAGGTATGACATTAGTATAGAATTAATAACTAGAGATGAGCTCATGTGCTATGCTCTTCTCTTGAAGATTTGATTGGAAAGGAAGACCTGGTGATTTTGATAAGCACATTATGTTCATACCATAAATGTCACCGCCTTTTATATGGTCTTATCAAAATTGGGAACAGACAAAAAGAAAATCTTGAATTAGTATGCCAACTTATTAGTATGAACCACAATTTAGGATCACAAAGATCCATCCAATCAAACAAATTCACTAAATCTTAACTGGGGTTGATCGTGGGATACCAAAACTACATGGATAATCAAACTGGATTCCATATTCGTAAATTTAAAGCACAAGTTTTACTTAACATCCATATCATATACTTAACACACTTTCACTGTTTCTTAAAGTAAATGTAAAAAATACCAACATAGCAAAGCATATCAGACAACCAAAAGCAACGCAACTAATAATCCAAAGAATATAAGAAATGCTCACCCAAATCTGTTTAACATAATCGTCATGAAGCTGTGCCATTTTGCCATTAAACCTGTCAACGAAGAGGAACCTCCTGATCCCATACTTGCGGAGACTGTGTGAAAGGCAGAGCAAAGAAACAGCAGCGAGGCAAGCCTGTGAGGCAACGATGTCTAGCTCGAAATTCTTAATCTGATACAACTCACAGTCAGAGCATTTTGATTGCTCCAACGCCACAACTGGGAGTACCACACCGATAAGCAAGAAGGCAATCCAAGACAGAGCTATGCTCAACCAAGAAGACTGGTTGAAACCAAGTAAAGTGAGAAAAGTTTCCAACTTTTTCAGTGTTTGGTCCAACTGGGTCTCTTCGTTTTGTTCTTGTTGTGGTACTTGGTGATTGTGGTTATTGTTTTGAATTGGAACAAGAAGTGGGGTCTGAGTAGGAGACTCCTCTGCGTTTATTTGAATATCAGCCATGAGTTTATTGCTTTATTTGAGATTGGTCTAATGAAACTAAAACTGGTCGTTTTGGGAGAGAAATGGTGGAGACCAGTTGATATTTTTGGAGGTAGTGTGTGGATTCGAAAGTATTTAAGGATCAAACATGCTGATCTGTCAGTCACTTTTTTGTTCCTTCTAGCCTGTCTTTGAGTAGGTAAAGCAAATCTCTCAGATCAAGCAAACAAAATATGATAATGTGTGTGTAGCAACTTATTGGAATAGTTTGAACTTAACATTTTGGGTGAATCATAGCCGTCGGATCATGGATGATTATAAATTTATAATCTTTTTCTTTTTCTATCATTGACAGCCTGAATTGTGTAGCGATAAGCTTAGTGTGCTTCTATGAGATTACTTCTAGGAGGGTTTCCTTACTTTTAAAAAGTTACTCATTTGAATGAGTGGTAATGTAGGATAAATTACGCTATTTATAATTTTATATGGAGTAGGACATAACCTTGATAAATTTTTTTAGGTGTTTTTCCTTTTCATATAATTGCTTAGGTGATGATAAAAGCACAAAAAGATAATTACTATCTTTCTCAAAGGTCTATTAAGTTACTAACTATTTTAAATCACGAGAGTTATAGATTCTTGAAGATTTAAACTCACAAATTGTTTCTTAAAAAAGAAAAGAAAAACTCACATATTGAAATTATTGATTGTTAATATTTATGTCGTTTGGTATATATAGAAATTGAATTTTTATCATATTATAGAAAATACTATATCTAAAAATATAAATTTTAAAACCCCTTTTCCTCTCTCTTGTCTTGTGTGCATTTGTTTCTAAAAAAAAAGGGGGTTTAAAATAGCATTTCACGAATTATTTTAGTCACTAAATAATTAATAATTTGACGACTATAGATAATTTTTAGAAGATAAAAATACCCTTAGACATTACTCAACATCTTATTTGAGTGAAAAAAAAAAAGTTTTTTTGTATTAGAATAAACTCTATAAAGTTAGTTTTTTAAATAAAAAAAAAAAGAAAAAGTGAAAAATTTAATTTAAATATCCCATTAGTAATCACTTTGAGAACACTCAGATGGTTTATTTAATGGACTTGAACGATATGCTGTAAATCAGTAAATATAGAGGTCTCAAATTCCATATACCACACTATTAATCTATGAGGTAGGCAAAAAATGGAAGTCTTACAACAAATTGGGACATCGCTTATATATGTGTTTGTGTATGTACACACACATATATATCACATTAATAATTCTCACATATACAAGATTTGTAGTAATTGATATTTCCTAACTAAAATGTGGGAGTTAGGATTCTCGTGTTTCATGGGAATTGAGATATTCATGGAAATTGTAATTCTCAAAAATTTAGAACTATCAAATTTTCATGAATTCTCAAAATATAACAATTCCCATCCCAAATTCTTGTGTAACGAATTTGTTTTAAAGGATAGTTAGATTCAACTATGTTGTTAAATTGGCCAAGTAGGTACATAGTTGAATTTAATTGTTAAGAACCCTGAGCACTAGTGGAGGGAGGGGGCGGGGGGCCATAACCCTTTGGCTTTAAAAATTTCATCTTCCCACCAGTCATTTTTCTATATATATATATATATATATATATATATATATATATATAATTTATTGATTGGCCTCCCTGAATAAAAACTGTAAACAACGCCTTTGAATGTAAGGTACACTAAGTTTTTCCTTTTATTCAGTTGATTTATGTGTGTGCGTGTATATATATATATATATATAATTTTTAAAGGATACTTAGATTCAACTATGTAGTTGTATTAATCAATGAGGTATACAGTTAAATTTAATAGAGAAATGTAAGCACTAATGGAGGGAGTGGGCGGAGACCCCTAGTCCCCTAACTTTCCCTTCTCTCTTATAATTTTTTCTATAGATACACACACACTTTATTGATTGGCTCTCTTTAATTAAGAAGTCTAACTTGGCCATTCAACATAAGGTATACTATGTTTTGCTTTTTATTCCGCCAATTGATTATATATACTAGCCTTTGAACACACTTCTTCTTCTTCTTCTTCTTCTTTTTTTTTTTTTTTGGGTGATTGAAATAATGTTCATATCAATTTTCTAGCCAAAAAAAAAAACCGTATCTCTACTTTTTTATTTCTCTTTCACCTTTTTCTTTTGGATAAAGTTTAGTTACAAAATTGGTTGTAGCCTTAGGCTACAAACTCACTTAATAATATAAATATTACTGCATATTTTGAAAATCTAACGGTTGAATTATATGTTCTTTATACTCTTAATGCACATGTCAATTTTTGTATCAATTGGATATCATTTACTATATAATCTATAATCTTATATTTTATGCATACTTTTATATTACAAAAACTTGCAATTTAAAAATTTATTGATGACATAGCTATTGATCTTTAATTTTTTTGAAATTTTGCAAACATGGAGAATATAAGAAGAAGATGCAATCCAATGGTGGATTTGTCAAAATTTATCTCCAATAAAAAGATATTGAGTAAGTTTGTAGTCTAAGATTACAATTAATTTTGTAACTAAACTTTGTTCTTTTCTTTTTTGTACGTGTTCAACTCTATCAAAAATAAACCCAAGTTGATATAATCTATAAAAAAAAAAAAAAAGAGTTAGAAAGTGTAAGGAGAAGTGGGGCCTAATTTTATGGGATATGGAGAAACGAGGTGGAAAAAAAAACTCTTTTTTATTTATTTTAAAATAACTAAACTTTAGGAGTTTTATTTAGACTCCACATCTATGAGTCCATGCCTCCCTGGCTTAAATAGAGGCCACAACTTAGAGTTCATGGCCTAAATGATTTGGAAGCTCCTTAAATCTATACTATTTATAACAAGATTCTTCTATTTGAACTGGACTTTTATGTGGTTCAGAAATACCCTTGGGCCTTACGTTTGATAGAGACAAAACTTGGGGACAACTTGGTAATATATCTCCAACTCCACTTAAAATGCTTACTAAATAGGACACTTTCCTACTAATCTATGTTTTTAAAACAAACTTATTCAAAAAAAAAAAAAAAAAAAAAAAAAAAAAAAAAAACTCTTCTCAATCCATTTTGTATATTTCCTTCAAATCTAAATTTCAACTTTTTTTTTTTATTACTTTATCAAGACTCACTAGTTTCTTTTATTTAATTTTTGGGATGTGTCATAATCTAAAAATTGAGATGAATGAAAAATTATAGCACTAGACAAAAAAGAAAAAGAAAATGTATTATCGCACACGCAAAGCCCATGTAATGAGACTAGTAATAGTATAGATAATTTTGTAAGGCTATTTTTTTTATGGACAAAATTTAGGTACAATACTTAAGTACTGTTATTTAAGTTCTCATCTTAAGATTTTGCCATGTAGCTTTTTCTCGTAGGATGAAAAAATAATTTTTAGTTAAGTCACGACATGGCAAAATTTTAAAAGAGGAATATAAGGAGCAGCATTTAAAGTAATGTACATAAATTTTGTCTTTAAGATATATATATATATATATATATATATATATCTAACTTGTTTTTAAATAATAAATACCAATCAATCAAAATGTAAAACAGAAGTTTTTCCAAATGAACAAAAAAAAAAAAAACAAAAAACATCATACAAGATGTTTTTTAAGGTCGGCCGTTCGATATGTACAGAACATGGGTATGTCTCTCGCGTAGTAGCAGGTGATCATACTTGTTTTTGACCTCTGACCTCGGAATCCTCGACGTGGGACCTGGGATTTGGGATACATTTTTCGGTTTGAAGCGTTTGAGGGAATATAAAACTGAGAAACCGTATAAAAAAAAACCTGAGAAACAAACAAATAAACAAACAAATATTACCTACGCAAAATGCTAAATTGTTCATGTGGGATACAACATGTTAGCTGTGATTCACTGATGTCGATACTTAACACTTGACACTTGTCACTGACCCTCTACTTTATTTTGAATACTTTGGCTGTAAATTTAGATTAAAACCAATAATAATTTATCATTTAAAATTTGTTGTGAAAATATTATAGACATAATATTTTTTTTATTTTGTAATTATCCTAATAGTTTATTTGTATGGTTAAGCTTTCTAATAATCATCCCTAAGTTGCTCAATTACCTCTCAACTATAAAGTATCTTATCTTCTGGTCGGTACATATCGCGAGGATGAAATTTTATATTCTTGCAAGTTGCAAATGAACGTGAATGTACATTGATCAAGAATTCAAGATTGAGCTTTTTGTCGCAAATTGAAAAGTAAATTTAAATATAAAAAAATAGAAAAATCATATTTTAAAGTGATATTTAAATATAAAAAACTTATTTATAATTATTATTTTAGATCTAAAACTATATTAAACAGTCACCCTGCTGCAATTCAACATCGTTGGTTAGAAAGTTATGGCATTTACTGATAAAATAAAGATTAGAGTTTAATTATGGAGAGGGTTGAGAATGGAGTGATTGGATTATTGGATGATTTGACTTACTGAAGAGGACAAGAATTAGATGTGATTTAGCAAAAGACAAGCTTGGGTTGAATTTGTTTAAGAAGACGTGGCCTGTGAAAGAGATTCAGATGCTGATGCTTTGTGACAGTGCCCAGTAGCTTGACAAGTGGAAGCGGTGATGAGAAAACTAAAAAAAATAAAAGAAATGATATGTCTATGAAATTTTTACAACAAATTCTAAGCAGTTATTACTGATTGGGACAAAAAAGTAATTTTAGTGTTCAGTTCAAATTTGAACCAATAACAACTAATTACCTATGATTTATTGTGAAAATATTATATAAATATTGTAGACATAATATTGCT
Organism: Quercus variabilis; assembly: GCA_030445155.1. NCBI lineage: Eukaryota > Viridiplantae > Streptophyta > Magnoliopsida > Fagales > Fagaceae > Quercus > Quercus variabilis. Next base: position 54,223,366 of record CP129447.1, on the reverse strand, counting down.
TAAAAAAAAAATAAAGGATAAATTAAATGGTTTGTTGGCTTGCATAATTTTTTTTTCAAAAGAAGTCTCACGGGGATTGGAGAACTTTACGGACTTTGGGGGTTGCATTGAAGTTTGACTTCGTAACCATTCGATAGATTTCCAAGTCTTGTAACAAGGTGCGGTGTAGACGGTTTTTGAGTTGGGGGAGAGGGGTTTACTCCGCACCTACGAGGTGTTGTCAGCTCATGCTTGATTGCACATCAGTTGTGAAATGGGTGGGAATGATGTACAAAAGTTGCAGTGTTGTTAGTTTGATTAATTCTTCCATTTTCTTAGGAACCAAACACAATTTTGTCAACACCCCTAAACCAGATCATACAATTTAAAAAGCAAATATTCCCAAAAAACTATAAAAGAAGAAAAACAAATTTACAATCGTTCTCTATAAAGTATCCCATTTCAAATCACAATACATAAACTTGGTAGAAAACATTACAATTTGCAAGGAGGAGCATCATTAGTCAAAACTTGTTGGGTTTGGAGTTAAATATGTATGTGATCATCGTTTTGAGTTTGTGTTAAATGGCATGTTATACTTTTGTCTAATCCTTTGTCTACTATATTTTACAAAATTAATAGGGCTTGAATCATTGCTATATTTCTTTTAATGAGAAAGTCTATAGACGCAAAAAATTCGACACATGCTAATATAACAAATTGTTAGTAATAGGTAAAAAAATGATGTTAGTAGTGGGCTTAGATGGAAACTAGTACAAGCTTGCCAACTCATCTATTGTAAAAATGTTGTCACGTTTTTGTGTATGTAGCATTGCTCTTCTTCCAATACATGAGCAAGTGTCAACAATGGCCTTGATCTGATCAACCTACTATTACAACAAAAGTGGACTATGGTGACGAAACAACATTAGTCACCTAAGTCTAGTCAACGAATGTCCTGGTGACGAAATTTTTTGTCACCAATAGGTTTAAATTTTCTTAATAAAAAATATGATAAGTGACGGAATTTTTTCATCACCTAATATTTTCATCACTAAACATTATATTCAAAGATAAAATATATTTGTCACCAATGATTTTTAATTTGTAATTTTTTTTATTTGACCATAAAAGGTGACGAAATATTTCGTCATTGATTGTATTTTTTTTTTTTTTTTAATTTTCAATTTCAATACATTAGTTTTCAGCTTATAGTCAGCTATTGGAGACAAAAAATTTTGTCACTATTTTTTAATTTTTTATTAATGTTCTTTACATTTGCTTGCCATTACATTAACCTCTTCATTTCCAACCACATCCATAAACAAATCATCCATATAATCTAAAAAGGAAATAAAGAACCATTATACTATTAAAACCATTGAAGTAAGTTGTTCACAAAGTAATTACAACAATATATAGATAAATGATGTCTTCCATACATTAGAAAATGAAATTGAGTTCAAGTAGCGCCACAAAAAATGTCTCTTTGCCACCAATCTCATATCTGCACAAGTATAAAGAAAAATACATTGATACCATATCTACTGAAAGAAACAACTACTAGTATATCTAATCACAAGATTGCCCAAAGTTTAGCTAAATTTGATACATTGATATTACTAACATGGATCTAGTTTAAAAACAAAGTTTGATAGAAGCACATCTTATGCCTTTTGATACTTAGATCATTAACATAACATACCAAAAATGTCAAGATTACAACATGATAAACTTGAACATCATCACCACATGATTATTATGGGCAAGGGAATGATCAAGATAGTGGAACTGGACTTCTATTTGCAATTCAAAGAGAATGCTTTGCAAGGCAGCAAAGCTTATTAAAACATTGTTGAGAAGGCTCATTTTGATTCAAAATGACTCAAGAACCAATAATTATAGTAAGGAAAGAAAAGGGAGGGAATTTACTACAAGCAATGTACTTTTGGTCCCCTTAAGAACTACAAGTTAACTTATAAAGAATTTGAAAATTTTAATAACAAGTGAGAGGAAGCTTTTGTGTGTGTGTGTGTGTGTGTGTGTTAAATAAGCAATTCTAGTATATCAATAGAGAAACCCAAATCACATAACAAAATGAAACAAGAACTAACTGCACTACACAAACAAGACCCAAACAACTAGAATCAAATAGAGATAGGGACAAAGAAATATAGTACCTCAACAGTCCAAATAAGGAAATCAAGAGGCTCAAAGCAATGGAAATGGGCTGAAGGTTGAACTCATACATAAAGAAACATAAATATGTAGGTTTAGGTTGTTCCTAAGTTTGATTCTTTCTAACGGGTGTCCAAATCTTCCAAATCACAATCCTAACTAATTCTAACAAATAAAACTTAAACACCCAGCAAAGAAAATCTCAACACCAATCTTCCAAAACCCTATTTCCATAGTATTCCACACCGAAATCTCTACCATACATCACTAACAAAACATATATATATATATATATATATATATATATATATATCCATACCAATACAAAACTACCACCACAAATACAAAAAATACAACTGTTTTTTTCAAGACTTAGCACAATTGACACTTCTAATATCAACTTAAATCACCTTATAACACATGCAATCCACCCACTTACTCCAACTCAACAATCCATCATAACTCAAGTCTCATCAATTTCATTATACAATTTTACAAATATTTAAGTATAGAATACTTACTATACTCAAGTCGAGTGTACTAACTTTCTCTTTAGTCCACTTGTCATCTTCTTAGTGCTCCAGTACATTATTTTTCCTTCTAATACACCACAAATAATAACGATGAAAAAAATATGGTGCAACCATGAAATTCTCACCATCAAATATTGATCGTTATATATGACTTTAGTTATCAATTTTGACCACTCCTACAAACAACTTTAATTTACTTCAACAACTCATGTTAGCCAATAACACATGATATCACTATGTAACTATGCTTTGAGCATTTTGCTTCTTGATCCCTAACTTAGAATATATTCATTTTAGCTTTAGAATAATTTTCAATACCCGTAGTTTGAGATTCATTGAACTTTGATGATAACAATATTATTGCGCTAGGATAATGTAACTTAAGCAACATCAAGATGTATAAAAGTAGTTGTTGAGTGAAAGGACGTGTAGTAGCTGTCACGTCTTGAACCAAATGGGTCCAAAGCATGAGAAAAAGAACCATTAAGAGAAATTGGAGGGGCGGAGCCACATGCATTTTAGGGAGACCTTGGCCCCTCCAAAATTTTTATTTTTTTTGACAATATAGGTGTATTTTATAAAATATTTAAAGGTTATATGAAAAAAATGGAGTCCCCCCCCCCCCCCCCCAAAAAAAAAAGCATTGGTCAACTAATCAAGTAATCATTCAAAAAAAAAAAGGGAGAGTTTATAATTGATATACAATTGCAATAGAATGAAATAATTAGATAGTAAGTTTTGTGTGTACAAAGTGAAACCCCTAATTTTTAGCTCAATTTCAAATCCTATTGTATGGCACCGTGGTGCTCAAATCCATTTGGGCCTTAAGTTGACACAACAGCACGGCCCATGGCCCCAATCTCTTTATACTCAAGACCCCAGTCTAAACCCACACGAATTGCAGGCCTAAGTTTCATCACTTGATCTTTGCTCAGCGAACCATTATCGAACAATAAAGGAAGAATAACGTCTAAACGCACCATCATTAGCATACCCGGCAGTGCCTAGGGAAGCACCGCTGCCGGGCATGCCTGCTGGAGTAGGAACCAAGTTCCAAGGCCACTTTCATCACATTCCACTCCCACCTAACCATCCACTTGCAGCTGATGATATTGGACCTCCAATTGCACTAACTGTGACAATAATCATGATCCCTCCACTAATTTAGAACTATAAATATGAGAAGTTAGAAGAGGAGAGGGGGCTGGAAAAAAGAAGGGAAAACACATGGGAAGGGAGAGATAACTTCATTGAGTCTCTGTGCCGAGAACAACCTAAAGTAGGAAATCCAAAACCCACTTTACAAGTAAGTTGTGAGCCCAAGGGAGGTTTGGCCCAATAGCCTCACCATTGGCGCGCACACTATTAATGCGTTCAAATCATTCAACATTGATAATATATGCAATTTGGTTGAAATTTTCTATTCTCAAGAATTTGTCAATCAATAAAAAAAGTCATATGAGACTTTAATTATAACATTATGATTTTGATTTGTCAAACATGGATGAAGTTTTGCAAAACAATTGTATATTAAAAAGGAAATTATGAATAATTTTGTTATAAAAATAATAATTGATGAAGTTTATTACGTGAAGTATTATTGTTGAGCATGACTTTGATGGAAGGTACTATATTCAAAAAAAATTTTTGGTTCTATATATTTGTATGTTGTATACCCAATTATACAATGTTTGTATACTTACTAGAGTTTAAGAAGATTATAAGTTGTTCTTATAAAGAAGATCTTGTATCTAGGTGTGTATATATACATATTAAAGTTGATAATTTTGTGTATATGTATATAACTTACTTTAGAATAAGAAAATTAATATTTATATTTTCATGCACACAAATATATTATGTGGATTTTTTTAGGGTAGTGTCTATTTGTAATTTGAGTTTATTTTGACACAATAGTTTGCTCCCTCCACACCCCCCCCCCCCCCCCCCCCCCAACTCAAAATTCTTGGCTCCGCCACTGCATTCCTCATGATAGATATAAATAAACAAATTGAACCCTTCAAAATATAAGTCAGAGCTCTACAATATATTTACAACAATATGAACAACAAATCACGTCTCTAAATATAAATAAAATTCCAAAACTCCAAATGAATCAACACAAAATCGCGATCCTTCCTAGGATACACAATCTCAACCATAAAATCTAGGCCTACCACTCCCAAGGCTAACAAACCTCAAGAGCCCAACCTCCAGTAGAATTAGTTATGGCCTTGATAAATTTAGTAAAAGGAGTCACCAACTATTTATAACACAAATCTCCCAATTTAGCATAGTACTTCAATCACCACCAATAAACAAAGTTCCATGTCCAACGTACACAGACTAAAACATTTTAATTCTCTATGCAAGCAAAAGTGCATATATAAGCATTACATAAAATACATCACTTCAAAATAGAGGTATATCTCATGAGGGGTACTAAATGATTAAACCAAACCGTAATTAAAATCAACTTAAGTAAAACACATGTCAAGGAAAACATGTGAATTTACAAGCTAATCTGTTCAACAAAGGTTTGAAGTGAATTCAACAAAACCTTAACGTTTTCGTTGTACTTTCAAATTCAATGCATTGCAAGCTAGCCATTTTGCAAAATTGGTTTGGTCCATGAAATGTTATTTGATTAATTCAAAAATTTAAGGGAACATAACCCTACATGTATACAAGGTACCACAAAAAATTAAGTCTAAATGATTTTTTTTTTTTATATATAATTTATTAAAAATCACGTATTGCAACTGACTCAAATCTATCCCTGGCAAATTTAGGATCCCAAAAAAAAATTGTTATATTTTTAATACTAGACAAAATTCTTTGGGACTTGATTACATTAAAACCACATGTGTCAAAGCATATTAAAAACAAGGGATGAAGCCCATAATCTCATATAAACAATCACCACAACCAAAAAATAAAGAAACCAAAACTCATAACTCATAACTCATAGAGACACTTGATATACAAAAAGCACATGTTCAGATTACTTGCACAAATTTATAGTTAACATTATACTCACACCCACATATGCCAAAGTCATTTCAAAATATAAGGAAACCCTCTTTCAAAAATTAGCCCTAATCTCCCATATTAATAAAAAAAACCCACATGATTTCTCAAGAAACTCAATTTACATAGTTGCCAAAAAATACATCCATTTCACCACATTAAATTAGAAATCTCCAATCAAGTCTTAAATGTCCCAAAAAACACAATAAACAACCCCTAAAACAAAACCCACAATTTAAAAGAGCAATCTGTGAAAATAAGACAAAAACCTGAAGATATTAAAAGGTGGGTCATAGAGATTTTACCTTAAATAAGATGAGATATGAGAGCTTAAGAGGTTCTTATGGAGTTTTTCAGGTAAAACTCATCGGAAAAATAATTGTGAAGGTGGGGTGATGCACCGATGGGAGAGTGTGAGAGAAGGAGATGAGTGTTTTTGTGCTTGTATGAAAAGGAAAGAAAAGAGAAGAGAAAGAGAGGTGACGAAAATAGGTTTCTTCACTCAATGTGCTCCCAGTAGCAATCTATGGTGATGAAATTAGATTTTGTCACTAAATGTGTTTATTTTAAATGTTTAGCGTCAACAAATTTTGTCTTTTGTGCTTAACATTTTGGATTGGCATCTTACGTTTTTGGGATTTATAAGTGACGAAAAAGCATTTGGTCACCAATGATTATTTTATTTTATTTTATTTATCTTGGGTGACAAAATTAGTGTTTTGTTAATATTTGGTGACGAATGTTTTCGTCTCCCTAGATCCCACCTTGTGTGACGAAATATTTCATCATTGTAGACATCTGCGCCTACAAATTACTTTGGGGCTAGTTTTTTCCATGGCCTATAGTGACAGAAGGAAGTTTTGTCACCAATTGTAACATCTTAATTGATGAAAATATGATTTCGTCACCATTTTTATGTATTTTTTAATATTTGGTGATGAATTTTTTATTTCCTCACTAAATGTTGCTATTTGGTGACTAAATTGTTTTTCCTCACTAGATTTCATCACCATAGGCCAAGTTTGTTGTAGTTCGTGCGTTGTAAACAAGCTTAATTTTGTTGAGTATTGGATGTTCAAGTTTGGCTTGAGTTTGAGCCAAGCCTACGAATTGTGTTTGAGCTTGAACTTGTTAGAAAGTCTAAAAGTTTAAGCTCGCCTTAGCTTGATTCATTAATCGAACCAAGCTTAAGCTCAGTATCGAGCTCAAACTTAAGTTAAATATTGAGCCCTCGGGATCAAGTTCCAATATGATTCATTATAAAACTCTCACATTAAGTATATTATCAAGCTCAAACCCAAGCTAAATATTAAGCCCTTGAGATCAAGTTCCAATACAAGTTCATTATGAAACTCATATTAAGTATATTATCAAGCACTTTTGGTTTGGATGAGTGCTCCTCCGACACCCAATTAATTAAAGGCTTAGTACAATACTTATTAGATAATTGTTCAAGCTCATATTAATCTTATTATGAAACCCATAAACCTACCTAAACTCAAATTGTTTTTTTATCGAGCCCCATTGTACATGAGTTTTTTCATGAATAATTTTTTTTATTATTTTTTTTTTAATTTTTTTTTTATCTCTCTCGAGCTTGGCTCATTTATTAAACAAGCTTATTAACGCTTAAGCTTAGCTTATTTTATAAACAAACAAATGTGAACAAGTTTTTTATTGAACTGAGTCTGAGCTATTTATGTATGGTTTGGTTCATTTACAACCTTGTGAACCACAACTTATTTATTTATTTTTACTCTCTTTGGATTTGGCTCGTCTCGTGTACAAGAGTTTATATAAGTATATTTATAACATTTTCATGAACACATTATTTATGTTTGAGCTTAATTTGTTTAATAGCCATGTGATTTTGTCTAAACTTTAGCTTAAAATTGCCTCGTTTTCTAAATAAATGAACATAAATAAACTTTTCTCAAATTGGCCTCTTTGTTTATAAATTGTTGATTCTTGTATAGTCCTAATTATAAAGTCCCATGTGAAGTATCTCAAAGTCTTTGAAAAAGCTCCATGTGAAGGGAAGGTTTGGTCCAATGCTCTTATGGAGCTCTAGTGCATAAGAGCAGTGGACCCAAGCCACCCCATGCAACATTGCAAAGTATCACAAAGTCTTTAGATCAATTTTATGCTAAAATGTCACTGTTATTTTTCACAATCGGAATTATTGTCATTGTACTTATCGCTAATATAGGGATTTCATGGAAATAAAAGAGGGATCCTTACATGGAAATGATATTGGGCTATTGCAGTGTGCTAACGTAACGGGTCCACACGATTATGTTATTTGTGAGTCTGTGATAAACTAGAATGGGATTGTTCTTGTCATGACTCCATTGGGCCAGGACATTGAAATGGACAAGGCCGACAGAAGGAGATTGCAAAACTGCTCTATAGGCCTTGTGGACCAATGTGACAAAGTTGTACAAAAGTGGAACATTAGATCCCTTTTTTTTTTTTTTTTTTTTAACTGTAGATTTGTTAAAATTAATATCCAATAAAACAAGCCTAATTTAAACACCACCTTAAATAAGGAATGTCATCTGGTTTATAATTTCCTTTTTTTCTTTTTAGTTTTTATGTATATATTTTTAAAATGTCAACCTTTTATTTATTATTTTATAATTTAACACACATTCAGTAAAAAAAAAAAAAAAGGTTCTTCTCACTATTTCAAGTCACATTTTGAAACCAAATATCAAGACTTTAGTTTCAAAATGTAATGTTTGTAAATTTGTGTGTAATATGCAGTGTGGTGGCTTCAGGAATTTTTTTTCAGGATGTTCCTTATAGAACATAAATTATACAATTTAATAAAAAGAGAAATTCACATATTTACAACAACAACAATAAAAAAACACGCAAATATATAAAGTTTACAATTGACTTCTACGAGTTTTCATATTTTGAAATCGGTGCAAAATAGTTTCATTATCAATATTACAAAGTTACATCTTTTTCAATGTACACAATCAAACAATCATTTAAAACAAATTATAGAGCAAAATTTAATTTTATTAATATAAAAAAAATTTGAGAGTGTTCTCAAATTTTTTTTGAAGGATAGACAAATAAAATTTTTTAAATTATTATATATAAAAAAAAAAAAATTTCAGGTCAAGGTGGTCCTGTGACCAGGACCACCCTGGACCTAAAGTGACACCACCCCTGTTAATAAGTCATTAGTAGTAGTTCAGTACATGAAATTATTGATATAAAAAAAAATTGAGGGTGTCCCCAAATTTTTTTTAAAGGATAGACAAATAAATTTTTTAAAATTATTATATATATAAAAAAAAAATTCAGGTCACCCTAAACCTAATGTGACCGAGACTACCCTAGACCTACGGTGGCGTTAATAAGTGATTAGTAGTGTTTCAGTACATGAAAAAGACGTTGCATGACATGTTAGTCATGTGACCTCTCAGTCCTCACTTCCCTTCCGTTCTCACTTTTCATTCCTATAGATTTGCCCATTCTGTGCATCCAACCCATCCCAAAAATGGCGAACCACCACAACTCCACAATCGACCCGAACAGCGGCTTCTGCTCACAAACCAAAATCTACCACAGTCTCAGACCAATCACTCCTCTTCCTCCACTCACCACACCACTCTCCATCACCGACTACCTCTTCCCTCACCTCAACTCCTCTCCGCCTCCAACCGCCGCCGCCGCCTCAGCAGCTCTCATCGACGCCACTACTCGCCGCCGCATTTCCTTCTCCGACTTCGCTCGCCGAATCCAATCCCTGACTTCCTCCCTCCAAAACCGCCTCCACCTCTCCAAGGGCGACACGGCCTTCATTCTCTCCCCCAACTCTCTCCACTTTCCAATCCTCCACTTCTCTCTCCTCTCCGTAGGCGTCGTCGTTTCGCCTTCCAACCCGGCCAGCACCAAACCCGAGATTTCCCGCCAAATCCACCTCAGCAAACCCGTCATCGCGTTCGCCACTTCAGAAACCGCAGCCAAAATCCCCTCCCTCCCGTACGGCACTGTCTTGCTCGACTCGCCGGAGTTCGAGTCCTTGATGACGCGTCCGACGACCGGAGATAATAATAATAATAAACAACAACGAGTTACCGTGAACCAGTCCGACACGGCGACGATTCTGTACTCCTCCGGTACGACCGGGCGAGTCAAGGGCGTCGAGTTGACTCACCGGAACTGGATATCCGTGGTGGCCGGAGTTTTCGCGTCGCGTGAGCTTCGATCTTCGCCGGCGGTGGCTCTGTGTACGGTTCCGTTCTTCCACGTGTACGGAATGGGGTTGTTCATGAGAGAATTGGCGATGGGTCACAGTGTGGCGGTGTGTACGGGGCCCAGGTTTGATCTGACGGCTGTGATGAGAGCGATCGAGGAGTTTAGAGTTACGCACGTGGCATTGGCCCCACCTGTTGCTGTGGCTATGACTAAGGGGAATTTGATGGACGGCTATGATTTGAGATCTCTTGAAGTCGTGGCTTGTGGCGGCGCTCCTCTACAGCGCAGCGTCCTTGTTAAGTTCAAGGAACGGTTTCCTAATTTGCAATTGGCGCAGGTTAGCTGACAAATATAGTATGGTACCCAATAGGGATTTTGAGTGGCAAATTTGTATTTATGTTTTACTTTATTTAGGTCATTGTTGATTTGGTCAAATTTAAATTATTTATTTAATGAGAAATAATTTAAAAAATTTCAAGGATTTCAATCAAAAGAGTGTGGACTATGTTATATAGTTCTACAGCAAAAGCCAAAAAGAAGACAACGAAAGGACAACGACCAAAATTGCACTGTAGTTACAATTTTTTTTTTTTTTTTTTTTTCGGTCTTCCCTTTGTAATTTTTTTTCCTTTTTACATATATTGTTATATTGACACAAAAAATTTTACAATATTTTTACAATTATTGAGGTATCAATTTCTTATAAATCAAAATAAAATAATAAAATATGAAACTGTGATCAACCACAATTGAAAATAAATGTTTAATAAAAATATTTTACACTTGTTAGGTAAATGTGTAAAAAATACTGTACGGTTTAGTTTGTTCAATATGTAATTTTTGTTTTGTTTTGTTTTTTTTTTTTTTTTTTTTAAATCATCCATTTGTGCTCTTTTTTTCTTATATAAAAGCACGAATGTGCGTACAGTATTTTTGAATTGTACATCTAGTATTTTTGCGTTGTACATTTACAATGCCATTTTGTTGAGCCACCTTGTCTTTTTTTTTTTTTTTGGGTCTTTTGTTAGTAATTTTTTTTTCTTTTATATATATTGTTATACTGACACAACAAATTTCACAATATTTTTACAATTATTGAGGTGTTAATTTCTTACAAGTCAAAATAAAATAATAAAATATAAAACTGTGACCAACTACAGCTGAAAATAAATATTTTGTGAAAATGTTGTGACACTTTTTAGATGAATGTGTAAATTAGTTTATTCCATATATACTTTTTTTTTTTTTCAATCATCGATTTGTGCTCTTTTTTCTACTAAGTATATAAGAAGAGGTAATGCCTCTACAGTGCCCTCTATATATTTTGAAAATCAAATGATTCATATATTTGTTTTGTAATACAAATAAAATTTAGAATTGACCTTAATCACTACAGTACTTTTTTTCCACAGTAAGCACGTGCCTTACATATGCTGCCCTAACTAGTTTGTATAAAAGCATATAATAATGGTCCAGAATGGTAAAATCGTGGACTCTTGGTTTAACTGATTCACCTTACCATTGTGTACTTTTAGTGTGATGATCACTTCATAAGTATAAGTACTTGTGGGGTGTAGGAGACAATAACCGAGATTTAAATCTTGAGCTTCACACACGTATACACTTAAATTAAGTTAAAGTATAATTTTTATCTTGTATAAAAAAAAAAATGATTCGTCTTTATACTTATCTTAAAAGAACTAGAAAACAAAAGAAATAGTTAGTTTTTTATTATATTACTCTTGTTTATTTATATAAAGAAGTGTTATCTCAACTTTTTTTTGACTTTTTCACCCCTTACCCTATAAGCATTTTAAAAACCTGAATAATGCTTACTATTATCACATATTTTTATATATATTTTGTCACAATTGTCTTACATGGCAGACTGTAATTAGCTGTTTGTCATTATCATATGATCAGATTATTTTTTCTCCACCATTTTGTTTGTCATATAGGGCAATTGTGGCAAAGTGTGTGGTCCTAATATTATTGTAAGCCTCCCCTATAAATAAATCCATGGTGTGTTCAATTAAACATTAAGACTTTGGTGTTTATATCTCATCTCATACCATTGCAGTTTGTTCTTTTTATTTAAGTAGAAGTTTTTGTTCAAAGAGCTTTGTATCTCAATAACATAAATTGTTTCCTATATTAGGAGAACCATATTCTCCATTACCATCATTGTAACTTGTAAGTAATTTTTTTTATAAAAAAAAAAGAAAAAAAAAAGAGGAATTTCCCAAAAAAAAAAAAGTGATTTTATGATTATGACCGATGTATGGTAATGATAGGCCTACGGTTTGACTGAGGTAACGGGCCGAGTGTTCGGGACAGTGGGCCTGAAAGAATGCGGAGTAGTGGGTGCAACAGGGAAGCTTTTGTCAAATTCGGAAGCCAAGATTGTGGACCCTGACACTGGCATTGGTTTGCCTCCTATGATGCCTGGGGAGCTTTGGCTTAGAGGACCATCCGTTATGAAGGGTATTGTATTCTATGGAGCATTTTTATATGACTAGGCCTAGATGGGCCCTGATATAACCTTTCAAAACTCTGAAGCTTGTAGTTAAAAATTCCATTAATTCTTGTAATTGAAAGTGTAGGTTACGTTGGAGATGCAGCGGCAACTACTGAAATTCTTGGTTCAGATGGATGGTTAAGAACTGGAGATTTATGTTATTTTGACAATGAAGGTTTCCTGTTTTTCATGGAACGCATAAAGGAATTAATCAAATACAAAGGCTACCAGGTAAGTTTGCACTTACTTCAGTAATGCTACAACGACACAACTTTTTATGTATAACAAATTTCATAATTGCTGAGTTGGTCGACTATGAATGGTGAGTACTAGATAGTATACGGAACTGATATTTATGAATCCAACATTTTTTCTTCATAACTGTTTACTTTACGTAATTTTTTTGGTTGATATATTTTGCTTGAACAATCATGCTATGCATGCAGGTTGCCCCAGCAGAACTGGAGTACCTGCTTCATTCTCATCCAGAAGTTGCTGATGTAGCTGTTGCTCCGTATGTGACTTTGTTTCTATTACTCTATGAATTAGTTTATGTTGTCTGAATGCACTTATCTATTGCTAGAGTTTATGTTTAGCGAATAAACATACGTGAGCAATTACAAAAAAGTAATTGACAGGTATCCTGATGAGGAAGTAGGTCAATTACCAATGGCTTTTATTGTGAGACATAATGGTAGCATCATTGATGAACCACAAATCATGGATTTTGTTGCCAAACAGGTACAAATTTATTATCAAATATCGTTGTTTGATTTAAAAAAAAAAAAAAAAAAAAAAAAAAAAAAAAAAAAAAAAAAAAAAAAAAAAGTGGGATTCTTTTTGACTGATTTCATCTTCAAATCAATTTGTCTCCTCTTTCTCCTTTGGAAATCATGGCTGCAGGTTGCTCCCTACAAGAGAATACGGCGAGTGATGTTCGTTGACATGATACCAAAAAAAGCCCCGGGTAAGGTGTTGAGGAAGGAACTAATCAAACTTGCATTATCAAAAGCTACCGCGAAATTATAAATTTCAAAGGTGTTATTTTTTATGATTTTAATAGATATTCATATAATTTGTATACTCTACAACCAAAATTGGTCTTTGTTTCCTGTAAAGATAAGAATATTATTTTACTTATTGCCAGTTGAGACAATTACATAGTTTTACATTATTTGATTGTATGGAGTTAAGGACCACGATCATTATTATCATCATTACCATTAGCCATGCCTGTCAATTGAGCTGCATTGAGATAGTCTCGAACTCAACCCAAAAGAAAAGGTCCCCAAATAAACTCAACACATAATATTGGCTCAACCTCAGCCAGACCTGTAGTAATGCTCACATTTTTCAAACTAGGCTTAATCCAGATGAGCTTGGGTCAGATGCATTTATCAACATCAACTTTGACACTTTAACGCAGCAGTTGCTTCTCATTGTCTATAAAATCTTACGGTTCTCTTACTTATCATAGTTTGATATAGGCTAAACTACAATCACACCCCCCAGCCCGCCTTCCCCTCACACACCCCCCCCCCCCCCCCCCCCCCCCCCCCCCCCCCCCCCCCCACACAAAAAAACCCCAGCAATTATAAGATAATTGCTGCTTCCTATCGGGGAAGGAGGTACCAATTGAACTAAAGATCAATAAACTCTCATTTTTCTTTACTTATTGATGAACCACTGTAAATAAATGCATTATTTTTGTGCTGAAATTACTTATTGATTAACCAGTGTCAATAGATACATTGTTTTTGAGCTGAAATTGGCTAATGACACGAGAATGTCCGAAACCTTCACACTAGCTAAAGCCATCAGATAGAAATGCTATTGGGGATTCCCCGACCAGTTACTCCCGGACCTGATGTGGGAAGGAGCAGTTCATACGGAGGAATGCCTGCACCACTTCTATTTTTAAGATGATTGTTTTTATTTCTTTGGTGTATTATCTCCTCTATCTCCTCTAATCTAGCAGAGAATCTATCAAACAGTTTCAAAACTTCATGATCATTGATCCAATGGTTGTGTAGTGGATTCACCTGACCCAGGTACTCTTCATCTGGGGAGTGAGTTGACAGGGTGTCTTGAACTGCCATTATCTTGGTGGCTTGTAGTTGAGTTGGCAATGAAGACAGGAAAGTATGCTGCGGGTTCATAATAAACTTCTCGTAATCAGGGTCATTTTCTTGTGGAATGAGTCTTCTCATAAGGGTAGGACGGTTAGGCATATATCCTCCGAATGGGTACTGCCCAAAGTTTATAGCTGCATGCTGACCAGAAGCAATCCAAATCATTGTGGAAAGAATACCAGATAAGTCCTCCTTGGTATTGAGTTTAGGCCACCAGGGCTCATTCCTTTTGTCATAGTGACCTTTGTTCTTGATTTCATTCCACCAGGCTTGGAGTTCAAGATCAGATGTTACAGAATTTGGCTGAGAGTAGAAGTGTTCAACATATGATTCTACCCATTCTTGAATTGCAGACCATATTAGAAGGCCATCTGCAGCATAAGGGTAGTCTTCAATTACAAGTTTCACACCACAGGGCATTGAAGAATCCTCTACTGCCATGCCCCTGAAACAAAGACAAGCATTCATTAATTATATTGTTTACTCTACCAGAAGGCCAATAGTGAGCTGTGAGCCTATGGAAGAAAAGTTTGGAACCATGATAATATGTTCAGACTAAGCCGCCAGAGGTAGTGGGGATTTAAAGGCATCAAAGAATTTTTTAGAGTTTTAATGTGTGCATTAGATTTAGAACTATACCTCCGAATAAGATCTGCTGGCAATGCCTCCATGTCAAACCGCCACAGACTCTTGTAGGCTGCAGAGCTAAGCTCCATGGCATACTTTCCTGGACTGAAACTAGCCTCAATTATTCCCCCTCCATTTATTAAACTTTGCCGTGCGAGTGCGTTAATTTCTAATGTGTAGCGCATATGAGGGTGAAGCAGCTTGTAAATGGGGTGCATTGAGCTGAGCTGCCTATGAGTTGCGATTATATAAGGCTCCATGCAAGCATGAGTCTTCAACCTGTTCACAAATAATCAATAGATCAGCAATCTACATGTCTTTACTACCTTTATGAAGCATGCAACCAAAATCTGTGTCCATTCCCAATTTTCCTTAGGCCAACCCAGGTTTCTAGTTCTGATACTGTGGTCTCAAATCAGTTCCTCTCTAAGTTCCCACATAATCTGAATTTGGTGAAATTAATTTGATAGGATATAGCTTGAAACTTAGCAGATTTTTAATTACCAGTGATTCACTAGTTGATGGACGCCAGCATCATTTGAGCAAACATGAGCTTTGGCTAGCTTCCAAGTCCAATGTGTAGTAGCATAATGCCCATGAGTGTAAACAAGTTTATTTCGAAGCGATGAAGGTGTTGGAGGAAGTGAAAGCTCGATAGCTATAGGCCTTAGAAAACCAGTCTTGGTATAGAAAAAGATTGTCCTAGAAGCATAAGATTTCCTCCCAGGCAAGGCATTAATCTTCTTAATGAACGGCAAAAGCATGTCATGGTAATCGAGTATAAACAGTCTCTTGTCCTCAATAGCCTGTATTATCAATGTCAGAGACTCGTAAAAAAGTTTATCAATGTCAGAGACTCGTAAAAAAGTTTATCAAATGTCAGATAGGCACAGATTTATACATGGAAAGAAAATAAATGCTTCCATAGAAATTTTTTGGTCAAGTTGCAAATTACAACCACTAACTTTGGCATGTTTTCAATTCATTCATTTAAGGTTTTTTTTTTTTTTTTTTTTTTTTTTTTTTTTTTTTTTTTTTTTCAATCATTTAACTTTAATCTATTTTCAGTGTAGTCCTTCTGTCAACTTTTGTCCAATCTTCTAAATGGACATACGGACTACATCAGAAATAAATGGAAGTTTAAGGACTGAAATAAATAAATAAATGAAACGTAAAGGACCAAATGAAAATAAGACAAAATTAAGTGTAATTTTTAATTTAGTCAAAAATTGTATACTTCTGGATTTCTGCAATTGTAGTTGGTTCAGTCTTTCAAAAAGAAAAAAATTCTGCAAGTTAGAATTAGATACGCCCCCTGGTTGACAGTTTCATGTTTGTTTATAACACATTTGAAAAGAACCATAAATAGGATGTTGATAAAGTAATGCACTTTGCTAAATAGATAACAGAAGATGGCATGAATATCAAAATATATCTTTTTCTTCTGAGTCAAAATTAATGGGCCTGCATCATATGAATTTCTAGAAAATGAACCATCGTATATAAGAAAGAAGGGGCAATATAAATCCATATATCTTAATGGAAGCACGTATCAATACCTCTTCCACACTAAGTCCATTTAGTTCTTGCTCTATCAGTTCCTTTGTGAGAGCTGACTCTGGAGGGCCATAAACAGCAGGGTCTAGCTTGCTGAGAATTGGAAATTCCTGCAAATACAACCAACTCAAGGACTCCCTATAAACAACTGATGAACAAAACGTATACAAGATAAGAGATGATGGATTACTTTAATATTACCTTCAAAATCTCAATGTTCACTGGATTGAGCCCAGCTAAAGTCTGACGTGCAAACTCATTGTCTCGCAACCAAGCAAATCTATCTCCTGGATGTGTAATTACGTAAGGCGCAAGAAAGAGATGATGTTTTAGAGTTTTAGATCTGAAAATTGGTTTTTTTTTCCCCTTCAGTAATAAATGATTAAATATGGTATGTAACTTGACAAAGCTTCTGTAACATAATTGTAATATAAGAGCCTAAGTATGACTAGAAAGGAAGATAGATGGAGCAGAGCAAGCATACAAACTTTTTATAATGGCTGGGGTTTCATACTTCAATAACGTTTGGCCGATGCTCATAGCCTGTTTCATAATCTTGCCCACAAGTGGATTCTCAATTATATCTTTATGCTCTTCATCTTTCAAGAGAAAACCATCATTATATAGCTTATCAATATCAGAAAAGCACTTAAAAGGGATGTCCGAACTAGACATTGTAGCAGCAATAGATGGTATAAGATTGTGGAGCATAGCTTTCATCCTTCCAGCAGAGAAAGTATTCTGCTTAATCTCCTCAAAAGTTTCATCTCGAGGAACATACACTGGATGGGGCTTTTCAATTCTACTTTCAGAAAATGGATCTATTTCATTTCCATGCAAGTCAAAAGACACATAAATAGTATTAGCTATAATGAGAAACTGAAACATAAAGCTTTGTGCCATAAGACTTTAAGAACAACATACCTGACTTTGTTGGAGGTCGGCCAGTTCTACAGCGCCTAGGATAAGGCCTCTCCTCACCCGCCAGAACTGGCCTAGCAAGATCTTCATCCTTGTCTGGATTACCCAAATCATTATAAACATCATAATCATAAATTCTATCATGAGGCTTTGTCTCACCTTTCCCATTACCCCGAATACTCAACAAGTCTTCACGTCGAAGATCTTTAATGCCAGGTGGTGTTTGTGATGGTAAAGATGCCTGTTCACAACAGTGTCATTATTTGAGCTTAATTAAGCAAAACCATATACTGAACATTTAGCAAAACAAAATATTTACAAAATCACATGGTTCTTACTTGATTTTTGAAGATAATTCTACTTTCAGGATTATCTTTCCTTGAATGGATCCATGTACTTGCTGGGAAGAAGATGGGGCCTTCATCAAAACCATGAATGACAATCTCCAGTAAGTAGAACTCCTTACTGTGAAGATTTGTAATGAGAATAGCCCCAGGACATCCAAAGTCAGAGGGGACAGTGAAATTAGCAGCATATTCAACAATGTGTGAACTGGTCAATGGCCTCGTTAACCAGCCTCTTACAGAGGACTCCACACTCTTTCCTGAATTTGTAACTGTCAAATGCAGGTTATTCAGTTTCAGTGATGGTTAAACAGCCTTGATCAGAAAAGACCAAACTGAAAGAAATTAAGCAACTAATTTGGGAAAGAAATATGAACTAGCATGCCTTTGACAACCCAAAAAGACAAGAAGAGGAACAACATATTATATTAATTTAAAAAAAAGAAAAAAAGAAAAGAAGAAAGTCTAAACTTTCTGTCTGCACCGAAGCAATCAGCCAAAAAGTTCCCTTTCCATAAAAGCCAATAAAAAGCTTTGATGACTAAAAGCCAGTAAAAAGTTTTGATGACTAAAAACTAGATCCTGAGATCCCCCATGTATATATAGAAGATGTACAAGTACAAACTGTGAAATTTAAGAACTTAAAGTACTACATAACTAACATAAAAAAAAAGATCAGAAAATTAAAAGCAGAAAAGAAATCAAAAGCCCACTATAGGACAAGTTGGGCAGCCTTCAAAAACTTTTTTTTTTTTTTTCTCTTTGCTTAACACCATCATGTTGTCTATATATGATTCAGACAAACCCAAAAGTCCACTTGTTTTTCCTGTATTCACAAAATATCTTAAAGTTTTTTACACATGGTTGCATGAAAATCCTCCATACCCATCAGAGTAAGCAAGCACAAGAAAAACACTAATCACTAACCAGGATCAATCTCTTCGCTTATTAGCCGAATGATGATGCCTTGGCCAAAGCCATTGACAAAGAACTCCCACTGGTCCTCCATCTTCTCCGTGAGCGTCTCCTTCATCTTCTTCCTCACAGTGACCACAGCTCTCACTTCGATCCCACCTCCTCTCAAAGAACCCAAAGACCCATTACTCTCTCCTTTGCTCTCCAATGGACTCTCAGCCTCCAAAGTCTTGTCCCCGCTACTAATCACTGCCCGGACTGACCCTTTCCCGTTGACCCTCAACTCGGGTACTCTTAATCTAGACCTCCTACTCTTTCCAGAGCCGGAAACGGCCGCTTGAGATCGCCGGACGGCGATGCCTGCCTTGGAAGAACAGTCTGGTTTGACTGTAAACATTTTTGTGTGCACGTTTCAGAAAAGTGAAAGTGAAAGTCTATAATATTATATACTAGTACAAGTCTGTAACCCCCTCTCTCTCTCTCTCTCTCTCTCTCTCGCTCACAATAGTTGTTGTACCTTGGATTGAGTCGTGTGGGAAAAAAATGTTTTGTATTTGTTTATTGTTTGTTGCTGTTGATGATTTGGGTTTTGACAGGAGTGTGAGATTATTAGGTGAGGTGATGAGTATGCATTGCCCGACGACTCGACAAGTAGACTAGACCAAAGAAAGAATGGCACTGCAAAAACCGTCAACTGATTTAAAAGTGCGTGTCTCATTCATACAAGGGTCCGGCCTAATGTGTGCCTTAAGGAGGCACATATTAGCAAAATCTTTCATACAATACAATGTAGCAATAATTAATTAGTAGCTGTTTTTTTTGGAGTAAGTGCTTTTGGGAAATGAAACCGAATCTCGGATATATACGCGTGGAAGAACGGACCAATAGATCGCGTTGGATATGGGATGGATGCCGGAGAGAGAAAGAGAGAGAGGTACGTACGCGACTTTTTCACCTTTCGGTGTTTATGAAAGTAGAGGTATATGGATCATTGGTAAGCCACCTTTCACAGTATGGAGCAGTACTGTAGGGCTGTAATAGATTTATTGGGTTCCAATTATGAAAAATTGTGGGACCACCACGGTCAATTTCACTAAATTTTCACGAATATTGGTGACCGGTGTGAGTTATGAAAAAAATAATTAAAAAAAAAGTTAGCTTAAGTAAAAGTGATTAACAATGAATTATGGTCTCGTGTATCGCGCGCGCGCGCGTGTATATATATATATATATTCCATTCGAAATGCTTGCTCCCAAGTGTTTGGTTATAAGAGACAAAAAGTGATGAAAGAAAAATTGGCAGAAGATTCACTTATTGTGGTAACTGTAAATTATAGAGCATACTAATCAAGATAATAATCTAAGTATACTAATTAAAGGAGATGAAAATTTATGGTGGATATGGCTCTAATACCAAATATATAAGTAAATGAGAAGAATGTGTAAGAAGATTATGAGAATTGGTTAAGAAAATATAATACTTAAGAAATATAGAAGATTACTTGAAAGTATGGAATAGAGCATAGAACTAGATACAACAAACTGGCTGATATTATTAGATTCAACAGATATTTTACATAAGTCATAAGGACTTCAGAGGAGGCTATTTCTTGCCATACAAACATACAAAGTGCTTATTTATAGATAACAGAACTCAAATGAGATTCAGATGCAATTTACAATCTGCTTTTTTCAAGATGGTAGGTGTCTGGCTTGTGATTGACAAATGTTGATGTAAGTAGGGGCTTGGCACTTGCTTCTGGATAAACTTATGCAAAAGTAATAAGTTTTTTTGACAAACGTAGATAAGGCTGAGCTGCTTTAGGATGTTTTTGGGATTTTTTTTTTTTGGAAAGTGTCGGAGCTGTTTAGTCCCATCCATCTCTTCCTAGAAACCATTCTTCATCAACGTCAGCATTAACATCTGGGTCATGGTTTTCATAATAGGGGTCATCGTGACCAATAAAAAGATTGGGCATTTCCCAATGATCTTCATATGGCCACTGTTGTCTACAAACTCCTGGATCAATTGGTACTATTTTAGATAAATTCCCTTATTAAGGGATTCTACCTTTGTAAGAGCTTGGTAACAAGATACCCAAGAAGTGTCCATGTGTAAATGAAGTGTGTCATTTGGGTTAGTGACCCAATACATTTTTGATGAGTGAAATATTCATTATGCTCGGATATCATTTTTGGAATTGAGCTTAGCAATTAAACATCCTGTAGTAATCTTGTGACCAAATCTTGGATGTACAGTGATGGGATATTTTTTCCAATCTCCATTATAAGCATCATTTTTCAAAATTTCAAACCAAAATTTTTGAAAACATAAGGGAAAATAAATCTGTAAAACTTTTGTTCAAAATGAAGACACAAATAATACTCATTGAGTGTTGTATGCTGGAACTGTCAGGGGCTTGGGAACCCCTGCATAGTTAAAGCCCTCTAGAAAGTGGTATTGAAGGAAGATCCCATTTTGGTCTTTCTGATTGAGACCAAGCTAATAGTATAAAAAATGGAAGGAATAAAGAGCAAATTGAATCGGCAATAGGGTCTAGTAGTGCCTAGTGTGAGGCGGGGAGGGGGTTTGGCACTTTTATGGAGAAATTTAACGAAGGTGGATGTTCAAACATTTTCTCCTCACCATATTGACGCTATAGTTTCTGACGATCATGGTAACAGGAAGTGGAGGTTTATCGGCTTCTATGGTCACCTAGAAACGAGTAGAAAGGAGGAATCATGGCAACTGTTGGAGGAGCTGGAAAGACGACACTCTATCTCGTGGATTTGCATGGGGGACTTTAATGAAATACTACACTTGGGGGAGAAGGTGGGTGGTAAGCTACGACTGGAATGGCAGATGAACAACTTTAGAGCAACGATAAACCGCTGCAAGCTTCGAGACCTGGGTTACATTGGAGTGGATTATACTTGGAATAGGAAACTAGGGGAACGTGGTTAGGTCAGGGAATGTCTGGACAGGGCTTAGGTATCTTTGAATTGGTTGACGTTGTTCCCAAAGGTCAGGTTATATCATGTGGCTACCTCGATGTCGGATCGTAGTATGTTGGTCCTTAAAACTCCCTGGATTGGATAGAGAGTGCCTCGAAGACAAAAATTGTTCAGGTTTGAATCTATGTGGCTACGAGACAAACAATGCAAGGATGTGGTAAATGAATCATGGGAGAGAGGAAGGAGTATAGGTACATAACACCAGTTCACACAGTGCTTGGATGAATGCAAGAGATCACTCTCAACTTGGAACAAAAACACATTTGGTCATGTGGGCAAGAAGATCGCAGCACTACAGAAAAAACTACAGGGGCTGGAAAGGAGACAGAATGGTCTTGCTTGGATGGAGGAGATTCATAAAACGAAGATGGAGCTAAACAAATTGATGGTAGTTGAAGAAGATATGTGGCATTAGAGATCGAGGAATTGTTGGCTGAGGTCGGGTGATCATAATACTTCCTTCTTTCATGCCAAGGCTTCCAACAAGCACCAATGAAATTCCATTCATCGAATTAGGGATTTTGAAGACACTTGGCAGGAGGATGAAGAGGAGATAGGAAGGAATTTTGTGGAGTATTTTGAGCAACTCTTTACATCCTCTCAATCGACGGTCAGTGTAGAAATTATTGATGCCATTCATTCCAAAGTAACTGACAGGATGAACTCTAGACTTTTACAAGAATTCCAAGCTTCTGAGGTAGAGCAAGCTTTGAAGCAAATGCACCCCATGAAGGCACCGGGACCTAATGGTATGCCCCTTTTATTTTACCAACATTTTTGGCCTATTGTAAACTCTATTGTTATATAGACTGTTTTAAATTTTCTTAACCATTGTGTAGCTCCCCCTATGTTTCATGAAACCCACATTGTTCTTATTCCCAAAACTAAGAATCCTGAGAGAGTGACTGACTACCGACCAACTAGTTTGTGCAATGTGGCCTACAAGTTAGCATCTAAAGTAGTGGCATACATGTTGAAGTTGGTTCTACAAGATATAGTGTGCAAGAATCCAAGTGCTTTTGTATCGAAAAGGCTCATCACTGATAACGTGTTAATGGCCCATGAGATAATGCACTACATCAACAAGAAGAAGAAAGGTAAATGTGGGGAGATGGCTTTGAAGCTAGATATGAGTAAGGCCTATGATCAGGTGGAATGGAGTTGTCTACAACAAATAATGGCCAAGTTGGGATTCCATGAGAATTGGACACGTCTAGTCATGAGGTGTGTTTCATCTGTTACTTATGCGGTTCGCATTAATGGAAAGCCTTGTGGTCAGATCATCCCAACAAGAGGTTTGCGTTAGGGGGACCCATTGTCGCCTTACCTATTCCTTATCTATGCTGAAGGTTTATCTGCACTACTACACAAGGCTGTCTAGAGAAAGGAGTTAAGGGGGGTAGCAGCATCAGCAAGGGGGCCTAGAATCTCACACCTATTTTTTGCCGATGACAGTTTGATATTTAGGAGGGCCATAGTAAAGGAATGTGAGGAGATCTAACAGATATTGTTGGTGTATGAAGCATCCTCGGGCTAACAATTGAATAGGAATAAGTCCTCTTTGTTCTTTAGCCACAATACAGCCATCAGAGTAAGAGATACGATCAAGACAATGTTTAGTGCGCAAGTCATAAAACCACATGAATCCTACTTAGGGCTTCCTTCCTTGGTAGGCAGGTCTAAGTGGAATACATTTGCACAGTTGAAGTAGCAAGTATCAAATAAATTAGCGGGGTGGAAGGAAAAATTATTTTTGAATGCAGGAAAGTAGATTCTGATAAAGGTGGTCTCCCAAGCAATACCATCATATACAATTAGCTACTTTAAGCTCCTTAACACCCTATGTGACGAGTTGACCAAGATGGTAAGACAATTCTGGTGGGGACAAGTGAAAGAGGAGAGGAAGCTAGCATGGATAAGCTGGGAGAAGATGCGTCTACCAAAAGAAAAAGGTGGAATGGGTTTTAGGGACTTGAAGCTTTTCAACATGGCTCTTTTGGCGAAACAGGGGTGGCACTTGCAGACTCATCCTCACTATTCTATAGAGTTTACAAAGCCAAGTACTTCTCGCTGTGTGATTTTCTAGAGGCCATGTTGGGCAGCCAACCATCTTTTGCTTGGAGAAGTATATTGTCAGCTCAGGTAGTGGTCAAACGAGGCGTACGATGGCAAGTAGGTGATGGTGAACAGATTTAGGTATGGAGGGACAAGTGGCTTCATAATCCGAGCACATATAGGGTTGTCACACCTGAGAAGGCTGGTCTGCACGTGACGCGGGTTTGTGACCTAATTGATGGCGACCGAATGGAGTGGAAGGAGCATCTGATACACTAATGTTTCCTCCCCAAGGATGTCGATGCAATCTTAAGCATCCCCCTAAATGCACATGGGGCTAGTGATCATTTGATATGGGCGGCTAGTAAAAATGGGAAGTTTTCAGTGCGAAGTGCATACAGGCTGGCCCAAGAAATGTTAACTGGGGGGAATTCACCTGAGAGCTCAGATCTTTCTACCCTGAAAAAAAGTTTGGAGGGATCTCTGGAGTATGCATGTGCCGAATAAGATCAAGCACTTTGCATGGAAAGCATGTAGAGAAATTCTAGCCACAAAGGAGAATTTATGGAAGAGAAACATCACAAAGGATAATCTTTGCAAGTCATGTGAGAACGCTTTGGAGTCTGCTTGTCATATTTTTTGGTTTTGTGATAGTGCAAAGGAGGTGTGGGCGTCCAGTAAATTGATTTTGCCCTTCAAGATCAACCCATTATGAAAATTCATAGATGCGATGTGGAAATTACAGAAGTGGTCAATTGTGTGCCCTAGCTTGGTGGAGCGTACTATTATGGTATGATGGGGTATATGGAAACACCGAAATGAGGTTTGACATGGTGGTGTATGCCGAACTGGATTAGCCATTGTGAGAAGCTCTCTAATTATGTTGGATGAGTTTCAAGTAGCAAATGAGCCACCACAGACCATGAGAACGTCGACCACAAAGGAGATTAAATGTTGTACTCCTCAACCAGGCAGCTACAAAGTCAATATAGACAGCACAATTTTTTCCAAACAGAAGCAGGCTAGCATTAGGGTGGTTATACGTGACTCAGCAGGAGAAGTGGTAGCTTCTTTAAGCCAGAAGCTTGCTCGCCCCTTAGGTGCGTTGGAGATTGAAGTCAAAGCATTGGAGGTCGGGGTCCAGTTTGCCTTGGACATGGGGGTCCGTGATGTAACTCTTGAGGGTGATGCTATGAACAAATAAAATGCACTTAGAGGAGTGGGTGAAGTGTCTACGTCAATGCAAAACATTATAGCTAGGGTGTCCTATATTGTACAAGCTTTTAGAACCTATGCTTTTTCCCATACCAAAAGGCAGGGAAATATCCCTGCACACCTGTTGGCTCAACACGCAAGAAGTGTAGAAAGCTACGTTGCGTGGCTTGAGGAGTGTCCCAGTATTATTGAGCACACATGTGTTCAAAATATTGTATCTCATTCCCATGTTGAATAAAAGTTTTTGTCTTCCTATAAAAAAAAAAAAATACTCATTGAGTAAATACCAGTTACAGTCCTCTAATAACTCTTCCATTTATTCCATCATAGGTTCAATTGGATAACAATTCTAGGATATTATAAAATTTAGGGTAAATTGTAAATTACACTCCTAAAGTTTGGGAGTGATTGGATTTTACACCTTAAAATTTTAGAATTTATATTTTACCCCTGAAATTTGGGGTGTTTGGATTTTATACTCTGACATTTTAGATCATCTCTAACAGATGCTCTATCTCTATTTTTTGGAGATAAAATGCTACTGTTCACACTCCAACCGATTCTCTAAACACATAATTTTTCCAAATTGCTTTTTGAAGTTGCTACAGTAGTTCTCTTAATTTAGAGAACACTGTAGAAACTTCAAACCATTATTTTATCTTAAAAAAATACCTAGCTGAATAAAAAAAATATTCTTTCTCTTTCCTTCTCTCTTCTTTGTTCATTTGTCTCTCTCTCAAACGGTAACACAATCAAAACACAAACACAATCTAAAATCAGAATAGAAACAACAGATCAAGAGTAGGGAAAATTACAAATTTAATTAGAACAACAAATCTAAAATCAAAACAAAAACAACAGATCAAGAACATGAAAGCCTATATAAGCTTCATTGTAACAACAAAGTGAATCAGAACAAGAAAAGAAGGAAGGAAAAAAAAAAAAAAAGATAGACAAAGACCAATCTCTTTGCCAGTTGTGTGTGTGAGTGAAGTGAGATGAAGAAGAAAGAAAATAAAAAACAAAAATGCAAACATAGAGGAGAAGTCAAAAGATCATGGTCGGTTGTGTGTGTGAAGTGAGCTGAAGAGGAAAGAAAATAAAAACAAAAAGGAAGCATAGAAGAAGAGGAGAAAGAGAGAGGGAGGTTTTGGAATCAAGTGGAAAGTAGAGATAAAAAAGGAGAGGATGGAGATATATGGGTATACGTGTGTGGTGAAGAAAAAATAAGAGAAAAAAAAAAAAAGAAAAAAAAGGAAATGTATGGATGAAAGAAAGGAAAAAAAAAATAAGAAATGACCATTTAGAAATACTACCACAATATTTTCACAATAAATTTTAAGTAATTAGCTAATATTGGTGAGTAAAAAAATAATTTCAGCAGTGGGTTCAAATTATAATTAGTAACAATTTTCCACATAAGATTTTGATGTGATTTTTGTGAAAGTATTGCAAAAAATGCTGTGAATATAACACTTTTTATTGAAAAATATAATTGTTGGGAATGAATATAGAAATAATAAATGATGATAAAAAAAAAAAAAGAATAAAGAATGAATGAAGGAATAATATTAAAATGAGATAGAGAATGTGATAGAGAATCTGTTGAAAAGTGTATTTGAAAAAGTAGGTAGTTAAAAAGTAAAAGTCACTGTTCATTCTCCAAACAGTACAAAAATTTGGAGAATTCGCTGGAGATGCTCTTAGAACTTGAATTTTTACCCCCTAAAGTTTACGGTTGTTTGGATTTTATACTCTCAAATTTTGAAACTTAGGACGTAAAATCCAAACATCCCAAAATTTTAGGGAGTAAAATCCAAGCACTTCTAAAATATAGGGGGTAAAATCCAAATTCTACAACGTCAGGGTGTAAAATCCAAACATCACCAAACTTCAAGGGGTAAAATCTAAATTCTGATACTTCAGGGTGTAAAATCTAATCATCTCCAAACTTTAGGGGTGAAATTTGCAATTTACCCTAAAATTTATAAAATGGTCTAGTTAATGTATGCTCTAACCATCTATTTTTGGAGACAGAGGTTATGGGAATTTGAAAATACTATCAAAAAATTTAATCACTTTTTCATTTTTCCATAAAGATTTTCCTGAAATATGGTTTCATAATGTATGCCCTAAGAGAGTAAATCCCATTTTGCAAAATAAAGTAACATATCACTAATTATAAAAAAGATAGTTCGAATATCTATCAATCTATATATTATTGTGTTTAATAAGTTGTGCAAATCAAAATTTTGTCACATCAATTTGTCCCAATTTTTATTTATTTATTTATTTTATTTATAGATATCATCTTGGACTATAAATCTTTAATTAATCCTTGAATTTTTTTTTTTACTTCAACAATTAATCTACAATATTTAATATATGAAAAATTAATCCTTTTATTAGCATCTTATTTAAACAGTTTGATAACTTTAATCACAAGATGCACACATAATATGTCACGTCATTACTAATTTTAAAATAATCTTTTGTGAATGAGTATCCTCAGAGTATATGTTAAAGTGTATTTAATACTTCATTAAATGATATTATTATACTTAAAAAGAAATAAAGTTCAATTATGCAATATGCACAAATATAAAAAAATCACATGCAAGCACACTAAATTTGCGCATGAATTATTGATAAGTGTATTATAACTCATAATTGAGTATTATTATTACACATGTGCCTTTATATAACTCGTTAATATATTCTAAAATAAAAAGTTTACTCATTAACAAGAATTTTAAATTATCGTATGGTTGTATAAATTTCTTTAAAGGCTAAATTACAAACTAGATTCCTAAAATTTGGGCGTATTTGGATTTTAAATCTGAAGTTTCAAAATTTGGATTTTACTCCCTAAAGTTTAGGAGTGTTTGAATCTTATTTCCTAAAGTTTAGGGATATTTAGATGTTACATCCTGAAGTTTCAAAATTTTGAGGTATATACTTTAGGTGGTAAAATCCATATTCTGAAACGTCAGGATATACAATTCAAACACTCTCAAATTTCAGGTAGTAAAATTCAAATTTTGAAACTTTAAGGTGTAAAATTTAAACACCTCCAAATTTTAGGAGTATAGTTTGCAATTTAGCCTTCTTTAAACTATAAAATTGCATTTTAAAAAAAAAATATATATATATATATATATATATATATTTATGGATTATCGGTTAGAATCCAACTAGTAAAAACAAAATTAACACCTACTTCAAAGTTCATAGTCAAAGGTAATATTTAAACAATAAAAACTAAAGCGATATGGTACTAGAAAATTAAAAAAGTTTGGAGATAATATTCTTCATAATAACAAACTTGTAATGATTTCGACATAGCATGTGTGTATATATATATATAAACTAAATAAAAATAATATTGCTCTAATTAATTATAACATGTTATTTCGAAAGTTGTGTGAAATGCTGCATTAAAATGTTATACATACACATCTAAATTACAATATGTTCTCTCAAAAAAAAAAAAAATTACAATATGTTTCAGTTTCATATTATGATTGGTACACCTAGTGTGTGGTTGGATTGGAAGTTTTGTTGCGGCACGTTATGCTCTCCACGTTTTCTCCCTTTTTTTTTTTTTTTTTTTTGGCCGGCATTTTTGACTTTGGGGATAAAATTCACTGTTCATTCACTGTTCATATACTGTTTACGCACTGTTCACGCACTGTTCACGCAATATTTAATATTAAAAGTGGGTCCCACAACACTATTTACACATTTAAAAATTATTTTGCTACAGTGTTTTCAGCAACAATCAGTTTTCAGCAACTTTCAGCAACAATAAGTGCTATCCAAACGGAGCCCTAAAATCACTTTATCATTAAGTGGTGGTCCCATGCGTGAGTGTAGCAATCTAATCACCAGTTGATTACCTAAATATAAACTGTCCTTAACACCAATCCAATGCTGACACAGTGACACTTGTACGATGGCCAGACAGGATCGAGTTAAGGCACGTTGAAAATCTGTCTCCGAGATCATTCTCTCACATCGGCATCTCTCTGGATTCTCTACCTCATGAACAGCATGCCATTATTCAACTACAAGAACTCGATCTGCTCAACGTCTGAACTGGTACACTGGTAGGAAAGCCAGCCATGCCAACTTTGGACTTACATGACTAAACAATAATTTCCACTCTTGTTTGATTCACGTGGGCTTAAAGAATATTAATTAGAAAAATAACTTGCTAACCTCATGCAATCTCTCTCTCCATCAACAATATTTTTGGCAGATACTGTATCGGATAGTGATCATGATTCTAGATGAAAATTATTTAGTCGATTATTCTAATTATTTCTTAAACATGCATGCGCTGCATCAAAGTTTCTTAAAAATTAGATGATACAGCCTGAGAAAATTTCAACTATACGCCAAAAGTATTGATGAAGATAATCATGAGTGGTGGAAACGATTAATTTAGGAACTGTTTGACATCCTCTTATTTTATTTTATTGAAAATTATTTATTGAAAGTACTGTAAATAAAGATAAAAGTTAGCTGAAATAGTATTGTAGGACTTATGAATAGTACCAAAAAGTACAATGAGACTCATGAATAATAGCAAAAATAATATAAATTGTAAAATAAGCTGATTTTTTAATTTTTGCCAAACACATACTTAAGCCAACTTTTGTGCGGATTTGTAGTGTAATCATGTGCATAGAAGTTGACTTGTATGATTTTCGAGCATCTTTTTGGATCTTCTTAGTTCAGTGTTTTCAACCTTTTGCATTTTTGGTGATAATTCCTTTGTTTATTAATCAATTACGTCTTAGCTACTCTTTTTGTTGAACTTCTTAGCAAATTCTACTTTTAGATAATTTGATAGTTATAATAGATACGAGTGACTTGTATTTTGGACATCTTTTGACTGTTCAACAACTTTGTGGATCATCTCAGTTCAATGTTTTCAACTTTTTGCCTTTTCAGTGATAATTTATTTATTTTTAATCAAATATGTCTTGGCCGCTCCTTTTGCTGAACTTGTGAATGTATTTTATTATTTTTTGATAATTTGAGAGTTACAATGAGGAGAAGACATGTATTTTAGACATATTGACTGTTCTAATAACTTTGATTTTGACCCTCTAAAAACCTGCATTACGCATAATGAGGCATATTGTCATGCATATATATATATATATATATTATTGGATGTGTTTGATTTTTTTGACCCTAACAACATACAGACATTCGCATTAATTGTTTACATTAGTGTTGATTAACTGGGATGCCTACAGCTCAGTACCAAATGGTAAATGTCTGCAGGATACTGTTGTAAAATAAAATATATAAAATTGATGATTAAGGATAGCTTAATACTTGTTAGGATGCATCTTAAGATTTTTAACGTCAAATGTCTTTTTTTTTTTTTTTTACATTGGGCTGGATTTATCACGTTTACAGGATTCTATTGATCATCTAATTTTTTGTAATAGTCTAAACTTTCTCCTCACTGTATCATCTAATTAAAGAAACTTTAATATTGCACTATACAAGGATTATTAGGTATATATTTAGGTTTGATCTGGAGTTATTGAGAGTGGTTTATGGATTCCATTAGTATATAGATCATCGTAATGATCGTGGGATTGTTATAAAAATAACAAACAATCATTTTAATTGCCTTTAAAAAAAAAAATGTTATGTTTACAACGTTTTCATAATATTTTCACAACAAATTTTAAATGACAAGTTGTTATAAGTTATTATTTGTACAAAAAAAAATAATTTTAATAATAAGTTCAAATTAAAACTAATAATAATTAATTATTTATAATTTATTATTAAAATATTATGACTATATCACTATAAAAAAAAATATTATCCTCGTCCTCGAAGTGAAGCATAAACTGTGAACCACAACTGGGCAGTAGCAGATGGCGCATGTTAGTTGAGCCCACCGGCACCGATAATTTGGAAACAACAGCACCTTGGAAAACAACACTCGGGGCTAGGGGCTGGGAATTCCACACGCTTTCTCAAAGCGCTGGCCTGTTTGGTCTCTAAGTTCCAATAACAATTTTTAGTTTTTAAAACAACATTCACATATTTTCACACACTTTTTTATTTATATATATTTCAAAAAACTACAAAAATTTCATCTCAAAAGGCCTGTTTGGTTAACTGAAAAAACATCGATTTTTGTTTTCATTTTCAATTTTTAGTAGATCCTATCATTAAAAAATTGGTTTGATTTTAGCATTTGTATTTAGTTTTCATTTTTAATATTCTTAAAGTTGAATTTGAGTACAAAAAATGAATATAGCTTTTTGGCCTTTTTGTTTTTTAGGAATACGAATATAGTGACATATTTGTAAATATTATAAAAACACAGGGTTACTTTTTTTTAGTGATGTGATGTGTGTGAGTGAGAAAAATTATTTATTTTTAATAAAAAATAATGACCAAACTTGTGTATGATGTATTTTATACAATAATTATGTATTTAAAACAACTTATCAAATATGAAAATAAATATTTTTATATATATATATATATTCAAATTTAGAATTTGAATATAGAATAAAGAAAATGAGAAGCAGTACGCCACTTTTTGAAACTAGCTTTGAAAACAATCTGCTTATTCGTTTCCTTCCAACGAAAACAGAACATTTATGTTATACTGACATGACATATTAAAGTTTGTCACATATCAATTTTAAATATAAAAATATTAATTAATATATATTTAAATTCATCATTTGATTAGTGTTATTAATATCTCACTAATTAATTAGTAATTTACTAGATATATTCTCATTATCCATAACAATCACTAATTTATAAAGTTGATTACAATAACTATATATAATTCCTAGTTATTGTTCTTTTTTAAAAATAAATTTTGATTTCAATAGATTATTCATGTTTAATATTGTTAAAGTTGTTCAGAGATTGAAAAAGAGAAAAGAGAAAACAAAGAACAAGTTTTAAAGTGATTCAACATGATAACTTATGTCTGCAGTAGAAAGCTCTCTATGACTACATCTTTGCAATTTAACTTGTGTATTGCAAGAAACTCAATATATGCTGAATATACTAGAGAACCCTAAGCTAATCCTAAACTAACTTAGGGTTGGTTTGCTTGTTCTACCAGTGTATAGGTCTACAATAGGTTTTAATCTTTTATGTTTGTTTGGTTGGGTGTATTTTTGTGATTATGAAAAAAAAAAAAAAAAAAAAAAAAAGAGAGAGAGAAAATTAGTGGGGTCCATATGTTTTCTCCCATGGCCCACCAAAATGCTATTTCTCTAATTTGGGGATGAAATAAAGAAGAAAAGAATTGTTACAGTCAAATAATTGAACTATCCCTCATTTTCTATTTTAATTATTTCTTTCTCAATTTTTTTTCCTAGATGTGATTCATCGTTTTTTCCTTTATTTTTTTTCTTTTTTCTTTTTTTTGGGATTAACTGGACATCTTTTTTTTTTTTTTTTCCTTCTTCTTCCTTATGGTGATACACTTACAAACTGTACATTTCTTACCATTTTTTTTTTCTTCTTTTTGGGTTTAACTGGAAGTTTTTTTTTTTTTTTTTTCCTTTCTTACTGGGCATGATTTTTCTATTTTATAAACTTGTGTGATTGCTTTTTATATATATATATATATAAATTTTTTAATAAGGACATATAAATAAACTTATACCAACTCTATTTTCTATCCTCCTATTCTCAACCAAATGAAAAAGTTTTTCATTCTCCAATTTTTCCATTCTTCCAAGTTCCAACCA
This sequence comes from Quercus variabilis, assembly GCA_030445155.1. Taxonomy (NCBI): domain Eukaryota; kingdom Viridiplantae; phylum Streptophyta; class Magnoliopsida; order Fagales; family Fagaceae; genus Quercus; species Quercus variabilis. Next base: position 54,190,366 of record CP129447.1, on the reverse strand, counting down.
AACACAAACGTAAAAAATTAAAATCTCTTTTATTCTCACACTTTTCCATCCCTTTCTTATTTTCTATCCTTCCACTTTTCCATCCTCTCAATCAAACAGACCCTTAGGCTATTACATTTCGAACAAAACACTACCCTCAAACTAAAGGTGGAATCTTGAGTTTGGAATGTTTTGATTGTATAATGTGATCAATCAAAACAAATTATTTACTCCAAGTCACTTTCTTAATATTTTTTAGATATTGATACTTTCTCATGTACTTATTTTTATGTACTACCATTGATGTAAATAAAAGCTCCATGCACAACATGAATTACAAGCTACTATTCTATATATATAATGTCTACCATTTTTATAGTTGGGTGCCTAAATACTTGCAAATCAAGTTCCAAAAACAAATGTGGAGCACTTACTGAGCACTCTGGTTAGTGCTTTGCCGACTCATAGCTCTTTCAATGTCAAAATACATCCAGTCAGAGAGACCATAATTACGAGAGTGCTATATTTGGAAGGATTATTATTTGTTTCAGTTTGCTAAATTTACTTTAAAATACATAAAATGATAGAGGTTTAGATATATTATCAATGTTTAGGCTACTAATACAAAGGTTAGGCACTTTTGTAATAGTACTCTGGTTATGTAATATATTATAAGCCTGTTTAAAAAATTTTATATACTACTTTCGTGTTTGTATGTTGTAATAAGTATTATTGTTTCATCAAAAAAAAAAAAAAAGAATGTTTATCCCACATTAATTGTCGATAGCTTCTACTCTTTTGCTGAGTCCATACTTGGCCTCAACTCCATCATCTAAAGCTGCCTGTTTGTATGGATAAAAGAGAAAAAAATGTTAGTTACAAAAGAAGAAAGAGAGGGAAAAAGGAAAGAAAGGGAGAGAGAGATCCATGCCTTGCTGACAAAAGCAACGGAGTGAGCACTTCCAGCCTTGCCAAATGCTCCAAACATAGGCCTCATCATTACCGGAAAAAAAATGAGTCTTTAACTAATCAAAGGAACTTGATGCCATTTATCTGGGATTCTTTACAACAAGATTTTTCTTCACAACATAAATAATAAATATTTTAGCTTGGTAAATGCAACTGTCGATAAGTATGTGAGACATTTTAACGATTGCAATTTTTTTTTTTAACAAGATGAAAATTTTATTCTAGCCTAATTTAAGTATATATGTGTGTGAAGTTCCCTCATAGATACTTGAACCCCAGTTCTTACCCCTCACATTCCACAAACACTTATACTTGTAGAGTGATTATTGTACCAAAGATGTGTAGTGGTGACACTTACAATTCTTTAAACATTTTTGATTTTAGCTTAAAATTAGTTTGACCTCATAAAGGTAAGCACAACCAGCACTTCAGATGAGAATTATCATCACGGGGCATGTTAAGATTCTAACCCAACAATGAGAAGATTCTAATTTGCACCATAGGCTTCCATTTATGTAGTCAACATCATAATATGAGGAATTCAAAATAATGCTCTGCCACATAACATGCTCCAGAAAATAGTAGTAGCAGCAAACTTTACCGGTTAAGGAGTGGGAATATTTGGATCGTCTATGTCAGCCCATGCACCTGCACCCCCTTTTATTATCACTAGTTGTAGACCTGCGTGTTGCTCGTGATAATTTTTTAGGTAAAATATTATTTCAGTCCCTAAATTTTATAAAGAGTTAAAAAAAAAAAGTTTTATCATATTTTTCATGGTCTATAACGTTTTTTACCATTATCATATATTTATTGGTTGATAATTTGCATAACATAGACATTAAATAAGAGGAAGAACTATTCATTAAATTTTTTTAAGTCATGGTGTGTGAAAATTATGATTATATATATAAGGTTAAATGAAATGTCAAAAAATGAGATTATAAAATTTTCTAACTTTATTTCTAATATAATTTCTAAATTACTGAAAAACGTCTCATTTTTAGTTATGATAGGAAATATAATTTCTCCAGTTAGAGTTTGATTAGTTTTAAGTTTAAATTTTGTATTATTATATTTAATTGTTGATTATTGATTTAATTAAGTGAATGTAATGGTTGATTTTACTGCACTATAAAGTTTTCAATGTCCAGTGTATAGCCATCTCTATTTTATTTCTTACTCCTCTCGACCACCTTTTTATTTTCCAAATAACGGTTATTAATTGACATTTGATTTAATTTTCTTTTTCTTCCTTCATTTATTCTTTAGTACTTTGTATGTTTCCTGACTAGTTGTAGATTTTATAGTTATCAATAAAAAATAGATATCATGGATGGCTTAAATAGGTATAGATGTAGTTATGCTAGTGGTATGTCAAAGGTTTTTTTTTTTTTTTTTTTAAAGGAAATATGAAAGGTATTTTTTTTTATTTTGGTCTCAATCAATTAAGATATCCATAATATATTAACGGAAGTAATAATGGGCCTTAATTTTTTTTTAATCTATGAAGCGGTTAGGTTAGTGGTATGTCAAAGTTTTTATAAAAAAAATTAAAAAATAATTCCAAGGAAATGTAAAAGGCCTTTTTTTGAAAAAAAGAAATTGTGACCTTTTGAATTGTAGAAATATGATTGTTTTAATTACCTTGTTTATAGATTTCATTATTAAGCTATAAACATCTAAATTAAAGTAGATGAATATATAAATGCAAAATTATATGTAAAGTTACAACCACACAAGATAAATATGCATAGATAATATATATATATTGATTATTCATGAATCATTATTTCATTGTTTACTTATAAATATCTAAACTAAAGTTTTTTTTTTTTGAAAAAAATATAAATTAAAATAGATGAATATGTAAAGGCAAAATTATATGAAAAGTTAAAACTAGTCAAGATAAATGTTTAACAACTAATAGATATGTGTTTTTTGAAGATTAAAAGTATGCTCAATTGCTTTAGCTGGAACTATATAACTATGCAAATATTGTTGCGAGTGGTTCCATCATTTGCAAATTATCGAGTTTGGTGGACTTACAAAAAAAATATTTCATTTTGCAAAAAACTTTACATGAATTCCTCTTTTGTGACAACTTTTTTTCTTTCTTTTTGCTGAAACAACTTAAGAATATTAAGACTTAAGTTAACACATATGGTAGTTGTAGAACACGTCAATGATATGAAAAATAGAAAGGTTTAAATATTTAAAAAACATTTTTAGTAGATTGTAATATAAAATATTTTTTTCTCAATATTTTATGTAACTTTTCCTTTAAGATCAATATTGTTGGCATCCTTTAAAAATGATACATAACATTTTTGAGAAGAAGAAGAAGAAGAAGCATAGACAATGCTAACACATAATATAATATTATTAAGTTTGCATGATTTAAATTTGTGGCCAAAAAAAAAAAATTAATGTATCTATGATAAAAGTTTTTATCTAAATGATAAGTAGTAGTTCATATTTTTTTAGTCTTGATTCAAGAAGTTCATTCTCAATAGCCTTTTAAGTCTACAAATTACTCAATCTATTAGCCTAGACACATTCAAAGAGTGCTATCTAAATTATAAATGATATGACCCTTTATCACACAAATATTTTGATTCTCCCAATGTATGGTAAATGAATGCAGATTTGTGTTTAGCCATTTTCTTGATTTGTGCTCCATAATTTAATAGTATGGAGGATGTGATTGGATTTAATTGTTGAATACAATAAGATAAGAAGAAAAAAGAGTAAAAATAAAATATATAACAATAAACATCAAATTATCCAAGTTATTCTATGTAATATAATAACATTATATTATTATATAATATATGTATAATGCAGTAGGATAATATTTAATAAAAAAGAATATAAAAGACAACAACTTAAAACACAAAACTAAATTGCATAAACTCAAAGTAGAATTCTAATTAACACAAAAATTCATCAACCTAAAGAATTGATGCAATAAAAAAAATTAAACAAAAAATGAAAAACAAATTGAGAGAGAGAGAGAGAGAGAGAGAGAGAGAGAGAGAGAGAAGTAACATTTTTTTTTTTTGTGTGAGAAAACTATACATTGAATGAAGAAAAAGATGTCAAATTTATAGTAAGATATTGAGAATAAGAAAAGTCAAAATAAATGAAGATAAGAAGGTAAAGAAAGAATGATATTAAGGTAGAAAGTAGTGAGAAGATGAAGAGGTAAAAGGGAGGGAGAGTTTTGGAAAATTAATAATAAAAATAATGGTTAAAAGATATTTTAACTTTTAAATAATGGAGTTTTTAAGTCACCTTAAATGAGAAAATATTTTAAAAAAATATATAAGAAAAATTGGAAACAAAAAAATGATGATGTGGCTGATGATGTGGCTCAATATGAGCGTAATAACATTAAATACTACGCTTCAGCTTTTAGTAATGTATAGAATATAGATTTCTGGTTTTGCCCCAAAGAAAGACGGCTTCCATAAAACAAGATCGGCCAACTTCCCAACCTGCAAAAACAATCACTTATAAAAGGAGAAATCTTTTGCTTCAATTAATCTTAATATTAATTACAATGTTACAATTTTTCCAGATTATCCAGAATCTCATGGATCACATCTACTAATTAATACAATGTTAAAATTTAACAGAATTAGTGGTGGCAGTTGACTATATTTGCATGATCTGATAAAAGTATAAACATCAATTAGTCGTGAAGTGGATGTATTTCTATATTGGAGACAAATGGTTTGAGTAAATAATGTAAGCGATGTATGCCTTTCTGCCCATTTGCTACTGTAATCCATGAAATACATAACCCATAAAAGCAATTGCTTGTTTATACTTTTGTGTAGCTCACATTGTGAGTAAATAATTAGACCTAGTATACCTCGACGGAACCAACATATTCAGAAAACCCATTAGCTATTGCCGGATTTATAGTGTATTTTGCGACATATCGTTTGATACGAAGGTTGTCATTGTCTGATTCACTAGTATCAATCGGTCCTCTTTGTAACTTCATTTTATGGGCAGTTTGCCAAGTTCTGCTTATCACCTGGCAAGAAAAGAGTAAGCAAAACCTGAGCCTAGCATCATAAAAAATAAGAAAATATGTCCCAACCAAGTGAAGACTAAAAGAACAAACATTATGGAGAATTCATGGGTTGGATGCGCACTCAGAGGATGTTAATATGCATTATTAACTTGCAACGTAAGATCATAATTGTAAAAAATAGAGTCCAGGCAACAAGCCATCATTTTATCTTCAGGTGTCCCTGTCGGCCTTCTTCATACATCCCTACTAGGATTTGTCTCGTTTTAAGAGACAGTGTCATGTTAAAAGTATCTCTATTTGGCACCCATGTCTGTCTCCAAGATTCTTAGATCTTAGCAGCTTAAAAGCAACCCCATCATATCTTATCAATTAGAATGACTCCAAATGCTCACTATCAAGTAAGTAACAGGTCTCGCCTAGAGCCCTGTAGGCTCAACTAATACTGCTTAGTGTTTCCAAATGAAACATTTAGGATTCAAATCCTCCCTCTTTCAATTATCAAATTATCAAAAAAAAAAAAAAAAAAAAAAAAACAGATCTCATGGTTTTTAATGTTTGGCTCCCAGATTTATCAGATAGAAGTTACTAGTATCAATTTAAGTACAAACACAGTTATTTAAACAATAACCCTAAGGGAAAAAATTCTCTTAAAAAAGAGAATTATTAACCTCTCCAATGCGACCCATAGCTTGTGAATCAGAAGATATGATGCTAATTGCCCCCATATCATGCAAAATATCTTCTGCAGCAATTGTTTCAGCTCTTATCCTTGATTCAGCAAATGCTGCATCTTCTGGAATGTCCATATCAAGGTGATGGCAGACCATCTGTATGAATGCATACCACAATGAGAATTGAACACCCATAATGCATGCTGAATCAATTTTTCTACTATCTTCTCATACCAGCATGTCAAGATGCTCGTCTATAGTGTTGGAAGTATAAGGCCGCGTGGGGTTTGTAGATGATGGCAGGACATGTTTCACACCACACACTTCGATGATCTCTGGAGCATGACCACCACCAGCACCTTCACTGTCCAAAATATACTGAGAAACTTAATAAAATTGTATTAAAAGATGGAAAAGTTGAAGCAAGGCCAAAAGTAATAGAGTAGATGAACTTATTTATGTCGTGTTCACAAGAGAAAGATCTTGTAATCACATGAGAATGCTGCAATCAAACATAATATCAAGTCATGACAACTTGAAAAGGATGATAGGGATGGGAAATACTCCCGATATGACCAACAGGGCCAAGATGTCAAATTTTAGCCACTTTGACAAAACAACTAAGGCCTTAGCTGTCAATAACTTTTTACTCCTCTATAATTAAACTTCCCTCCGTGCTACATCAAGAAAGAAATTTGCTAAAATAAATGAATAGTGTACCTCTTGATTACACTCTAGGTTTTATTTATTTATTTATTATTATTTAACATAATACCTAATGACCATGATACTTAATAATAGAAGATTCGAAAAACATTTTCTTTCCTTTTTATTTTTGGTTGGTGGTGTGGGAAGAAGTAAACTTGTACCTGTGATAGGCATGAATAGTTCTTCCTTTAAATGAAGCAATAGTATGTTCTACAAATCTTGATTCATTCAAGGTCTGCCAAAATCAATAGATATGAAGAAAGTTTGTAAGTCATATAAAACTCAAAATGTTTCAAATAACTGGAAAAGAAATATTACTTAAAAAGAAAAAGGAAAAAAAGTAGTGTCTAGATGTCATAATGTTCTCCCGCCGCTACACCACTTGACCCATGCCTACATCAGTCACAAACTCACCACCATCAGGAAACAGAAGGACTCTCTGAAGCTTGAGCTTGCACCGAATCAGTCTCAAAATTTTACCCAAAAAGACACGCATCGTTTTTGCTGTTTACGCTGCTTCTGCCATTTTTGCCACCTAATTGAGCTCCAATGTTTTTGCCTTTGAATCAAGTTTTGCTATGTCAAAACTAGGTTGGGTTGCTATCTAATTTTTTGTCTCTGATGTGGCTTTGTTTAGGTTTGATCATTGACATGTGATGTTGGATTTGGGAGGAGGATGGTGTTTGGGTCTAAAGAGAGGAGAGAGTGGATGAGAAAGAAAGAAGGAAGAGAGAGAAGAGAAGAGAAATAATGAGAGAGAGGAGAGAGAAATTTCGGGGAATTAAAAAGTATGAGAGAGATTATTAAAAAATTATATTTGTTTATACCATTTAGTTACAGTACCATCGTAAATATTTACGATGGTACTGTTGCACGATGGCAAATTTTTTTACATTTTTACATATTTAGCATTCTGGCTGCTGAGCTACGTTGGGCCTCACATGCTAAATTTTCCTTACATTTGGCATATTCCATACCAATTATGAATGCTCTAATAAAGCTCAGCAATTGCATACTGTCAAAAGGTATGTTCAATGAGGACTTAAAAAAAAAAAAATACTATTTATCGGTTTCTTTATACATTTACATATTCTTCCTCAATATATATATATATATATTAACATATTGCTTCTCAACCCATTAAAAAAAAAAAAAAAAAAAACACCATATTGCTCTGCAATTTCCTTTTTCTGTTTGCCATCATATGAAAAAAAAAAATGTCCCAAAAGAAAATACTTCGATGCTAACTAAAAGTGGTTTATGGATCATGTGGCCTACCTCGATTTTGGGGTGCAATCTTCAGAAAACTACTGGGTAAACTGTTACGTGGTTGAGAAATGGTTCCGAAGTCAAAATTTGTCTGTAAAACCGTGAGCATTTTAATGGCATGATGCACCTTAGATCATTTTCATCGTTCAAAGGTTAATTGCAAATTTGCAATACGTTTTCCATAGAAGACCGTTCAAGCAACCAAAAAGCTCTAACATTTGGCTATATTTTCAAGCACTAAAAAAGACTGGTTCTACAGCCGCGTTTTTTTCCGATTTTGAAAACGGCCATTATAAGTTAACTTATTACGGTAGTTTAACGTCAGCGCTCTTTAAACCATTGCTATAAACATCCTACCGTGACGCTATAAGAAACTGCTACAATAAACGGAGCTACTACGGCGTTTTAAAACCGTCGCTATAGGTTTGAAATTAGTATTTCTCTTTAAGAGTCATTTCTTAAAATAGTTCTGTTCCCCTACATACTTTGGATTTGAGGAATAAATTGCACTTACAATTCTAGGGCTTCAGAAAAGTATCTGATTTTTGTTTTGATAATTCCAACTCATCTATGATTTTTGTTTTTACGTAGATTCAAGCAAAGAGTTTTTTCTCTCTTCTTCGCATGAATAGATGCAAGTGATTATTTCTCTTGGATAAATCAACATATAGTTTAAAGTGGTATGCACCTTACAAGTTACAAGAACTTCATCTTATTTTCCGAAACGACAACAGCATGTAATTACCAAAATTAAAATCTAGTTTAGAGAAAGGGTGTGATTCACAACATGTGGAACCAGAATTGTTCAAGGGCGTGCAGTTTAAACTTTTAACCCAAACAGTGTGCAGATTACAACCAAGAAAACAGCGGCAGTTTATTTATTTATTTTTAAAAAATGTCTAATGCACAAAACTCCTACTTTTGTGAGGTTTGAAAGAAGTGATTAGTAAGCCACCTTACCTTTTTTTAAAGAGAGGCTGACATGCACTTCAAACACAAAAAAAGAACATGCTGACCAAGAAGCATATTACAAGACCAAATAGAAAACAATTTATTCTGACCAAGAAGAAAATTGACGAAGAATTTAAAAATAAAAAACGACACGCTGCTATACATAGATCAAGGTTGTGTACAAAAATGGAAAACGGCATGCAATTTAGCTTCACAGAGATCCAGCTTAAAGGTCTGTTTGGATTGAAGGGAAAGGAAGGAAAGCGGAGGAGAGTAGAGTAGAGTTAACTGAAAATAGACTAAATTTGGGTCAAATTTAGTCAACTTTACTCTACTCTCTCTCCTTCCTCCTCAATCCAAATGAACCATTAAGCTGTATATTCCCACTTAGAAAGCATTAACTGGGATTCCTACACCTGCACACCTGCTGCCAAGATAATAGAAACACTATGAAAGCGAAATGTACAGTGTTACAGTAGGTAAATTGCAGAGGTTCTTTTTCTATTCTTTGGAGAGAGAGAGATTGTGTTTCATTTGAATGGAATTTGTAAATGTAGAGTGGGAGTTTGTCAACTGCTAGCATACCTTCAGCAAGAAAAAAGGAGAAACTGCTATCATACCTTAATAGTGGATAATACTTAATAGGCCAACACAGCAAGGAGACCAAGACAAACATGCTCCTTGAAGTAAAAAATGACCAAATTTCAGCAAATTCTATAACTGCTACTCTTTTTGTTGAACTTCTTAGCACATTCTAAAACTTTTTGATAATTTGATAGTTCATAGTTATAATAGAGATGGGAGACTTGTATTTTGGACGTCTCTTGACTGTTCAACAATTTTGCGGATCATCTCAGTTCAATGTTTTCAAATTTGCACCTTTTTGGTGATAATTCCTTTTTTTTAATCAAATATGTCTTGGCCACTCTTTTTGTTGAATTTGTTAGTAAATTCTATTATTATTTTTTTGATAATTTGATAGTTACAAAAGATAGAAGACATATTTTGGACGTATTGACTATTCAAAAACTTTGATTTTGACCCTATACTACACATAATGTGGCATACAACATACTGTAACACACACACATATATAAATGTGTTTGATATTTTGTCCCAAACAAAATACGCATTCGCATTGTTTATATTAGTGTTGATTAACCGGGATACCAACAGCTCAGTACCGCCAAATGGTAAATGTGTGTACTATTGTAAAATAAAATAAATAAAATTGATGATTAAGGATAGCTTAATGCTTGTTAGGATGCATCTTAAGATTCTTAACGTCAAACGTCTTCTTTTTTTTTTCTTTTTCTTTTAACGTTGGGCTGGATTTATCACATTTACACGATTCGATTGATCATCTAATTTTTGGCAGTAGTCTAAACTTCATCATCACTGTATCATCTAATTTAAGAAACTTTAATGCACTGTACAAGGATTATTAGGTATTTAGGTTTGATTTGGAGTTATTGAGTGGTTTATGAATTCCATTAGTATATAGACCATCATAATGATTGTGGAATTGTTAGAAAAATAACAAACAATCATTTTAATTGCCTTAAAAAAATAATAAAAAATTTAAAATAAAATAAAATTAAAATTAAAATTAAAATAAAAATAAAAATAAAAATAAAATAAAATAAAATAAAAAACATTTTTACCCTCATCCTAAAAGTGAAACATGAACTGTGAACCACAACTCGCAGTGGCAGATGGTGCATGTCACTTGAGCCCACTGATAATTATACTCTATTCCTTAAACCAATGATTTGAAAAAACACCACCGTGGAAAACTTTCTGCCTTTTTTTTTTTTTTTTTTTGAGGAACCTTTCCGCTTATGTTTTCTTCGAACAAAAAGTCAGAACATTCATGTTATACTGACATTATATATTAAAGTTCATCACATATCAATTTTTAAATATTAAAATCTTGATTCTCAAAAAAAATTATATATTATTAAAATCTTAATTAATATATATATATATATATATTAAAATCCATAATTTAATTAGTGTTATTAATGTCTCTCTAATGAATTAGTACTTTATTAGATATATTCTCTTTTTTGATGAACTTATTAGATATATTCTCATAATCTCGAGTTTGGAATGTTTTGATTGTATATGTATAATGTGATCAATCAAAACAAATTATTTACTCCCAAGTTACGCCTTGATTCTTCAAGATGTAGAATTTATTTCTACATCTTTTACTCAGTTATATTACTCTTACGTTAGGAAGGAAGGTAATATGATTACTCACAATCTAGCTAAATATGCTAGGAATATTTCAAATTTTGCCGTGTGGATGGAGGATGCTCCTTTCACCAACTTTGATTAATAAAATTAATGTCTTCTTCCTCAACAAAAAAAAAAAAAAAAAAAAAAAGTTACTTTCTTAATATTTTTTAGATATTAATACTTTCTCATGTGCTTATTTTTATGTACTAGCATTGATGTAAACAAAAACTCCATGCACGGCATGAATTACAAGCTACCATTCTATATCTATAATGTCTACCATTTTTATAGTTGGGTGTCTACATACTTGCAAATCAAGTTCCAAAAACAAATGTGGTGCACGTACGGAGTACTCTGGTTAGTGCTTTGAAACTCATAGCTTTTTCGGTGTTAAAATATGCATCCAGGCAGAGTGCCAGGATAGTCATAGGACCATCTTAATTGGCAAAATATATATACATATATATATATACACTTGTCAAAAAAAATATTATATGCTAAACTAACCTATTGTGAGTTTGTGACCACCCTAATAAAAATGTTGAAGACCCTGACTTGAGAATTACAAAAAATTGGGTCAAATAAATATAATAGTGCTACCACATTCACAACATTTTCACAATAATTTTGCAACAAATCCAATGTGGTAAGCTGCTATTGATTTTAATTTGGGCCAAATATTGATATTATTTTTTTACCCACCAATAACAACAAAAAATATTAGCCCAAATAACAACAAACATAAACCAAACAAAAACAAGACAAGACCAAGCAACAAGAAGTGAACAAATTATTCAACAAAATGCCTATTATAAAACAAAAAGATAAAATTTATAGCCCGTTCAACTTATTCAATAAAAATAATTTCTAATTTTATTTTTCCTTAAAAAATTGTACGAAGAAAAATATTGTGGTAATTTAAATTTCTAAGCGACTATCCTAAAAAAAATTCCTAGAGTCGTCACTACTCAAAGACCACAATTATGAGAGTGCTATTTCATTCATATTTGGAAGGATTATTATTTGTTTCAGTTTGCTAAATTTACTTTAAAATACATAAAATGATAGAAACTTAGAGATATTATCAATGCCTTAAAAGAGGAAGTAGTTTCGAGAAAGAGGAACCGTGGTGGCTGCAGTGCAGGTAAGAACTTCTCCGTCTGCTGTCACTGTGTATGTCTCTGGATCCACTGTAATGTTTGGAAGGGCATCGTTGAGCTTCATGTCAGATTTGGTTAGTTTTCTGACATTGCCAACAGCTTCTACTCTTTTGCTGAGTCCATACTTGGCCTTAACTCCATCATCTAAAGCTGCCTGTTGTATGGATAAAATAGAAAAAAATGTTACTTACAAAAGAAGAAAGAGAGGGAAAAAGGAAAGAAAGGGAGAGAGAGAGATCCATGCCTTGCTGACAAAAGCAATGGAGTGAGCACTTCCAGCCTTGCCAAATGCTCCAAACATAGGCCTCATCATTACCTGAAAAAATGATTGTCTTAAACTAATCAAAGGAACTTGATGCCATTTATCTGGGGTTCTTTACAGCAAGATTTTTCTTCGCAATATAAATTATAAATATTTTAGCTTGTCGATAAGTATATGAGACATTTTAATGGTTACAATTATTTTAAAATGTTTGATTTTTGCTTAAAATTAGTTTGAACTCATAAAGGTAAGCACAACCAGCACTTCAGATGAGAATTATCATCAAGAGGCATGTTAAGATTCTAACCCAACAATGAGAAGATTCCAATTTGCACCATAGATTTCCATTTATGCAGTCATCATCATAATATGAGGAATTCAAAATAATGCTCTGCCACATAACATGATCCAGAGTATAGAAGTAGTAGCAAACTTTACCGGTTCAGGTGTGGGAATGCTTGCATTTGGATCACCCATATCAGCCCATGCAACTGCACCACCTTTTATTATCATTTCTGGTTTTGCCCCAAAGAAAGACGGTTTCCATAATACAAGATCGGCTAATTTCCCAACCTGCAAAACCAAATCTCATTTAATCTTTAATATCAATTACAATGTTACTATTTTTCCGGACTATCCAGAATCTCATGGATCACATCTACTTGTTAGTAAAATGTCAAGATTTAACAGAATTAGTGGGGGCAGACAACTATATTTGCATGATCTGATAAAAGTATAAACGTCAATTAGTTGTGAAGTAGAGGGATTTCTATATTGGAGACATATGGTGGGACCAAATAATGCAAGTAATGTATGCTTTTCTGCCCATTTGCTACTGTAATCCATGAAATACATAACACATAAAAGCAATTGCTTGTTTATACTTTTGTGTAGCTCACATTGTAATTGAGCTCAGAGATATTATACCCAGCATACCTCAACGGAACCAACATATTGAGAAAGCCCATTAGCTATTGCTGGATTTATAGTGTATTTTGCAACATATCGTTTGATACGAAGGTTGTCATTGTCTGGTTCACTAGCATCAATCGGCCCTCTTTGTAACTTCATTTTGTGGGCGGTTTGCCAAGTTCTGATTATCACCTGGCAAGAAAAGAGTCGCCAAAACCTGAGCTTAGCATCATAACGAATAAGAAAATATGTCCCAACCTAGTGAAGACTAAAAGAACAAACATTATGAAGAATTCATGGGTTGGATGTGCACTCAGAGAATGTTAATATGCATTATTGACTTGCAACATAAGACCATAATTGTAAAAAATAGATTCTGGGCAACAAGCCATCATTTTCTCTTCACATGTCCCCATCGGCCGTCTTCATTCATCCCTACTAGGATTTGTCTCATTTTAAGGGACAGTGTCATGTTGAAAGTATCTCTATTTGGCACCCATGTCTGTCTCCTAGATTCATAGATCTTAGCATTTTAAAAGCAGCCCTATCATATCTTATCATAGAATGACTTCTATCAAGTAAGTAAACAGGTCTGGCCAAGAGCCTTGTAGGTGCTCAACTAGCACTTCCTAGTTTTTCCAAAGGAAACATCCAAGGTTCAAATCCTCCCTATTCCAATTATCCAAAAAAAAAAAAAAAAAGTACCAGATCTCATGGTTTTTAAGGTTTGGCTCCCAGATTTATCAGATAGAAATTTCTAGTATCAATTGGAAGTACAAACAAAGTTATTTAAACAAAAACTCAGGGAAAAAATTCTCTTAAAAAAGGGAATTATTAACCTCTCCAATGCGACCCATAGCTTGGGAATCAGAAGATATGATGCTAATTGCCCCCATATCATGCAAAATATCTTCTGCAGCAATTGTTTCAGCTCTAATCCTTGATTCAGCAAATGCTACATCTTCTGGAATGTCCTTATCAAGGTGATGGCAGACCATCTGTATGAATGCATACCAAAATGAGAACTGAACATCCATAATGCATACTGAATCAATTCTTCTATTATCTTCTCATACCAGCATGTCAAGATGCTCGTCTATAGTGTTGGAACTATAAGGCCGCGTGGGGTTTGTAGATGATGGCAGGACATGTTTCACACCACACACTTTGATGATATCTGGAGCATGACCACCACCAGCACCTTCACTGTCCAAAATATACAGAGAAAGTTAAAAAAATTGTATTAAAAGATGGAAAAGTTGAAGCAAGGCCAAAAGTAATAGAGTAGATGAACTTATTATGTGCTGTTCACAAGAGAAAGATCTTGTAATCACATGAATATGCTGCAATCAATCATAATATCAAGTCATGACAACTTGAAAAGGATGGTAGGGATGGGAAATACTCCCGATATGACCAACAGGGCCAAGATGTCAAATTTTAGCCACTTTGACAAAACAACTAAGGCCTTAGCTATCAATAGCTTTTTACTCCTCTATAAGTAAACTTCCCTCTGTGCTACATCAAGAAAGAAATTTGCTAAAATAAATAAATAAAGTGTAGTTCTTGATTACACTTTAGGTTTTATTTTATTATTATTATTATTTAACATAATACCTAATGACCATGATACTTAATTAAGTCATAGAAGATTGAAAAACATTTTCTTTCCACTTTATTTTTGGTTGGTGGTGTAGGCAGAAGGAAACTTGTACCTGTGATAGGCATGAATAGTTCTTCCTTTAAATGAAGCAATAGTATGTTCTACAAATCCCGATTCATTCAAGGTGTCAGTGTGGATATTAACCTGTCAGAATCAATAGATATGAAGAAAGTTTGTAAGTCACATAAAACTCAAAATTTTCAAATAATTGGAAAATAAATATTAGTCAAAAAGAAAAAAAAAAGTAGTGCCTGGATGTCATAATGGTCTCCAACAGTCAAACAATTGTCTATTGCAGCAGGAGTAGTTCCCCAGTCCTCATGCAGCTTCAGTCCCATTGCCCCGGCTCTAATTATTTCATGTAGCTCCTCAGGTTTGGCACTGTTCCCCTGAAGTAGACAAAGGGAATTACAGAACAAGAGAGAAGAATAAATAAAGATGAAGAGAGGAGTAGAAGGGAGGACGAAGTGGGAAAAACTTTTAGAATTCAGAATTTGAGTCATCCATTAATATGTTACAGTAATTACTGCAAGGTCCATCCTTAAACGGGTGTAAGTAGAGACAGAGAGAGCAAGAGAGAGGAATTTATTAAGCCTATAAATAATTAAGCGTACTTTTCCCGTAAAACCAAAATTTAGGGGCATGTCATCAGTTGATTGCAGCATTAACTTCATTTGTGATCGTGCTGGAGTACAAGTTGTAGCACGTGTTCCATCAGCAGGTCCAGTTCCACCTCCCACTAGTGTTGTGATTCCTACATATAGTTTTGGAAAAATGGTGTCATTGAACATTTGGAGAAATATTTGCTTCAATTAATTTCGTTTTATATCCAGAGGTTACTCAGATTTCTAAGGAGCAGACACATGAACTCTAGGTACCAAAAGAACGGTTCAGACAAACTTATCGAGCAGTTTTAAATCATGTGCAATCGGCTAAAAAATGTATGAATTTGATTGCCAACATATGCAGTTGAGTTTGATTAAGCTTTTCTGAATGTTTTCATCTATATCTAACATGTCAAAAATTTATATAAATACAACAATTTAAACAATAATGCCTTTGTAAATTTCAGCAGCACTTTCAACCAAAAAAATTCCAGTTAGGTAGCTCACCACTTGATATGGCTTCATATATCAATTGAGGGCATATGAAGTGGACATGACAGTCTATGGCTCCTGCAGTAACAACCATTCCTTCTCCCGCAATAACCTCTGTGTTAACCTAATTATTGAAAAAGTATAAGTATGTGCAATTAACGTGGCATACAATTAAACCTTTCATGCTGCTTCTGCACAGTGAGATGAAATTTACCCCAATTATCATATTCATAAATACACCATCCATGGTATCTGGATTGCCTGCTTTCCCAAGGGAAACAATAAGACCATCTTTGATACCAATATCTGCCTTGAAGATTCCACTATAATCAATGATCACAGCATTTGTTATAACAGTATCCAAAGAGTCAGCTGGTGGATGCCCACATGACTGGCCCATTCCATCTCTTATAACTTTCCCACCTCCAAAGACGCATTCATCACCATAAATAGCAAAATCATTTTCAATTTCAGCATACAAATTGGTATCACCAAGCCGAATTTTGTCACCAGTGGTAGGGCCATACATATTGGCATACGCCTCATGAGAGATAACAGTTGTGAAAGCAGAATCTTCTCCGGTAACACCTTCACTGAAAAATCAATTCTGAGGTGAAGCATTTCCATTTATCCTTTATCATTTAAGTGGAATATGTTTACTCATTCAAACAACAATCTCATTGATATCAAAAAATAGAATTGAAACAAGCAGCATGGATTTGCCCTAGGAGAAGATCTAACCTAGCATTTGTTTCTTCAAGATTTCCAAAACCTCTCGAGTTTACAGCTTCCATGATGACTTTGAAATTAGCATGATCAACCGGTCCATCAACAATGCCATTTCCCCCTCTAATCACTTTATTACCTCCAATGCTTACAAGTATTACACATTTAGCTTCCCCAGGCTGGCCAAGCAAAAAATCATTGATACTTAAAATGCATAGAGTTAAATAGTCAAAGAGCTGAACATGTCTGTGCAAACTGATATTAAAGGGGGAAATAATTTTTGTTTACAATATGATTAAAAACTAGTTTTTTTGCTAGGTAATATATTCCTTAGACATGAAGTAATAAAAAGCCAAAGATATAGGCAAATATGTATTTACAGCAGATAAACAACTAAACAAATTTTAGTTTAATTTCATTGATTAATAGTAAAAACTTATAAAATGAAAATAAAAGTAATCCATAAAGATTGCAAGTACAACCTCAAACCGTGTCGCTGTCCCTGCGGGTATATTCAGGCGCATGCCATATGCTCTCCATCGATCAAAAACCAAGTAGGGATTCACTTCGATAAAGTGATAGTGGCTACCAACCTGAAACAGTGAGGAATTATTAAAATAACGGTACCATCTAGTTAATCAAGTTAACCACAGAAAGAGAATGCAAACAAGATGTTGACCAATTCAATCTGTTAGAAACATGTGACTTTGTCTGTGCTTGAAAACCTTTTATATATATGTATATATATATAAGTACTATACACACACCCACTGTGTCTTGAACCCACAATCTAACCCTCCACCTCGCTTTTTACAAGAGGAGGAGGTGTCATATGAGCTACAGCTTAAAAAATTTCTTCATCCTCCAACTATGAGTGAGCTACTATTGACTATTTCCCTTGTAATTCATACAAAACAATTCAAACTACAGAAAGAATCTCAACTCTCCCATCGTAGAAAGGGAAAGAAATCTGCCCTGCCAGTCAATTGAAAAAATATTGCAAGCTTTTTTTTCATTATTAAAATATCAGAGTTCAGTACCATAACTCAGGAAAAATGCACAAGATTCATTATCAAATCCTGATGTTGCAAATGAACATAATAGGAAGTTGATAGCAGTTCGGTACAAATTGCTAACTAACTACTGATAAATATAAATGAGAAAGAAAAAAGAAAAGCATCCAACAAATATAAGAAATGATATGTTAAAGAAAAACACCTGAACTGGCCTGTCTCCAGTGTTGACAACTTTGAGGATTACTGCTTTCCTTCCATGATTAAGTGTAATATTTCCATCTCCATATATTATTTCGCCGGGAAATTTCTTGTCTTCTACACCAGGAAACTTGTCTAATGAAGGAACTGCACAAAAGTTCTTCATCAATGCGCATTCAATATTAAACATGATGCATGTTAAAAGAAATATTTTAACTTCAACTTCATTTATATTTGTAGAGAGCTGGTACATAACCTACTGAACATTTTTTGAATATATTACAGAAGACTGAATAGTTTTGAAGTGATTACACTGAGCTTAACCATGCCCATTAATGAAAGATACACAGAAATGTAAAAGGATCGATTATATTGTTCCGTGTGATACAAAGTTGATAGATTTTTTTAATCAAATGAGCAGAGTCTAAGCTCATGAGATATCAAAATCTATTCATGTCCGGAAAGTTGTCAGATCTGTGCTCAAATTTCCATAGGTGTTTTTGAGGAAAACTTGCTTCAATTTAGATAATAGATTTCCTACTCTTTACAAGTGTCTCACAATCACTTTAAATGAAATATATGGAAATTTTCTTTCTAACGAGGAAATAAAGACACCATAAGATAGAAAGTCTTCATCAATCATTATGAACAAGTAACTGTTTACTACAAAATTTAACTGATATTCATCAATGAAAAAACTTAGTTTGATTCTGGCTATATGAAGACTTCAATTTCATTTTAAGTTCAAAGGATAGGACATAAAATGTCTTGTCCAGAAGCAATGGGTACAGAGTAACATATAAAATCTCCACAGAATGCTTCTGCTGACCAAAAATCTTGAAACTACACAATATGGGACATGTAGGTCCCAAAAGAAAGTAATTCTAAACTGTACAACCCAAGGTAAGCCCATACCTGGAAGAAATGAACCATGTAAAGCTAACTCCAGATTTCCATTTTCACTAGCAATTGCATCATGAACAGTGATTAATTTAGTCCCATCAGGAAAGGTCCCTTCAACCTACATTCAAATTAACTTAATAATATATAGTTGGAAGTAAATTTCTTTTTTCTTTTTTTAGGGGAAGAAGGGGAGGGGAGTGCAGGTCAGTTTGACACAAGTTCATCATCAAGCATTATGTTTCAAGCTTTTTAAACCGTAATATCAATAATTGGAAAGTTCAAAAAGAAAAAGAAAAAATCCAACAAATTTTCATACTAAATAGTATGCTGTACTCAATATAACAAAATCACTAGCATGAATTAATTTTTTTAATATTATTTTTATTTAAAAATGGTACAAATAATGCATTGCTTAGATAGGTCCAAAGCGAAGGTTCATCAATATCAACAAAGAACCTTAATTTTGCTTGATTACCTGTACCATATGCAAAAGATGTGGAACAGCTGGAAGAACTTGTCTCCTGTTAACACACAAAGCCAACATTTAGATGATAGAAATTGGAAGTTATCACTTCTAATTTACCATTGCATCAATACTTAAACAAGCTACAAGGAATTGAATCTATGCCTTGCACAAATAACATTAGAAAAACAACAAAATAAAATAAAAACAAATGATACATAAAATTCACAATTATACCTTCCTAGAAGTTGTTTCCCAGTATCCATCAATTCTGCAACCGTTTTCTCACCATCGCGTACAAACTCCAAAATCTTAAACAATTAAAAAAAAAAAAAAAAAAAAATCAGTGAAGAGCAACAAATTTTTGATCTTCATTTTTCATAACACACCCAATTTTTCAGCTTATAAAAGCTTCGTACATACATAAGTATATACACGCATCAACAACAAAACATTAGACCCAAAAATTTGTTGTTTACTAAAATTCCTCAACAGACTAATCATGGCCTCTTTACTGTTCTATCCTATCCAAAATCAAACTCTCTATTGCCTGCCTATCATTATTTTACAGCTTATAATAATAAAATACCAAAAAAAAAGAAAAAGAAAAAAAAGAGAATAGAAGGAACCTGAGTGGCTATGAGTGCCACAGCTTCAGAGTAATTGAGGCGTAAACCACGAGCAAGACGCTTCTGTGCCAAAAACCCAGCATTGTGTAGGCTCAGTTTCTCAACCTCTCTCGGTGCCAGTTTCATTTTCCCACTTCTCACTCTCGACTCTCTCTTAAGTCAATGCAACTGTCGCAGTTGTAATCAGAGCCTAAACATTCAGAAACAGGAGAGACCAAACTATATTACTGATTATTGATTAAGCAACTAATTCAGTAATTACATGATCTTAGATCGAAAACCCAGTACAGAAAAATCATTTAGTGATTAAAAAAATGATTTCCTGAAATTGAAAATACAGAGATAAGTTCAGCAGTAGACTTTTTTTTTTTTTTTTTTTTTTTTGAGATTGAGACTGTAAGAAGATTTTTGTAATGAAAATTATTGAAGAGATGAAAATTTTATTCTTAGTTCTTACACTATATTAGGAAAAAAAAAAAAAAGTGATCTGAGATAGTGCTATCGTTGCTAGAGAGAGAAAACAGAGAAGTGAGTGCTTAAAGGAAGGTACAAGTTTGAAGTTTGAGCTATTTTTTCTGCTAAAACCAGTGGTTTTTTTTTTTCTTTGTTTTATTTATGGGTGTGTTGAAAAGTTGTGCAAAGTGTAGTACAGAAAATGTTAAAACGCAATGTTTTAAATTTAAGAAATGCTAAGTTTTTTGTTACGATTCTGCTGTAAAACTGACGAGGATGCCTATGATTTGTTAAAACTTTAAAGTCTATGTCAAAAGAACAGATTAAATACATATGATCTGCACCTCATTTTACAGCTGTTTTACGGCATTCCTGTTTTTCTTGGACGTTAATGTGTTCACATAAAATAAAAGCCACGTGAGTAGATAACACATGGAAAATGCGTAAATGCAATAGGAGGAAGTATATCATGTTATGAGTGTATGTTTTTTCCTTTACACAGGCTGGTGGGTCCTACTATTTGTGAGAAGAAGAAAGAAACATACACCCGTGTATTTTCTGGCCAAAATGGGAAATTAACCTTAGTTTTCAATCATTATAATTAGTAGGTCACGTTTTCAAACTATATTTTTTACTAGCATCTCGAGTTTAAAAAACTTGATTTGAGGCCTATAAATCGAGTCTCAAAGACTCGATTTTTGTGGGTCAGACCGGCCTATCCTCCACTCGATCAGCCTTATTTTTCACCCTTCGTCGTCACCAACAATGGTGGGACTGATTGGTTTTCTAGGTTTTATTTTTTTGGATTTCTGGGTTTTATTTTTTTTGCATTTTCTAGGTTTTAATTTTTTGGTTTCTAGGTTTTATTTTTATGGTTTTCTGGGTTTCATTTTTCTGCGTTTTTTGGGTTTTAATTTTCTAGTTTTTGGGTTTCATTTTTCTGGTTTTCTGGTTTTTATTTTGTGAGTTGATTGGGTGGTATTGAATGTGATGGTGGTTGGGTTGTGGTGGTTGGGTTGTGTTGTTTTAGCCCTGAATCTCTCTGGGATTTCTTAAATTTTTTTTTTGGGCAAGGTGAGGTGAGCTCTCTGAGATTTCTTAAATTTTTATTTTTGGGTATTTCTGGGAAGACATGAGAGTTATAATTTTTTTGGTTTATAAATCAAGTCTTAGAGACTCGATTTCCAAGTAGGCACCACGTGAAAAAAATGTCATATCAAACTTGATCAAAATATGAAAACCGACACTCAAAAACTCAATTTATAGCTCAAAAATCGAGCCTCTTAAACTCAAGATGTTAGTAAAAAATATAGTTTGAAAATATTTCCTACTAACTAGATGGTTGGGAAATCTTGGTTAAATTCCAATTTTGGTCTATATTTTCTCATACAAAATAAGAGCTGATAAACAAGCAAATAATTCATGTCGTGCTATTATAGGTCCACTTGTCGAGTTATTATTATAAACAAACAAAAAAGTAATTTCAATATTAAATTTAAATTAAAATTAATAACAATTTAGAATTTCTCATAAAAATAATGTAGCAGTGGTATTACTCATTTACACAACCCGCCCTGTCACCAACTATTTACTGTCCTTTTTTATTTATTTATTTATGAACAACCATTTACTGTCCTTTTACCATTCCTCCAACACTTTTTCATTTTTTGACTTTATCTCCTTGTTATTTCTGACCTTATTAATATGCTTTATCCGTTGTTATTTCTGACCTTTATTAATATACTTTCTCCGATCTTTTACCTTTTTGCTTTTGCTCTACTTGTCTTTATTATTCACTTTCTTACCAGCGCTTCTCCTATCTCACAGCTCCAACCATTCCTCTCCCAATTTTGACCTATGTTCTTCTTTTCTATAGATTAATGTTTAGCCTCATGCATATACATGAGTACAATTTAAAATAATCAGAATTATATGGTTCAAATTATATAAATTTTTTAAAGAATATTTTCAAATTATACATAGTATTAGCTTACACTTTTTTTTTTTAAATCAAACATTTCTAAAATATATAATGGTTTCTCATTATATATATATATATATATATATATGATTTAAAATTTAATTGGTTTTAAACTTTTCGATTTTTGCACCCAGTAATTCACTTGCCACAAAAATAAAAAAATTTAGATGAACACGTCGTGGAAAATTGTACTTCAATTGAAATTCAATTTAGAATCTAATTGAATTTGGATTCTTCGATTTTTACACTTAATAATTTATTTGGCACAAAATTAAAAATTAAATGGAACACATGGCGCAAAATTGAGAATCAAATCAAAATCTAATTGGATTTACTTTAAGTTTTGGCTATTAATATGTGTGTGTGTGTGTGTTCCTCTCCCATTCAATTCATTATCTACGGACACTAAAAATAATTATTCCCTCTTCTTCTTTATAATTTTCTTCTTTCGTTTGGTAGTTTTTTTGGGTAAAATATTATTCTAATCCATAAACTTTATCAAAAGTTTGCTTTTTCATTTCTAAACTTTATAAGGTTCTTTTTCACCCTTAAATTATTTTTTTCTAATAGTTTAGAGACAAAAATAGGGATGAAAAAATAACTTTTTTTCAATAGTTTAGGAACCAAAAGTGAACCTTTTAAAGTTTAGGAACGATAGTAAACTTTTGGGAAAGTTTAGAAACCAAAATAGTATTTTGCCATAAATTTTAAAATTTGATAAAAAAAAAAAACTTTCTACCAATTTTGCTTTAGGTTGATGAGTTTTTCTGTTTTTGAGAGCTTTACTTCAGGTTGATGTGTTTTGTTATTGTGTCTCTTAATTCCCCATCACATGTCATCTATCTTCTTCTTATGTCTTTAATTTTAAGTTGTGTTGAAAGTAGTAATTTAAGTTTATATTAAAGAAAATATCTTGGCTATATATTTGAGTGTGCCTACCAACTATTTGAGTAATTGATTATTACATTATTGAAAAGTTTATCTCTTTTACATTAGATTTAATTTTACTTTTGATTAAGATAATATTATAATTTTATGATAAATTTTTATTATCCTAAAAATTTCCTTGAGAGGGGGAGAAATTTAAAATGCCCCAATATAATCAATTGAAGCTTAGAAAGTTCAATGGTACATACGAAACTTAGGAAAACATAACCCAATATTATACACTTTAGAAGATTATGACACATTTCAAAAAGAATTAAAAAAAAAATTTTTGATTGGTAAAAAAAAAAGAATAAAATTTAAAATTAACAAAACACACCTCAAATATGAAAATAAAGGGTAAGGCCATGGTACACTAAATGAAGATTATTTTAGAAATAATAATGTTTATTACTAGGAAAAAAAATGTAAATTTTTAATGGAATAATTATTACCATTCATATATTTGGTTGTTACATATGGAAATCTTGTAAATGATGATGCATAAGAAAATTTTATATTTTTGGGAATATATTATTTCTAAAATTTACCACATATTCACATGCACTAAGGAATTGTTATTATAACCATTTTAGAGAGAAATTGTTATTCCTTGGTATATGGGAGAGAGGGGGGGGGGGGGGGAAGAGATTGGTTATTCCTATCTAATAACTATAATGTTACAAGAGCTATTACAACATACCAAACATTCCTTAACTAAGATAGGGAAAGTGAAGAAAAAGATGCATTTATAGTAGGAGAGTCAATACTGTACCGGCCATAAAACCGGTATTGGTACTCCTTCAAAATGTACCAGAAAAAATATGGGATTGTACCAGCTATTTTGGCCGGTATAGTAAAAATATAAAAACTATTAAATAATTGAAAAAATGGTTAAAAACATGTTATTTAAGCTAATATAATGGTTAATGTACTTAGGCTAATATTTAGGCTTATAAAATATGTGGATTTTAAATTTTATGCTGATAAATATAAAAATTAATAAATTCATACTTATATAAATAAATACAAACATATATATATATATATATATATATGAATTGAAATATATAAATAGCAGTAATCCCGAAATGGTATACTAGTATCAACTGATACTGAAATATTACATTCCATTGATTAAACCAAAGCAGCATTTGGTATGAAATTGACTCTCTTAATCTATAGAGATAGAGAGACAAAGAAATACTTAAGGAAGTTGTTGCATTTGTAAAGGAAGAGATAAATAATGAATATAATTGGATGGTGTTTATATGCAATTACGAAAGAAAAAAAAATTATTGATTATTAGATTTCCTCTTTTCTTAAGTAAGTCTATTTCTTGATTATATGTTCAATCCTAATATATTATCTTCTACAAATTTTAGAGAACAAATTATACGTTATTCTACATTATAAAATAATGTGGTCTCTTTGCACCAAGTGGCTCAAATTCATTAAAGACTTTAGTAAACTATTTAATTCTTCTAAAATTGTAATGATTTCAAAGTAACTCCTATATTTTAAATAGTTTTAATAAATAACATAAACTCTTAATACTTTTCAATTTGCAGCTTCATTGAGTTACTATTAATTAAAAGTAATATAAATTCACATTAATTGTGACTAAAACTGTGGGGAAGAAGGGCTCAAAAATTCATATATTGGGTCTTGGACCTTATCCGAAAGTACTATTATGTCCGAGGAGAGACAAATAGAGTAGAGAAATTCTAATTTAAAGTCTGACGAATAAGAAATAAATAAAGGGTGGTCCAAGTAGTAACCTATTCTCGGCAACGGTTAATACGCCTCAAGTCTGAATTCCAACTATAAGAATGATCTCCATAGAATCTCTAGTGGTAGAGATATACCTCTGAGACACACAAGAATGAAGGAGGCTAGGAAATATCTAAGGAAAATCTGCTGCCCCCGCATTAAATGCATTGCAGCTGCTTTTCTGGCCGCATTTATGTGGAGAAAACCCTTAAATAGTGTTTCCTTGGTCACCGCAACTCACAAAGGAGTTAGAGGAGGTGTCTAATAGGACATGCACTCAAGTGAAGGCTTAGATAACCAACAAGTGTATGATCAAGATGGACTGAAAGGAACTATATAATGTAAAAAACCTTTCAAGAGAGAGGGATCAGGAAAAAATAGAAAAAGACTACAGTAGCACACAAAGCTGGGTTGCTAACCATTTTTATTGATTTATATCATAATCTGCCTCCTCAGATGACAGTTTCAGGCATTTTTATATGTTTTACTTGCATGTTCCTCTTTTAAATCCATACTAACCGTTATTAAACTTCACTAAAGCTTAATTCTTCATCCCACTCTCTACAGATTTATTGTATTGGGCTCATTAGACCATCACCCAATTCTTCTTTAGGTTTGGGCCAAAAATCGTGACCTTACAAAAACTTATCAAATACACACCAAAAAAAAATTCTATATAAACTATAAGACCGTTGATACACTAGTATTCATTTAATTATTGTCACCAAAATATTCACAATAAAATTGATATTATATAAGTTCATGTCATGCTTAAATCATTCCATATCGTATTCTATAAATAAAGTTGTGCATAACATGCTATGATTGCATCAGGTAAACATTCTCACTCTTTATAATTATATATTAAAAATAATGTGAAACTTTATTGCCAAAATTTTAAACTTCTAAAAAAATACTACTCTTACACTATAGAGTTAAATTTGAAACTACCCCAAACTAACTATATAGTAATCATGTACTTTGCCGAAATCTTTATTACTAGTGGTTACTAATAGTCACTTAATGTAATCACAACTTTTAAGATTCAATTTTTATTATATAGTATATGATTCAGTACCCTAAGAGCCTAGCATGGCCACATGCCCATACTTAGCCCTCCAACGACATTTACGTTAATTTGTCAATGTCCTACAACCACCAACGATGCCATCCATCACCACCAACAACACTTCCTCTACTAATATCTTCCGACCACCAATGTTGTTGCTTGTTCGGCCACCATCCAAGCCATATGCTCTTCCGAGTCACACATTCGTTCCAAACTCAAGTTGTATAAAATATCCTAAATATTTATACCATGGTTTTATGTAACACAATGGCCTATAGTAATTTTGTACTCCCACTATGATTTTAAAGTTATCATATTAGACATATTCTCAAGTCTGATGGGAATAGCATGTGCCTTCAACCCAAAGATAAATGTTGCGAGTTGAAGTCTATGAATCATTTTTTTATTATAATAAATTTGAAGATAAGATTACTTACTAACCACCTCTCTCGTTCCAAGAGTAAAAAATTGTAACATGTACCATTTATTAGCTAAAATGTAGAGGACCTTTTCACTATAAACCTTAGCAGTTAGCACAGTTGTGTTTTTTCTCTGTTATTTCTTTACGTTTTCCCTTACATTTCTTATGTTTTTAACACCACTAATTAATAATGCTAAAAATTCTGACCCACATAATGTTAAATTGCTTTACTCATCAAAACCAAGGAAGACTTGGGGTTGTGGTCCTTAGGATGGATGTCACGCCAAGTGCAGTATTATAATATATGCACCCACGTTAAGCATTATGGAAAAGAACAACAGAGGAAACAAAAGGTAGAAGATACAAGCATGAATCCATGTATGTAATTAAACTATAATTGGCTTGCAAGTGAGATCCGAATATCTTGCTAAAGTTCAACTGTCACGCTCTCTCTTTACCCAATTCTTTATTTATTTATGCAAACTAAGGTAATAATTTAACAGCCCCAGAATCTTTGGATTAACCAATCATGCATGTACCACCGGGCCTCGTAGCCCAAGTGGTACCCAGTTTACCATGAAACCGTTAGCTTGAGAGTTCGAGCCCCCGCACCCGCATAAACAATTACCTAGCAAAAAAAAAAAAAAAAAAAACCAATCATGCATGTTGCAAAGAGGAGTGAAAATAACAGAGACACTGGAGTTTATTAGATTAGGGCACCCACCCCTCATGCATATTTTAAGCCAAGATCCAAGAGTCGAACACCAGGGGACAATGGTCCTTTGGACGAAGTGGACATACACCAGGCATCAGACTGGGTTGTATTTCTCGTGGATTTCTCTTCTGATCTTTTTACTAGTGTTGGACCAAATTGTCTTCCTCATTGATTTCTCTGGTGGGCATGGACTTCTCTTCTCGAAGACACAGGCGTTAGGGTGGGAGAGGAGTGAAAAAAAAGTGAAAAAAAAAAAAAAAAAAAAAAAAAAAAAAAAAAAAAAAAAACCGCGACCCTTAAATACTCTCAACTGAGCTACAGTAGTTGGACCCAAAAATAATCAGCTGGTGTTTTTCAATTATTTGCTACAATATTTTCAGTTTTTAATTTTCAACAAAATCAGCAGTATCCAAACGAACTCTAAGTTTGTAAAATTTCGTGACAACAAAACTTTGATACAATGGCATTGGCACCTCTCATTTAAAAAAGCTTATTTCTTTTTTTGTTAATAAATCTATTTTACAAGTAAAATCATTATAAAATAAAGTATTTTGAAGGTTTAAAAGTTACAAAAGAAAAACAATGAGTGAAAAAAAAAAAAACATAAAGAAGGATAAATTTTTAATTGAAGAGGAATTTTTTAAAAAAAAATATTACTTTTCAAAAATGTTTTAATGTAATTATTTAATATTTTTCATAAAAATGGGTGTATTTTTCAAATTGTTTATGTATTGTAATAAACTCTGTAATTTGATATTATTTTCAAGTTATACTTTGAAGTTTTTGATGCACAATTGATTCTTATATGATTTTAAAATGTTATTAGTTAATCATTTTATGTGTGAAACAAAAACGGCATAAGTTGTAATTGAGGTTTACATGGTTATTAAAAATTATTACATTAGAATTATATGTGCAATACGAATTATTCATATATAAAAAGACATTGACAAATAAACACAATATAATAGCTATGTTATCATTTTATGAACTTTCTAACATTAAGATATTGCTTAGTATTAATATGAGTGATATTTATTGTCTAGATTGTCATTAAGTATTATATATATATATATATATATAGGGTGTTCACAATATGTGTATATACATATGTTTAAGAGCGGTTTCTCCAAAAAAAAAAAAAAAAAAAAAAAAACAACAACAACAACAACAACGTATATTAAGTAATATTAACCAATGTATGGAGATCAAAATCATGGCTCTACCACTACTTTCAAGTTTCAACTTCGAAGTAGCATGAACAATGCTAGTTGCAAAACCCGGGTACCAAAATAGTCATGGATTTTGGTAACTTCTTGAAATTGTGGGAGCACGAAATCACAAACATTTTATTTCCATATAGTTTGGTGTATCATCATTTAGTTCACAAATTTCTAATTAATATATTTGACACTCTAAAACTTTAATTAAAATGAAAATGTTGGGATTCTATCCAAATTAAAAACATTTGTATTTTTGGACAAATTTTCGATTACTACTTACTCCTTTTTGGTGTGTCTGTATTGCAATTTAGTCAAAACTTTTCAATTATAACATATTGACCTCTTAAAGTTTGGATTAAAATAATTGTTATATGATTTTTGGATAGAGCTCTAACAATAATATCATTTTTTAGATAAGTCGATAACGAGGAGAAAGAAGGTAGAGTTCAAATCATAAATATGAAACACCACAAATGATGTCATTATCATTAAACTATCACTTAAAATAATGAGTTTGAATCCCCAAGTATTGGAGATTTAATACTTGCAATTTTAAACTCATTATTTTACCCACCATCCCATGTTTACAAGCTATTGGAAGTACAATTATGAGGATTTGAAGTGCCATTTGAAAGCGAATAGACATTGCCCACTGTCACTTGGCTATGCTTTAACTATAGGGACTTCAATTCCAAGAATTATTAAAAACCAATATTGTCTGGTTCTTTACACCGCGGCACATTCCAACATTTTAAGGAAAATGAAAAAAAGTATTATCAATTTTATTATAAAATACTAAAAAAAATTGATTTGATAATAAATATTATTGATTTCATATCAATAATATAAAAATAAATTTCTTAATTATCTTTTTATTTTGTTTTAAAATATTGAACAATTTAATTTGTAAAACCTATAATCACGTTTAAGGCCTCCCTTCAAAACTATTCTTCCAAGGTTTTGGTTAATATGTCTATTAGAGCTGAACTAAAATAAATAAATAAAATGTCATTTTTCCAAATTTTGGTTAGCCAAATCCTCTTCTTCTTCTTCTTCTTCTTCTTCTTTTGGTCTGTGTGTCTCCAACAAGCTCACCATTCCCTCAACCAAATATTGTAAAGCTAGCTTTGCTAAATAATTCCTCTTCAATTTTTTATTTCTCCCACCAACATGTTTGTCTTTGCACCATACCAAAAGGGAATAATAAAAGAAAAATTAAATGAAATAGAGGGAAAATATATAGTCTGTTAGAATGTGTATTAAAAAAGTAGATAGCTAAAATAGAAAAATTACTTTCTTGCAAAAATTTTAATAGAAATTTATTGAGTTCATTGTGAATACTCTTACGAGAAGGGTTCACTCTCCAAGCAATATAAAGTTTCAAACTTGACATTCACTAGATCAGCCTCCACATGTGTGCCATGGTAATGAGAACTAAGGAAAAAAATTAGACGCATAATAGATTTGTCACATGCTATTCCACATGTCACACGCTAAACCACCCCGAGTATCTTCTCAAAAAAAAAAAAACACCCCTAGTAGAGCATCAGGTCAAGTTAGGCTCCATTTATTTCAGCTATCGAAAAATGTTTTTAGTTGAAAATATTTTCAGGGATAATAACTTATTTTCCGATGTTTGGTTGTGGTCTTCAAAATACTAACACCCATGATCTTTGGTTTTTGAATATGGAATATATGACTGACATGAAAATATGAAATGAACTCGGCTTTAGGCATACGTATATACCAATCTCTCAACTTGTTCATGCCAGAATTTCTATACTCTGCAAGCACACAGTACAATCCAACCTTGCACAAAAATCAAATCTGGATTTCCCGTTATCTTTCATATCCACTATTCGTAAAATTGAATACAGATGACAGTGCAAAAGGCAGTCCTGAGATAGCTGGGGAAACGGGAAATGGATAAAAGGTTTCTCAATCTTTTTGGGAACTACAAATGGTCCATATAACACATTATGGAATGGCCCTCCATATGTCAGCATATAAGTAATATAGCACGGTATGGAATGGCCACCCCATATGTCAGCTAAA
This sequence comes from Quercus variabilis, assembly GCA_030445155.1. Classification (NCBI taxonomy): domain Eukaryota; kingdom Viridiplantae; phylum Streptophyta; class Magnoliopsida; order Fagales; family Fagaceae; genus Quercus; species Quercus variabilis. Next base: position 54,159,884 of record CP129447.1, on the reverse strand, counting down.
TGATGTGTACCAAAACCCCCCTTCCAACATTCAACAAATCTACTACCCTCTTTGCCAAAACCCAATGGATTCGAAAAAGACAGAATTCCAAAGACCATAATTCTCGTGTGCATAGTCTCAATGAAGTAGCAAATCCTATGTAGAACGCGCTCTCCCCACTATGCTTACACATGCAACACCACTCTTCAATGCATATAAGGGGAGTGTCCTGTAGTGGTGAGAGCCTGATAATAGGACTAACTTTAAATATACCACCCCTAGCAGGGATCCAATACAGCTGGTCTTCCTCAGCCCTATTAACTTTAGTAGAGTAGAGAAGACCAGAAAACGATTAGAAAATCTTTTAACTCCCAATCATTAAAAAAACTGGTAAACAAAATATCCCAATAAAGAACTCCATCATTCCAACTCATATAATTCGCCACAAAAAGCCTCTTTATTTTGAGCTATACAATATAGTGCTGGAAAAGCATCCTTAAGATTAATTCCCCACACTAAAAATCAAGCCAAAAACAAACTTGATAAACTGTGAGGACCTGCCCCACCCATTATAATTATAAATACGTAATTATAAATACGTTTCCTAAAAGGACACACCATAAGTTTCCTTAAGCACTCCAGAAGCCCAATCGCCCAAGTCACTCCCAAACTTTTTAACTACCACATATCTGATGTTTCCATAAAGTATTAATTCCGCGGCACACCAGCAAAGCCATTTCCCCAACAACGCATAGTTAGAATGTGCAAAGCTTCTAATACTTGCACTACCAAATTGGATCAGTTCACAGAATGTCTTCCAATTTACCAAATAACATTGACATAATCCCTTAACCCTCCCCACAGAGAGTCCCGTTACAATTTCTCAAAATGATGAGCAACACTTACTGGTATGGGAAATAGAGAGAGGAAATAGGCAGGTAAGTTGAATAGTTTTCTCTTTACCAAAGTTAATCTACCTCCGTTGGATAGATATAGCTTATTCCAACCTGCCAACATTCTCTCTCTCTCTCTCTCTCTCTCTCTCTCTCTCTATATATATATATATATAAAGAAGAAAGAAGCCATGCTTGTGGGTAGTAATCAAACTCAGCGAGGATTGAGTTATCAAGAACCAAGGCCAACTGGATTATCCATTTCCATGCTATAAAATGTACGCATATAGGATTTGCTAAGATTTCATTGACAAGTGATGCCACATGCTTGTTGACCGAGTGTTACACTCAACCTAGAATTCAAATTTAACGGCATGCTATCCAGCAGTATGATCAAAAGCTTGATAGAAGAATATAGTGAATCATAATGATTGAAAGAAAAGTATTTAGAAGAGTGATCATTTCCAAAAAATTGTCACAAAATTCTCAAATTTCACTGTGAACTTATTATTCAACCAAGTCAAAAGCACCTATGAAACTCTTAAAACAGCTAGAAGCTTGGCATAAAAAACTTGATTGGAAGGGGAAACCAGCCGATCCGACAATATATCAGATTACATATTAGTTTTTTTGAGATATGATTTAATAACACAAAAAGGGGTGAAAATTATGAAGAGAGAACCTTCTGAACCTCGGCAGTGACCTCATTTGGGGTTTTCTCTGCATGAATGTGTGCAAGAACACCCTTCTTTCCATAATAATCGATAACCTACAGATAAAATAGATGCCAAATTTAATAAAAATACAGGCAAGTTAAGAAAACAACAGCATGTAATAAATCAAAATGAAAGAGTGAGCAATGGCGAACTTTAAAAGGAGTATGAAAATCTTGGTCCACAAACTTCTCTGGCTTAAATCAAGAGAAACTTCTTGAATAATATTGCTAAGGTTTCACTTAAGTTTTAGTGTTTGCTTTTGGAAAATCACTATGGATTAGTTTAGGTTTAGCAAGTTCAATCAATAACGCTTTTAAACAAAACATAGAAAGAAGCATTGCATTCCTTAAGAGGCTTATCAACAACGTAAATTGGGTATGGAAAGACCAATACTGACTCTCCAAAAACAATGATAAACAGTTTTCATCATCAAGTCTTTAATGTATAAAATTCAAACAGTCGCCCCTATAGAATTCAGACTAAAAAGGGCCTGCATTTCTTCATGGTGAACACAATATGATACTCCGATATCATCTCATAGCCGCATTCATATATCAGAATTCTTATTGGTCCATTCTTCTATGGAATAACAATGAGGACAGACTTGCTGAAATAGATCAAAAAATACAAGTACTTAAATACAAAATTTTGAGACACCCTAGATGCATTCCCTAGTCACTATTCCTCCCTTGTTTCCATTTGGCAGAAAGGGTTATTGCTATCCTCAGAAAATAACTGTTTAAAAAAAAAGGCTGATGAGATCTAGCTTAAACAAAACCTCCTCCATTGGCAAGACCAAGGTGGAACACAAGGTTGTAAATTAAAGTTTCACCAGGTGCATGTGTAACTTACAAACAAAATAATTTCATACCCAAAGCACAAATTTAAAGGATAATGAATGAATCATAAATGTATTTAGCGTTAGACTGAAATAAGATGCATTTAGTCCCATATTTATGGCATATAATAAAATACCTTGCTCTTCAAAATATAAATAGTTCTTCCAAATCATATTAACATCATAATTAAAAATAAGAGCACTATTTGTCAACATTAACTCTGCAACATACACATTATAATTTGATGCCAAATGAATAAAACTAATAAAAACTTCCACAATACAACAGCTTCAGGGTACACCAAAAAAAAAAACCCAAATGCAATTTACATTTAATCTTAAAGAGAGCAACATGAAAACACAAAGAAAAGAGTTCGGACTTCAACAAAGAAGTAACAGCTTTAAATGACAACTAAGTTGGATTTCAACACACTCTAGGCATATGAAATACAATGTTCCTTAAATCACTCCCACAAATGTTATAAAAATTAACACAAGAAAGAAGTAAACTCCAAGTTAAATCAGAGAAGTGTACCGGTTCAGTTTGTTTATGAAAGGCTGCCAGCCTTGACTTGAGAACTTCTGCAGTATCATCTTTTCGTTGAATCAAAGGTTCTCCTGAGACCTTCAGTGCAAGAAGAAAAAGATGAAGAAATAATGATTCATAAAAATAAAATGGACCCCAAATTCAGAAGCTTGGCTATACCTCATTAAGTTCAATGAAATTGTTAAGGTGATCAAATATGATATTTCATTCAATTTATACTTTCAATACAATATGCAAATGCACTTGAATAGACATGGTTTGCAAAATTAACAACATGAGCTTTGCATTTCAATCATCAATACACAACTTAATGGGGGAAAAATGGCATCAACTTACATCATCAACACCAGGAACCTTGGGAGGTGCAAATTTTGTATGGTAAGATCTACCACTGGAAGGGTGTATCCATCGACCAGTGATCCTCTCCTCCAGTATGGAATCATCAATTGCAAAGTCGAGCACCTTATCAATTTTAACCCCTTGCTTCTCAAGCATCTCATCAAGCTGTATATGATGTAGTGAAATATATTAGAAGTCAACAACAAGAATACTAAAGGGGAAAAAAAGTGCAAAAGGTAACAAAAAAGAACAACAGATATCATATTTTTTTTATAAAAAAAAAAAAAAAAAAAAAAAAGGAAAAAGAAAGAAGCAAAAAAGAATGCAACCTTTTGTGCTTGAACCAGGGTCCTTGGGAAACCATCCAAAATGAAACCCTTCTCGCATGATGGCTTCTTCATAGCTTCATCAATAATCCCAACAACCAAATCATCAGATACAAGTTCTCCCTACAAAACAAATCAAATTCAATGACGGTTCCACTCACAAACAAGCGACCGCAAAAGTAAGCCCAAAAGAGAAGGAATCTTCATGTACAAAGCACATGTCTAAATAAGATATCAAAGGTATATGACCTTCACCATTGCTTCTTTAGCCTTAATTCCAAGAGGAGTCTCTGCAGCAACTGCAGCTCTTAGCATATCACCAGTAGCCAAATGGCACAAGCAATAATCATCCTTAATAATTGGTGACTGTGTACCCTTTCCAGATCCAGGTGGACCTGCCATTTTCATACAGTCCATATGAATATTTACATTTCCAATATGCCATTCAAATATTTATCATGCACACTGCTACAAGCAAACCCCCAACAGATTATGCATCAATCTTAATGACAATGGAAATTGAAATAGATGCAAATTTCCCATTAAGAATTGTAATGATTAAGAGGATTAAACTATTTATCTTCTTTTCTTTTCTTTTTTTCTTTTTTTTTTTTTTTGATAAATAACGAAATATCATTGGGTACGTATGGTAGGCTCATTCAAAAGGTAGTGGAACTATGTTTTCTTCTCAGAGCCTCAAATGGATATGTGCAACTATGCAAGCGCATGAAACTTGGAGGAAATTTGGTTGGGTGGAAAAGCAAGAGGATAGAAAAGGATGGCAAGAACATAGAAGATAAATTGATATTTTCTCTTGTTAGGTAGAGTAGAAAAGTGGAAGAAAAAAATGAGAGATGATTATTCTCTATAAAAGCCCACCATTTTTAATCTTTCCAAAATGGGAGGAAAATAGGAAAGAAAATGTCTTACATAGTTGAATTAACAATCTTATTTTTCTGGATTTTCAAAATTTAAGGATTCGATAGAAATTCAATACTAGTCTCTTTGTTTCCCTCCACTTTCTTATCCCTCCTAAGTCCTAATTAACGAGCCTCCTCGCATGCACATAGCTTTCTCTCAATCTCATATGGTTTATTCCTTATTTAATTAAAGGCCAAAAATGAGGAGAAACAAAATTGGAGGAAGTCTAGTGGTTGGAATCATGGTTTTGAGGTAATTTTAAAATTAATTAATTCACTTTTATATCCTCATTATTTTGAATTTCTAATGAATCACTTTTAATTGAGTAATAAGGTTAATTTTGGAAGAATTAAAAAAAAAAAAAAAAGTGTTGGACACCAAAGAATCCTATGCCTGGGGTAATTTTAAATTATCCAATTTACTTTCATATTCATATTATTTTGGATTCTTATTAAAAATCACTTTCAATTAGATAATAAGGTTATTTTTTAGGTATAAAAAAGTGGACACCAGGTATTCGTATTCCATATATGTGTGTGTGTGTGTGGAATACAAATGCTAGGTACTGCCAAAACTATTTCAAAAATATCCAATTTTCTCCCTAAGCACAAATGTCACTTAACACCATTTGAATATTCCCCTACTCTTACTTCTACACCATTTGAAAATTCCCCTGCTCTTCCTTCTCCATCTCTGGCTACTATTTATCTACCATTGGCTACAAACACTGCATTCATTGTAACTCGTAAGACATGCACAATTAAGACAAGCTGTTGGAAGGAAGCTAGGGACTTAGAAGAGCAGGGAACTTTTAAATGATGTTAAAGTGTCGTTTGTGCTTAGGAGGAAAATTGAATGTTTTTGAAAAGTCTTGCACTAGTACCCCTTAAGTTATTAGGAAAATGATGAATCTAATCATTTAACCATAATTCTAATACTCTCCTTCCTTGTAGCCTAAACTACCCCTTAATATGTGGATTGTGGAGTCCAACGCGATTTTAGATGTTTGTTCTGATACCATATTAAATTACTAATTCTCCCAAAAAGCTTAAACTGTTAGGAAATAGCGAATTTAACCATAATTCTAACAATGACACCAAAACAAAAACCCCATCACAGACCAAAATTAAAAAAGAAACATAAACATTTGCATGTAACAAATATTCGACAAGAAAAAGAAATATGAGATGTACACACACACCAACAAGAATGAGGCGCTTGTCAGGCTTGGAGTTGCACTTGAAGCGACGGAGGAGTTCAGTCATGATGTCAACCGAAGGTATGTCCTCCAATGTTGCTACAGAGCTCGCCATTCTCTCTCTCTCTCTCTCTCTCTCTCTCTCTCCACAGTACCAAGTGGTTGGTTTAGTTGGTTGGTTTGGTTGGCTATATAGTGTTGTTGTGGCGGAGTTTACACTTGATGTAGGACAGATGGGGACTGACTTAAAAAGTCTTGTTCAAGTTTCAACTATGGTGGCTGGTTGGTATTTATTTGTAATGGACTGCTTTGGTTTGGTGGATGTTCTTCTTCTATTTCTATGTCTCTTCAATTTTGTGTAAGGTAGTTGGAGTCACTGTGTGGGGTTGGTGATCTTGACTTTGTTTATACTACTTTTTTTTTTTTTGTTTTCTTCTACTTTTTTTTTTTTTTTGGTTAAAGTTTTCTTCTACTTTTTTTTTGGTCGAATGGATACAGTAAAGAAAGTACTACGGAATTACAAAATTTCCAGGACACTGCCTGGCAAGACTAAGCCCAATGAGATCAGCCTCCACAAACTAACGTTAAGGCACTGTTTGGACATAATTTATTGTTACTAAAAATTGATTGTTGCTAAAAATACTGTAGTAAAATAATTTTTAAATAGGTAAATAGTATTTTAATATTTTTTTTATGTATGAACAGTACTGCTAGCGTAAACAGTGTGCCACAGTATATGAACAGTGATAAATGCCTCTTACATAGTGATTTTACTGTTCATGTAAAAAAAAAAAAGGACCGAACGTAAAATAGGAAAACGCAACTCCACATTTAGTGAGAAGAAGTGTTATCCAAACTGACACTAATTCACAGGCGGATTTTCATATAAAATAAAATTCAAAGTTTGGTTGGCACCCTTCCTTGTAATTTATCCGCACACCTGTTAGCCTCGCGATAACAGTGTTTAATTTTAACTTGAGGTATTGAGAATTTAGGGCCTTTTTGGTAGACTATTTAAATAATATATTTTTAATTTTTAAACAATATTACACTTTTTTTACACATTTTTTCACTCACATATATTTTAAAAAATTACAAATAATATTACTCAAACTCCTCTACCAAACTGGCATAAGTTCCTGCAGTCCTCTGTCAGTTTTCTTCTACTTAATATATTCAGTTTTAGTCTACCATTTTTTTAATATATTTTTTTTATTCTATTTGACCCTCGTGCCCTTCTCGTACTTTCAGTTGTTATCCACCAATCTTCTCGTCCTTTTTTTTTTTTTTTTGAGGGGCATAATATTGGAAATTGCTTTGCCGTCTTTTGATTTTATTTGCTTTTTTTTTTTTTAATTATTTCTTTTAAATATAATTCGTTTTTAAAATTTTTGTTCTGAAGCCTAGACGGCAGACATCACTCTGAAAATAAGACTCAAAATGAATTGGAAATATTAAAGATTATTCCTATAATTTTATTTTAGACATAAACACTCAATCTTGATTCTATTAAAAATATATATAATTCTCATTTAATCTCGTCATAAAATTAGATTATATATTCAAATTTAATTTATTTTCTTATTGAACAAGCTTAAATTTATTCATGAGTTACTTAATTAACTTTTTTTTTTTCTCATACTATAAACACCATTATGATAATTTTTTCACCACTTTGATAAATCCGTACTACTGAATTAATAACTAAATTTTGATTGATAGAATATAGCATATTGTTAGAGTTAGTTGGATGGGACAATTTTCATCAATCTTCTATGAAATGGGACCATTTATATTATCTATATATTTCAAATAATAATTTAATACAATAGTATTATTTATGAATTAAAATCCAATATTCCTATATCAAGCTTATATAAGGAAATAAATAAACAGACATAAACAAAAATTTTCTTTACAGGCTTTATTAATCCAACCAAAAAGAAAAATGAAAACCTAAGAACATAATTATGAATTTCTTTGTTTATAATTAGGTTGAATAAATTACTTAATTTAAACTTTATCATGATATATATATATATATATATATATATAATATATGCCATGCCAATTTTAGAGAATGAACATGAAACCACTTAAATTCAACTCATTTGATGAAATTCGTTTACAATATATATAATTTGATTTGCCAAACAGTCGCTCTCCCTTACGCAATATAATAGATGAAATGAGCAGGGTAAATAAATAAATTAAGACATCAAATCGAAAATCCCAATAAATAAATATAAAATCAAAAATCCCAATCAAACTCACATAAGCAAGAAAACTACTAGTATTCATTATAGAGAAATGCTAATGAGTGACCCACCTGCAAAAGCAAACGCTTGTATAATACCCAAAGAAAGTTGTCCTAAATAATTTTGCATTACATAAATTAGCTCACTCAAAAGATAAATCACCAATAATACCTAAATGTGATAATATTTCTTTCTTTTTTTCTAAGCCAAATGTGATGGAACATCCATACCAGATCATCGGAAAGAAATATACTAAATGTGCAAACCAAAGAAACGAATGGACCAAAAAACCTGAAGTGCCCCTACACCGTGAGACAACTTTTTTTTTTTAATTATAAAAGTTTAGAAAAACATTAAATTATTTAAGCCATCTACTCTCTGGCTAGATGTGCCTCTCTAAATTTAGAATTGGTTTAGCACAGCAATAGCATTCTGGCAAAAGGTATGTTCAATTAGGCCTTTAAAAAATACTATTTATCGGTTTCTTTATATATTAATAATAAATAAATAAAAGCTCAGCAGTTTCCTTTGTTATGCTTGCCATCATTTGAAAACAAAGAATGTCTCAAAAGAAAATACTTCGATCCTAAGTCCCACCTAACAGGGGTTTATACCTTTATGGGTCATGGACTACCTCGACTTTGGGGTGCAATCTTCAGAAAACTACAGGGTAAACTGTTACACGGTTGAGAAATGGTTCGGTTGTCAAAATGTGCCTGTAAAAACCATGAGCGTTTAATGGCATGCAGTCTTGCACCTTAGATCATTTTCATCGTTCAAAGGTTAATTGCAAATTTGCAATACATTTTCCATAGAAGACCGTTCGAGCAACCAAAAAGCTCTAACAATAAGGTGACTATTGAGTTTAGCAACAAAAAAATAGGCGGCTATATTGAGTACGAGCACCAACGAGTATTCTCAAGTGTGCAAGTAGGATTTCCACTTAAAGAGTCATTTCTTCAAATAGTTCTGTTCCGCTATACATACTTTGGATTGAGGAATAAATAGCACTTCCAATTTTAGGGCTTCGGAAACGTGTCTGATTTTTGTTTCGATAATTCCCACTCATCTATGATTTTTATCTTTGCATGGATTCATGCAAAGAGTTTTCTGTTGCTCTTCTTTGCATGAATAGATGCACGAGAAATCTCTTGCATAAACCGACGTCTAGTTTAAAGTGATATGCACCTTACAAGAACTTCATCTTCTTTCAGAAATGACAACAGCATGTAATTACCAAAACAAAATATAGTTTAGAGTGTGATTCATAACATATGGAAACAGAATTGTTAAAGGGCATGCAGTTTAAACACAAACTGCAGTTCCATGCAAGCTGAAAATAAAAATGGCATAGGTGCAACCGTGCAAGAAAATGGCAGCAATTTCTTTTTATAATATAAATTTCCAATGCACATAACTCCACTTTTGTGAGATATCAGAGAGGTGATTAGTAAGCAATCTTACCCCCAATTTTTTTTTAAGAGGCTGGCATTCATTTCACACACACAAAATGCAGCTCACAGCCTCACAGTGACCCATAACCCAAAAGGCATGCAGACGTAGATTACAAGACCAAATAGAAAACAATTTATGCTGACCAAGAAGAAAATTGACGAAGAATTTAAAAATAAAAAACCGACATGCTGCTTTACATAGATCAAGAAAGCAGGTTGTGTACAAAAATGGAAAACGGCATGCAATTTAGCTAAACAGAGATCCTGCTTAGAGCTGTATATTCCCACTTAGAAAGCATAAATTGGGATTCCTAAACCTGTACACCTGCTGCCAAGATAATAGAAACACTATGACTGCAAAATGTACGTAGTGTTACAGTAGGTACATTGCAGAGGTTCTTTTTCTATTCTTTGGAGAGAGAAAGATTGTGTTTCATTTGTATGGAATTTGTAAATGTAGAGTGGAAGTCTGTCAACTGCTAGCATACCTTCAGCAAGAAAAAAGGAGAAACTGCTATCATACCTTAATAGTTGATCTTGATAATAAGCCAATACTGCAAGAAGACCAGAACAAACATGCTCCTTGAAGTAAAAAATGACCAAATTTCAGCTCAGAACTAGTTTCAACCATAGGTGTTCTGGATTCACATCCTCCAAAGTCTGATCATCGCAAAGGTGTAATCATGGGTGAGGTTGAACTGTGGGTGTGCTGGAACCAAATCCGACAAGGTCTGATCATCACAAATGCGTAATCATGGGTGAGGTTGAAATACCTTTCTTTTTTCTTAAGGGTCACACTAATGTCAACAATCATAGTTTGCTGTACTTACCAGGATAATTCTCCTTTTGGCACTCATAAACAGAAAACTTGTTCCCAATAAAAGAAATGACCTTAGCCAAGCTGCTGGGTCTGCCAAGCCCACTGATATATCAATATAATAACTGATAACTAAGCTCATTTCTTTGCTTTAAAAACAGAATATCATTCTCCAACTGCTTGGACACTAATTTCATGGTCATAAAAAGTGGTAATAAAAGCTCATTTCTTTGCTTTGCGAGCAAGAAATCGATCCCTAGCTGCCTGAATTCTACTTTCGTGGTCATCAGGAACCCCAGCAATGTTAACCTCTTTCTTTGGCAAGTATGAGAGTTTTCCCTCAGTTCCTTCTACTGTAAGATCAGTCCCACCACTGCCCCACACAAGCCAAAAGTCTCAACGTCAGTCAACAATGTTCATGTGCAACCTTGAATTGGGAAAAAACCAGTTTCACCTCTAATAAACAAAAGTGACTTACCTCAGTTTGTTGACATTTATCTTCTTAACCTTGTTTAAAATGGGCATGACCCAATGAATTTCTACAGCACATACGTTACGTAAGTATGGGCGTGAGGTTGCAATGAGCTCATGGTAGACAACATACTCTGGAAGCTTTCCCTCGTCATCTGGTTTCAGCACAGAGGATGGGTGCACCTAAAATGAACAATAATTTACCTTCAGGTTTCTTAAAACACAGATGACTTGAAAAATCACATCTATAATATGGACCACAGGTCACTGCTTAACTAATTCAAACAAAATAAAACTTGCCACAATCACTTTCCTACTCAAATCAAGCTTTTGAAAGTGAATTTGGAATGAAGGACAACCATTCAAAAAGTTGAATCAAATCAACAAAATTTTTAGATTAAGGCTATGCTTAACTAGGTCTGGACAAGATAGAGTAGTATAACTAACACAGACTAGACACCAAAGTAAATTACCTGAACTACTTGGGGCTTGAAACCTAGAGTTCGATAGCCATTGTGATGAACCATTCTCTCAGCAAGCTGATTTGCAAAACCTATGCACAACGCCTTCCTCAAATTACGGTAATCTTGCTCACCCTCTTTCCATCTTCCATTAGCCCGAACATCTAGTGATCCTGTTTTCCAGATGCCAAATACCACATAAACCGTTAGAAGAGCAGAGAAGGAGAATAACATCCAAAAAGGTACCAGCACACAAAGAAAACAGTAATAACTAAAATGACAGAAATCTGCAAGGAGTATACTTCTAGACTCCAAAGAAGGTAAATTTTTGATGTATTTTCTTCTTCCATACTAGATTCTTCTTTGCCCCAACTCCCACAACGAATGCAATAGACATATGGGGGATATTTGTGCCATTTTTATTCTTGGTTCAGTAAGATATTCTAAAATAAGAGCTCCTTTGAACAAAAAAACTTTGGGTGTGGACATCTTTCCAACCAAACTAATATGTGTTTTCCCAGCCCAACTGAAAGTAGATATTGCCAATTTACTGAATATGGACAGACAGGAAAGTGTCAAAAACCATAAAATCTAGCCAGCAGAAAAAGATTACTTGAATAATCTTTCAGATTCCATAAATTAATAGCAATATCAACAATATACATGTGAGAATCAACAATATATGAATATGGTTTTGCTATGCTAACACTGAAGAATCTTGATATGAGGTGCCAAATTGTATCCCCTCTCCCTGTTACAATTTCTTTTTAATTACTTTTCCTTTTTGATTAAGTAAACCCTTATAACAAGAACACAAATTTCAACATCAGAAGTAAAGCCTGCATTAGTTTTGCAAAATTAAAACCTCAACATTAACATCGTCAAGGTATGATTAAATAATCAATATGCTTCAAATTTGTAAGCTCCTCAATACTATAGAATACTAACCCTTTGCTATTTTCTGCATTATCTGAGATAATTGTTTCCGGACATCTTTGACAAACAACATCCCCCGCACCTACAATCAGAAAGTCTGACAAGCATTATATATTAGATCAGGATTGAATCTATCCTAAATTTCTAATCATTATGCATCTACTCAGTTTGGTGGAACTCCCTTCTTGCAACAAAGACACTGGAAAAATAATGACAACCATATATGCTCATCAAGTACTCACGGCAGATTCTTATGGCCCATTGTCCAAGAAAAGCAACTAATGAAAGGATTCATGTAATATAAGATGAAGAGTCCTCAAGGATCTGCCCTACTTCATGGCTGTAAGTTCATGTTGCTTGTGTGGTGTAACTTCACCTCAAGAGCTTAGTCTTGCATGATTGATATGACTCATCTCATACAGGCAGCTAAGTATTGCATGTTTTCTGAGAAAGAAAATAAAAGAGTACCTGCAAGTTATGGTCTTTGCACCAACCAATATCATAGTTAGTTCTATCCCATTCCTCAAAAATCTGAAGCAATTGGATGTGATCACCCCAACCAGATCCATCAGGAAGGTCCGAGTGAGTGTGTTTCCTCTTTTTCTCAGTACTCTTGCTGCAAGTGGAGACAAAGATATTATCACCTCAAAGAAAATTCATAGGGCCACATGAAAAGTTGCAGAGGCATAAAACTTCAATAAATAGTTATTGTGATGTTACTGATAAAACTGCTTAATTCACGATGGCTGAGGACCCATTAGGTAGCGCTTCTTACAGCTTCTCCAAGGGTGATTTAGCATTTAAAAGGCTGTATATTTCCATGCCGCCTGTTTATTAAGGGATTTATTGTAGCTTCTTTAAAGCAATTTAGGCTTTTCTAGGCAGCTTTTGCAAAGCAACCCAAGGGTTGTCTCTCAACGCCATTGCAGTCCTACAAAAACTAGCCCTGAGTATTTTTAATTGAGAAGAGAGGCCCCTAAGTACTTGTAGACCTAACCATATTAGACATGCAGTGCCCACTGTTCAAAAGAAGGCAGTGTTGACTAGCTAGCTACAACATGTAAAATCTTGGAGATAACAGGAAAAACTTTTAAAGCATCAACAAAAGGTGACCATGTTATATAATATTTCTAGGACTTCACCTTCGACCAGGAAGCAATGTAGTTTCTGCTGATAACATGGCAGCAACAGTCAAAGCCTGGAACAAGCAACCACACTCATTTGCCTCCATTAAGGTTCTTGAGAGTGAAGGTTCTAGTGGAAGCTCTGCATAATTCACAGAAAATACTCAGTGAACATAGAATGTTCATATGCAAATAGAAATAATTTCAAAAATGGAGAAAAGCTGTCAAAGTAATTTCTCAAGTAATAAATGCTAGGCAGATAAATCATAATCAAATGCACCATCAGAAACACCTTCTACGACGACACTGGTAAGGTAATGGATGATGATGAATAAGACTTATGTATCACTAAAAAAATGGTTTTCAAATGATTTCAGTGTAAAATAAGAAAGATAAATAAGAATTAGCTATGCCATTGATGGTGATGATAATTTTTTTGTTTAAAGTAACGATGGTGATGATAATTTGAGATTACTAAAATACTTGTATTCTACAAGATGATGGCTACACACTTATAAGTTATAACAGTCCCAGAGAATCTTTTACCAGCCATTACTCGTCCAATACTTGTGATCAACCCATTTTCATCAATCGCATCAATGAGATATAATTGCTTCAAAGCGTCTTCTAAAGACTCAGCTGCAGCAAAGCCAACCAGATTTTATGACTTTATCCAAGGAACCCCAGTTGTATGCATGAACATTGAAGAAAACGAAGAAAAAGTTCCTTCTTACAGGAAGGGGGATCAAGAAACTCAAACTTGAGAATATCCATATCAGAGAGGTCCAATGATTTCAAATAAAGAACACTTCCAGCAAGAGAAGATCTCTGTATTTCAGGAACTGTTACATCTAGGAAGTCATCATTATAAAGTATGGAAGGGTATAACCGATAGCACTTCCCAGGACGTGTTCTTCCAGCTCGACCTGCCCGCTGATTAGCTTGCACTCTGCAATTATATAACCCAATGTTTAATGATAAGCAATAAGTGCAACCAGCACAATCATTTAGGCAGTACAGAAAATCATCTATAGGGATAGCTACTACAAACAAGTATTCTGCTGATCAAAACAAGGACAATTACTACAGCCTATCTGATCTCCAATGCTCTACCTTTGGCCTAAAGTAAGAATTGAGCCTTGAATCGTTTCTTCTTTAACATGCCACATCTACATTGTGGCTAAAACAATCACCTTTTCTAATATATAAAAGGTATTTTATTCAGGCACAATCAAGAAACTTCTAACAGGACATAAACTCAATCACAAGGGGTAGCATAATCAGTTGGGGACCACAGCCCATGAGATTAACTGCTTACTTGCTAATTTGAACAACATCAAGGGAATACATGCCGGTTGATGGGTTGTATTGCCGTTGCTTGACATAACCAGAATCAATAACATACCTATCAATAATACAAAATTTGGAAATATCAGTGAACTGTGTAACTAACCTATTATGGCACAATCAATATACAGGATCATAATAAGTGAAGCTTAGCTATAAGAGGAAAACTTGAATGAATTTCATAAAAATAGATACAGAGAGAGCAGAAGGAAGGGGGTGCAAACAATGGGGGGGAAGGGTGTCTCTTTAATCTTAAATAGATGGAACACACATTGCATAAATAAACTATAAATAACAGAATGAATGTAGTTGCCAAATAATAAATTTTTAGAATGAATGTAATTGTCAAATAATAAATTTGATACAAGTATCAAGTATCTTACACGACACCATCAACTGTCAATGAAGTTTCAGCAATATTTGTGGCAACAATAAATCGCCGGCAATTCGGAGGTGGAGGACTAAATACACGCACCTGCAGAGTCATAGAAAATCCCATAATCATGTTATTTGAAATCAGATGCATTTAGGATTTAAAGTAGTATAGATAACCAACAATACTTTCAATAAAATCTCATAAAAACCCCATTTAATAATAAGACTTCACCACATTGATATGATTGTATAAATGCAGAATCAGGATTCCAGTTAGGCAGGGCATAAAATCACACACCTATTAATGAAAAACACTAAGGCTCTTGTGTTTCCATATTTAACAACCCAACTACTCAGTAGTTAATCACTAAAACATTTATCATGTTAAACTATTAACAAAGATAAACAACCCATTGCAGTTAAAAGTGTTTTATATGATGCATTAAGTTCTGGAAATAAAATGGAACCACATGCTTTTTTTCTTTTTTTTTTTTGGGAAGGACTATAAATTTTGTTCTCATTTCCTAATGCTCCAGATAAAAACTACAAAATCTGAAGGGCAGCTGGTCTAGAACAACCCTAAAGTAGGAGATACCTTAAAAGCAGGAAATATTAATACATGATTCAAGTTTCATCAAGAAATTTAAAACACACAAGAATTAAAAAACCTGCCTGCATTTCAGGTGGCAAAGAACCATGAAGGGGAAGGATTATGGCATCCAAACAAGATCCTTCCTCAAGACTTTGAACTCTATCCTCCAACTTTGATACCAACTTTTCTATATCATCCTGTATAAAATGCAACCTTTTCGATTAAAAGAACCACGGTACAAGAAGAATTCCAATAAATAATTATACTCCATAAGTAGAAGTCACAAAAGTGACCCATACACCCCAAAAAAAAAAAATGAGAAAATATAAAAGCTCACCTGTCCAGTCATGAATATTAGGACATCACCTTCTGGTTCTCGAATGTGTATGTCTGTAAAAAAAAAAATGGCCAATAAGACCTCATCATCTAGTCAAAGATTGAAATTATAGCAAAATGAATGGACAGCCATAGCATAGAAAAAAAAAATGTATTCACAGAGCAAGGTTAACATGAAATGTAAACAAGATAATTTGAATGGTTTTCCTATTATCTTGAAGGTGCTTAGAAGCCTAAAATCAGCAGGAAGATGCAGCTGAAAAAGCTTATTACCTATTAATGCAAACTCAAAAAAAGATAAAAAGTATATAAAACATCTAGATCAAATCACTTAAAGTTGAAAAGGAATGAAACTTTAAAAAAATTAAACTAATTTGAAAACTTCATTCTGTAACAGATGAAGGAGAATAATAGAGAACAAAACAAAACAAGTAACATATACAATCACAAAAAAAAAAAAAAAAAAAAAAAAAAAAAAAAAAAAAAAAAAAAAAAAAAAGATACAGCAGAATATTAGAAATTTAGCTAATCCAAACTCCAACCCAATCAGGTCAACCAATATCTGATTCACCAAGTTACTACTACCGATATACTGATATTAGGGATCTTGGTCACCATCCTCTGAATTACCATTTAACAAATATTCCATGAATACACCACAGGAAAGCAAGACCAAATGTATCTATAAACAACAGAAACAGGATACTCAAATTTATAGTACATTATCATGATATGAGTAGACAAATAGTTAAATCATACCAAGAGCTGTTTTCAAAGATGCTTCAAGATAGCTGGTAGGGCGCTCACTGCTGTACAATATTTCTACAGGGTATAACTTCCCTGGGACACTTAGTATGGGGCAATTTGAGAAAAAATTCGATACTTTTTCACCATCAAGAGTTGCCGAAGTGATAAGAACCTTTAAATTGGAGGCACGCATTCTAACCAAGCGTTTCATTAGTCCCAGCAATATGTCCCTGACAAAAGAATATGTCCATAATTGTAGTGCGTACTCAAAATGCAATATAGGCAAACCAGTATGCATCAAAAGTTGACACACTAGGAAATTCACATTATTTAAAATCTAGGAACATCATATGGTAAAGACTAATAGCAAAACATTCAACCCAGAAATGGCATAGAACAAGGCATAGAGAGTTAAATCTCACGTGTTCAGACTCCTCTCATGAGCTTCATCCAATATGATTACTGAATACTGGCTAAGCTCTGGGTTGGACAGACTTTCTCGAAGGAGGACTCCATCAGTTAGATATCTGGGCAGTTCACAAAACCATAATAAGGGACCGAAACACTCAACAAGAGTCAAATGACAAGTATAATTGAAGTCAATCTCATTTAATCAAAAGTAAATGCATTACTTAATATGAGTCCTTTCTGAGGTTCTGTCTTCAAATCGGATGGCATATCCCACTTCATCCCCAAGATGAACCCCAAGTTCCTGAGCAACCCGTCTGTGGACATTAAATCATATAATGAGGAACCACCAAAAACCCAATTAAAAAAAAATAAAGTTTTACAAGATATTGTATTACACTTCAGATGTTTCTTAAGAAGATACATCATTATGAGTGAATGAACCACAAAGACACTTCTCAAAACCAGAATTACCACAGCCAGCTAGGGCAACAACTAGGCAATAATTCAGATTTCTTGTCCTCTCATGTGCAGCATAACCTATATCCATTATTATGTTGCCAAGGAATTGAAACAAATCAACAAAATAACATGATTGGGCATCATTTTCTATATAATTGTCTCCAGCACCATTTACACTAGGGAATAATTACACTTTACCACCCTAAACTATATACCAAATTACATTTTACACCCTAAACTTTCAAAATGCATAGTCAGCACCCTAAATTATAACTCATGTTACACTCTGCACCCCGCTGTCAATTCTGCCGTTATTTCTCATTTATTTTTAAGGAATTGAGAAGAGGGGCAATTAGGTCCCTTTATGTGATGCCGTTCAAGATAACAGCAGAATTGACAGCAGGTGCAAAGTGTAACACGGACTGAGCAAACCGTGCATTCTAAAAGTTTAGGGTGCAAATTATAATTTGGGGTATATAGTTAGGATGGTAAAGTGAAAGTTGAGTTAACTAAGCAAATTAGTGCAGTATGAAGCTGAGTTCAGTTGAATTCAATCCTTACTAGGATTCCCTATATTGGAAAAGGCAACATTCATAATTCTAACCTCTTTTCATTTCCCAAACATTCCAAGAAGCCAAACAGAACATAAACAATTTTACATAAACAACTTTAATAAACAACGCTATCGTTATCAACTTCCTTCTTCTTATTTCACATCAAACGGCCATCACAAAACCCTAAAACCCCAATTCTAACAATCGAAGAGAGAATTCTTCGAAACTCTACCTGGCGACTGAGACTGCAGCGACTCGGCGAGGCTGAGTGACGCCGATGATTCCAGACTTGGTGTAGCCTCTGCGGTGCAGAATCTGAGAGAGCTGGGTGCTTTTTCCCGAACCGGTCTCTCCGATAATCACCACCACCGGGTTCCGGTCCACTGTTTCTACGATTTGCTCCTCGAATTGGAGGATCGGAAGGTTCGCCATTGATGAACCAAAAAAATTGGGGTTTTGGAGATTTTTCTATAGAGTAAAATTTAGGGTTTTTGAAATTTTAGTTTGTTTGACTGGCTTAAGCTAAACCGTTGAATGTTTTTTTCTTTTTTTTTTTTTGAGGAACAAGTAAATGAAACTTTATTCAACTAAATCAAGATTAAATACATCATCCAAATCCGCGGGTAGTTCTTCTACCCATACATCAGTGTCTGCAGATACAACTGCTCTTCTAGCTAAGGCATGTGCCAGCTTATTTCCTTCCCTTCTCACATGTTGGAAATTATAAGTCAGCAAAGATGTAGTACATCCCCTTATTTCTTCAATGATGTGTCCAAATAGAGTGTGGCATGGTTCCTTTGTATTGATAGCATTAATAACCCGTAGGCAGTCTCCCTCAAACATGACATTGGATAAACTAAGCTCCCTTGCAAACCTCACAGCCCGAGAAGCCGCCAATGCTTCAGCATGTTCAATGGATTGAGGTAACACTATTTTCTGACTTAGAGCACCCATAATATCCCCATTGCAATCCCTAATCACCACTCCAATACCTGCCCAGTTACTGTTTTCGAATAAAGATGCATCAAAGTTAGCCTTATAGCATTCCTCTGGAGGTTTTGTCCACTTAGTGTTGCGTCGGTGCACCTGTGATCTGGTGGGCTGTGCATGGGCATCAAAAAACTCCACCACCAATTCCTTTGCCCTCTTGCCAATCTCATGTAAGGACCATGAAGGTTGCTGCACCCGGATTTTGTTTCGTCGCTGCCAGATACTCCACGCAATGGTTGAGAAAAGAGCTACTGTAAAGGCCGACCCCTGTTCGATGACCGCCTCTATGAGATCAAGAGAGGACCGAAAATCGACCTGATACAGGCGTGAGAAACTCGGAATTGATTTCCACACCGCCTTAGCTTGGTCGCACAACCAAATCACATGCATGGCCGTTTCTTGCTGATCATCACACAAAGAACATGTCTCATCAATGGGAATTTTCCGGCGTGCAATGTTTTGTTTAGTTGGCAAGGAGTCCGTCGCAAGCCTCCACATAAAATGTCTAGTTTTTGGTGGCACTCGAATCTTCCAAATTTTCTTCCACACCTTCATACCTACCCCACCAGATGATGATGGTGCTTTATTAATTCCTTCCGTTGCTAGCATCTGGTATGCTGATTTGACTGAGTAGCAACCATCCGAGGATTTGGGCCATACAAGGCAGTCCGAATTGCAAGCTTCACTCACATAAATTTTCCTAATTGCCTCAGCTTCCCACGGGTAGAAGTAACTCTGCAGCACCTCTACGTTCCAGCACTTTGTACCTGGATAAAAGAGGTCACAAACCCGGTCCAACCCCACATCCAAATTTGGAGACACCACTTTACTCATCCCTGACTCAGGCAGCCAATTGTGGTCCCAAATTCTTATGCTTTGCCCATCCCCAACTCTCCAAACAGCACCTTTTTGTATAACCTTCCTGGATTGTAATATGCTTTTCCAAGCATAAGAGCACTTGGAAGGGATTGGTACCTCCAATATATTACCATCCGGAAAATATTTAGCACTAAATACCTTATACAGCAGTGTATTTTTGTCATGAAAGAGCCGCCAAATCTGTTTCGCAAGCATGGCATCATTAAAATTATTTATGTCCCGAAACCCCATACCACCAATGGATTTGGAAGAACATAGTGTACTCCATTTTACCCAATGAATCTTCATGCCTCTATCACTTCCCCACCAAAATTTCCGGATCATGGCCTCTATATCCTTACAAAGGCTTACCGGTAACTTGAACACATTCATAGAGTAGGCTGGGATTGATTGGATCACTGCTTTTATCATAACTTCTTTGCCTGCTTGAGACAACAACTTCTCTTTCCAACCTTGCATTTTAGACCATATCCTCTCCTTAATGTGAGTAAAACATGCCTTCTTATTTCTCCCCACAAAGGAAGGTAATCCCAAATACTTTTCATAGTGTTGGATAGCCGGGAGATCAAGGGAATCTTTGATTTCTTCTTGTGTGGCAGCATCTGTATTTCTACTAAAAAATAAAGTGGTCTTGTCTTTGTTCACCATTTGACCAGAAGCAACTTCATACATGTTCAAAATATTTTTTATTTGCTCACACTCTGCCAAATTGGCCCTGCAAAACAGTAAACAATCATCTGCAAAAAAGAGATGGGTTAGTTTCGGTCCTCTCCTGCACAATGAGAAACCAGTGATGACCCCATCATTAGCTGCTTTCCGAAGGATAGCATCAAGGCCCTCCGCACAAAAGAGAAAAAGATAAGGAGACAGTGGGTCCCCTTGTCTAATTCCCCTAGTTGGAGTAATCATACCCTTTGGCTCTCCATTAACCATAATAGAATAAGTCACCGTAGTGATACACTCCATAATCAAGGCCACCCATGAATTTTGGAATCCCAACTTCAGGAGGATTTTCTCCAAAAAGACCCACTCAACCCTGTCATAGGCTTTGCTCATATCTAATTTCAAAGCCATGTACCCCATTCTTCCTGTAGAGCTAGTCTTCATATGATGCAAGGTTTCAAAAGCAATCAAAATATTGTCTGTGATCAATCTACCAGCAGTGAAGGCACTTTGTGTTTCAGAAATAATATCATTGAGGAGAGGTTTAAGCCTATTAGCAATAACTTTACTAATAATTTTATAAATTACATTGCAAAGGCTTATCGGTCTAAATTCAGAAACTCTCTCCGGATTTTTTACTTTTGGAATTAAAGTAATAAAGGTATGGTTTATGGACTTCAAAATAGAACCAGAGTTTAAACAAGAAATCACAGCATGAGAAATATCCATACCCACGTCAGACCAATATGTCTGATAAAATAGTGGTGGCATTCCGTCCGGTCCGGGTGTCTTTAAAGGTGCCATCTCCTTAATTGCCGCCTCCACCTCCTCCTTTGTATAGCTAGCTGTGAGCTTTGAGTTCATCTCCTCTGTTACAACTCTTTGGACTCCTTCCATAATGTTCTCCAGATTTTGAGGATTAGAAGTTGTGAACAAATTAGTATAATAGTCCACAAAAATTTTTGTGTAAGTGTCCTCCTCTGACTGCCACCTCCCTTCATTATCTTTAAGCCCTCTAATAAAATTAGACCGCTTCCTCTGAGTTGCCATCCCATGAAAAAATTGGGTATTCCTATCTCCACACTTAATCCATTGTAACCTTGATCTCTGGTGCCACATTTGCTCTTCTTTCTCATACAATTTATTTAACTCAGCCTTTAAAAGCCTTACTTCATCATCATTCCCATCCCTGACCGACCTCACCTCAGCCTTCCATAATTTATCCTTTGTCTCCTTTAGTTGCTGCTTTACATTACCAAAATGGTTCTTACTCCACTTCTTTAACATCTTCTTACACTTCCTTATCTTCTCTGTAGCTTGGAACATAGGATTACCATCTACCTGATGTGTCCATGCTCTTTCCACCGTGGCACTACATCCTGGATCCGTCATCCACATTGCTTCGAACCTGAACGGTTTCCTCTTCCATTTATGACTATCTCCACTCGGGTCAAGAGCAAGAATTAAGGGTCTATGATCCGAAGTAAAACAATGGAGATGTCGCACACTACCTGTAGGGAACCTGTTCAGCCACTCATAATTAGCAACTCCTCTGTCCAATCTCTCCCACACTCCTCTGTCCATTTTTAGTCTTTACATTTTGCATTTTTTTCATTTTGGCCCCTATATTTTGTTTTTACCACTTTCAGTGTTTAAACAACATTACACGTATTTTCGCACACTTTTTCACCTACATGTATTTCCATAAAACAAAAACAATATTATTAGAAATCTTTTACCAAACAGGCTCTAAATTTCCGTGCAATCTCGGATCCAATTCAATTTTTTTTTATTTTAGTTGTTTGTATTTTTATTTTTAAAATCTTGAAATTTTAATTTAATTAGTTGCTAATATGTGGGATGTCCTGGATAGGTAGCAACAGTTAAATATCTTCACTTGTTTCTATAATATATATATATATATATATATATATATCTTTCTTTCTTTCTTTCTTTGCATATCTCAAATGCTACAATTAATTGAGAACTAATTAAAATAAATCATTTTAGTTCAAAATAAAGGTTAAAAATAGTATAATACTATTGGTCCAACCTAAAATCATAACCCCTAGATCATAAACCATTTATATTTGCTGCTTCATATTTAAATCTAAAAAAATTGGAAAATTATTAGGTATATTTGAAATACCATAAATACGTATTTCTTCCTCTCACATGAATTATGGGTCCTACCATTAATTTAACTAGTAGGTCCCACAATTCATGTGAGAGGAGGGAATACACATTTATGATACTCTGGGAGTACACAATAATTTCTCTATCAAATTTTACTATAAATTTATGTTACAAACCAAATCGAAGCAATCATTCAATACTATAAAACATCTAAAACAACAAACTAAACAAAGAAAAAAGTATACCATAAGTACGATGTGGTTGAACCTATGTTGGATGATCTTGCTTGAGTTTTTGATTATGTTAGCAACAAGCACACCAATTTTATTGTGTCTAATTCTATATGCAATTGCCAAAGAAACTATTAAAAAATTTCTTGAATTGCCATGGTGTACACACAATGAAATCTAAGTATAACTTGGAGTCTTTGATAATTTAAGGGTATATTTGGTACGTTGTAATAGATTTTGTAATGTAATAACTATTCCTTAGGAATAACCATTCGATTGTTTGGTTGTGTTTTTATTACAAGTAATAGTCATTCCTTAGGAATAGCTATTTTTTAAATTATTCCTTACTAAAATGGTTGTAATAACTATTCCTTAACCTACATAATAAATAATAAATAAAAATTACTAAAAGACCCTCAACACTAATAACTCTCTCTCTCTCTCTCTCTCTCTCTCTCTCTCAAGAATCAACTCACCACCGCATACCCTTGGTATGATGGTCACTCCACAAGTATAAGTGCTTATAGGGTGTGTGAGGGAGCAAGGGCCGGAATTCAAGTCTCCAGGAGGGAGTTTCACACACATATACACTTAGATTATGTTAGAGTAAAATTTCTATCTTGTATAAAAAATAAAATTAAAAATCAATTCATAATTTTATTACTATTTTTTGGCTTCGTTATTCTCCATGTTAAATTTGTTTTCTACTATTATTCTCACTATTGGTTCTACATTCAAAGCTCAATTTATGTGAAAAGAGTAAAAAATAAATAAATAAATAAAAGAACCATTATGCTAGCATGTTCTTTGTTATGATTTGGTATTAAAATTTTGAAAATTATAAATTGTATTTAGTTTTATATTGTTTGTATTTATAAATTGGTATCTATATGTTGTGATAAAAATAACCATATTACTATGATATGATGTTATCAATTTTTTATATTTATTAGGATTAATTAATAAAAATAATACTAATCAATTAATCATAATATATATATATATATATATATATTCAACTAATAAAAGGATAGATTTTAAGCCATATTGTAAAATATATATATCATTCTTAAAATGGCATTTTAGGAAATTTGACAAAAATATAATAACATTCCACTATCTTAACATAGATTCAAGCTTCCATTACAATGTTATTACCAAACAAATGAATATGAATAGTTATGTCATTCCAACTTCTTGTACTACTTGTAATACTTATTCTTATTACAATGTAATAACTATTACAGTTTATCAAACATGATTTATAAGTTGGCAAGGATTTTGAATCGTTATAGTACATGGTCAAATTTTTATAATTAAAAATTAAATATAATGAGGTGTAAATTTGTGAGACTTGCAAATTTTGTGCATCAAAATTTTAAAATGTCAACAAAAAGTCAAAGACTTTGACTTTTTACACTAAAAGCACTACTATAGGTGATCTAAGCAGCAATTTTAGAAATTACCAAAAAAAAATGCTAGTATAATCCCTGTTCTTTTGTAGTGTATTGGGTCCGTTTAACAGGTGGCCTTAGGGCATTTGTTAATGTATTATTTTAAGAAAATTTTGATACCTTTTTAATGTGAAATATAAAAAAGATATCAAAAAAATCAATTTTTTTTTTCATAAATTTTTTTTAAAAATATTATCTTAACCAATACCCTAAGAGCATCCATTAACTTTTCCCTTATACGTGTTATTTTCATTCATTAACTTTTCCCTTATATATATTGTAGGGATGAAGGGCCCAAGTATGGGTATTGGGCCGTGGGCCGTATCCGAGGACATCAAATAGTCTGAGGACAAGTAAATTCTATTAGAAGCCTACAAATTAAGGGTTCATGGAAGAAGTTTGATCATGAGGAACTAGAAGTTTGTCCGAGGAAAAGTACCTCACCGGCGAAGCAAAGTAAAGGTCATAGGCCCAACCTTACATCAAGAACCAGGCAACGGGCAATAATGCTAGTAGGGGTAAACGTCAGATAACAATAAGACAAAAGAAAGTTGGGAAATATTTAAGAAAGAAGTTGCTACCACCACATTGAATGCTCTGCAGCTAACCCCCTAGCCGTATTAATGTGGAGGTGATACCTGAACAGTAATCTTCAGCCTTACAGCTGTCCACAAAGACTTCAAGAATGTGCTAATGGGACAAGTATCAAAGCTAGTAATCTGATCTACACGTGAAAGGCTGAGATGAAGTAAGGAAGGGGAATATAAAGAAGAAAAACCCCATTACAGAGGGGGCATCGGATAATCTGTAAAAAAATCATTGTACACTCAAGAATTGTAATTGTGGTTAAGTCTAAGAGAAATACATAAGAACAACCTTCCTTAGACTTTGCCAAGGAGGTCTTTCTTTGCCCAAAATTGCTTATTTAGGCTTTCTAGTAACACTTAGCCTACTAAGATTGTTGTCAACTTAACTCATTGAAAGTTCAGTTTTAAGCCCACTGTCTACAAATTCATTGTTTTGGGCTCTTTGAACCATTGACCATTTCACTTGGGTTTTAGGAGCAAAACATGCCCTTACAATTGGCACTGTCTGTGGGAAACTTGAAAATTCTTAGAGTTCATCATCCAACCATGGTAGGTTTAGGGCCAAACCATGAAGAATCTGTAAGATCCCAACGTTAAAATCAATTTCTCAATCTTGAACGAAGGAGGGACCGTGAAGTTAGCATACATACCACTCACACCAGTAGGAGTCAATCTAGAAGTGGGAGTCATGTGTCCCATGGAGAAAACACTAGGAATGTGCAGTTGGAGACAGACCACTTACGGAGGAGGTTACACCGTAAGCGACGAAAAGGGACTCCTTCAAGCTCAGAGTCTCCCTATAAGGATGATAATGATGATAGCTATAGGCCCAAATCAAGGACTCTCCCCAGTGGGTCTTTTTCATGTGATGAAGATCACCATTACAGGTGGAGAAGTAAAAGTCTATCTCGCAGGGGCCTAGGAAATGATGCTATAAGCATTGCTATACGCCAGATTTCTAAATCACCGTTTACACGAAGGATTGAAGGAGGAAAGCTTCCTCAGCAGTTTACTCAGCCAGCATTTACCATGTATAATGGTAAGACAAACCCTATAGAGTATGTCAGTCATTTCAATCAAAGAATGAGACCTTGATGTGCAAGGTTTCCATCTAGCTTGGAGCCAATGGCGATGAGATGGTTCGATAGTTTGAAAAAAGTTCAATCAATTCCTTTCAAGAGCTTACTAGGGCCTTTGGAGCTCGTTTTTTTACTTGTAGTAGGGTTCCTCATTCCTTGGATTTCCTACTATCTATGGCCATGTGAGAGGAGAAGACCCTGAAGACTTATTCAAATAGGTATTGGGATGTGTTTAATGAAATAGATGGAAATTTTGATGATGTGGCAATAAGGACTTTCAAGGTTAGCTTGCCTGTCGAGCACGATTTAAGGAAGTCTTTGACAAGGAAGCCTGCCAAGAGCATACGTCAGCTCATTGATAGAATTGATGAGTATAAATGAGTTGAGGAGGATTAGCAGCAAGGAAAGGGGGAGGCTAAAGTAGTTTCCCAAGACCGAAGGAATTTCAGATTAAAGCGATACAACAACAATTAACCCATGAGAGATTTTGTTTGGCATACTGGACCTACGACCACCCAAGTAGTTAGCACTGTGTTTAGAGAGCCTGTGCATCAAATCTTGGAGAAAGTAAAGAATGAGCCATACTTCAAGTGGCCAAATAAGATAGGTGGGGACCCCACGAAGTGCAACCAAAGCCTTCATTGTTAGTACCACCAGGACCAAGGACATACTACAGAAGAATGTAGGACTCTACGAGATCATTTGAAGTGTTGGTCAAAATTGGGAAACTAAAACAATTCTTGTATCAGCCCAACAAACAGAGGAGCTAGCCAGGGTCAACACACTAGAGGGATGCTTCTTTAAGACCTCTCTTAAAGACAATCAGTGTTATTCTTGTTGCCCTAGATAGGATTGGTTCATATCCATCCAGGGTTAGCCATATGTTGAGGACCTAATCCCTGATCCTAAGAGGCGTAAAATGAAAGTCCCACCAGCTCTAAGTTTTTCTGATGAGGATAAGGTGGGAACTTTAAAGCCACATGATGATGCCCTGGTGGTTACCCTTAGGATTGGAGGGTTTTGGTAGATCAAGGCATCAGCGCAAAGATCATGTACCATGATCTATACAAAAGGCTTAAGCTAAAACCTGAGGACCTATCTTATTATGACTCTCCTCTGGTGGGGTTTGATAGGAAGACAGTCATCACAAGGGGCCAAATCAAACTACCTGTTAAGGTAAGGTCGGAGGTCATGGAAGTGGACTTTATTGTGGTAAATACTTATTCCCCTTACACTGCTATTGTGGTGAGGCCTTGTCTTCATACCATGAAGGCTGTTTCCTCCACTTTGCACTTGAAAGTTAACTATCCTTCAGGAAGTCAAGTCGAGGAATTGATTGGAAGCCAGTTTATGACTAGACAATGTTTAATGGCTGCAATTAGACACCACTCTGGAGGTGAATCCTCAACCTCTGCAGAGAAGGATTTATAGCAATCAAGGAGAATGGTCTTGTCCATGGATGTGGTGGTAGAAGGGGCAAAGTGCGAAGAGTTAGAAAAAATTGTCATTGATGATGATGAGAAGAAGTTCTTCCAAGTGAGAGTTCCGTTACCTCCTCGGGAGAAGGAAGAGTTGGTTGCTTTCCTCAGGAAGAATGTCGACGTGTTCGCATGGAATGCTTATAAAGTTCTTGGGGTGGATCCAAATTTTTTTTTGTCATCACCTAAACGTTAGTCCATCTATCACCCCTAGGAAGCAACTACCTCAGTATTCTTCCAAAGAACATTCAGATGCTATTAAGGAGGAGATGATCAAACTTAAGCGGGTAGGAGCAATAATAGATGTTTTTTATCCTAAGTGATTGGCCAACACAATGATAGTAAAGAAAAAGAATAGAAAATAGAGAGTATGTGTGGACTTCACAAATCTAAATAAAGCTTGCCAAAATCCCTTCCCGATACCTCGAATAGACCAATTGGTGGATGCAACAGTTGGTCACCCTCGGATGAGCTTTTTAGATACCTTTTCATGATACCATCAAATACTATTGGCTCTAGACGATTAGGAGAAGACTGCTTTTGTTACACCCACTGGGAATTACCATTATAAAGTGATTCCCTTTGAACTAAAGAATGCAGGGTCTACTTATTAGAGGATGATGATTAGGATATTTGAACCTCAACTTGGCAAGAACATTGAAGTCTACATAAATGATATGATGGTAAAGAGCAAAGTGGAGTCTGAGCTCGTGAATGACCTTGGAAGTATTTTTGAAGTACTGAGAAAACACAAACTATGCCTTAATGCTTCTAAGTGTTCTTTTGGCGTCAATTCAGGCAAATTTCTAGGTTATATGGTCACTCATCATGGAATTAAAGTCAACCATTATTAAATTGAGGCAATTAACAATCTACAACCTCCTCAGAGTCCCAAGGAATTCTAGAAATTGACAAAAATGACTGCAACCCTGAACCGATTTATTTCACGGTTCGCTGACAAATGTAGGCCTTTCTTCCAACTGTTGTACAAGTGGAAAGGATTTAAGTGGACTAAAGAGTGTGCCTTGGCTTTTTAGCAGTTGAAAGATTATCTTTTTCAGCCACCCATTATATCCAGGCCCAAGGATGAAGAGGTTTTTTATGCCTATATTGTTGTGGCCTCTCATGCAATTAGCTTAGTGCTAATAAGGGTGAACAATGGAGTACAACAATCAGTTTATTACGTGAGTAAGTCATTGCACGAAGTAGAGGTTCGTTACTTGCCATTGGAGAAGGCTATTTTGGCCGTGGTGCATGCCACGTAAAAACTCCCTCATTATTTCCTAGCTCACACAATTGTGGTTTTAACCCAAATTCCTTTTCAATCATTGCTTTCGAAAGGCTGATTATATAAGAAGAATTGCCAAGTGGGGAACAATTTTAAGAGTCTTTGATATCAAGTAGATGTCTCGGACCTCTATTAAGGACCATGTTCTTAAAGATTTAGTGGCAGAATTCACTAAATTTCCAGTAGAAATGGAGGGCAAGGAGCAAAACTTGGAAGGAAAACCAGTTGAAACAATCTCCCTACAAGGACCCTTATCTTGAAAATTGTATGTTAATGGTGCAGCTAATCAAACAGGATCTAGGGTGGGGATAGTTGTGGTGTCCCCAAAAAAAATTATTATTGAAAAGTCTTTAAGGTTAGGTTTCTCAGCCATAAATAATGAAGTCGAATATGGAGCTTTGTTGGTAGGGATGGTTATGATTCAGAAAATGGGAGAAAAGACGGTGGTGGTATTCTCGGACTCGAGGTTAGTGGTGGGTTAAGTGAAGGGAGAGTTGAAAGCTAAGGATTTGAGAATGCAAGGGCATTTGAATTAAGCTAGGCATTTGCATCAAGTTTTGAGTTTTTCACTTTACAACAAATCCCAAGGAGCAGAAATACGCATGCTGATTCTCTGGCTACTTTGGCAACTTCCTCTATACAAGACTTGCCTCGAGTTATACTCGTTGAGGATTTGCATAAGCCTACTGAGGAGAAGAATGAGAAGGTCTAGGTTCACCAGATTAAGGTTGGATCTAGTTGGATGGATTCTTTAGTTCTGTTCCTCAAGGAAGGTACTTTGCTTAAAGAGAAGGGAGAGGCAGATAAGGTACGAAGCAAAGCTCCTCGTTTCTAGTTATCCGAGGAGCAAAAGTTGTACAAACATTCTTTTTCTGGACCGTACTTGCTATGTGTCCATCTTGAAGCAATGGAGCCAGTCCTAGAGGAGTTACATGAGGGAATCTATGGAAGTCATGTAAGGGGTAGGTCACTATCCTGTAGGGCCCTCATTCAGAGGTATCAGGGCCCTTTTGGTTTCCTCATCACTCAATTTTCTTAACTCAGTTTCCAAAACTTATAACTAAAACTCAAAACTCATCACTTAGTTATCAAATCCCACTTTCACTTAAAAATTCCAAAACTCTTGTTTGGTTTAAAAACCCAATCACATAACTCATCTTTTTAAGTCAACTTTTTGCTAAAGTTATGGACCCCACCCACTAACTATACACAGTGGTGAAGCCGTTTCCTACCCGCGAGTCCAAGTTCTTTTCTTCTTTTCTTTTTTTCCTCTCCTTCATTTCATCCCATTAGAAAACCCTTTTTTTTCATTTCTTCCCCCGCCTCCCACATCAACACAGAAGCATAACATAGTAAACCCAAACTGGTCTTGCTCTCTCTCTGATGGTGACGATCTAGTCTTGCTCTCTCTCTGATGCCACCAAAAAAAAAAAAAAAAATCCAAAAGAAAGTATAGCAAACACAAACCACAAACATGGCAAACCCAAACTCAAAATCCTTAAATCGTATACTCAAATCACAAAATTAGACTCAGAGGTGAATCGATCTGGGCTGAGCTTGAATTGATCTCACGGTGGCTCGTGGTGGTTACTCATAATGGTGATGGTGGTTACTCATGGTGGTTTCTCTGTATTTCCCCTCTTTAATCTGTATTTGATTTTTTTTTTTCTCTCTTCTCTGTTTCTTTCTCAGCTATTTTTGGTTGGTTTGAATCGGTGGTTATTTAGTTTAAAGTGGTGGGTTGTTTCAGTTGTTTCAATGGTGGAGATCGGGTTATGAGTCACGGTAGAGATCGAGTTTGATTGGATTTTTGCGTTTCAGTTGGTGTATTGTGGTGATTTGTTGCGATGGGTTGCTGTGGCAGCGCTAGGTGGGGCTGGGTTTGTGTTTCGATGGTGTTTTGTTGTGGTGGTGCTATGGTGGCACTGGATTTGTTGTGTTGGTGATGTGGTTGTTTGCAACAGTAATACCCAATAGCTCTGAATGAACAAGACAACACAGAAGCCTATGGGCCCCACAGAGTTTGAAAATTTTCCATTGTGCCACTAAGTTATGTATCTCAAAAGGTGTTTTTAGTTTTCATCACTCTCACTCAAATTTTTTGAGTTTGAGTGATGAAAACAAGATTAGGAAATCAAGCCAAAAAAAATTTATGTGGGTCCCACGTTTTTTCATCACTAAGTTATGAGTTTCCAGTGATATCACTCAAAATTGGCTTAAACCAAACAGGCTCTTAGTGAGCAAGTATGTAGAAAGAAACACAGGAGTATATGGAGAAGTGTGATCAATACCAAAGATTTGCTTCAAACATCCATCAACCAAGAGGTGTCCTTAATCCTCTATCTAGTCTATGGCCTTTTGCTCCATGAGGCTTGGACATTGTAGGACCATTTCCTAAGGCTACAAGAAATAAAAGATGGCTTCTAGTTAGCACTGATTACTTCACAAAATGGGTAGAGGTCAAGCCACTAGCCAATAATAGGGTCATGGATGCAAAGAAGTTTGTATGGAAAAATATTATCACTCAATTTAGGATTCCTTACACCTTCATCTCAGATAATAGGCTTTAATTTGATAGTAAAGCTTCCAGGAGGTACTGCTGTGAATTGGGTATTAGGAATAGATATTCAACTCTAGCATATTTACAAGGGAATGGGCAGGCTGAGGCTGTTAATAAGGTTATAGTGAATGGGTTTAAGAAGAGGTTGGACTAAGCAAATGGTATATGGGTGGAAGAGCTACCACATGTTCTCTGGACATATCGAACTACTCATCATCGGTTTATTGGGGAAACACCATTTTCAATGACTTATGGGTTCGAGGCTGTGATCCCTATAGAGACTGGATTTCCAACATTGAGAATGAGTTTGTTTACTCCAGACAACAATGATAACTTATTGGAAAAAAGTCTAGACTTGATCAAGGAACAAAAAGAAACTATCATGGTTCAGCTAGCATATTATCATCAGAATCTCAAACAGGGGTATGATACAGGCGTAAGGGTAAGGTCATTAGCACCTGGTGACTTAGTATTGAGGAAAGTTGTCGGTACTACAAAAAAACCTAACATGGGGAAAACTAGGGCCTAATTGGGAGGGACCATATCGTGTTACCTAGATAGTTGGTCTAGGTGCTTATTTTCTAGAAGATTTAGATGAAAATGTTGTATCATGCCTTTGGGATGTAAATAACCTACGAAGGTATTACTATTAATGAAAGTCAGCCCTGCCACACTTTTATTTATAATATTATATGTTATGTGTTCTACTTCTTTAAGTATTAAACAGAACCTTGGTCATGTCGGTTCTTCGGGCCACATACCTTGGGTAAATTAATACTTTTTATTATTTATTTAAGTATTAAACAGAACTTTGGTTATGCCTGACTCCTCGGACCACATACTTTGAATAAATTAATACTTCTCATTATTTATTTAAGTATTAAACAAAACATTGGTCATGTCTTGCTCCTCAGACCACATACCTTGGGTAAATTAACACCTACAACTACCTGAATCTACTATTAAGTGGAATGTTAAGTGAAGCCTTGAATATGATAGTCTCCTTGGATCATATACCTTGTATAGATAGGTGATTCACCATTATTTGAAGGTAAGAAAGGAGTTTTGAAGTGCACATAATCCTTTGAACTGCTTATCTCAGGTAAACAAAGTATACTTTTAAGTTAAATTACCAGTTTCCAAGTGTTATGGTTATGGATTAGGAAAGGTTATCCTACTACACTGCTAGTTACATGAAATGTGATAATCAAATTGATATTTGCATAAATAACTGTCAAAGTTAAGAATGAAGATATACTTTGAATCAAAAGAAACCATAAATTATGCTTGTGTTAGTTAAGTATCGATTGGGAGAAAAGAAGTGTTTGATTTCGCTTAAACACAATAAAACATAAAGGAAGTTACTACTTTTCATTAAATAAAGCCTTGAAAAGGCAAAGAAAATACATTTAACCACATAAATAGCAAATACATATAAAAAGAAAGTACAAATCTAAATAATAATAAAAAAATGCATATAGAAAGAAACAACAACTAAGTACAACTAGAGCCCTATTTGGTTTTAGTAGAAGGAGGATTGGTCTTTGCTACAACTTTGGTTGGCACCTCGAGTGTTGTAGCTTGAGTGCCACCCTTACCCTTAGGATCCTCCTTAGTGGTGAAGGGAAGGGTGACCAGTACCAATTTTTAGCTCTGGGAGACTTCTTTCTTCTTAGAGGGTTCCTTGGGTGAATGTAGCAGCTTGGTTGACTCAAGAGCTACCTCTTCTACTGTTTCCTTCTCTTTCTCAGCAGTGCCAACTTAGACTACCTCTTCAGGAGGGATAATGGAAGAGGGGAGAGCATTGGCAGAGGCATTCTAGCTCAGATTGGGATCTTTGGAAGCACTCTTGGCATTGGAGCTTGAAGGGCCTAATGCTTAGGTAGTAGAAGGATAATAAACATTCTCTACTCTCCTTAATGTGGAAGAAGCATCCACCCCAACTTGGTTTAGGGCTTCGTTCCACACTTGGAGGTAGTAACTTCTACAAACCTAAGAGACTTGAGCCTTGAGGTTTTCCTCGGTTTTTGCCACTCCAATGTCATACCCTTCTTGCTCAACTCTTTCGGCGGCATTTTCTGCTTCTTCCAACTTTTTCTTCAAAGTCCCTATCTATTCCTTAGCTACAGCTAGTTGGTCCTCGGTCCAATGGAGTTGTTTGCGTTGATTCTTCGCTTGCCTCTCAACCCCTGACAAAGCAGTCTTGACACTTTTCTTCTCTCTATCAGCCTCGGTCAACTTGGTATTCAGGTTTTGAATCCTCTTCTCAGCCATCATGAAGGCGTCCACGGAAGCTATACGCCGCCCCTCCTCCTTATTCATTTGCCTGTGGGAGTTGTTCACCAGCTCCTCGGCCATATGCATAGCTTGAATTGCCTTTCAAAAAATAATAAAATAGGAAGAAAAAATAATGATATGAGAAAGCAATTGGAACACCAAGTAAAAAAAGGAGGCACTTACCAACGCATGATCCTTCTTTAAAGTTAGAAACACTTTGTGTTTCTTTATGGTCCTCAAGTCGGCCATGTCCCTGATGGATGAATCCATGGGAAAGGGAGATCCATTCACCACCAAAGGAGGGTTCCAAGCTAGGACCTTAGTGCGACAATCGTGCCCCCTCTCCACGATGGCTCTTTCACTCGAGGACCTCATCTGGGTTACCCTTACTACTTTGGCCCCTTTCTAGTGCTTGGGCTCTTTAGAAAGGATAACCTCTCCCTCCTCAGCTACCTCTTTGCCTTTCCTATCCCGCTTCCTCTTCTTATCCTCAGGATCAAGTTGGGAAGTTTAGGTGGGAAGAGGGGTAGAAAGCCTGGGTTGGACAACCAATTTAGGAACTGTACCTCCTGTATGGGACTTCAAATGCTCCAAGAGGCTTGTCTTACTCTTGCGTTGTAGCACCATTGCGTTAGGGATGCTGGGGGCTTCTTGGACACCGCTTACTTGCGCATAAGGAAGGTGGCTAAAATCAACGATTGAAGGCTTTGGAGATTGAAGTTGGTTGAAAACTTCAAAGTCCTCCTTGGAGTTAGAAACTTCAACTACTTTTGCTGTTTTCTCAAGAGTTGGTTGAGAAGGGGTCGCTTCTTCCTCAATAGTGCGCTGAAAGGGCAGTTCCACTAATTATGTGTCTTCTGGAGCAAGACCAGCAAGGAAGCCCTGTACTACAATGTTGATCTGGTGTAAGGGAGGGTCTTTCACTTTATAACATACTTAGGGGCCTGAAAGCTGGAGGAGATGGGATCGTAGCCGAGGATGATGTGGGCTGCTCTTAATTGTCTGTCGGTGTAGACAAAAATCTTGGACTTCAATATCCTTGTCAGGTCAGGCTCGTTGACAAAACTGAAATTGGGGATTTCAGAGTACTTATCTGTAAATTCACAAAAAAAAAAAAAAAATCGTTAGAGTACAACACAAGTAAAATAAGAACCAATTTACAAATCAAAAGAACAGAAGTGAGCACAAAGACTGTTAGTAGGAAAAGGGGTATTGTTATAGTAGTAAACCTAAACCTAAACACCCCTCCTAATGTCTCATCTTGTGTTGGGCAACTCCCCTGAGACAATTAGGAAATCCTTATCCATACCCTTGCTAGCATTAGGGAGACATGATATTAGCCTAATTGTAGAGACCCTGGTATTCAGATAATATCCCTAATGGAAGAAGTCTGATCATGAGGAATTGGAAGTGTTGTCAGAGGAGAAGTACCTCTTCTGCTAAGCAGAGTAGAGGTCATATGTCTGACCTTACGTCAAGAACCAGGCAATGGGCAATAATGCTAGCAAGGGTAAATGTTAAATAACGATAAGGCAAAAGAGAGTTGGGAAATATATGAGAAGAAAGCTACTACCACTGCATTGAATGCTCTGTAACTAACCCCCTAGCAGCATTAATGTGGGGTGATACCTGAACAATAATCTTCTGCCTTATAGTTACCCACAAAGACTTCAGGATGGTGTTGATGGGACAAGTATCAAAGCTAGTAATCTGATCTACACGTGGAGGATTGAGATGAAGTAAGGAAGAGGAAAATAAAGAAGAAAAACCACATTACAGAGGGGGCATCAGATAATCTGTAGAAAAATCATTGTACACTCAAGAACTGTAATTATTGTTAAGTCTAAGAGAAATACATAAGAACAACCTTCCTCGAACTTTGCCAAGGAGGACTTTCCTTGCCCAAAATTGCTTGTTCATGCTTTCTAGTAACACTTAGCCTACTGAGATTGTTGTCAACTTAACTCATTGAAAGTTTAGTTTCAAGCTCACTCTCTACAAATTCACTGTTTTGGGCTCTTTGGACCATTGACCATTTCATTTGGGCTTTGGGAGCAAAACGTGCTCTTACATACATACATACATACATACATATATATATATATATGTGTGTGTGTGTGTGTGTGTGTGTGTATGTGTGTGTGTGTGTTATTTTCGCCCCAAAAGAGATAATAGTATGGAAAACTTGTTTAGTTGCTATTCCTGAAGGCAAAAAGAAGATTGCTACCCACCTCTAATTTATGTAATGGATACAAGTTCAACATATGTTGTGTATAACCAATCACTCAGGGTGTGTTTGGAGACCGTTTATTTGCTGAAAACTAAAACTATTATAGTAAAATAATTTTTAAATGTGTAAATAGTGTCGTGGGACCCATTTTTAATGAAAGTTTTATTGAAAAAAAAGGTTTGTGGGTCTATAAACAATGCACGAGACCCATTAGAAAAGCCACCACAACCACAGAAACATGCTTCAAATAAAAAAAATAAATAAAAAAGGCAGACACAAATGCTAATAATCAGTATCCAAATGGGTACTCAGTATCCTTTTCTAATGCAGGAGGCACTAAATTCATTTAAGATTTTGTTTTTAAATTTAAAATTATTTTTGAATTTGAATTTTGAATTTAGTTTTTAATTTTGAGGTTTTAAGGGATTCGCTTAGGCATTTTCCATATTAGTGTAATTCTTAAACTCCATTAAACTAGTGTTCTTGTAATTGTGAAAGCAGAGAATTTTGAATAAGAATTTATAATGAGTTGAGAATATGTCTTGTCCTTTGTTCTCTATGTTTGGTGGTAATTTCAATAGAGTGATGCCTAGGGTTTGTAGGTGATGAAGCTTGAAAAGTTCACCAATAAGTCACGTAATGCTCTTCTCGCTTGTACGCTAGCCTGCACGAAACGAAGGAGAAAACCTATCAAAGGGCACCGGTGTGGTGCCAACCAAGTGCCCTCTGAAGGTCAAGTCAGAAAGTATTCTCACAACTCTAGAGTGCTAGAGAGGGTAGAATTTTGTGTACCTTGATTTGTGAGGGTATTGAGGCTTTTATAGCAGTAGAAGGTTGACATCTCTTCCTTGGTGCGGAAGTCTTTTCCTTATAGGATTCTCCTTGTAGAATCCTAAACGTGATGGACAGATCTTCTTCTTATAGGAAAGATCCTTACCAAATATATAAGATTTTCGGAGTCCTACTAGCACAAGGACTCTATTTGGGCCCTTATTAGAGTGGGCCAAAATATCCCCCACGAGGGGTCCAGCAGGCCCATAGCCAACCAACCCATTCCTTCAATCCGTCTGCGTCCAGTCCGTCCTCATGGGGTCCGTCCATTGAAGGCCCATGCAAATGACGGCCCGTCCAACCATACAAGACTTTCCAGCGTGTATTTTCCCCTTTCAGTTGCCCCCTCACCCGATGGGTCCGTTAACGATAAATGAACAGACCCATGGGGTGACGGATAAAAACCAAGGACGTGTCTATAGCACACCTATGTCCGTGAACCTTCATCCTGTCAGTGGTCGTTGTTTTGGAACGAGTCGTCGCTTCGTCTTCCGTGCACCTCTCTTATAAATATCAAACCCCCGCCCCTCATTTCTCCACTTGTTGCTGGAAGAGATTGTCAGAGCGAATCCGTCATACCTGTCAGAGCGTAGTCCGTTCATTCTCATAACCGTCGTTTGCCAAATCTTGCATCAATCTTCAGGTGAGTTATTATACACCCGTCCTTTTGTTCTTTAGCTTTTATTTATCTGTACTTCATGTGCCCGTCGTTCTTTTCAAACCCGTCAGAGTCATAGGTTCTGTTATTGCCTATAGGCTATGTCTAGTGCGTCGAGTAACCAGTTTGTCGTTCGTGACGGGGCGGATTATGAAGGGGTATACCCGTCAGGTCACAAAGACCATGATATCACGAGCAAGAGTGGTACGTCATCATCTTCCTCGTCCTCAACACATGAGGGCCTGGAGATGATCGAATTCCATGAGGGATCAGACGACGAAGAGCCATTGGTTAGGTCCGTCGTAGGGGTTGATGGACTTAGGGAGTTCATCTTGCCCCCAGAGTGGACAGTTCATGCCTTCATATCAACCATCAAGGAGGGACACTTTAATACACTTAAGGATCACTACCAAATCCCAGACCACATCCCACTCCGTCTACCTTATAAGTCAGAGAAATGTTATTACGAAGGAGTTGACGGAGTGGGTGTGTATGAGCAAGTGCTTAAAGATGGCTTAAGGTTTCCATTGAGTGCGTTACATCGTGAACTGTTACACTATTTAGGCATATCTGTCAGCCAGGTGTCCCCTAACGCCTGGAGGGTCTTTATCGCGATGGAGGTCCTGTACGGAGCCATGTCGGATGGTAGGAGGAGGCTTTCCATAAAAGAGTTCCTCCATTGCTACCGTCCAGACGAGATAGACAAATCAAGGGGCATGTACAGTTTCGTCCCTAGGAGCCCCGTCCTGAAAGTCATTTATGAAACCCTGGACTCAAATAGGGACTGGAAGAGTCGTTACTTTTTCATGGAAGGAGAGGATTGGATGTGTCATCCAAGGGAGACGGACTTTATGCCCGTCGACACAGTTTGGGGCATTTTAAACCCATCTGGTATGGTCCGTCAATAATGACTCCGTGCATCTTACTAATTTTGTAATGTTTCTAACCTCCGTCTTCTATGTTGCAGTTCGACGTCGTCCCCAAATTACACTTGAGGAATTTAGTTTCCTTGAGAGAATTTTCTCAAAGATAAAACCAGAGGAGCGGACGTGGGCCAAGCTCGTCAACCTTAATACAATCCACTAGTATTGTGACGGTCCCGAGCCCACCCCAGCGGCTTTGAAGTGCGAGAAACAGACCCATCTGCGTAAGTCCGTCTATCCTCGTGACCCTTTTTTTTTTTTGGCGTCATTACTATCTGTTTCTTAGTCCGTCATCCTATTTCAGAGATGGAGGATGCAAAGAGGCGAGCAGCCATAAGACTCCAAGCTGCTAAGAATAAGCAGACTGGAACGGACCCCATGGGGACGGGCTCCAGCAAGCAACCATTAAAGAGGAAGCTGTCGATGAAAAGTGACCGTCCATCTAAGCAGCCCAAGGTCCCCTTGGACCCGGTCCTTGGCTTGATGGCTGAGGGGAGCAAGTCAATCACTCCGGCCAAGCATGGTGCGGGCAAGGGGCTGATGACGGGTCCACCAGGTGAGCAGAAGAAGCCACCCGTCTTGCTCCGTGAGGATTCCAAGTATGCCTTGGAGAAGCTGTCGTCGATCATTACCCCCCGGCGACTACGAGGATCTTGGGAATCACTCGACGGAGGTGATGGGGGAGACGGAGCAGAATTACCATAATTTATCTTGTAATAACTTAGGTCTCTTTTTTTTTTTTTTTTTTTTTTTTTGCAAGTGTTGAACAATTTTTAACTCCCATCATGTTTGCGGGGTTTGTATATACATTGACCGTTCAGTAGGTTTATTTTATACAAGGTTCGTTGACATTTTGTTTTATTTCTGTGGGATGTATGTTTTTAAATGAATTTCGTTCTGCTCATTTGATTGTCCGTTCATTACTTGCTTAAACAAGGGTCGTTACCCCTTTGGAAGATTGGTGTAACTTGGAAATACCATTTCGTTTATGAATGGTCCGTTCATTAGGTTGACTTAGCTTATTGAAGTCGTCCGTCTGGTAGCTTAGTTTGTCCGTAGGGTAGCTCAGATTATTGAACCCGTCCGTTGGGTAGCTAATTCCTCCCTGAGCGAACAGTCCGACTAGCGGACGTTACCATAGGTCCGTTCATTATGCGAGTTTAGTAGTGTTCGTTATCTGGACTAAGGTTTTCATCCTTTACAATGATCCGTCCACCCTGTGGATACCCTTATTAATCCGTCCATCATATGGACTTGGGGTTTTCATCGCCTTGGGATGATTTGTCCATCTTATGGACAGCTTTTATTGGTCCGTCCTTCATGTGGGCATTGATGTTTTCATCCCTTTGGGATGATCCGTCCACCTTGTGGATAGCCTTATTGGTCCGTCCATCATGTGGACATTGATGTTTTCATCCCTTTGGGATGATCCGTCCACTTTGTGGACAACCTTATTGGTCCGTCCATCATGTGGACTTTGATGTTTTCATCCTTTTGAGATGATCCGTCCACTTTGTGGACAACCTTATTGGCTCGTCCATCATGTGGACTTTGATATTTTTATCCCTTTGGGATGATCCGTCCACCTTGTGGATAACCTTATTGGTCCGTCTATCATGTGGACATTGATGTTTTCATCCCTTTGGGATGATCCATCCACTTTGTGGACAACCTTATTGGCCCGTCCATCATGTGGACTTTGATGTTTTTATCCTTTTGGGATGATCCGTCCATTTTTTGGACAACCTGTTGATACTAGGAAAAATTTAGTAGTCTGAAAGAAATCTTTATGGGAAAATGGCGCCTGCCCCCTTGGGCTTAAAAAGGCACTGGTAAAGAGATTTGTTCAAAGTAAGCGCATAGGAAAATGAATAAAAACAACCGTTCAAAATAAAACTACTGAAAACTTTAGAAATGAGCTGGAATGCTTGGGGGGGGGGTTGTTGTCCCTTCATGTCGCATCTATTGGTAGTACCGCCGTAGGTGCTCTGTGTTCCACGGGTGTTGCAGTTTCTGCCCATCCATGGTTTCGAGGTGGTAGGTCCCCTTTCTCTGCCAAAATGAGATTTTGTAAGGTCCTTCCCAATTTGGGCCAAGTTTTCCTTGTGTAGGATTTTTAGCCGCTCCCATTACCTTCCGAAGCACAAGGTCCCCGATCTGAAAGTCTCTGTGTCTGAATTTGGAGTTGTAGTATTTTGCCATGAGGTTTTGGTATCGAGCCATTCTTTGTTCAGCTGCAGCCCGGACTTCGTCGACTAGGTCTAGCTGTAGCCGTAAAGCCCCTTCGTTCTGGCCTTCATCGTAGTTCTCCACTCGATAAGTTGTAAGACCTATCTCTGCTGGAATGACAGCCTCGCTCCCGTATGTCAGTCTGAATGGTGTTTCTCCAGTGGGCGTTCTTGCCGTCGTGCGATATGCCCACAAGATACTTGGTAACTCATCGGGCCAGATACCTTTTGCCCCCTTGAGCCGGGTCTTGATGATTTTGAGCAGGGACCGGTTCGTGACTTCGACTTGGCCATTCGCCTGTGGATGTGCGGGCGATGAGAAATGATTCCTGATGCCTAACTCCGAGCAGAAATCTCAGAATGCTTTGTTGTCAAAATGTTTCCCATTGTCGGAGATGAGAACCCTTGGTATCCCGAATCTGCATATGATATTTCTCCATACGAAACCTCTGATGTTTTTTTCCGTGATAGTTGCTAGAGCTTCCGCTTCGACCCACTTAGTGAAGTAGTCGATTCCTACCACCAAGAATTTCAACTGTCGAGCGGCCGTCGGGAGAGGGCCCATGATGTCTAGTCCCCATTGGGCGAACGGCCAAGGGGCCGTCAAGGGAGTCAGTTCTTCAGTTGGTTGCCTAATCAGGTTACCAAACCTTTGGCATTTGTCGCAGGCTTGTGCGTCCTTTTGCATTGTAGGCCAGTAGTATCTTGCCCGGATCAGTTTGTGCACTAGAGATCGCGCCCCCGAATGGTTTCCGTAGATGCCTTCATGGACCTCTCTCATCACATAGTCAACTTCCTCGTGACCTAGACACCTTAGGTATGGTCGTGAGAATCCCTTTTTGTATAGGACGTCATTGATTATTATGAACCGCGAAGCCCGAACTTTCAATCTTCTGGCTGCGTCTTTGTTGTCTGGGAGTGTACCTTCCTTCAGGTAGGCCATTAGTTGCGTGGTCCAATTGTATTATAGATTTACTTCCTGCATCTCCGTCCGACTGTTAATGATTGGGGAATTCTGGACGAACGACAGCACCCGGTCGGGGGTCGTCATGACCTCTGCGGAGGCGGCTTTCGTGAGCCGGTCAGCACATTCGTTCTCCTCCCTTGGGATTTGGATGAATGTGACCTGGAGGGAGTCGATCCGTCTTTTAACTTCTTCCAAGTATTTCTTCATCTTTTCCCCTCTGCACTCATAGGCGCCACTAATCTGACTGACTATTACCTGCGAATCGCAATGTATAACCATGGCCTTGGCGCCTGCTGCCTTCGCCAGGTCCAGCCCTGCCAACAATGCCTCATATTCGGCTTCATTATTGGTCGTCTAGAAGTTCAATCGGATCATGCACTCGATTTTGTCCCCGTCAGGGGTTTGAATTAGCACCCCGGCGCCTCCAGCTTGCCTGTTTGATGATCCATCCGTGTGGATGTTCCATTGTCTAAGGGTTTGTGGCTCGTGCTGCTCCGTTTGCGTGTATTCGGCGATGAATCAGCCACCGCTTGGCCCTTTATTGCGGTTCGTGGACGATAGTGTATGTCAAACTTGCTCAGCTCTATTGCCCACAGGGCCATTCGTCCGGCTGCTTCGGGGCTACTCATTGCCCTTTTTAGGGGCTGATTTGTTAGGACGATGATGCTGTGTGCTTGGAAGTATGGTTTCAGTTTTCGTGCTGCGGTTATCAGCGCGAATGCGAGCTTTTCCATGTGGGGGTACCTTTCTTCAGCCCCCCGGAACCCTCTACTTATGAAATAGACGGGTCGCTGCGTCCCTTCCTCTTCCCTTACCAAGGCCGCGCTTACTGCCACCTGTGAAACTGCTAAGTATAAGTAGAGGTCTTCCCCTGGTTTGGATGGGCTGAGTAAAGGTGGCGAGGCGAGGTATTTCTTGAGATCTTCAAATGCCTTCTGGCACTCCTCCGTCCACTCGAATGATTTCTTTAGGACGCGGAAGAACGGTAGACACCTACCCATTGCTTTCGAGACGAACCTGTTCAGGGCGGCAACTCTGCCGTTCAAGCTCTGTACGTCCTTTGCTGTCCTTGGTGGTTCAAGCTCCATGATGGCCCGTATTTTTTCTGGGTTGATCTCTATTCCTCTTTGGGACACCATAAAACCCAAGAATTTTCCTGCTGTTACCCCAAATACACACTTGCCCGGATTCAGTTTCATGTTGTATGATTGTAGGGTATCGAATGTCTCCTAGAGGTCGCTCAGGTGATCTTTCTCAAATGGGCTCTTGACCAGCATGTCGTCAATGTAGACCTGCATGTTCCTCCCTATCTGGTGTGCAAACATCTTGTCCATCAATCTTTGGTACGTTGCCCCGGCGTTCTTGAGTCCGAACGGCATCACCTTATAGCAAAAGAAGCCTTGGATGGTGACGAAGGACGTTGTCTCCTGATCAGATTCCTCCATCTTGATCTGGTTATAGCCTGAGAAGGCATCCATGAAACTCAGGAGCTGGTGTCTGGCCGTAGAGTCGACCAGTGCATCTATCCGTGGGAGGGGGTAGTTGTCCTTTGGGCATGCTTTGTTTAGGTCCGTGAAGTCGACACACATTCGCCATTTTCCACTAGCCTTCTTAACCATGACCACGTTCGCCAACCACTCTGGGTAATATACTTCCCTAATGAAACCGGCCTCGAGTAGTTTTCCAACCTCTTGCGCTATTGCTCTGTCCCGCTCGGGAGCGAAAACTCTCTTTTTCTGCCGGACTGGCGGGGTTGAGGGGTTCACGTTCAGCTTGTGTACTATGACAGATGGATCGATCCCGGGCATGTCTTCGTGGCCCCATGCGAAAATGTCTTGGTTCCTCCTGAGGAATGTTATGAGGGCCTGGCGCACAGGCTGGCGGGCCGATGTTCCTATTCTGGTAGTCCGTTCTGGTTTGGATTCGTTGAGTATTACCACCTCCAACTCCTCGACCGGTTCAGCGACCGTCCGCTGTTCTTCTATGCACATCGCCTGATGGTGATCTTCCATTTCTAACATGGCAATGTAGCATTCTCGGGCGGTTGCCTGATTCCCTCGCAATTTTCCAATCCCGTAGTCCGTCGGGAACTTGATCATCAGGTGGTATGTTGATGTTGTCACTTTCAATGAGTTAAGCGTGGGCCGTCCGAGAATACCGTTGTAAGCGGAGGAGCAATCCACCACGAGGAACATCACATTCCTAGTGAGCTCTTGCGGGTAATCGCCCACTGTTACGGGTAGTGTGATTGAGCCTATTGGGAATACCCTGGTCCCTCCGAAACCGACGAGTG
The DNA here is from genome assembly GCA_030445155.1 of Quercus variabilis. NCBI lineage: Eukaryota > Viridiplantae > Streptophyta > Magnoliopsida > Fagales > Fagaceae > Quercus > Quercus variabilis. Next base: position 54,116,034 of record CP129447.1, on the reverse strand, counting down.
GAGCATTTGCCGGCATTAATCGCGCTCTGTCTATCCCCATTTGCTAGAATGCTGGATAGTATAGAATGTCTGCTGAGCTGCCGTTGTCGATTAGTACTCGGTGGACGTTGTAATCCCCCACACGTATGCTGACAACCAGCGCATTGTCATGTGGGTGTGGAGTCTTCTTGCGTCTTCGTCGGTGAATCCAATGACAGGGCTCTCTACCCGTGTGGTATTAGGCCCCGGGCCTGTTAGATGGATGTTCAGGACGGATCTCAGGTACATCTTTCGAGCTTTTTTGGAAGAACCGGTAGACGCGGTTCCTCCCACTATCATCCTTATGTCTCCGATGGGGGGTCTAGGACGCTCGTTATCCCGTCGGGGGGCCGGCTCTTGGCGATAGTGATCCGTTTTCTCTTTGTTGACGAACTTCTGCAACTTCCCTTGTCTAATGAGTGCTTCAATCTGCTGCTTTAGGTCGTAGCAATCGGCTGTGTCGTGGCCATGATCTCGGTGGAAACGACAATATTTGTCTCGTGGCCGTTTACTTGGGTCGCTCTTTAGTTTTCCTAGGAATGTTAGTGTCTCCTCGTCCTTGATTTGCATCAAAACTTGGTTAATCGGGGCGTTCAGGGGGGTAAAACTTGTGAACCTTCCGCCCGGGGGCTTAGGGCGCCTTTCATCCCTTCTGTCTCCTGCTCTCGGTCTTTTCTGCCCTTGGTCCTGGCACGCGTCCACCTGTCGCTCCCTTTTCCTGGGCCTTTCCTCCCGTGCAAGTAGTGCGTCTTTTGCGTTCATGTACTTGGTGGCCCTGTAGAGTACTTCCGACATGGTTTTGGGGTCGTTTTTGTATAGTGAGAACAAAAACTTGCCCTTCCGCAATCCGTTCGTGAAAGCTGCCACCAATATCTTGTCGTCGGCTTCATCAATTGAGAGTGCTTTCTTATTGAAGCGGGTTATGTAGGATCTTAGCGTCTCGTCTTCTCTCTGCCTGATGCTCATTAAGCATGCTGTGGACTTCTTGTACCTGTGTCCCCCTATGAAGTGCGAGGTGAACTGAGCACTTAATTCTTTGAAAGTGCTGATGGAGTTTGGCGTTAGCCGACTGAACCAAATTCTTGCGGGACCCTTCAGTGTGGTTGGGAAGACCCTACACATGATTTCGTCTGGTACCCCTTGTAGATGCATCAAGGTCTTGAATGTTTCCAAGTGGTCTAGTGGATCCTTGACCCCATCATAGCTCTCTATTTGCGGCATCTGGAACTTATGCAGTAGGGGGAAGGAATTGATGGGGCTAGTGAATGGAGAGTCAGTCTGGTTCACTAGGTCGTCCAGATTGCTGGACATTCGCCCCTTTAGGGCGTTCATCATGACTTCCATCTGTTCCTTCATCGCCTGCATCTCTGTGAACATAGGTGGAGTCGTCGCATCCGTGAGGGATGGGAGGCTCATGTTCTGTCGTTCTGGCCTGCTCGGGGCGTTACTCCCTTCAGGCCCTTTTCGTTCTCTTTGCATGGCGCTGGTGTCTTTCTGGTCCTCCCTCTGGTTGTGGGGTGCTGTGTTTCTTTGGCGCAGCTGTTCTTCCAGGTCATGATTTTGCTTGGAGAGGCGCTCCACGGCCGCGATGAGGGTCCAAACCTGCCTTTCGAGTGCGGTCGTGGGTGGTCCCTCTCCTGCGATATCGTTGGTTGTTGCCATCGAGCGAGTGAGCACCATGCAACTCTTCTGTCTCAGGGGTGAAGCAACGTCTAACTGCTTTCTTCTAACTTCCCACAGACGGCGCCAACTGATGAAGCTTGAAAAGTTCACCAATAAGTCACGTAATGCTCTTCTCGCTCGTACGCTAGCCTGCACGAAACGAAGGAGAAAACCTATCAAAGGGCACCGGTGTGGTGCCGGCCAAGTGCCCTCCGAAGGTCAAGTCAGAAAGTATTCTCACAACTCTAGAGTGCTAGAGAGGGTAGAATTATGCGTACGTTGGTTTGTGAGGGTATTGAGGTTTTTATAGCAGTAGAAGGTTGACATCTCTTCCTTGGTGCGGAAGTCTTTTCCTTATAGGATTCTCCTTGTAGAATCCTAAACGTGATGGACAGATCTCCTTCTTATAGGGAAGATCTTTACCAAATATATAAAATTTCCGGAATCCTACTAGCGCAAGGACTCTATTTGGGCCCTTATGAGAGTGGGCCAAAATATCCCCCACGAGGGGTCTAGCAGGCCCATAGCCAACCAGCCCATTCCTTCAATCCGTTTGTGTCCAGTATGTCCTCATGGGGTCCGTCCATTGGAGGCCCGTGCAAATGACGGCCCGTCCAACCATACAAGGCTTTCTAGCGTGTATTTTCCCCTTTCAGTAGGCATTCTTGGTGGTGAAGCCTAGGATTTGTTTTGTTGTTCCTTTTCTTTCTCTTTTATCTTTATTTTTCTATCCATGTTCTGCATCATTTTCTCTCTTTGTAAATATTGTTAATTTCTGTAAGAAGTTATGTCAAATATATGCAGAAAATCTAATGAAAGCCGTCATCCCCAAGACTAACATTTCATCCTGCAATTAATATTTTCACAATGCACGGGGAGTACTATAAGTTCTAACACAGGAAAAAATAAGAAGATGAAGTATTTTCCAACTCCTCACATGATTGTGAAAACAAAGCTCACTATTTACAGGCTACTTTGCTCCTTTCCAAAAAGAGCTGTTCTTGTCACAAGTTTGATTCCCCTCACCCATAACTCAGCCATTTCAACCCCACCATCACACACAAAATGCACCACCTTATTTTTTGTAGTCACCACATGGAAAAGTCCTGGTTCATCAACATCAAACTTCCTCCGACGATTCCTACGAAATGTTGCATTGGGCCCAACCTCAGCCCCCTTACAAATCACATTTTTCTTACTTGATTTCCCCCACCGTAAAATCCCAACATTCCCTATCATGCTCAATAATTTACCATGAGGAGCTCCTTTACCATACCTTGTGTGCTTCTTTACACGAGCACCACCTAGTACTAAGGTTTGAGCAAGCGCATCAAATATCACACGCTCTGCATCATTTCCAAAACCATTTTTTCTTGCTAGCAAGAGTGCAGTCTCATGTCTCTCGTTCTCAATGTTGCATCTTGCTCCACATGAGATCAAAAGTTCACACAACTTACCATGGCCTCCTTTCGCTGCTAACATCAGTGGGGTATATCCATCATCGTCTAAGGCATTAACATCATATCCCCTATTTGTTAATTTACAAACAAAACTGATGTCTCCACCGTGAGCAACAAAATGTAGAGCATAAAATCCACCAGAACCATCATGTCCTCTATCTAGTGCATATTCAATCATCAATCTTGCAAAGGATTCACTGTTTTGGTTTACTTCAAATAGGTTCATTGCTGTCTCACCATATCTATTACGCAGTTTTATGTTAGCCCCAGCATAAACAAGCAACCGGAAGGCCTCAACATGACCATTTTTTGCAGCCACCATGGCAGCTGAGAATCCATTTGCATCTTGCACATCTAGATCAATGTCTGTTTTCTTGATGAGTTTCTTCAAAGCTTCGATATCATTAGCTTGAATTACAAACATTAGAGGGGAGAATACTGAGGCATTGCTTGACTGAACAACCTTATCAGCTTGAATTACATCTACTACTACTTGCTGGAAGCCAAGAGTCCACTGAGTTGTGTAAGCAATTGAGCTTGCACATTGACCAGCTGTGTTGACCAAACCAAAATCAGCACCCACTGATGCCAGAATTTTTAGGCACTCTTCATGCTTACGTCTAGCACATATCATTAATGCAGTTTCCCCAGATTCAGTTTGAGAGTTAAGATTGCAGCCAGCATTTATCAAACATTGAAGAATTTTAGCATACCCAAGCCGAGCTGCCAAATGAATGGCGTATAACTTGGTTTTTGAAGTTGTCATTGGAAATTCTACATCTGCACCATAACGTGACAGGATATCGACTGCTCTTGCATTGTTACATAGAATGGCATGATGGATGAGAGCCCTCCCACAGTGAGGGCTGTTAGGAGAGAGATGTTGGAGGAGCATATGCAAGATTGCACCGCTGGCTTCAAAGTACTCCACAGCACACCAGGTGACAGGGTAAGGCTCGGCTAGTCCTGCACCCACCCGGAATTCTTCTCCTGTATCCATATCCCATGACCAAGCACCTACTTTCACATTGATGTCTGTCCTGACGCCCACCTGTTTTCCAGTGACAAAGAAGGTGAATACCATAGTTGACTGAAGTTACATATTTTTTGCAATAAAAATGCTTTCATAAGTAAACAATCCAACTGGTATGCTAGATGTCAATTTCCAACTACCAATGTTACACCAGTTACTCCGAGCATATCCATACTTCACATGTTACACTATGCACAAAGAGGCCCACCTGCAATAGCAATCTGACAACAGAAATTTGCCGGCTAAGAATGGCAGCAACAAGTGCATTACAGTCAACATTGGTGTGCAGAAATGGCTTGGAAGATTGAAGCAGCACCCTATCAGTTGCATTTGCATCCAATCCACACTGCCAAGAATAAAAAAATAAGCATTTTCAATTTCTCAAAAGACAATGCTTTTACATTGTGACAAAATTAGGATATTTTTGTTTGAAGAATGAGTTGTTCAGAAAATCCTAGAGTTTGGTTATCAAATCTCTCTCAAAAAATAAAATAAAATTGTGAATATCTACCTTCACAAATCAATACACCCAAAGTTTTACTATTCATAAGCTATATATATATATATCTTCCTAACTAATCTGCATTCATCGGATTCAAGGTCTGTGGACAAATTAATTGGATTTGGTTCTGCATGAGACAGCAATCAAAACTCAGTTTTGGTCCTTAAATTCAAGGGAAATATAAATTAAGAAAGTTGGTCAATTTACAATAAGTGATTTCATACAATAAAAGAGGGCTCATAAAGCTCATTTCATCATCTTAATATTAGTGTCACAACTCACAATCACTAAAATTCCTACAGCTAATCAACTAGGATCTAACCAGGTACAAAAGTTTATTTACTATCCACGCATTCTTTATTTCAACTCTCAAAGCATAAGTTAATTACCTTGACGAGTGCATCAACAACATCGACAAATCCTCTGCAGCACGCTGAGACAAGGGCATGCACAGCAACTTGCGGGCGGACCATGTTAGAGTCCATAAGCAGCTCAACTGGCCTGGCCAACCCCACGTAGCTTGCCTCCAACAATGCCTCCTCACATGCCTGCTGAGATGCCCCTGCATTGATAAGCACTTCCAGAACCTCCAAAAAACCCTCCCTCACTGCTGCTGTTGTTGCATAGCCCCGGAACAGTTTCTGGTTCACATTAGCTCCCTCAATCTGTCAAAGAACGCAGACACGAGCCAGATTGCATTAATGCTACCATTAGTCCATTTCTATCACTCAATTAATATCAACAATACAAACAACAATCTCTTAGTGTCTATTTTATGTTTTGTCAAAATTAATCCTATCATACTGTGACTTCCTAATTTGATTGATTGTGTGGATATGTGATGAGTCTCACATCAGACATATATTTAGTTGAACTAGGCTTTATTAACAACTATAAAGAGTCTCAATTATGATTAGTTTTTTTGAGATATAGTGCATATGTAGCTAGCACATGTGTTCTAAAAAAAAAAAATCTCATCACTAAGAATCAAGTGGTAATTACCAAGGCCCGGGCCCCCCTAGTCCTTTTTTTTTTTTTTTTTTTTTACTAATGATATTTTTCATTTTTGTAGTTGGCCCCTCTTTCAAAACCTTAGCCCCCTCCTTCGGTCCTTCCCAATCAGCCTAACCAACTTGGCACAACTAGAAACTACCATGTGTTATTGGAGAAGTTAAAGCTAAATTTTTTACAACTACAATAAATTGGTATAAGTAATAGTTGACTGTAACAAGTTGTTAAAAATAAAATACAATATTTTATTAAATTAATCTCTCTTCCTGCAATTAAAAAACTCAAATTCTCTCTCTTTCTTATTATTTTAATGAGTTGTCTATATTATTTTAAATAAAGTGGTAAAAAAAAGAACATTTGATATTAGGTGTATTATAAAGTGAGGTAGTAAAAATAGATAAAATAATTTTTTGAGATGCTAAAAGCTAAGTTTTTTTAGCATCACTATCTAACTTCAAAAAAATAAATAAAAATCCTAGTTAGCCTAGTATTTTAAAAAAAATTATTATTATTAAGAGAATTCAGAAAGTTAATTATGGTTTCAAAAAATGTCAAAAATACCCCTAATTTAATTAGATAATCCATATTCTTAAAAAATAAAAATTAGGGAACAAAATTTAAAAGCAAAAAAAAATCTATAAGAGTAACTTTTTTCTTAAAAATTAGCATACTCTCTATTTAAATATATCTCATGTATGTTTGATGCATTTTTTCCTAAAAATTAGCACACACTAAACCCAGTTGTTTGCTTCATCTAAAATCCTAAAGACACATTTGGTAGACTGTAACGATAATTACATAGAAATAGGAATAGGTATTGCAAGGAATACAGAATGTTGTAATATAATGCTTATTACTATTTATTTGTTTGGTAACAACACAATAATAGAACCCTGAAAATAATGGAATGAAAGTAATTTAAATCGAACTTAAGTTATATTTTAGGAGAAATCTTATTCATATAATTATATTTCCTAAAAAATAATATTTTTTAAATTTGAAAAAGAGATTAGTTTTTTTTTATGATTTTTTATTTTCATAATTGTTATGTGTACGTGGAAAGTTTGTTTATTTGGAAATATATTAATTTTAAAAATTAATACACCTACTAAGGAAGGAATAGCTATTACATCCCTTTTAGAGATGAATAATTATTCCTCATTTTAAAGAATATCTATTCATAAAGAATAAATATTCCCCATAATAAAAACATAACTAAATTATTAAATAGTTAAACCATAGAAATAACTATTATATTACAGTGTCTTTTACAGTTTACTAAACATACCTTAAATTTTAGTTTTAGTTATTATTATTATTTTGTTTTTATTGATAGATGATTGCATTTTAATGTATTAAGAAACAACGATTTTGTGTATATATAATTTGTTAGTACTATTTTTTTTTTTTTTTGATACCATATAAATGCCTATTTGAATTTTTTCTTTTTCTTTTTTCTTATACTCTAGCCCCCTCTAATTTAAAATACTGAATCTGTCCCTGATAATTACTAATTATTTCTTACCTAGACGTAACTCCACCTTATCATTAAATTTAAAATTTTAAAACCTCTTAACACGTGTAAAAAGCCTAACAATAATAAATTATCCTAATAAAGTTAATAGGAGTAGTAACAAAATCCTATTGCTAGAACCGTCAGCATAAAGCAGGCGCGAGTGAGAGAAATTTTTTTTTTTTTGGGTAAAAGGTAAATGCATTAAGAACTAAGAACAAACAACAGAATTCGGCCTTTTGTTTTTATCACATATGTATGTTTGAGTAACTGTATAAAGTGATGTGTATTTTCTAAATAAAGAACGAGGTGTAAGAAAATCTGTGCGACAAAAATATAAATAAAGCAAAAGTAAGAAAATGGCTATATTTATATAAACGTGACGTGATTTTATTCTCCATTGTAGTGTCTACACTTGCACAAAAGATCCGATAAGAATCACCAGATGTCACGTAATCTCTCCTGTCAGTGACAGCTTACAACTCACCTCACTAATGACACTCCATAAATATCAGCGTATTCAAATTTTCAAATCAGCAATGCGAACAAACTATTTTACCTTTTATTTGACCAATCATTAACACCACATTTTATTTTTATATTAATTATTTGTACAAAAATGGTAAATTAATTTAAAGAAATGTTATGTTTATAATATTTTCGTAACATTTTTATAGTAAATTCTAAATGATAAGTTGTTACGAATTATTATTAGTAGAGTAAGAAAATAATTTTACTAATAAGTTCAAATTAAAAACAGTAATAACTACTCATTTATAATTTATTGCGAAAATATTGTGAATTTATCATTTCTCAATCATTTATGGCTCTTAGTAATTTTCATTTCAAATTCTTAATTTGTATATGCAAATTTTGATGGTAAGTATCTGCAAATGATTGCAAAGATTTCGTTGAAAAAATCGAATTATCAGTTTTCCATTTTTAATAATAAATCAAATAAAACATCCACGTAATAATCTAACTAAGTCACAAACTAATTTTGCTTTAAAAAAAAGAAAAAACATGGTGAGGATGCATTACCAATAGCTTTCTGACAAGTGTCAAATTTCCAGAATGAGCAGCGAGGAACAGAGCAGTAACCTCAGTCTTGAACTCCTCGTACTCAACGCAGACCTCGTGAGCCGATTCCTCGCGCAACACAATCTCTGTCTTCTTCGCCTTCAGGCTCACAGTTCCGATGAAATTCACGTCCACGCAAGGGTTAGCGATGCACTCATAAACCAACTCCGAATCGTCGTTGTGCGCAGCGTCGACCAAGCGTTGCGAAACCTCATGAGCCTCGTAATCGTAATCGTAATCGTAATCAACAGGGAAAGCTAGTTTTGCGGTGCCGGAGGAGTTTACGGATACAGTCATTATTTCCGGTTTGACTTCTCAAACGTTTTTGCGTACGTACTACGTAGGTAGGCGTTGAGAGTGGGGGAGTGGGAGTGGCAGTCTCAATCTGTTTCTCTCAGCGAAAGGCTATTTGTCTCTGTCAAATTTAGTGCGTTAGGCGTGAGAGACTGGTTTTTCTTTTGTCTAACAGCCTAAGCCTAAGAAGTCAATAAGGAGGGAAGGAAAGAGAGAACGTTTTTATTATGGTGTGGTGGGTGGTCCAATGACTCCAATCTTCGTCAATTTTTACATTTGACATTGTTGTCACTAGCCTTATAACTTTACGAGTGGGTGCAGCTACCTTCCAACCTTTTATACTAGAGAAATGCTACTTTCTTTTTTCTTTTTCTTTTTTTGAGTTTTAACTATCGGATTTCGCTTTTAATTATAACTTTTTATAATCAGATCAAAATATTAATCAGTTTTTGGTATAGGCGAAAATTAAATCTCAAATTTCTTATTCAACTATCAGAAATTTTAACAATTAAATTAACCGGAACCTATTAAAGAAACGCTACATAAACCAAAAAATTAACAATATTTTTTATGATGATTGATGTGACAAGCTTGTACTGTTCTCATTTATATTTATCACTAATGTAAGTTTTTTTTTATCTACTATTAGCAATTTGTCGCATCAACCAGTGTTAATTTTTTTGTATTTATAAACTTTCTCACTATCATTTGTTTTTCTATATATTTTCTTTTCTCATTATACATCCCTACATTAAATTTAAAATGTAAATTTACTTTTTAGCATAATTTTTATATATATTTCAAATATAAGAAAAGTGTTAAAGCTCTTATCAATTTTATTATAAATGATATATAAACCATTAGATAAAATAATTATTGTGACAACAATCATAGCAATAACATAATGTTTTGTTTTGTAATTAAAAGTTAGTATATATTGGTGGGTTCCAGTTAGCTCCATTGGTAAAAAATTTTATGATTAAATAAGAAATCTAAGGTTCAATTTTCACCTACATCAAAATCGATTGGTGTTTTATTGTAATGATAAAGAGCATAATTCACAAGTTGAAACTCTATTTAAAAAACAAAAAAAGTTAGTACAAATTGTCAAATTCATAAAGCTTATACAATAAATTTATATAATAGCTATACGATCGCTCCAAATATGAACTCATCCAAACCCGGAGTGTCGTTGAAAAAATATCATAAATTCTTGACAAGAAGAGTTATACCTTTCATTCCTTTTTCTTATTGTTCTTTCCACGAAACAAAGAAGAGAGTACAATATGATTTCTTAATTATTTTTCTCCCCTCGCGGCTATTGTCTCTGACCAAAGGTGTATTAGTGAACCTATGATTTTTTTTTTCTTAAAAAAAACATGCTCTTATGGCAAGTCCCTTTTAACTTTTGGTGCACAGTCAAGGTAAGAACATTAATTGTTGGGTGCTTTATCTAGACCAACAAATGAATAAAAAAGAAAAAGAAAAAAAGAATGGGTAATTGTCCTATATTATTTAAGAGAGTGTGTTGTGTGTAGTATAATTTATTCCACCCTCCCTTAAAAATTACCATGACTTTTGAGTGGAGTTGTGATGTACCTTTGTATTAGAATTTTTTCCCCTCTCCTTTGTGTGTGTGTCTGTTTCTCAAAAAAAAAAAAAATGAATAAAGAAGTTGGCTTAGTTTTTTTTTTTTTTTTTTCCTTCCAATTGTGTCAGTATGGTTCATTATATAATAGGAAATCTACCTCTACTAGCTTAATTCAAAATCCCATCCTATATAACAGTGGCGGCTCTAGAAATTTTTCTCAGGGTGTTCCTTAAGAAGTATAAATTACACAATTTAATAAAAGATATTGATCTTGGGCTTTTTTCTTGGGGTCTATTGGGCATTTGGGCTAGCTATGCTATATATATATATATATATATATTTTTTTTTTTTTTTTTTTTTTTGCTTGAAAGCCCCAATATATTGTTAAGTAGAACAAATTATGGAGCAAATTTTAATTTTATTGGCATAAAAAAAAAATAAGGATGTTCTCAAATTTTTTTTTGAAGGATAGACAAATATAAAAGAGATTGATCTTGGGCTTTTTTTCCTGGGGTCTATTGTGCATTTGGGATTGCTATGCTATAATTATTATTTTTATTTTTATTTTTTAAGATTTTTGTTCAAACTTTTTTTTTTTGGCTTCTTTTTGCTTGAAAGCCCCAATATATTGTTAAGTAGAACAAATTATGGAGCAAAGTTTAATTTAATTGGCATAAAAAAAAAAAAAAAAAAAACTAAGGATGTTCTCAAAATTTTTTTGAAGGATAGACAAATATAAAATTTTAAATTATTATATATATAAAATATATATATATATATATATATATATATTTAGGTCATGGCGGTCCTGTGACCACCTAACCTTCAAATACCACCACCTCTGCTATATAAGGACAGGACCACCCTGGCCTTCAAGTACCGCCACCCCTACTATATAAGGACCAATTAGAATAACTTCTTGCAATCTGTCATGAAATTTGATATTTAATACATTAAAATTAACTAAGGTTTAGGCATGGAGTATACAACCACTTGTCTTTAACTAGAACTCAAGCGCCTTCTTATGACCAAAAATGGACCAGTTTTCTTCTTATTTATTTTTATTATTATAACAACTACTGCATGCTTTAACATGCATACAGACAGCAATTGGCTGCTCTTGTTTGCAAAATAATCTATCTCTTGAGGGACGTCGCTTGCATCATGTGTATATTTCTACTTAGGTACGGCCGGATTTGGCCTGCGTTTAATTTTAACTCATAGAACAGTACAAACTAGAAAGTAATTTTATATTGTAATCACACAGAGTCAAAACAACAAATTTAATTTACTCAAATAAAAAAAAAAAAAAACAAATTTAGATAAGAACATATTCCTAAGGCTAATGTGTAATGTGGCCTGTCAGCTAATTCTAGACAAACCCACCACTTAGAGCTTGCCATTTATCCTCCTCTACGTAGGTTTTCTGTTTTCAGCTTCCAGGTTTCAGATTTAATAATAAAGACAAATCCCATAAAAAAAAAAATTAATAAAGACAAATAATAGAAAGAGGGTTCCTCACTTTGGGAATCCTTGACAATTGTGCAATTTAAAAAAAAAAAAAAATACTAAAAAGTGTTGACTAGTTGAACTATAATACTTTTAGGGATTCTTCAATTTTGAATGGTTTACAACTTTACATTGTCAATTCAAAATACACAAACAAGTCAGCAATTTAAGTGATTAACAAAAAAATGGGATCATATTATGCAATTTAAGTGATTAACGAAGAGGTCCATATTGCTTTTTAATGAAAAAAATTATATAAGATTTAAACAAATCTTCTGTGGGATCTAGGTTCATTAATGATATGGATTGAAAATTTAAGTAACATAACATAAATGATACATTAAAAATTCAATTAAACCACACTTTATTTTTTTAAGGGGTTCTAATCATGGTTTTAAAAACCGAACTGGTCATCAAACCCTTTTTTTTTTTTTTTTAATTTTAAGTTCAACCCCAGTTTTTGACCGGTTTTTGGCCGGTTTTCTGGTTATTGACTGGTTTTGGGGCTTTTAACCGGATCGGACTAGCTCTCGGTTCTTGGTTGAACCGGTCAAACCGGCCGGTCCAGTCCGATTTTTAAAACAGTGGTTCTAATTCTAACATAGAGTGTCTGTTCCAGTTAGCTCAACTGGTAAAGTTTCTGATAGTTGTATAAGAGATTTGGAGTTCTATTCCCGCCTATACCAAAAACTTATTAGTATCTTGGTCTGATGATAAAAAACTATCATCATGAGTGGACGCCATAAGTTAAAACTTTCTAAAAAAAAAAAAAATTCCTAACAAAGAGTAATTCTTAGGTATTTCCGGAACATAATGGATGGTACTCCCTCTTCTTATATTCATGGTGGGATTTACTGAGTAAATTCATGATGGGGTCTACTATGAATGTGAAAATAGGGAGCATTATTTCATTGTACTCCAGGAACACTTAATAATTTTCCTACTAACATAAGCTCATTCCATTGTTGTCTAGGAAAGTTATCTACCATTCATTAAAAAAAAAAAAGGTAAGCAAGCTAATGTGAAGCTTGGTTTGTTTTGACATAAAATATTGTTAGCATGAAAATGTATTTAGTATAAACTATTTTAAGAGAAAATGATGTTTTTTCTTATCTCTTTTCTATAAATTATTAATTAATGGTCTATTTAGTGGGATGGAAATGAGGAAGATGGAAAATGATTTTATTTATTTATCTATTCACATGTTAGCGATATGTTGATACAATGTGAGATGTTGAAATATTCACATTAACTTGTACAAAAATTTTTGTTTATCTATATATATATATAACCGAAACTTTTAAAGCTCCTACAATTTTCCACGTCAGCATTATTAAAAAAAAAAACTATTTTTAATCCAAAAATATCAGTTAAACAGTTTTGTAATATTAGCCTCCACCCGATAGTTGTCTAATATCACAGCCTTCACCTCGATCCTCTCTCTCTCCCTAAAGCACAACTTGTCTCTCTATTTGTTGAGTTTTTCTCTTTCCCATGGCAAACCCAAATACAAACCTCTTGGCTACAAACCCATACCCAAACACAGATCTGATGGGTACAAATCCATTTGCAATCTGTGGTTTCATTGTAAACCCCACCTCTAAATGCCCAACTCTCACGATCTATAAAGTTCCAAAAACGTCCCAAAGCCGTCACCTCTCTCACCCAATAGAGTCGATATCGTACTGTACCGGCGGGTACGGCTGGTATTTTCCTTACCGAAGCTTAAAACAATACCAAAACACTTGTGTTTCGTTCCGGTTTAAATACCAGTTATACTGTGTTATTCCGGCTATACCAGATGAAATATCACATTTCGGCTGGAAAAATCATACCGGACCGAAACATGATTTTCAATTTAAAAAGAAAGAAAAATTTTCAGATCCAATATCTCTCTCCCCTCTTTTAGTAACATATTAACTTATGGTCTCTTACTATGTTGCTACCGCCGCCAAAATTTCACCACCACGTTGCCGGAGTCCCATTTCACTGATCTCCTTCTCCTCCCACTTCTTCATCTTCTTCGTTAAATAACCCAGAACCTCTTTCTTGCCTTTTGTTTGTTTTAGTTTGGCTTTTCAGTTTCTTTTATTTTGTCCTTTCTGTTTATGTGCTCGACAGCTTTACCCAACTTTTACTAATAAATTCCAAGTTCCAACTTCAGCACCTTTATTATTAATTTATTTGAATTCTGTATTTGAATTTTAACTTCAACTATGGTACACCAAATTTATGTATTTATTTTCAATGTCTCCTTTCCAATTAGTAATGTAATTATTAAACAAAGACTTGAAGAGTAAAATTCCTTAACCTCAAGTCAAAATCATTATGTCATGTGACCATAAAATTTGTGTTCGTGTAACTATGCTAGAGTAAATCTTCAATAGTATTTAAACTTGAGTTAGATATCTAAAACTATTTCAGACCTATAATGTATGAAGTAAAACAAGTCATATCAAGAACGAATAAGATACGTATAAAGAAAAAAAAAATAGTTAAATGATATATTTGCCTATCAAGGTTTGTGTTCTGTCATAAAGTAAGCATTCATATATATATATATATATATATATATATCATTCAATTAATCTAATTTTTTGCAATAATTGATATATAATTGTTAAGTTTCATTTCAAATATGATAATACTTTTATAGTACACTTTGAGACATGGCATGTAGAAGATGAAATCTTATTCTTTCCAAGTGATTATTAATTTGAGAAAGTAAATATATATAATTTTCTCTAAAACAATCCCGTGCATCGCACGGGTTAGCGACTAGTTTTACTAGAAGAACTTACTTTTTCTATTTTACACAACTACTTTTCAAAAATACCCCACATTGTATTATATGATAATAGATGGAATTAGTGAGTTGACACTACATTTCATTAAAACGTTATTTCTTTATTCATTTTTTTATTTCTCTCTCTCTCTCTCTCTCTCTCTCTCTCTCTCTCTCTCTCTCTCTATATATATATATATATATAAATAAGTAAAGAAGTATTATAAAATAGATTTGCATATGAATAGTAACCGTGTATATTTAGTTATTTACATGATTATTGTAACAACAATCTAAATTTATACAAGTTTACGTACATTGAAGTTGTTAATTTTTTCATTTTTTGAGTTAAATATGCAAAATTTATCCTAAATAAATAAAGAAGTATTATAAAATAGATTTGCATATGAATAGTAACCGTGTATATTTAGTTATTTACATGATTATTGTAACAATAATCTAAATTTATACAAGTTTACATACATTGAAGTTGGTAATTTTTTCATTTTTTGAGTTAAATATGCAAAATTTATCCGTTATTTTATTATACATTAACTAGTACGAGTGCTCTTAGAGGAAGAGAGATAGAACGAAACATACAGTTGAAACTAAATGCTTTTTTTTTCCCAAGTTTTATTGGAAAGGAAAATCATGAAATACAGAAAATGTTTTTCACTTATTATTACTGTTGATAATTGAAACTGTAAAACATGTTTCTTTTTTCCCAAGTTTTATTGGAAAGGAAAATCATGAAATACAGAAAATGTTTTTCACTTATTACTACTGTTGATAATTGAAACTGTAAAACATGTTTCACAAGTGCAACTGAGATTCTTTGTAAAGCAAAAACAATTTTCAAAAGCAATTTTAAATATCGGAACAAATGGCACTTAAAATATGAAATTTTTGCCCAAAATATAAAGGTGATAACATGTAGCTAGGAAATCAACAAAGTGACTAAAAAAAAAAAAAAAAAAAATTACAGGCAAGCTACAGCATACAGTGCATGGGCGAACCAAATTCCCATGCCTGTTTTGTTCTTCTTCTTAGTCAAAATTGTTGCGACAACATGCGGCATGGCCGTTTAAGCCCATTTAGAAAACTAATTTAGGGTATGTTTGGATACAGCTGAAAACTGAAAATTGAAAATTAAAAAATACTGTAATAAATAATTTTTAAATGTACAAATAGTATCGTGGGACCTATTTTTAATGAAAAAGTTACTGAAAAGTAAAATTTGTGGGTTTATAAATAGTAAAAGTTGTGTGAAAAAGTCAAATGTTGCGGCTACTGTTTAATGAACAGTAATCACAACAGTATTGAACAGTAAAAATATATGGACTAAAACGCCACAAAAAAAAAAAAAAAAAAAAAAGACAAAACACAACGCAACACAAAACGTGCCAGCCAAACGTTCTCTTAGTATACCACTAGGCCTTGCTGCCCAAGTGGCACCTGGTTTACCATGAAACCGCTAACTCAGGGTTTGAGCCCCGCAATAACCAATTACCTTGCAAAAACAAAAAAAAAAAAAAGAAAAAAAGAAAAGAAAAAGAAAACCAATTTAGTATTTTGAGCGCATGTCAAATGTGACCCATCGAATATATACACCCAAAACAAAGACATGGTGAGAAAAGAAAAATGGGTCATGGTGAGAAAAGAAGAATCGTGACTTGTACAACTACAATAAAAACAAAACAAATAAGTCATGGTGAAAATACTGAGAGTGAAAAGTGGAGAAGGAACACTTGTAGTCTACTAGTATTGGGTTGAAGACGCAAATTAAAAAAAAAAAAATCAAAGAGGAAGACAAAACATAAAATGATAAAATTGAAGATAAAGATGAGAAGAAATTCAAAAGTGAGAAGGCTAAAAATCAAGAAGTGACATGTTTCTAGTTGATACAGTCCAACACCCATTATTAAATATTTGCTACTGTGCTGTTGAAAGCCTGTACTTGATTATGTGAAGTATAATTTTGTAGATTTCATTCATTTCATGGTTCAAATTAAATTTTACGAATCTTAAAATTTATAGTTAAGTCATTTAAAATGTTAAATGATATCAATTTGTATAAAAAATGGACAAGATTTGAAAGGAGAGATCTGGATCTATGCTCTAAAGGGCTTCAATACTAGCAATAAATTGCTTGGGTTCAAGCAAGTCATATACAATGTTGCACATTATACAATGGTGAAGAGATTTTAGGTTGTGAGGATTTGAGAGGGAGGGAGAGAGAGAGAGAGAGAGAGAGAGAGAGAGAGAGAGAGAGAGAGAGAGAGAGAGAGAGAGAGAGAGAGAGAGAGAGAGAGAGAGAGAGCGTCTAAGTCTATTATGCCTGAGAGTGAGAGTCTGAGAGATATGAGATTGAGACTAGAGTGAGGGAGGTCTAAGCTGAGGGCTTGAGGCCGTGGATTTGGTGAGAGAGTGGTTAGGTGAAGACTAAAGAGAGATTGAGGCCGTTGATGTTGATCAACTTGAATCACTTGATCTTGATTTGGTGAAGACTTAGAGTGAGAGAGATTCCATGTGAGACTTGATCACTTGAAGGCTGAAGCCGTTGGGAACTTGAGATATGAGATGATATCTAATCAAATTTTTTCCTTTAATTGTGAATGTGGATTGTGATATTAGTTAAATTGTAACCATTGATTTTTAATTGCTAGGGCCGTAGAGTTTATGATTTTCTATACTGTACTAGGGCTGTAGAGTAACTAGAGTTTAATTATAGCCGTTGATTTGAAACTAAATTGATTTAAACGGCTGGATTTAAAATTGGGAATTTGTGCCGGTTGATCAAGCTTCTGTCCACTGCTGACTACACGTTACCCACTGACCAAAGTTGAAGATGTGATGTGAGTGCTTGGCAAGTTGAGGCTGAGTGGAGAGGGAGACCAGCACTTTAAAATTATAAGTTTATTTTCTCAAATATTCGGTCGGGTCGGGTTATTCGGATTTTTTGTTGTGTAACCTGAACCGAAGATTCGGTTCCTCTTAAAACAACACCTGTATCTGACCAATGCATGCAATCGGATTCACCCGTGGACCTTCAGGTCGGACAGATTTGGTCAAGCGGGTCGGATGTCACGGTTCGCTGGACAGCCCTAAATGTTGTACATTATAGCCTGTTCTATTTCAACTAGTCCAAGCCCATTTCATTTTTTAGAACCCCAAAATTCAACCCAAATATAACAGGCCCAATTAATACAACACAAGAAACAGGCCCAAAATCAGAACCGTTGTTCCTTACTATCACTACGTGTAACCTACAGTCATCACAAAAAACACCACAATCTCAACCGTAGGAAATAATCACCACAACAATAGCCCATTCCATCGACAAATCTCCACCGTCCATTCTCCGCGAGAGTAGAGAATCATTTCCCCACCTTGCTGTAAGAATCCTGTAGTTCCAATTCCCGTTCAGTCCCTCAGACTCAGATACTCTAAAAACTCGTTCTTGTCAAAATCACCTGAAACACAAAATAGCATCGGAGCAAGCTCATCTTCCAAACATTTCTCGCTATGGTACGTATTTTTCACATCTCTCACTCACTCACTCACCTTCTTCTTCTCCATCTTCGCTTTTCCGTTTCGTTTTGAATCGTCGCCTTAGGGTTTCACTTTCGCACTCATTTTCGCGTTTTTATCAATCTGTGTATGAATTATTGAGTTATATATTAATTAAAAACCAAGGATCATGAATTTCTTGTTCGTGATAGATCTGGTTCGAAATGTTCTGTAAATTTGAGAAAATTTTAGGTTCTGTTGAAATTTCCAAATGATTAAAACTTTAAGAGCTAGAATTTTTTTTTTTTTAAAATTATATTTTTTATTCCATTACAGTGTTTCAGCTGGAAAATGCAGTAATCTAATAAGTTATAACAAGGACAACTCGAGGTTTTCTTGCTTAGAATTTGTTTGGATGAGCTTATCGAATGCCATAAATTTGAAATCCTATCGAATCTATCAAAAAATAAAAGTTACTTGAAGGCAGTTAAATACCTGCACTACTGAAGAAGAAGAAGGTTAACAAGTTATAGCACAAAGTTTTTGTTTAGGTAAACAGATATCCATTCGGCCTAGTCAAATTCATTGCCAGTATTTGTAGAAATTTGTGGTTCTATTATCGAGCATGTGATTCTGCTTTTGGTCAAAAGCCTTCTTTTAGAAAATATATCTCTTCAAGAAAAAGTTTAACTAATATGACAGTATTCATCTAAATTCTAAACTAATGGAGCCTAGGTTAAATGTAATCATAAGATGACACACCCTAGACCTAGAGATATATTTCAGTCTTCTTTTCAGATCAGTGTTTTGCTGTTGATGTTATTTTACTCCTGGGTGTTGGTTTTTCAATTATACTTGTATGTTATATCAGGCATTTTGTTTTGGGAAGAAATTATGTTCAATTCCTTAGGTGTTGTGCATTAGTTTTTCCAATTAAATTCAAACGCGTGGTTGCATTGACCGATGAAGCACAACAAATGTTATCTTCTCCAGGGACAGTTGAATTCAATACAGTTATGTGTTTGAAGTTTAATTAGAAAATATAATATATTACACCTAAGGAACTATACATAAGTTTTACCCTTTTAATTTTTGATAAGGTAGGTTAGGATTGGTTGGTTATACTTGGTAATGGACTTAAATTGTACATAATCAATTCAACTGATCTGACTTCTTTCATTTGAATGTAATATTTGTATGTACCCTTTTGATAGGCACCCGTCAAGGGTATTCTTTCTTTGCAAAGGGCAGCTTTAGCTCGGCGTCACAGTAATTCATTGGGCCTAGGCTTTAGAACATTCAGCACTCAGGGTGCAACAACAGCTGCTACTCCACCACCTCCTCCACCTCCAGAGAAAACCCATTTTGGTGGCTTGAAAGATGAAGACCGGATTTTTACCAACTTATATGGGTTGCATGACCCTTTTCTCAAAGGTGCTATGAAACGGGGTGACTGGTACAGAACGAAGGACTTAGTACTCAAGGGTGCTGATTGGATTGTTAATGAAGTCAAGAAGTCTGGCCTTCGTGGACGTGGTGGTGCTGGTTTTCCATCTGGCCTCAAGTGGTCTTTTATGCCAAAAGTATCTGATGGTCGTCCTTCCTATCTTGTCGTCAATGCTGATGAAAGTGAACCTGGGACCTGTAAAGACAGGGAAATTATGCGGCATGATCCACACAAACTATTGGAGGGTTGCCTAATGGCTGGTGTAGGGATGAGGGCTAGTGCTGCTTATATCTATATAAGAGGTGAATATGTGAATGAACGATTAAACCTTGAAAGGGCCAGAAAGGAAGCCTATGAAGCTGGATTTTTGGGCAAGAATGCATGTGGATCTGGATATGATTTTGATGTTCATATCCACTATGGTGCTGGTGCTTATATTTGTGGTGAAGAAACAGCACTTCTGGAGAGTCTAGAAGGGAAACAAGGGAAACCAAGATTGAAGCCTCCTTTCCCGGCTAATGCAGGTTTATATGGCTGCCCTACCACTGTTACCAATGTGGAAACAGTGGCTGTTTCTCCCACAATTTTAAGGCGTGGCCCAGAGTGGTTTGCCAGTTTTGGCAGGAAGAATAATTCAGGGACAAAGTTGTTTTGCGTTTCTGGACACGTGAACAAGCCTTGCACTGTTGAAGAGGAGATGAGTATACCATTGAAAGAGTTGATAGAAAGGCACTGTGGAGGTGTTAGAGGTGGATGGGACAATTTACTTGCTATAATTCCAGGTGGTTCATCTGTGCCGTTGATTCCCAAGAACATATGTGATGATGTTTTGATGGATTATGATGCTCTCAAGGCTGTCCAATCAGGATTGGGGACTGCTGCTGTGATTGTGATGGATAAATCAACTGATGTTGTGGATGCAATTGCCAGGCTTTCTTACTTCTACAAGCATGAGAGCTGTGGGCAGTGCACGCCTTGCAGGGAGGGAACGGGATGGCTTTGGATGATCATGGAAAGATTGAAAGTTGGGAATGCAAAGTTGGAAGAAATTGACATGCTTCAGGAGGTAACCAAACAGATCGAGGGGCACACAATCTGTGCATTGGGGGATGCTGCTGCTTGGCCTGTGCAGGGTCTTATTAGGCATTTTAGGCCAGAGCTTGAGAGAAGGATCCGGGGGCGTGCAGAGAGGGAGTTGCTAGAGGCTGCTGCTTAAGCACTCAGGTTGCTATTCTTTCCTCTTTTTCATGTTTCTTAGATGGAAAATAAAATAAAATGTAAATCCCTAAATTGGTTGGTTGGGCTTGAATGCTTTCTCTAATGTTGAATCTGTTTGATGTTTATTTTTTCAGAGAGAGTTTAGTATTTTGATGTCTACTTGTAGCGTGGTATAATATCTATGTAGGACCACTGATTGGTGGCCTGATCTGGAAAATTGAATTTTGTTATTTTTTCTTTCACTTTCAGAAAAGAATCCATATGATTGACCCTAACTAATCTATTGATGATCCATAGCCAACCCCAAATTTTGGGACAGGTTTTGCTTCATGTTGTTGTCAGAAAAGACGAGGTATAGTTTAGGAAGTTGTCAGACTTAGACGGATGTTTTGGACAACACTTATATCTTCAAATTGAGAGTTGTTAGGATACTAGCTGTATCAGAAGTTACCATGGTATTGTATGCTAGTAGAGTTAGCACAGTTATACAGTTAGTTGGTTACAGTAGTGGAGGTAGTTAGTTAGTTAGCTTTGGGTGGGAATTGGTTAACAGAGAGTGCTTTGGCAGGGATTGTATTGTATAGGGATTGTATTGTATATAAGCTGCCATGATGATCAATAAGAGGTATCCAAGAAATTAACCAAGTTTGTTCTCTCTATCCTTCTCTAAGTCTATCTCTTGCTCTGGAGGTAGTTACCCTCGAAGTAACTGTCATTCTCTTCTATCCCCATTCTTCCTTTCTTCCATTTCTGAATTGCCAAGCACTTAACAAGAGTGATATCCATAACACAGTTTGTCTTGCCTCTATGTAGTCAGCATGTAGAGAGGACTGTAGCTGTTGAAAGGCCTCTACTACAGTTTACATCTTCTCACTTAGTTGAGTTGAATTTCACTTCTTTTCATTTTTAAGCAAATTTTCTGCTTCCTGGAGGAGCATAAATGAGAATAGAACATTACTTGCCCAGTGGAGCAGTGCATTCTTTCATATTGGTAAATGCTAGAATAATGGTTAAGTGATCAAATTCATAGTTTCCTAATAGCTTAAGCTTTTAGAATAGTCGGTAAGTTTTACTTAAAAAGTTAAAGAACCACTGTCTCTAGCTTAAACTTTTGGGACAACTAGTAATTTATTAGTAAACATAAAAAATTTGTGGTTCTTTGCTCTGAGGAAATCATATGAGAATGAATACACAATACACAGGGTAACATTTTGATGATTTTTCGAGTTGTGCACGAGTGCGTCTCATGTTATGAGTCATTCCTACTGCAACAGTGGAGGAAAAGAACCTGTATTAAATATGTTATTCTCTAGATACTGGATTAGCAACACTGTTGATAATGTCTAGTTAGTAAGATGTGAGGTGGATACTGACATCTGACTGACAATGGTGACCTTAACAAAATAAAAATCAATCTTATGCTGTTATGCATTCTCTTTGGACCATATTATAAAAAGGAAGAGACACACACAAATATAGCATTGTATTTAATTTGTAGTTTGACTGTCAAGAATGTTCAATGTTTTCATCAAATAGATTTAGAAGTCACTAGGTGGCCTTTCACCGTATGTATGTAGGATACGTTTTAGTGCCACTGAGTTCTAGCTTGACTGGCACCTCCTCCCCCTAAGGTCATGGGTTTAAGATTCATTGGGTGCGTATGTACCAATAAAAAAGAGAAGAAGATAGGATATGTGTTAGTCATTATTTTCATGTGATCATTGTTTGAACTATGGATGAGAAATATTAACTAGTCTTTCCTTGGGCTAATGATGTATTTGTTTCTGTTGTGTAGGCATATTGCTTTAGTGGTGGATATCATTGAATAAAATGAAGACAGTGCCCCCAGATTTTGGGAGGATAGAGATTATTCTGGTGGTCATTTCCATATTCTGTCTGTTTTTAAGCTGTATTAAATTTGACTTCACTTACTGTCCCAGAGAAAACATGATTCGTTCTAAATGTGCTGGGAAATCATAATTCATGTTGTGTTTCACTAAGATATTTATTTCACATTTTGATGAATTTGTTAATAATATCTGTATTTTGACTCAAAAAAAAATCTGTATTTTGTCTATTAAGTCATATATATGCTGCTTTTGCCTTTTGTTACCTGACAACTACTCTAGAGTTGAGTTTGCTTGTTAAAAATTGAATTTGACCTCAATAGATTAATGAAGCCTTCCAATCAATTTAGTTAGCAGTTCACCTCTAATTATGCATTAGTTCCTTCTTGTTGTTATCTGGGTAAATTAAATTTTAAATCCCTCAATTAGAAGTGTTTTCAAATTGAGCTTGATTTTTTAGATGTTTCAAATTAAATTTTAAATTTCAAAAAAAGTTTCAATTCAAACCATAAGTCACTTATGATGAGTTTGTTAATAGAAAATTCTTTAACATCATAATTTTATGCGGTCATTTCAACATGTCTATTCTGTATGGATTATTTCACTCAAAGTCACACAATGTTGTTTTGTTTAAACATTTTCCATTAACATTTTATGTGATTTGAGTTTATGGTTTAAACTTTAAATTGAGATATGTTGAAAATTTAATATATTTGATTAAAAATTTGTGATAGTGTTGGTTTAATATGAAACCACCTCTAGGCTTTTTCTATTTTTGGTAGGTAAACCACCTCCAAGCAAATGAGGTTTACATCTCTTTCAAGTTTCAACAAGCAATACGTGCAATTGTTGCCATCCAAATGATTCATACAGGACTTGAAACGCACAGAGGGTGAAAGATCCCTATCAAATATATCAACATAAACTATTTGCAAAGCACAACTGAATTGTATTCAAGATAATTATATATAAAAAAAAATCCTTCAAAGTTCGTTGTCAACAGTATTTACGCCATGCATATCCATTAAGAACTTTTCCATTGAAACTAATAATCAGAAACCACTTTAGTAATGCACATCATGAGGGGAAAAAAAAAAAATAATAATGACAGTGATTTATGTCAAGTTTACAGTATAGATTCGTGCTCTAATCTTACTTTCAAGTTTCAAAATAATGATACTTTCAAAATAATGAAATTGATTTATGCCTATGCAATACACTGCTTAATCAAGATTTATATATAAATTAAAAAAAAAAAGTATAACTTTAATTGAATTATAAAATAAAAAGTAAAATTAAAAATCATTTTAAGTTATATGAGTTGTAGGGGTGATAGGCCCAGAAGCCTATATTTATGTATATATTGGGTTAGGGGTCTAATCCGAGGACGTTAAACAATCTGAGAATAGGTAAACACTTTTATAAGGATTCGTGTTACTAAGTGAAGAAGTGAAATTCGGTTAAAGTCATCCAGAAGGATGGTCTGAGGAAGAATCCCTCCTTGGCTGAGTAAAACTGAGGTCAGAGGGTGTGGTCTGCCATCAAGAGTAACGTTTTGGACCATTCCATGAATGAGGATAAGTATCAGGAAGAAACAGAGTAAAGTCATGAAATATCTCAAGGAAAAGCTGCTACCACCGCATAAAATGCTCTGCAACTAATTCTCTGGCTGCATTAATGAGGAAGTGATACTTGAATAGTAACTTTCAGCCTTATAGCTACTATGTAAAGACATTAGGAAGGTGCTGATGGGACAAGGATGAACACCAACAATATGATTTGCACGTGGAAGGTGGAGATGAAAGGGGAAGATAGTATAAAATAGAGGAAATACTCTGAGAGTAGGAGGTCGAGAAACTAAAAGAAAAACACTGTAGCCATCAAAAATTGAATTTGTAATCAAACTTGAGAAAAATATATAAGAACTGATCTCCTCGGACTGTGCTGATGACGATTTCCTTTAGTTTAAACCAGTCTATCTTCCTTTTCTTGTAATCTGAATTCACTTTACTTGTTGTCCAACTCATTAAAGTTTAGTTTTCCAACCCACTCTCTACAAATTCATTGTATTGGGTTTTTTTGAGCCTAAGTTCATCCATCACTTAGGCTAGGGACTCAAATTGCGTCCTTATTATTGGCGTCGTTTGTGGGGAATTTTGGTGTTGTAATGCAATTATGGTAGGTTCATGTCCCCACTAGGCAGAATTTATGGGGTCCAAATGTGAAGATCATTTTGTTAACCTTAAGTGAAAAAGGGACCAGGAGGGGAGTGTGCATACCACCCATACTAGTAGGAGCCATTCTCGGGGTAGGAGCTACCTCACTCATGAGAAAAATACCAAAACCATGCAGTTGGAGATTGATCACTTGAAGAGGAGGTTACGCCACGAACGGCGATAGCGAACTTCCAATTCTGATTTCTCTTCTGACGATGAAAAGGATGGTAGCTATAGGCGCAGATTAAGTATTCCTCCTAATGAGTCTTTCTCGTATGATGAGGACTACCATCATGAGCGCAAAAATAGGAGCTTATCTTCCAAAGGCTTGGGAAATGATGTGATGAGCAGAGCACTCAACCAAATTTTCAGATCACTTTTCATGCGCAGAATTGAGGGAGGGAAACTTGCTCGACGTTTCACTTAGCCTACGTTCACCATGTATAATGGTCGAATAGACCTTATGGAGCATGTTAGCCACTTCAATTAAAGAATGGCTATGCACTCCAAGAATCAGACCTTGATGTGCAAGGTATTTCCATCTAGTTTGGGGCCTGTGGCAATGAGGTGGTTTGATAGATTGGGAGCGAGTTCCGTTGATTCTTTTAAAAAACTCACTCAGGCCTTTGGATCTTGCTTTATTACATGTAGTAGGGTTCTTTGGCCCTTAGATTTTCTATTGTCCATGTCTATGTGAGAAGGTGAGACGTTGAAAAATGTACTCAAACAGATACTGGGAGATGTTTAACAAGATTGATGGAGATTTTGATGATGTGGCTATAAGGACCTTCAAGGTCAGCCTGCCCACCAAGCATGATTTGAGAAAATCTTTGACCAAGAAGCTAGTAAGGAGTGTTCGTCAGCTTATGGATCGCATTGATGAGTACAAGCAGGTCGAGGAAGACCAACAGCAAGGTAAGGGGAAGGGTAAGGTTATCCCTTAGGAGAGAAGGGATTTCAAGTCGGACAGATACAACAATGGCAGGCCTCGAAGGGATTTTGCTCGGCAATTTGGGTCTACAACTCTTCAAGTGGTAAACATAGTATTCTGGGAGCCAATACATCAAGTCTTGGAGAAGATCAAGAATGAGCCATACTTTAAATGGCCAAACAAAATGGAAGGAGACCCCGTGATGCGCAACTAAAGTCTTCATTGCCAATACCACCAGGAGTGAGGGCATACCACCAAGGATTGCAGAACTCTGTGGAATCATCTGGAGCAACTGGTCAAAAAGGGAACGTTAGAGCAGTTTTTGTATCTCCCAAACAGGCAAGGAGACTAAGTAAGGTCAGGGGATTAGGGAAATACTTCTTTAAGGCCCCCGTTAGGTACAATTAATGTAATCTTTGCTGCACTTGAGAGAATTGGTTCTCATCCTTCCAAGGTGATATCTGTTGCTCGGCTACCTGCCAAAAACTCTAATTTTGAGCCGAAAAGGGCTAGAGTGGAGATCCGACCGGTGTTGAGTTTTTCGGACGAGGACAAGATTGGATGGAACCATTTAGCCACACGATGATGCTTTGGTGGTCACCCTCACGATAGGAGGGTATGATATAAGGAAGGTGATGATAGACCAAGGCAATCTTGCAAAGATTATGTACCTTAACTTATATAGAGGGCTGAACTTAAAGTCTGAGGATTTGACAGCCTATTATTCACCTTTGGTAAGTTTTGATGGGAAAGTTGTCATCTATAGGGGTCAGATTAGATTGCTTATACAGGCAGGTTCAGAGGTGGTAAAAGTAGACTTTATTGTGGTGGATGCTTATTCCTTCTACACTATCATTGTAGCAAGGCCTTGGCTCCATGCCTTAGGGTTGTTTCTTCAACTCTGCACTTGAAGGTGAAGTATCCCTCGGGGGACCAGATTGAAGAGCTTATGGGGAGTCAATCCATGGTTAGGTAGTGCCTCGTGGTTGCAATTATGCATCAACCTACAATTGAGTCCTTGACCTCTACTAAAGGGGGCTCATAGCAATCAAGGATTCCAGTCCTATCTACGGATGCAGCATTAGAAGAGGCAAAGTGTGAGAGGTTGGAGGAAATTGTTATAGATGGTGATCCGGAGAAGTTTTTTCAGATCGGAGCGCAATTGCCTCCTCGGGAAAAGGAATAACTGTTAGCATTTCTAAGAAGAAATATTGACGTGTTCACAAGGAATGCCTATGAAACTCTTGGGGTGGATCTAGACTTCATTTGCCATCATCTGAATGTCAACCCGGTTGTCCTCCTTAGGAAGCAACCACCTCAATGCTTATCTAAAGAGCATTCTGATGCTATTAAGGAGGAGGTGAACAAGCTTAAGCAGGTTGGGGTTATTAAAGAAATGTTCTACCCTGAATGGTTGGCTTATACAATAGTAGTAAAGAAGAAGAATGGAAAGTGGTGGGTATATGTAGACTTCACAGACTTGAATAAAGTCTGTTCAAATGACGCTTTTCAAGGACACCGCCAGATACCTTTGGCTTTGGATGATTAGGAGAGGACAAATTTTGTTACTCCTATTGGGATTTATCATTACAAGGTGATGTCTTTCGGTTTAAAGAATGCAAGGGCTATCTATCAGATGATGATGACTAAGATGTTTGAGCCACAGTTAGGAAAAAACATTGAGATTTATATAGACGACATGGTGGTTAAGAGTAAGTTGGAATCTGAGCACGTTAACTATCTCGGGAATATCTTTGAGAGCTTGAGTAGGCATAAGCTGCGACTTAATACTTCTAAGTGTTCTTTTGGTGTTGGATCAGGGAAGTTCTTGGGGTACATAGTTACACACCGCGAAATTGAAGTTTACCCTGACCAAATTGAAGTTAACCTAAAGCAATCAACAATTTACAGCCACCTAGGAATCCTAAAGAAGTCCAGAAGCTAACAAGGATGACTGCTGCCCTGAATTGGTTCATCTCTCGGTCAGCAGACAAGTGTAGACTTTTTTTCTAGTTGTTGAACAAATGGAAGGGATTTGAATGGACTGAAGAGTGTGTCTTGGCCTTCCAATAGCTGAAGAAATACCTATTTCGGCCATTCATTATGTCCAGACCCGAGGTAGATGAGGTTTTGTTTACTTACATTGCTATGGATTCCCATGCAGTAAGCCTGGTACTTGTGTAGGTTGATAGTGGTGTACAAAGACCAGTTTATTATGTGAGCAAGTCATTACATGAGGTCGAGGTCTGCTACCTACCATTGGAGAAAGCCATTTTGGCAGTGGTGCATGCTACATGTAAGCTCCCCTACTACTTCCAATCACACACAGTTGTTGTCCTAACCCAGCTCCTGCTTAGATCTTTACTTTGGAATGTTGATTACACAGGAAGGATTGCAAAGTGGGGTACGATCCTAGGGGCCTTTGATATAAAGTACATGCCTTGCACCTCTGTTAAGGGTCAGGTCCTTGCTGATCTGGTAGTCAAGTTTGCTAAAACTCTTTTTGAAGAAAATGTTAAGAAATAGAACATGGATGGAAAATCAGTTGACACGGTCTCCTTGCAAAAGCTTTTACCTTGAAAGGTGCATGTTGATGGGGTGGTGAATCAAAGAGGATCCAGGGTGGGGCTAGTTATAATTTCTCCTGAGAAGATTATTATTGAAAAATCCTTAAGGTTAGACTTCTCGGCCATCAATAATGAGGCCGAGTATGAGGCTCTATTGGTAGGAATGACTATAGTTTAGAAAATGAGTGGAAAGACAGTAGAGATGTTTTCAGATTCAAGGTTGATTGTAGGCCAAGTAGAGGGAGAGTTGGAAGCCAAAGATCTCAAAATGCAGGAATATTTGAACTAGATTTGACACTTATAGTTTGGATTTGAGTCTTTTAATTTATTGCAAATCCCTAGAAGTAGAAATACACATGCTGACTCTTTTCCCATACTGGCAACCTCCTCAACACAAAGTTTACCTCGAGTGATCCTTGTGGAAGACTTATGTAAACCTACTAAGGTAGGGAAAAACGTGGTTCATGTTCATCAAATAAGGGTGGGTCCTAGCTGGATGGACTCTATTGTACTGTTCCTTAAGGAGGATATCTTGCCTAAGAGAAAGTTTGAGGCCGACAAGATATGGAGAAAAGCTTTTCGGTTTTGGCTGTTTGAGGATCAAAAGTTGTATAAAAGATCTTTTTCTGGCCCATATCTATTATGCATACACCTTGAAGCAGTTGAGCTACTCCTAGAATAATTACATGAAGGGATTTATGGAAGCCACACGGGGGTAGATCTTTGTCTCACAGGGCCCTCACTCAAGGCTATTGGTGGCCAAATATGCAGAAAGAAACACAAGAGTATGTGAAAAAGTGTGACCAATGCCAAGGATTGACACCAAATAGTAATTAACTAGGAGGAGTCTTTAATCCTCTGTCCAACCCTTGGCCTTTTGCTCAATGAGGATTGGACATTGTAGGTCCTTTCCCTAAGGTAGTAGGGAATAAGAGATATTTGTTGGTCGACACGGATTACTTTACTAATTGGGTTGAAGCTGAACTATTGGCAAATATTAGGGACATGGATGCTAAGAGATTTGTTTGGAAAAATATTGTCACTCGGTTTGGAATCCCTCGTACCCTCATCTTAGACAACGGTCTTCAGTTTAATAGCAAGACTTTCAGGAGGTATTGCTACCTACCACTGGAGAAGGCCATTTTGGCAGTGGTGCATGCTACGTGTAAGCTCCCTCACTACTTCCAATCACACACAGTTTAATAGCAAGACTTTGATGGGCTGAGTGGATGTTGTTTTTGAGACCTTAGGGCCTTTGCTTGCAAGAACAACCTTGGCGGGTAGGGGAAGAGTGACCAGGACTATTTCCATCTTGTTAGAAACTTTTTTCTCAGTAGGAGGGTCATAGGTGGTAGTCGGGGGTTTCGTGGCATCAGGGGCCACTCCTTGGTTCGTGTTCTTTTCGTTTTCTATGACCTCGAGCTGCTCAGCCATATCGGAGGGGTTGTTAAAAGAGGTTGGGACCTTGGCTGTACTATTCTTGCCTACTTCTACTACCTTGGAGGCGATATCGATCCTCAAGCTAGATGGGCTATATGCTCGGATGGCAAGGGGGTAGTATGCACTCTCTGCCTTCCTAAGTACAGATGAAGCCTCAACCCCAGCGTGGTTGAGAGCTTCATTCCATACTTGAAGGCAGTAGTTCCTACATACCCTCGAGACCTCAGCCCTAAGGGCTTCATTAGTCTCTGCCACTCCTACGTTATACCCTTCTTGCTCAGCCTGATCCCTAGCCTTCTTTGCTTAGTCTCTTGCCTTTTCAACCTCCTCTAATTTTTTCTTCTGGTCCTTGGCGGTAGCCAGCTGGTCCTTGGCTTGGTGAAGGAGCACTTGCTGACCTTCAGCCTGCCTCTCAACATTGTCCAAGGTAGCCTTTACGCTTCTTTTGCCCCTCTCTACCTCAGTTAACTTGGTCTTCAACTCCTGATTTCTCTTTTTGGCCACATAAAAAGCATCAACAGCTGCGATTCTTTTTCCATCCTCTTCCTTCATCTTTTGATGGGAACTATTCGCCATCTCCTCAGCCCTAAATGTGGCTTGGATGTCCTGGAAGGGAAGAAAGGTACAATTAGATTAAAAAAAAAAAAAAAACTTAAACTTACCATGGCCAAGTCCTTTTTTAGGCTAAGGAAGACCTCATGCTGCCTCATGGACCGGAGGTTAGCCATGTTTTTGGGTAGCAAAAGGGATTACTCCACGGCGTCAGCTACATTCCCAGCCGTGCTCTGTTGGAAGTCTCGGATGGAGGCGTCACTGAGGAGAGGAGCTCCATCCAATTCCAAGTGTGGAACCCAGGCTGGGGCTGCAGCTCGGTGGTCGCCCTTTCTCTCTCTCTCATTGGTTGACCTCGTCTGCATACCTCGGGTTGCTTGGCCTCCCTCTGAAGCTCAACTTCTTGAGAAGGGTGGGTTCTCCTTGTTTCTACCACCTCTTTTCCCTTTTCTTCCCTCTTCCTCTTATGGTCAGCTGGATCGGATTGGAGGGGTTGGTTGGGGGGAGGAGTGGGAGGCTTAGTCTGCGCTACCTTTCCAGGCACGTCTCTCCTTGGTTGGGATTCCAGCAGTTCTTGTAGGGCAGACCTCCGCTTGCGTTGGATCCCCATATCGTCTGGTATAGGAGTAAATCCTCGGTGATGGCTGGATTGGGATGAGGAAGAGTGGCCGAGGTCGCCAGTTGAAGCTTCTAGGGACAAAGGTTGATTGAAGACTTCAAACTCGTCCTCAGAGTCAGATACTTCAACCACTTCTTCTTTTTTTTTTTTTTTTTTTTTTTCTTCTTCTGTGATGATAGGGTGAGAAGTAGTGGCCTCTCTGATTATATGCTATGGTGGCAAGGCTACCTTTGGTATACCTTTAGGTATGGGATCGGTGGTGAGCGTGCCTTCTAGGATTGGACCGGTAATGAGAAAACTCGGAGCGGCAATGCTTATCCGATGTAGAGGATGGTCCTTCACTTTAATGACGCACTTCAGCGCTTGGTAGCTTTTGGAGATCAGGGTGTAGCCAAGGATGAGGTGTGCTATTCTGAGTTGGCCTTCACTATGGATGAACACCTTGGCCTTTAGTATTTTGTCTAGGCTTTGTTGATTGACGAGGTTGAAGTTAGGCACAGCAGCGTTTTTATCTGCAAAAGCATGGGAAAAACAGAAAAACACCATTAGCAAAAAATAGAGCAAATCAAAGGAAAACTTATATACAAATACAAACAAAAGAAAAGGTGAAGGGGATTATTTGGAAATGATCAACCTAGACCTAAAGCCCTACCTGGTTTCACATCTCTCATTGGGCAAGGGAGGCCATCGTGCCATTCCCAAAAAATGATCAAGAAATCCTTATTTAGCCCTTTGTTAGAGTCGGGGAGGCATTGGATGAGCCTAACCTTAGGGTACCTAGACTTTAGGTAATACCCCTACCCCTTTAGATGGTGGAGGTTGTAAACCTAGTTAACATCATGGTGGGTAAGCCCTAGGCCCATTTTTTCATTCAGGGCATCTATATACCCTAAGATCCTAAACATGTTTGGGGCATATTGGATGGGGGTTAACCTGTGGGCCCTAAGGTAATCCCTAGTGACAGTGCCTATAGGGATTCTCATCCCTCCCTCTACAAAAACAATCATCGGGATTACCACCTCTCCCTCTTGCCTTCTCTCATGCCACTCCCCTTCCTTACAATACCTAAGTGACACTCTAGATGAAATCCTAAACTTGGCTCTAAAATTCTTCATATTCTCCGTGGAGTCTACCAAATAGGCAAATCTACCCATTTTTAAGGAAAGGTTTGAAGGTACTAAGAAGATTGAAAGAAGAAAGTGAAGCCGAGGAGAAGAAAAGTACAGAGAAAAGAAAAGTATATGGAAAAACAAAGTGAAAAGGTTTATGAACACTTACAGAAAGAAGAAAATTCTCCTTGGACGGGCTCTTGGTATTTGTGAGGGCACGAATGAGTTGGGTAAGTTTGCAGGTTCAGTGTATGAGCACTAAAGTGAAATGAATGCTATAGTGAGATGAATGATTGATTTGGGTAGTATTTATATCAAGAAAGAAAGCTATGAGCGGGAAAATTCCTGCTTAGGTTCCAACAAATTCCTCAGCCGTTGGATCCACATCGCACTGTAGAATGTGGGGAACATGGAGCTGTAAAAATTTAATAAAGGAGAGTCTTGAATGCCGAAGCATTAGGAGCGGACCTTGAGTAGTTAAAAAGGGCATCTGTATCGTCAGAAGTGATATAAAATGGGCACAGAAGAACTATCATTACATCGAAATCCTCATTTCTTCCTGAGGAGCCAAAAAGAAGAATCTCGAGAGGTTATTGTAGGGGTAATAGGCTCAGGAGTCCATATTTATGTATATATTGGGCTAGGGGCCCAATTCAAGGACGTTAAACAATTTGAGGACAAGTAAACACTTTCATAAGGATCTGTGTTAGTAAGTGAAGAAGTAAAATCCGGTTAAGGTCATCCAGAAGGGTGGTCCAAAAAAGAATCTCTCCTCGGCTGAGCAAAGCCGAGGTCAGAGGGTGTGGTCTGCCATTAAGAGTAACGTTCTAGATCATTCCATGAATGAGGATAAGTATTAGGAAGGAACAAGACAAAGGAAAGTCATGAAATATCTCAAGGAAAATCTACGCTCATCGCATTAAATGCTCTGCAGCTAACTCTCTGGCCTCATTGATGAGGAGGTGATACTTGAATAGTAGCTTTCAGCCTTACAGCTACTACTTAAATACTTTAGGAAGGTGTTGATGGGACAAGGATGAACACCAACTATCTGATCTGCACGTGGAAGGTGGAGATGAATGAAGAAGATAGTATAAAATGGAGGAGATGCTCTAAGAGTAGGGGATCGAGAAACTAAGAGAAAAACATTGTAGTCATCAAGAACTGAATTTGTAATCAAACTTGAGAGAAATATATAAGAACTAATCTCCTTAGACTGTGCTGAGAATGATTTCCTTTAGTTTAAACCAGTCTATCTTCATTTTATTGTCATCTGAATCCACTTTACTTGTTGTCTAGCTCATTAAAGCCCAGTTTTCCAACACACTCTCTACAAATTCATTGTATTGGGCTTTTTTGGACCTAAGTTCATCCATCACTTGGGCTAGGGACTCAAATTGCGTCCTTACATAAGTCATATGACAAATTTATATTTTTTAAGTACAAGTTATTACTAAAAACAAAACATTATACTTAGATTATAAAATATAATTTAAACAAATAGTGAAACTTCCTTTTAATATTTTAAAACATTGTTTATTTAGTCTTAATCTTAATTTTTCAATAAAAGTAACTCATTGTTTTTCACTAAAAAATAAATGAAGTATTCCCTTACTTTTTTTTTTTGGAGAAAGAAGTATTCCATTTAATTGAAACAACATAATATTCACATTTACAAAAATCATACATACATACATTAGGTTTTTTGTTTATTGGCTAAAAGAAGAGAGAGTAAAAAGAAAAAGGTTAAAAAAAAATGTTATTTTAGATTCTGCGTATATAAGCAATTTTACTATTTAGAAAAATTAATTTAATCTAATTATACACATCTAAACATAACACAACTAAAAACCCATGGATAAAAATATGAAATTTAATATTAGGAATGATTAAATTTGGGAATTTTTGAAATTTGGTGCAACTACAGCAATTAAACCGGATAGTCACTTGGCACAACTATAGCTTCTAAATTTAGAAGTTTAGGATAAAAATCTCATTTTATTTTGGTTTAAATTTGGGAGTTTAGGATAAAGGGAAATATTATCCCAATAAATAATCAATTATTGAGAGCTAAATGAGTCAAGAAACATTATTAATTTTCTCAACCAAAAAACACACTGTTAATTAGGACAAAACTAAAAACCAATTAGTAAACTAATAAAGTTAATAAGAAATCTAAAAATCAATCTCTGTCTCCATTTACACAAAAAATAATTGATGTCCATCATAGCGAATGATTCCTCAAAGATTTGAAATACTAATAAATAAAAAAAATAAAAACCAAGGAGTTGGTGTTGGTATCCAACACAGAGAGCCTGAAAAGGCAATGATCATAATAGCCATAAATAAAAGGCATTTTTCCTAATCCCAAGCCAACACGCATTCTTTTTTTTTTTTTTTTGCCTTTTGCTTTTCTTGGTCTTTCAGTTTCCATTTTATTCAAAACACTTTTCACGCTCTGACCCATCCAAAGAAAGAAAACAACACCTCAACTCTGACAATCTCTGCATTCACAAACAAACAAACAGAAACAGAGAATTTCCCAACCCAACCCACAACCACAGCCCAACAACCTCTTCCTTTCATTCTAATCTTCTGCGTTATTCTTCACCACCATCATCATCACTCTAAACAGTAAACTCTCTCTCTCTCTGGTTTACTCATTTTTACTGTACGTACATTTGCTCACAGAGTCACAGAACTCTGATCTTCACATTTTTTTTTTCTAAAGTCTTTACCTTTCTGGCTTATTTTGCTGCTACTTCATGTATTAATCTTAATGCTTTATGTTTCTGTTCTTTTATTTGGATCTGATGCAGTTTTGTGTTTGCCACTTTGCCTGGATTATTGTGACAATGATCATCTACTTTTTTTTTTTTTCCTTTAATCTTGTTGAATATAATTGTTTGACTACCGCCCACCTTTTATTTTAAATTGAATGATTATTCTTTATTATTGTTATCTCTGATTTCATTTTCTTAAGTCTTAAGGCATCTATAGCATGTTTTATTTTATAATATTGTTTTTTGCTTTGTATATAGCTCAATGTTTGTGTTGGGTCAAACCCAAGTTTGTTAATAATTTTAGATTTGAAGACCTTCCCACGTTCTCTTTTGTGTTCATATTCTTTCTTATAATCAGAGTTCACCATTTTTTTTTTAAATGTTTTGGTGAATGAACTTCATTGCAATGCATTGCATCATTCGTTGGAATTAAATTCACAAGTTGTGCTCTTTCAATACATTGTGCATGTGTGTTAAAATGTGGACTTTCCCATCAGTTTTAAATGGATTTTGATTCTTCTTTATGGTTGTCTTCATTTGTGTGTGGTTTTGTAAATGTAGATGCGTTGTGATTAGTCATACCGGCTAAGGGCTACACGGGCAGTTTTCGTTGAAATGGTACTTGGGTTAAGATCAAAGAGTAGAAAAAGCGTGCCAATTCAGGTTGATTACCTCATCCATGTACAGGAGGTGAAGCCATGGACCCCATCACAATCCTTGAAATCTTCTCAGTCTGTGTTGCTTCAGTGGGAAAACGGTGATCATAATTCTGGGTCTTTTAGCTGTGGTGTTGGGGATGGGAAAATTGGAATCAGCGAGTCTTTCAGGCTTCCCGTTACTTTGTGTCAGGAGGTGTCTAGAAAGGGCACAGGCCGTGAACATTTTCAGAAGAATAGCTTAGAGTTTTGCTTATATGAACCTCGAAAGGACAAGGCAGTGAAAGGTCAACTCTTGGGCTCAGCTGTGATAAATCTTGCAGATTATGGAATTATCAAGGAGTCTTTAACCATAAGTGCTCAGTTGAACTGCAAACGGGGTTTTAAGAGCTCGGCGCAGCCAGTTCTTTATGTTAACATTCAACCTCTTAATAGAGATAGTCCCAGCTCATCATCAAAGGGCAGCTTGTCAAAGGAAGTTTCATTGGACAAGGAAATAAGTGAATCGGTTTCGCAATTGAGAGATAGTCCCACTCCCACCTCATCATCAAAGGGCAGCTTGTCAAAGGAAGTTTCATTGGACAAGGACAGAAGTGAATCGTTTTTGCAATTGGCAAATGAAGGGGAGGATGAGGAAGCTGAGATTGCCTCTTTTACTGATGAGGAAGATGATGATGTTTCGTCACATTCATCAAGAACCATTACCTCTTCTGCTCTTGAGACTACTGGAAGTTCACTTGCAGGAGTTTCACCACTTCAGAGTGATCAGGTATTCAATGTTGTCTGTTTCTTATTATTCTCACTAAATGCATTCTCAAAAATGTACTTCCTCTATTGCATTAAACGTTAGTATTGGTGTCATTGAGAAATTATATTAACTTTTTTTGGCTGCTCTGAATTGAATTGGAATCGAATTTCAGCTTTATGTGGTTCAAAATTCATGGTGTTTTTTTTATTTTATTTTTATTATTATAATAATTCTTAGTTTAAATATTTCTGTAGTTTTGAACAAATTCCAAATTAAATGAACAGTCAAGCTGGAATAAGGTGAGTGAGCTCAAATGCCAAGGGCCCAGTTCCATGCATTAAAACATGACAATAGTGGTTTCATTCATCTGTACGGTGTGTGGATTATGGTCTTCTTGACTAGTTTTGGATTTAGTTGGATGAATTAGTTCATACATAAATGTATGACTCTCTTTTGAATTGATGAATTCTTCAAGTTGTACCGTCTTTAAGGTAATTATAAGATGAATAAACATGATGTAGCTTTTATTAACTTGTGGTATGTTCTTAAGCCACTCTAGTACATAGGTCTGGAAAATATTTATGGAATTCACCCATTTGATGAGTCCAACTGGATGTATCAGTTATTCTTTTAGATGGATAATGAAAATATTGCAAAATGTTCATAGAGAAGTGTGTAAATGATATGGTTGCAACTTGCAATTGTCCATCAGTTTAATACTTCTGAACCTGGCAAATGGAGTAATATGGACACAATTGTCTTTATTTTGTCGTAACAAACTTAGTTGTGTAATTTTGGTTAATTAAATTGCAGTACAAATCAGAATTAGCAAAGGATTGGGTTAAGGTTGCCAGTTTTGAGGACAAAGAGAAAAAGGAGCAGCAAGAAAACGGACGGGAAGAACAGACTTTAGAGGTGAAGAAATATCATTTAGAAGATGAAGTAAGTGATAAATTTTCAGATGATGCTGCCCGAAAGCAAGTCAAATTTAGGAATGATACTCTTTCATTCAGCAGGAATTCACTTCGAGTTCAGGAAAGTGTCCCTACAACTAACAAATTAAGGCATGTGAAGTCTGTTCAATTCCCTTTTCACTCTTCCAATAGCAGTGTGATGTTTGGCGATAGTCAGCTCATGGAACAGGGAAACAATAATAATATTCCAGAAGCTACTAGAGCCAGGACCTATTCACCAGAAGCTACTAGTGCCAGGACCTATTCGCCAAAAGCTATCCATGAAAATAAAGCAACAATAAGTAGCTTTTCTGATGGCAAAGTCGAATTAGAATCTAAAAGTGAAATCCTTGAGGAAGAGTTACGAGAAGCTGCTACCTATTCACCAAAAGCTATCAGTGAAAATAAAGCAACAATAAGTAGCTTTT
This sequence comes from Quercus variabilis, assembly GCA_030445155.1. Classification (NCBI taxonomy): domain Eukaryota; kingdom Viridiplantae; phylum Streptophyta; class Magnoliopsida; order Fagales; family Fagaceae; genus Quercus; species Quercus variabilis. The sequence goes on along the minus strand of CP129447.1, from coordinate 54,078,552 downwards.
CTGATGGCAAAATCGAATTAGAATCTAAAAGTGAAATCCTTGTGGAAGACTTACGAGAAGCTGCCGCTGTTGAGGTTGCCAGTATCTATTCAACTAGTGAAAGTAAAGAAATGACTAGTAGTTTTTCTGATGACAAAGTTGAATTAAAATCTAAAATTGAAACTCTTGAGGAAGAGTTGCGAGAAGCTGCTGCTGTTGAGGTTTCCCTTTATTCAGTGGTTGCTGAGCATGGGAGTTCTGCAATTAAGGTACATGCTCCGGCTCGGCGCCTTTCTAGGTTTTATCTTCATGCTTGTAAAGCAAGGTCCCCAGCTAAGAGGGCCAGTGCAGCTAGAACTGTTGTTTCGGGATTAGTTCTGGTTGCTAAAGCATGTGGAAATGATGTTCCAAGGTATGTAAAAGACCTCACTTTGTTGAATTTTTAAGGCATGTGCAGATGATGTTGCATTATAAGTATGGCAGATTTTAAATGATCATCTTTCCATCATATAGAACAGTGTTGGTAAAAGTGCACTTAAGCGCGAAGCGCCAAAGCTCTAGCATTTTTTGCCTCTAAAGCAAGGCACATTCAAAGAAGAGCACTTTGAGCGTGCTTTGTTGGGCTTTTATATATTTTTCAAAAAAAAAAAAAAAAAAACCAAAACTAAATTGTAGCCATGTGATATTAACACTATTGATATAAAGATTTGGTATATAAAATTCATTTTATGGTGCGCTGCTATACACTGCTATAAGACCCATTTTGGACTGGAATCACTCCATAATCCACCATTAATCTTATATTGACTAATTCTTATTTTTCTTATACTAAGTAATTAAATTATTAATTAATATTAGTAATTAGTCATAGCACATTATGGCTACTGGAGATTCATGAAAGGATATTGATGGTGATGAAGTATTGATATCTAGCTGATCTAAAATATTGCAATTTTTGTGATAAAATTGCAAAAGGAGGGTCTTATATAAATGTTATATTAATTATATAAAATGACTTGATTGTTGTATTGGCCATTAATAATTACTTTCAAATTTATTAATTTAAAAAAAAAAAAAATTGTGCGCTTCACTTCAATTAGGCATGTGCTTACACTTTATGCTTAGGCTCCAGAGGTCCTTGCGCTTAAGTGCACCCGGCTCTTTTATTTACATTGATATAGAAAAATGATTGTGTTTATTGGCAAAATTGAAAGTGCCAGTAAGCTTCAGCCAAGGACAGTTAACTGTCATTTAGTGATACATATTACTCATGCCAGGGTTCCTAATTCACCACAGAAAGCTTCAGGGAAATATTCATCTTCCAGGGCTTCCAAAATCATGTATTTCTTTGGGTTTTTTTGTTGAATGTTTCTCCTTCTTTAAACAGGTTGACTTTCTGGTTGTCAAACTCAATTTTGTTAAGGGCAATCATCAGCCAGGCTGTTGACAAATTGCAACTTTCTGCTGGACCAAACATCAGCAGTAGAGGTGGTGGGAATGGGTTGGGTGAGAGTTCTTCCTTGAAGCAGCGTCAATCAACTCTTCTCGTGGAAAAGAAAAATAATGCAGTGGAATATTTTGATGACTGGGAGGACCCCCAAACCTTTATAGTTGCATTGGAAAATGTTGAAACTTGGATCTTCAATCGAATCACTGAGTCTGTGTGGTGGCAGGTCAAATTCTCTCTTTCTTCCTATGGAGTTCTTTCTCATAGAAAAATTTGATACACTTTTGTTGGCTAATTTGATTCATTGTTTGGTTGTTTTCAGACTTTGACTCCACATATGCAGTCTGCTGCTGCTAAGTGCTCAGGCTCAAGGAAAACCCATGGAACAAGATATGGTATAGGTGACCAGGAGCAGGGAAACTTCTCCATAGATCTTTGGAAAAGGGCTTTTAAGGATGCTTGTGAAAGACTTTGTCCTCTTCGAGCTGGAGGGCACGAGTGTGGCTGCTTACCTGTGCTGGCTAGATTGGTATGTTAACGCATTTAAGCTTCCTTCCTCAAATGTGTATTACAAGAATGAGATTCTTAAATGATACATTTCTAGTTTGTTGATTGAAATTTGGAACTTCAAGTTGTGTATTGGTACACTCATGTCATATTTGAAACCATATGTGGGGAAGTATATTTCCTTAGAAAGTAGAAGTTGATGAAGTCATTCTGGTAGGTGAGGTATGCTTGATTGGATACATAAGCAATAAAAGTAATTAATTGGAGAATATTTTCTTGGTAATCTATGCAGTTGTTTTTTTGCTTCTTTGTTAGCATTATGATATCAATATGCTTAATTCTATTGGTGCTCTATTGTAATGTGGTTTACATGCAATATGCGGTCTGAACTACATCAACACTCTAGTTCAGTGGAATTATTTTTTTTACAAACCCCTCATTAATGGAGTTCTCTTTGCACTTCTAGGAATCAAAAGTAAGAATTTGGTCTTTGCTCCATCAGGTTGGAATTTAGTTTGGGATATTGTCTAATGAAGTTCAATGATAAAAGCACCTGAAGTTACACTTGTGTTCAGGATGTTTAAAATGGGTGCCTTCTCTAGGTGACCTTAGCATATAATTCCCTTCTAGTAGCATACTGCTGATATATTTAGTGTTTACATGTGCCACTTCATATCCCATATGATACTTGGGCATGACTATACCTCCTCCTCCTATCCCATATGATACATGTTTTTGTCTTCTCTGAATATTAAGATTAGTTTTACTATTGCAGAAATGAAGTCTGATAGAATATCTGTTGTGTTTCTAGGTGATGGAGCAGTTGGTGGCCAGATTAGATGTGGCAATGTTCAATGCTATTCTTCGTGAATCAGCTGAAGAGATGCCAACTGATCCTGTTTCTGATCCCATTAGTGATTCTAAGGTTCTCCCTATTCCGGCTGGAAAATCAAGCTTTGGGTCTGGTGCCCAGCTAAAAAATGCTGTGAGTATTTTTATAAAAAATTTAATATGGGCTACTTTGATATCATCATTTATCAGCCGCTTTCATTATTTTATCACGTTCTCATTCTTATTTTGTAAGACTTACAGTTCTTATCTACTTCAGTGACAATCTTCAAAATTTGTATCCTTCCTGATGTTTTTGTGGGCCCCTAGAAATGAAATGTTTTTCAATATGATATCTCACAAACTATTTTTCACTTGTCAGAATATGGTGTCAAAGAATTGACAGAGGTGCATTCATTAAATTGTAATAAAAAAAGAAAAGAAAAAAGAATTGACAGAAGTCTTTGGCCAAAAAACAGATATGATTTGTTGACTATAAATTTTGGATACTTTTAAAACCTTTTCCTGAACTTGTGGCCATTTTCACTACAGAGAAACCTGTCAATTGGAAATTACAAATTTGATTGAATTACAGATGCTCCTGGAATATGCAAGATGAGTCCACTTTGATAACACTATTGCAACCTTTTTATTAATGGTATGCAAAGAAGCTACTTCGAAAAGAGTTTGGTCCTAGTTATACTTAACAGTGGTCTTTGTGACCAATTCTATGTGGTTTTCCATCAGAGTCTTACAAGAAATTTTCCTCTTTGAAGTTCGCTTCTTTTCAACTTCAGTTGGGGATCAATTTAAATTGCTTTCTTGAGTTATGATATATTGGATTTGTATGAACTTTCTTATTCATGATTATGTTGAAGGTATAAAAATCTGTCTTCTGGACTTCTCAAAAGGAATGAAAACAAAAGATAGTCTCAAATTCTATCATTATGAAGATTAGCAATTCTGCATACTCTTGATTAAAATTCTTTGCTCTCTTTTCTTTGTGCTGTCAGATAGGTAACTGGTCAAGATGGCTTACAGATTTATTTGACATTGATGACAGTGAAGGTGGGATTGAACTTGATGGTGACAAGAAAGTGGAATATGAGACATCCTTCAAGGTTTTCCATCTCCTTAATGCATTGAGTGATCTCATGATGCTTCCTTTTGAAATGCTTGCGGATAGGTCTATAAGAAAAGAGGTGAAATCCTGTAACTTCAATGATTTCAATTGATTTTTGTTACTCTGTTCACTGATTAACTTTAATATCTGCAGGTATGCCCCTCATTTGATGCATCATTAATCAAGAGGGTTCTTTACAATTTTGTCCCAGATGAGTTTTGCCCAGACCCAATTCCAGAGGCTGTTTTTGAGGCCTTGGATTCTGAGGTTAGTCCATTTCCCACTTACTCCACAAATATTTTCTCCCCTTCTTAATTTCTAATCTGCATTCCTCTTAAGATTGCATAGGATTGTTTGCATGGAACTCACTGTTTTAGCTTTGATTTAGGACCTTGAGTCTGAAGAAGATTCCTTCAAAAGCTTTCCATGCATTGCTGCTAATACAATTTATCAACCACCTCCAGCAGCTTCACTAACAGGTATCATTGGAGAGGTCAAAAGTCAATCTACGACGAGCGGGTCATCAGTGCTAAGAAAATCATACACTAGTGATGATGAGCTTGATGAGTTGGATTCACCCATCTCTTCAATTGTAATAGACAACTTCCGGGTTTCTCCTACTTCTGCAAAACCCAACTTGATGCTGAAAAAAGACGGAGATCGAAAGGTTGTCAGATATCAACTTTTACGGGAAGTATGGAGAGATGGTGAGTAGCCATGTTTCTTTCCTTCTCTCATACACAGATGTTTGTAGATATATATTGTGCTTAGGCTCTGCTACTAGAACAGGCAATCTTCTGGTTTACGGCTTTTGTATATATTGATTTCATGAGTACCATAATTAAAATTTAACCAGCTTTGCCTAATTGCCTCATAGATTTGTTTGTATGGACTATGAAGTATTTATAAATCATGCATGAGGCAGGAGAGCTGTTCCTCATTAGGAAATGTTTTATCTTTTCAGCAAAAAAAAGGAAAAAAAGTGTTTTATCTGATCCAGTCTTAAACCAAATTGGCTTATCACACGCTACACATGTTCTATGGAGTATTTAAAAATTATGCATGAATTAGGAGAAGCTGGTTGTCTTAGATTAATTCCCTAGGAACTAGTTTTCTCCAACATTTGGGTATGAAGTGAGAGGCTGAGAATTGAGGTCTCCCTTTTGGTACACAAGTAACACAACCATATGCGATTATAGGGGAAAATGAATGGGTCTTGGATCGAGATCATTTTAAGGAGCAAAAAAGCTCAAATTTTATCCAACCACACAAATTGGCTTTTACCCAAAATTTCTCCTAATGATTCGCATTTCTTCACTTCATAAAAATGGGTTCACAGCCCATATTTCTACTCCATTAAGAAATAGTGTTTTCTTGCTTAGGATTGTGAGTTTACATTAGATATGGTGCACCCACCCACCCTACTTTAGATTTCTAACTCTCAATAAAAAAGTTTCTGCTCTTGGTTCCCCAGATGTGACCTATTTATTGAGGACGAGACTCGGAGCCTTAGAGCATGTTTGATGCCATGAATAAAGATTACTTTATGAACAATAATTTTTATTACTAGAAATAAAAAATGTTATAATTGGATAACTATTCCTATTCACAGGTTTCATTGTTAGGTTTAGAAAGTTGGTAAAAGATTATGCATATGGAAAATTTTTATTTTTTGCAAATATAATAATTTAAAAAGTTGTTACATGTAATAAGGAATAGTTATTTACAATCATTTTAAAAATGAATAGCTACCAATCATGCCCTTAGTAAACTATTGGGACTCGTTCATTTTAGGGTTATCTAACTTATAATATTTATCACCAGCATAATAAAATAAATGTAGCCATCAGAAAAATCAAGCAAATTATTTAAAACTCAATATTAGGAGTTTGTTTGAAGTGCCAATTTGGGGGTTTTCTATATACGAATCATCACTTCAATTCTAGATCAAAGTGTCAATCTACACTCTCTGGGCATGGTTTTGAAACCCAAACAGTCAAAGATCCAGAAAATTGAGAGGTATAAGGTTTTTGACATTAGACTAGATTTCAATCGAGGTCAAATCATGATATGTCAATTTTTTCTTTTAATATATTTAATTCATAAATTGTGTTTATATATAATAATTTTCTATATCTTACCAACACAAAACTTGTGGACTAATAATTTACATACATATCAGCCTAGATAAGCCAAGTTCGAATCTTGGAGCTGGCTAATTTCAGTATTCTTTTTTTCCAAAAACAATATAGGGGCTGAACCATAATCCAAACAACCATCTCGGTTAACTTGGTCGAATCGGCTGGTTTCACAACAACGACTCCAGGTGGTTGATGATGTTCATGCTTTTTTAACAATTCAAAATGAAATTTTACCCTTGTATTTCCAAAATTATCATTTTTCACTTGAAATTTAATTTATCACTAGTTGCAAAATGTGGTGTTTACTTTACATCACCAAGGGTACGTGCTCAAACCTTTGTGCACACATGCCTTAAGGAGGCGCACGTACACTTGGACAGAAACACACAGTTTACAAACCCCCCCCCCCCCCCCCCCCCCCCAAAAAAAAAAAAAAAAAGGAGCTATTGTTCCCTTTGTTAGCCATCAAGTCAAGCAAAACCATGGCTTTCGTGCCAACCAACATAATGCCATAACGGAATATCCGTAAGAAATGTAACACATTAAATTCAAGAACAAAAGAAATCATAGTCTTCAATTTTTTTTTTACATAATCATAAAACTTGACGGACAAGTAAAAATATTTTCATTCCCAAAAAAAAAAAAAAAAAGTAAAAATATTTTAAAAAAGATTCTAAATTTCTAATTAATACCTTACCAATTACCATAAAAGGATTATAGACTAGGGAAACATTAAAAAATAAAAACACTTAAAATCGTAGGAAAGTAATAACTCTGAATCTAAAATTTTGAAAATTACATGAATATATAAAACACAAATTAAACACTATATTTTGTTTTATATAAAAAAATCATCGGACAGAAAATCATTTGATTTGGGTGTTAAATATTTTTAATGTTTTAGTAGTTTGAATTGTGAATTATAGTGGGGTATTCTATATGCAATATGTCTGGGAGACGGGTTGAGGATGGATTAAGTTTTTCAAAATGTTTTTGGGATAAGTTTGGTGTATATCATTTTTAAAAAGTTTAGGTTTAGAAAAAGCTTCTCCCATCCCAAACCTGACTGCATATCATTTTTTATTATTATTTTATTTTGGGTAAATTGCAAATTACACTCCTAAAGTTTGAAGGTGATTGGATTTTACACCCTGAAGTTTTAGAATTTGGATTTTACTCCCTGAAGTTTGGGGTGCTTTGATTTTACACCTTAATGTTTCAGAATTTGGATTTTACCCCCTATAGTTTAGAAGTGTTTGGATTTTACACCCCCAAATTCTGAAACTTTAGGGTGTAAAATATAAACACTCCAAAACTTTAAGAAGTAAAATTCGAATACTCCTAAACTATAGGGGGTAAAATCCAAATTTTGAAATGTCAGGATATAAAATCCAAACATCACCAAACTTTAGAGGGTAAAATCCAAATTCTGAAATTTCAGAGTGTAAAATCCAATCACCCCTAAACTTTAGGGGTGTGATTTGCAGTTTGCCCTTTTATTTTTATCTATCCAAACATATTTTCTTTTAAAAATAAAAATTAATGAGAAGTTTGAAAAACTACTCCATTTTTAAATGTACCCAATTATTTTGGCACTACCATTGTAAATTTGTATATTTAATTATCTGAGTATAACAATAAATTGGATCTTTTCTCTTATTACACACAAAAATTGGGATGATAACAAAAATATAATTCTAAAAAATATATGTTAAATGAATAATGCTTTTTTTTTTTTTTTTGGAGTTTTTTTTTTTTATGGATTTTTTTTCCCGAGTTAATACTGCTTTATTTGTGCCCATTGATGTAGTAATTTTTTTTAATTAATTGATTTTTTTTCTTGGAAATCTTTCTTTTTTTAAATTTTAAGAAAAGGTATTTAAATACACACATTTTTTTTCACGTGAGATGCGCACAATATTTATTTTTAGGTTATTCTCCTTACCATTTTAAACTTGATTTGAAATCTCTGTGATATATATAGTTATGGAACTCTGTGATATATTTTGACAAAATATCTCTGGAATATACTGATAATCTATACGATCCCTAATAAAACAAAAAAAATATATGTATACAAAGTTCCAGATTCAAAAGGAAAAAGAAAAACCATACCTCTCACAATATGAATCACAATTCACTACAATTTCCTACACAATGTTGGTTCCGTGTTGCGATTTGGCGAAATGTTATTGGACAATTTGAGGAGTGTAATATAGTGGGACCCTTGAACCAATGTTGTCTACATCCTTGTTCTGCACTGCATGACACTAGATCAATTCTTTTACAATAAACCTCGTTTTTTTATAGTTGCGTGGTGGAAAAGAAACGGTCGGTTATCACGGAGCTAGGGTTTAGGCAAAAATGCTGAACTCGTGGGACTTGTAGTAGTCTACAAAGTACTAGGTCTAAGGCCTGCCTTAGCTGCCTATATAAAGACACAGTATGCTTTAGGTTTTTCTCAATGCTTTCAGAAATCAGAGAGTGAAGCCACAGAGAAAGAGAGAGAGAGTGGTGGGCATTCTTTCAAAACAAAGGTTGGTGTTCTTTACTACATGAAAGCTTACGTGCTTCATTCTTTTTACAGGTATAGAGTTTTGTTTTCTTTAATGTATTTTTGTGAAACTTATTTGTGATTCATTTTTTATCTACTTGTTCTAAATCTTCTTCTATTTGTTTGCTAATCGAATACTCGATGAAAATTGATATTGTGGTGGTTGTTATCAGTGCTTACTATATATTTATTTATTTTTTAAAACAGTGTTTATTCTCTCTAGGATATTTATTTAATTGATGAATATTATCTTATTATTATAGTATTCGCTTTTGAAGGACTTGTTTTACTTTGATTTTTATTTATTTTATTTGGTGTGGTAAAATTTTACATGTAGATTCTCTCAAAGGAGATGGAGAGTTGATTAATAAAATTGAGTGTTTGATTATAGTGAGACACGAGTTTCTACTTTCTCTCTTCTTCTTCTTTTCTTTGATTTAGTATGATTAATCTCACTATTAAAAATTTAATAAAAAAATTGATTGTCATTTTTTTCTACTTTCAACCATAGATTAAATATTTTCTCTTTTGAAGCCTAACACTTCTTCTCATCACGCACACACACTTAGTACTAGGTCACCTACACTTATTCTCACACTAGTTATAATTCCATCATACATACCCTTCATCACTTAATATACTTTATTGGAACTTTATTTTCCAAAATCCACCACATAAACTCATAAACCCTATACGAATCTTATCATATGCTTCTCTATGTCAATAACAACCATACGAAGATCTTTACAGGCCTTTCTATATTTTTCCATTAGATATTGAAGTAAGAAAATAGTTTCATGGCATATTGTCATGGCATAAAACCAAATAAATTATCTGATATTGTTGTTTCATGTTTAAACTATACTCTTTCCTAAAGTTTCAATGCGCGACTCATAAGTTAACGGCAATTAATATTATCAATTCCAAATAGCAATCACACACAAGAATACAAATAATTACGTAGAAAACCCTTTTTCCTTGAAAGGAAAAACCATTAGACAAACTAAATTAATTCACTATTATCAAATCAATTACAATAATTCTCAAGTTTATACCTAACTCTTGAGATTCACCAAATATAATAATAAATCCACTAGTGTATGTTTCACGGCTAAAGAAAAATTTCATTGTTTTTCTTTGCTCTCTCACACTCCTTTGTGTCTCATAGCTAACGAAAATCCTTTTTGTTTTTCTTTGCTAATTATTTATCTTGAAGGAAGCAACACTTTGCTCTCTCCTCTCTAGTTTTCTTCTTTTTCACGTGGCTCTCCTTGGCTATCTTCGAGAAGATAGCAACACTTTGCTCTCTCCTCCCTAACTTTCTTCTCTTCTTCTTTCCCTTTTCCACCAAGCTTTCCTTCTCTCTCTCTCTCTCTCTCTCTCTCTCTCTCTCTCTCTCTCTCTCTCTCTCTCTCTCTGGCACCTCTTTCTTTGGCATTTTGCAACATCAAACAAAGCTTCACAAATTCTTGTTGATTTAAACCCAAACCTTGTTGTCTCTCTCCTTGTGTTACATCCCAAGCGAAAATTCCTTTTCTTCTCTCTTGGTTTCACACTTTATATTCCCTCTCTCTTGAGACAATTTCCCAACACATCCAATATTAATTAATTTAATATTTTGTACCTTTGGGCCCTTGCATACATTCTAAAATGATGTAATCTTGTCTATAAATTTATGAGCATCCACTCATAAATTTCCAGTACACAATCAAAGGTTTTTTTTAGTGGTGAAAAGCTCTTGAATTATTTGGTAATTAGTTTGGCTACTTTGAATCAACTAGTCGATGTCCCGCGCGATGTGTGAAAACTTTATACTTTTATTTTAAAAATAATTTCTAACTATTCTTTATGGTCCTATAACATGCATCTTATGTTCAATTATAATATACATATCATCAGGAGGAAAAAATAAAAAGAACCCAAATTATTATGAATATACATAATTAAGAATATGAATATATATAGCCTAAATGAATTTCACAATTATTTAATTATTTTGAATAATTAAAGTGTACAATTATCTTTTACATTCCTTGAAAGAGAGTGGACAACTTGGACATATAATTTGTTGACTTCAAGGGTCTTCTACATTAGAAATTAAAACAAAAAAACAAATTGAGGGAATTATTGTTTCCATCATATAATTGTTTATTTATAATAGATTCCACCATATAAAAGATGATGGTGTAGAAATAATTCATTTTTGTGCAAAAATTCTATCAGTGATAGGAAGAGGAAAGAGCATATTGATGTAGCACTTAATAATAATAGTCTTATCAGGAAGATAGTAGAGAAAGTTTTTCAAAGTGTGTGTCCTATTTTATGATGCTAGCCCATATTTTAGAGAATGTGGGAAAAAGTTAATGTGGAAGGGTTAGGTGTAGGTCATAATATGTAAGGTAATAAGTGGGTGTGAGCTTTCCATAAAGCTTGGTTTGATTTTAATTTAATTTTGAATTACAGCCCATCTTTTAGATAATAGTTAAAAAAAAATTAATGTGATCTTTTGGATAATAGTTAAAAAAAAAAAAAAAAACTTAATGAAATGAGGTTAAAAATGCTAAATGAAATATTAGAGCCCCATATGACAGAAGCTCATATACTCCTGCATAAGATTTTTGCTTTTATATATATATATATATATATATATATAGATATATATATATATATATATATATATTGATACTGATTATAATGAAGTATTTGCTGATGTTTAGTTTTATGTATATTTTTTGGGCATAGTATTTTCATAATATGATGCTGCACTATTTGTCTAATATATCGTTCTCTTTTGAATAGGTCTTCCTTCACGTTAACTTCTAAAAATCAAACAATAGCCCTTAATGGCTACGGCTACAAAACAACGAGAGTTTGGACTTCCCTCCAACTCGAAGCGTAAAATTGATGCTATTCAAAAGCTGTCAAGAGTGTCAACAGCGTCGACTGTAAAGACACATGGAATTGCTGCCCACTCAAAAAAGAAGATTAATTTTCCTCAGTCGTCCCACAGTTTCCCAGGAAAGTATCCACCAAGAATTTTGAGAGACATGCCTACTACGTGTGATTTTAGCCCAGGTTGTGGAAAGCCAGTTCCTACTTCTTCTAAAATTGGTGTTTTCAATGGGAAGTCTAGTGAAGAATGCAAACAATTAATATCTGATGATAATTATGGTCGACATGCTAAAAAAGTCAGAATCGACCGGAATAAGGAACAAAAGGATGTTTGGAGTCCTGAACAGAGTGGTTTCTCTGAGGATTCCAAAGCTAACAAAAGTCGCGAACAAGTGGTGGAGACTAAGAAGCTGTTTAGAAACTTATTCTCTAAGAAACAGAGAGAACAGATAGCGAAGGAAGGAAAGAAAAACAGTGCAACCGGAATGAAATTAGCAAAGAGTCTTGAGAAGGAAGGCAAATGGGTTAACAGGAGCAAAAAAATAGGACCTGTTCCCGGAGTTGAAGTTGGTGACTTGTTTTATTCTGCAGCTGAAATGAATGTCATTGGCCTTCATCATCAGTTTCAAAGTGGTATCGATTACTTGAAGAATTTGGATGGAAAATTATATGCCACAAGCATTCTTGTTTCCGGTCGTTATGACAATGACATGAAATCCACTGATTCCTTCACTTATACAGGTCAAGGTGGAAATCCATCGGTTGGACAAGTGGAACCAAAAGATCAGAAACTTACATGTGGAAATCTTGCTTTGAAGAATAGTTTAGAAGCTGGAAAACCTGTAAGGGTAATCTGGGGGTTCAAGTCTTCAGAATCTTTATACATCTACTATGGCTTGTACCTTGTGAAGGGTTGTTGGCAAAAAAGGGAAGAGAAATTTGACAGGCTTGTCTACAAGTTTCCCATGGAAAGGATTCCTGGACAACCAGTGCTTACTTTGGGAGGAGTGAACAAATTGAGAAAGTCTAAAGCTCAGAAGAATATTTCTCGTGTGAATTATATTTCACAAGGAAACAAGAAGATTCCCACTCTTGTAGTGAATGCAGATATTTGTGTGAATGATATTTCACAAGGAAAAGAGAAGATTCCCATTCGTGTAGTGAATGCAAAAGATGATGAGAGACCTCCATTTTTCCATTACATAGTCAATGTAACTTATCCAAAGTTCTACAAAATTTTCACACCAATTGGTTGTGATTGCACAGATGGATGTTTGGATTCGAATAAATGTTTTTGTGCCATGAGAAATGGAGGGGAAATATCATATGATAGCAAAGGACGTATTGTAAAAAAGAAGTCCCTCGTTTATGAGTGTGGCCCTTCATGTAAGTGCTCTTCCTCTTGCATGAATAGAGTGAGCCAGCTTGATGGCCGTTTCAAACTAGAGATTTTCAAGACTGAATCGAAGGGATGGGGTGTTAGAACATTATCTTATATTACTTCAGGAAGTTTTATATGCGAGTACGTTGGAGAAATCCTTCATGATGAGGAAGCCAAACGAAGAATCAATAAATATAACTATCAAAACGGTAGTTTTCAAGAAGAAGGGTCGCCAATCCCTTGTCGTTCACAATCATTTTCAGTTGATGGGGACTACATTATCGACGCAACACTATCTGGGAATGTGGGAAGATTTATCAATCATAGCAGTTCTCCTAATGTTTTTGCTCAAAACGTCTTGTACGATCATGATGACAAGAGATTTCCTCACATAATGCTCTTTGCTTCAAAGGACATAACCCCCTCCTCAAGAATTAACTTATGATCACTACAAGAAGAGGAAGACTTGTGAAAAGGAAAAGCTATTAGAAATCGTTGAGCCGTAAGTACAAATTGAATGCCTATTTTGAAGAGAAAGACACTACTCACGACTGATAGACTTTCATATACATAGATCATTTTCTTCTAATATTTATTTCCTTAGGTGATTTTCTCATAGCTCATAGTTCTTTAGAAAGTGTTCATACTTATAAGTTTAACCTTTTTTAAACTAAAATAATGTAGATTAGACAGCACAGACCTTTCTAGAGGAGCGAGAGTGTCGAAAATTATGGCGCAAGATCAAAAAGGTGCTAGTTGAACTTCTTGGGACAACGATGTCAAAATTGCATGAAATTTAGATGATTGAAGGTAAATGATATTCTAATCAACGATGTCATAATTGCACGAAATTTGGATGACTGAAGGGAAATGATCTTCTAATCAAGACTTGTGACTATGTCAGAAGGTTTACCTTAATTTTGGCAAATTCCTCCGTTAAGGCACCAGAAAGTTAGAAACAGTGATTTTGCCATTTTTAGTAATATTTGTTTTCCTTAATAACTTTTAGTTTAAAAGTTAGAATAAGATATCCATTTGTTTTGGAACGTCTCTTGGAAATAATAGTTCAATTTTCGCAATTATTGTAAATTTGCAATTCTTAGTAAAAAATACTATTTTGTCACCTAATTATGTGATTAATGCGAATTAGGATTTTCTGGGTGTTTTCCCAACTGTCCTAGGTTTTCCTTTTACTATTTAAATGCATGAATGTAGACACCATATTTTGTACCCCTTACGACTTGGGCATTTGTTCCCTAATGATGCTAGTACTCTAAAGCCTAAGGTTGGTTTAGGGCCAAATTTCATAAAAATTGACTCGAGGAAAGTGTTTATGGAAAATATAACTTATTTTTGGAAGAATAAAACTATTTTTAGAAAAGAAAGGTCGTTGAAAACCCCAAAGTGTGTGTACGCACACTCAAAGCATGTGGCGATAGTTTGAACTTGCTTGTTGAAGGTAGTCGTGGGTGGTTCCTCTTCTTGAATGTCATTAGTGGTTGCCATTGAGCAAGTGAGCACCATGCAACTCTTTTGTCCGGGAAGCTATAGTATGCTTATGAATCGCAACAAGTTTCCCATAGATGGCGCCAACTGATGATGTCAAAAAATCACCAGTGAGCCACATGATACTCATACACTCGAAATAACACCTGCACAAAAAAAGGAGAAGGCCTAACAAAGAGCACTGATGTGGTGCTGGCCAAACACCCTCCGAAGGTCAAGTTAGAATTTCTCACAACTCTAAAGTGCTAAAAAAGGGTCAATTATGCATATCTTGATTTGTGAGGGCATTTGGGCTTTTATAGTAGTAAAGGATTGACCTTCCTTCCTTGAGCTAGAAGTTCTTTCCTTATAAGAATTCTTATGAGCGTATATTGCAGAATCCTTTCCTTGTAAGAGACTAACACCAAGCATGGAATACAAGACATTTTTTTATATACTCAGGCATGGTTGCCAAGTCAGGGTTATATTAGAGCTGTCAGCTTTAGGGTCGTCAGCTTATCCTACCTTCAGCCCTATTGGTGTCAGCTTATTGATGGTGTCGGCCTTTAGTTGTGCTCTTGGATTCCTTTGAGCACTCTTATCAAATCTCTGTCAGTCAATTTCTACTAATGGAACTTTTACCAATAAAAGTTGATGGCTTTACCTGTAAACGTCAGCCTACCCCTATTTTTGCCCTTATCAAGCACCATTTTAGGAAAGGACCGCCTGGTCTAGTATCTCTCAAGGTAGTGCTCGATGTCCAGCATAGTATGTCAGAATGTTTCCCCCCCTTATCCTCATAACCTTGTAGACGTGCATGGTACACATTGTTGGTGTGCTTAGGGCGCAACTCCTCTTACTCGTGTCTACCATCTTCTCAATTTATATACACATACGTGTAAGGTTGAGATACAATATTGGTAAACAAATCCTTCGTGCCCAACTTATGGGCTTGGTGACTCTACACATATTAATAAAGTTTTCAGAGAATTTTCTCTTTTATTTTTTGGTGGATTCTAGAATTTTCCTTGTGGATTCAAGGTTATTAACTTGAGGTAGCTAGACGTATTCTATTAGTTGGTATCAAAGTATTTTTCTTATCCTAGTTTGGAAGCAATTCATTGAGGAACTCACGAAGGATTCCTTACAAGGGACAGATTCCTTTTGTTTCAATGTGACACATAGCAAGTAGTATGTGGTTAAGAACAAACACTGACAAATATCTTTACTAAGATGGCACCATTGGAGGTGATTTAGAACCATAGGCGATAATAATAAAGATAACTATTGCAGAGATATAATTGGCAACCTATGGGTAGGTTAGTTTCCTCTCAAACTAGATTCAAAATGATTATGGACTTGATAAAAGAATTGCAACTTTTAATGGTTGTTCTTATAAGAAAGATGTTCTTGAGTGATTACTTGATAATATAGAATTTATTTGACTATATGGATATTCCTCATGCGAGAAAAGTTACGCATTTTTTTAAACTTAGTTGGTATGACTTAAGTTGGAGGGAACGAAATACAGTTTCATAGAATTCAACAAGGTAAAATAAAATTTGTTTATAGCCAAGGATGAGAAAGATGCTTGCTATTGAATTTTATTATTTGGGTTGTGATGTAATATTGTCATTTACAAAGCAAGATTATTGGCCAATGGGTTCATACTTGAATTATTGATAAGCTCTATTTTAATCCACCATCAAGGAGAAAGGGGGGGGGGGGGGGGGGGAATTGCATGTTGAAGAAAATACATTCCTTGAAGATTATGTAGAAGTCAAATAACAAAATATAAATTTTTTTTTTTTTTTTTTAAAGTTAAGATCATATTGTTGACGAAAATTGTTAAATGATTGTTAGATTATGTTTAACAAGCGTTGTCAAATTATGTTTAACAAGAATTGTTAAATTATGTCTAATTCATCAAACATAATTTCACCCATAGGCCTTTTGGCGTATAAGTTTTATTAATGTGAGTAGTGCCCATTCAAGATAATGTATCTCTTAATTACAATCCCTCATTTCAAGGGAATACCCTTTGATTCCAACCACGTTGTCTTTGTACATAGGTATATTTATTTTTATGTTTAAGAGAATATGTGTTTTTATTTATTTGTGGCTGCACCTAATAATTTGTTTAGGTTGCCTACGTACCCTTAGCGGGGATCAAGTCACTTCGTAGTTCTTATTTTGAGGTTTTAGATTTAAAATCCTCAAATTGATTTTGCCCAATTTAAATGATGGACATTTAAGTCAAATACTTTGTATTTAATTAACCATTGACTTAATTTTGCTTTTGGGTGAGATAATTGGTTTTAATCTTAAGGATAAGTCAAGGACCATGTTTTTATGGAAATTGAATCAAGGATTCTCTTTTTGAGAAATTGAATATCCAAGAAATTTTCCCTTTTCTTTCATTTGCTTACTTGTAGGAATTTTAACGATATTTGGATTGGGATTCCCAAATTTAATTAAGGGAAAGAAAATTGCTTTGAAGCAATTTTATTCTTTATGAACACGTTTTAGGAATTGGGAATTGGAAAATTTCCTCAAATCAATTTTATGGTCATTTTATTTTGTGAATTATTAACTCCAATCTTGTTTAAAGAATCAATAATCCCAAAGAATTAGTCACAGTGCCTCTATTAATTTGATGGTGGAGTTAAGGAATCCATTAAAATTGGTAGAGTCAAGGACTCCATTAATTTAGTAGAGTTAAGGATTCCAATTAATTTGGTGGAATCAAGGACTCCATTAATGGAGTAGAGTCAATGACTCCATTAATTTAGTAGAGTCAAGGACTCCAATTAATTTGGTAGAGTCAAGGACTCTATTGGTGGATAGAGTCAAAGACTCCAATTAAAAAGAACGTGACACCACAACTTGAGAGAATTTTTATTTGGTAATTTTCAAATAGGATTTAAGAGTTAGGAACTCTTGTATAAAACTTCATGTATGGAGTTAGGAACTCCTCATGAAACCCAACCCTATTTGTTTTCCCAAACAAAAATTTAGATTTAAGGAAGAGGGAGAAAGAGAGATTTTGGTAGAGAAGAAAGGAGAGTGATGAAATCTCATATACAAACCTATGTTGTGTATTCCTCCTCTTCTTGATGTTGCTCTCTTTGTTTGCACCTCTCTTTTTTATTCTCTCTATGTCTTTGCCGTGTGTGTGTACTTGCTCTCTTTTTTGTTTTATGTTTTATGTTTTTTTTTGTTTTTTGTTTTTGTTTTTTTTGTATCTGCCTCCTCTCCCTTTTTTCCGTGTGTCCTCTCTAGGGGTGGGTTACAAAATTTTTTATAGTGGGTCGGGTTGGGTTTGGGTCATAAAATTACAAACCCGCCAAACCCAACCCGATTCACTCATATTTAATATATATTTAAAATATATTATATATTTAATAATTTTTTTAAAAAACCAGTTGTAGGGCACTTCGGTTCCTACTATCATATATTATATATATATATATATATATATATATATATATATACTTTATTTATCAACTCAATTGGATACTTAGACATATTTTGTTTACAATTGAGTTGGAATATTAGTTTATATATTAATGTATATTTTGTTTATCAACTCAGGTGGTAAGTGTGATATATATTTTTTTGCTCAATTTAATAATAATAGTAATAAAAAAAATTGTCCAACCCATAGGATCAACCTGACCCAACCCAACCCATGTGGGTCAGCCGTGCCTTACTAGTTCCACTTTTCAGATAGTTGGCAGGTTACTCCACTTCTTTTGAGGTGTGGGGTTTTATAAGTATTTTGCTTTAAATTTTTTTTTTTTACTCATGTGCTGTCAATTCCCTTATTTTAAGGTGATATGTTGCAAAAGCAACCAACCATTCCCACGTTACTTAATTTATTTTATTTTTTTTTAATTTTTTAATTTTTTTTGCATTCCTTCCCTTTTCTATTGTAGTGGTACGTGTGGCTAGAGACATTTTATTTAACCACAAGTCCCACCCTTCAACATCTTATCATTTTTTTTAAAGGACATATATTTTGGACCCCCATAAACTTGTTATTCTTTCGTAAATATTGCTTGAACATTTTTTTATGTAACCACATTTTGGTTTTAAATTTCATATTTCAACACATATTATAGAAAAGATCCTAAAATCGAGATTCTAGTAGATATTAATGAAGATCTTATTATAGAGCTGGATGTCGAAATCAAGATTGTAGTGTCCATGAAGAATATCAATTCAAAATGAAAACAAATGGTAAGCCCATGACTCATGAGTTAGATAATCCATTTGATTTCTAGAAACACATAATATTACAAGATATTGATTTTGTTAGTGTATAGATTAGGCTAGATTAGCCCATTGGGCTTAGCCCTATATACCTTACTTGTACTGCACTCATATTACTCGTACTGCACACATACCTAGCCTATATAAGGCTCTTTTTTGTACATTATTTTACATACATCAATATACAAACTATTCAGTCTTTCTCTCACTTTATATTGTTAACATGGTATTAGAGCCTTTTCTCTGATTTTTTTGGTTCATGTGGACATCTCCGGCGTTCTTTTGCTGCCTTCGCCTTCGTCCAGTAGTCACTGTCAGAAGTAAGACACTGCCGTCATGCCTACAGCCTTAGAACATTCAAATTTCGTTAGTTTATTGATCAAACCGCCAAAGTCAAGGCACATATTGGCAGATTGACAATCCCGAGCAAAACCCAACTAAGAACGGCCAGAAACCACCTCTTACGCGCTCCCACGCGCTGGTTGAAGTTTTTGCATCATGAGCACGCGCCACCACGCATTACTATGCTCCTGCACATGACACCACATGCCATTATCCTTTCTCACGTGCCTCACGCGTTAGATCATCTTCATCTCATGCTTTCACGTGCCTGCCCTGCATTGCATCCTACCATGTCAACCCTTGAGTGACGTCACACAACCACGTCAGCATCCAGCCGTTGGCCATTGACCATTGACCAGACCATTAACTTTGACCAAAGTCAAAATTTTTCAACAGGGCCTGTTTTGCTTAGTTTTTCACGTAGATTCTGATTTTGGGCTCCGTTGCTTTATTTGAGGTCTCTAAATCCCACTTTTTGGTCATTTTCTTCATTATGGCTCAATAAAACGAACGAGATATCATTCGTCCTACATCATTATGTTGGATGGTCCTACTAGCTATCATGTATGATCTCAGAATAAGATTGTCTTTCTCAAGCGTCATAAACTGTGGAGATATGTGACTGGTTCAATTCCTAAACCAGTACCAAACCCTAAGTCCAACGCCACAGCTGCTGAAGATGCCTCCAAGATTGCTGATGATTATGAAGAATGCTTAGAGGAATGGGAGAGTATTCAGAGTAAGATCTGGTCTTGGTTTATCAATATATCTATTCCCTCCATTCATAATCTTCTTCCTCGTCTTAAAACTGCTGAGGCTGCTTGGAAATTTTTGGCCGATCATTATAATTGTACAAATGATTCAACCTTAGAGTTCCACATTGAATCAAAACTTTATCAAATTTGCCAAGAGCCAAGTCAGTCTATTTCTGATTTTTATTCTGAGACTTCTACTATGTGGGAATAACTCTTTGCTGCAGATCCTCCACTAGTGTGTTCTAAGGACATTGAGCTATTTGTCAAATATCAGGATCGCCGTACATTTATGCACTTCATGATGGGTTTACGTGAGGATTTTGAGCCTACTAGGGCTTCTTTGCTTAGCCGGTCTCCTACTCCTTCTCTTAATACTGTAGTCAAGGAGCTCATTTTTGAGGAGAACCGTCAGCCTACTTATCACATGTCATCATCTGATCATGTATTGGCTACACCATCTCCACAGCCTCCCATTGCTGCATTTACTGTTCCTTCATGAATAAACTCTAGGCGTCCCACCTCTCAATCTTCCAAAGGTACTCGCTGTAAGTTTTTCCGTGCTAAAGGTCATGACATCTTAGTTTGTCGCAAACTGCAGAAATTTGTGCAAGAGCAGAATAAAGCTTATCTTCCTCGGGCAGCTGTTGTATGTCCTCAGATCTATCGATTCCTGTAGGTCCATCTTTGGCTACCTCACTTACTACGACTGATATTGAAGCAGTTGTTTAACAAGTTTTATCCCACAATTCCACTGCCCTTTCTACCACCTTAGGTAAACAACCTTGGTTTTTTGATACTGCATGTTGTAACCATATGACTCCTGATGAATCCCAATTTTCTAATAAGGAACCCTTAGAACAACCAATCACCATTTACACTGCCAATGGAACTCCTATGCCTGTTAGTCATAAAGGAACAATCTCTTCTCCTTGTTTGTCCCTTAGTGACACTTTTCATATCCCTAAGTTATCCCTCAATTTGCTTTTTGTTAATCAACTTTGTGAATTAGGCATGGATCTTCTATTTACTAATCATGGTGTGGATGTGTAGGATCCCCGGACGGGTCAAGTGCTTGGGACATGTTGTAAGGTTGGTCGCATGTTTGAGGTTCATGACTTGAAGATTCCTTCACAAGTTATTTCTGTAGCTACTACCACTGCCACCCTCTCACTTGATCTATGGCATGCTCGTCTTGGTCATTCATCCTTATCTTGTCTTCAGTTGTTAGCTTCTCAAGGTCATTTAGGTTCAGTTCAGTTCAAAAATTTGATTGTACTTCATGTCATTTTGGTAAACAAACTAAATTGCCCTTTAATAATAGTGATTCCTTTTCTTCTGCACCTTTTGATCTTATACATTCTGATATTTGGTGTCCTGCACCTATTCCCATTGAGGGGGGATTTAGATATTTTGTCGTATTTGTGGATGATTTTTCTCGATATACCTAGATTTATCTGCTTCACCATAGGTCTGAACTTGTGTCTATTTACCAAAAATTTCATAAAATAATTGAACACAGTTTAATCGCACCGTCAAAGTCTTTCGATTAGATAATGCTCCAGAATATAATGATAAATCTTTCCTATCCTTTTCAGACAGTCATGGTACCCTCCCTCAGCGGTCTTGTCTTTACACCTCTTAACAAAATGGTAGTGCAAAACAAAAAATCGTCACATTCTTGATGTTATCCGCACCCTTCTCATTTCTGCCTTTCTTCCTAAGCACTTTTGGGGTGAGGCTGCACTTACTGCTGTGTACACCATTAATCGAATTCCTTCACCAACTACACATAACAAATCTCCATTTGAGCTTCTCTATGGTCAAACTCCTGACTACTCCTCTCTTCGAGTTTTTGATTATACTTGCTTTGTCTCTCTTCCTCCTTATAAACGAACAAAGCTCCAGCCTCGTGCTCGTCTCTGTTGTTTCCTTGGTTATGGTGTATCTCAAAAGGATTTTTGCTACTATGATCCCATTTCTCGTCACCTTCGTGTCTCCCGTCATGTTGAGTTTTGGGAACATCGTCCTTTCATAAGTCTTTAGCAGTTTCCTACGTCCTCTCCCTTAGAGTCTCCAATTTTTACTGATCTTTTCCTCCCTCTCTATCCTGAACTTGTTGAGGATTCTTTGACATCAGCTGCTAGGGATGGCAACGGGTCGGGTTCGGGCCGGGTTTTTTCATACCCGGACCCAACCCGCGGGGCAAGACCCGTAGCCTGAACCCGGCTCGTTTAGGGTACCGAGTTTTTTCCCGGGGCCCGGACCTGCCCCAGCTGGGCCCCGCGGGCCCCATTTATGAATTGGGCCCGTTTGGGCCCAACCGAAAAAAAAAAAAAATGAGCCCAAATTTTAATTTAAGCCCAGATTTAAGCTCAAATTTTGACTAAATTTAAGCCTAGATTTAAGCCCATATTTTGCCTACATTAAGCCTGCATATTCAAGCCTAAATAATTAACGTGGCCCAAATGCCAAATCAGTCCAAATCATAAGCTAAGGATACTAATCATAAATCAATAAATCACCTGTTAATTATAAATCTATAAATCAATAAATCATAACTAATATCATAATCATAATTCAATAAATCATAACTAAGATTTTAAATCAATAAATTACCTAGCTAAGATAACCATTTAATCATTAATCAACAAAATCTTAACTAAAATCACCAACTAAACATAAAAATAAAATAAATCCAACAAGTCCAAAAAATAAGTATCAAAAGTCCAATGAGTCCAAGAAATTAAAAAGTAACGAAATAAATCCCACAAGTTTAGAATAATTACAAACCAACAAATTAAGGAAACAAGTCTAAGAAAGTAAAAAAGTTACTAAATTAATACAAAATGTTTAATCTTCATCAATTGTAATACAACTCCCATCAATTGTGGCACAACTCCCATCATCTTCATTTGGCTCCCCATCATCAAGAATGGATTGAAATGTACTATCTCCAGATATAGTTGAAGAACCTACAACAACAATGAATTAAAAAATGGAATAAACTTCATCATATTGTAACTAACAAATATAAAAACACAATTTTGATTTTATAAATAAAAATTAGACAATTGCTAACTGTTGATTTCACTCCATAACCAATTCTGAGCACACATCATTGCCTCTATAGTCTTGGGATGTAGTCTACTACGGTGTGGACTTAAAAGTCTCTCACTAGTGCTAAAGGCAGCTTCTGAAGCAACAGTTGTGACGGGAATGGCTAAAATATCTCTTGCAATCCTTTGTAAAGTAGGATACTTGAGACCATTACTTTTCCACCATGCCAAAATATCAAAGTCTTCACTCCTCTTCAACACTCCCTCATCAATGAAATGATCAAATTCCATTCTACCACTCCCATGTTTCTTTGAACTACTTGAGCTATTATTCACAAACCCATCAAACCTTGACATTGACCCAATCAACCTAAATTTTATTTGTGCCACTTGATTTGATGTATTTGCAGGCATATGAGAACTTCCTTCATTACCTACAGGAGACTCATCCACATCTCCATACTCATCAAGCAAATCATAACAAAGATTCTTAATTTTTTCAATCTCTAAATCAGAATTATCACCATAAATGTTAGGATAATAAAACTCCAATAACTTCATCTTATATCTTGGGTCTAAGATAGCAGCAACATCCATAACAACACTAACATTAGCCCAATAAGAATTAAATTTAGCAAGCATGCTTTCTGCCATTGTACTTATCATCTCACTTGAAGACAAACTCCATTCATTCAATGCAATTTTCAACTCACACACCAAAGCAAAATACATATTAGTTGTGGGGTACTTACGACCAGAGAAAAATTCAGTCACACTATGAAACAACTCTAACCTCCCACAAATATCTTTGGCTACCTCCCAATCATGATCATATAGCAAACAAGTATAAGATGTTTCACGTTTAGCCAAACGCGAGAAAACATCTTTATAAATCAATGCAGTAGAAAGCATTAAGTAAGTTGAATTCCAACGAGTTTTACAATCTAAGACTAACTCTTTGGTGCATTGAACACGCAATTGACGTGCATTTTCATCAAATTTTTGCCTCCTTTTTGGTGATCCAGTCCAATAAATCACACTATCACGAATCCTTTCAATACCATCACCAATAAGAGACAACTCATCTTGAACAATCAAATTCAACATATGTGCAGCACACCTCATATGCAACATAGACCCACCCAACATAAGAGAACTAGTATCAAGCTTATTCAAGAGAAGTCTTATCATGGCATCATTAGTACTACAATTATCTATGGTTATTGTGGACAACTTCCTATCAATGTTCCACTCTAAAAAACAATCAACAAGAATTTCAGCAAGAACATCTTTCGTGTGTGGAGAAGGAACATAAACAAACCTAGAAAAATAATAGAAATAATTATAACATAACTAAATAAACATTCAATTTAACATAACTCAATAAACATTCTAAATGTAAAGTCTTTAACATTCAATTTATAGATAAAAAAATTACCTCAAAACCCGGCTTTGCAACATCCAAGTATGGTCAATAAAATGTGCGGTAATGACCATAAACCCTCTCTTTTTGTTACTTGAAGTCCACATATCCGTTGTAATTGCCATCCTACTTCCATTCTTGTCCGTGATCTTCAAAGCTTTCTCCCTCTCATTATCATAGATTTTAAGAATATCACTCTTCAAAGTATTTCTTGTGACAAGTTTAAACATAGGTTGAAGATCATTCACAAATTCTCTAAACCCAATGTGATCAACCATTGAAAGAGGATATTCATGTAAAATAATCATACGAGCAAGCTTATTCCTCACTCTAGCTTGATCAAATTGGTAATTATTTAAACTTGTAGTTCCATCCACCTTATTTTGTTGTTTAATTAAAACTTGTTGTCGAATATCCTTATACTTCATCCGTGGACATCTTGCTAAATGATTACGCAAATGGGTTGTACCTTGACTAGATTCACCCAAGTAAAGTTTGCCACAATGGTGGCATTGGGCTTTAACTTTTCCTTCAACCTTCTTCCTTGTAAAATGAGCCCAAACATCTGAGGTAGTTTTTCTTTTTTTACTTGTATCCAAGTCCTCATTTGTAGGCTCTTGCTCTCCCTCTTCCTCTGTCCTTGAACTCCTTTGACTCCTTTCTTGTTCCTCTACCTCTAAGTCCACCGTCGGGGAATTCAGACTCCTAATTGATTCAGAAGTTTGGGAGTTAGAATCAAAACAAATTGTTACAAATTTATTATTACACATACTCATTAATTAATAGCAACAAATTCATAATTACACAAATTCACAAATTAAACATGATTAACAACAAATTCAAACACTTACTGGTTGTTTAATGGGCATAAAGGTGATGGTGATCCTGAGGGTGAGTTGCCAGGCGACAATGGCGAGGGTGATCGTGAAAATGGTGAAGGAGACCGCATAGTTGGCAAGGGAGAGCCACTTGGCGAGGAAGAGCTAGATTTGTTTGTGTTTGTGTCTTCCATCTCCGTTTTAGGCTCTGCATTCCCAACAAACACAAAAAACAATATTTCATTACAATTGTCATCACAACCCAAACAATATTTAACAAACTCAATAATAGTATAATGCCACAAACAACTTATCCCATAAACTGGATGGCACCACCCCTGAAATTTATTAAGAGACAACCGGAATGGCTAATCAATTTATGTCCTATCATAACATCACTGAAAATTTATGCTTGTAAATATGTCCAAGAATTTTTTTGTTTTTTCCCTAATATGGTGTTCAAAGCTCCTTGAGCACCTTACTATTCCCTCAGGTATGTGTAGTACCCCATCACACACACACCAAGTAATAAATATTTTGTTTAATCTATTTCAGCAACCATATGAACTATGAAGGTTAAGGCAACAATCATTCCAAGCCCACTAAAAATTCTATACTTCTAAATTTCTAATAGCCAGCATTTAGATGAAAACAATTGAATTTTTTCCCCCTGTTGCATCATATGATAGAATAACACCTAGCATCACAAATACTGCATTTTTAAACTCTAACCCAAATGCCCCCAATTCAATTCAAGTCGGAATTCTAATTCGGTCAAAGTCAAAATTCCATATTCACAACAAAATCAAAATCTGTCATATTCAAATCGATTTCAAAATGCATTGACGAATGAAGCCAAAAAAAAAAAAAAAAAAGGAAATTCCACCCACGTGCTAATTTATAAGCCTCTCTCTCTCTCTCTCTCTCTCACACACACACACACACACACACACACACACACACACACACAAACATGTTAGACACGCAACTGCCCCTAAGGGATATTCCAAGACCTTATAATGCTAAAATGTGAAACAACGCAAGATCATTAATTTTAATTTTTGGTTCGTGGTTTTCTGAGTACTGTTTGGTTACTAAGAAAATGTATAGGAAAAGAAATTGAAGGAAAACTCTTTACCTGTAAAAGATAAAACTGAAGTTTATTTATTAATTTATTAAGATTTTGGCTTTGCACTTTCTGGGTATGAGTAAGAGGGAAATCGTTTAGGCTTTGTTTGACTGATGAGAAAATGAAACCACAAAAGTAGATTGGGTTTTTTCTTTCTTTTTCCATTAATTAGAGGTAGTCAGTCTATAGAAGTGTAATTCTAGGATTAGGATGTCTGAAAACAAAAAAGTCAAATCACTGATTCTTTTTTTTTAGGAAAATTTTTAGTTTTATGCAATGTAAATTAGATGTGTACAATTTGCAAAATTTTTGCAAATTTGTACAATGTACATTTGTTTAGTCTAAAAATTTACATAGACAGAACAATGTAAACCTATGATTACTTTTTTTATTTGTATATTATCATTGATTCATTATCATGGCTATGTAGAATGTGTATCGTTCAGTACATGGAAGGGCAGTGGCATCTAATTTATACCAATATAAGGTCATCAAAACAGCTGAATGCTTAAAAAGAACTTATCTAGCCTAGTCAAATAGGGTGAGTTTTGGGTAAAGAAGAAAAAATAATGCTCAACAAAAGCAGATGCAAAAAAGATGTAATGTGAGCAACTACTGAGTCAGAGAGAATTTTCGCTCGAATAGAATTTGACCCAAAAAAAAAAAACTCATTACAAGTCAAAGATTAGATACAAAACAATAAAATAGAAAACTGGGGGCACTTGAAAGCTAATCAAATCTCCATAATCTGAAACAAAAACACAGTAACTCACATTCGAAAAGTAAGAACAGATTGATCATACAATAAGGCTGATTCTTACAAGAATGAAATAAAGAGAAAGAGTTAAAAAAAATTTATAAAAAAAAAAAAAAAGAGTAAAGAGCATACCTTGAGCTGAAGGCTGAAGGCTGATGCTCCAATTTGCTCCGATTTACTGATGCTCCGATTTGCTGAAGAAAAGAGACGACAGCTCCAACTTGGCGAAGAAAAACAGCGACAACTCGAGGTGAGGCGGTGGTGTTGTGATTTGGTGGTGAGGAGGTGAGGCCGTCTAGGTTCACGGTGGAGTGAGGGTGAGGGAGTGTAGGGGCTGTGACGCTATGTCGGATTGAGAGGGAGGGAGTGTAGGGAGGCTGTTGAGTGAGTGAGTGCAGAGGAAATGAGAATTAGAGTTAGAAATTTTAGGTTATATATATATATATATATATAAGGGTATTTTAGTCATTTCAGTTAACCGGGTTTTTACCAGGCCAGGTTTCGGGCCGGGTCTCGAGTTTTCTTAAAAAAACCCAGACCTGACCCGGACCCGCTTCGGGTTTTTTTTTTAAACCCATACCCGACCCTATTTCTAATTGGACCAGGTAAAACCCGGCCCATTAGGGTCGGGCTGGACCGGGTACCCGCGGGCCGGATAAAAATTGCCATCCCTATCGGCTACCTCTCCAGACGACTCATCTCTAATTTTGTCCCCGGCATATGACTCGCGTGTCTTGGATCCTGTGGCACCACCTTTTCCTAAGCCTCCTGTTGGTTCTGAACTTCGTCATTTCACTCGAGTAAGCACTCCTCCCCCTTATCTCACTGATTATCACTGATTTTTTGCTCTTGCCACCCTCTATGAACCTCACACCTATCGTGAGGCCCATACTGACCCTCTTTGACAGCAAGTTATGAACGAAGAACTAGATGCCCTTCATAAGAATCATACTTGGGATATGGTTGATTTGTCTCCTGGTCAGTCTGTAGTAGGTTGTAGGTGGGTTTACAAGATCAAGACTAAGGCTGATGGATTTTTTGAACGATACAAGACTCGCCTAGTTGCCAAGGGCTTTACTCAAGAGTATAGCATTGGCTATGAGGAAACATTTGCTCATGTTGCTTGTCTTACATCTGTCAGATGTCTCATTGCTGTGGCTGTTGTTCATCGTTAGCCTCTTTATCAAATGGATGTGAAGAATACTTTCCTCAATGGAGACCTCCAAGAAGAAGTATACATGCAACCACCCCCTGGCTATCTACACTCAGGCAGTCAAGTTTGTTGCCTTTGCCGTGTTCTTTATGGCCTTAAGCAGCTCCTCGAGCTTGGTTTGAAAAGTTTAGCTTAGTTGTTACTTAGCAGGGTTTCACTTTGAGTCCTCATGACACTGCTCTCTTTGTCCAAAGATCCTCTATTGGTATCACTCTTATTCTTCTTTATGTTGATGATATGATCTTCTCTCCAAAGCTGGTATTACCGACAGTAGGACTATTTCCACTATTGGAATACAATGCAAAGCTCACACCCTTGGATGGTGAACCTATATCCAATGCTACTTGCTATCATCAGTTGGTTGGTAGTCTAATCTATCTCACTGTTACTCGTCTAAATATTTCACATGCCGTGGGTATGGTCAATTGGTTGGTAAGTTCATGGATGCCCCTCGTTCTGTCCACTATGCTGTTGTTTTTCGGATTCTTCGATATGTCAAGGGCACACTTTATCATGGTCTAAACTACTCCTCTCGGTCTTCTCTTGAGTTTCGTGCTTATTCAGATGCGGACTGAGCAGGTGATTCGACTGATTGATGCTCTATCACAGGTTTTTGTTTCCTATTAGATACTTCTCTTGTCTCATGGTGTAGCAAGAAGCAGGATGTTGTTTCCCATTTATTGTGACAATCATAGTGCTATCTACATTGCTCATAATGATGTCTTCCACGAATGCACTAAGCACATTGAGATTGACTGTCACATCACTCGCTAGCATCTTAAGAAAGGCAATCTCAAGTTGTTCTCCATCTCCTCTGCTGACTAGCCTGCTGATATCTTCACCAAGTTTTACCCACCTGGTTGTCTTCGAGATCTTATATCCAAACTCTAGTTGGCTTCCTTCTTGCCACCTCAAGTTTGAGGGGGGATGTTAGTGTATAGATTAGCCTAGATTAGCCCATTAGGCTTAGCCCTATATACCTTACTTGTACTGCACTCATACATAACCTATATAAGGCTCTCTTTTGTACATTATTTTACATACATCAATATACAAACTATTTAGTCTTGCTCTCACTTTATATTGTTAACAGATTATATTGGGGTTGACATACTTGACTGAGTTTACTCTTATTTTATGAATCTTGTCATTTGCATGAAACAAGGAAAAAAATTTCTAAATTTTCTTTGTTAGTTCAAGTGATGAATTGCAAACGTGGAAAAATTAGTATTCCAAACATTTGTTTGCTTGGTATAGAAGATTTCAAATCTCAAATATTAACTCAAGGATGAAACAAAATTAGTAGCAAGCTCCAATGACTTATGCATCCTTAGTTATATTAATATAGGGCTTAGAGCCCATGGTTGTGCTAAATGACTGCACTAAATTGAAACAATTTTTCTCAAAAAAAAAAAAAAAAAAATATAGCAATAATTTTTTTAGATCCATATAATACTTTAATTGTTCTTATAAATTTTCTTCTTCTACCTTATCAATTCTTTGGATAAACACAAAAGCTTTTTTTTTTGAGAAAGAAGTAAGCGAAATTTTATTGAATAATTTCAGAATGGAGTACATCCTCCACATCACTGGGTAGCTTTTCCACCCAAACATCAGTATCTGCAGTTTGAACTGCTCTTCTAGCTAGGGCATGGGCAACTTTATTCCCTTCCCTGTAAGTGTGTACAAAAGAACTATTAACTAAAGTAGAACTGAGGCACCGAATCTCTTCTATAATATGGCCGAACAGACTATGGCATGCTCCTGTCAAGTTTACAGCTGCAATTACCTTTTGGCAATCTCCTTCAAACACCATCTGAGACAGACACAACTCCTTAGCTAGACTAACCGCTCGGCTTGCTGCTAAAGCTTCAGCATGTTCTACTGATTGTGGCAACGAAATTCTTTGGCTCAGAGCTCCAATCACAGCACCGTTACAGTCTCTTATCACCACTCCAAGTCCAGCACAGTTGCAATGCTCAAACAGACCCGCGTCAAAATTTGCTTTGTAAACACCCACAGGTGGTGGGGACCAACCAGCCCTGGTTGACCGTGAAACTGGACGAGGGACCTGCTTTTGGACGTCAAAGTACTCCATCACCAACTCCTTTGCTCGTTTGTTGATCTCGTGCAGGGGCCAAGTTGGCTGTTTCTCACGAAGTCTATTCCGATGTTGCCATAGACTCCATGCAGTAGTGGCGAAGACAGCCACACTGAAGACAGACCCACACTCCAAAATAGCCGCAAAGAGATCTAGGAAAGATAGAAAAGCCTTTTGATACAATTTAGCAAAGCAGAAATCCGATTTCCACACCGCCTTTGCATGGTCACATAGCCAAAGAACGTGTAGAGTTGATTCCTGATGGTCTTCACAAAGTGAACAAGTTTCCTCCACAGGGATTTTCCGACGTACCAAATTTTGCTTTGTTGGTAGTGAATCCCTTGCCGCTCTCCAGATAAAGTGCTTAATTTTTTGGGGGGTTTTGATCTTCCAAATTCTTTTCCACACACTCTCAGCCATGCCACCGGAGGAAGAAAGAGAAGAATTAATCACCTCGGATGTAAGCATGTGGTAAGCTGTTTTTACCGAGTAGCTTCCATCAGATGACAAAGGCCACACCAGACAATCCACTTGATGCAACTTGCTCACATAAATCCTCCTTATTGTCTCCACTTCCCACGGATAGAAGGAGTTCTCCAGCAGCTCAATATTCCACTCTGTGGTATTGGGATAGAAAAGATCAAAGACTTTCTCTACATTTGTATCCAACCTTGGTGAAACTATCTTGCCTCTTCTAGGGTCAGGAAGCCATTTATGCTCCCATACATTGATAGAGCGCCCATCTCCAACCCTCCACACAGCACCTTTTATAATCACCTCTCTAGATTGTAATAAACCTTTCCACGCATAAGATCCATTCGAAGGGATAGGTGCCTCCAAAATGCTACCTTCTGGAAAGTATCTAGCACTTAGGACTTTGTATAATAAGGTATCCCTTTTGTGGTGCAGTCGCCAAACCTGCTTTGCAAGCATTGCCTTGTTAAAATTCTGGATATCTCGGAAACCCATACCACCAACAGATTTGGAGGCACACAATGTACTCCATTTCACCCAATGAATCTTCTTTGTCTCCCCTTGCCCCCACCAAAACTTCCGGATCATTGTCTCTATGTCCTTACATAGGCTTACTGGAAGCTTAAAGACACTCATTGAGTATGCCGGAATTGATTGGATGACGGCCTTTATCATAATCTCCCTACCGGCTTGTGAGAGTAGCTTTTCTTTCCACCCTTGCATTTTTGACCAAATGCGCTCTTTTATTTGTGTGAAGCATTCCTTCTTATTCCTTCCTACAAAAGAAGGTAATCCCAAATACTTCTCATAGTGCTAAAGTGCAGGAAGGCCTAGAGATTCCTTAATTGCTTCTTGGATAGCATCACCTGTGTTTTTGCTGAAGAAAAGAGTAGTCTTTTCCTTATTCACTACTTGACCCGATGCTGCTTCATAGGTGGCTAGGAGTTCTTTTATTTTCTCACATTCCTCCAAAGTGGACCTACAAAATAAAAGGCAATCATCTGCAAAAAAGAGATGGGTTAGCTTCGGTCCCCTTCTGCAAATTGAGAAGCCATGAATCTCCCCATTATCTGCTGCTCTTCTTAATAAAGAGTTTAAACCTTCTGCACAGAACAAGAATAGATAAGGAGACAGAGGGTCTCCTTGTCTAATTTCTCGAGTTGGTGAAATCATACCATGTGGCTCCCCGTTCACCAGGATGGAATATGAAACAGTAGAGATGCACTCCATAATTAGTGACACCCAAGATCTATGAAAACCCATCTTCAACAAAATTTTCTCCAAGAAGGCCCATTCCACCCTGTCATAGGCTTTGCTCATGTCAAGTTTTAGAGTCATGAAACTTGTTTTTCCTGTACAACTTGTTTTCATATGGTGCAATGATTCATAAGCTATCAAAATATTATCAGTAATCAGCCTCTCAGCTATGAATGCACTTTGAGTTTCAGAGATAATGTTATTGAGCATAGGTTTTAACCTATTTGCAATAACTTTACTGACAATTTTGTAAATTACATTGCACAAACTTATGGGTCTAAACTCTGACACTCTTTCAGGATTTTTTACTTTTGGAATCAATGTAATAAAAGTATGATTAATTGCCTTTAAGATGGAACCAGAATTAAGACAAGATAAAACAGCTTGAGTAATATCCATGCCCACATCTGACCAATAAGTTTGATAAAAGAGTGGAGGCATACCATCCGGTCCAAGGGCTTTTAAGGGAGTCATTTCTTTTATGGCACGTTCCACTTCATCTCCTGTATATAGGGCTGTAAGCTTGGCATTCATCTCCCACGTTACCACTTCTTGGACACCTTCTAAAATGCTTTCTAAATTCTGCAGATTTGATGTGGTGAATAAGCCGTCATAGAAGTCAACAAGCATTTTTGAAATCACTCCGTCCTCTGTTTGCCAAACTCCACTGTTGTCCCTAAGCCCTTTGATAAAATTCCTCCGTTTTCTATGAGTAGCTGTACCATGGAAGAATTTGGTGTTCCTATCTCCACTCTTAATCCATTGAATCCTAGACCTTTGATGCCACATCAATTCTTCTTTGTCATAGAGCTTATTTAGTTCTGCCTTCAGAGTCATCACTTCTTGGTAGTTTCCATCTCTGACTGATTTAGCTTCTGCCTGCCATAAGAGTTCCTTTGTTTCCTTTATCTGTTTCTTCACATTGCCAAAGTGGGACCGACTCCACTTTTTCAACTTCTTCTTACACCTTTTGAGCTTCACAGTAGCTATGTGCATAGGAGTACCTTCCGCCTGAGTAGCCCATGCTCTAGCCACCGTGTTCCTGCATCCTAAATCTGCCGTCCACATTGCTTCAAATCGAAAGGGCTTACGCTTCCATTTTTGACTCTCCCCATTTGGATCAAGGGTGAGTAGCAAAGGTCTGTGATCAGACGTGAAGCAATGGAGGTGTTCAACTCTGCTCGTGGGAAATCGTTCTAACCATTCATAGTTGGCAACACCTCTGTCCAGCCGCTCCCATACCAACTCGCCCCTTCGTCTACCATACCACGTAAAATCTGGTCCTGTGTATCCTAAATCAATGAAGCCTCCTTCATCTAACACTTCTCGAAAAGAATGCATGAGATGATGGGACCGTGGCACCCCACCACTCTTATCACTCACCTCCAGAAGTTCATTGAAATCGCCTAAAACACACCACGGTAATTTTGGTTTTGAGCAAAGCATGCGTAACATATCCCATCCTTCGCTTCTTCTAGATGTCTCAGGTTCCCCATAGAATCCTGTCAAGCGCCATGCATTCTCCGAATGCCCATGCACAATGACGTCAATATGATACTTGGAGAAACTGTCAACCCATACCACATCTTCATCTCTCCATAACATAGCCAATCCACCCCCTCTCCCATTGCTAGGAATTGTAAAACACCCATCAAACTTTAACTGACATCGAACCCATTCCATACGATCTCTATCCGACCAAGTTTCCGAGAGAAACATGATCGCGGGACCTTTTGCTTGCACTAAGTTTACAAGCTCGTCAACTGCTCGGTGGTTCCCAAGCCCCCGGCAGTTCCATGCTAAAAGAATCATTGGTATCGGCGGGGCTGGGAACCAGCCTCCACCGTTGTTGATGTTTTTTCCTTGGCCACCTTCTTCGAACTCACCTCCAATACTCTGTTTTCCTCCTCTTCGTCTCTGTGTGTTCTTTTTTTTGTTAACAGGGATAAATTCTTCACACTGGGCTCACTAATAATTCTATCTTTGCGGACCCATCCTCTAGACTTTATTTTTCCTTCTTCTTGGGCCGAAACCTCACTTAATTCCAAGCCCACTGACTTAAGCCCATTTAAGGTCTGCCTTGCTGGCTGCCCCGAACCTTCCTCTAAAGTATTCGCTACCTGTGATCCCTTAATTTCCTCAACATGATCATATTTCGTCAACTCATCATCAATGCCCTTTAACTGTTCCTGAAAAACTGCTTCCTGCACATTATAGACCAAATTTGTAACCACCAGACTGTTCAAATTTGTTTCCATATCAGTATTAGACCCATTACTCCCCTCCGGATATTGCGGAATCCCATTAATGATAGAGCTATCACCCATCGGACCGGCAACGGGTTCCACTCCCTGTTCCGTATCGCCACCACCGTTTCTCCCTGGCACCGAATCCATTCCTTCGTTGTCTCCCTTAAGCCCACCACCCTTACTGCATGCATCATCCTCTATCCCCGCCACTCGGATCACTGTTCGCCGCGACAGGTACACAAAAGCTTCACCTTTACTGTTGGGGGAATAGTGATTTGTCCGGGTACTGTAGCTGTGCAGAATCTTGCATAGTAACCGGGTCTGGGAACTATTTCCAAATAGTGACTGATGCTATTTGGGGATTCTAATCTTCATCCAGATTGTAGCCTTCATAGGGATCCTGTGAGTCCTGGAAAGGGTCAAAAGGATATTTGTTGACTGAGGCAGCTGAAGAGGAAGGAGAAACTTTTTCTTCTGACTCTAGCTTCTCAGCTTGGATCTGAATCTGCTTGGCAAGATCTTTCAGTTGTTTGCTAGATTTTCCGGAGATCTGGATGGATTCTAGACTGGACTGGGATCTTGTGTTATAGGGAATGGTTCTCTGGATA
Organism: Quercus variabilis; assembly: GCA_030445155.1. Lineage (NCBI taxonomy): Eukaryota > Viridiplantae > Streptophyta > Magnoliopsida > Fagales > Fagaceae > Quercus > Quercus variabilis. Next base: position 54,043,758 of record CP129447.1, on the reverse strand, counting down.
GGAGGGGGAAAGTCCTTGTCAATCTTGCGGATGACTTCTTTGAACCTGAAACTGTCCCACCATTTAACAGAGAATTCTCTATCTAGCAGGTTATCATGGAGTGCATAGTTCCATCTGCTTATCCAGTGGATTCTGTACATGACTGTCATATGCAGAATTACCGGAAATTGTGAACCATGTACTGATGGTTGGTGTCTGGAGCCGAAATACCTCAGGGCCTCCTGTAAAGGTTCTGGGAGAATCTGTGGGATTGAGCCAAACATTTCCCACCACTTTAGGAACCAAGAAGGTATCTGACTGGAGAAACCCTTGTCAAACATTATAAACCAGGAGTGGTCAAAGTCCTGATTTTGATAGAACAGGATTTTCTCAAAGGCGTCCATGTAGTCATAATAGCTGTACTGGAGTTCTGTGAGGCCTGTGGTTTTTGTGAGTGTTTTGAGGAGAGAGGGATGCTGTCCCCAATCAGAACAACTAACAAAACTTTGGATGATGAACTTGTGATAGAGAACCTGTGAAGGGTCTTTCTTGTTCATGATGTTTTCTATTCGAACAGAATCCTCTTGAAGGAGTATGCTCTTATAGAATCTGATATTTTTCCCGGGGCTTTTTGGGAGAAAGTGCCAACCATTGGGTAGTAGCTCCATGGCCAGGGCAAAAGAATCTGTTATATGGACCAGATGAGGTTCAATATAAGAGATATGCTGGACAAATGGTTTTTTGATGTAGCAGGAGGTGGATTGTCTGGGCTGGTAAGAAGGCTTTTGGGGCACAATGGGTCCAAAAGGGTCTTCAATGGTATATGGGGTGATTTGTGTTGGGGGGGGAGAAGCTAAGGCAGAACTGTAAGTGGTCTGTCTTTGAGTTGGTCTAAGGTAGTTGGGTCGTGGGATGGTTGAGACAACATATCTGTTGGCAATAGTAGAGGCGGGGAGTGGGACTAACTGTTGACCAGGAAGGTTTTTGACCTGACTGGTACTGGAGGTAGCTTGCTGTTTAGGAAGTTTTGGGGGTTGGGGTTGTACGGGTTTTTTCCCGGACATCTTGATTTGGACACTGCAAAAATTCACGGGTTAGGAAGTCAGGAATGCAGTTATGAGTTCCTTCTATGAATTCAATGTCAAAATCAAAAACAGAAAGGATGGCTTGCCATCGTGCAAAGATTTGTTTTGATGCAATGTTTTGAACATCTTTTTCTAAAACATGTTTTGCAGATTTGCAATCAATGCGTAATAGAAATTTTTGATTCAAAAGATCGCTTTGGAATTTTGAAATACATAGTACTATAGATAAAATTTCTTTTTTAATAGTACTATAATTTAACTGAGTGGGAGTCCAAATTCCGGAATGGTAACAGACAATCTGTTCAGGGGAAGTGGGACTAGGACGCTGGAGGAGAATGCCACCATAACCAATGTTAGAGGCATCAGTCTGGACAATCTTGAAGGAATCGTCTGAAGGAATTCCTAAACAGGGGAGTGTCTTGACATATTTTTTTGTGGCTTGGACAACAGCAGTATGGTGTGGGGTCCAAGGAGGAGGGTTAGCTCGAAGTCTATCAAAAAGGGGCTTGCATTGTTGCCGAAGATTTTGATAGAAGTCTGCTATGTAATTGAGGGATCCTAGAAATCTTTGGAGCTGTGTTTTCTCTAGGATTTCATCAGGAAACTTATCAGCAAACTGAATGGCTCTATCTATGGGTTTGATGACACCATGGTGAATATCAAAGCCTAAGAATCGAACTTTGGTTTGGAAAAGTTTGATTTTTGGAGCTGAAACAACAAGACCATTGAGCTTGATTGTATGAAAGAATGCTTGGAGGTGTTTTTTATGTTGGTCCAGGGATTCAGAAAAAATGAGGACATCATCAATGTACACAATGGTATGAGTGGAGAATGGATTAAATATCTCATTCATGATGTTTTGGAATTCAGAAGGTGCATTTTTGAGACCAAAGGGCATTACATTCCATTCGTAATGGCCAAAGGGTGTGGTAAAGGCTGTTTTGTAACGGTCAGACTCTCTGATCTGGATCTGCCAAAACCCACTCTTCATATCAAACTTACTGAAAACCACTGCTTTGCTAAGCCTGTTAACCAAGTCTTTTTTGTTAGGGATTGGGTACCGTATCCATTCTAAGACTTTGTTAAGGGGCTTGTAGTTGATGACTAATCTAGGGACGCCTCTCTCAATCTCAGCATTTTTTTGGACATAAAAGGCTGGACAGGACCAGGGGGACCTAGATTTTCTGATGATTCCCTTTTTAAGGAGATCCTCAATTTCTGCTCTGCAGGTATTCATGAGTTCTTGATTCATTTGGATAGGCCGAGCTTTAGTTGGGATGTCCTTTTCATGGAAATCTTTGACATAGGGGAGAGCAACCTCATGTCTCCGTCTGTGCCAAAAAGCTGTTGGAAGATCAGAACAAACTTCTTTTCTAAGTTTTTCTTCAAATTTCCTGATCTCATCCTGGGTGGATTTACAAGATAATTGTTCCTCAATTTTCTTGTACTTCAAATCATCCTGAAGGGAGTTGAGATGGTGTGTTTTGGCTTGTATAAGGTTAAGGGTCTTAGACACAGCAATTTCCTGGAGAGTACTAATATCTCTAGGTTCAGGTCCTCTAAGAAACTTAAACTTAACTGGTTTGCCAAAAGGATGGGTAGTGATTCCTTCACTATCCGTGGTGAAAGGATATAACAGACACATAAAGGGATTACCTAGTATCACTCTATCTGTCATGTTTTTTACTAGGACAAATGTGGTTTTGAAACATGTGTTGTCCTGGCACACATGGGCTTTGGGTATTTTGAATTCAATCTGCATTTTACCACCACTTGCAGAAGTTAACCTTTCTTTGGTTTTCTGGAAGTATTTAGTGGGAATGATTCCTTCCTGGATGCAGTTGAGATCAGCACCTGAATCCATCAAGGCGATAGTCTCGAATTCAAAATCTTTGCTTATGACAATCCTGACTTTGGAGTGCCATTTCTGGAAGTTAATCCTACTGATGGTTACCAAGAACTTGTCACTGGGTGGGACAGGGTCTTGAGTGGGAACCATTTCTGCAGTTGGGTTAACTGTCTCATCATCTTCATCATCAGAAGACTTCTGGTATGAGGTTCCTGCCTCATTGTCTTGATGAGAAGTACTTTCCAGATTTTTCAATCTTTGATCAAGGAAATTGTGATCAATCCTAAGGATGGTTAGCTCTTGCTTAAGGGTTCTAACCTCAGACTTAGTTTCCTTGATTTCCTTTTGAAGGTCGTTGACTGTAACTTCCTTCTTGGATTTGGTAAATCTCTTGTAGATTTGTTCCAAATCAACTTTGGGATCTTGAAGCTTAGTTTCAGGTTTACTGGTTTCCTTAACTAAGGTTCTTCTAAACTCTGTAAACTTCTAAGCTTTGATGACTGGGTCTTCGATCTGTTCTATGAGATCTAAGAGGAGCTCTTCTTGTTTAGAGAGGACATTGATAGTTTTGTTCCTACAACAACTATCCATGCATAGAATGGGTTCATCAGGGCCACTAGAGGTGCTAGAAGAAACTCTAGAGGAATCAGAGGCTGTTTGGTAGATCTGACGAATCTCATTACTAGAAGTCTCACTATCTGAGTGGTTGAGTTCTAGGAGCTTAAAGATTTCATCTTTTCCTGCTTGGTCACTAATGAGGGTATTGATAAGGGATTTGGCCTTAGCTTTACACTCTTTCCTGAGGTGACCTTTCTTTCCACAGTTGAAGCATTTTCCTGATGCTTGGGGAATCCATTTCCCTGTGGACTTGGATTTGGATTTGCCTTTCTTATAGAAGTCATCCTTGCTGGATATTTCTCTTCTACGATACTTGGCTTTGGTTTTCTTCCTATGAAAATGCTCAGAGGGTTCCTTGCCTCTGTATTTGGATTTCCTTTTAGGAAGGATGGAGGGTAAGCCATACTGTGTACAGAAGTTTCCTACTTCGTACTTGGCTTTTCCTTTGCTGGCTTTGCTCTGGATTTTGAGATCTCTGCACATCTTCATTCCTTCACTTCGAATGGTGCTAGAGATGTCACCATAGGTTAGGTTATCATAATCTATGACACCTAAGGGGTTACACAGGGTTTCTTTAACCTTTTCTCCAAAAAGGGTAGGTAAACCATTGATGAACTTCTCCTTCCAAAATGGAGAGTTACAATCACTTCTGTGCATGACTCTGGTAGTAAACACATCTTCGTACCACCTAAAGTCGCCAAGGGTTTTACATCTAAGGTTACTCAATTGGTCGTAAATCCTAGATGTGATGTTGCTGGGTTTTCCTACGAAGTGTTTCATGATCGTATAGACCAGGGTATTGACTCCGTCGGGAATACCACTTCCTCTATCCGCATCAAAGATGGGAAGTCCTTCTTCATCTTTCTGGACAGCATGCCTAATGTCTTCCCTAGATTCTTCGGTAAGGCAATTGTTCCACCACTGGAGGAGTTTACCGGTGAATCCTAAGGAAATGAGTCCTATGACCTCAGTATGGGAATGTCCTTCACTGATGTAGTTGTTGGCTACCATGGTCATATGTTGGAGTCGGTTGAGAATCTCTTGTTCAGACAAACCATCTATGTTCCATTCATAGAGTTTACCTGAAGTAACAGAGAACTGGTTACTAAGGTTCCTTTCCTCGAACTGGAGGTCAGGGGGTGTAGGTCTGGGATACCAATTTCTGGTTAGGCTAGTAGGGGTTACCTTTGGGTTGGTAAGCCTTTTAACCTCTAAATCCCTGAACTGGCTTTCTAGGTGTTCTACCTCCTTTTCACTGTCTGAGGAGGTTTGGCTAGAACTGCTAGAAGCTGTGTGGACGTCTAAGGCAACTAATCTGTTGGCTTCTAGACGGGGATCAACACTGGTCGAGGTGCTAACTGGTGAAGGGGTGTCTGGTTCCTGCTTCACTAGCTCTGCAAGTCTTTGGTTGACTATTTCTAAGGCTGTTCTATCCTTAGATCTAAGACTGGGTTGCTTAGTTGTAGGAAGCTTGACTAAAGGCTTTTCTAAGGCTTTGACAGGTTTGCTAGGGCTTCCTGGCTGGGGAATAACCTTGCTTTCTATTCTGTCTTCTATTCTATCAAGCTGTTTTCCTATGACACCTAAACACTGGTTGGTGTAGTTGTTTTGCTCTATGACCTTCTTCACTACCGTTTCTTCTTGAGTGGTAGGGGTCTTGAAGGGCGAGGCAACTAGATCTGTTCCACGATGGTTGAAGACTATGGCTTCTTGGGGTGGATGGTGAGATCTAACAACTTCTGGAGGTTTGGGTTTGCCACTAGCATCTTTACTAGGGGGCTTTGTCCAATTGGTTTTGGTGAGAGCACAGGATTTCTTGTGCCACTCAAAGTGTTTCTCAAAGTATTCAAAGAAAGGGACATCACTGGATATCTCTTTCATGAAGGTCTGCCAATTTGCAAGAACTTCTTTCTTTTGGTCAAGGGTATGGTTGGCTCTATAGGCTTCTCTTTTGAGTCTGTTCTCTTCTGACTCAAATTCCTTGCCTAGGGCATCCATATCAGGAGTAAACTCTTTCCTGATAACCATAAGCTCGTAATCTACTCCAGGTTCTTCCTGAAATGGATCTTGGGGTTCCTGTTGGTAGGGATTTACCATATCACTACCTGTTGGTGATGGTTTCTTTGGACTTTTCTTTTCGTCCTCATCAACAACTGATTCTTGTCTGGCTGTGTAGCAGGGTGTGCTAACCTGGGATTTGGTCTGGACACCTTGGAGCTCTAGATCTAAGTCTCTTCTAGACTTAGGAAAGGGTGCTAGAGGTCTGGATGTGCTACACTGGGATGCAGGTCTATCTCTTAAGAGATTAGGTGGCTGCCTAAAGGGAGGATTAACTGGGGATCTATTGTCAAGTTCCTCATATCCTGATGGGGTGTAGTAGGGTGAACCTACTGGTGGTCTTAATCTAGAACGGTCAAAACTTATCCTAACCTTACCATCGGCTAGTTGTTGGACATAATCTAGATCAGGGTTCCTTGCTGGGTTTTGGATCTGATGAGCGAAATTCTCATTCTCAATCATCCAATCTGGAGGGAAAGTAACTTGATCCCATTTCAGGGTTTTGGGTACCTGAATGTTTGCTCTAGTGTCGGTGGTTTGGATCAAGGTAGTTTCTCCTTTAACCTTCTTGTCAAGTGCTTGAACATTGAAGTTCGTCCTCATGCACTTGTAATACACTCTGTATATCAAGGCCAACTGTCTGACTCCGGGTAACACTAGGGTACCAAAGGTCTTGATATTGAGGGTGAGGGTTTTCATAACATGTGGGTCTTCAAGAGCCACTGAGAAGTTGGGAAAACAGTCAAAATGGACAGGACCATTACAAAGGCTGGTTTCCATGGTACCTAAGAGGCTGTCATTAAACCTTATATGACGAGTGTCTCTAAGAGCCAAAAGGATGGAGGCATTCAAACCTTCTCTGATCAAGGGTTTAACTCCGACTTGGACTAAACCAATGTGGATATAATGATATCCATCATTCTGATGTCTTACCAAGGTTTCTTCAGGTAACAAGTAGCACGTCTCGTACTCCCTGTTGATACTGTAAACCTGTTCTATGGTTCGGACATTAAGGCTAGTTTTGAAAGCATTTCTAAGGGTCCAAGAAGACTTATAGATCTTGTCGGTGGGAACCTTAGGGATGTTCCAATCTCCTAGTTTTAGATCTAGATCTGACGACTGGTAACTCTCAGAATTGATTACACCATCTGACTGGGGAATCTCTCTCATGGAGGTACTGCTAGATCTAATGCTGGTGGAAGAGTTACTTCTAAGCAATCTTCTGAAGTTCATGATTAAAAACCTAGTTGAACAATCAGAACCTAATTACCTTTAACCTCAAACTTCTGGATCTATCCTTAGATCTGAAACAGGGTGTACACATAGACACTGCCTAACCCGTGCAACTCAACTTCCTACTGCCACAATCTTACTCTGAGACAACTCCCTTTCGCTCATGCCCTACCCGTCGGGACTTATTGTTTGATGCGGGACACACACTCAGCCTGGGATTTACTGGTCTTACTGGGTTGACAACGGCACAGATCACGGTCTTACAAGTCTCAACAGTACACATCTGCAGCAAATGGGCTGGATAAAAACAGAAACAAGAAGAAGCAGATAACTGGGAAACAATTGATCAACATGAACAAATAATCAATGAACAAAAGCAGATAGATAGGAGGCTCAGCCTTCCAACAAAAGAATGACAGTAACAACAAGAGATATGAAGGAGATGATGAATAGTAACTGGAGAGTGGTCAGAAAATAGATGTAAAATAAACAAATAGGAGAGTGCATTCAAAATAATGAATATAATGCAGTCAAAATAATTTGATAACTATGGCGGTATAACCGGCCAACTTGATTTAATTCAAAATAAACAGTAACTTACAACACTACGATCGGCCAAACTTCATATATGATACCTCTTTCAATTGGATTTTTTTGTGGTTCAAAAATACCCTCATTAATGAAGGGTAACTTCATATAGAAATAGGGGCATAAATGTCAAATAACAAATTTCATTTTGAATTAAAAGAGATAAGTCCTAAAATTTAGAAATTTTTTTCCCTTCACGTTCAAAAAAAAATTTACAGTTACTGCTTATTTTTAAAATTTATTATTTTTATTTGTTTGAAAAAAGTATATATTTCTAAATTATAATAGATGCAAACACACGTGCTCAAAGGCTAGCGTGTGTATATATATATATATATATATATTCTTTTTTTATGCTACATGAATATAGCTTTTTTATTTTTTATTTTATTTAAAGAGTTAATACTGCTATATTTATGCCCATTGCTAATGTAATATTTTTTTTCATTGATTACTAATGTAGAATAATATTATACAAAAGGTTTTTATTTTTCTTTTGAATCTTTTTTTTTTATATTTAATTTCTAGAGGAATTTAGGTACGTAGATTTTTTTTTTATGTGAGATGCACACAATATTTATTTTTAGGTTTTTCTCCTTACCATTTTAAACTTGGCTTTGAAATTTCTGTGATATATTTTTAGTTTTTTACAAAATATCTCTGTGATATACCGATAAGTGTTAAGTGATAATAATCTATAATATCCCTAATAAAACATAATTTTTTTTTTTGAGAAACAATAAAACATAATATATAGATGTAAAGATTCAAAAGAAATAATAATAATAATATGAATCACAAATCGCTACAATTTCCTACGCAATGTCGGTTCAGTGTTGCCGATTTGGCGAGATGTTATTGGACGTTTTTGAGACGTGTAATACAGTGGGATGCGTCAACCAATGTTGTCTACATCCTTATCCTGCACCGCATATCACTAGATAAATTCTTCTATAATAAACCCTCGTTTTTTAATACTTGCGTGGTGTAAAAGAAACGATTATCACGGAGTTAGAGCCGGTTTAGGAATAATTTCAATTTTGAAAAAAAATACTGAACTCTGTGGACTTCTAGTCTACAAAGGACTGGGACTAAGGCCTTCCTATATAAAGACACAGTATGCTTAGGTTTTTCACAGTATTATGCTTTCAGAAATCAGAGATTGAGAGCCAAAGAGAGAGAGAGAGAGAGAAAGAGAGAGTTGGGCATTATTTCAAAACAAAGGGTGGTGTTCTTTTCTTTACTACATGAGTGCGTACTTGCTTGCTTCATTCTTTTTACAGGTATGGAGTTTTGTTTTCTTTATTATATTTTTCTGAAATTTATTTTTTATTCATTCTAAATCTTCTTCTTTTTCTTTGCTAATCGAATATCACGTGAAAATTAATATTGTGGTGGTTGTTATCAGTGCTTTCTCTTTTTTTTTTTTTTTTTTTTTTTGCAAACAGTATTTATTCTCTTTAAGATATGTATTTAAATGATGAATATTTTCTTAATATTCTAGTATTTTCTTTTGAAGGATTTGTTCTACCTTTGATTTTTCCTTTTTTGGGTGGTGGTGTGCTGATTGTATTTTTTTTTTTTTTTTTTAATTTTAGAATCTAAGATTTTATTAAAAAATAGAATTAAAAAAATAGAGTCCTATTATTAGGATTGTTCACCAAACAGCATAAATTGTACAAACTACAAAAATCACGCCAAAATTACTCGCAAAATGACATAATTACATCGTATCACAAGTAATAGTGCACCACTCCGCACCACACCTCATGATGTAGTACAATTTGCGGTTTTATTATTATAAAACCGCACAAATCGCACCACACCGCACATTGTCTATATATTTATATATTCATTTATTTATTTATTTTTAATATTGAATATATTAGTAATAGTATTTAAATAGTCCTATTGTTTTTGTTTTTGTTTTTGGTTATTTAATTTTGAATATGATTTTTTTTTTCTCATGTTTAGTTCCTTTGGCAGTAATTGAAATAAAAACTATTAAATATTAAATATTTTTTCATTCACTAAAATTAATGTTTAACCATTTAGATTTCACTAAATATTTTATAATCATTTGGTTGAGAAGACTTTCTTATATTTTATTACAGTTCTCTGTTAGCCTTCTTAATTGGTTAAAGATTAGGGATGACAAAATTTACCCAACTCACAGGTACCCTGACTTGACCCTAATGGGGCGGGGTTTACCAGACCCATGAAATATTAGGGGCGGGTTTGGGTTTTATTATTTCAAACTGTAGCGGGATCGAGTTGTTGCAGACATTACGCATACTCGTTTCGCCCCAACCCGACCTAACTTGTATAAATTAAAATTACTAAAATACCAAGTATATATACATCTAACTATATCGAAAACCCTAATCACTCTCACGTTCACTCTCTCAACTGCCACCCTCCCTCAAGCTCTCACTCTCACCCTCTGACCCTTACCCTCACCCTCACCGACCCGCCCCAATCCCTTATAGCCTCACCCTTAGTCCCTCATGGCATCACCCTCAACGACCAACCCTCAATCCCTCACGGCCTCACTCTTACTCTCTCAGCCTGTCGCTCCCTTCAAGCTTTCACTCTCACTGACCCAGCCTTAGTCCCTCACAATCTCACTCTCACTCTATAGGATTTCCTATACTATATAGGACTTCTTATACCAACGCTTTTCAAAAAGCGCTGGTACAGTTTCTAAAAACGTCGGGAAAAAAAACGCTGGGATAGGTCAATTTTTTTTGTAGCTACCTTGTCGTCGACGCCAACTCCCCCCTATCACTCACTGCAACTCACTCTCTTGGTCATGGTTTTGTTCTCCGCATTGTTTTTTAGGGTTCGTTTCCATATCTAAACCAATTGAATATTTCTGTTATTGGGTTCGTGTAATAAAATCATCTCCTCTTCATTTGCAACTACTGGATTTCAATGAAAAAAGGAAATACTTGGGTTGTTTTATATGTTCGGTTTTTTTTTTTTTTTTTTTTTTTTTTTTTTTTTTTTTTGTGATTTGTAATAGCAATGTTTTGATTGGGCTATGGTTTAGGGACTTTAGATTTGGGCCCTGAAGGGGCATGGTGCGGCCGGTATGGGTGTGAATTTTTTTTTTTTTGGTTTAGTTAATGGGGTGGATTTAGGTTACGGGTGGCGGGGCGGGTTTGGCGATAAAGAAACTGGCCCCAAACTCAACATGTTGTCATTCTTAGTTAAGATTAAATCAATTTTGCTAATATATTTATAGATGCTTAATTTTTATTTTTATTTTTATTTTTGGGCACTGACATACAGTTTGTCTAATCTATCTCCTTTTAAATAGGTGTTCCTTCACAACTTTTAAAAATCAAACAATAGCTCTTAATGGCTACAAAACAACAAGAGTTTGGACTTCCCTCCAACTCGAAGCGCAAAATTGATGCTATTCGAAAGCTGACAAGAGTATCAACAGCGTTTGTAGCTCGATATGTTAAAGATTAAAGACACTTGGAAGTGTTGCCCACTCAAAGAAGTTTAATTTTCCTCAAAGTATTCACCAAGAATTTTGAGAGACATGCCTTCATTCTGGAATTCTAGTCTTGGTTGTGGAAAACCAGTTTCTACATCTTCTAAAATTGATGCTATTCAAAACCTGCCAAGAGAGTTAACAGCTAATGTGCCTCATATTGATCGAAGTGAAATTAAAGATCGTAATTTGACTGTAAAGACACTTGGAAGTGCTGCCCACTCAAAGAAGTTTAATTTTCCTCAGTCGTCCCACGCTTCCTCAGGAAAGTATTCACCAAGAAGTTTGAGAGAAGATTTTAGTCCTGGCTGTGGAAAACCAATTTCTACTTCTTCTAAAATTGGTGTCTTCAATGGAAAGTCTAGTAAAGAATGCAAACAATTAATATCTGATGATAATTGTGGTCGACATGCTAAAAAAATCTACAGGAATGAAGAACAAGAGGATGTTTGGAGTCCTAAACAGAGTGCTTTCTCCGAGGATTCCAAAGCTAACAAAAGTCGCAAACAAGTGGAGGAGGTTTTGAAGCTGCATAGAAAATCATTTGCCGCTCAACAGAGAGAACAGATGGCGAAGGCAGGAAAAAGAAACAGTACAACTGGGAGAAAAGTAGCAATGAAGCTTGAGATGGAAGGCAAATGGGTTAACAAGAGCAAACGAATAGGACCTGTTCCCGGAGTTGAAATTGGTGATGTGTTTAATTCTGCAGCTGAAATGAATGTCATTGGTCTTCATCACCAGTTTCAAAGTGGTATCGATTTCTTGAAGGGTTTGAATGGAAAATTATATGCCACAAGCATTCTTGATTCCGGTCGATATGACAATGTCATGGAATCCTTTGATTCCTTTACTTATACAGGTCAAGGTGGAAATCCAGTTGTTGGATGTACGGTACCAAAAGATCAGAAACTCACACGTGGAAATCTTGCTTTGAAGAATAGTTTAGAAGCTAGAAAACCTGTAAGGGTAATTCGTGGGTTCAAAAGGTCCTCAGAATCTTTATACATCTACTGTGGCTTGTACCTCGTGAAGGATTGTCGGCAAAAAAGAGGGAAATTTGGTAAGCTTGTCTTCAGGTTTTCCTTCGAAAGGATTCTAGGACAACCAAAGCTTACCTTGGAAGAATTGAGCAAATTGAGAAAGTCTAAACCTCAGAAGAATATTTCTTGTGTGAATGATATTTCACAGGGAAAAAAGAAGATTCCCTCTCGTTCAGTGAATGCAAATATTTCTTGTGTGAATGATATTTCACAGGGAAAAAAGAAGATTCCCTCTCGTGCAGTGAATGCAAATATTTCTTGTGTGAATGATATTTCACAAGGAAAAGAGAAGCTTCCCATTCGTGTAGTGAATGCAAAAGATGATGAGAGACCTCCATTTTTCCATTACATAGCTAATATTATTTATCCAAAGTTCTACAAATTGTTCACACCAATTGGTTGTGATTGCATAGATGGATGCTTGGATTCGAACAAATGTTTTTGTGCCATGAGAAATGGAGGGGAAATATCATATGATAGCAAAGGACGTCTTGTAAAAAAGAAGTCCCTTGTTTATGAGTGTGGTCCTTCATGTAAGTGCTCTTCCTCTTGCATGAATAGAGTGAGCCAACTTGATGGCCGTTTCAAACTAGAGATTTTCAAGACTGAATTCAAGGGTTGGGGTGTTAGAACACTATCTTATATTCCTTCAGGAAGTTTTATATGCGAGTACATTGGAGAAATCCTTCATGATGAGGAAGCCAAACGAAGAATCAATAGAGATAACTATCAAAACGGTAGTTTTCAAGAAGAAGGTTCACCAATCCCTTGGCGTTCACAATCAATTTCAGTTGATGGGGACTACATTATCGACGCAACACAATCTGGGAATGTGGGAAGATTTATCAATCATAGTAGTTCTCCTAACCTTTTTGCTCAAAACGTCCTGTACGATCATGGTGACAAGAGATTTCCACACATAATGCTCTTTGCTTCAAAGGACATACCTGCTTCTCGAGAATTAACTTATAATCATCACAAGGAGAGGAAGACATGTGAAAGGATAAATTGAATGCTCATTTTGAAGAGAAAGATGCTACTCACGACCGACAGACTTTCGTATACATAGATCATTCTCTTGTAATTTTTATTTCCTTGGGTTAGGAGATTCTCTCGTTTTAGAGCTTCAGGAAGTGTTCATCGTAGGACAGTATATAAAGTAAAATTTTTGTTATTTATTAATTTAATATTTTCATATAATTTTCAAAATCTTTGGTTATGGCTATTATTTACTTGATTTTAGGTATTTTTAATGTTTTTCTAGTCAAATTAGAGTCTTAATATGGAAAGCATTATTATTATTATTTTTTAAAAGATGTATTTTTTTTTTTTTTTTGACTTTCTGCCTTTGTCAATTGGTATCAAAGTATTGTTCTTATAACCTAGTGGAGTTAACCGAGTGGTTGGGCACTCGGTCTCAAAGTGGTTGTCTTTAGTTTGACTAGGAACTCCCTAGTTTAAGTCCGAGTAACAGCACTTTGAAAACACTCAATGGGCCAGCGATTGATCTCGTTATGAGTCCATTTGTCGCGAACAGTGATTAATCTCTAGTTAAAAGCTTTGAGGAAACACTATGAGAAACAAAAAAAAAAAAAAGTATTGTTCTTATCCTAGTTTGATAATTATCCTAGCAAAGTAGCAATTTTAGTGATGAAACTCACAGAGGATTCCTTACAATAGACAAATTCCTTTAGTTTTAATGCACCTAGCAAGTACTAGGTAGAGTGCAATAAGCACTCACACTATTAGAGATTGTTCAGAATCATAGGCATGGAAATAATAGAGATAACTGTCACATATATATAACTACCAACCTATTGGTAAGTTAGTTTTCTCTCGAACTAGTCATAATGATTTTGGATTTGATAAAAGAATTTCACCTTTTAATCCTTGTATTATAAGGAAGATTATCTTAAGTGGTTGCTTGATATATAGGATTTATTTGACTATATGGATATTCCTAATGAGAGCAAAGTTACACTTATTTTGTTTAAACTTAGTCGGTATCCTTAAGTTGGTGGGAACAAATACAATTTCTAGAATTCGACGAGGTAAAGATAAAATTCATTCATAGTCAAGGATGAAAAATATGCTTGCTATTGAATTTTATCCTTTGGGTTGTGATGTAATATTGTCATTTATAAAGCAAGATTATTGGCCAACAAGTTCATACTTTAATTATTTTGATGAGCTCTATTTTAATGAAGATCCCATTATAGAATAAGATCTTGAATTCAAGATTTTGATAATAATAATTAATGAAGATCCTATTGAAAGCTTGAAAATATGTTAAAAACACAAGAGCTGTTTAGACTTCCAAATTATATATTACGTCTCGATAGATTTTACTCTAACTTACACTAAGTGCGGAATAGAGTAAATGCGAGTAGATAAACAAAAAAACTACTCTAACTCGTAAATTAACAATATAACATAACAGTAAACTGAAAGGTAAAAGAGTAGGGAAGAAGAATGCAAATACAAGATAACATATCAATATGTTATCAAAGAGGAAACCGAAGTACTCAGCATAAAACCTCTCCGCCGCCCTCCAAGCGGTAATCGATCTATTAGATAATTAGTTAGGATACACGAGTAGCAAGAGACCCTTCAAGCCTAATTTACCTAATACACCTAAGCCCTCCAAGTTCCTATTCTAACAAGGCTTCTTGGAACCGTATCTTGTCTAGCTCTCTGGATCTCGTAATACATCCAATTGCATCCACCAAAGCCTAGCTTTTTCCAATACTTCCCAGCAGCACCAAAATCTCATTTGACACTCTGAAAGAATGTGATAAGTGTTTGGGCTATCAACCTCTTAAGTGTATGAAAATGGAGAGATAGGAGTTGAGGAAAATCCACAATGAATTGTGTAGAGAATTGTGGATATAACAATCTCTAACTCTCAAAGTTTGTGGCTAGGGTTTTCTCTCAAAAGCACTCCTCAATATCTGTGAGTAATGTGAGTATATATAATGTGGGTACAGATAGTGTGTATTAGAAATGATAGTTTAGCAAAACAGACTTTTTCGTTGGTATCTCGCGAGAAGGCCTTATCTGCGAGACACTTGCGAAAATCAGCTGTTACTAATCTGTCCTGACTCTTCGCATTCTAGTCATGTGCTGGGCACATGCTTCACTTCGCAGGAAACTTATTCGCAAGCTACCTGCGATAATAGTTTTAGTCTTCAATGCCTTGAGTCTTCACACTTTCACTCTCTCACACAACCCTTACAATGAAATCCCACAAATAATACATGGTACATAAGATTGAACATAATTACAATCAAATTTGACACGGAATTAAAGCCAACATAAAATAGGTATAAATTACAACTTTACACCTATTATAGAGATGGATGTCTAAATCGAGATTGCAGTGTCCATTAAGAAGATCAATTCAAAATAAATACAAATAGTAAGCCCATGACTCACAAGTCAAATAATCCATTTGATTTCTGGAACCACATAATATTATGATTTGCAAGATTTTGATTTTATAGGAGTTGACATATTTCATCAAGTTGACTCTTATTTGATAAATCTTGTCAATTGCATGAAAACAAAGAAAAAAAAAAAATCTAAAATTGATTTGTTAGTTCGGTGATGAATTGCAAATATGGAAAGAATTAGTATTCAAAATATTTGTTTCTTGGTACAGAAGATTTCAAATCCCGAATGTTAACTAAAAAAAAAAATCAATATTATATACTATATATTAAAAGTTGGGTTTAGAATTCATGAATCATGATTGCAGCAAATATATGCACCAAATATATTTAGATGTGGAAGAAATAGTTTAATTGTTCTTGTCGATCAGTTTTTCTTCTTATGCCTTATCAATTCTTTGGATAAACACAAAAGTTTTATATATATATATATATATATATATTTTAGAAAAAGTTTTATAGTTGATATCAACTTCTTTTTAAACACATTAAAATTTTTTCCCAAATTCACCACCTCGGAAATCAAGCTTCGTTACAATTTGAATTAGAGGGTACTGGGTAGTAATCTACTAAGATACGTACGTGATACTTTCTGTATTGGATAAAGATGCATTTGTTGTTGACAGTATTTACTTTCTGTATTGGATTAAGATAAACTAGCTTAATCCATTTGAGTCTCCTGCCTCGTTTATACTAGTCGAACTGCTTCATCTCTTGAGAATTGGGATTATGGCTGCTGCTTCTTATATATGCAGTATATTTTTTGTGGAAGTAGCCAAAGGACGATTTCCTTGTGTTGTACGGAGTCGCCCTGTGTCTGGATACTCTTCTTAATTTTTATATTTTATATTTTCTTCAAATTCTCAAGGTTGCTTCTTCTACCTACTCAAACCTTGCAAGTATGTATGTGCATAACAAAGATTTCATGTAGTTTAAAATGCTTTTTATGGATTAGTTAATAACTTAATATGTCAAATTTGTTTATATGGATTTTTTGCTATTCTGAGATCTTTCTTCTTCTTCTTCTCAATGCAATTCATATTTTGTCTTCTATTTCGTTTATTTCCTCTTCTCTTCAATTCTTTTGGTAGAGAAAATTAGGATTATATCTTAGACGACCTAATGATTGATGGGCCGAGTATACAATATGTTAGGATCATCTTTTTATGATTTTTTAATATAAATATATAAGTAATAAATTAATAATTAATTTATGATTAGATAGTAATCTATATAGCATCTTATTTTATTAAATTTTGATATTAGTTTGATGTTACATTTGTTGGTATTAATTCGATGTTTTGTTTCGTTTATATCGTTTTATCATTATTGACTAAATTGGAGATATAACCTTTTGAATGAAATCAACATTGAAAAAGATAATTGAAATATCATAGTAAGAGTCACAAGAATGTGAAATGTGCTTAATATCAAGACATGTAATGAACTTATCAGAGTTGATTTGGTACTACTTGATGATGAGGTATATATGTTTTGAAGTCAAATAATGAAATTTCTTTTATGTCTTCAAAATGATTGAACTTGATTTTTCTTGATTAAGTTCTGTTACTCCTCTTTTTTTTTTTTCTTTTTTTTTTTTCTAAAATTGGAATTAACCTTTTTAGAATGGCCTTATTCATGCAATTATTAAAAACGTTTATGTTGATTGTTTTAAAGATATTATACAAGAAGGAAAGAATATATATACACACATATAACTTAAGGAAATATATTTTCACTTATATAAGAAGCTTGAACTTATCACAGAATTCACAACATATCTAAAATTTAATTGTACTCACAATTATTCATATGGAGTTATGATAAGGTACTAGTTGCCTAAATGTAGAAACAATACAAATAATCCAATAGATTTGTGTTCTGTCTGTAAATTAGTTCCCCTATAGGATTGTAAAAATCATAATGGGCTCTACAAGTATGCAACATCTAATTGGATATAAGAGGGGAAACAAGCATCAATATCTCTTCATCTATGGGATTCCTCCATGTTTATTGATGGGATAGCAAAAGTTACCATCTCTGGTTCGTCCATAGGGATCGTCTATGAGCCTTGAGCCAAAATGTTCAAAAAGATTGTCTAAGCAAAAGAGTCGTCCATGGGCAAAGTACATGGCTGATCACATAACACTTTGTCTACGAACGAAAAGAGTCGTCAATGGGCACAGCACATGGACGACCACACAACACTTGGAAAAATCTTCAAGAATGGACTCACTCGTGTATGGAGGATTTGAGCCACAAAATCTTGGAGCGGTTATCCAACCCATATTTATCGCCACAAATTCTTCATAAGTACTTAACTTCCACCAGCGGTTGTAACTCCTATAACCGTTGAGGAAGTTATGTCCGGATTCACTGATTTCCACAAATCTTGGGGAAGTTGCCAAGCCAACAACCGCTCCAAGGTTCTCTATATAAGGACCAGTCTGAATCAAATCAAAGTAAGTGCAATCTGAGATTTTACTTCTAAAAAAGTTATAACTCTTTTCTTGCAAGAAACTAACTTAGTCATCAGAGGGTGTTTGGCCGGTCCACCTCGGTCTCCTTTTAATAGTGTGTTCATCTTAGCAGTCCTTCACAACAACTGTTGGTCTATCGAAGCCGGAGCATTCAGCCTACTGATTTTGTACAATATCATTTATAAAATCCTTAATTTTTTTCCATGGAGTGAAATTCACTTGAGCTTTGCCTCTTGCTTTCAGGACAACAACTTCTCCACTTAGATCCATAAATCCAATTCCCATGTAAGTCTCTTCTAGTATCTTCCTACTTAACTCTGCTTTCGTTTATTTATTTATTTATTTATTTTTAATGTTAAGAGAATTTGGGTTGCTCCTAATTATTTAATTGGGGGCTTCTGTTTATCCCTATTTTCAATTGTTTTTGGATTGCTTTTAGTTTTTGAATTTAGCGAATATTATGTTCATTGTTTACGGTTTAAAGCACACTATTTTATGCAAACCTCATTTATACAAGAATGAAAAATATGTAGAATTAAGTATATAGACATTTTACATTAGATGATAATTTAAAAATATCTGCAATTAAGTATAAATACTTGTGGGGTGTGGGGGGCAAGGGTCGAAGTTCAAGTTTTCAAGAGAGAGCTTCACATACATATACACTTGGATTAGGCTAAAGTAGAAATTTTATCTTGTATAATATATATATATATATATATATATATATATATGCAATAATAATTTATTTAGCTATTGTTTTCAATAAAATTATATATATATTTTTTGTGTTTATGACAAAAAATGTGCAACACACAGACCTTCAACTAGTGTGTGTGTGTGTGTGTATATACATTCTTTTTATTAATTTCTTACCTTACAATTTCACTTCTGCTAACATTTTCCTTCACATTTACCTTTTTATCTCTCCACTACTATATATCTTAACATTACAATTCCTCCATCCCTTTATCTTCCATTTATTTTCACTCTTCTTCTACCATTTTATTTACTATAAAATTTTGCTATTCTCTCTTACATTCAATCCATATTTTGGCCCACACAAAAAGGTGAATACACACACACACACACACTCTCTCTCTCTCTCTCTCAATATATATATATATATATATATATTCTTCATTTTGGTGGATTTTTAATTCTTTATTGCATCTCTATTTTAGGTTAATGAATTTTTTGTGTTGAACACTACTTTAGATTGATGCAAGTTGGTTGTATTTCTCGTTCTCTTAAAGAGATTATCATCATAACCAAACATCATCACAAATTTATAATTGATATTACTCAAACAATTTATAACAATCTACATGGATATTATTCAAATAATTGATATGCACATTTAAATACATAGCCATGTAGATTGTAGTTTAATATAAACTCAAATTCTCACTTCTATAATATCTAAGAATTAACTCAAACCAAAACTATAACAATGAGAGAGAGTACATGTGATGTGGAACTAAAAAAAAAAAAACACATTACCAAAATGTATTAACACAAAGTAGAGTTACAAAAAATAAAAAATTTCATCAATCTATAATATAATTGAAAGAAAGAATAAATGAGAGAGAGAGAGAGAGAGAGAGAGAGAGAGAGAGAGAGAGAGAGAGAGAGAGAGAGAGAGTAATCACCTTTTTGGGAGAGAATGTGAGAACAATAATAAATTTATACAAAAGAAGATGAGTAAATTAAATAATACTCAAAAGAAAAAGTATAGTTATAAATAACAAATTATCCAAGTCTTGCAATGTAATAGAATAAAGATTAATTGGAAAATACAATCTAATTATCTTAAGGAGAAAATTATGAGAATAAAAAGATTATATGGTTATACAAAAATTTCATATAATGTTAAAAATTGTTAAAATATTTTACATTAGAAAATATTATAGGAACAATATGAACTAACAAATATAACCAATACAAAATTAAATTTTTTTTAAAGTAAAAAGAATTACAATCATCATGAGCCACCTTTTGGGTTGTAGGGTAGAAAAAATTGGGTTTGAGAAAGTTTGTTTAAGTCTAACGTAATAATTTTTGAATTCTATATACTTTTTAATGATACAAAAAATATGTTATAAATAAATTTGATAAAAAAAATGAATATTTTCACTAACTTACCTTTTGAATTCTTGAGAATAATTATATTCTTTTTTAATAATAATTTTTATTAAAAAAATAATTAATATGAATTAAAAATTTTTGGTTTTCCTTTTATGCATTGTAATGTTTCATGAGGATACTTTATGAAGATAATTTTATTTATTTGAATTAAGTGTTTCTAAAAATTGTGAAAGGCTTACATATACCTTTTTCCTTTTTTTAACCTTAGTCCAAATTGTAAATAAAAACCATTAAAAAAAAAATTATCATGCACAACACATAGGTCCCATGACTAGCATGTATAAAATCAGAGATCTCATGAGAAAGAACATAATGTTCTGCCATGTGGTTCATTTTTTAGATTTTCTTTTTAGGCTTCTATCTTAACAAATGTTGCATTTATATCAAAGTATTAATTCATTGAATTAGCCAATGGAATAAATGTACATATTAATTATCTATAGTGCGCATCGGTGAGATTTTCTTTATTTAGGCTTTCACCTCAACAAAGATTGCATTCATATCAATGTTTAGTTTATTAAATTAGCTAATAGAGTAAATGTATATATTAACTATCTATAATCATGCATTAATTATTTATATTTAGGGAATTTGTTTGATTATTTTTATAAATTCTACACAAGAAACTATTTTTATTTGGAAGAATAATAAGAATAAATTTAGAATATTACACTCTTCCCCATATTTAGTTGCCTTGATAACAATTGACATAAAATCCATAAAAATTGAGAGGAGAGAAGTTGTGCCAGGACATAAATTTAATATTTATGGATTCACTAAAACTAGTTTTAACCATTTAGAGTTCTTAACTTCTTTAAGTAGTGCATTACTTATTTAAATATAATGAAGTTTTGATGTTATTTTTTTAAGATTTATATAATAAAAAAAAAATAATAGTTTTGAATATGGTATTCTTGCTCAAATTTAGTTACTATTACAACAGTTGAAACAAAGTCCAACAAAAAAAAAAAAAATAATAATAATACACAATCAAGAATGTAAAATAATAATAATAATAATATAAATGAAATAGATATCACCACAATATTTGCATTTTTATTTTATCAAAAAGATATTTACATTTTTGAGTAAGTGTGAAACATGTCTATGTCTATTTATATTAGTCACTATATTATGCAATTTTTAAAATTTAAAACACATATCATCACCTTTATTTTCTTTTTGTTTTGTCTATTAAATAGAACTTACAAGGAAAACTATTGAAATATTAGAGGAAATTAATAACAAAATGTAATCGCACATTAGACTAGAGTTTTTTTTTTTTTTTTTCAAGTGGAAGGGTTTGATATAGAACAAAATATGAAGTTTAATTATTTATTTATTTATTAATTTTGATATTTTGATATAATTTTAGAAATTTTGGCAAGGAATTAATTAGGTTTCTTTTTTAGAATATTTTTATTGATGATCAATCAAGTTTTCTAAATTCTGTAATTGGTCTCCAAGCTTTTAAATGAAAACTAAGAACATTTGTTAGATTAATAAAATTTCTAAGACTTTTCTCCTTTATTTTCTAGTGGATTCTATTGTTTTATTATCTTGAGGCAAAGTGGCTTTCTACCTACATCAAATTCATTAACAATAGATGAGCTAGTAGAAGTTGTTGGTGCAAACACAATAATAATGGAAATAACACAAAGAGAAACTGAATAATAGTTTTGAATATTATTAATTTGAGATTAAATACACAAAACTATTTGGACTGAAGCGTGACACTCGTTCTCTTTAAGGAGATCTAAGCCCTTGGTTGGCTAAATTTTGTAACCGGTGCAGACCTTCTTTGACTTATCTCCCCCATTATGCAACAAACCAAGAAATGTTGTATGACTAGAACAACCTCTGCACAAAGTGTTTAGGCCTAAAACTCCACTAGAAATAACACCCTTCCTTGCCAAAAACCTCTCTATTTTTTAGTGTATAAGAATGCTTGCAATTTTTGGATTTTTTGGTGTCTTAAAGTTGTTATATCGCAATTACTTGGAATGGGTCTGGATGAGTCTATTTATAGGCTCAATGGGCCTCATGAAATTACTACCCAAATTAATCTGATTAATTAAGTCCATTATTCTGAGGTAATGGGTGTTACAAGGAGTTACAAAATTAAATGGATTAGATAAGGAGTTTTTGAAGAATAGATAGGCCCAACAACTAATCCATTAAGTGGGTGAATGGTTGTTCATTTTTCCATAATAAATAGGCCATTTACTCACTAATGAATAAGGAAATTATTCTGAATGTATCTAGTCCACAGATTGCTACAATACATATCAACCTATTAATCACCACAATTGAAAATGATAAAATAGTCTCTTTCCTTTTCAATTTGGAATTTAAACATTCCACTAACTCCTTATCTTCTATATTAACTCCCACATATTTACATTTATGTTGTCATATTTATTCATTTTAATTAATTAATATTAAAATGATCTAACAATCCTTGACTCATTTTAATAGTTAAAAAGAGATTACTAAGTAAAGACGAGTCACTATGCATCATGAAGGTGTGCTTTACATTGAACTTTCACTTAGTAAAATAGTTATTTCAACTCTAGAGTCGTAGTGGTCTTCGACTTGAACTAAGACTGCTTTGGGAAAATTAAGTGTGTGTTACTACTTACACATAACAACCTAGGTGTTGACATGAGCTTTTATAGCTAGCACTTTACGATCGTGTGCTGATCCCAATTTCATGAGTATATTTGAGAATAAGTCCAAATCTCATAGGGAGCAGCCCCACTCCCATACTCATATAGGTGAAATTTTGTCAAGGGTGCTCTTGTAATTCTGACACCCCACTCATACGAGTTACAAATTTTATTAAGAGTTTTTTACTTAACCTCTCCAACATTATGGGATAAATGCACTTACACCATAGGAATGAACAATACAAAATTATTTACAAAATAAATAATTAAAGAAATAAATAATGCATTCCTTACGACTGTCATATGATTCGTTTTTCCCACCTAATTCTCAAGATATTTGGTCCTTGGGTTGGGTATCCTCATACATGGCTTATGAATTTATGGACTTTAGTCCCGTCCTCCTCAATGTATTCCAGACCCTACCTTTTGCCAATGCCTTGGTAAATGGATCTGTAACATTATCATTAGATTTAATATAATCCACAGTTATGATGCCATTGCTCAAATAAAATCGCACAGCACTATGCTTTCTTCTTATAGGTATGAATTTACCGTTGTAATAACAGTTTTTAACTCTACCAATTGCAGCAGTGCTATCACAATGAATTAATATAGGTGGAATTGGCTTTTCTCAAAATAGAATTTCATATAACAAATCTCTAACCCAATTTGCCTCTTCACTAGCTGAAACTAATGCTATTAATTCAACTTCCATTGTTGAATTAGCCATTATTGTTTGCTTTTTAGATTTCCAACAAATAGCACAACTACTTAAGATAAAAATATAACCAGTGGTAAAAAGAGAATCACCTGACAAAGTATTCCAATCGGCATCACTAAAAGCTTCAATTACAACATGATACTTTTTTATAAAATAAGCCATAACTTTTAGTACCAATTAAATATCTTATGACTTGCTCAATAGCTAGCCAATTATCTTTACTAGGCTTGCTAGTAAATTTGTTAAGCACTCCTACTACATATGCAATGTTTGGTCTAACACAATCAGTAGCATAACGCAAACTACCAATGATGCTAGCATAATCTTTTTGATTAAAGATCTCATCATCATTATTCACAGGAAATAAATGAACACTAGAATCAAAATGAGTAGTTATACTTTTGTGATCATGAAAATTATATTTTCTCAAAATTTTCTCAACATAATGTGATTGATCAAGAAATATTCCATCACATTTTTTTGTAATTTTCATGCCCAAAATAAAATTAGCCCCACTAAGATCTTTCATATCAAAATGGCTTTTAAGCATATTTTTTATCTCGATTATAACATGCATACTTGAGCAAAAAATCAACATATCATCCACGTAAAGGCTAATGATAACATGTAAATTATTTCATAATTTAGAATAAATTATTCCAACATCACATATGACAGTGTTTTTGTTACATTTGGTGATTTCCTTATTTATTCTCACACTTGACAATTTCATCCTTATATTGTGCAGTTCCAACATCATATGTGACAATACTTTTGTCACATTTAGTGGTTTCTTAATTTTTTTTTTCTCACGTTTGAAAGTTTCATCCTTACATTGTACAGTTCTAACATCACATGTGACTATTCTTTTGTCACATTTGGTGTTTTTTTTTCTCACTTTTGATAGTTCTATTGTCACACTTGGTAGTACCAACATCACATTTGATAGTTTCATCCTCATATTGTTCAGTACCAACATCACATATAACTGTACTTTTGTCACATTTGGTGGTTCCCTAATTTTTTTTCCTCACATTTGACAATTTCATTCTCATATTGTGCAGTTTCAACATCATATGTGATAGTTCTTTTATGGCGAAAAACACATTTTAGTCCCTACATTTTATTTTTACCGCTTTTAGTCCCTATTCTAAAAAACGCCATCTATTTTAGTCCTTCCCGTCAGTGCCTTAACGACAAAATCCTAGGTGGTAGACGGAGTGCATAACTGGCACACTAAATGCTGACGTTAGCATTAAAATAATAATATAATATATTATTTAGCATTTTAAAAATGCCAAGTCATTTTTTAAAAACAAAAAATAATTTATGAATTTTAACTAAATGAAAAAAAAGAAGAAGAAATAAAAACCAAAAAATAATATAAATTGAGATCTAGCTTTATTTTGAGTAAGAACATACAAGAACATAAACCTACTCATTGTTTTGTTTGCAACCAAACACAATATCAGCTGAAAACCTTTATTATCAAAAATATTTTTTTTTTATACGGGAAAATAAGTAAATAAACCCAGGCAGTATTTATCAAAATTTTAGTAACCCATTGTTCTTTCCCTGACATCAGAAACCTAGAAATTAAAAAAAAAAAAATGAAATTGTTCTTCGTGTTCTTCCTAGACCCAGAAATTTTCTTCATAAACAAACACACACACACAAAACCCATAAAAACAAACAACTCCACGTTCTCTCCAAAAAAACAAAAAACACAGGTAAGAAGATACATCCTCAAGCCCAGAAATGAAGAACACATAGGTAAGAAGAGAACAAAATCAAAAGCACCCACATCACAATAACCAAAAACCCAAGCTTTAACATTCCAATCCTCAAAATTGTACCTCATTTTCTCTGCTACCAAACAAAAACACATACAAAAAAAAAAGTGTCATTTAAGCTATATAACCACACCAACCTCACAAATACTTAACCTTTTCCATTACCCACATCATAAATAACCAAGAACCCAAGCTCCAAATCCCTATCACTGAAAATTTTTCCCCATTTTCTCAGCCACCAAACAACCCCACCAATTTTTTTTTTTAAAAAAAAAAAAAAGCTCAAAGGCGAGATTTGAGGGTCACCACGGGCTTTGAGTGTCGCTCTGGCGCTTCTTGAGCGACTCCGCCGCAGTCTCCTGAACTACCATCGACGGCCCGCACATCACACGGCGACTGCTGACTTAACGGAGGAACCGCGCGGCCTAGCGGAGGCTCTGGCTCTGGCACTGCACGAATTAGTGTTGATGATTGGGTTTTCTTTGAAGTTTGTTGAGGATTTGTGGTCTGGAATTTATGGATTTTGGTTTGATGATTGGGTTTTGTTTTGTTTTTGATGTTGGATGATTTAGATGTTTTGTTGTTGATTTGGTTGGGTTTTGATTTACTGGTTTTGGAGATATGTTTGGGATGAAATTCTATGTATTTAGTTGAATTTATGTTATGAGAAATGTTGGAAAAGAAAATCTTTGAGTTCTACGTTCTTCGTTCTTGTGATCTAGGATTGTGTTCTTGTAGTCTGGGTTTAAATTCTTGTTTATTCAAGCTCAAGGGTGTAATCTGGGTTGTATTCTTTGAAGTTCTTGTAATCTGGGGTTGGGTTCAAGCTTTGGGGTTTGGTTTTTTTTTTTTTTTTTTTTTTTTTTTTTTTTGAGATCTGAATCTCAGGGTTGTTTTTTTTTTTTTTTTTAGATCCAAATCTTAGGTTAATGTTTATTTTAAAATTTTTATTTATTTTCTGGCCTAGCTTTTTATTTTTTGGGTTTTTTAATTAAAATGTTGATGTGTTATTTAAAAATACCAAATAATTATTTTTAATAATATTTTAATGGCCATGTCAGCTTTTAGTGTCCTAACAGTGCACTCCGTTTGCCACGTGTGCATTTTCCATCTCCAATGTAACGGTAGGGACAAAAACGAGACACGTTTTTCAAGATAGGGACTAAAAGCAGTGAAAATAAAAGTTAGGGAACAAAATAGAAATCACGTGAAAATGTAGGGACGAAAATGTGGTTTTCGCCTTCTTTTATCACATTTGATGGTTCCCTTATTTCTTTTCTCATATTTGATGGTTCCCCAATTTTTTTCTCACATTTAATGGTTTCATTCTTACATTATGCAGTACCAACATCACATGTTATTGTACTTTTGTCACATTCGATGGTTCATTTATTTTTTCTCACATTTGATAGTTTCATCTTCATATTGTGCAATTTCTACATCACATGTGACTGTACTTTTGTCACATACGATGACCAAAATACCCCCCTCTTAATTAATACTACGATACCCTTAGAACCTAAAAACTAACCAAAATACACTTAGAACCTATAAAATGACCGAAATGAACCTAAAACCTAGAAAATGATTGAAATACCCTTAGAACCTAAAAAATGACCGAAATGACCTTGAAACCTATAAAATGACTAAAATGACCTTGTATCCTAAAAAGTGACTAAAATATGCTTAGAACCTAAAAAAATGACTGCAATACACTTGAAACTTAGAAATTGACCGAAATACCCTTGAAACCTAGAAAATGAGCAAAATACACCCCAACACTCTCCAAAATTACTGAAATGTCCTTAGAACCTAAAAAATGACTAAAATGACCTTGAAACCTAAAAAATTACTGAAATGTCCTTGAAACCTAAAAATGACCAAAATACCCTTAGAACCTAAAAAATAACCGTGGGGCCATCAGAACAAAAAAGAAAAAGACCGGAATGACCTTGAAACCTTTATTTGCAAGACCAAAATGACAATAAAAATTTTATATAACCACTCTACTTGCTTTTGCCTCTAGTACACACACACACACACACAGTGTGTGTGTGTGTGGGAGGTTTGTCTTAACTAATATATTTAGTACCATAACTCATTGCCCTAGTGTTGGCCTAAACCTTATGATTTGAAATTTTTTTTTTAATATTTTTATTTTGAAATTCCCACAAAAAAAAAAAAAAAAAAAACCCTAAGGTTGTGTTTGGATAGCAACATTTGGATTTGAATTTTAAATCAATGGATTTAATTAAAATGCCTTGATTTGAAATCCATTGATTTTAAAATTTCTTGTTTAGGTCTTTTTATACAATGAAAAATTTGAAATTCCATTGTTTGGATACCAAAATTTGGATTTCGATTTAAGATCATAAAATATTTTTCCCAATTATTATTTTTCTTACACTCTATTTGTTTTAATGCAAAATCTTGTGTAAAGATAGTTTTTTTTTTATATTTTCTAGTGTT
Source organism: Quercus variabilis (assembly GCA_030445155.1). Taxonomy (NCBI): domain Eukaryota; kingdom Viridiplantae; phylum Streptophyta; class Magnoliopsida; order Fagales; family Fagaceae; genus Quercus; species Quercus variabilis. Next base: position 54,016,074 of record CP129447.1, on the reverse strand, counting down.
TGGTATCATTAAAAAAAAAAAAAAAAAGAATCAAAGGAAAACTATCTTTAGTCAATATAAAAAGTATGACTTATTTTGAACTTTATCTCAAGCAAGCTAAATAAGGGAAATTGGAAGATTATTTTTCAACTCATTTAAGTTTTTTACCAAATATAGGAAAATGAGATAGTTTTATAGAAAATGCTTTTTGAAAAATGACTCATTTTCTAGAAAATATCATTACTGAAACAAATAGTGCGTAAAGCCTTCTACATTTTAATTTTAGTAACATTTTTGATAAATACATGAGGTGATGAAAAAACCATTGATAATCCAATTGACAAGATGATGACTAAAAATATGTCATCATAGCTGACTAAAAAAATGTATTGCTAACTATTGACAACTAAAATGTTCTATCGTTACATTGGGTTGTACTAACATTACATCTGACTATACTTTTGTCACATTTAGTGGCTCCCTTATTTATTTCTCATATTTGATGGTTCTATTGTCACATTAGGTAGTATAAATATCACATTTGACAGTACTTTTGTCATATTTGGTGGTATCCTTTTTTTTCCCCCTCACATTTGACCATTCCATCATACATTAGACAGTATCAACATCACATATGAATGTACTTGTGTCAATTTCTTAATTTTATATTTTGAATAAGTTGATTATATTCTTAATATTAAATTTTAAATTATTTTTTATGGGTTTTAAGTTGTGTTTTATTCTATTTAAAAAAAAAAAGTCTTAATATGTGTAGGGACACAATTTGCGGCCCAAACCCAAAGATGAATAGGGTGATGGCCCAGTGAGCCCAATACAATAAATTTATAGAGAGTGGGTTAAAGAGCTAGGCCCTAATGAAGTTAATAACGGCTAGTATGGATCTAGAAGATGATCAAGCAAGAACAGGACACATTGGAATGGATAAATTCACTATCCGAGGAGATAATTTGGAGTATAAATCAATATAAATGTTTAAAAATACAACTTTGATTGCTATAGTATTTCTTTCTCCTTTCTTTTGATCTCCATCTCATGGAAGGTCCATCACATTATATAGTTCCTCTCAGGCTATCTTGATCCTACACTTGTTAATCATTTAAACCTTCACTTGAGTGCATGTCCCATTAGATGCCCTCTTTGTCTTTGTGCGAATCGTAGTAACTGAGATTGCACTGTTCTTCACATAAATGCGGCCAGAAAAGTAGTTACAATGCATTTAATGTGGTGGTAGTAGTTTTTCCTTTAGATATTTCTAAGTTCTTATCACTCCTATACATACATAAAACTCATCCTTATCATGGAAACCTCTTAGTAGGTCACCTAGGTTACTGGAATATAGATTCGAACTGTATTTATCGCGTCTGATAAGGAGTTACTCCTTAGGCCGTTCTCCATTCGTGTCTTCTTTATGAGACTTTAAACTTGGAGTCTCTCTCAATCACTTGCCCCTCCTCAGATATGCCCACATCCCAAGATAAGACCCAAGGCTCAATATACAAATTTGGGCCTTTATCCCTACAATAGCCCCCTAAAATTCCATTTTTTTCCCTCTCATACGATAAGAAAAAGTGGGATTTTGATTTATTTCAAATTCAAGGTTTAGGAATATCAAAAATCCCTGAGGTTACACACATGGGAGTATGGTTTTATGTGCTTCATAATTGCTACTAACGTTTCGGAATTCACGAGGCGTCATTAATTGCTCATGGCGGCGTTATGTCCCTTGCATCTAACGGTGAGGCATTAATCCTATGGCTAATATTTTTCCTTAGGGTTTGGGTGGGATAACTCCCACTCATTTTTTGCCCTCTATATGAAGCCTTCAAGGAAGTCAGTTCTCCTTTACTTTACGAATTCTCAAGCTTTCTAGTGATCTCAAGCATTCAAACACACAAAATTTGCTAGATCTTTAAGCTTACCATACCTATTTTCCCAAAAATCTTTAAGAGTTTTTCTAAAGGTTTCAAGGGTCATCATATACCTTAGTTCGCGTAAGTCTTAATTTCTTTAAACCTTTCTTTTTCTCCTTGGCCCTCCAATTTTTATTTTTCCAGTTATCACTTTCGGGGGTTCCTCTTTAGTTTGCTAATATGGGTAGGTTTAAGCATCTAGTGGATAGCCTTGCCAAGATAGAGATCTTTAAGAAAGAATACCACATACCGCAGGAAGTCACCCTATGGTACTGTTCCCTAGAAGAAATAGTAACAATCTGAGAAGAGGGAGAAGTCATAATCCCTATAATAGCTTTCATAGAAGGGGGAATGACCCTCCCCATGGGTAGGATAACAAGGGACAATCTCCTCAACAATAGGATATGCCCTCACCAGTGCGCACCTAACCATTTTAGGGTCCTAGGGAGTATTGATGCTCTGAACGAGTATTTGGACTTGAATATTACCTGGCACGACATGGTCTACATGTACGAGTGTCACAAACAAAAAGGGGCAGGATTTTACCTCAAATCCTGATCTGATATTGTCAGGCTCATTTTATGTCTCCTCAGTTCTAACAAGGGGATGAAAGACGACTACCTGATTGCTTCAGGGGTGTGGCATGATGGTCTTTATTGCCCAGTCGAAGGGGCAGAGCCAGGTGGGACACCTTAGATTTAGGTCTCTTAACAATAGATTTAGACTTTTTAACCCCGACCTTCTTTCACTCCTTTTTGTCTTGTTCTTTCATAATAATTGATTTCAATCTTTTAACTGTGCTTTGTTCTTCTTTTGTGTTAACAGATAGAAGGCACGTAGCTCTTTGGATCAGCTTAACTAATGTCTCAGCCCTTAACTACTTGCTGAGATCCGAAATCTTCGTAAGTGAAGACAGGCAACTTCGGGTTGTCCATCTGATTTTAGACTTTCAACCCATTTCGGATGCATTCCAAGAGGTCAGCCACGCCATAAGAGTGGGTGACCAACAGATAGCTCGAATCGACGTGTCTCGACCCAATTTTTTAGCTCCGTACGATCTTCCACCAGTAGCACATCCATTCCCACAAGGCATTCCTCTGGTCGTCCAACCAATTCAGCAAGTTCCTCTTGAAGCAATAGTAGCCAAAGAAGGGGTTGCCTCTTCAAACTCCTCACTCGAAGAAGAGATTGATAAGTTTCATTTCCAAAAGAAGGAGCCTTAGAGGGTGCAAGTGATTTTTGACTCGGACGTTGAGGACAAACCTGATAGGCATTCAAGTGTGCACGCCCCAATTCTAGTGACTGCGCTTTTGGACGACACTTTAGAAGAAAAGGAAGATAGGATGGCCTTAAACAAGGGGAGCAAGAGTTTCAAGGAACTCATGGTTACTAGAAATCAAGTGTCAACGTAAAAAGGGACAAACAAGTCGAAAGTTCTGGCTAACCTTCCACCTCCTCCCCCTCTCCTAGTGGTTACGGTTAGGCAGCTTCTTGGCCTTAACTTGAAAAGAAAAGGAAAGTGCCGGAGGTGCTCAATGTGGAGGAGGGCGAGATGGTTCCTCCCAAGGGAGCAAAGCAGCCCAAGCGTCTGAGAAGATTTTGGGAGCTCTCAAGGAGGAGCAGGCAGCATTATCTGAGAAGCTGAAGGGGGTAGTCCAGGCCAAGGACAGTACCAAAGCAGGTTTAAAGACCACAAAAAGGCAGGTCGAGGACCAATGCCAGAAGCTTCATCTGACTGAGATAGACTTAGCCACGGAGAAGCAGATGATCAAAGATCTTAGGGCAAAGTTGCAAAGGATTAGGGAGGCAATTCAACTGTCTAAAGAGGCAATTGAATCTGAAAAGCAAGCATCTTACTAACTCGACGTTGAAGAAACGCAGGTGAGACTTGCTAAAGAGCCATCTGCAGTCTGTAGGGATTACTATGACGTATCATGGGGTAAGGCCCTTGACGTTGCAGGAGTTCCTGTAGACTCTGCTCTAAGGAAACTTGGGAGTATCCATTACCATCCTGAGATTTGCGAACTCCTAGGTTCTGACTCCTCTTCCCCTCGGCATGCCCTAGAGGTATCTGAAAAGCCCCTTACCAACCAAACTACTCTCACTCTTCCTAAGGCTTCAAAGGGACCAAGCCAAACAGATGATCAAGGCAGGGGAGCTGAGGGAGTTCAAAACAAGGACCAGATTCAGGAGAAGAGGAAAGTTCTTTCTGAAGCCAAGGACAAAGAGGTTGCATCCAAGGCAAAAGCAACAAAGGTTAAGGGTAACAAAGCTAATCCTAAAGCCAAGGATGTTGCTATCTCCCAGTTGAGTAAAGCTGTCTACCCTCCAGCCCCCAAGAACAAGATCTAGTTATTAGGACCTTTTGTAGTAGTTTAGTGCTTGCTCACTCCCAAGTGCAAGAGATTGTAGCAATATAATTCTCGAAGTACCGAGGTCAAACCACAAGGAGCAGGATAGATTCAAAGAAAACATAATTAAATAGTAATTTTGGTGAAGAAGAAAAATACTTTTGCTTAGTGATTGTTAACAAGAATAATAATAAAAACTGATTTAAATCAATAATGTAAATATTAGGGCATCGGGGTGTTTCCTTATATGAATATGAAATTCTTTGTGATCTAAGAAATTATATATTTCATAATTGATTGTTCTTATACAATTAAAAACTTATGATTCGGTTGAACTGAGACAATTCAAGAACGCATAATAACCTCGATTAATAATGCGGTTAAAAAGTTTTTAGAAAAACTTATTCACTTTAAAACCTAATTTCTATTTGAAACTATTAGAAATTCATCTAAACAATAAGAAAAACATGATTGAACTTATTGAAAGTATGGAAGAACTAATACATCAAAATAAATCTAATTGAACAATCAAATATGTCGAAGATAAAATCCTAGAAATAATCACATTGAATATTCATACCGTATAGAAGAAACATAACCCCTAGCCCTAGCAAAGAGTTTAGGCTGCCATTAGAGAAAGGAAAATACAAGTGTTTCTCTACCCAAAATTCATTCTCCCAGCCTCCCCTCAAAACCCTAAAGTCTAAGTGTCAAAAGAAAATAAAAATTTTCACTATTTTAATTTCCGTCCAGGTTTATAGCAGTAACTTGTGAGTTAATTTTGGCCTTCAAAAATTGATAATTTCATAAAACTCAAAACTGAAAAGTTATAGATATTTAAGTCACAGTTCCAACTCATCTTCCCTTGCATCAATTGGATTTTTGAGGAGAAAGATACGCCCAAAATACTGATCAGTGCTCAAATCAGATTTTTCCTTTTCAGATTCTACCTCTTTGATTTCTTTCCTTATTTGAAACTTCCAATCATGGTAGACAATCCAAGCACTCCAGCTGCACCTCCTTAGACGTTTAAGCATGGTTCTTTAGCTCCACTTTAATTTTAGTTTGGCTTCATTCTCTCACAAATTCCTATAAACTCATCTTTCTCACATAATTTCTTGAAAGTAGAAAATTACACACAATGAATGGCATCCTATTCAAGAAATTATGTAAAGATAAATAATAGGGACTAATGCAAATCATGGCTTGATTATACAAATTAAGCATAGTAATAAGGAGTTAACGCCCACATAAATATATAACAAGTACACATTTAAGGCTTTATTACACCCCCCCCCCCCCCCCAACTTAAATCTTGCTACTCTCTAGCAATCCACAAAGCACCCGTGTCTAGTAAAGTGAAAAATTAAAACTAAAATACAAGCCACTTTCGTAGGCTACACGACTGCACTTCCCATGTGCAGCAAGTCTTTGAACCCATAGGTCACCCTAGTAGACGAGTTTACTCTTGTGAGAGTTTGCAGTGACTCTACCCACAAAAGTCAAAAGTTTCCTGAAAATTCTTACAGCAAATGTTAATCTGCTTTATTATTATATCATACTAATGTACTTTCAATTTTTGAGTTGGGATACTATTCATCATATTAAAGAGCTTTCACTAGCTTCACTTTTGTAGTGTGTGTGTGCATAGACCATCCAATCAAACCGGCTTTTCCAAACATGCATAGACCAAGAATAATCTAGATTAGAGCCTCTACTCCAAAACCTCTCTTAAGTCATCAACACTCTGGAAAAACACACATAGAAGTAATGGTTTCTCCCTTCAAATCACATGTGAACAAAAAGGAAAGAAGAAGTTTTAAGAATATCACATATTTATACAAAAATAGCCGCTAAAACAATGGGAAAGGATCTCTTGAAAACGATGTTGAATTCCTGGAAACATGAGGTTAATACCATTCTCGTCCCTAGTTTTTATCCCAAACACATACCAACTATTCACCTTTAAGATCAAGTAGGACTTTAAGCTCAGTGGTAGTATAATCTTATGGCTAGGTAAAGGCAAACTACTCTCTTTGAAATATGAGGTATATGAATCAAATGCAAAAAATTTAAGCCAAACCCAACTCATAGTAGTAACAACCAACTTGAATCAAAACAACCTTTATATGTATGTCTTCTCTTTCTTTTCTCTCTCTCTTTTTTTTTTTTTTTTTACCTTTTTCTTTTGGATTTTTTTTTTTTGGAAAGAAAAGAGAGACAATGGTGGTATCTAAACACGTCAATTGCTCAAAACTTGAACTCTCAAGAGAATACCCATAAACAAAAATGTTTTGTGGTATTGTGAAAATATATCTCATGGCTCAAATGATGCTGACAATGGTTAATGTAAAGGTAGGCTAAATATTTGTTTAGCTGGTGACAAAAGATTGATGGCCTTAAGCTCTCATCTCCTAAAATTCCACATAAACTAGCATGCCTAAGGACAAAAATAATTAAGATCATGGTATATCTCCCTATAATGTTTCTAGTAGTCAACCAAAAAAAATATAGAGATCTTTTACAAAAACTAAAGCATATAAGAGAAATTTAAGAGTTCAAACAAAGATATACTCTCACAAAGAAAAGTAAGGCTCAAGAACTCTCCTATGGGTTGAGTTTCAGCTTATATCTAACTTGTTCATGATCCATGCATATCCAACATCCAACCATCCGCTAACCTGGCCATTGTGCTCAAAAGTTTTCAATTGTGCTCTTCATGAAAGAGTCTTAATATAACAAATAGTATAACCAACTCAACATTATTCATTCCATCACATGATATAAAAATAAAACTTATAACTCTTCTTCCTTCAAATTCAAGGTTTTTATTTTTATTTATTTATTTATTTTTTTTTTAATAATTGAAAAGTTGCAACCAATATATTGCATTGTCCTCCCCCCCACACTAAAATATTGCATTGTCCTCAATATATCAAAGCCAAAATAAATTCAAGTATAAAAGGGAGGAGTTACCTTAAGCATTTAGTTTTTTTTTTTTTTTTTTAATTTCTTTCACACCTGCAAATGTTAGCTCACAAAAGAAAAATAATAACAAAAAAAAAAAAAAAAAAACAAAAAACATAAACAAAAATAAAAACAAAAGGCAAAAAAAAAAAAAAAAAAAAAACCAAAAAGAAAAGAAAATTAAAACAAATATGTTACAATTTCATAAGGCTCTTTCAGAGTTCACATAGCATCCCAATAGGCAGGGATCTCCAGTGACATAGTCTCCTCCTTAGGTATAACTCCCCCTAAGAATGGTTTTAACCTTTGTTCATTTATTTTCAAAATCCTACAATCTCTAGGGTCCTCAACTACTATAACCTCATAGTTAAACACTTCCTTACAATAAAAGGGTCATCCCACTTAGGTTTTAACTTACCTGGGCCTAAATATGCATATTTAAGACCGCCGGGTAGTCGCTTAAACTCTAGCTATGGCGCCTCTTCACTTGAATGCATAAACTTTTTTTCATTCTCTAATAGCTCCTAAAAGCAAGGTTTCCGTCTTATATTAATTGCCACCACCTGTTGTTCTTCCAAAACCTGTGAGGAATCCAACAAAGAAAATTTTTTTAGATACATGAATATCATATTCTAAATCATAAGAACCAACAGAATTATTAAGAAGAGATTTTCAAAAGGATCAGAAAAACAATTCTTATTAAACTTTTCTTGAACCACTGGCCCAATGAGGTTCACATAAGCGCTGTCATCATCCTCATGTGGTTGTCTAGCCACATGAAATATGTTTAGCTCCAAAGTCATGGAACCAAAAGTGAGTTGCATCCTTCCATTCCTGCAATTAATTAAAGCATTAGCTGTGGCAAGAAAAGGTTTACCCAAAATAATAGGGGTATGAACACTAGGATGTAAAACAAGTTGGTAATCTAGAACAATAAAATCAACAGGATAATAAAATTGTTCAATTTTCACCAACACATCCTCAACAATCCCTCTTGGTTCTCTTACAAAGTGATCAGCCAACTGTAAAGTTATTGAAGTAGGTTTCAACTCACCAGATTCTACCTCTTTGATTTCTTTCCTTATTTGAAACTTCCAATCATGGTAGACGATCCAAGCACTCCAGCTACTCCTCCTTAGATGTTTAAGCATGGTTCTTTAGCTCCACTTTAATTTTAGTTTGGCCTCTATTCTCTTACAAATTCCTGTAAACTCATCTTTCTCACATGATTTCCTGAAAGTAGAAAATTACACACAATGAATGGCATCCTATTCAAGAAATTATGTAAAGATAAATAATAGAGAAATACAAATCATGGCTTGATTATACAAATTAAGCATAGTAATAAGAAGATAACACCCACATAAATATATAACAAATACACATTTTAAGGCGTTATCATTTAGGTTTTTTTTTTTTTTTTTTTTTTAAATGTATTGCACTTTCTTTTTAATTAATGAATGTATTTTTCCTTCTATCGTTCGTGTTTTTTCTTTATACACCTTTAGACTTACTGTTATTACAAATGATCCTAAACTATTGCTATTTTAGTTTCAATAAGAACCAACAACAATTCCTTGCTATTAGTGCCAATGATTTTAACTAAGTAGCAATGAAGGTTGAATCTAGTAAAGATAACTATTGAAATTTGTAAAAGAAATAAAGAGAAAAAAGGGGAAGATATTTGTTAGGGGACTCACCTTACTCAGAGTTATTAATTTAAGGATTTAGTCATATCCTTAAAACTGTTTGGCACTTTCCCTCTAGCATCTAGTCCAGGGATAGTAGGCATGGTTAAGGCTTGGTCTAAACACTTGAAAAAATTTTAAAAATTGGCACTTCAGGCATAATTGAGGTTTAGTTTAAACACATACATAAGTTGTCATTGAGTGTTAACTTCCCTATATCATTTGGTTCGAGTACTTCAGGCATGACTAAGGTTTAGTTTAAACACTTATATAAGTTGTCATTGAGTGTTAACTTTCCTATATCATCTGGTCCGAGGACTTTGGGCATGATTGAGGTTTAGTTTAAACACTTATATAAGTTGCCATTGAGTGTTAACTTCCCTATATCATTTGGTTCGAGTACTTCAGGCATGACTGAGGTTTAGTTTAAACACTTATATACGTTGTCATTGACTATTAACTTTCCTATATCATCTGGTCCGAGGACTTCAGGCATGATTGAGGTTTAGTTTAAACACTTATATAAGTTGTCATTGAGTGTTAACTTCCCTATATCATCTGGTCCGAGGATTTCAAGCATTATTGAGGCTTAGTTTAAACACTTATATATAAAAATATAAAATTAAAAAAAGAAAGTACCAAGCCTTTATATAACAAATGAACATATTGATCCAAAAAACATTTACTAATAATAATACATTTTTAGGTTGTTTACATTCCAATGGCGTGATATTACATGCTCATCCAAATTTTCTAGAAAGTATGCCCCTACGCCAGCCCTTGAGGTAATACAGTATGGTCCTTCCCAGTTAGGTCCTATCTTTCCCCACGCTAGGTTCTTTGCAGTGCCCAAATCCTTTCTCAACACTAAATCACCAGGTGCTAATTGTCTCAGCTTCACGTTGGCATTGTAACCTTGCTTGAGCTTTTGTTGGTAATATGCCAATTGGACCATTGCATTCTCCCTTCTCTCTTCAATCAAGTCTAAGCTCTTTTCTAGTGACCTAGTGTTATTGCTCAGACTGAATGAACTGGTCCTTATTGTTGGGAAGTCGATTTCCAAAGGAATAACAGCTTCAGCGCCATAAGTCATTGAAAAGAGTGTTTCCCCAGTGGATCTACGAGGCATGGTCCGATATGTCCAAAGGACATGTGACAGTTCTTCCACCCATTTTTCTTTCGCATCATCTAGTCTCTTCTTGAGTCTATTTACTATAACCTTGTTAACAGCCTCTGCTTGTCCTTTACCTTGGGGATAAGCGAGTGTAGAATATCTATTCGTAATTCTTAATTCACAGCAATATCTCCTGAAGGATTTACTATCAATCTGAAGGCCATTTTCTGAGATGAGGGTATGAGGAACCCCAAACTGGGTGACAATGTTTTTCCAGATAAATTTCTTGGCATCCACATCTCTGATGTTTGCCAAGGGTTCAGCTTCAACCCACTTAGTAAAGTAGTCTGTGCCAACCAGTAGGTATCTCTTGTTTCCTGCTGCTTTGGGAAAAGGGCCCACAATGTCTAAGCCCCATTGAGCAAATGGCCAAGGGTTGGACAGAGGATTAAGGACTCCCCCAGATTGGTGTATGTTTGGTGCGAACCGTTGACACTAGTCACATTTTTTTCACATATTCTTGTGCTTCCCTTTGCATATTTGGCCACCAATAACCTTGAGTGATGGCTCTATGTGCTAGGGATCTACCTTTAGTGTGGCTTCCACAAATTCTCTCATGTAACTCCTCAAGGAGTAATTCAGTTGCTTTGAGATGCATGCATAACAAGTATGGCTTTGAGAATGAGCGTTTATATAACTTCTGGTCCTTGGACAACTAGAACCAATGAGCCTTTCTCCGTACTTTATCAGCTTCTAATTTTTCTTCAGGCAGGGTATCTTCCTTCAAGAATAGTACCACAAGGTCCATCCAACTAGGCCCTGCTCTGATTTGATGAACTTTAATCGTCTCTCTCTTCACCTTCGCGGGTTTGTGCAAATCCTCTACGAGGATAACTCGAGGCAGGTTCTACACTGAAGAGGTCGCAAGTGTGGCTAAAGAGTCAGCATATGTGTTTCCGCTTCTAGGGATGTGCAACAAGTTGAAAGATTTGAACCCTGATTGCAAGTGTCTAACCTGACTCAAATACTTTTGCATTCTTTCATCCTTCACTTCGAATTCTCCTTTTACTTGGCCGACGATTAACCTTGAGTTCAAGAACATCTCTACCACCTTTCCGCCCGTTTTTTGAAACATGGTCATTCCCATTAGCAGAGCTTCATATTCGGCCTCATTATTTGTAGCTGAGAAGTCCAGCCTTAATGATTTCTCAATAGTGATTTTTTCAGGGGATACCAGCACTAGCCCCACTCCGGAACCCTTCTGATTTGCTGCACCATCAACGTACACTTCCTAGGATGAGGGACCTTGTTGGGAGATCACGCCAACCGATTTTCCATCCATGTTTTGTGTTGACGCCACTTTTTCTAATGGGGGTTTAGCAAACTCGGCCACCAGATCCACGAGGACTTGGCCCTTGATAGAGGTATAAGGTATGTATTTGATGTCAAAAGCCCCTAGTATCATGCCCCATTTAGTGATCCTTCCCGTATAATCAACACTTCATAGTATGGCTTTAAGTGGAAGCTGGGTGAGGATGACAACTATATGTGCTTGGAAATCATGGGGCAACTTTTGTGTACCACACACTACTGCCAAGATGGCTTTCTCCAGTGGTAGATAACGAACCTCGGCCTCATGTAGTGACTTGCTCACATAATAAACTGGTCATTGTACGTCGTGATCAACTCGTATCAACACCAAACTACAGCATAAGCGGCCACAGTGATATAAGCAAACAAGACCTCATCCATTTCAGGACTGGACATGATAGGTGGCCGAGTTAGATATTCTTTAAGCTACTGGAAAGCTAGGGCTCATTCCTCAGTCCACTCAAACCCCTTCCACTTGTTAATTAGTAGGAAGAAAGGCCTGCACCTATCTACTGACCGAGAGATGAACCGGTTCAAGGCAACGGCCATTCCAATCAATTTTTGGACCTCTTTGGGATTCTGAGGTGGCTACAAGTTCGTAATAGCCTTGATTTGATTAGGATTGACCTTAATCCCCCTGTGGGTTACCATATAGCCCAAGAATTTGCCTAATCCTACACCGAATGAGCACTTGGAAGCATTTAAGCATAACTTGTATTTTCTAAAAACTTCAAAAATGTTTTCGAGATTTCCCACATGCTCAGATACCACATTGCTTTTCACTACCATTTCGTCTATGTAAACTTCAATATTCTTACCCAACTGTGGCTCAAACATCCTCATCATCATCCTTTGGTAGGTAGATCCTGCATTTTTCAAACCAAATGGGATCACCTTGTAGTGGTAGTTCCCAACGGGGGTGACGAAAGCGGTCTTCTCCTGATCATCCAAGGCTAACGATATTTGGTGGTATCCTTGAAAGGCATCCAGGAAGCTCATCTGAGGATGGCCTACAGTTGCATCCACCAGTTGATCTATTTTAGGCATAGGGAATGGATCTTTCGAGCAAACTTTATTCAGATCTGTGAAGTCTACTCACACTCGCCACTTCCCACTCTTTTTCTTTACCACCACAGTGTTAGCCAACAATTCAAGGTAGAAAACTTCCTTGATTGCTCCTACCCGTTTGAGCTTTATCACCTCGTCTGTGACAGCATCTGCATGCTTTTTAGATGGGCGGCACGGCAGTTGCTTTTTGGGAATGATGGCTAGGTTAACATTTAAATAATGGCAAATGAACTCGGGATCTACCCCGGGGCTTCAATAGCATTCCATGCAAACACATCAATGTTTCTTCTGAGGAATTCTACCAACTTTTTCTTCTCTTGAGGATGTAGATGAGACCCGACCTGAAAAAACTTTTCCGGATCGTTACCAATAACAACCTTAATCAAGTCTTCACATTTCGCCTCATCGGCCGAATCATCAATAGGCAATGCCAAAGATTTTAACTGCTATAAATCTTTTTCAACATGAGTCGAGGACTCAGTCTCAGGTTTATGTCGAATGATGACCACCAAACATTGTCTAGCTACAAACTGATCTCTTAGGATCTCCTTAACTTGGCCTTCGGATGGATATTTAACCTTCTGATATAGAGTAGAAGAAATGGCTCCTAGTGTATGAAATCAAGGTCTGGCCACAATTACTATGTAGGGTGAACAAGCATCCACGACGATGAAGTCCACCTTCACCACTTCTGAACTAGTCTATATAGGTAGCCTAATTTGGCCCTTTGGGGTGACAATCTTCCTATCAAAACTCACCAGGGGTGAACTGTAGGGCGTTAGGTCCTCGAGTTTCAAGTTCAGCCCCTTATATAAGTCGGGGTATATTATCTCAGCCTCACTACCTTGGTCCACCATCACCCTCTTCACATCATATCCCCCAATTCTGAGGATAACCACCGAAGTATCATCGTGAGGTTGGATGGTTTCGATTTTATTCTCATCTGAAAATCTCAGTACTGGTTGAATTTCCATTCTAGTCCTCTTCGGCTCTTGATTAGCATCCTCGACAGATAGCCGAGCCATGGACATTACTCTGGATGGATAGGACCCAATTCTTCCTAGTGTAGCGAAAATGACATTTATCATTCCCAAGGGGGGTCTGGAAGAATCATCTCTCTGAGACTCTGAGTTTGCTTGGCTCCCTTGACCACTGGATTGATGTAAGAGTTGTTTTAACTTACCTTTATGGACAAGCTGATCCAGGAGGTCCCACAGGCTCCTACAATCTTTGTGGTGTGTCCATAATCTTAATGGTATTGGCAATAGAGGTTGTGGTTGTGCCTTAAGGGGTTTCCCACCATTTTACTTGGCCGTTTAAAGAATGGCTCATTCTTAATCTTCTCCAAAACTTGATGCACCGGCTCTCGGAATACGATGTTGACTGCATGTAGATTCATCGATCCTAATTATCCAACAAAATCTCTCCGTGGTCTGTTGTTACTGTACTGATCCAACCTGAAATTCCTCTTCTCCTAAGGGATAACCTTATCCTTTCCTTTCCCTTACTGCTAATCTTCCTTAACTCTTTTATATTTATCAATCCTGTCCATCAGTTGGTGCACACTAGTGACAGGTTTGCCAGTCAAAGATTTCCTCAAACTGTGCTCAGCTGAGAAGCCGAGCTTAAAGGTACTGATGGCCACCTCGTCAAAGTCACCCTCCATCTCCTTGAACATATCCCAATATCTATCCAAATACATTTTTAGGGTCTCACCTTCTCAATTTTTTAAGGATAGTAGGGAAGCTAAAGGCCGAGTAACCCTGCAACAGGTGACAAAACGAGAACCAAACGCGTAGGTGAGCTTTTTGAAGAAGCTTATACAATCTTCTCTCAGGTTGTCGAACCATCTCATTGCGGCTGGTCCTAGATTGGATGGAAAAACCTTGCACATCAAGGCTTCGTCCTTAGAATGGACAGCCATTCTCTAGTTGAAATGGCTCACGTGCTCCACAGGATCTGTTCGACCATTGTAGATGGTGAACGTTGGCTGATGAAAACGCCGAGGAAGTTTGGCCCCTTCAATCTTACGCATAAAAGGTGACTTGGACATTTGGTTTAGGGCCTTACTCATAGCGTCATTTCCCACATCTCTTTGTGATGGGCTTCAAAACCGCCGCTCACAATGATGCTCCTCTTCATAAGAGAAGGACTCGTTGGGCGAGGTTCGAGACCTTCGCCTATAATTAACGTCTCTTTCGTCATCAGAGGAAACATCAGAGTTTGAAGAAGATTGCTTCCTTTTTGCATGGCATAACTTTTTCTTTAACTAGTTGATCTCCAGTTGCATGTTCTTGATGTTCTTTGCATGGGAGATATGGCTCCCCCCTCGAGGTTGATTCCTGTCAATGTGTGTGGTGTGGACACTTCCCTTATAATCACCTCTCTGCTCAAGGTTGAGAAAAGGGTCGCCATGTTGGGATCCTCTCAACTCTGCTTGTTGTGGACCCAGTTCTGCCATAGTTAACTGTTGCCTTCACTATCACACAAACCATTCCCACAGACGGCACCAATTGTAGGGACACAATTTGCGGCCCAAACCCAAAGATGAATGGGGCGATAGCCCAGTGAGCCCAATACAATAAATTTATAGAGAGTGAGTTAAAGAGTTAGGCCCTAATAAAGTTAATAATGGCTAGTATGGATCTAGAAGATGATCAAGCAAGAACAGGGCACATTGAAATGGATAAATTGACTATCCAAGGAAATAATTCAGAGTATAAATCAATAACTGTTTACAAGTACAACTTTGATTGCTACAATATTTCTTTCTCCTTTCTTCCGATCTCCATCTCGTGGAAGGTCCTTCACATTATATAGTTCCTCTCAAGCCATTCTAATCCTACACTTGTTAATCATCTAAACTTTCACTTGAGTGCATATCCCATCAAACGCCCTCTTTTTCTTTCTGCGAATCGTAGTAACTGAGATTGCACTTTTCAAGGATCTTCTCCACATAAATGCGGCCAGAAAAGTAGCTGCAATGCATTTAATGTGGTGGTAGCAGCTTTTCCTTTAGATATTTTTGAGTTCTTATCACTCCTATATATGCATGAAGCTCATCCTTATCATGGAAACCTCTTAGTAGGTCACCTAGGTTGCTGGAATACAGATTCGAACTATATTTATCGCGTCCGAGGAGGAGTTACTCCTCGGACCGTTCTCCATCCGTTTCTTCTTCATGAAACTTTAAACTTAGGGTCTCTCTCAATCACTTGCCCCTCCTCGGACACGCCCACATCCCAAGATAAGACCTAAGGCTCAAGATACAAATTTGGGCCTTTATCCCTACATTATGCATATATGTGCATAATTAGATAAAAAAAAATATATTTTTTTCCTAAATAGTAAAATTTCAAGGACAAAATTTAGTTACAAAGTTTCTTTGTCATATATGTGCATATAGTTTAACTATAACATTATCTTCAAAACTTTTTTCGTTTTACATAAAAATAAATATTAGAATTCAATTAAAAAAAGTTTCAAAACATTAAAAGAAAGTTTCATTATTTATTATAAATTATTTATACTATATTATAATATTTTGTTTTTAGGAACAACTTGGACTTGCAAAATATGAATTTATCATATAACTAAAATTGAAGAAGAAAATTGAAGAACTCAGCGTAAAAACCTCACCGTCTCCAGAAAAGAAAGCGATTGGAATTGAAATACTCTGTTTCTTCTTTTGTGGGCCTTGCTTAGAGTTTTGTTGAGTAGTAGTCATGAGTTTGGAAGAGAATAAGTTGACAGAGAAGAAGCTTTAGGCAAAAGAAGTGTAGAGAACAAAGAGACAAAAGTGTAGAGAGAAAGAGAGTCAGAGACTAATTCGTAGGGATTTTTTTCTTTGTTTATAGTAACAAGAATTCCCGCAAATTAAAATAATGGTCAATATCAAAATAATACTAATTTAATAGTCTAGATTTAGGTGAGTACCATACCCAAAAAAAAAAAAAAAAAAATGGGAGTACGATAGAATGACCATATTACGTAATTATTTAATTTGACTTTATGAAACTTTTGTCATAATTATTTAATTTAACTTTATGAAACTAATATCGTGCTTTGTTTTTTTTGCTAGCGACTGCCTTTAACCTAACCTGTTTTAAGCTAATCTTAAATTGTAACAATCCATGAATAAAGAAACATTCCATAAGTTTAGAGATCATTGTTTCTTTGGTCATGGATTTTTACAATTTAAGATTTCAGGAACAAAGTGCCATATTACAAACCATAACAATAACATTAAAATGGCGATAAATTTGGTCCAAATTAGCTAAACTTATGGCAAAATCTTTTATTGCTCCACTCTAGCCCTATTGCACCAAATCGTAACAGTCACAATAATTACAAATACATGCCACCATAACAATGCAATTCTCATCTCCTTGTTTTCTTGTAGTCGACATATTACTTTGTTCAGACCAACAAAGAATGCCCTATTCAGACCTCCCAGCCTTTTTCCTAGTGAAGTTCGGAACTTTCTTTCCCTACAACCAACAAACCATCAGGTAACACATTATAACCAATCGAACTCAAATAATTGAACTCAAACAACTATTTAACAATGGGGTATAGTAGATAACTGAACATCTCACATAACAAACCATAACAATAACATCAAAATGGCGATAAATTTGGTCCAAATTAGCTAAACTTATGGCAAAATCTTTTATTGCTCCACTCTAGCCCTATTGCACCAAATCATAACAGACACAATAATTACAAATGCATTCCACCATAACAATGCAATCCTCATCTGCTTGTTTTCTTGTAGTCGACATATTACTTTGTTCAGACCAACAAAGAATGCCCTATTCAGACCTCCCAGCCTTTTTCCTAGTGAAGCTTGGAACTTTCTTTCCCTACAACCAACAAACCAGCAGGTAACACATTATAACCAATGGAACTCAAATAATTGAAAGCAAACAATTATTTAACTATGGGGTATAGTATGTAACTGAAATCACACTCATTTCTCTAGTTTAAAAAAGATAAACAGATATTTTTATAGTATAAAAAACTTAGCAGAACTCAAAACCCAAGTACTGACTAAGCAATAATAATTCTCATTCCTGTAGCACATATCCTTTCTCTTATGGAACTCAAATAATAAGAAAGACTGCATCACAGTAGTTCTCTAACTATCCAATGTGGTAGAATGGATACCACGAACGGGGAGGGAGAAAATAATTAAAACCATCCAAAGAAACATAATAGTAGTTCTCTAAAATGGTTCGAAGAAACATAAAAATATAACCTGTAAGACATATACTAATCATACATCTCCATCATATCAATAGAATTATAATGTATACTTGTGTTTGAAAATTTTGTGTGTCATCTGTCCCGGCCCAACATAGTCAAACATAGAATCAACATATGTCCCTAGCCAGCAATTTAAAATGCACAACAGTAAGTCCCTTACTCAACACAATTATTGGGGTAATTTATCAAGCATATTATATGCATGATTTAACAAGAGCCTGAACAAAGAATGCCGAAGAAGATTGGGATGAGTTGAACCCAAAAAAAAAAAAAAAAAAAGGGAGAGCTAGGATGGCAAAGCAATCAAATTTGGCTAGTGACCCTATCAGAAAATATAAATAAAATATGATCGGTGACTAAGCGTCCGTTGGTGCCATATAGGAGAAAATTCCAAATCAACTTTTAAAACAAGGTTGTTATCCCAAAAAAAAAAAAAAAAAATTCAAAACAAGGTTACAAACAATACCCAAATCTCATATAAAAAAAAAACCCAAATCAATTTAGTCGGAGAAAGACGGACCTTCTAGACAAACTCAACCCTCTAGGCTAATATTGTCACCAGGCAGATATATACTTTGTTAGGTGGCTGGACTTAAAGTACTATGTTACTTCAGTTAGGCGACTAGAATGGAGAAATACCCTAAAGCAATTCTGTTTCTTCTTTTTTGGGTTTCGCTTAGGGTTTTGTTTAATAGTCATGGCTCTAGGTTCTTGTGGTTGGTTTGGAAGAGAAAAAGTTGGGAGAGAAGAAACTGAGAGAGAAGAAGAAACCAAAGAAAAGAAACTGAACGAGAGAGAAGAAATTACACTCCTTGAGTTTTGAGATAATTAAATTTTACACTCGAAAGTTTTAAAATTTATATTTTATCTCCTAAAGTTTGAATTGTTTAGATTTTACACGTTTCAGAACTTAGATATTTTAGGGTTGTTAAATTCTAAAATTTTAGAATGTAAGATCCAAACCACTTAAAACTTTAGGAAGTAAAATCTAAAACACTTCTAAAATATAGGGGATAAAATCTAAATTTTGAAATATCAAGATGTAAAATTCAAACTTCACCAAACATCAGGTGGTAAAATCGAAATTCTAGAACTTCAAAGTGTAAAATCTAATTACTCCCAAACTTTAGGGGTGTAATTTACAATTTATCTTTTTCTTTTTTTAGTTTTTACTTTATATACATGACTCACTTTACTTGTAACAAGTATCCTCTTAAATGAAATGAAAGGTTAAGATCAAAATAATATTAATTTGATAGTTTAGATTTAGGTGGGTACTGTACCCTCCAAAAAAAGAGGAGGATACGGTAGAATGGACATTTTGGGTACAGTCAAATCTTTATTGCAGAAGAAGACGTACAAGCTAGGGCCAGAGTATAAGCAAAAAATATATATACATACATACATATATATATATATGTGTGTGTGTGTGTGTGTGTGTATAAATCGTGAAATTTCAAATAAGCATCCATTAATATTAACAAACTATCAAAAAAAAAAAAAAAAAAAAAAAACAAAGACACTAAATCATTGTTTCTTGATACATTATAATGCATTTATCTACCAACATAATTTTACTTCACTAATATCTCATTCTCATCTCATAACCCTCAACTCGCATCTAGCAAAAATGCCAAAAGCAACAGTCTCTAAAACAAAGACTCACAAATCACAATCACAAAACTAAAATCATAAACCCACAAAAAACACAATCACAACCTTTAGGTTTTGAAGAGAGAAAGAGAGAAACAAATAAAAAATTGAAATAAATATTTATTTATTGGTTAAATTCTATCATTTGTTAACTGTCACAATATAATATATAAATCTTTAACTCAATACATTAACCTAATAATAATAATAATAATAATACTCCAATTAGTTTTAAGAAAAGGGAAAAAATAAATCAACAAATGCTTTTAAAAAATTTTGAGACATGAGATAAAATAAAAGTAGCAACGCGGCCTGGTAGGTGGAAAATTGAAAAATTAAATAGTAAATAGTGGGCGGGATTTGATTAAACTTCAGTCATTTAAAGAGTTATGATTAAAATAAAACTTCAGTCATTTTGTGCCACAACTTGTCCATGTGGTGAGTTGTGAATAGTAGAGGGGTGTCATTGCATAAACCCACCATCACCCGTCTCCCATTCACAACTCATCACGTGGGCGAGTTGTGGCACAAGTTGCGCCACGTTATGGGGCACTAGCATAACTCTTATGTAAAATAAGAACTTCGAAAATTGAGAGAGAGAGAGAGAGAGAGAGAGAGAGAGAGAGAGAGAGAGAGAGAGAGAGAGAGAGAGGTGAAAAATTTTAAAAAACACAATCACAAATAGCAAGAAACAAAGAAACATGATGACGCAGATGAAAACTAAAGCAAATGAAGAAAAGGAAACACGAAGAAGAAGATTGAGGGAGAGGTGAAAAATTTTAAAAAACACAATCACAAATAGCAAGAAACAAAGAAACATGATGACGCATATGAAAACTAAAGCAAATGAAGAAAAGGAAACACGAAGAAGAAGATTGAGGAAAATACAAAGATGAAAATCAAAATAAGCGAAGAAGACAAAGACCGAAGAAAATACAAAGAAGACATGATTGTTGTTGTTTGGGTTAGCCGTTTAGTATTTAGATAGTAATGTTATTGTTTGGGTTAGGTTTTAATTTAATTTTAATTTTTTATAAAAATAAGAAATTAAAAAAAAATTAAAAAAAACTCTTATTTTTCTTTGGTCCAAACTAAATATAGGTGTGTGTGTGTGTATGTATGTATACAAAATTTGGCTACAAACTTAGTTGTAGCCATTTGCTACAACATTACTCAATATTCTTTTATTGGATGTGAATTTGGATAAATTCATAATTAAATTACATTTCTTTTTCTTATATTGTTAATGCTTGCAAAATTTCTAGAAAATCAAAAATTAGTCATCAATCAAATTTTTATATTTCAATTTTTCGTCATCTAAAATTATGTATAAAAAATCAGTTTACGGATCAAATAGTAAATGACATCTGATCAACATGATATTTGACATACATATTATAAATATAAAGAACATACAATCCAACGGTTAATTTTTCAAATTATTTAGTTATGTTAATTTTTTTCTAATGGGAATTGTAGTCATTGGCTACATCAGCCATGACCTTAATCTTTCATGATATGAATATCATTGGCAAATTCATGGAAGTTCACATCGATGGTGTCAAGGTGAAATCCCAAGACTTCGATGATCATTAAAAAGACCTAAGAAAAACCTTTTTAAGGAGAAAACATCAAATCAAATGAATTCTTTGAGATGTACCTTTGGAAATAAAGATGGAAACTTTGTAGGTTTTGTAGTCCCTAATCCCTTCTCTTCAATGGGCTTTACAATGGCACTCTTGTCTCTGAATTCTATTACGGTGGGATAGCTCGTGATATCAACAAGCACTATAGAGTATAGATCTCTATGGCCCAAATGGAAAGCAACCTTGAAGCGCGATTTTTTTCAATATAATATGGGCAATGGTCTATCCCTTCAATCATAGCTTCAATTCCCGTACTCATTTTCATCTTTACAGACTCTATTTACCATTCTCTCTCATTAAACTAGCCTTTGTGCAAGTAAAGATTTTAATAACTACTTCTCCTGGTGGTGCTAATGATG
Organism: Quercus variabilis; assembly: GCA_030445155.1. Classification (NCBI taxonomy): domain Eukaryota; kingdom Viridiplantae; phylum Streptophyta; class Magnoliopsida; order Fagales; family Fagaceae; genus Quercus; species Quercus variabilis. The sequence goes on along the minus strand of CP129447.1, from coordinate 53,994,679 downwards.
CTCTAGCTGTAAACAATATATCCATAAGTGCATTTCATAAGTGTATTACTTACACTTTAAAGAGGATCATATAGATATTGACAATCATCCTAATTTGGTCATTGTTACTCTAACTAGTAGACCCTCCAACCAAATAGAATGACATAATCGCTACCAGATGAAAGAAAACAAATTTATAATCCACATAGGAGAGTGACAATGGGCATTTTAATTCCAGAACAAACATTAGAATTTGATAAAAGGTGATTTTAAATCCATGAAGAAATGATCATCAATTTACTACACCAAATAAAACTACTATTCATTTATTACTTTTTTGGGGGAGGGCGGTGTAATTTGTTTATAACATGTTACAACAAAGTACACTTAAAGATTTCAAAGATGACTATACTCCTTTGCAGCTATCCCTTCATCTTTTCTTGTGCCTGCCAATACCCCCAAGGAACTCATGAGACAACAATACTATTTCAATATCTGTACTCATAATATCTAAATTAGAAACATACCTATAAAGTAGAAATTATTAGGTCCACCAAGAAGACCAGTGACGTGGTCCTCCTTGGCCCTTCCGAGCAAAAAAACACTGTCACCTATGCATATGTGACATTTCTTGGTAGTTTTTTGTTTTTTGTTTTTTGTTTTTCCCCTTGTGCTGATTAGAAAGCTAACTCACACACTTGCATAGATGGTAGTGTTTCATTGGTTGGGAGAAACACTTCAGCAATCCTCTCAGTGGACCTAATACTTTCTCCCCATAAAAGGTCTACACACACATATACATGAACCAACCGAGTGAGGTGGAACAGAGATGGATGATACTAAGAAAATTGATGAACAATAAAAACAGTATTTCATGTGAGCACTTAGCAAGGCAACATTAGCGGTGACCTCAAAACTAGCAATTAATGAGTATCATGTAAGCATTTCTGATGCATGCAGTTATCTGTAAAACACTAAAACATATCTCACAAGGAAGCAAGAGATCCTACAACTTCGATTCTGCACTACTAATTGCATTCCTTAATGCGTCATAATGTCCATAACCGTGATAAAGCACCCGTATGGGGTTCTCCTTACCATACTCTTGACCATATTCAGCTATAATTTTGAGGCTTCCAGAACTCTTATCCCACATGGAAACCGTGATTGGCGCCCTGGAAATAGAAAATTGTATCATGATAAATGTAATGCCAAAACCCATATATACAGGGCAATCTGTTTCATATCATCTTTTATGTGCCTCTAAGAGAACTCCTAGCCACATTATAGTCATGAGAATTCTAGCAAGTAAGAAACTAAACCTAATCAAACTACTGTGAGGATGGTTTTCAGAGGGTTAAATCTTGTTAGACACTCACTATTGCTAAAATTGTGAAATTGTGTTTTTAGTGTAAGGAGTATTTCAATTAAAATTGTGAAATTGTGTTTTTAATGTAGGAAATGTGTGCAACAGTGAGTGTGCGATAATCATTACTCTTTTTAGAAGAAAAAGGACTTACTGTAGGACATGGGAGGCCATTAGCAACTCAGGCTCTCCTCCCCACATGTGGGGCTGTCGCATCTGTATAACATACGTGTCAAAATCACCTTCAAGAAACCTGCCAGTGAATAAAGACTTGAAATCTTGCTGCATTTCAATTGCAACTCCAAGTGAACTCATCAGGTTTGGCTAATTCTATAACGTACAAGTCTTCAACAAAAATTTATAGTATTTTATTAACATGGCAGTCCTCTTCAACCTCAAATAATCAAAACTCCCCCAATGGATTTTAAAGCAATTCAAAACGAAGCAACATTGTAATCCACACCAGAGTATTCTCAAGACAACTTACCATTCAGTGTCTGCTCGCCTCCTAATGAATTCATCTGCCACCTGCCAACCATTTAGTAGGAAAGATGTACCAGAATGAACACCAATAATTGGCCAGAACAAAGTCATAAGCCACACAAAAAAATTGAATTCAGGTGTTTGAGCACCGAAAGAAAGTGATTAGGCAGGCAAGACAAGCAAGTGACACAAACTGACAAACAGTGTATTAAAAACAGGGGAAAAAAAATTTAATGAAAAAAAAAATTCTCTTTTCAAATTTAAGCAAGATGGTCTGCAACCAGTTTCAGAAAATTATGCTCAGCAATTAATTTTAAGTCAAACTAGTTACCAATATGTGTTATGTGAACATTATAGTTCCCTAAACACCAATCCATATTAAACAGCTCAACAACAAATGAAAAGGAATTAAAAGTTCTGAAGTTGAAACATGCCAACAAAGCGTAAGTCTCTTATTGAAATCAATGAAGTTTATTGTGTACTTTAGCTCTGAGCTCATCTGCAAGTTCTTTCTGACGGCTCTCACTCGGAGATGGCTTCCCTTCTCTCAAGCAAGCACCATGAACAACGGACCGGAACAAACATCTTCCATCTCCAGGTATGCCTAAACCAACCAAACATATAGCATCTCAATGTATTTATCACTACAACATACACATATGCTGCTTATACAAAATTACAGAAAAGTTGGTGATTCATTGTTTTCAGCACAAAAAGACTGATTTCATGCCACCCTTATTGAGAATTGATATGCCACTTCCCAAAGATGGCTATGCATGTATTGTTCATCTCATATTAAACAAGAAATTTAATGATACAGAACAACAATATTTATTCAGATTTATATGAGCCATATCCAACAGCAAATAGTACACCCTCTTTTTCATGATTTGCAGTTTGCACCTCATGAAAAAGAGGTTAAGAATTCGTTAGTTATCTCTTCGATCAAGAACATAAATTTAAATCTAACAAACTTGATTCACTTCAAATTTCTATTCTTTCATGCTACATCTGTCTCCATGAAAAATGAAATAAACTTTAAGGGAATTAAGAAAATCTAATGGATAAGCCAGCTCATCAAAAATAGATATAATTACTAAGCTATAAGCTTTGATATCCAACTTATCACCTATATAATATGCATAGACAAAAGTACGTAATAAGGAAATAAAAAAAAATTACCTATCTTTGGAACTAAAATGACAATCACATTTGCAATGATTCTCGAAATTAAGGAAGAAAAAAAGAAAAGAAATTGAAAACAGAAGAGAGAGAAAGGAACAAACCAAGGCCATAATCCATACTAAGTAATCACCAAATTAAACTTCTCAGATGGCAAAAATGACAAAAGAAAAATCACTTTCAATAACCATAAAGCAAGATCATAACCAAGTAAAGAAAGCATAAGCTGCAAGAAAAGTACCAAAACAAAGCCACACGTAAGAAGAAAAGCATATAAATTACTTGTCCACTTAGTTGTTTAAGCCTTTTGTTTTTTCTTCTCATTACTTCAATGGGGGGTTTAACATATATGAGTAGAGAAGGAAACATGAACATGAAACCTTATCAGACAACACATACAAATTATTCGAAACTGAGGCCGGTCTTTACCAAGCGAAATTTCCCGTTTCCGCATTATTCGAGCATATATATGATAAGGAGAAAACCCATGTCAGAAGATTACACACGGGTTCTTGTATATAAAACGATGTGTAAAAGCACAAAAATTACGTCTGAAATGCTTCTTACATTGATTGATAGAGTACCACACTACCACTGGTCCAAACCTTTTGAGTTGTGGTGTAAAAGCCACCATCATAGAATTGATTCCCAGTCTTTTTATAGAGAGGCTTGGATTGCTGCGGAGGGAATAATCCACTTTCAAGTCGAATAATATTTAAATTATAATTTATAAGATAAAAAAATTAATCATAATAATAATAATAATAGCAAAAACGCTGGGTTTTGAGTATACGTTTAACCCCTAGTAGTATTATTTTATGTGAAAATGTAATTTAAATATGAACATGTACCATTACATTCGAAACTTGTTTTATTTTATTTTAATGAATATTTAATGGTTTATACATAAAAAAATATCATAAAAGGTTTGAGTGTTATATTCAAAATTTCAAAGAATCTGTATTTTACGAATAAAATACATGATTTGAGTGTATTTTTTCAATTTAACTATTTAGTTTATGTATAAGCTCAAGATAATTCACAAATTATTTGTTAAGTCATTCTCTCCCTATGTAAAATTTATATCATGGTTTATGATTTGAATTTTAATTACACCCAATAATAAATTTAAATTTACTATTAACTAGTTATAGGCCCATACATTGCACGGTTTTATAAAAAAACTCAAAAAATAAATGTGTAAATAATTATATATTTTAACAGATTCAATAAAGATAGAAGAAAAAAATTGTCAAGTGTAAATAATTATCTCACTAAAATAAGGGATAAGATTTCTTCCTAAAACTAAATTAAATTGATAATTTCAAATTGAATTTTAAATTGATAATTGTGGGGCCACGAAGAGTTGGCAACCCCGGCCCACTTTGAATCAGGCCCAAAGGCCCATGCCGAGGATCACCTGGGATCCGAGGACGTGCCTAAGGTCCAAGGACAAGGCGCGAAGGTCTTGTAGTCCAAGAAGGCACGCCGAGGATGGACACATCCTCGGAAACCCGAAGTGAAGAAGTACGCAAGTTGCAGCCCCTCAAGGAGAATCCCCCAGGGAATCCAAGGGGCGTATGGCAGGTGCTGAGCACCGGACATGGAAGCATGGTGGAGGAGCAAGCCCCAGAAGAACTGTCACCTCCACATTAAATGCCCTCAACTAACGTCCTAACCGCATTAATGAGGATGGGACCTCTGGACAGCGCCATCTTGGACGCCACAACCCGCAGAGAGATGGGAATGCGGCTGATAGGACAGGCACTCAAGTGGAGACCGGATTGATCGACAAATGTAGGGCTAAGATCAGCTAAGTGAGGGATATATAATGTAAAAAGTCCCCCTTGAGAGGGGGACAGGAGGGGAGAACCAGGGAGAGATATATATATTGTAACAGTGCATTTCCATTGGGGGACTGCAAAACTTATTCGAATGAGATAAGAACAACTGCTACCTCCATAATACATCCGAGAAGCCCTGTTGTGTCCCCTCAGCCCGTATTAGGATTATCATAACCCACGAATACCCATGCATGGTCGTTGCATCCTTCACTAGGGCCTAGCTCTTGAGCCCACTCTCTACAAATTCATTGTCGGGGGCCCACCTCCGAAAAGGAGCCCCTACAATTGGCGCCGTCTGCAGGAAGAACTTGTGCGCTAGCAGGAACGATAGTCAAGCATGGTAGGATCAGGCCCTCACCAAAGTACTCCCAATCGACCCGAACCGGCGAAGTCGCGGCATCAAGGCAACTATAGCGACCCGGGGGCTGGTCAGAACGACAACGGGCGATTTCGGGAAGGAAGCGTGCATACTTCAACGGCGGACGGAAGTCAAACCCGCCGGGAGGGGCACGTTCCCCAGAAGCGCAACGATGGCCAAGCCGCGCGATCACAAGAGGCCCACAGCCACACTCCCTAGAGAAGGGATGACAAGGTGGCCATGCAGCGTGAGATAGATGATCTAAAGAGGAAGCTGCGCCGTGTGCAGCGAAGACGGTCCGAGCCCAGCCCTGATCCATTCTCTGAAGATGCAAGCGACAATGAATACAGGCAAAGGTCAAGGACGCCCCCCAGCGAGACTTTCTCCCACGAGGAGGAGCGCTACCAGAGGCGTGGGCATACCAACCCAACCCCCAGGGGCTTAGGAGGCGACGCCATGAGCAGGGCGCTGGACCAGCTCTCCAAGTCGCCCTTCACGCATCGCATAGAGGAGGCGGAACTTCCTCGGCGGTTCCAGCAGCTAACCTTCATCGCCTATAACGGCAAGACAGACCCTGTGGAGCACGTGAGCCAATTCAACCAAAGAATGGCTGTCCACTCTAAAAATGAAGCGCTGATGTGCAAGGTCTTCCCATCCAGCCTGGGACCTGTGGCAATGAGGTGGTTCAACGGTCTAAGGTCGGGCTCCATAGACTCGTATAGGCAACTGACCCAGGCTTTCGGTTCCCGCTTTGTCACAAATAGTAGGCCTCCTCGGCCCATGAGCGCGTTGCTATCCCTGTCCATGCGCGAAGGGGAGACCCTCAAAGCATACTCGGACAAGTACTGGGAGATTTACAATGACCTGGACGGCAAATACGATGCTGTCGCAATCAATACATTCCAGAACGGACTACCGATGGGGCACAGCCTAAGGAAGTCCTTAACTGGTAAGCCCGCCACTAGCGTGTGGCAACTGATGGATCGGATCGACAAGTACAAGCGGGTGGAAGAGGACCTACTACAGAGCAAGGGGAAGGAGAAGGTTATCCCTCAGGAGAAGAGGGATTTCAGGTCGAACCGTTACGATAACGCCCTTCCGAGGAGGGATTTCGGCGGGCAATCTGGAACAACTAATACTCAAACGGTCGGCGCTGTATTTCGAGAACCCGTACACAGGGTGCTGGAGCAGATAAAGAACGAACCGTACTTCAGGTGGCCGGCCAAGATGGCTGGGGAGCCTGACAAGCGCAATCAGAACCGCTACTGCCAGTACCACCAGGACCACAGGCATAATACGGAGGACTGCAGGAACCTCTGGAACCACCTGGACCAGTTAGTCCGGGAGGGAAGGTTGAAGCACCTCCTTCACCATTCCAGCGGCCAGCAAAACCAGAACTTCCAGGAACCCTAGAGGGACCTCGTCATGGGGCGGCCCACAGGGACGATCAACGTCATCCTGGCGGCACCAGGAAGAACAGGCACGCAACCCACGAGGGTGCTGTCTATAGTCCGACAGCCCACCGAGGATTCCTGGACAGAGCCGAAGAGGGCCAGGAGGAATTGCCCACCAGTCTTGAGTTTCTCGGAGGAAGACAAGACGGGGACCGTCCAGCCCCACGATGACGCTCTAATTGTTACCCTCAGAATTGGGGGCTACGACGTGAGAAGAGTGATGGTGGATGGGGGCAGTGCGGCCGAGGTCATGTACCCAGACCTCTACAAGGGGCTGGGGCTAAAACCAGAGGATCTAACGCCCTATAGCTCCCCCCTAATGACTTGCGACGGAAAGCTCGTCACCCTAAAGGGCATGATCAGGCTACCCATACAGACGGGCCCAGAAGTGGTGGAGGCGAACTTTGTGGTGGTGGACACATACTCCCCCTACACAGCCATCGTGGGGAGGCCCTAGCTCCACACTCTAGGGGGAGTTGCCTCCACCTTGCATCAAAAGGTGAAATTCCCATCCGGGGATCAGGTCCTGGAGATCCGAGGTTGCCAGCCCACAGCTAGGCAGTGCACGGTCGCCGCCATATCCTACTGGCTTGATGCACAGCCCTCGGCTCATGCCGAGGGAGGTTTATAGCAGTCAAAGACCCCGACGACGCCTCCTAACGCACCTATCGAGGGTGCTAGGTGTGAGAACCTGAAGAAGGTGTTGATCGGCGATAGCCCGGAAAAGTTCTTCTGGGTCGGAGCCCAACTGCCTCCACAAGAAAAGGAGGAATTGCTTGAGTTCCTCAAGAGGAACCTTGATGTGTTCACATGGGACCCCTGCGATGCCCCTGGGATTGATCCCTCTTTCATCTGCCATCACCTCAATGTCAACCCATCTGCGACCCCGAGGCAGCAGCCCCCTCGGCGCCCGTCGAAAGAACACGCTGATGCGATCAAGGAAGAGGTCAATAAGCTTAAGTGTGCGGGAGCCATCAAAGAAGTCTTCTACCCCAAATGGCTGGCCAACACTGTGGTGGTCAAGAAGAAGACCGAAAAGTGGAGAGTTTGTGTGGACTTCGCAGACCTGAACAAAGCATGTCCGAAGGACCCCTTCCCAATGCCACGAATAGACCAGCTAGTAGACGCCACGGCAGGCCATCCTCGGATGAGCTTCCTTGATGCCTTTCAGGGCTACCATCAAATCCCACTAGCCTTGGAAGACCAGGAGAAGACAGCCTTTGTCACGCCCATCGGGAACTACCACTACAAGGTCATGCCGTTTGGCTTGAAAAACGCAGGATCCACCTACCAAAGGATGATGACAAGAATGTTCGAGCCGATGTTGGGCAAGAGCATCGAGGTCTACGTCGACGATATGGTGGTAAAGAGCAAGCAGGTGTCCAAGCACTTAGAGGACCTCGGCTTCACGTTTGACGTCCTGAGGGAACGCAAGCTGCGCCTTAATGCCTTAAAATGCTCTTTTGGCATCAGCTCTGGCAAATTCTTGGGGTACATGATCACCCACCGTGGGATTGAAGTTGACCCCGACCAGATCAAGGCCATCCACAACTTGAAGCCTCCCCGGAATCCCAAAGAGATCCAAAAGCTTGCCGGGATGATCGCAGCGCTGAACCGGTTCATTTCCAGGTCAGCTGACAGGTGCAGGCCCTTCTACCACCTGATCAACAAATGGAAAGGATTTGAATGGTCCGAGGAATGTGCCAAGGCTTTCTAGCAACTCAAGGAGTATCTATCTCGGCCGCCTATCATGTCCCATCTAGAGGCCGATGAGGTCCTATACGTATACCTTGCTGTGGCACCCCATGCGGTAAGTCTAGTATTGATACGAGAAGACGGCGGCGTTCAAAAGCCAGTTTACTACGTCAGTAAGTCGCTGCACGAAGCGGAGGTGAGATACCTACCCCTGGAGAAGGCTATCCTGGCTGTGGTCCACGCCACGAGGAAGCTCCCCCATTATTTCCAAGCTCACACCGTGGTCGTCCTAACCCAATTGCCTTTGAAATCTGTGCTCCGGACTGCCGACTACACGGGAAGAATCGCGAAGTGGAATACGATTCTAGGGGCTTTCGACATCGGGTACATGCCTCGGACCTCCATAAAAGGCCAGGTTCTGGCAGATTTGACAGCCGAGTTCGCCGAACCAGCTATGGAGGTTGTAGCCGAGGAGGGGAATCATGGTGAGAAGCTAGTTGGGGCAATCTCCACCCCTGAGGCACCATGCTGGAAGGTATATGTCGATGGCGTGGCTAACCAGCGAGGTTCAGGAGTGGGACTAGTCCTAGTGTCCCCTGAAGGTCACGTCATGGAGAAGTCCCTAAGACTCGGATTCGCGGCCATAAACAACGAGGCCGAATACGAGGCATTAATACAAGGGATGACCATGGTGCAAAAGATGGAAGGAAAGTCAATAGAGATGTTCTCGGATTCAGGGTTAGTGGTAGGACAGGTGAATGGGGAGATGGAGGCCAGGGACCCACGAATGCAAGAGTACCTGAGCCAAGTTAAGCGCTTGCAGGTGGGGTTTGGCCCTTACAGCTTGTCTTACATCCCCAGAAGCGGGAACAGCCACGCCAACTCATTGGCCACGCTCGCAACCTCCTCGGCAGGGTCTCTGCCTCGGACAATACTTGTGGAGCACTTGGGAAGGGCAAGTGAAGCGCCAAGGGGAGGGATCCCCGTCCATCAGATCGAGGTGGGTTCCAGCTGGATGGACCCCATAGTGAGATTCCTTAAGGATGACATCCTGCCTGAGGACAAGTCAGAAGCTGAAAAAGTTAGGAGGAAAGCTACTCGGTTCTGGTTGTCCGAGGACCACAAGCTGTATAAACACTCCTACTCTGGGCCATACCTGCTGTGCGTCCACCCCGAAGTGGCGGAATCGCTACTCGAAGAGCTGCACGAGGGAATATGTGGAACTCACACAGGGGGGAGGTCCTTGTCCCATCGAGCCATCACACAAGGCTACTGGTGGTCAGGGATGCAGCAGGAAGCCCAGGAATATGTCAAGTGTGACCAGTGCCAGAGATTCGCCCCAAGCATTCATCAGCCAGGTGGGGTCCTGAATCCCTTGTCCAGCCCATGGCCGTTCGCCCAATGGGGCTTGGACATTGTGGGGCCTTTCCCCAAGGCACCGGGGAATAAGAAGTATCTGTTGGTAGCCATGGACTACTTCACCAAATGGGTCGAGGCCGAGCCGTTGGCCAATATCAGGGACGTAGATGCAAAAAAGTTCCTTTGGAGAAACATCGTTACGCGATTCGGGGCTCCTCACACCCTCATCTCGGACAATGGGCTCCAATTCGACAGCAAGGCCTTCAGGGAGTACTGTAGCAAACTTGGGATCACAAACAGATACTCGACGCCGGCTTACCCCCAGGGGAACGGACAGGCCGAAGCCGTCAATAAGGTTATCGTGAATGGTCTTAAGAAAAGACTGGACGATGCCAAGGGGAGATGGGTAGAAGAACTACCCCATGTGCTATGGACGTACCGAACCACGCCTCGGCGATTAACGGGGGAAACGCCTTTCGCCATGACTTATGGCGCCGAAGCAGTGATCCCCCTAGAAACAAATCTCCCGACACTAAGGACGAGCTCCTTCACTCTAGCCAACAATGATGGACTGCTGGAGTGGAGCCTGGACCTGGTGGACGAGCGAAGGGAGCGAGCAATGATACAATTAGCCCACTACCAACAGAAGCTCAAATAAGGATACGACGCTAACGTGAAACTCAGACCGCTAGCACCGGGGGACCTGGTGCTGAGGAAAGTTGTTGGGGCTGCCAAGAACCCTTCTTGGGGAAAGCTGGGACCCAACTGGGAAGGGCCCTACCGGATTACCTCAATAGCAGAGATAGGAGCATACTACTTGGAGGATCTAGATGACAAGCCTGTACCTCGTCCATGGAATGTAAATAACCTGAAAAGGTACTACTATTAATAAAGGAACTATTTCGATTCATGTTGATGGCTTCTTTTGCTTACGTTCTTCACCTCCCAACCATTTTAAAAAAAAAAAACTAAGTGTTAGACAGAACCAAGGAACTACATGGTCCTCGGACTCAGTCCTATGGGGAAACTAACCAGTTTAAAAAAAAAAAAAAAACTAAGTGTTAGACAGAACCAAGGAACTGCATGGTCCTCGGACTCAGTTCTATGGGGAAACTAACCAGTTTAAAAAGAAAACTAAGTGTTAGACAGAACCAAGGAACTGCATGGTCCTCGGACTCAGTCCTATGGGGAAACTAACCAGTTTAAAAAGAAAACTAAGTGTTAGGCGGAACCAAGGAACTACATGGTCCTCGGACTCAGTCTTATGGGGAAACTAGCTACTTAAGAACGCTAAGCGCTAGACAGAACCAAGGAACTGCATGGTCCACGGACTCAGTCCTGTAGGGAAACTAGTTGCTTCAGAAAGTGTTAGACAGAATCAAAGAACTGTGCGGTCCTCGGACTCAGTCCTGTGGGGAAGCTTTCTACTTCAAAAGAACCTTAGTGTCTACTTCGAAAATTCTACCTGTTCCTTAGGACGTGCTATAGCAACTGATACAACCCATGATTGGCAGGGATATAATTTAAGTTATCAACCATTTCATTAATAAAACTTTTCTCGGTCTAAAATTTTAAGTTACAAACCACGATTGGCAAACAAAAATGAATAATATGCAAGCAAGGAAACAGCCACGACGCAGAAAAAGAAACAAAGCTTTCATTTCATTAAGTCTAAAAGATTACACAAAAGGAGTTCCATAATGAAAGGAAAAAAGGAAGGGGTGCCTCAGTCTAGTCGCCCGCTTCGCTGGGAGGCACGGCAGGAACGGCTACCCCCTTAACAGATGGGGCCTGGGTGTCAGGGGCGGACTCCACGACCTGCTGGGGATTGTCCTCATCGGAGTCGCTGCCCAATTCGATTACCGGGGAGGGATCACTCCCTTGAACTGGCTCGCCAGTGGCCCCAGCATCCAAGGCCCCCTTCCGTGGAGTTGCAGGAGTTTCCACAGTGGCCTCCTCGACCTCTGAGCCTCCTGCGGCAGCCTCGCGGATGACGGGGGGGTAGTACACACTCTCCTCCTTCCACAGGGCAGAAGAGGCCTCCACCCCAGCTTGTCTCAGGGCCTCGCGCCAAGTTTCAGAGCAGTAGCACCGACATAACCCGGGGACTTGGGATTTGTATTCAGCTGCTCTCTCAGTTGCCCCGGCCTCATAGGCAGCCTCTTCAGCACCCTCCTTGCTTGCTAAGGCCTGCTCCCTTCCCTTCTCCGCTTCAAGCCTGACCTCCTCGACAGCAGCCTTCTCCTTTTGGAGGTCATCTATCAGCTCTCGGGCGATCCTGAGTTGCTCGTCGGCCTCACCCAGGCGCCTCGTCTGCTCCACGACCTGCCTCTGGGCGCCCTCAAGGCCAGATATCACATTGTCCCGTTCTTTGGCCATCTCCTTCAGCTGCTCCCTGGCCTTGGCAAGGTCTTCCTCGGAGGTCTTGAGGACCCGGGAGGCCTGCAAGCGCCTTTCACGCTCGGCGTCCATGGCCTTCCCATGGCCGTTGGCCGCCTCCTCCAACCTGTAAGTTGCCTGGACAGCCTGCCAAACAAAACAGGTACAAAGAAAAGTTAGCTCATAGAGAAAGGAAGGCAAAGCTAAAAACAGATAAAGCACAAGTGTCCAAGATCTTACCATCCCCATGTATCGCTTGAGCCAGAGGAAGACCTCTCTGCTCCTCATGACTCCAAGCTGCGCCATGTCCGCAAGAAGCAGTAGGCACCTCTCCACCGCGTCGGCCACATACGCGCCCTCGCCCTCTTTGAAATCCCTGAGGGAGGCGTCATCCCTTAAAGGACTCCCACGAAGCATTGGGGCGGGGAGCCATGCCTGAGCCTCAGGCTGGTCCTCGACCTGCTTGTCCTGGACTTTGTGGCCGATCTTCAACTGCTTTGATGGCCGCCGAGTATCGTCGCCTTCCCGCGTGGGCCCAGACTTCTCCTCCATAACCCTCTTGCCCTTATCCTTTTTCTGCTTAGGATCGGGCGGTTCACGCCTTGACGGCGAGGTCGTCTGAGGCAGAGAAGGAGGTAGCCGAGACTGAGATGAGCTCGACCTGGTATGGGCAGTGCGGGTCTTGGGAGGAGGGGGAGGCAGCTTCGGCTTGGACTTCCCTGGCTGTCCCTCGAGCAACTCGGACAAACTAGGTTGGGGCTTCTTTTTGTAACCCATCTTGGACCGAGAAGATGTCCCTGATTCTTGTAGTTCTGCTTTGGACAGGCGAGGATCACCCAAGTCTCCGGAGGGGTCCTCGGACTGGTGGAGTTGCTCGAAAACACTGAAGTCCTCCTCGGCGAAACCAGGGTCGGCAGTTTCCCTCTCTCTCTCTAAATCCTCTCCCACTGCCCCTAGGAATGCGTGGGAAGGGGGAGGGATTGCTACTGTGACGCCTTCGGAAGTGAAGGGATCCTCGGGAAACTTAAATCCTTCCTCGGTCACTTCTATTTTTGACAACCGAGGATCGTTTGCTTTGATCACGTACTTGGGGGTCGCAAACGACTTTTGAAGCGGAGTGTACCCCAAGATCTTGTGAGCAGCCCTGACCTAGTGGTCTGCCTCGTTTTCAAACTCCGCAGACCTGAGCACCGTCTGCAGATCTTCCTTGTTGACTAGATTGAAGTTGGGCTCGAGGGTGTGCGGATCTGCGAAAGGAAAACACATCCACGTTAGTTACCAAGCAGAACGAAGAGGAATGATACGGTAAACAAGGTAGAACCTGTGAACCCCCTCATATTCCCACTGCCCCACCTGGTATCCCCTCTGTCGTCGGACAGTGAAGGCCATCGTGCCACTCTCCAGACACGATGAGAAAATCTTCGTTCATCCCCTTGTTGGACTCGGGGAGGCACTGGATGAGCCGGACCCTGTCGACCCTCGTCCTCATTTAGTAGGAGTTGCCCTTCAGATGTTGAAGATTGTAGCAATAATTCACATCATAATGGGTTAGCCTCAGACCCATCTTCTCGTTAAGGGCGCCACACTGCCCAGAATTCTGAACATGTTGGAGGCACATTGGGTGGGGGTTAACCGGAAGTATATAAGGTAATTCCTCATCACCGGCCCCATGGGAATCCTCATCCCCCCCTCAAGGAAGGTGATAATGGGTATCGCCACCTCGCCCGTCTGCCTCCGGAGCAACCACTCCCCATACTCACAATACCTCAAGCCCACGTTGGCCGGTATCTTGCATTTGGCGATGAATGCCTCCATCGCCTCCTCAGTAAAAACATACTTCTTAAGTCTACCCATCCCAAACAACGCCTTAAGGGACTAAAGGGGGAAAGCGAATCAAAGAGGGAAGAAAAGAAAGGAAAAAGCTCAGAGAGGGATAGAGCAACTTACAGGAATGAGGAAAAGCTCATCGGATTGACTTTTTATGCTGGAGGTATAGGTGGAGATTTGGCTGGACTCTGATAGAAGGCGCAAGAGCTCGTGATTGCGAATAAGAAGGGAAAAAGCGGTTCAAATGGGTATTTATACCCTAGGCGGGGGAGCCGCGCGAGTTTTCCCGCCCATAAATGCCAGGTCCATCCCCACTGTTTGATCACCATCAGCCCGTTGAACGTGGGGAGCATAAAGCCGCCCGAATTTAATGCAAGGCACGACACCCACGTCAAAGCGCCAGTAACACGCCTCGAGCAGGCGAAAAGTCCTCAACGCTGACAAAGAGCAGGACTCGATGGGACGTGGGACAGATCCAAGGATGTCAAAATCCTCCTCTCCGCCCGAGGATGCGGACAGCAAGATTTTGAGGGGCTATTGTGGGGCCACGAAGAGTTGGCAACCCCGGCCCACTTTGAATCAGGCCCAAAGGCCCATGCCGAGGATCACCTGGGATCCGAGGACAAGGCGCGAAGGTCTTGTAGTCCAAGAAGGCACGCCGAGGATGGACACATCCTCGGAAACCCGAAGTGAAGAAATACGCAAGTTGCAGCCCCTCAAGGAGAATCCCCCAGGGAATCCAAGGGGCTTATGGTAGGTGTCGAGCACCGGACATGGAAGCATGGTGGAGGAGCAAGCCCCAGACGAACTGTCACCTCCACATTAAATGCCCTCACCTAACGTCCTAGCCGCATTAATGAGGATGGGACCTCTGGACAGCGCCATCTTGGGCGCCGCAACTCGCAGAGAGATGGGAATGCGGCTAATAGGACAGGCACTCAAGTGGAGACCGGATTGATCGACAAATGTAGGGCTAAGATCAGCTGAGTGAGGGATATATAATGTAAGAAGTCCCCCTTGAGAGGGGGACGGGAGGGGAGAACCAGGGAGAGATATATATATTGTAACAGTGCATTTCCATTGGGGGACTGCAAAACTTATTCGAATGAGATAAGAACAACTGCTACCTCCATAATACATCCGAGAAGCCCTGTTGTGTCCCCTCAGCCCTATTAGGATTATCATAACCCACGAATAACCATGCATGGCCGTTGCATCCTTCACTAGGGCCTAGCTCTTAAGCCCACTCTCTACAAATTCATTGTCGGGGGCCCACCTCCGAAAAAGGAGCCCCTACAATAATTATTTAATAAAAATGTACTAAAAAATTGATAAATTTAAAATTAATATAATCTTGATAATATTATAAATTAAAATTAAAGTTGATAATTCAAGAATACACGTGTAGAACATCTTGATAATTTGATGTAACATAAAAATCAAATAAGAAAATTGTTAAAATTAATCTATTAATTCTAACCATATTTAATCATTAATTCTAAGACCCTAAGCATATAAATTAGATCAAAGCTAAGAAAATTAGTTTAATCAAAAGGCAACCAATACACAAAACCTAATCAATTTAATAAAAAAAAAAATACAAAAACAAAGAGTGAGCCTTTAGAAACTTGACAATGTTTTCGAATGTTTTGAATTCATTAATTAAAATCACATGAAGAAAAAAAAAACCAATAATAACACTAAAGAAAATAAACAAAATGAAAATAATAATAATAATAATAATAATAATAAAAGAAGAAAGAATGCATATCTGCATTGTCATGGGATTTAGGCATTCATATATTGAAATAAGCTTCACTCCAAAAAGGATATACAGGGTTATACATATTGGTAGAGTTCCATTTGAAATATAATTCATTTAAATCTTATTGAAATTAAAGATATCTAATCAATGTGTTTGTTTTTATCCTATAAAAATTGGAATTAAAAAAATGTCATATGAATAGAATGAAAAAATAAAATTGATTCAACATTACGTAACATATAAAAAAAAATTAAAAAAGAGAAAGAGAATGTGGTTGATAGCTAATGGGATAGCAAAAATTACCATCTATGGTTTGTCCAGAGGAGCCGTCCATGATCATCAGTTATCGTCCAGAGGAGTCGTCCATGATCATCAGTTAGCCAAATGGCTAGACCATCTCTGATTCATCCAGATGTGTCATCTTTGAGTATTGATCAATTGAACAAACCTCAGTAAATCAGGTTGGAAGAGTCGTCCATGTGCAAAGCTCATAGACGACCACACAACATCAATATGTACACAGAGTTGTCCATGGGCAAAGCCCATGGATGACCATGTGACATTCGGTAAAATTTTGGAAGTCTGGAGCGGTTAATCAACCCGTGTTCATCAATAGCAATTTCTCCTAAGTATGTAACTTCCACCAGCGGTTACTACTTCTATAGCTGTTGGGGAAGTTATTTCCGTAATTTCGGACTTCCATGAATCTTGGGGAAGTTACTAAATCAAATAACTGCCTCAAGGTTCCCTATATAAAGGCCAGTTTGAATCAGTTACAGGTATGAGACCATTCTAACATTACTACAATACAGTTAGAATTTCACTTGTGAGGAAGATACTAACTTAGCCATCGGAGGATCTTAGGCCAGTCCACCCTGGTCTCCTTAGACAGCGTATTCATTTTTCAGGCCTTCGCTACCGCTTTTAGCCTATCGAAGCCGAGTTGTTCAGCCTACTGATTCTGTTCAACATCAGTTGGTGTCGTCTATGGGGAGAAATTATCTGTGAAAACTTCAAGTTTGACAATTTATTCTTCTCCAACAAAAGGCTATATGGTTTGGACTAGATCAAAAGCCACTAGCCCAAGCCACCAAGAGAGTAGGGATGCTTCCAGCCATCCCAATCGAGATCACCAATCAGTGCCTATCACGCAACCTCCTTCCATCCAACACATACAGTCCATGGCAACCGCCATGGCAGAGTTAACTCGTCAGAATCAAAAGTTGACTAGGGAGATAGAGAGGCAGCGCCGTGAAGGACATGTAGAAGAACAAGCCCAAAGTCAAGAAGATAGAAGGGGAAATGCTGAGTCTGAGAACCAATCAAGGGGCATCATTTCGCGAAGGGTACCACATTTGGAGAAAGAGATGGATCAGATGAGGAAAGTTATGGATAAGATGAAGGAAAACATGAGAAGGACAAATCCCGTAGAGGATTTGGTTCACTGAACAGATTCCCCTTTCACGGCTTCCATCAATGGCCATCCCTTGCCTCCAAAGTTCAAAATGCCTTCCCTAGATTCATATGATGAAGCATGCGATCTTTTCGATCATATCACTACTTTCAACACTACAATGCATCTCTAAGGGGTTTCGAACAAGATTATGTGCAGAGCTTTCCCTACCACACTTAAGGGTCCAGCGCAAGTGTGGTTCAGCAAAATACCCCCAAATTCTGTAAGTTCTTTCGAGGAGTTAAGCAAATTATTTGTTAATAATTTCATTGGGGGACAGAGACACAAGCGTTCCTCATCTAGCTTGTTAACTATAGAGCAAGGGGAGAATGAAAGCCTACATTCCTTCATCACGCGCTTCAACAGGGAAGCCCTAACAGTAGACGAGGTGGACGACAAGCTACTATTGGCAGCCTTCCACAATGGGGTTAATTCGGACTTATTCATTCACAAGTTGTATAAAAAGGAGCCCCACTCCATGGTTGAACTCGTCTATTCAACCCAAAACTTTATGAACGCTGAAGACGCAATCATAGCTAAGAAGAGGAAGAGAGCTAAGAGAATGGAAGTCAACCCCGCTCGTCACTCTGATCAAGGGCCTCGTCCAAAGAAGGGACGAACGGAAGATAAAGAGGATTGAGATAGAGATAGCAAGAAGGCAGGCCCATTAGCAAGGAATCAAAATTACACACCCTTAAATGCCCCACTCGATCAGGTGCTCATGCAAATCAAGGATGATCCTTCCTTGAAGTGGCCAGAGAAGATGAAAGGAGATCCTAACAAGCGCAATAAGAATAAATATTGTCACTTCCATAAAGATCATGGGCATGATACGGACAAGTGTTATGACTTGAAGCAGCAGATTAAGAGTCTCATTAGACAAGGAAAGTTAAGGCATTTCATTGGAAAGGATCATAAAGATGAAAAATTGAAAGCGAAGATGGAAGAGTCATAACGACCCCCACTCGAAGAAATAAGGGTTATCATTGGTGGGACTTCGACAAGACAATCTTTTAAGGCAAAGAAGACATATCTCAAAGCGGTGCAAAACATCCAACTCTCTAGACGACCCCCAAGGACGAGAGAAACAGACGAGCCAACCATCTCTTTTACGGACGAAGAAGCTGAGAGGATTCATCATCCACATGATGATACGATTGTCATTACCATACTCATTGCAGGTTATACAACCAGAAGGGTGTTGGTGGACAATGGAAGTTCGGCAGATATATTATATTATCCCGCCTTCCAGCAGATAAGGCTTGGACGAGATTAACTTCGTCCAGCATGTTCACCACTGATAGGATTTGGAGGAATGAAAGTGTAACCTGTCGGTACCATTACATTGCCTGTAATGGTGGGGTCATACCCGCAACAGATAACTAAGGAAGTGAATTTCCTTGTGGTGGATTGTTCATCCTCATACAATGCCATCATTGGAAGACCAACTTTAAATAGTTTGAAGGCAGTAACATCTACTTACCATCTATCAGTCAAATTTTCTATGGAATGCGGGATTGGACAAGCACAAGGAGATTAGTTGGCAACCAGAGAGTGTTATCTAGCCATGTTGGCCGTGGACAAGCAGATGCAGACTATGAGTATAGAAGAAAGAAGAATTGTTACAAAACCAACTGAAGTATTGGAAGATGTTTTATTACAAGAAAATGATCCTGAGTAGTTCACTAGGATTGGAACAGGTATGAAAGAGAAAGTGAAAGAAGACCTTGTCCAGTTTCTGAGGAAGAATACCGATGTTTTTGCGTGGAGTCATGACGACATGCCTGGTATTGATCCAAGGGTAATTGCTCATTGATTGAATGTGTTCCCCTCTTCTAAGCCTGTTCGACAAAAGAAGAGAATCTTCGCTCCTAAAAGAGACAAGGCTATCAAGGAAGAGGTTCAGAAACTGACTACAGTACATTTCATCCGGGAAGTCTATTACCCGGATTGGTTAGCAAATGTAGTGATGGTAAAGAAGTCAAATGGTAAGTGAAGAATGTGTGTAGACTTCACTGACTTGAACAAGGCCTGCCTTAAGGATAGTTATCCTTTACCACGCATTGACCAATTGGTGGATTCCACAACTGGCCATCAGTTGTTGAGTTTCATGGACGCCTTCTCAGGATATAATCAGATAAAGATGGACGAGGCTGACCAAGAGAAGACCTCTTTTATTACTAGTCAAGATTTGTTTTGTTACAAGGTGATGCCCTTCAGTCTAAAGAACGCAAGGGCAACTTATCAAAGGTTGGTGAATCATATGTTTCATCCACAGATAGGACGAAATGTGGAGGTGTACGTGGATGACATGCTTGTGAAGAGCTTAAATGAGGGAAGCCACTTGGACGATCTTCAGGAAACTTTTGAAACACTTAGGTGATACAAGATGAAACTAAACCTAAGTAAATGTGCATTCAGAGTATCGTCAGGAAAGTTTTTAGGATTCATGGTTTCACAGAGAAGAATTAAGGCAAATCCAGACAAGATCCAAGCCATATTGAACATGGAACCACCGAAGAACATCAAGGAAGTCCAATCCCTTACTGGACGAGTTGCAGCACTTAACAGGTTTGTTTCAAAAGCCACAGACAAGTGTTTGCTCTTTTTCAAAATTCTCAAGAAGGCATTTGAGTGGACAGACAAGTGTGAGAAGGCCTTCTAAGACCTGAAGTACTATCTTACTACACCTCCATTGTTAAGTCCATCCATGCTAGGAGAGGAACTATATCTCTATTTAGCAATGTCCCCACACGCTGTGAGTTCAGTGTTGATCAGGGAGGAAGAAAATGTGCAAAAGCCTGTGTATTACATTAGCCAAGCATTGAGAGGAGCAGAAGGAAGGTACCCACTAGTAGAAAAGTTAGTGTTTGCACTGATAACAGCTTCTAGGAATTTAAGGCACTACTTCCAGGTCCATGTCATCAATGTCATGACTGACCATCCACTCAAGAAGGCAATGACCAAACTGGAAGCTGCAGGACGACTAATCCAATGGGTAGTTGAGCTCAGTGAGTTTGACATTCGGTACTAGCCGAGGAATGCAATCAAGGCTCAAGTCCTGGCAGATTTCATTGCAGAGTTCACTCCCAGTCATGAGGACTTAGAAGAGAAAGAAGGCAATAAAAAATGGGTCGTCCATGTAGATGGATCATCTACGCTGTATGCAGGAGGTATAGGAGTTGTTTTGCAGTCACCAAAAGGAGATAAACTGAAGTACAAGGTTCGCTTGCAGTACCAGACAACTAACAATGAAGTAGAGTATGAAGCCCTTCTTAAAGGGTTGGAATTGGCTAAATCTGTAGAAGCGGGCTCAGTACTTGTCCTGGGAGACTCACAGTTGGTCATAGGCCAAGTAAATGGGACATATGAAGCCAAGGAAGATAGAATGAAAAGATAATTGAAGAAAGTGGTACGCCTTGTGAAGAAATTCAAAGAAGCTAATTTTGTTCAAATCCCGAGGGAAGAGAACATAAAAGCAGATACCTTGGCGAAGGAAGCCTCCGCTAATGAACCGATGGACAAGTTTGATGAAATACAATACATGCCAAGCATAGGCCTCCCAGAAATACTGCAAATAGAGGGCAAGGAGAATTGGATGACCCCAATTGTATCATATTTAAAGGGCGGAAGGCTTCTAGAAGGGAAGGACGAAGCCAAGAAGCTCAGAGTTAAATCAGCTAGATACGTCCTTGTGGACGAAGTGCTGTACAAAAGAGGTTTTTCACAACCATACCTGAGGTGCTTAATCCCAGATGAGGCAAATTACATACTTAGAGAAGTTCATGAAAGAGCGTGTGGTAACCATTCAGGAGCCAGATCATTTGTCCACAAGGTCATCCATGCAGGGTACTATTGGCCAACCGTCCAAGCTGATGCTAAGGCATATGTTAAGGTATGTAGTCAATGTCAACGCTTCAATAATATTCCTAGACAACCGTCAGAATATCTTACCCCAATGATGGCCCCTTGGCCTTTTGCACAGTGGGGTTTGGATATTTTAGGCCACTTTCCAACTGGAACTAGACAGATGAAGTTTTTGGTGGTAGGGATAGATTATTTCACTAAATAGATGGAAGCTGAACCCTAAGTGAAAATCACACAGCAAAATGTCAAAAACTTTTTCTGGAAGAGTATTGTATGCAGATTCGGAGTACCTAAGGTATTAGTGTCTGACAATGGATGACAGTTCGACAACACACCCTTCAGGGAATTTTGTGGGCAACTGGGGATCAAGAATCACTACTCCTCATCCTCCCACCCACAGGCTAACGAACAAGCAGAAGTAGCAAACTGATCCTTGTTGAAAATCATCAAGACTCAGCTTGAGGGGGCAAAAGGAATATAGCCGGGTGAGTTACCATGTGTTTTGTGAGCTTACAGAACAACAGTGAGGACTCTCGCAAGAGAGACTCCTTTCAAACTGGCTTATGGGAGCGAAGCAGTTATACCTGCAGAAGTGCATATGGCCAGCCATAGGGTGATGAAGTATCAAGATAAGGAAAACAACGAACAACTTCGTCTTAACTTCGATCTCTTAGACGAGGTAAGAATGGACGCAGAGCAAAGAATAGCAAGGTACAAAAATTTCATGGCAAAGCAACATGATGCCATGGTGAAACCCAAGCACTTCATTATTGGGGATCTCGTCCTTAAAAGGGTTTCTTTGGCCATTAAAAACCCGGCCCATAGGAAGCTGGGACCAAACTGGGAAGGACTTTGCAGAGTTATCAACTCCAAGAGACAAGGATCCTACTATTTGGAAGCCTTGGATGGACGAAAGTTAGAGCACCCATAGAATGTTGAACACCTAAGGAGATACTATCAATGAAGGGTGATCATGGACGAGGTCCTTGGACGTTTGAAGTAATGTGTTTAATATTATTTTCCAGTATTTGCTTATTACTATTGTGTTTTAAGTGTATAAGTATTTTGTGCTGCTCATGGACGAAGTTATGTCTAAGTATTTTTAGTTTCCTAAAGGCACTAGCTCTTAAGCATGTGCCATGATTGTGAACGAATGATTACATAGTATGGATTTCCAAATATATATATATATGGTGTATTTCTAAGTATATATATGATTGAATGGGAATCCTCAATTTTCTATGATTCAAAATGATCTACGAAAGGCGAAAAGCCAAAGACGAATAAAACCCTTGGAAGAAGCTAAGGGGTATCATCTATTAGCTTTCCTTCAAGTAAGGATAAAGCAGGAAAAATAAAACCTATGGTATCTCCGACTAAAGCTCAAGACGAGATAAAACCTATGGTATCTCCGTCTAAAGCTCAAGACGAGATAAAACCTAAGGTATGTCCGTCTAAGCTCAAGAGGAGATAAAACCTAAAGTATCTCAGTCTAAAGCTCAAGGCGAGATAAAACCTGAGGTATATCCGTCCAAGCTCAAGACGAAATAAAACATGTGGTATAATCGTCTAAACCATGGACGAAGAATATGCTTGAAGGAACACCACAAGTTCCTGAACGAATCTAAGCAGCTAACCAGTCTAGCACATGGACAAGCATTTGTTGAAATTACTTTCATTAAGGACAAATAAATAATCGCAAGTTTAAACAAATCCTTAAGCTAGCCAAAAGACGATGTTCATGGACGAATTAAAGATGGCGTTTTAAGGGTTCATTTTTATTCCAGCTTTGCGATAAAAGAACTTCGTCCATAAGTTCAAGCTGAGATAAAATACTTTCCTAATGGTATGGACGATGCTAATAAAGTATGTCTATATATCCTTAAACATGTTCAAATATGATAGAAATAATGAAAATAAAAAGTGTTCATTCATTCATTCATAAACTCTAAGGGTAGACGACCACCGTCCAAAAACCCTTAAAAGAAGAGTAATAGTTCATAAAACTCGTTCATAAATTTGGACGAGGGAATTTTACTTGAATAAATTTCAAAAAAAAAAAAAAAAAGAGATAAAAGCCCAAAACACTAGGGCATTTCCAAATAAAAGTAAAAACATAAAAACTTTTTGAAACTGAAGTCACTTTGATGGATTGGTCTTCGGATCATCCTGGGTCACCTCATTGTCAGCGTCGTCCTCCACGTTGACGTCCTTCAAGCTCGTCACAAGCAAGGAACTCTCTGTAGCGAGGGGGATCTTAAATGTATAGAAGTTCAAGTCAGGGAATGTGTCCTTGGCATTAGTACGGGAGTCCTCATACCCAATAGCATAATGGCTATCTAGATGATTCTTGTATTCATCAGACTTCTTAAAGGCTGATATGGCTTCCTTACGTGCCTTCTCCAAGGACGAAGGAAACTCTGAGATTTGTCCCTCCAAATAAGCGATGCGAGTATATTTCTCAACAGCATCTGCTTTGAGTTCCTCAACCTCGTCCTTCAACTTCGTTTCTATTCCTCGCAGGTGATTGAGGTCCTTAGTCAACCTAATCACTTCCCCCTTCTTCAACAGAACTTCATTGTTCAGCTCTTTAGCCTTGTCATTCATCGTCTTTGCCTCCTCAGCAAGTTCCCTGGCTTGGCACATCGCTGTGTAGAACTTTGACATAGCCTATACATGGACGAAGGAAAGTTAAGAAATATCATCTCTGGAAAACTTATCTAAAACACACAAAGACAAGTGAAAATCATACCTTAAAGAGGTCATGGATACCAGAACGTTCAAATTTCTTCACTGACATCTTATAACATTCATTAATCTCATTGTCAGTGACGATTCCTTTGAACGTCCTCCATGCATAGCCCTCGTCTAGCACCAAGTTGGAAGGACGATCAGATGGCTCTGACGGATAAGGCTTGCAAGAAGTCTTGGCTAAAGGGGGAGTAGGATCAGTTGGAACAGGATGAATTACCTGGACGGGCTCCACGTTGGCAGAAGGGTCGTCCAAATTCACCGTTGGATGTGTAAATTTAGGGACCTTGGGAAGAGATGTAGTTTGGTTGGTTTTTTGTTTTTTGGAGCCTCAACAACTAGGAAGGTCGTCCAGGTCCACAGCACTAGAAATCTTCTTAGACTTTCTCTTTCCAGCCTGGACGGAAGCCTTTTGGACGACTGGAGGCACAGAAGCATTCTCGTCCCCACTAGTTACTGTTTTTTCCTTGTTTTCTCTCATTGTAATTATTCCTACAACAAAGGAAATCAGTTTAAAAATAAAAAATAAAAAAAAAAAAAGGGAAGGAAATGAAGTGAAGTAAAGATGGACGATACTTACTTCTACGTGTAGTTTCTTTGTGGCTTAGGTTCTTAGCAGTAGGTTCTAGACCAAGCTCCCACATAGCCAAACTACTAAAAGTTACTAAATCGTGAAAAGTCCTTCTAGGGAAGACGTGTACTAGGTCAATTCGCTCCAAATATGATTTGTCCAAATGTGGACGAACAACAGCTGCACCAATAAAAAGAAATGTGGTTAGACGATTGAGAGTTAGAAAAAGTGTAAGGAATGAAAGAAATAACATGGAAAGAAAACATACCCTCAGGACGAAGGCACCTATGGGGCTGGTAAAAGAGGGAAGGGGGCATTACTGACATCTATTGGGTCCCCAGCCTAATTTTCAGAAATAATAAAAAATTCTTTTTTTTAGAGCCTATCAGATGAGCTGCGGCCCCTTATTAAGCTATAGTGAGAGCCTCTAGACGAGAACTAGTAAAAACCAGCAGACTTCTTTATTTCTAAGGGTTTATAATAGTAGAGGAACTCGTCCACTGTTATAGGACATTCCCCTTCTAGTGCCTTATGCCATAGCACTTGCATGGCAACTATCATCCTCCAACCATTAGGGTTAAGCTGGTTAAGATCAATGCCTAACCTATGAAGAAGACCTCTACAAAACGAATTTAAGGGAAACCTAAGACCAACTAAGAGATAAGACGAGTATATTCCCAAACCAGAAGAAGGAGAACAACACCACTCTCCTTCCTTGGGTAGACGAGATTCGAACTCCCTGGGGATTTGATATCTATCTACTAAATTTTTTAACTTAGAAGCGTCTAGGGTGGACGCTACTTCAGGGGCACAACTATATATTACATTTTCCTCTTCCTTTTCCTCGTCCTGAAAAGGGCTAGATGGCGCTCTAGACGAGCTAGTCCCAGCTCCAGAGGCCGTCCTACGCTGCATTTCCTGAAACTCTTCTATGGAAATGCCAGGAAACCCAGACAAATAATGCTCGTCTGAGGAACTACTGCTGCTAAAACTTGTGCTACCCTCACCACTCTCATAACTCCCAGATGAGACATCCTGATATTCGTCTATTTCTCTCTCTAAACTACTAGATGAAGACATAGCTAAAATAAAAATCAAGATGAAAACCTAAAAAGGAAGAGGAAATACCTGACAGAACTAGGACGAAGGCTAGACGAGGATCTTGGACTAGACGGCAGAAGGGAGTTTATGAGACAGGTAAAGGGCAAGAAAGAGAATTTGTCTATTTATAGGGCCCAGGAGTAGGGTCAGCGAAGTGACACCATCCATTAAGAGGATGACACGTGGCAATCAATTGAGAAAATGTAATCGACGTAACTAATCAACGAATCAAATCATAACAAGTGGCTACATAAAGGGTATTAATCCCCACAATATCGTTGGACGACACCTTGGACAAGAGGGCAACTGATGGGATAGCAAAAATTACCATCTATGGTTCGTCCAAAGGAGTCATCCATGATCATCAGTTACCCAAATGGCCAAATCATCTCTGATTCGTCCAGATGTGTCATCCCTAAGTATTGATCAATTGAATAAACCTCAGTAAATCAGGTTGGAAGAGTTGTCCATGTGCAAAGCTCATGGATGACCACACAACATCAATATGTACACAGAGTCGTCCATGGGCAAAGCACATGGATGACCATGTGACACTCGATAAAATTTTGGAAGTCTGGAGTGGTTAATCAACCCGTGTTCATCACCAGCAATTTCTCCTAAATATGTAACTTCCACCAGCGGTTACTACTTTTATAGTCATTGAGGAAGTTATTTCCATAATTTCAGACTTCCACGAATCTTGGGGAAGTTACTAAACCAAATAATTGCCCCAAGGTTCCCTATATAATGGCCGCTCTGAATCAAGCACAGGTATGAGACCATTCTAACATTACTACAATATAGTTAGAATTCTACTTGTGAGGAAGATACTAACTTAGCCATCGGAGAGTCTTAGGCCGGTCCACCCCAGTCTCCTCTGACAGCATGTTCCTTTTTCAGGCCTTCGCTACCGCTTTCAGCCCATCGAAACCGAGTTATTCAGCCTACTGATTCTGTTCAGCATCAATAGCTATAAGGAATTTTGAAATACATATATTAAATGTCATCAACGTAGAAATTATCAAATTAATGGAGGTATATATTGTTTTTTGAGATAAATAGAGATTATCAAATTATTACAGGTATATATTGTTTCTTGAGATAGATTTATATTAATCATCTCTTTAAGAATTTGGATTGTGCTTATCCCTTAATAATCAAGTTTTGTAGCATGATATTTTGATAAAATAATATTAATTCAATAATATTAAAATTTTGAAAATTTAGATGATAAATATTATCTAAATTAAATTTTTGTATGTTAAATATTATCCCCTAATTTAAGAAATATATCCTAACAAATAAAAAAATAATGTTAATTAGATGATAAATATTATCTAAATTAAATTTTTGTATGTTAAATATTATCCCCTAATTTAAGAAATATATCCTAACAAATAAAAAATAATGTTTTATCTAATTTTATTTAATGATAAGAATAAATTAGAGTTCTAATAGTATACTATTCTTTTCTAGTTCTTTAAAAATCTAAAAATTTAATAAAATTTCTGCAATTTGGTGAAGCTATATGGCACTGTTTTAATATTAAGAACTTCCCACATTCTTGTGACTCTAACTCTAATATTCCAATCGTCTTTTTCAGTGTTGATTTCATCCAAGAGATTATATCTTTGATTTTGTCTATCCATTCTGTTAAAATAATATATAAAAAATAATAATTAGCCTTTACCAAAAAAACAAAAAAAAAAATGATAGAGAAAAATGAAAAGTAAAACTTTTGAAAAATTAAAAAATTTTACACCCTTCAACAATTGCAAACATAATAACATATTAATAAGATGCACAACAATTGCAAAGAGTATAATATATTTAAAAAATAATATAAAAAATTGAAAAAAAAAAAACATAGTTAACTATTAAAATTTTTTTTAAAAGAATAAATATCTGATTCTCAATTTTTTTTTTTAAGTTAATGATAAATATTAGATTTTTTTTTTTTAATAGTTTTACACTTTTACTTCCATTCTATTAGTATCAGATTTAATCCAAAAAACCTATTAAAAAACCATCACAAATTCACATTCATCAAATTTATCTCTCTCTCTCTCTCTTTTCTTTTCATGTTCACAGTTTCTCCGCTGTTAAAAAAGAACGAACAAATAAACCTGAAAAATCACGGACTTGGCTCATGGGATTTCGGCTGCTATTGTATTTATCTATAGACACCCAATCTGTAAGTCTCTTCAATCCATAAAATGCCAAAAATCGCTGCTCCGAACAATTACACGTTTATTTTATTTTTTGGAAAACCTAAATTGATTAATGTTTATTTAAATTTTTTTTATTCAAGCTTAAACTAAAAAATTAATTTCTAAGTTAATTAGACATTAAAGCTCAATTTCTTATATAATTTATAAACATCAAACTAACATTAAAAATAAATAAAAAATCAATTGACAATCCAAAACAATTCTCTAAATTGGATTAAACTTAAGGAAATCAACTTAAACAAATACACAAAATATATTCAATTGGACGAAAAAATAAATAAATAAAAAATAAAATAAACAAATACATACTTGTAAAGTTGTAGGTAGAAAAAGAGAATAATAGAGATTGTAGGTAGAAAAAGAAAATAATAGCACAAAGGAACCATATAATGGGTATTAATTATGAATTATTTGATATATATATATATATATATATACTCCACATTGAAAAAATTTAGATGAACAAAAAGTCTAAAGTTAATTAAACCACCATGTGATATGCCAATTGCTGGTCACGTGAAGTTATACTTTTATATCACTAAGATGCCACATATGTCATAGAGGAAAAGTATTTACACGCACACATATGTACATGTATCCTCTCTTGAATTTTAAAGTTTCAACCTCACGGGTCTTATTGGCCAAGGAAGCACGGCACTATTTTATACATAACCTTCATTTTCAGATTAAGACACTGTAAGATTTTTATCCACTTAGAAATTATAGTTGAAGAAAACTTATACATACATACATATATATATATATATATATATATATATATTCTTAAAATCTAAAAATTGAAGAAAATTTCTGCAATTTAATAAAGTCACTTGGCGCAACCACCACGTCTAAACCCAACTTTTATTATATATAATATAATGACATGATATGATTTATAATTAAGGGCAGATAAAGTCAAATAAATAGAGTAATCTTTCATTTCTGAACTTTAAAAAAATAATCAAAAAGTGATAAGTATATATATAATTTAAATTATACATATAATATTTATATACTTTTCAAATATATATATATACGTGTCAAAATCCTACAGTGGGAATCAGTACCAAGCAAATTGACCACAAAATCTTAAAGCAGTGCAACTCTAAAGTCAAAACCGCTAACCAGATTCTCCCGCTAAAAAATCTATTCCAGCCGTTCATTTTTCCACCACTAACGTTTGATCTTTTCCACCATAAATCGAACTTAAAAGGTACCAACATATATAATTGACCACAAATTCTTATATCAGTTTCTGCAACGAGCTTTAGAGTACTATTGTGGATTCTCATTTCTCATGTCTTTTGCCAACAAGGTATGAGCTTTAACACTTACAAAAATTGTCCGATTCTCCGAAGTAATGACAAAATATATGCAATAGGATATATATTTTTGTTGGTTTATGTAATTATGTTAATGTTTTTGGTTTAACATTATTTCTCATTCAATTTCTTGCAATAGGATATATATATATATATATACACACATATATTTTGGTTTATGTTAATGTTTTTGGTTTAACATTATTTCTCATTCAATTTCTTTGTAATTAAAGTGATTACTGCCCCAATAAAACAAAATTTCCATACTTTTGTGTTTCATATAATTATAAGCTTTCATATATATTCTGGATATGCAGGACATCTAGGCCAAAAAATTCCTCAGATTTATCAGCAACCTACTAAATAAATATTATTTATAAAAAAAATTAAAAAAAAAATATCGTTCTTTAAAAAACCAAAATAAGAATATACTAATTTTTTTATATATAGATAGGATAGAAAAAAAAAATAGTATATCAAAATTCAAATAAGATTAGATACATAATTGATTCACTACTCTTTATTGATAAATATTTTTATTGGACAAAATTTAGCTACAAAATTGATTATAACCTTAGGTTAAAAACTCACTCAATATCTTTTTATTGGAGGTGAATTTTGACAAATTCACCATTGGATTGCACCTTCTTCTTATATTCTTCATGTTTGCAAAATTTCAAGAAAACTAAAGATCAATAGCTATGTCATCAATAAATTTTTAAATTGTAATTTTTTGTAATTTAAAATTATACATAAAATATGATATTATAGATTATATAGTAAATAATATCTTATTGATACAAAAATTGACATGTGTATTAAAAGCGTAAAAAACATGTAATTAAACGGTTAGATTTTCAAAATATGCAGTAATATTTATTTTATTGAGTGAGTTTGTAGCCTAATGTTACAACCAATTTTGTAGCTAAACTTTGTCTATTCTTATTTTGGTTTTTTAGCTAGGATAGTGCCAATCATATAATCATACTAATTTTACATTGGACATCTAAATGATCAACAATTAGAGAATATTATTTAAGCAAATAGAAATAGTAAATTTGTAAAACTCATATATTGGATTATAGCATTAGTTGATCACATATTGGTTGCCATATATCTTATGCTCATGTTTTGAGTTTTGACATGAATTGCTCAGGAACCAAGAGCAACTACCAGAATGAGTTCCCGGCATCGTCCATTGCACACTTGTGGAGTTTCAATCTTGGCGATTGTTCTTAGTGCTTACACAAAAGCTCAAGAATTTAATGGACTAATAGGTTCAACGGCAAGAAAGGTAGCCAAATTAGCCCCATTTGCCGGTCCATTAGCGTATGCAATGCAATATCATTGGTTAACAATCCTCTCTTTTGCCGATGATCAAATACTAGCAGTAGAAAACATGATAGAGAAAGTTTTTCCGCCATCAAACCATGTATTCAATAAGATTGACTACCTTGTCCAAGTTGCAGAAACTTTGCCAGAAAAATTTGATTATGCTTACGACAAAATTCCTACAATTGTCCACCAATTTCGCTTTGATTGTGCACTGGTCCAAGTTATTTTCTTGTTGAACTTTTTTATCACTAAGTTGAGTCACTGGGAAAATGGAAGTGCACGGGAAAAGGAGATTATCGTCGATATAAACTGTGAGAAGCAAAAGAATGAACGAGATTTTGTTGATGAAGCACAGAAGACTGAAAAATTGCAAGCCAATGTTGACAGTGAGAACAAGGAAAGCCTTCCTCCCAAATCTGAAATCCCACAAGCTGAAACTGAGACAGTTGGTAAAGCAGTCGATTCTGGCGTTACAAAAGGGACATACAAGGAGGTACTAGAGAAGGGGGCAAAGGAAATTATGGAAATCAAAGCAGGAGAAGAACACATTGAAAAGATGGAGAACAATGAGAAAATTAATGTCGACAAGGAAGAAGCTGAGAAAGGAGAAGAGCATAATGAAGACGAAAGCAATCAAAGCCTTCTGAACGATGATCCAATTATGGAATTGTTCGAGTCAGCATGGCTCAAGAACCCTGGAAGAGGGGGTAAAAGGTTTTCAGCGTCACGTTCTAGTTCATATGCGTGAAGTGAAAACCAGAAACAAGCAAGCATGGCAGTTGGTAGCATTTACATTTTAATGTCTATTGTAGATATTTGAGCAAATTTCTACATCACAGTAGGGTGATTTGGAGGTCAATATTATTCACAACTCAAAAGTCTGTCATGCTAGCTGCATTCTGTGCACACTACTTTTGAAGTGAGTTCACACTTCACACTAGTTCTGTCACAGAGAATGCTTGACGGACTATGGTGTAGTTTTTCAATAATGTTGAAGAAATATTGCGTTGTTTTCTGTATTGATGTTTCTTGCAAATTCTGGTTTTTAAAATAGATGAAGTTATCAAACATGGTAGAGAATGGTTTGAACATGCAAAAAATGTTATTTTGCAATAGATGGACAGATGCCATAAATAAAGATCTGTTGTCAAAACAGAGCTACACGTTTCTACTGTCTTGTTTTTTCAGAAGCATTTTCTCATCCAACTCCATTTTGTCCAACATTTTATTGATTTACTAGCCCAAATCTATGCTTCTATATCTTACATATAGTTGCATGAACTTTGTCTGTCGCAAAAGTGTTGAAAACATACATAGGTACATGACCAATTTTTGTGTGCCCGAACCCACCCACACCCCCCCCCCCCCCCCCTCCATCCAAAAAAAAAAACCAATAAAGAAAAAAAGTTATATATATATATATATATATGTATATTAATCTACGGTTTGATAGAGGAAACTGTGGCATGTATTGGTGATGGTTCTGGCCTTAGTTTTGTCTTAGTTAACCGAAGAATAGCGAAGGCAAAATGAGACCAAACTTCTTTTTTATTTCACCTTCATTCAATGGCCACTTCTGTATCGCTAGCATGTTTCATAAGTCATTTTAATTTTTAAACCGTCTATTTTAAAGGAATGATCAACGATTCTCTATATCCATTTTGTTGAGCCAGCAGAATCTGTCCCAGCTACTCCATGTAACTAGGCAAAGATCCCAGACAATCACTTTATTTTTAATTTATTAAAGATATTCAAACAAAACTTGTGGTAAGGCTACCTATGACCTCCCTGAGAACATTCACATTTGGGTTTGTAAAAAAAATACATATTTTTTACCTTAAAAAACTATTTTATCTATTTTACCAACTCATTTAACAATACACTTAACATCTCAATTCTTATTTTTACTTAGAACCAAATAAAATAATATAAACTACACAATAAAATAAAATAAATTACTCCTCTCTCTTCCCTTTCTTCCTCTCTCTTTTCTCTCTCCACCGTGACAATAAAAATATTATTTAATTTTTAGCAACTTGCTACAGTAGTACATTTTCAAACAGTATTTTATCTATTTTACAAACTCATTTAACAATACACCCAACATCTCAATTCTTATTTTTACATACAACTTAATCAAATAATATAAACTACACAATCAAATAATAAATAAAACCTCTCTCTCTCTCTCTCTCTCTCTCTCTCCAATAATATATTTTTTATGTTTACAACCCATGAATAGTAGGTTGTATTTTTGAGAACTTACTATTCACAGTTGTAGAAATGAAAATAGTAATACATACCTTGATAAACTTGATTTTTGGGGTGTTGGTTGGTGAAATAACAACCGGTAGTTTTTACACCCCTAACAAGGTAACATAACTTGGGGTCTAAGGCGAAAATTTTATATGCAGCCCTAATTAAATAAAATTATATAATACTACTAATTAAATTAAGACTAATTTGGTGTTAATACAAAAATTGTAGAATAACTAAACTAAGGTTAATTTCATATAGAAGATTGAATATCATAATTGAACCATAAATTTAAACAAAAAGAATTAAAATATTTTTTTTTTAAATTACTTTAACTTGCATATATGACTATGCATAGTTAAGTAAAGTTGTAATCTAAATTTTAATTTTATATCTTTTTTTTTAAGAGAAAGAGATAAATATATATTTTTTGTTATGTGATTTTGTAGGAGATCAATCTACAAAAATTAAAATCTCAAACTCTTAGGGAAGATTAGTCATCATTGATGATCTATCACATTTGCAACATTTTTTTATAAAAAATTTAGAGTTTCAATTGGGTTAAATTACTAGTGGTCTCCAATTTTGGAAGCCTTATTAGAAATGAAAAAGAAAAATACTAAAAATATTACAAAATATTCACAATATAATATAATAATAACTGTAATTGATGAATTTCAACAATCTAATTTATAAGTATTTAAATTACTTTTTTATATGATTGTTGACATGTCAGTTTGTAAGCATTTAGTAAAATATATGATATCCTTATCATCACTCATAAAAAAATATATAAATAAAAAAGTGCTCAATTATTTTTTAAAATGTTTTATTTTTATAAAATTTTGGGCCAATGGGGTCTTCTTTTACTAGGGATTTTTTATTTTGTATTTTTTATTTTAATATTTTTGGTTGTGGGGCCTTAGCCTATGTCTGAGTTGCCTAGGCCTTGGGCCAACCCTTCCCCCCACCCCTATTCTAATGCTCAATTTGGTATCAACTTTACAACATTTTGCTGATTTTTTTTTCTTGTTATAAGTGTACTAAAGTATATTTATACTTTAAAAAAAGTTAGGGAAAAAAAAAAAGTAAGGTTTAAAAAAATATACATAAAAATTAAAAAATGATTGTCGAATAAGTTAGAGACATTAGTGGCAGGCAGACAGTATGTTTATTTAAAAGGTAAGTAGCTTACTCTTGGTAAGAACTGCTAGAGAAGATTGTTTCTTCTTCCACCATGTGTGTCCTTGCCACGTGATTAGACCAACATCAAGTTTTTATTCATTTATCTGTTCGTGTCTAGTTTGACTAGGCTTGAAAATTCCAGTGCAAGCTTTATAATATTTCAAGCCATTGCGGGTTGCTTTAAGATGGCTTCCAATAAAAGCTGCCCACAACTCTTATTTTCCTACAATAAAAAGCCCCCGCCAGAATTGTAACTCTCCAAGCAATCAAGTCCACAAACAAAGCTTCCTTAATTCCAAAACCATCAGCTTCCCACCCCCCCAAATCGATCACATCAAGCATGTTTCCCTTTACAAGCATGCCTTCAACAACATCTGTTCTATCAACATATACTTCCTTCGCTGCATCCGCAATGCTGCTCCGGACAGTGATCAGTGAGGTCCAGACCATGACCACTCAGCTCATACCTCAACATCTCCAAGAAAAGTTCTTATCCAAGCTTGGAGGCCTATTCGGTAATAATTTCTCTTCCCAAATTACTCTCATCATTGATGAACACAATGGGCTTTCCATCAATGAAATTTACCAGGCTTCTGACATCTATTTAAGCACGATAATCACCCCCTCAGTCAAACACCTCAAGGTTTCCAAGGCCCCGCGTGAGAAGAACCTCTCCATCACGATCGACAAAGGAGAAAAGGTTATTGATGTATTCGAAGGAATACGTTTAATTTGGGAATTCGTTTCTATTGAAAAACAGAAGTCATATTATGACTATGAAAGCTCTTTCCACTCAACAGAAACATCTGAACAAAGATCAATTCATCTCAGTTTCCACAAGAAATACAAGGAGATTGTGCTCAGCACTTACCTGCCATATGTGGTAGAGAGATCAAAGGTCATAAAAGAAGAAAACAAGGTGGTGAAACTCTATTCACTTGGAAACTCCTATCAAGATGTCAATCTTGACCACCCATCCACTTTTGACACACTGGCAATGGATCCAAAGCTCAAGAAAGAGTTGATGGATGACTTGAATAGATTTCTTAAGAGAAGAGTGTTCTATAGGAGAGTAGGGAAGGCATGGAAACGTGGGTATCTTTTGTATGGCCCTCCTGGTACAGGCAAGTCAAGCTTGATAGCAGCAATGGCTAATTACTTGAAATTTGACATCTATGATTTGGAGCTTTCGAATCTACATAGCAATGCAGACCTCAGGAGGCTGATAGCCTCTACTGCAAATCGGTCTATTCTTGTAATTGAGGACATTGATTGTACCATTGAGCTGCAAGACAGACAATATGGAGGATACAACCAAACAGACAACCAGGTGAGTTCATAGATTGTAACACCACTACATTGAACTAATTTGCACTATTTACAGTCTTTTTTATCTCAAAACACCCTGTTTTAAAGATTATTTAAAAGTTTTAAAAGCCGGACCAGTCAAAGAACCAAAAAAGAAAGTGATTAATGGTTTAAGCTAAGCACTCATTAAACCCACCCCAACTACCCAATTTCTCTCTTTCTTTTCACCCAGCCCCACTTTAAGCTCTCTCTTAAATTTCAAATTTACTGCTGCCTTTTCAAAATTCTGTTCTTCGTCTCTTGGGTCTCGGCGCTCTCTACCATGAAAATTTCAAGAATCAGTGAAGTAAAAAACGGTCAGGTAAAGATAATCCATCTTAAAACATTATCAAGATCACCCTCTAATTTTTACCTCAATCTCTTTGCAAACATGCGGTTTTTTGTTTTGTTTATATTTTATTTTTATTTTATAGAAAAAAAATGTTTTTTAACATTTAGCTAAAATTTTCAAAAACCAGTCCAACCACACTGGTTTTTGGTTTTTCCGATTAAAACGCTGGTTTTCGGTTTTTCTGCCTTTTATGCTATTTCCGGTTTTTAAGCATAAACAGACCGGATTAGAACCAGTCAAACCAGATGGTCTGGTAAAACCATATCTTTTCGGTTAATCAACAGAGGTAAAGACGATTAGCCCAACCTAACTTGTGAGATCAGCTGTAATAATAAATCGTTCTCTCTCATTGACAGTTGACATTATCCGGGTTGCTAAATTTTATCGATGGGCTATGGACAAGCTGTGGGGATGAAAGGATAATTGTCTTCACAACCAACCACAAAGACAGACTAGACCCTGCACTGTTGAGACCAGGCCGCATGGACATGCACATCCACATGTCCTATTGCACTCCAAGCGGGTTCAAGATCCTTGCTTCCAATTACCTAAGAATTGAAAGCCACTGCCTTTTCACTGAAATAGAAGGACTCATTAAGGTGGTGGAGGTCACCCCAGCAGAGGTTGCAGAAGAGCTTATGAAAAGTGAAGACCCCGATATTGCCCTTGCGGGACTGGTTGCATTCCTCCAACAGAAGAAGAAGCAGATGAAATGTTCTGAAGAATCCTTGCTAAATTTTATCGATGGGCTATGGACAAGCTGTGGGGATGAAAGGATAATTGTCTTCACAACCAACCACAAAGACAGACTAGACCCTGCACTGTTGAGACCAGGCCGCATGGACATGCACATCCACATGTCCTATTGCACTCCAAGCGGGTTCAAGATCCTTGCTTCCAATTACCTAAGAATTGAAAGCCACTGCCTTTTCACTGAAATAGAAGGACTCATTAAGGTGGTGGAGGTCACCCCAGCAGAGGTTGCAGAAGAGCTTATGAAAAGTGAAGACCCCGATATTGCCCTTGCGGGACTGGTTGCATTCCTCCAACAGAAGAAGAAGCAGATGAAATGTTCTGAAGAATCCAAATCTGAAGTAGAGAAGGTCAATGAACAAAGTAAACAAAGCCTGAGGAAGAAGAAAGTTAAGGAAAGCAAGCTAGAAGTTGTTAAGGAAAGCAAGAGAAAGAGAGCTAGAAGTGGTAAAAGCAGGCGATGAAAGGGCATAGTCAACATGATTTCTACCATCTCTCACGAGTCTATGCCAACATACTAGCATTTTAATGAATGAAATAATCAATTTTATAATATGAATCAAGTTTTTGTTTTAGCAAGTTGTCCCCAAAATTAGTCTTATATAGGAAGCACCCATATTTCCAAGCAACAAAGGGTATCCGTTGCTTTCAATAATGTCTAAAAACCTTCTTAACACTGATTATTGAGGTGACGAAAATTTTCACTCTCTTTTGAAGCCATATAATAACAATCATCAGTATCCTATATTGTAAATGGCCACTATTAGCATGACATGAGCAAACCTTTCATGCAAGAAAATGAATCAAACAAAAATCAAGAAGCCATCTCGTCAAACTCAACCATGCCCACTTAAGCATTTTTACATTCCATGTAAGCAAAATGGATGCGACTTCTCAAACGAAGAAAATAAAGTGTTTTATCAAACACCTTCCATGCAAGCAAAAACAAATACAACTTCATGCCGATAACAACAAGCCTTAATCCCAAATTATTGGGGTTAGCTATGGATTCTCAACAAATTAGTTAGGGTCAGTTATACGTATTCTTAACTTATCATCCATCCTATTCTATCTAGAGTCATATTCTCAATTATTTACAAATACATCTCCATGCCAAAATCCTGAAATTACACTTGCAATTGCAGTGAACATCGAAAGCTGAAAGGTACAAAACATTTATAAATGAGAGGTGCTACCTCCAAAACATTTTCATAACAATTTCACAGGTAAAAAGTTATTATTAATTCTAATTTGAATTCAAAATTTGAATTATTTTTTTATCTATCCGTAACAACCAATAGCATTTCTCTTCATAAATAGACTGAAAAAAAAAATGGAAAACTTCATATTCATTTGAAACAAGGGCCGCACGAACTTGAAGGCCCCCACAACACAATGAAATCCCATTGGCTGCACTGCTACAATACAAACAAGGGAATCAGAGGATTATGGCACATAGGAGCTCCACTATCTGCATTGCTGGCCAGCTAGGCAGAATGGCATGGCAATAGACCCCAAAACCATTGTTACTAACATTTGTAAAAGGAATCAGTCCCTCCATTGGTCTATAAAAGGAGATGGGCTGACCTTCACAAAACACAGAGAAAAGCAGTGAACAAGAGTTAGGAGGCTTGTAAGCCTGCATCATTCAAGTAGCAATATGGTGCCTAAGAGTAGAGTTCCCCTTGGTTTTTTACCCCCAAATCATATCTAAGAGGTTTTCCACATAAATCAGCAAGTCTTGCATGCCTAGGATATGTTTGGACCTCATTTATTTGTTAAAAACTGAAAACTTATTGTTCAAAATACTATAACAAATATGTCAATAGTACTGCGGGACTCAAAGAGAGAGAAAACTGTGTTTTGCTGACTTTTGTGGGTCCATGAACAGTATCCATGGACCCACAAAAGAAACACAGACGCACAGATTTGCTGAAAAACGCCAATCCAAATGTACACTTAGTTTCTTAGTATTTTCTATAACATGCCACTGACCACCCTTGTTCAGCCATTAACCTAAGGGTGATGGCGCCCAAATGTATCGGTAGGTAATAATTTAACAAATTAGCAATCAACACTTTCAAACTAGACTCCAATTAAACTACTACGGACGACTGTCTACTGCAAATTGATCTATCCTGGTAATTGAGGATACATATTGTACCATTCAGCTGCAAGACAGACAATATGGAGGATACAACCAAAATAACACCCAGGTGAGTTCACAGATTGCAACAACTCTACATTGCACTAATTTGCACCATTTACAGTCTTTATCATTTAACACCCTGTTTCAAAGGATATTTTTCAGTTGGTAAAAGTAAAGATGATTAGCCCAACCTAACATGTGAGATTAGCTGTAAATAATAAACTGTTCTCTCATTGACAGTTAAATTACCTGCATTGTTGAGACCTGGCCGCATGGACATGCACATCCACATGTCCTATTGCACTGCAGACGGGCACAAGATGATTGCTTCAAACTACCTAAGAATTGAAAGCCACTGCCTCTTCACTGAAATAGAATAATTCATTAAGGAGGTCGAGGTCACTCCAGCAGAGGTTGCAGAAAGAGCTTATGAAAATTGAAGACCCTGACATTGCCCTTGAAGGACTGGTTGCATTTCTTCAACAGAAGAAGAAGCACAGCAGATGAATTGTGCTTAAGAATCCAAATCTGAAGGAGAAAAAGGTCAACGAACAAATCTCTAAAATCAATGAAGACGGTGAGAAGAAGGAAGTTGAGGAAAGCAAGAGGAAGAAAGCCAGAATGGGTAAAAGCAGGGAATGAAAGGGCGTAATCTACATGATTTCTATCATCTCTCGCTGTGAGCCTATGCCTGCATACTTAGCATTTTGAATCAAAATTTTCATAATATAAATTAGTTTTCATTATTGCAAATTTAAGTATGTCCCAAAAATTATTCCCATATTGGAAACACCCATATTCCCAAGCAATAAAGGATCTCCGTTGCTTTCAAATAATGACTAGAAAATCTTCTTACACAATGACTATCGAGGTGATGAAGATTTTCACTCTCTTTGGTACCATATAATTACAATCATCAGAGGCCAACATTAGCAAGACAAGAGCAAAACCTAAACAATAACAAGAAAATGAATCAAACACCTAAAGACCCACTTGAGCATTTAATCAACAAATACCTTTCGGGTTTCGGGTTGATGAAGGCAGAAATACAAATCCAACTTCCGTATCTGAACGAGCAAAGACCCAATAATTCACAAACTCAATTGAATCGTTTAATCAAACACCTTCCAGGCAGAGCAGGAAAACCTTTCGTACTTAATTGGAACGAGGGCCGCGCGAACGCAGGCCCTCACTACCACAAATTATGACGTAGGCTCTGTCACTTGGACAGACCTTAGGACAGCACCCCTCCCAAGTGCAATGGAAGTCACTGTCCTAGGCCATGGGCCTTACTGATCGCCCATTGACCCCGTCCAGGTAAGTGAGTTAACAGGTAACCCGTGTTTTCTTTTATACAACAATGCACCCGCTTTGTTGCCCTTGCTCATTTCGATGTGGGATTAGTTTTAACAAAAATAAATAAGAATAACTGGGCGTACAAGGCGTGTTGGGCTTCCCAACACTGATTTTTTCAATATTTTTTCATCGATAAGTATTAAATATTTAAATAATGTTACTAGAATAACATTACTAAACAGGCCTTAAAAACTGAAAAAGTATACCATGTTTCGGTAATACCAATTCAACATCTGTTTTAATATTTCCTACCTAATAAATGAGTGATAATTGTTTCAAAAAACTATATCAGACTACTCCAATAAATGAAGATTGTGATTAATTTATTGGAGTAGTCTGATGTAATTTTTTGAAACAGATGTCACTTATTTATTAGGTAGAAAATACCAAAACAGATGCTGAATTAGTATTACCGAAAAATTGTATACTTTTTCCATAAAAATCGGTTGTTTAAACAATACAACACGTATTTTCACAACACATAAATAATATTGCTACAATATCATTACTAAACAAGCACGGAAACTGATTTTAAGATACTTGGTCTCAATCAATTGCTCTCTTCCACGACATTCATAGCATAGGGTTTAAGATACTGTTGAAATTATGATGACATATGTTTCGTAAAGAAAATAGAGGGATAAATCCTTTTTTTTATGGGAAAATAGAGGGATAAATTGAAATAAGTGATACAGTTTAAAGAAAAAAAAAATGAGCAACTTTTTTATAATAGAATATTCTATCAGAGAAGTTACTGTATGAGAGAAATGTATTTATTTATTGTCTTTATGCACTGTCAGTTCATTCATAGCTCGGGAGAAGTGTCTTTTGCAAAATCTGATACGTTTGAATGGTAAGATTTGTGCGTGTGAACTTGGATTTGAGTGATTAAATCAAAATATCTTATTTTAAAAAATTTTAAATATCAAATATTTTAATTTAACAAAATCTCCTAAAAATTATAAATCTTTAAAATCCTAAATTTGAAATAATATCTAAACTCAATAAAGTTGAAATCGAGACATTTCAACTCTTTTGATTTAAAAATTTTGGAGTGTTTGGTACATGTACTTAAAAATTGAAAATTGTTGTTTAAAAACATGTGTAGAGATACGTATGAGTAAAAAAAAATATTATAGTATGTGTAATGTTGTTTAAAATCTAAAAATTGTTGTTTGAAATCATCTACCAAACACCAATTTCACAAACACAATCACGTGGAATTTACTCTACTAGTACTACTACTAGTGACCAAAAATCTAATATTGACAAGTTTTTCTAAGTAGCATAATGCTAATTTTGGCAGAAATTTTGAAGATCTCTCTCTAGCAAGAGGAGCATGACTTCTATCAAAAATATAATAAAAGCTATTTATCAAACAATTTTCACTCAAAACAAAATCTCTAGTATTATGAAATGATGAAATATATATAAAACAAAGTAAAAGAAATAAGAAATATATATTGATAAACTCTTATATTTAAGTGGTCATCCACAATTCTTTTGATCTCTCTTAGATCTGTCCAATAACAGTAAAGAAATCTCACATATATATAGGATCTTAGAATGTTTGTAGAGTTTATGAGATAAGGTTATAATAATAAGTACACTTATAGATATACATTTCCCCTATAAATACTTATGGATATACATATCCCCTATAGACTTTACACATCCCAAATAACCTTTTCATTGCCCAAAGTTTACACATTCCAATCAGACTTTATTTCTAACACTCCTCCTTGGATGACCACTTTCTAAGAATATACCTCGTTAAAACCTTACCAAATAAAAACCTTGTGGGGAAAAAAAAAATTGGCTAAGGAAAAAGAGTACAATATTCTTGTATAACTTCTAGTGCCTTAGGATTGCCTCATTAAAACTTTGCAAAGGAAAACCCGGTGGGAAAAAATCTTGGCGAAGGAAAAAGAGTACAATCAACACACATCCTTTAGAAAATTTACTCCCCCTCATGAGTACATAGAATTTCCATTGTTCATGTAAAAATATCCTTAAGTCGACGCATGCCAATGTTGTGCACCATCTTCTTAAAAGTTGTAGTTGGTAATGGCATAGTGATCATATCAGTCAAATTATCACATGATCATATCTGCTTGACATCAATATCGCCACTCTTCTAGAGCTCATGTGTGTTGAGGGTCATTTTTTTTTTAAATAGGCAGAAGGCAACCCAACCCAGAGATACGAGTAGCAGACAAGCGACAGGCTAAGAAGAAACCATTGGGCTCAAACGGCGGGAATAATGGATCACAGGCCCTTAAAATAAATAAACGGGTCTTGAAGAAGTAAGTGGGCCTAAAAGGCTCGGAAAGAAAGAAAACAGCACCTATGGGCGGTATGTGATATGGAAAAGTGAGAATGGGCCGCGGCAGGCCTGAAGTAATGTAAACAAAGAAAATAGGGGATAATGATAAGCCCATGAACCCCAATGATGAGAATAAGGAAATTGGACCAAGGAAGCCCAATTGAGTTAGTAAATGCCCATAGGATGTGAAGTTAGTAAATGAACCAAGGAAGTCCAGAGGAAGTAAATGGGCCGGATAGGCCCAAGAGAAAAGAAAGGGACATTGGAGCCCATAAGCAAGAACACCAGTGGCCATATTGTGCCACTGGGGGAAAGAAAGGAACTGCAGGCTTGAAAAGAGGCTCAGCAGGAACAAATCGCCGTGGCAGGAAAGGCCAAGTAACACGATGGGAAACTAAGACAATTAAAGAATTGGGCTGAAGAGAACACGAAACCCAGTACTTGGCAAAGCCCAAACCCTACGGAAGTGGGAAACCAGAGTAACAACCAGGGAAGAACCAAGAACGGACGGCAGGCAATACAAACAAAGTGTCTAGCACACGACAGATGCATGAAGAGTAGGCAGATTTCTGAAACATACACGCGCAAGGCCCAGGCACCACCAGCCTATACCCAGCCAATATAGGACGTGGTAGGGTCGTGGGTCAGAGGTAAGAGGGCATGGTTTGGAGGTGGGGAGAGGGGAAGGCCTATTTTGAGGTTCCTGCTCAAGCTTTTTTGGAGGATACGTCCTACTGGGATGACATACCACCCAAAAGAGGCAAGGCTGAGTAGGAACCAATAGGTGCATGCCATGAGGGATAGAGAGAGAGAGAGATATCACCACGGCAAGAAGAGGTGCCGCGGCAGACTAACGGACAAAAGGTTGTCTATGTCTGTGACAGAGGAACTCGCAGACGGAGCAGTAATGGTCGGCGAGTATGCTCAGACCAGACAAAGACGATTAGGGGGTAGAATGGTAAAATTTAGTCACGACAGGCACTATAAAGGAAGCCTCTGCCGTGTACAAGGACGAGGGACAACAAGCAAGAAAGCAATACAAGAACGAAAGAAAAAAAAAAAAAAAAAAAAAAACACTCTGTAACAGACTTAGAAAAACAAAGGAGTATAATACTAAAAACTACCATTGTGGAAATCACAA
This sequence comes from Quercus variabilis, assembly GCA_030445155.1. Lineage (NCBI taxonomy): Eukaryota > Viridiplantae > Streptophyta > Magnoliopsida > Fagales > Fagaceae > Quercus > Quercus variabilis. The sequence continues at coordinate 53,951,492 of CP129447.1, read as the reverse complement.
AAAAAGAACTGGAAAAGTAAGAAAGAAAGAAAGAAAAAGAGTGAGTGTTAGTGGCATGCACTGATAGGTCCTTTCCCTTCTCTCCCTTTCAAATCCCTGCTCTCTTCTAGAATCGTCCTGGGCATTATCTATTCAAGTCCGCCTCCCTCAAACCCATTAATTTCCAAGGCAGGAATTTCCTTTTCCTAGGAGGTTAATCGTTTTTGAGAAGAGGCGTTCTCCCTCCCTGACCTTGCCTCCGCAGACCGAACTGAGTTTATCCCCTTTATTCGTTAATTAATCTTCATTTCCATTTCACTCTTACTACTTTATATGTCAAAATTATTCATATTATTGTGAATATGGACCATTCGGTCATTCGTTGTTAAAAGAATTATCTGGTCATTCTAGAATAAATTTGCTCTGTTTTTTATCAATTATGTCTGTCTGCCGCAAGCTTTTCTGAAACAGCACTGCCTGCCATAAGCACTCACCTGGTAGACGAGGCCTAGCTTTTGCACAAGCCGGCCAAGTTGAGTTCCAATTGGACCGGTCTCGACTCCCGCAACCCAGAACACTCGGGCCTACGACCAAAAAAGGGCGACCCAGCCCAACACGGTAAAAAAGGCCCCTACAATGTGTATAAAAGAATTTTGGTGCAATATGCTTGTTTCTATCACCCTTGATATATCCTCCCCTAATTGAGTGATACAAGCGACATTATCTTTGTATAATATCGTTGGACTATTTATGATTAATGATAATCCACAGTTTTTACGAATATGTTGAATTACCAATCTCAACCAAACACACTCATGACTCACTTCATGAATTGCAATAATCTCTGCATAATTTAAGAAAGTAGCAAAAATTCTTTGCTTAACAGATCTCCATGAAATAGAAGTATTTCAATAAGTAAATAAATATCTTGTTTGTGATTAGCTTTTGTGTGGATTAGAAAGGTAACCTACATCAGCATATCCAATTAACTGTGGTTTTGATCCATTTAGATAAAATAATCTCAAATCAGTAGTCCCACGAAGATAATGTAAAATATGCTTAATTCCATTCCAATGTCTTCAAGTTGGTGCGAAACTATACCTTGCTAGTAAGTTAACTATAAATGCTATATCAAGTTTTGTGTAATTTGCAAGATACATCAAAGTACCAATTGCACTAAGATATGGTACTTCAAGACCAAGAGTTTCTTCATCATCTTCTTGTGGTCGAAATAAATCTTTCTTGACATCAAGTGACCGACCCACCATTGGAGTGCTCAAAGGATGAGTTTTATCCATGTAAAATTGCTTCAGGACTTTTTCTGTGTACGTTGATTGATGAACAAGAATTCCATTTGGAAGATGTTCAGTTTGCAGGTCAAGACAAAATTTTGTCTTACCAAGTTCTTTCATCTCAAATTCATTCTTTAAACAATTTGTTGTTTTTGTTAACTCTTATGGAGTCCCTACAAAATTTAAATCATTAACATATACTGCAACAATAGCAAATCCGAATTCTGATTTTTTTATAAACACACATGGACAAATTAGATTATTCTTAAATCCTTCTTGTAAAAGATATTCACTGAGGCGATTATACCACATGTGTCCGGATTGCTTTAACTCATATAAGGATTTTTGTAGCTTAATAGAATACATACTTTGGGATGTATGATTATATGTTTCAGACATTTTATATCCTTCAAAGATTTTCATGTAGATATCATTATCTAATGATCCATTCAGATATGCTATAACAACATCCATTGATTGCATATACAAATTTTCTTTTGCTACCAAGCTAATTAAAAATCTGAATGTAATTATGTTCATTACAGGAGCATATATTTCTTCATAATCAATACCAGGTCTCTGCAAGAAACCTTATGCTACAAGTCGCGCTTTATACCTTATAATTTTTTTTTTCATTTCATTTACATACAAATACCTATTTGTATCCAACAGGCATTGCACCTTTAGGTTTTTAGACTACAGGTCCAAAAACTTCACGTTTACTTAGTGAATTTAATTCTGTTTGAATTGCCTCTTTCCACATTGGCCAATCATGTCTACGTTGACATTTATAAAAGGTTTGTGGTTCATATTCATTATCATTACTTCTGGTAATATCAATGACAACTTTATATGAAAATATGTTATCAATAACAATTTTATTTCTATCTCATATTTCTCTTGTATGTACATAATGTGTCAAGATCTCGTTATTTTCAGGTACCTGGTCCTTTTCAGGGGATAACTCTTCAAGAGGTTTATTTTCATGAGATTTTTATTTATAAGTTTTGGATAGATTAATTATTTCTGTGACCTATTTCCTGGGTATAACCTCTTTATAGGCTGCAACTTGTTTTTCTTGTATTTTTCTCTTCCGGGGAATTTTATCTTTAACACCGATAGGTCTTCCACGTTTCAGGTGTGGCTTTGATTCATTTGCTGCTGTACTAACTGATTTTCCTACAGGGACTTCAATCCATGTTGGAGTATTAGTAGCTGGAATATGAGATTTCACTATTTTCTTATTGTCAGTGAATACATCCGGTAATTGATTTGTAATTCCTTGCAAATGAATGATCCTTTGAACTTCCAGTTCATATTGATTTGTACGAGGATCAAGATGAGAAAACGTCAAAACATTTCAAGTAATCTCACATTGTGCTTTAGGCAACGATTTTTTTCCCCCTAATGGAAAAATTGTTTCATTAAAATGATAATCCTCAAAACATGCCTTAAAAAAATCACCAGTTAGAGGTTCAAAATATCTAATGATAGATCGGGAATCAAAACCCGTATAAATTCCGAGTCTACGTTAAGGACCCATCTTAATGTGTTGTGGGGGTGCAATAGGTACATATACAGCACAACCAAATGTGCGCAAGTGAAAAATATTTGGTTGTTGGCCAAGTACAAGTTGCAATGGTGAGAATTTATGATAAGTAGTTGGCCTAATGTGAACTAATGGTGTAGCATGTAAAATAGCATGACCCCAAGCATAAACTGGTAATTTTGATTTCATAAGCAAAGGTCGAGCAATAATTTGAAGTCTCTTGATAAGTGATTCGGCTAAACCATTTTGAGTATGTGTATGGGCAATAGGATGCTCAACATCAATTCCCATTGACATGTAATAGTCATTAAAAGCTTGAGATGTGAATTCACCAACATTATCTAAACGAATTTTCCTAATTGGATAATCAGGAAATTGTGCTCACAACCTAATAGCAAATGCAACATTTCTAGTAGAAAGTAAACATACATGTGATCATCTGGTTGATGCATTAATTAAAACCATAAAATACTTGAATAGACCACAAGGTGGGTGTATTGGTCCAAATATATCATCCTAAATTCTTTCTAAGAAATTTCTAAGAAAGATGGACATTCAACAACAATCTTTGAATGTGATGGTTTGGTAATTAATTTACCTTGAGAACATGCACTACATGGATAATCACTAGGTAAAAGAATCTTCTGGTTCTTTAAGGGATGTTCGTGGGAGTTTTCAATAATTCGACGCATCATTATTAATCCTAGATGTCTAAGACAATCATGCCAAAGCATAAAAACTTTTGGGTCCGAACACTTCTGGTGTATTGCAACATTTGTTTCAACTATTCTCATTGTTGTATAATATAACCCAGAAGAGAAAATAGGCAGTTTTTCTAATATGAGCTTCTAGCCTGATACTATTGAAGAAATATAAAGAAATTATTCACTATCTTCATTATTAGTTTCAATATAATAACCATTATAACGTATATTCTTAAAGCTGAGTAAATTTCTACATGATTTAGAAGAATACAAAACATCATCAATACAAAGTTTTGTGCCATTTGGCAACTTGATAATCGCTCTTCCAAAGCCTTCAATTAAGTTTGATGAACCTAATATGGTATTGACATTGGCTTTGCATAATTTTAAAATTTTAAAATATTTTTTATCTTTAAGGATCGTATGAGTTGTTACACTATTTGCTAGAAAAAAAAATCTTCTCTATTCATCTTGGAATTGATTTTACTAGTATGACCAATGAATCTTCATATATGTAAAACATAAATTAAACTTTTTTTACTTAAATATAAATAAAACATATCAAAATAAAAATACTTATTTCAATGTCATAATATAATGAAAGACAAATAATTAATTGGTATGGACATTTCCATCACCAATCATACTTATTAGAATATGATAATATAATAAAAGAAAATAATTAATTGGTATGGACATTTCTATCACCAATCAAATTATCAAATTTTCCATCAACATCCTCAAAGAAATCAGAGACATCAAGATGAGTCATATCCATTCCATTTGGAAGGTCAAGATAATTCATGGGATCTTCAAGATCATTGTGATCAACAAAGTTTGTTTCAATTCCCTTTCCCTTTTCTTTTATGGAGGCTTGGTACAAATCTACAAAATATTTAAGAGTACAACATGTATGTGACCAATGACCTTCCATTACCACACCTATAACACTTATTTTCATGGCCCTTTGATGGTTTTCAACAACAACTCATTATTTTGTTCAACCACTAGAAGATAAAACATTAGTTCATAACACTTTATGAATATATGCATTCAATATTGCTACTGCAGGAGCACATTCAAAACATAATATATGTGTCTTCTATTATACAATTTTAATTGTGGGCTGATTTTAAAGTACTAGATTAACTCACTTGCACCTTTAGTTTATTGCAACTTTAAGTGCACATCATACTAAGCAGAAGAACTTATAATTCTCCTAAGGGGTCTTTTATAGTAAAGTACTCAATTTTTATGTAAATAATAACAAATAAAAATTATTACTTTTGAATGATCCTTCTGGGATACTCTGTTGCCATTCATAATAATATCTTTAGGATTTATTATATCAACATAGATCTCATCAAGATTCATTGCTTCCAGATGAATCTTAATATCAAGGATTCGTGATAAGGAATTATTGCTTAAGATGTCAAGGGCAACAAATTCAAGCATTATAAGGTTTGACATTTATATCAAATATATAATTACATAAGTAATTAAATAAACAAATATTTTTATCATACAAAATTCTAATGAAAGGATGCGACATAGACATATATATATTCAAAGTTGATTCATACACGGTACATATAACTATTATTAAGTTGCTTTATCACAAACCTTTTTATTTTTTAACAAAATATTTTTAATCAATTAAATGTGAATCTCATAACGTGCATCTCATAACAATATATAACAATAAAATAACGTGCATCTCATATAATTTTTAATCAATTAAAAATTACTAAAATTATGAGCATAAAACGTAAAGACAAACAAATAGGATAATTACTAATTTCTTAAAAAGAAAACTTACAGTGAGTTGAGAGAACTACACAAATAATCTTTGATGATTGAAGAACAATAGAAGGACAACTTCCTTTCCAAAGATTGGGTAGAAGCTCGTGCTAATAACATATTATGAAATGATGAAATATATATAAAACAAAGTAAAAGAAACAAGAAATATATATTGATAAACTCTTATTTTTAAATGGTCATCCACAATTCTTTTGATCTTTCTTAGATCTGTCCAATAACAGTAAAGAAATCCCACATATATATAGGACCTTAGAATGCTTGTAGAGTTTATGAGATAAGGTTATAGTAATAAGTACACTTATGGATATACATTTCCTCTATAGATAATTATGGATATACATATCACTTATAGACTTTACACATCCCAAATAACATTTTCATTGCCCAAAGTTTACACATTCCAATCAAACTTTATTTCTAACATCTAGAAGTTTTATTACTTATTATGACTTAATGACAAAAAAACAAAAAAGTGTGTATTAGTAGTGGAGGGAGTAAACTCTTTATTTTCTTCGGAGATAAAATACATCATATGTTATCCATTCCACCTAATATCACAACTCAATTAAAAAAATAAAAAAAATAAAAAGAAAAAGATTACTGCAGACTTTCACTGCAATAAAATACATTAAAAAAAAAACAGTAATATAACTTTCACTTGTTCGCGGCAGGTTAAATGAAAATACCACCCCCAAAGTGTGGAAGAATGACAAATTAAAATTTAAAAGCACAAGCAAGAAATGTGAAAAGAATGATTTTCAGATTTATGGCTATTTGGCTACAGAGTTTTGGAGAGGAGAAAATGGAAACAAAAAAGACTACGCCCACCGTGGGGCTCGAACCCACGACCACAAGGTTAAGAGCCTTGCGCTCTACCAACTGAGCTAGACGGGCTTCTTGTTTAATCTTTTTAGAATTATTATTTTACTATGAATATGTGAACGGTTTACGTGAATTTGAAACATAGCTATTTAGGACTTCACAGTTAAACCATTCGAAGTTTTTAATTTTTAGCAATTGAAGAAACTATTTTATTTATTCTAACACCTCATTTTACAATACACTCACTCACCCAACATCAAATACTCACTTTAAACAATTCATTTAATATATTCATTCTTTTACCAATCAAGCCTCTCTTCCTCTCTAATTTTCATTTAAATGATGTTTTTTGGTGTTTACCATCCATCTACAATAGCTTGGTGTTAATAAAAATTAACTTTTGACACCTTTGAATCTTTAAAGTAGTTAGTTTTTTAGTGTTTTGACTTTTGGGTGCTAAAATAGCATTTTAGATATTTTAGCACCTTAATGGGAATACCTTAAAACAACCGTTTAATCGTCTGTATGTACCCGCCACCCCCGGTCTCTCTTCAGACGATACGACCTGTAGTCTATAGAGGCAACAGCAGCGGCGGTGATTTCATTGGGAGCAGATTTCTTTTCGGGGTTTTCCGCCCAGATCTTCTGTTCGGTAAGAAAATTAAATTTCATGTAGTTGCTGTGAATCTTTTTTTTTTTTTTTCGTCCTCTGCTTCATTCAATACTTTGTTGCTTCAGTATAAAGTTAAACCTCTCGTGTGATAATGCTCTAAAATTCGTTGATTTTCGTGGTTTTTAGTCCAAATTCTTTACTGGGTACCAATAAAATTCACCGAACTTATATATATATATATTAGTTGTAAGTTGGGGACCTTGTTGATTTCACCATTGTTAGACTTTGCGTATGTGTTTGAGATTTAGAAGGCCATTGACTAATTTAATGTTAATGACCAATTGTTTGCCAATATATTTCTAAAGTGGTTACTTTTATCAAACGCCTTCTCTAGCAATTTCACCTCAAAAACCATAACCCAACTTTGCAATGTGGCTTAGGCATAATCCAAAGTTGCCAAGAGTTTCCATGAGTGTCCCTCTTAAGTGTTTGTCTATGTGACTATGTGAGTCTCTCTCTCTCTCTCTCTCTCTCTCTCTCTCTCAGACTTGATTTGAGTATGTGTGAAGGTGTTTGATAAAAATTTCAGTGATAATGCAATGATTTTCATCTGACCTTGAAATTTGAAGTATTCTTTGTGTTTAAAATTATAATAGATTTAGTGATGATGTTCTTTCACCATAAACCAGTAAATTCTAAACACAAGGAGCTATCAGGTCATGCTTAGCTCTAGATTGGCTCTGGCTTCGAGAGTAATTCGAACCATTGACTTGAGCCATTGATGATAGAAGATTGTTATTGAGATGCATGATTGTGTCTATAGGTTGAGATGGTATCTTTGTTACAAGAGAGAGACCCATAACTACATTGTTCAAATCTTGAAATTTTTTTTAATTTTCAAATCTTTAATTTTAAGTTTCTGAACAAGCTCATTTTCCACATCCTTTTAGGTGGCTCCTTTTTCTTCATATAGTGAGGAGGAAGGCTATGAACTTGTCATAGTTTCCATGGCTACTGAAACAGCTATTCAAGACCCAAGAAAACATGCTTTGGAGGCATTGAAGCGGAGGTTTGCCTTTGTCAAGGCTGATCTGCTTCAACAAAATAACAAAAAGAGTATAAAAGAAGGAGATGGAAAAGAACCTCATAGGACAACTTCTTTAGCAGATAAAACTGATGCAGCAGTCACTCCCTCATTTGGTGCTCAACACAAGAAAGGTATATTTTTTTTTTTAAATTAAAAACAAAAATTCTTGTATGCCTAACTTTGGTTTTGAGGATCTCCCTTTTATTAGTAAAAAAAAAATTATTCATTAAGAAATAAATATCTTCTTGTGAGGCTGTCTCAGAACAGTCTCAAATTCTTCATTTTTGTATGTCCAATGTCCAACAGACAACTGTTATAAATGGTTTGGCTACTCGGGTGTCCAGATTGGCTCCCATTTTTTTTTTTAATTCCATTGACTTTTTTGGTTTTTGTCTAGTTAGTTGTTCTAGAACCAAACTTTGTAGTTCTGTTATAAAGGAATGCATTTGTTCCTTCTATAGTCACCCTGCTTTACAAGGTACTGCTCTAGGCATGCAAAATCGCATATAGTTTTAGTTTTATGAATTGTATTAAAAAAAGGAATGTAACGTGGTTGTATATGTACTGTGTCACAACTCACAAGGTTTTGCTTTAGGCATGCATATACTTGTTTTAGTTTTGTAAGTAAAATTTATTTTAAAAAAGGAATGTAATGTGTACATATATCCTTATGCTTATATATATTCTAATTGATTAGATGGAAGTCAAATTTTTTGTTTTTTTTTGGTTTTTTGTTTTTGTTTTATGCAGATCCTGAAGAAAATGCTCCAGCATATTTGCAGCTCTCTCAAGCTGTACATGAGAATCTGCTGGCAACCAATATTAAGGTACATCTTTTCTTTCTGAACCATGAGCCTTTTGACCATTGGAGCTGCTTCAATTAGTGAGTTGACTTTACAGAATTAAGAGATTATATATTATGAGCTCCTTGGCTCACGTCTGCCTGGCATTGTGCAGCTTTCTAGTAGAAAAGGAGACATGGTTGATAAGATTTTACACGAGCTTCTTCAGAATGGTGATATGGCTCACAAGTACATGCAGAAGTCCAGAAAAATAAATATTGACCATTTCGTCCTTCTTGATAATTATGTACAAGGACGTGGCGTATCTACTGGTTCTCATATCGGGCTTTGCGGATGCATTTGAAGCGTTCTAAAAAGCACATGTCCATGAAACAGCATAAAAAATGTGGATCATTTGATTTGCCCCAAGAGCTTCATAAGTGAGTTTAATACTTCTCTGATTTGTTCATGGTTGTGACTTAATGATATGTCTCCTTCTTCTTCTAAGTTAATTTAATGCTTCTCTTCTTTGTTCATGGTTGTGACTTTGTGGTCCTTTTCTTCTTCTATACTTGCAATCTAGATATTATTATTCTCACTGTATATCTGGTGGCTACTTTCTTTCATGAATAACTAACTATTTAAGCTAACCTTCTCAAAAGGACATAGCCTCATTTTTTGGAAAGCATACTAAGCTGGGCTGGGAATCTGGGGAAGGCTGTATCAAGTTGATCATCTATCTCTACCTAATGTTGAGCCAAAACTGCTCACTCAGACAGTTGAGTTGCAAGCTTGTAATTTGCACTGCAGTTGTTGTTTGAACTGGTACCATGACTTTATCCTATAAGTAGTTGGGTCAAACCTAGGTAAGCAATAATTTTCAAGACATAATCCCATCCTGCTGGTTGAACTGGTTATACTCTTCAGAGGGTTGGTGTTTTATGAGAGGCTTTATGTGAGGGATCTGTTTTTCCCCATTCCACTCTTGACTAGTTTGATGCTTTCCAACTGTTTGAATTTTCAGCTGTAGTTTGTCCAACAATTTGGAGGAAGATATTTGGAAAATAACAATCGCCTTACTCTTGAATGTTTAGATGATGAGAGAATACATATGGAAATTAAAGTTTACTTCTATATATGATGTACTCCGAAGAATAATTGTTTTTATGCAAAATAACAATCGCCTTACTCTTGAATGTTTAGATGATGAGAGAATACATATGAAAATTAAAGTTTACTTCTATATATGATGTACTCCGAAGAATAATTGTTTTTATGCATTTCAAAATTGATTCTTCCTTTAAATTTTCTCAAACAGTTTGTTCTAATTATTATCGGATGTGTTTGGATAACAGGTATGATGTTTTTAGGCCTATGCATGAAATGTGGAAAGGCTACATGATGCAACTGCTTGAAACTGTCAGGTGGGAATATTTTCCTTCTATGCTGATATTGCAATCATGCAGTTTCTTATCCTTCATTATTATTATAATTTTTTTTGGGTGTGTTTATCTTTCTTTTATGTGCTTATTATCATTCAGTATACAGGTTTATAATTTTTTTTGATCTCACAGAAAAAATCAGTTGGCTCAGTGTCTTCTCAACGCAGATCTACATGGTGCTTTCATTTTAGGTAATGCTATACTCTCTTTACAGCAATCTTTGCAATAAGAGTGCTTGTGGAACCTATAGTAGCTATATGCTTCTAGAGAATGTAGAAGTAATTTTGGTGTGTAATCTTGTTATCTTCCTTTTACTGTCCCTATTACTTTCTACATCATGCCATGATGGATTGGTCTACAATGGAAACAGCCTACTACTTGTGTTATTGCTGGGTTGCATGTAAATATCCAGTCACTTGTGGGAGACTTTTTTTTTTTTATAAATACCGTAAGAAATTTTATTAAGAATAAAAAGCCAACCAAGTACACTAGAAATGTACTATGGTGGCAAGAATCAAGAACCCAGATTACAATGATCAATAAGAACAGGGAGGGACAAACAAGAACAAGATGGTAAAACTAAGCTTCAATCAAGGAGAGTATAGACGAAGAAAGACTTTATATCAAGGATAGACTGTTCACAATCCTCAAAGCATCTAGCATTCTGCTCCCACCATAAGAACCAAAACAAACAATGCGGCACAAACCTCCATAAATCTGTATTTTGATGTCTACTGAACTTGCCCTCCCAATGGATACACTAAACACTTACCTGTGTGCTCAGTACTATGCCTTTGAAAAGAACTGCAAAAATTGTCCTATGTAACAAATATAAGATAGTGAGAATATAAAAGCAAACCCTGATTGGAAAAAGATACACGGGTAGTTCCCCCACCAATGTCCCTTGATGAGTTGTTACTGGCAAGAAGTCCAAAATTCACAGAGAGGTATACTTTATGACCCTTCAAGTTCATGGAGATATCCTTTTTGCCCATTTGGTATAGCTTATTTTTCAGCCTTTTGATAACAGGGTTGTTTGAAAAAGCTGTACCTACAAAAAAGTGAAGTTTAATAAATTTGTAGTTGAAAGTGTGTTTTGAAACCTCCTTACTGAAAGGGCACAAGCCTTTAAGTCGCCCCCTCGTGCCTTTTATCCTTTTTCCTTTGAGTCATTTTACTTTGAAAGGAATGTTCAATGATATCTTGTCTGCAATCTGAGGGCCATGGATAGTCTATTAAAATGTTCACCAGCTTATTAAATTATATGGATTGATGCGCACATAGATTTAATCTGTGCACTACTCAGCAGTGTCAACTGCAGTAAAAGAGATTAATAAATGAAAGTAACCCCCCCCACCTTTCCACACAAAAAAAAAATATATATATATATATATATATGCTCAAAATTCCTGCACTTCTCTCTCTCTCTCTCTCTCTCTCTATTATTTTTTTTTTTTATATTTAATTACTTTCTACAGTTTCCTTCCAAATTTCTTGCAGTTGCTGAGTGTAAAGCAACTTCTTTCACAGGAGTAAGCGGCATTATGATTCGTGAAACTGCAGAAACATTTGGGATAATTACACAAGATGGTGTATTCCGAGGTAATTCATCCACCAGCCCCAACTTCAAACTAATTTTACCATAATTAGTTATAGTTTCGATATTCTTATAGTCTTGTGCTAAATATGTATGCATGAGGAAGATTTAAATTGAATGCGTTGTGTCTATGCTCATGTAGCCTTTTATACAATTTTTCTTATATGAAGTAATGGAGCTCTGCAGCTGGCAAAATAAAAAAGTTTTACTAGTATATTTTCTGTCCATGCTTTTTGAAGTATTTGTAAATTGACAAGGTAGTGAAATAATTATCTTAATCAGAGAAATCTCTTACTATTTAGCAAAACTGAAGGAGCATGCCTTACTTTTTAGTAAAACTAAGAAACACAAAGGGTTCAAGTGATAGTCCAGTAGTAATGGTATCCTTTGTGGTGCTCCATGTTTGTGGTTCAAACTCCATCTCCCATCTCCCCAACTATCTAAAAGGCTGTATCCAGTACACAAAGCTCCCACTTTTGTGGGCTCTTGAAAAGGTGAAGATAGGCAGCCTTTACCCCCCTTTTTTTTTGGAGGCTGATTTCCTGAATCAAACCCGCTACTTCTCGCCTTTGGTGGAAGTTACTTGCCATCACACCAAGGCCCCCACTATCTAACCCCAACACCCCCCCCCACACACACACACACACAAAAAAGCAAAAAAGAAAAAGGAAACACAGGTATATTTTAAAGTCTAAATATGTGATGAAAGTCATTGAATTTTGGGTGGTCCATTTACACCACATCTAAATTAGGGTTTAATTTCCATGCTTCACAAGAGCCTAACACTTTAATGCATAGTAGAAAGCAAAACAAACTGAGTGTGCCCCTGAGGTAGAAGCTGTAAAAGACATCTGAAACTAAAGAGACACTATTTCTATATTTATTGGATCAATAATTGCTCTGTGTATTTACATTCTCTTCTTATCATCTGACTTCATATTGGAGGATGCTGATGGTTAAAGCTTAATTTTTAAATATATTTTTCAGTTGTGCCCAAAAAGATTTCTGTCTTTATTTTCCAAGTTGATTGCTGGAAAGTTACATTGCATGGGGACAAACTCACTTCAAGAAATTTGGGCTTGTGATCTTGATATTCATCATTGCATCCAAGGTGATTTTTTTTTTTTTTCATTATATAGAATTTTGCCACAAATTATCAAGAACTTGTATTCTTAGTTAGATCTTTGACTATGAATACAGTTAAGATGTGTTATTTGTTGATGGCACACCCAAGATTTTCCATTTCTTTGCATAAATTTCATGTTTGTCTGAAAATAGTCCCCCCCCCCCTCCCCCCCCCTTCTCTTAGCAAGTCACACACACACACCCAATAAGTTTTCAACTCATGATGACCCTCCACCTAGCTCTTATAAAGGGAGGAATTGCCAGTTGAGCTAGAGCTCATTGGTATGGGAAATGTTTTTGACAGTGCTAGTACTAGGCTTCAAGTACCTGACTCCAAAATTGCAAATGGGCAAAATGCTTGAATTTATTCTGTTGGGAAGGGAGTTTTTTGTATGGTGCTAGTACTAGGCTTCAAGTACCTAATTCCAAATGGGCAAAATGCATAAATTGGAAATTTCTCGGGAGAATTTAGTCTCTTGGTTGTTCAAACATGATATATTCATGTGTTGGTGGGTCATATTGCGAGACCATGGCTCGGTATAGGTCTATTTGTTTTAGCCTAAATCCCAATTTATTTTCATCATAAACTTATGTACAGCTTTTAAAAGACTCACTTATTTTAGGTAAAACTGTATTTTTACACATTTTTAAATAGGAGAATCCAACAAAAATAAGCTCATCCAAACACACTCATCAATAAATGGGAAAGCTAGATTTAAGATTCTTTCTTCATTATATTTATTTGATTTTCTGGACTATGGTGGTTCAAACATGCTACCATTGCATATTTTGAACAAAAAAAGATTGATACTTTGCTTCATTCATATTAGGGGAAACAATTTCACTCAAGATGTGTTTTCTTTTTGTATTCCAGAAACTCAGAGAATTTATTTAGGTCCAACTTTGATGGAGCTACAGGAAAGCACAAAATGTGTATCAAGTGATATCAGTGATGGCCCCATTCCGAGATTCGTTAAGATCAAGTTCTATGAAAATATAGAATCTAGCGGTGAGGAGTTCACCATGTCATATCCTACTCTTTCATTTCTATGTGGAGATGGGTCTTAACATGGATGATTGATGTGACAATTTTTGGTTGGCAGGCAGCTGAGACAGTTTGGTTTTACATTTTAGACAGAAAACTATGACAGGAAGGACAAACCTATCTTCAAGGTGATTGCGCTGCCAGGTGGTCTATCCTGTTCTTTCATTTCTATGTTGTGCTTGACAGTACAAAATAGGCATGAGAAATGCTGTTTATGATCGGTCTGGAAAAACTTACGTAACTTGTAATATTTATTTCTCTTTATATTTAAGTGATTTAAAGGATGTGTTTTTGATCAAGTATTAATCCTTAGTTTCTGTTAAAAATAACAACTCTCTTCCTCTAGTTTTTGATTTATAGAATGCTGTTTTTTACATCTGAAGAAGGCTATGGTAATGCATAGCTCCCTAGTCCTGGATTTATACTAGAATGCATATCTGGATGTTGTTATTGAGAGCTGCAGATGCTATAGGGCCCCCACAGTAGAAAAAGGCCATCGCTTAGTGCCGGTCCCTCAAGGTGGGTTGGGTGGTGGCAAAGGCCCCAGTCATGGTTTTGTTAGATTTTCAGTTGCATAGTTAGTGAGTGGCATATAGTGCACTGAAAAAATGATTGTCAAATGCCAACAAGTTCTGCTATGCAGATGCTAGAAACCCCAAGTCTGGTCCCTCATGGTGGGTGGTGGCAAAGGCCCCAGTCATGGTTATAATCGATTTTCTGTTGCATAGTTAGTGAGTGACCAATAGTGCATTGAAAAATTGATTGTCAAGGACAAACTTTGGCTCCAAACCAAATTGGAGCTATATTTTCCAATCTTTTATGTGGCGATTTGTAAGACTATCCATGTGTATTATTTAAAAAGTCACATGACTCATTAGAAAAGTCATGCAACTAAAATTACACATAGATGGACTTTTCAATTGCAACATAGTAGGTTAGAGGGAAATAGCTCCAAACCAAGCTAGAGCCAAACTTTTTTCCGACTGTCAAATGCCAATAAACAAAAGGGTATAGAGACACTGGCTAATTGTTGTGTTTTGCAATTGAGCGTCTTTTTTTTTTTCCTTTTCTTTTCCATTTTCCACTCAAATTTGGAGGGAAAAAGTCTTTTTTGTTAAAAAAAAATATTATCCTTGGCCTTTTTTCAGATAAACTCCAACAGACTATCTCTCTCTATTCCATCGAAATATTAATTCTTCATTTCTGCATTCTTTCCCAATGGACACAAACACCCAATTAGAGAGAAATTATTTGATTTGGATTAATAAAATAATGGGTTAGAGAGCTACAGTGCTCTCCAGGTGTGTAGGGTCACTATAGATCCCCCCCCCCCCCCCCCCCTTTTTTTTTTTTTCCAAAAAGCACCCAAGTAGAGAGGCTGTTGGAGAGAGATCTTGTAGTTTCACCCTCTAAATTTTGGAGAAAAAGAATCGAAGTGTGTTGGAGATGCTTTGAGCATACCAACAGGTTTTCTTTTATTAAGTGCCAATAATGCAAGTTGACGATGCTATAAAGGTTTATGATACTGCTAGTAAATTCTATCAATACGGCCTCCATGGGGAATTTTGTACCAGAGGTTTGGCTATAAAGTGAGAGTAATGCTACATACACACACAAAATTGACAACAATTTTTCACTCCAATTGAGTTGCTAAGTATTTTTTGGTTCTCATACAGGTCCGCCACTAATATCACTTATTACCTATTACTAACAGTTTGCCACATCAACATGTGTCAAACTATTTGTGCCTCTAGACTTTCTCATAAATAGGTTTACGATACCATTACTCTGCGTGTAACGGTAGGTATCAAGCATATTTCAAGAAGCATTAGTTTCGGAGTCTAACAAGGTCTGAAGATATCGTCACAAGTCATACAGGTCTGTTTCAGGTTAATATTATTTATAAGGATGCAGTATATTAGATTCCATCATCAAATCAATTCAACTGTAAATCAGCCCAGGAAGATGCGATTTAAGTTGAATGACAGAAAGTGGAAAGGTGGCTACTAATTTGGTTTTCTGATGCTACTTCTAGGCATGCATTTGTGACTTGGTTTAGCTTGAATGCAATAACCACATTTTCTTTGAATGTCCCTTAACTAAAGAGTGGTTGCAAGTGTTCAAGTTTGTGCCACTGAAAAGATTAGTTAGTTCTTCAGCTGGGATGATGTCGTGGATTGGGATGTCCATGCTTTGAAAGATGTTTTGCAGGCTTAAATCTTGATTTTATGTTGCCATTGTGCTGCATGTAGCTGTTCAGTCTTTGTTCTCAATATAAATTGCTCATTTATCCCAAAAAAAGAAAAGAAAAGAAAACACGCACTATTCTTCCGGAAAACTCAGATCTGAGGATGGTATAAGAGTAAATTGAAATAGATTGTTGTCATCTCTGACATTTTGCTGCAAAGAAAACATGATTTCCTACGACTTCCCTTTCTCAACAAAAGAAGAAAAAAAAAGGTCATTAGTCAACTGTTAAACAATCATGGAAGACAATTGACTTCATATATGACCACAAAGCATGGAAGCATAGCCCTTGGATTCAAAACCATAAGCTTGTCCGAGCCATTAGAGTCATCTCCATTTGATGCCACCACAGAATCAAACCGACCATCTTCCCCAATGACCATGAGCTCATGTCTATGGTAACCACCAACACGCCCTGCAATTACTCGGCACAAAATGATAGCCTTCCTTGCACATACCCTTTTGGCAACATAATCATTTGTCACCTTCTCATGTGCCTTCCAACTGTTCTCATGGACTAATTCTGCTGCATCTTCAACCGTAAAGCTGGAACGGATCATTCTGCATGCCCCACAACATTTCTTGTGACAAATGCTTGAATCTCCATTAGTTCCTAGAGAACAAGTTATAAGGGCACCTTGGAACCTTAGGAGTTCATTCCCATCAACAATCAGTCTCTCCATTAGCTGACTATCACATGAATTTGCAGCATTGAGTTTCACTTTGTTTCTGAACTCTTCAAACTTGTTTAGAACACTTTCAACGTTCAACACCTTCTGACCTGTGAGGCCTATCCCCTTAGGCCATCCCGATTGGAATATGGTTTCCACAATACCTATTGAGGAATCTCCCTCAATGAGTTGTGTGACTCATTTGACAAGTTTGTCAGCTCTTGATGTGGAACGAGAAAGAGGAGAGGGTGGAGGTGATGGTGTGTTTGTGTTAGACTAAGTTGAAGATGATGAAGAATCTGAATTTTCATGGGGGTCTGTTATTTATTTTATTTTTTTTATTTGAATGCACTTTCTTAAAATGTGGAGGGGAAACATTTGGCTTTGGTTTTTCTTTCTGTGGGGAGGTTGTGCATGACTTAGGCTTGAAACACCTTATGGTTGCACAGGGATGGCAAACTAGAGCTGCCAGAGAAACTGCTATTAGGCATCTTTCTACCATTGGTGGTTTGTTTGTGAGAGTGATTTTCTTACTCCATTAAAAAATCAAGTTTCCGAGGTTTTGGTCCCATATTTACCTAATCTTTAATGCATTGCATCTAAATTTGGAAATTTACATATTTGAAAGAGCTTAAATTATGAGAAAATTGCTTCACTTTTGCTTATCCAGTTATCCCTTACAGTTTATTAGTGTGATTTCAAATCTTTGTCTAGGAGCCAACTGCCATATCTTGAAGAGTAAATGTTGGAATTTAATTAATGTAGGCATAAATTTGATTTTAGTCAAATGGGCTTTATCTGGGCTGGAGATGGACTGTTTTTTTTTTTTTTTTGGGGGGGGGGGGGGGGGGGGGGGGGGGGGGGTTAACTTATTGTAAAAATTATTATTATTAAAAGTTTAAACCTTGTTCTTTTTGGTAAGGAGGAAGAAAATAAATATATCGTTGTTCAAGTGCTTTTTTTTAGAGAAAATCTTAACTTTTACAGAAAATCTTAGTGCAAATACTATATGAAGTAGTTGTTATAATCTATGGCTTACACTTCATATAACCATTTGATAGAGATCATAGGTTATTTAAAGGGTTACTAAGGACCTTTTTTTTTTTTTTTTTTTTTTCCATATGGGAAGGGACCCCTTTTAATTAATCTACAATAAATATTTTAGGAAAAAAATAATTCAAAAGGATGTTAAAACTTTCTACATGAATAAGAGATTTGATTCATTCTCTTCCTACACCAAAAAACCAATGTTTTGAATCCTTCAACTAATACATTTCTATATAAAAAAATTTCATGCCTTGAGAAGCAACATCATCTACCAAATGAGAAATTATTGCCAATGTGAGGGTGTACCGTGTATTAGGAATTGAAGAAGTAGGTAGAAGTACAATTGTTGTCACTCTTCACCTCACTCATCTTAAGATTATTTTTAAACTTTTGGGACCCCACAACTATACTATAAAGGAAATAACATAAACTAAAAAAAAAAATTGAAAGTCTTATGCTTTAATATTATATGTCCAATATTTTTTTTACTTAAAAAACCAATTAGTTTTTCCAAGTAATCAAAAAATAAAAAAAGAAGAAGAAGAAGAAGTAAAACATAATAATAATAATAATAATAATAATAATAATAATAATAATAATAATAAAAGCATCCAAACAATCCTTTAAGTGTAGTCAGACACATGACATCACTCAAAACTTGAAGTCTCAGACTTTTAGCTAAGGATTTTAAATATAAAACACTCAAATTATAATGACAAAAAATATATTTTAGATTATTTAGACAAACATTATTTTGTCATGGATAGTTTTCAATTTTAGAAGGGTTAAATATAAAAAAATTTAAATCCAAACTTAAAACAATATTTACATATACTAGTAATATTAATATATTTTTTTTAAATAATATTTCAGGGGTTCTTGGTCCCCTTGGTCTAAACATCCCCCCTTGGGTTGCATCACATTACTTGGGTTGAAGTCTTTTTCAATTCAACCCAAGATATAAAAGAAAAGAGGAAAAGAAAAAACAACCTAATCTAACCCAACCCGTAAACTTATGAAAAGTCAATATAAGGCATCAGTTGGGTTGGTAACTTAAATGCAAACACCTGGTTCTAGTAGAGTGAATCCAAACAGATCCTTAATTACATTTTTTTTTTCTAATTATCTAATTTGAACATATATTTAAACAAGTATATATAAAAATAATTTTGATAAAATTAGCAAACTAGTATGTATAATATTGAACCAAGTCCAAGACATCTTCACAAAAAAGCATTAGAATTGGAATAGCCAGTTAATCCAGCTAAAAATTTGAGTGAAATCCCAATAGATGAGCCCATTGGACATTTGGACTAGCAACTACAGATCCAAAAGAACCACCATCCTCAGGCTCAACTGCTTCTCTTTTTCTCTCTTCAAACGATACAACTTGCAATATAGGAGTCTATAGAGGCAACAGCAACAGGGGTAATATCATTGGGAGCAGAATTCTTTTGGGTTTTCTCAGCCGTAGTTAGGATACCCATTCAGTAAGAAAATTAAATTTGAGGTAGTTTCATTGAATCTCATTTTATTCAATCAATACTTTGTTGCTTCAACATAAAGTTAAACCTCTCGTGTAAGAATGCTCTAAAATTCATTGAATTTCGTGTTGTTTAGACCAAATTCTTTTCGAGGTACAAATAAAATTCATTGAACTTCTATATATATATATATATATATTAGTTGTAAGTTGGGGACCTCTTTGATCTCTACATTGTTATACTTTGTTTATGTGATTTTTTTGAGATTTAGAAGGGTATTGGCAAACTAGTATGTATAAGTAAGTTATTGAACCAAGTCCAAGACATCTTCACAAACAAGCATTAGCATTGGACTAGCCAATTAGTCCAACTAAAATTTGAGCGAAAACCCAATAGATGAGCCCATTAGACATTTGGACTAGCAACTATAGTACAAATCCAAAAGAACGGCCATCCTCAGCTGCTTCCCTTTTTTCCTCTCTTCAAACAATACGACCTGTAGTATAAACTATAGAGGCAACAACGGTGGCGGTGATATCACTGGGAGCTAAGTTCTTTTTGGGTTTTTCCAGATGGAGTTCGGATATCGATTCAGTAAGAAAATTAGATTTGATGTAGTTGCTATGAATCT
Organism: Quercus variabilis; assembly: GCA_030445155.1. Taxonomy (NCBI): domain Eukaryota; kingdom Viridiplantae; phylum Streptophyta; class Magnoliopsida; order Fagales; family Fagaceae; genus Quercus; species Quercus variabilis. The sequence goes on along the minus strand of CP129447.1, from coordinate 53,931,551 downwards.
CCTTTCTTTCTTTTTTCCTCTACTTCAATCAATACTTTTTCGCTTCAGCATAAAGTTAAACCTTTCGTTGAATGCTCTAAAATTCGTTGAATGCTCTAAAATTCGTTGAATTTCATGTTGTTTAGACCAAATTATTTTTTGGGTATCAATAAAATTCACTAAACTTCTATATATATATATATATATATATATATATTAGTTGTAAGTTGGGGACCTTGTTGATTTCTACATTGTTATACTTTGCTTATGTGTTTGTTTGAGATTTAGAAGGGTATTGGCAAACTAGTATGTATAAGTAAGTTATTGAACCAAGTCCAAGACATCTTCACAAACAAGCATTAGCATTGGAGCCAGTTAGTCCAACTAAAATTTGAGCGAAAAGCCAATAGATGAGCCCATTGGACATTTGGACTAGAAACTAGAGTACAGATCCAAAAGAACCGCCATCCTCAGTTGCTTCCCTTTTTTCCTCTCTTCAAACAATACGACTTGTAGTATAGACTATAATAGAGGAAATAGCGGCAGCGGTAATATCATTGGGAGTTGAGTTCTTTTTGGGTTTTTTTGGTCGGAGTTTGGATACCAATTCGGTAAGAAAATTAAATTTGATGTAATTGCTGTGAATCTCCTTTTTTTTCCCCCTCTACTCCAATCAATATTTTGTCGCTTCAGCATAAAGTTGAACCTTTGGTTGAATGCTCTAAAATTCATTGAATTTTGTGTTGTTTAGACCAAATTCTTTTCTGGGTACCAATAAAATTCACTGAACTTCTATATATATATATAATATATTAGTTGTAAGTTGGGGACCTTTTTGATTTCTACATTGTTATACCTTGCTTATGTGTTTGTTTGTTCAAATAATTGTCTTAGGGTATTTATACAAGTATGCATCCTTGGGTAAAAGACATGTTTGTTGTGAATATGTATATCAATTCCAAGAGTCACAACCTTCAACTAATATATTTTTACTTAAACAAATTTTGTGTCTTGTGAAGCAATATTATCTACCAAATGAGAAGTTATTGCATGTAGGTAGTTATTGCACATGTGAGGGTATACGATGTAGTAAGTAGGTAGAAGTGCAACTATTGTCACACCTCACCTCACCCCACTTAAGTTGATTTTTAAACTTTTTGGGACCCCACAACTATTCTATAAAGGATATAACATAAACTAAAAAAAATTGAAAGTCTTATGCTTTAATATTATATGTCCAATATTTTTCTTTCTTAAAAAACCAATTAGTTTTGCCAAGTAATCAAAAGAAGAAGAAGAAAACTTAATAATAAAAAGCATCCAAACAATCCTTTAAGTGTAATCAAATACATGACATCACTCAAAACTTGAAGTCTCAGACTTTTAACTTTGGATTTCAAACATAAAATACTCAAACTGTAATGACAAACAATATTTTTTAGGTTATTTAGACAAACATTAGTTTGTCATGGTTAGTTTTTAATTTTAAAGGGGTTAAATATATAACTTTTAAAATCCAAACTAAAAAAAAAATATTTACATATATTAGGGTGTTCAAAATTTTATTCACAGGGTCAAAACAAAAAACAACAAATAGTTTATATATAATTTTTGGTTTTTGGCCAGATCAGGGAGTTCATTTTAACCCCTAGGCTGGCTGTAGAGCCATCTTTAATGATGTTACTTCATAGATGTAAGGACTTGAGTTTGTTGAGAGAGAAATTGTGTAATTTGTCCAAATATTTGTCTTAGGGTATTTATACAAGTATGCATACCTTGGTAAAAGACATGTTTGTTGTGAATATGTATATCAATTCTAAGAGTCACATGCTTCAACTAATATATCTCTACGTAAACAAATTTCATGTCTTGTGAAGCAACATCATCTACCAAATGAGAAGTTATTGCACATGGGAAGTTATTGCACATGTGAGGGTGTACCATGTAGTAGGAATTGGAAAGTATGTAGAATTACAATTGTTGTCACTCCTCAGCTCACCCCACTTAAGATGATTTTTAAACTTTTGGGACCCCACAACTATTCTATAAAGAATATAACATAAACTAAAAAATTTGAAAGTCTTATGCTTTAATATTATATGTCCAATATTTTTCTTACTTAAAAAACCAATTAGTTTTGCCAAGTAATCAAAAAAAAAGAAAAAAAGAAGAAGTAAAACATAATAATAATAATAACCATAATAATAATAATAAAAGCATCCAAACAATCTTTTAAGTGTAGTTAGACATACGACATCACTCAAAATTCAAAATCTCATACTTTTAACTTTGGATTTTAAATATAAAACAAGCAACCTATAATAACAAACAATATGTTTTAGATTATTTCGACCAACATTAATTCGTCATAATGTTTTCAATTTTAGGAGGGTTAAATATAAATTTTATGAATCCAAACTTAAAAAAAATATTTACATATACTAGTAATATTAATATTTTGTTAAGTAATATTTCAAAGGTTCATGGTCCCCTTGGTCTAAACATCCCTCCGTGTGTTGCGTCACATTACTTGTGTTGAAATTTTGTTCATTCAAGCCAAGCTAAAAAAGAAGAGAGAGAGAGAGAGAGAGAGAGAGAGAGATAGTGTGTGTGTGTGTGTGTGTGTGAGAGAGAGAGAGAGAAACCCTAAGTCTAACCTAACTCTTATACTTATGAAAAACCAGCATGAGACATTTTAGGGTTGGTAGGTTAAATGCAAACTCTTGGCCCTAGTAAAGCGAATCCAAACCGACCCTTAATTACATTACATTTTTTTCCTTCAAATTATCTAATTTGGACATGTGTGTATATAAAATAAGTATAATTTATAAATAATTTTGATAAAATTAGCAACTAGTATGTTCACAAACAAGGCATCTTTACAAACAAGCATTAACATTGCACTAGCCAATTTTAGTCCAGCTAAAATTTGCATGAAAACCCAATAGATGGGCCCATTGGACATTTGGGCTAGCAACTCCAAACCCAAAAGAACCAACTAATTATTAGTTATTACAAAACATTTTAGGTTCTAGATTTATTCAAGTGCACTTCTATGCAAGAATTTGCCATATATTTGTTTTGACTTTTCTCATAAATAACCAAAGTTTAAAATAGTAAAAAATCAAACACATGACATATCATGATTGGTAGAGCATAAAGAGTAACACAAAAAGTGTGACAAAGAATTTGTATTCTAAATTCTCAAAAAAAAAAATTGTATTCTAATAAATTGAACTATTTGGTTCTATTTTTGTGTTCTGTTTTTTCAAACCCCATTAAAAAAGTATTTTGTTAATTTATTCTCAACACCTATTTTCTAATGTTTTTCTCCTTCTTGAACCATTTTGGAAATGTTTCACTCTTTCCATTTTTTAGCTCAATCATTTTTCTCAAAAATAAATAAATAAATAAAATTTGAGCATTTTTGACAAACACCCATACACCAAAAATTGCATTGAAAAATTCAGAAATTTTGAACCCAAATCACCACCAAAACATAATCAATGCTACAACAATTCAAATCCAAATCCAAATTTATTTTATTTAAAAACAAACCAACCAACAAACCACGACTCCAAAGACCCAACCCACAGTGGTGGGCTAAGAATGGACTCAAAGTCAGTGATGCATAGAGTACTTGATCTGCCCGCCGTTGTTAAGTGGGTCTAGACATACAAATTAGATTCAAATCAACCTCAGCATCTTGGTGCTTGGAAGGAATTACAGTTGCTTTTATTACAAAATTTTCATTGAAGATAGTGGTGGCTCTAGGAATTTTTGTTAGGACAACCATTAAGAAACTTAAAATTATACAAAATTTAATATTAAAAAAATAACTTGAATATATCAACATCACTAACAATTAAAATGGTCTAATAGTCTTCTTTTAATAAAATAATAGTATAGTAAATATTTTTTACCCAAACAAAAAAATCAATAAAAACTCAAGTCAAGCAAAAAGTGGTTAAAATTAAAACTAACAAAATGAACAAGCAAAATGGAAATGATGAGAGATAAAATGAAAACTACGAATGTTGAGATTAAAGTAATAAAGTGAGAGAGTATATAAAATGATGATAGAAAAGATAAAAAATAAAAATAAAAAATAAAAAAGGGGAGAGAGAACTATAGATGATACATAGTGCAACTACAAGCCAAGCCACCAAGGAGAGCAAAGCAACCAATGCTGTCGAGAAGAACTTACAACCATGGTTTTAAAAATCAGACTGGACTGGTTGATCCAACCGGTTGACCGGGAACCGGCCACTAGTTTAGTCCAAAAAAACCCTAAAAACTTGCCAAAATCGGGTAAAACCAAGAACCGAAGGCAAATCCAATTTTGCCCCAGATCTAGTTTTTAAAGCCATGCTTACGACCACAACATCTCTCTTGAAACCATTTTTTAGGAAAAATGAAATTATGAATTATTTTTATGGAATGAGTTAAATGAGTTACAAATTTGAATGATTAGAAGGTTTTTTTTTTTTAATGGCCTTTAAGTTGAATGCTTTGTTCATTTGTTGGTTTTTTAGCCAAATCTTGTTGTTATTTAGGCTATTTTTGCTATTATTTAGACTAATTCTTATTGTTATTATTTGGTTTTTTCCCCTTTTTGGTTAAGGAGTTAATGATTATATTTTTTTTAGGGGGGGGGGGGGGGGAGAGTTTTTTTTGTTAAACCTAAATTCTTGGGATTTTCAAGTCATAGTTGTGGACACAACGGGGGAGTCGCCACCTAGTTTTTGCAATGGTCTAAGAACCATATATAAGCGTCCTCTTGTGAAATGGCCTTTTTTTTATCTTACTGCCAGAAATATGGGTTCAAAGTTTAGGTACAATTTTGGGAAGGTATTAGGCACCCAAAGCTGCCCAACCCTAGGGTTGGCTTCCTCTGATTGCGTCT